>CP144698.1:10840094-13615094 GCA_036885675.1 Vigna mungo | reverse complement strand
GTTTTCTTGTAAATAAGTGTAAACGTCTTTATGATTCCTTTTTTCCTTTTAATTTTTTATCATATCTATTATTTTAAAAATTATAAAAAATACAAAACTCTTAAAAATCACAAAAATAATTTTATCTTCTATTTGTTTCATTTCTAGCTCATTGTTCATGACATGACATTTTTTTAAATAATTCAAAAATACCAAAAAATATAAAATCCTCAAAAAAACTAAAAATATCTTCATCTACAAACAAATTTCCAATCCATTTTTTTTCAAAACCATTTCTCCAACAAATCATTTTCAAACAAATTTTTGTCAGAACTACGTGATCCTTGATTCTCCATCAAAAGTGGAGATACGTAGGAGCAAGGCCAGTCCTTGTTAGGTTCACTTCCCAAAAATCCAAATCTTTTCCCAATAGATTTCTTCAATAATTTTTCACAAAAACTCAAAAAAATATTTCTTCTTTCTTTAGAATTTTATTTTCGGGGATGATTAAACATTTTGAAAACCACAGCAAGTTTGCGCATTTAATTAAAGGTACTGCCTCCGGGCAGGCGTTGTAGGCTGCTAACACCTTCCCTACATGTAACCGACTCCCGAACCCAGAATCCGGTTTTCGTAGACCAAGCCTTATCATTTTATGGTTTTTCCGTAGTTTTCCAGAATAAACTATGGTGGTGACTCCAAAATCTCTTCTTTTTCAAAATACGTTTTCCTTTTTTGGATCGTCGTCCCGTCGCGTTTCCGGTTGCGACACACATGTATTGATATGTGTTACATGTTCTATTCCTCATTATGTATGATATCTTATTGAACATGTTTGTGTTGATCTTGATATATGAATGTACACTCACTGAGCTTATATCTGATACATCAATTATTGACTGCATTACATATGTTTTGAAGAGAAAACCACATGCACTTTTTTGAACTTATATTGTGTGGCATAACTGCAAGTTTTAAGTCGATTTCATTATGAAGCAAGTAGATTAAAACTCGTAACTAAGAACAGCTTTTCAAAAGCAATACTGTGAATTATTTTGCATTGAAAAGATTTTCAATTTGTGTTGATGTCCCTAAGTCGACTACATGCGCAGTGGATTCGACTTAGTTAGTTCATTGATTTGAAGTTCTGTTGTGCTTGTGTATAGTAACGACTATATTTTAACTGTTGGTCAAAACTTTTATTGATAGTCAACTGTATTAAATGTAAAATCAATTTGGTTGTTATTGACTGCTACTATTTGACTTAACTATTATAATTGTCTGATGACAGTCGACTTTATTAGTAGTCTAGTCGACTACAGGAGTGTTTGATTATAGAAAACTAGAAATAGACGTGACTCAGTTAATCACAGGGACTTTGGATATTCTAACACTTTCATTTTTTATTTACAAATTGTGATCTCTGAGGATTTACTCCAAGAACTCATCAAGAAAACCGTGGTGATCTATCTTTGAGGAGGTTCTATGAAGGAGACTTGCAATGAGCTTACTGTTTAATCAGATTCTGCACAGCTGATCTATTCTTGTTGATCAAGACTACCTTCAATCTATTGGAGATTGGTTTTTCATATTGTGATTGCAGGAGGTTGATTCGTGGAGTCTATATTAGAGATTGGTTTTTCCTTTGTTGTGTGTATTGTCTATATTTTGGTTAGAGGGTTAGAGAGTTGTTTTATATTTTTGACGTGAAGGTCTCTATAAAAGCCTTGTTGTAAAAAACTTGACCATTATAGTACATTTGCTTCCATATTGTGGAAGGACACTGGATGTAGGCATTGAGGCCGAACCAATATACAAATCTACTTTTGATTTCTCTATCCTTACACTTTTACATTCAGTCAACTTACCTGTTTACGTAATCTACTTTGTATTTCTGCTGCACTTAGAATTTTCATTCCTTGTGATTCAAAAAACTTTGTAAAGATTCACACTTTGCGAAAAAGATTTCAAAAAGACTCTTATTTTGAAACCTCACCTATTCACCCCCCTCTTTGTGTTGAAACGAAGCCAACCTATTTTCCAACAATTGGCACCAGAGCTGGTTTTCATAAAATATTTGAAAAACTAGACGACATTTGTTTTTCTTGAATCGACTATATACCTGGGGATGACTTATGTTTGTCAAACAAAAAGGATACGTGAATCCACATTTGAACTGATATAAGCTACTTGCAATAGGAAGTCAAATTCTATTACTAATGACTTTTATGAATCTCTTGAAACAGGATTCTTACAAGACAAGGCAACATATGGTCAGAAATCATATTCTGGATCACAAAGACTGAAGAAACTGAAGATGAACTGATCATGATGGCAAAGTCTAAAGTTGCAGAAACTGATCTGAATCAAGAAACAAAAAGCTCCAGACACATGACAGGGGATCCTACAAAATTCTCAACATCTCTTACAAAACCACTGGTCAAGACTCCTTCATCATAGGAAATTAAAAATGTTTTTCTCGTTAAAGGGTTAAAGTATAATCTACTCAGTATCAGTCAGCTGTGTGACAAAGGATTAAAAATTACTTTTTAGCCAAAATACTATTTGATTAGCAATGGGTCAATAGCTGAGTTGTTACTTGTGGGAAAAAGATTCAACAACATTTATGTAATCGATTTCAAGGAAACATCATTCAACTCAGTAATATGCCTGATGACTAAAGAAGACGATGCTTGGCTTTGGCATAAGAGACTTATTCATATCAACATGAGTCAACTAAACAAGCTTGTCTCAAAGGATTTTGTAATGGGCCTTCCCAACATTCTCTATGCTTCAGAGAGATTATGTGATGTGTGTCAAAAGGGGAAGCAAACAAGACAATCCTTCGAGAACAAGAGAGAAATGTTAACTTCAAAACCCCTACAATTGCTACACATGGACATACTTCATTGCTGCCAAGAGAAAAGAGCCTCGATTGAAACTCTTATGGACTTTTTATAGTTGATGACTATTCTCGGTATACATGGACATACTTCATTGCTGCCAAGAGTGATACACTTAAAGTATTCAAAAGGTTCACTGCTATCATTCAGAATGAAATAGACCTCAGGATTAAATCTTTTAGAAGTGACCACGAAAGGGAATTTCAGAATGAAGAATTTGATGAATGCCTTGTTGAAATGGGAATATCACACAACTTTTCTGCACCTAGAACTCCTCAGCAAAATGGAGTAGTTGAAAGGAAAAATAGAGCCCTTGAAGATCTTGCAAGAACAATGCTAAATGAGAGGAACATGCCTAAGTATTTATGGGATGATGCAGTTACTACAACTTGCTATGTGCTGAACAAAACCATCATAAGATCAATACTAAAGCTAACTCCTTATGAGCTACTGAAGGGTAGGAAACCGAATATCTCTCACTTAAGAGTCTTTGGGAGCAAATGTTTTGTACTAAACAATGGAAAAGAAAATCTTGGCAAATTTGATTCCAAGGCTGATGAAGCAATCTTCATAGGATACTCTCTAACCAGCAAAGCTTATCGTGTGTATAACAAAAAAACTATAAAGAATCTGTGCATATGGCATTTGATGAGTGTATCGAGACTACTAACAATTCTAAGCACAACAGAAAATCCACTAAAGCAGAGAACTCAGCTGGAGAGGAAGAAGAGTCTGAAGAATTACCAGAAAAGGAGAACTTTGAGGAGCTAGTCGACTCTCCCAGAACTGAATCGACTAAAGAATGGAAAGTGCCAAGAAATGTCTCCACTGACAACATCATTGGAGATATTGCAAGAGGGGTGTCCACAAGAAGACAACTGAATCAATTCTGTATGAATGTAGCTTATGTGTCCAAAATTGAGCAGAAAAGAATAGAAGATGCCCTTGGTGATAAAAATTGGATGATGGCTATGCAAGAGGAACTAAACCAGTTCAAAAGAAATAACGTATGGGAGGTGGTACCTAGAGCAGATGATTTACAGGTCATAGGCACGAAATGGGTCTTCAGAACAAGATGAATGACTCTGGAGAAATCATAAAGAATAAGGTCAGACTCGTGGTAAAAGGCTACTGCCAAGAAGAGGGGATCGACTATGATGAAACTTACGCACTTGTGGCCAGATTAGAAGCAATAGGATTTCTTCTTGCTATTGCTTCAATGATGAAATTCAAGTTGTATCAGATGGATGTTAAGAGTGCCTTCTTAAATGGATACATCAAGGAAGAAGTATATGTGGAACAACCACCCAGGTTTGAAGACTTTGAACATCCTGATCATGTATTCAAGCTACGAAAAGCTCTATATGGATTGAAAGAAGCGCCAAGGTCGTGGTATGAGCGCTTGAGTGAATTTCTTATGAAGAAAGGGTTCTCAAGGGGTAAAGCAGATTCAACTATGTTTATCAAAAGCTTGAATAAAGATAAACTATATGCTCAAATCTATGTTGATGATATTATCTTTGGTTCAACTAATCCTGTATTATGCAAAGAATTTTCTAAGATCATGCAAGAAGAATTTGAAATGTCCATGATAGGTGAACTGACATATTTCCTTGGACTTCAAGTTAAGCAAGCCAAAAATGGAATTTTTATTCACCAATTCAAGTATTGTATTGATCTATTGAAGAAATTCAAAATGCTAGACTGCAAGGAGGCTGCAACTCCTATGGCAATAAACTGCTACTTGGACCTTGATGAAGCTGGAAAGTCTGTTGATAAAAAAATGTATAGAGGTATGATCGGATCTTTGCTATATCTAACTTCTAGTATACCTAACATAATGCACAGTTTGTGTCTTTGTGCTAGGTTTCAGTCTTCTCCTAAAGAATCACATTTAACTGTTCTTAAAAGAATTTTAAAATACCTTAAAGGAACCAAGAGTCTTGGACTCTGGTATCCAAATAGAACAAACATTTTTCTGGAAGAATATAGTGATTCTGATTTTGGAGGCTATATGTTAGATAGAAAGAGCACCAATGGCACATGTCATTTACTTGAATCCTCTTTGATATCTTGGCATTCAAAGAAGCAAGCTTGTGTGACACTATCCACCACAGAAGCTGAGTACATAGCAGCTGGAAGCTGTTGTGCACAATCTCTATGGATTAAGAGTCAGTTAGATGATTATGGTATTAAGCTTAATAACATTCCACTGAAATGCAATAGTACTGGTGCTATTAACTTGACAAAAAATCCTGTTTTACATTCGAAAACTAAGCCCATTGAAATAAGGCATCACTTCATATGAGATCACATCCTCAAGGGTGAAATTAAGATCGAATATGTAGACACCTTACATCAATGGGCAAATATTTTTACAAAACCTGTAAGCAGGGAAAGATTTTTTACTATTCGGAAAGAGTTAGGTATTATGAATGACAGTAGTATAGAATGAATATGGAATCGACTTTGTGAGTATTGAAGTTGACTATGCATATACTTACTATTACATTAAATGATTTACATACTGTTAAAACTCCGGCAAGTGTACCGAATCGTATCAAGTAATAATTAAACGGTAAGTCTGAGTATCTTTTCATTAGAGACTCTTAGGCCTAAACGTTCATGTGAATTCTTGATTTCTTAAGACTTGATGAAACGAAAATTAGGGTTTTAGATGCAAGATAGAAAATAAACATGTATGCAAAGATTGATCAATTGACAGTTGGAACTATATGAATGAATCGTGTTGTTGGGGTTTATGATTTCATCCTAATCCACTCTCATATTTACAAATTCTTCTTAATTCTACTTCTTTATCAATGTTAGTGTCACTTTCTAAATTCCCCTAATACCAATATCTTGGTGGATAGAGTCTACTCCTAATTACTAGTTTACTATGTCTAGTCTCCCTAGCAATTATTCATGCATTACATAATTCGCATAGAAGCTTAAGGCAATTCTTCCTCCTATCCCTATGTCTAGGTAATATTACTACCAAGAATATTCCCTCATGTCTAGACCTAACTATGCGTGTCCATATAGATAGAATCAAAGATTATGCTATTGAATAATGTATTAAACAAAGCATGCAAATATAATGGAGGAAAAACTCTAACAATTGATAAAAGAAAGCATATGAATAAAGCAAGAATTTCAATATATGAGATGTTCAAAAGGATTACATCGTTTCCCCCAACAATAAAGGGGTTTATTTCACCATAATCATGGTGAAACTAGATGAAAAGAATGAAAAGTATGGAAAGATAACCCTAGAATTGATAAGTTGGAGCTTCCGCATCCAAAATTTGCCTCCAAGGAGTGAAAAAAGTGTGTTTGCGTTCTTTCTATCAAAAGATACCCCTTCTGGTTCGTTTGGGTCTATAAATAGCACAAAAAAATAACATAATTTTGGCTCAGACCCAATATTACACCCACTAGCGCTGACGGTAAGCGTGACACTTGAGTTCACCGCTCAGCGGTACAAAATTTTCGCTCAACGCTAGTGGCTGGCACTCAGGTACTGCTCGGGTGCTGCTCAGTGCCAACGGATTTTACAGCTCTTCATTTTTCTGCACTCAGGTTAACATTTCTGCATTCTGGTTGACTTTTTTGCACTACAACTCCTTGATACTTCAACCCTTCTTTCAAATCATTCAATAAACCTACAAAATCAAGGGAAAACCAAGCATAAAACCAAGAAAACCACCTTTGACACTTTTATTCTCTAACTTAAGCAAAATGCATGATTTCAAGCTAATTCTAAGTCATCAAGGGTGTGTTTAATGTCAAATTTAAGTATGAAAATAATGGCTTTTCAACCGTTATCACATACTCACTTCTTATCTGTTTACTTTCTTGCATCACTATGATACTAAAATGCTTGATCTTCGAAAGACTCTGAAAGGTTTTCTAGGAAACATTGCTTTGGAACTTACCATTGGAATTATATCTGTCTCAAAAGCAATGGAATCGACTTGATAAATTATTCATTCGACTTATTACCTACAGGGGGTTATAAATTCCATTTACTGGAATTTGCTTATTAAGTTGTTTGATCCTTTTTATATCAGTTTTCTTCAATATAATCTCATTGCTTGATCATTATTGTATTGTGAGACTGTTGATAGTTCTATCTTTGCTTGATTGAATTGCTTGCAATCATAACACTGATAAAATCTTTATACAAACTGATTATATGCTCTGATATCTGTGTGACTACATTGTGCATCTAAATCTGATTTTGTTTTATGCATAATGACATGGGGAGCATTACTTTATTTTATAGATTTTTCACATTCCTATATTCTAGGGGGAGTTTATATATCTCATGTGAATATTTGTGATAGGGGGAGCATCATTGCATGTTTAATCTGTTTACATTGTTTTTCTCTTATGCATCTCTAGTAATACAGTTTCTCAACATATCCATATCTGAAAGCAAACCTTTTTTTGTTAATGCACAAAGGGGGAGAAATATGGTGATTAATATGGTTGAAAAGATAGATTAATCTACTTATTTCTGGATATGTAATTACTTGCTTGATATTGTTTCCTTATTGGGAAGAAAATATCTTTTACTTGTTCTGATGATTTTACTTGCTCTGATATACTGAAAATTGCTCTGATATATTGGAAAGATCATTTAATCACTTATACCTACTGATTGCTTATATTTGCTCTGATTTCTAATGATTAATTAATTGTTTATGAGCTGTTAGTGTACAAACATGGTTGCTTATTAATCATGGTTGTACATCGTAAAAAAAGGGGGAGATTGTTGATAAGGGAAGCACTGGTTTAGCTAACCTTAATCTCAAAGTGCTACAGTCACTCTGGTTTTTTATGATGACAACACATTATTAATAACACATGTATTGTTTTGTCTTACATGTTTTATTCCTCATTATGGATGATATCTTATTGAACATGTTTGTGTTGATCTTGATATATGAATGAACACTCACTGAGCTTATATTTGATACATCACTTAATGACTGCATTACATATGTTTTGAAGAGAAAAGCACATGCACTTTTATGAACTTATATTGTGTGGCATAACTGCAAGTTTGAAGTCGACTTCATTATGAAGCAAGTCGATTAAAACTCGTGACTATGCACAGATTTTCAAAAGCAGTGTTGTGAATGATTTTGCATTGAAAAGATTTTCAAATTGTGCTGATGTGCCTAAGTCGACTACATGCGTAGTGGATCTGACTTAGTTAGTTATTTGATTTGAAATTCTGTTATGCTTGTGTACAGTAACGGCTATATTTTAACTGTTTGTCAAAGCTTTTATTGATAGTCAACTGTATTAAATGCAAAATCAATTTGGTTGTTGTTGACTGTTACTATTTGACTTAACTATTATAATTGTATGATGACAGTCGACTTTATTAGTAGTCTAGTTGACTACAGGAGTTTTTGATTTATACAAAACTAGAAATACACGTGACTCAGTTAATCACAGGGACTTTGGATATTCTAACACTTTCATTTTTTATTTACATATTGTGATCTCTGAGAATTTGCTCCAAGAACTCATCAAGAAGACTGTGGTGATCTATCTTTGAGGAGATTCTTTGAAGGAGACTTGCATTGAGCTTACTGTTTGATGAGATGTTGCACAACTGGTGTATTCTTGTTGATCAAGACTGCCTTCAATCTACTCGAGATTGATTTTTCCTGTTGTGATTATAGGAGGTTGACTCGTGGACTCTATACACTTTGAGGATTTTTCAAAGTGGGTTAAAGATTGCAGAAAAGGGGATATCTTGCTGCAGATCTTTGTTGTGTGTACTACCTATATTTTGGTTAGAGGGTTAGAGAGGTGTTTTATAGTTTTGACGGGAAGGTCTCCAAAAAAGCCTTGACCATTATAGTGCATTTGCTTCCGGATTGTGGAAGGACGCTGGATGTAGGCGTTTAGGCCGAACCAGTATAAAAATCTGCGTTTGATTTCTCTATCCTTACACTTTTACATTCAGTCGACTTACCTGATTTTATAGTCTACTTTGTATTTTCGCTGCACTTAGAATTTTCATTCCTTGTGATTCAAGAAACTTTGTAAAGATTCAAACTTTGAGAAAAAGATTTCAAAAAGACTCTGATTTTGAAACCTCGCCAATTCACCCCCCCCCCCTCTTAGTGTTGAAACAAAGCCAACTTGTTTTCCAAAAGTGATCACTGATAACGGTTGAAAAACCGTTATTTTCATGTGCTATTTTAGACCAAATTACTCCCTTTACTGCTTAGAATGAGCTTGAAATCAAACAAAACTCAATAAATGAGTCAGTCGAGAGTCAAAAGCTGTTTTTAGCGATATTATGCTTGTTTTGCATTATTTTGCAGCAAATTTGATAGAAGTGAAGTTTGGGAATGAAGGTGAAGGTCATAGACTCAAGAAAAAGCAAGAAAATCGAAGAAAAGAAGAGTCTAGAGATCGCCAGGCGGTAGACCCCTGGCACTGGGTGGTTAGACGGGGGGAGAAGACACCAGTAGTGGACGCCGGGCGGTATTGTGGCACAAGGGAAACCGCCGGGCGGTAGACCCCTACCGTCGGGCGGTGGCACGACTTATAATACACCGCTGGGCGGCAAAGTGTGACGTTGGGCGGTGGTCACCTGGGCTTGGGCCTATTTTTCTGTTGCGCTCCTCACCTATAAATAGCCCTGTTACAAATTCCATTCATTCTTTTGACAGAGGAGGGCGGCAAGACCTACTTTGCACTCTTTGGAGAGGATCTATTGGATGCTTAGGCTCATGTTCATCTTTTCTAGGGTTTGCTTTCCATATCTTCCATTATTTTCATCTTGGTTCACCATGACAATGGTGAACTAAACCCTTTTTGTTGTTGGGGGAACAATGTAATCTTTTGATACTTTCTTTTATTGAAAATCTTGTTTGAATTATATGATTTTCATATGCGTTTATTATCAATTGTTGGATTCTCATACTATGTTTAATGCCTTTATCGTTTAATTCATTCGGTAATTGCTTTTTGCCTTTATTGATACGGGGACGTAGAGTAATGACACGAAATGGTGAGAATTTCCTTGGTTAAGAAATACCCCCTAGGGATAGGGGGTAGGACGATCAATTGTATTTGCTTCTGTTTGTAATGCGTTGCTAGTTGCTAGGGGAGGCTAGGGATAGCAAGCCGGTAATTAGTAATAGGCCCTTTTCGCCGAGGGATCGGGTTAAGGGGAGGCCAAGAAAGTTTGCATGCAATTAGATAATAATGCTATTTAAACAAGAGGAGTAAATAAGAGAGAGCGGATTAGATGAAATTGTAAACCCCCAACAACTTCATTCATCCATTGCCTAAATCTTGTCAATTGAATCACATATTGCATGTTTATTTTCTGTCTTTGCATCCACCACAATTATTGAATTTTTCTCCGCAAGTCTTACGATTTTGATTCACGCGAACAATAGGGCCTTTCGAGTTTCATGGGAAGAACGATAATGAGTTTTACCATTTTTATTACTTGATACGATATGGTACACTTGTCATTCCGCTAACAAGTTTTTGGCGCCGTTGTCGGGGACTCGAGGTTTGACTTATTTAGTAGTGTGAATTGACTGAATTTGACTTGTTTGTAATTATTTGTTTATATTTTTCTTTTGTTTTATTTTATTTTATTTTTCTGTAAAAGTGCTTTTAGGGGTATTTTCTCTTGTGTATGCAGGAAGGAGTACACACTAGGAGCAGAAAAGATCAGCAGCCTCTTCTCGAGGGGCTACCAGACAGGAGAGGGAGGAGAGTTAATCATTCTGAACGTGAAAACTTTCCTTCTCCTGAACCACTTTTGCAATCTTTTACACAGGACTTAAAGGAGATGGCGGAACAACCTCCTCCGAGACATACACTGGGGGACTCAGCCAACACTGTGGGTCCCTTGAATTTCAACAACATAGTCATTCCTGCGGATAATGCAACAAATTTAGTGATGAGCCCTGCACTTATTCAGTTGGTCCAAAGCAACCAGTTTCACGGATTGTCGAGTGAGAATACCTACAAACATTTAACTATTTTTGGCGAAATTAGCAATACTGTTAAGATGGTCGGAGTCTCATATGAGAGGATAAGACTTAACCTATTCTCGTTCTCTTTGGAAGGAAACGCCAAGGATTGGTTGCACTCATTTGTTGACCGGACATTCAGAAACTGGGATGCGTTGACCAAACAGTTTGTCACTAGATTTTTTCCGCAAACCAAGATTCATTAAGGGAAGCTCGAAATCTCCTCATTCAACCAAGGGATGGAGGAAACTCTCAGACAGGCCTGGGACAGATTCAAAGGTATGTTGAGAAAGACTCCAGTCCACGGATTTGACAAGACTGCTTATTTGCTTGCTTTCCTAGGAGGTCTTAATACTCAGTCAAAAACGATGCTGGATGCCTCAGCTGGAGGCAATATAAATAGAAAGACTGAGGATGAAGCCTATGACTTGATTGAAGACATGGCTCTGAATGAAGCTTCCCAAAGTGAGAGGGGTGGATAGAAAAGAGGAATATTGCATCTTCCTGCTAATGATGCAATGGCTGCGCAGAATCATCTTCTTAACCAAAAATTGGACAAACTGACAAAGGTCCTTTCTGAGCTTCCAACAGGGTTAAGAAATATTTCTCAAACTCAACAACTTTGCAACTTATGCGTTGGTGACCACATCAATGGTCAATGTGTTTTTCCTGAAGAAATACAGCAGGATGTCAACTACATGGAGAATCAATTCCCGTTTAAGCAGGGTAGTTGTAACCAAGGCAATTCTAGCCAAGGTTGGAAGAACCACCCCAGCATTGGACAGAATCAGAATGCTTCTTCTAGACAAGTAGGAGGCTTCCGGCAGCAGCAATCGTCACCTTTATGGCAGCAGGTGAACAGCTTGACGGAGACCGTTAGAGAATTAAATGACCGATTTGACAAATTTCTGAAAGTCTATGAGTCTCAACAAGAAGTGACCAAGGTAGTTTTAGAGCACTGGAGTCACAAATTGGGCAACTGTCAAAAAGAGTTGACACCCTAGAAAAGAACCAGTTTCGGGCTAACACTGAGGTTAACCCCAAGGATGAGTGCAAAGTGGTGATGACGAGAAATAAAAGGAAGCTAGTAGAAGAAATAATTGAAATTGGGAGCAGTGAAGATGAAGAGGAAGAGATGGTTTGTAAGAATAAGTGCAATAAGCAGAAGAAATGTGACGAAGAAGAGAAAAAGGAAAGGAAACTGAAGAGTCCTTATGAGTTATTCCAAGAAATTTTTAATCGGGTAACTATTATTCCTTGAGCGTTTCCACAAGTGCCTAAAGATGATAAACCAACTGAATACCGTCCTCGCAAGATAGCTGGTCTTGATGAGGAGGAAGAAGATCAAGCACGGATCATTAAACCAAGGAAGAAAGACCATCCACAACAATTGAAGGATTTAAGAAGTTTGACTCTTCCTTGTGTGATCAATGATGTGGATATAGGGAGAGCTATGATCGATTCAGGATCTAGTGTTAATTTAATGTCCTTCAGTGACTTCAAGAAGATTAGAGGGCTAAAATTAAAACCAGCATACACTTCCTTGACATTTGCAGATGGATCCATTAAAAAACCTTTGGGTATGGTGGAAGACGCAATTGTTCGAATTGAAGAGTTGGAATTCTTGGTTGATTTCATGGTAGTGGATATAGTAAATGATGGAAGAATTCCATTAATTTTGGGAAGACCGTTTATGAGGACTTCTCAGATGATGATACGTGTTTATGATGGGAAAATAGTGTTAAGAGATCACGACCAAGTGTTAGCCTATAGGGGATCTGAAGGAGAAAGAAGGAGAATAATAAACAGATCTAGCATAAAAAGGCTAGAAGAGAAGCTGGCAGAGAAGAAAATACCACAAGTAATGATCATCTTAACAGCTGTACTATTTTGCAAGCACATGAGAAGGAAAAGACAGATAAAGGAAAGTCACCCCACTTAAAGGACAAACTATTTCCGCAGGGTGTAGCTGTTATATACAAAAACAGGAAATGGATTGTCAACAGGAAGCTCGAAGAGGAAGGATGATGGAAATTAGAAGGCCATATTCCCCTACTGTTCGCCAAGTAGAAAGACAAAAGCTGAGAAGGTGGGATGATGAAGATTCCAGTGTGAGGAAGAAGACTTGATTGTTGAGAAGAACTTTTTGTACTTTAAGACAATTTTTTTTATTTTTGTTTGGTTTAGTTTTTCTTTTGAAGTTGTAAAATTTTGAATATTTTTGAACAATTTTTGGGTAGGATATACTGAGGGATGCTAACTTTTGGTATCTACTAAAGGATACCCGGAAGGTACACCTACTGAAGGGTGTTGGACGGCTGACATTTACTGGCAAATGCTAAACAGGTTTGGGTCAGGCTCGCGACGTTAAACAAGCGCTATTAGGAGGCAACCTAGAATTTCTTCTTTCACTTTTGCATTTTAAATTTTTAGAATAGGTTGAATTTTATTTTTCAGTGTGTATGCTTGGCTTGAATACTTTTCTGAAGATGTTAGACTGAATAAATTGCATGATGAGTCTATTTGATGATGATCTGATGTGAATGATTATTGAGTTGTGTTGCATGTTAACATCCTGTGAAATAGATGTGTGATGAGGTATGATTGTGGTCATGATGCTAAGCATGATGTATGAATGACTGTGCGTGAGAAAGCATGTTGTGTGAGGTATTGAGCCCCAGAGTTTTTATTGTTGTATGTATTGTTCACAATGAAGCATAAATTTTATTGCCTTAATCTTGATGATTGATTGATTTTTATGTGAATGTCAAATGATCAAGGCCATGTTTGAAAACCCTTTTCTAGCCAAATTTTCGCCCAAAATGCTTTAAAGATTATATCCTTTTTGAACCTTAGCCTGAAACAGGATGAAACCCTTTGTTTTGAAATTACTTATCTTGAGTTGGGTTGAGAATAATTGTATGGAATGAAAAGGTTCAAGTTTGGGGTTGCATGGGGAAAATGGAAAGACAAAAGAAAAGCATTGAGCTCAAATGTTGAAAAGCAAAATACATGAGTAGAGAAAAAGAAAAGAAAAGAATAAAAGCATGAAGATGAGCTCAATGAAAAAGAAAAAGGAAAGAAGCTGGGAATGAGTGAAATTGGTGAAAAAGAGAGAGTTTAAACTTGAACCTTTTCATTGATGAAATAGTTCTTTTGACTCAAGAATTTTATGATCTAGAAAAACCAATTTTTCTTGATTGCCCGACCTCATTACAAGCCTTGGAAAAGTCCTTTTGATGGCATTTGCATGGAAAGATGTTGATTGTTTAAGATGAATGGAAATTTTATTTCATGTGACTTGTGAGCAATAAAGAGTGGAGTGCTACCCTAAACACTTGAGTGATTGAGTGAAACACTTGCTTAATGCCTTTATCGTTTAATTCATTCGGTAATTGATTTTTGCCTTTATTGATACGGGGACATAGAGTAATGACACGAAATGGTGAGAATTTCCTTGGTTAAGAAATACCACCTTGGGATAGGGGAGTAGGACGACCAATTGTATTTGCTTTTGTTTGTAATGCGTTGCTAGTTGCTAGGGGAGGCTAGGGATAGCAAGCCGGTAATTAGTAATAGGCCCTTTTCACCGAGGGATCGGGTTAAGGGGAGTCCAAGAAAGTTTTCATGCAATTAGATAATAATGCTATTTAAACAAGAGGAGTAAATAAGAGAGGGCGGATTAGATGAAATTGTAAACCCCCAACAACTCCATTCATCCATTGCGTAAATCTTGTCAATTGAATCACACATTGCATGTTTATTTTCTGTCTTTGCATCCACCACAATTATTGAATTTTTCTCCGCAAGTCTTACGATTTTGATTCACGCGAACAATAAGGCCTATCGAGTCTCATGGGAAGAACGATAATGGGTTTTACCATTTTTATTACTTGATACGATATGGTACACTTGTCATTCCGCTAACAATCACTGTTGGGTTTAGTTGCGATTGTTGCAATTAAAACTGTTTTAGTTCTACATGTGTATATAATCAATGGACGAGGCTTTTGGATATACTCAAGGTATATAATTGCAATTTTGAGCTCATAAAATCTAACACATTTGTAGGGATTTATATGGATATATATATTTGTGATTGTTAGCAATTTGGGTAACTTATATATATGTGTGTGTGTGTGTGTGTGTGTGTGTGCGCGTGCGTGTGTGTGTGTGTGTGCGTGTGTTGTGTGTGTATAAGTAATTATTAAATGTGTTAGGGCCATGTGTGTGTGTGTGTTTGTGTGTGTGTGTGTGTGTGTGTGTTTGTGTGTGTGTGTGTATAAGTAATTATTAAATGTGTTAAGGCCATTATATTTTATTTGCCAACTTTATAAAGTGATCTAATTAAGATAAATATGGCTAAGAGTATATTTGTCATGAAAGCTATATTGTGTAGAGACCATCAATAATTTTAATTTGTTGAAGGGACCAAATTATAATTATTGAAACTAAAGAATATTAACAGTCAGAGGTTATTTAAAGGGACATGTTCCCCATCTGTGAGCACATCCATTCATTCTGTTTCTTTCTCTTTATCCCTATAAGAAGAGAAAATTCAGAGGAAACTAAAGGTACTCTATAGAGAGAAGATCAAAGAGCAATTCAAATTCTTTACAAAGGGAAGATTAGAGACCAATTCAGGTTCTTCATTAGTTGTTCCTAATGTCTAATCCATCCTTTTGTTTTAATGTTCTAAGGATATTGGGAACTGCTTTGATTTAAAGGGTTTATTATTCATTGTTAATCTCTCGATCATAAAATTTCTAACAATTAAATATATTACTTGATTTGTATTCTTCTACATTCTACAAAATCAATAATTAATCAGAGTCACAAGCACACAAATAAACAAGAGACAAACATTTATCAATGAGTGAAAATTAGATAAAAAGAAATATACAAACCTAAAGGTTTTGGTGATGTTGAGCGAAAACAATTGAGAGAACAAAATGAAGAAGGCAAAAAAAAAAAAGGAATGTTAAAAGGTATGAGACGAAAACACATATTAGGTTTGAAGAAAGAAAAGTAATGAAAATTAGGATTCAATAAAAAAAAGTTTAAGATTTGAAAAAGTAAACACAAACAATTAAAGAACTTGTTCTATCATGAACATAAAACAAACATAATAAATTTGATCTTATTACAAATAGATTATACATACACTTTATGATGAAAAGTAGATTATATTCACACTTAGAGGTGTCAAGTTGATCCATAACTCATGGGTTAACCTTAACCCATTCTTGAAAAAGCCCCATTTTATGAAGCCCCCTCAAATGGGGACTAAGAAAAGTCCCACCTCCTAAAACCCTATTTCAAGTGGGTTAAGGTCAGGGTTAAAGTGGGTTTAGTCCCACTTTAGTTAACTTTCAAAAACAACATTATTTATATATACATACAAAATTATATATTTTATTAGATAATTTAATATGTTATAATTTTATTATATTGAAATCAGTATTTTTATATTATACTTATTATTATATTATTAAATAAAATATATAATAATATTTAATACTTTTTGAATTTTCATTTATTAAATAAAATATATAATTTTATACTTTTATATTGTACTTATATCTATATATAACAACGAGAAAAATATGACAAAAAGAAAACAGTAATGCAAGTGAGTTCCAGTAGACACATAACTTTATATATATATATATATATATATATATATATATATATATATATATATATAATATAATATAATATAATCTAATCTAGTCTAGGTTTATATAAAATGTTTTACTATGAATTTGACAGTAATTTAAAATTTGAAATATTTAAGATGATTATTTATAATTTGAAATTATTATTTAATTATTATTATTATTTTTCTTACTTTTAAATAAAAAATTATTATTGTTTTCTTATTATGAAACTAATCATATTTTTATTTGTTAGATATATATTTTATTTCTCTTTTAAAGTGTGTATCACTGAAAAAATTATAGTTGCATGTAAGAAAATATTTGAGCATCATTTTCGTTTCTATTTTTGAATGATATTTTTTATCATGTATTATTGTTATTTTAAATATGATAAATAACTATCTTGACAAAACTTCATTACAATCTTCATATTTACTCATTTAAAAATAATTTCAAAATTAAATATTACTTATTAGTTTCTATAAATTTGGAAAGCTAAATTATAAATATTACAAATGAACAAAATTTAAGATATAGTAACAATCCCATGTCGTTTTTGTTCTTTTGTCAGTCTTATTTTTTTTTAGCTGAAGTTTACATGTAATCTTGAAAAAGTAAGATTAATTTAATTAATTATGATTGAAAATGTATATTTTGTAAAAAGATATTGATTATTGTGTTAGGAAGTAAAAAAAGATTATAATTAATACGAATTTTTTAAGAATTTATGATTGATATGCATCAATAATGTTTATTATAAATCAATAAAAGTTTATCTCTAATCCGTAAAAGTTAATAACATGTTGGTTTTAAAAAATATTGAATTTTCAGTTTACATGTGTTGATTAATATTTTTTATCATATTAATGTAAGCAAAAATATTTTAAATCTTTATAAAATTTTATGCATATACATATATTATATAAAACGGCCAATTGTTATTGTATCACCGACAAAATCCCTTGCCACCACTTTTTCCAACGCGAGATTGTGTAAATTTATTTTGTTAATCTAAATCTTAATTAAAGATTAATATGTATAAAATATAAGATATAAGACTTAAATTTAATTTAATGAGAGTAAAAATGAAAATTTAAATCAATATAAAAATAAATATCTCTCATTTCTATCCACTTTTCGAGACTCCTGCATTCAACCACACTTATCTACAATTATTTTCATCACTTTTAATTATTAAATTAATTAATTATATTATACAATTCTACATCTACAATTTATGAAACCATTTTTAACTCACTTTTAAATAATAGTTGTAGTAGGTACTGTTATACAATTTAAGTTAGGTTTGTATTTGCTATTGTAGAATTGATTATCTTTTGTTTCTAATTTTATTAATATATTTTTTTCATGATAGAAAAAAAAGTCTATGGGCTAGTCCTGACCCACCGGATTTTAGGAGCTTTTGGTCCTGTGAGCTTTTTCAATAAGAATTATTTTTGGTCCTGTGAGCTTTTTTGGCCCCAACCCACATGGGTTAGGGCCAGAGCCTATGAACTAATTTGACAACTCTTTACACTTTACATAAGGGTGTTTCATCCTGCACCTTCAAAGCTTCATCCTGCATCTCCAACTTTTTTAAAAATTTATTTTTAACCTTAGTAAATATATTTTTACTTTTCACTTTCTATTTAAAGTAAAGTTGTTTCATTTGCTCCTCCAACACTTTATCTTACATCTTCAACTTTTTCAAAACTTTATTTTTTAACTTTAGTAAATATATTTTTTACTTTTTTTTCTTTCTATTTAAAGTAATCCTACTCTACCCTTTTAATTTTTTTTTAAAAACTGTCTTTTATTTATATTTTAATAACTCTTTAGTTTAATTTAAGAATCTAATATTATTTAATATTTTTTCATATTTTAATAATTATTAAAATATAATTTATATTATTATAATAGTTATATTACTAAAAGAAATAATTAAAATAAAAGTAAATAAAAATAAAAATAATTATATCAAATTTGATTTAATATACATAAATATATTAAATTATATTACATCAATAAATAAAATTTTGAAATTTTTTAGATTTCTTAATTATTATTACTTTTATTTTAATTTTTAATATTAGTACTATAATAATATAAATTATATTTTAATATTTATTTAAATATAAAATATATTAAATAATATTACATTTTTAAATTTAATTAAATAATTAATAAAGTATAAATAGAAAACAAATTTTTAAAAACATTCCTATCGGAATTGGAAATCTGATAACTATTATCCAATACCAATTTCCGATGACTTTTTTTTTAAAATTTTATTTTTTATTTAGAATTCAATAATAATTTAATTTTTTATATAATGTTCTTATTGAAAAAATTAAAATGAAAGTAATAAAAATAAAAATAGTTATATAAAAACTGATTTAATATATATAAATATACTAAATTATATTAAAATATTAAATTAATAAAAATAGGATTTCAAAAATTTTATATTTCTTAATTATTATTATTTTTATTTTAACTTTTCGAATATTTGTAGTATAATAATATAAATTATATTTTAATAGTTAATTAAATATAAAATATATTAAATAATATTAAATTCAATAATTAATAAAGTATTAATAAAACACAAATTTTTAAAAACATTTCCTATCGGAATTGGAAATCCGATAACTATGTTATCGGATACACAGCTTTCCGGCATGACGTCCAAGGGTTGCTCTGTCTGCAGGGCATCTTCCAACGTATCTTCAAGAGCACCCTCTGCTCACACCCAAAATGGATGATCATTGCAGTGAAGAGAACAAACCAGATGGTCAAATACCGAACGACAACATAGGCAAGACAAAACAGATAAGGGTAAGCTTATGTAAATTTAATTAATCATTTTCATACACTTTTAAAACATACACATGAATCACATACGTCAATATCTCAACCATAAATCATAAGTAAAGTGTATCCATAAAAATCCAAACGGTAACATCATTATAACCAATTCCTCTAGACACTGTCCGGACGATATGACTATGTATGCTCGCCGCTCTCTGCACCCGGGTGGACCTGACTATGATACACTCAACAGACCGCCACCCGAGGTTAGTCCAGTGGAACAACCTCGGTATAGAAATACCCTGAGGAAAAAGGACCTCCTGCCATTCCTACGCATGAGTTACCCTTCTCGACTTCAGAAGGTGTAATCACGGAATATCAGGATAGAGTCAGAACCTGAGCCTTTGCCACAGTCATACTTTACCCACCATCATCAATCATGAGACATTCCTCCTTGGAATTCTCTTTCATAAACAAAAAAATCGGACGGTAACTCGATAGAAATGTAACATTGAAAACCAAATGGTATAAATCAGGCAAAACCAGACGGAAAAATCAATGGAAACTCAACAATGAAAGCAAAGAGGACTTAATCAATGAAAACCAGACGGAAAGATCAATAGAAACTCAACAATGAAAGCAAAAAGGACTTAACCAATGAAAACCGGACGGAAATATTAAATTAATAAAATAGGATTTCAAAATTTTTACATTTCTTAATTATTTTTATTTTTATTTTAATATTTTTAATATTACCACTATAATAATATAAATTATATTTTAATTGTTATTTAAATGTAAAATATATTAAATAATATTAAATTTTTAAATTAAATTAAATAATTAATAAATTCTAAATAAAAACAAATTATTAAAAACTTTTGTGTTAGAATTGGAAATTCGATAATATAGTTATCGGATACCAATATCCCATGACTTTTTTCTTAAATTTTATTTTCCATTTAAAATTTAATAATAATTTAATTTAAATGAAAAATTATATTTTAATAATTATTAAAATATGAAAAATATTAAATAATATTAAGTTTTAAAATTAAATTAAATAGTTATGAAATTATAAATAAAAGATAAAATTTTAAAAATTTTGTTAAAAGGGTGTAGAGTTAAAGATGTGTAAAGTTATTTTTAAAAAGATGAAAAATAAAAAATATTTACTAAGGTTAAAAATAAATTTTTGAAGATAAAGTTTTGGAAGTGTAGGATGAAAGACCGCCCTGTATCATATTTTTTTCCTCAACAATATCAACTCTAATTTTTTATAACAAGTAAAAACACGACCATTTCTACCCCATTCAACCTTTTTTTTCTCATTCACATTACCCACCGTACTTTCTAGCTCTAATACCAATTTTATATTACTGGGCTGAAATATTAATAACCCATCACACATAATCAGGCTCTTGGAAAAAAAGAAGAAGAATATAAACTATTATATCACTCAATATTAACATTTCAACTCAAATGCAATGCATGTGTACAACCCATAACTTTTTTATAAGCAAAGTTTATCAATAAAAAAACCTACATTCTTCATGGTGAAGAAATGAAAGTGGGAGGTGCAGCAAAATCAGACAATACTAAGGTAGTGCGCACTGAATTCATGTATTCGTGCTTGATATCTAAGTAAGAAAACACTTGATTGAAAAGAAAACAAGTATTCATGCAAGTATATATATATGTATATATATGTACATATGTATGTATATGTACATATGTATGTATATATACATATATATATATATATATATATATATATATATATATATATATATATATATCTTAAATTTATTTAATTTCTATCACAGTCTAAGTTCGAGAAACCCATTTTGCATATCACTTTCAAAAGAGGAAGAGCTATTATAAGAAATGAAATGGAAAAAAGATTATATGCGTTTTCTTTCCTTTGGTGTTAATATTTTTTTTTAAAACTTCTTTATGCCTTATATGGACCAATTTTCTACAATTTTAAAAAAGTGTGGAAAACACAACTCTATTCCCGTTTGTATTTTTTTTTTTGACCCTTACAACTTTCTAGCAAGGGAGTAGAAGGATAAGTTGAATTTAGTATAATTTCAACTTGATTTAATTAAATTTTGTTATATTGAGTTAATTTTTTTATTTATCAATCTAGTCCCACTATAATTGAGTAAAGTTAAATCATTCAGTAGAGTAATTAAAGAAAACATTTTTAGCTCTTTAACTCTTAAAAAGAACACCAAATCAATATTTAATATTTATAAGGTAACATTATGCAACAACCTTCTAAGATATTGTTGTCAAATATGAAATATTTAGTCATAACATATGTGGTATGAAATGTTCAGTTATAATAATATTCATACAAGAAAATTTATATTATCAACCAGAATTATTACTTTATAGTAAAATGTTAGGAAAATTAATTTTATTATATATTTATTATATAATTTGGTTGAATTTAATTAATCGAGTTTAAAGTTCATAATTTTGTTACCCAATTTAATATTTTAACTGGTTGCACGAAAGAAAATCAACTAAACCTAATCACTCAGCTACCCGCAAGAAAAATATAATTTAATTGGGTTGATGGGTAACATTTAGATCCTACAATTTTTAACTATGAGTAATTTTAATTAGATTTATCAAAATAGGTCGTACGGTTTAATTATAGGGTCAATGTGATGACTTAAATCAAAACATAATGTAAATTTTAAGTTTAATTTGACCTCACCAACAATATAATAAGTTATTTTGATCCTTTTCAAAAGAAATTTTAAAAATAAATTAGATCCAAAGTTTAAAAGGAATATATTTATTTTTAAATTTAAATCACATGAATGAAATTGATTTCAATTTAAGTATAATAATTTGATATATAGCACATATATTAATGAAATAATACTTATTTTTTATTTTTTAATAGTATAATTATTATTTTAAAAAAAAAAAACAGCCCCCAAAAACCTCAATTCACTTCATCTAAACCCATTTTATCTGCATGTTAAAAGCTCTAATTAAAACAAGTCAATTCAATTTAAATCACAAATTCACATTTGGAACTCATCCATTTTAGTCACTCTACTCGTAGTTTGATTCTATTTGTATAAATGTTTTGAACTACAAACATCTACTTTTTTTTTGTTTGTTAACCTACAACCATCTAAAAGTTTAGACCAGGAACACCTAAATATTCGGGAAAAATTTGGACGTGGAAGGGGCTTAATTAGGTGTGAATTTCATGAATTAGGTTGATTGGTCGGTAACCTAAGTTATATGAAGAACTTCAAATCACTTGCTGGTTAAAGTTTATGTACCAGAACAACAAATTTACCTGTTCTAATATAATCTTCTCTCAACTTGAATGGAACAATTGAATAGACATTTCTTTTTGAACCCTTTTGTTAAATGATCCCAAGCATCAATAATACCCAATGGGATACTACAGATATGTTCATACTTGTTGTCATGTTCCTTTATCATATAATAATAGGTGTAAAACATATGCCACACACATTCTCAAACTTAAGAAATAAGTCACTCAATACCTACCATCATGACTCAAGTACCACATGAAGAGCACAAAAGCAAGAACAGGGTATCACTTAGCCTGACATAAAAGAAAACACCAACATATATGGTTCCAAAGTCCAATATTTCTCTCACCATTTACACGGCAAATCACTAAAATGTCTTTTCCCCGAACGATGACAACTATCGGTAATGGAATCTGCAAGCAACAACACTAAGCTTGTGTTTGTGTTTGTTTCCACACCAATTTAATGTGCATGCAGTTAGAAAAGCGACTGCTTCATATCTGCTTGTTTCCAACTATTCCCAGCGATTGAAGGAGATAATAATTATTTAATTTTATCTATTAAATTACTTTTTTTTTTTAATTTATCACATCTATTAAATCATACACAAACTTTTATTGTCACCGTCTTTCATCTTAGATCAATTCAAATCACGTATCATATCTTTCATTTTATATAAAAAATACTATAATATTATTTTTATTCCTTTAAATCTTTTCACTCACTTTCTTTTAAATGTATTCTTCAATCTAAGCACAAAGAAAATGATTCAATGATTTATTCACAACATAAGAGTATAAACCTTTTGTATTAAAAGATGTTCATTTTAATTTTTGTAATTGAAGAAATATTAATCCTATTAGCTAAATATACACCTTGCACATTTTAATTAATAATTTTTTGTCCCATAGAAATTACGTTATCAAAGATTATTCGAGCCAGATTTATAAAATAAATACGACACTAATAACATATAAGTCTAACCTATATAAAAACATTAATACTACAAACAATTCAAAATCTCAAAACAAAGAATTTACGAGTGTTCTTTTTAACTTTCTAGTCACTATACAGTGTAGAACTTGCACTGATTTATATTTTACATGCTAGAATCCGTTGTAGTCAAATAATTTTATGCTTTACAATTTCTATCGACTTTGCACATCAGATAATCCATGATATGAAAGGGAACAAGCAACTCCCTAGTGTTCTGTTATCCTGAACACTTCTCTGGAAAACCCTTCTCTGCATCAAGAGCACTGAGATTCAACTATCATGATTCATGCGTAGCATTCATTTTCAGCCAAGACATGATCAATTCTGAAGAAACAATGAATAATGACACTGAAAGGCCATACCACAGACACTCATTTCATTTAGCAGCTTCTGCATACCTCTGCATAATGGTGGTGCTAGAAACAGTTCCCACACTTTCCTTCACTCATCTCATAAGAAAGTTTCAATAGAGCTTCATTGGGTCAGAAAAAACAAAAGTTTGAATCACACGCAATGTGTTACATATACTGTGGGAAATCAAATCAACCACACAACCGCATTGCAAACTCTGCAACTTCAGTGTATGGCAACGCTAGCTACAATTATTCTGTCACTTGAATCCTATATGTATACAGTGAAATATGGAAGTGGTAAAAGATTAAAATATAAATAAAACATTATAAAAGTGTGGTAGTTATAAGTATCTTCAATATCTTGAATGGGTACTTAAGGGCAAATCTTAGAAGCGAGGCTAAAATAATTCTGAAGCTAATTTACGAAAGAGCCTTATTATGGAAGATTTGAAAAACGTCACAATGACGATTCTAGAAAGCACGATCCTAGAATAAAAGAAACATATACGACAGCTTTTGAGGATTTTGCCGCTTGACACTATTATTAAAAATTTGAATTGCTATGGTTTGGATCACATTAGCATTGGCATTACCTAATCCACCACATAAAGAGACCAAAAATTACAGTTGAAAACTCGAAAAGGGTACGATTAAATATAAAAAACAAAAGAAGACAAATTTTAAAGGGTATATAAGATGATACCACTGTAATGTCAATGATTACATATCAGTTCGAATTCAAATAAATTTGACTTCAACAACCCCATTTCAGGGTTGGGCATTATATATTCAGACATTTGAATGTGTTGTATATCTTATGTTTCCTTGTATATAATATATATGTACACATGAACCACAGCTAGATTAATGAAAACGCGTGTATCATAAAACCTTTCACAACTTATAAAGTTAATCGATACTTTAGAATACGTCAGGATGAAGACAAAATTTTATTAGAATCTCTTAATAAATTTTGGTAAAAAAGAAAAGACTTTCAATATGGCAAGTTATTAAATTAAGGACTTGTGTTTAATTCTACTCTTTCGTACTGGTAAATAAATTTATTAATATTTTTGTTTTACTTTGTGATTTTAAGGTTGTAGAGTTCTCAATCTAGATTTTTTTTCATATTTAATTGTAAATAAGAAAAACCTATGTATAGAGAAAAATATTAAGCAATTTAGTTTATCCTTTTTGCACAAAAATATTAAGCAATTTAGTTTATCCTTTTTACAAAAAAATATTAAGCAATATTCATATGGCATTTTCAAGACAGACTTTCAATTGCTCCAAGTTTTTTCATAACTTCATCATTCATCAATAATAGACAAATAACTTACTTTTGGATATATCCAATGAATAACACCTATCAAAACTTATTTTCTTACACATTCTTGACAATTAACATATTATAACATGATGGTTAATTTCTCAAGTCTTCAGTAAATAATTTCTTCTTACAATTAGTTCAATACATTATCTTTACATCACTGTGTATAGCTTTCATCTTTGAAGACAATTATCGTTTTTATACGAATTTACCCACCAACAATTTGTTTTTTAGGGCTAATATATCTAAAATATGTTGATTTACAATTTTATTATTTATCTATATGAATAAATTGAGTCGATTACTTTATATTTTTTTCTTTTTTTTTCTCGTGAAAATCTTCTATTTATAATCGTTACAAAATTTGAAGATCAATAAAAAAGTAGTAATATTCATAAAATTGTATAATTTATATTAAACTTCAAGTATGTTCAAAAGATTTTGTTAGAAACTAGAAAGTGTTTTAATATTTCTCACAAAAGGGTGAAAATAGTAAAATATAAGAAACATTTAATTGTCTTAGAAAACTAATATTATGAAAAGAGTTAGGAAATAAAGTAACTTTTAATGAAGTTAATTTGTTGGCTGCGTAAAATGGAGTGAGACAACCTAACTCACCTAAGTAGGCTGTAAAATTTTGATCATCTCCATTAAAGGACAGCTTGACAGGCCAGCAAGTAGTATGTCAGTTTTTCTTTCCTTTTTTAATTTTATTATATATATATATATATATATATATATATATATATATATATATATATATATAATTAACAAATATATTTAATTACATAAATATTTTCTAATTTTTATATTAAAAAAAAATAATTATCTCAATTCATTTAAACTTTTTTCAAAATGTACATTTAATAGATTATATTGAATATAAATAAATTATTTTTGTGTAAATAGATATTTCACTTATTTCAAATATAATCGATTAGGTTGGGACATAATTGATTATACCAAGCGTTTTAAAAAATATTCAAACTTTCGAAAATAATCAATTAGGTTTAAACAATAATCAATTAGACTAGTTTTGAAGTATTTTCATGATTGATGATTGAACATATTAATAGATTATTTTTAATGATAACCATTTGTTTAGTTATTTCAATTTATTTTAAAAGGGAAGCTCTTAGAATTACAAATTTTCACTTCTTTTTATTTTTATTTTTTTTAAATCAAGAGAGTTTTATTGAAATTTAAAAATATTTTTGAAAAGTACTTTTACATAATAAAATTATTTTAAAATAAATATTCGTCTAGGTTCATCAAGGTAGATTTATCAGTTGTTAGTTGATTTGTTGTGAAATTTGTCACATATCATTTGATATTTTTTTCTTTTATTGTAATTTGATTTGTTAGTCTTGCATAATGGTTTGGTGTGTGTATTGTAGGTATTTGAGTGAGTTTCACCTAATGTAGATCCTTTTAAAGGGTGTTTCAATAAAGTGTTTTTAGTTTTCTTATTGCATACATGCTCTAGTTTGGATAAATAAATTGTTTAGTGAAAAAAAAATTCAGTTTAGGTTATTTGGATCAATTGGATAAATATTCAAAAAGAATTGAACTAGTATACACATTTTTGGGTATTCATGTGTTTTATTTCTTATCATTATCTGGAATTCTTTTGTTGCTTTTGTTGTTCATTGAATATCGCACTTAATTTCTCTTATCATCAACAGTTTAAAACCAATTTTATTCAAAAATTATAAAAGGTATTGTAATATCTTGAAAAATAGCTTTAGTGGAATACACGTGGCAGCTAGTTATTGGCATAGGTTAAATGCACAAAAATAAACTTTTGAAAAAGTTTTGCACTTTCATATCCTGTCACAACCCACACTTCTTCTTCTTCTTCTTCTACTCTTTTCCCTCATTGCCTTGCCTTCCATTTACCATAACTCAGAATCTAACCGTTCGTTTCTCAAATTGAAGTTGCCTAAGCCTTTAGGACTCCAAGAAGAACAATTCTACCGATTGAATCTCCATTTCGTCCAACCGGTAAGAAAGCCCTCTTTTCCTCGTTGTCTAGGGTTCTAGCATGTGAATTCTTGTTGCATGCAACGCATCTCGTTTTCTTTCTTAAGTTAACTTCAATTTAGTCCTAAAACTCGTTTTCCATCATCAATTGATGATTTTAGGTGATTTTCACACTTTGGGTTCAGAATCTAACCGTTCATTTCTCAAATTGAAGTTGCCTAAGCCTTTAGGACTCCAAGAAGAACAATTCTACCGATTGAATCTCCATTTCGTCCAACCGGTAAGAAAGCCCTCTTTTCCTCGTTGTCTAGGGTTCTAGCATGTGAATTCTTGTTGCATGCAACGCATCTCGTTTTCTTTCTTAAGTTAACTTCAATTTAGTCCTAAAACTCGTTTTCCATCATCAATTGATGATTTTAGGTGATTCTCACACTTTGGGTTCAAAGTACTTGGTCTAGGATCATTCCTTGACTTGGCCGTGCACCCTAGAGGTAAGGGGAGCTAGCTTTCTTTCCATTTTTGTAGTATGTTGTGAATGTATGATAAATCTTAAAGTTGTATGTTGTTGGAAGCATGAAATTGGTTTAATTGGTTTGAAATTCATGTATGAAAATGGGTATGTTGTGTAGAATTAATGATTGATGATTTTGGACTGTTTGGAACCCCTTAGTATGTTGAATTATGCATGATTGGGACTGTGATGACGATTGAAATCTGTTGTGGTAGTGTTTGGAAGAAAATCAAGTCCTTTAGAGCCACTTTTGAGCCATTTTAAGGGAAGTGAGGTAGTGATTTTGAGTATATGGGGTTTGCTGTGCTTGTGGACTGTTGGGACAGTTTCACTAAGTGTGACTTGTTTGAGTCACCAAATTTGCCAAAATAGGTGCAGAATGGTAAGATTGGGTTTTGGGTCCCTAAGTTGAGAAATTTAGTGTTTTAGAGTTGAAATGAAGCTTAAATCACTTTAGAAACGTGTTAGTAATGTTTAGAATCACTTAGGTAAGTTTAATTATGTCTAAAACGAAGATTAGAGGTGTTAGAAGTTGGTTAAAATGGTTAGAAATGGTCCAAATAGGTGTTGTCTCGATTCTTGCATAATTCTGCAGAATTCTGCAGAGTTTGACCATCCGGTTTGGAAGGCCTTGGTCAGAGAAGGTTCTCCCTTCTCTTGACCATTTGGTCTGGCATTGTCATTGGCCACCTAGGACTCTCGGTCTTAGACGCTCTCGATTTAGTCTTGCTCTCGTCTTGTATAATCGTCCGGTCCGGTAGGGTTCGATCAGAGAAGGCTGGTCCTTCTCATGACCGTTCAGCCAACACATGGTTAGGGTAAGTAGTTCTTTTGCATGACCGTTTGGTCAGCTTTGCTTTCGGCCAGGGGAGGATTTACCCACCCCATAACCGTTCGGTCCTGACCTATCTCAGTCTTAGGTGTTCTTTTCCATTGGTTTCCTCTCAGCCCTAGAAGCCCTCGACCTGTATGACCGTTCGGTCTGCAGGGTCTCGATCAGAGAAGAGCTAGCTCTTCTCTTGACCGTTCGGTCTGTCCAGGGTGTCCGGTATTGGCACCCAATTCCATTTCCAATGGTTAGGTCACTACTTCTGGTGCTCGGGTTATTGCTTAAAACTTGTGGTTGGTTGATTTATCTAATTATTTGTGGTGAATTAAGGTGTGTATGATTAATATAACTTGGAGAATTATCAAGTGATTGGATTGGTTGGATTCGGTTGTGAAGTTATGATCTCTCGGTGAGATCTATTAGTGTATTGATTGAATGGTGAGAGGCTTCCATATGGGGGGTTATCCCTAACACTCCAACGGTCTTTCATTCTCACTTAGAGAGGATTGACGCGTGTGGTGGGAGTAGTGGAGGTCCTAGGGTAGGAGCTTTCACTGTAGGCCTATATTACGGTAACGGACTAGCCTTGTGTATGGTCGGGTGGAACCCCTCGGCAATGGCTTTGCAAAGCAGTAGGGGCCATCACAAGTGCACAACCCGCCCCAGCTCTACATTCATTCTATGTCCGGACGTGTCTAGGAGTCTTTGCATGTTAAGATGATTGATTTTGGTTAAGTTATGAAATATATGCTCATGAACATGATAACTTGTATGCTTGTATGTAAATCTATGCTTTTGGTAAGGTAGATCACTTTTCTTTGATGATTATGTTTGTTTGAAAACTAGCTCACCCTTGCACTTGTATGTTGTGTGTGTTTGCTTCCTCCCTTGCGATGATCATCCAATCCTTTGGATGTGAGCAGTAGGTGATGATGTACCCCTGGAGCAGGCGTTGGAGACCGAGGAAGATCCAGCACCTAGTACTTAGGATGCTTTTAGACTTTCCTAACTCTTAGTTTTATTTTATTTTGAAAAACCTTAGACCTTTGTACTTTAACTATTAGTCGTTTTAATTCCCCCTATATTTTGGATGACTGTAATTTATACTTATACAGTTATATACTAATCTCACTGCTTTCTTTAATTATAACTGTTGCATTCCATATCTATATACTTGACTGTATAATTTGGAATGTTACATGTATTTTTTCAACTAATTAGCTCCCTTTCTTTGTTTTGTTTTTAGTCATTTTTTGTTTACATTTTTTATGTTTTTATATTGTGGAGAATAAGAAACCATTTTAGGTTACAAAAGAGTTTGAATTTGGATATGGTTATATGCGCAATTCAATGACACATCAAATTATCATATAATTATTCAAATAGTATGAATAATGATATTACTAAATATTATTATTTTTGGGTTCTTTGATATCAAAACAAGTCTTTGGAAAGAAGTTAGACAACTACAAATCATTCGGTAGATGCCTAATGTTAGATGGATTAAAATCAATAATGATGGAGCTACTAGAAGATAAAGTCATGCTGCTTATGGCAATAATTTTAGAGAAAGTCATGGTGAACACATTGATAATTTCTCTTCTTGTCTTGAAGTTAATAAACTTCTATGTGTAGTTTTTGGATGTTATTTTTTCCATAGAGATCTTTTTGGCTTGTGGTTATACACATTTGTTGTTGGAATGTGACTACCATGATATGTCAACCTTTTTCCTCTCTTTAGTCTATTTCTTGGCTTCTTAGAGAAAGATTGATAAAGTGCATTAAAAATGGTGATGATACAGACTTTAAGATCTCTCATATTTACCTTGATTGTTTTAGTTCCTATGATTAATGTTTAGTGTTTTTCCACAATAGATATCAATATCTCATTTTAGTTTTGCTTAGTTATTTAATGTGAGTCTTATTTTATATTTTATTTTTTGTTTATGAGCATGAGTTTGATATGGACAACTAATGTTTTTGTATTTGTTCCTCTTTTATATTCAAATTTCCATGTAATATCATATAATTGTTACACTTTAGAATAGTAGAGTAGCTAAAGTGTCAAAAGCTCATGATATTACTTAACATATGCCGTTTTTTTTAATTATCTTTATATTAAATTTTAATTAAAATAGTGGACTAACGAATCAGTTAGTTTTGTGATGCCTTTAACTTGGGAGACAGATTCCGTGAAAAAATTACATAACTTCTATTAATTTTCGTGTATTGAATAACTAATTTTAATTTTTTAAAGAAAAAAATATAAAAAAAAATCATCTAAAAATTAAGCAAAATTACGTGAATTTTCTCGTAAAAAAAGTCACTGAATCCGTCCTCCTAGCTAATTGAGAGGTTTGTTGGACCGGATGAGACAATTAGTGAATTGAAATTCTAACTTAATCTACAAAAATTTAATTTAATGAGCTAATGAATTACTTTGCTTGCCGAATATTATCAGTTTTAAAAAGCCAAAATTTTGAAAATAATTAGAAATTAGAAAATAAAGTCTATATAGATGCATCCTGAATCTTGTAAAAGGTAACGTATTGGTGGGGTTTCCTTTATGGTAGATAGAAGACTTTACAAATGTTGGTGAAGAAAAATATTTGAGCACTTATTACATCTATGTGTTGTGAGACTTAGACATGGCGTTTGTCCTCGAGTTTTATGACTTGAACGTGTCGTGAGGACTTGTGAGTAGTGGGTCTTTGAGATTTTTTACATCAAATATAGTACATATATTAAAACGTGAGTTTTGGTTACAAAACAAGTTATTTGCTTTCTATTAGTCCAAAATTGAATGACAAGAAGAAAAAAAGGGACTTGACTCACACATATGATAAACTATGAATGTGTTTATGGTTATAGTGTGGAAAACTAATTCTTGTTATTAATTCATAGTGTATATGTATATAAGTGAGTACAAAACCTTATCTTATAATTCAGTTTTGTAGTTGAGTTAGACTTAAAATGTACTTCTAACAAACAATTTATAGTTTATTTTTAGTTATTAGAAATCTATTTTTATAAGTTTTATTCTATATCTTGTGAAAATGAATTATTTAGTAAGCTTTTATTAAATCGAGAAATTTTTTGTTTAATCAACCAAACTCTTATCTTTAATGGCTCATTTATATAGAGGACCAAAAAATATTTAAAATCAACTCATGTCAATTAATGAATATACTCTTAAGAGTTTTCTTTGAGGTACTCTCAAAGAGTTTGTAATTTGATACCAAGAATGAAATGAATTATTAGATATAATATGTCAATGAGTTGCAAATTTCAAGCTGATGCTAGAAACCCTCCACCTCTGTAACCAAAAACTGATAACATACCATCTGTCCATCTCTTGCAGAAGTAACAATGTAACTTTCATGTCAATTAAGTGATTAATCATAAGGTGAAACAACGCCATGATTCTTAAAATGTTGTGTCAATTAGGGAAATAAATCTAGAAAAGCAGTGTGAAATTGATTAGAGTTAGAGATACTCCACACAGGTAAAATATATCAGCAATTAACACTGTAATGTGAAAGTTCTGGTATAATTTCGCTTTCTGTCACGGTAATAATTTACCCCCCTGAACTATATGTAATCAAAATCTGCCACTTAAAAGTGTAAGATATGGTGTCACATTCTTATGCAAGAAACCACAATATCAAGAGTTTATTTCATTTCAATACAATCATATGTGGAAGATGCAGAAGGAAATTTAACACTGCTAAATGGACCATACTTGAGTTTCTTACATGTTAGATTGTTAGAGTGTGTCTATTGCAGAAGGCCTTTGCTCCAATTGAATCAGTTCAAGACATCATACATTGTTTTCCAATTGCATGCAATATAAAGAGGCTCATAAATTATTATTCTAAATATCACAGCAACCACAAATACAACATAATTAAATAGGGAACAGAGAATGGTTCATAGCAATAAAACCCATCTCTTGAAAAGGCAAAGGTAGGCATCAAAAGCAAAAGCAGATGCCATATCCCACAAAAGAAACAAAGAGTGAGAATTGCTAAAGAAAAAGCTAAGTGTATATGATCTGTTTCTGTTCTATACCATAATCAAATAAATCATCAATAATGCATAACATAAACATTGTACTCAACAATAGCATCCCCACTCTTGAAATCAACCCAATGGGTCCTGGCCTCTGCATAGCCTCTTGCAAACCTGAAAAGGCCACTGCCTCCGATCACAGGCATCTCCCTCACCTTGTTGAAAACACAGTTCCTCCCCAAGATGGTGATGGTGCTGCCATTGTACTTCCCGTCAGAGAATGCAAAGTTCATGGCCATGAGAAGATCAATCTCGGTCTGGGAAGCTGAGGCATAGAACCCCTGAGCCTTCCCCACAAGCTTGGAACTCAATTCGGGCCCCAAAGTCAAAGGGTTGTCGATCATGTTGACCAAGCCAAATGCTGTGGTGGTGTTGAGCTTCAAAGATGGTGGAACAACCGACACTGAAGTGGGGTTGCGCCCACTAAGAATGTCATGCCAATAGAACTTGAAATGACTGAGTTTTTCTTTCCTCTTTAGGCCTAACAGCTTGCGGTCTACGGCATGGCCAAACTCAGAGTGTTCTTGGGCGTTGAGATGGTGGCAAGAGAGGAGAAGAAGGAGTGAGAATGTGAGGAAAGAAAGAGGGTTTGGCATGGTGTGTTTGGTGCCAAATTTGGATGGAAAAGAAGGGTTTGGGAGTGGAAAAGGGGTGAAGGGTGAAAGGCTTATAAGGAGACAAAGAAGTGGAGAAAGTGGGGAAAAAGATGAATGGGTGGGTGTGGTTGTTGGTGGCATCATTTCCTAGAACTACTTGGTGGTGTATAGTGTGACCACATTCATTACTTTCTTTCACAAAATACAAAGAAATTGTTGTGAAAATACTCCTTAATTGTACTTTTACAGTGATTCTTATTTTCATCTAATTTTATTAAGATAATTTTGCTGCTATAAAAATTCTTAAGTGATAGTAAAATAGTGTAAAGTGACATTTTTTCAAATTGTTGTGTAGTGTAAAACATTTTAATATTTAAAAAAGTATTGATTGAAATTTATAATATCCATGAACATTTAGATATGCTTTGTCTGAGAGTGCTATAATTTTAAATAAGGAAAAAAAAAACAGAAAAAAATTTAATAAATGTATTTGTATAATTTCTATTTATATTTTTATTAATTATATTTTAAATAATATATAATGAAAGTTTTAAATTTAGAAAAAAAGTTAATAAAAATTAGAAATTGTCTAAAGTTGAAATAAAAGAAAAATTGTTGCATAATTTAAAATAACTATGTATTTATGTTTATTAGGTGAAGATGAAATTTATTTTATGAATAAATTAAAAAGAAATATTTATAGAAATTAGAGTGTTTGTTTCGGATATTTATTTATTTATTTTTTGGTAAGAGAAAATTAGAATCATGATGAAATAAAGCCGAATGATATTCAACTTATTTTCTTCAAATTCAATTTTAAATTTTAGTTTTATGATGTAAGAATATACTTAAGAGATTAACTTATTAAATATAATAAATGGGCTTCCCATTATAAAAATAAGAATAAAATTGTCCCTCTCGCATCGTACACACTGCTTATTCTTTTTCTTTTTAATTTATAATTTTAAATTAAACGATTTTTTTATTTTATTTTAAAAAATTATTAAATAGTAGCAGAATATGTGAAATGAGATCTTTAGATAAAATATTTTGCCAGACATTTGTTATAAAATCGAATATGTGAAACAAGCACTCCCTTATATTCTGTCAATAAGCACTCCCATGGATCATCTGACATTGAATTAATTTATTTTAGTGTAATGATTTTGAGTCAAAATCTAATAACTATTATTTTTAGGTCAATAGTCACTTCAATAACTAAAATACATGTCGCATTTAGAAAAAAAAAATATCAGCATATATAGTCAACTATTAAGTTTACATAAAAAAGAAAGAGAATGAGAAAAACACTTAGGAGAGGAAAAATAATTCAATAATTATATCAACTCGATTATTATTCAATATATTATAAATCTAAATAATGGATCATGTTTTCTAAAACAAGACGCTTGAATTTTTATAAATTCAAACAATTAGATTAAAATTTAATTTAATAGTTTCTAAAAAATATAACTTGAATATGTATAAATTAGTTTGATATTGATTTTAAAACTTAGATTTTTTTTTTTTAAAAAAAATTGTTGCAAATTTAAATTAAATATAAAAATATGTTTAATTGTTCAAAACTTTATTAACCGAAATAACATGCAATATAATATGATAAAAAAATAGTGTAAAGTGTGAAATATTTTTATATATAACCTACATGTATAAATAATTAAATTTTAATTCTTTATGTAACAACAAATTATAATATTTCTAAACTTTTGGATTCTTACAATTTGAGTATTAAGCAAAACCCTGAATCAATTGTAGCAGTTAGTGCAATGATTGATTTTGAACCTTCTAGCATATCGAATTGAGGAAGTATGTCATACTCTTTCATTCACAATTTTACAAACATATCAATATAATTATAGTCTATTTATATAGTCTATGGTTAAATATATATTTTAGTCCTCATATTTGTTTCTCATTCTCAATTAGGTCCTCATGTTTTTTTTTGTCCCAATTGCATCCTAACATTTGTAAATTTGAGGAATTAAGCCCTCTCCGTTTTTTTTTGTCCCAATTACATCCTAATATTTGTAAATTTGAGGCAATTAAGCCCTCTCAATTGGCCTACGATGTTAGTGGCCACTTAACGGAGAGGGCTTAATTGCCTCAAATTTACAAATATTAGGATGCAATTGAGACAAAAAAAAACATGAAGACCTAATTGAGAATGGGAAACAAATATGAAGACTAAAACATATATTTAACCTCTATTTATAAACATCACTTTCAAAAACACTTCAAGACACAAGCCTCAAACTACCTACAGTTTAGTACCATTAATCACCTGCAACCACGTCTACTAATTTTATAGAAGTGATCATTGCAAAAAAATACAGACAATTGTCATTCATTAGCATACATATTCTAACACCCTTAAATAGGCGTTACAAATACTATATTTTTTCGTAAAACATACACACAGATAACTTAAAATAACTTTCAACTTTAATGAAAAATAGTACATTATTAGAAACTGATTAGTTCGAAAATAAAACATCCACACACAATTTAGGATTGAATATAAAAATAATAAAAGCATAATCTCAGGCCTCTTATCTCATGTCTCTCATCCTTTTATGCATGTCTAGAAGCATCAATCAATCTATCTGTAATAACATCTGCTCCCGTATAACATGACACATTATACGATCATTGCATTCACATGCACCCACAAGCGAGGGTGAGCTAACGAAAACAATCGAGTAACTTGTTCAACATATAAAACATATTTATCACATCATACTGCATACACTGATGTACAACATATATATCACATTCATACTACATACACCCATATAAGACATATTTATATCAATTATTAGCGTCACTCACATTACTCTACACAGAGTTTATTAAGAACGATACACATCTCAACAATGTGTAGTGATTGCTTCCCACCACTCATTTAACGAGCTTATCAGAGCAATTACCTACCACTCAAAAAGCTTATCAAGGCAACTCTCACCACTCATCTACTAAGCTTATCAAAATCATTAATCACAATGCAACCTCAATTGTAACAAGCTTATTAGGACATACACTCTGCGTCATTTCCATCACTCTATAAAGAGCTTATCCGGTCATTACACACCACCTTTGATGTGTAGGGTTGTCTCTCACCATTCGTCTAGTGAACTTATCAAGGTAGTTCCCACCACTCAAGGAGCTTATCAGGGCAACTCCCACCGCTCATCAAGAGAGCTTATAAGAACCAACAACCACAACGCTACAGTCCACCACTCATACAACGAGACCATTCTAGGCCAATATAAATATCACATATTCCATATATATCATAATAGTAGATTTCTATATAGCCTATTATTACCAACACTTAAGTAATTCAATATAGCAAAAATTTCTTCAAATGGATAATTGCATAAAATGTTATACAATAAACAACAACAAAAGTTTAGTTCATTTAAATTACTGGAACGTTAAATAAACATTTGTTATAACTTCAAACTCCAAATTCCATATCCGAACGACCAAATTAAATAACTATACATCTAAGACCTATAGTAAAAATTTTAGGTCAATCCAACAATTGATGAGGTGAAATTCTTAATTTCTTCTTAGATGGTTCAGAGACAAGACTAAGTTGGAAAATCACATACCTCAAAATGCGGAATCTATATCTATAACTTTAGAAATTCAATTGATAATCCAAACAGTCAAATTCAATATGCATCTCTTAGGAACCATATATCAAAATTTCAGATCAATCCAACGGTTAATTTGACTATAATTTATGTTTTCCTGAGGGGACTTAGTAGCAGAAAATAAGGTGCTCATTATCTTATTTCAACATGAGAGATTTATGTCTCTAAGTACAAACCTCAAAATAATAATCCAAAAGGTTAAATTCATTATACATTTCTTATGGTCCATATATCAAAGTTGCAGGTCAATCTAATAGTTCACTATGTGAAAATTTATGTTTTACCGTGGGAACTTAATAGCAGAAATAAAGTGGTGATGTCTTTATTCAAAATTTCGAAATTAGTTGCTCTAGGTACAGAACTCCAATAAAAAATTTGAATGGTCAAAATGGAATAAGTTATCTTAGAAATCATATATCAAAATTTGAGCTTAACGGTAAACGAATTACAGATTAAGGTTTTACTATGGTAACTCCAAAAATGGAAAATACGAAAAACATAGCTAATGACAATAAAAACCTATGCAGGTAAACAGGTAGGCTAATAGTACAAGATCCAAAATGCTCATAGCAAAATCACGAACCAGAAATATACAATTATCATGCATCAAGAAGAGAGTTAGCTCCCCCGACCTCTTCACCTGCAATAATTTCTTCACTCTTGATAATACTAGACCACCACTCTTACTCGTTCTCCTTCTCAATCGTAAAAGCATTTTCTAACTTAAATCTTAGTTCCTTCCTCTTTCTCTTTTAGCCATATAGATGTTATATAAGGAGAATGGAATTCTCCTTGGTAGCTGGCTTAGGAATAATGCCATAAAATATTGGAAAGTAATGGTCCCATATAAGAAAATTTTGCACCCATGTTTCATAGGAAAGCCAATCTCTATGATTCACTTTGTCATATTCTTGTTTTCCTACTTCTCTGAGCCAACCAATAACAATATCTTTCCTTTATTAAAGTAAAGGGAACAACCCCATCATGTAGATTTACCTGCACCGTATGAAAAATGAAGCAAACAAACAAACTAATACCTATTCACTCATTTTCTCTTTTGTAAAAGCTAAGAAATAAGACATAAAACAACAAACCATTGGCACCAATATACTAATTCATTTTAGTTGATAATACTGTGCAAACAATGCTACTAAAGTTTTAATTCATGCATTTAAAAAGAATTAATATAAAAAAGATCAATATTAATTAATTTTTATTCACTTTCTCAATACTTTCTACATATCAATACACACCATACTTAATTTGTAACATCCTAAATTATATAGAAACTATATAATATAGAAGTCATCAAATATAATACTATAGAACAGTTAAAAACGTGTAAATAAAGTATTATACTTATAGTCATCCAAAAATGACTATAAATTTAAAACTTTAAGTACAAAAGAGTATATGAAAACAATGCAAAATAACTAGGGAATCCTAAAGAAACTAAGCAGTAACATCGTCACCCTCCAAGGCCTGCTCTAGAGGCACCTCATCTACCTCTGCTCACATCCAAATGGATGATCATTGCAAAAGAAAACAACACAAGAACAAAACACACAAGCAAGCAGAAAGGGTGAGATAGTTATACAAAGAACATAAGTTATAACAGCACATATCAAACTATATTCAAATGAAATCCAAGTTTATTAAATCACACATTCTAACATGTTGTATTCTAGACTTGACTCATCCGGACTTAGAATGATAGTCGAGCTATGGTGGGTCATGCACTCGTGGTGGCCTCTACTGCTTTGCAAAGCCGTTGCCAATGGGTTTCACCCTACCACACTCACGAGGTTAGTCTGTTCCGGGCCTTGAGGCATACTAGAAGTCCCCAAGACTAAGACTTCCTACTACTCCTCAAGACATGGTTCAATCCTCTCTATTTGAGAATGAAAGACCGTTGAAATTTCAAGATGACCCTAAGACTGAGCTCCTACTTTCATTCTAACAACTAAGAACCTCACCAAGATATCCTACACTTTGAAACTTTTACTTGAACCTTGAATCACACCTCTTTCCTTTATAATCATAAAATTTTAACTAAAATCAACATACATGTTTAAGCTTCATGATAAAACATAATGGATACTAAGGCATGCTTCACAAACCAGGTATAAATCAACTTAGTCAAACACAAACAAAAGAGAAAGTAAAGCACTAGACTCACGACTACTCGCATAACGTACCTCACTCGCATGACGAGACTAGGAGCTTCTCGCATAACGCACTGGATTCGCTATGCGAATTAGCTCGCTGAAGTTCCAGACCCCAGGTCTCTCGCATAGCACACCCAGGTCGCTATGCGATAGCTCAGACAGAGACCAACCCCCCTAAACTCTCGCTATGTGCCCAATTCGTTCTTCAAATGAAATTGGCAGTAGCTCTAGGCCACCTCTAGTGGCATAGCGCCTAGATTCGCTATGCGTATCCTCAAATTGAGAGCATCACCCTCTAGTAATTTGTACATCGCACCAGCTCCACAACGAATGACACAAATAGAGAGCACCCTCAGCAAGGACTCGCTATGCGAGACAATTCGCTTAGCGAGTCTGCATAATTTGCAGAACGCAAATTCTGTAGATTTATGCAACTCACACACCCTCAAACCATTTTAGCCATTTTAACCAATTTCTAGTACCCCTATATTTTGTTTCAGACCTAATTAAACTTGTATAAGTGATTCTAAATGTCCTTGCTATCAATCTAAAGTGATTTAGACCTAAATCATACTTTAAAACACTAATTTTAACAACTTATGAACCCAAAATCAAATCTACCACTTTGCACCTGTTTTTGACCACTTTGGTGACTCAAATAAGTCACATTACACGTGCTAAACTATCCCAAGAGTCAAAATGCACTATAGACTTCTAATACTAAAAATCACTGTCTCACTTCATCTAAATTGCCTTCAAACACTAAAATTTCACTCTGCTTCCTATCTAATCCATGTTATAATAGCTTTCTCACCCAAAAACCTCTACCCTAGACAAGTACAACAACTGGAATTAACCAATTTAGTTCATATGCAGTTTCATAGATTACACATTTTAGCAATTTCAATTCAAATGCACTCAAAACCTAAAAATGAAATCTGACAGCATACCAATGCAGAATTTAGTGTAAATACATATCATACCACCAATTTAAAGAACGTATCGAGCTCCCTTTACCTCAGAGATTCACAGCTCAACTCACAGACTCGTTTCAACAGTACCTTGCACGACAAGGAAACTCGACAGGACCCTACAAACCGCCAATTGGTGATCAGGAACAACTCTTAAAGCTAGAGTTTGACAGAGAATTGGAGAGAAAAAAGAAAATATGTATGCAACGAGCAAAAACCACATGATTCCAATTCAAGAACATGCGGAGGAAAAGGGAAAACAACTTACCCGACTAGAACGAAGAAATTGATCGGTCAATTGTGGAGCCCTCTACGCTGTGGACGCTTGGGCACCTCCTGATCGTCAATCCGACAAGTCAGTGAGAAGAAGTCCTAGAGAGAATGTAGAGAAGAAGTAGAGAACAAAGGGTTTTAGATAGATGAAGTGTTTAAGGTAATAAGTCGAGCTTTAGAAAGTTCTATTTATTAAAAGGTTACTTTTAAGGTAAAATGCTCGTCTCATTATTTTAATACACTTATACTTTATTTTCTACGTCCTTACATTCTCCCCCACAACAAAATTTTTGACCTCGAAAATTAGACTTACACTGGTGCAAAAACGGGCTATAACGTCACACGATCAACGTCTCACCGCCATTTCGCAATGTTAAAAATGATCGGTGGCATTACCGTAAATAAATTCAATCGCTTCACGTCCTCTATTAAAACCGTTCGCCGACTAATATTTATTAACGAGAAACAAATATCACATAGACGAAATCTAAAATGTGCTAACGTCAAACAGGGCTGGAACGACGTAAAACAATGACCCTAGAAACACTTAACATCATTTTGAGAAACAACTGTCATTCAATTTAAAATAAAAAAAAACGAAATATTGGTTTGCTTCCAGTAGTATCACTCTACCCACATTTGACGTCCACCATGCTAAATATTCGACGTTTTATATTATAGATAGTGAATCCATTTTTTATTCTTTATTTCTTTTCTCTTTTAAACCAGAAAAAACGTTACCCACTTTATGGTTTCGAAGTTTATACCAATGTAGAACGTCGAACAATTTGGGGTCTGACGTGATGGTCCTTGGTGTACAAAACCTAGGTAATCATGTGATTGAATATCATGTATATGATGCATGTATGATTAATATGGCATTGGAGGAATATCATGTGATTGAATTGGTTGGTTTCAGTTATGAAATTATGATCTCTCGGTGAGATCGATTAGTGTATTGAATGAATGGTGAGAGGCTTCCATATGGGGGGTTATCCCTAACACTCTAACGGTCTTTCATTCTCACTTAGATAGGATTGACGCGTGTGGTGGGAGTAGTGGGAGGTCCTAGGGTAGACGCTATCATTGGAGGTCTATACTGCGGTAACTGACTAGCCTTGTGTATGGTCGGGTGGAACCCCTCGGCAATGGCTTTGCAAAGCAGTAGGGGCCATCGCAAGTGCACAACCTGCCCCAGATCTACATTCATTCTATATCCAGACGTGTCTAGGAGTCTTTGCATGATAGGATGATTGGTTTGGTTGAGTTATTAAATAATTGCCTATGTCATGATGACTTGCATGCTTGTATGTAAATTGATATGAGTTGTATGGTTGTTTGAGACCTAGCTCACCCTTGCACATGTATGTTGTATGTGTTTGTTTTCTCCCTTGCGATGATCATCCAATCCTTTGGATGTGAGCAGTAGGTGATGATGATGTACCTTTGGAGCAGGCGTTGGAGACTGAGGAAGATCCAGCACCTAGTGCTTAGGACGCCCACTAGTTCTTACTTCTATAGACTATCATTTTGGACAACGCTCTTTAGGCTTTCCTAACTCTTAGTAGTATCTTATTTTGAGAAACCTTAGACATTTGTAACTTTAATCCCTCTTCGTTTTAAATTTACCCTGATTTTGGATGACTGTAACTTATACCTGTACGGTTATCTTCTACTCTCACTGCTTTTTTTAATTATGACTGTTGCATTCCATATCTATATACTTGATTATATAATTTGAGATGTTACATTTATGGTATCAGAGAAGTTTTTATCCTTAGAGAACCTGTAGGTTGTGCGCATCCCTTACTTGTGCTTGTGTGCCTTAAAGGTACGAAAGCATTCTAAATTCTTGAGTAAGACCAATTGTTTTACTCTTTGATCTTAAACAGAATATGGTGCCTAAACCTCCACCTCCTCCACCTCCACAAATCGATCAGACAGAGATGATGCGAATGATGGAGTCACTCATGAACTCCATGCAACAACAGAATACGGCACTAGTACAGCAAATCACTGTAGCGCTACAGAACTTGGAAGCAGCTAGAGTGGCCTCAGAGAGTGCGAGGGTGGCAGCTGAGGCCACCCAATGACAGTTCTTGGAGGTGATGACCAGTGGCAGGATTCCCACCGGTTCTTCTTCTTCTACGGCTATTCCAACTCAAGAATGAAGTTTGGAGAATTTCTTACAACATCTTCCTGCCAAGTTTGATGGCAAATGCTCACCAGATGAAAACTGGTTGTCCTATACTGAGTATTTGCTGACTGGAGAGGCAAGCCATTGGTGGAGCAGTACACGTCTGATATTGGAAGGAACTAGAACCCCTATCACGTGGGACCTATTCAAGAAGAGGTTCTATAAGGAATATTTCCCTGACATAGTGAGGTTTGCTAAAGAAGTGGAGTTCTTGGAACTAGTTCAGGGAAACATGTCAGTATCTGAGTATACTGACCGCTTCAAACATCTTCTCAGATTCAACACTGTGACAGTGAATGAAGAATGACAGTGTCGTAAGTTTGAAAACAGGCTGTGTAGTGATATCAAACTTATAGTGAGGGGACACCGTCTGAGGGAGTTCCCAACTCTTTTGGAGATGGCTAGGGATATGGAGAAGACCAAGAGAGAAGCTGAGGGACACCCGAGCCATCAGGCCCAACCACTGAGGGTTGGAGGACCAGCTATGTCTAGAGGCGAGTCCAGTTCCAAGAAGACACCATACTCCAGATATTCTTCTTCTTCTCGTAGTTCTGGAGGATCTTCTCAGCCTTCCGTTCAGCCAAGTTAGTCTTCATATGTGAGTGGCGTGAGATGCTATGGATGTGGTGGTCCTGATTAGTTATCCTCATGTCCCCAGAGGACTAATTTTCGGAGGTGCAACCGATGCCATAGGGAGGGCCACTATGAGCGTGATTATCCTATGGGGAGGAGAGCTACTTCCCAGCCACAGCATGCAGGGAGATCTTAGCAGAGAGGTGGCATCAGACCTCAGGCCGCTGGATGTGTTTATGCATTGACGGGGGCAGAAGCAGCTAGCTCAGGTGATTTGATCTTCGATACCTGTTTGTTGGGTGGTAGGTCTTGTATGATATTATTTGACTCAGGAGCGACACACTTATTTGTGTCAAAGACTTGTGCTAGAGAGTTAGGGTTGCTAGTGAGAGAGCTACAGTACGACTTGACTGTATCTACTCCCATTTCTGGGATAGTGAAGACATCTACAGTCTGTGTTAGATGTTTAGTAGTAGTTGAGGGATGTCGGTACAAGGTAAACTTGATATGTTTAACTTTGCAGGGCTTAGATGTTATCCTAGGGATGGATTAGCTGTCTGCCAATCGTATTCTCATTGATTGTGGAGAGAAGAAGTTAGTATTTCCCCATGAGGAAGATTACACACCTCTGACTCTTGGTGTGTTGAGACAAGACTTGATAGAAGGTGCATGTTGTTTCCTAATACTATCTCACATGGAAGTAAAGCAAGAAGATTCTGATGTAAACCTCTCGGTAGTCAGTGAGTTTCTAGACGTATTTCCTGAGGAGATTCCAGGCTTACCTCCTCCTAGAGAGGTAGAGTTTTTCATAGACCTTATATCTGGAGCAGGGCCTATCTCTATAGCTCCATACCGCACGGCGCCAGCTGAATTAGCTGAGTTGAAGAAGCAGATTGGAGAGTTGTTGGAGAAACAGTTCATCCGGCCTAGTGTTTCTCCTTGGGGTGCGCCTGTGTTGCTTGTGAAGAAAAATAATGGCAGTTCAAGGTTGTGTGTGGATTACAGGCAGCTTAACAAATTAACCATCAAGAATAAGTACCCTTTACCTAGAATTGATGACTTAATGGACCAGCTATATGGGGCAGTTGTGTTTTCCAAGATTGATCTACAGTACGGCTACCACCAGATATTAGTTAAGGCTGATTATGTTCAAAAGACAACTTTTAGATCCAGATATGACCATTACGAGTATGTGGTTATGCCCTTTGGTGTGACTAACGCCCCTGCCATATTCATGGACTACATGAATAGGAGTTTTCGGCCCTTCTTAGATAAATTTGTTGTCGTCTTCATAGATGACATCCTAATTTATTCTAAGAGTGAAGAAGAACATGTTGACCATCTTAGAACGGTGTTGGGGATATTGAGAGAAAGAAAGTTGTATGCTAAGCTCTCAAAATGTGAGTTCTGGATGAGAGAAGTGCAGTTCCTTGGTCATATTATATCGACTGATGGGATTTCTGTAGATCCGGCCAAGGTTTAAGCCGTGTTGCAATGGGAAAGACCAAAGTCAGTCACTGAGTTCAGAAGCTTTGTTGGGTTAGCAGGCTACTATCGTCGCTTCATTGAAGATTTCTCCAAGATTGTAGCCCTTTGACACAGCTGACTAGAAAAGACACTCTTTTTGCTTGGACTGATCGTTGTGAAACTAGCTTCCAGGAGTTGGAGCAGAGATTGACTAGTGCTCCAATATTGGCCATTCCTGACACAGGTAAATCTTTTGAGGTTTTCTGTGATGCTTCCTATCAGGGACTAGGATGTGTCTTGATGCATGAGCGAAGAGTTGTTGCATATGCCTCAAGACAACTCAAGATTCATGAGAGAAATTACCTGACACATGATCTGGAATTAGGTGCAGTGGTGTTTGCTCTCAAAATATGGAGACATTATTTGTATGGAGCTCAATTTTAGGTGTCAGTGATCACAAGAGCCTGAAGTATCTCTTTGATCAAAAGGAGCTTGATATGAGACAGAGAAGATGGATGGAATTCTTGAAGGATTATGATTTTGACCTTCTTTATCATCCAAGGAAGGCAAATGTAGTTGTTGATGCCTTAAGCAGAAAATCAGTACATGTTTCTGCATTGATGGTCAAAGAGTTGGTGCTAATTGAGAGCTTTAGTGACTTAAAGCTGGATGTAAAGTTTGAAACCGATGGCATTAAATGCTGCAAACTGGTGATATCTAGTGGGATTTTTGAACGATTCATAGAGGGGCAACTCTTAGACCCCGAGCTTCAGAAATCAAGGGCTTTGATTGGCATTGAGGAATGAAAAAATTTTAACACAGGTACAGATGGTCTCTTGAGGTTCAGAGGTAGAACCTGTGTACCAAATGATGGAGAGCTGAAACGGTTGATACTAGAAGAAGGTCACCGTAGTCGTTTTAGCATGCATCCCGGCATGACTAAGATGTACCAAGACCTTAAGAAATGATTTTGGTGGTCAGGCATGAAAGGTGATGTAGCTTGGTTTGTGTCCTCTTGCCTTACTTGTCAGAAGGCTAAGATAGAACACCAGAGGCCAGGAGGTATGTTGCAGCAACTTGAGGTACCTAAGTGGAAATGGGACAGTATTGCCATGGATCTTGTCACCCATTTGCCACACACTGTCAGAAAACATGACGTCATCTGGGTAATAGTTGATAGATTGACCAAGAGTGCCCACTTCTTGGCAATTAGTTTGAAGATGACTATGCAAAAGTTAGCCCAGTTGTATATCAAGGAAATAGTCAGATTGCATGGTGTACCTTCCAGTATTATATCCGATAGAGATACACGCTTCACTTCTCGTTTTTGGCAGACTTTACAGAATGAGATGGGCAGTAGACTCCAAATGAGTTCTGCTTACCATCCACGGACAGATGGACAGTCTGAGAGATCCATACAGTCATTGGAAGATTTACTGAGAACGTGTGTTCTTGACCATCTAGGAGTCTAGGATGAAGTGCTACCATTGGTGGAATTCACGTACAACAACAGTTATCAAGCCAGTATTGGTATGGCACCGTTCGAAGCTCTTTATGGGAGACGCTGCAAGACACCTTTATGTTGGTTCCAAGATGGAGAATCTGTGTTGACTGGGCCAGAGATAGTGCAGCAGACGATTGAGAAGGTGAGAATGATCCAAGAGAGGATGAGAGCCTTACAAAGTAGGCAGAAATCTTATGCAGACAAGAGACGCAAGCCTTTGAAATTCGAAGCAGGTGACCATGTCTTCCTTCGTGTGACGCCTACTACTGGAGTAGGAAAGGCCATCTGAGCTAAGAAGCTTTCTCCCAGATACCTTGGGCCATATTAGATTACTAGACGCATGGGACTAGTCGCGTATGAGATAGCTATGCCTCCTTAGCTAGCTAACCTCCACCCAGTCTTCCATGTTTCTCAACTTCGAAAGTATGTCCCCGACCCTTCTCACGGGATAGAAGCTAATAATGTGCAAGTCAGAGTTGAAGAATACATAAGGAGGCGACCGTTCGGTAAAGCTACAACCTTTGTCAAGGACACATGGGATAACAAGATTGGCGATTCCACTTGGGAGAGAGAGGAAGAGATGAAGAAGTTATATCCCCACTTGTTTTCTGGTAAGTCTTAATTTTCGAGGACGAAAATTTTTGTTGATGGGGAGAATGTAATGGCTTGTAAAAATATTTTAAGTAGAGCACACGTGGCAGCCTGGCATTGGGCAGAATTTTAGAATGGGACTTTAATTAAAATACTCTATTTCAAGTTTCAAACTTTCCTCCACTTTCCTTACACACTTCTTCTTCTTCTCTTTTTCTTCATTGCCTTACCTTCCATCCTCCATTGCTCAAATTCTAATTGATTGATTTTCGAATTGAAGCCACCTAAGCCTTTAGAACTGCAAGAGGAGTATTTTCCACCGATTGAATCTTTGTTTCGTCTAACCGGTAAGAAAGCCCTTTTTTCTCCTTTGCCTAGGGTTTCTAGCATGTGATTTCTTGTTGCATGCAACCCATTTTGTTTTCTTCCTCAATCTAGCTTCAATTAAGTTCTAAGACTTGTTTTCCATCATCAATTGATGATTTATAAGTGATTCTCACGCTTTGGGTTCAAAGCAAGTGGTCTAGGACTCTTCCTTAAGTTGGACGTCTACACTAAAGGTAAGGGGAGTTAGTTCTTCTTTTCATTTTAGTAATATGTTGTGAATGTATGATAATTTTGAAGTTGTATGTTGTTGGAAGTATGAAATTGGTTATATTGGTTTGACATACATGTATGGAAGTGTGTATGTTGTGTGAAATTGGTGATTTATGGATATGAACTGTTTGAGATGATTTTTGAGTGATGAATTATGCTTATTGGAAGTGTTTTGGTATGGAAATCTGTTGTGATGTTAATAGAAAGGAAAACCAAGTGCTTTAGAGTTACTTTTTGGCCATTTTAAGGGATGTGAGGTAGTGATTTTGAGTAAATGGGGTTTGTCACGTTTTTGGACTGTTGGGACAGTTTCATGCAGTGTATTGTGACTTGTTTGAGTCATCAAAACCAAATGGTAAGATTGGGTGTTGGGTCCCTAAGTTGGGAAAATGAGTGTTTTAGAGTTGGAAAGGAGCTTAAATAACTTTAGAAATGTGTTAGTAATGTTTAGAATCATTTAGATAAATTTAATTATGCCTAAAACAAAGATTAGGGGTGTTAGAAGTTGGCAAAAATGGTTGGAAATGGTTTTAGCAGATTTTGTCGAATTCTGCATAATTCTGCAGAGTGTTGGCCGTCCGGTTTGGAAGGCCTTGGTCAGAGAAGGGTGGTTCCTTCTCTTGACCGTTCGGTCTGGGTTTTGGTCAGAGAAGGATGGTTCCTTCTCTTGACCGTCCGGTCTAGTGTACCTTGGTCAGAGAAGGACGACTCTTTCTCTTGACCGTTCGAGGTTGGTCTTGGTCAAAGAAGGATGACTCCTTCTTTTGACCGTTCGGTTTGGCGCTGTAGGTCAAAGGAGAGTTGGTTCCCCCCATGACCGTTTGGTTTGGTGCTGATGGTCAGAAAAGAGTTGGCTCTTCTCGTGACCGTTCGGTCTGAAGTGATCTCCATAATATGGAGTCCATGGTCTCAACAGTTCTCGGTCTCACCTCACTCTCAGCCATATAAGGAGTGTGGTCTTAGATGTTTTTAGTCATGTATTGTTCCGGTCAAGTATTGCTCTCGGTCAGAGAAGGTTCTTCCTTCCCTTGACCGTTCGGCCTATCAAAGTGTGGTCGGCCCTGACACTAAGCTCACTCCCAGTGGTCGGTCAACCCATTAAGTGCTTGGCACAGGCTTAAAGCGCTCGGCCCATACGGCCAAGTAGTTGTTTTGGTTAAATGAGTGTGTATGTGATTATTTTTGCAATGTAAGAATGGTGGAAGTATATGATGTGTGTATGATTAATATGGCATTGGAGGAATATCATGTGATTGAATTGGTTGGTTTCGGTTACGAAATTATGATCTCTCGGTGAGATCGATATATTGAACGAATGGTGATAGCTTCCATATGGGGGGTTATCCCTCACACTCCAACGGTCTTTCATTCTCACTTAGAGAGGATTGACGCGTGTGGTGGGAGTACTGGGATGTCCTAGGGTAGACGCTATCACTGGAGGTCTATACTGCGGTAACGGACTAGCCTTGTGTATGGTCGGGTGGAACCCCTCGGCAATGGCTTTGCAAAGCAGTAGGGGCCATCGCAAGTGCACAACCTGCCCCAGATCTACATTCATTCTATATCCAGACGTGTCTAGGAGTCTTTGCATGATAGGATGATTGGTTTGGTTGAGTTATTAAATAATTGCCTATGTCATGATGACTTGCATGCTTGTATGTAAATTGATATGAGTTGTATGGTTGTTTGAGACCTAGCTCACCCTTGCACATGTATGTTGTATGTGTTTGTTTTCTCCCTTGCGATGATCATCCAATCCTTTGGATGTGAGCAGTAGGTAATGATGACGTACCTCTGGAGCAGGCGTTGGAGACTGAGGAAGATCCAACACCTAGTGCTTAGGACGCCCACTTGTTCTTACTTCTATAGACTGTCATTTTGGAGAACGCTCTTTAGGCTTTCCTAACTCTTAGTAGTATCTTATTTTGAGAAACCTTAGAAATTTGTATCTTTAATCCCTCTTCATTTTAAATTTACCCTGATTTTGGATGACTGTAACTTATACCTGTACGGTTATCTTCTACTCTCACTGTTTTCTTTAATTATGATTGCTGCATTCCATATTTATATACTTGATTATATAATTTGGGATGTTAAAAAATACAAAGAAATTGTAGTGACAATACTCCTTAATTGTACTTTTACAGCGATTCTTATTTTCAACTGATTCTATTAAGGTAATTTTGCTACTATAAAATTATTAAGTGATAGTAAAATAGTGTAAAGTGACATTTTTTTCAAATTGTTGTGTAATGTAAAAGATTTTTATATTTAAAAAAGTATTGATTGAAATTTATAATATCCATGAACATTTAGATAGACTTACCCTGAGATTGTTATATTTTTAAATAAGGAAAAAAAAACAGAAAAAATTTAATAAATGTATTATGTATAATTGTTTTTTATTTTTTCATTAATTATATTTTAAATAATATATAATAAAAGTTTTAAATTTAGAAAAAAAGTTAATAAAAATTAGAAATTGCGTAAAGTTGAAATAAAAGAGAAATTCTTGCATAATTTAAAATTACTATGTATTTATATTTCCTAAAACTCATTTGTGGTGTATAGTGTGACCACATTCATTACTTTCTTTCACAAAATACAAAGAAATTTTTGTGACAATACTCTTTAATTGTACTTTTAGAGTGATTCTTATTTTCATATAATTTTATTAAGATAATTTTGCTCCTATAAATATTATTAAGTGATAGTAAAATAGTGTAAAGTGACATTTTTTTCAAATTGTTGTGTAGTGTAAAACATTTTTATATTTAAAAAAGTATTGATTGAAATTTATTATATCATGAACATTTAGATAGGCTTAGCCTCAGATTGTTATAATTTTAAATAAGGAAAAAAAACAGAAAAAAATTTAATAAATGTATTTGTATAATTGTTATTTATATTTTTATTAATTATACTTTAAATAATATGTAATGAATGTTTTCAATTTAGAAAAAAAGTTAATAAAAATTAGAAATTGCCTAAAGTTGAAATAAAAGAGAAATTGTTTCATAATTTAAAATTACTATGTATTTATATTTCCTAAAACTCATTGGTGGTGTATAGTGTGACTACATTCATTATTTTCTTTCACAAAATAGAAAGAAATTGTTGTGACAATACTGCTTAATTGTTTTTTTCAGTGATACTTATTTTCGTATAATTTTATTAAGATAATTTTGCTCCTATAAAAATTGTTAAGTAATAGTAAAATAGTGTAAAGTGACATTTAGATAGGCTTAGCCTGGAATTGTTATAATTTTATATAAGGAAAAAAAACAGAAAAAAATTTAATAAATGGTATTTGTATAATTGTTATTTATATTTTTATTAATTATGTTTTAAATAATATATAAAGAAAGTTTTAAATTTAGAAAAAAAGTTAATAAAAATTCGAAATTGCCTAAAGTTCAAATAAAAGAGAAATTGTTGCATAATTTAAAATTACTATTTATTTATATTTCCTAAAACTCATTGGTGGTGTATGTAATATTCAAATAATTATAGTATTAAACTATAATATAGTTAATACATTCTTGATATGGTAGAACAGTCATAGAAACAAGGAATAAAAGTTTTCCTCAATATACAAACCATCACTCAATTTTTTAAACTTAATACATTCCAAACTTAAAACGATTAAAATAGGGATCTCGTCCATAAGAGCTAAACACTAGTCGATCCTCCATCTAACGCATGTTCCACCGACGTCTCACCACTTTCTGCTCTCACGCACCGGATGATCATCGCCGAGAGAAAACACACAACACAACAGTAATCACCAAACCACAGATAAAACAAGGGTGAGCTATTGTAACAAAGTAACACAATACATTTAAATTAATAACATAATATCTAACTTATAAATCAAATCTCTTAATAATACAATAAACACACCATGATCATCATAAACTCAACCCAATCAAATAATCGTATGAATATCGTATTAATAATACAATAAACGTTTACAGTAGTACTTTACTCAGATACATCATATCCTACTCTGTCCCCCAAAGTGGATCTTCGGATATGGATGCACCTACTTGCTAGCTCAATTATCATATCCTACTGTAGATCTGGGAAACGACCGCGGTTGTTTTTTCCTATACGTCGCGGTTCCTGAACCGCGGCATATAAAGGCGCAGTAAAAAGTCTCTGACTATATGCCGCGGTTGTAACTGCGGTAAAAGGTTTCGAGAATAGACCGCGGTTGCAAAAGGAACCGCAACCAAAAACCTGGTTTTTTAAAAAAATAACAAAATCCAACTATAGGCCGCGGTTGGAACCGCGGTAAAAGACCAAGAATAGACCGCAGTTCTGGTTGCAACCGCGGCCATATGTTTATTTAAAAAAAAAATAAAAAAAAATAAAAAAAAAAACGATGGGCTTTTGGCCGCGGTCTTGGTAAGAACCGCGACATATTCTCCTATTTTCTACTGCGGTCTTGGTAAGAACCGCGGCATATTGTCCTGCAGTTTTTTAAAATAGCAGGTCTGTTTTTGTGATATCCACTACCACAAAAACAGACCTGCATATGAAATACATTTTCAACAGAATACACATATCAAACAGATGTTCAAATGCTTTCAAACAAAACATAAAGTACAAAGTCTAATAAAATACAATGTACTAAAATAGAATGTTTAAATCTAATAACTAATAACTAAGAACTATTATATAATCTAACTATATACTTTGCAAGAGCTTTCCTCATGAATAAAAGTGGTTTCTCAGGAAGTGCTCTAGTACTCTTGAATTTCTGCACAGGACAATATATATAATTAGTGTATATGAATTCTACATTAGGGAAAAAATCAAAATTTGTTAGATTTAAATATTACCGTTTCCCAGCTTCCTGTGATGTGAGAACGAACAATATGGGTCATCCAATACATTACGTAGTATCCGCACTCATATGACCCATTTTGTCTGTTACACTGCAATATATCATCATATAATTAGTGAATAACATTAAAACAAAACAACTGTAACAAAGTATGGCTTTAGCATATGTCAAACCTGCAGAGAAATCCATGCAATCTTTCTAGTGTTAGCAATTGATCTCAGAGCAATCATCTGACTTGCTGGAATAACACTACATATTAAAAAAAAAATCGTTTTAGCATTCATTTACATATAACAGTCAGTCCAAACATTGAGTTGAATATTACCAATCAATTAATTGTCTAAGATTTGCGGGAGGAGGCCTGTGGAACGAGCAGAACCATAAAGCATAGCTCTTGTGCATAGACACAACAAGAAGTTGCCAATGGCGCCTGAAATTCATAATAACTTAACTATTATATTTTGAAATCACATATGAAACTTTATTATGTTAACAAACTTCACTTATGCGGATATATAAGGCAAAAAATATATCCTCTTGCCTCTTCCAAAACTGTTGATGAGATATGCGTTGATTTGATCAAAATCATTTGATTCATGAATGGATTGGGGATCAAGGAATCCATAATCATCAGAGTGTCCCAAATTGTTACTGACCCCAGACATATACCTGAAATCAGAAATTAACTTAGATATAAGGATAGTTGATTTATAAATCAATTTTATATATAAATAATTGCTGATAGACTTACATCATCCATAGTTGAATAATTGAAATATTCAACTCTTCTGTGCCCGACCAAAGCTTTCTGACATCTTGGCCATGGAGGTATATTGGGACCTCAGAGGGTCTCCCAAACACATCAGCATCATAAGCAACCTCGAAAGGCTTATCATCACAGATGTCAGCAAGTAGCTGCAATGAAGCAAGAGGATCATCCTCAGATAGAGGAATCTTCTGCTGTGCTTGCGTCTGTTGTTACATTGAAAGAAAAGATAAGTTTTGACATCAATAATATGTAAACTTTAAAATTGAGAAGTGTAAAGTAGAATTCCATACCTGGGGGTCAGAAGTTGAACAAACCAAATGTTTAGGCCAAGCGATAAAGGACTTGAATGCATGTTCCACAGTGAAAATCTCATCTGTGGACAGAGGAACTAAGGCATCTGGTATGATCATCTCGTCTACTGAGACCTTCACCTCATCCTCTAATAGCTGCACACCATGAACAACAGTCGCTGCCTTATACATTGTTCCACGAGCTACCAGGGTCGTCTCGGTATCGTCTTCAGTGTATAGCATACATGGACTAGTATCGTCCATGTCATCCCCTGAGACGCCTGCTGCTGAACAACTTCCTTTCTCGCTTCTCCCTGTCAGAGTAAATGTTAGATTATAGAAAATAGAGAAATAATTGCACATAAATGTTTATTAAGTTTACCTGTGGGAGGCGCTACATCAACCTGTTCCTGTTCCTGTACCTGTACCTGTACAGGAGATGGCATCGGGCGCATGCCATAGCTCTGAAACTGCTGCTGGAACATGGAGCTAAACTCACTTTGCATTTCCTCTCTGACCTGTGCCCTAATTTGCGATTCAAGCTCCGCTCGAACCTTCTTTGTGATCTCTTGTGTCAGTCTTTGTTCTTGTGCTTCACTGTATGCATATGAAGACTGACGAGATGAGGGCCCGAAATAATGTTTAATTCCTACTCCAGAACCAGTAGCACGTACACGTCCAGGGTGCTCAGGTCGTCCAATCGCAGCAGCAAGTATATCCTGGCGACCCTCTGGAGTGAATTGACCTTGGAAGCTCTGCTCAACCAACGAGTCCTGTAACATTACAAAACACCATTATTGTTTAAAAAGTTCAATATAATATGTATAAGTACAATTATTAATATTTTAGGAACAATGATAACTTACAATTCTGTCAGCAATTTCCCGTGCACTGTCGGAAGAGTAGGTGCCCGATGGTCTCACACGAGCCATCTTCCATTTCTCATGTCGAGAAGGTGGAGAAGGAGGCTGTGGGGGGCTACCACTCCGAGATGCTGGTCTAGCATCTGCCTTTTCCTTGAGGATTTTCTCCTCAAGCTTCCTATACCCACCGCGAGATAATAAGTGGGGGGTTTTGTTCTGAGCACTTATTTCTTGTGCTCTCTGTCTTTTTGCCTGTCACATATGTTTAATTAATTAGTTCATATGATATGTATTTGCTAATTAGGAATTGAATAATATGAATTATACTAACCTTCCATTCCTCTGTCTGCCGACTCTCTACAAAGATCTGCCAGGTCTCCTCATCAATGCACTTATATTTAGTACATGGGGATTTATGTTTGTACTGTCCATAAATATACCGCGAAGTCAACTTACTTTTGAAATTTCTGAAGTTTTCTGCAACAGTTGACAAACACTTATTTCTAAGTGTTGGGACATTTGGAATGTCAAATGTCAGCTGAAAAAACATAATAAAGTTATATCAGTACAAAATTATCAAAATAAACAAACTCTAATTGAAATGATATAAATAACTTACCAATATATCGTTCCATATAATGTTCCGATCAACCTCGGACACATGGTCATAAGATTCAGTGAGAATACTAATCTTGTCACGTGCCACAGATCCAAGGTAAGATCGGAAGTCATCTGCATAGGGGTTAGTTGCCACACCCGTGATCACATTAACGTTCACCGGTGTTCTTTGACCACTATTTTTTCTGATCAATAGTTTTTTCATCCTGGTGGGCCCTCTAGTGGCTCTGGAGGGGGGAGCCTTATCCCCTGAATGTGGATGATCAGCCATATATCTGTCAACATAAATAACAAAATTAAATATTAATAAAAGACTTATATAATATCATTTAATTTAACAAATGCTTAAAACAGTCATCATATGAAATACTTATACAAAAATTGGAAATTCATACATAAAGATATAGATTCATCCTATGTATATTCCCTCATCATGATCTGACCGAATTGCATGTACATCATCGTCAACTAAAGATTGTTCATCCAAATTTGTTGTAGTTTGAAATGAATGGTTGTCAGCAATATGAATATTAATCAAATTGTCTTTGTTAGCTTCAATTTGTTTTTTGCCGTGAAGAGCGACATACCAATGGTCAGACGCAGGATCTTTCACATAAAAAACCTGAGATGCTTGATGTACCATGATAAACGGTTCGTCTCGGTAACCCACTTTTCGAAAATCAACCAGTGTCATACCCGATTCATCTATTTTCACACCACTCTTATTGTCAACCCACTTACATTTGAACAATGGAACAAAAAACTTGGTGTAATCAACCTCCCATATCTCTTCTATTATACCATAATATCTCATTGATCCAAGTACAGGAGATTGATCTTTTGATGTGGAAAATTGAAGCGACTCAGCTTCTAAACTGACTCCACTATTTTGTATTGTGCTTTTATCATCCAAAGTCTTCGTATAGAATGTGCAATTATTGACTTCATAACCTGGACAACACACGACATCAAACTTTAAACCATTTGCAAGCCATAATAAAGTTTCAGAAGAATGCGGATCTTTGTCAATCTCAGATTTGAACTAAGACATAAATGTTTTGTTATGCTCCATCAACTGTCATTTCTCTTATTGTCTTGGATTTTTATTCTTAACAATTGCTTTGTGTGCTTTCAGAAAAGGGATCACCTTATCTGTTTTGTTCAATATATAAAGATGCGCTTGCAACAATTCTTCGTGATCTTTTGTCACCGCATTCACACCTCGGATGCTTTTACTTGTAGAAATTTTATTCAACCATGATGTGCGAGGAACTCCGATTGGATTCGTTGATGTCATGTAATCTGAACAAAACTCAATACTTTCTTCAGCAATATACCTTTCAATCATTGAACCTTCAGGACGATATGGATTTTTAACGTACCCTTTCAAAATCTTCATATAGCGCTCAATAGGATACATTCATCTTAAGTATACCGATCCGCACAACTTGATTTCTCTAACCAAATGAACAAGTAAATGTACCATGATGTCAAAAAAAATGGAGGGAAAAACATCTCTAGTTGACACAAGATGACAACAATATCGCTTTGAAGTTCATCTAACTTTGTAGGATCGATAGCTTTAGTACATCTTGACGAGAAAAATGAACACAACCTGTTTATGGTCTGCCTAACATTTTTGGGCAAAATTCCACGAATAGCCACCGGTAACAACTGTTGCATTAAGACGTGGCAATCGTGAGACTTCATGCCAACAAGCTTTAAGTCCTGCAAAGACACTAAACTCTTCATATTTGAAGAGTATCCTTGTGATACTTTGATACTCTTTAAACAAAGACAAAAACTTATCTTCTCTTGTCTAGACATTGTGTAACATGCAGTGGGCAAATAAGTACGTTTACCAATCTCCTTGGGTGCCAACTCTTCTCGGATATTCATGTCAACCAAATTCAAACGAGCATTCACTCCATCTTTTGTCTCTCCTTGAATGTTGAGTAGTGTATCAATCAAGCTATCACACACATTCTTCTCTACATGCATCACATCTATGCAATGTCGAACATCTAACTTTGACCAATATGGAAGATCAAAGAATATTGATTTCTTCTTCCAAGGGGTCGTTACAGATGACTTCTTCGATGTTTTCCCAAATACATGATGTATTTTATTAACTTTTTCAAGAACTTGAAAGCCAATAAGTGGATTTGGTGCTTCGTCCCTCTCTTGATCTCCATTGAATGCTTTTTTTAACCTTCGATATGGATGATTACGTTTTAGAAATCTCCGATGACGTAGATACACCGTCTTTCTTCCATGTTTCAATTGATGACCTGCAGTGTTTTCTTCACAGATAGGACATGCTTTATGACCCTTGACACTGTATCCTGACAAATTACCATAAGCTGGAAAGTCATTAATGGTGCAAAATAACATTGCACGCATCACAAAACTCTCAGAAGCGAATGAATCAAATATTTCAACCCCATCAACCCACAAAAACTTCAAGTCTTCAACTAGTGGGCTTAGATAAACATCTATGTCATTTCCAGGCTGCTTTGGACCAGATATCATCATAGACAACATCATGTACTTCCTCTTCATGCACAATGCAGGAGATAAGTTGTAAATTATCAATATAATTGGCCAACAACTGTGATTGATACTCATATTACCAAATGGGTTCATTGCATCAGTGGCTAAACCAAGTCTAACATTTCTACACTCTTGACCAAATTGGGGGAATTGTTGATCAATATTTTTCCATTGCTCTGAATCAGCTGGATGACGAATCAACCCGTCAATTTTTCTCTCATCTGCATGCCATCTAAGGTTTTTAGCATCTTTGGGATTCACAAACAAACGCTTAAGTCTGGGAACTATTGGAAGGTACCAAACTACTTTCAAAGCAGATCCATTTTTTTCTATCTGACCATTATCTTCACTGTTGGTTTTTGACTTGTATCGTGATGCGCCACATTTTGGACACTTTGTCAAAAATTCATACTCTTTCTTGTATAAAATGCAGTCATTAGGACAAGCATGTATCCTTTTATACTCCATACCCATTGGACAAAGAATTTTCTTCGCATCATAATTACGAGTGGGCAGTGTATTTCCATCTGGCAGCATTTCATTCAACAACGTCAACAATTCTGTAAAGCTCTTATCAGTCCATCCATTGATCGCCTTCATATTCATGAGCCTTAACACAACTGACAAATGTGTGAACTTAGTTGAACCGACATACAAGGTGTTTCGGCATCAGTCGACATCGTCTCATACACATGAGCTTTGGCAAAATTTTCTGCGCCAACATCGCGGATCATGTCCTCTAATTTGTCTTCATCCGGTCGATCTTCTTCCATGGTGGAATCAGTAACATTTTCAGTTGTTGAGTCAATCGGAAAGTGCATTTCTTCCCCGTGCCATATCCATGTTGTATAGCATCTTTAGAAACCATCACAGATAAGATGTTCTCTAATTTGAGTTGCGTTCAACTTTCTCCCATTCAAACAGTTCACACAAGGACATCTAAACTTCACTTCATCGTCACTTCTCCCCTCATTACGTTGCGCAAATTGTATAAATTCCTCTACATCTCTCTCGTACTCAGCACTAATACGTGGTAAATTAATCCAATTTCGATCCATATTCCTAAATTTGACAAAATTACAATTATACAATTTTGTATATAAAATTATAAATTCAATCATACAATCAATTCAGTCATACAATCATACAATTAATAATCTCTTAAGAAACTTTCATGATATATATGCAGGCATATAATGTTCAACTTTTGAGTGCTTGGGAAAAATTAGTAAAAATTAGTAAAGTGGGTACACAATTTGTCTCTAAGTTGAATGAATTTTAGTTCTTAGTATGTAATTCTTTTATTTCTAAGTTGTGGGGCAACTATTTTCATAGTTTATAGGAATTGGGAAATGAGCCCTTTGTCTTTTATGTAGGTAGATTGTTCAAAAGGCCATTTCCACACTCTTTTGTAAAATCCCAGCAACCATGCACAACCAAAATAGCAATTTCATACCATCACAGTCACACTATCATGCACAACCAAAATAGCAAATGGGTAATTTTGTTCCTCACTCACACACTCACACAATCACCCATCATGTATAAAATCAATTGAAATCCATTGAAAGAACATTCATCACAAGCAATTAGACATCAAACCAGGTTAGCTTCCATACCTCTTTATGGTGCGACAGAGAAAAAAGGCACGACGGAGAAGAAAGGCGCGACAGAGAGCAGCGGGTCCGGCGGAGACGGAAGTCCGACGTCAATGTGGAGGCGGAGGGTGCGACGGCGGAGGCACGACGGCGGAGGGCGCGACGACAAAGAAGATGGCGCAGCAGCAGCAGCAGTGGCGTTTTCGCAGAGGAAGAGAGAAATCTTCAGAATCGCGTGGAAGAAGATGAAACTGTTCTTTTTTTTTTAACCTTCAGAAGAGCATCTGCCGCGGTTCTACACTTAACCGCGGCATATTCTCCTTTCTACCGCGGTTCTAAACTTAATCGCGGCCTATTCATTTAAAAAAAATAAAGCATAATGGCATTTTTGAAATTTTTTTAACTTATATGCCGCGGTTGGGCGCTGAACCGCGGCATATGCTCTGAAAAATTTAAAAATTTACTCAGACAAGGGAATAGGCCGCAGTTGGGCAGAGAACCGCGGCATATTCCCCAACGTTCACAATTCCTCAACTGCCTCCCAACTGCCTTTTTGGGAATGTCAGCAAGTAGCAGGGGAAATAGGTCGCGGTTGGTCAGAGAACCGCTGCATATTCCCCCTGCTACCTGCTGACATTCCCCATCAGTCAGCACCGGCAATAAATTGACAGGGGAATATGCCGCGGTTCTCTGACCAACCGCAGCATATTCCCCTGCTAATTTATTGCAGGTGCTGACTGATGGGGAATGTCAGCACCCCTGTTATTAAATTTTTATCCCAAACGTGGCGTCAAAGGGGTTGGTTGACTGGGGTATATGCCGCGGTTAAGTGGGGAACCGCGGCATATAAGTTCGATTTATTTACAAAACTGCCACCGCGCAACATTATGCTGCGGTTTCTAGTGAACCGTGGCATAATATGCGCTGTATAATTCTTTTTTCTTACTAGTGTAAATTTAGAAAAAAATTAATAAAAATTAGAAATTGCCTAAAGTTGAAATAAAAGAGAAATTGTTTCATAATTTAAAATTACTATGTATTTATATTTCCTAAAACTCATTGGTTGTGTATAGTGTGACTACATTCATTATTTTCTTTCACAAAATAGAAAGAAATTGTTGTGACAATAGTGCTTAATTGTTTTTTTACAGTGATACTTATTTTCGTATAATTTTATTAAGATAATTTTGCTCCTATAAAAATTGTTGAGTAATAGTAAAATAGTGTAAAGTGACATTTTTTTTCAAATTGTTGTGTAGTGTAAAACATTTTTATATTTAAAAAGTGTTGATTGAAATTTATAATATCAATGAACAATTAGATCGGGTTAGCCTGAGATTGTTATAATTTTAAATAAGGAAAAAAACATAAAAAAATTTAATAAATATATTTGTATATTTGTTCTTTATATTTTTTTTAATTATATTTTAAATAATATATAATGAAAGTTTGAAATTTAGAAAAAAAGTTAATAAAAATTCGAAATTGCCTAAAGTTTAAATAAAAGAGAAATTGTTGCATAATTTAAAATTACTATGTATTTATATTTCCTAAAACTCATTGGTGCTACATTCATTACTTTCTTTCACAAAATACAAAGAAATTGTCGTGATAATACTCCTTAATTGTACTTTTACAGTGATTCTTATTTTCAAATAATTTTATTAAGATAATTTTGCTCCTATAAAAATTATTAAGTGATAGTAAAATAGTGTAAGGGGACATTTTTTCAAATTATTGTGTAGTCTAAAACATTTTTATATTTAAAAAAGTATTGGTTGAAATTTATAATATCTATCAACATTTAGATAGGCTTAGCCTGGAATTGTGATAATTTTATATAAGGAAAAAAAACAGAAAAAAATTTAATAAATGTATTTGTATAATTGTTATTTATATTTTTATTAATTATGTTTTAAATAATATATAAAGAAAGTTTTAAATTTAGAAAAAAAGTTAATAAAAATTCGAAATTGTCTAAAGTTCAAATAAAAGAGAAATTGTTGCATAATTTAAAATTACTATTTATTTATATTTCCTAAAACTCATTGGTGGTGTATGTAATATTCCAATAATTATAGTATTAAACTATAATATAGTTATTACATTCTTGATATGATAGAACAATCATAGAAACAAGGAATAAAAGTTTTCCTCAATATACAAACCATCACTCAATTTTTTAAACTTAATACATTCCAAACTTAAAACGATTAAAATAGGGATCTCGTCCATAAGAGCTAAACACTAGTCGATCCTCCATCTAACGCATGTTCCACCGACGTCTCACCACTTTCTGCTTTCACCCACCGGATGATCATCGCCGAGAGAAAACACACAACACAACAGTAATCACCAAACCACAGATAAAACAAGGGTGAGCTATTGTAACAAAGTAACACAATACATTTAAATTAATAACATAATATCTAACTTATAAATCAAATCTCTTAATAATACAATAAACACACCATGATCATCATAAACTCAACCCAATCAAATAATCGTATGAATATCGAACTCTAAATAGGTTCTACGTTTACAGTAGTACTTTACTCATATACATCATATCCTACTCTGTCCCCCAAAGTGGATCTTCGGATATGGATGCACCTACTTGCTAGCTCAATTATCATATCCTACTATGTCCTCCCAAATTGGATCTTCGGATATAATTACAACCACTAGAGCTACATCCTTCCTACATTGTCCAACTTCTCAAGATGGATCTTCGGTAAGGATTTCCCACTCACTACCACATTCCCATTACACTCAATTACATAAATTTCACATCCAATATAATACACACAGCACAAAAAGTAACGGTAAAGCTACCATAAAAAAAATAATTTTAATATAAACATTCTGGGAAACCAAGAAGTTGAATCTATCAAAGTCGGTTAGACATCTTTTTATCCTTCCAGATAGATGTAAAAGAAAAAGGATATACACTTAATAATTCCTACAAACATCATAAAGTCCATCCATCCCCCAAAAATCATACAAATTGAATATATCACAAAATAACTTAACTGCAGATAATCTGTTTGATAAGAATTAGTTAAAACACATCGAGTAGACTTCCAGGAGAGGTGCGTCACGGTCCAGCAACCTGCTTGTACACAGATGGAGCAGCAACACGTTCATCCATCATCCTGCAGCAAACAACACACGTCTTTGAAGTGCATTATACGTCCACCACTCACAGCCCATTCATCTTCAAAAGTGCAACCAGCAAACACACACGGTGGTTCGAGTAAATTGGCACAACAACCCATTTGCAAAAGTAAAGGGCAATAGCAGCTCACGGATCTAACTTGGAGAAACAACACTTGGTCTAACAACACATGATTAGGAGGAGCTGGATTCTTGATTCAGAGAGGGGGGTCCCAGCAGTACGAGAATAGGTCACGCAACCCTAGGAGAGGATATTTTGAGTCTAGCCGCCAACACTTAGGAGTTTTTTTATTCAATTCTAGAGAAATGACATATGATAATGGTTGAAGCAATAATTGATGGGTAGAAAAGAAAAGCTATAGGCGGTTGTTTCATTTCAATTGGAGAGAAAGCATTTTTCATATTTTGCTCATTAGAAGAAAGCACACGGTGCATTCCATTTCTTTTACGTTGATTTCCAAGTTGAAAGGAATGTTTTATTTTAAGCACGTTGAATTCATTAGAGCATCATTTGGAAGCACCGAGAAGCACGCTGCACACGGTTTTTTTATTTCTTTTCTTCATGAATGAAATGAATAATATTTGTTATATTTTATATATGTATTGGAAAGCAAGCTGCTGAATTGTTTATGTTACTTTACTTTCACGTGTTAATTAAATGCTTAAGTGATGAATGTTGCATTTTATTTATCTTGTTGCAATGTTCTTTCCTCGGTTAGCTTAATTGTTGCATTTAATTGTGTTCACATCATTGTCATTTGTTCACGCGTTGATTGATATGTGCATTTCATTTTTAGACAAGCGTTTTCTTATTTACTCACTGCATTTTAAATTAGTTCATACATTTTGCTTTAGGACTGTTCAATTTACTATTTTCATGTTGTCTGCTATGTTCGGTTTATTGTTTTCGTTTACTTTTATGTTGCCTGTTCTGTTTGATTGTGTTAATTTAATTGTGATGTTAGCTTAGGACAGTTGGTTGGTCGTTAACAAAATTACATTGTCTCCTTGAGATTCTTGAACTGTTCTTGTGATTATTCTGCTCCGTCTGACACTCTATGAAATCTGATTGTGTTCTTGCAATGGGTATACACTTAGTTGCCCAATTGGTGATTGTATCTTCACTTAGTTGATCGATCTGTATAGAACACATTGGATTGAATAGGTGTATTGCATTCGCTTAGTTCGTGATTATGAAAGCATGATTGACCTTCGCTTAGTGAGTTGATTCATGTTGGATTTGGATTAGAGTAGTGTGTACTTGTCGTTAATCTGTGATTGGAAGCATAGTAATTGAGTTAATGACCAACCATTTTCACATTCCGTTTTTACATTTCTTTTTACCTTTCTGTTGCATTCGTGTTTTAATTTAGTTCTTTTGCATTCACAAAACCTCACAAACCCCCCACTTCGTGTTTGACCTAATTCTCGAATCGCAGTTGGTCCTTGAGGGACAACCTAGGAGTCACTTCCTAGTATATACTGCGTTCTTTTATGCACATCGAATTTGTGTGGGTTGCGACAGCTCATCAAACACATCTAAAAAAGATATATGCAAACACACGAGTTTTAATCGATTCAACAAATAATGTTATCGATTCAAACTAGTTGTTTTGCCATAGTTCAAAAACTAAGTTGTATGATGACCTTAATTGATTATCACAACACTGTAATCGATTAAGTCTTGCAGATATGCTTTTGTGCATGTGGTTTTCTTTCCATAAAACATACAGTGAGTATAGACAGATATAATCTCATCATAATCACAGAAGTATGCATAACCAACATAATATGTTCAACAAATGTGACAATCACAGTATGTGCATATTACACAGTAAGCATGTACACATTCAGCATATGTATAACACAATACAGAAACACAATTCTGTTGTGACATAACAACATTCATGTGTTATTACTATTAATGTGTTGTCATCATAAAAAACAACATACATGGATTCAATTCAGCTAACACAGTGTTCCCCCTTTTAATACTTTGCTATCAATATGATAAGGAAAACAATTTTCGTGGAAGATAACATTGCATGAGACTTCAATTATGTGATTTTTGAGATTAAGAAACAAATCACCTTTAGTGTTTGGTTTAAAGCCTAAAAAGACTTTAGGGACAACTCTATTATCAAATTTTTTTATGATTGAAGTATAAGTATTTGAATAGTAGAGGAAACCAAACACACGTATCAAAGACAGATCACAAATCTTACCATGTAGACATTCAAAAGGGGAATCATTATGCACCAAAGGAGTAGGCATACAACTAATTAAAAACACAACATGTTCGACAACAAAATACCAAAATATGGTGGGCAGATGAGCTTGAAAAAGTAAGGCACGTGTTACATGAAGGATGTGTTGATGATTACATTCTACAATACATGGTTTGGTGATTTATTCCTTTGCTGGAATATAAATCATGCATGAGAAATTTAGAGTCATTATCCATACTTATGATTATAATGGAGATCGTAAACTGTGTTTCAACTTTATTAACATATCCAATAATATGTTTCCGCACACTAGCGTTGCTAAGCATATGGATAATGATAAGTGCCCAATATAAGTTAATTTTAATCATAATTTGGCACTTATCTTGTTTTTATTTTATTAAATATCTATGTTAATCACCCTAATTTTACTTATTTTACATGTTTTGGTGAATTTCGAGAGTCAAAGTTGAATTATGAAGAAACCAAAGAAACTTGGTGCAAAATATAACAAACTAACTTTAACTTCAAATCTGGGCTTGAGCCACACCAAGAAACAAACCTTGGAAGTAAACCTCAAGCCTTGACCTGAGGTTTAAGGAATGAAGAATCCCCATCACCTAGATATAATCTTAGGAGGCTCCAACTAAGAATCACATAACTTAAGCCAAGAGGAAAGCCACCTTTGGAGGAAACCTCACTATTGGAGCCATGGAAGCCACCGTTGAAGCCACATTGTTAGAGTCTATAAAAGAAGGATTTGACCTTTATTTTAAGAGAAAGTATTGATAGGGGGAGCAATATGAGTGCTGAACCCAATCCCTATTGTCACTAGTGCAGCGAAGGGAAACGACAACGATTGGTTTTGAACCGAGGCATATACGGACGAGGTAAAAAGGTGTGGGACTTTAGGCCTCGGTTCCAACCGAGGTATATCATGAAGGCTACTGTGTCAATATATAGTATTACAAAAATCAAGTCATGCGTCAATATATAGTATTACCCAAATCATATGCATTTTAATCGATTAGACTATTAATCTAGTCGAATATATTTCTCAGTTATAACAGAATAATAGCAGTCAAATGCATTAATTGAAAGCGCATTTAATGTAATTGATTCATAATAAATGTTTGGTCAACATATTTAAAAATATGACCGTTGTGACAATTATGTCAAACATTTAAATAGTTTTCAAAACAATAACTAACTTTGTCGAATACAAGTTGCATGCAATCGATTAAATAGAAACACTTAGCACATTTTTGAAAACTTTCCTTTAAAAAATTCATCACAGCACTCTTGAAAAAGATTTATGCAAACACACGAGTTTTAATCGATTTCACCAATAATGTAATCGACTTAAAATTGTTGTTTTGCCACACTTTAAAGTTCAAACATAGTCCTTGTGGTTTTTCATTTCCGAAACCTTATGTTATGCATACACAAAAAAAATCACATATTAATCACACTGATATGCATTGATCAACATAATATGTTCGCAAACATGCTTTTACAAATGCAACATAGTAAGCATATAAGCATGTAACATGTAACATAGTGCATACACATGAGTTTTTATTAACTATGTTGATAACGGTAATTATTACCATTATCCGAGGTTCATTTTAGAGACAAAATCAGCTCCCCTTTAGCTTTTTACTTGCTTAAATCCTCTCTTTTATATTGTTTTAATGTTATTTATATTTTGGGCTATATTGATATAAATTCATCACTAATCCCCTTATTTTGTAGCTAATACTATGCTTGGAAGAACCTCCACCACTATAAAGAACTGAACCAGCCACGAAAGCAAGCAGATTTGCACAAAAATGAGAAAATGATGCAGTATAGAAAAATCAGACTGAGCGCCCCTGGTCCAGGGGGGTTGAGCGTCACCAGCACAAACTGCACATAAGTTGATTTCTGGTGTGCTTGTGCTGAGTGCCCCTTAGTAGGGGCGTTGAGCGTCATTATGCTGTCAAAATCTCACCTGGGCACCTCTCTAGGGGCACTGAGCCCCATTTGCTTCGGAAATCTTGCACTCGAGCGCCCTTCCAGGGGCGTGGAGCACGACATTCGCTGATGTGGCAAATTGAGCTTATTTAGCCCTAAAACGCAAAGGGGTTTGGGTCTTTGGTGGTTTGGAGGTGCGACTTCATTGTTTTGAGCTCTTGGAGGCTACGTGAAGCATGTGGGAACATCTCCTTCTCCTTCATTAGTTCTCCTTCTTCTTCCATCATGTATATATATATATATATTTACATATATATATATATATATATATATATATATGCCTTTTCTGTCAATTGCTAGTATTCTTGTTTCCAATCTTAAAGCTTGCATGTACTTGGGACGTTCATGACTTGATTTTGGGGTTTCATGGGGACGTAAGATGGAACCTAAAACTGAAACAAGAGTCCTTGTGGTTCATTGATTATAGGGATGGAAGATGATTCACATGTTGTCGTAGATCCTAGTTCTTAATGTGGGTTTGCTTGTTAGGTTTTCCAAGGGATTGGAGTTTAAGAGGAAAAACCTAGGCTATTACACCTAAGGGATTAGGGCTAGAGTGTTTTTGTGGATTGACTTTAGTATATTAATTGAAAGGAGACGAAATTGGGTATAGACAAGAGTGAATTGGTGAAAACTAACCTTAACAATGGCATTTCATGCTATTTCTAGTCTATTCCATATTCAACTGTCTTCAAACACCAAAGTCCAACCTTGTATATTTGAAAATTTATCTTCTATTTCATTTGTTTGTCAATTGATATGTTGTTCTTGAGTCTAGATGAGTTGTTAATCACACAATTCTCTAGTGCTACGAGTCTCTTGGGAAAACGATACTTGGTCTTACCATGGTTTATTACTTGAAACGATTCGGTGCACTTGCCGAACCTTCTAACAAGGTTTTGGCGCCATTGTCGGGGACTCGTGTCAATACTAGAATTTTGTGAGGTTTCTAACTTGTGTAAACTTGATTTTGTATATAGAACTAACTCTTTTGTTGTAAATAGATTTTCACTTTTACTTGCGCTAATTTGTGGCTTTAGCCTAGTTGTGTCTAAGTGTATGTAGAGGGATGTTCATACAAGGAGGACTACAGCCTCAAAAGCATCATGTAGACCCTGCGATTGAAGGAATTATAGGACACAAAGAGACAACTATGTTGAACATCACAAGCTGCCCCAAATTCTCCCTTTCTTGAGTATGCTCCAAGTGTTAAGTGAAATAAGAAGAAAGGGAGAAGCAAAAGAGATAGACTAATCACCACCACCTTTTGATGAGAGACAAAGAACTCAAGCCTTGCAAGCCAAAGTTGACCAAGAGGATTGAGTGTTTGAAGATGTCATGGTAGTGGAAGGGCTAAAATGGAGATTCTTATGCTTGAAGAGTTGATTTGGTGGCTAGAAAGTGATTCAAGAAAAGTTGGTGAAAGGAGCACACCAACAACAACATTCACACTTCATTGAGTAATCTATCAAGCTAATGACGTTAAATAAGCGCTTTTGGGAGGCAACCCAGTGTCATTACCCTTTTTAGTTGTGTTTGTGTGATTTTTGTCTCATTTGCATTAGTAACTTATATTTTGCATGTTTGTGTTGTGTTTCATTTTTGTGATTTTTGAGTTGTAATGTTGTTTGTATGGTTTGCACAAGTATATTAAGTTAGTTTTAGCTTGTTTGGTGTGTGAGTGCATTAAATTAAAGTTTGGAACCAAAAATCACATGGTGAGTGGTCAATTTCGCAAAAATCTGCATGTTGTAGAAATCTGGATGGCGCTCGGCACCCCATGCTGAGGGGTGCCCAACGTGAGCTGACTAGTGTGTTGAGATTGTTGACAACACAAACTCTAAATCAAACTGGTTTTTGATGATGACAACACACTGCTTAATAACAGTACATAAGTTCCAGTATTACATGTTCAGCTGATATACCAAATTGATTTGAAAAATGCTTTTGTTGAACATGTTTTGTTATGTTGCAATGTGTGTTCCTATGAATGATTATGTGTTATATGTTTGGAACATGCTACTATTGAAATGTGTGATAAAATGATTTTGATTATTTCTGCACATTTATGAAGAAAAGATCACAAGCACTTTTATGAACTTATATTTGTTGTGACAAAGGTGTAGTTCAGTCGAATACACTGGTAATGGATTCGACTATGCTAAAATCTTTGTACAGATTTCGTGAACATGTGCTTGATGAGATTTTGAGTTCAAAAGAATTTCAAAGTGTTTTTTCAAGTGTCAGACGACAGTGTGGAACACCTATTCAACTGTATTAGTGTTATTTTTGGAATTCTGTTATGCCTACTTGCTCCAACGGCTATATTTTTAAAGGTTAGTTAGGATTGACTGACTGGGTCAACTGTCTTGAATGTGCATTGATTTGGTTGACTGAGGAGCCTTTGTGTTGACTGTCTGTTATAACTGTTTTAATACAGTCGAATGTATTAGTAGGCTATTCGACTGAAAATGACACGAAAACTATAAATAGAGCAGAACATGAATTGTTCTGAGACTTTTGTGATCTAACATTTTCATTGTCTTGTTTCAGAGAAAGTTCTCAATTTTGGAGTCAATTGACGACGGTGATCTTTCTTGTGAGAGATTCAGATTGAGGAGTCAATTGCGCACACTGATTGATCAACATCTGCACTGAGAAGGTGCTTCTAGTTTGATCTTGAAGGCTTGGCATCCTGTGAAGATTGTTGTATTTGACTGAAGGCTTGGCAACCTGTGAAGTCTGTTGTGATAGGCTTGGCATCTTGTGAAGAGTGCTGGTTACACGTTGAGGATTGTTCGACGTGGGTTCAGATTGCAGAAGAGGGGATTCTTGCTGCAATTCTGGTTTTGTGTGTGCAACTATATTTGGTTTTGGGTTAGAGAGGAGATTTATATTTTTGTGTGGTGCTTCTATAAATTCCTTGTTGTAAAAACCGCAACCATTATAGTGCATTTGCTTCCAAGGTTGGAAGGACACAGGATGTAGGCATTGTTGGGCGAACCAGTATAAAAACCAGTGTTTGATTCTCTCTATCCCTGCACTCTTTATTTCAGTCGACTTTAATTGTTTTACAGTCAACTACATTTTTCCGTTGCATTGAATTTTTCGTTACTTGCATTTTAAGGAAAGATCAAAAGCTTGGAATTTTCATACCAAGATTGCGAAAAGATTTTGTTTTTGAACTAACACCAATTCACCCCACTCTTGGTGTAAAACGAAGCCAACCTGTTTCCTAACACAGTGGCCCTCTTGCACCCAATTGACTGAGTGGCGCTTAAAACTATTGTTTTGCCACACTTTAAAGTTCAAACATAGTGCTTGTGGTTTTTCATTTCTGAAACCTTATGTTATGCATACACAAAAAAAAAATCACATACTAATCACACTAATATGCATTGATCAACATAATATGTTCGCATACATGCTTTTACAAATGCAACATAGTAAGCATATAAGCATGTAACATGTAACATAGTGCATACACATGATATTTTATTAACTATGTTGATAATAGTAATTCTTACCATTATCTGAGGTTCGTTTTAGAGACAAAATCAGCTCCCCTTTAACTCTTTACTTGCTTAAATCCTCTCTTTTATCTTGTTTTAATGTTATTTATATTTTGGGCTACATTGATATAAATTCATCACTAATCCCCTTATTTTGTAGCTAATACTATGGTTGGAAGAACCTCCACCACTGTAGAGAACTGAACCAGCCACGGAAGCAAACAGATTTGCACAAAAAAGAGAAAAAGATGCAGTACAAAAAAATCAGGCTGAGCACCCCTAGTCCAGGGGGGCTGAGTGCCACCAGCACAAACTGCACAGAAGCTTATTTCTGGTGTGCTTGCACTGAGCGCCCCTTAGCAGGGGCGTTGAGTATCATTATGGTGTCCAAATCTCACCTGGGCGCCTCTTGTTAATTGAATGGCAAGTGTATCATATCGTTTCAAGTAATAAAAATGGTATAACCCATTATCGTTCTTCCCATGAGACTCGAAAGGCCTTATAGTTCGTGTGAATCAAAATCGTAAGACTTGTGAAAGAAAAATTAATAGTTGTGGTGAATGCAAAGACAGAAAATAAACATGCAATGAGTGATTCAATTGACAAGAAAAGAGTATGAATAAATGGAGTGGTTGGGGGTTTACAATTTCATCTAATCCTCTCTCTCTTATCTACTCCTCTAGTTTAAATTGCTTTATTATCTAATTGTTATGCAAACTTTCTTGGCCTCCTCTCAACCCGATCCCTCGGTGAAAAAGGCCTATTACTAATTACCGGCTTGCTATCCCTAGCCTCCCTTAGTAACTAGCAACGCATTACAAACAAAAGTAGAAACAATTGGTCGTCCTACCCCTCTATCCCTAGGTGGTATTGCTTAACCAAAGAATTACTCACCAATTCGTGACATTATTGTACGTTCTCGTATCAATAAAGGCAAATAACAGTTACCGAATGAGTTAAACGATAAAAGCTTTAAGCACAGTATGAGAATCCAACAATTGATAATAAACGCATATGAAAATCATATAATTAAACAAGACTCTCAATAAAAGAGAGTATCAAAAGATTACATTGTTCCCCCAACAACAAAAGGGTTTAGTTCACCATTGTCATGGTGAACCAAGATGAAAATAATGGAAGAAATGGAAAACAAACACTAGAAAAGATGAAAAGGAGCCTAAGCATCCAAAAGATCCTCTCTAGAGAGTGAAAAATAGGTCTGGCCGCCCTCTTATACCAAAAGAATGAATTGGAAATCACAACAGGGCTATTTATAACTGAGGAGCGCAACAGAAAACAGGCCCAAGCCCATCTAACAACCGCCCGGCGTCACACTTTGCCGCCCGGCAGTTCACCCTAAATTGCGCCACCGCCCGGCGGTAGGGGTCTACCACCCGGCGGTTTCCCTTGTGCCGCAAAACCGCCCGGTGCCGCCCGGCATAAGGTGTTGTTGTCTTCTCCTCCCGTCAGACCGCTCGGCGCCAGGGGTTTTCCGCCGGGCGGTTCCTAGACTCTTCTTTTCTTCATTTTTCTTGAGTCTAAGACCTTCATCTTCGTCCCCAATCTTCATTTTCCTCATATTTGCTGCAAAACAATGCAAAACAAGCATAATATCGCTAAAAACAGCTTTTGACTCTCTACTGACTGATTTATTGAGTTTTACTTGATTCTAAGCTCATTCTAAGCAATAAAGGGTGTAATTTAGTCCAAAATAGCATATGAAAATAATGGTTTTTCAACCGTTATCACAACCCCAAACTTAGAAATTTGTTTGTCCTCAAGCAAAACAAAACTAAACTAAACTAAAAACAAAACTTGGCTGTCTACATTTTCATCCAATCCAACATTCCTAAAGTACATGATGAGACCTACTCAATTTCAAACTATCAAATCAAGATGCATGCATGTTTTCTCCTGAATTTAGCTCACACTTTCCCTAACAGATGTTACACATTATGAATGATCAGTCCACTAAGCAAAAATGCAATCATAAAATTTAAAAGTTCTCACCAAGCACGTGTTTCACTCAATCACTCAAGTGTTTAGGGTAGCACTCCACTCATTATTATTCACAAGTTGCATGAAATAAAATTGCCATACATGTTAAACAATCAACATCTTCACATGCAAATGCCATCAAAATGACTTTTCCAAGGCTTGTAATGAGGCTCGGCTATCAAGAAAAATTGGTTTTTCTGGATCACAAAATCTTTGAATCAGGAGAGCTCATTTATCATTCAAGGTTCAAGTTTAACTTTCTTTCTTACCCAATCTCACTTGTTTCCCAACTTCTTCCCTTTTTCTTTTCCATTGAGCTCATCTTCATGCTTCTCTTCTTTTCTTTTCTTTTTCTTATGCTTTTCTTTTTCAACAATTGAGCTCTATGCCTTTCTTTTTGCCATTCAAACTTTCCCCACAACCCCAAACTTGAACCTTGAATTATTAACCCATTTCAAAGTAAAAAGTTTCAATACAAGGGTTTTCATTCTGCTTAGGGCCAAGGTTCAAAAAGGGTACAAAAATTTTAAGCACTTTGGGTAAAATTTTGGCTAAATAAGGGCTTCCAAAAATGGCCTTGATCATATGACATGTACATGCAATTTAATCAATCATCAAGATTTAGGAAATATCATGCATGCTTCCCTATGAGTAATTCTCATACAACAATTAAAACTCTGGAGTTCAATACCTCCCACAACATGCTTTCTCACACACATTCATTCATACACCCTGCTTAGCATCATGATCACAATCATAATTCATCACACATCTGTTTCACAGGATATCAACATGCAACATAACTCAATAATCATTCACATCAGATCATCATCAGACAGGCTCATCATGCAAATTATTCTGTCAAAACATCTTTAGAAAAGTATTCAAGTCAAGCATACACACTAAAATTAAAATTCAACCTATTCTCAAAATTTAAAATGCAAGGGTAAAGAAGAAAATCTAGGTTGCCTCCCAGTAGCACTTGTTTAACGTCGTGAGCCTGACCTAAACCTGTTTAGCACTTGTCAGTAAGTGCAATCCTTCCAACACCCTTCAGTAGGTGTACCTTCCGGGTATCCTTCAGTAGATACCAAAAGTTAGCATCCCTCAGTGGATGCTACCCAAAAATTGTTCAAAAATTTAAAATTTACATGTTCAATAGAAAAATAAAATAGAAATTGTCTTAAAATACAAAATGTGTTTTTCAGCAATCAACTCTTCTTCTTCACATTTGATTCTTCATCATCCCACTATCTCAGCTTTCGTCTGTCTACTTTTCGAATGGCAGTTGAAAACGGCCTTCTAATTTCAACCATTCCTTTCTCCTTCAGCTCCGTCAACATCCACTCCTTCTTCTTCTTGTATCTCACTTTAATGCCTGGCTGGAATGTGTTTTCCTTTAATTTAAAACGAACATGTCTCCTTTCAGAGCTTACAGACGCCTGCAAAATGTTGCAACTGTCATCATAATCCATACCTGGTGGGCTATCTTTAGATGCAACCTCTTCCTCAAGCCTCTCATATTTGTCTCTTCTTACTAGTTTAGCATCATCCTTCTCATAACCAGTATATAGGAGCAAAAATTCCTCATCTCTCATCATTATTCTTTTGTTATGCACACTAATGGACATCTTTGACATTGCCATGAAGGGTCTTCCCAAGATCACAGGTATCTTTTCATCATTCTCTACATCCATGACGACGAAATCAGCTAGAAACTCTAGCTGATCCACTCGCACAACAACATCTTCCACTACACCAAGTGGTTCTGCTATAGCTCCGTTTGCCACTGTTACTGTAACACTAGACAGTTTCAATATCAACCCTCTGATTTTCCACAAAAATTTCTTGGGCATCATATTAATGCTAGCCCCATAGTCTATCATAGCTTTTCCTACATCAAAATCATTCAGAACACATGATAATTCTACACAACCTGGGTCTTTTACTTTTGGCGGATGATTTCTCTTTTGAGGTGGAAAAACTGGATCCTCATCTTCATCTGTGAGTTCAACTTGCTCTTCATTTTCTGGTTCAAAAATTTCTTCATCAGGATCTTCTTCCTCATCAGTGGTTTCAACTTCATCTTCATTGCCTCTTTTCTCATTGAAGTTATCAGTGCTCATCATCTGCTCGTCTTCTTCTTCATTGCTTTTAAAGTCAGATGGTTCACCTTATGCCTTCCTTTTATTGCTTCTCAAAACAGCTTTGCACTCATTCTTAGGATTAACTTCGGTGTTGGCCCTAAAGTGATTTTTTTCAGTGGTTTCTATCCTTTTAGACAGTTGGCCAATTTGTGATTCCAGTGATCTGAAGCTAGCTTGATTTTTATTTGACTGGGATTCATAATCTTTGAAAAATTTATCGAATCGGTCACTTAAGCTTTTCACAGTCTCTGTCAAGCTATTCACCTGCTGCCATAAAGCTGAAGGTTGTTGCTGTCGGAAGCCTCCTACTTGCCTAGAAGAATTATTCTGATTATGTCCAATGCTAGGGTGGTTCTTCCAACCTTGGCTAGAATTACCTTGGTTAAAATTACCCTGCTTGAATGGGAATTGATTCCCCATGTAGTTGACATCCTGCTGCATTTCTTCAGGAAAAGCACATTGACCATTGATGTGGTCACCACCGCATAAATTGCAAAGTTGTTGAGTCTGAGAAATATTTCTTAACCCTGTTGGAAGTTCAGAAAGGACCTTTGTTAGCTTGTCCAATTTTTGGTTAAGAAGATGATTCTGCGCAGCCATTGCATCATTAGCAGGGAGATGCAAGATTCCTCCTTTCTGTGCGCCCCTCTCACTTTGGGAGACTTCATTTAAGGCCATCTCCTCGATCAAATCATAAGCTTCATCTTCAGTCTTCCCATTTATACTGCCTCCCATCGAAGAATCCAACATCATTTTAGACTGAGTATTCAGCCCTCCAAGAAAAGCGAGCAAATAAGAAGTCTTGTCGAATCCGTGGACTGGAGTTTTTCTCAACAGGCCTTTTCTCCATCCCTTGCTTGAATGAGGAGATTTCGAGCTTCCCTTGATTAATCTTGGTCTGCGGAAAAAATCTGGTGACGAAAAGCATCCCAGTTTCTGAACATCCCTTCAGCAAATGAGTGCAACCAATCTTTGGCACTTCCTCCCAAAGAAAAAGGAAATAGGCTAAGTCTGACCCTCTCATCCGAGACTTCAGCCATCTTAACAGTATTGCAGATTTCGCCAAAAATAGTCAAATGTTTGTAGGGATTCTCATTTGACAATCCGTTGAACTGGTTGCTCTAAACTAACTAGATGAGTGCAGGGCTCATCACCAGATTTGTGGTATTGTCCGCAGGAATGATGATGTTGTTGAAATTCAAAGGACCCACAGTGTTTGCTGAGTCCCCCAGTGTGCGTCTTGGAGGAGGTTGGTCCGCCATCTCCTCTCTACCTTGTGCAAAAAATTTTGGTGAAGATTGCAAGATGGTTTCAGGAGAAGGAAAGTTTTCACGTGCAGAATGTATAACTTTCCTCCCTCTCCTATCTGGTAATCCCTCGAGAAGAGGTTGCTGATCTTTCTTGCTTCTAGTGTGTATCCCTTCCTGCATACACAAGAAAAATACCCCTAAAAGCACTTTTACAGAAAAATAAAATAAAACAAATTAAAAATAAAAGTATAAACAAATAATTACAAACAAGTCAAATTCAGTCAATTCACACTACTAAATAAGTTAAACCTCGAGTCCCCGGTAGCGGCGCCAAAAACTTGTTAACTGAATGGCAAGCGTACCATATCATTTCAAGTAATAAAAATGGTATAACCCATTATCGTTCTTCCCATGAGACTCGAAAGGCCATATAGTTCATGTGAATCAAAATCGTAAGACTTGTGAAAGAAAAATTAATAGTTGTGGTGAATGCAAAGACAGAAAATAAACATGCAATGAGTGATTCAGTTGACAAGAAAAGAGTATGAATAAATGGAGTTGTTGGGGGTTTACAATTTCATCTAATCCTCTCTCTCTTATCTACTCCTCTTGTTTAAATTGCTTTATTATCTAATTGTTATGCAAACTTTCTTGGCCTCCCCTTAACCCGATCCCTTGGCGAAAAAGGCCTATTACTAATTATCGGCTTGCTATTCGTAGCCTCTCGTAGTAACTAGCAACGCATTACAAACAGAAGCAGAAACAATTGGTCGTCCTAACCCCTTATCCCTAGGTGGTATTGCTTAACCAAGGAATTACTCACCAGTTCGTGACATTACTGTACGTTCCCGTATCAATAAAGGCAAATAACAGTTACCGAATGAGTTAAACGATAAAAGCTTTAAGCACAGTATGAGAATCCAATAATTGATAATAAATGCATATGAAAATCATATAATTAAACAAGAGTTTTAATAAAAGAGAGTATCAAAAGATTACATTGTTCCCCCAACAACAAAAGGGTTTAGTTCACCATTGTCATGGTGAACCAAGATGAAAATAATTCAAAAAATTGAAAACAAACCCTAGAAAAGATGAAAAGGAGCCTAAGCATCCAAAAGATCCTCTCCAGAGAGTGAAAAATAGGTCTGGCCGCCCTCTTCTGTCAAAAGAATGAATTGGAAATCGCAACAGGACTATTTATAACTGAGGAGCGCAATAGAAAACAGGCCCAAGCCCATCTGACAACCGCCCGGAATCACACTTTGCTGCCCGGCGGTTTCCCTTCTGCCGCAAAACCGCCCGGCGTCAGGGGTCTGTCACGCGGTGTCAGGTGTTGTTTGTTCTCCTCCCGTCAGACCGCCCGGCGCCAGGGGTTTGCCACCGGGCGGTTCCTAGACTCTTCTTTTCTTCAATTTTCTTCATTTTTCTTGAGTCTAAGACCTTCATCCTCGTCCCCAATCTTCACTTTCCTCATATTTGCTGCAAAACAAGCATAATATCGCTACAAATTACTTTTGACTCTCTACTGACTCATTTATTCAGTTTTACTTGATTCTAAGCTCATTTTAAGCAATAAAGGGTGTAATTTAGTCCAAAATAGCATATGAAAATAACGGTTTTTCAACCGTTATCACCTCTCCAGGGGCATTTAGCGTCATTTGTCAATTAATATGTTGTTCTTGAGTCTAGATGAGTTGTTAATCACACAATTCTCTAGTATTACGAGTCTCTTGGGAAAACGATACTTGCTCTTACCATGGTTTATTACTTGAAACGATTCGGTGTACTTGCCGAACCTTCTAACATATGTGTTGTCATCATCAAAAACACATATATCACTGAGATTGTGGGTTCAGGTAAACCTGTGCTCCCCCTATCAACAATGTGAACATATCTCTTTGGTAATCTGGTTTCTTCTAAGTATTCATGTCATCTGGAGTTATAAATAACTAAAGGTGGACCATATTTAAGTATATTAGATTGTCAAATTGGTATTATAAGTTAGGATCGACCTTTATGTACTTGAAATGGTTCTTATTGTGTTGGATGATGGATTTCTCTGAGACAATTAATTCTTCAAATTGGAGTTTCTTGAGCTAACATATAATTTTATGATCTTATAAAGTATATTAAGTGGTGAATAACTTAGGAAGAGTCAAATTGATCGATTAATACTCATTAAGAAATTTTCACATATTTGGGGTAGTGTCAGATGCTCTTGTAATACTGCTAGGCACCAATCAAACTGTGCCTCACTGAGTTGTGTGTGTTAGGTGCCACCAAGGGATTGTCAGGCATAACTCTCGAGTGAAAATATTGAAAATTCTTGGGATATGGCGTTGGACACTAGGTTTAATATTATAATTGAATTAAATGATAAATGATGAGTTTGCATGGAAATAATATACATATGTAAGACATGGATGAATTATAGATGAAATGAAAGAGGTATGAGATCTATGAATGATATATATACTTTGTTGTTGAAATTCTCCTTTGCTTGATATGAATGATTTAGGATGAGAGTGTAGTAGTTCCAAACTCTATTGTTGATTTGTTGTATGGGGTGTATTGATGTGAGAATTAAAGCGAGGCTATCTTAACTCTACGTAAAGTGAAAGTTGAAAGATATCCTTATTTGATATATTTGACATTTATAGTTAAATGTATAGATGAGTGATCTACCCTAATATACTCGGTGGTATGAGATATGCCCATGAAATGGCGAGAAAAGGGAAAGTGAGTATGACAAGTATATTGGTCTCATATTCTAATCAATATATAAAGTGCTTTGGAAGTCGTGTCCTGTATGATGAGTATGACAAATATGAAACTCTTTGAATGTATAATATGAGATTACTTGATTGGTTGACATATTACTTATTTTATCAAATAAAGTATGAATACAGTTATATAATAACTCTTTTATTACATCCATAATGTGTAAATCTATATAAATATATGTATGATATTTTATTTTGGCTATAATATAGAAATGTTAGTAAAAGTTTAATAACTCTAAATTACCCTTGTAATTTGTGTTTGTTATGGTTTTATTCACCATGATCGTATATTATATATGAACATACGATAGTACAGGTGAGAGATAACAATGAAATACTCATAAAGGAATGTAAATAGTGAAAATTATCATTTTAGATTTTTAAGTATTACGTATATTTTCCTTCCAATTGTTTTAGTATTGTGTTTTTGAAAACTTTCTATATAAAATATTGAAGAACAATGTAATATAAGGAATTTTTACGTATTATGATAATATTTTAGTTAATAAAATAATTTTATTAATTCATAATATTAATGATTTAAATAAATATTAATATAAAATATAAAGTGTAATGTGACATATATACATTCAAATGTATTTTACCAACTTAAATTTATAATTATTAAATATGTGAAAAATAAGAAAATAGAGATAATAATACATAAATATATGTAGTTCTTTTTTTCTTCTTTTTTAACTTATATATTTTTTAGTCTTTTTCTTTAATATTTTTATCTATTTCAAAATTTAATCTTATCCAATTTTTAAAAAGAATAAGTTCCATTTATTCTAAAAAAAAATTCTTTTCTTATACTAAAGATGAAATATTATCTTGCTTATATCATTATTTAATTGCATATTATTCTTACTAATTTATTCTTTAAAAACTATTTTTAAAAATATATACTAATTTAAAATTCATTTTGAAACTGACAATTTAAGTTATTTATTTTAAAAGAAATATGAATTTAGATATAGTACATTATTTACAATGATTCACTAGTGCAGCGAGGGAATTTTACCGCGGTTATTTTTCATTATACATCGCGGTTTACGAACCGCGACATATTCAGCCGCGGTAGTAAATCAGAGACTTTAGGCCGCGGTAAAAAAGTTGGAGAATATGTCGTGGTTGTACAAGGAGCTGCTGCCTAAACCCATTTTTTTTAAAAAAAAATTGTTCCAGTATATGCCGCAGTTCTAGCACTAATCGCGGCCATATGTCTGTTTTAAAAAAAAAATAAAAAAACGAGCACTATATGCCGCGGTTGTGGTAACAGCCGCGGCATATTCCCCTGCAGTTTTTTAAAATTGCAGGTATGTTTTTGTGATATCCACTACCACAAAAACAGACCTGCATATAGAAACATGTACACAAATTCAATTTCATCATAACAAACACATGTTCAAATGTATTTCAACATCAAATAAAGTACAAAGTCTAATAAAATACAATCTAATCAAATGCAATGTTTAAATCTAATAACTAAGAGATATTGTATAATCTAATTATATACTTCACAGGAGCGTTCCTCATGAATAATAGTGGCTTCTCAGGAACTGGTGTAGTAGTCTTGAATTTCTGCACAAGACAATTCATATTAATTAGTGTATATGAATTCTACATTTGGGAAAAAATCAAAATTTGTTAAAGTTAAATATTACCGTTTCCCAGCGACTTGTGATGTGAGAACGAACAATATGGGTCATCTAATACATTACATAGTATTCGCACTCATATGACCCATTTTGTCTGTTACACTAAAATATATCATCACAGTTGTAAATAGTTAGTGAATAACATTAAAATAAAACAACTATATCACAGTATGGCTTTAGCATATGTCAAACCTTGAGAGAAATCCAAGCAATCTTTCCTATTGTTAGCAATTGATCTCCCAACCATCATCATACTTGCTGGAATAGAACTATATATAAAAAAAGGTTTTAGCATTCATTTATATAACAAAGAAAGTCCAAACATTGAGGTTTTTACCAATCAATTACTTGTCTGAGATGTGTGGGAGGAGGCCTGTGCAATGAGCAGAACCACAAAGCATAGTTCTCTTGCATAGACATAACAAGAAGCTGTCAATGACGCCTGAAATTCATAATAACTTAACTATTAAATATTAAAATCACATATGGAACTTTATTATGTTAACAAAGTTCACTTACCCGGATATATAAGGCAAAAAGTATATTTTTCTTGCCGCTTGCAAAACTTCTTATCAGATTCGTGTTGATCTGATCAAAATCATTTGATTCATAAATTGATTGGGGATCAATGAATCCATAATCATCAGGACGCCCCAACTTGTTACTGACCCAAGACATATACCTGAAATCAAAAATTAACTTTGATATAAGGATACTTGATATATAAATCAATTTTATATATAAATAATTGCTCATAGACTTACATCACCCATAGCTGAATAATTGAAATATTCAACTCTTGTGTTCCCGACGCAAGCTCATTGACATCTTGGCTATGAAGGTATATTGGAACCTTAGAGCCTGTCTCAAATACATTAGCATCATACTCAACCTCCAAAGGCTTATCTTCAAGGATGTCAGCAAGTAGATGCAATGAAGCAAGAGGATCATCCTCAGATAGAGGAATCCTCTCTTGTGCCAGCGTTTGTTGTTACATGAAAAAATAAGATAAGTTTTGACATCAATAACCTTTAAAATTGAGAAGTGTAAAAAAGAATTTCATACCGAGGGGTCGGAAACTAGACCAACCAAAAGTTTAGGCCAAGCGATAAAGGACTTCAATGCTTGTTCCACAGTGAAAATCTCTTCTGTGGCCAGAGGAACCGAGGCATCTGGTATGATCATTTCGTCCACTGAGACCTTCACCTCATCCTCTAATAGTTGCATACCATGACATACAGTCGCTGACCTAAACACTGTTCCACGAGCTACCAGGACCATCTCGGTATCCTCTAAAATGTATAGCAGACATGGACTACCATCGTCCATGTCATCCTCTGGGATGGCTGGTGCGGAACAACTTCCTTTCCCGCTTCTCCCTATCAGAGTTAATGTTAGATTATACAAAAGATAGAAATAATTGCACATAAATGTTATTAAGTTTACCTGTGGGAGGGATAACATGTTCCTGTACAGGAGATGGCACTGGGCGCATGCCATAGCTCTCAAACTGCTGCTGGAACATGGCGCTGAATTTAGCCCTCATCTCTGATCTAACCTCGGCCCTGATCTCCTCTCTAAGGTCTTCTCGGACCTTTTTTGTGACCTCTTCTGTCATCCTTTGTGTATCGTTGTATGCATATGAAGGCTGACGAGAAGAGCTCCCAAAATAATCTTTAATTCCTACTCCAGGACCAGCAGCACGTACACGTCCAGGGTGCTCAGGTCGTCCAATCGCAGCAGTAAGAATATCCTGCCGACCCTCTGGAGTGAATTGACCTTGGGAGCTCTGCTCAACCAAGGCGTCCTGTAACATTACAAAACACCATTATTCTTTAAATAGTTTAATGTAGTATGTATAATGACAATACTTATTATTTTAGGAACAGTGATAACTTACAATTCTTTCAGAAATTTCTCGTGCAGTGTCGGAAGAGTAGGTGCCCGATGGTCTCATACGAGCCAACTTCCATTTTTCATGTCTAGAAGGTGGAGAAGGAGGTTGAGGGGGGCTACCACCCTGAGATGGTGGTCTAGCATCTGCCTTTTGCTTGAGGATTTTCTCCTCAAGCTTCCTATACCCACCACGAGATAATAGGTGGGGGTTTTTGTTATGAGCACTTGTTCCTTGTGCTTTGCTTCTAATTGCCTGTCACATACACATTAATTAATTAGTTCATATGATATATATTTGTTAATGAGGAATTGAATAATATCAACTATACTAACCTTCCATTCCTCTGACATCCGACTCTCTTTAAAAAGCCGTCAAGTCTCCTCATCAATGGACTTATATGAACTACATGGAGACTTATGTTTAAGGTGTCCAAAGATGTATCTTGATGTCAACTTACTTTTAAAGTTTCTAAAGTTTTCAGCAACAGTTGACAAACACTTATTTCTAAGTGTTACGACATTTGGAATGTCAAATGTCAGCTGAAATAAACATAATAAAGTTGTATCAGTACAAAATTATCAATATAAACAAATTTTAATTCAAATGATATTAATTAACATACCAATATATCGTTCCATATAATGTTCCGATCAACCTCGGACACATGATCAAAAGATGGAATGAGAATACTAATCTTATCACGTGCCACTACTCCAAGGTATGATCAGAAGTAATTTGCATCGGGGCCAGTTGTCACACCCGTGATGACGTTCACATTCACCGGAGTTCTTTCACCACTATTCTTTCTTATCAAAAGTTGTTTCATCCTAGTGGGTCCTCTAGTGGATCTGGTAGGGGGAGCCTCATCCCCTGAAGAATGTGGATGATCAGCCATATATCTGTCAAAATAAATAGCAACATGAAATATTAATAAAAGACTTATGTAATATCATATAATTTAACAAAACATGTGATAGTAATCATAGGAAATATATAAAAGGAAAACATTCTATCACAAATAATTACATATATTCAACATACAAAAAATTACAAATTTACAATAGAAAGTTGAATAAACACAATAATATTGGAACCTGAGAGCGTGAAAAAGGAGCCGACAACAGAGAAGATACAACTACCCGAGTTTTAGAACGCAGCAAAATCACAATACCTACACACAAAATGGACATAATAACAGATAATGTATCATACAAAATATTTAAAATTAATAAAAATAGAACAAAATATAATCTATCAATATCAATGTCTCAAATTATAATCCACTACCTCAAATTAATAAAAATTTTACCTTATTTCTATAAATTGTAATAAACATTTGAATTATCTCAAAAATTGTTTTTAGTATCATATTGAAATAACATATATTTTTCAATTTACTTAAATAACTTTTTTTCAATGTATTTGTTTTCAGTATCATATTGAAATAACATATTTTTCTTATGTATAACTTTATAAACATCCCTCATTAATCATTATGTTTTTATTCAATTGAACAAGACCCCATGACTAATGTCTTCATAAACAGCCCTCTTTAACAAATCTTTCTTATAATCTTTAACAAATTTTTTACTAATACCAAACAAATATTTGACTAATACCAAGACTATTCAAATTGATAAGCCAAAATGTGGTTTCCGCCGAATTCCTTTCCACAAGCTCTAAAAACAAAACTTTTTTTCAACAACAGATTACCCTAACAAATTTAAAACAAAATCACCAACAAAAAACAAAACCTTTTTACATTTAAAAGGAATCGCATAAGAAGGGCGCAGGAGAAATCAAACCAGGTTGGTTAGCTCGCAAGAGAAGAACGGCACAGCGGAGAAGAAAAGGTGTGGTGGAGAAGCAGGGGCGGTGGAGAAGAATGGCGGTCAGAGGAATGCTAGCGCAATGACGGAAGAAAGGTCGCAGCTCGCGGCGGAGACGGAGACGAAAGTTGTTCAGGTTCGCGTGAAGAAGAAAATTGTTCAAAGATTTTGTTTTTTTAGCCTTCAGAAGAGAATATGCCGCGGTTTTACACTTAACCGCAGCATAAAGGGGAATATGTCGCGGTTCTGCACTTAACCACAGCCTATTCATTTAAAAAAATAATACATAATGGCATTTTTGAAATTTTTTTTAAACTATATGCCGCGGTTCGGCGTCCAACCGCGGCATATTCTCTGATTTTTTTTAAAATTTACACAGATCAAGGAATAGGCCGGGGTTCTCTGGTCAACCGCGGCCTATTCCCCAACGTTCAGAATCCTCCAACTGCCTTCTCAACTGCCTTTTTTTGAATGTCAAAGGTAGCAGGGGGAATATGTCGCGGTTCTCTGAGCAACCGCGGCCTATTCCCCCTGCTACCTTCTGACATTCCCCATCAATCAGTCCCTGCAATAAATTGGCAGGGGAATATGCCGCGGTTCTCTGAGCAACCGCGGCCTATTCCCCCTGCTACCTTCTGACATTCCCCATCAGTCAACCCCTGCAATAAATTGGCAGGGAATATGCCGCGGTTCTCTGACCAACCGCGGCATATTCCCCTGCCAATTTATTGCAGGGGCTGACTGATGGGGAATGTCAGAAGGTAGCAGGGGTATATGCTGCGGTTGCTCAGAGAACCGCGACATATTCCCCTGTTATTAAATTTTTTTTCTTGATGTGGCGTCAAATGGGATGGTTGACTGGAGTATATGCCGCGGTTAAGTGGGGAACCGCGGCATATAAGTTCGATTTATTTACGAAACTGCCACCGTGCAGCATTATGTTGCGGTTTCTGTTGAACCGTGGCATAATGTGCGTTATATAATCCCAATTTTTTACTAGTGATTGGAAAGTGATCTATACTTGAATTTAAGAATTTAAATTTTTTGCAGTACCAAACACTACCTAACTTAGAAAAAAAAATTGTATATATCAAAATTTTGATTTACTTGTGTAGTTATTAAATAATTTCATATTTTATGAAATATAAAAAAGATCAAGTAAACTTTTAGTCTAAACATTGCTCTTAAAAAATATATTATAATTTTAAATTATTTCACATTTAAAATAGATTGAATTCATTCTAAAATAATTATTTAAATTTAAATTAAATCCTTAAAATTTAATCTATGTGGACTCTTAAAATAAGTGAGAATCATGCAAGGGTAATGATTAGGGAGCATGGAAGAAACATGATTGTAATTTGGTTGGAAACAAGAGCTTCTCTGAAATCATTGCTTTGCCACGAAGATATGGCCCCGCGTGACTCGTGTTTAATAATTTCTACCAGAATATTCTTATTTAATTTATCCGTAATAAAAACAAGTATTTTTTTTATTGAGTTGTGTTTAAAGAATACCTGTAAACTTTACTGAGAGCATATGCATTCATGATTTTAAATTCCGGACATAAATTTGAAATTTTGATGAGAGTATATTAATATGATACACTCAGATCTAAAACAAATAATATAGAGCACTGCTGGTACAATAGTTTTTAAATGTTAAATAGGAACAATTAAGAGCAACATTGTTTTCATGTTAAAATGTATTTTTCTTTTCTTTTCAATAACATTAAATTAAAATTTAAGTATAATATTAATTTTAATAATATAATAATAATATTTTTTATTTGATTATAATATTTTCATATAATTATAATCTTATTAAATTAGAATAATTAATTTATTTTCATTTAACTTAAATGGGTTAATGACAAAAGTAGAAATAAAAAACATCATGAATTTAGATAAGAGAGGAATGTAATTGAAGAATAAATAGACCTGTCATAATTGAGAAAAGTAAATGGTGAAAATAGAAAGAACATTGAAGAATGGAGATAAGAGAAGAGTAGTGAGAGTATTGAAGTAGAGACTAGGAAAAATTGGTAGAAACCTTTAATAGAAGGAAAGGAGAAACAAACGCAAACTTAAATTGATGAAGAGTTTGAGGTGTTCTAATTAGGATGACAATGGGTTGAGTCGAGTATAGATAGTGTTTACTCATAACTCGACCTGAAAAAAAATTTGACTTGTAACTTGTCCGTTATCCGTGCGGTATCCGTTTAGAAAATATTTGTGGATATTTTAAAACTCACGGATACTTGAAAAAAATTAAAAAATATATATATTTTATATATTTTTCAAATAAAATTTAATAAAATTACAAAAAAATATATATAATATAATATAAAGTAAATTAAATATAAATTAAAATTTAGTTTTAATTAAATTTAACCCAATATAATATAAATTAATTTTATTTTTAATTAAATTTAATTTTAAAAAATAAAAATTTATATTTTTTTATTATTTTTTGGAAGTATATCTGTGGGGCGGATAATTTAACAGATGCACCCAGCACGTTTAGAAGCGGTTAGTTATTAAAATACTTGCTATCCATTATTTACGGCTAATAAATATTTGTAAGTACCTGTCTGTGTCTGTGGATTTTATCAAAAAAATATCCGTACCCGGATAGTTTTTTCTATCCATCTTCTACCAAATTTATGAAATTTTCATTTTTGTGAACTAGAATGTGAGTTTTTTTTTTCCTAAGTGGGTGGTTATTTGGTTTTTGGTTAGTCATGATTGGTTGACTCAATTATTTTATTTCTTTGTAATTGTTAGGCACGCTATTTGGTTAATTATGTTATTTATGGTGAGCACTTTTGTTCAGTAGATGATTAATATAGTTAGGTTGGCGTGTTTATTCACAGAAAAAAATGTTAAATTAGATTTAGTAGAACATGGCTTTAACTGGAATTGATGTTTTTAACTTGTTACAGTAGTGTTGAAATAGTGAACCTTGACTTTCGACAAAACTTACATTGAAGCAGCGATGCATTTTTTTAGTTTTTTTTTCGTCACCATTGTCATAAAAGGATATACATACACTTACATGAACAATCCTAGTTTTGATAATAACGTATCATAATAATGTTTTTTTTGACAAACTAGTATTTACTGATGTCACTTCCAATTTGAATTGCAAGCTAAAAGCCTAATTAATGTATATGAATAATTTTGAATATGTACCGTCAGGCTTATTTGGTTGCATTAACAAATTATGAAACCTATCGTTGAGCTGTATTATTTTTGTTGGGGATATAAAAAGTAGGAAGAAGTTATTCAGAATATCGAGAATAGTTATTGAAAGGTATTGATATAAAGTTATCCAAGTTTTTATATCACTTAATCAATCAAAAGTCAAACCTTATATTGTTTGATTGATTAGTGGCTAAGCCTTATGAGGAGAACAAGAAACAAAAAGTCTCACACATAATATTTTACAAGGATGTAAGTGAAGGACATCAATTGAGGGAGAAAGTAAATCATAGAGTAACTATCGATCGAAATCAAGAAGCAAATTGAGAAGACAAAGCAACAAGCTCTAGAAAAATTAGTGGAATCAATAGCTTAAGCTACATGGATTCTAAGAAAATGCCAAAGTAGTTTTAAGATAATTATAGATTTAGTATGTAATTTGTTAAAAATTTAAATTCAAATTCCATCTATCTAAGAGGTTAAAAAATATAAATAGGTTTATTTTTGTATTTTATAAAGATGACAAATTGTGAAACAATATCTACATTCTCATAAACACCGCAAAAAGGAAAATGACTAATGAGAGTTGGTGGTTGCAATTTGGATCATCGCTTTCATATTTATGTTATAAGGTTCTTTATTTTTCTTGGTAATTTCCTTTCTACAATTTACTTTGGTGTTCGTATTATTTTATTGCAACATCTCCTATCATCACATATAGCAATTTGAGTTTCACCATCTTTGCATTACTTTGTTATTGTGTTCTCATTTCCATCATTATCTAAAAATCTAAAAGAGACAAAAATATAGACTTATTATGAACGAGTTTTTCATTAAGATCCAAATATGAAAGAGATCAAACTCGTTGAGTGTTTGGGTGAAATTAGTTTACAAATTCATTGGTCTTCACAATTTTTATACTTATAATATTTAGATTAATTCGTACTTTATATAGTAGATTATTTTTGTAAGGGCCTGAAATAAATAAGGCTATTGGGTTTTATGTTAAGGCAGTTAGGCCCATAGATTAAGGGTACCTTAGCCTTAGAAGGGACTTTTCAGAAATCCAAGTTCATTACACAGTTTTCCTTTCTCTCTCTAAAAAAAACAAAAACCCTTTTTCCCTAAAAGGTTCTCTGCCTTCTCTCTAGAATTCCCACTCACTGAACCATGCAATCCTTAAATTGAAGGTACTCCTGCGTTCGCAACGTGAAGGGCTTCCTCTTTCACCGATTATTTTCTCTGTTTCATTCCGGTAAGAAATTTTCCTATTTCCTCCACTGATTTTGGCACTTAGGGTTTGGGGGTTCTACTGATTTCAAATAGTTAGAACTGTCCTTTTCTAATTCCTCTTAGGTTCTAACTCTAAGAACTATTTCTACCGCTGAAATGGTGGTTATAGGTGTTGTCGTGTTCGGTCTGTGTAAGGCTCTGTTAGGCATCTCCAATTAGCTGTGTTTGAGGAAAAAACAGGTAAGGGGAGCTAACAATATAAATATTTTGTTGTTTTGATTAATTCCTGAATTTATGAGAAAATATGTTGAATTGCATTTGTACACTGGTTAACTCTGTTTTAATGCTCTATGCATGTTAAATTTAACTGTGATACATTGATATTTAATTGTCTCTATTTTAAGTATTTGGTCTTGGAATGTTCTGAACCTTTGGTTCATTCTATGTTTGATTGTGATGGTTATAATCCGCCTGAAATTGTGTTGCTGAATTGAATTTCATTGAATTGATGATCCTCGGAATGATTCCTGTTTGTATATTGATTATGATGTGCTTTGAAGGAATTTGATGAATCTGGTTGCTGGAATAAGTTGAGGGTGATACTGATTTGATGGGAAATATGGGTTGAGTGTAGCCTCAAGTTTTGTGAGAAGGATGTATAACTTTGGGAATTAGGGAACTAAAAAAAATAATAGGATAGTTGATTAAATCAAATAAAAATGCTTGGGAACCTTTTCTGTTGGTAGGATAGAGAGAACCTAAAAACCAGAGCCGCACATCCCTAATCATAGAGCAGTCCTGGCCTGGTCCAGTCAGTTGTGACTAGTCATATGTGTTGGTGTCGAAGATGAGTCTGATGCGTTAGACATATGTTCTCTCTCCGGTGACCAGTTAGGATACGAGAAGGATTGGTAAAAATATAGAGTTCTTAGGCTAGTTCTATAACCAACAAGGAAATTGGGTAGTGAGATGAGATTAGGAACAAGTATCTTGTGGTAATGAAAAATTTAACAGAGCAACTCATTTTTACTCTAGGAACAAATTAAAATGAACAAATTAGTTTAAATAGACATGTATATATAATCTAGTTAATGTACGTAACATATATATATATATATATATATATATATATAATTTAGTTAATGTACGTAACATATATATAATCCATGACTTTTATCTTTTGATATATATTACTGTTTGGTAATAACATGACAATATTGTCTATTTGAGATTATTGGAAGTGGTTGTGGAGCATGTTCTGTTATATATGATTTGATATTTAAGGCTTAAATATGTGGTTTGATTATAATTCAAAGGTGTGTGAATTGGGAAAGACTGAAACATGATTTCATGGTTGCTTATGGTAGTTTCAAATGTAGAATCTCTCGGTGAGATCTTTAGTGTCTTAAAATGAAAGTAGGGGCTCAGCCTTGGGAGTCATTCTGACGCTTCAATGGTCAATCATACTCACTTAGAGAGGTTGAACCATGTGGTGAGAAGTAGCAGGAGGTCCTTAGTCTTGGGGGCTCCCAGTATGCCTCAAGGCGCGAAACGGACTAACCTCGTGAGTGTGGCAGGGTGGGGAACCCAAGTTTCGCAAGTCACCACGGGTGCAAGACTCGCCATAGCCCGACTATCATTTTAAAGTCCGGACGAGTCAAGTCTAGAATATAACATGCTTTAGGTGGTGTGCTTTGCTGTTTTAATTTTACTTGTTCCTTGTATGCGATATATTAATATGATGTATGCTTTTATATAATTAGCTCACCCTTGCTTGCTTGTGTTTGTATCATGTTGTATGTGTTTTCTTTTGCGATGATCATCCACTTGGATGGGAGCAGATGGCGAGGAGGATACTCTGTAAACAACTCTCGATGGGGAAGACAGTGTTGCTGCCTAGTTTTCTAGGCTTTTAATTCTCTTGTCCTAGGATATTTTGAAGAAACTTTATTATGTTCTAAGTTTTTAAATTCTCTGTAATTTTTAGGGAGAAACTCTAGTACTCTAGTTTTCAATTCCACACTATTCTAAGGATGACGGTAATCCTAATTATTCTTGACTGCTTTCCTATATTATGCATAATGACATTATGTATGTATTTCTATATAATTGGGATGTTACAATTTTAGTAACAATAGACACAAGATTATTAGTTTTCCTTAATTTTATGATAACTTTAAAACTTGTATATTTTATTTATAAGTATTTTCATTTTGATTTTATATTGGAATTTGTAATATTTATAGGTATGGTAGAAAATTGTTTATAAATAGACCAAAATATTGTTTATAAACAGGTAAAATCATATACATAGAATTAACTATCGATATTTTTGTCACATTCAAATTTATTTTTTCAATCATCGAAATATATTTGTCATTAAATGAAATATATTATTCACTAGATATTTCTATTTTTTTTCTACGGTTTAGTCACTGAAAACTATTTCAATTAAAAAAAAAACAAAACTTCTATTAGTGATCAAAATTTATCTGTCGCTATATTATCATATTTGCGATATAAAAATAAAAATAAAAAAAAAAAAAGCATTGCTATTCATTTTTCTTTTGCCACCAAAATTACCAATATATATATCGATCTTTGTGACTAGATCTTTTAACCTTCGAGAAAAATGGTTGCTAAATTTTGTTTTTATACTGAATATTCATTCCTATAATCCATATTATCTATTAAAAATATTCATTACGGATATTATTAAACTCAATTATATTTCCGAGTACAATTTTGTTTTTGTTATGTCTAATTATAAAATAAAAAATATTAATTATATATTTTGTGGAGACTACATTATTAATGTTACTTCAAAATAAAAAAGAAATAACCATCTTATTCTAATTTAAGTTGTTATTAAAAGAAGTTGCTAAAAGATACATTTTTCTTTAATTTATAAGAAGCACATTATTTCCTTCCATTAGTAATTCTGTCATGTTTCCACATTATTTTACCGACTTAAATTTAATTATTAAATATGTGAAAAATAAGAAAATAGAGGTAATAATATATAAATATATATAGTTCTTTTTTTTCTTCTTTTTATCTTTTATACATTTTTTAGTCTTGTTCTTTAATATTTTTATCTATTTCAAAATTTAATCTTATCCAATTTTTTTAAAAAATAAGTTCCTATTTATTCTAAAACAAATTCTCTTTTCTTATACTAAAGATGAAAGATTAACATGCTTATATGATTACTTAATTGCATATTATTTTTACAATTTTTTCTTTAAAAACACTAATGGAAAAATAGCTTTTTATGACGATTCTATTATAACGAATAAAAATTATCCGTTATAATAAGTTGATATTATAACGCACTTTTATAAATCAGTTATAATATGAAACGTGATAGTAAATTTATAAATAAGTATAAGATATATTATAACGTATTTTTATAATTATAATAATAAAATATGGTGAAAAACTTGTAAATATATTAATAAATCTATTATAACGGAGTTTTAGAAATCGGTTATAATATCTCCTCTTTTCTAATTTTTTCCATTTCTCTAATTTCATTTCAATGTTTCGCTCGTCTCCTTCCTCTCTCGCTCTTAGTGTCTAAACCTCTGAATACTCCACTGTTCGTGTCTAAAGCTTCGAACACTCCGCTCTTCGTAGTGTCTAAATTACATCAACACCACACATCTCTAATTTCTCGGCACTCCGAGCACTCCGAGAACACTCCCTCCGCACGACTGTGGTTGCGGTTTAGGTTAAGGGTTATACGAAGGAGAGCTAGATTAGGGGAAGACGAACGCCAGCGAACTGAAAGCATTGTTTCTACTTCTGCCTCCGCCATTCCCCGAAATCTTCGAAGTCTGACGAAGTAGGTTTTATTACTTTGTTTTTTCCTAATTTGTCATGATTTTCTTCTATTAATTGTTTGCTATTTTTCTTCTCATTGTTCTGTCACTATCTTACTGTGAAAAGTAATGTTATCATTTGTTGCTTTTTCATAATATTTCTTCTATTAATTGTTTGATAATAATTTCTTTGTTAATTTATATTTTCCCCCATTGATTCATATAGGAAATATAAACAAAAGTATGGTTATCAGTAAGAGGAAGTGTTCAATGATAATATCATTTGGCAGCTGCATTATCAGAGTTGCCTACATTGTTAGTGGCCTTATTTGGATTGTGGTTACACATGCTATATTTTACCAGTTGTTTGTCTATTTTTTTTAGCTAAATGATGCAAACATATTGTGGTTACCAGTTGTTGATTCTGATTTGAATGACTCTTGTTTCTGATCCCTTATTGTTTTATTCAAAATTAGAAACTAATTGTCATGCCTGCAGTTGGAACCTAAGTCCAAGAAACAAAAGGAACATAACAAATATATGCTAAAAAGAATTGCACTACTAAATTCAAAGCATAAAAGTTGAGTTGGTAAAAAATGGAATAAAGATAGACCACTGTAGTGCAACAGTCATTACCATACTCAAACAACTTAAGTTTCCAACTAATGGAATAAAGATAGACCACTGTACTGATAATATTTAAGTTCTTTAATATTTGATAGCCTGGGGCATCTACATATGCAAAGATGTAATACTGCCAAAAAATTTTCTGACATTGGTTAAATCCAGAAGCTCTTCTCCTTTAATTCACTGTTGGCTCTCTCTTGTTTATATTTGACCCAAAAGAATCATAAACTCTCCCTCCCCCAACCCTGGCCAGATAATGTTTGACTAATTTGTGAATGCAGCATACTTACAGTCTATAACAAAGTCTGCATAGAAGGTTTTTTTTCTCACACGCTAGGCATATGGCACCTTAGAATCCCAACTAGGTTAGCACCCCAAAGCTCAGCAATCATATGCCATTACATGAGAATCCATAACAAAAACAAAGAAAAAGGAATACAAAAAACATGGGGTAATACACCAAAACCCATGCCAGAAGAAACTACACCCAAAGACAAAACTAAGCTACCTCAACAAGAACTAACCCATAGAAACAAGGTAACACATAACACAAAAATGCTTAGCCAAACCTAAATTCAAGAAGGCCATATCTATTCCTAAAAAAATCATAATTAATAATTTATTTCGTTTGTATGATCAATAATATAATAATGTATTTCATGTCAAATGTTTGATTTGGCTCTTTAATATTTGATAAATGAAATTTGAATTCCACTTATTTATTCTTTTATATTCTCTCAAAGGTCACAAATAATTTGAAAGTTATAGAAAGCAATAAAGGTTGTTTTGTCAATGTCTCCATAAGACCCACGAAGAGAGAGTAGTCGAGGAAAGATTGGATGCTGTGGACGGCGAGGGAGGGAGTGGAGAAGAGGTCCGGGTGGGTGAGGGGGGTGTGGTCGAGAGAGAAGTTGGTCGGGGAGTTGTCGGTGCCGAAGATGGTTTTGGCGACGAGGAGGGTAGGGAGGCAGGCGCGACGGGGGAGGAGGAGGAGGTCGGAGAAGGTGATGAGGTTGTTTTGAACTATAATGACGTGATAGGGGATCCACGGTGGAGGAAGGTGTTGGGTGGGATGAAGAGAGTGGTTTTGAATTAAAAGAGTTTACTGAACTATACTTATGTAACTAAACTAAAATTAAGTTCAGTTACGTTTCTTTGAACTATCTTTTTAGTTCAATTCAGTTTCTTTGAATTATTATATAATTAACTATAGTTAGTTATAATACAGTATAGATAATGTAGTTTGTCCACCCCTAGTTTCCATCATTCAGTGGTAAAATCGTAATTTACGAGTATACAAGCCCAAAGGTTAATGATGGGCTTGGATTTGGTTCAGAGTTCAGGCCCAATAAAATATTCAATGGCATGTTTTTCATAACACAAATAACAGCATGATATAGGAAAGAACATTTAAAAAGTAAAAAGAAAACTTCGTAACTAATATTTTAAGGAGTTGAGATTATTAAAGTTTGTTTTTATGTTATACTGATTTTCTAAACATTCTCATAAATTAAAGTTTAACAAATATAATTAAAGGGTTATTTAGTATCAATATTTCTTTTTACATAGTTTTTAAATCATGGATTTTGTATTATAAACATGAATTTTTCTATAAATTACTGCTATTCAAATAGTTTAAGAACACTAGTGGAAAAACGTTGTTTAACGTCAGTTATTTTGGGCTTTTAACGTCTCCTTCATAGCCGACGTCATAGTCGGTGACGTCAATGGGACGTCGGACATTCACAGAACAGACGTCTCTACTGACATCAGTTAGTGCCAAGACCAACGTCAGTAAACGTCTGTATAGGCCTAACCCCGATGTCTAAAGGCACTATGTAGACGTCAGACTATACATTAACCGACGTCTAAGAGCACATAAAGACTTCAAACATGTCACTAGCCGACGTCTAATATCACTATAGACGTCGGTGTGTGCATTAACCGACGTCTAATACAGTCATTGTGCTTTAGTGCAGTTTTGTTCTTGTCTTTGGATAGCCCAGTAACACACTCTTTCTTTGCTAGTTTCTCCCGAAAAAAAGCTTGCATCTTTTGGATTTCTCATGGCATTTCAACCAAAAACCGAACCTGGGTCTTTGCTTAGTTCCATTTTCAACCACAAGATAGAAAAATTACGGTAAAATGATTACTAGGCAACGACTTAGGGTCATTTTTTGGTCGAAAAGCCACGAGAAATCCAAAAGACGCCGCTTTTTTTGGGAGGCAGCTAGCAAAGGAAGAATGTGGTACTGCGTTACCCCAAGAGAGGAACAAAACTGCACTAAAACACAACACAACAAAACAAATTTTAATCAGTTGAACCAGATGAAATACTGAACAAAGTTTAAACGGAAATCATAAAAAAACACGCACCTGGGATGCAATGCCGCAAGAGAGAAAAAGGAGGGGAGGAAGACGATGTTATCAGAAATAATAATGTAATGCCGCAAGAGAGAAAAAGGAGAAGAGCCGCAAGAGAGAAAAAGGACAGGAGGAAGACGTGATTATATCAGAAACTGCAATGTCGTGAAGGGTCAGCAGTTTATTTAAAATGAAATGGGGCGTCGGTTCCCCCAAGACCTGACATCTATAGTCACCTAGACGTCAGGTATCTAACTAATTCGACGTCCAAGATAACATTTAAAGCGACTTTTTGAATGCCCTTAGTCTTCGGTGTCTAGGGGGGCCGACGTCTAGTGCGCTGAACTGATTGACGTTTCATTTCCTGTCAGGGAAGTACACGACGGTTGGGAAGGGATGCCGATGTCTATAATACTATAGACGTCTGTGCTCTGCTACCGGACGTCGAACATGTTATTATTGGCAGTTCCTTCAGTTCAACAGGATGTCCAAATTCGTGTTCAGACTCGCGTAAACGATTACGAGATGCTTGTAAACGATTACAAAGCACAATTTGACAGCATACGTAGAAGAACTTCACTTGAGTCAAGGTTCTCAACATGGGTGGTCCCCCCCTACATCATGGGAGACCCAGAACATTAGGTTCAAGCCTCTCCTCACTCCAGAACCAAAAAACACAATTTAAACCATTGGATTTGGTTAAAAACACACTGTGGTCCCCCATGTTATCACTGGTGGCTCCTTCAGTTCAACAGGATGTCCAAATTTGTGTTCAGACTCGCGTAAACGATTACGAGATGCTTGTAAACGATTAACAGGTGGCTCCTTCTGTTAAACAGGTTGTCCACAACCTGAGCAAGACTCGCGTAATCATTTACAGGGCCATTGTAAACGATTACATTGCATACTTGACCACCATTATCTTCACCAGTTTAGCTATATTCATCAAATCACAACCATTAATTCATTTTTTTCCACAAACATTATCACTTGGAAATCAAATTATAAAGCACTTCATTAAAAGACACGTTAAATTTGCAATTATGAATTACATAAATCTATTGAAGCAAACATGGATGTCTATATATTGAACCAAATAAGTTTAATTACAACATCTTTTTCTTGTCCTAAGACTCAAGTATAATACAATAAGTACTCATTTTTCTTTCTAACTACTACATTTGCAGTGTATGGTGTCCTAAGTGTTTGGCTCTTAAAACGCCTTCTTGAACCAATCCTAACATACGTCTTCAACTGTGATTGGTTGTTGGACATTCCACCCGGTGCATTTGGCGACATTGCACCTTCTTCATTGTTGCACATTCCACCCGCTTCCTCGTTCGACATTCCACCAAGCAAATGAAGTCTTCGAAATGACTTCCTGTTGCTCCTCTGTCAACCGTTCGTGCAAACATACATAGTTGAAAATGAATGACGAACGATCAACTGCTCAAAGAAAATAACTCAAATGAAAACACCAAAACAAATTACAAAAACCCATAACGTGTGGAAGAAACGACAACAACCCCAATACCCAAACCTAAAACGGGAGAAGGCATTTACCTTGGTCCAACGAAGGTCCATTCCGGAACTTCCCATTTCAGCAAAATGATGGAAAATAGGAGATGCAAGAAGAAGGCAATGGAGAGGACGAAAACGCCGGAGAGGACGAAGGGAAAGGAGGAAATATGAGAGAGAAAGTTTTCTGACACAGAAAACTAATGAAATTGGCCAAAGGTAGAATTGGAAGCAAAAAAGTCTGAAACCCTTCTCATTCTGCAGACCAAAATTTAAAAAAAAAAAACAAAAAAAAAACGACCCAATTGGAACTTGACACCTGTAAATGTCAAATCTATGTCAAAAATTGGGTGTCAAAATAACGGAACCCATTATAAATAGATAAATTTAACAATGCGAGGCAGTTTCTTTTCCTATTCGTGCAACACTTTCAAGCCTACAAATAGCAAATCGAACTAAAAAATTCGAAATGGACCTTGTTCAATACAATGGAAGAGTTGGAAAACATGCATGTATAATCTTAGCAATGAAATAAAACCAAGTCATGAGCCAGGAAGCATTTATGCAAAGAACTATTGTGAAGCCCATCAATATTACTATGTAAGATGCTGCGAAAGTCCAATAGAATGCTACCATGTCAATCACTGTTTCCTTTCCTTCTGGGTGATTAAATTGCGATGGAGGTGAAGCTTCACACGTATGCTTTAAGAGTTCAGCACAAAGAAAAGGATTACCTAGGTAGCTGTCTTCAACAAAGGTTCCAAATTGGCCAGGGCAACTCCAGAAAGATTATTGAATGACACATTGAAGATTGCTAAGTGGTTCAACTTCACCATTTGAAAGGGTATCTCACCACTCAAGTTGTTGTAAGACAAGTCAAGGCTCTCAATCTGGGCAAGATTAGAAAAAGTATTTGGAATAGAACCAGACAAGTAATTATGAGATAGGTTCAGGACTCGAACTTTTTGCAAGTCTCCAATTTGGAAAGGATACTACCTCTTAACATATTGCATGATAAATCCAACCCAGTCATTTTCTTAAGGATGAAGCCTCTGTAAGTGTAAATATTATTCTTTGTTACAAATTCAACAATAGTGCTTGTGTTTTCATTTTGATGATCAAATGAAGGCATAAACAATGACACACTGTCATTAATAACAGATCCTATGGGGGTATTGGCGAACATGGTTGAGAAAGCGACAGTGTGGTCCAAAGAATCATGATTCTCTTCTAGTCCAACTGAAATATTGTTGAAGCAAGATGGTATTGAAAACTTTAGAGACACCTAATTGGAAAATTGGAAAGAAAATATTCATCCAACTCTAATCTAACTTGTAGAGATTTTCTAAATTGGAAAGAAATATGCTAAAAGAGCAATTTAAAACATGTAGATCTGTTAACTATCGGCAGTGTACTCTCTCCCGTACAATCTCCCCACAACAAAAAATAGACAAAACTGTGAAAAATCTGATGATTCTGTGCTCATTATTAGTCATCTACACAAGCGTTTTTATAAGTATTAAATGTTTCCCATTGCTCAATTTCATACATTAACCAACAGAGTAGTCACAACCACATTGAAGTTGCCTAGTGGAGTGTACAAAAGAAACAATGCATTACACTTCTACAATCGGCTTCTTTGCGCAACTAGTTTATGCAATCTGTAAGTTATGTATTTTTTTTGGCTTAATTTTGTGAAAATTAATCCATATTGCTATTTGATATTGGAATATCATTCTGGTTTTTCATGTCAGTGTTGAATATTTGATGAAATCATAATAGAGACACCTAATTGGAAAATTGGAAAGAAAATATACATTCAACTCTAATCTAACTTGTAGAGATTTTCTTATATTTGATTTGACTGACTGAAAATGTAACTAAGCATTATTTTGGTTCTGCATGAATAGTTCAGTGAAAAGTATGAATGTATAGGTTCTGGTGTAAGACCGAAATAATAGTTCAGTGAGAAGTATGAATGTATAGGTAAAGAAGCAAAGTAACTAAACCCTAAAAGAGACAACTAAAACAATATATCATCAAGATACACATAGTAAACCAAACAGATTGTGTATATCATCAATTGTTTTTTACCGTGCATGCAATATGCAGATTTATAACTTTTTTGCTTCGTTGTCTCTCATTGCTGAGATATTCAATCTCCGCCTCTAAAGCGGAGATTCTTGCTGTATATAGCGCCACGAAGCTTTGGCCATCATAATTTCTTCAGTTTCTTCGGAAAATATTGCCAGACTTCAAGTTTGCCGAGCATTGTTAGTGTTGGAATAAAGAACTCCTTGAAATAAAATTCAGCTTATGTATAAACAAAAACAATAAAGAAGGAATCAGAAACAGAACGAATAAGAAACACTAAGCATAAAAAAATAAAAAACAAACTAATCAGAAACATAGAAATCAGAAACAGAACTAATCAATAAAAAAACAAAAATCAAACTAGCGAAGAATCAGAAACACGAAGAAAAGAAAAAACAAAAATCAAAGGAATCAGAAACACAGCTAAGGAATCAAAAACAGAACGAATCAGAAAATCAGCTTACTGGACATCTTCTGAGCTTTCTTCTGAGTTATCTTTCAAATTCGAATTCTAGGCGCTTTTATATATATATATATATACACTACACAGTGCGAAACATTTCATCCTGCACTAGTACAAAATCATATTTTATGACGTACAAAAGCGAAATATGACGTACATAATTTTTTACCTTATAATATGTTTACACATTTAAAAAAATGGACTGATTTTAGAAACTGTCATAATATGCTTAGATGATTAAATTTTTGCTACGTTATGTAGACTTATTATAACGTACAAGACTATGTATGTCATAAGTCATTTTTGTAGGTCATAAAATATGATTTTTGTAAATGGACTGATTTTAGAAACTGTGTCGTAATATGTTCAGATGACGTAAATGTTTACTACGTCATAAAATGTGTAGACCTATTATAACATACAAAACTATGTACGTCATAGTTCGTTTTTGTACATCATAAAATATGATTTTTGTACTAGATTGAATTAAAAAAATTATATTTATTTATTTTTACAGTTCAAACCAAATAATTTAATGTTTTAGATAAAGATCAATTTTAATTTTATATCAAAATTGAGCATTTTTAATCCTAGAAGTAATATACTTATAAAAAAATAATATTATTTTATTAAAAGACAAATTTTTTGTTCTTTATAAATTGTCTGAAAAACTTAAAGTCATCTAGAAGTGTTTAATATTAAGTTTTTATATTTAAGTCTTAACATCATTTTCCATCTATTGTGCACTAACATCGCAAATTAATGAGTTATAAATCCACATTAATTATTTTCTTGTATGAAACAATATAATCTTTTGTGATATATACGTGTTCCTAAGTATTATAATTCTCTTTTCTCTCTATCAATGTATTAAACAGCAAATTGATGCATATGATAATTGAAACTATGAATGTATTCTTTATAATCAATTGTTTTCTCACTTGCAGAAGTTCCATTGAATCCAGTCACTTCACTCACCCTCACTGTATCATCTTCGTGTTACCACAATTATTTCAAATCAAAATTGAACTATTATTGAAATTACATATCATAATAATGTGAATGCAGATTCAAGTTTATAGCACTTCACTCAGAGTTTTAATGTTGTAGTACTGGTTTATAATAATTGAATTTTGAGCATCTTGCAGTATGATTTCCTCAAAGGTGATTTTTCTTGCATAGCCTAATCCACCCTGCATAAAATAAAAGAATGTAAGGATAATAATCAAGATGATACCTTGAGATATTGAATGATGGATATACCACATTAACTACTGGATACATATATTTAAAGTTGGTTTTGTAAAATAAAATTATACACAAAGATAAATTTTTAACATAACTAAAATATATCATAGAAAGATTTATTATTTTAAATATGTTTTTATAGAAATATTAGAGCTGTCAAAACGGGTAACCCGGCCCGGTCTACCACGGGTTGGTCACTTAGTGAGCCAACCCAACTCGGCTCTTTTATTAGTGAGCCAAAAAAATTCGAACCCGGTCCGACCCACCACAGGTTGGTGGGTAAACGGATTGGCTCACTGGCTCACTTAATTACAATTTTTTTTAAATAAAAAAATTACAAACTTTTTATAATTCAAATCTAAACAAATTTTACTCCCAACATGGGTGTTTAATTAATTTTGAAAATAGGAAATTTAAATAATTTTTTCAAGCAAAAAACAATAATAAATATCTTTTTATAAAATTAAAATTAAATTTTAATAAAATAAAATTAGTTAAGTGGGTTAGTGGACCAACCTGGTTCGCTACAGGTTCAATCCACATCAGCCGGGTTTAAATGAGTAAGTTGAAATCTAATCCACATAAAAAGAAATACAATTTTTTCAAACCCAACCCGGTCTGAACCCGTGGTGGATCGTATGAAAAGATAAAGTATATAAAGTATTATATATGAAGTATTATATATATATATATATATATATATATATATATATATATATATATATAAAAGTTACTCACAGGCCATGTCTTGATTCTTGCTCCATTTGTGGTGCCAATGAAGCTGCAATTTTGTCCATATACCTCTTCAACTGTCTCATTGGATTTATTTCTACCAAGGCTCCCACTGCTGAGTGATTCATATACATGTTTTATTATTACATGTCACACTTCCATTATTATCACATCAACTTTCAGAGTAAAGAACAATTTAACATTACAGAAACCATATATATGATACGATTTATACAAACCTTATCCCGTGGCCTCCTATGCAAAAAATTCGAGTTGCATTGATGTAAGAAGAACCACCATTGATGGCAATACAATCATCACCTGTTGCGAGAGTAGAATCTTCGATTACTATATTTTTGGAATTGGCAATGTCGAAGCCATCAGTATTAGAACTTTTGGGAGGGGAATGGATATTGATGTGAGAGACTAATGCACCATCGCAGCCAATTAGTGCTATGTGAGCTTCAGGGCTGTTACTCATACTCAGAGATTTCACACTAAGACCATTACAAGATTGGAAACCTAAGGACTGCATCACATGGATATCAAAATTTTCAGCTACAAGGCTTTGAGATTAAGAAAAAAATTACAATCTGTAGAAAAAGAATGTGATATATCATACTGTTGGCCTTCTGCATGTTCTGCATTTCTCCCACCATTGCCATCAATGATTCCTCCATCAGCATCAATTGTTAGACCATTTATATTGAATATCTGAATCCATCTGGACGAATCACCAACCCATCGTTCATAGATGGAGCAACTATCTTTCCTTCAAACTGTCACATATATAATTAGAGGAAAAGAAAACAAAAGGAGAAGAAAATTATTAAACTTGAGTATAAATTTGAGTAAATGTTTTTGTTGAGAATCTAAGAATTTAAGTGATACATCGTGTAAAAATCAGAAAATAAAGATTATATAAAGAATAATATTCATAAATAGATTGTTTTAAAATGGGTTAAAGATGGTGTTTTCCATAGGTGTTGTCTACTATAAGATAGTCTTTACATGTGCTTTGGTGACAAGAATCATTTAGATTACTTTTGTAGAGTATAGAGATGAAATTCTTTACAATTTAATTTGATAGCTGTTGTAATATATGATCGTTTGGTCAACTTAATATCAAACAATTTCATCAGTCAATCCGTTAGTCGTAAGTGAACTTTATGGTTAAAGAATTACATTAAACTTAAATTGATCATTACCAATTGAGTTGTGATTAGGTCGGTGTTAATCTGAACACGTTTTAAAATCTATAAACATAAATTTTAGATATTGTGATAAGTTAGTTATATTTAATACATATTTATTGTTAGTATTTTTGAATATTTACTAACGTTGACATCGAAGTACCTTATATAGTTAATTTTCCACAAATTGAAACAATAACACATCATTTTTTATAATATTTTGAAATAAAAAATATATTTAAATTTAGGTTTAATCTTTTCACCAAAAATATTTTGTTTGAAGGTATCAATAGAGTTGTTGGTTCTTCCTCTCCACACATACCTTGCCATGCATTTGAAATTGCCTACTATCAATTAACACAAATAGTTAAAGATCACTCCATTCGATAGAGAAAATTTATTACAATCAAATGATTATTGTAAAAAAATCCAAATCTTGCTTTCATTTTAAAAGATTGTTTCGTAATTTACAATTGAATTAAAATTGTAAGATGGTATTAAAGTTTCATCAAGGTGAAAGCTGCTTATCTAAAATCCGTTTTGAAATAAGCCATTGTCATTATAAAGAAATGTGAAAAAAAAGTATATAACACATTTACACACACACATATATATATATATATATATATATATATATATATAAAACTAACTGATATATACATTTGAATCATCAGTTGTGCCATCCCTCCATAGTCCATCACATTAAAATATTTGATTTGGGTTTCATAATTGTGTTTCAGACAGAATGCGGCTGAAATAAAACCTAGAATCAAGATACCACTCATTAACCTTTGCATTTTTTTACAAATTCTAGAATAACACTGTTTTCTTTTTTTCTTATTTCTGAAACAATATTTATAGAGAGATAGCTTGATCCATCACTGTAACCAGTGATGAATAAATATGGAATTGGACAAAAGAAATTAAATGCACAAGTCATAATCATTAAATTACACATGCTTTTCTTTAAGGAGTAAAAATAACTTTAAATAGGTAACTGATTATTTATTGAACACTAATTCCGTTTTGGGTAGTCAAAACAGTAGTAAATTAATGTTAATAATTAATTTAAAGACAAACTAATTATAATTTTTTATTTATAAAAAAAATTATTTTAAATATCAATAATCAATTTATAAATGAATATAAACTAGTCACTTAATTATTGTTTAAATATTTTCTTTAAGTCATATCTTTTCTTTTCATGCTCATCATATATAATAACCGTAGCTAAAATAAATATTTTATTGAATTTATTCTCAAAGTGTTTTTTTTTTCACACAAAATTTATTAGCTATATATTTTTATCTAAAAAAATATGTTTTTATTTTTTGAACATTTAAAGAAGAATTAAATAAAAGATAAGGCGTTATTTCAACATTTCATAAATGCTAACTGAAAAAAAATTCAAAAACTAATTAAAATAAAAGTTAACATTAAAGTATAACTTATTTAAATAATATATAATAAACATTTTATTATTATATATATTAGTGAAAACACGTGTTCACTTCTTTTTAAATATTATATAAAATCCATGGAAAATTATCCAGTGAAGTGACTCAACCTGTTCCAAAAAACAATAGTCTGTCCAAAATTTCCCACAAAAAATAAAAATCCATGGAAAACGCTTTTTATGAGCATACCATCCACAGAGTACGTGAAAAAAACACTATTACTCAGGAAATTTGAGTGTTTTTCACGAATTTTTAAAATAAAAAATTACAATTTTTCTTATGATATATTTAAATTAATTAATATACAGATTAATTATTTTTAGTTCTATAATTGATTGTTATTTAAATATTTTCTTATAATGTTTCTCAACTAAAACAATTTTAGTGACTTATATATTTTCATGATCATCCATACATAACAATAGTTAAAATAGTAAGTAGTTTGATTTTGTTGAAATTACCTTATAAGGGTAATGATCTATACTAGTCAATATTATGTTAATAATTACATCATCTATCACTAACTAATGGTGAAAAGTGTGTAATTGTACACCCCTATCCAATTTATTTATGATCTTCCAAACGGTAAACCATATATTTAACAAAGAATAAAGACAATTTGTTTCGAAGAACCTACACACATTATGATGGATACATATAAGCAATCCATTATTTATTTTTAAGAAGTCCTAAATTCATTGTTGCTCATCCTTGTCACATATACATAACTCTGATAAGATCATTTATTTGGTTCTCTACTTAACGTATAATACATATATGATTGCAACACAACTACAAAAATATAACACTCTTTCATGATATTACTAAAACCTTAAAAAAGTTGCATATATTCTAAACGAATTTATTTTACGTCATAAAATAAAATTAAAACATTCATTTATATCATTTAATAAATATTCCACTCAATAACATTTATTTAAAATAATAAGAAAACATTTTGAAAATATTCAATAATTAAAATTTATTCAAAATACAACTGAAATAAAACACATTACCAAAACAATCCCAAGCTCCTCACTACGAACCATCATCTGCAATATTATTTACTCACATATGATACAAGTCATACAATCATCACATATGAAAACCACAACCACAAATATGTAAGGGTCAACTAACTCGTGATAAAGGAATTATGATTATTGGAGAAATTCAAAGATATAAATTTGGAAGTGAACCTCAGTGAAAGATTTTTTTAGTTGTAATCAACTGAATGTTTCTAGTGACTTTTTTGTGGTTATCAAAGATAAGCAATGGGAGGATCCTAAATTGAGGTGGACAAGGGAATTTGTGGGAATATACTTGGAAAATGATTTTGGGGTAGGGATTGATAAAATTCTAAGATTCAAAGGAAGGTTATGTGACGATGAAAATTATGATTCTTGAAAAAGGTCATAAAAGGGGACTTAGTATATACACCCAAGTATGGACAAGATGTACAAAGATCTAAAGGAGTTCTTTTGGTGGTCTAGAATGAAAAGATATGAAGCACAGTTTGTGGTTCCCTGTTTAACTTGTTAGAAGGCTAAAATGGAACACCAACGAGCAAGAGGCTTGTTGCAACAGTTGAAGATACCAGAATGGAAATGGGATAACATATTTATGGACTTTGTCACCCAATTTACAAGATCAAGAGGAGGACACGACGTTGTGTGGGTGATAGTGAATCGTTTAACCAAAAAGACTCTATTTCTACCTATTAGCTTAAGAGTGTTAATGTCATGGTTAGCTTAATTGTATATCAAAGAAATGGTAAAATTGCATGAGGTACCGTCTAGTATTATACCTAAAAGAGACCCTAGAGTTACATATAGATTCTGAGAGACATTACAAGAGGCACTTGGGAGTAGATTGAGGATGAGTTATGCCTATCATTCTTAAACCGATGGACAATCGGAGCGAGTTATATATTATTTAAAAGATTTGTTGCAAGCTTGTGTGTTGGATAATCTAGGAAGATATGATGAAGTCCTATCCGTAGTGGAGTTCATATATAATAATAGTTACAAGGTTGGTATAAGAATGGCTCCTTATAAAGCAATTTATGGAAGAAGGTTTATAACACCTTTTTTTGTACCAAGAAAGGAAATTTATATTAGTAAGGTCAGATTTGCTATAATAGACCATGGAGAAAGTTAAACAGATTCAAAATAGGCTAAGAACATCACAAAGTAGACAAAAGTCTTATATGTACACATGAGAAGGAGTGATAACACTCTAGATTTGCGCATTTTCTTTGTTAAAAGTCATTTTTAGATTTCTTTAGTTGTTAATTTCTTAGAAATAAAATAGTTTAGTGTAAAAAGATAAAAATAGGATTTTAATAAAAACTTGGTTAATTTGATCTTTTTAGTTAAATAAAATAGGTTTTTAAATAAATAGTTTGATTTTCATTTTTAGAAAAATATTGTAGAAAATAAAATAAACATATTTTTTTTAGAATAGGTTATATTTTTAGTAATTTTGTTTTAATTTTTCAATTCAATTATTTTTTCTTCTGGAAGTGATGCATTTGGTTTCTTTGTGTTCAGAAAAGATGGAAGGGTGTTGCTCCTTCCACCACCACAGCATGCTTCCTACACCTCTCCCATTTTCTTTAATTCCAATTCTATCCTTAGGTTAAAATTTGTTACTTTTACAATATTTTAATTTAGGTTTAATAGGTTCGGAGGTCCCTATTTTTGTGGATTTGTATCAACTGGGTCCTTGTATTATGAAAGTTTTCAATTGGGTCCCTATTTTGGTAAAATTTGAGTCAATGAAGTCCATGTCGTTAAATGCTATGGACGGCGTTATTAGCAATGTGGCATGTTGAGGTGTCCTTCAATTATGACGTGGCACGATATCAAAAGAGTCTTGTTGACCAACTTTGACTTATTCATAACGTGACCAATGAAGACCTGCCACGTGTCAACCCCTTTCCCACCCAAAATTAGGGTTTCAAATTGGGGAAAGGAGGAAAACTTGTGTTTCGCCTGGCTCTCATGGTGGCTCTTTGCATACTGAAATGCGCGAGACTCCATGGAGCAAAGGAGTTTGCGTTTCGGTTCTTGTTGAAGATGCAAGGCTGGTTTCACGTGGTTACATATTCAAATTGGGTTTCCTTGTTGTGGCACGTGTTTTAAAGGTGTGTGATGGAGAAGAGTATTCGCGATTTAGTCCTGTGATGAAGATGCGATGGATATGGCCATGGTTGCTTGAGGTGTTGTGCCTTGATTATGGTTTCTGTAGGTTAGATTTCGCGAAGAGGAGATTATCGATGAAGAAGACATTGCGATTTGGGAATTTATGGTTCATCCCGAAGATAGAAATTGGGGCTTTGGGTTTCTGTTTTGTGATTTGCTGGTTCCATGGACTTTGCGATTTGGGAATTTATGGTTCATCCCGAATATAGAAATTGGGGCTTTGGGTTTCTATTTTGTGATTTGCAGGTTCCATGGACTTTGAGATTTGGGAATTTATGGTTCATCCCGAAGATAGAAATTGGGGCTTTGGGTTTCTGTTTTGTGATTCGCAGGTTCCATGGACTTTGATTGGAAGTTCGCGACTTTGGGGGTTTGAACGCGATTTGGATTCTCTCACGATGGTTCGAAATGATTTGAGATGGCGCTAGATTCTGGTTTTTCATTTTGCAGGTTGGGGTTTGATTGTGTGATGAAGATGAATGCAAAGAGATAGTCGCAGAGGAGATTGCAGTGGAGAATGGAGGTGAAGATGAAATTTCTCGGGTTCTCTCTGTTGTGGTTGCAGTGGACGGTTTCAGTGGTGTGAGGATGATGAAGAATCTTCATGGCGGCATGAACTGGGTAGGATGAAGAGGATGACACGCGATTTGGCTTCGCGGTGGCTTGATGGATGTTTTCAAAAACTATGGCGGTCTGCGCGAAGCTTGCTCACGATTGGGTGTTAATGAAGAAGATGAGGGCGAGGGAGAACGACCATGGTTGAGATGTTGTGGTTGTCGGATTTGGGGTTCTGTTCTTCTCTCCTTTTGGGTGTTGGTGGCGGCGGTGAAGACTGGTGGCACGATTATGATTGCGGCGGCTTCTGCGGAGATGTGAAGACGACAATGGTGGCCGGTGAAGATAGAGTTGGCGGCGCTGAATGGTACAACAGTGATTGACGACACTGGATGGTGCAGCGGTGGTTGACGGCACGGTGGTTGAAGGGAATTATTGGAGGAGAACGATGATACCTCAACATTTATTTTAAATAGTTTTAAATTTAAAATCAAATAAATCCACATCATTATGACACGTGATTATTAAATGACACTTGAGCATGCCACATTACAAGAAAATTAACACCGTCTATAACATTTAACGACAAGGGTTTCATTGATTCAAATGTTACCAAAACAGGGACCTAATTGAAAACTTTCATAATACAAGGACCCAGTTGATACAAATCCACAAAAATAGGGACTTACGAACTTATTAAACCTTTAATTTATTTATTTTATTTGAAACCTAGTTCTCGTACTTTATTCTCTACTGTTGCACCCAATCTCACGATCTCTCTTCCCATTTCCGTTTTACTTTCACTGCACCCCCAATTTCACAGATCATTATCATTGTCAATATCCACTATTTCTTTCTCATGCATAGAGCTTAGAGAAGTCTATTCTGATTTAGTTTACCTCTTGTTGGAGTCTTTGGGCATTATTAACATCATTAGAACCTTAAAAGTTCAAATTTGTTTCCTCATCTTTCAAATTTCCTCGCTATGAAAAAATCATAAACTCATTCCAATGTCTAGAAAATTATCCATATATCAAACTCTTCATAACTAGTTGGAAAAATGAGAAAATAAGTATTTAGTTGTTAGGCATCCCTTTGGTTGATTCCATCTTGAGCACCTAGTGAGAAATCTTAAGTTCACCATTGTAGCATGTTCTAGACATTAATGACAACCAAGATGAATGTTATGTATTATTTGAAGTATATAAATATATTGTCAAATAACTTAAGGAATAGCTTAATTTTGTTTAAAAAACATTATATCTTTTAATTATTATAAAAAAAACTATTTCAAATAACTTATTATATTTTTTTTAACTCACTTTGCTTGATTTACAAATTTCCAACCTAAGTATTTCAATTGGTAAGGAGTACTGATATATTAAATTATTTGTCTTACTTTTAATTATAAAAAATATAGGTTTTCAACATTAATTTATAAAAGGTATTTTGAAATATCTCATTATGGTACATTTACTTGATTTGACATGTACGGGTTCGAACCTAAGTCTTTAAATGAGTAAGAAGTTAATCTAACCATTAAACTACTAAGGTGACCCGTACTAAGAAATCAACCGTATATACAATTATTTCATGTTACTTTTAATAATATAAATCAACCCTTTCAAAAATCTAATTAATAATAAATTATATACAAAATTTAAGATTACTTTTCATGACATAATATGTTGGTAGACCTACTTAATTATAGTATATTTTTATTTTTTATTATTTTTGTATGGTATTTTTTTTTATCAAACTAGTGTTTGACATTTTTTTTAAGAAAATTCTTATTTTATGTTTTCAATATTACTTTATAAAAGTTATTTTGGAATATTCGATATGTTGTTTTTATACACTCAGACGTAGCAATTCATCCTTATTAAGTTTAACATATCTTATATTAAAGAAAAATTTAATATACGGAAACTTTTAATAACTTTTTACAAAAAATAGTTTAGGAACATAAAATTTATTTAAATATAATATAAATACAACGAGTAATTAAGCCACATAAGAAAATCTTAAAGTACATAAATAAATATGGAAAGATCATTTGAAAAAAAAGAAACAAAATCTCACTTTTTATAAAACATACATCTAAGATTTAGACTTAATAAGTTTTATAATCCTATGACAATAAACTCTTGTTGCCTCATAGTGATATTATTCTTATTCACCCACAAAGATGATATTACAGTGAGCAATACCATTGTTAAGCTTTGACTGGTTTTCCTTACAGAAGATGGATATGTTGATGGAAGGGTATGGTACTCTCCATATATAACAAACATAAAATATTTAGTCAATAAATAATAAAATATTTTGATATTATATGACAATATATAAATTTATCATTTTGAGATTATTAGCCATAAACATTAGCCATAAACTTATTGTTATTATTTTTGGGGTTAAGAATAAAATAGTTGATAGGGTAGAGAAAATGTAAAGATAATGAAATATAGAAAAAATGTGAAGATAGTAGAATGTGGAAATAGTAGTTGGAAGACGTGTTGAAGTTGACTTAGTTGTGATAGATGTTGTCTTATATCATATGGTAGAGTAAATAGATATATATACACCCATAAATTATTCTAGAAAATGACCACAACTTATATTAATCTTCTAGATTTTTATCTACGTTCTTGATATTTTTTCTTCTTATCTTAGGTTTTTCTATAATATTCTAGAATTTGTGTTACATTTAAATCTTTTATCTTAAAAGAGTTTTTACATTCTTTTACAATTTGCATTACACTTTAATGTTAAATAAACTTAAATTAAAAAAAAAAGAATGTTTATGTAATTTTTCTTTATTTTTATTTTTATTTTAATATGAAGAGTGACATAGATAGATTTATTTACGGTTTTAATTTTATTTTGTTAGGATAAAAAAAACCTGGTTTGATTCCCTATAGCTTTTTGTTATGATTTCAGTATCTATTTCAAAAGATCATGGTATGTACAGGCCTATTTAATAGCCTTCTTTGGTAATGAATGGAAGCGCAATATTCATAGTAAAAATATTTTTATGCGTGAAGATTATTTTTTTATGCTTTGAGTATCGAAAGAGAAAAAAAAAAGATAGGAGAGAGTCAAACACCATGAGAAAAAAAAGTGAGTGTTTATTTGTTTTTTTGTAAGAGAGATGTCAAATGTTGTCAATGATATGAGAGTGCAACAATTGACGAGAAAAACCAATTATGATAATTGGTACTTATATATGAAGGCGTTATTGAGATTCCAAAACCTTGGGATAAAAAACCTTGGGATAAAATTACGGTTTTAATTTTATTTTGTTAGGATAAAAAAAAACCTGGTTTGATTCCCTATAGCTTTTTGTTATGATTTCAGTATCTATTTCAAAAGATCATGGTATGTACAGGCCTATTTAATAGCCTTCTTTGTTAATAAATGCAAGCGCAATATTCATAGTAAAAATATTTTTATGCGTGAAGATTATTTTTTTTATGCTTTGAGTATTGGAAGAGAAAAGAAAAAGAAAGATAGGAGAGAGTCAAACACCACGAGAAAAAAAGTGAGTGTTTGATTTTTTATTTTTATTTTTTGTAAGAAAGATGTCAAATGTTGTGAATGATATGAGTGTGTAACAATTGACGAAAAAAACCAATTATGATAATTGGTGCTTATATATGAAGGTGTTATTGAGATCCCAAAACCTTGGGGATAAGGTGAAAGACGGATACTTTGAATCTGATGAGGACGAACATCACACGATAGTACAAATGACAACGTTGAAGAAAACACATTAGAAGAAGCTCCTATCTTCAAGAATTGGAGAGCTCCTTGGACAAAATGGTGCAACAGAGATGAAGTCATGGTTGAAGTTTGCGGTGCATGGAAGGTGTTTGTGAAAATGCATTGTAGTGTTTGGATGTGTGTGAAGTGAGTTTCTTGCTTAGGTAGCCTTCCAACGGGGAAGGAAGCTAGAGGAAGAAAGGCAAAAATAGCACAAATGGTTTATTTCATTTTATCATTTTTTTTATCTTTTTATTAATCATTGATCATGAAATTGGAAATCCCTCCTTAGACTTTCGTTCCTTTCTTTCTTCCTATTCCACTCATCTTACCCTACACCTCGAAATGATTTCCTATCATCCCCACTTGTGCAATTATTTCATCAAGCCTTCAATTAAAGGATGTTTCATCCTATACTTCTAAGTCTCTTATCTGAACCTCCAATTTTTCATAAAATATCCAGATTATCCCTTAATTAAAAATATTTAATTATTTTAAAAAATGAAATATTTTGGTTAAAGATTCTTCTTTTAAAAACAGTTTTGTCAGGATAAAGTTATTATCTCATATCTTATTTTTCTCCATTTTCTATTCTTGTTTCCTCTCGTTTTCCTCTTCTCTCTTCCTTTCCTTGTCCGTAGAACACAACAGTGCTTCTTCGTTTGGTTTCATAGCACACAATACTGTTTCGGTTTGCTTTGTTTCTTTTCGTTTCACACTTTGGTTGTTGGGCACACCTAGGAAACTCTTCCTTTAGAAATTGAAGTGGGTTTTCGTAGTACACAACACTGCTTCTCATTTTCTTTGTGCAACTATACTATTTCTCCATTTTCATTTCGCTGGCAAAAAGATGATAATGTTCTCAATAAGTTATACATTTATAAATATATTAATAATGTAATCAATTTTAAAGAAATACCATGAGTTGAATATGATTGAAAGATGATTGGAAGACACCTGGTTTGTGACCTTGACTCTCTCTTTATAATTTGTCTTATGAACTTTGAACTGATATAAGTACAATAAAATAAAAACAGAATAAATTATAAACAGATTTATCTGAAACTCTAGTTAGTTGCTAAATATCTTTAAATAGATATTCTTGATTATTTTATATCTTTAATAACATATATTGTAACCATTTGGCCCTGATATCACACTATACATTATGCCCCCCAAGTCCGAGTTAATCGTTCGGATTTAGTCATGATTAACCATAGGACTTATGAGTTTGAGGGAGATTTTTCTCGTTGTATTGAGGAACTTGCTTTTCATATCGTTGAATCTTATTTGGGCCGGAGGGTTGAGTACATGTGATTCGGTCATTGTCAGCTTTTTGGTTGATGAGAGGGATTTATCGCTCGATATTTTCTTCAACGAGAGCGTTTTACCTCTCGGCCGAGAGGGATTTACCTCTCGGTCTTTGTTTTCAACCTTCTGGTTGATGAGAGGGATTTACCTCTCAGTTTTTCTTCAACGAGAGTGTTTTACCTCTCGGTCATTGTTATCAACTTTCTAGTTGACGAGAAGGATTTACCTCTCGATTTTTTCTTCAACGAAAGGGATTTACCTCTCAAGCGAGAGGGATTTACCTCCCGGTCTTTGTTATCAACTTTCTAGTTGAAGAGAGGGATTTACCTCTCGGTTTTTTCTTCAACGAGAGGGATTTACTTCTCAGCCAAGAGGGATTTACCTTTCGGTCTTTGTTATCAACTTTCTAGTTGACGAAAGGGATTTACCTCTCGGTTTTTTCTTCAACAAGAGGGATTTACTTCTCGACCTAGAGGGATTTACCTCTTGGTCTTTGTTATCAATTTTCTAGTTGACGAGAGGGATTTACCTCTCGATTTTTCCTTCAACGAGAGGGATTTACCTCTCAGCCGAGAGGGATTTACCTCTCGGTCTTTGATTTCTTTATTAAAGTTCCTTGGGAAGAAAATTTAAAAATTGCAACAACACATAATATTTATCATATGACGCGTGTCAGCATATGTTGCACATATATCTTTAATATAATATATATTTTTAATATATCATATGTCATATATTTCGGATGTCATATATTTCAGTTATAAATATTTAGATTTTACCGTAATTTATAGTAAAAAATAATATTTTGACAGATATTTTATTGTTTTGCTTTCATATGAAATATTCATATTTGAGAAACACTTATCTTGTTGAAAATGCTTCATGTAGAGATGATGACCCATGTTGTGTAGCTTTCGCATTGTTAAAAGTTTCTGGTGTTGATCCGAATTATTGATATTGATATCGAGCGCTAGTCTCGGTTCCTCGCAGCTTTCAATGGGATGACCCCCGGCCCCATGGTGGGCGCTAAAATGTTTCGGTTGATATTTTGTGGGACCGAAAGACTAACCTTTTCTGACGTGGCTTTACCACTTTCCGATGCTTGAACTGGGTTCTCCGCTTGTCTTCTTTCCTCCTAGGCCGTTTGGTGATCTTCAAGCTTTGACCGCTCGTCTGCCTTCCCGATGGAGAGGGGGAGGTACCTGCAAAAGGCACTCCGACGCCCAAGTCAGATGTGTATTGAAGAGCCTCGGCTGTTGATTGAATATTTAGTGAAGGGTTTTCACTATTTGAGTATTTGAATATGAGTAGAATGTGAATGAAGTATGATTGGAAGATGATTCGAAGATACTTGACTTGTGACCCTGGCTCTCTATCTATAATTTGTCCATTGGACCTTGAACTGATATAAGCCCAATAAAATATAAACAGAATATAATATAAACAGACTTACCTGAAAATATGGTTAGTTGCTAAATATCTTTAATTAGATATTCTTGATTATTTTATATCTTTAATAAGATATCAACTGATCGGCTATTCTTCATAATCGCTCGTCCCAGATATCATACCGTACATCATCCCCCAAGTCCGAGTTAAGCGTTAGGCTTTAGCCGTGGTTAACTGTAGGACTTATGAGTTTGAGGGAGGTTTTATTTGTTGTGTTTGGAGAGTGTGTTCTCTAGTTGTTGCTCTTATTTGGGCCGGACGGTTGAGTACATGTGACTCGGTCATTGTCAACTTCCTGGTTGACGAGAGGGATTTACCGCTCGGTCTTTGGTTCCAACTTTCTAGTTGACGAGAGGGATTTACCTCTCGATTTTTTCTTCAACGAGAGGGATTTACCTCTCGGCCGAGAGGGATTTACCGCTGGGTCTTTGGTTTCAACTTTCTAGTTGATGAGAGGGATTTACCTCTCGATTTTTTCTTCAACGAGAGGGATTTACCTCTCGGCCGAGAGGATTTACCGCTCGGTCTTTGGTTTCAACTTTCTAGTTGACGAGAGGGATTTACCTCTCGATTTTTCCTTCAACGAGAGGGATTTACCTCTCAGCCGAGAGGGATTTACCTCTCGGTCTTTGATTTCTTTATTAAAGTTCCTTGGGAAGAAAATTTAAAAATTGCAACAACACATAATATTTATCATATGACGCGTGTCAGCATATGTTGCACATATATCTTTAATATAATATATATTTTTAATATATCATATGTCATTTATTTCGGATGTCATATATTTCAGTTATAAATATTTAGATTTTACCATAATTTATAGTAAAAAATAATATTTCAACAGATATTTTATTGTTTTGCTTTCATATGAAATATTCATATTTGAGAAACACTTATCTTGTTGAAAATGCTTCATGTAGAGATGATGACCCATGTTGTGTAGCTTTCGCATTGTTAAAAGTTTCTGGTGTTGATCCGAATTATTGATATCGATATCGAGCACTAGTCTTGGTTCCTCGCGGCTTTCAATGGGATGCCCCCAGCCCCACGGTAGGCGCCAAAATGTTTCGGTTGATATTTTGTGGGACCGAAAGACTAACCTTTTCTGACGTGGCTTTACCGCTTTCCGATGCTTGAACTGGGTTCTCCGCTTGTCTTCTTTCCTCCTAGGCCGTTCGGTGATCTTCAAGCTTTGACCGCTCGTCCACTTTCCCGATGGAGAGGGGGAGTTACCTGCAAAAGGCACTCCGACGCCCAAGTCAGGCGTGTATTGAAGAGCCTCAGCGATTGATTGAATATTTAGTGAAGGGTTTTCACTATTTGAGTATTTGGATATGAGTAGAATGTGAATGAAGTATGATTGGAAGATGATTGGAAGATACTGTGATCCTGACTCTCTATCTATAATTTGTCCATTGGACCTTGAACTGATATAAGCCCAATAAAATATAAACAGAATATAGTATAAACAAACTTACCTGAAAATTTGGTTAGTTGGTAAATATCTTTAATTAAATTTTCTTGATTATTTTGTATCTTTAATAAGATATTAACCGATCGACTATTCTTCATAATCGTTCGTCCCCGATATCATACCGTACACATTGTTTATATTAACAAAATATAATAATTATAAAAATTAAGTTAACTGTTCGTTATTTATATTTTTTTTAATAAAAAAATCCTATTGTTAAAAAATATTCATAAAGCATCATGTAAAAACAATGTAAAAAAGAAACTATCGGACATCCGATTATGTCATTATCGGATTTTCACATCCGATGCATATTTTTTCTAAAATATTTATATTAAATTTAAAAAATTCATAAAAATTATTTTTTAACAATTAAAATTTATCTAATTAAATTATAAATTTACAAAAAATATATATAAATTCAAATATAATTATAAACTAATAAATAATTAAATAGATAATATAATTAAATTTTTATAAAACAACATTGCGTCTCCATTATGGATTGTTTTTTATATCGAATATCAATATTCGATAATATCATATTTTTATATTGGATATATATTTTTAAAATTTTATTTTTCTAAAATATTTTTGTTAAATCTAATAAATTCATAAACTTTTTAATATTTAAAAATATTCTAATTAAATTATAATTTCATATAAATTAATACATAAATTTAAAATAATTATAAATAAATAAAATAATTAAATAACTAATATAGGATTTAGAGTTTTTTAATAGATAGGAAATGGAATACATGTTTGCTGATGGGTGAAATAGGGTGTAGGGTGAAATGGGATGGAGGATGTTTGCTTAGCATAGAATTTTTAAATAAATATAAAGTTAACAAATAATCGTCTCATTAAAAAATTTGAGATGCAGATGAAATGTTTATAAGTGGAGGATGAAACACTAATAAAAATACCTTCAACATCCTATACTCCATTTTCTGACATGCTGCAGCTGTCAGATAGAAAGTGCTGAAGCAAATTCTTTGTGCACCCCCAGTTTGAGTATCTGCACCCCAGTTTTCATTGGTTAGATCAGACACTTCGTGCACCCTTGTTTTTTTATGTTTTCACCTCTAATTCTCTGGATTTTATATTTTTAGTTTATACACCCGTAATTGTTAAATTCACATCCTTGTTGTCTTGTACTTTATTTTTGGGTTTGCTTTTATTTTATCTGTTACATATTGGTCACTGCACACACATTTCTTAATTACTCAATGCATACATTTTTTACTATTCCTTCACCATACCACTTGTTTTATTATTATGCATCCTCATTAATTTTATTATTTATTTTGGGTTCTTATTTTATCTAAATTGTTATGTTATAACAAATCACAAAAAAAAATATAAAATTAGAAAAATAAAAAAATAATTGAGAAGGTTTTTAAAGATATGAATACTCATGTGATTATCCGTATTGTTCTAGTACTTAGTACATTTTTTCAAAATAATTGAATAATAATTTAAAAGGTACGAGTACTCGTGTCATTGTCCGCATCGGCCGAATACTCAGTATCCTTTTGTTGTAATAATTAAATAACGATATCATTATTAATGTGATTGTGTGTATCGTCCTAGTGTTTAAATACTTTTGTTTTTCTCAACCATATCAAAAATACAAAAAAAAAATGCAAAATCATGAAAAAATAAAAACATAAACTTTTAAACAAATAATCTTTTTGCCAAAGCTACATTATCCTTGATTCTCCATTATTTGGGGAGATAAGTAGCAGCAAGGCTAGTCCTTGTCAAGTTCACTTCCAAAAAATCTAAAATTATCCATAATTTTTCAAACATATTTTCTAAACAATGTATCCATGATTTTCAAACATATTTTCCAAAAAGAACTATGTATCCCTGATTTTCCAAACAGATTTTCAAAAAGAACTATTTACCCCTGATTTCTCAATTGATAATACGTAGGAGAAAGGTCAATCCTTGTCGGGACTTCTTAAACATAAAAAGTATTTTTTGTTTCTTTTGTATTATCTTGTGTATGGTATATAGTCAAGACCGAACGGTTAACATTCAGGGTCGTTAGGTCCATCCATTACAGCAACAATGGTCAACCAGTTTAACTGGTTTTTATTGGGCCGTACTTGGGCCAGTGTTTAAGTTATTGGGCCAATAGGCCAATGGATGATAAAATAATCAAAGATATCTGATTAAAGATATTGATAAGTTGTTTATGAGCAACTGAATGAATCTAAAGGTAGGTTTGTTTTTATTTTATTAGATCTGTGCTAGATTAAATCCATGAGACAACTTATAAATATAAGGTCGAAGCCAAAAGCCAAGTACGTTTTACTCACGCTCCACTAGATCCAAACACTCAATATTGATAACAATTCACTGAATATTCAATTGTGAATAGAAGCTCCTCAAACACATGCCTAACTTTGAGCGTCAGAGTATCTTTTGTAGGTACCTCCCCCCTTAATCTAGACTGAAGGCAACTGAGCGATCCAGAATGAAGGAAAGCGAGTGGAGCACGAGTGAGTGAGACCTTATACCCGAGTTTGAGTGTAACTTAGACTTAGAGGAGTTGTGTAGTGAAGTCACTTGGGACATACTTCCTGTTTGGCTATCGTGAGAACCTCAGCCAAAGTTTGTTCTTTTCATTTGTGTCTTCGCACCTAGTTGATTACTCTTACTGTTGTGGAGATGCGGTGAAGGAAGTCATAGCTCTAGTGGCCTTGATCTTTAAGTATTAGAGAATTATCCTTGTGAGTGCATATATTTGGCCTTATAACTTCAAGCACCCAACCTTAGAACTTTTAAAATTCTTATATAAAAAAAGGTAAAATGGTTTCTTTTAACATGTTTTCAAATTCATGTTTCTATCAGTTGTTTCTTATAGAAATGTTTTGAACATTTTTTATATTATAATTAAAGTAAAAATAGCATATACATACACTTGTTTTCTTGATATTTTTAATATTTCTTGAGAATTATCTACATGTCCATAATGAAATAAAAATTTACAAAAAAAAAAATAATCTAAATCTTTTCTTAAGTTTTTTCACTTTGATAAAAAAAAAGTTTGCAGCCCATTAAGTCCAACTTCCACCTTTGCATTACAAAAATCTAAAACTTTTTAGGGTTTATTTTTAGTGTTACTGGTGGTTTTAACCCTCGAAAAATTCATTTCCCATGGTTGGAGAAACCGATAGGAAAAGTTCCGTCGATAAGTAATCTTTTGTAGTTTTGTGTGCAATCGTCGCTACTTACAGGGATTTTTAAAAACCACCGCTGTTTGTGGTGTTTTTTCAAAACCACCGCAACTTGTGGGGGTTCTTTATGCCGTCGGTACTTGCTAGGGTCCAACAAACCACCGGTACTTGTGAGGATGCATCTAAAATTGCCGAAAATTATTGAGTTTACATAGTTAGGTTTAATTTGATTTTTTTATTATTCAAATGATTTGGTGATCACAAGAGTTTTAATAATAAACTAGAATAAAATATTATAAAACCAAAATTAAATGTAAACCAAAATATTGTTATATAAAATTACATACTATAACTTATTGCGCAATATTCATTACAGAAGGGAGAAAATAAATATAAATGATCCAAGAATTTATGCCAAAGAACACTTCTATATTTTACACTAATGTTTTGGAAGGCAAAGAACATTTCTACGTAGGATTGATTTGCCTTAACAAGTTGTTCATCTAGGACTCCTATTGTACCAAATGCAATACTAGGACATCTAGGAATTGCTTAGTGATAACGGTTGAAATACTGTTATTTTTATACTTAATTTTGATACTAAAAACATCCTTTATGACTTAGAAACTATCTTGAAGTCATGCTTTTGCTTTAATTGTGAGAATAAGAGTTGAAGGTGGAATGATTTGTTTTATGCTTGGTTTTCCTTGTTTTGACAGGAATTAAGATGATTTGGACGAAGAAGTTGAGGTAGCAAGGAGTTGGAATCAGGAAAAGCTGGAAAAGTAGCACAAAGAAGAGTCGCAGATGGCGCCTAAGCGCCCTTTTGGAGGCCCTCAACGCAGAGCTCTCGCATTGGCGCCCGAGTGCCACCACTGAGCATCAAACAAGTGCCGCAGCTACCGCCTGGGTACCCTTCAAGAGCGCTGAGCGCAACTTCAGTTCCCCAAATACCGCCTGAATGCCCTTTTAGGGGCACTAAGCGCCATTCTTCTCACATTCATGCTTGAGTGCCCTAAGTGGGGCGCTGAGCACCGACAACGTGGGCTTGGACTGGTTTTTTGTTATTTTTACGAACTATTTAAGGATTTGGACGACCTAGAGAGGTATCTTTTGATAGAAAGAGGCGCAGAAACATCCTTTCACCCCTTAGAGGCGGATTCTGGATGTGAAAGCTCCGATCTTCAACTTTTAGGGTTTTATCTTTCATTCTACAACAACAAATAGAAATTAGTTCCTCATAGACATGGGGAAACTCTATGAACAATGGAAGAAAGAAAGAGAATGGAAGACTAAGAATTGGCTAAGAGTGTATTGCTATGCTCTTCTATGCCAGACATGAAAAACCTAGAGCCCTAGGGTCCTTCAAATAGTGTCAGAAGTGCTCCAGAATGAGGCCGGTCCAAAAGAATCAAATCAGAGTAGAAACAGGGCCCGGTCCACGTGAGTTCACGCTCAAGCGTCGCAAGGAGCTCCCCCAAGCATGAATTGAGAGTCATGTTGCGCTTGGGCGTCAAATTTTGACGCCTAGGCTTCAAGGCAGTGCTGCCTGGGCGTCGAGGTCCACCGTCCTCGACGCCCAGGCAGCGAACGTCGATTCTGGACGCCTAAGCTGCGCTCCTGCTCGCCTGGGCTATGGGTTTTCCCTCCTTCTGGTGCCTTTTTGACCCCTTCTTAGTCTTTTATCTCTTCTTCTAGTATTACTCCAATCTTTGTCAAAACAAAGGGAATTAGTGATAAAATTGATGAAATCAACCTCAACTCTCTTGTTCAGACAATTTATTCTAAAACGATGAGTCCAAGCAAGTTTCTAAATGAAAAAGGGTGCTTCTTGGCCCAAAATCATGTCACAAATAACGGTGTTTTAAATCGTTATCAATCTGCAACTTTGAAGTTGTTTAGTTTAAAAGCAAGGAACGGATGGACCAATAAAAGTTTCACAGAGTTGTTGGAGTTGTTGAAAGAGATGCTTCCAGAAAGTAATACCTATTCGTAATTACGAGGCGAAATTTTTTTTATGTCCAATAGGTCTTGAATATCAAAAGATACATGTTTGTCCCAATCATTGTGTTTTCTACATAAAGGAGTTTGCTTCGCTAAAGTATTGCCAACATGTGGTTTAAGTCGTTTTAAAAACAAATCTGACAGAAACACTGCTGATGAAGGTGATGATGGTGCACCTGCTAAGGTGATGTCGCTAGTGCAGTACAGGGAAACGACCGCGGTTGTTTTTAAGTATACGTCACGGTTTACGAACGGCGACATATACAGGCGCGGTAAAAAGTCTGGGACTTTAGGCCGCGGTTGCAACCGCGGTAAAAAGCTGGGGAAATGACCGTGGTTCCCCCATGAACCGCGGCCAAAACCCCTCTTTTTTAAAAAAAAAAATTCGTGTAACATTAGGCCGCCGTTCGAACTGTAGTAAAAAGCTGGGGAAATGACCGCGCTTCGTGCTACAACCGCGGCCAAAACCCTTTTTAAAAAAAAATTGACGCACTTTCTACCGTGGTTGTGGTTACAACCGCGACATACTCCCCTGGAATATTTTTAATAGCGGGTCTGTTTTTGTGATATCCACTACCACAAAAACAGACCTGCATATCAAACAATCATAATGCACAGAGATTCAACAGATTCAACACAATAATCAATGTTTACATCACATAAAGTACAAAGTTTAATAACTACAATTCAACATGTTCAAATGTATTTTAAAGCTAATAACTAAGAACTATTATATAATCTAACTAAATACTTTGCAGCAGCGATCCTCATGTATGATAGTGGCTTCTCAGGAATTGGTGTAGTAGTGTTCAATTTCTACACAAGACAATTGATATTAATTAGTGTATATGAATTCCAAATGTTCGAGAAAATCAAAATTTGTTAAATTTAAATATTACCGTTTCCCAGCCTCTTATGATATGGGAACGAATAATGTGGGTCATCTAATACATTACATAGTATCCGCACTCATATGACCTCTTTTGTTTGTTACACTGCAATATATCATCAAAGTTGTAAATAGTTAGTGAAAAACATTAAAACAAAACAACTATAAGAAAGTATGACTTTAGCATATGTCAAACCTTGGGAGAAATCCATGCAAGCTTTCTACTGTTAGCAATTGATCTCCCAACCATCATCATACTTGCTAGAATAGAACTACATATAAAAAAAAGAGTTTTAGCATTCATTTATATAAAAAAGAAAGTCCAAACATTGAGGTTCTTACCAATCAACTGCTTGATTGAGATGAGTGGGAGGAGACTTGTGTAATGAGCATAACTACAAAGCATAGCTCTCTTGTATAGAAATAAAAGGAAGCTGCCAATGGCGCCCGAAATTCATAATAACTTAATTATTATATATTAAAATCACATATGAAACTTTATTATGTTAACAAAGTTAATTTACCCAGATATATAAGGCATAAAATTTACTTTCTTGCCGCTTGCAAATCTTCTCGTGAGATGTGTTGTGATCTGATCAAAATCATTTGTTTCGTGAATGACTTGGGGATCAATGAACCCATAGTCATCAATGAACCCCAAGTTGTTATTGATCCTAAACATATACCTGAAATCAAAAATTAACTTTAATATAAGTATACTTGATATATAAATCACTTTTATATAAATAATTACTCATAGACTTACATCATCCATAGTTGAACTAATGTAATATTCAACTCTTCTGTTCCCGACGCAAGCTCCATGACATATTGGCTATGGAGGTATAATGGGACGTCAGTGCCTCTCCCAAATACATTAGCATAATATTCAACCTCCAAAGGCTTATTTACAAGGATGTCAGCAAGTAGCTTCAATGAGCCAAGAGGATCATCCTCAGATAGAGGAATCTTCTCCTGTGCATGCGTCTGTTGCTACATGGAAAAATAAGATAAGTTTTGACATCAATAACATGTAAACTTTAAAATTGAGAAGTGTAAAGTAGAATTCCATACCAGTGGGTCAGAAACTGAACCAACCAATTGTTTAGGCCAAGCGATAAAAGACTGGAATGCCTATGCAACAGTGAAAATCTCATATGTAGGCAGAGGAACTGAGGCATCTGGTATGATAATTTCGTCTACTGAGACCTTCACCTCATCCTCTAATAGCTCCATAGCATCAACAATAGTCGCTGCCTTAAACACTGTTCCACGAGCTACCAGCACCGTCTTGGTATCGTCTAAAATGTATAGCAGACATGGACTAGCATCGTCCATATCATCCCCAGGGACTACTGGTGTTGAACAACTTCCTTTCCCACTTCTCCCTGTCAGAGTAAATGTTAGATTATACAAAAGATAGAAATAATTGCACATAATTGTTTATTAATTTTACCTGTGGGAGGCACAACATGTTCCTGTTCCTGTACAGGAGATGGCATCGGGTGCATGCCACAACTCTCAAACTGCTGCTGGAACATGGCGTAGACCTCATTATACAATTCATCCTGAGCTCTGTCCTGAGCTTTGTCCTAAGCTCTGTGATCTCTTGTGTCAGCCTTTGCTATTGTGCTTCGCTGTATGCATATGAAGACTGATGAGAAGAGTTCCCAAAATAATCTCAAATGCCTACTCCAGTTCCAGTAGCACGTACATATCCTGGTGACCCTCTGGAGTGAATTAACCTTAGGAGCTCTGCTCAACCAAGGAGTCTTGTAACATTACAAAACACCATTATTCTTTAAAAAGTTGAATGTAGTATGTATAATGAAATTATTATTATTTTAGGAACAAGGATACCTTACAATTCTTTCAGAAATTTCCCGTGTAGTGTCAAAAGAGTAGGTACCCGATGGTTTCATACGAGCCAACTTCCATTTCTCATGCCGAGAAGTGGAGAAGGAGGTTAGGGGCTACCACCCTCAGATGGTGGTCTAGCATCTGCCTTTTGCTTGAGGATTTTCTCCTCAAGCTTCCTATACCCACCACGAGATAATAGGTGGGGGTTTTTGTTTTGAGCACTTGTTTCTTGTGCTTTGCTTCTAATTGCCTGTCACATATGTTTAATTAATTAGTTCATATGATATATATTTGTTAATGAGGAATTGAATAATATCAACTATACTAACCTGCCATTGCTCTAATGTCCGACTCTGTCCAAAGAGTCGTTAAGTCTCGTCATCAATGGACTTATATGTAGTACATGGAGACTTATTTTTATGGCTTCCAAAAATATATCTTGAGGTCAACTTAATTTTAAAATTTCTGAAGTTTTCAGCAACAGTTGATAAACACTTATTTCTAAGTGTTGTGACATTTGGAATGTCAAATGTCAGCCGAAATAAACATAATAAAGTTGTATCATAATGATATTAACTAACTTACCAATATATCGTTCCATATAATGTTCCGATCAACCTCGGACACATGGTCAAAAGATGGAGTAAGAATACTAATCCTGTCACGTGCCACTACTCCAAGGTATGATCGGAAGTCATCGGCATTGGGGCTAGTTGCCACACCAATGATCACATTAACATTTACTAGTGTTCTTTCACCACTATTCTTTCTGATCAAAAGTTGTTTCATCCTGGTGGGTCCTTGCTAACGGTTGAAAAACCGTTATTTTCATGTGCTATTTTAGACCAAATTACTCCCTTTACTGCTTAGAATAAGCTTGAAATCATACAAAACTCGATAAATTAGTCAATCGAGAGTCAAAAGCTGTTTTTAGCGATATATGCTTGTTTTGCATTGTTTTGCAGCAATTTTGATGGAAGTGAAGAATGGAGGTGAAGATAAAGGCCTTAGACTCAAGATAGAGGAAGAAAATCAAGAAAAGAAGAGTCTAGAAACCGCCCAGCGGTAGAATTGCACCGCTGGGTGGCCAAATGCGAGGAGTTGGCACTAAGGTGGACCCCTGACGCCGGGCGGTAGCGCGATAAGAGGCAAACCGCCGGGCGACATAAGTGTTGAAAAAGAAAAATACATGAAAAAGAGGAAAAATCATGAAAGATGAGCTCAATGTAAAAATAAAAGAAAAGGGGAAGAAGTTGGGGACAAATGAGATTGGTTGAAAAAGAGAGTTAAACTTGAACCTTGAATGATGAATGAGCTCTCTAGATTCAAAGATTTTGTGATCCAGAAAAACCAATTTTTCTTAATAGCCCATCCTCATTACAAGCCTTGGAAAAGTCCTTTTGATGGCATTTGCATGTGATGATTTTGATTGTTTGAGATGAAAGGCAATTTTATTTCATGTGACTTGTGAATGATTTAGAGTTGGAGTGTCACCCTAAACACTTAAGTGATTGAGTGAAACACTTGCTTGGTGAGAAATTCTAAGTTTCATGATTACATCTTTGCTTAGTGGATTGATAATTCATAATATGTAACATCTCTTGAGGAATGTGTGAGATAACTGAACTGAAAGAATGCATCTTGATTTGATCATCACTGAAGATTTGAAATTGAGTTGTTCTCATCATGTACTTTAGGAATGTTGAATCATTGGATAAAAGTGTAGAGAGCCAAGTTTTGTTTTATCTATAGTTTTGTTTTGTTTGAGGACAAGCAAATTTCTAAGTTTGGGGTTGTGATAACGGTTGAAAAACCGTTATTTTCATGTGCTATTTTATACCAAATTACTCCCTTTACTGCTTAGAATGAGCTTGAAATCAAACAAAACTCAATAAATGAGTCAGTCGAGAGTCAAAAGCTGTTTTTAGCGATATTATGCTTGTTTTGCAGCAATTTTGATGGAAGTGAAGAATGGAGGTGAAGATAAAGGCCGTATTCTCAAGATAGAGGAAGAAAATCAAGAAAAGAAGAGTCTAGAAACCGCCCAGTGGCAGAATTGCACCGCTGGGTGGCCAAATGCAAGGAGTTGGCACCAAGGTAGTGACGCCTGGCGGTTTTGCGATAAGAGGCAAACCGACGGGCAGTGCACCCCTTACGCCAGGCGATAGCGCGATAAGAGGCAAACCGCCGAGCGGCATAATTGTGACGCCAGACGGTTGCCTGTTGGGCTCGGGCCCATTTTCTGTTGCGCTCCTCAGCTATAAATAGCCCTAGTGCAATTTCATTCTCATTCTTTTGACAGAAAAGGGCGGCCAGACCTATTTTTCACTCTCTAGAGAGGATCTCTTGGATGCTTAGGCTACTTTTCATCTTTTCTAGGGTTTGCTTTCCATATCTTCCATTATTTTCATCTTGGTTCACCATGACAATGGTGAACTAAACCCTTTTGCTGTTGGGGGAACAATGTAATCTTTTGATACTCTCTTTTATTGAAACTCTTGTTTAAATTATATGATTTTCATATGCGTTTATTATCAATTGTTGGATTCTCATACTGTGCTTAAAGCTTTTATCGTTTAACTCATTCGGTAACTGTTATTTGCCTTTATTGATACGGGAACGTACAGTAATTTCACGAATAGTGAGTAATTCCTTGGTTAAGCAATACCACCTAGGGATAGGGGGTAGGACGACCAATTGTTTTTACTTCTGTTTGTAATGCATTGCTAGTTACTAGGGGAGGCTAGGGATAGCAAGCCGGTAATTAGTAATAGGCCCTTTTAGCCGAGGGATTGGGTTAAGGGGAGGCCAAGAAAGTTTGCATAACAATTAGATAATAAAGCAATTTAAACAAGAGAGAGCGGATTAGATGAAATTGTAAACCCCCAACAACTCCATTTATTCATACTCTTTTCTCGTCAACTGAATCACTCATTGCATGTTTATTTTTTGCTTTTGCATTCACCACAGCAATTAATTTTTCTTTCACAGGTCTTACGATTTTGACTCATACGAACAATAAGGCCTTTCGAGTCTCATGGGAAAAACGATAATGAGTTTTACCATTTTTATTACTTGAAACGATATGGTACACTTACCATTCAGTTAACAGTCCTCTAGTGGAACTGGAAGGGGGAGCTTCATCCCCTGAAGAATATGGATGATCAACCATATATCTGTCAAAATAAATAACAACATGAAATATTAATAAAAGACTTGTGTAATATCATATAATTTAACAAAACATGTAATAGTAATCATAGGAAATATTAATAAAAAACTTATGTGATATTAATAAAATACTTATACATAAATTGGAAATTCATACATAAAGATATGGATTCATCATATGTATATTTCCTCATCATGATCTAACCGAATTGCATGTACATTGTCGTCAACTAGAGATTGGTCATCCAAATATGTGGTAGTTTGAAATGAATGGTTGTCAGCAATATGAATATTAATCAGATTGTCTTCGTTAACTTCAATTTGTTTTTTGCCTTGAAGAGTGACATACCAATGGTCAAACGCATGATCTTTGATATAAAAAACCCGAGATGCTTGATGTACCATGATAAACGGTTCGTCTCGGTAACCCACCTATCGAAAATCAACCAGTGTCATACCCAATTCATCTATTTTCACACCACTTTTATTGTCAAACCACTTACATTTGAACAATGGAACAAAAATTTGGTGTAATCAACCTCCCATATCTCTTCTATTATACCATAATATCTCATTGATTCAAGTACAGGAGATTGATCTTTTGATGTGGAAAATTGAAGCGAGTCAACTTCTAAACTGACTCCACTATTTTGTACTGTGCTTTTATCATCCAAAGTCTTCGTATAAAATGTGCAATTATTGACTTCACAACCTGTACAACATACGACATCAAACTTTAAACCATTTGCAAGCCACAATAAAGTTTGAGAAGAACGTGGCTCTTTGTCAATTTCATATTTGAACCAAGACATAAATGTTTTGTTATGCTCCACCAACTACCATTTCTTCGATTGTCTTGGACTTTTATTCTTAACAATGGCTTTGTGTGCTTCCAAAAAAGGGATCACCTCATCTGTGTTGTTCAATATATAAAGATGCGCTTGCAACAATTCTTCTTGATCTTTTATCACCATATTCACACCTCAGATGCTTTTACTTGTTGAAAATTTATTCAACCATGATGTGTGAGGAACACCTGTTGGATTCGTTGATGTCATGTAATATGAACAAAACTCGATAATTTCTTCAACAATATACCTTTCAATCATTGAACCTTCAAGACGATATGGATTTTTAATGTACCCTTTCAAAATCTTCATATAACGTTTAATAGGATACATCCATCTTAAGTATACCGGTCTGCACAACTTGATTTCTCTAACCAAATGAACAAGTAAATGTACCATGAAAAAAGATGGAGGGAAAAACATCTCTAGTTGACACAAGATGGCTTTACTACATATTGATGAGAAAAATGAACACAACCTGTTTATGGTCTGCCTAACATTTTTGGGAAAAATTCCACGAATAGCCACCGGTAACAATTGTTGCATTAAGACGTGGCAATCGTGAGACTTCATGCCAACAAGCTTTAAGTCTTGCATCGACACTAAACTCTTAATATTTGAAGAGTATCCTTGTGGTACTTTGATACTCTTTAAACAAAGGCAAAAACTTATCTTCTCTTGTCTAGACATTGTGTAACATGAAAGGGGCAAATAAGTACGTTTACCAATCTCCTTGGGTGTCAACTCTTCTTGGATATTCATGTCAACCAAATTCAAACGAGCATTCACTCCATCTTTTGTCTTTCCCTGAATGTTGAGTAGTGTACCAATCAAACTATCACACGCATTCTTCTCTACATGCATCACATCTATGCAATGTCTAACATTTAACATTGACCAGTATGGAAGATCAAAGAATATTGATTTCTTCTTTAAAGGGGTCGTTACAGATGACTTCTTGGATGTTTTCCCAAATACATGATATATTTTATTAACTTTTTCAAGAATTTGAAGGTCAGTAAGTGGATTTGGTGCTTCATCCCTTTCTTGATATCCATTGAATGCTTTTTTTAACTTTCGATATGAATGATTACGTTTTGCAAATCTCTGATGATGCAGATACACCGTCTTTCTTCCGTGTTTCAATTGATGAGCTATAGTGTTTTCTTCACAGATAGGAAATGCTTTATGACCCTTGACACTATATCCTGACAAATTACCATAAGCTGGAAAGTCATTAATGGTGCAAAATAACATTGCACGCATCACAAAAGTTTCAGAAGAGAATGCATAAAATATTTCAACCCCGTCAACCCACAAAAACTTCAAGTCTTCAACTAGTGGGCTTAGATAAACATCTATGTCATTTCTAGGTTGCTTTGGACCAGATATCATCATAGACAACATCATGTACTTCCTCTTCATGCACAATGCAGGAGATAAGTTGTACATTATAAATATAACTGGCCAACAACTGTGATTGGTACTTAGATTACCAAATGGGTTCATTCCATTAGTGGCTAAACCAAGCCTAAGATTTCTACACTCTTTACCAAATTGGGAGAATTGTTGATCAATATTTTTCCATTGCTTTGAATCAGCTGGATGACGAAGCAGCCCGTCAATTTTTTCTCTCATCTGCATGCCATCTAAGGTTTTTAACATCTTTGGGATTCGCAAACAAACGCTTAAGTTTGGGCACTATTGGAAGGTACCAAACTACTTTCAAAGCAGATTCATTTTTTTTTTATCTGACCATTATCTTCACTATTGTTTTTTGACTTGTATCGTGATAAGCAACATTTTGGACACTTTGTCAAAAATTCAAACTTTTTCCTATATAAAATGCAGTAATTGGGACAAGCATGTATCCTTTTATACTTCATACCTATTGGACAAAGAATTTTCTTCGCATCATAATTACGAGTGGGTAGTGTATTTCCATTTGGCAACATTTCATTCAACAACGTCAATAATTCTGTAAAACTCTTATCGGTCCATCCCTTACTTGCCTTCCAATTCATGAGTCTTAACACCGCTGACAAATGTGTGAACTTAGTTGAACCGACATACAAAGGTGTTTCCGCATTAGTCAACATCGTCTCATACGCATGAGCTTTGGCAAAATTTTCTACGCCAACATCGTGGATCATGTCCTCTAATTTGTCTTCATCCGGTCGATCTTCTTTCATGGTGGAATCAATAACATTTTTAGTTTGGGAGTCAGTCGGAAAGTTCATTTCTTCGCCATGCCATATCCATGTTGTATAGCTTCTTAAAAAACCATCACATATAAGATGTTCTATAATTTTGGTTGCGTTCAACTTTCTCCCATTTAAACAGTTCACACAAGGACATCTAAACTTCACTTCATCATCACTTGTACTCTCATTACGTTGTGCAAATTGTATAAATTCCTCTACCCCTCTCTCGTACTCAACACTAATACGTGGTAAATTAATCCAATTTCGATCCATTCCTAAATATTACAGAAAAAGATAAGGTACACTGAAAATCAAACTTGCAATTTCATACATATCATTCAAACAATAATTTCACATAGTAATTACTCAATTCAAACTTGTTATTCTAATAATTTTAATAATACTAATAATTCTAATAATTCTAATAACTCTAAATTTTCTGTCTAAATTTTCTATGTCTACATATTTTCTAAGTTTAGATTACCAAAACAATAGTAATTGGTATCATGCAAAAACGAACGAAAATCATGTTGAAGAAAACAAAAACGACAAATGGCGTCAAAGGCAATACCTGGAATGGGCACGACAGAGACAATTGGGACGGTGGAGAGGAATGGCAGGCCGAAACTTAACGATTTCCAAGTGGAAGTTTGACGATTCTGATCGGTTCAAAATTAACCGCGGTAATAAAGGGCTATAGGCCATGTTTCCCCACTTAATCGCGACCTATTCTCCTGAAAAAAATAATTGAAGATGGCATTTTGGAAAATTTTTTCAAACTATATGCCGCGGTTCAGTGCCCAACCGCGGTCTATTCCCTTAAATATTTAAAATTTATTCAGATCAGGGAATAGGACGCAATTGCCTTGAGAACCGTAGCCTATTCCCTGACGTTTTGAATCCCCCAACTACCTTCCCAACTGCCTTTTAGGGAATGTCAGAAGGTTGCAGGAGGAATAGGTTGCGGTTCTATTAGCAACCGCGGCCTATTCCCCATGCAACCTTCTGAAATTCCCCACGTTGTCAGCCCCTGCAATAAGTTGGCAGGGGAATAGGCCGCGGTTCAAAATATGAAAAGAGAACAATTTGTTCTAACCTTTGAACCTTGAGCTTTATGCATGTCTTGAAAAACCATTTTGAAAAATCTTTACCTTGAGTTAAGTTGAGAACATTTGATGAGGTATTGATAAAGGTTCAAGTTTGAGGTTACTAGGACACAAACCATCTCTCTCTCGACAGTGAGAATCAAAAGAAAAAGCAAGTTAAAAGCAAGACAAAGGCAAAAGAAAAAAAAAGTGAGAAAATAAAAATTCAAAAAGAAAAAAAAAAGAGCTCACTGTAGGGGAAGACTGGGAAAAAGATAAGAGAGTTATTCTTGAAAGATGAATTCATAAATGTCTCTCTTAACTTAAGGAACTTTCTAACTAGAAAAACCAATTTCCTTTGTATATCAAACCAAGTTACTGTTGAGATTGTTGACATCACAAATTCTATATCAAACTGGTTTTTGATGATGAGAACTCAGTGCTTAATAACAGTATATATGTTCCAGTATTACATGTTCTTATACTGTAATGTTTGTCATATCCACTGAACATGTTTTGATTGAATTACATTGTATGTTCCTATGTTTGATTGAGTGTTATATTTGTGGAACATGCTTGTATTGAAATGTGAGATAAAATGTTTTTGATCATTACACATTTCTAAAAGAAAAGATCACAAGCACCTTTTGAACTTATAATTGTTGTGACAAAGTTGTAGTCCAGTCGAATACACTCTTGATGGATTCGACCATGCTAAAATCTTTGTACAGATTTTGTGAACAAGTGTTGTGTGAGATTTTGAGTTGAAAAGAATTTCAAAGTGATTTTTCATGTGTCAGTCGACATTGTGAAATGCATATTCGACTGTGTTACTGTTCTGTTTGGAATTATTTTAAGCCAACAAGCTCCAACGACTATATTTTCAAAAGTTAGTTTGGAAGAGGCAGAGTGCTGTGATATTTTTGGCTTGGATGAAGAGCTTTTGGAAATGGTTCCGAATTCAGTTCTTGTTGTGTTTTTCTTTATCCCATTATCGCAAAGGTTAGTTTCAACTCACGAACATGTGAGTTTTTCTTTTTCCAATTTTTATTTCTACTGTCAAGTCATTTTCATATCTGTTGCTTCTGATTTTGAGTTCTTTTATTTCCTCTTAAAAGACTGAAGAAGAAAGGTTGCAACAAGAAAATGAAAAAAAAGGCGAGTGCCTGAGTGGATATGTCTATTTATGGAGTCTTTTTATCTGTATGTGACTATTCGTTTTCCTTGATTCAAAGCATTCTGCATTTTGTTTGGACGGTAGAGTATTATCAATTATAGATCGTCTTTCAAGCTTAATTGGTTATATCATACAATTAATTATAAATCTTAATTGTAGGTAGCATATATCATACAATTGAATTTTTAACTGCGTGTCTATCTATGAAGCACCTGCATTTAGTAGAGTATTTTAGTTGTTGTTCTTCTGTAGGATTATAGCAGTAAAGTGTAATTTATGAAGCAAACCGTGGGTAATGCTTGTGGTATGATAGGTCTGCTTCATGCACTTGGGAACATAACTTCCGAAGTCAAGCTTGGTAGGCTTTTAACAATCATAGCTTCGGTTTAAGTTTATAGTGTATCAACCATTATATCTAATTAGTCTGTGCTGCTATTGTTGTTATCGGTTGAGGGGTCCTTTTTTGACAACCCATTGTAGTCAAACCCTCCTTCCTACTTGGATTTTCCTTCATTTAAGTTCTATGAATTACACACAGGGATTTAGCTTTATGAGCCAAAAAAGGGAGCTAATACATTTCTTTTTACAGCAATGTGCATTAAATGCCAATATTTGATGCATTAAAGGAATTTTTTTAGCAGATACTTGGTGGGATTGGATGCTTGCAACTTCTGATTTTTTTTGTATTTTATTTTTCACTTTTCCAGTTCCATATCCTCCAATTATACTGGGTGGGGAAAGGAACTACTTCCTTCCTAATAGAGGTGTATATGTTCCTGCTCAATTTATAAGGTATGTTTTAAACTCTCCCCAAAAAATTAAACAAATATTCAAAACTTTCTTTATGAAGTAATGCTTTGCTTGAGGTCCAAGTTCTGTGTTTTCTTCTCTTCACTTTAACTACTAGCATCACCCAAAGATTAAAGTTTTATTGGGAAAAATATAATTGTGGCATATATCTTATATTGTCTCAGAATACATGGTGTGAAAATCATTTCAATTATTCTTCTAAAACAAGTAAATATATTTGAAAGTATATATATTAACTTTAAAACAAGATAATAACAGTACACCTTTTTATTTAAATATAGCTAACTAAAAGTTCAAATTATTCAAAAACATATTTTAAAGAACTAAAATATTTAAAACTATAAAATTCTTAATATATATATATATATATATATATATATATATATATATATATATATATTTATTTATGTATGTATTCTATTTTTCAGTTACAAGCCATTACTTGTATGATTTTTAAAATATTTATTATAGAATTCGGTAGGTTTTTTATATTTTGAACTTTATGTAATCAGATAACTGCATCAAACTGTTTCATAATAAATTCACATTTATGTAATCGATAGGTTTTTTATATTTTGAACTTTATCTTAGTGATTAAATTAAATGTAACTACCTCATTATCATTTGTATTGATAATAGTAAAAAGTGGTTTTAGAGGTATTATGTTTAGTTTTACATTGTTTTGGCAGGATTTGATGAGAATTGAATGATGGAAAGTGAAGAAGGGAGAACTTGGATTCAAGAAAGGATGAGAAAACATGTAAAGGAGAAGTCACGTCCACCGCTCAGCGCCATTTCCAGCGCTAAGCGTCAGCCTCGAGAAGGAAACCATTGTTTGAGGCTTAAGCGGGACGCTGAGGGGAGAAAAGAAAATCGCCCACCGCTGAGCGTTGGGATCCACCGCTGAGCGTCCTACGATACTTGAGTCCATCGCTGAGCAATGAAATGAGCGCTAAGCGCCTAAATTATGGGCCTGGGCCGAAATTTTGTTATTTTTCTACATTATAAATAGACCCAGTGCGACCCTTAGGGTTATCTTTTGGCAGATAGAGACCTCAAAACACCTTCTACACTCCTTGTAGGCGACTTTTGGATGCGAGAGCTCCAAATTACCAATTCTAGAGTTTATTCTTTCATTTTTTCCATTAATTCCATCTAGTTTCACCATGTCTATGGTGAACTAAACCCATTGTTGTTGGGGAACGATGTAATCCTTTTTGAAAGTCTCATATATCGAAATTCTTATTTTATTCATATGCTTTTATTATCAATAGTTTGAGTTTTCTTTTCTGCAGATAGAGCTTGCATCGTTTAACTCATTTGAGGTCATGATCTTTGATTTTGTGGATACGGGGACGTACGGGAAAATCTAGAACTGATAAGAATTCTCTTGATTATGAAATACTACCTAGGGATAGGAGTAGGACGGTCAATTGCTTTAAGCTTCTGTGATTAATGCATTAGTAATTACTAGTGAGACTAGGGATAGTAAACTAATAGATATAGTAATAGGCTCTTTTCGCCGAGGGATCGGGTTTAGAGTAATTTAGAAAGTTGCATGAACATTGATAATAAAGTGAATTTAATAAGAATAGTAGATATATCGTAAACCCCAACAACTCCATTCATTCATATCTTTATTTGCCAATTGATCAAGCTTTGCATTTTGCATGTTTAAATTTCGTTTTGCATCAACACTACAAAATTAATTTTCTTTCAAGTCTTATGCGATCAAATGACATGAACGTATGGGCTACTGAGTCCCTTGGGAAACGATATCTGGACTTACTGTCTATTATTACTTGATACGATCTGGTACACTTGCTAAGGTGTTAACACCCATAGACGTCGATTAATGCAATGTTTGATGACTTTATAGACATCAAAAGTGTTACGGACCGATGTCTAAGGTCACCTTAGACGTCGATTAGTGCAATGTCTGATGTCTTTATAGACGTCGGTCTTTGAACTGAACCGACGTCTATAGGGACGTCGCACCTGCAGAAAACCGACGTCCCATTAACGTCACCCATATAAACGTCGGTTCTGAAGGTGAAGTTAAAAGCCCAAAATAACTGACGTCTAAAGCCTTATCTGCAGTAATGGTCTTTAGTCTTAATCGATTCAATTAATAATGAAGTCGACTTAGGACTTGCAGATTTGCACACAATATAAGTTCATCAAAGTGCATGTAGTTTTTCTCTTCCAAAACATATGCAAAGTAATATATATCAGAACAGTGAATATGCATTCATATATTAAGATCAACACAAACAATGTTCAATAAGATATCAATCAATAAGCAACAAAACATGTAACACATAACAAGACATGTGTTATTAATAATGTGTTGTCGTCATAAAATTCCAGAATGAATAAGCACCGTAAGATTTAGGTTAGCTAAACTAGTGTTTCTCTTATTAACAATCTCAACACAACTGAAACAATAGAGAGTATTCCTTTTTGTACTTTTTTTTTGTCAAACTTTTGACTTCGATTGCTCGTGAACCGAGACAATATAGGGTCGTATGCCTCGGTTTGGAGTAGAACCAAGGTAATAAAACAGTTTTGTTGCTTTTTGTTCAAATGTCATGTTACAAAGTTGCTAGTAACATGCCACCTTATAAAAATATTGGAACTAATATTTTATTCCCTTGTAAAGCATTCACTAATACAATAATAAAAATATAATTTTAAATTAAATTATGCTAAATTCGATTCCATATGACCAACCACGTTTACAACAGAAGTGAAGTTGTATAGAATGAAATGAAAGCAATTATTACGAAAGTTAATGACTTCTTTCTGCGCCCTCTCTCTTTCCGAATAACAGGTTCAGTATTATCTGTCCCGATATCAGAAATTCCATTTTCCGATGAATGAGAGATTTCCACCATGCTGGCCGACGCAGATATTTGATCCTGCACACATCATAACTTGTTCTAGTCTGCAAACAAGATAAAACTCATCAAGAGATCAAGGAGATGCTACTTACATTTGACTGGCCTTCCACATTGCAGAAATTATGTTGCAGAATTTGTTCAGAAGATTCTTTTGGTGATAACAAGTCGGAAATGGGAGAACGTAGAATTCTACAACAAATAAGAGGTGATGATCATAAAGCCAGAGACAAGAACCAAAACGGTGGAACACATACATTCAAAACGGCCACCTAAGGTACCAGTGATCAAACAGCCGGTTCAAAATCAATTTAAATGATTCTCAGATAGAATCATGAAATTAATGAGTTATACGAATATAAGAGATTCATATGATGCACGAGAATATAATATAACTATTATTTCTTCTAAATTAATCATCATTATCTCTAAAGAAACCTCCATAAACTTTTTCTCTCTTTATTCTGGGGCTTCGTAAATTATTAAATTCAAAAGAACACCCAAAACTGTTTTGGAAAAATTAAAGCTTAAAATATGCAAGTCATTCATTCTTCTTCTAGTAACCAGTACAGGAAGAGTGATAAAATAGATTACGATGATTTTAACAAATAAAAATTATTAATGCAGTAAAATACATCGTCTAACCTCTTGCAGATTTCATCACTTAAGTTAAATATCCTCACGATATCCATAGAGTGGAACCTCGCCACCGACATGTTCTCCTTCTCCTGTTCGGGTCAATCGGGTATTATTTTCGGGTGCAGGGACTCCGGGTTCAGCTCCAACACCAAGGAAGTTTCCAAGACAACCGGGTTGATGGGTATGAACCGCGGGTTCCTCTCATTTCCGAAATTCTCGTACTGCATCTTCGGCCACGATGCCTCCGGCGTGTTACTCTTCGGCGATGCGAAACTCACGTGGCTGGGTCCTTTGAAGCACACGCCGCTGGTGAAGATGAATACCCCATTACCCTACTTTGACCGGTTAAGGGTGTGTGTCTAATTGGCCCAAATTCTTCTCGCCTCTGTCAATCTAGCCCACCCAGCCTACGAAAGACTCGGCTGCTAGCCACCGAAACCTTCATGACTACTCTACTGACATAACCATAAAAAACTCTCACGGACCAGAACAGCGTGAAGAGATCTCCAAAAAGAAATTCCTCAACCTCAAAACCCTAACTTTCTCAGTCGCAACAAAACTCCAAAATGCGTTTCAATCCTTGTGCCATTGTCGTGTTCCGCCGCACCTTCACTGCACTTTCACCGTGCTCTCATCGCTTTTGCTACCTACTAGCTGCGAACAATGAATATTGCATCTGAGCCGTCGATTTCGCATCCTCCTTCCTGCAACCAAAATAGAATCAGAAAGAGAAGAGAGAAGAAGAAGAACGACCAATCGCACTGCCACGAGTCACCACGAGCGCCGCTGCGAGCCACCACAAACGCTACCTATCGTGCCATCTCCACACTGTCGCCATGAGGTCGTTGCCTCCGCTCAAGATGCAGATCATCCTTGCTCCAACGTTGGGTCATCTGTGGTGAAGAGAAATGACAGAAGCTTCAAGCTTCTGGCTTGTGTGGGATGTGCGAGAAAGAGAGGAATTCTCTCTGGTGACGCGACCCATGGGCTGGTCCGTGAAGAAAAGAGAAACGAACGGTTAAGCATCAGTTGGAATTCAAAAAGAATTTTATGGGGGTTGGGCACTGTTCGAATTTTAACCAAGGTCATATGATGTATATGTCGCAGTGAACCGAGGCTGTAGCTTAGGAATCAAAAAGTTATTAGGCAAAAAGTCCAATTTTCAGGAATTTTTCAGGATGTTAGGCATCGGTTGGAATTTTAATTGAGGTCATATGGTGTATTGATAACGGTATAAAAACCGTTATTTTCATGCTTAAATTTGATATCAAAACACATCCTTTATTGCTTAGAATGAGCTTAGAATCAAGTAAAACACTTAAGTTGAGTCACATGAGAATCAAAAGCTGTTTTTAGAGATATTATGCTTGTTTTGCAAGGTTTTGATGGGAATTGAAGATGGAAGTGAAGTAGGAAGGACTTAGACTCAAGAAAGAAGGAGTAAAAGGAAGACAAGAAGAGTTTATGCACCGCTTAGTGTCAAAAGCCAACGCTGAGCGCCATATTCAAGGGAGTAGCCATTGTTTGACGCCTAGGCGGTGAAGCTAAGCGGTTCTGCGATTAGAGGCAAAGCACTCAGCGGTGAAACAGACCGTTGAGCGGTGGCGCGGCAAGAGGGAAACCGCTCAACTGCCAAATTAGGTGCTGAGCAGTTGTCTGCTGGGCTTGGGCTTAAATTCTGTTACTTTTTTGCGTTATAAATAGCCCCAGTGCGACCCTCAAAGTATTCTTTTGGCAGAAGAGACATCCAGAGCACTTCTACACTCCTTGGAGACGATTTCTTGGATGCTTAGGCTCCAATTTATCACATCTAAGGTTTATTCTTTCATTCTTTCATTTTTTCATTTAACTCCGTCTAGTTTCACCATGTCTATGGTGAACTAAACCCTTTGTTGTTGGGGAACAATGTAATCTTTTGAAACTCTCTTTTATTGAAATTCTTATTTTATTTATATGCTTGAATATGCTTTCAATATCAATTGTTGGTTTTCTTATCTATGCTCAAAGCTTTTATCGTTTAACTCATTTGATATAAAGATGTTTCCCTTTGTCGATACGGGGACGTACGGGGAAGTCATGAACTGATAAGGAATTCCTTGATTAAGCAACACCACCTAGGGATAGGGGTAGGACGATCAATTGTATTTTGCTTCTGTGATACTTGCATTGCTAGTTACTAGGGGAGACTAGGGATAGTAAGCCAGTAACTAGTAGTAGGCTCTTTTAGCCGAGGGATCGAGTTTAGGGTAGACTAAGAAAGTTTGCATGACAATTAGATAATAAAGCGGATTTAATAAGAATAGTAGATATAAGAGAGTGGATAAGATGAAATTGTAAACCCCAACAACTCCATTCATCCATATTTTTTCCCTGCCAATTGAATCACTTGCATTTGCATTTTTATTTTCGTTCTTTGCTTACAAACCACAAGATTTATTTCTTTACAAGTCTTATAAGATTAATTTACATGAAAGTTAAGGTCTAAGAGTCCTTTGGGAAAATGATACTCGGACTTACCCGTTTTATATTACTTGATAACGATCTGGTACACTTGCCAGGGACTTAACAAGTTCTTGGCGCCGTTGTCGGGGACTTGTGGTTTAACTTTTCAAGTAGTGTAAATTGATTGAATTTGACTTGTTTGTATATATTTTGTTTTTGTTTTATTTTTTTTCATTTTTATAAAAAGTGTAATGGTTGTCGCACCCATGCAAATTTAATGTGCATAAAGAATGCAGTATAGACTAGGAAGTGACTCATAGGTCGTCTCTCAAGGACCAAACTATGGTTCGAGAATCAGGTCAAACACGAAGTGGGGGGGTTATGAAAGGTTTTGTGAATGCAAATGAACTAAATTAAAACACGAATACAAACAAAAATGAAAACAGAGAGGTAAACAAAAATGTAAAAATGGAATCAAATACAGAATAAAAACGGTTGGTCATTAACTCAATTACTATGTTTCCAATCACAGATTAATGACAAGTACACACTACTTTAATCCAAATCCAACACGAATCACCCAACTAAGTGAAGGCCACTTCGGTCTTCAGAATTGCAGACTAAGCGAATGCAATGCTCAAATCCAATCAGTCATGCACCATACAATCTAATCAACTAAGCGGAGATTAAACACCAATTAGGCAACTAAGCCTATACCCAATCGCAAGCACACAACAGATTAAATATTGAGTCAAATCAGAGCAGCAACATGACAATTAAAGTGCAAGAGTCTCGTGAATAAACTACTTTAGCCTCTAATCCAGCACAACTAACCGACTAAGCGAAAGTCAATCATGCTATCATAATCGCGAACTAAGCGAACACGATACACCTATTCCATCTTATGTCTTCTATACAGATTGATCAACTAAGCGGAGATGCAATCACCAACTGGGCAACTAAGCGTATACCTATTGCAAGAACACAATCAAAATTCATAGAATGTCAGGTAGAGCAGAACAAACACAAGAACAGTCCTAGAAATCTCAAGGAAACAAAGTAATATCGCTAATGACCAACCCGACTTACTAAAGCTAACATTACAACTAAATTAAAGAAAACTTGTGTGACTCACTTGAATTGAAATTGCTAAATCAGAAATGCATCTTCCATTAATTAAAGACAAGCGTAGAAGCACAATGCAACGAGAAAAAATAAAATGTCAATTCCATGAACAATTTGAATACAATAAACAAAGAGAAAATTCATCTAATGCTATTAAATGCAACAGAATATACACCACACATCAGCTTTCCAACACACCTCCATTAATTAAACAATACTTAATAAAAAGAAAGAAAAATGTGTCACAGCAAAACTAAACTAAACAAGTAAAGTATTCCAAGCTAGATGCATTCCAATTCATAAAAATATCCAAAGGCACAAAGCTAATTAAAAAAAAAAAAAAAACTCGTGCTGCAAATCTACGTGAACCGTGAGCTAGCAGCTCCTTCCGTTCTCCTCCTATGCTAATGCTACCCTTTTCTTAGAAACAACAATAAACGAAATTCTCTCAAGGTGGCTGCTGCACCTCCATTCTAATCACTGCCTTCTTCATTCTCTGTGGCAGTTCTCCCTTTTCCGCCTCTTCTCTAGTGCTCCTTGCCCTACTATTTTTAATGTAAATAAATTGGATGCTGACCCTCTTTCACTTTGGACATCTCCTTGTGCTAATGGGCCCCGCTGCCCATTTCATTCCAAGCACCCCAAAATGAAGTCCAATGAGTGATGCACCGCTCCTAATGCTTTTCCGCGTTTGCCCCCTCCAATTGCGACATCATGTGCGTGTGCTTCCAACTTTCCGTGACAACTTTTTCTTTCACGTGCTGGTGGACCTCTTAAGCTTCTGCCAAAGTATTGTTGAACGTTCCCAAAGAACTTGCTGGATCAGGAATGGAATGACCCATCGTTCACGTGTTGCCATGCGTACCTCCTGGATGTTGCAGCTCCTTTGCTTTTTGGAGCTCCTCCCACTGTTGCACCTCTCCAAGCTGCTGGAATGTTGAAACCTGTAAGCAGCTGCACATGGGCTGTGAGCTGCGTGCTGAATGCAGAATGGTGTGCTGAGTGCATAATGGTGTGCAGGCCATGGATGTGGATTGCAGGCCCAGATCGTGACAACAATTCTCCAGCGTGGGCTGCTTGAAGTTTCAATTGGGTCGTGCACCGCTTTCGTATGCACATTCTTAAATGAAATCAGCACTTTAATAAATCAAAAACAGTCTACATACACTAGAGAATTTTATGCTATCACCGAAGCCATTGCAAAGTTCCGCCATTACCTGTTGGGACATAGATTTATAATCCAAACAGATAAAAAAAGCTTTAAAAGCTTAACGGAATAGGCTATTCAGACCCCAAAACAACAAAAATGGCTACACAGATTGTTGGGCTATGATTTTAACATTGAATAAACCTAGGAAAGATAATATTGCTGCAGATTCTCTCTCCCACTCCTATTTCATGGCTTGGTCTTAACCTACTTTCCAAATTTTGCCTGCATTAAGGAAAGTTATTTCTCAAGACACTCACTTAAAGGGTGTTTTAGACTTGTGTTTACTAAATCAGCCTCCCCATCCTCATTATTCAGTGCATGATAGTTTACTTTTCTAGAAGGGTCGATTGGTTATTCCTCAATCTCATGCTTTGATCCAGCAGATTTTACATGAGTTTCATAGCTCATTATTAGGACGGCATGCTGGTTTTACAAGAACTTTGGCTAGAATTTCAGCTCAATTTTATTGGAAGGGTATGAACAAAGATGTACAACAGTTTTTTCAAACTTGCTTGATTTGTCAACAAGAAAAAACGGATCACACTCTCCCTATAGGTCTGTTACAGCCACTGCCCATTCCAGAGCAAATTTGGGATGACATTGCTATGGATTTCATTACGGGCATTCCTTCTTCTAATGGTTTTACGGTCATCTTAGTAATTGTTGACAGATTATCCAAATATGGCCATTTTTCTCCATTAAAGGCTGACTACTCTAGTAAGTGAGTGGTAGAAATTTTTGTTAAATCAATGGTAAAACTACATGGGACTCCTAATTAATAAATAAAGTTTTTTAATATTATTAAATAAATAAAATTTATGGTTTTAATTATTGTTGTAATTAAATTAAATTTTTTATAAAATTATTTTAATTAAATAATTTATAACTATAATTGTTGTAATTATGTAGTTAAAAATTCAAAAAAAAATTATATTTCATTATAAATTCATTTTTGTTTAATATAATAAATTTACTTAAACAAATATTTATTATAAAAAAATTATTATAGTTAATTTATTATAACTAAAAAATTATAGTTTTTTATAATTAATAAATTTATTATAATTAATTTATTATATTGTAATTACTTTTGGGTAGCTTCAAGTTTAAAGAGATCCTTTTGGACAGAAGCAGAAGTTATAAAATTCTCATAAATAAAAATGCATAAATTTATTTTATTTCATTATAATAAATTTACTTATAATAAATTTAATTTACTTAAATTTTTTTTTCCTTAAATTAATTTTATTATAATGAAATATAAGTAAATTTATTATAATGAAAATTTATTATAATGAAAGTTCATTATAAATTAAATTTAAGTAAAAATTTATTATAAGTAAATTTATTATGATGAAATATAAGTAAATTTATTTTTGTTTAATATAATAAATTTAATTAAATTAATTAAAATAAAAAATAATTTGTAATGAAATATAATAAGTTTATACATTTTTATTTATGTAATCACCATAATGATTAGAAATTATTTAATTGAAATACCTTTTATAAAAAAATTAATTTAATTACAAAAATAATTAAAACCATAAAATTTATTTATTTTATAATATTAAAAAACTTTAATTATTGATTATATATGATTTAAAATGTTTTATATACATTTAAATATATCATTTAAAACTTATAAATATTTTAAATAATAAAAAACTAAAAAATAAAAGTGTGAAGGGGTGTACGACTTTAACTAAAGAAGTCGTCAACTTCCAAACGTTTTCAACTTTTAAAATTTTTTATTATTTTAAATAGTTTATAATAAAAAAATTGTTATTAATTAATTATATTTTAAAAAATATATATAATATAATAATTAAAATTCAAAAAAATAAATTATAAGGAAATATAATTTTTAAATATTAATTAGATATGATTTATATTATTTTAAATTTATTTATAAATATTATTTACTAATTATAAATCATTTTAATTAATAAAGAAATTATAAAATAAAAAAAGTAAAATCGTTAGGGGTGTATGACTTTAATAAGAGAAGTCGTTAATCCCAATACAACTTCAATTCTTTTAATTCTTTTTTATTAAAAATGGATAGGTAATCGATTACAAGTCCTTAGTAATCGATTATAATGCCTTAAAGTCATTTTTGGATGCACGTCTCTAACACTGATCAAATGAACAGGATGAAGTCGTGCAGGAGGCACGACTTCTTCATTAGAAGTCGTCTAGGCCTTCACTATTAGCATTTATTTTAATTATAGAATAAATATTATAGCATTTTAAGTTTCTATTTTTAAGGAACATAAAGTGGTCCATTAAGCCAATTATATTTATCCTTTTTAACTGCATAGAGGCTATGGAGCAGTTATTATATTGTTTAAAGGTAAAGCTCAGCCCATTATTATTTTTAAATCTGTGATGGCCAGACTTTATATAAAGGGAATGGGTTACTCTCAGTTTTGATCACTAAGTCTACTCTTCTATTCAGACAAACAAACCATCGAGTTATCGAGTTTGAGTGAGTTAAGGTTTATAAAACAAAGTTGTCTCTGTTGGGATTACAAAATTACAATGGCAGGAGGCACGCACCTTATTCTTTCATCTTTGCTTCCGTTGTTCTTGATCCGGAATGTGTTACTATGATGTTTATATAACATGTCTAGATCAATTTTACTCTGCTCTATTTTTATCATTTGGTATCAGAGCCTGTTTATTCCTCCGCCTTGCATGTCTTCGTTGATTGGGATTTTTGATTTATGGGCTTTATTATTTTGATGCTTTTAATCCAAATAAAATTCCTAAATTAACGTTAGACTTGATTACAATTTTTTATTTTTATTTTTTTGGTAATCCTAAACGGAGCTTTTATGTTTTAAAAGCAAAAATAAAATTGAAACTAGATCAAGAGGGATCCATCTAAAGCCGATTAATAGTTTCTGTCTGTTTATTTTTTCTTTCTCTCACGTTTCAGAATTTTAAAAGAATCCTTATGCTTTTCTTCATCTTTTTAATATAAAGAGGGAATTCTGTTTCTGCGTTTCAGTTTTTGGTCAATTCATGACTTGTTACAATATTATTATTTTTCAACCCCGCGTGTCTCCGATCAGCTTTCCCCTCTAGGAAATTTGCAGGCTTGGTAAAAGGCAATTAATCTTTGAACATGATATATGTATGTTTAAATGTTTTTGGATTAATAATTATGTATATCTTTTGGGTATTATTTGTATGTATATATTTGTTGTTATATTTGCAAATAAAATATGCATTATTATTGATATATTTACATATTAAGAATTTTATGTAAATATTTATATATTATTAATGTTTTAGTAGTAATATAGTTTTAATAGATTAAAGAGTAGCCACAACATCTTTAATCAATTAAAATTGTGTATAAAGTTTTGCTACATAAGAAACATTAGTTGTAAATAATTATATTCAATATGATAAAATATATCCACAAGAATTTTTTCATATTTATATGATTAATTAGGATAAAATATTAAATTATATTTCTTAATTTACCCACAGGAATTAAGAAAAGAAACATAATTTGATAGTTTTATCATTAAGAGAATGAGTCTAATTGAGTAAGACTTTAGCCCACAGACAAGTTTTATGTTAATAGACTCATTGGTAAAGACATGTTTTGTATTAGTGAAACATGACATATAATTTGATAATTTTATCATTAAGATGATGAGTTCAATTGAGTAAGACTTTAGCCCACAAGCAAGTTTTATGTTAATAGACTCATTGGTAAAGACATGTTTTGCATTGGTGAAACATGACATATAATTTGATAATTTTATCATTAAGATAATGAGTTTAATTGAGTACGACTTTAGCCCACAGACAATTTTTATGTTAATAGACTCATTGGTAAAGACATGTTTTGCATGATTGAAACATGACATATAATTTGATAATTTTATCATTTAGATGATGAGTTTAATTGAGTAAGACTTTAGCCCACAGGCAAGTTTTATGTTAATAGACTCATTGGTAAAGACATGTTTTGCATTGGTAAAGGGCCAGTAATTCCTAGTGATTATATAGTGTATTTGCAAGAAGTTGACTACAATATTGGAGTTGCAAATGATCCTGAAACGTTTTCACAAGCCATGAGTTCTAAAGAATCAAACCTGTGGCATTAGTAGCTCATTTTGATTTTGAGTTACATCAAATGGATGTGAAAACAACATTCCCTAATGGTCATCTGGAAGAAGAGGTTTACATGAAACAACCTGAAGGGTTCTCTTCTAAAGACAATGAGCATTTAGTTTGCAAGCTTAATAAATCCATCTATGGATTGAAACAAGCCTCCCGCCAATGGTATCTAAAATTTCATGATGTTATTACTTCATTCGGTTTTGAAGAAAATGTCGTGGATCAATGTATATACCAAAAGGTCAGTGAGAGCAAGATTTGTTTCCTTGTATTATATGTGGATGATATTTTACTTGCAACCAACGATAAGGGTTTGCTATATGAAGTGAAACAATTTCTCTCAAAGAGCTTTGACATGAAGGATATGGGAGAGGCATCTTATGTCATTGACATTAAGATCCATAGGGAAAGATCTCGAGGCATTTTGGGTTTTGTCTCAAGAGACCGATATCAATAAAGTTTTAGAGAGATTTAACATGAAGAATTGTTCACCAAGTGTAGCTCCCATCATGAAGGGTGATAAACTCAATTTGAATAAATGTAAAAAAAAATGATTTTAAGCGGGAACACATGAAGAATATTCCATATGCTTAAGCTTTTGGAAGCCTTATGTATGCTCAGGTTTGCACTAGACCTGACATTACATATGTTGTTGGAGTTTTGAGAATATATCAGAGTAATCCAGGTGTTGACCACTGGAAAGCTGCAAAGAAGGTAATTGGATATCTTCAATAAGGTAATTCGTTTCTTGTTTTGAGACTACCTCGCATGGTGTATGATTGAAGAGTTTCATTTCTGGGCTTAGAGTTGTGGACTCTATTTCTAGGCCATTAAGGTTGTACTGTGACAACTCTGTTGCAGTGTTTATGGCTAAGAATTATAAAAGTGGATGTCGAAGTAAGCACATTAACATCAAATACTTAGCCATCAAAGAACGTGTTAAGGAAAAGAAAGTGGTCATTAAGTACATAAGCACTGAGTTGTGATTGCTGATCCTTAACTAAAGGCATGCCACTAAAGAATTTTAAGGATCATGTAGTGCAAATGGGACTTGGTTCCATGATGTAATTTCATTATCAGTACATTTGGTATTTTTCAATGAAACTCTTATTCAGTTTGATGTTTTTCTCATATGGTTTTGTGCACATTTATTCTGAGAATATATCATTTAGTTTTGATCTAGCATAAACATATGGTTTATGCATTAAGTTGAGAGCTATTGTTGAGAGAAATATATATTGTGGTGCATGGAAGATAACACTCACTATCAGAGGACCTATCGCCATGGCTCGTATATATTCTGTCACTTATTGTGGTTAATAATTGGATAATGGACCAAGTGGGAGAATGTTAGCATTTATTTTAATTATAAAATAAATATTATAGCATTTTAAGTTTCTATTTTTAAGGAACATAAAGTGGTCCATTAAGCCAATTATATTTATCCTTTTTAACTGCATAGAGACTATGAAGCAGTTATTATATTGTTTAAAGGTAAAGCCCAGCCCATTATTTTTAAACCTGTGATGGCCGGACTTTAAGGGAATGTGTTACTCTCAGTTTTGATCACTAAGCCTACTCCTCTATTCAGACAAACACACCATTGAGTTTGAGTGAGTTAAGGTTTAGAAAACAAAGTTGTCTCTGTTGGGATTACAAAATTGCAATGGCAGGAGGTATGCATGCACCTTATTCTTTCATCTTTGCTTCCGCTGTTCTTGATCTGAATGTGTTACTATGATGTTTATATAACATGTTTAGATCAATTTTACTCTGTTCTATTTTTATACTTCCCTTTGACCTAAAATTGTCTATTTCCATAATATCCCAAGTAAATTTGCCTAATTTCGTACAAAAATCACGTCTTGGAGGTGTAGGGAGAAGTAGTCTTGTCTTGCACGAAGATGTTGTGTTGCACGATAAAGAAAACACAAGGAACCACCACATTTTATTGCGCAAAGAAAAAGGGAGCACCACTAGCGCACCACGAGTAACCAGGATCACGATTAAGAAAGAGGGAGCTGAACACAATGAAAAAGGGAAGAAAAAGTAAATTTTTAAAATTATAGTCTATATGAGAATGATCGTTATAGGATTTTCGATTTAACACTTTGCACTAGTATATATGAAATCTATTTTGCATACTTAATTGAATTCACGAATGCTTGCGTGTTTCTTATATACCCTAAATATGTCTTTATCAGTTACTAAAATTTAATCTTATTTATTATTATTATTATTATTATTATTATTAATTTAATGTCAGACTTTTACACCTAAACTATCTACTATACTGTTTGTACAAGTATTTCTATAATTTACTCAAATAAAAATGTCAAGGCAAACGAACTTATTTCCTAACTGAGTACACCTTTAAAAAAATATTTGCATTGTTACATTATTGGTTGGCATTATACAATAATAGTAGATAGCGACAAGTTCCTTTAACAGAATTTTCAAATCTTGATCTTTCGCACTCTATATGTATTTTGGTCGTTCATGTGTCCTTCTCATAGAATTATGAATGGTTCCTTTTTTGCACTTCGTCCTTTTCATATACATCAATCATTCTATACACTCTCCATATTTAACATGTAACAATAGTCAATGATGTATTAAGCTGGCTTAATACGAGAAGAAATATTGATTATAAGACACATAATAAAATTAGTCACGGTTAATTTTTGTAAAAGGAAAACACACACATATATATTAATAGCAGCTTTCTTTCAATTATTTTTGTGAATAAAAACAATAATATTATTAATATTTAACAACATTTTTAGGAGCGAATTAATTAAGGATTTTAGTCTGCCTACCTCTGAATCACCTTTATTCTTGACAAATAAAATATTATAAACCCAGAGGCGTGATAAAGTACATTACACAATTGGACAAAAGAAATAGCTGTGCAACATATATATATACATATATATATATATACATATATATATATATATATATATATATATATATATATATATATTAATTGTTAATGTGTTACAAAGGCTTTTCTTTTAGGTGGCCAGTTCTTGCAAGTAATAATATTTCTTAAAATGTGTAAAGTATTCAAACTTGGTTAGTATCTCGCTTTATGCTCAAACAAATTGAACAAGACATGAATGATGGTCTTATAATTTTTTCTATAATCACTTGTCAAAAATTAAAAGAAAAATTCAAAACTAGTTTTCGATAAACTAAATTTATCTTATATATATATAAAATAAAAATTGTTTCATATAAAATTTTTAAATGTGTCAAAACTATAAGTACACAAAGACTATTATTGCTTATTTTCTTTGCATTAATATCAATTTTCCACACAAAAAAGTCTACTTTATATATCAATTATTCATGTACTGTATCCAAACACTAACCATTATGAATTGTATTCCATATTCTTAAACTTGCTCAAAGATGATTTTATTACATGGTACCTCAAAAGAGGAAACATAAATAGAAACAGAGTGGCATACCGAAGCCTTCTTCAAGAACAACAACTACAATGATCAAATCCACAACATCCTTCAAAATACAACAGTTAGTGGTAAACATAAACGTTGAAAACAATTGTGTTGTTCCTCGTCTGGGGATCAAAAGTGAGGGTGGAGGACTCAACATAGCCCCTGGCAAATCTGAAAACACCAGTGCCACCAATCACAGGAAACTCCCTCACCTTGTGAGCAATGGGACTTCTCCCCACGAACGTGATGGTGCTACCATTGTACTTTCCTTCGGTCAACGCGAAGTTCATAATCACCAAAAGGGAAAACTCTTTTTGTGAAGCAGAGGAGTATAACCCTTCAGCACTGCCCACAACCTTTGAGTACAACTCGGGTCCTAGGGTCAACACGTTGTCGAATACTCCCACAGAACCGAAGGTGGTGGTTGTGGTGTACTTTGGTTGTGGTGGAATGATTCTAACAGAGGAAGGGTTGCTTCCACTGAAGATTTCGTGCCAATAGAACCTGAAGTGGCTAAAAGTGTGCTTCTTCTTGTAGCTTAAGGACTTAGGATCTACTGACCCCACGAAACCTGTTTCTTTGTCTGCTGAGATGGAGAGGACATAGCAGGAGATGACAAGGAACGCTAAGAGGAATTTGGTAGCCATGGTTACGGTGGTTAGAGAAAGTGGAGTACATGAAGAGCAATTAATGCAAGAATTTATAATGTGGGAAGAAATGGAGTAGGTGTGTGTGCTTGAGCTTCTCTTGCATGAGATTAATTTAACCTACCACCTTAATTGTAGGAGACTTGAATGAAGACAATGTAATTTGTATTATTATTATTATTATTATTATTTAATAATAATAATAATAATACAAAGTTGTTAAAATATAAAACTAATTTAAGAACTTTGAGTATTGAGATCTTACATAAATTAAATATAAAATGAATTAATAATATATAAGTGTATATAAGTAAGAATAGATGTTATTTTAAAAATCTAAGTTTACAAAATTGAATTAAATTTATAATTTATTTTCTAAAATAATATCAAATTTATTCAAAATTTATTAAATTTATTATTTATTAGACTTATCATATTATTATATTATTCACTAATAGATGATTATCAGATTATTTATTAATACATATATAATTTTATGAGATTATTTATTAATATATAATTTCACGCGTAAAATGCAAGTCAACTTCTTAATATTCTTAATATTAAAAAGTGAATAAGCTCATGATAAAGGAGAAAAAGACTTGTTCCTACCAAACTCTTTAAATTTTGACCGGCTACAAGGTGATTGATTTCTCTAATAATATAAACTTTTACCCACTTGTGATAAAGTATGTTTTTCAAAAGATATAAACTTTATTATTTTGCCTTTTACGCGTGACATCGTGATCAGAGAAACTATAAAAGGGGTGATGTTTGTCTAAAATATGAAGTCATGGAGATGACAATTGAAAAACATATGTTTGGTTAGTGTCATTGTTTTGTTTTTCTTCTGAAGAAATAAGAAATACTATACATGAACGTGGACAATGTCGTGTTTGTTTGTTGCAATGTAATTATTTAATGGGTTTGCACTTGTATATGTAAGTTGGATTATTATAATAACCGACCACGCCATTTGCCACCACGATTTATGGGAAAATATTTATATTGAGGAGAGTTTGAAGATTTTAGAGAGGGAAAGAGGGAGATAATAATGGAAGAATAAGAGATTTGAGGATTTTTCAAATTGGAAGAGAATGTGTATATAAATGGGAGACATAATTCGTTCTGCATTTATATTATTTAGTGATAATTTCTTTTTAGTGTAGAAATTATTTAGTGATAATTTTTTTTTCTTAAGTATGTAAGTGTGTGATTGTTCATGTAAGAGTAAGAAGGTTGAAGAGTAAATTATTATTTTAGTTTTTGAAAGGGTAATGGCAGTTCTTCAAAATAAGAAAATAATATTAAATAAAATCTTGAAAATAAGTTATTGTCTTGTACTTGTACAACTCACACTCATTGTAGTTTCTAAATTTTAAAGTTTATCGCCGTTAAGAGACCTAGTAACAAGGAATCTCATAATTAATATGTTTCAGTTTCAATAATTTATTTGACATTTTTCTATAATCAGAAAGTACTATGGCAATACCTCACTCTTTAGAAATTAAAACTTTTTACTTTAGAATAAGTAAAAGGTTTAATCATTTACACTATTTAGGATTTTTTCAATTGGGTCCTCATTCTTTAAAATATCTTAATTAAATCTCTCAATATGAAAAATTGGATCAATTAAGGACTTGCCGTTAAATTTGGTGGATAACGTTAAAATTCAGTGTGTGATATCTCTGACGTGGCAACTGAATTGGATTTGTGTTATTTTTGAATTAAATTTTATTGAAACAAATGAAACGTAACGTTTTAATAAAAAAGCAACTTTTAAATAAAACTTCTCCCCATTCTTGCTCAACACCCCAGAGACCTAGGGTCTCCTTCGATGGAGACTCGTCTCCGCCGCGACTGCGTGCCACCATCTCCACCACTGAGATCGACCATTGGGAGCCACGGTCTAAGGCGTCGCCGACGACGCCGTTCGCCACCAAGTCGTTGGGCACCGCAAGGGTTCTCCCCTCTATTTTTCCCGCGCGAGAGTTCTTCTCATTCATGAACGACGCCGACCGTTCGTCGTTGCCGCCAAGCCAGAGCGTCGCTCTCCGTTGAGCCCGCCGCCGTCATCGTCGGGCCTGTCGCCAGCGCTGCCAAGAGCCAATGGTGCTTCCTAGGGCCGATGGTGTTGCTCCCTTCTTCTTCTTCTGTTCTGATTAGTGTAGAACTCTCCCTATGTTTTCGTGCTTTGATTGGTTTAGCTCTTGGGATTTTGGTGATGACGGTGTCGTGAGCGTGGGTGAGGATGGTTGTGGCTGGGATGTAGATTGGGAAACAAAAGCAAAGATGAATGGAGTGAGTGTCTTAGTGATGTTTACAGTCTTCTTTTTGACAATTGCAGTTCTATGCTAATTGTTACTTCTTAATATTGTATTTCAGAATAAGTTAATGTTGGTGTAAATGTTTATCTTGATATTGTACTGGACATAAAATATTTTGGTGGTAATCTTGAGATTGTAGAAGACTTTTAATTTCCCGAATTGTTTTCAACGCGTTTTTAGTTGTTTTCTATTTAAACGTTGCGATTTTATTAAAACGTTGCTTTTCATTTGTTTCAATAAAATTTAATTCGAAAATCACACATATTCAACTCACTTGATCATATATTGTCATTCATTGCCACGTCAGTAATGTTACGCTGCCATGCACAATGGATTTTAACGTCATCCACCCAATTTAACGGTAAGCCCTTAATTGATCCAATTTTTCATATTCAAGGACTTAACTGAGACATTTTAAAAAATAGGACCTAATTGAAAAAACCCTAAAAGAATAGAGATATTCTAAATTATTAAACAAAAATAAAAAGTAATTATATCTTGTGTAGAATTATCATGATATGAAACTAAGTGTATTTATTGAATAAGTGTATTTACGGAATTATATTATTTTCATTATTCATGTCTATGTTTATCGGAATTAAATCATAATGTCATTGTTACATATTATTGTTTTTATTATTCTCTTATTACTATTATTATCATTGTTTCTTATAATTGAATAGGTAATTCTTTATTTAAAATTTTAATTATTATATTTAAACATTTTTAATTCAAAGTTTTATTTTTAATTTCTAATTTCAGAATTATTTTTTTGTCCTCTAATATTTTTTTTACAAAATGTCATTTCCTAAAAGTTAAAATGTTTTTAATTATTATAAAAAAAATTAAATATGTTTTTAGTTTATTGATGCCAAATTTAATTTTTTCCTTTTGTTCAAAACTTTAATATATTTTAATCTTCAAATTCTTGAAATGAATAAACATAGCTATTTTAACTCGTTAAATCATGTTTTTACGTGTCAAACGTATGTTATGTTAATATTTAAGTTATTTACACTAATTTACACATTACTATTTCAATGTCAATTGAATTTAATATATTAATTAGAAAACGTGTAATTGTATTAAAATAATTACATTCATTTATTTTTAAATTTTAGAAACTAAAATATATCAAAATTTTAAATTTTATATCAAAATTCAGATACTAAAAATATATCTAATCCTTTTAAAAATATCAAAATCAATTCTTTTTCTTTAAGAAAATTAAAAACACAATGACATCTGTGAACATAATCTAAATGTGTTTTATAAAGGGTTAAATAGATTTTTGGTCTCTTAGTGAAAATTGAAATTAGTCATTTTTCAAAACTTTGGTCTAATTTAGTCTCTCAATTTCAAAACATTTTTGCTTCAATCTTAACTAAGAAACGCGTTTGAAACATCAAATAAAGCTAGCAAATTTTGGTTAAAAAGATTAAATTTATATATTTCTGAAGTTGGGAAACTAAATTAGGCCAAAATTTTGAAGATGAACTAATTCTAATTTTCACTAAAAATTAAGGGATAAAAAATATATTTAACCCTTTTATAAACGAATTTGAGCCTCTAATGTTTCTTTTTTATATAATCTTTTGTTGATAAAAAAAATGTGAACACAGTCTAAGAAACGGAGAAGATGATTTTTGCAGTCTTCAGCCATTCAAACAATTTCATTTCTTATAGAAAAATACACGCAGTCCAAATTCTCATCAATAGAAACAAATATATATATATATATATATATATATATATATATATATATATATATATATATATATATATATATATATATATATATATATATATATATATATATATATAAACTATTGAAGTCGCATTAGTGACCTACCCTCCGTTCGTCACTTAAACACACATTTTTATAAGTCTATTTAAGGACAAGCAATTATATTTTTCTTTAGTTTACTAATAAACTTTTACTTTCTCTTATTAAGGCAATGTCCCGACCAGAGTTTGATTTTAATAATTAGTGAATAAAACGTGCTTTGGCTACAACGAAAAGCTTGCCAACAAAATAAGTAGTCAACCTTACGTGACAATTTCTTATTAAGTGATTTTTTTTCCAAGAGAAAGAAAAATCATTATAAATTAAATTGATCAGCATACAAATTAAAATAAAACATAAAAAAATACGAAAAATATTTTGCACTCCTATGAAAGACTATTTTTTGTATTCTGCCGACAGAGAAACTCATAATTCAGAAACATTTGTTAATTGCCCTTTCGTAATAATCAAATAGACTATAATCTAAAGTAGTTAGAATTGCCATCTTGGTCTTATTAATTATTTGGAAAAACCAGCTTTACTTTTTCCTTTTTTAATCATCAATTATTTAGTCCCACGTTCTCTGTGTCAATTATTACTTTAAGATTTTCAAATCAGAGGTAGATGGTTAATGTTAAAGAACTTTTTTTTTTTTGTTCATACGACCTCTAGGAGTTGAGATAAAAATGCTCCAAATTCTTATTTTAAATATTATAAATTTTGAAGCAAGAAGAATAAATATTTAAACTGTTTTGAGTTTCAAATTCTAAATAATATGAAATTACTAAACGTGTAAGAATAGTTTACATGTTTAAGAAATTAAAATTAAATTATAATATATAAATGAGATTAAATTTATATTTAAATTTTATCATTTTAATATAATACATTAAAATAAATTTAAATATTTCGTTTTCCTTTGATACGTCCTTTTTAAAGAAAAAACGAAACTTTAGATTTTAACGCAAAATGATATTTGGACACCTTATTTGACATTACTTTGACACTACACACGTGACAAAGTTTTATTGGTTGTTTTTAATTAAAAAAATAAAATGATTTTATTTCTGAACCAAGGGCAAAGATGGAAGTGAAAAAATCAATTTTTTCAGTTTCGCGGTTTCCTCTTTCTCTCTCATTCTCTCTGGTTATCTGATGAAACAGGTTTCTTCTCGCCCTCTGTCGCCTCTCGCCCTCTCGACCTCTCGCCTCTCGCCCTCTCGCCTTCTCGCTCTCGTCTCCACTCAAAGTTGTTGCCAAGATCACTCTCGTCTCGCGTCTCGCCTCTCGCCCTCTCGGTGTCGCCCTGTCGCTCTCGCCTTGTCGTTGTCGCCTCTCGCCCTGTGGCCTCTCGCCCTCTGGCGCTCTCGCTCTCGTCTTCAACCATTGTTGTGGCCCTGTCTGCGTTGAAGCCCTAAGTTTTGTTGTTGAAGCGTTGAAGCCCTTAGTTTCTTTGTTGAAGACCTTTCCCTTGCGTTCATCAGTGGCGGTGTCATCTGTTGTAGTGGTGTTTTTTTTTTCGTACCCTTCGTGTGTGGTTCGTCCTCTTTGTCGCTTTGGTCTTGGTGTCGCGGTGCGTATCGGCTACGTTGATTTTGGTAAGTGGGAACTGATGGTTATACTATGTTCTTTGTCGTTGTTATCCATTAACTTTTTGTTCATTCGCAAACCATAATGATGTCCAAATACTATGTTGATTTCGCGCAGGTTCAATGACATCCCGAAAACCAAGTGTAAGATTGAATTTAAATTTTCTTTATTTTTGGTTTGGTTGATGTTTTGGTTTATTGTATTTATGATTTTTTTATTAATGATTTGTAGTGGCGCCTTCGTGTCTCGATGCAATCGGCAACCCTTATTGAAATGAATAGATTATTGAAAAAGTCTCATGTAGAGCGCATTAGGATGACACCATTTCACTGGTGCGTACAAATTTTAAAACCTGTGGAAGTGAATTTGAAATTGTTGAAGCGTATGGTTAAAAGGTGGGTTGGGAATGATGTAAGTTTTAGGGTTAGTCAACAACTTGTTCCTTTTACTACTTTAGATGTATTTATGGCTACCGGTTTAGGTATGGGTGGTCTAGATGTTCCTCTAAATGAGTGTGTAGTTGGATCCGTTGGCAAGATTTTTAATCCGAAGACCACTACCAAACAGGATTTGATTGATATGTTTCATTTGATTGTGAGCGATGAGGAAGTACATGTTGACGTAGTGTTTAGGTTATACATTTTGGTATGTTTAGTAACCTTTTTTTTGCCTAGGAAATCTAAATATGTCGCAAACACGCCTTATGTTGTTTTAGACGACTTAGATAATTTGTGTTTGTATAATTGAGCTTCATGTGTACATAAACACCTTGTACAAAGCTTAAAAAACTCAAAGAAGAAGATTATGTCGGGACGAATCAAGAAGTCCCTTAGTCTTAGTGGGAACATGGCTGCGTTGCAGGTAACATGATTTACTGAATAATGTTTTTTTAAAGCATCTTACAATTTGGCTAACTGTTTGCTTTTGATAATTGAAGGTATGGGCGGTGGAAAGATTGTCCTTGCACCAGCACACAAGTCACAGGTGGTTCCCATGCATTTGGATTGGGTACCCATTTACCGCAAAGAAAAAAACAATTAAAATAATATTTAAGACCGGAGATGTAAGTCTTTTAAAGTTTGTTTAAATTATTTGATGGATATATTTGAGTAATGTTGATGTTTGTGTTTGTTACAATTACATCTTGATTGGTATGTAAGTCGAACGGATCGTCATAATGTTGAACTTCGTATTGCATTGGGAATGGATGACATTGGGTTGTCTAAAGGTGAAGAATCAAAGGGTAAAGCATCAAGGATTCAGGAATCAGATGACGAAAGCACCGACACTGCCACGTGGCTAGAAGATGCTGATGCAATATTGAAGAAGGCGAACTCTGAAATAGCGTCATTGCATGGCCACATTTCAAGGCTAACGAAGGAGTTAATGGACCTTCGTGAATTTCCAATTCAAAACGAAGAATCTGCATTTGGTGATCCTGGAGAAGGACTTGGTGCAGGTGACGAAGATGTCGGCAGTGGAGACGATGACCACCCTTTAGGGGATGAAGAAGCATCAGTTGGGGATGAAGAACCAGCATATAAAGATGACGAAGCTGGAACCTCTGAGCACCGTCCTGATTATATTGATGTTGACGATGGACAAGACGATGTTCCTGAAGGGTTGGTACCTATGGTAGTTCCCCCTCTCCGTAGTTATCTTGGTTATCCTACTGCCTCGGATGTGGACGTTGACCGATTATACCATGCAGTAAGCCATTGGGACAAAAAGAAAAGAAATAGGTAATTGTTTTGATTTTCATAATTTTATTGTGATAGACGAATGTGTGTCAATTAATAACATTTGATTATTTTCAGAGTTGTTTGTGAAATAATGGGGGAGTTCTTGGAGGATAGTTGAACATTTGATTATTTGGGATAGTTAAACATTTGATAGACGAATGTGTGTCAATTAATAACATGGTAAGTTTTATGTTACATTTGTTAATCTTTAGTTATCTTGTTTTTTTGTTCATTGAAGGTTGTGCGGTGTTTTATTTCGTAGGTGGTGTTATTTGCGTCAACCATGTTGATGCACAACTAGAGAAAGTTGACTGGTGTTGTGAAGAGGCTTAATTTTAATTCCATATACGCGGTACATTTGTATTTATTTCATATGATTATCTTTGTAGAAATAATGTGCAATGCCTTGATGCATTAGAAATTGTTGATAGGGCTATATTCTTGGTGACTTTAGGAGACGACGTCCCGAAAATCAAAATCAGTACTCTCTTAGTAGTTACACGTCCTATATGAGGTCTAATCTATTTGGTCTTGGAGACATTCCCAGTGCTGACTTTGTGAGTTAGTTAGTTTATTATGTAATTATTATGTTTCGCAAATGTTGATTGTTCAAGCATTGACATGTGTTTTTGTTTGTTTATAATTGTTTATGCCCTTTATCCATGATCAGCATTGGTGGTGCTATGCAGTGAAAATTAGCACATTAGAACTATATGTCATTGACTCAATGGGGAAGGGTGTAAGAGATAGGACACGAATTGACAAATTTGTGGTATGATATGATAGTTAATTTTTTGGAACAATTTTGTTCGTGTGATTTAATGATGTTTTAATGAACTTGTTAATGAATATCTTTGGTATGGTAGGGTGAAAACATGGCCAAATTCTTTTGCATGTTGTACAATAGACCCGAAGGGAGTATAGGTCCATTGTCCGTTAAACAAGCAAATATCCCATCCCAACCAAACTTGTAAGTTGTTTTAATAATTCTATTGAAATATTTGGATATTTTATTATCGTTTTTTGTAATAACTGATAAATGGTTGTATTACTTAAGATATGATTGTGGAGTTATCATGTTAAAAGCCATGGAAATGTGGGATGGAGAGGATAGATACAATGGGAAGAGCATGCTGGAGTACACAAATGTAAGTATCAATTTCATTGTTAGCAATGTTTGATGATTTTGTTAATTATACTAAAGTTTACAACTATTTTTTTTCAGGAGGAGTTAAGTCAAATTAGAAAGAACTATATCAAATACTGGATCTTAGACAACGAGAACATTAGAATATTTGATGCGTTAGATGAATATGGGTTGTTGTAGGATTTGATGGATATGTACAAATGATTAATGTATTCATTTCATATGTATTTAGACGAACAGTGATATATGTATTCATCTTCAATTGTAATAAGTAATGATTGTTACAGACAATGATATATGTATAGCAATTCTAATTTGAATCCTATATGATTTATATCCAACCAATATTATGTACAATGTGTATCTATTTATCTCAAATGTATATGAATGTGAATTGTTGTTTGTATATTGATCATATTGAGCAACTTTAAGTTAATATAGGTGTGAGTTGAGGTTTAGAAAAGGGTCTGGTAAACGTTTACAGGCCACTGCAAACGTTTACGCGAGTGAAGTATAGAATTTGTAAAGAAAGTAAAAGTGAAGGAGCCAGTTTTTATAACACGGGGGACCAATTTTGATTACAGTGATATTTTCCAATGAGTCCAATGCATGTTGGTGGAAATTGTTTGTAAATTGTGTTGAGAGTGTTAGAGGTCATGTTATGGCTCTTAAGGGTGAAGGAATTGGGCCATGTTAGTCATTTGAGCAACCTAAGTGGATTGGAGCAACTTAAGTGAAAACAGGCCCTGGTAATCGTTTACTTGTTGACTCACTAGCAAGCGTACCAGATCGTTCCAAGTAATATAATTGGTAAAACTCAATATCGTTCTTCCTAAGAGACTCGAAGGCCTTATCGTTTGTGCGAATTGAAATCGTAAGACTTGTAAGGAAAAATTAATTGTATGGAATGCAAAAACACAAAATAAACATGCAATGCGTTGATTCAATTGACGAAAAAACTATGGACGAATGAAGTTGTTGGGGGTTTACAATTTCATCTTATCCGCTCTCTCTTATCTACTCCTCTTGTTTAAATTGCTTTCTTATCTAATTGTTATGCAAACTTTCTTGGCCTACCCTTAGCCCGATCCCTCGACGAAAAGAGCTTATTACTAATTACTGGCTTGCTATCCCTAGCCTCCCCTAGTAACTAGCAATGCATTACCGAACAGAAGCAAAACCAATTGATCGTCCTACCTCCCTATCCCTAGGTGGTATTTCATTAATCAAGGAATTTCTCACCAGTTCATGACATTATTGTACGTTCCCGTATCAATAGAGACAAACAACAGTTATCGAATGAGTTAAACGATAAAAGCTTTAAGCGCAGAAGAGAACCCAACAATTGATAATCAAAGCATATGACAATCATATAAATAAACAAGAGTTTCAATAATAGAGAGTTTCAAAAAATTACATTGTTTCCCCCAACAACAAAAGGGTTTAGTTCACCATTGTCATGGTGAACCTAGATGAAATTAATGGAAGAATGGAAGAGCAAACCCTAAATAGGATGAAAAGGAGCCTAAGCATCCAAGAGATGTTCTCCAGAGAGTGAAAATTAGGTCTGACCGTCCTCTTCTGTCAAAAGAATGAGAAGGAAATCGCAATAGGGCTATTTATAGCTGAGGAGCGTAACAGAAAACAGGCCCAAGCCCAGCAGACAACCGCTCGGCGTCGCACTTATGCTGCCCGGCGGTTTGCCCACAATTGCGCCACCGCCTGGCGCTAGGGGTCCACCGCCCGGCGGTTTGCCTCTAATCGCAAATCCGCCTGGCGGCCACGCCAGGGTGCCAACTCCTCGCATTTGCCCGCCCAGCGGTGTATTTTTGCCGCTGGGCGGTTCCTAGACTCTTCTATTCTTAGTTTTCTTCCTCTGTCTTGAGTCTAAGACCTTCATCTTCAACTCCATTCTTCATTTCCATCAAAATTTCTACAAAACAATGCAAAACAAGCATAATATCGCTAAAAACATCTTTTAACTCTCGACTAACTCATTTATTGAGTTTTGCTTGATTCTAAGCTCGTTCTAAGCAGTAAAGGGAGTAATTTGGTCTAAAATAACATATGAAAAATAACGGTTTTTCAACCGTTATCAACAGGGCAGTGTAAACGTTTACATGAGTGAATTTGAGAAATTGTACAGAAAGTTGACCTGAAGGAACCAGTCCTGATAACACAGGGGACCATCTATGATTTGTGTGATTTTTTGCCATGAGTACACTGCATGTTATTAGAAATTGTTGGTAAAGTGTGTTTGGAGTGTTGGAGGTCATGGTTGGGCACCCAAAGGTGATGGAATTGGGCTATGTTAGTGATTGGAGCAACTTAAGTGAAAACAGGCCCGGGTAATCGTTTACAGGGCCGTGTAAACGTTTACGTGAGTGAATTTGAGAAATTGTACAGAAAGTTGACCTGAAGGAGCTAGTTCTGATAACACAGGGGACCACTATGATTTGTGTGATGTTTTGGCATAGGTCCACTACATGTTATTGGAAATTGTCGGCAAAGTGTGTTTGGAGTGTTGGAGGTCATGGTTGGGCACACAAAGGTTATGGAATTGGGCCATGTTAGTCATTTGATAAACTTAAGTGAAAACAGGCCCTGGTAATCGTTTACAGGGCAGTGTAAACGTTTACGCGATTGAATTTCACAATTTGTACAGAAAGTTCACCTGAAGGAGCCAATTTTTATAACATAGGGGACCATCTATGATTTGTGTGATTGTTACACATCATGTATGGCAGAAAGCAATGTCTAACATTGGATTTAGTTGACCTTAATGAATAATATTACAAAATAACATTTAATGATAAACATCAAGGCAACTTAAAGAACTAGTCGCGAATAACTTGTTAAAGTTGTCATAATAGCATCTTACAATTATCCATACAAATTAAAAGTTCATTTGCATAAGAAAAAAATGAACAAAATATATCATAATAACACTAATTGGTGTTTGGTTCTTTGGACGATGATGGTTTGTCAGATGGTTGTGGAATGAATTTCTTGAGGATTTCATTAACATGCTTGTTGTTTTCTGCCCACATAGGTAGTCGAATAACAGGTTTTGGTGTTTGTTTGACTAGTTCAATCGTAGGTGGTCCAATTTCAGCCGGAAACACCTTCACTACGTTGCGATGCACTATATTATGGTAGTAGTTTGTTCGAAAAGCAGTGAATGATTTTACCTATAACAACAAAGAAAATGAATTTAAGAAACATCAATGATAGGCTTTTATAACTGAGTTTATGTTAATTTCAGAATGATGTCTTACAAGATTGAGTATCATAACGGAGCCAACTCCAATATGATTTCCATATTCAGGATCTTGAAGAACTTTCTTGTGCAACGAAGCCTGCAATGTCCCTGTTGGATCCTGTGCACATTTAATCATTCATTAGTTGACATAAAAAAGAAATGTTGAACTTCAAAACAAAAAATACCTTGATTGTCAGTTGGATGTCTCCGACACCATTAGGTTTGCATTCTTCAATATGCAAGCAACAAAAGGAAGCACCTGTGACGATTTTGCCTCTTTAAGGGAGTTCAAGTTCTCCATTTTTCCGTCTGTAACGAGTTCTGTATTTGTCAATGTAATGTGATTAACATATAAAAACCTGTAAATGGAAAACATAATTGTCGACAAACATGATTTGAAGTTATGTTGTACCATGGTGTTGAATAAACATTTCAGCCCATTTCCAAGCATTTGAATTAAAATCTCGTTCAAATGTTGCTTGAGCAACATCAAGATCAATTATCCACCCTCAACACACACCTTAAAACCAAAAACATCAAAAAACAAACCAAAGTTTGCCAAGAATTGCAAATTTTACATTGTGGTCCCCTATGTACAAAAAATTGGCTCCTGCAGAACAACTTTCTGTACAAATTGAACAAAACATTCGCGTAAACGTTTACCCCCATCCTGTAAACGATTACAACACCTTTTTTCACTGCACTTGATTCAGGATTTTATCCAAGTACTTTTAGTGAACACAAGAACTTCCTCAATGCAAGTTAGGGTCCCCAAATTCAATTATCCACCCCCAACACACACCTAAAAACCAAAAACATCAAAAACCAAACCAAAGTCTGCCAAGAATTGGAAATTTTACATTGTGGTCCCCTATGTTCAAAACACTGGCTCCTGCAGAACAACTTTCTGAACAAATTGAACAAAACATTCGACTAAACGTTTACCCCCATCCTGTAAACGATTATAATACCTTTTTTCACTGCACTTGATTCAGTATTTCTGTTAACAAATTGGCAAGCGTACCAAATCATTTCAAGTAATAATAAATGGTAAATCCAAGTATCGTTTTTCCAAGAGACTTACGGCACTAAACTGTTGTACTTTTACTTAACCAATCGAGACTATAAGAACAAAATAATTTGGGGTTTTTGAATTTAAAGTACGGAAAAATAAACATGAATGCAATTTGATCAATTGAGGTTAAACACAAAAGTGGATGGATGATGTTGATAAAATGAGGTGGATTTGTTGCTAGGATTCAGATTTCACCTAATCACTCTCGTATATCTATTATTCTTATTAAATTCGCTTTATTATCGTATTGTCATGCAAACTTTCTTGGCCTCCCCTGAACCCAATCGCTCGGCGAAAAGGGCCTATTACTAATTACCGGCTTGCTATCCCTAGCCTCCCCTAGCAACTAACAACGCATTACAAACAGAAGCAAATACAATTGGTTGTCCTACCCCCCTATCCCTAGGTGGTACTGCTTAACCAAGGAAATTCTCACCATTTCGTGACATTATTGTACGTCCCCGTATCAATAAAGGCAAATATCAGTTACCGGATGAGTTAAACGATAAAAGCTTTAAGCATAGATGAGAACCCAACAATTGATAATAAACGCATATGCAAGCATATTAATAAAAAAAGAATTTCAATATAAGAGAGTTTAGAGGTTACATCTTTCCCCAACAACAAATAAGATTAGTTCTCCATCGTCATAGAGAAACTAGGTGAATAATGGAATGAAAGAGATACAAACCCTAAAAAGGAGAAAAGGAGAGTTGTCACCATCTCCAAATCTACCCCAAAGGGGTGAAAAATGTGTTTCTGTGCCTAAGCCATCAAAAGATACAAACCCTAAGACGTTCTGGCCTTTAAATAGGGCATAAAAATAACATAAAACAAGCCCAAGCCCAAACAGATCATAAAAATCACAGAAAACAGGTCTAAGCCCAGCAGACAACTGCCTGACGTCGCACTTATGGCGCCCGGCGATTTCCCCACAATCGTGCCACCGCCTGGCGGCAGGGGTCTACCGTCCGACGGTTTCCCTATATCGCCAAACCGCCTGGCGGCATGGGTCTAGCGTCGGACCGCCCAGCGTTGGATTTTGGCTCTGGGCTGTTCCTAGACTCTTCTTTTCTGCATGTTTCTTCCTCGTTCTTGAGTCTAAGACCTTCATCTTCAATCCCATTTTTCACTTTTATCAAAATTGCTGCAAAACAAGCATAATATCTCTAAAAACAGCCCTTGACTCTCAACTGACTCATTTATTGAGTTTTGTTTGATTTCAAGCTCATTCTAAGTAGTAAAGGGAGTAATTTGGTCTAAAATAGCACATGAAAATAACGGTTTTTCAACCGTTATCACAACCCCAAACTTAGAAATTTGCTTGTCCTCAAGCAAAACAAAACAAAACTAAAGATAAAACAAAACTTGGCTCTCTACACTTTCATCCAATGAGTCGACATTCCTAAAGTACATGATGAGAACTACTCAATTTCAGATCTTCAGTGATGATCAAATCAAGATGCATGCTTTCAATTCAGTTATCTCACATAGTCCTCAACAGATGTTACATATTATGAATGATCAATCCACTAAGCAAAGATGCAGTCATGAAACTTAGAATTTCTCACCAAGCAAGTGTTTCACTCAATCACTCAAGTGTTTAGGGTAACACTCCAACTCTAAATCATTCACAAGTCACATGAAATAAAATTGCCTTTCATCTCAAACAATCAAAATCATCACATGCAAATGCCATCCAAAGGACTTTTCCAAGGCTTGTAATGAGGCTGGGTTATCAAGAAAAATTGGTTTTTCTGGATCACAAAATCTTTGAATCAAGAGAGCTCATTCATCATTCAAGGTACAAGTTTAACTCTCTTTTTCAACCAATCTCATTTGTCCCCAACTTCTTCCCTTTTTCTTTTATTTTTACATTGAGCTCATCTTTCATGATTTTTCCTCTTTCTCATGTATATTTTTCTTTTTCAACACTTGAGCTCAATGCCTTTCTTTTTGCCATTCAAACTTTCCCCACAACCCCAAACTTGAACCTTGAATATACTTACAGTCATTAACCCAATTCAAAGTAAATAAATTCAGCACAAGGGTTTTCATTCTGTTTAGGCCAAGGTTCAAAAAGGGTACAGAACTTTTAAGCACGATTGGCTAAAATTTTGGCTAAGTAAGGGCTTTTCAAAAATGGCCTTGATCATATGACATATACATGCAATTCAATCAATCATCAAGACTTAGGCAATATCATTCATGCTTTCCTATGAATAAGTTCATAAAACAATAAAACTCTGGAGCTCAATACCTCACACAACATGCTTTCTCACACACATTCATTCAACACCCTGCTTAGCATCATAACCACAATCATAAGTCATCACACATCTGTTTCACCAAATATCCACATGCAACGCACTCAATCATCATTCACATCAGATCATCATTAAATAAGCTCATCATGCAAATTATTCAGTCAAACATCTTCAGAAAAGTATTCAAGCCAAGCAGACACTAAAATTAAAATTCAACCTATTATAAAAATTTAAAGTGCAAGAGTAAAGAAGAAAATCTAGGTTGCCTTCTATTAGTGCTTGTTTAACGTCACGAGCCTGAGCCAAACCTGTTTAGCACTTGTTAGTAAGTGCAGATCCTTCCAACACCCATAAGTAGGTGTACCTTCCTGTATCCTTCAGTAGATACCTAAATCTTCTAGCATCCCTCAGTAGATGTTATCCCAGTAGCATTCATCAGCAAATGCAAATTTTTCTTATCTTCATTGGCATCCATCAGTAAATGCCAAATCACCTAACATCCATCAGTAGATGTTGTAGAAGCATCCATCAGTAGATGCTATCATCACTGCCCTCAGAAGCAGCACATAACCCTAATAAAATAAAATAAATAAATAAATAAAATCAAATAAAATCAAATAAAATAAAATCAAAACAACATAAAAGATAAAAAAAAAATTCAGAAACTAGGTTAGAAACTGGGTTGCCTCCCAGCAAGAGCTTCTTTAACGTCATTAGCGTGACCTGGTAAAGCCCAAACACCCATCAGTAGGTGTTGAAAATCTATGTTGGCGTTCTTCCTTCCTGACACCAACAAAATCTCGAAAATTTTCTTGTCACCAACTCTAAGGATTCTCAATCTCAAGAGCGCTCTGTTTGCTTTCATAGTCATGACAACCCATAACCTATTCTTAAATTTCACTGGTGTGTCAGGTTTGGGTTTGTCACTTTTCACATCAGGGTGTTGGTGAAACAATTCTCCTTCCTTATCTGTCTCCTGATGATCTTGTGCTCCTGGTACAAATTTTATCCTGCACACACTAAAGAACATTGCACTAGAGCACAAAATTAGCCCCAAAAAAAATAAAAAATAAAAACAGTAAAAGATAATTTTATTTATTTACTTTTTTAATTTTCGTTTTTTTTAAAGAAAGAGTAAAAAAAATAAAATAAAAATAAAAACAGAAAGATAAAAAGATAACATAAAAGAAAATAAAAAAAATAAAAATAAATAAAATAAATAAAATAAAATAAAATCAAATAAAATAAAATCAAATCAAATAAAATCAAATCAAATAAAAAAAGTCTAATCGATCAAGAATCACACACATAGAATAGTTCTACCTGAGTCCCCGACAACGGCGCCAAAAACTTGTTAACAAATTGAGAAGCGTACCAAATCGTTTCAAGTATTGTGCTTTTGCTTAACCAATCAAGACTATAAGAACAAAATAATTTGGGGTTTTTGAATTTAAAGTACGGAAAAATAAACATGAATGTAATTTGATCAATTGAGGTTAAACACAAAAGTGGATGGATGATGTTGATAAAATGAGGTGGATTTGTTGCTAGGATTCAGATTTCACCCAATCACTCTCATATATCTACTATTCTTATTAAATTCGCTTTATTATCATATTGTCATGCAAACTTTCTTGGCCGCCCCTTAACCCGATCCCTCGGCGAAAAGGGTCTATTACTAATTACCGGCTTGCTATCCCTAGCCTCCCCTAGCAACTAGCAACGCATTACAAACAGAAGCAAATACAATTGGTCGTCCTACCCCCTATCCCTAGGTGGTATTGTTTAACCAAGGAAATTCTCACCATTTCGTGACATTACTGTACGTCCCCGTATCAATAAAGGCAAGTATCAGTTACCGGATAAGTTAAACGATAGAAGCTTTAAGCACAGATGAGAACCCAACAATTGATAATAAACGCATATTCAAGCATATGAATAAAAAAAGAATTTCAATATAAGAGAGTTTAGAGGTTACATCTTTCCCCAGTAACAAATAAGATTAGTTCTCCATCGTCATAGAGAAACTAGGTGAATAATGGAAGGAAAGAGATACAAACCCTAAAAAGGAGAAAAGGATAGTTGTCACCATCTCCAGATCTACGCCAAAGGGGTGAAAAGTGTGTTTTTGTGCCTAAGCCATCAAAAGATACAAACCCTAAGACGTTCTGGCCTTTAAATAGGGCATAAAAATAACATAAAACAAGCCCAAGCCCAAACAGATCATAAAAATCACAGAAAACAGCTTCAAGCCCAGCAGACAACCGCCCGACGTCGCACTTATGGCGCCCGGCGGTTTCCCCATAATCGTGCCACCGCCTGGCGGCAGGGGTCTACCGCTCGACGGTTTCCCTATATCGCCAAACCGCCTGGCGGCATGGGTCTAGCGTCGGACCGTCCAGCGTTGGATTTTGGCTTTGGGCTGTTCCTAGACTCTTTTTTTCTGCATGTTTCTTCCTCGTTCTTGAGTCTAAGACCTTCATCTTCAATCCCATTTTTCACTTTTATCAAAATTGCTGCAAAACAATGCAAAACAAGCATAATATCTCTAAAAACAGCCCTTGACTCTCAACTGACTCATTTATTGAGTTTTGTTTGATTTCAAGCTCATTCTAAGTAGTAAAGGGAGTAATTTGGTCTAAAATAGCACATGAAAATAACGGTTTTTCAACCGTTATCAATTTCATCAAAGTACTTTTAGTGAACACAAGAACTTCCTCAATGCAAGTTGGGGTCCCCAAATTCAATTATCCACCCCAACACACACCTAAAAACCAAAAACATAAAAAAAAAAAACAAAGTTTGCCAAGAATTGCAAATTTTACATTATGGTCCCCTATGTACAAAAAACTGGCTCCTTCAAAACAATTTTCTGTACAAATTCCACAAATCACTCGCATAAACGTTTACCATCATCCTGTAAACGATTACATGACCCTTTTTCACTGGACTTGATTCAGGATTTCATCCAAGTCCTTTTTTTGAACAAAAAAACTTCCTCAATGCAACTTGGGGTCCCTAAATTCAATTATCCACCCCCAACACACACCTAAAAACCAAAAACATAAAAAAAATCCAGAGTTTGCCAATAATTGCAAATTTTATATTATGGTCTCCTATGTACAAAAAACTGGCTCCTGCAGAACAACTTTCTATACAAATTGAACAAAAAATTTGCGTAAACGTTTACCCCCATCCTGTAAACGATTACAACACCTTTTTTCACTGAACCAGGTTTCTCTATTCAACTAAGAATGTTACCTATGTCCACATGCATTGTTTCTTTCGTCCTTAAGTTCAACAACAATAAAAATATCTGTCAACTTTAATATTTAACAACTACATGGTAACAATATATCCCAAAGGCAATGACATAACTCATTCATTTAACTTTAATACTATGTCAAACAATGAAAGTTCAAGCTAACATTCATTACAATTGAAATTACTAAACAAATCTATCAACAATAAAACATCTCTCAACAACAAGGAAAGTTTCAAATCTGTAAACATATCATAATGTCACACATATTTTATTCTTAAAGTTCTAGTAAAAGGAGTTTTAAGAGCTTTGGTCTTGAACCTCGTTCGTGAACCCTTCCTGACATAAGTCTTCAATGCAGCTGCATCACTGGACATGCCTCTCGGGGAGATGCCTTCCGGGGAAATGGCTCTCGGGGAGAAGGAAAGATCTTCACGTGCCACACTCGGTCCACCTTCCTCCGGTCTTCTTCATCTAGATTTTTCATAAGCAACCTCTTGGTCCAACTTAAGAACCCCCCTTTTAAGCCCTGCAACTAGATTTTGTTGATGCTCCAATGTACGCATAACACTGTCTTTGAGGTTTCGTTTCAATATTTTCTTTGCTGAAGGTGGTTTCTCAACTTTTGTTTTCAGGCTAGGTTCGTCATCTTTGTAATCATTCGTTGCACCAACATCAAAATCATCAACAACCTGAAATTCAACAAATAATATCATACCACCAATACATATATCATAACATAAATCACTCAAACATTAAACATCATACCACACCACTCTCGAAAGCTTGTTTCACAATGTTGTCTCCCAAATGTACATTCATCCAATGCAAAATTCTAGGAGATTTATGTATTTGACCTTTGGGAGGTAAAAATTTCTCACAAAACCAAACCTACACAAAATTCATCATCGCAAAGGGTACTCAAAAATACAATTCAATCCACAACTCACAACACAATTAAAAATGAATTAACAAAATATTACCTGCAGCATGTAAGTACATCCATCAATGTAAACATTGCTTGTGCCTTTTCCTTTCTCAATCCATCTGAAGCATTGCACAAACTACGTACCAAGTAACGGTACAGTAAACTATCCCAACAATAATTACCCAACCCACTTAAATTATCAACAATTTCATACAAAACTTGAAACACTCTTCCATTACGATTGGGAAATAATAACTCAGATATCCCAACTAAAATATACAGACTACAAAAATCAGAACAAGGAATCTTCTTCTTACGTTTCCTCATCATACATTTGTAAACCAACTCCAAATCTTTTGTGTCTTTCCCTACATATATAACACATGAACTTTTTTTATAATTTTCTTTCAAGTTCAAGTCCTTACCATCTGTACTCAACCCCAGACCTAAACAAAAGTCATTCTCAGTCATAGGGACTTCTTTATCTCCGATTACAAAACAACCATCAGAGTCAACCCACTTCACAACTAATTCACTCAATATATTCCTAGCCAACCTAACTTTAGGACTCAAATCTAGGAACCAACCAAACGGAGGCCCAGAAATCAATGACCGCTGCTCCTCTGTCAATTCCTTGTTCAAAGTTGATATATACTTCGTGGAAAATGAGTGCTTAACCGTCAACTGCATCAACCACAAATGTTCAAAACCCTAAAAAAAAAACTGATGCCAACTTCACACAAAATGGAGAAAACAAAAATAGCCCAAGGATGATGGCGCTTATCTTCGTTGAAGAACTGGTCATTTCAAAACAAAGGGATGAGAAAACCACACCAAGATCGAAGAGATGAGACATAAACACCAAGGACGAAGAACGATGGCTAACACGGCAACGACGTCGAACAACACAACGAATAGGATAACGTCAGCGATGGGCAAGAACGAAGGCCACAACCAAACCAGAAAGTGGCAACGACAGTGAGATATGGAGAAATGAGAAGAATGAAAACGTTTCCCTCTAATGAAACAGGTCAAGGGCAAAAACGGAAATAAGAAATTCAAATCTGGTCCTAAGTTGTGACGTCACAATTTTTTTTTTCCAAAAAAAATTGAACCAATTACAGGCCGCCACATGACAGGGTCAAAATGGTGTTATAATTTTGGTGTCAAAATATCGGGACGCTTTTCAAACGGACAAATAGGTCAAAAAGGGTGAATGATTATAAGGATGACATTCTCATTAATTTATTCATTAATTAAGTTTCCACTCTTAGGCAAACCTACCAACTAATATTCTTTACGTCTTATTTCTTTGAAAACAAAGGTGTTTATCTTTTTTATTTTTTTTAATTGGCACCACATTCATTCCCGTTATCCTAGAAGCATACCAGAACTACGTTTCCACGAAACTAATAAATAGGTTAAAGCAAGACCAATAATGACACATATAAGTTGACTAGGATTCTTTTTTTTCTTGTTATAATACCTCTCAACCTTTATTTGTTCATAAAATTTAATTTAATCATTCTACTTTTAAAATGTTTAATTTGATCTTTCAGCTTTTGTAGAATTCAATGTAACTAACCCTTTTGTCTAAATTAAGCCAATTGCATGAGAAAGTAAAATTTAATGATGGTGGCAAATTTATATTTTGTTCAAGTTTATGATCACCACTAAACGATAAACGCTTAACGACAATTACAAATGGTTAATATAACTATTTGATAATTTCCTTATCAATATTTCAATTTAAAAATTTTAGAAATGGCAAGTAATGACCGCTTTTTTTAGGAAAAAAATGTAAAGACACTTTAGAAACCAACATTTCAGTAAGTTGGAATATAAAATAAATTATTATAATAAAACTATAGAACTTTACTAGCATTTTCATATCATGAAATATTATTAATTGGAATAATAATTTAATATAATATTTATAATGTTGAATTTTAAACTTTGAAACAAATTTAAAATTAAACTGTTATATCAATAAACTTTACATTAGTACAAAATACCCAAAACGGCCAAAATTGACAATTGATTCACAAAAAACATCGGGGTTTATTGCCTCCTATCTTAAGAAAATTTTACAACTTTATCTAAACTACATATATTACATTTTTCAAAATATGGTCTAGACCAATCTAGATGTAATAAAAAATTGAATTTATAATTTATTTTAACTATATAATTTAGAGTTTTTCAATCAAATTTAAATTAGATTAATTTATATTGAATTCACTTTTTCAATAAGATTAAATTGAGTATGATTTATTTAATATATTTTAATATTAGATTTATCAATTATGAATTGAATCAACTTGACTTGTCTAACGTTTGGGACAATAAGGCTCAATCTTCGAACAATACTAACTTAGCTCGACCTTTGGTCTGGTTTGACTAGACTTAATTTTCGATCAGGTTTGACTTGGCTCGACCTTCAGTTGGTATTGACTCTACTCAACCTTTAGTTGAGATTGACTAAGCTTGCCCTTTTATCGCAACTAACTTGGCAAACCTTTAGTCGTAGATGACTTAAGATACCTTCGTTAGTGATCGATTTGGCTGACCTTTATGTAGGGCTTACTTGGTCGACTCGGTCAACATTCGAACAGGTTGACATGGTCAACCGTTAACTGAGTAAACATGGTCAACCTTCGGTCGGGACCGACTTGGCTCGACTTTTAGCCCAGTCCAATTTGGTCAACCTTTGACTAAGACTGACTTGGTTTTCCTTTGACTAGTGTCACTCAGTTGACCTTTTGCCCCAGCTGAACATGTCAACTTTATGCTTAAATTTGTAACTCGGGAATTAATTTGTCTCCTTGTATATTTTAATTAATATGGTTTCCTAAGAATAAACTAGACAACTCATAGATTGACTCTACTCAACCTTTACTGGAGTTTGACTAAGCTTGCCCTTTGACTGCGACTGACTTGGCAAACATCTAGTTGTAGATGACTCAACATACCTTTGGTAGTGATCGATTTGACTGACCTTTATGTAAGGCTTACTTGGTCGACTCGGTCAACCTTTAACTGAGTCAACATGGTCAACCTTCGGTCGGGGCCGACTCGACTTGACTTTTAGCCAAGTCAAATTTGGTCAACCTTCGACTAAGGCTGACTTGGTTTTCCTTTGACTGGTGTCACTCAGCTGACCTTTTGCCACAACCGAACATGTCAACTTTATACTTAAATTTGTAACTCGGGATTTAATTTGTCTCCTTATATATTTTAATTAATATGATTTCCTAAGAATAAACTAGACAACTCATAGATTGATTTATGTCAATAAGAAATTAATTAATATCCTTAATATTTTGATATGATATCCTAAGAATAACTCAATCAATTCATAAATTGACTTATTCTCTTTAATTTCATATTATAGGATATTTTTTAATTATGAGTGTCGTAACTGAAATCACGGTGGAACGACGAATAAGAAATATTTTTTGTAAAAAAACATTACAAAAGCAGTCATCACCATAATTTATTGAAGAAAAACTGTTGAAAACCCAAAAAAAAAATGGCTTGTGTAACTAAATTTCAGTTCAGGAGGTGGTTACATGTAGGAAAGGTATTAACACCCCAAAACACTCATTCGAAGATAAATCCCTTTAATTAAGTGTGGAAAATTAATGTAATTTTTTAAAATATTTGTTTTTCCCAAAAGATCAAATATAACATACAAATATTAAATAATAAAGAAAAATACATTTAAAATTTAATTTTGGCTCGACAAGTATTGACTTTACTCTTACTATTCTCAAAAATGAGAAATTAGAGTTACATAGTTTAAAAAAAAAACTATTAACATTCTTTTAATTTCAAATTTTTTATATATATTTTTTTTAATTTTAAAGTGAATATGGTATTCAACATGATAAAAATTTAATTATCAAGCAAATCTAAAACTTGACATGATAGTTAATAATTTTGAAAACTAAAATTATAAAGTAAATAATGAAACTTAACATGATATAATAATTTTGAAACTATAATTATCACGTAAGTCCGAAACTTGACATTTAAAAAAAATTATTATCAAGTAAATCCGAGACTTAATATGATAATTAATAATTTTGAAAACTATAATAATTAAATAAAATAAGTCTCATACTTAACATGATATAATAATTTCTAATAAGAATGTAAAAAGTTTGTAATTTCAAAGTTTGTACCCATATAAAATGTGAAGATGCAATAAGTCAATTAAAATATGAAGCATTGAAATAGAGAAAACTGGAATAAAAATTAAGAAAAAAGTCAGAAAAGAGAACAAGCTCAGTCAAAACCTTTTAAGGCGACAACTCGGCCAAGTTAGCCTGGTCAAAACATATGAGCTTGGCAGCTTAGCAAAGTCAGCTCAACATGGTTAGCTCGGCAAGGTGGATTAGGTTAGCCTGACCAAAAAAAAGTGAACACGACAACCCGACCAAAAACTCTTTAACGCGTACCTCGAAACAAGCTTTAAGCACAAACCAAACTAGTGGAAAGTATAACATCTGTAGGCAAACTACATAAAAGAAACACAGACAAAACAAACATACAATTGACAAAGAATTCCACTTTCCCTGCTTTCTGGAGTTAGAACACTCATATCCCTCTTTTTGTGGCTACCTAAGTATGACAAACCCTTACCCAATCCCTTGGTGTAAGAAGTCCATCAAACTTGCCTTAAGTTCCAAAACAGTGAATCCAAACACAGAACACCATCCATGGTGATTTGCACATCTGGTTTGATTTATTTAGTTTCGCTACTGAAATCTCATCCCTAAGAACTTCCAATAACTGCATCAAGTTCAATGGCGTACCTTGAGACAGGCATTAAGTTCAAACTAAATCAATAGAAAGTCTTAAAAACTAAAGCCAACTGTAGACAAAACAATATTCAAAGACAAAACAAAAAAAAAGTTTAAAAGAGCCATAAATGCCCAAATTTCCTTGTTTTGGAACACAAGTCCCCTGCAACGGCGCCAAAAACTTGTTGACTGCAAAACCAACAACAAATGCACCGGTCGTAGCATAGCAAGTGATAAATATTGTTCTCTCCCAAGGGACTTATGCAACACATGGCAATTTTTCCTTCTATAACTCAATTAGACATCAAAATGTACAAAACAACACAGGAAATTCTTTTTGGTATTTTATCAAATAGTTGGTGTGCCAAGAATTTGTATTTAAAAGAAACTTCGTTGCAATTGGGTTTCATGAATCATATGAATATAAAACTCTGTTCAATATTTCATTATTTCATTCAAACATTCAAATCAAGGCATACTAGTCATAATCCCTTAGCAACTACTTCTAAATTAATATATCAAACTGCTAATCCCTTAGTCAATTTAACATAAAATTTGCATTAAGTCCGATCTAAGAATGACCAAGTTATTGAGTCTATCCCTAGATCCCAAATCATTTAGGTGCTCTATCTATGTTCATGTTCAAAGTTATTTTCCAGTAATCAGAGACATTCAAATAACATTTGTTGGGAACAATCGGTATCGTTCTTAGATAGAGTATAACGCAGCGGAATAAAACTTAAGTTAGCGGAAAGCGTGTTCGGTCACTTTTTAAATTTAAATGGTCAGTTTTAAAAATAAATTTTCGAAGAGAAAATTTATCGAACAGTTGATATGCGTAAAACGTAAAGAGTGTAAGGAATGGAAAAATCACACGAGTAATTTTTATACTAGTTCGATTCAAAAGAATCTACGTCCAGTCGTTAATCCCTATAAAAAGTGATTAACAGTTCCACTAAAAAAGAGTTTCACATATTACAAAAATAGTGAATAAAATCTGATTAAAAGAACCTTCCTTCGACGAACGAACCGGAAGAAGAACACTCTGCCAACTCGAAGAGAACCGCTCCGACTATCGACAAACAAAACGCGAGCTTCTCCTATTCACGAGACCAGGCAGAGCACCTTGCTAACTCGAAGAGAACTTGCTCTGACTATCGACACACGAAACGCGAGCTTCTCTTGTTCACGAGACCAAGCAAGGGAACCTGAACAATAGCTTTTGAGAACTTCCCCTAACAAACAGTATTCTCCAAAAACTCTCTGTTCAACAACATTACTTCTGGAATTTTCAGAAGTCCAATATATAGCCAGCTACTCTGAATATCAAAGGTAAGTCCCAACTGCCACTAATAATCGATTATAGTAAGTGATAATCGATTATTTAAGTCCGTTACAGGTTTTTCAAAATATGATAATCAATTATTTGGAGTGATAATCGATTATTCCTGAAAGACTTATGATAATCGATTATTGCTTCACATAATCGATTATTTCAGTAAAAATTACAAACTTTGCAAATTATGAAGACTTTCCTAATACATTCATATTCTACAAATTGCTTTTAAATATTTCTAATATTTTCTTCAGGTAAAACTTCATGCAGCATCATCAAAAGACTTTACTTCAAGATTTAGCAATGCTCCTCATTGGTAACAACATTATATTTCTATACAATGATAGTAAATTCAAGAAAGAGCATATGAACGAACAACGATATATTGAACAAGAAAATTACATCACAGTGAGTTCATTAATCTAATCCCAACGAAAAAGAAATTTAACTACTCCTAGTCATCTAGAATGTACACATTTGAAACAATCCCTTACAAAAATGGTGTCTTGATAACTCGAAGTAGTCTCCTGAAGTTCTTGAGATTTTTTTGTTTCTTTCCTCTGTTTGGAACTTTTGTCAGGGCTCTCTTTCGGTCTGTGTCGAACTTAAAAGCCAATTCTGATTTAATTAATTCGCTTAGTGAACAACTATCATCGCTGAGCGAATAATCAACTGCAACCTTTAACTGTCCATAATTCGCTCAACGAATTATTTTGGTGCACTGAATGAATAATAATCTTTTTAACTTAATGAAAAGGCTAGCTTAGCGAGAAACATCTGATAGCACTCCACTGATGTATAAGTTCCTGTATAATTGTCTGAACAACTTTTCTACTTTCTATTACAACTTTTCAAGGAGGAAAACACATTATTTCATGAATAATTACAAATTTATGCTAATTAATAAGTCTGAAAACATGTATTTTTCATACTTATCACGCTTTGACAAAATATATTATTGTATTGAAATGTAGTATTTTTATAACTGTATGATAGATATTTTACCATGGCCATAATGTTTAAATCTATATAGTTATATCAAAAATCATTTATTATGGTCATAGTATCTAAAACTTTTAGTAATGTTTTAAATGATTCTAACTTAGCTCTTTTATGTTGTTGTACATGATTTTACTCTTTTGCTATGATCATGTGTATGTAAGGAGAAAGTGATGCATATGTAGATAGTGTGCAGTAGTGTGGTTGGCTAACGACATAGGAGACAAATAACACTACAAAAAAAAATTTATTCTGTGGGGGTTATTTTGTGGGAGTTATAAAAACCCTCCATAAATCAACATTATTTAAGATACTTAAAAAGAATTATCTGAATGCTAAAAATAGCGGGGGGTTTAATGATTTTTTTAGGAGGTTTTTATCTCTCCAAATTAAAATACAATTTTTATTACTCTAGCTTTCCTTTTACACTTAAATTTTTTTAAATCTTTCGTCCCTCCAGCCCTTCACATTTCCCCCCTTTTCCAAACCTGCGAAACTTTCTTGTTTTTTTTACCTAAAATTTCCCCTTTCCTTCCGCAGCACCTCTCGCCATTTGATTTCTTCTGGAACGCAACTCGTCCTCATTTCTCTTCAACGAAAGCAACTCCCACAACGTAGCTCATCCTTGCAACGAACGTAGCTCCCGCAACGCTGCTCATCATCATTTTTGTGGTCTCTGTCGTCAGTTAGAGTTTATCTGTGTCACTGTTGTAGTCATTTTTGTTGTTACAGTCGTTGTTGCCATTGCAGTCGCCGGTTCGTTCTGAGTTGTGGTGGTCGTTGAGTCCTTTGTTGCGGTGGTGGTCGTTGCGTCCTCAATTACAGTCGTCGTTGAGTTACCTCGTTCCCCCATTTTGAAAGGTAATAAAATCCTAACTTATTCAAATCCCAATCATCTCTTGTCAGTTTTAGGTTTTAGTCCTGTTCTGAATGTGGACTACTGTTTTTGCGGTGCTATTTTTGTGCATTCTGACTTATTCATATTTTTGACCTATTTTGGCTTTCATCTTTATTATTGGAATTGGAGTGGTGACTGCCCTGGCCTGGAAAAGTTCTTATCTTTTAAGTAGTATCAGATGTTGAAGATTCAAACAGATTCTGAGGAGAAAAACTTATCACTCAGGGTTGATGTTGTGGTATTATCTCTGAATACTCTCCCCCTTCTTCCATTTCTTCTTGAAAGGTAGTTTTTTTCCACACATTTGTGAAGTCTTTAATGATTCTGTTCTTATCTTTTGCATTTCTTGTGTTTTCTTGAATTTTAATTGCCTTTACGGCTCCCTTGATTTTAATTGCAGTGTGTCGTCCTTTTTAAATTTGTAAAATGCTAAATGATATCAATTTGTGGGAATTAAAATCCCTTGTGATTTTTCTAAAATCGAAATATTTTTTCTGAGTTAAGGGAATGTTTTTGCTATAGGTAGAAAATCTTGGAATGTTTAAAATTTAGGTCAAACTTGTTTGTTGATTAGATTCCTGCAGCTGTTCTGTATACATGTAATTTATTTTTCCTTTCTTGTAATTACTTTTTCTTTGTTCTTGTGGATAGGTTCGAGACCTAAGAATAACACCTCGTGGCTAGATGGTCATAGTTTTGGGGGAAAGGTTAGTCACTGATTGTTTGATTAAGTTAATTTTTAAGTGCCTTTTTTTTCAGTATAGATTCATCCATTTTTTTCAGTATAAAATTGTTGATTGTGGTGAAGTTTCTGAAACAAAAACTTAGCATACTGCTAAGAAGGAAAAAGCTACTTGAGATAGGAAATAGATATTGATAAATATATGCTATAAAGTTGTTGCTTCAATATCTTGCTAAATGATATTGCTTGTAATACATGCACTACTTTGTGTCTTAGGGAAAATGAGAAAAACAGGAAAACCCCTTCCTTCTGATGATAGTTACGACTCTACTGACAAAAAGTCAAGGGGAAAAAGAAAAAAATCTTCCAAAGACACAAGGAAAAAAAGTAGATATTCAACATCTGATAGTGATAGTTATTCCTCAGATTCTGAGTCAGATTCAGCTTCTGATTTCGAAGCGGATTCATCTGATTCTGATTCTAGTTCCCCTAGTTATGGGAAACACCAGAAGAGGAGAAATAAGCGCAGGCATGGGAAGAATAGGAAATTTGGACGAAAGCAGAGCAAGAAAAGCAGGCACAGTCGAAGTAGAAGATCAAAGACATGTTGACAATAAAGCACAAAGAAATCAACGTATGCTATTTATTTAATTCTTATGATATGTCCTGTGCCCTCTCTTCTCTCCCTTTTTCCCTCAACAATTCTCTATGTTGCTTTCTAAGCTTATAGTTGCCCTTGCTGCAGACACAGAAAAACAATCTTCTAGTCTTCCTCGGCAAGATCAAATTATTCCAGAGAAAACAACGGATACCAAGGTTAGAAGAACTGTGAACAAGCAATCACATGAAGAAGGTGAATTATCTCCAGAAAATGGGGCATTTGTGAATAACAGGCATGATACTAAAGCTGAATTTAGTGAACCTGCGAAGCAAGATGCTAATTCAGATGATTCAAAGGATAATAGGTTTTAACTCTTGCTAATTTAGATGATTCAAAGGATAATAGGTTTTTTTAGGATAAAACTATATTTAGATTATTATGAATTTTGAGTACTCATTGATTAAGTTGTAAAGATGAGTTTTGTTTTAAATTGATTTTATGTTACTATGATGATTTTGACAATGGAATTATATGAATTTGTGATGTCTTTTGTTATATTAATATGTTTAATATTGTTACAAATAAATATTTTTGACCAAAAAATATAAATACTTCAAATGGTCACATAAATTAAATAATACTAGCAAAATAAAGTAATAAAACTCAAATTAAATAATACAAATGAGAAAGGTTATAACTTCTAAAGGATAATTATCAAATTGAATGCCATATATTAATCCCAAAAAATAATGTAAAAAATATAAATATTTTTTGTAATCAAATAGTTGAAAATAAAGAAGGTTAAAAATTCCCACAAAATAATAGTCAAGCATAAAGAAGGTTTTTACCTTCCCATAGAAAAACCTCCGCAAATTGATTATGATATCAGGGGTCGCAGAAAACTCTCGCAAATAGGTTGTGGCGACTCAAACTATGGCAGTTTGAATAAATATGTAATTTTTTTATTTTTTATTTTTTTGAAACTATTACTATTTTTGTACAAAATGTACTCCTTGTTCTGTGTGATGTTTTGATACCAAATATGAAGAACATGTGCTATGTACTATAGTATATGAAAAGTTGAATTCTTACAACTCTTATCAACGTAACCCAAATCAACACAACATTAAACTAATATGAAAAATATATTGTATTCAGCGGCATGGAATAAATTTTAAAATAAAAACACATTAACTTCAGTTAAACAAGCTAAACTATTTCTGTAAAAAAAAAAAATTTTAAAGTTAATGATGAATAGTTAATTCTACTCAAAATGGACCTTCAAAAATCGTTTATATTAACAAATTAATATTCATAATTTTAAAGTTTCATATGCGATGGATGCAAATATAACAGTAAAAACTTTTTAAAGTTAGCTTTTTATGTAGAGTCAGTTTGTCCTCTTTAATTAGGGTTGAGTAAAAGTAACTGATTTGTACTGTATTATAGTTAATTATACTATATTATATTGAAAAAACGGATCCACTTTTAATAAAAGTTTAGTATACTATTTTAAAAACTGAACTTATAACATTTTCGATTTAGTTAACTGCGAGAACTGTATCTATTCTTTCTTCTTTTCTAGTTTTCTCTTTTCTAGTTTCCGTTCAACTGCTTCGTCTTGCCAAAAAAATGTTATTTAATAATAAAATTTTAATAAAAGAAATCGTTCACATAAAAAATTAAAAATAAATTTTTTAAGACAATTTTTTATCACAATTTTTTATATATTTTTTATCAATAAACATATATTATTTTTTAAATAATATTATTTTAAGTGATAAAAGTAAAATATATTTTTTTAAATTTAATTTTATTAAATGATTAAGCAATAGAAATCATAAAAGAAAAAAAGACTATATAAAAAAATAATACTTTAAATATATTATATTCTTTAACATATTAAATATGTAAAAATATGTTAAAAAAAACTTTTAATGATATTAAAATGTGTGTAAGCGCACACACTAAAATAACTATTTATTTTAAAAATAAACTTACTTTAAAATAAATATTAATATTATTATTTTTAAATGATAGTAATTTACAGACTAAAACTAAAATATATTTTTTAACGTTAAATTTTATTAAATGACTATATAATGAAATATAATAAAAAATAGTAATATAGAAAAAAATAATTAATATTATAAAAATATCAAATGACAAAAATATAACTTTTCTAGTATCATCTTTTATTATATTATAATAATTAATAAATATTAGTTTAATTTTTACATAATAAAATATATAATAAATAATTTATTAATAAAACAATTTTATGAGGCAACAAAATAAATATAAATAAAAAATTATTTTAAAATAAAATAAGTAGATAAAAAGATAAAATAAATTATATACACATATAAAACAAAAAAATTTAAATAAAAGATTTAAAAAACATAAATATAACAGTAAAATAATTTTCATGACAAAATAAATATAAAAAAAATAAAATAAAGTAAAATAAAATAAAATAAATAAATAAATAAAAAATAATTTCTATACACATATAATAATAAAAGAAATATAAATAAAATAGAAAATAATAATATCAAATAATTAAAAAATTAGTTTGTAAGACACTTATGAATAAAATAAAATAAATATTAAAATATATTTCAATTAAAAACAACATGCATTGTTATACTTTTCAATTTCAATTAAAAAGTTACTTTAATAATTTATTTAATATAATTACCTCGTTGTTTACCATTTAAAAAATTTAGGCTTAAACCCTCCATTGATCCTCATATTTGTGTACAAATCTCAGTTTGGTCCTCAAGTTTTAAACTGTCTCAATTGAGTCATAATTTTTGTAAAAATGCACATATTTTACCTTAACCGTTAAGTTGTCTCAAACGACGTTAGTTGATGCTGAGATGAATTTTTTATTTTAGGCTTAATCCCTCCCTTGGTCCTTATGTTTGTGTGAAAATCTCAGTTCGGTCATCAAGTTTTGAACTGTCTCAATTGGGTCATAATTTTTGAACTGTCGACAACGGCGACATTTTTTAGTTTGAGAGGGAGAAAATGTGTGAGCTGGGGGGTTTGAGGGTTTGGGGGTGGAGGAATGAGTGAACTGTGATCAGTGATTGGAAGGAAAAAGAAAGACCATAGCCACGTGGATTTAATGATTTTAAAACATAAAAAAAAACATTACAGCTCAGTTCAAATTAATGTCGTCTCAATACACTTAACGGTTAGGGTAAAATATTGTAAAATGTTTGCATTTCATAAGGACTTGAGGAAAAAATGTGATCATTGATCGGAAGGAAAAAAAGATCATAGCCACGTGGATTTAATTATTTTAAAATATATAAAAAAAAAATTACAGTTCAGTTCAAAGTTAACGCCATCTCAATACACTTAATGGTTGGGATAAAATGTTGTAAAATGTTTGCATTTCATAAGGACTTGAGGAAAAACTTGAGGACCGAACTAAGATTTTCACACAAACATAAGGACCAAGGGAGGGATTAAGCCTAAAATAAAAAATTCATCTCAGCATCAATTAACGTCGTCATTTGAGACAACTTAACGGTTAGGGTAAAATGTGTGCAATTTTTACAAAAATTATGACCCAATTGAGACAGTTCAAAACTTGAGGACCAAACTGAGATTTGCACACAAATATGAGGACCAATGGAGGGTTTAAGCCAAATATTTAAATAATTAATCTTTTTGTAATAAACTTTTATAATTACAGTTGTATGTGTTTGTAGCGGTTTAGGAAAGTGAAAAAGTTTGAAGAAAACTGCTTAATATAAACTAGGACAATATTAAAATTAGTACAATTCAGTTTAAAATTAGTATAGTTAGTAGTTCAGTTTAATTTATATTGTAGTTTAGTACAATTTAGTATAGTTCAGTTCAATCCAGTTTGATAAAAAAAAAACAGTTAAATTTATCTGAACTGTTTTCAATTTAGAGAAATTAATTTTTATTCCAATACAGATTTTTTGTCCATCCTTATCTCTAATTATAACTCAGAATAACTTTGAATAGAACGATAATTTATAAAAAGTACAATGAGACCAAATTATACTAGAATTAGATTGTAATACATTTTTTTTAAATCTCATCATTATAATATCTGGAAACGCACTTTCTAAACTTTCTGTCAACATGACAGGTGGTATTCTAAAATTTGAAAAAACTATACATTTATATTCGAACCACATGAGCAAACCCTACTAAAAACAAACAATAGAACACTATAACCCAGTAAAGAATCTTCCCACACTCCCTAGAAGGAAACATTCAAATTGAAAACAGTGTGACACAACATAAGTAACTAAACGAAACACTATATATGTTAATTTAACTCAATAGTAGTGGGAAACATAAATGTTGTATTCAATGGTAGACCTCGTTTTGGGATCAAGAAAAATGGTATTAGTCTCTGCATATCCCGTGGCAAATCTGAACACTCCAGTGCCTCCAATTACCGGAATCTCCCTGATGTTTTGGTTGATGCGGTTCCTCCCCAACACAGTGATGGTGCTCCCATTGTACTTCCCTTCGGTTAACACGAAGTTCAGAACCACCAACAAGATAAACTCCCTCTGCGACGTTCCTGCAACCAAACCCTCGATTCTTCCCACCACCTTGGAGGTTGGCTCCGGTCCCACTGTCAAGGAGGTGTCCATGAACCCCACCGTGCCGAATAAGGTGCTGGAGTTGTACTTGGGTACAGGCGGAACCACAAAGACGGAGGTGGGGTTGCTTCCGGCGAACCTCTCGTGGAAGTAGAAGCGGAAATGGCTAAAACTGAGTTTTTCCTTTAAGCCTAATGCCTTGGGGTCTGGTGAACCTACGAAACCTGTGTTTGTGTCTTGGGCTGTGGTGAAAGTGAGGGTGCTGCAGAAGATGAGAAGGGTGAGAATGAAGAATTGGGTGGCCATAGTTGACGAAGATTGTTCTTGTGGGAATGGTGTGAGAAGATGGAATGAAAGAGAGAAAGAACTGGATGAGGGATAATTTTGATTCCATGTTTATTTATATATCAAAACTTAACTCGGATAATTTTTGGGTTAAGATTAATTTAATTGTTTAACATCAAATGTCAATCTGAATATTATTATAAAATTAAAAATAAATACGAAATTAAATCAGAGTATATTTTAAAATAGTTGTATCCTTATTAAAATAATATTATATAAAATTTACATTGAATAAAACTATCAACAAATAATTATTAAAAAAACGTTATAATTTCGAAAAATATAGGAAATTTAAATCCATGACACAAATTGAATCTCTCATCAAAATACTTCTCATGAATTTTTAAAATCTAAATAAGACAATTATATGCTTAAATAATTCGTGTGGGAATTATGGGCAAATATAATTAAAAGTAATAAATTTAGCATATATAACACATCGAATTTTAAAAATTAATGTAAGAGAGATAAAAAAAATAGTGTAAGAGCAGTGAACCAAATTACATTCTTCTTATTTATTGTCATTGTAAATTTTGTACTATAAAAGCGGGTTTAATAATTATTATTTGTAGTAAAATGGTGAAAATAAAAGTTAACTTTTGTATTTGTAAATAAAAATAAGGTTTAATACCGTTTTTGGTCCTTAGTTTGGGAGGGTTTGTTCAATATGGTCCTACCTTTATTTTTCCATAACGAATAATAGTGTTAAATAAGCGTAAAAATCTTCTAGGTGTCAAATGTATATTTGTAGTAAAATGGTGAAAATAAAAGTTAATTTTTGTATTTGTAAAAAAAAACGAATAATAGTGCTAAATAAGTGTAAAAACCTTAGGGTGTCAAATGTATCACTGTGAGACTTAAAATTACAATGGTGCCAGATATCTGAGTTATAAATATCTTATTAACGTTATATTATTATTATTCTCTTTTTCCATTAATGTTGTGTAGCATATATAATTTTCATACATATACTAATTTCATTTTATGTCTTCCGCCAAAATATCAAACGTCGTAGTATTATCAATTGTTTTTGGTTACCATATCCTTCTAAAATGATAAATTTATTACCATAAGAATTACTAAAGGCTGATTAATTCAAATTATTTAAATTCAACTATTATTATTAGGTTTAATAAAATTTTAAGTATATTACCCTAAGTGTTTAAAATATGTGTTTACCTTTATTTAAGTATTATGTTGTTTATTTTTTTTTATCTAAACATTTTTGTGTTGATTGGTGAAATGGAGCATATTAGAAAAAAATAATTTAGAAAAGAAAAGATAAGAATCACTATGATACCATCTAGTAATTACATTAATTAAAAGATATGATATACAGGAAAAAAAGCCGTATTTTTATTATTTAATTAAAGATTATAATAAATATTTAACTTAAAATATTTAAATTTATAAAATACTTAAAATTTGAGTAATTATTATTATTGTGATTATTTTTTTAATAAGAATGTGGAACAGTTATATTCAACGAGAAAAAAACATCACATCCAAGTTAACGTAATACTATTAATTAATTCACTCAAGTTAACTAGTTACTTTAAATTAAATACTTAAACTTGTTGACAAAAATATAATATACCAATAAAATAAATTATATTTTAGGCGTAAACTATTTTGAGTTGTTGGATGGTGACCTTATATACTGTAAAATTTAATTGTTTATTACAACCAAAATAAAACTATTATTATGTTAAGGTCGTAACTTTGATATATACTGCGCACATAATAAATTGTTGCTTCTACATATATATATTTTTAGAATATATTTTTATTCTCAATAAAAAAAATACAACCAAAATAAAACTATTATTATTTTAAGGTCGTAACATTAGAATATATTTTTATTCTCAATAAAAAAAATACTCCATTTAACTAACGTGGAAGTAATAAATTATTACTTCTACATATATGAATCCACGTAATTAAAAATATGAACATCCTAATCAACCCTAAGTTTACTCCATTCCTATTTTTATAATTTACATTCAAGAGTTCTTTAATTGTAGTTTACTTTTTGATAAGTTTAGTTCAAACTAATTTTTATAATTAAGACCTCTTATGTATTCCCACAAATTATAAAGAAAAAACTAAGGAAAATTCAAAAATAGAACAAGCCCCTTTGCTTGCTGCTAAAGCTAATGAATGAACCCAACAACGTGTTTTGCTTTAAATAAAAGTCGGTCAACACCAGTTGGATTTTTCTATTAACAAATTGATACTTTTGCCCTAATACTTAAACACGGGTGAGTTTCAAAAAATTTATAAAAAAAAATATAATAGGTAACTTATATTTGCAAGAATACCTTTAAAATGAATAAGTGGTATTTATGAATAAGTCCTATTTGTAACATACTTTTACTTTACATAAAATAGGAATTATATAAGAACAAAATATATGGAGAGCCAGAATATAGAACACGCTACTTCTCTTATTGTTGAATACACGGTCATACATGAATATATAACATTGAACATAAAGGAACAGTACAACAAATAACTGTCAAAACTTACTTTTAAAACTTTAATTTAATTCCTAGCACTTCTCCTTAAGTCAAAATTTTAATAACACTTGCAGATTCATTCAAATTTATGAACCTTTCAACCTTCAAAACCTTGGTAAACAAATCTGAAAGCTGCACCTTTGATTTTCAGCATTCTATTTCAAGTTTTGCACCATTAACTTGTTCACGCAAGAAGTGAAACCGAGTCTTATATGTTTACGTCTTTCATGACTAGCTAGATGAGATTTTTTATCCACTAAGAGCATTGTCTGATGAAACAGATCAACTTTGAGTTCCTTCATTAGAAAACTAGACCAAGTTGGTTTACATTTTTCTTTTAAGGTTGTTATAGTCGGCCTTACATTATGATAGTGCCAACTGTTTTTCTAGTAGAACTCCAATAAATTGGTGCTCTACCACAAAATAATATCATGTCAAATTCAATAATTTACGTAAACTCGTGAAAGTATAGTAAATTTGATTCGTAAACTAAGTTTACTTTTACATGAAAAAATAAAAATTTAAATAACATCCTAATTCAAATAAGTTAATAAAATTATATAAATTTAAATGCATAAATTCATAGAAATATTATTTATAAAAATTTGTAAAACATAAATTGAAATATCAAAGTCTATACGTTTAATCCTCTAATTTTCTGATTAATGGCATCATCATCTCCATCATCATCTTCACCCAACTCTTCCTCTCATGAATGATGTGCACACTAGTGATGTCAGTTATTTTGGGCTTTTAACGTCACCAACTGAACCGACGTTTATACAGGTGACATTGATGGGATGTCGGTCTTTTGCAAGTGCAACGTCGATATAGATGTCGGTTTGGTTAAAACAACAACGTATATAAAGACATTAGACAATGCATTAACCGACATCTAAGGTCACCTTAGACGTCGGTTTGTAACACATTGGACGTCTATAAAGTCATCAAATATTGCATTAACCGATGTCTTTCCGCCATATAAACGTCGGTTTGTACATTAACTGACATCTATGAAGTGATCGTTGTGTTTTGGTGTAGTTCTTGTCGTGTCTTGGGGTAGCGTAGTAGCATCTCATTCCTTTGCTAGTTTCTTCGTAAGAAGAAGTTGCGTCTTTTTGAATTTCTCATGGCATTTCAACCCAAAGACAAACTTGGATCGTTGCCTAGGTCCATTCCGACGGTAATGAAAAAGAATACGGTGTATTCTAACCGTATACTTTTTCGTCGACCGCCAAGGAAAAAGAATACGATGAGAATACGGTGTATTATCACCGTATACTTTTTCGTTGGCGGTCGGAATGGACAAAGGCAACAACCTAAGTTTGTCCTTGGATTGAAATGCCGTGAGAAATAAAAAAACGCAAGTTTTTCTTACGAGGAAACTAGCAAAGGGAGAAGGTGCACTACGCTACACAAAAACACAACAAAAAAACCGCACCAAAACATAACGAAAAGGAAGAGGAGAGGAAACTTACCTCGAAAATGCAGAGCAGCGGTGAGAAAAGTTAAAGACGATGTGTTGGTTCACAAACCGCTGGTTCACAGGGTTATTTAACAAGAAATTGGACGTCTATTGTACACAGAACCGGACATCTAAAATAGAAAATATGTCAAACGCCTGACTAATGCAACATCCGCTCAATTTAAAAATTAATATTTTTTGGTGTATATAGACATCGGCTTGGCGGAAAGAGACGTCTCGTGGGCAGAACGAATGACTTTTCACATACTTGGTAGGATTTCAGACGTCGGTACCTGATGCAACTAACGTCTAGAGTTGTATATAGACGTCAATGTGGCGGGATCCGATGTCTATAGGGGCTGACAGGTTGGTAAGGAGCATTAATTTCCGCCATATAGACATCGGGGCCCCTTCAATGTGGCGGGCTGCGACGTTTATAAGGTTGATAGGTTGGTGGAACACATTAATTTCTGCCATATAGACGTCGGTGCCCCAAACGAACCGACGTCTATAAGGCTGAAGGAAATGACTTTTCACCTAATGGTCAGAAATATAGATGTCAGGTTTGAAGGGCCGACGTCTAAAATTCTATAGACGTCGAAGATATACCTAACGGACGCCTATATTGCCAACTTATTTACGGAAATGCCACCGGTCATCAATATACGTCGCGGGTATCCTTAACCGACGTCTACCATGTGACGTTATACAGCGTTTTTCTACTAGTGGCATCTTCATTGCCCCTAAATGTTATGTTATCAAGATTAAGAGCATCTAGAGCAAGGTCTATTGTTGCTCCATTTAAATGAACATTTTCACCATCATTTTCACCTTCAATTTGCTCAATCTCAACAACATCATCTGTCTCTTCAGTTATTCATTCATTCATTATCTGATTCAATGTCATCAAATAGAAGAGCAATAATTTTTTGAATATGTCTAATTTTCTACTTGGAGATATACATCAAATGAACTAAATCCCTTATCTTTTTTTGATGCAAACGATTCCTTCTCTATGTGTGAACCTAAAATGAAATATAATATTTTTAGTGAAGATATAAACATAATAAGGAAAATTATAAATTAAAAATAATTTAAATTACCATTTCAAATGAGCTCTAATTACCCTCACATCCAGAAGAACTACAAATCAAGCTTAGAATTCGAATAACAATTATCTGCAACTCCAGAGTTCCATCACCAATCATGTCCCACCATTCCCCAGAATTTAACTCCTTCCTACACACCTTTGCATCTTCCATTCCAAAAAGTCCTCTAACATAATGAAATTCAACAATTTGTAAATTAATTTTTCTTCTTTCTACAATCCTTCTCATGCACATATACAATCCTTCTTTCACCTCTCCACCATCATCACATCTAAAGTTAGGTTCATAGTGGAAATGGGGCTTCAGAAAATAGCCAGTTGCATGCAAAGGCCTATGAAGTTGATTATCCCATTGAGCTTCAATTATTCTTCAAACCTCTACATCAGTTATGCTATATCAGAAATAATTTTAAACATAAGTAATTAAACTTTTGAATTAGTAAAGGTTTGAAAATTTACCTCTTTATGATATTGTTAAAGTCAAACCTAATCTTCTCTTTTACAAAATCCATCTCTTCATAAATGAAACCCTTTGTGGGTTTTACATCTAAGTCCACTAATCTTAAGACCACCATAAGAGGGGCAACAACTTTCAAGCATGTGGAGACATTCTTCCAAAACCGACTATCTAATACCGCATATTCTACTTTTCTCCCCTCTTGTGAAGTTCCAAACTTGCTTGTCTTCCACTCCTTAGAGCTAAACATGGTCAACAATGATGCCTTCAATTCCTGAAGACAAGGAATAGTTAAATAAGTTGTGGCAAATCTAGTCACACTGGTCTTATCAAGTCTCTACCATTAATGAACTTTTTCAATAAGGAAATTAGCATTGATCTTCCATAAATGTAAGTGGTAATCTTTCTTCTCTTCTTAATTGTCAATTCATGGACCTTTAATTTTTTTTCAAAATATTCAAATATCAAATCAATGCAATGTGCTACGCATGGAGTCCTATACAATCTTCCCATTTTTTACATCAACAACTCTCCAAATGCCTTTAAATTTGCAGCATTATCAATGAAAACTTGAATAACATTTTCTTCTCCAACAAACTCAACAACATCATCTAACATTTTGGAAACTTTTTCAATTATTTTTAATATGTCTGAAGTTTCAAGTGAATAAAGAAAAATTGTCCCTGTAGGACTATTCATTATGCAGTTGCAAATAAAACATCTTTTTCTATTTGTCCAACCATCAAACATAATTGTACATCCAGTGCTCTTCCACTCCTCCTTATAATCCTCAAATATTGCATCTGTTTTATTCACAACTTGTTTCATGCAGGAGAAAGATTAACACCCTCTTCAATCAAGTAACTCACAAGAATACAAAACTGTGTATTCTAATGAATCATAATTTTAAAGTTAAACCTTTAAACATATATGTTTTTTAAACACTAATGATTAAAATTCTTCAATGTTATATTTCTAGAGTATATCGTTTGTTATAATGAATAGACTAACAACATTTAGACTCTTACCTTTGCAGTAAAGAAGCACTTTAGTGAAGGCCATAATTCTTCGGAAAGAGCCAAAAACCGTCGGTAATTTGTCATTACCGACGGTGTACCGATAGTCATAAAGTCGTCGGTAATGCCCTTGTTGCTAATATTTACCGACGGGCTTCAGGCCTTCGGTAATTACCGAAGGGCAGAAGCCTTCGGTAAAGCCTTCGGTAACATCCGGAAAGATACAAAGTTGTATTTGTATTTTTTATCCAACCACATATACCTGCATAAAAGGTTCACACAGAACAGACACACCTGCATAACAGTTTCAAACCACAGACCTGCATAATTTGCATCCCAAAATCATTCAATATCATTCAATAAAACATTCAATATCATTCAATGTCATTCAAATATCATTCAAATATCATTCAATGTCATTCAAACCACAGACAGACCTGCATAAAACAATAATATAATCCATTTCTGAGCAAAGATAATGTTCCAAAATCATGATGTACTAAAATTCAAATGCACTAACATCAGGATGTTCTAACAATTATGATTAAATAACAAAATAAAACTAAAAATCTACATAGTCATCAGAATGTTCTTCATCATCCTGCTCCTGTGTAGATGGCTAGACTGGTGTGGGCTGGACTGGTGTGGGCTGGACTGATATGGGCTGCTGAGGGACGGCAGGTGATAGGGAGGGTCCTAGCTGGGTCGGACGGACAATGGAAGGAGTGTCTAAAGTTTGAGGCAACGCTCTCATGACCAGGGACTTGAAGTTTGTAAACTCGTTTCTCAAGTCACTGTATTCTTCTCTCAATTGAAGGTTTTCCTGGTCACATTGCTGTAGTAGCTGTGTCAAGCACTGGATGGCCTCGTCAGCAGAAGTGGTGGAAGAAGAAAGAGGTTGGTGCTTCAGTGTACCTCCTCTCGATGTTGTATAGTTTGCAGCAAGTTGTCCTGCACCGTACACTCGTCCCGTTTTCTTCCCACCAAAAACATCGATCGAACACTGTGTCCTACGGAGGTCGTCATTTGCATTACTCACATCATCCGGTGTAGGAGCTGACCCATGTTCGGATCTAACCTGTGAAAGTCTCGTAGAAAATTCTTCCTGTTGAAACATTAAAACCAATGTCAGGGAATGATACAATAACATAATCATATGGATTACTAACAGTAAGAGTGCTATTTGCTTACATAAGTCTTGCGAGATCTTTCATCAACAAATTCATTAGTGCCCTTCCGAACATGGGTCTGTGCAAAGTCCTGGTCAACATGGACCGCCCGTCCAAGAGCTTGTGCCTGTAACATAATTTAGACTTATTAGTGTATATGAAATAGAAAATACATAAGTTATATATCAAAGAAACAGAAAAGTAAAGAAAAATTACCATACGAATGACATGCTCGTGAATTGTGATCAACCCGCCAGTATGCAAGGCACCACCCTTTTCAGACGCTCTGTTCCTCTGGGCTGTAGCACACTTCTTGCAAAACTCTACTGAATTCCAATGTGCAAGGAAAGAGTTCCAAATGATTTCGCCCATCCAGTAAGGGCGCTCCCTTGAATTTCGGGCATCCCTAAACATCTCTGAGAGCCAATGAGATACTTTCATGTGAAAATTTCTATGCATTTGACTTTCATGTTCAGCTTTCCACTGCACCTTCTTCTGTAATGATGAACAAAACAAACATTAATTAAGACATGGTAAGATAAGAATGATAATTAGTTTAAAGTGTTGTTCACCTTAAAACGCTCCCAGAATGGCTTTCTATCGTCTATAGGTATTGCTCCCCAAGTAGGCCATGGAGTCAAACACTGTTGCTTAATTGATCATGTGATGGCCTAGGAAGCAACCCTGGATGAAATAAACCTTCATATAAAGAAATAAAAGTCATTTCAAATAAGACAATGTTTAAAACATCAATCAAAGTTAAAAAAGGGATTAAAGTCTTACCCTTTTCCATATGGCTCAATCCATGGTCGATCATGGAGGGGCGGGTCAACATCATCACCATCACTAGCTGAATCTGGATCAGTAAATGGTGTGGCAGTCTTAGAAGGCGGTCTAGAAGATGAGGAAGGTATAACAGTAGGGTCAGGGAGAGGAGTGAGGGTAATAATCACAAGGGGAGGAGTGGGGGTAATAAGCACATGAGGAGGAGTGGGGGTAATAATCATAGGGGGAGGAAGAAGCTCTTCTGCAGGGGTAAGAGGAGGAGGGTGTACTGTAGGGGTGGGAAGAGGAGGGTGTACTGCAGGGGTAGGAGGAGGAGGGTGTACTACAGGAGTAGGGGGAGGGTGTACTGCTGGAGTACGGGTAGGTAGTGTAGTAGGCACCCTAAGTACATACTTTGGGGCCTTTCGTTTCCATTTTTTAGGCCTTGCTACCGCCTTTCCTTTATCAGGACAGTCTGAACCTTCTCCTGTCATTAATGCATTGAAATGTTTACAAATAAAGTGAAACAATAGAAAAAAATAAGGAAGGATCACTACAAATTAAAGTGAATTTAAAATTATTTCATAAAAAAGAATAAGGAAGGATCACTACAAATTAAAGATTGTATTTTACATAACTCTATTGAAATGATAGTTCAATTTGCTACAATATTTAAGATAGTCGAAATTCAATCATCGTCATCATGATCTTCATCTTCATCTTCTTCATCATCATCATCATCATTTTCTTCTTCTTCATCATCATCATCATCATCTTCATCTTCTTCTTCATCATCTTCATTATCATCATCTTCTTCTTGTTGTTGTTGTTCATCTTCATTATCATCATCACCTTGTGCAAGTGCTTCTAATTCATCTCCATCACCATCAGGGTCGCGCAATGCGGTTATACGTTCAACTTCAATATTTTCTTGTGGTTGTGACATTTGGTCAAGTTGGTAGTTAACATCTTCCTCAACCTCATTTGAGTCAATGCGTCCTCTAGGCTTAGTTTGTATTGCTACAACCCAACCACGCTTGTCAATATTGCGGAATGGTGGATATGGCACATAATAAACTGTTTGACATTAGTTGGAAGAATGAAAGGATCAAATGGTCTATATTTGTTTCTCATGTGGAGTTCGACAATGTTAAACCTAGGATCCACTCTAGTACCAGCTCTAGAAGGATCAAAAAATTCACAATAAAAAAGTACTACTCTGTTTGGAGAAGTAGTGTTGTTGTACTCTAGCTCATATATTTTATGAATGATGTCGTAGAAATCATCATAAGAACCCTCTATAAGGCCCTTGACGTACACACCACAATTTGTTGTTTTCTTTCCTTTAGACCATTCATGTGTATGGAATTTGTAACCATTGATGAAGTAAGTGTGCCATTCTTTCACACATCTCATTGGGCAATTGGATAGATGTCTTTACTCTTGAACTGTGGGAGTTAATGCCTGATTAAAAGCCTATAAAGATACCAAAAAAATTTTAAGGCAAGAGTCAAATTAACCTTGCTCAAAACATAGGAAAAAGTACGGACCTGATTTCTAAACCATTGGGGAAACTCTGAGTGTATTCTAGTAGAAGCATTTCCTTTTGCGACTTGCTCGGCCACAAGAAATGAGTTGATACAAATGAAATGAATTAGTGTATAAAAATTTAACCATTGCAAAGGTAAGAGTTGATGATGACATACTCAAGGTACAACTTAACTTCACTACAATTGATTAAGACATGGATATGAGCAGAGTTGAATTCAACATCAGTTAACCAATGAGTGATTTGTTTTCCTGCATGACGGCCTGATTGTCGAAAAACTGATAATGAACCTTGACGTGGTTCATCTTGGCATTGCATTTCGTTTCTGACATTAGTGAGGGACAACATGAAGTTCTTGAAATAATGTGAACAAAAATACGTTGTCTCTCTGTGCAAGTAAGTTGCACAAATTGAGCCTTCTACTCTAGCTTTATTTTTAACTGAACGTTTGGATTCTCCCATAAACCTTTCAAAGGGATACATCCACCTGTATTGCACAGGGCCCCCAAGCGAAGCTTCATATGCAAGATGGATTGGAAGATGCTCCATTGAATCAAAGAATGTAGGAGGGAATATTCTTTCTATTTTGTAGAGAATAATTAGGATATTTTCATCCATCTGTCTTAGGCAATTTTCCTCTAGTGTCGTGCAACACAAATTTTAAAGAAGTTACTGATTTCTATCAGTGGATGTAACACGTGTTGTGGCAAACAACTAAACACAAGAGGGCTGAAAGTCTCCATGAATACATGACAGTCATGACTTTTCAACCCTTGAATAGTATCGTTCTGAACATTGGCACATATGGACAAGTTAGAAGAATAACCATTTGGCATTCTAAGCTCTTTGATTCATCCACACAATATTCTTGCCTCATCTTTTGAGATGGTGTAGTTAGCTTTTGGTTTCAAGAATCGACCGTTAGCTTGCTCCTTCAACTCTAAGTGTTTTCGTGCACATATAAGAGGTAAATCTTTTCTTGCTTTGTCATTATCTTTTTTCTTACCAATAACATTCATAACTGTGTTCAAGACGTTGTCAAAGAAATTTTTTTCTATGTGCATGACATCCAGGTTATGTCTTAGCCAATTGTCTTTCAAATAGGGAAGATCCCAAAATATCTTCTTTTACTCCAATTATGCCATTCTCCAAACCCATCTTATCCTATTCTATCCAGATTCAGTGACTTTTGGATAGTCTTTAACTTTTCTCCAAACGTGTGATCCGGTCAACTTCGGCGGGGGCATATCCGTTTCAACTTGCCCTTTGCGAGATGTCTTTTTGTTTCTTCTAAAGGGTGATCAATAGGCAAGAACCGTCGATGACAATCAAACCAACTGTTTTTCCGACTATAACTCAATTGGAATGACTTCGTATGTTTCATGCAATGTGAACAAGCTATTACTACTTAAGTCTAACATGGAAGGCAATTTGAATACTACTTATATAAGCATACAATAAATGTATGCAAACAGAACTCCTAAGTATTGAAATACATTACACATCCTAAAGGCATGTGTATTAAAGTTGGGAAGTCAACTTATTACTATTGAAGTTCTCTTTTATAGAGTACTTCCAATTATTTTGTAGGTTTTAAGTGTTTATAGTAATTTTACCATTCTCATTGCATTGAGAATGTGTGTAGTACCATAGGATTTTAAATGACTACTTAACTTAATCAAGAAGTAGCCTAATAAATGACTACTTAACTCAAAATTCGATTTTTGGAAGTGATTTTGTGCCTAAGCCATTTTGACACTTTGCTAATCATTTCAACAGTTTTAATTCATCAAAACACACTTGTTACAACATTCAAATTGAAGCTAGATTCATCTATGTGCAAAATAACATATTCAAAGTTCATTTTGTAGTGAAATTAGGAAGTACAAGGGTGAATATGGTAAACAGTTTGGTTCTGAACCCAATTAGAGTTCAAACAAGTTTAAATTGATGAATTAAAGTTGTTGAATGTATTACTAGAGTGTTAGAATCACTTGTGGCCGAATTCACTTGATTTGAACACTACACCAGGAAAATGTTTCTAATTTGGTGGTTTTAAATCCAATATTGATTGGAAGTGATTCAGCACCTCAATTGATGGATCAAACAAATTTGTATCATCATTTTAAAGATGTTTAAACACTAAAACAGTTTGAAAACAGGTTGCAATGTGAATTCAATGGTTCACTTCCATTTTAAAGCCAATTTTGATGGCTTAAGAGGTTATTCTTCATATAGGCATAAAAATGACCATTTGAATAGTGTACACAACTTTAAAATGCCAAAATAAACTTGCTCAAACGTTTATATGCACAAACACAACAAGATTCAAAAAATCATTCTTGCTATAGCCAAATATTCATGAAAATGTCATCAACACTACACCAGCATTTAGAAACACAAAACCAACTTTTTATGATTGTATTACAGTGCAAAGATCATGTAATTATATTTGGAAACACTAAACCATCTTTTGCCAATCCAGAAATGAAGATTAAAGATTTGAAATTGTCAAACAACACTACAAATGGTCACCGCACCAGAAAATGACATTGAAATTGGTGGTTTCAAACCAAAAAATACTTGGAAGTGTTTCAACAAATCAAGTGATGCTTCAAGCAAGTTTATATCATCAATTTGAAGTTGTGCAAACACTTAAACAACCAAAAAACAGATTGCAACGAAAAATGTCTGGTTCACTTTCATTTTAAGTCAAATTTTGATGGTTTAAAAGGTGATTCTGCATATAGGTTGAAAAATGACCAAATGAACAGTACAAACAACTTTGAAATGGCAATTTAAACTTGCGCAAACGTTGGAAATGCACAAAGACAACAAGATTCAACAAATCACTCTTGTTATAGTCAAATATGCAGCAAAATGCACCAAAAACAGCACCACAAATCAGATTAGAGAGAATAAAAAAGAGGATAGCAGCAACAAGGACTCTAGGAAGGCCTAATGCACTAGAGCTAACTAAAGATAATCAGCTAGAAGATTATAAGCACCTAAGACATAGTCAAACAAAGCAAGCACAATGAAAAAACTTGATGGAAAAACAGTGGCAGTGGTTGAAATCAGATTTCAAGCAACTCAAATAGTCAATTTTCAATTTTGTAATTATTAAGAGTTGCTATCACTTCAAAAATATGTAAAATCATCAAACAAACTTGTCTCAAGTTGTAGAACCAAGAAATGTACACTAAAACAGAAGCTTGGTGGTGTGATGGAGTGATTTTTCTGCATTTTTGGCCATAACAATGTCAAATTTCGAATGCCCTGATTTCTATGTTGTGTGACAGTTTGAGTAAGTCTAAAATGATGTTTAAAAGTTGCTAGCAGAGTTCAATTTGTGATATAATGGTCTAAGTGCATAATAGTATACTAAACCATCAATTTTGACTCAAAATTGGGAAGTGGCAAGGTGTTTTTCAGTAACAGTTTGGATTTGAGCCAATTCAAAGTTGGAACAAGTTTAAAATCACCAAATCAAGTTGCTGTAGTGATTAGTTTTGAGGTACAACCATTGCTGGGACATTTCGTGTCTTAAACCATTAAATTGTGAGTCATTTTTGTGGCAAAAATGAACCAGACAACACCTTTAGGTAATTGATCCAATTTGACATGTTTCTTAGCTTCATTTCACAACTTTAGACTTGTTATTAGGATGTGTAGAATACACACTCTTAGGTTACTTTTGGTGAATTCCCAATTTCTCACCTATTTACTACACTTTTTTAGGTTTTAAGTAGCCAAATTTTGAGATTTAGCTAATTCATAGAATTTTACATCTTTTTTAGCTTCATTTAACTTCTTTAAACTTGGTAGGCTAAGAAGATTACACATTCTTAGGTTAGTTTGGGTCAATTTCAAAATTGACACCTATTCACAACACTTTTTAGAGGGATAATTGTTTAGTAAAGAGAAAGTAGATGAATTAAGTATGAAAATTTGATATTTAGTAACTCCTGCATTCTGTCATTGTTTCATTGATTTACCATATAGCCGATCCTTGACCAGATGGGCCCCCAAATACTAACCTTTATTCATTGGCTATAGGTTTTTTGAAAAACTAAAATTGTTAACTTTTCTTATAGCAACAAGAGTGTTTTTTTTTTCAAGTGAGAATGTCATCACAATGAGCATGGTGTCATTAAAGTGACAATTATATATTGGGGTCTTATAGGAACTGAACTATTGTACAAAGGCCTTACAACAACTGAAATTTCTAACTTAGGTCCTAAAACAATTAAGGTACGTTGGAAATAACTGAATTAGCAAAAAGACATTGGTTCTTAGCAACTGAGCAACTGAAATTGGTCCTTACAGCAACTAGAACAATGGTCTAAACAATCTGACCACCATGCATTTGGATTAGGAACCTTATAGCAACTGGAACATACTTTCAACACTTCACAACAACACCATAATAATTAGGCACTGAATTAAAGCATAATAATAAGGGAACTACTGAAAATTTCTGTTATAGTAATTGAACAAAAATGTTAGGGACTGTATAGCAATTGAATAATTGGAATAAACCTTGTAGCAATTGGAACATATGATATAGACCTTAGACCAACTGAAAAACAAAAGAACTGACAAAGCCTTGACCTACTCAGGACATATTTTCCTTACACTCTTGATTTACCAATTTCTGCTATGCTTACAGCAATACCAAAACAGCCCCCAAAACTTATTCCAAGCTCCAAACAAAATCAAGAGGAATCCAAACTAACAGCCCAACAATAGCAGAACAAGTTCTAGTACACAGAATGCCATATAGGAATTCAACAAGTTTTGATGATGCTGTAAATTCTTGATTGTAATAGAAGAATACGTAAAAAGCAACTTGTAGTTTTTAAATGTAGTAGGAAATTGATAAATATTGTAATTTCTACTTGTATAATCGATTATGATTAAGGTATAATCGATTATCAGATGTTTTTGAACTAAAATAATCGATTATCATGAAGCAATAATCGATTATCACAAGTCACACTTGAATAATCGATTATCACTTCAAATAATCGATTATCACTTTTTGAAATTTCTATAACGGACTTGAATAATCGATTATCACTTACAATAATCGATTATTCATGGCAGTTGGGAGCTGACCTTTGGCATTCAGTGTGCTTGGCTATATAATTGGTGTTTGAGAGCTTCAGAAAATAACTTTGTGAAAACTTAGAAAGCTTAGAACACTGAGTTGTCAGAGGATCGTTCTTGAGAGCTTTGGTTTTCTTTGTTCCCTTGCTTGATCTTGTGAAAGGAGAGGCTTACGTATCGTGTGTCGATAGTCGAAGTGGACTCTCTTCAAGTTGGCAAGGTTCTCTGCCTGGTCTTGTGAAAGGAGAAGCTAGTGAATCGTTTGTCGATTACTAGAGCTGGTCTCTTCAAGTTGGTAGAGTAGTTCTTTTCATTCTGTTCTTGTTCATTTCATTGTAAACTGTTAAACTATTTTTAGTGGAACTGTTAATCACTCTTTGTAGTGATTAACGACTGGACGTAGATTCTGTTGAATCGAACCAGTATAAAAATCCTTGTGTGCTTTTCTTATGCCCTTTACTCATTCTACTTTAACGTACATCAACTAGTTGGTTAATTTTCTAAAAGAAAATTATTTTCTTTAAAAAAGAGAAAATCGTTTCAACTGTGACTTAATACGCTTTACGCTCTCTGTGTTTTTTTTTAATCCGCTGCGCTAAACTCTTTAAAATTTACCCCCTCCGATACCATCAGAATTCAACAAAAAACATGGAACAATCTTCAAATATCAAATCAATGCAATGTGCTGCGCATGGAGTCCAATACAATCTTTCCCTCTTTTGCATCAACAACTCTCTAGCTGCCTTGAAATTTGCAGCATTATCAGTGAGAACTTGAACAACATTTTCTTCTCCAACAAACTCAACAACATCATCTAGCATTTTGAAAACTTTATCAGCTATTTTTGATATGTCTGAAGTGTCAAGTGAATAAAGAAAATTTTTCCCTTTAGGACTATTCACCAAGAAGTTGAAAATAGAACGTCTTTTTCTATCTGTCCAACCATCAGATATAATTGTACATACAGTTTTCTTCCACTCCTCCTTATAATCCTCAAGGATTTCATATGCTATATTCACAGCTTGTTTCAACAGTTTTTTTCTAATGTCGTGATAAAAGGGTGGTTTGTATCCAACTCCATACTTACCAATCATTTCAAACATCTTTGCAAATGCTGGATTTTTAATTACATTAAAAGGAATGACACTAGTGTAAAAGAATTCAGCCACTTGAGCATCAACTTCTTCTTTGTATCCTTTTTTCGTCATTTGAATTATAGTTGCTTGGACTCCCCCCTTGCTAGTAGTAGCAACTTTTTGTTTTCCTTTAAAACCGAATACCTTGTGTCCTCCTTCAAGACTTTCACTTTCTTCCTCGTCCTCATCGATATTTATCTTTCTTTTCTTTAATGATGCATTCTTGGCTTCAACAACTACTTTTATCATCAATTTTTTTACTTCATCCGAAACAGAAGCACAAGGTTCAAAATCCTCCCTTGTTCCAGCAAGATGGTGTTTAAATCTAAATATACCTCCATTCACATTCTTTGAGCAATAGTTACATTTCACTTTTCTTCCATTACCGTTAACGTCAAACCCATGTTTCCATCCAATATTAGATCGATTTCCCAGAGCATTTTTACTTCTACTCTTAGTGGATGAAGATGTAATTGCATTAATTTCCGTTGAATTTGATACATTTCCAGACATGATGCTCTAAACTTTTTCACTAAAAAATCAATGGCAATAAGAATCATTTACTATTAAATATTTTCTTCTACATTGTAAAATAATAAAAAAAATACTATATATGCATAGTTTTTTTTATTACAATATTTATATAATAAAATACTTTATAATAAAAACATACAGTGACATTGTATACTAATACAAAGAAGACATAAATATAATAAAATCTGAAGGAGTGAAGCACCACTAATATTTTATTAATACCATGATAAGACTGAAGCACAAACGACATTAATGGTTACAAACGACATGCTACAAATTTGAAGAAGTGAAGCACCATTATGATAAGACTAACATATTATAATAAAACTACACGACACCGTCAATATTATAAAATATTCAAAGACTCTCACCAGGCCACAAATTTTAACAGTAGCAGGCATTAGTCACATCAAATCACTTTTTTAATAAAATTAAAGATATATAATTTTATATTAAATACTTTTTAGCACAGCTGACGGTTTTTGGCTTTTGAGTGATAACGATTCACATATAATAGCATACCAGTAAAAGCATAACTCCCGAACTCCATAACACCCGAACCAAAAACCATTTTACTCACCACCACACACAGTGACACTGCACACAGTGACGCCGCACAAGAACTATGGCAAGTCGACGATCACGACGGCGACCACGAGCAAGACGGACAGTGAACAAGGCACAACCACGAGCAAGGTGGACGACAAACAAGGTTAACGACGACCACGAAACGTGACACCGATTGTAACAGTGAATCCAAACTACGCCACCGGAGCACAACCACAAGACCACTACCGAGAAGGCTACAAACAACAACCACAAACACAGACAATGGTGTAGTGAAACACAACGAAAAACCTAATCAGGTCATTACATACTAATCTGAAAGAAATATGAAGAAAATCTTCGAGGAAATCTAAAAGAAATCTTCTTTCTTCTAGTTTACCGTTTTTAAACTCGCCAAATCGCGGAAAAATCGCGAGTTTATACGATTTTAACGAGTTTGCTAACGAGTCTAACGAGTTCACTTAGAAACCGAGTTTGCTACCGAGTTAACTCGGTCAGCATGAGTAAAAATGCAAACTCGTCCGAGTTAACGAGTTAACTTGCGAGTTTGATAACCATGATAAAAACATAATATAAATATATGAATATAAATGCACAGATATGAACAAAAAATAAATTAAATCTAATATCCCCTCAAGCTGCAACATATATATCCTTAATGCTAGCTTGGACAACAAATATTGAAATTGTGCGGAATGCAAAGCTTTAGTATGAATGTCTGGAAGTTGAGCTGAAGTAAAAATGGGCAGGAGCTTAATTACACCAGCTTGAACTTTATCCCTTATAAGATGAAAATCAATTTCAATATGCTTTGTCCTCTCATGCATGGCTAGATTCTGTGTAATTTGTATAGCATACTGGTTGTGGTAGAGACTGTTTCAAATCATGGAGCAAATACAAAATCCATTGAATTTCACATGTTGTGGAAGCTAAGGCTCTATATTCTTCTTCGGTTAATGATCTAGATACAGTTCCTTGCTTCTTGGATTTCCAGCTGATTAAGGATGCACCATAGAACACATTAAAACCAATTACAGACCTTCTAGTGTCCAGACAAGCAGCCCAATCAGAATCACTAAAAGCCTTGAGAGTATGTTCTATGTTGGAGGAAAAGAATAATCCTTGTCCTTGATTGTTCTTGATGTATCTCAAGATCCTTATTGCTGCTACATAGTGATCTTCCAAAGGATTGGAAAGAAATTGACTAAGAGTACTAACAACAAAACATAAATTTGGTCTTCTGTTGGTTAGATATAATAACCTACCAAGAAGTCTTCTATAGGCTTGCTCATCTGAATAGGGTTTCCCTTCTGTTGGGAGAATTTTGTGTCTGGCTGTAAGCGAGTAGAAATAGGTTGATATCCCAACAATCCTGCAACTTCTAATAACTCTAGAGCATACTTCCTTTGTGACAAATTGATGCCCTGTTGAGATCTTGCAATTTCTAAGCCCAGAAAATACTTTAGTTGACCTAGGTCATTAATTTTGAAATTTGCATTCAATAGAGCCTTCACAGTTTGGATTTACTAGATGTCATCACCTGCCAAAACTATATCATCTACATAAACAAGTAAGATGATGATATGAGCAGAATCATTTTTGATAAAAAGTGAATAATATGATTTTGATTGTATGTAGCCCAAAGAAAGTAAAGTAGGTGTCAACTTATAATTCCATTGTCTAGAGGTCTGCTTGAGTCCATATAAAGACTTCAACAACTTGCAAACTTGCCCTGGTTTTTTTGTTTTGTAGCCAAGAGGAGGAGATATGTATACATCTTCATTTAAATCCCCATGTAAAAGAAAACATTATTTACATCTAGTTGATGTAAATACCAATGTTTGGAAGCTCCTAAAGCCAGAACCAATCTTACTGTTGTGAGTTTGACAACAGGTGAAAAAGTCTCAAAGTAATCTAAGCCTTGTTGTTGTGTGTAGCCTTTGGCTACTAACCTTGCCTTGTATCGTTCAGTACTCCCATCAGTATGCCTCTTTATTTTGTATACCCATTTACATCCGATAGGTTTCTTTCCATTAGGTAGATCAGTTAAAACCCAAGTTTTGGTATTTTCTAAAGCTGCAATTTCTTGATCCATGGCCTTTCTCACACAATCATGTTTGATGGCTTGGTTATAGGGCTTAAGTTCACTAACTTGGGAAAGATTAAGGACATATGATTTATGAACAGATGATAATGCATCATATGAGAGATATGGAGAGATAGGATATAAGGTACCTGTGGATGACTGAGTGGCGGAAGAAGTAGATAACATGTTGTAATGATAATCCTGCAAATAAGATGGTTTATGTTTTGGCCTGGTTGATTTCCTTTGTGGAGTAGCAGTGGCAGGTTCAACAGAAACAGGTTGAGAAGAAAAAATAACAGGGTATGGAACAATAGAAAGAGGAGATATAGGTGGTAAAGAGGGTTGATCAGTAGCTTTTGAGAAAAGAGGTGATGGAGAGGAAATGATTTTGGTGAAAAAATCCAAGGAATTTGAATTTTGTGTATCAATAGGTGAGTGCTTGTCACTAGTAAGAAAAGGAAATATGTTTTCATAAAATACTATATTCCTTGATAGAAAAATTTCCCTTGAGTTGAAATCTAACAAAAGGTAGCTTTTCACTCCTTTTTTAAAATGAAGTAAGACACATTTTCTTGCACAAGGCTGAAATTATGTTCTATGAGCTTGAAGAGTTTAAGCATAACAAATTGAGCCAAAAACTCATAAGTAAGTAATGTCAGGTTTAACATTGTGTAACAGCTGAGATGGAGAAAAATATGTCAAAACTTTGGAAGGTAAAATATTAATGAGTTGCACAACATAACGAACAATAAAAGACCAAAAAATTATGGGCAAATGGGATTGAAACATTAAAGATCTAGCAACATTGAGAATGTGTTGATGTTTTCTCTCAACAACTCCATTTTGTTGAGGTCTTTCAACACAAGATAATTGATGTTGTATCCCCTTTTGTCTATAAAAATCTGTCATTGCAAACTCATTACCATTATCTGATCTAACAGTTTTTACATCAATGTCATATTGAGTTTTGATATAAGAAACAAAGCCAATAAGTTGTGATCTTGTATCAGACTTACTTGCCATCAATTTAATCCATGTGAATCTAGACATACCATCCACTATAGTTAAGAAATATTTGAAACCATCAACAGAAGAAGTACAATAGGGCCCCCAAATATCAACATGAATTAAATCAAAAGGAGCTTTCAAAACAGTAGTACTTAATTGAAAAGGCAATTTTCTGTGCTTAGAATAGTGACAAGTATCACAATGAGTGTATTTTGTATAAGGTAAAGTGGCATACATGGTGCATAATTTGGTATAACAAGAAGAAGAAGGATGCCCTAGTCTAAAGTGTCAAATATCTATAGAGTTAGGTCTTATTGTAGAACAAGCAATAGAATTCTCAAGAGTAATAGAAGTTGGTGAACCAAGGGGTGTGGATGTAGGAACTATCATGACATATAAGCCATCTTTTTCTTCAGTTTTCCCAATCATCTGCGGGGTTGACTTGTCCTATATTTCACATAAAATTTCAGAAATGGTAATTTTACAAGATTGAGATTTAGTTAACATTGTAACCGAAATAAGATTGACTAACAAATTAGGAACAAACAAGACATTATGTAAAGTAAGGTGTGGGCCAAGAGAAACTGTGCCAGAAAAATAAGCAAAAGAAGAGTTCTTGTTAGGTAGAGAAATTGTAATTGTTGAGATTTTATGATAAGAAATAAAATGAGACAAAGAAATTGATATATGATCAGTAGCACTTGTGTCTAGAATCCATTGGGAATAGATATTACCTTGATCCTAAGAAGAAGTGGAAACATTATGAGAACTCACTAGCCTGTTAGAATGTGTGACTGTGGTATTAGATTGAGGAAGAAGTGCCAATAGACCATGAATTTGCACTTGATAAAGTCCCATAGTTGAGGAATATGACTAAGCCTGGGAATTATTAGAAGAAGAAACAATTGCAGAAGCTGTTGAATTTCACAACCTCAAATTGAATAAAAATTTCACAACCCGAATCTCCAGAAATTCCTCCAGATTCCTCAAAAATCAATCCAGGGCTACGAGTGATTAAAGCACCCAATTGTTTCTCATTGAAAACCCTAGAAAACAAAGTCAAAACATAAAACATAACGATGCGAGACTAATAGAGGGAGTAGCCATAAAAGGAGAAGAAATTGTAGGAAAGCCAAGAACGAGAGGTAGAATTAAAGACGAAGAATTAGAACAAAAGAATTCCCAAATGAAGTACAACTATAACTATAAAAAATATGCCAAAATTGAGACTTAACATCCATGTTTGTTTTTTCTGAAAAAAAAAATACCTAAAATAAAAAAAAAATTGTAAAATTAACTATAAATTTGTATTCATCAGTAGAACTCATCAACAGATATTTAAAAATAGAGAAAAAAATGAAGAGAAGCACAAATATCCGTTGCATAATTAGCTATAAATTTTTACTTATGCATTTCCAATCCGGAAGTCAAAAGCTCCAATCCGGAAATCACTTAAATTACACTCTTCTTTGCCTCCTTTGACGAGAAAAACCAATTATGATAATTGTGCTTACAGATGAAGGCGTTATTGAGATCCCAAGACGTTTGGGATAATGTGGAAGATGAGTACGTTGAACCTGATGAGGACAAACATCACATAGTGGCACAGATGACAACGTTGAAGAAAACACTTGCAAGAGATGGTCAACATTGTATTCTTTCTACAATGCAGTACATGAGTCAGGGTTCGAAAAAATAACGAATGTTGCATAAGCAAAGGAAGTCTAGGAGATATTGGAGGTTTTGTATAAAGGTGGCAATCACGTTAGACAAGTCCAGATACAAGCTCTTAAAGGAAAGTTTGAACAGCTGAAGATGTGGCCCAAAAAGCATATAACTGAGTACATAACTCGGGTGGAGAAGGTGACCAACCAACTCAACTGCTCGACCTTCCACAGCCTCAAGTATTTAGCCAAATTTGGCGTCAAGCGTTCAACCATTCAACCATTCGGCTTCACAGGTATTCAGTCATTCAGCCTCAATTGCTCAACCTTCCATGACCTTAGGTACTTAGCCATCCAGTCATTCGACATCACAGGTACTTAGCCATCCAGCCTTCCACGACCTCAAGTATTTAGCCAAATTTGACGTCAAGTGTTCAACCATTCGACCATTCGGCTTCACAGGTATTCGGTCATTCCGCCTCACAAGTATTCGGCCACTCCGCCTCAACTGCTCGACCTTTCATGACCTCAGGTATTTAGCCAAATTTAGCATCAAACATTCAACCATTTGGTCATTCGGCGTCACAGGTATTCGGTCCTTCGGCTTCAACAGCTCGGCCTTCCACGACCTCAGGTACTTAGCCAAATTTGGCATCAAGTGTTCAAGAATTCGGCCATTCGACCTCACAGGCTTTATGCGCTTCTCTATTGCTTCCTTGCTATTTCCAAATGTACCTATTTCCAGCAAGCCATCAAGATGATCACTCTTATCCATATGACCGGATAAAGTTTGTGGAGAAAGTTACTACTTATAGGGTATAGCCCGAGCAGACCTTGGTCTCTTTCTCCCGTTCGGTCATAAAGCATAAATCACCTACAACTCATCCGAGACATATACTAATGTGGCTTCTTCAGTTCTAGAAAGAACTCCTATAAGTCTCCGCTCAACATAGGAAAAAGTTCTATAAAGAACTCCTAAGTTCTAAAAAAACTCATACTAGTCTCCGCTCAACATAGGAAATAGTTATAGAAAGAACTCTTAAGTTCTAAAAAGAAGTCCTATCAGTCTCCGCTCAGGATAGGAAAAAGTTCTAAAAATAACTCATAAGTTATAAAAAGCACTCCTATCAGTCGCCGCTCAACATAGGAAAAAGTTCTAAAAAGAACCCCTAAGTTCTAAAAAGAACTTTTATCAATCGCCGCTCAACATAGGAAACAGTTTCTAAAAAAAACTCCTAACTTCTAAAAAGAACTCCTATCAGTCTCCATTCAACATAGGAAAAAGTTCTAAAAAGAACTCATAACTTCTAAAAAGAACTCTTATCAGTCTCCGCTTAACATAGGAAAAAGTTCTAAAATGAACACCTATCAGCAGGCGTTAAACACCGTGCGGGACAATCGTTCCCGTCGCGTAGAACTCCTAGGTGGTAAAAGCCTAATGATACAGTCATTCACGGAATTCCCAGTAACTCCTGGGTGGTAAGACCCAAGTGGTAAAAACATTCTCAACCGAGCATCTTCATTATTTTTAAAATGTGTTAAATACTTTATTTTTAAATGTGTTAGTCTAATCATCTACATTATTTTTAAATACTTTAAATTCGACCATTATTTTTCTTCAGAACAGATAAATAAGATACTATCAAGTCGCTATTAAACGTGCGAAAAAGTTCTAAAAAGAACTGCCATCATCTGCCGCTCGGCCTAGTAAAAAGTTCGAAAGGGAACTCATAAAGTCCACTATTCGGTCATAGATGAGCAACGACTAAAAGCAACCTCCCCAATACAACTGGTACAACCTCCCTAAAACTCATATAAATCCTATAGTTAATCATGGCTAAAGTCGAACGCTTAACTCATATTTAGGGGGCATATGTATGGTATATAGTAGAGACCGAACGGTTAACATTCAGGACCGTTCGGTCCATCCACTGCAGCAAAAAATGGTCAACCAAGTCAAATGGTTTTTATTGGGCCGCACTTGGGCCAGCGTTTAAGTTATTGGGCCAATGGTCCAGCAGATGATAAAATAATCAAAGATATTGATAAGCTGTTTATGAGCAACTCACCGAATCTAAAGGTAAGTCTGTTTTTAGTTTATTAGATTTGTGCTAGATTTGATCCATGAGACGACTTATAAATATAAGGTCGAAGCGAAAAGCCAGGTAGGCTCTACTCACGCTCTACTAGATCCAAACATTCAATAGTGATAACAATTCACTGAATATTCAATTGTAAGTAGAAGCTCCTCAAACACACGCCTAACTTGAGCGTCGGAATACCTTTTCCAAAACCTCGTGTCATTCTCTGCATAACATCCTTTCTCTCCAAAATTCAAAAGTTTTCTTTTCTCCTCTATCTCTTTTAAATTCTCTCCCTTCTCTCTCTAGAAATTCTTCATTCCCTTTCATTTTTCCTTAAACAATCATCGTCTAAGCAATTTTGGAGTCAAGATCTTCAATCTCCACCGATCAAAGTCTTGTTTAGAGTTGGTAAGTCTTGTCTTCTTAAATTCTTGTTAGATTCTTAAATTTTAGACACATGCAAACCAAGTTTCTGGTTGCATGTGTTCATCAGTGTTCTCTTCTCAATTCTGATCCCATTTCCGGTTCCTTGGTTGAACTCTTTCCATCAATCGGTGACCTTTAGGTGTTTATAGAAATTCTAAAATTGCACACAAATTTCTAGAGGATAGAAGTTGTTCGGTTTGTTTGAGGTAAGGGAAGCTAACTAATTTAATTATTTGATTTTGATGTATGGAAATCTTGGTTGATGATGTTGCATGTATGTGAAATTGAATGTTTTTGTGTTTGGCATTGATAATGTGTGTTGTATTCATGTTGAATGCTTTTCTGCATAATTCGTGTTCATGGCCGAGAGAATTTTGAGGAAGTGAAATGGTAAAAATGGGGAAAATGTGGTTGTTTGGGTTTTGGTCTGTAGAGCCTTTGAGTTATTTCAAAATGTATCAAATCTAGTAAATATGCTTTTTGGTCCTTGAGTTCATGATTCTGCAGAATTGATTCTCAAATTTGTGAATGAAACTCTCTTAAAGAGGTTAGAAATACTTAGATATCCTTAATTCATGTGTAGGAATGTATATGATAGAAGTTTGGAGAATTAGAAGTTGAGAGACTATAGTGAGATTGGTAAGAATTGGTGTTGATCATAACTCTGATGTCATTCTACAAAATTATGTAGTTCGCTTGGGTCCTTCATTGACCGTTCGGCCTTTCCCAGGTGTTCGGTCTTAACAAGATTATACTCATGTGGAGTTCTAGTTAATGACCGAACGATCCTATACTAGTACTTGTTCTGGTATTGGTGTTTGGTCTTAACTATGTTTAGCCTCTATGAAGCCATACATGCTAATGACCGTTTAGTCTTAGGTGTGTGGGTGATCTCTTAGTATTGTTTGGTGCTTCGTCTTAACTAAGTTCTGTTATTATGGAATTTCAGTTAAAGACCGATCGATATTGTGCTACTATTCAATTCAATATAGTGTTCGATTTGTTATAGGTTTTATCTGTTTATGACCACTCGGTCATGTATTGTCTCAATAGTGCTCGGTCATATACTAGGACTCGGTCTCAATAGTGCTCGATCATGTACTAGCACTCGGTTTCTCATTGGTATTCGGCCTCAGTAGTGTTCGGCCTAAGCCCTAAGTGTTCGGCCTAAGCTTTAACCGTTCAGCCTAAGCCTTAAGTTTTTGGCCTAAGCTAACGGTGTTCAGTTCAAGCCAATAGCGTTCGATCTAAGATTCAACTTTTCATTTTAACTTTAGTATTTGGGTGTTATAGTGTTCTGCTTATGCTTGAGCCTTATTCTTTAAATGATCGTACAGTCATGCATTCATATTGTGGGTGTTCTTCTGTTTAGTCATGTTCAAGGGTGTTGGTTATTTTACTTTTTGGTTTGAAATGTGTGAATGATGAAATATGATGGCATTAAATTATGTTGTAATAATTGTAATGAACTATGAAAGTATGATTTGATGATTATAATGGATATGAAAAAGCATTCCAGGGAGGAATGTCTCATTGGTTTGATTTAATGGGGTAACAGTATGAATATGGAAAGCTTTGTATTAGCGTTAATCCTGACATTTTAATGGTCACCGAGTCTCAAGTAGAGAATGGTGGAGCATGTGGTGGGAATAGTAAGAGGCCCTAGCCTGGGCGGTATGTATTACCTTGACCTAAGGTGAGGTATAACGGGCTAACCTCGTGTGGCAAGCTAAAGGGATTTCCATGTTGCGGTAATACTGATGGTGTTTCCAGGTTACAACCCACGAGTGCAAGAACAACCATAGCTCATATTCGTACTAGTCTGGATAGTCAGTGCAAAGTGATCGGTTATAACATGTTCGTTTAACTGTTGTATATGCATGAATCTATAATATGCTTATCTGAATTGCGTGGTTGCATAGTTAATTAAATTACACTAGCTTACCCTTATTTCCTGTCTTGTCATGTTTTTCGTTCAATCGTCTTTGTCAATGCAATGATCACCCTGTGGATGTGAGCAGAAGGTGTTGAAGGTACATTGGAGCAGGCGTTGGAAAGAGAAGGCAACTTCCTCTAGAGTAAGACCATTCGGTCTTGTAATTCTTTGTCTTAGTGAAGGACCGGTCGGTTTATACTTTACTTGTATGATCGTTCGGTTTGTATCATTAAACATTATCAGTATAGGTTTTCCATAAAAGTTTTAAATTTATGGTTATTTTAGGATAATTGTAAATTACGTTTATTCCTCCCTGTAACTGCCCTACTGTATTATAAATGTAAGGATTCTTAAGTATAGTTTAAAGCTATATTTTTGGGATGTTACAGATTCCCAAGGAACCAACTATTGTGACTAACATTAAAGGTCCCAAGTTATTTGGGTACCTGCATCCAGACCATTTGATGACCTTGCAAGAAAATAAATTGTGTTGGTGGCAGTTTTTAATTTCAAATAGTGAATCTTACTTTGAAAATGGTCAAGTAAGTAGCCTTAGACATTCTAACTAGGTAAGACTTGGTATTTAAGCGGCCTTTGACTCACCTCTCTTACCTGAGAATTGTCTCTTGGCAAGATCTTAAACCTTTCCAAACTAAGAATCCACTTTTGAAATTAAAAGATGTCTAAGGAAATCATGATCACTAAGAAAGAAATAGAAATGAGTGAGCTTAGGGACTTGTTTGCCCAAAATCAAAATGAGGGTAAGCAAAAAGAAAGAAGGAAGGATGAAATGTACAATCAAGTTAGGAAAGATATTTCATTCTTTGGTGAAGACATTAGTAACATACCTAGCTTGGGAAAAAAAATTCATAAGATGCATCCATTCATTGTTAACAAAAGTGAGTCTAGATCTTATGGATCCATTTTTCTTTCTAGAGAGAGTGAATCTCATGTTCTTAGCATATATCTCTCTAGGTTAGAAGAGCATGCAAGTGAATGGTGGAATAAAAGGCAATATAGTGTTAAGAAAGGTAGAAAATCCTCCATTCATGATTGGTATGAACTAAGAGCTTACATGAGAAGAAATTTTGTTACTCTTTCAGCCGAGAGAGACATAGAATTAATGGGACACCTCATTCAAGAGGGAAAAACATTTATAAAAGGTCTATATGGTTTCTCTTGTAGAGAAATTGAATTTAAAAAAAAACTTGACAAACTCATGGATAAGAGTGTTGAGATTGTTGACAACACAATATCTATATCACTCTAGTTTTTTATGATGACAACACATTTCTTAATAACACACATATGTTGTTGATGTATTACATGTTCTTATGCTAAGTGTTTGATATATTTGTTGAACATGTTTATGTGTTGATATTGCTATGTGAATCCATACATATTAAGCTTGTACTTGTTACATCATTTCTAGATGCATTACACATGTTTGAATGCATGAAAACCACAAGCACTTTTATGAACTTAATAACTGTGTGACAAAGATGCAGTAAAGTTGACTACCTTATTAATGGATTCGACTATGCTAAAATCTTTGTACAGATTTTGAGAATCAGTGCTTTGTGATATTTTGAGAAGGAAAGAATTTCAAAATGATCTTACTTGTCGAACTCGACTATGTGCGCTACGTATTCGACTACATTAGTTGTTTGATTTGAAATTCTGTTATGCTCTTACACTATAATGGCTATATTTTTAAAAGTTAGTTGAGCATTTAATTCCTGGTCAACTTTATTAAATGTGTGTTTAATTTGTTTAACTGAAAGCTACTAGTTTGACCAATCTGTTATAACTGTCGAAGTTAGTCGACTGTATTAATAGCTTAATAGACTGAAGATTGTCTAAAACAATAGAAATATATAAATTAGCTGAAGACAAGTTGTTCAATGACTTTTGATGATCTAATAATTTCATTTCTGTTTTAGATTAACATCTTTGATTACTGTTGACTCACTATCAAGCGTACCAGATCGTTTCAAGTAATATAATCGGTAAGACTCGAAAGGCCTTATCGTTCGTGAGAATTAAAATCTTAAGACTTGTAGAGAAAAATTAATTGTTGCGGATGCAAGAACACAAAATAAACATGCAATGCGTTTGATTCAATTGACGAAAAAGACTATGGATGAATGGAGTTGTTGGGGGTTTACAATTTCATCTTATTCGCTCTCTCTTATCTACTTCTCTTGTTTAAATTGCTTTATTATCTAATTGTTATGCAAACTTTCTTGGCCTACCCTTAGCCCGATCCCTCGGCCAAAAGAGCCTATTACTAATTACCGGCTTGCTATCCTTAGCCTTCGCTAGCAATTAATAATGCATTATAAACAGAAGCAAAAACAATTGATCGTCCTACCTCTCCATCCCTAGGTGGTATGTCATTAATCAAGGAATTTCTCACCAGTTCATGACAATACTGTACGTTCCCGTATCAATAGCGACAAACAACAGTTATCGAATGAGTTAAACGATAAAAGCCTTAAGCGCAGCTGAGAACCCAACAATTGATAATCAAAGCATACGACAATCATATAAATAAACAATAGATTCAATACAAGAGAGTTTCAAAAGATTACATTGTTCCCCCAACAACAAAAGGGTTTAGTTCACCATTGTCATGGTGAAACTAGATGAAAATAATGGAAGAATGGAAGAGAAAACCCTATAGGATGAAAAGGAGCCTAAGCATCCAAGAGATCTGCTCCAGAGAGTGAAAATTAGGTCTCGCCGCCCTCTTCTGTCAAAAGAATGAGAATGAAATCGTAACAGGGCTATTTATAACTGAGGAGCGCAATAGAAAACAGGCCCAAGCCCAGCAGACAACCGCCCGGCGCCAAGGGTCCACCACCCAGCGGTTTGCCTCTAATCGCAAATTTGTCAGGCGTCCACGCTAGGGTGCCAACTCCTCGTATTTGGCCGCCCAACGGTGTATTTTTACCACTGGGCGGTTCCTAGACTCTTCTTTTCTTAGTTTTCTTCCTCTGTCTTGAGTCTAAGACCTTCATCTTCAACTCCATTCTTCACTTTCATCAAAATTGCTGCAAAACAATGTAAAATAAGCATAATATTGCACAAAACAGCTTTTGACTCTCAAGTGACTCATTTATTGAGTTTTACTTGATTCTAAGCTCATTCTAAGCCTCAATGGTTGTATTTTGATCTCAAATGAAGCATGAAAATAACGGTTTTTCAACTGTTATCAATTAGAAGCTCCAAGAATTCTCCAAGAAGACGGTCGTGATCTTTCTTGAAAGAGATTCAAAGGGACATTGTTCTACGCACACATTGATTGCTCATATTCTACACAAGAAGGTGCATTCTGGTTTGATCACATTGAGGCTCAGCATCCTTGAAGACTGCTGCATTGTTATTCTGGCTTGGCATCTGTGAAGTATGTTGGTGTTGGTACTACTGTGATTGCAGGGAATAGACTTGTATAGTCTGGTTCACTTTGAGGATTGTTCAAAGTGGTTTGCTGCCTATATTGTGGTTTTTGGTTAGAGAGGGGATTTATATTTTAGGCGTGGAGGTCTTCTATAAATTCCTTGTTGTAAAAACTGCAACCATTATAGTGCATTTACTTCCTGGGTTGGAAGGACACTGGATGTAGGCATTGTTGGCCGAACTAGTATAAAAATTAATGTTTGATTTTCTCTATCCCTGCACTTTTACTTTACAGTTGACTTTACAATTAACGCAATTAACTACGTTTTTCTGCTACATACAAATTTTCATTACTTGCATTTCAAGAAAGTTTGAAAAGTCTTAAACTTTGATTTCAAGATTGCGAAAAGACTTTGATTTTGTTAAACCACCAATTCATCCCCCTCTTGGTGTAATTAGAAGGCTACTTGTTTTCTCAACAATTAGTATCAGAGCTGGTTTTCATAAGATATTTGAAAAAGTAATCGACTCTGTTTTTATTTCATTCGACTATAAACCTGGGGATGGCTTCCAATTTTCAAACTTTTGGTGAAGGTGCTTCAACAAACAGACCACCTTTGTTTGTTGGCAAAAATATCTGTTTTGGAAAATTAGAATGCAAATCTTTCTTGAATCGCAAGATAAAGGAATCTTGGATGCTACTTTAAATTGTCCTTTTGTGCCTACCAAAACTATTGAAGAGAAAACTGTTTTGAAACCTTTTACTGAGTGGACTGCTGATGAAAATAAAAAAGCTCAGTATGATGTTAAAGCTAGAAATATATTTGCCTCTGTACTAACTATTGATGAATTTTTCAAGATATTTCAATGCAAATCTGCAAAGGAAATGCGGGATGTCTTAGAGGTAACTTATGAAGGCACAAATGAAGTAAAGAGAGCAAGAAAGAACCCCCTGATACAAGAGTATGAATTGTTCAAAATGAAAGCTGGAGAAAACATATATGATGTGCAGAAACGATTCACTCATATAGTAAATCATCTCATGGCTCTCGGAAAGGTATTTGACAAAGAAGAAATTGATATCAAGATTCTGAAAAGTCTAAATAGGAATTGGCAACCAAAAGTCACAACAATCTCTGAATCGAAAGATCTCACAACTATGAACATGGCTACCTTGTTTGCCAAGTTACGTGAAGATGAATTGGAACTTGGTAGATTAAATGATGAAGAGGAGATTGAAGAGAAGAAGTCCATTGCTTTGAAGGCTACAAGTAGGAACAACTCTGTAATAGACATGGACGAGAAAGAATTGATGACCTTGATGGTAAGGAAATTTAGTCGACTTATACAAAATGATAGTCAACTAACTAACCATCCAGGTCAAGACAAAAAGAAGAGCTTCAGTACAAATGGTTTCCAGTGCTATGATGTGGAAAGGAAGGTCACATAAAGCTTGATTGTTCTGATTTAAAGCATAAGAAGAAAGGAAAGAAATAATTTCCTCAAGGCAGAAACTTAAGAAGAAAAGGAGCATATATTGCTTGGGAGAACACAGATTCTGAAAGCTCAAGTGATGAAGATGTTAATCAAGAGGATGAATCTAACTTGTTCTATATGACTGGAGTAACATGGGACAATTACGATAGTGATGCAGACATCTCAAATGAACCAGTAGAAGTCAAGTATGATCTGTTGCAAGATGCATTTAAAGAACTACATGCTGAAGCAATGTGACTACAATACAAGGTTAATCGACTAACCTCTGAAATAAGAGATTATGAATATAGGATTAACAACCTTGCTGCTGAAAGTGAAAAATTAGAAAAAGAATTGAATGAAGCTTTGTTATCTGCCAAGGATGTTTAAATTAAAACTGTTACAGTAGAAAAAGCTTGTTAAAATTGTCCTACCCATATTGAAAAGATAAATTACTTGACTAGCATGCTAGCTAAGTTTACTCAAGGAAGAGACAATTTAAATGTTGTTTTAAAATCATTTGGCAAAGCTATAAATATGCAAGGAATAGGATACGAAGCTCAATCTAACAGAACCAATACTAAGAGATTTGTTGATTTAAGTAAACCTGCTAAAAATGCATGTTTCTATTGTAATTGTGTTGGCCATACTGTTAGAAATTGTTATTATAGAAATGTTGTTGTTCCTAAAGGGTTATATGTTTGGAGACCAAAGGAATAAGTGACAAGGACTGACAATCATGGACCCAAAGTTAAATGGGTACCAGCTACCAAAAGTTAAATTGTTTTGCAAGATACATTGCAGATGCAGTATGAACTCAAGGATGGATCAACTTGAAGTAATCAAAATCTTGAGTATCTACAATTGGCAATATTGTATCAATCTACTACATTATGCTTAATTTGATTGATTGTTGATTGTGCAATTGTTTGAACACATTGTCTAATTGGTTGATTGATTGAATATGATTGAAAAACTATTTTCACAAGTCTTAGTTGACTCCAATTTTAATTCAATCGACTATGCTTTTGTGTGATTTAAACTCTGTTTTAAAACTTCGCGTGTCGTATTATAGTCAACTATGTTTAACTAAATTTCTGTTTTAAAATTGTCCATGTACGATGTATATCATTAAATTTGTGTCTTAGTGATTATCTGTTTCGCGCTCTTTTTATATCTCTTAAATCAGTGTCTTGTCAAGTCTTCAAGAAATCCTGTCTGAGTTAGAAAGATTCATCAAAGAAATCCATTTCTTCATGGCTTCATCAAGTCGGTCTATGTCCAAGAAGAAGGGAAAGGAAAGTGTGTCAATCAGAGGTTCTGATCCTATGGGTTGGATCAGTGATGAAAAAAAGTCAAAGAAGGTTCCTTAGTGCAACTCCAAAAATCATTGTTGACCCTATGAAAGCTGACCTACCTCTGTTCAAAGATAAAGGTTTCACATTTCCTTACTGGCTGGAAAGACAGGGACTTTCCATTTTCATTGAGATGAAGGGCTACTGGGGTATCCATACCTTGTCATGTTCTTTTATCATATTCAGAAGGAAGAAAATGATGTTATGTACTCAAAAGTGAAAGGTACTGATATCTACATTGATGACTTCATTTGGAATATTGTTACAAACTTACCATCAGATGGAGCATTCTTTCATCTTCCAACTGCTGAAATAAACACCTTGTTGTGCAAGAAGCAAGTTTACAAAGATTGGCTTAGATTTCCGGGATTTTATGCTATAGAAAATGTATTCGCACATAAACATGCAAAATGCAAATGCTGAATCAATTGGCAAAGAAGAAGACTATGAATTAATGGCGTTGTTGGGGTTTACAATTTCATCTTTATCCACCGTCCTATATCTACTATTCTTGTTAAATTTGCTTTATTATTAATGTCATGCAACTTTCTAAATTGCCCTAAACCCAATCGCTCGGCGAAAAGAGCCTATTACCATAATTACTAGTTTGCCATCGCCAGTCTCCCTAGTAATTATTAATGCATTAACCACAAAAGCTTAAAAGCAATTGACCGTCTCACTCCTATCGCTAGGTAGTATTGCATAATCAAGAGAATACTTATCAGTTCTAGATTTTCCCGTACGTCGCCATATCGACAAAATCAAAGATCATGACACCGAATGACTTAAACGATGTAAGCTTTAACATCAGATAAGAAAACTCAAACTATGAATAATATAAGCATGTGAATTAAACAAGAACTTTGATATAAGAGAGTTTCAAAAGATTACATTGTTCCCCAACAACAATGGGTTTAGTTCACCATGGATATGGTGAAACTAGATTGAAATAATGAAAAGAATGGAAGAATAAACCCTAGAATTGGTTATTCGGAGCTCCTACATCCAAAAACCGCCTCCAAGGAGTGAAAAAGAAGCTATGGACGTCTCTGATTGCCAAATGATTAACCTAAAGATCACACTAGGTCTATTTATAGGCCAGAAAAATAACAGAATTTCGGCTCAGTCCCATCATTTAGGCGCTACGAGCTAACTACCGCCCAGCGGTTGTCACGTAGGACGCCCAACAGTCTCTGAACACCCAGCGATCTGTGACTTTGGCGCCCAGCACTAGGTTAGTGCTGGGCGGTGGTCTTGACCCCTCTTTTTCATCTTTTTTCGCCCTTTCTTTATTCTAAGTCCTTCCTTCTTCATCTTCATCATCCAATTATCATCAAATCCTACCAAAACAATGTAAAACCAAGCATAATATCTCTGAAATTACTTTTGTCTCTCTTGGACTTAAACTAAAATGTTTTGCATGATTCTCATCTCATTCTAAGCCATAGAGGTAGTGTTTTTTTATCAAATTAATATATAAAAATAACGGTTTTCCAACCATTATCAAAATGAGGGACTTCAAAAAGAAGAAAAGATTATGGCTCATTTGCTAGCAAAAGGAATTCTACCAGGAAGAGTGTTGAAGGACCGAATGACCTCCAAAGACATCTATCTACTTCATGCTATGAGAAACAATACGCCTGTAAATTGGTTACATGTAGTAAAAGACCATATGAAGAACTTGCTTTGAACAGAACACTATATCTACCATACGCATGCTTGATTAGAAAGATTCTTGTCCTTCAAGGACTAAAGATAAAGAATGAACAAAAAAGGTTTTGGGGGTCCTCGAATAGCTTCAGTAGAGATTCCTTAATTTCACTAGGATTAGTGAAGACCATAAACGGGTGCAACTTCATGGGAGAAAATCATGACGGTCAATACTTAAAACTCTGTGTTGTTGAAAAGTTGAATGACTCAAATTTCTTTCTTGAAACAAAGTTTAAAAAATATGTTGCCCAACAAATCAGAACTCTTCATGAAAAGTTAGACAATCGTGGAAAAGATTACAAGGATGTTTCAAGAATATATGGAGAAAATCTGGACAAGGAAGAATAATCAGGATCATCCTAACTCAGACTAGGATGCACTGAAATTCTGTGTGTCTTTTGTACTGTCTAAAGTCATAGGTTTTCCTTGTTAGTTTTCTTTGTTCCTTTGTATTGGCTTAGTATGCCATTGTTTTTGTTGTATTTCTTGTTTGATCTTATCAGTTGTAATATCTTCTTAACAATAAATGAAATTAGTTGTTTGAATCAAATTTAGTTGCTTTAAATCTGTTTAACATTGTTTGCTCTGTTTGATCAATTCGATTATAATAAGTTTGAAGTCGATTATGCTTAATTATTATACCTTTACATATTGACTTCTATTTTTTATTATCTCTTGCTTAACTGAAATGCTTGATCTGGAAAAGGTCTTTGAAAGGTTTTACAGGAAGAACATTGCTTTGGAAACTACATGTGGAATTCATCAACTTTGGAAAACAATGTATTCGACTGAGAATTGAATGCAATCGACTACATAATAACAGGGTTATAAATTCCAATTGTGGAATTTGGTTATCTTTCGTTGATTGCTTACTTTGTTTTGATTATCTGCTATTATCTCTGATCTAATATGATTATGAACATCTTAATTGAGATAATATTGTGAGATTGTTGAAATGTGTATCATTGCATGATAAATTTCCTTGATATCTTATCTTTCATACAACTTTGTGCTATACTGTTTGTAAACTTTGTTGATTGTATTGCATTATGCATCTAATCTGGTTTATCATCTATGCATAATGATAGGGGGAGTATTACACTCATTCACATTTTTACTCACATGTCTACATTTCAGGGGGAGTAATTTTACATGTGATTAATTGTGATAGGGGGAGCATCTATTCATTTCATATGTTTGCATATTCTTTACAAATGCACCTTTGTTTTGCCTATCAGCATATAATATCTAGAGCATTCCTTTTTTATTAATGCACAAAGGGGGAGAGAATGTATGAAAGCTTTAGGCAAGGGGAAGAAATTTTTTGTGTCTCAAATCTGCTTGATATTTTGCTGATTGTTTTGGCTACATACAGAGTACTTGAAACTGTTTGACATAATATGTTACTCTGTTGTGAATAAAACTGTAAAAACATGGTTGGTTATTAATCATGGTTGTGCATCATCGGGAGATTGTTGAGATTGTTGAGAACACAATATCGATATCACTGTAGTTTTTTATATGACAACACATTGCTTAATAACACACATATGTTGTTGATGTGTTACATGTTCTTATGCTAAGTTTTTGATATATTTGTTGAACATCTTTATGTGTTGTATTGCTATGTGAATGCATACATATTCAGCTTGAACTTGTTACATCATTTCTGGATGCATTACACAAGTTTGAATGCATGAAAACCACAAGCACTTTTATGAACTTAATAACTATGTGACAAACATGCAGTAAAGTCGACTACCTTTCTAATGGAATCGACTATTGTAAAATCTTTGTACAGATTTTGAGAATCAGTGCTTTGTGATATTTTGAGAAGGAAAGAATTTCAAAATGATCTTACTTGTCGAAGTCGACTATGTGCGCTACGTATTCAACTACATTAGTTGTTTGATTTGAAATTATGTTATGCTCTTACACTATAACGACTATATTTTCAAAAGTTAGTTGAGCATTGAATACCTGGTCAGCTATATTAAATGTGTGTTTAATTTGTTTAACGGAAAGCTACTAGTTTGACCAATCTGTTATAACTGTCGAAGTTAGTCGACTATATGAGTAGCTTAATCAACTGAAGATTGTCTGAAACAACAGAAATATATAAATTAGCTGAAAATAAGTTGTTGAGTGAGTTTTGATGATCTAACAATTTCATTTTTGTTTCAGATTAAAATCTTTGATTAGAAGCTGCAAGAATTCAAAGGGAGATTGTTTAACGCACACATTGATTGATCATATTCTGCACAAGAAGGTGCATCTGGTTTGATCACATTAAGGCTTAGCATCCTTGAAGACTGTTGCATTGTTATTCTGGCTTGGCATCCGTGAACTCTGCTTGGTGTTGGTACTGTTGTGATTGCAAGGAATAGACTTGTATAGTCTGGTTCACTTTGAGGATTGTTCAAAGTGGTTTGTTTGCTATATTTTGGTTTTTGGTTAGAGAGGAGATTTATATTTTTGACGTGGAGGTCTTCTATAAATTCCTTGTTGTAAAAACCGCAACCATTATAGTGCATTTGCTTCCTGGGTTGGAAGAACACTAGATGTAGGCATTGTTGGCCGAACTAGTATAAAAATTAGTGTTTGATTTTCTCTATCCCTGCACTTTTACTTTACAGTCGACTTTACAATTAACGCAGTCAACTACGTTTTTTCGCTGCATACGAATTTTCATTACTTGCATTTCCAGAAAGAATGAAAAGTCTTAAACTTTGATTTCAAGATTGCGAAAATACTTTGATTTTATTAAACCACCAATTCAGCCCCCTCTTGGTGTAAATAGAAGTCTACCTATTTTCTCAACAATTGGTATCAGAGCTGGTTTTCAAAAGATATTCAAAAAAGTAGTCGACTATGTTTTTATATTTGAAAAAGTAGCCCTTTGCTTCGCTGTTCCACCCAGAACTTGGCGCCTAGGTGCCCCAGAACGGGGCTGGGCACCCTTTGACTCATTGTTCTTGTTTAATCCTTGCGCTCGGACGCCCCAGAAGAGGGGGCTGGGCGCGAATTATGCTGAAATGGAACCCTATACCTATTTAAGGCTCCCATGCAACGAGGGTGCCACCTTCTTAGTGGCTGAAGGTCGAAAACACCCTTTTGGACCTGTGCGAGCTGATTTTGGGCAGTGGGAACTCTCATTTCTTCTTCCTTAGGTCTTCATCTCTTCCATTTTCTTCCATTGTAAGCTCAAGCTCTGCATGACTATGGAGAGCTAAGTTCATTTTTGTTGGGGAATGATGTAACTATGAAACTCACTTGTAAATGCACTTGTTTTGAATAAATATAAGCTTTTTTCATTATTTGCTAGTGTTTATTTCCTTTGCTTAAAGCTTGTTGTGACTTGATCAACCATAGCATGATTTTAGGGTTTGTTTGATGTTGGAAAATGTTGTGTGAACCTTGAACTGGACTAAACACCTAAAGGAAGTAGTGTCTAGGGATAGAGCTTGGACCTTTAGTTGTCTTAAACCTCTAGTCTTAATGTAGATGAACTTGTTAGGTTGCCAAGGGATTGGGATTTAATGAGTAAATCTAGGCTCTCTTCACCAAGGGATTGGGTTTGAGTAATTGAGTAGGTTGACATGAGCATTTGAATGAAGAAGAAGTTATGTGCATTTGCATGAGAGTGTAATAGGTGAAATCATTCTCCAATATCTCCATTCCATATCATCTCTAATTATTTCATTTCTTAGTGTTTGACCCTAAGAAGTTCAATCTTTTACTTATGCATTATGTTATCTTCATTGCACCAAATTCACATTAAACAAAATCATTCTTTAGTCTAAATTGGTTAGATAATTATACGATTGTAAAGTGTTATACGAGTCTCTTGGGATACGATATCTGGTCTTACTGGTTTATTACTTAGAACGATTTGGTACGCTTGCCAATGAGTTAACAAAAACTAACCTCCAAAATTTTTAATGGAATTTACTTAGGCACTTACCAAAAACTTTAATCTATTGATAATGATGTATGCAGTTTTACTGAGAGAATATACCATAATCTGTTAGTAAATATGCCAGTAACAACATATTACCAATGGAAAATAATCTGTTAGTAAATATCCATCAGTATATTCAATAATTCTTGTAGTGAATTATTGCTAAATTGCATCTTTCAAGACTATGAGAGTTATTGGCTACTAGATGTTACGCTTATTGATATACTTGGTAGTTTTAAGTACAACAAGTGTTGTATCCACCAGAATTTGATAGAATACACAATGTTCAAATTTTTTTGAATTGAATAAAATAGTATTTGGGTTGTACGTGAAGTCTGTAAACATATTTGCTGTAAAAAAAGTGTTGATTTAAATAAATAAATTCTGTTAAAATAAATTTGAGTAAAGGTTAGCTTCAATATGATAAAGACGTTTTGAAGTTGTATTCACCACTTTGTCCCTATCTTATATTGATCCAATCATTATTTACAAAGATGTAGTTATTCATGTACTGGAAGTTCTATTTAAATGTAACTTTAGGTCTATCTCTCACACTTAGGTCCTAAGATCATCAAACATTAGTATGATTCCTCAAATACTATTTGATTGAATCACTTGCATTAAGATCATGACTCTATAACTAGATAGAACCTTAGACTTATTCTTAGCACCTAAAAGTAGGAGGAGAATTAGGTTGGCCATAACTTGAAACAAGCTCACTCAATCACAAGTCAGTGAAATAAGATGAGTGATAAGTTCATCTAATAACAAGTATAAACTAATTCACAAATATTTAATAAAATCATACTTTGATAAATAAAATAGTATCAATATAACATATTTCCAAAGAGTTACATATTTGCTTAAATGCAAGAAAGGTGTAACTCCTCATAATGGATACAAACAATACCATCCTTGAAGAACCATGCTTTCTTATGTTCTCTAAGAATATTCATTAAGTGCAAAGAAAGGTGTTTTCAAATATCCCTAAAAAGACATTAAAAAATCCTTTCAAAAAGTCTTTCTAAAACATGGGTACAACTCTGATTTTATAAACTATCTACTGTTGAGATTGTTGACAACACAAACTCTATATCACTCTAGTTTTTTATGATGCACAACCATGATTAATAACTCAACCATGTTGCACAATTCAATGCAAAACAGAGTAACACAAACTCTATATCACTCTAGTTTTTTATGATGACAACACTTTGCTTAATAACAGTACACATGTTGTTGCATTCCATGTTCTTATGCTGAATTGATTGTTACATTTGTTGAACATGTTTGATGTATTGCTTTGCATGTTCCTATGTTGATTGTTTGATATATTTATGGAACATGCATACATGCTTATGTGCAATATGAAATGCTTAATCATATATGTTTTACTACACATTTTTTAAAGTGAAAAACCACAAGCACATTTAGGAACTTATAATTGTGTGACAAAGTTATAGTACAATCGACTACATTGGTAATGGATTCGACTATGCTAAAATATTTGTACAAATTTTGAGAATCATTGCTCTGTGATGTTTTGAGTTGAAAAGAATTTCAAAGTCTTTTTACATGTGTCAGTCGACTTTGTCTGGTTTACATTCGATTGTATTTTTGATCTAATTTGGAATTTTGTCATGTTATTGTGCTCCATCGGCTATAATTTTAAAAGTTAGTTAAGAATTGATGACTTTGTCAACTGTCTTAAATGTGTGTTGATTTTTGTTGAATGAGAGCTGCTATGTTGATTGTCAGTTATAACTGTAATAATACAGTCGACTAAATTAGTAGCGTATTCAATTGAGAATCTAACTGTATAACAAAAAACTATAAATTGGCTGAACACGAAATCTTCATAGACTTTTGTTGAATTGATAATTTTCATTTCTGTTTCAGATTTCTCTTAGCTCCAAGAATTCTCCAAGAAGATAGTGGTGATCTTTCTTGAACGAGATTCAAAGAGGAGATTTTCTGCGCTTATATTTGCTGATCATTATCTGCACAAGGAAGATGCTTCTGTGTGATCTTGTTGAAGGATTGGCATCTGTGAAGACTGCTGAATTGTTTGTAAGCCTTGACATCTTGTGAAGACTGTTGGGAATTGTACCTGTTGTGATACAGAGGTTCACGTTGAGGATTGTTCGACGTGGTGTTCAGATTGCAGAAGAGGGGATTCTTGCTGCAAGTCTTTTTTTTGGTTATTGCAACTACATTTTGGTTTTGGGTTAGAGAGGAGATTTATATTTTTGACGTGAGGTATTCAATAAATTCCTTGTTGTAAAAACCGCAACCATTATAATGCATTTGCTTCCTGGGTTGGAAGGACACTGGATGTAGGCATTGTTGGCCGAACCAGTATAAAAATCAGTGTTTGATTTTCTCTATCCCTGCACTCTTTAATTCTAGTCGACTTTACTTCCACGCAGTCAACTATGTATTTCTACTGCATATAAATTTTCATTACTTACATTTCAAGAAAGGTTAGAAAGCTTTGTACTTTTGATAAAAGATTGTGAAAAGATTTTTGTTTTTGAAACATCACCAATTCACCCCCCCTCTTGGTGTAAAAACGAAGCCTACTTGTTTTCCAACATCTAGGACAATGCTCCGCAGTTCACTTGTGGGTTCAACTACATAGGTTTCCTTCATAGTTGGGTTTGATTTTATGGCCCAAACCTCATGCTCTCATGCTTCAACTCCTTAAATAACTTCTCTAGGAATGAATCAAGAGAAAATGTCAACCCTTTCTTAACTTTTTACCTTGTAAATCCTAGTTTTCTTTTAGTTTGTTAAGTGGTTGCACCTTAAGCTTTAATTAGATATTTTGATCATTAATCCCTGCTTTTATGTGCTTAATGTATTTGGAAGAAGTCTTTGCATCAAATGAAGGTGTTGGAACCAAAGTAAAGCAAAAAGAAGAACAAAAATGCTGAATCAAAATTCTGCTGAAATCAGGCTCGGGCCCCCTAGCTTAAGGGGGCTTGAGCTCCAGTGCACCAGTTTCTGAGTTTGACTGACGCACGCCTGAGCGCCCTTCCTTTTAGGGGGCTTGAGCGCCACTTTGGTGACTTGGCAGATTTTCCCTATTTAACTCAGAGGCGTGAAGAGCTTTGGATCTTTTGTTGCCCAAACACGATTCCTCTCATTTGAAGCTCTTGGAGGCGAGCTAGGAGCTGTGGGAATAGGCCTTCTTCATCCTTAGGTCTCCTTTCTTCTTCCATTTCGACCATTGTTGTAAGCTTAAGCTCTCCATTCATGGAGGACTAGTTTCATTGTTGTTGGGGGATTGATGTAACCACTAAACTCTTATGTAAACTACTGTGTTTTGAATGAATATATGCCTCTTTCATTGATTGTTAGTGTTTAATTCCTTCTCTTAATGCTTGTCTTGAAGTTGCTACCCATGACAGGATTTTAGGGTTTGCTTGATATTGTGAAATATTGGGTAAATCTGGACTTGGATTAAACACCTAAAGGAAATAGTATCTAAGGATAGACCTAGGACCTTTGGTTGTCTTAAATCTCAACTCTTAATGTGGCAATACTTGTTAGGTTTTCCAAGGGATTGGAGTCTAATGAGGAAGTCTAGGCTCTCTCTACCAAAGGATTGGGGTTTAAGTAATTTAGTAGATTGACATTGACATATTAATGAAGAGGAAGTGATTTTCTATACATAAGAGTGAAGTAGGTGAAATCATACCCGCAACAATATCATTCCATATCATTTCTAATCATTCCACTTCAAAGTGTTTGAGTACTTAAGATCACTTTTATCATTTATGTTTCATAGTTACTTTAATTGCACTAAAACTCAATTTGTGGAAGCATTCTTTAGTCTAGGTTAGTTAGAAATTATTTGATTGTCTAGTGAAACGAGTCTCTTGGGAAACGATATCCGGTCTTATCGGTTTTATTACTTGAAAATATTTGGTACACTTGCCAAAGTCACAACAAGTCTCAGATTTAGTGTTTAATATTTCCCTTTGTAATGGATTTGCTTTATGGCTCAAGCCTCAATTTTGCTACCCAATTGAACTAGTATTAATTTTCTTTAGATTTTCTTGAAATTCATTCCTTTTCTTTATTTTTCCACTTTGACTTTCTATTGGTGCTACAAATTCCAAAACAAACTAAATTGGAGTGAATTTAACAAAAACTTAACAAAATCAAACCAAGATAAGTTTCACTTAATGAAGGATTATTTCGAAGGTCGGTATTCGGTAGCGAATTTACCGAAGGCTTTTGCACGTCGGTATAGACATTCACTTAATGAAATCATAATTTGGGATTTCCTCTTCCATTCTTCCAAAATCCCTACGAAAGCAAGGTTCCCCTTTTCTGAGTTTCCTCTCCCCTCTCCCCTCTCCCCCTACCATAATCCTACTTCGTCTCTCGTTTATAGTTCGAAAGCAACTAGAGTTCCTCAGATACCATTGTTTCTCAGTCGTCCATTATGGTTTCGCCTTCACCATTGGTCATTCTCGAGCTCCTCTCCATTGTCCAAAAGCGTGTGTGGTTGAAGGACGGAGACATTGACGTGACGCCTTTGAAGTGGAATGTTAATTGAGCTTTCCATTCAGTGCTTAAATCGTTTAAAATCTATTTTGGTGTATTAGTTTTGATTTTGGAAAACAATTAGATTAAGTCTGAACCAAAATACATGATTAATAGTTTATTATGCTTCTTTCTTTGGATAGATAATGGATACTATGAATGTCTAAGTCCTCTTGTATTCCAGTCATTGCTTCCCATGCAACTCTATCACAGGGACACAATCCAGAACTTTTTCTTTTCCTATAAACATCTTTAGGAGCGTTTTTTTCCACAGTATGTTTTAGAGCCCATGAAAAAGTTCTACGAGCCTTTTTGTAAGTTACTTAGACTGTTCATAAAGGATGATCTATGTGGGGTACCTGATCTTGTCTTCTGTTTTGGTTTGGATCCTGTAAGAGATATGCGATGTTCCCTAGGAGGCAAGCTGATACTGATAGCAATAGCCTTAGTTGCATATGTAGTAATCACATGATTGTCTCGTAAAGAAGGAAATTCCTTTAATATCTACAAAAATTGTTGTAATTAGAGAAGATTTCTTTAGAATCTTCCTAATTAGAGAAAATAGATATACAATCGTTTATTTTATTTTGTTTTCCTAGTTTCTCTTTTTCCCTTTTTAGGAGAATTAGATTGTTACAAATAGGGGATATCAGAATGTATTTTCAATCAATTCTAAATAATAAATTTCAATATTATTTTCTACTTGGTATCAAGAGCTTCCGATCTTGGAACTCCATTCCACTGCACAGTCGCCGCCGCCGCTGCTATCCGACCACCGCTGCTGCCGCCATCGCCGGTTGGGTTCGTTGATAGGGCAGAAAGGTGCGCCCAACTCCGACGACCACAACGTCGAAAGTCGCTTCGCCAGAGGAGTCGCCACGCGCCGCACTAAAGGAAAATTTGTGTTGCACGACACTAAAGGAAAATTGCCTAAGAAAGATGGAAGAAAATATCCCAATTATTCTCTGCAAATTAGAAAGAATATCCCCTCTTGCATTCTTTGATTCAATGGAGCATCTTCCAATTCATCTTACATATGAAGCTTGGCTTGGGAGACCTGTGCAATACAGGTGGATGTATCGCTTTGAAAGGTTTATGGGAGAATCCAAACGTTCAGTTAAAAATAAAGCTAGAGTAGAAGGCTCAATTTGTACAACTTACTTGCACAGAGAGACAACATATTTTTGTTCACATTATTTCAAAACCTTCATGTTGTCCCCCACTAATGTCAGAAGCGAAATGCAATGGCAAGCTGAACCACGTCAGGGTTCATTGTCAGTTTTTCAACAATCAGGTCGTCATGCGGGAAAAGATTTCACTCATTGGTTAACTGATACTGAATTCAACTCTGCTCATGTCCATGTCTTAATCAATTGTAGTGAACTTAAGTCTTACCTTGAGTATGTCATCATCCGACTCTTACCTTTGCAATGGTTAAATTGTTATACACTAATTCATTTCATTTGTACCAGCTCATTTTTTTGCTTCTGCTAGAATACACTCAGAGTTTCCCCAATGGTTCAGAAATCAGGTTCGTACTTTTTCCTATGTTTTGAGCAAGGTTAATTTGACGTTTTCTTTAAAAAAAATTTGGTATCTTTGTTGGTTTTTAATCAAGCATTATGATGGGTGTCGCGGCCCATGCAAATTTGATTGCATATTAGAAATGCAGTATAGACTAGGAAGTGACTCCTAGGTCGTCTCTCAAGGACCAACTGCGGTTCAGAGTCAAGTCTAACACGAAGTGGGGGGGGGGTTTGAAATTGTTTTGTGAATAATTAAACCTAATTAAAACTGGAAATTAAATAAAGATGTAACCAGAATTTAAAGTACTGAATTGAATGTGGAAAAACATGAAAACCGAACAGTTCTTCGCAAGGCCGAACGGTTTTAACACGAGTGTGCCAGATACCGAATGGTTCTGTTCATAAGACCAAACGGTCCGGTAAGGAAACCGAACGACAATTGAAGCAGAAAAGGAAATTAGTTAAAACAAAGAAGCCGAACGGATTAAAAGCAAGACCGAATGCAAATAAAAGTCAATGTAGAAGAAAGTCGAACGGTCTCTAATAGTGAAGCTTGTTAGAGACCGAACGGTGCTATTGGAAAACCGGACGGTAATATCAGTAAATGCAAAAATAGTAAACTTGCAGAAATCAAAACACAGTGCAGCGGAAACAAAATTGGAGAAACAAAATGTTGGAACAGTAAACTCGTAGAACAGTAACATGCAACAGTGACGAAGACAATGAACATTAAAATGAAACTGGAAAGTAGATGTAACAATGATTTCAACTCTTAAATTGCAATGTAAATGGAGTTCACTACATGAAAATGGAATGAAGGAAAAAAAACTAAACCTCCCCGAAGGGGAAGGAGGAGGAAGATGCTCCTCTCGAAACCCTGTTGCTGCCAAAATGTTCCAGCTCCTTCCATGAATGAGGTGTCGGCTGTTCCCCAAAAACATTCAAAATAAAGAAACCCATGAAAAACCGTTCCATACATTTTTTAAGAACTAAAATCTGCAGAGAATATGATTCAAGGAAATATGCTATGCAAAGAAAAAAAAATAACGTGTAAGCCAAAGTCAAAGAAAAAGGAGTAGCTACTGAAAGCTTTTCATTCAACCAAAATCATCAAATGCAAACATGGTTTTTCAAGAAAGGAGAAAATATTTTCAGCTCAAAAACTGCTCCCTCCGAGAATGTGTGCTCTCCAAAGAGAATGACGGCTGTGTTCAAATTCTAGGACCGTGTGTCCTCCAAAAAAAAATGGGGTGGGGTCCACCCAAAACCCTAGGTGCCAAGTGTCATCTATTCTAACATTTGGGCTTTTGTTAATTCTACCAAAAATTGGCCCAAAATTACAAAACATTTGTCTACAAATTCTAAAACACTAGATTAAAGTTTAATTAATTCTAAAATGAAATTGTAGAATTTCTTCAATTGCTTGTGCCCTTCCAAAAGTCTCCCAGTGTATTTCCAAAATTTCCCTGAAAATAAAAATAGGAATAATTAAGCTCAATTAATTCAAATTAATTAAAATCAGAATTATTGGTCTAATTAAGCCCAAATGGTGAAAATGACACAATAACTAAGAATTAAGCGCAAATCATCAACACAATTCGGCGCGAAAAACTAAGTTAATGGTATACAATATCGACTCATCAAAATAGACCACACTTAGTCTTTTGCACTCCTGGGCAAAATCAAGACGCAAAACAGGGAACAATACTGAGGACATCAGGAAGAGACACAGACTCAACAGACAGACACAGAGTTGCACAATTCTCACAAAATCTGGACAGTGAAAGGCATAGGCAGAATCCCACACAGAGTCAATGAAAACAGATACTCACAGAATCATCCAAGCAGTTTAGTGAATGGGAAACAATCAATCAGTTTAAGAGATGAATCAAAAGCAACAGAGCCTCACAGATGCACACAATCAGTGTTTCTCTCAAGTGTTTAAGGTAAATCAATGTCACTCAATGCACTCAAGAAAGCAGACACACATAGACTTGGCAAGCCTCTAATATCAACACTCAAGCACATACGCATGTTCAAATCAAAAGGTCTTTTCATGGTTGTAATGGGGCCAAGGACAAGGGAGGATATCATATGGATGAGAAGCTACAACCAAAAGGAAATAGAGGAGCAATGGGGAACAAGTGTAAACACATTCAAATCACACCCAAAACCTCTAATTCAATCCTCTTCTTGACTCCATTATTCACACAAATTTTTTTTTTTTTTTTTCATCTTGTCTCTTTTCTTTTCTCTCTTTTCAGAACACAACTCTAAGAGACAAGATACATGATATTTACAAATGCAACAGCAAGAAGAGGACTCACTAGCCAATTCATCTACAACTCCTAAGAGACCACACTTATTCCCAAAACAATTCCAAAGCTCCAAAATTCCCTAAGGTTCAGGTAATCATGGTTTTTCACTTAGGCTATTGTACGAGCTTCAAAACAAAGAAATGGGAGAAGTATAGGCTCAAGGGGGCTAACAAAGAGATCATAACAGGGTAGGCTATCTGGCTAGAGAGGCTCAATCAACAAAATGCCTTTATCATTTTCAAACATGCTCATGAATCAAGAATTAACAACAGAGTCAAGCCAAGGAAAATGTGCAAGCAATCTAGAGACATATCACACACAAGAAAGATCATCAAATGGCTCAAATCTCAATCAGGGTAATTCTGTCACAATCAAATCAACCTCTCAAACATCATAATCATATTCCCAAGTAAAGAAGAGCAAGGAATCCAACACATCAGAGTATCAATGAAGTGAAAGACAAGTCAACAACCTAAACCAAGTCCAGAATTCAAGAAAAACATGCAAAACTGTACACAAGACACAACAAAAACTACCTTGAAAACAAAAAAAAATTTAACGCAGAAAACATAAACTAATCAAAGAAAATCAGAGTCTCCCCCAATAGACCACACTTAAACTACACAGTGTCCTCAATGTGTCACAAACATCAGATCAGAAATCAGAACAATTAACAGATCATGGACAAGTGCAATAAAAGTGGGAAAGGGAGGAGAAGGGAAAAAGGAAACTCCCCTGATCATGGTGGCAGTTGCCAATTTTGGACTTTCAGGGAGATCTCTTCCACCACAGGATTCGGCAAAGAAGTCTTGAGGAGGAATTGCTTCATCCTCCAAATTTGATCAAGCAGGGAGATGTCCTCCACAGCTGGATCCAAGAAGCAGTGACTGTTGATGAGCAGGTTCAGCTGGTGCCTATTAATCTTCAAACTGTCGTGTATACTAGCACCCTTGTCTTCCACCATGGGTGTGTGTTCATCAAATCCATATGTACCTCCTGCAACATGGTTAGTGCAATGTGGTTCCAAAGATATAACATGCAGGGGTATAACACCCAATCCCAGTGTAAGAGGCTGAACCTCAGATATACCCTCAGAACATGAATCAATTTCAGAAATAGAAACAATATCAATCACAGGTTCAGATTCATGTTCAGTGCATGGAGAACAAACATTCAGATGTGATAACACAAAGTAGTTCTCATCATGCAAAGAGGGAGATTGAAAATCATGCTCATCAACAATACAATCACCAACATACCCATCATCAACATAATCATCAACAACAGAATCTATCTCAGGTATGTTTACCTCCACTTCCCTGAAGATTGGTAGAGTGGTGGAAGGTGAAAGTGGTCTACCTATCTCAAAAGTGTTGCTCATATCTGCCTGGTCTTCCAATTCTTCATCAGTCTCCTCAGGTGTAGGAGTGGGGACATAGGAGGGTGGGGAAGTAGATGGCGCAGTAGTAAGCTCATGACTCTGCTCCTCATCTCCTATGTGGATGGCATCAACATCATCTGGAAGCTAAACAGCCTGAAATGGTGATTCCTCTGAAACATAAGACTGTTCCTCAGTGAGCTGAGTGGTGATCTGCCCCATATGATCAGTCAAACTCTGAATAGAAGCTCTGGTCTCTTGCTGGAACTGAATGTTCTGCATGGCTATATGCCTTAGTAACTCCTTCAATGTAGACTCAGAAGTAGTGGAAGGATGAGGAGTTGCTTGGGCAGGCTCATGAAACTGCGGCTGTTGTGGTTTCTTAACAGGTGGAGAAGGCATAGAAGGAGTCTGGAATGATGGTTCCTGATATTGATGTTCTGAAGTACCATACCATCCCAAGTTAGGATTCGTCCACCCAGGATCGTCGCTATAACCATACCGCATAGGGGAGAATTTATCAAGAAACTGATGCTCAAGATCTTCCCAACTGGTGACGGATCCTGGAATAAGACAACAACACCAATCCCTTGCAGCTCCATGTAATGAGTACTCAAATGCCCTAACGAACATATCCTCATCCGGGACATCTGGAGGTTTCATTGAAGAACAGATGGTGTAGAACTCCTCCAAATGTCTATGTGGGCATTCACCTGCAAAACCATGAAATCTAGGCAGCAAATCTATCAGTCCAGTGTTGAAAACACAACGAATATCCTCCTTATCAATTGGAAACGACTCCCTCGGAGCACTCTCATGAGATGGAGGAGGAACCGTTATGTTCTCAACATAGAAATCAGCAGAGTATATATGAGAAGCAATATCAGAGTAACAAGCAGGAGGAGAATCATAGACACAAGCAGAATTAGAATTACTCACATAGTAAAAATAGGTAGACATGAGAAAGAAGGGGAAAGAAGAATACAATGAAAATATGCAACTAAAGCTACCTAAATGCAACACACAATGACGAACACACAAAACAGAACAACACACTCACAACACAAGACAAAACACAACACACACTAACACAACAAAAGACCTAAAACCGAACCGTTGGTCCCCGGGTCACCCGCGTGACAGGTGACCCCGGCAACGGCGCCAAAATTTGATGGGTGTCGCGGCCCATGCAAATTTGATTGCATATTAGAAATGCAGTATAGACTAGGAAGTGACTCCTAGGTTGTCTCTCAAGGACCAACTGCGGTTCAGAGTCAAGTCTAACACGAAGTGGGGGGGGTTTGAAATTGTTTTGTGAATGCAAGAAGAATTAAACCTAATTAAAACTGGAAATTAAATAAAGATGTAACCAGAATTTAAAGTATTGAATTGAATGTGGAAAAACATGAAAACCGAACGGTTCTTCGCAAGGCCGAACGGTTTTAACTCGAGTGTGCCAGATACCGAACGGTTCTGTTCATAAGACCGAACGGTCCGGTAAGGAAACCGAACGACAATTGAAGCAGAAAAGGAAATTAGTTAAAACAAAGAAGCCGAACGGATTAAAAGCAAGACCGAATGCAAATAAAAGTCAATGTAGAAGAAAGTCGAACGGTCTCTAATAGTGAAGCTTGTTAGAGACCGAACGGTGCTATTGGAAAACCGGACGGTAATATCAGTAAATGCAAAACAGTAAACTTGCAGAAATCAAAACACAGTGCAGCGGAAACGAAATTGGAGAAACAAAATGTTGGAACAGTAAACTCGTAGAACAGTAACATGCAACAGTGACGAAGACAATGAACATTAAAATGAAACTGGAAAGTAGATGCAACAATGATTTCAACTCTTAAATTGCAATGTAAATGGAGTTCACTACATGAAAATGGAATGAAGGAAAAAAAACTAAACCTCCCCGAAGGGGAAGGAGGAGGAAGATGCTCCTCTCGAAACCCTGTTGCTGCCAAAATGTTCCAGCTCCTTCCATGAATGAGGTGTCGGCTATTCCCCAAAAACATTCAAAATAAAGAAACCCATGAAAAACCGTTCCATACATTTTTTAAGAACTAAAAACTGCAGAGAATATGATTCAAGGAAATATGCTATGCAAAGAAAAAAAAAATAACGTGTAAGCCAAAGTCAAAGAAAAAGGAGTAGCTACTGAAAGCTTTTCATTCAACCAAAATCATCAAATGCAAACATGGTTTTTCAAGAAAGGAGAAAATATTTCCAGCTCAAAAACTGCTCCCTCCGAGAATGTGTGCTCTCCAAAGAGAATGACGGCTGTGTTCAAATTCTAGGACCGTGTGTCCTCCAAAAAAAAATGGGGTGGGGTCCACCCAAAACCCTAGGTGCCAAGTGTCATCTATTCTAACATTTGGGCTTTTGTTAATTCTACCAAAAATTGGCCCAAAATTACAAAACATTTGTCTACAAATTCTAAAACACTAGATTAAAGTTTAATTAATTCTAAAATGAAATTGTAGAATTTCTTCAATTGCTTGTGCCCTTCCAAAAGTCTCCCAGTGTATTTCCAAAATTTCCCTGAAAATAAAAATAGGAATAATTAAGCTCAATTAATTCAAATTAATTAAAATCAGAATTATTGGTCTAATTAAGCCCAAATGGTGAAAATGACACAATAACTAAGAATTAAAATAGAGTAGAGTACAACAGCACTACTTCTCCAAATAGAGTACAACAACACTACTTTTCCAAATAGAGTAGTACTTTTTTATTGTGAATGGTTTGATCCATCTAGAGCTAGTACTAGAGTAGATCCTAGGTTTAACATTGTCGAACTCCACTTGAGAAACAGATATAGACTGTTTGATCCTTTCATTCTACCAACTAATGTTAGACAGGTTTATTATGTGTCATACCCACCATTCTGCAATATTGACAAGCGTGGTTGGGCTGTAGCAATACAAACCAAGCCTAGAGGTCGCATTGACTCAAATGAGGTTGAGGAAGATGTTGCCTACCAACTTGACCAAATGTCACAACCACAAGAAATTATTGAAGTTGAATGTATAACCGCATTGCGTGACCCTGATGGTGATGGAGATGAATTAGAAGCATCAATACAAGGTGATGATGATGATGAAGAAGAAGAAGATGATGATGATCACGATGGTGATGATGATGATGATGATGAAGAAGAAGAAGATGATGATGATGAAGAAAAAGAAGAAAATCATGAAGATGATGATGATGATGAAGAAGAAGATGAAGATCATGATGACGATGATTGAATGTTGGACATCTATTGTAGCAAATTGAACTATCATTTCAATATAGTTATGTAAAATACCATCTAAAACGTTGTATTCAATTATTTTACATTCACTTTAAGTTGTAGTTATCCTTTCTTGTTCTTTTGTATTGTTTAACTTTATTTGTAACCATTTCAATGCAGCAATGACAGGAGAAAGTTTAGACCGTCCTGCTGGTTAGCAACAAGGCCAGGGCACTTGTAGTTACTTTTATTTGATTTCCTCCCTGTATATAGGCTGCAATCATATGTCACATTGAAGAAAATTGAACTTGTTTATCCATATCTTCTTACCAATAAGGGAGTATTGGTAAAACCTGAAGACAAGTTTTGATGAGCTGCAAATTGTAATTTTTGATTGTAATAGGAGAATACTTAAAAAACAACTTGTAGATTTTGAATGTAGTAGGAAAATGATAAACATTGTAATTTCTACTTGTATAATCGATTATGATTAAGGTATAATCGATTATCAGATGCTTTTGAACTAAAATAATCGATTATCATGAAGCAATAATCGATTATCACAAGTCACACTTGAATAATCGATTATCACTTCAAATAATCGATTATCACTTTTTGAAATTTCTATAACGGACTTGAATAATCGATTATCACTTACAATAATCGATTATTCATGGCAGTTGGGAGCTGACCTTTGGCATTCAGTGTGCTTGGCTATATAATTGGTTTTTGAAAGCTTCAGAAAATAACTTTTGTGTAAACTGAGAAAGCTTAGAACACTGAGTAGTCAGAGGAACGTTCTTCAGAGCTTTTGTTTACTTTGTTCCCTTGCCTGGTCTTGTGAAAGGAGAGGCTTAGGTATCGTGTGTCGATAGTCGAAGTGGACTCTCTTCAAGTTGGCAAGGTTCTCTGCCTGGTCTTGTGAAAGGAGAAGCTCGTGAATCGTTTGTCGATTGCCGGAGCAGTTCTCTTCAAGTTGGTAGAGTGGTTCTTTTCATTCTATTTTTGTACTTTTCATTGTAATCTGTTAAATCCTTTTTAGTGGAACTGTTAATCACTCTTTGTAGTGATTAACGACTGGACGTAGATTCTGTTGAATCGAACTAGTATAAAAATCCTTGTGTGCTTTTCTTATGCCCTATACTCATTTTACTTTAAGGCACATCAACTGCTTGGTTAATTTTCTGAAAGAAAATTATTTTTTATAAAAAAGGCTAAAATCGTTTCAACTGTGACTTAATACGCTTTACGCTATCTGAGTATTATTTCCGCTGCGCAATACTCTTTTTAAAATTACCCCCTCCGATACCGTCAATTGGTATCAGAGCTTGCTTTGATATTCTTTCAAAATCTTTGCGAAAATGGCCGGTCACAGTCAAAACGTTGTTTATGCTGAGGGTGCGTCCATTAACAGACCTCCGTTGTTTACTGGAGATAACTATGCTTTTTGGAAAGTAAGAATGGAAATTTTTATGGGGTCTGTTGATAGAGGCATCTGGGAAGCTGTACAAAATGGTCCTTATATTCCTATGAGTACAGTAAATGGTATAGAAACAGAAAAACGTTATTTTAATTGGAGTGCTGAGGAAAATAGACGAGCTCAGTTTGATATTAAAGCTCGCAATATTATTTCATCTGTTGTTGTGCTTGATGAATTTTATAGAATTTCAGTGTGTAAGACAACACAGGAAATGTGGGAAGTTCTGAGAGTCACACATGAGGGTACTGAGGACGTGAAACGGGCAAGGAAGAACACTCTCATTCAAGAATATGAGATGTTCATAATGCAACCTGGAGAAACAATTTCTGATGTCCAAAAGCGTTTCACTCACATAGTGAACCACTTGACAGGGTTGGGTAAGATATTTGATACTGATGAATTAAATGTTAAAATTCTAAAATCATTGGACAGGTCTTGGCAACCAAAGGTGACTGCCATCTCGGAGTCTCAAAATCTTACTCAGATGAAAATGCCAATCCTGTTTGGAAAACTTCGTGAGCACGAGCTTGACTTGAGAAGACCTACTGCTGAAGAGGATCAAGGCAAGAGAAAGACATTAGCCTTCAAATCTGAAATCTCTAAAGGAAAAAGTTCTAAGAAAACTGAAGAAGATGATTCCGATGATGAGGAAAACATGAGTCTCATGATAAAGAAGTTTGCCAAATTCATGAAGGCAAAGGGAAAGGAAAATTTTCATAAAGAAAGGAGAGAAAGTCAAGAATCTCCTTCAAATGTAAAATGTTTTGGTTGTGGAGAGAGAGGGCACGTAAAATCTGAGTGTCCAAAGATTAAGAAAAGTGATGACAAGAAGGAAAGAAAATTTCAAAAGAACAAGAAGGCGTACATAGCTTGGGAGGACAATGCCTCAAGTTCAACAAGCTCAAGCGATTTAGATGAAGAAGCCAACATTTGTCTGATGGTAGATTCTGAAGATACTGGAAGTCAAGTAAGTAATTCCAGCTTTTAATCAAGTGAACTAGATTTACAAAAAGCTTTCTTTGAATTAATGAATGAATCTGAAAAACTTGATGCTGCACATAAAAAACTTAAAAAAGAGCACAGTGATTTAAAATTGAAATATGATAAACTGCTTGATGATGAAGTTGTGTTAAGAAACAGAGTCAGTACTTTAGAAATAAAATTGTCTGACTCAAATGCTATTGTTGAACCTGTTGAATGCTTATCATGCAAGAGCTATATGTTTGATATTGATATACTTGAAAATTTGCTTGCTAAGGCAACTAAAACAAATTCACATGCTAAAACAAATTTTAATAAAAGCAAAATTAAAAATAGAAACATGCATCAAAATTATAAATCCAAGGTAAAAAGAACTTGAAAAATCTGGGTTGTTAAAGGAACTTTTGTTAAAAACAAAGTTAGTGATGTATGTTGTTTTTACTGTATGAAACATGGTCACACATCAAACAAGTGTAATATCAAACATGTTGGTGTGCCAAGTGGAAAATATGCATGGGTTAAAGCTGTGAAATGATGCAATCTTGCAAAAACTAACCCCAAGGACCCATATTAAGATTGGGGACCTAAAATTCTTGCTAACTTGTTTTATAGGAACAATCAAAGTCAAAAGGGTCATTATGGTATCTTGACAGTGGATGCTCAAGACATATGACCGGTGGCAAAAACAAATTTATTTCTTTCGAGAAGAAAAAGCAGGGATTTGTGACTTACGGGGATAACAACAAAGGTAGAATCATGGGTACCAGAGACATTGGAGGAGGAGACACCTTAACCATAAAAGGCGTCTTATATGTTGAAGGTCTCAAGCATAACCTTCTAAGCATAAGTCAACTATGTGACAAAGGTGTCAAGGTAACTTTTGAAAGTGATAAATGCACTGTATATTTTAAAAATTCTGCTGATATTGCTTTGCAAGGTGTTAGGCACAATAACATATATTTGATTGATATTGATAATGCATCTAGTCATAGCATAACATGTTTAGTTGCTAAAGAGGAAAATCCTTGGTTATGGCATAAACGAGTTGCACATATTCATATGCAACATTTAAATAGGCTAATTTCAAAAGATCTTGTAAATTGGTTTGCCTAAATTAAAATTTGTAAAGGACAAATTATGCACTGCATGTCAAAAAGGTAAACAAACTAAATCTTCATTTTCTTCTAAAAGCATGATTTCAACATCAAAACCCTTAGAACTTTTGCATATGGATTTGTTTGGACCATCTAGAATTAAAAGTTTTGGTGGAAATTACTATGCTCTTATAATTGTTGATGACTATTCTAGATTTACTTGGACTTTCTTTTTAACGTTGAAAAGTGAAGCTTTCAAAGCATTTAAAATTTTTGCTAAACGTATTCAAAATGAGAAAGATTTGAAAATCAAAACTTTGAGAAGTGATCATGGTGGTGAATTTGCAAATGAATCTTTTGAAAAGTTTTGTGAAGAACATGGAATTACACATAATTTTTCTGCACCTAGAACTCCCCAACAGAATGTTGTTGTTGAAAGGAAAAATAGATCATTAGAAGAATTAGCTAGATCACTTATGAGTGAATCTAATGTGCCAAAATACTTTTGGGCTGATGCAGTAAGCACTGCTTGTTATGTGTTAAATAGAATGCTGATAAGGCCAATTTTGAAATTAACTCCTTATTAATTGTTGAATGGTAGAAAACCAAATATATCTCATTTGAAAATTTTTGGATGCAAATGCTTTGTCTTAAATAATGGAAAAGATAATCTTGGAAAGTTTGATGCAAAATCTGATGAAGCAATCTTTCTAGAATATTCGTTAACTAGCAAAGCTTATAGGGTGTTCAATAGAAGAACACTAATTATTGAAGAATCTATGCATGTTGTCTTTGATGAGATTGTAGACCTTGAGGAAAATCCTCTTGAGTCAAATAAACCCATTGCAGGTGATGAGGATTACTTAAGAGAAGCTCTTGAAGAGATGTATCTAAATGAAAAGTATCCTCCGGAACTTCGAGAATCACCCCAAGTTGTTGATTCCAAAAGCTATCAACAACCAAGAGGTCTATCTTTGGACAACATCATAGGAGATATATCAAAAGGGGTAACCACTAGACATAATTTAAATAATTTTTGTCTAACTATTGCTTTTGTATCTCAGATAGAACCTAAGAATATAAAGGAAGCTCTTCAAGATGACAAATGGTGCATTGCCATGCAAGAAGAGCTAAATCAATTTGAAAGAAATGATGTTTGGGAACTCATTCCAAAACAAGAAGAATTCCAAGTCATAGGAACCAAATGGGTATTCAGGAACAAGCTTGATGAGGATGGAAACATCACAGAGAATAAAGCAAGACTAGTTGCAAAGGGCTACTGTCAAGAGGAAGGTATTGATTATGATGAAACTTATGCACCAGTAGCAAGGTTAAAAGCAATTAGATTATTACTTGCATATGCATCTTTGATGAAATTTAAACTGTATCAAATGGATGTTAAAAGTGCATTTTTAAATGGTTTTATAAAAGAAGAAGTTTATGTTAGTCAACCTCCTGGTTTTGAAGATTTTAAATTTCCTGATCATGTTTACAAGTTGAAAAAGGCCCTTTATGGTCTTAAACAGGCACCTAGGTCTTGGTATGAAAGACTTAGTACCTTTTTGATTGAAAATAAATTTTCTAGAGGAAAGGTTGATTCAACCTTGTTCATTAAGAATGTAGGAAACATATTTTGCTTGTGTAAGTTTATGTAGATGACATCATTTTTGGTTCAACTGATGACTCTTTGTGTGAAGAGTTTGCAAAAATAATGCAAGGAGAATTTGAAATGTCTATGATGGGTGAATTAAATTTTTTGTTAGGACTAGAAATAAAACAAATGAATAATGGATCATTCATATCTCAAACTAAATACTGTAGAGAAATTCTTAGAAAATTTGGAATGGATAGCTGCAAGGAAGCTAGTACACCCATGGGTACCTCATGTTATTTAGATAAGGATGAAACTGGAAAAGGAGTGAATGAAACCATGTTTCGAGGCATGATAGGATCTTTGCTATACTTGACTGCTAGTAGACCAGACATTATGCAGAGTGTATGTGTATGTGCTAGATACCAAGCCAATCCTAAAGAATCACATTTAACTGCAGTTAAAAGAATCCTAAAATATCTTAAGGGAACTACTTCATTTGGACTTTGGTATTCCTCTAATGCTTCACCTAGTTTAATAGGATATTCTGATGCAGATTATGGTGGCTGTAAAATTCATAGAAAAAGTACTAGTGGAACCTGTCATTTCTTAGGATGTTCTTTAGTGTCTTGGCACTCAAAGAAACAAGCATGTGTAGCCTTGTCTACCACTGAAGCTGAATATATTGCAGCTGGAAACTGTTGTGCTCAAATTCTATGGATGAAACAACAACTGGAAGACTTTGATATCTTCCTTGACAATATTCCTCTAAAATGTGATAACACTAGTGCTATAAACTTGACCAAGAACCCCATAATGCATTCAACATCTAAACACATAGAAATTAGACACCATTTTCTAAGAGACCATATTCAAAAGGGGGATTGTCAAATTGAATATGTTGATACCTTGCATCAGTTAGCTGATATTTTTACCAAAGCTCTACCTAAAGATAGATTCTTTGAGCTTAGAAGAGAATTAGGAGTATTAGACATGTCCTAGAATCAAAGTCTATGCAAAATCTTGCATTTTTCGTGACCTTAAGACGTCATAATCGATTGTCGCTAAGTCATAATCGATTATTTATTCATAAAAGTCAATTCTGGAAAACTTTGATCAGATAATCGATTATCATCTGGCATAATCGATTATCATGCAATTCTGGGCAGAGATTAATGAACTGATAATCGATTATCACGAGCCATAATCGATTATCACGCTAACAGTTTCAAAAATAGAGTCGTTGGAGCGTCCCATAACGACTATAAACGGCCATAAACAGCTAGTTTTTCCATTTTTCTTATAAATAGCCCCCCATAATCGATTGTTAGACACTTCTTTGCAACCAAATACTGCTAAAATCAAATCCAGAGCTCAAAATCACTTCATTTCTCTTTCACTTCATAAACCTTCATCTTTTCCATCTTCATCCATGGTTGAACCAAGAAGGTATCGTCGCAAAACAGCTGGAGCCTCTTCCTCCTCTGATCCACGACTCGCCAACATAGATGGATGGCTCTCCGATCAAGAGAAATATGCAAATTTCGTAAACTCCTGGCAAGAAAGGAAAATCATGGCGGTAAAGTATATCCGTCTTGATTTTTTTCGCTTTTATGGGTTTCAATTTCCAAATACTTTTGCTGAGCAGGGGTTAGCACATCTAGTAGAACAAAAAGGAAATATTTATCCCGATCTCATAAGAGTTTTCTACTTCAACTTGCGCTATCGAGATGGGATAATATCTACCAAGGTCAAAGGCGTACGCATCATTTTAGATGATGACGTTTGGACAAATGTTGCTCAACTTCCTATCTGGGATGATGCTGTCAAAGTCCATTTAGGACTTGAAAACTTCAACAGGTTGCTAACTTTCCAATCCTTTTTGCGACATCCCGAGAGGCAAACAAATAGAAGGCAACTACTGGTTGGAGGTTTCAAAGTTGAAGAGAGGATGATCCACTACTTGATGGTTTGGATTCTCTGTCCTAGAGCAACCAACCATGCTCAATGCTCCGAGCAGGATTTACTTATCTTGTATGGGATTTTAAATCACATACACATCGACTGGCCTGCTCTCATTGTTGACACCATGGTAAAAGCCAAGAAATCTCATTCTTATCAATTTCCTTATGCTCTTCTCGTTTCTAGGATTTTAGAATATAAAGGAGTACCTGTTGAAGGAGAACTTGTTCAAACCATGGAAGCTGTGGGATCAGAAATTGGAGATACTACCTTTCGTCAGATGGGATTCATTACCAGGGGACGAGTCCTTATTCACAAAGATGATGACCATCCTGATGATGATGAAGATGATGATATGGACACTCATATGGTTGACCCAGTAAATGCTGCTGCTCCATCTGATGCTGGACCCTCTCACATACCCTCTTCTTCCTCAACTTCTATGGAAGAACACTTTGCACGGTTATCTAAACAGTTAGAGGATATGAGTATAACACAGAAAACTCATTTTGATGACATTCATGAATGGCAAAAATCTCTTGATGAGTATCTCGTTGATCAATTTCTTAAGCTTGATGTTCGACTACATAACATTGAGGATCATCTAAAAATCCCACATACTGAACGATCTCCTAGTCCTGAATTCTAGTGTTGTTTTAGGCTCCTAAGGTTGATTATTATATTGTTGTCTTTGTTATTTTTTAATTTCATGTACTTCCCTGCTAGTTTTAATATAATGAGATTTTATGACAATTTCATGCATTTTTTGAGGGGGAGCTAATTTTAAGGGGGAGTTTTTTATTTATTTTTTATTTATTATTCTTTTGGCTTATGATCAAAAAGGGGGAGAAGAAATTTATTAAGGGGAGAAATAAAAATTGAACAGGTACTGCTAACTCTGTGGCTGTTTTTAGTTTATATGTACTGCAGGGAAAACTGAGTTACTTTTAAAAGAGGATTTTTTTATCATCATCAAAAAGGGGGAGATTGTTACCAATAAGGGAGTATTGGTAAAACCTGAAGAAAAGTTTTGATGATGCTGCAAATTGTAATTTTTGATTGTAATAGGAGAATACTTAAAAAGCAACTTGTAGATTTTGAATGTAGTAGGAAAATGATAAACATTGTAATTTCTAGTTGTATAATCAATTATGATTAAGGTATAATCGATTATTAGATGCTTTTGAACTAAAATAATCGATTATCATGAAGCAATAATCGATTATCACAAGTCACACTTGAATAATGATTATCACTTCAAATAATCGATTATCACTTTTTGAAATTTCTATAACGGACTTGAATAATCGATTATCACTTACAATAATCGATTATTCATGGCAGTTGGGAGCTGACCTTTGGCACTCAGTGTGCTTGGCTATATAATTGGTTTTTGAAAGCTTCAGAAAATAACTTTTGTGTAAACTGAGAAAGCTTAGAACACTGAGTAGTCAGAGGAACGTTCTTCAGAGCTTTTGTTTACTTTGTTCCCTTGCCTGGTCTTGTGAAAGGAGAGGCTTATGTATCGTGTGTCGATAGTCGAAGTGGACTCTCTTCAAGTTGGCAAGGTTCTCTGCCTGGTCTTGTGAAAGGAGAAGCTCGTGAATCGTTTGTCGGTTGCCGGAGTAGTTCTCTTCAAGTTGGTAGAGTGGTTCTTTTCATTCTATTTTTGTACTTTTCATTGTAATCTGTTAAATCCTTTTTAGTGGAACTGTTAATCACTCTTTGTAGTGATTAACGACTGGACGTAAATTCTGTTGAATCGAACCAGTATATAAAAATCCTTGTGTGCTTTTCTTATGCCCTATACTCATTTTACTTTAACGCACATCAACTGCTTGGTTAATTTTCTGAAAGAAAATTGTTTTTTATAAAAAAGGCTAAAATCGTTTCAACTGTAACTTAATACGCATTACGCTCTCTGAGATTTATTTCCGCTGCGCAATACTCTTTTAAAAATTACCCCCTCCGATACCGTCATATCTAAGCATACCCTGCAGCTTGGTCCATTATGAAATCACATAAGCAAACCAATTGTCATGACCATGTTAATTTTTAGTGTGCGTGTCGGGAGGAGCCTGTTTTACAATCACCTAAGTTATGCTACCTCCACAGGTTTATCTAGCTATCAATTCAATAAATTACCCACACAACATATCTTTTCAAGTGCATTTCCAAGAATGAAAACAAAAATGCAAAAAGGATTCCCAATTACAAGCTTTAGTTGCTGCAAGTACATTGAGATAAGTTTTGATATCAAACAAAAAAAACCATAAGAAACATTAGAAGATAAAATTTGAAGATATTTTAAAATTCTCATTGATAATAACTTTCAACAATCTGGTAATTCAGGAAACCAAGAATAATGTAATTAAACCTGCAGAACAATAGGACTTGTTTTTGACAGCCAATGAACATGATTTGTTCCTGCATAATTCATCAAGTTAAATAAAGTAACAGACTGAACAAATAACGTTTAGCACCAAATACAGGCCACTCTGTTAAATAAAAATGAGTAAATTAGTTTATAGTTTAAAAAAATTAGTTGTCACAATATGATCAAGTTTCAAGAAGAAAAAACGAATCAATTGGAGAGGCGTAGTTTAGAGCTATAATAGTTAAGAGACATAAACGGTGTTGCCTATAAATAAGGAGAGGTGTTGAGAGGAGTGACAAGTCAATTGGAGAGTCGGTACTGCAGCAAAGTAGAGTCCTTAATCTCTCAAATATCCAGAAAAATTGTGTTCTTTCTTTTCATAAATAAACAATGTTCATATCCACTCAACCTGAACCAATTTTTATCACTACTATTGTCCACGTCATGATATTAGACAAGCACATAGCCCCTTCATGATCCTTCACTCATCCGGTTCAACCTAACTAATCAATAAAACATTTTCACATTTCTAGTTCACAACATCTAACAAACCAATTTTTGTTATCAAGAGCCTCTTCAAGACACTATGTTAGTTCTATCAATTCCAATCATAAAAATTACATAACTCTTAATCACAATTCAAAGCATAACTTTTGAAAATTTCTCAGAATAACTTTACAAGACTACCTTAAAATGCAGAATATAAACATGACAAAAGCACAATAACAATTACCTTTACCTCCAAAACATAACACAAACGCTAACTTCCCCAAAACTCCCCATAATTCATAATTTTTTCCGAAGTTCGAAAGTCAAACTCAAAAGTCCAGCATCCAAACAATTGAAAGTAAATGAAAAAAAAATGCATTCATTTGAAAAAGGAAAAACCCTCCTCACCAAAATCAAATCTCTACAATCTAATAAAATTGAGCTGAACCCACTCAGATGTCAAATTAAGAAATTCAAAATCAAACCCATAACATCCAAAAAGAGCAAAGTATTGTTTTTCATATTACTCGATAATAGAGAAAAAATATCTACGTTCCCACAGTATACATATAAACTTATCATCTTACTAATCATTCTAATCTCAAATATAGCATTCGAAAATGTTTAAGTATCATAACATCAAAGGAAATCAACACAACATCGGTCTACATATTTACCCTTACAATAATATCGATGCGAGTGGAATTGAAACATCAAAGTTCAAGTTATGGCTTATCACTTACATTATTGTTGTTATGGTTGCTCCGATTCTGTCCAAGCCTCGCGGTGGCGGTGGTTGTGGTTGTGGAATCAGAACATAAAAACTAGTAAAGCCCTAATTCTAAAGTCTTTTCATTCTTATTAACGAATTATTGTGGGTAACCCGAACGAATTAAACATAGATTAGGGTTCAACCCTTTTTCGATTTTACAGAATACTAGCATTAGAGATTACTACGAAAATGAAGGAAGAAAGGATTACTTACCAGATGAAGGTCTTAACGTGACCCTAACAAAGACCGCCTCTAAACCACGAAGGCGAAACAATGATGCCGAATGAGATTCCTCAACGAGACACAAGGAGATTTAGGGAAAAAAAAATTTGCACAAACACAGGTAGAGTATTTTAGTGCATTCGAGAGATGACAGTTTCAATGAGTCGAGAGTGCAAAATTGAAGCTAGGGTTTGAGAGAGATTCGAGAGAATGGAGAGTGGAGACTTGAAGTTACGTTTGTAGAGACATTTGAGAGAATTAGTGTGGAGAGGGCAGAGTTAGGGTTCGAGAGGCATTTGAGAGAACAAAGCTCGACTGAGTGTTCGAAACAAGTATTGAATTAATGAAATCTAATTTCAATTTAAAAGAAAAAATAAAATTGATTTCCAGATCCGTATATAAGATCGCTAAGTAACACTTGTTTCTACATATATACGGATTATAACACTTACATACGGATCTTATCCTTAAGAAACTCTCCCGCCACCTCGCGCGAAAATTACATGCAAATTTTAAATACGGGTATATTCGTATGTCAAATCCGTATATAATATTTGTATATAACTCTCTTTTCAGGATTCGTATATATACATATATATGTATATATATATATATATATATATATATACATATATATATATATATATATATATATATGTATATATATATATATATATATGTATATATATATATATATATACATATATATATATATATATATATGTATATATATATATATATATATATGTATATATATATATATATATATGTATATATATATATATATGTATATATATATATATATGTATATATATATATATATATATGTATATATATATATATATATGTATATATATATATATATATATATATATATATATATATATGTATATATATATATATATGTATATATATATATATATATATATATATATGTATATATATATATATATATGTATATATATATATATATATATATATATATGTATATGTGTGTGTGTATGGATGTATGTATATTACAGAAATGAAGGGCATTACTAACAGTCTGAATCCCTCGGAGACAGGCAGAAGCCGTCGGTAATGACCTATTATCGACAATGTCACACCCCATTTAATGCTCCACTTAAGTGGAGTACACATGTCACACCCTCTGGATTCCCTAGGCTAGTAGGAGACACAGTGTGCAGTGCATTTAATTTCCCGCCATCATTATCCGTCCGGCAGTGAGGGAAGGTGAGTTTCTAGATAGTGGAAGACAAGTGGCATGCTGAGAGTGGACCGGACGACCCGGTTGGTGGCCATATTTAAAGTTGGCTTTTCGAAACTTGGCACCACTTCTGCATGCAAAATCTTCGTCTTCTACCTCCTGAAACACCATTTTCCTCCTCTTTCTCTCTACATTCTTCCAACTTCTCTCTAGATTTCTAACCACCATTTCTCCTCCGATCATCAACTTCCTTTCAGACTAATTACTCCCGGTGTCAAGACCTTCTTCCCTTTGCACCGATCAGATTTCCGTTCTGACCTGGTAAGTAATTCTGCCTTTCCAAGTTCCTTGTCCCTATTGCATGCAAGAACCGAGTCACACTTGCATGTGTTTGTTAATGCGTTTTCTAAATCCATTTTGTGTAATTGATGCAATAGTGGATGCCTCCTTTCGATCAGACTTTGGAAACTTGAGAAGAAGTAATTGCTGCCAAAGAACCCTAGAAGTCTAGCTGGAATTAGAGGTAAGTGAAGCTCATAAAATTTAATTATGACTTCTTTGTATGGTTAAATGCATGATCTAATTTATGTTGGTGATTTAAATGGTATGATGAAATGTTGTATGCTACTATTGAATTGTTTTATCTTGGTTAGGAACTTAGAAAATGTATGAAAACTTAGAAATTTTGGAATCTGTAATCGAAGGAGCATTAGGACCGTTCGGTTTGCCCTAAAACGATCGGTCTTATACAAATTGTGTTAAAACTCAAATTCTTTGATTTGATTGAATTACACATTAAGGAGCATTCAGTCTTATACTGAGCGTTCGGCCCTAGACTGAGTACTCAGTTTCATATACATTGTTTTCTTGAATAAGTGTTTGATTATATAAGCGCTTGGTGTTAGACTGACACTTAACTCACTTGCTTTCATGTTTCTAAGATTTATCTAAAGAACGTTCAGTCATATACCAAGCGTTCGGTTATTTTAGTGCTTGGTCTTATACCAGCACCAATTCATTAAGGTATTCGGTTTGTAAAGTTACGTATCGTGAAAGTGCTCGGTCATATATTAACACTTGATTCCCAAAGAGTATTCGGCCTTATGCTGACACTCGGTCTGTTGAAGACAACTCTGGTTTATACATATTAAGGCATTCGACTCAAACTGTAAAGTGTTCGGTCTTGTTAAAGATAATCTGTTGATTGAACGATCATTCATTTTCTTGAATTATTTGGGTTTCTTGGTCTTCAAAAATTTTCGGTCTGAAATTGTATAGTACTTGGTTTCACTAAAGTTCAATCGGTTGTTGTGCGTACGGTCTTCTTCATAAAATCATTTGCAAGTTTTGCTTGGCTTTGAATAGTACTCGGTTCTCCTCAATATTCGACCGTTCGGTCAATCACTAAAGTAGTCTTTGATAAACAAGTTCATTCTCGGCGTTAGACCGTTAGGTCACCTATTGAAGTTTTTCTTGGTATTCCATTTCCTTTCTTCGTGTTATACCATTCGGTCATTTCCTTAACTTTGTTTTATTGTGATGAAGGTGATGGTGTGAGTTTGGATTGAAATTGGTTAAGTAAGAGAATTCCACTGGAGGAATATCTCATGGTTGATGATGGTTGGTAAAGTATGAACATGGTCAGACTCTACTATCGTCCTGATCATGATATTCCGTGATGATATTTTCTCAAGTAGAGGAAGGTTATTCATGCGTGGGAATGGCAGGAGGTCCGCGGTCATAAGACTAGATGATCGTTGTAGGACTAACCTCGGGTGGCACTTGTTAGCGGATTGGAAAGTGTACCAAATCGTATCAAATAATAAAAATGGTAAAACCCATTATCGTTCTTCCCATGAGACTCAAAAGGCCTTATTGTTCGCGTGAATCAAAATCGTAAGACTTGTGGAGAAAAATCATTAGTTGTGGTGGATGCAATGACAGAAAATAAATATGCAATGTGTGATTCAATTGACAAGATTTGAGCAATGGATAAATGGAGTTGTTGGGGGTTTACAATTTCATCTAATCCTCTCTCTTTTATTTACTCCTCTTGTTTAAACGGTGTTATTATCTAATTGCATGCAAACTTTCTCGGCCTCCCCTTAACCCGATCCCTCGGCGAAAATGGCCTATTACTAATTACCGGCTTGCTATCCCTAGCCTCCCCTAGCAACTAGCAACGCATTATAAACAGAAGCAAATACAATTGGTCGTCCTACTCCCCTATCCCTAGGTGGTATTGCTTAACCAAGGAAAATCTCACCACTAAACAAAGAATGGAATCATGAACTTTAGAAGTTCTCACCAGGCAAGTGTTTCACTCAATCACTCAAGTGTTTAAGGTAGCACTCCACTATTTATTGTTCACAAGTCACATGAAATAAAATTGCCATTCATCTCAAACAATCAACATCTTTCCATGCAAATGCCATCAAAAGGACTTTTTCAAGGCTTGTAATGAGGTCGGGCTATCAAGAAAAATTGGTTTTTCTGGATCACAAAATTCTTGAGTCAAAAGAACTATTTCATCAATGAAAAGGTTCAAGTTTAAACTCTCTCTTGTTACCAATTTCACTCATTCCCAGCTTCTTCCCTTTTTCTTTTTCATTGAGCTCATCTTCATGCTTTTATTCCTTTCTTTTCTTTTTTCTACTCATGTATTTTGCTTTTCAACACTTGAGCTCAATGCTTTTCTTTTGCCTTTCCAATTTTTCCATGCAACCCCAAACTTGAACCTTTTCATTCCATACAATTATTCTCAACCCAACTCAAGATAAATAACTTCAAATCAAAGGGTTTTATCCTGTTTTAGGCTAAGGTTAAAAAAGGATATAATCTTTAAAGCTTTTTGGGTTTTCAAACATGATCTTGATCATTTGACATTCATAGAAAAATCAATCAATCATCAAGAGATTAAGGCAATGAAATTTATGCTTCAATGTGAACAATACATGCAACAATAAAAACTCTGGGGCTCAATATCTCACACAACATGCTTTCTCACGCACAGTCATTCATACATCCTGCTTAGCATCATGACCACAGTCATACTTCATCACACATCTGTTTCACAGGATGTTAACATGCATACAACTTAATAATCATTCACATCAAATCATTATCAAATGGACTCATCATGCAAAGTAGTCAGTCAAACATCTTCAGAAAAAGTATTCAAGTCAAGCATACACACTGAAAAATAAAATTTTAAAAAATTTAAAGTGCAAAAGTAAAGAAGAAATCCTAGGTTGCCTCGTAGTAGCGCTTGTTTAACATCGCGAGCCTGACCCAAACCTGTTTAGCATTTGTCAGTAAATGCTAGCCGTCCAACACCCTTCAGTAGGTGTACCTTCCGGGTATCCTTCAGTAGATACCAAAAGTTTAGCATCCCTCAGTGGATACTGAAAGTTATTATCCCTCAGTAGATGCTACCCAAAAATTGTTCCAAAATTTACATGTTCAAAAGAAAAATAAAATAATAAAAATAAAAATTGTCTTAAAGTACAAAAAGTTCTTCTCAGCAATCAACTCTTCTTCCTCACACTGGAATCTTCATCATCCCACCATCTGAGCTTTTGTCTTTCTACTTGGCGAATAGTAGAGGAATATGGCCTTCTGATTTCCACCATTCCTTCCTCTTTGAGCTTCCTGTTGACAATCCATTTCCTGTTTTTGTATATAACAGCTACATCCCGTGGAAATAGTTTGTCCTTTAAGTGGGGTGACTTTCCTTTATCTGTCTTTTCCCTCTCGTGTGCCTGCAAAATAGTACAGTTGTTAAGATGATCATTACCTATGGTGTTTTCTTCTCTACCAGCTTCTCTTCTAGCCTTTTTATATCTAGATCTGTTTATTACTCTCCTTCTTTCTCCTTCAGATCCCTTATAGGCTAGCACTTGGTCGTGATCTCTTAACATTATTTTCCCATCATAAACATGTATCGTCATCTGAGAAGTCCTCATAAATGGCCTTCCCAAAATTAATGGAATTCTTCCATCATTTACCATATCCACTACCATGAAACCAACCAAGAATTCCAACTCTTCAATTCAAACAATTGCGTCTTCCACCATACCCAAAGGTTTTTTTATGGATCCATCGGCAACTGTCAAGGAAGTGTATGTTGGTTTCAATTTTAGCCCTCTAATCTTCTTGAAGTCACTGAAGGACATTAAATTCACACTAGATCCTAAATCGATCATAGCTCTCCCTATATCCACATCATTGATCACACAAGGGAGAGTCAAACTTCCTAAATCCTTCAATTTTTGGGGATGGTCTTTCTTCCTTGGTTTAACGATCCGTGCTTGATCTTCTTCCTCCTCATCAAGATCAGCTATCCTGCGAGGACGGTATTCATTCATTTTCTCATCTTTAGGCACTTGCGGAAACGCTCCAGGCATGATAGTTACCTGATTAAAAATTTCTCGGAATAACTCGTAATGACTCTTCAGCTTCCTTTCCTTTTTCTCTTCCTCTTCGCAATTTTTCTGCTTATTGCACTTACTCTTACCAACTATCTTTTCTTCTTCATCTTCACTGCTGAATTTCTTCATAAAGTTGAGAATACCAAGCACATGCTTCCATGTTTCAACCATAGGAACTTTAATCTCCAATTTCTTGAAGATTGCCAGCTTGAACTTCTTTCCCTTCCTATGATTTTTCTTTTTATGAGGAAGAGGTTTTTCAGGTGATCTTTTCTTATGTCCTTGACGCTCGGTCAAATCCGAGAAGATCTTATTGAAGGCGCCATGTGTTTTCTTATCTTGACTCATATGAACGTGAATGAAGGAGGTTGTCCGGTGGGAGACCGTTCGGTCTTAGATGAATTCCTAGACATTTTTCCAGAAGAGATACCAGGCTTGCCAGCACAGAGAGAGGTTGAGTTCTCCATTGACCTGATCTCGGGAGCAGGTCCGGTATCAATAGCACCTTATCGAATGGCCCCAGCAGAACTAGCCGAGTTGAAGAAGCAAATTGAGGAGCTATTGGAGAAGAAATTCATTAGGCCGAGTGCCTCACCTTGGGGAGCTCCAGTACTATTAGTCAAGAATAAGGATGGTAGCTCTCGGTTATGTATTGACTATAGGCAGTTGAACAAGCTGACCATCAAGAACAAGTACCCACTGCCAAGAATAGATGATTTATTGGATCAACTGTATGGAGCAACAGTCTTTTCTAAGATCGACTTAAGGTCAGGGTATCATCAAATTTTAGTCAAGGAGGGTGACGTCCAGAAGACAGCCTTTCGGTCTCGGTATGGCCACTACGAGTATGAAGTAATGTCATTCGGTGTTATTAACGCTCCAGCCATATTCATGGATTATATGAACCGGATCTTCAGACCATTCATGGACAAGTTCGTGGTCGTTTTCATTGATGATATCCTCGTCTACTCCAAGAGTCGAGAAGAACATGAAGAACACTTGAGGGTAGTGCTCGATGTGCTGAGAGAGAAACAACTTTATGTTAAACTGTCCAAGTGTGAATTCTGGATGGAAGAAGTGCAGTTTCTTGGACATGTGATCTCGGCTGACGGAATTGCCGTGGACCCTGCAAAAGTCCGAGCGGTTTTGGAATGGGAAACGCCCCGTTCGGTCACGGACGTAAGGAGCTTCGTTGGGATAGCCGGCTACTATAGGCGGTTTATTGAAGGATTCTCGAAGATAGTAGCGCCGTTGACCCAACTGACCAGAAAAGATCAACCGTTCGTCTGGATCGATAGGTGCGAGTCAAGCTTTCAGGAGTTAAAGTAGAAGCTGACGAGCACTCCAGTGTTGGTGATACCGGATGTCAGCAAACCGTGAAGTCTTTTGTGATGCCTCATATCATGGATTGGGTTGTGTGTTGATGCAAGAAGGGAAGGTAGCAGCCTATGCCTCTCGGCAATTGAAGGTACATGAGAGGAACTATCCTACACATGACCTAGAGCTGGCAGCTGTAGTTTTTGATCTAAAAATCTGGAGGCATTACCTTTATGGGGCTCAATTTCGAGTGTTCAGTGATCATAAGAGCCTCAAGTACTTATTTAATAAAAAAGAATTGAATATAAGGAAAAAAAGGTGGATGAAATTTTTAAAAGATTATGATTTTGAGTTGTTATACCATCCGGGAAAAGCCAATGTGGTGGCTGACGCATTGAGTAGGAAGACCGTACACATGTCGGCCATGATGATTGAAGAAGTGCATCTTTTGGAGAACGTTAGAGACTTAAGACTACAATGTGTGTTGGAGCCGACCGTTATAAGGTGTGGTTGTTAACAAATTGGCAAGTGTACCAAATCGTATCAAGTAATAATAAAATGGTAAGTCGAAGTATCGTTTTCCCAAGAGACTCACGACACTAAACTGTTGTGCTTTTGCTTAACCAATCAACACTATAAAAATAATATTTTGGGTTTTTCAATACAGGAAAAAATAAACATGTATGCAATTTGATCAATTGAGGTTAAACACAAAAGTGGATGGATGATGTTGATAATATGAGATGGATTTGTTGCTAGGATTCAGATTTCACCCAATCACTCTCATAAATCTACTATTCTTATTTGATTCGCTTTATTATCATATTGTCATGCAAACTTTATTGGCCTCCCCTTAACCTGATCCCTCGACGAAAAGGGTCTATTACTAATTACCGGCTTGCTATCCCTAGCCTCCCCTGGCAACTAGCAATGCATTACAAACACAAGAAAATATAATTGGTCGTCCTACTCCCCTATCCCTAGGTGGTATTGCTTAACCAAGGAATTACTCCCCATTTCGTGACATTACTGTACGTCCTCGTATCAATAAAGGCAAATATCCGTTACTGAATGAGTTAAACGATAAAAGCTTTAAGCGCAGATGAGAACCCAAAAATTGATAATCAAAGCATATGAAAATCATATGAATAAACAAGAAATTCAATATATGAGAGTTTAGAGGTTACATCTTTCCCCAACAACAAATAAGATTAGTTCTCCATCGTCATGGGGGAACTAGGTGAATAATGGAATGAAAGAGATACAAACCCTAAAAAGGAGAAAAAGAGAGTTGTCACCATCCCCAAATCTACCCCAAAGGGGTGAAAAGTGTGTTTCTGTGCCTAAGCCATCAAAAGATACAAATCCTAAGACATTCTAGCCTTTAAATAGGGCATAAAAATAACATAAAACAAGCCCAAGCCCAAACAGATCATAAAAATAACAGAAAACAGGTCAAAGCCCAGCAGACAACTGCCCGGCGTCATACTTATTGCGCCCAACGGTTTCCCCATAATCGCGCCACCGCCCGGCGGTAGGGGTCCACCGCCCGACAGCTGGAGTCTACCGCCCGGCGTCCACTGCTGGTGTCTCCTCCTCGCATCTGACCGCCTGGCGTTGGATTTTGGCTCTGGGCTGTTCCTAGACTCTTCTTTTCTTCATGTTTCTTCCTTGTTCTTGAGTCTAAGACCTTCATCTGCAATCTCATTCTTCACTTTTATCAAAACAATACAAAACAATGCAAAACAAGCATAATAACTCTAAAAAGAGCTCTTGACTCTCGGCTGACTCATTTATTGAGTTTTGTTTGATTTCAAGCTCATTCTAAGCAGTAAAGGGAGTAATTTGGTCTAAAATAGCATATGAAAATAACGGTTTTTCAACCGTTATCAGTGGTAGTCTTAAGGTGAGCAGTGAACTGTTAGATCAAATTAAAGAGAAGCAATATAATGATGAAGAACTCCAAAAGTTGATAAAGTCGTTCGGTCATGTTAGTAAACAAGATTTTCTTGAAGGATCGAATGATATTCTAAAATTTTGAGGCCGAGTGTGTGTGCCAAATGATGGTAGATTGAAGAGGCTAATACTAGAAGAGGGTCATCAAAGTCGTTTTAGCATGCATCCAGGTATGACTAAAATGTATCAAGATCTTAAGGAATTATTTTGGTGGCCAAGAATGAAGAATGATGTTGCTCGGTTTATATCAACATGTTTAACCTGCCAAAGAGCTAAAGCAGAACACCAGAAACCGAGCGGTCAGCTACAGCCACCGAAAATTCCCGAATGCAAGTGGGATAGTATAGCCATGGATTTCGTGACCCACTTACCCCGAACGGTCAGGAACCATCATGCTATTTGGGTCATAGTTGATCGATTGACTAAGAGGGCCCACTTCCTTCCGATCAACTTGAAGATGTCCATGACCAAGTTAGCTCAACTCTACATCAAGGAGATCGTTCGACTACATGGTGTACCGTCCAGCATAGTGTCTAACCGAGACCCCAGATTTACCTCTTGGTTCTGGCAAGCGTTGCAACAAGAAATGGGGAGCAAACTACAAATGAGTTCAGCCTATCATCCTCAGATGGACGGCCAATCGGAAAGGACCATACAAACCCTTGAAGACCTGTTGAGAACAAGTGTTCTAGATCACTTAGGGGTTTGGGATGAAGTCCTACCTTTAGTCGAATTCACGTACAACAATAGCTTTCACTATAGCATTGGAATGGCTCCGTATGAAGCTCTCTATGGAAGGAAATGCCGAATGCCATTATGCTGGTTTCAAGAAGGAGAAGCCGTATTAACTGGACCGGAAATCATACAACAGACGACCGAGAAGGTGAAGCAAATTCAAGAAAGATTAAAAGCATCCCAAAGCCGACAGAAGTCCTATGCCGATAGAAAAAGGAAACCTTTGGAGTTTGCTGAAGGAGATCATGTGTTCCTCAAGCTGAACCGAACGGCTGGTGTTGGAAAAGTTGTTAGGCCAAAGAAGCTTTCTCCTAGGTTTCTCGGGCCATATCAGATCTTAAAGCGCATAGGACCGGTCACTTATGAGCTAGCATTGTCACCTCCGCTGTCTAACCTTCACCTAGTTTTCCACGTCTCTCAACTCAGAATGTACATTGTCGATCTGTCTCACGTGTTGGAAGCCGATGACGTGCAACTCAAAGAAGATTGTTCGGTCGAACTACAAACGGTCCAAGTTGAAAAGCATATGACTAAGCGCTCATTCGGAAAATTTGCTACTCTCGTCAAAGTCATCTCGGATGACCGAACGGGTGACACTACCTGGGAACGAAAAGAAGTCATGAAGGCTTCCTATCCTCATCTTTTCTCCTGGTAAGTCCTGAATTTTCGAGGAAGAAAATTTTTATTTTAATGGGGGGAAATGTCACACCCCATTTAATGCTCCACTTAAGTGGAGTACACGTGTCACACCCTCTGGATTCCCTCTACTAGTGGGAGACAAGGTGTGCAGTGCATTTAATTTCCCGCCATCATTATCCATCTGGCAGTGAGGGAAGGTGAGTTTCTAGATAGTGGAAGACAAGTGGCATTGTGAGAGTGGACCGAATGACCCGGTTGGTGGCCATATTTAAAGTTGGGTTTTCGAAACTTGGCACCACTTCTGCATGCAAACTCTTCGTCTTCTACCTCCTGAAACCCCATTTTCCTCCTCCTTCTCGCTACATTCTTCCAACTTCTCTCTAGATTTCTAACCACCATTTCTCCTCCGATCATCAACTTCCTTTCAGACTAATTACTCCCGGTGTCAAGACCTTCTTCCCTTTGCACCGATCAGATTTCCGTTCTGACCTGGTAAGTAATTTTGCCTTTCCAAGTTCCTTGTCCCTATTGCATGCAAGAACTGAGTCACACTTGCATGTGTTTGTTAATGCGTTTTCTAAATCCATTTTGTGTAATTGATGCAATGGTGGATGCCTCCTTTCGATCAGACTTTGGAAACTCGAGAAGAAGTAGTTGCTGCCAAAGAACCCTAGAGTCTAGCTGGAATTAGAGGTAAGGGAAGCTTATAAAATTTAATTATGATTTCTTTGTATGGTTAAATGCATGATCTAATGTATGTTTGGTGATTTAAATGGTATGATGAAATGTTATATGCTGCTGTTGAATTGTTTTGTCTTAGTTAGGAACTTAGAAAATTTATGAAAACTTAGAAATTCTGGAATCTGTAATCGAAGGGTCATTAGGACCGTTCGATTTCCCCTAAAACGATCGGTCTTATACAAATTGTGTTAAAACTCAAATACTTTGATTTGATTGAATTACACATTAAGGAGTGTTTGGTCTTATACTGAGCGTTCGACCCTTGAAGTGGTCGGTCCTAGACTGAGTACTCAGTTTCATATACATTGTTTTCTTGAATAAGTGTTCGATTATATAAGTGCTTGGTCTTAGACTGACACTTAACTCACTTGCTTTTATGTTTCTAAGATTTATCTAAAGAACGTTCGGTCATATACCAAGCATTCGGTTATTTTAGTGTTTGGTCTTATACCAGCACCAATTCATTAAGGTATTCAGTTTGTAAAGTTACGTATCGTGAAAGCTCTCGGTCATATATTGACACCTAATTCCCAAAGAGTGTTCGGCCTTATGCTGACACTCGCTCTGTTGAAGAGAACTCTGGTTTATACATATTAAGGCATTCGGCTCAAAATGTAAAGTGTTCGGTCTTGTTAAAGATAATCTGTTGATTGAACGATCATTCATTTTCTGGAATTATTTAGGTTTCTTGGTCTTCAAAAATGTTCGGTCTGAAATTGTATAGTACTTGGTTTCACTAAAGTTCAATCGGTTGTTGTGCGTACGGACTTCTTCATAAAATCATTTGCAAGTTTTGCTTGGCTTTGAATAGTACTCGGTTCTTCTCAATATTTGATCGTTCGGTCAATCACTAAAGTAGTCTTTGATAAACAAGTTCGTTCTCGGCTTTAGACCGTTAGGTCACCTATTGAAGTTTTTCTTGGTATTCCATTTCCTTTCTTCGTGTTATACCATTCGGTCATTTCCTTAACTTTGTTTTATTGTGATGAAGGTGATGGTGTGAGTTTGGATTGAAATTGGTTAAGTAAGAGAATTCCACTGGAGGAATATGTCATGGTTGATGATGGTTGGTAAAGTATGAACATGGTCAAACTCTGCTGTCGTCCTGATCCTGATATTCCGTGGTAAAGTATGAACATGGTCAAGTAGAGGAAGGTTATTCATGCGTGGGAATGGCAGGAGGTCCGCGGTCATAAGACTAGATGATCGTTGTAGGACTAACCTCGGGTGGCAGCTGATAGTTCAAGCAGCTACTACACCACATCGGGTGCTAGGGACGTCGAGCTACAAGGTTCATACAGTCCGGACAGTGTCAAATGGTCGGATTGAAAGTTAAATGTTTGGTTTATATAGTAATGGATGTATGTTGGTTGTATAATTCTGTTTTTATGTTTATATGTATGATGGAAATGATTAATTAAATTTACATAAGCTTACCCTTATCTATTCTGTCTTTGCCTATGTTGTAGTTCGGTATTTTGGTCGTTCGGTTTGTTCTCTTCACTGTGATGATCATCCTTTGGGTGTGAGTAGAGGGCGCTATTGAAGATACGTTGGAGGATGCCTTGTAGACTGACCAGCCTTTAGATGTTATTCCCGAGAGCAGTGCAGGACCTTCCGGTCCCTAGTTTGGTTTCATTTCCTTGCATAGTTAGATTACCGTTCGGTTATTAGATTTGTAAAACCATTCGGTATTAATAGTACATTCAACTCTTGTAAATGATTTTAAGTCATATATGATATTTCATATTCTCTTAAACATTCACTTGTTGATTCATCACTGTTCTCATTTATTATTTATGTTAACTCCTAGAATAAATCATAGTTTTTGTTATGAATTTATTGGGATGTTACAGACGACTTACCGACGGTCAAAAAGTCATTGGTAAAACCTTTGCTGCTAACGTTTACCGACGACTTTTGTCCCTCAGTAATTACTGAAGGGCAGAAGTCCTCGGTAATTACCGAGGGGGAGTAGCCTTCGGTAATTACTGAGGGAAAGAAGCCTTCAAAAATTACCAAAGGGCGAAAGCCTTCGGTGGCGAAAGCCTTCGGTAATTACTGAGGATCAAAAGCCTTCGGTAAAGCCTTCAGTTACATCCAATGAAAAACGTGTCATGTTTTTATCTCGGATCCAACCACACATACCTGCCTAAAATGTTCATAACATAGACAGACCTGCATAGGAGTATCAAACCACTAACACACCTGCATAAATGTTTTGTGATTCTCTTAAGTTTCTCAACCCTTTCCTTGTTGGTTTAAGACTTGCGTTTCTTGCTTTCTCAGCCTCTCAGATGCACACCAAAATTTTGACAAAAAGTCCTATCTTCCTTGTTATTTTCTCTTCCTTATGGCAGCAAACAACCCCAACAAGGTTCCAGACTGTCCCCAATTATATAATGAAAGACCTGCAGATTGGTTCTACCCAAAAAAGCAACAAATAAGCAAGAATTACTCCAAAATTTATGAAGAGTATGCACCATATTATTATAATCAGAAACAATTAATTCATCAAAGGAAAAACACAGGGCCATCTTTTATCAGCTGCAATTAATAGTTTAGTAAGCAATGCACTATGTCAAATTAAACGCCATCTCTTGAGGTTACCTCTTCATAGACTTAACCAATTAACAAAGCCAATTCCAAACTTAAAGCATGTATGGTATAGTATTAGAACACATTGTGGTATTAAAGGAAATAATATAAAGATTAAATGAGATTTTAATTCCAAACTTGGACAAGATCACTGCGAGGGTTCTTAGATTGGGGAAATCAGACAAGGGAAGGAATATGTGTTTCAGTGCGAAATGAAAATGTCAAAGGCAATACCTGATTTTCACCCTAATGAAAATGTGACAGGCGAACTCTGAAACCTAATGCAGGCGAACACCGACAGCCAATGCCCAAGACCCTCTTCGAATGGTGGGCTGAACGACGAAGATGGCTTCCTTGATTGAACGACGAGGTTAGAGCGCAATGACGACAAATGCTCTTCTCTATTTCGAAGAAACGAAATGGGTGGAGGAAACAGTGTGCAGAGAGAGTTGGGAGAATTTGAATATTGAGGGAAGAAGAACTTTCGTGAAATGAAGAGAGGGATAAATCCCACTTTGTAATACACCAACCACTTACTGAAGGTCAAATTCCTTCGCTAATGTCACATTTCAAGTACCGAAGGCAAAATTCCTTCGGTAAACTTTTGCGCTAAAGGCCGGCAAAAAATCCTTCGGTAAATATAATTTACAGATGGCCTATAGGCCGTCGACAATATACCTATATATATATGAGTTAAGTATTCAAGAGAAATAAAATCTTATGCTTTCTTTCAAATTCATTTAAAAAGATTTAGGCTTAATAAGTGTTATAGTTAAAAAACAATTTAATTATTTGTATGAAATTTATATTATTTCTATATAGCCATAAAAACTATATTATAGCAAACTAAAATATTTCCCATGCAATTTTGGTCCTCTTTCCTTTAAGAAAATGGTATGTTGAAAGAATTGTCTGATACTAGTTATCTAATCATGAAATATGTAGTCAATTGTAACGAGACATTCACATAAAGAATATATATTATAAAACAAGTGACTAGGTGGTAGAAGGAACACGTTAATTCTTGTGTTGTAAGTCGCACGTTCCTTTTTTGTATCCTATTTTTCTAACAATTTCCAACAAAATTTTGAATAATTATATTTTCAAGATTATTAAATAAAAGATATTTTAAAATATATCATTATCATTGTCAATACCACCATTTCTTTCCCATGTATGGAGCTTAGAAAAGCCTATTCTGATTCAGTTTACCTCTTGTTGGAGTCTCGGGGCATTATTAACATCATTAGAACCTTAAAAATTCAAATTTGTTTCCTCATCTTTCAAATTTCCTAGCTATGAAAAATTCATAAACTCATTCCCATGTCTAGAAAATTATCCACGTATCAAACTCTTCATAACTAGTTGGAAAAATGAGAAAATAAGTATGTAGTTGTTAGGCATCCCTTTGGTTGATTCCATCTTTAGCACCTAGTGAGAAATCTTAAGTTCACCATTGTAGCATGTTCTAGACATTAATGACAACCAAGATGAATGTTATGCATTATTTATAGTATATAAATATATTGTCAAATAACTTAAGGAATAGCTTAATTTTGTTTAAAAAACATTATATTTTTTAATTATTATAAAAAAAAACTTTTTGAAATAACTTATTATATTTTTTTTAACTCACTTTGTTTGATTTACAAATTTCAAACCTAAGTATTTCAATTAGTAAGGAGTAACTTAAGTGACATGTAACGAAACATTTATGATACATTAAATTATTTGTCTTACTTTTAATTATAAAAAATTTAGGTTTTCAATATTACTTTATAAAAGGTATTTTGAAATACCTCATTATGGTACATTTACTTGATTTGATACGGGTTCGAACCTAAGTGTTTAAATTGGTAAGAAGTTATTCTAACCATCAAACTACTAAGGTGACCCGTACTAAGAAATCAACCGTATATACAATTATTTCAAGTTACTTTTAATAATATAAATCAACCAATTCAAAAATCTAATTAATAATAAATTCTATACAAAATTTAAGATTATTTTTCATGACATAATATGTTGGTAGACCTACTTAATTATAGTATATTTTTATTTTTTATTATTTTTGTATGGTATTTATTTATTTTTTTATCAAACTAGTGTTTTACATTTTTTTTAGGAAAATTTTTACTTTATGTTTTCAATATTACTTTGTAAAAGTTATTTTGGAATATTCGATATGTTATTTTTATACACTCAGAAGTAGCAATTCATCCTTATTAAGTTTAACAAATCTTATGTTAAAGAAAAATTTAATATACGGAAACTTTTAATAACTTTTTACCAAAAAAAAAAGTTTGGGAACATGAAATTTATTTAAATATAATATTTATACAACGAGTAATTAAGCCACATAAGAAAATCTTAAACTACATAAATAAATATTGAAAGATCATTTAAAAAAAAACAAAATCTCACTTTTTATTAAACATACATCTTCAACAAAATTTCCTTTGTATCCTAATTTTTAATAGTTTTCTAAGGTTTGAATATAAAAAGCATTTATTACAAAACTTTTTGCAAACTACTTCATAATAGAACATATTGTCTAGGAAACTATTAGAAAATACAATACAAACACATAAAAAGAAATATACAACTTATAATTATAAAAATCAATGTCTATTTAACCTATTTTTAAGATGGGAGTTATACTTGCTCTTCTTATATATTCTCATAATAAAAATCAATGTCTATTTAACCTATTTTTAAGATGGGAGTTATACTTTCTCTTCTTATATATTCTCATAATGTGTGTGTGTGTGTGTGTGTGTGTGTGTGTGTGTGTGTGTGTGTGTGTGTGTGTGTGTGTGTGTGTGTGTGTGTGTGTGTGTGTGTGTGTGTGTGTGTGTGTGTGTGTGTGTGTGTGTGTGTGTGTGTGTGTGTGTGTGTGTGTGTGTGTGTGTGTGTGTGTGTGTGTGTGTGTGTGTGTGTGTGTGTGTGTGTGTGTGTGTGTGTGTGTGTGTGTGTGTGTGTGTGTGTGTGTGTGTGTGTGTGTGTGTGTGTGTGTGTGTGTGTGTGTGTGTGTGTGTGTGTGTGTGTGTGTGTGTGTGTGTGTGTGTGTGTGTGTGTGTGTGTGTGTGTGTGTGTGTGTGTGTGTGTGTGTGTGTGTGTGTGTGTGTGTGTGTGTGTGTGTGTGTGTGTGTGTGTGTGTGTGTGTGTGTGTGTGTGTGTGTGTGTGTGTGTGTGTGTGTGTGTGTGTGTGTGTGTGTGTGTGTGTGTGTGTGTGTGTGTGTGTGTGTGTGTGTGCGCGGGTAAGGTTAAGGATATTTTAATAATTTTCATTCCCAAAACCAAAAAAAAAAGAAAACCCCCCAAACCCTTACTCACCTCTCTCATTCCTCTGAACCCTTTTTCTTTTATCTCTCTCACTCCAACCTTTTCTCTATCATCTCTACTGTAACCCCAATTGAAAAAATCAAAAACACTTGCCTAACACTAATACACCTTCCTCACTTATCTAATTTGTTTCTTTCTCATCTTCACACTCTTCCTCACCCACACACAACAACTCGTGACACTGCAATTTGTTGCTCTTACTTTGTTCGCTCATTTGTTTTTCACTTTAATAACAAAATAATTGATGATGTTGATGTTGACGTTGATTTTTGATGGGAGGGTTGTTATATATTTTTCCTTCTTATTATTATTAAATTCATTTTGGGAGCGTACACGCAATTTTTTAATTATATATAATTAAAAAATTATGTTTTCAAGAATGTAAATAAAAGGTATTTGCATCGTTATGTTTTTTTAACTCTGTTCCGCTTGTCTACAAGTTTCAGCCCCAAATTAAACTACTAAGTTGACTAGTGAGGAGTCTACAATATACAAAGTACTTTAATCTTACTCTTATTAAAATATAATCAACTATTTCTAAAATATAATTAATAATAAAATTTATTCAAAGTTCTATCAATTTTGCTAAGATTCCTCAACTCAAACAGAGTTTAGTTGTATTTTAACTTTCTTTAGAATTGCAATCAACGATTTCTTACAAGTAGTTCAGACTATATCTCTCACAAAGAGGATTTGATTACAATACAAAGCAGTCTAAACACTCACAAGGGTTTCTCTCTTTTCTCCTACAATCATAAGCAATATGACAATGAAGCTTGAGAGTATCTCTTTCTCTTTTTCTTTTCTTTTTTCTTTTCTTCAGCTCAGATGTATTCTTTTTCTTGAGTTCTTTCTCTTATTGTTTTCAAGATGAATATGTCATTGTAAGCTTTTCTTTTCTTATTCTCTTAAGCTACCCTCTTTATTGTCTTCTTGAGAGATGTTCTATTTATAGGCTTCATAGATATATGTCCATTAGACTAAGTTTGTAGTTTATAGTCTTGATACTTGTTCTTTCTCTTTCTTCTTTTCACAACAGTCATTGCGTAAGTCAACTTTGTGAGAGCAAACATGTTTTTTTAGTCCTTTGCTGAAAGTAGGTTATACGATTGTTTTAGACTTTGCTTCAGTGAGGAACAATTTATGAATATCTTCTTTGTCTCTAACGTCCACTTTTTGATATTTGATCTATAGCACTAGGGATGCATGTAGTATAACTTATCTGCATCATTAGAGTAAACTATGCATGCAACACATATGTATTTTCTTATCACTTTTGTTGTTTTTGAACATTGAGCATTTAATGCTTGCTCAAAACAACAAAGTGCCTTTTGATTTTCTAATATTGGGTAATATTTTTTTATTAAGCTTTTCTCTAAGGATACCGAGCATAAATATATACTTCATCATAAGATGAGGTACTTGTTAAGCTCATGGCATCGTTTAGTCAAGTATATGCTTCTTTGGTTTTTGTCTCTTTTTAGACAGATAACCTTTAGCTTGCTTAAACTTTCTTTCACGTTTTAATAATTAAGTCTTTAATATGTTTTGTCAGAGACATTGTCTCGACCTTTTTTATTTTCCAGAGGTTGAGTACCTATTCAAGGTATTTTGAGCATTGAGTGTTTAACTCATTCTCTCTTGGATGCTTTTAGCCATACCATCATTTAGCCATGCATTTGGGTGTTTTAGCTTAGATGTTTTTCTATTTCCTAAGACCTAAGTGTTTATCTAAGTTTTCTAAGTTTAGGGTTCAGACTCGAAGTCTTGTGTTTTAACCCTAGGTTATTTTTTTATTATTATTGGGTTTCAATATTATTTGATTAAATTTCAAAACATGAGAACTTTTAGGTACATAAACGATTTTGTCTTTAACAAAAGTTGATTCGCACAACGTACTGACATGAGTCTCACGGGAGGCACTTTAGTTGTTTTCTCTAAGGTCTTTCGTTCATAAGAAAGGGAAAACTATCCTCCAAAATTTTTAATTGAATTTACTTAAGCACTTACCAACGACTTTAATCTATCGATAATGATGTATTAGTTTACTGACAACATTACTAGTGCATATTTTACACATATAGTTTATCGTTGTAATTACTGAAAATCTACCATAATCTGTTGGTAAATATGCCTGTAACAACATATTATCAATGGAAAATAATCTGTTAATAAATATCCATCGGTTTATTCAATAATTCTTGTAGTGAATTATCGCTAAATTGCATCTTTCAAGGCTATGAGATTTATTGGCTACTAGAAGAAAGCATCGATATACGTTTTCATTGATAGTAGGAACACTTATAACTTTTTAGATGTGGATATGGTCAAGAAAATTATATGTAAGGTGGAGATAATCGAAACCTATCAATGTATAGAAGTAGTTGATGGAAATAAAGTATTGATCACATCTATTGTGAGGTAATTCTAGTGATCTTAGGGATTAAATTTCTTGTTACCCTAGGCGACATTACTTGGAGATTTGAAAAACTCTTTATGCTATTCTACGTAGGAAAAGGTTGGTATTGTAGGGAGCTTCTTCATTGGGACATTTAGCAGACAATTTGGTAAAACCTTAATTAACGGAATTTACTTGTCTATTCTACAAATGTATCATAAGGAAGAGGGGTTACTACTACAGTTACTTAAAACTCATGCTTCTCTGAATAATGTACCTAATGTTGCTAATCAACTTCTCCTACAATTTAAGGATATATTTCAAGCATCTTGTCTTTCTACATCAAGAGAAAATTATGATCATAGGATCCCATTGTTATAGAGGACTGATCTTCTAAATAAGAGACCTTATGTTAGCCTTAGACGTTAAAACCCTATTAGACAAGCCTGATTGTAAGTACTTTATATTGATCAAAGAAACTCTTGCAAAAAATAAGAAAATAAAGGCAAGAAAAAATGTAGAAACTGTGACAAAATATTATAGTGTAAAATATGAATGAAATGGTCAAATGAATATGAAAATGACATTATAATGATGTAATATGATTAATGAATATGTAAAACATCATGAAAATATAAATGGAACATGATCTAATTGGTACATCTACCTAAAACAAAGCAGAAGTGCAATTTATAGAACTACTTGTGAAAAGGCCAAAGAGAAAATGCTAAAAAATCATTGATTGTTTGATGAAATCATTCCAAGAACACAAATTGTGATTTATTCAAAACTAATGAATGGAACATATTTCAATGAGTATTAACATTCATGGAATGTGTTTAGAATTTTCAAAATCCCAGAAATCGCAAATACATTATATGAAAATTGTAAATCGCAGAAATTGTAAATGAGATCTGTAAAATGTTGTGTATCAAGTCAAACTCTGTTAAAAAAAAACTGTTAGCTTTGACCCATTTACTTTCCTGTTATTTTTCTGTTATTTCCGTTTTGTATGTTGCATTGTATAAAAGCTGCATTGGCTTTTATCTGTTAATACAGAGAAGTATTCATTCACTCTTTCGTTGCTGTTAAAGTTCTCTTCCAATTCTCCAACATAAAGAACTGAAAATAAATGAACAACAATAAAATAATGAAAGAAAAATTAGAAAACTCATTTGCATTAAAAACTGGAAATCAAACCTGGTTTTAATACAAAATACAGTCTTGATTTCCATTGCTCACATTGTAGTCTAAGACAGCCAAGAACCTAAAAGTAAATGCTCTCTAAAACTCATAAAACTAAACTAAAGAAAACTAAAACTAAAACTCACTAATGGAATATATGTAATGGATAATGGTGTTTAATGAAGTCTAGTTAATTCCGTATATAAGCTTGATTGCTACTTAGACTTGGAAAACTGTATTTTATAGGCCATATTATTAACTGTGAACAAAAGGTAAACTTCCCAAACTATCCTAGCTTTAGTTACAAGTGACCTAAGTAACAAGTCAACATTTTTGGCTCTTCCAAAAGTCATATGCTGGCTCAGGTCAATCATCCATGGAGAAGTTGTCCATTTGAGTTCCAAATGGCTGTTCCAAGTTGCCAACAACTTCTCCAACCAGTTTCAAGTGTCCAGACAAGGTTCAACTCCTTGTTTTAACTTCCTCTACAGTCTGTTTCACTTGCCACAACTAGGTGTATGTTTCTACTGTCCATTCCAGCTCCAACTTTTCAAAAGGCACTACAATAAGAATCAATTTAGGCAACAACATAAAATTGTGGCATAAAGTATAAAATTGTGACAAAGTTTAGACAACGACTTTTTTAGCCATGGTCTAGGTTTGCATGACAGTAGGTAATAGGCTATAGATTTTATATCACAATATTTTCAAAATTGTTGCTTAAAGTCCTAGAAACAACCACGGTTTCCAGTAGGCTTTAGAGCACACTTATATGTGTTGCCTTTTAGTTTAGGCCACATTTATTAAATTGTTGTTTTATTCAAAATAAGTTTTTTTTTATTGAATAAATTGCTTACAAGACTATTAAAATGTAAACTTTATTTTATAGTGTAAAATTTTTTCAACATGTTATAGATTTTGATAAAAGTTAATTAAGTATAATTCAATACAAACAATATATTTATGTAAACAGCCAAATTCAACAAAAACCAAGATTTGTAAGAAAAATTGTCCAACAAATGGGAAGCTACATGATGGCAGTCATGCTATTTCAATATAACTCTACATTCTCCTCTATCATGTTTAACAATGAAAGCCACTGTCTTAGCTCAACGAATGGTATAGGACTCAAAAACCTGAGGCTTCCTTCAGGCCAAGCCAGAATTTAGGGCTCTGTATCCAGCTTGAATGATCAGTACAGATGAGTTCCCCTAATGTTCCAACTTCCTTGTGTTATAAGAAAAGAAATGATGAAAAATGGTGTATCTTATTCAATAATAAGGAGATAGTACAATTGATATATATAGCTCTTTAAAACAATATAAAATGCAATATAAATATAAAAGCCAAGGTTGTCAAACTCGAAAGTTTACGTAAACTTGTGAGAGTCCAGTAAACTCGACTTGTAAACTCGTAAGAGTTTACTTTGCATGAAAAAAAAATATGAATAACATCCTAATTCAAATAAGATAACAAAATTATATAAATTGAAATACATAAGTTCATAGAAATATTGTTCATAAAAATATAATGTAAAACATAAATTGAAATTTCAAATTCTCTATGCCTAATCCTCTAATCCTTTAATCCTCTAATAATGGCATCATCATCTCCATCATCATCCTCATCTAATTCTTCCTCTAATGAATGTTTTGCATCCTCATTGTTCCCAAATGTTATGTTATCAAGATTAAGAGCATCTAGAGCAAGATCTCTTGTTGCTCCATCTAAGTGAACATTTTCACCATCATTTTCACCTTCAACTTGATCAATCTCAACAACATCATCTGCCTCTTCAACTATTCATCATCTGATTCAATGTCATCAAATGGAAGAGCTACAATTTTTCGAATTTGTCTACTTTTCAGCTTAGAGTTATACATCACATAAACTAAATCATTCATCTTTTCTTGATGCAAACGATTCGTTCTCTCTGTATGAACCTAAAATGAAATATAATATTTTTAGTGAAGATATAAACATAATAAAGTAATTTATAAATTAAAATTAATTTAAATTACCATTTCAAAGGAGCTCCAATTACACTCACATGCAGAAGAACTACAAATCACGCTTAGAATTCGAATAGCAAACCTCTTCAACTTAGGAGTTCCATCACCAAACATGTCCCACCATTCCCTAGGATTTAACTCTTTCCTAGACTCCTTTTAATCTTCCATTCCAAAAAGTCCTCTAGCGTTATGAAATTCAACAATTTGTAAATTAATTTTTCTTCTTTCTGCCATATCTGGTATCAATCTTCTCATGCAAAAATTCAATCCTTCTTTCACCTCTCCACCATCATCACTTCTAAAGTTAGGTTCATAGTGGAAATGAGGGTTCAGAAAATAGGTAGCTGCATGAAAATGCCTATGAAGTTGATTATTCCATCGAGCACCAATTATTCTCCAAACCTCTTCATAACTACATCAATTATGGTATATCAGAAATAATTTCACACATAAGTAATTAAACATTGAATAAGTAAAATTTTGAAAATTTACCTCTTTTTGATAATGTTAAACCTAGTCTTCTCTTTTGAACAATCCATCTCTTCATAAATGAAACCCATTGCGGGTTTTACATCTGAGTCAACTAATCTTAAGACCACCATAAGAGGGGTAGCAGCTTTCAGGCATGTGGAGACATTCTTCCAGAACTGGCTATCTGATACCACATATTGTACTTTTCTACCCTCTTGTGAAGTTCCAAACTTGCTTGTCTTCCATTCTTCAGAGCTAAACATGGTCAACAGTGATGCCTTCAATTCATGAAGACAAGCAAGAGTTAAATAAGTTATGGCAAATCTAGTCACACCCGGTCTTATAAAGTCTCTACCTTTAGTGAACTTTTTCAACAAGGAAATCAACATTGATCTACCATAAATGTAAGTGGTAATCTTTCTTCCCTTTTTAATTGTCAATTCATGGACCTTTAAATTTTTTTCAAAATCTTCAAATATCAAATCAATGCAATGTGTTGCACATGGAGTCCAATACAATCTTTCCCTCTTTTGCATCAACAACTCTCTAGCTGCCTTGAAATTTGCAGCATTATCAGTGAGAACTTGAACAACATTTTCTTCTCCAACAAACTCAACAACATCATCTAGCATTTTGAAAACTTTATCAGCTATTTTTGATATGTTTGAAGTGTCAAGTGAATAAAGAAAATTTTTCCCTTTAGGACTATTCACCAAGAAGTTGAAAATAGAACGTCTTTTTCTATCTGTCCAACCATCAAACATAATTGTACATACAGTTTTCTTCCACTCCTCCTTATAATCCTCAAGGATTTCATATGCTATATTCACAGCTTGTTTCAACAGTTTTCTTCTAATGTCGTGATAAGAGGGTGGTTTGTATCCAACTCCATACTTACCAATCATTTCACACATCTTTGCAAATGCTGGATTTTTAATTACATTAAAAGGAATAGCACTGGTGTAAAAGAATTCAGCCACTTGAGCATCAACTTCTTCTTTGTATCCTTTTTTTGTCATTTGAATTATAGTTGCTTGGACTCCCCCCTTGCTAGTAGTAGCAACTTTTTGTTTTCCTTTAAAACCGAATACCTTGTGTCCTCCTTCAAGACTTTCACTTTCTTCCTCGTCTTCATCGATATTTATCTTTCTTTTCTTTAATGATGCATTCTTGGCTTCAACAACTACTTTTATCATCAATTATTTTACTTCATCCGAAACAGAAGCACAAGGTTCAAAATCCTCTCTTGTTCCAGCAAGATGGTGTTTAAATCTAAATATACCACCATTCACATTCTTTGAGCAAACAGAGCATTTTTACTTCTACTCTTAGTGGATGAAGATGTAATTGCATTAATTTCTGTTGAATTTGATACATTTCCAGACATGATGCTCTAAACTTTTTCACTAAAAAATCAATGGCAATAAGAATCATTTACTATTAAATATTTTCTTCTACATTGTAAAATAATAAAAAAAATACTATATATACATAGTTTTTTTTATTACAATATTTATATAATAAAATACTTTATAATAAAAACATACAGTGACATTGTATACTAATACAAAGAAGACATAAATATAATAAAATCTGAAGGAGTGAAGCACCACTAATATTTTATTAATACCATGATAAGACTGAAGCACAAACGACATTAATGGTTACAAACAACATGCTACAAATTTGAAGAAGTGAAGCACCATTATGATAAGACTAAAATATTATAATAAAACTACACGACACCATCAATATTATAAAATATTCAAAGACTCTCATCAGGCCACAACAGTAGCAGGCATTAGTCACATTAAATCACTTTTTTAATCAAATTAAAGATATATAATTTTATATTAAATACTTTTTAGCACAGCTGACGGTTTTTGGCTTTTGAGTGATAACGATTCACATATAATAGCATACCAGTAAAAGCATAACTCCCGAACTCCATAACACCCGAACCAAAAACCATTTTACTCATCACCACACACAGTGACACAGCACACAGTGACGCCGCACAAGAACTATGGCAAGTCGACGATCACGACGGCGACCACGAGCAAGGCAGACGGTGAACAAGGCACAACCACGAGCAAGGTGGACGACAAACAAGGTTAACGACGACCACGAAACGTGACACCGATTGCAACGGTGAATCCAAACTAGGCCATCGGAGCACAACCACAAGACCACGACCGAGAAGGCTACAAACAACAACCACAAACACAGACAATGGTGGAGTGAAACACAAGGAAAAACCTAATCAGTTCATTACATACTAATCTGAAAGAAATATGAAGAAAATCTTCAAGGAAATCTAAAGGAAATCTTCTTTCTTCTAGTTTACCGTTTTTAAACTCGCCAAATCGCGGAAAAATCGTGAGTTTATACGATTTTAACGAGTTTGCTAATGAGTCTAACGAGTTCACTTAGAAACCGAGTTTGCTACCGAGTTAACTCGGTCAGCATGAGTAAAAATGAAAACTCGTCCGAGTTAACGAGTTAACTTGCGAGTTTGATAACCATGATAAAAACATAATATAAATATATGAATATAAATGCACAGATATGAACAAAAAATAAATTAAATCCAATATCCCCTCAAGCTGCAACATATATATCCTTAATGCTAGCTTGGACAACAAATATTGAAATTGTGCGGAATGCAAAGCTTTAGTATGAATGTCTGGAAGTTGAGCTGAAGTAAAAATGGGCAAGAGCTTAATTACACCAGCTTGAACTTTATCCCTTATAAGATGACAATCAATTTCAATATGCTTTGTCCTCTCATGCATGGCTAGATTCTGTGTAATTTGTATAGCATATTGCTTGTCACAAAACAGAGGAACTGGTTGTGGTAGAGACTGTTTCAAATCATGGAGCAAATACAAAATCCATTGAATTTCACATGTTGTGGAAGCTAAGGCTCTATATTCTTCTTTGGTTAATGATCTAGATACAGTTCCTTGCTTCTTGGATTTCCAGCTGATTAAGGATGCACCATAGAACACATTAAAACCAATTACAGACCTTCTAGTGTCCAGACAAGCAGCCCAATCAGAATCACTAAAAGCCTTGAGTGTATGTTCTATGTTGGAGGAAAAGAATAATCCTTGTCCTTGATTGTTCTTGATATATCTCAAGATCCTTATTGCTGCTACATAGTGATCTTCCAAAGGATTGGAAAGAAATTTACTAAGAGTACTAACAACAAAACATAAATTTGGTCTTCTGTTGGTTAGATATAATAACCTGCCAAGAAGTCTTCTATAGGCTTGCTCATCTGAATAGGGTTTCCCTTCTGTCTGGAGAATTTTGTGCCTGGCTGTAAGCGAGTAGAAATAGGTTGATATCCCAACAATCCTGCAACTTCTAATAACTCTAGAGCATACTTCCTTTGTGACAAATTGATGCCCTGTTGAGATCTTGCAATTTCTAAGCCCAGAAAATACTTTAGTTGACCTAGGTCTTTAATTTTGAACTTTGCATTCAATAGAGCCTTCACAGTTTGGATTTACTAGATGTCATCACCTGCCAAAACTATATCATCTACATAAACAAGTAAGATGGTGATATGAGTAGAATCATTTTTGATAAAAAGTGAATAATATGATTTTGATTGTATGTAGCCCAAAGAAAGTAAAGTAGTTGTCAACTTATAATTCCATTGTCTAGAGGTGATGGAGAGGAAATGATTTTGGTGACAAATTCCATTGTCTATAGGTGAGTGCTTGTCACTAGTAAGAAAAGGAAATATATTTTCATAAAATACTATATTCCTTGATAGAAAAATTTCCCTTGAGTTGAAATCTAACAAAAGGTAGCTTTTCACTCCTTTTTTAAAATGAAGTAAGACACATTTTCTTGCACAAGGCTGAAATTATGTTCTATGAGCTTGAAGAGTTTAAGCATAACAAATTGAGCCAAAAACTCATAAGTAAGTAATGTCAGGTTTAACATTGTGTAACAGCTGAGATGAAGAAAAATATGTCAAAACTTTGGAAGGTAAAATATTAATGAGTTGCACAACATAACGAACAATAAAAGACCAAAAAATTATGGGCAAATGGGATTGAAACATTAAAGATCTAGCAACATTGAGAATGTGTTGATGTTTTCTCTCAACAACTCCATTTTATTGAGGTCTTTCAACACAAGATAATTGATGTTGTATCCCCTTTTGTCTATAAAAATCTGTCATTGCAAACTCATTACCATTATCTGATCTAACAGCTTTTATATCAATGTCATATTGAGTTTTGATATAAGAAACAAAGCCAATAAGTTGTGATCTTGTATCAGACTTACTTGCCATCAATTTAATCCATGTGAATCTAGACATACCATCCACTATAGTTAAGAAATATTTGAAACCACCAATAGAAGAAGTACAATAGGGCCCCCAAATATCAACATGAATTAAATCAAAAGGAGCTTTTGAAACAGTAGTACTTAATTGAAAAGGTAATTTTCTTTGCTTAGAATAGTGACAAGTATCACAATGAGTGTATTTTGTATAAGGTAAAGTAGCATACATGGTGCATAATTTGGTATAACAAGAAGAAGAAGGATGCCCTAGTCTAAAGTGTCAAATATCTATAGAGTTAGGTCTTATTGTAGAACGAGCAATAGAATTCTCAAGAGTAATAGAAGTTGGTGAACCAAGGGGTGTGGATGTAGGAACTATCATGACATATAAGTCATCTCTTTCTTCAGTTTTCCCAATCATCTGCGGGGTTGACTTGTCCTGTATTTCACATAAAAATTCAGAAATGGTAATTTTACAAGATTGAGATTTAGTTAACATTGTAACCGAAATAAGATTGACTAAAAAATTAGGAACAAACAAGACATTATGTAAAGTAAGGTGTGGGCCAAGAGAAACTGTGCCAGAAAAATAAGCAAAAGAAGAGTTCTTGTTAGGTAGAGAAATTGTAATTGGTGAGATTTTATGATAAGAAATAAAATGAGACAAAGAAATTGATATCTGATCAGTAGTACTTGTGTCTAGAATCCATTGGGAATAGATATTACCTTGATCCTAAGAAGAAGTGGAAACATTATGAGAACTCACTAGCCTGTTAGAATGTGTGACTGTGGGATTAGATTGAGGAAGAAGTGCCAATAGACCATGAATTTGCTCTTGATAAAGTCCCATAGTTGAGGAATATGACTAAGCCTGGGAATTATTAGAAGAAGAAACAATTGCAGAAGCTGTTGAATTTCACAACCTCAAATTGAATAAAAATTTCACAACCCGAATCTCCGGAAATTCCTCCAGATTCCTCAAAAATCAATCCAGGGCTACGAGTGATTAAAGCACTCAATTGTTTCTCATTGAAAACCCTAGAAAACAAAGTCAAAACATAAAACATAACGATGCGAGACTAATAGAGGGAGTAGACATAAAAGGAGAAGAAATTGTAGGAAAGCCAAGAACGAGAGGTAGAAGATGAACATCTTGACAGTAACAGAATTGGTTGCAAAAGAACGTGATCAAAACTTTTCTTCTGATACCATGTTATTAGAAAAGAAAGGATGAAAAATGTGTATCTTATTCAATAATAAGGAGATAGTACAATTGATATATATAGCTCTTTAAAACAATATAAAACGGAATATAAATATAAAAGCAGAATATAAATATGTAAACATAAATGTACAGATATGAACGGAAAATAAATTAAATCCAATACCTTGAGTGTCACTTGCAGGTCCCCAATTAATATAGGTCTCTTTCCTTCACGATCTTTAATGTTGATGTTTTCACACTAAGCAATAAAAAAGCACCATGATTGTTGAAGTAAATTTTCTAAATTTGCTGTTACTTGCTCAACTAGATACACAATTCTTATGTCATTTGTTATAAGATTGAGCCAATATTAAATAATATGAAGTGAAATAGTGGGGTAAGTAACGACCAATAATTGTTAACAACTGATCTTCAATTCCGCAAATCTTCATAAAATTCTTTAGGATGAACTCCTACAATAATAAAGAAAAATTCATGAAAAGGAAAAGCATTGCAGGAGCCTGTTGATTAAACACCTATTGTTTAAGTTAATGTTGCTGAAAGGTGTAAGAATATAATGATAATTTTATAGGAGCCTTAGCAAACAAGATGGAATCAGACACTTATCTTTCTTTAATTTTGATGACTTCCTCCTCTTCCTTAAATGAATGTGTCCTCTTTGATTTTTTTTTTTTCCTTAAAAGAGGTTATGTGATTCTTTTGCTGCTACCATTAGCCATCAATTCTGTCTAATGAGTGACATGGTCAATCAGAGACAGGTGAACTTCTACGGCAAGTGCGTTAGTTACTTCCACTGCTCACAGCCGCCTGTCCTGTTCACACAACTATATTGATAACTCCACTCCAATATCATAAATTCATAGCACCTAAAATCCAAGTTCAAATGTTATTAAAGAATCAAAACTAAACACAACACTAGAAAATTTTGAAAGTTTTAACTATGCTACTTACAAAGACTAGAAATTTAACAAATGAAAAACTAAACTAAAAATCTGCTTAGAAACACATTATTAACACATTTTCACAAAACACTAATTTTTACAAGAAATTTTTCATCTGAATTAAAGACGAAGAATTAGAACAAAAGAATTCCCAAATGAAGTACAACTATAACTATAAAAAATATGCCAAAATTGAGACTTAACATCCATGTTTGTTTTGTCTGGAAAAAAAAATACCTAAAATAAAAAAAAAAAATTGTAAAATTAACTATAAATTTGTATTCATCAGTAGAACTCGTCAACAGATATTTAAAAATAGAGAAAGAAATGAAGAGAAGCACAAATATCCGTTGCATAATTAGCTATAAATTACACTCTTCTTTGCCTCCTTTGTTCTCTTTAACTTGGCAAGCCTTCTAAGATGCATAGGGATGATCTCCATCCTTTATTTGTGACCTACAAAACATTATAAATGTGTTTAGGAAAGAAAATCCATCTAAGACTTAGATAAGGAAAGAACTTTAGAAATCCTTATTCCACTTCCCTTTCTTTAGTCATAGTTTAAGTTGTTACTTCTTTGAATGGAAGTCTTAAAGGAGTTGCCATCAAGTCGGAAGAAGTGTTGTTGTTGGCTTAGTTGTGGTAGATGTTATCTTATATCATATGGTAGAGTACATGGATATATATAGAGCCATAAATTATTCTAGAACATGTTAGCCACAACTTATGTTGAATCTTCTAGATTTTTACCTATATAGAATGTTCTTGATTTTTTTTCTTCTTATCTTAAGATTTTCTATAATATTCTAAAATTTGTATTACATTTAAATCTTTTAACATAAAAGAGTTTCTACTTTTTAGAATTTGCATTACACTTTAATGTTAAATAAACTTAAATTAAGAAAAGGGTGTTAATGTAATTTTTCTTTATTTTTATTTTAATTGAAGAGTGACGTAGGATAGGTTGATTTACGGTTTTAATTTTATTTTGTTAGGATAAAAAAAATTGGTTTGATTCCACTATAGCTTTTTGTTATGATTTCAGTTTCTATTTCAAAAGATCATGGGTTTGTACACGCCTATTTAATAGCTCTCTTTGCTAATGAATGCAAGCGCAATATTCATTGTAAAAATATTTTTGTGGGTGAAGATTATTTTAACAAAGTGGTATCGGATTTGAGTACTCACAGGGAAAAAAAAGAGAGAGGAGAGAGTTAAACACCATGAGAGAAAAAGTGAGTGCTTGATTTTATTTTTTTTTGTAGGAGAGATGTCAAATGTTTTCATTGGTATGAGTGTGCCACAATTGACGAGAAAAAACAATTATGATAATTGTGCTTACAGATGAAGGCGTTATTGAGATCCCAAGACGTTTGGGATAATGTGGAAGACGAGTACGTTGAACCTGATGAGGACAAACATCACATAGTGGCACAGATGACAACGTTGAAGAAAACACTTGCAAGAGATGGGTCAACATTGTATTCTTTCTACAATGCAGTACATGAGTCAAGGTTCAAAAAAATAACGAATGTTGCATAAGCAAAGGAAGTCTAGGAGATATTGGAGGTTTTGTATAAAGGTGGCAATCACGTTAGACAAGTCCAGATACAAGCTCTTAAAGTAAAGTTTGAACAACTGAAGATGTGGCCCAAAAAGCATATAACTGAGTACATAACTCGGGTGGAGAAGGTGACCAACCAACTCAACTGCTCGACCTTCCACAGCCTCAAGTATTTAGCCAAATTTGGCGTCAAGCGTTCAACCATTCAACCATTCGGCCTCACAGGTATTCGGTCATTCAGCCTCAATTGCTCAACCTTCCATGACCTTAGGTACTTAGTCATTCGGCATCACAGGTATTCGGTCCTTTGGCCTCAACTGCTCAGCCTTCCACGACCTCAAGTATTTAGCCAAATTTGACGTCAAGTGTTCAACCATTCGACCATTCAGCCTCATAGGTATTCGGTCATTCCGCCTCACAAGTATTCGGCTACTCCTCCTCAACTGCTCGACCTTTCATGACCTCAGGTATTTTTCCAAATTTAGCATCAACCATTCAACCATTTGGTCATTCGGCGTCACAGGTATTCGGTCCTTCGGCCTCAACTGCTCGGCCTTCCACGACCTCAGGTACTTATCCAAATTTGGCATTAAGTGTTCAAGAATTCGGCCATTCGACCTCACAGGCTTTATGCGCTTCTCTATTGCTTCCTTGCTATTTCCAAATGTACCTATTTCCAGCAAGCTATCAAGATGATCACTCTTATCCATATGACCGGATAAAGTTTGTGGAGAAAGTTACTACTTATAGGGTATAGCCCGAGCAGACCTTGGTCTCTTTCTCCCGTTCGGTCATAAAACATAAATCACCTACAACTCATATGAGACATATACTAATGTGGCTTCTTCAGTTCTATAAAGAACTCCTATAAGTCTCCGCTCAACATAGGAAAAAGTTCTATAAAGAACTCTTAATTTCTAAAAAAACTCATACTAGTCTCCGCTCAACATAGGAAAAAGTTATAAAAAGAACTCTGAATTTCTAAAAAGAAGTCCTATCAGTCTCCGCTCAGGATAGGAAAAAGTTCTAAAAATAACTCATAAGTTATAAAAAGAACTCCTATCAGTCGTCGCTCAACATAGGAAAAAGTTCTAAAAAGAACCCCTAAGTTCTAAAAAGAACTTTTATCAATCGCCGCTCAACATAGGAAAAAGTTTCTAAAAAAACTCCTAAGTTCTAAAAAGAACTCCTATCAGTCTTCATTCAACATAGGAAAAAGTTCTAAAAAGAACTCATAACTTCTAAAAAGAACTCCTATCAGTCTCCGCTTAACATAGGAAAAAGTTCTAAAATGAACACCTATCAGCAGGCGTTAAACACCGTGCGGGACAATCGTTCCCGTCACGTAGAACTCCTAGGTGGTAAAAGCCTAATGATACAGTCATTCACGGAATTCCCAGTAACTCTTGGGTGGTAAGACCCAAGTGGTAAAAACACTCTCAACCGAGCATCTTCAACCAAACAGTCTCGCTTGCTTAGCTGACCAACCTCGTAAAATGTGTTAGTCTAATCATCTACATTATTTTCAAATACTTTAAATTCGACCATTATTTTTCTTCAGAACAGATAAATAAGATACTATCAAGTCGCTAGTAAACGTGCGAAAAAGTTCTAAAAAGAACTGCCATCATTTGCCGCTCGGCCTAGTAAAAAGTTCGAAAGAGAACTCATAAAGTCCACTATTCGGTCATAGATGAGCAACGACTAAAAGCAACCTCCCCAATACAACTGGTACAACCTCCCTAAAACTCATATAAATCCTATAGTTAATCATGGCTAAAGTCGAACGCTTAACTCATATTTCGGGGGCATATGTATGGTATATAGTAGAGACCGAACGGTTAACATTCAGGACCGTTCGGTCCATCCACTGTAGCAAAAAATGGTCAACAAGTCAAATGGTTTTTATTGGGCCGCACTTGGGCCAGCGTTTAAGTTATTGGGCCAATGGTCCAGCAGATGATAAAATAATCAAAGATATTGATAAGCTGTTTATGAGCAACTCACCGAATCTAAAGGTAAGTCTGTTTTTAGTTTATTAGATTTGTGCTAGATTTGATCCATGAGACGACTTATAAATATAAGGTTGAAGCGATAAGCCAGGTAGGCTCTACTCACGTTCTACTAGATCCAAACATTCAATAGTGATAACAATTCACTGAATATTCAATTGTAAGCAGAAGCTCCTCAAACACACGCCTAACTTGAGCGTCGAAATACCTTTTCCAAAACCTCGTGTCATTCTCTGCATAACATCCTTTCTCTCCAAAATTCAAAAGTTTTCTTTTCTCCTCTATCTCTTTTAAATTATCTCCCTTCTCTCTCTATAAATTCTTCATTCCCTTTCATTTTTCCTTAAACAATCATCGTCTAAGCAATTTTGGAGTCAAGATCTTCAATCTCCACCGATCAAAGTCTTGTTTAGAGTTGGTAAGTCTTGTCTTCTTAAATTCTTGTTAAATTCTTAAATTTTAGACAGATGCAAACCAAGTTTCTGGTTGCATGTGTTCATCAATGTTCTCTTCTCAATTCTGATCCCATTTCCGGTTCCTTGGTTGAACTCTTTCCATCAATCGGTGACCTTTAGGTGTTTATAGAAATTCTAAAATTGCACACAAATTTCTAGAGGATAGAAGTTGTTCGGTCTGTTTGAGGTAAGGGAAGCTAACTAATTTAATTATTTGATTTTGATGTATGGAAATGTTGGTTGATGATGTTGCATGTATGTGAAATTGAATGTTTTTGTGTTTGGCATTAATAATGTATGTTGTATTCATGTTGAATGCTTTTCTGCATAATTCGTGTTCATGGCCGAGAGAATTTTGAGGAAGTGAAATGGTAAAAATGGGGAAAATGTGGTTGTTTGGGTTTTGGTCTGTAGAGCCTTTGAGTTACTTCAAAATGTATCAAATCTAGTAAATATGCTTTTTGGTCCTTGAGTTCATGATTCTGCAGAATTGATTCTCAAATTTGTGAATGAAACTCTCTTAAAGAGGTTAGAAATACTTAGATATCCTTAATTCATGTGTAGGAATGTATATGATAGAAGTTTGGAGAATTAGAATTTGAGAGACTGTAGTGAGATTGGTAAGAATTGGTGTTGATCATAACTCTGATGCCATTCTACAAAATTATGTAGTTCGCTTGGGTCTTTCATTGACCGTTCGGCCTTACCCTGGTGTTCGGTCTTAACAAGATTCTACTCACGTGGAGTTCTAGTTAATGACCGAACGGTCCTATACTAGTACTTGTTCTGGTATTGGTGTTTGGTCTTAACTGTGTTTAGCCTCTATGAAGCCATACATGCTAATGACCGTTTAGTCTTAGGTGTGTGGGTGATCTCTTAGTATTGTTTGGTGCTTCGTCTTAACTAAGTTCTGTTATTATGGAATTTCAGTTAAAGACCGATCGATATTGTGCTACTATTCAATTCAATATAGTGTTCGATTTGTTATAGGTTTTATCTATTTATGACCGCTCGGTCATGTATTGTCTCAATAGTGCTCGGTCATATACTAGGACTCGGACTCAATAGTGCTCGATCATGTACTAGCACTCGGTTTCACATTGGTATTCGGCCTCAGTAGTGTTCGGCCTAAGCCCTAAGTGTTCGGCCTAAGCTTTAACCGTTCAGCCTAAGCCTTAAGTGTTTGGCCTAAGCTAACGGTGTTCAGTTCAAGCCAATAGCGTTCGATCTAAGATTCAACTTTTCATTTTAACTTTAGTATTTGGGTGTTATAGTGTTCTGCTTATGCTTGAGCCTTATTCTTTAAATGATCGTACAGTCATGCATTCATATTGTGGGTGTTCTTCTGTTTAGTCATGTCCAAGGGTGTTGGTTATTTTACTTTTTGGTTTGAAATGTGTGAATGATGAAATATGATGGCATTAAATTATGTTGTAATAATTGTAATGAACTATGAAAGTATGATTTGATGATTATAATGGATATGAAAAAGCATTCCAGGGAGGAATGTCTCAGTGGTTTGATTATTTAATGGGGTAACAGTATGAATATGGAAAGCTTTGTATTAGCGTTAATCCTGACATTTTAATAGTCACCGAGTCTCAAGTAGAGAATGGTGGCGCATGTGGTGGGAATAGTAGGAGGCCCTAGCCTGGGCGGTATGTATTACCTTGACCTAAGGTGAGGTATAACGGGCTAACCTCGTGTGGCAAGCTAAAGGGATTTCCATGTTGCGGTAATACTGATGGTGTTTCCAGGTTACTACCCACGAGTGCAAGAACAACCATAACTCATATTCATACTAGTCTGGATAGTCAGTGTAAAGTGATCGGTTATAACATGTTCGTTTGACTGTTGTATATGCATGAATCTATAATATGCTTATCTGAATTGCGTGGTTGCATAGTTAATTAAATTACACTAGCTTACCCTATTTCCTGTCTTGTCATGTTTTTCGTTCAATCGTCTTTGTCAATGCAATGATCACCCTGTGGGTGTGAGCAGAAGGTGTTGAAGGTACATTGGAGCAGGCGTTGGAAAGAGGTAAGACTTGGTATTTAAGCGGCCTTTGGCTCACCTCTCTTACCTGAGAATTGTCTCTTGGCAAAATCTTAAACCTTTCCAAACTAAGAATCCACTTTTGAAATTAAAAGATGTCTAAGGAAATCATGATCACTAAGAAAGAAATAGAAATGAGTGAGCTTAGGGACTTGTTTGCCCAAAATCAAAATGAGGGTGAGTAAAAAGAAAGAAGGAAGGATGAAATGTACAATCAAGTTAGGAAATATATTCCATTCTTTGGTAAAGACATTAGTAACATACCTAGCTTGGGAAAAAAGATTTCATAAGATGCATCAATTCATTGTTAACAAAAGTGAGTCTAGATCTTATGGATCCATTTTTCTTTCTAGAGAGAGTGAATCTCATGTTCTTAGCATATATCTCTCTAGGTTAGAAGAGCATGCAAGAGAGTGGTGGAATAAAAGGCAATATAGTGTTAAGAAAGGTAGAAAATCCTCCATTCATGATTGGTATGAACTAAGAGCTTACATGAGAAGAAATTTTGTTGCTCTTTCAGCCGAGAGAGACATAGAATTAATGGGACACCTCATTCAAGAGGGAAAAACATTTATGAAAGGTCTATAAGGTTTCTCTTGTAGAGAAATTGAATTTAAAAAAAAAACTTGACAAACTCATGGATAAGAGAAGAAAGAGAGAGACTAGTGTTGAGATTGTTGACAACACAATATCTATATCACTCTAGTTTTTTATGATGACAACACATTTCTTAATAATACAGATTTTGAGAATCAGTGCTTTGTGATATTTTGAGAAGGAAAGAATTTAAAAATGATCTTACTTGTCGAAGTCGACTATGTGCGCTACGTATTCGACTACATTAGTTGTTTGATTTGAAATTCTGTTATGCTCTTACACTATAATGACTATATTTTTAAAAGTTAGTTGAGCATTGAATTCCTAGTCAACTTTATTAAATGTGTGTTTAATTTGTTTAACTGAAAGCTACTAGTCTGACCAATCTGTTATAACTGTCGAAGTTAGTCGACTGTATTAATAGCTTAATAGACTGAAGATTGTCTGAAACAACAGAAATATATAAATTAGCTGAAGACAAGTTGTTCAATGACTTTTGATGATCTAATAATTTCATTTTTGTTTCAGATTAACATCTTTGATTAGTGTTGACTCACTAGCAAGCGTACCAGATCGTTTCAAGTAATATAATCGGTAAAACCCAATATCATTCTTCCCAAGAGACTCGAAAGGCCTTATCGTTCGTGTGAATTAAAATCTTAAGACTTGTTGAGAAAAATTAATTGTTGCGGATGCAAGAACACAAAATAAACATGCAATGCGTTTGATTCAATTGATGAAAAAGACTATGGATGAATGGAGTTGTTGGGGGTTTGCAATTTCATCTTATTCGCTTTCTCTTATATACTCCTCTTGTTTAAATTGCTTTACTATCTAATTGTTATACAAACTTTCTTGGCCTACCCTTAGCCCGATCCCTCGGCAAAAAGAGCCTATTACTAATTACCGGCTTGTTATCCCTAGCCTTCGCTAGCAATTAATAATGCATTATAAACAGAAGCAAAAACAATTGATCGTCCTACCTCCCCATCCCTAGGTGGTATTTCATTAATCAAGGAATTTCTCACCAGTTCATGACAATACTGTACGTTCCCGTATCAATAGAGACAAACAACAATTATCGAATGAGTTAAACGATAAAAGCCTTAAGCGCATATGAGAACCCAACAATTGATAATCAAAGCATATGACAATCATATAAATAAACAAGAGATTCAATAAAAGAGAGTTTCAAAAGATTACATTGTTCCCCCAACAACAAAAGGGTTTAGTTCACAATTGTCATGGTGAAACTAGATGAAAATAATGGAAGAATGGAAGAGAAAACCCTATAGGATGAAAAGGAGCCTAAGCATCCAAGAGATCTACTCCAGAGAGTGAAAATTAGGTCTGGCCGCCCTCTTCTGTCAAAAGAATGAGAATGAAATTGTAACATATAACTGAGGAGCGCAATAGAAAACAGGCCCAAGCCCAGCAGACAACCGCCCGGCGCCAAGGGTCCACCGCCCAGCGGTTTGCCTCTAATCGCAAATCCGTCAGGCGTCCACGCTAGGGTGCCAACTCCTCATATTTGGCCGCCCAACAGTGTATTTTTACCACTGGGCGGTGCCTAGACTCTTCTTTTCTTAGTTTTCTTCCTCTGTCTTGAGTCTAAGACCTTCATCTTCAACTTCATTCTTCACTTTCATCAAAATTGCTGCAAAACAATGTAAAACAAGCATAATATTGCACAAAACAACTTTTGACTCTCAAGTGACTCATTTATTGAGTTTTACTTGATTCTAAGCTCAAATGAAGCATGAAAATAAATGTATTTTGATCTCAAATGAAGCATGAAAATAACGGTTTTTCAACCGTTATCAATTAGACGCTCCAAGAATTCTCCAAGAAGACGGTTATGATCTTTCTTGAAAGAGATTCAAAGGGACATTGTTCTACGCACACATTGATTGCTCATATTCTACACAAGAAGGTGCATCTGATTTGATCACATTGAGGCTTAGCATCCTTGAAGACTGCTGCATTGATATTCTGGCTTGGCATCTGTGAAGTATGTTGGTGTTGGTACTGCTGTGATTGCAGGGAATAGACTTGTATAGTCTGGTTCACTTTAAGGATTGTTCAAAGTGGTTTGCGGCCTATATTGTGGTTTTTGGTTAGAGAGGAGATTTATATTTTAGGCGTGGAGGTCTTCTATAAATTCCTTGTTGTAAAAACTGCAACCATTATAGTGCATTTGCTTCCTGGGTGTGAAGGACACTGGATGTAGGCATTGTTGGCCGAACTAGTATAAAAATTAGTGTTTGATTTTCTCTATCCCTGCACTTTTACTTTACAATTGACTTTACAATTAACGCAGTCAACTACATTTTTCTGCTGCATAAGAATTTTCATTACTTGCATTTCAAGAAAGTTTGAAAAGTCTTAAACTTTGATTTCAAGATTGCGAAAAGACTTTGATTTTGTTAAACCACCAATTCACCCCCCTCTTGGTGTAATTAGAAGGCTACTTGTTTTCTCAACAATTAGTATCAGAGCTGGTTTTCATAAGATATTTGAAAAAGTAATCGACTCTGTTTTTATTTCATTCGACTATAAACCTGGGTATGGCTTCCAATTTTCAAACTTTTGGTGAAGGTGCTTCAACAAACAGACCACCTTCGTTTGTTGGCAACAATATCTGTTTTGGAAAATTAGAATGCAAATCTTTCTTGAATCGCAAGATAAAGGAATCTTGGATGCTACTTTAAATTGTCCTTTTGTGCCTACCAAAACTGTTGAAGAGAAAACTGTTTTGAAACCTTTTACTGAGTGGACTGCTGATGAAAATAGAAAAGTTCAGTATGATGTTAAAGCTAGAAATATATTTGCCTCTGTACTAACTATTGATGAATTTTTCAAGATATTTCAATGCAAATCTGCAAAGGAAATGTGGGATGTCTTAGAGGTAACTTATGAAGGCACAAATGAAGTAAAGAGAGCAAGAAAGAACTCCCTGATACAAAAGTATGAATTGTTCAAAATGAAAGCTGGAGAAAACATATATGATGTGCAGAAATGATTCACTCATATAGTAAATCATCTCATGGCTCTCGGAAAGGTATTTGACAAAGAAGAAATTGATATCAAGATTCTGAAAAGTCTAAATAGGAATTGGCAACCAAAAGTCACAACAATCTCTGAATCCAAAGATCTCACAACTATGAACATGGCTACCTTGTTTGCCAAGTTACGTGAAGATGAATTGGAACTTGGTAGATTAAACGATGAAGAGGAGATTGAAGAGAAGAAGTCCATTGCTTTGAAGGCTACAAGTAGGAACAACTCTGTAACAGACATGGACGAGAAAGAATTGATGACCTTGATGGTAAGGAAATTTAGTCGACTTATACAAAATGATAGTCAACTAACTAACCATCCAGGTCAAGACAAAAAGAAGAGCTTCAGTACAAATGTTGTCCAGTGCTATGATGTGGAAAGGAAGGTCACATAAAGCCTGATTGTCCTGATTTAAAGCATAAGAAGAAAGGAAAGAAATAATTTCCTCAAGGCAGAAACTTAAGAAGAAAAGGAGCATATATTGCTTGGGAGAACACAGATTCTGAAAGCTCAAGTGATGAAGATGTTGATCAAGAGGATGAATCTAACTTGTGCTATATGACTAGAGTAACATGGGACAATTACGATAGTGATGCAGACATCTCAAATGAACCAGTAGAAGTCAAGTATGATCTACTGCAAGATGCATTTAAAGAACTACATGCTGAAGCAATGTGACTACAATACAAGGTTAATCGACTAACCTCTGAAATAAGAGATTATGAATATAGGATTAACAACCTTGCTGCTGAAAGTGAAAAATTAGAAAAAGAATTGAATGAAGCTTTGTTATCTGCCAAGGATGTTGAAATTAAAACTGTTACAGTAAAAAAAGCTTGTTAAAATTGTCCTACCCATATTGAAAAGATAGATTACTTGACTAGCATGCTAGCTAAGTTTACTCAAGGAAGAGACAATTTAAATGTTGTTTTAAAATCATCTGGCAAAGCTATAAATATGCAAGGAATGGGATACGAAGCTCAATCTAACAGAACTAATACTAAGAGATTTGTTTATTTAAGTAAACTTGCTAAAAATGCATGTTTCTATTGTAATTGTGTTGGCCATACTGTTAGAAATTGTTATTATAGAAATGTTGTTGTTCCTAAAGGGTTATATGTTTGGAGACCAAAGGAATAAGTGACAAGGACTGACAATCATGGACCCAAAGTTAAATGGGTACCAGCTACCAAAAGTTAAATTGTTTTGCAAGATACATTGCAGATGCAGTATGAACTCAAGGATGGATCAACTTGAAGTAATCAAAATCTTGAGTATCTATAATTGGCAATATTGTATCAATCTACTACATTATGCTTAATTTGATTGATTGTTGATTGTGCAATTGTTTGAACACATTGTCTAATTGGTTGATTGATTGAATATGATTGAAAAACTATTTTCACAAGTCTTAGTTGACTCCAATTTTAATTCATTCGACTATGGTTTTGTGTGATATAAACTCTGTTTTAAAACTTCGCGTGTCGCATTATAGTCAACTATGTTTAACTGAATTTCTGTTTTAAAATTGTCCATGTACAATGTATATCATTAAATTTGTGTCTTAGTGATTATCTGTTTCGCGCTCTTTTTATATCTCTTAAATCAGTGTCTTGTCAAGTCTTCAAGAAATCCTGTCTGAGTTAGAAAGATTCATCAAAGAAATCCATTTCTTCATGGCTTCATCAAGTCGGTCTATGTCCAAGAAGAAGGGCAAGGAAAGTGTGTCAATCAGAGGTTCTGATCCTATGGGTTGGATCAGTGATGAAAAAAAGTCAAAGAAGGTTCCTAAGTGCAACTCCAAAAATCATTGTTGACCCTATGAAAGCTGACCTACCTCTGTTCAAAGATAAAGGTTTCACATTTCCTTACTGGTTGGAAAGACAGGGACTTTCCATTTTCATTGAGATGAAGGGCTACTGGTATCCAGACCTTGTCATGTTCTTTTATCATATTTTGAAGGAAGAAAACGATGTTATCTACTCAAAAGTGAAAGGTACTGATATCTACATTGATGACTTCATTTGGAATATTGTTACAAACTTACCATCAGATGGAGCATTCTTTCATCTTCCAACTGCTAAAATAAACACCTTGTTGTGCAAGAAGCAAGTTTACAAAGATTGGCTTAGATTTCCGGGATTTTATGATATAGAAAATGTATTCGCACATAAACATGCAAAATGCAAATGCTGAATCAATTGGAAAAGAAGAAGACTATGAATTAATGGAGTTGTTGGGGTTTACAATTTCATCTTTATCCACCATCCTATATCTACTATTCTTGTTAAATTCGCTTTATTATTAATGTCATGCAAATTTCTAAATTACCCTAAACCCAATCGCTCGGCGAAAAGAGCCTATTACCATAATTACTAGTTTGTCATCGCTAGTCTCCCTAGTAATTATTAATGCATTAATCACAAAAGCTTAAAAGCAATTGACCGTCCCACTCCTATCGCTAGGTAGTATTGCATAATCAAGAGAATACTTATCAGTTCTAGATTTTCCCGTACGTCGCCATATCGACAAAATCAAAGATCATGACACCGAATGACTTAAACGATCTAAGCTTTAACATCGGATAAGAAAACTCAAACTATGAATAATATAAGCATGTGAATTAAACAAGAACTTTGATATAAGAGAGTTTCAAATGATTACATTGTTCCCCAACAACAATGGGTTTAGTTCACCATGGACATGGTGAAACTAGATTGAAATAATGAAAAGAATGGAAGAATAAACCCTAGAATTGGTTATTCGGAGCTCCTGCATCCAAAAACCGCCTCCAAGGAGTGAAAAAGAAGCTATGGACGTCTCTGATTGCCAAATGATTAACCTAAAGGTCACACTAGGTCTATTTATAGGCCCAAAAAATAACAGAATTTCGGCTCAGTCCCATCATTTAGGCGCTACGAGCTAACTACCTTCCAGCGGTTGTCACGTAGGACGTCCAACAGTCTCTGAACACCCAGCAATCTGCGACTTTGGCGCCCAGCACTGGGTTAGTGCTGGGCGGTGGTCTTGACCCGTCTTTTTCATCTTTTCTCGCCCTTTCTTTATTCCAAGTCCTTCCTTCTTCATCTTCATCATCCAATTATCATCAAATCCTACCAAAACAATGTAAAACCAAGCATAATATCTCTGAAATTACTTTTGTCTCTCTTGGACTTAAACTAAAATGTTTTGCATGATTCTCAACTCATTCTAAGCCATAGAGGTAGTTTAATATATAAAAATAACGGTTTTCCAACCGTTATCAAAATGAGGGACTTCAAAAAGGAGAAAAGATTATGGCTCATTTGCTAGCAAAAGGAATTCTACCAGGAAGAGTGTTGAAGGACCGAATGACCTCCAAAGACATCTATCTACTTCATGCTATGAGAAACAATATACCTGTAAATTGGTTACGTGTAGTAAAAGACCATATGAAGAACGTTGCTTTGAAGAGAACACTATATCTACCATACGCATGCTTGATTAGAAAGATTCTTGTCCTTCAGGGACTAAAGATAAAGAATGAACAAAAAAGGTTTTGGGGGTCCTCGAATAGCTTCAGTAGAGATTCCTTAATTTCACTAGGATTAGTGAAGACCATAAACGGGTGCAACTTCATGGGAGAAAATCATGACGGTCAATACTTAAAACTCTGTGTTGTTGAAAAGTTGAATGACTCAAATTTCTTTCTTGAAACAAAGTTTAAAAAATATGTTGCCCAACAAATCAGAACTCTTCATGAAAAGTTAGACAATCGTGGAAAAGATTACAAGGATGTTTCAAGAATCTATGGAGAAAATCTAGACAAGGAAGAATAATCTGGATCATCCTAACTCAGACTAGGATGCACTTAAATTATGTGTGTCTTTTGTACTGTCTAAAGTCATAGGTTGTCCTTGTTAGTTTTCTTTGTTCCTTTGTATTGGCTTAGTATGCCATTGTTTTTGTTGTATTTCTTGTTTGATCTTATCAGTTGTAATATCTTCTTAACAAGAAATGAAATTAGTTGTTTGAATCAAATTTAGTTGCTTTAAATCTGTTTAACATTGTTTGCTCTGTTTGATCAATTCGATTATAATAAGTTTGAAGTCGATTATGCTTAATTATTATACCTTTACATATTGACTTCTTTTTATTATCTCTTGCTTAACTAAAATGCTTGATCTGGAAAAGGTCTTTGAAAGGTTTTACAGGAAGAACATTGCTTTGGAAACTATATGTGGAATTCATCAACTTTGGAAAACAATGTATTCGACTGAGAATTTAATGCAATCGACTACATAATAACAGGGTTATAAATTCCAATTGTGGAATTTGGTTATCTTTCGTTGATTGCTTACTTTGTTTTGATTATCTGCTATTATCTCTGATCTAATATGATTATGAACATCTTAATTGAGATAATATTGTGAGATTGTTGAAATGTGTATCATTGCATGATAAATTTCCTTGATATCTTATCTTTCATACAACTTTGTGCTATACTGTTTGTAAACTTTGTTGATTGTATTGCATTATGCATCTAATCTGGTTTATCATCTATGCATAATGATAGGGGGAGTATTACACTCATTCACATTTTTACTCACATGTCTACATTTCAGGGGGAGTAATTTTACATGTGATTAACTGTGATAGGGGGAGCATCTATTCATTTCATATGTTTGCATATTCTTTACAAATGCACCTCTGTTTTGCCTATCAGCATATAATATCTAGAGCATTCCTTTTTTATTAATGCACAAAGGGGGAGAGAATGTATGAAAGCTTTAGGCAAGGGGAAGAAATATTTTTGTGTCTCAAATCTGCTTGATATTTTGCTGATTGTTTTGGCTACATACAGAGTACTTGAAACTGTTTGACATAATATGTTACTCTGTTGTGAATAAAACTGTACAAACATGTTTGGTTATTAATCATGGTTGTGCATCATCAAAAAAGGGGGAGATTGTTGAGATTGTTGACAACACAATATCGATATCACTGTAGTTTTTTATATGACAACACATTGCTTAATAACACACATATGTTGTTGATGTGTTACATGTTCTTATGCTATGTTTTTGATATATTTGTTGAACATGTTTATGTGTTGTATTGCTATGTGAATGCATACATATTCAGCTTGAACTTGTTAAATCATTTCTGGATGCATTACACAAGTTTGAATGCATGAAAATCACAAGCACTTTTATGAACTTAATAACTATGTGACAAAGATGCAGTAAAGTCGACTACCTTACTAATGGATTCGACTATTGTAAAATCTTTGTACAGATTTTGAGAATCAGTGCTTTGTGATATTTTGAGAAGGAAAGAATTTCAAAATGATCTTACTTGTCGAAGTCGACTATGTGCGCTACGTATTCAACTACATTAGTTGTTTGATTTGAAATTATGTTATGCTCTTACACTATAACGACTATATTTTCAAAAGTTAGTTGAGCATTGAATACCTGGTGAGCTATATTATAAATTCCTTGTTGTAAAAACCGCAACCATTATAGTGCATTTGCTTCCTGGGTTGGAAGAACACTGGATGTAGGCATTGTTGGCCGAACTAGTATAAAAATTAGTGTTTGATTTTCTCTATCCTTGCACTTTTACTTTACAGTCGACTTTACAATTAACGCAGTCAACTACGTTTTTTCGCTGCATACGAATTTTCATTACTTGCATTTCAAGAAATTTTGAAAAGTCTTAAACTTTGATTTCAAGATTGTGAAAAGACTTTGATTTTGTTAAACCACCAATTCAGCCCCCTCTTGGTGTAAATAGAAGTCTACCTATTTTCTCAACAATTGGTATCAGAGCTGGTTTTCATAAGATATTCGAAAAAGTAGTCGACTATGTTTTTATATTTGAAAAAGTAGCCCTTTGCTTCGCTGTTTCACCCAGAACTTGGCGCCTAGGTGCCCCAGAACGGGGCTGGGCACCCTTTGACTCATTGTTCTTGTTTAATCCTTGCGCTCGGACGCCCCAGAAGAGGGGGCTGGGCGCGAATTATGCTGAAATGGAACCCTATACCTATTTAAGGCTCCCATGCAATGAGGGTGCCACCTTCTTACTGGCTGAAGGTCGAAAACACCCTTTTGGACCTGTGCGAGCTGATTTTGGGCAGTGGGAACTCTCATTTCTTCTTCCTTATGTCTTCATCTCTTCCATTTTCTTCCATTGTAAGCTCAAGCTTTGCATGACTATGGAGAGCTAAGTTCATTTTTGTTGGGGAATGATGTAACTATGAAACTCACTTCTAAATGCACTTGTTTTGAATAAATATAAGCTTCTTTCATTATTTGCTAGTGTTTATTTCCTTTGCTTAAAGCTTCTGTTTGATGTTGGGAAATGTTGTGTGAACCTTGAACTGGACTAAACACCTAAAGGAAGTAGTGTCTAGGGATAGAGCTTGGACCTTTAGTTGTCTTAAACCTCTAGTCTTAATGTAGATGAACTTGTTAGGTTGCCAAGGGATTGAGATTTAATGAGTAAATCTAGGCTCTCTTCACCAAGGGATTGGGTTTGAGTAATTGAGTAGGTTGACATGAGCATTTGAATGAAGAAGAAGTTATGTGCATTTGCATGAGAGTGTAATAGGTGAAATCATTCTCCAATATCTCCATTCCATATCATCTCTAATTATTTCATTTCTTAGTGTTTGACCCCAAGAAGTTAAATCTTTTACTTATGCATTATGTTATTTTCATTGCACCAAATTCACATTAAACAAAATCATTCTTTAGTCTAAATTGGTTAGATAATTATACGATTGTAAAGTGTTATACGAGTCTCTTGGGATACGATATCTGGTCTTACTGGTTTATTACTTAGAACGATTTGGTACGCTTGCCAATGAGTTAACAAAAACTAACCTCCAAAATTTTTAATGGAATTTACTTAGGCACTTACCAAAAACTTTAATCTATTGATAATGATGTATGCAGTTTTACTGAGAGAATATACCATAATCTGTTAGTAAATATGCCAGTAACAACATATTACCAATGGAAAATAATCTGTTAGTAAATATCCATCAGTATATTCAATAATTCTTGTAGTGAATTATTGCTAAATTGCATCTTTCAAGACTATGAGAGTTATTGGCTACTAGATGTTACGCTTATTGATATACTTGGTAGTTTTAAGTACAACAAGTGTTGTATCCACCAGAATTTGATAGAATACCCAATGTTCAAATTTTTTTGAATTGAATAAAATAGTATTTGGGTTGTACGTGAAGTCTGTAAACATATTTGCTGTAAAAAAAAGTGTTGATTTAAATAAATAAAGTTGTGTTAAAATAAATTTGAGTAAAGGTTAACTTCAATATGATAAAGACGTTTTGAAGTTGTATTCACCACTTTGTCCCTATCTTATATTGATTCAATCATTATTTACAAAGATGTAGTTATTCATGTACTGGAAGTTCTATTTAAATGTAACTTTAGGCCTATCTCTCACACTTAGGTCATAAGATCATCAAACATTAGTATGATTCCTCAAATACTATTTGATTGAATCACTTGCATTAAGATCATGACTCTATAACTAGTTAGAACCTTAGACTTATTCTTAGCACCTAAAAGTAGGAGGAGAATTAGGTTGGCCATAACTTGAAACAAGCTCACTCAATCACAAGTCAGTGAAATAAGATGAGTGATAAGTTCATCTAATAACAAGTATAAACTAATTCACAAATATTTAATAAAATCATACTTTGATAAATAAAATAGTATCAATATAACATATTTCCAAAGAGTTACATATTTACTTAAACGCAAGAAAGGTGTAACTCCTCATAATGGATACAAACAATACCATCCTTGAAGAACCATGCTTTCTTATGTTCTCTAAGAATATTCACTAAGTGCAAAGAAAGGTGTTTTCAAATATCTCTAAAAAGACATTAAAAAATCCTTTCAAAAAGTCTTTCTAAAACATGGGTACAACTCTGATTTTATGAACTATCTACTGTTGAGAATGTTGACAACACAAACTCTATATCACTCTAGTTTTTGATGATGCACAACCATGATTAATAACTCAACCATGTTGCACAATTCAATGCAAAATAGAGTAACACAAACTCTATATCACTCTAGTTTTTTATGATGACAACACTTTGCTTAATAAGAGTGCACATGTTGTTGCATTACATGTTCTTATGCTGAATTGATTGTTACATCTGTTGAACATGTTTGATGTACTGCTTTGCATGTTCCTATGTTGATTGTTTGATATATTTATGGAACATGCATACATGCTTATGTGCAATATGAAATGCTTAATCATATATGTTTTACTGCACATTTTTTAAAGTGAAAAACCACAAGCACATTTAGGAACTTATAATTGTGTGACAAAGTTATAGTACAATCGACTACATTGGTAATGGATTGGACTATGCTAAAATATTTGTATAAATTTTGAGAATCATTGCTCTGTGATGTTTTGAGTTGAAAAGAATTTCAAAGTCTTTTTACATGTGTCAGTCGACTTTGTCTGGTTTACATTCGACTGTATTTTTGATCTAATTTGGAATTTTGTCATGTTATTGCGCTCTATCGGCTATAATTTTAAAAGTTAGTTAAGAATTGATGACTTTGTCAACTGTCTTAAATGTGTGTTGATTTTTGTTGAATGAGAGCTGCTATGTTGATTGTCAGTTATAACTGTAATAATACAGTCGACTAAATTAGTAGCGTATTCAATTGAGAATCTAACTGTATAACAAAAAACTATAAATTGGCTGAACACGAAATCTTCATAGACTTTTGTTGAATTGATAATTTTCATTTCTGTTTCAGATTTCTCTTAGGTCCAAGAATTCTCCAAGAAGATAGTGGTGATCTTTCTTAAACGAGATTCAAAGAGGAGATTTTCTGCGCTTAAATTTGCTGATCATTATCTGCACAAGGAAGGTGCTTCTGTGTGATCTTGTTGACGGATTGGCATCTGTGAAGACTGTTGAATTGTTTGTAAGCCTTGACATCTTGTGAAGACTGTTGGGAATTGTACCTGTTGTGATACAGAGGTTCACGTTAAGGATTGTTCGACGTGGTGTTCAGATTGCAAAAGAGGGGATTCTTGCTGCAAGTCTGGTTTTTGGTTATTGCAACTATATTTTGGTTTTGGGTTAGAGAGAAGATTTATATTTTTGACGTGAGGTATTCTATAAATTCCTTGTTGTAAAAACCGCAACCATTATAATGCATTTGCTTCCTGGGTTGGAAGGAGACTGGATGTAGGCATTGTTGGCCGAACCAGTATAAAAATCAGTGTTTGATTTTCTCTATCCCTGCACTCTTTAATTCTAGTCGACTTTACTTCCACGCAGTCAACTATGTATTTCTACTGCATATAAATTTTCATTACTTACATTTCAAGAAAGGTTAGAAAGCTGTGTACTTTTGATAAAAGATTGCGAAAAGATTTTTGTTTTTGAAACATCACCAATTCACCCCCCCTCTTGGTGTAAAAACGAAGCCTACTTGTTTTCCAACATCTAGGACAATGCTCTGCAGTTCACTTGTGGCTTCAACTACATAGGTTTCCTTCATAGTTGGGTTTGATTTTATGGCCCAAACCTCATGCTCTCATGCTTCAACTCCTTAAATAACTTCTCTAGGAAGGAGTCTTCATGGTTTAGCCTTGATAATGACATATTTTACCATGATTTCTGTAATGAATCAAGAGAAAATGTTAACCCTTTCTTAACTTTTTACCTTGTAAATCCTAGTTTTCTTTTAGTTTGTTAAGTGGTTGCACCTTAAGCTTTAATTAGATATTTTGATCATTAATCCCTGCTTTTATGTGCTTAATGTATTTGGAAGAAGTCTTTGCATCAAATGAAGGTGTTGGAACCAAAGTAAAGCAAAAAGAAAAACAAAAATGTTGAATCAAAATTCTGCTGAAATCAGGCTCGGGCCCCCTAGCTGAAGGGGGCTTGAGCTCCAATGCACCAGTTTCTGAGTTTGACTGACGCACGCCTGAGCGCCCTTCCTTTTAGGGGGCTTGAGCGCCACTTTGGTGACTTGGCAGATTTTCCCTATTTAACTCAGAGGCGCGAAGAGCTTTGGATCTTTTGTTGCCCAAACAAAATTCTTATCATTTGGAGCTCTTGGAGGCGAGCTAGGAGCTGTGGGAATAGGCCTTCTTCATCCTTAAGTCTCCTTTCTTCTTCCATTTCTACCATTGTTGTAAGCTTAAGCTCTCCATTCATGGAGGGCTAGTTTCATTGTTGTTGGGGGATTGATGTAACCACTAAACTCTTATGTAAACTACTGTGTTTTGAATGAATATATGCCTCTTTCATTGATTGTTAATTCCTTCTCTTAATGCTTGTCATGAAGTTGCTACCCATGACAGGATTTTAGGGTTTGCTTGATATTGTGAAATATTGGGTAAATCTGGACTTGGATTAAACACCTAAAGGAAGTAGTATCTAAGGATAGACCTAGGACCTTTGGTTGTCTTAAATCTCAACTCTTAATGTGGCAATACTTGTTAGGTTTTCCAAGGGATTGGAGTCTAATGAGGAAGTCTAGGCTCTCTCTACCAAAGGATTGGGGTTTGAGTAATTTAGTAGATTGACATTGACATATTAATGAGGAGGAAGTGATTTTCTATACATAAGAGTGAAGTAGGTGAAATCATACCCGCAACAATATCATTCCATATCATTTCTAATCATTCCATTTCAAAGTGTTTGAGTACTTAAGATCACTTTTATCATTTATGTTTCATAGTTACTTTAATTGCACTAAAACTCAATTTGTGGAAGCATTCTTTAGTCTAGCTTAGTTAGAAATTATTTGATTGTCTAGTGAAATGAGTCTCTTGGGAAACGATATCCGGTCTTATCGGTTTTATTACTTGAAAATATTTGGTACACTTGCCAAAGTCACAACAAGTCTCAGATTTAGTGTTTAATATTTCCCTTTGTAATGGATTTGCTTTATGGCTCAAGCCTCAATTTTGCTACCCAATTGAACTAGTATCAATTTTCTTTAGATTTTCTTGAAATTCATTCCTTTTCTTTATTTTTCCACTTTGACTTTCTATTGGTGCTACAAATTCCAAAACAAACTAAATTGGAGTGAATTTAACAAAAACTTAACAAAATCAAACCAAGATAAGTTTCACTTAATGAAGGATTATTTCGAAGGTCGATATTCGGTAGCGAATTTACCGAAGGCTTTTGCACGTCGGTATAGACATTCACTTAATGAAATCATAATTTGGGATTTCCTCTTCCATTCTTCCAAAATCCCTACGAAAGCAAGGTTCCCCTTTTCTGAGTTTCCTCTCCCTCTCCCTTCTCCCCCTACCATAATCCTACTTCGTCTCTCGTTTATAGTTCGAAAGCAACTAGAGTTCCTCAGATACCATTGTTTCTCAGTCGTCCATTACGGTTTCGCCTTCACCATTGGTCATTCTTGAGCTCCTCTCCATTGTCCAAAAGCGTGTGTGGTTGAAGGACGGAGGCATTGACGTGACGCCTTCGGTTGTGAACGGTGCTTCTCTTAGGATTTGTTCAAGACGGTCCTTTGGCAGCGTGAGGAGGTGCATCACGTCGGGTCCGTGGGTGGTGTCATGGTTTTGAGCAGAGCTTCGAGTTGACGAGGGAGGCTAATTCAGGGGTTGTCGCAGAGAAGGGCTTCGCAAGATAGGCTATTGGAGGTGTTAATACACCTAGGGTTGTCGCTGCCGTAGAAGTAAGTTATTTCTTCAATCAATTGCTTCAAATTATGTAGGTTTTTGGTGGTTGCCCTCTTTGTGATGCATGTGTGAGTTAAATTTGTATGTATCTACTGGAATTATGATAGCTTTGGTATAAATGGGAAAAGAACGCGTTAGCACTTCGGTTCTGTTATGCTCTAGCCGAAATATGGTAGCTTTGTACCCATGTATCTCTGAACTTGAACTTTGATTATTGGATGGGATTATAGTTCATTAAATTTGGTTGATGGTAGGAACACTATATCATATGTAATTCATTAATAGAAGATTGTGCCTAGTAGAAATTCGAAGTGGAATGTTAATTGAGCTTTCCATTCAGTGCTTAAATCGTTTAAAATCTATTTTGGTGTATTAGTTTTGATTTTGGAAAAGAATTAGATTAAGTCTGAACCAAAATGCATGATTAATAGTTTATTATGCTTCTTTCTTTGGATAGATAATGGATACTATGAATGTCTAAGTCCTCTTGTATTCCAGTCATTGCTTCCCATGCAACTCTATCACAGGGAGACAATCCAGAAATTTTTCTTTTCCTATAAACATCTTTAGGAGCGTTTTTTTCCACAGTATGTTTTAGAGCCCATGAAAAAGATCTACGAGCCTTTTTGTAAGTTACTTAGACTGTTCATAAAGGATGATCTATGTGGGGTACCTGATCTTGTCTTCTGTTTTGGTTTGGATCCTATAAGAGATATGCGATGTTTCCTAGGAGGCAAGCTGATACTGATAGCAATAGCCTTAGTTGCATATGTAGTAATCACATGATTGTCTCGTAAAGAAGGAAATTCCTTTAATATCTACAAAAATTGTTGTAATTAGAGAAGATTTCTTTAGAATCTTCCTAATTAGAGAAAATAGATATACAATCGTTTATTTTATTTTGTTTTCCTAGTTTCTCTTTTTCCCTTTTTAGGAGAATTAGATTGTTACAAATAGGGGATATGAGAATGTATTTTCAATCATTTCTAAATAATAAATTTCAATATTATTTTCTACTTGGTATCAAGAGCTTCCGATCTTGGAACTCCATTCCACTGCACAGTCGCCGCCGCCGCTGCTGTCCGACCACCGCTGCTGCCGCCATCGCCGGTTGGGTTCGTTGATAGGGCAGAAAGGTGCGTCCAACTCCGACGACCACAACGTCGAAAGTCGCTCCGCCAGAGGAGTCGCCATGCGCCACACTAAAGGAAAATTTGTGTTGCACTACACTAAAGGAAAATTGCCTGAGAAAGATGGAAGAAAATATCCCAATTATTCTCTGCAAATTAGAAAGAATATCCCCTCTTGCATTCTTTGATTCAATGGAGCATCTTCCAATTCATCTTACATATGAAGCTTGGCTTGGGGGACCTGTGAAATACAGGTGGATGTATCCCTTTGAAAGGTTTATGGGAGAATCCAAACGTTCAGTTAAAAATAAAGCTAGAGTAGAAGGCTCAATTTGTACAGCTTACTTGCACAGAGAGACAACATATTTTTGTTCACATTATTTAAAAACCTTCATGTTGTCCCCCACTAATGTCAGAAGCGAAATGCAATGGCAAGTTGAACCATGTCAGGGTTCATTGTCAGTTTTTCAACAATCAGGTCGTCATGCGGGAAAAGATTTCACTCATTGGTTAACTGATACTGAATTCAACTCTGCTCATGTCCATGTCTTAATCAATTATAGTGAACTTAAGTCGTACCTTAAGTATGTCATCATCCGACTCTTACCTTTGCAATGGTTAAATTGTTATACACTAATTCATTTCATTTGTACCAGCTCATTTTTTGTGGTTGAGCAAGTCGCAAAAGGAAATGCTTATGCTAGAATACACTCAGAGTTTCCCCAATGGTTCAGAAATCAGGTTCGTACTTTTTCCTATGTTTTGAGCAAGGTTAATTTGACGTTTTCTTTAAATTTTTTTTGGTATCTTTGTTGGTTTTTAATCAGGCATTAACTCCCACGGTTCAAGAGTTAAGACATCTCTCCAATTGGCCAATGAGATGTGTGAAAGAATGGCACACTTACTTCATCAATGGTTACAAATTCCATACACATGAATGGTTTAAAGGAAAGAAAACAACAAATTATGCTGTGTACGTCAAGGGCCTTACAGAGGGTTCTTATGATGATTTCTGTGGCATCATTCATAAAATATATGAGCTAGAGTACAACAGCACTACTTCTCCAAATAGAGTAGCACTTTTTTATTGTGAATGGTTTGATCCATCTAGAGCTAGTACTAGAGTGGATCCTAGGTTTAACATTGTCGAACTCCACTTGAGAAACAGATATAGACTGTTTGATCCTTTCATTCTACCAACTAATGTCAGACAGGTTTATTATGTGCCATATCCACCATTCTGCAATATTGACAAGCGTGGTTGGGCTGTAGCAATACAAACCAAGCCTAGAGGTCGCATTGACTCAAATGAGGTTGAGGAAGACGTTGCCTACCAACTTGACCAAATGTCACAACCACAAGAAATTATTGAAGTTGAATGTATAACCGCATTGCGTGACCCTGATGGTGATGGAGATGAATTAGAAGCATCAATACAAGGTGATGATGATGATGAAGAAGAAAAAGATGATGATGATGATGACGATGATGATGATGATGATGATGATGATGAAGAAGAAGATGATGATGATGAAGAAGAAGAAGAAAATCATGAAGATGATGATGATGAAGAAGAAGAAGATGAAGATCATGATGACGATGATTGAATGTTGGACATCTATTGTAGCAAATTGAACTATCATTTCAATATAGTTATGTAAAATACCATCTAAAACGTTGTATTCAATTATTTTACATTCACTTTAAGTTGTAGTTATCCGTTCTTGTTCTTTTGAATTGTTTAACTTTTTTTGTAACCATTTCAATGCAGCAATGACAGGAGAAAATTTAGACCGTCCTGCTGGTTAGCAACAAGGCCAAGGCACTTGTAGTTACTTTTATTTGATTTCCTCTCTGTATATAGGCTGCAATCATATGTCACATGAAGAAAATTGAACTTGTTTATCCATATCTTGTTACCAATAAGGGAGTATTGGTAAAACTTGAAGACAAGTTTTGATGATGCTACAAATTGTAATTTTTTATTGTAATAGGAGAATACTTAAAAAGCAACTTGTAGATTTTGAATGTAGTAGGAAAATGATAAACATTGTAATTTCTACTTGTATAATCGATTATGATTAAGGTATAATCGATTATAAGTTGCTTTTGAACTAAAATAATCGATTATCATGAAGCAATAATCGATTATCACAAGTCACACTTGAATAACCGATTATCACTTCAAAATAATCGATTGTCACTTTTTGAAATTTCTATAACGGACTTGAATAATCAATTATCACTTACAATAATCGATTATTCATGGCAGTTGGGAGCTGACCTTTGGCATTCAGTGTGCTTGGCTATATAATTGGTTTTTGAAAGCTTCAGAAAATAACTTTTGTGTAAACTGAGAAAGCTTAGAACACTGAGTAGTCAGAGGAACGTTCTTGAGAGCTTTTGTTTACTTTGTTCCCTTGCCTGGTCTTGTGAAAGGAGAGGCTTACGTATCGTGTGTCGATAGTCGAAGTGGACTCTCTTCAAGTTGGCAAGGTTCTCTGCCTGGTCTTGTGAAAGGAGAAGCTCGTGAATCGTTTGTCGATTGCCGGAGCAGTTCTCTTCAAGTTGGTAGATTGGTTCTTTTCATTCTATTTCTGTACTTTTCATTGTAATCTGTTAAATCCTTTTTAGTGGAACTGTTAATCACTCTTTGTAGTGATTAACGACTGGACGTAGATTCTATTGAATCGAACCAGTATAAAAATCCTTGTGTGCTTTTCTTATGCCCTATACTCTTTTTACTTTAACGCACATCAACTGCTTGGTTAATTTTCTGAAAGAAAATTGTTTTTTATAAAAAAGGCTAAAATTGTTTCAACTGTGACTTAATACGCTTTACGCTCTCTGAGTATTATTTCCGCTGCTCAATACTCTTTTAAAAATTACCCCCTCCGATACTGTCAATTGGTATCAGAGCTTGCTTTGATATTCTTTCAAAATCTTTGCGAAAATGGCCGGTCACAGTCAAAACGTTGTTTATGCTGAGGGTGCGTCCATTAACAGACCTCCGTTGTTTACTGGAGATAAGTATGCTTTTTGGAAAGTAAGAATGGAAATTTCATCTGCTGTTGTGCTTGATGAATTTTATAGAATTTCAGTGTGTTAGACAACACAGGAAATGTGGGAAGTTCTGAGAGTCACACATGAGGGTACTGAGGACGTGAAACGGGCAAGGAAGAACACTCTCATTCAAGAATATGAGATGTTCAGAATGCAACCTGGAGAAACAATTTCTGATGTCCAAAAGCGTTTCACTCACATAGTGAACCACTTGACAGGGTTGGGTAAGATATTTGATACTGATGAATTAAATGTTAAAATTCTAAAATCATTGGACAGGTCTTGGCAACCAAAGGTGACTGCCATCTCAGAGTCTCAAAATCTTACTCAGATGACAATGCCAATCCTGTTTGGAAAACTTCGTGAGCACGAGCTTGACTTGAGAAGACTTACTGCTGAAGAGGATCAAGGCAAGAGAAAGACATTAGCCTTCAAATCTGAAATCTCTAAAGGAAAAAGTTCTAAGAAAACTGAAGAAGATGATTCCGATGATGAGGAAAACATGAGTCTCATGATAAAGAAGTTTGCCAAATTCATGAAGGCAAAGGGAAAGGAAAAATTTCATAAAGAAAGGAGAGAAAGTCAAGAATTTCTAAACGTAAAATGTTTTGGTTGTGGAGAGAGAGGGCACGTAAAATCTGAGTGTCCAAAGATAAAGAAAAGTGATGACAAGAAGGAAATAAAATTTCAAAAGAAAAAGAAGGCGTACATAGCTTGGGAGGACAATGCCTCATGTTCAACAAGCTCAAGCGATTCAGATGAAGAAGCCAACATTTGTCTGATGGCAGATTCTGAAGATACTGGAAGTCAAGTAATTCCAGCTTTGAATCAAGTGAACTAGATTTACAAAAAGCTTTCTTTGAATTAATTGAAAAACTTGATGCTGCACATAAAAACTTAAAAAAGAGCACAGTGATTTAAAATTGAAATATGATAAACTGCTTGATGATGAAGTTGTGTTAAGAAACAGAGTCAATACTTTAGAAATAAAATTGTCTGACTCAAATGCTATTGTTGAACCTGTTGAATGCTTATCATGCAAGAGCTATATGTTTGATATTGATATACTTGAAAATTTGCTTGCTAAGGCAACTAAAACAAATTCACATGCTAAAACAAATTTTAATAAAAGCAAAATTAAAAATAGAAACATGCATCAAAACTATAAATCCAAGGTAAAAAGAACTCGAAAAATTTGGGTTGTTAAAGGAACTTTTGTTAAAAACAAAGTTAGTGATGTATGTTGTTTTTACTGTATGAAACATGGTCACACATCAAACAACTGCAATATCAAACATGTTGGTGTGCCAAGTGGAAAATATGCATGGGTTAAAGCTGTGAAATGATGCAATCTTGCAAAAACTAACCCCAAGAACCCATATTAAGATTGGGGACCTAAAATTCTTGCTAACTTGTTTTGTAGGAACAATCAAAGTCAGAAGGGTCATTATGGTATCCTGACAGTGGATGCTCAAGACATATGACCGGTGACAAAAACAAATTTATTTCTTTCGAGAAGAAAAAGCAGGGATTTGTGACTTACGGGGATAACAACAAAGGTAGAATCATGGGTACCGGAGACATTGGAGGAGGAGACACCTTAACCATAAAAGGCGTCTTATATGTTGAAGGTCTCAAGCATAACCTTCTAAGCATAAGTCAACTATGTGACAAAGGTCTCAAGGTAACTTTTGAAAGTGATAAATGCACTGTATATTTTAAAAATTCTGCTGATATTGCTTTGCAAGGTGTTAGGCACAATAACATATATTTGATTGATATTGATAGTGCATCTAGTCATAGCATAACATGTTTAGTTGCTAAAGAGGAAAATCCTTGGTTATGGCATAAACGAGCTGCACATATTCATATGCAACATTTAAATAGACTAATTTCAAAAGATCTTGTAATTGGTTTGCCTAAATTAAAATTTGAAAAGGACAAATTATGCACTGCATGTCAAAAAGGCAAACAAACTAAATCTTCATTTTCTTCTAAAAGCATGATTTCAACATCAAAACCCTTAGAACTTTTGCATATGGATTTGTTTGGACCATCTAGAATTAAAAGTTTTGGTGGAAATTACTATGCTCTTATAATTGTTGATGACTATTCTAGATTTACTTGGACTTTCTTTTTAACGTTGAAAAGTGAAGCTTTCAAAGCATTTAAAATTTTTGCTAAACGTATTCAAAATGAGAAAGATTTGAAAATCAAAACTTTGAGAAGTGATCATGGTGGTGAATTTGAAAATGAATCTTTTGAAAAGTTTTGTGAAGAACATGGCATTACACATAATTTTTCTGCACCTAGAACTCCCCAACAGAAAGGTGTTGTTGAAAGGAAAAATAAATCATTAGAAGAATTAGCTAGATCACTTATGAGTGAATCTAATGTGCCAAAATACTTTTGGGCTGATGCAGTAAGCACTGCTTGTTATGTGTTAAATAGAATGCTGATAAGGCCAATTTTGAAATTAACTCCTTATGAATTGTTGAATGGTAGAAAACCAAATATATCTCATTTGAAAATTTTTGGATGCAAATGCTTTGTCTTAAATAATGGAAAAGATAATCTTGGAAAGTTTGATGCAAAATCTGATGAAGCAATCTTTCTAGGATATTCGTTAACTAGCAAAGCTTATAGGGTGTTCAATATAAGAACACTAATTAATGAAGAATCTATGCATGTTGTCTTTGATGAGATTGTAGACCTTGAGGAAAATCCTCTTGAGTCAAATAAACCCATTGCAGGTGATGAGGATTACTTAAGAGAAGCTCTTGAAGAGATGTATCTAAATGAAAATTATCCTCCGGAACTTCGAGAATCACCCCAAGTTGTTGATTCCAAAAGCTATCAACAACCAAGAGGACTATCTTTGGAAAACATCATAGGAGATATATCAAAAGGGGTAACCACTAGACATAATTTAAATAATTTTTGTCTAACTGTTGCTTTTGTATCTCAGATAGAACCTAAGAATATAAAGGAAGCTCTTCAAGATGACAAATGGTGCATTGCCATGCAAGAAGAGCTAAATCAATTTGAAAGAAATGATGTTTGGGAACTCATTCCAAAACAAGAAGAATTCCAAGTCATAGGAACCAAATGGGTATTCAGGAACAAGCTTGATGAGGATGGAAACATCACAAAGAATAAAGCAAGACTGGTTGCAAAGGGCTACTGTCAAGAGGAAGGTATTGATTATGATGAAACTTATGCACCAGTAGCCAGGTTAGAAGCAATTAGATTATTACTTGCATATGCATCTTTGATGAAATATAAACTGTATCAAATGGATGTTAAAAGTGCATTTTTAAATGGTTTTATAAAAGAAGAAGTTTATGTTAGTCAACCTCCTGGTTTTGAAGATTTTAAATTTCCTTATCATGTTTACAAGTTGAAAAAGGCCCTTTATGGTCTTAAACAGGCACCTAGGTCTTGGTATGAAAGACTTAGTACCTTTTTGATTGAAAATAAATTTTCTAGAGGAAAGGTTGATTCAACCTTGTTCATTAAGAAAGTAGGAAAACATATTTTGCTTGTGCAAGTTTATGTAGATGACATCATTTTTGGTTCAACTGATGACTCTTTGTGTGAAGAGTTTGCAAAAATAATGCAAGGAGAATTTGAAATGTCTGTGATGGGTGAATTAAATTTTTTCTTAGGACTACAAATAAAACAAATGAATAATGGAACATTCATATCTCAAACTAAATACTGTAGAGAAATTCTTAAAAAATTTGGAATGGATAGCTGCAAGGAAGCTAGTACACCCATGGGTACCTCATGTTATTTAGATAAGGATGAAACTGGAAAAGGAGTGATTGAAACCATGTTTAGAGGCATGATAGGATCTTTGCTATACTTGACTGCTAGTAGACCAGACATTATGCAGAGTGTATGTGTATGTGCTAGATACCAAGCCAATCCTAAAGAATCACATTTAACTGTAGTTAAAAGAATCCTAAAATATCTTAAGGGAACTACTTCATTTGGACTTTGGTATCCCTCTAATGCTTCACCTAGTTTAATAGGATATTCTTGTGCAGATTGTGGTGCTGTAAAATTGATAGAAAAAGAACTAGTGGAACCTGTCATTTCTTAGGATCTTCTTTAGTGTCTTGGCACTCAAAGAAACAAGCATGTGTAGCCTTGTCTACCACTGAAACTAAATATATTGCAGCTGGAAACTGTTGTGCTCAAAATCTATGGATGAAACAACAACTGGAAGACTTTGATATCTCACTTGACAATATTCCTCTAAAATGTGATAACAATAGTGCTATAAACTTGACCAAGAACCCCATAATGCATTCAAGATCTAAACACATAGAAATTAGACACCATTTTCTAAGAGACCATATTCAAAAGGGGGATTGTCAAATTGAATATGTTGATACCTTGCATCAGTTAGCTGATATTTTTACCAAAGCTCTACCTAAAGATAGATTCTTTGAGCTTAGAAGAGAACTAGGAGTATTAAACATGTCCTAGAATCAAAGTCTATGCAAAATCTTGCATTTTTCGTGACCTTAACACGTCATAATCGATTGTCACTAAGTCATAATCGATTATTTAGTCATAAAAGTCAATTCTGGAAAACTTTGAGCAAATAATCGATTATCATCTGGCATAATCGATTATCATGCAATTCTGGGCAGAGATTAATGAACTGATAATCGATTATCACGAGCCATAATCGATTATCACGCTAACAGTTTCAAAAATAGAGTCGTTGGAGCATCCCATAACAGCTATAAACGGCCATAAACGGCTAGTTTTTCCATTTTTCTTATAAATAGCCCCCCATAATCGATTGTTAGACACTTCTTTCCAACCAAATACTGCTAAAATCAAATCCAGAGCTCAAAATCTCTTCATTTCTCTTTCACTTCATAAACCTTCATCTTTTCCATCTTCATCCATGGCTGAACCAAGAAGGATGGATCTTCCTCTCAACCACGACTCGCCAACATAGATGGATGGATTTCCGATCAAGAGAAACATACAAATTTCGTAAACTCCTGGCAAGAAAGGAAAATCATGGCGGTAAAGTATATCCGTCTTGATTTTTTTCGCTTTTATGGGTTTCAATTTCCAAATACTTTTGCTGAGCAGGGGTTAGCACATCTAGTAGAACGAAAAGGAAATATTTATCCCGATCTCATAAGATTTTTCTACTTCAACTTGCGCTATCGAGAGGGGATAATATCTACCAAGGTCAAAGGCGTACGCATCATTTTAGATGATGACGTTTGGACAAATGTTGCTCAACTTCCTATCTGGGATGATGCTGTCAAAGTCCATTTAGGACTTGAAAACTTCAACAGGTTGCTAACTTTCCAATCCTTTTTGCGACATCCCGAGAGGCAAACAAATAGAAGGCAACTACTGGTTGGAGGTTTCAAAGTTGAAGAGAGGATGATCCACTACTTGATTGTTTGGATTCTCTATCCTAGAGCAACCAACCATGCTCAATGCTCTGAGCAGGATTTACTTATCTTGTATGGGATTTTAAATCACATACACATCGACTGGCCTGCTCTCATTGCTGACACCATGGTAAAAGCCAAGAAATCCCATTCTTATCAATTTCCTTATGCTATTCTCGTTTCTAGGATTTTAGAATATAAAGGAGTACCTGTTGAAGGAGAACTTGTTCAAACCATTGAAGCTGTAGGATCAGAAATTGGAGATACTACCTTTCGTCAGATGGGATTCATTACCAAGGGACGAGTCCTTATTCACAAAGATGATGACCATCCTGATGATGATGAAGATGATGATATGGACACTCATATGGCTGACCCAGTAAATGCTGCTGCTCCATCTGATGCTGGACCCTCTCACATACCCTCTTCTTCCTCAACTTCTATGGAAGAACACTTTGCACGGTTATCTAAACAGTTAGAGGATATGAGTATAGCACAGAAAACTCATTTTGACGACATTCATGAATGGCAAAAATCTCTTGATGAGTATCTCGTTGATCAATTTCTTAAGCTTGATGTTCGACTACATAACATTGAGGATCATCTAAAAATCCCACATACTGAACGATCTCCTAGTCCTGAATTCTAGTGTTGTTTTAGGCTCCTAAGGTTGATTATTATATTGTTGTCTTTGTTATTTTTTAATTTCATGTACTTCACTGCTAGTTTTAATATAATGAGATTTTATGACAATTTCATGCATTTTTTGAGGGGGAGCAAATTTTAAGGGGGGAATTTTTTTTTTTAATTTATTATTCTTTTGGCTTATGATCAAAAAGGGGGAGAAGAAATTTATTAAGGGGAGAAATAAAAATTGAACAGGTACTGCTAACTCTGTGGCTGTTTTTAGTTTGTATGTACTGTAGGGAAAACTGAGTTGCTTTTAAAAGAGGATTTTTTTATCATCATCAAAAAGGGGGAGAATACTTAAAAAGCAACTTGTAGATTTTGAATGTAGTAGGAAAATGATAAACATTGTAATTTCTACTTGTATAATCGATTATGGTTAAGGTATAATCGATTATCAGATGCTTTTGAACTAAAATAATTGATTATCATGAAGCAATAATCGATTATCACAAGTCACACTTGAATAATCGATTATCACAAGTCACACTTGAATAATCGATTATCACTTCAAATAATCGATTATCACTTTTTGAAATTTCTAAAACGAACTTGAATAATCGATTATCACTTACAATAATCGATTATTCATGGCAATTGGGAGCTGACCTTTGGCATTCAGTGTGCTTGGCTATATAATTGGTTTTTGAAAGCTTCAGAAAATAACTTTTGTGTAAACTGAGAAAGCTTAGAACACTGAGTAGTCAGAGAAACGTTCTTGAGAGCTTTTGTTTACTTTGTTCCCTTGCTTGGTCTTGTGAAAGGAGAGGCTTACGTATCGTGTGTCGATAGTCGAAGTGGACTCTCTTCAAGTTGGCAAGGTTCTCTGCCTGGTCTTGTGAAAGGAGAAGCTCATGAATCGTTTGTCGATTGCCGGAGCAGTTCTCTTCAAGTTGGTAGAGTGGTTCTTTTCATTCTATTTCTGTACTTTTCATTGTAATCTGTTAAATCCTTTTTAGTGGAACTGTTAATCACTCTTTGTAGTGATTAACGACTGGACGTAGATTCTGTTGAATCGAACCAGTATAAAAATCCTTGTGTGCTTTTCTTATGCCCTATACTCATTTTACTTTAACGCACATCAACTGCTTGGTTAATTTTCTGAAAGAAAATTGTTTTTTATAGAAAAGGCTAAAATTGTTTCAACTGTGACTTAATATGCTTTACGCTCTCTGAGTATTATTTCCGCTGCGCAATACTCTTTTAAAAATTACCCCCTCCAATACCGTCATATCTAAGCATACCCTGCAGCTTGGTCCATTATGAAATCACATAAGCAAACCAATTGTCATGACCATGTTAATATTTAGTGTGCGTGTCGGGAGGGGCCTGTTTTACAATCAACTAGGTTATGCTACCTCCACAGGTTTATCTAGCTATCAATTCAATAAATTACCCACACAACATATCTTTTCAAGTGTATTTCCAAGAATGAAAACAAAAATGCAAAAAGGATTCCCAATTACAAGCTTTAGTTGTTGCAAGTACATTGAGATAAGTTTTGATATCAAAAAAAAAACCATAAGAAACATTAGAAGATACAATTTGAAGATATTTTAAAATTCTCAATGATAATAACTTTCAACAATCTGGTAATTCAGGAAACCAAGAATAATGTAATTAAACCTGCAGAACAATAGGACTTGTTTTTGACAGCCAATGAACATGATTTGTTCCTGCATAATTCACCAAGTTAAATAAAGTAACAGACTGAACAAATAACGTTTAGCACCAAATACAGGCCACTCTGTTAAATAAAAATGAGTAAATTAGTTTATAGTTTAAAAAAATTAGTTGTCACAATATGATCAAGTTTCAAGAAGAAAAAACGTTATTAGACAAGCACATAGCCCCTTCATGATCCTTCACTCATCCGGTTCAACCTAACTAATCAATAAAACATTTTCACATTTCTAGTTCAAAACATCTAACAAACCAATTTTTGTTATCAAGAGCCTCTTCAAGACACTATGTTAGTTCTATCAATTCCAATCATAAAAATTACATAACTCTTAATCACAATTCAAAGCATAACTTTTGAAAATTTCTCAGAATAACTTTACAAGACTACCTTAAAATGCAGAATATAAACATGACAAAAGCACAATAACAATTACCTTTACATCCAAAATATAACACAAATGCTAACTTCCCCCAAAACTCCCCATAATTCATAATTTTTTCCGAAGTTCGAAAGTCAAATTCAAAAGTCCAGCATCCAAACAATTGAAAGTAAATGAAAAAAAAATGCATTCATTTGAAAAAGGAAAAACCCTCCTCACCAAAATCAAATCTCTACAATCTAATAAAATTGAGCTCAACCCACTCAGATGTCAAATTAAGAAATTCAAAATCAAACCCATAACATCCAAAAAGAGCAAAGTATTGTTTTTTCATATTGCACCAACAAAACTAGAGTATTTTAGTTCATTCGAGAGATGACAGTTTCAATGAGTCGAGAGTGCAAAATTGAAGCTAGGGTTTGAGAGAGATTCGAGAGAATGGAGAGTGGAGACTTGAAGTTACGTTTGTAGAGACATTTGAGAGAATTAGTGTGGAGAGGGCAGAGTTAGGGTTCGAGAGGCATTTGAGAGAACACAGCTCGACTGAGTGTTCGAAACAAGTTTTGAATTAATGAAATCTAATTTCAATTTAAAAGAAAAAATAAAATTGATTTCCAAATCGGTATATAAGATCGCTAAGTAAAACTTGTTTCTACATATATATGGATTATAACACTTACATACGGATCTTATCCTTAAGAAACTCTCCCGCCACCTCGCGCGAAAATTACATGCAAATTTTAAATACGGATATATTCGTATGTCAAATCTGTATATAATATTTGTATATAACTCTCTTTTCAGGATTCGTATATATACATATATATGTATATGTATATATATATATATGTATATGTATATGTATGTATATATACATATGTGTATATAATATATATATATATATATATATATGCACACACACACAGATATATATATATATATATATATATATATATATGTATATGTGTGTGTGTATGGATGTATGTATATTACAGAAATGAAGGGCATTACTAACAGTCTGAATCCCTCGGAGACAGGCAGAAGCCGTCGGTAATGACCTATTACCGACGATGTCACACCCCATTTAATGCTCCACTTAAGTGGAGTACACGTGTCACACCCTCTGGATTCCCTAGGCTAGTAGGAGACACAGTGTGCAGTGCATTTAATTTCCCGCCATCATTATCCGTCCGGCAGTGAGGGAAGGTGAGTTTCTAGATAGTGGAAGACAAGTGGCATGCTGAGAGTGGACCGGACGACTCGGTTGGTGGCCATATTTAAAGTTGGGTTTTCGAAACTTACCACTTCTGCATGCAAAATCTTCGTCTTCTACCTCCTGAAACATCATTTTCCTCCTCCTTCTCTCTACATTCTTCCAACTTCTCTCTAGATTTCTAACCACCATTTCTCCTCCGATCATCAACTTCCTTTCAGACTAATTACTCCCGGTGTCAAGACCTTCTTCACTTTGCACCTATCAGATTTCTGTTCTGACCTGGTAAGTAATTCTGCCTTTCCAAGTTCCTTGTCCCTATTGTATGCAAGAACCGAGTCACACTTGCATGTGTTTGTTAATGCGTTTTCTAAATCCATTTTGTGTAATTGATGCAATGGTGGATGCCTCCTTTCGATCAGACTTTGGCAACTTGAGAAGAAGTAATTGCTGCCAAAGAACCCTAGAAGTCTAGCTGGAATTAGAGGTAAGGGAAGCTTATAAAATTTAATTATGACTTCTTTGTATGGTTAAATGCATGATCTAATTTATGTTTGGTAATTTAAATGGTATGATGAAATGTTGTATGCTACTGTTGAATTGTTTTATCTTGGTTAGGAACTTAGAAAATTTATGAAAACTTAGAAATTTTGGAATCTGTAATCGAAGGAGCATTAGGACCGTTCGGTTTCCCCTAAAACGATCGGTCTTATACAAATTGTGTTAAAACTCAAATACTTTGATTTGATTGAATTACACATTAAGGAGCATTCGGTCTTATACTGAGCGTTCGGCCCTAGACTGAGTACTCAGTTTCATATACATTGTTTTCTTGAATAAGTGTTTGATTATATAAGCGCTTGGTCTTAGACTGACACTTAACTCACTTGCTTTCATGTTTCTAAGATTTATCTAAAGAACGTTCGGTCATATACCAAGCGTTCGGTTATTTTAGTGCTTGGTCTTATACCAGCACCAATTCATTAAGGTATTCGGTTTGTAAAGTTACGTATCGTGAAAGTGCTCGGTCATATATTGACACTTGATTCCCAAAGAGTATTCGGCCTTATGCTGACACTCAGTCTGTTGAAGAGAACTCTGGTTTATACATATTAAGGCATTCAACTCAAACTGTAAAGTGTTCGGTCTTGTTAAAGATAATCTGTTAATTGAACGATCATTCATTTTCTTGAATTATTTAGGTTTCTTGGTCTTCAAAAATTTTCGATCTAAAATTGTATAGTACTTGGTTTCACTAAAGTTCAATCGGTTGTTGTGCGTACGGTCTTCTTCATAAAATCATTTGCAAGTTTTGCTTGGCTTTGAATAGTACTCAGTTCTCCTCAATATTCGACCGTTCGGTCAATCACTAAAGCAGTCTTTGATAAACAAGTTCATTCTCGGCGTTAGACCGTTAGGTCACCTATTGAAGTTTTTCTTGGTATTCCATTTCCTTTCTTCGTGTTATACCATTCGGTCATTTCCTTAACTTTGTTTTATTGTGATGAAGGTGATGGTGTGAGTTTGGATTGAAATTGGTTAAGTAAGAGAATTCAACTAGAGGAATATCTCATGGTTGATGATGGTTGGTAAAGTATGAACATGGTCAGACTCTACTATCGTCCTGATCATGATATTTCGTGATGATATTTTCTCAAGTAGAGGAAGGTTATTCATGCGTGGGAATGGCAGGAGGTCTGCGTTCATAAGACTAGATGATCGTTGTAGGACTAACCTCGGGTGGCACCTGTTAGCGGATTGACAAGTATACCAAATCGTATCAAATAATAAAAATGGTAAAACCCATTATCGTTCTTCCCATGAGACTCGAAAGGCCTTATTGTTCGCCTGAATCAAAATCGTAAGACTTGTGGAGAAAAATCATTAGTTGTGGTGGATGCAGTGACAGAAAATAAATATGCAATGTGTGATTCAATTGACAAGATTTGAGCAATGGATAAATGGAGTTGTTGGGGGTTTACAATTGGTAATAAACGCATATGAAAAACAGAAGCCTCGGCGAAAAGGGCCTATTACTAATTACCGGCTTGCTATCCCTAGCCTCCCCTAGCAACTAGCAATGCATTATAAACAGAAGCAAATACAATTAGTCGTCCTACTCCCCTATCCCTAGGTGGTATTGCTTAACCAACGAAAATCTCACCAGTTCGTGTCATTACTGTACATCCCTGTATCAATAAAGTCAAAGATAAATTACCGAATGAGTTAAACGATAAAGGCCTTAAGCACAGAATGAGAATCGAACAATTGATAATAAACGCATATGAAAAACATATAATTCAAACAAGAGTTTCAATAAACGAGAGTATCAAAAGATTACATTGTTCCCCCTACAACAAAAAGGGTTTAGTTCACCATAGTCATGGTGAACCAAGATGAAAATAATGGAAGTTATAGGGAAAGTAAACCCTAGAAGAGATGAAAATGAGCCTAAGCATCCAAGAGATCCTCTCCAAAGAGTGCAAAGTAGGTCTGGCCGCCCTCCTCTTTCAAAAGAATGATTTGAAATTCGTAATAGGGCTATTTATAGGTGAGAAGCGCAGCAGAAAAATAGGCCCAAGCCCAGCTGACCACCGCTCGGCGTCACGCTTTGTCGCCCGGCGGTGGACCTTGAATCGCACCACCGCCCGGCGGTAGGGGTCTACCGCCCGGCGGTTTCCCTCGTACCGCAAAACCGCCCGACAGTAGGGGTCTGCCGCCCGGCGCCCAAAACTGGTGTCTTCTCCTCCCGTTTGACCGCCCGACACCAGGGGTCTACCGCCAGGCGCTGCCTAGACTCTTCTTTTCTTTGATTTTCTCGCTTTTCTTGAGTCTATGACCTTCATCTTTATTCCCAATCTTCACTTCTGTCAATTTTGCTGCAAAACAAGCATAAAATCGTTAAAAACAACTTTTGACCCTCGACTGACTCATTTATTGAGTTTTGTTTGATTTCAAGCTCATTCTAAGCAATAAAGGGCGTAATTTAGTCCAAATTAGCATATGAAAATAACGGTTTTTCAACCGTTATCACAACCCCAAACTTAGAAAGTTGCTTGTCCTCAAGCAAAACAAAAAAAAACCATAAAACAAAACAGAGCTTGACTTTCTACCCTTTCATCCAATGATTGAACATTTCCAAAGTACATGACAAAGCTTACTCAATTTCAGATAATCAGTGAACTCAAATCAAGATGCATGCTTGTTCTCAACTTAATTTAGCTCATGTGTTCCTCAACAGATGCTACATAGTACGAATGATCAGTCCACTAAACAAAGAATGCAATCATGAACTTTAGAAGTTCTCACCAGGCAAGTGTTTCACTCAATCACTCAAGTGTTTAAGGTAGCACTCCACTCTTTATTGTTCACATGAAAATTGTCATTCATCTCAAACAATCAACATCTTTCCATGCAAATGCCATCAAAAGGACTTTTACAAGGCTTGTAATGAGGTTGGGCTATCAAGAAAAATTGGATTTTCTGGATCACAAAATTCTTGAGTCAAAAGAATTATTTCATCAATGAAAAGGTTCAAGTTTAAACTCTCTCTTGTTACCAATTTCACTCATTCCCAGCTTCTTCTCTTTTTCTTTTTCATTGAGTTCATCTTCATGCTTTTATTCCTTTTTTTTCTTTTTCTCTACTCATGTATTTTGCTTTTCAACACTTGAGCTCAATGTTTTTCTTTTGCCTTTCCAATTTTTCCATGCAACCCCAAACTTGAACCTTTTCATTCCATACAATTATTCTCAACCCAACTCAAGATAAATAACTTCAAATCAAAGGGTTTTATCCTGTTTTAGGCTAAGGTTCAAAAAGGATATAATCTTTAAAGCTTTTTGGGTGGAAATTTGCCTAGAAAAGGGTTTTCAAACATGGCCTTGATCATTTGACATTCACATAAAAATCAATCAATCATCAAGAGATTAAGGCAATAAAATTTATGCTTCAATGTGAACAATACATGCAACAATAAAAACTCTGGGGCTCAATACCTCATACAACATGCTTTCTCACGCACAGTTATTCATACATCCTGCTTAGCATCATGACCACAGTCATACTTCATCACACATCTATTTCACAGGATGTTAACATACAACTTAATAATCATTCACATCAAATCATTATCAAATAGACTCATCATGCATAGTAGTCAGTCAAACATCTTCAGAAAAAGTATTCAAGTCAAGCATACACACTGAAAAATAAAATTAAAAAATTTAAAGTGCAAAAGTAAAGAAGAAATCCTAGGTTGCCTCCTAGTAGCGCTTGTTTAACGTCGCAAGCCTGACCCAAACTTGTTTAGCATTTGTCAGTAAATGAAAGCCGTCCAACACCCTTAAGTAGGTGTACCTTCCACTTATCCTTCAGTAGATACCAAAAGTTTAACATCCCTCAGTGGATACTGAAAGTTACCATCCCTCATTAGATGCTACCCAAAAATTGTTCCAAAATTTACATGTTCAAAAGAAAAATAAAATAATAAAAATAAAAATTGTCTTAAAGTACAAAAAGTTCTTCTCAGCAATCAACTCTTCTTCCTCACACTGGAATCTTCATCATCCCACCTTCTCAGCTTTTGTCTTTCTACTTGGCGAATAGTAGAGGAATATGGCCTTCTGATTTCCACCATTCCTTCCTCTTTGAGCTTCTTGTTGACAATCCATTTCCTGTTTTTGTATATAACAGCTACATCCCGTGGAAATAGTTTGTCCTCTAAGTGGGGTGACTTTCCTTTATCTGTCTTTTCCCTCTCGCGTGCCTACAAAATAGTACAACTGTTAAGATGATCATTACCTGTGGTGTTTTCTTCTCTGCCAGCTTCTCTTCTAGCCTTTTTATATCTAGATCTGTTTATTACTCTCCTTCTTTCTCCTTCAAATCCCTTATAGGCTAGCACTTGGTCGTGATCTCTTAACATTATTTTCCCATCATTAACATGTATCGTCATCTGAGAAGTCCTCATAAATGGCCTTCCCAAAATTAATGGAATTCTTCCATCATTTACCATATCCACTACCATGAAATCCACCAAGAATTCCAACTATTCAATTCGAACAATTGCGTCTTCCACCATACCCAAAGGTTTTTTTAAGGATCCATCGGCAACTATCAAGGAAGTGTATGTTGGTTTCAATTTTAGCCCTCTAATCTTCTTGAAGTCACTGAAGGACATTAAATTCACACTAGATCCTAAATCGGTCATAGCTCTCCCTATATCCACATCATTGATCACACAAGGGAGAGTCAAACTTCCTAAATCCTTCAATTTTTGGGGATGGTCTTTCTTCCTTGGTTTAACGATCCGTGCTTGATCTTCTTCCTCCTCATCAAGATCAGCTATCTTGCGAGGACGGTATTCATTCATTTTCTCATCTTTAGGCACTTGCGGAAACGCTCCATGCATGATAGTTACCTGATTAAAAATTTCTCGGAATAACTCGTAAGGACTCTTCAGCTTCCTTTCCTTTTTCTCTTCCTCTTCGCAATTTTTCTGCTTATTGCACTTACTCTTACCAACTATCTTTTCTTCTTCATCTTCACTGCTAAATTTCTTCATAAAGTTGAGAATACCAAGCACATGCTTCCATGTTTCAACCATAGGAACATTAATCTCCAATTTCTTGAAGATTGCCAGCTTGAACTTCTTTCCCTTCCTATGATTTTTCTTTTTATGAGGAAAAGGTCTTTCATGTGATCTTTTCTTATGTCCTTGATGCTCGGTCAAATCCGAGAAGATCTTATTGAAGGCGCCATGTGTTTTCTTATCTTGACTCATATGAACGTGAAGGAGGTTGTCCGGTGGGAGACCGTTCGGTCTTAGATGAATTCCTAGACGTTTTTCCAGAAGAGATACCAGGCTTGCCAGCACAGAGAGAGGTTGAGTTCTCCATTGACCTGATCTCGCTAGCAGGTCCGATATCAATAGCACCTTATCGAATGGCCCTAGCAGAACTAGCCGAGTTGAAGAAGCAAATTGAGGAGCTATTGGAGAAGAAATTCATTAGGCCGAGTGCCTCACCTTGGGGAGCTCCAGTACTATTAGTCAAGAATAAGGATGGCAGCTCTCGGTTATGTATTGACTATAGGCAGTTGAACAAGCTGACCATCAAGAACAAGTACCCACTGCCAAGAATAGATGATTTATTGGATCAACTGTATGGAGCAACAGTCTTTTCTAAAATTGACTTAAGGTCAGGGTATCATCAAATTTAAGTCAAGGAGGGTGACGTCCAGAAGACAGCCTTTCGGTCTCGGTATGGCCACTACGAGTATGAAGTAATGTCGTTCGGTGTTATTAACGCACCAGCCATATTCATGGATTATATGAACCGGATCTTCAGACCATTCTTGGACAAGTTCGTGGTCGTTTTCATTGATGATATCCTCGTCTACTCCAAGAGCCAAGAAGAACATGAAGAACACTTGAGGGTAGTGCTCGATGTGCTGAGAGAGAAACAACTTTATGTTAAACTGTCCAAGTGTGAATTCTGGATGGAAGAAGTGCAGTTTCTTGGACATGTGATCTCGGCTGGCGGAATTGCTGTGGACCCTGCAAAATTTCGAGCGGTTTTGGAATGGGAAACGCCCCGTTCGGTCACGGACGTAAGGAGCTTCGTTGGGATAGCCGACTACTATAGGCGGTTTATTGAAGGATTCTCGAAGATAGTAGCGTCGTTGACCCAACTGACCAGAAAAGATCAACCGTTCGTCTGGATCGATAGGTGCGAGTAAAGCTTTCAGGAGTTAAAGTAGAAGCTGACGAGCGCTCTAGTGTTGGTGATACCGGATGTCAGCAAACCGTGAAGTCTTTTGTGATGCCTCATATCATGGATTGGGTTGTGTGTTGATGCAAGAAGGGAAGGTAGCAGCCTATGCCTCTCGGCAATTGAAGGTACATGAGAGGAACTACCCTACACATGACCTAGAGCTAGCAGCTGTAGTTTTTGCTCTAAAAATCTGGAGGCATTACCTTTATGGGGCTTAATTTCGAGTGTTCAGTGATCATAAGAGCCTCAAGTACTTATTTAATCAAAAAGAATTGAATATAAGGCAAAAAAGGTAGATGAAATTTTTAAAAGATTATGATTTTGAGTTGTTATACCATCCGGGAAAGGCCCATGGGTGGCTGACGCATTGAGTAGGAAGACCGTACACATGTCGACCATGATGATTGAAGAAGTGCATCTTTTGGAGAACTTTAGAGACTTAAGACTACAATGTGTGTTGGAGCCGACCATTATATGGTGTGGTTGTTAACAAATTGGCAAGTGTACCAAATCGTATCAAGTAATAATAAAATGGTAAGTCCAAGTATCGTTTTCCCAAGAAACTCACGACACTAAACTGTTGTGCTTTTGCTTAACCAATCAAGACTATAAAAATAATATTTTGGGTTTTTGAATATGGGAAAAAATAAACATGTATGCAATTTGATCAATTAAGGTTAAACACAAAAGTGGATGGATGATGTTGATAATATGAGATGGATTTGTTGCTAGGATTCAGATTTCACCCAATCACTCTCATAAATCTACTATTCTTGTTTGATTCGCTTTATTATCATATTGTCATGCAAACTTTCTTGGCCTCCCCTTAACCCGATCCCTCGGCGAAAAGGGCCTATTACTAATTACTGGCTTGCTATCCCTAGCCTCCCCTGGCAACTAGCAACGCATTACAAACACAAGCAAATATAATTCGTCGTCCTACTCCCCTATCCCTAGGTGGTATTGCTTAACCAAGGAATTACTCACCATTTCGTGACATTACTGTACGTCCCCGTATCAATAAAGGCAAATATCCGTTACTGAATGAGTTAAACGATCAAAGCTTTAAGCACATATGAGAACCCAAAAATTGATAATCAAAGCATATGAAAATCATATGAATAAACAAGAAATTCAATATATGAGAGTTTAGAGGTTACATCTTTCCCCAGCAACAAATAAGATTAGTTCTCCATCGTCATGGGGAAACTAGGTGAATAATGGAATGAAAGAGACACAAACCCTAAAAAGGAGAAAAGGAGAGTTGTCACCATCCCCAAATCTACCCCAAAGGGGTGAAAAGTGTGTTTCTGTGCCTAAGCCATCAAAAGATACAAACCCTAAGACGTTCTGTCCTTTAAATAGGGCATAAAAATAACATAAAACAAGCCCAAGCCCAAAAAGATCATAAAAATCACAGAAAACAGGTCCAAGCCCAGCAGACAACTGCCCGGCGTCATACTTATGGCGCCTGATGGTTTCCCCATAATCGCACCACCGCTCGGCGGCAGGGGTCCACCGCCCGGTGGTTCCCCTCTATCGCAAAACCGCCCGGCAGCAGGGGTCTACTGCTTGGCGTTCACTGCTGGGTGTCTCCTCCTCGCATCTGACCACCTGGCGTTGGATTTTGGCTCTAGGTTGTTCCTAGACTCTTCTTTTCTTCATGTTTCTTCCTTGTTCTTGAGTCTAAGACCTTCATCTTCAATCTCATTCTTCACTTTTATCAAAATTGTTGTAAAACAATGCAAAACAAGCATAATAACTCTAAAAACAGCTCTTAACTCTCGACTGACTCATTTATTGAGTTTTGTTTGATTTCAAGCTCATTCTAAGTAGTAAAGGGAGTAATTTGGTCTAAAATAGCATATGAAAATAACGGTTTTTCAACCGTTATCACAACCCCAAACTTAGAAATTTGTTTGTCCTCAAGAAAAACAAAACAAAACTACAGATAAAACAAAACTTGGCTCTCTAATCTTTCATCCAATGATTCAACATTCCTAAAGTACATGATGAGAACTACTCAATTTCAGATCTTCAGTGATGATCAAATCAAGATGCATGCTTTCAATTCAGTTATCTCACACATTCCTCAATAGATGTTACATATTATGAATGATCAATCCACTAAGCAAAGATGCAATCATGAAATTTAAAAGTTCTCACCAAGCAAGTGTTTCACTCAATCACTCAAGTGTTTAGGGTAGCACTCCACTCTTTATTATTCACAAGTTATATGAAATAAAATTGCCTTCCATCTCAAACAGTCAAAATCATCACATGCAAATGCCATTAAAAGGACTTTTCCAAGGCTTGTAATGAGGCTGGACTGTCAAGAAAAATTGGTTTTTCTGGATCATAAAATCTTTGAATCAAGAGAGCTCATTTATCATTCAAGGTTCAAGTTTAACTCTCTTTTTCAACCAATCTCATTTATTTCCCAACTTCTTCCCTTCTTCTTTTCCATTGAGCTCATCTTCATGCTTTTCTTCTTTTCTTTTCTTTTTCTTATGCTTTTCTTTTTCCACAATTGAGCTCAATGCCTTTCTTTTTGCCATTCAAACTTTCCCCACAACCCCAAACTTGAACCTTGAATCATTAACCCAATTCAAAGTAAATAGTTTCAGTACAATGCAAGAGTAAAGAAGAAAATCTAGGTTGCCTCCTAGTAGCGCTTGTTTAACGTCACGAGCCTAACCCAAACCTGTTTAGCACTTGTCAGTAAGTGCAGATCCTTCCAACACCCATCAGTAGGTGTACCTTCCTGTATCCTTCAGTAGATACCTAAATCTTCTAGCATCCCTCAGTAGATGTTATCCCAATAGCATTCATCAGTAAATGCTAATTTTTCTTATCTTCATTGGCATCCATCAGTAAATGCTGAATCACCTAACATCCATCAGTAGATGTTGTAGAAGCATCCATCAGTAGATGTTATCATCACTGCCATCAGAAGCAGCACATAACCTTAACAGAATAAAATAAATAAATAAAATCAAATCAAATAAAATAAAAATCAAAACAACATAAAAGATAAAAAAAGTCAGAAACTAGGTTAGAAACTGGGTTGCCTCCCAGCAAGCGCTTCTTTAACATCATTAGCTTAACCCGGTAAAGCCCAAACACCCATCAGTAGGTGTTGAAAATCTATGTTGGCGTTCTTCCTTCCTTCATGACACCAACAAAATCTCAAAAATTTACTTGTCACCAACTCTAAGGATTCTCAATCTCAAGAGCGCTCTGTTTGCTTTGATAGTCTTGACAACCCATAACCTATTCTTAAATTTCACTGGTGTGCCAGGTTTGGGTTTGTCACTTTTCACATCAGGGTGATGATGAAACAATTCTCCTTCCTTATCTGCCTCCTGATGATCTTGTTCTCCTGGTACAAATTTTATCCTGCAGACACTAAAGAACATTGCACTAGAGCACATAATTAGTCCCAAAAAAATAAAAAAAATAAAAACAGTAAAAGAATTTCTTTTCTTTTTTTTTTGTTTTTTTTTTAAAAGAAAGAAAAATAAAAACAGAAAGATAAAAAGATAAAATAAAAGAAAAAAATAAAAAGTAAAAATAAAATAAAATCAAATCAAATCAAATCAAATAAAATGAAATAAAATAAAATAAAATCAAATCAAATCAAATCAAATCAAATAAAAAAAAATTAATCGATCAAGAATCATACACATAGAATAATTCTACCATGAGTCCCCGGCAACGGCGCCAAAAACTTGTTAACAAATTGGCAAGTGTACCAAATCGTATCAAGTAATAATAAAATGGTAAGTCCAAGTATCGTTTTCCCAAGAGACTCACGGCACTAAACTGTTGTGCTTTTGCTTAACCAATCAAGACTATAAAAATAATATTTTGGGTTTTGGAATACGGGAAAAAATAAACATGAATGCAATTTGAGGAATTGAGGTAAACAGAAAAGTGGATGGGTGATGTTGATAATATGAGATGGATTTGTTGCTAGGATTCAGATTTCACCCAATCACTCTCATAAATCTACTATTCTTATTTGATTCGCTTTATTATCATATTGTCATGCAAACTTTCTTGGTCTCCCCTTAACTCGATCCCTCGGCGAAAATGGCTTATTACTAATTACCGGCTTGCTATCCCTAGCCTCCCCTGGCAACTAGCAACGCATTACAAACAGAAGCAAATACAATTGGTCGTCCTAGTCCCCTATCCCTAGGTGGTATTGCTTAACCAAGGAATTACTCACCATTTCGTGACATTACTGTACGTCCCCGTATCAATAAAGGCAAATATCCGTTACCGAATGAGTTAAACGATAAAAGCTTTAAGCGCAGATGAAAACCCAACAATTGATAATCAAAGCATATGAAAATCATATGAATAAACAAGAAATTCAATATATGAGAGTTTAGAGGTTACATCTTTCCCTAGCAACAAATAAGATTAGTTTTCCATCATCATGGGGAAACTAAGTGAATAATGGAATGAAAGAGATACAAACCCTAAAAAGGAGAAAAGGAGAGATGTCACCATCCCAAATCTACCCCAAAGGGGTGAAAAGTGTGTTTCTGTGTCTAAGCCATCAAAAAATACAAACCCTAAGACGTTATGGCCTTTAAATAGGGCATAAAAAAAACATAAAACAAGCCCAAGCCCAAACAGATCATAAAAATCACAGGAAACAGGTCCAAGCCCAGCAGACAACCGCCCGACATCATACTTATGGCGCCCGGCGGTTTCCCCATAATCGCGCCACCGCCTGGCGGCAGGGGTCCACCGCCCGGCAGCTGGGGTCTACCGCCCGGCGTCCACTGCTGGGTGTCTCCTCCTCGCATCTGACTGCCTGGCGTTGGATTTTGGCTCTGGGATGTTCCTAGACTCTTCTTTTCTTCATGTTTCTTGCTTGTTCTTGAGTCTAAGACCTTCATCTTCAATCTCATTCTTCACTTTTATCAAAATAGCTGCAAAACAATGCAAAACAAGCATAATAACTCTAAAAACAGCTCTTGACTCTCGACTGACTCATTTATTGAGTTTTGTTTGATTTCAAGCTCATTCTAAGCAGTAAAGGTAGTAATTTGGTCTAAAATAGCATATGAAAATAACGGTTTTTCAACCGTTATCAGTGGTAGTCTTAAGGTGAGCTGTGAACTGTTAGATCAAATTAAAGAGAAGCAATATAATGAGGAAGAACTCCGAAAGTTGATAAAGTCGTTCGGTCATGTTAGTAAACAAGATTTTCTTGAAGGACCGAACGGTATTCTAAAATTTTGAGGCCGAGTGTGTGTGTCAAATGATGGTAGATTGAAGAGGCTAATACTAGAAGAGGGTCATCAAAGTCGTTTTAGCATGCATCCAGGTATGATTAAAATGTATCAAGATCTTAAGGAATTATTTTGGTGGCCAGGAATGAAGAATGATGTTGCTTGGTTTATATCAACATGTTTAACCTGCCAAAGAGCTAAAGCAGAACACCAGAAACCGAGCGGTCAGCTACAGCCACCGGAAATTCCCGAATGGAAGTGGGATAGTATAGCCATGGATTTTGTGACCCACTTACCCCGAACGGTCAGGAACCATCATGCTATTTGGGTCATAGTTGATCGATTGACTAAGAGGGCCCACTTCCTTCCGATCAACTTGAAGATGTCCATGACCAAGTTAGCTCAACTCTACATCAAGGAGATCGTTCGACTACATGGTGTACCGTCCAACATAGTGTCTAACCGAGACCCCAGATTTACCTCTTGGTTTTGGCAAGCGTTGCAATAAGAAATGGGGAGCAAACTACAAATGAGTTCAGCCTATCATCCTCAGATGGACGGCCAATCGGAAAGGACCATACAAACCCTTGAAGACCTATTGAGAACAAGTGTTCTAGATCACTTAGGGGTTTGGGATGAAGTCCTACCTTTAGTCGAATTCACGTACAACAATAGCTTTCACTATAGCATCGGAATGGCTCCGTATGAAGCTCTCTATGGAAGGAAATGCCGAACGCAATTATGCTGGTTTCAAGAAGGAGAAGCCGTATTAACTAGACCGGAAATCATACAGCAGACGACCGAGAAGGTGAAGCAAATTCAAGAAAGATTAAAAGCATCCCAAAGCCGACAGAAGTCCTATGCCGACAGAAAAAGGAAACCTTTGGATTTTGCTGAAGGAGATCATGTGTTCCTCAAGCTGAACCGAACGGCTGGTGTTGGAAGAATTGTTCGGCCAAAGAAGCTTTCTCCTAGGTTTCTCGGGCCATATCAGATCTTAAAGCGCATAGGACCGGTCACTTATGAGCTAGCATTGCCACCTCCGCTGTCTAACCTTCACCCAGTTTTCCACGTCTCTCAACTCAGAATGTACATTGTCGATCTGTCTCACGTGTTGGAAGCCGATGACGTGCAACTCAAAGAAGATTGTTCGGTCGAACTACAAACGGTTCGAGTTGAAAAGCATATGACTAAGCGCTCATTCGGAAAATCTGCTACTCTCGTCAAAGTCATTTGGGATGACCGAACGGGTGACACTACCTGGGAACGAGAAGAAGTCATGAAGGCTTCCTATCCTCATCTTTTCTCCTGGTAAGTCCTGAATTTTCGAGGACAAAAATTTTTATTTTGATGGGGGGAAATGTCACACCCCATTTAATGCTCCACTTAAGTGGAGTACACGTGTCACACCCTCTGGATCCCCTCTGCTAGTGGGAGACAAGGTATGCAGTGCATTTAATTTCCCGCCATCATTATCTATCCGGCAGTGAGGGAAGGTGAGTTTCTAGATAGTGGAAGACAAGTGGCATTGTGAGAGTGGACCGGATGACCCGGTTGGTGGCCATATTTAAAGTTGGGTTTTTGAAACTTGGCACCACTTCTGCATGCAAACTCTTCGTCTTCTACCTCCTGAAACACCATTTTCCTCCTCCTTCTCTCTACATTCTTCCAACTTCTCTCTAGATTTCTAACCACCATTTCTCCTTTGATCATCAACTTCCTTTCAGACTAATTACTCCCGGTGTCAAGAATTTCACTTTGCACCGATCAGATTTCTGTTATGACCTGGTAAGTAATTCTGGCTTTCCAAGTTCCTTGTCCCTATTGCATGCAAGAACCGAGTCACACTTGCATGTGTTTGTTAATGCGTTTTCTAAATCCATTTTGTGTAATTGATGCAATGGTGGATGCCTCCTTTCGATCAAACTTTGGAAACTCGAGAAGAAGTAGTTGCTGCCAAAGAACCCTAGAGTCTAGTTGGAATTAGAGGTAAGGGAAGCTTATAAAATTTAATTATGATTTCTTTGTATGGTTAAATGCATGATCTAATGTATGTTTGGTGATTTAAATGGTATGATGAAATGTTATATGCTGCTGTTGAATTGTTTTATCTTGGTTAGGAAATTAGAAAATGTATGAAAACTTAGAAATTCTGGAATCTGTAATCGAAGGTGACGGTATCGGAGGGAGTAAATTTTTAAAGAGTTTTAACGCAGCGGATTTAAAACGAACGTAAAACGTGTTCGATCACAGTTAAAGCAGAATTTGTCCTTTTTATTAAAAATAAATTTCTTTCAGAAATTTAATCAAACAGTTGATATGCGATATGTAAAATGAGTGTAGGGCACAAGAAAAACACACAAGGGATTTTTATACTGGTTTGATTCAACAGAATCTACGTCCAGTCGTTAATCACTGTAAGGAGTGATTAACAGTTTCACTAAAAACAATTTTATCAGATTACAAACAGATGAACAGATTATAAAATCAATAGAAACACACTACCGACTTGATGAGAACTACTCCGGCAATCAACAGATGATTCGTGAGCTTCTCCTTCCACAAGAACAGCAGTGAGCCTTGCTAACTTGAAGAGATTTCACTCCAACTATTGACACACAATATAAGAGCCTCTCTTTACACAAGTAACAAGCAAGGGAACAGTATGAACAAAAAGCTAATGGGAACCTTTCTCTGACACACAGTGTTCACTCAGCTCTTTTCAGTTCAACAAAGTTATTTTCTGAAGCTCTCAAACACCCATTATATAGCCAAGCACACTGAATGCCAAAGGTCAGCTCCCAACTGCCATGAATAATCGATTATTGTAAGTGATAATCGATTATTCAAGTCCGTTATAGAAATTTCAAAAAGTGATAATCGATTATTTGAAGTGATAATCGATTATTCAAGTGTGACTTGTGATAATCGATTATTGCTTCATGATAATCGATTATTTTAGTTCAAAAACATATGATAATCGATTATACCTTAAACATAATCGATTATACAAGTAGATATTACAATATTTATCAATTTCCTACTACATTTAAAAACTACAAGTTGCTTTTTACGTATTCTCCTATTACAATCAAGAAATACAATTTACAGCATCATCAAAACTTGTCTTCAGGTTTTACCAATTACTCCCTTATTGGTAACAATCTCCCCCTTTTTGATGATGATCAAAAAATCTTCTATTAAAAGCAACTCAGTTTTACCTGCAATACATTCTCACTAAAAAGATCACAGAGTTAGTAGTACCTGTATACTTTGAAGAATATTATTTCTTCTCCCCTATAATATAGATATTAATCTCCCCCTTTTTGATCATAAGCAAAAAGTAAAAATCTCCCCCTTAATATGAGCTCCCCCTCAAAAAGATAACAGATGCATAAAGGCTCATTTTATTAAGAATAACTGGAAAATTTATAAAGATTGAAAATGCCACACAGAAAACAAACAAACTTAAAATCCTAAAAAAACTAAAATTCAGGACTAGGAGATCTTTCAGTGGGAGGGATATTGAGATGATTCTCAATGTTATGTAGTCGAACATCAAACTCAAGAAACTGATCGACTAAGTACTCATCAAGAGATTGCTGCCACTCATGTACTTGATCAAAATGTGTCTTCTGTGCGAGACTCATATCCTCCAATTGTTTGGATAATCTTGCAAAGTGTTCTTCCATAGAATTTGAGGAAGAGAAGGGTATGTTGGAAGGTCCAGCTTCTGAAGGAGCTGCAGCACTCACTGGGTCAGCCATATGAGTGTCCATATCATCATCATCATCAGAATGATCATCATCTTTGTGAATAAGGACCCTTCCTCTAGTAATGAATCCCATCTGACGAAAGGTAGTATCTCCGATTTCTGATCCTACATTCTCAATATTTTGAACAAGTTCTCCTTCAACAGGTATTCCTTTATATTCTAAAATCCTAGAAACAAGAAGAGCATAGGGAAACTGATAAGAGTGGGATTTCTTGGCTTTTACCATGGTGTCAGCAATGAGAGCAGGCCAGTCTATGTGTATGTGATTTAAAATCCCATACAAGAGAAGTAAGTCCTGCTCAGAGCATTGAGCATGGTTGGTTGCTCTAGGACAGAGAATCCAAACAATCAAGTAGTGGATCATCCTCTCTTCAACTTTGAATCCTCCAACCAATAGTTGCCTTCTATTTACTTGCTTCTCAGGATGTCGCAGAAAAGATTGGAAAGTTAGCATCCTGTTGAAGTCTTCAAGTCCTAAATGGACTTTGACAGCATCATCCCAAATAGTAAGTTGAGCAACATTTGTCCAAAAGTCATCATCTAAAATGATGCGTACGCCTTTGACCTTGGTAGAAATTATTCCATCTCGATAGCGCAAGTTGAAGTAGAAAACTCTTATGAGATCTGGATAAATATTTCCTTTTTGTTCTACCAGATGTGTTAACCCCTGCTCAGCAAAAGTATTTGGAAATTGAAATCCATAAAAGCGAAAAAAATCAAGACGGATGTACTTTACCGCCATGATTTTCCTTTCTTGCCAGGAGTTTACGAAATCTGCATGTTTCTCTTGATCTGAGATCCATCCATCTATGTTGGCTAGTCGTGGTTGAGAAGAGGAAGGGGCTCCAGCTGTTTTGCGACGATACCTTCTTGATTCAGCCATGGATGAAGATGGAGGAGATGAAGGTTTATGAAGTGAAGGAGAGATGAGGAGATTTGGAGCTCTGGATTTGATTTTAGCAGTATTTGGTTGCAAAAGAATGTCTAACAATCGATTATGGGAGGCTATTTATAAGAAAAATGAAGAAACTAGCCGTTTATAGCCGTTATGGGACGCTCCAATGGCTCTATTTTTGAATCTGTTAATGTGATAATCGATTATGGCTCGTGATAATCGATTATCAATTCATTAATCTCTGCCCAGAATTGCATGATAATCGATTATGCCTGATGATAATCGATTATCTGCTCAAAGTTTTCCTGATTTACTTTTATGACTAAATAATCGATTATGGCTCAGTGACAATCGATTATGGCGTGCTAAAGTCACGAAAAATGCAATATTTTGCATAGATTTTGATTCTAGGACATGTCTAATACTCCTAATTCTCTCCTAAGCTCAAAGAATCTAGAAACCCCTTAAATGGCTCTCATCCTTAACAAAAGAAAGATGAATTTATAAAGTTTTGAACTTTTATAAAATGAAAGACAAATACATGATGAAATACCAAAGTATAGATGAATAACCAGATATCTAACAGCCTTATATATCTCCCCCTCAAATGGGTACCAGGTATTACAAAATCATGTCATAAGATGTCAAACAAAAATTTCTTTTGAACTCACAAACAGATTAAGAAAAATATTTTAAGATATGGTCAGTCCAAAACAATGGATAGATGCTTACAAGCCAGTTCAGATTTGTATTTGCAATTCCAAACAAGTTTCAATGATTCTCAGCAAATCAAATTCAACTTTTATTAGACTTAATTAAATCATTGAAATCCCCAATCAATTTATAAACAATAATGAAAGCAACAGTAGCTTAAATGAATATGATCACAGTTGCTCCAGGTTTATCAGAAAAGCATTTCAGCTAATACAATCAGTTCAAAAATAATTTTGACAGCATAAATTATAACTTCCCAAATAACATTTATAATTCATGCATTTTCATATCCCAAACTGTTCAATCCTTTGAATTTAGTTGTGCATATCAAAACAACATATACAAAAATTCAAACACAAGCTGATTCAAAATTTATCTTTCAACAGTTTTTAGACCAATTAATTTACGTCAAAATTATGCAAAATTTGATCAGTTCATTTACTTCATCCAAGTTCTTAATGAGTATTATCATAGCTCATACAGTATGCATTTGAACTTAAAAACAAATTTCCACATAAACAACTTCAAAACAAAGATGATAATTTAATTATCAAATGTCTTAATCATCCAAAAAAAATAAAAATGCCAATGAATATCTATCAGTCAGATCATTCAAATGAAATTTTTCATTGCTTTTGACAAAGGATATATCAAGGCTTACTTCAAAGTATTCAGAAAATTGAATACCAAACCAGTTAAACACAGATTCAATTTATAAACAAAAAACAAATCATTGAAATAACAATTGTACATGACTAATCATTCTAAAAGATTAAATTTAGCACATGAATATCTCATAATTGAAGAATTTCACTGATTAAATTGCTAAAACAAATAAGAACACACCACAGGATAAATGAGTAAGTGATGAATATATCATTTGCCCAACCAGAAATGAATATAATAGTAATCAAATAATTGAAGATCAAAACGAACAAAATACAACAACACAATTTAAACAATACTTAGCTCAATCACTTTGTGCTCGAACCAAGGCTTTGGAATTCACTTGATGGATTCACTTCCTAGCTTGGAGCGTCAATTTCAAAAGCAGAATAATTTTAGAGTTTTCTTCTCCTTTTGAAAAGCTTTAACTTGCAGAGTAAAACAATGTAGTTTTGGTACCCATAATCTCATTTGGGTCCTTTGAGGTTAGAAAAATTATTTTATAACAGGAATCCAAGCATATTTTCCATTTGGAACACCAAAATGTTTAATGTTACATTTGTTTGAAGTATGTCCCTTTTTCATGCAATAGAAACAACAAACATCATGCACCTTATTTTTCACAAAAGTTCCCTTCTCAACCCAAACTCTACGAGTTCTTTTAATTTGGTTCTTACCTTTAAAAAAACTTTTGTTTTTCAAATCCTTTTTAACAGGTAGAGGCATTTTAGCATTATTATTTCTTGTTGCAACTTCAAGCAAATTTTCAAGAATATTTATATCACGCACATGACTCTTACATGACAAACATTCAACAGGTTCAGCAGTGACATGTGCATCCGACAATTTTATTTCTAAAGTATTAACTTTATTTCTTAAAACAACTTCATCATCAAGCAATTTATCATACTTCAATTTCAGTTCATTGTGCTCCTTTTTTAGCTTTTTATGAGCAGCATCAAGTTTTTCAGATTCATTAAGCAATTCAAGAAAAGATTTTTGTAAATCAAACTCACTGGTTTCAAGGCTAGAGCCACTTACTTCGCTTGCAGTGTCATCAGCAGCAACCGTCAAACATAGGTTTGCTTCTTCAACAGAATCCCTTGAACTACAAGTGCTTGATGCAGTATCCTCCCAAGCTATGTATGGCTTCTTCTTTTTGTGAGATTTCTTTGCTTTTCTTCCTTTACTTCTTTTGTTGCTTGAACAATCAGCTTTCACATGGCCTCTTTCACCACATCTATAACCTTTGAAGATTGATGCGGAGCTTTGATTGTTCTCCTTCTTCTTCTTCTTCAAGATTTGGCTTTCATTATTTGCCATTAAGCATATATTTTCTTCCTCATTAAAATCGCTTGAGCTTGAGGAGTTTGATGTAGAGCTTGAATCACACGGTGTCAACTTATCCACATCTATGACTTCATTATAACTGTGTCTTAAAAATATCCACATTTCCTGTGCACTTTTATAAACAGAAACTTTGAAGAATTCATTAGGGGTTAGTGCAGATAAAATTATATTTCTAGCCTTAAAATCAAATTGGGCTCTTCTATTTTCCTCAGCAGTGCAATCAAAATATGATTTTTCTACTTCTACACCATCAACTGTAATTTTTGGAATATAAGGACCATTTTGTACAGCTTCCCAGATGCCTCTATCAACAGACCCCATAAAAATTTCCATTCTTACTTTCCAAAACGCATAGTTATCTCCAGTAAACAACGGAGGTCTGTTAATGGACGCACCCTCAGCATAAACAACCTTTTGACTGTGACCGGCCATTTTCGCAAAGATTTTGAAAAAATATCAAAGCAAGCTCTGATACCAATTGACGGTATCGGAGGGAGTAAATTTTTAAAGAGTTTTAACGCAGCGGATTTAAAACGAACGTAAAACGTGTTCGATCACAGTTAAAGCAGAATTTGTCCTTTTTATTAAAAATAAATTTCTTTCAGAAATTTAATCAAACAGTTGATATGCGATATGTAAAATGAGTGTAGGGCACAAGAAAAACACACAAGGGATTTTTATACTGGTTTGATTCAACAGAATCTACGTCCAGTCGTTAATCACTGTAAGGAGTGATTAACAGTTTCACTAAAAACAATTTTATCAGATTACAAACAGATGAACAGATTATAAAATCAATAGAAACACACTACCGACTTGATGAGAACTACTCCGGCAATCAACAGATGATTCGTGAGCTTCTCCTTCCACAAGAACAGCAGTGAGCCTTGCTAACTTGAAGAGATTTCACTCCAACTATTGACACACAATATAAGAGCCTCTCTTTACACAAGTAACAAGCAAGGGAACAGTATGAACAAAAAGCTAATGGGAACCTTTCTCTGACACACAGTGTTCACTCAGCTCTTTTCAGTTCAACAAAGTTATTTTCTGAAGCTCTCAAACACCCATTATATAGCCAAGCACACTGAATGCCAAAGGTCAGCTCCCAACTGCCATGAATAATCGATTATTGTAAGTGATAATCGATTATTCAAGTCCGTTATAGAAATTTCAAAAAGTGATAATCGATTATTTGAAGTGATAATCGATTATTCAAGTGTGACTTGTGATAATCGATTATTGCTTCATGATAATCGATTATTTTAGTTCAAAAACATATGATAATCGATTATACCTTAAACATAATCGATTATACAAGTAGATATTACAATATTTATCAATTTCCTACTACATTTAAAAACTACAAGTTGCTTTTTACGTATTCTCATATTACAATCAAGAAATACAATTTACAGCATCATCAAAACTTGTCTTCAGGTTTTACCAATTACTCCCTTATTGGTAACAGAAGGGTCATTAGGACCGTTCGGTTTCCCCCAAAACGATCGGTCTTATACAAATTGTGTTAAAACTCAAATACTTTGATTTGATTGAATTACACATTAAGGAGTGTTCGGTCTTATGAAGTGGTCGGTCCTAGACTGAGTACTCAGTTTCATATACATTGTTTTCTTGAATAAGTGTTTGATTATATAAGTGCTTGGTCTTAGACTGACACTTAACTCACTTGCTTTTATGTTTCTAAGATTTATCTAAAGAACGTTCGGTCATATACCAAGCATTCGGTTATTTTAGTGCTTGGTCTTATACCAGCACCAATTCATTAAGGTATTCGGTTTGTAAAGTTACGTATCGTGAAAGCGCTCGGTCATATATTGACACTTTATTCCCAAAGAGTGTTCGGCCTTATGCTGACACTCGGTCTGTTGAAGAGAACTATGGTTTATACATATTAAGGCATTCGGCTCAAAATGTAAAGTGTTCGGTCTTGTTAAAGATAATCTGTTGATTGAACGATCATTCATTTTCTGGAATTATCTAGGTTTCTTGGTCTTCAAAAATGTTCGGTCTGAAATTGTATAGTACTTGGTTTCACTAAAGTTCAATCGGTTGTTGTGCGTACGGACTTCTTCATAAAATCATTTACAAGTTTTGCTTGGCTTTGAATAGTACTCGGTTCTCTCAATATTTGACCGTTTGGTCAATCACTAAAGTAGTCTTTGATAAACAAGTTCATTCTCGGCTTTAGACCGTTAGGTCACCTATTGAAGTTTTTCTTGGTATTCCATTTCCTTTCTTCGTGTTATACCATTCGGTCATTTCCTTAACTTTGTTTTATTGTGATGAAGGTGATGGTGTGAGTTTGGATTGAAATTGGTTAAGTAAGGGAATTCCATTGGAGGAATATCTCATGGTTGATGATGGTTGGTCATGGTCAAACTCTGCTGTCGTCCTGATCCTGATATTCCGTGATGACGCTTTCTCAAGTAGAGGAAGGTTATTCATGCGTGAGAATGGCAGGAGGTCCGCGGTCATAAGACTAGATGATCGTTGTAGGACTAACCTCGGGTGGCAGCTGATAGTTCAAGCAGCTACTACACCACACCGGGTGCTAGGGACGTCGAGCTACAAGGTTCATACAGTCCGGACAGTGTCAAATGGTCGGATTGAAAGTTAAATGTTCGGTTTATATAGTAATGGATGTATGTTGGTTGTATAATTCTGTTCTTATGTTTATATGTATGATGGAAATGATTAATTAAATTTACATAAGCTTACCCTTATCTATTCTGTCTTTGCCTATGTTGTCGTTCGGTATTTTGGTCGTTCGGTTTGTTCTCTTCACTATGATGATCATCCTTTGGGTGTGAGCAGAGGGCGCTATTGAAGATACGTTGGAGGATGCCTTGCAGACTGACCAGCCTTTGGATGTTATTCCCGAGAGCAGTGCAGGACCTTCCGGTCCCTAGTTTGGTTTCATTTCCTTGCATAGTTAGATTACCGTTCGGTTATTAGGTTTTGTAAAACCATTAGGTATTAATAGTACATTCAACTCTTGTAAATGATTTTAAGTCATATATGATATTTCATATTCTCTTAAACATCCACTTGTTGATTCATCATTGTTCTCATTTATTATTTATGTTAACTCATATAATAAATCATAGTTTTTGTTATGAATTTATTGGGATGTTACAGACGACTTACCGACGGTCAAAAAGTCATTGGTAAAACCTTTGCTGCTAACGTTTACCGACGACTTTTCTCCCTCAGTAATTACTGAAGGGCAGAAGTCCTCGGTAATTACCGAGGGGGAGTAGCCTTCAGTAATTACTGAGGGAAAGAAGCCTTCAGAAATTACCAAAGGGCGAAAGCCTTCGGTAATTACCGAGGGGCAAAAGCCTTCGGTAAAGCCTTCAGTTACATCCAATGAAAAACGTGTCATGTTTTTATTTCGGATCCAACCACACATACCTGCCTAAAATGTTCATAACATAGACAGACCTGCATAGGAGTATCAAACCACTAACACACCTGCATAAATGTTTTGTGATTCTCTTAAGTTTCTCAACCCTTTCCTTGTTGGTTTAAGACTTGCGTTTCTTGCTTTCTCAGCCTCTCAGATGCACACCAAAATTTTGACAAAAAGTCTTATCTTCCTTGTTATTTTCTCTTCCTTATGGCAGCAAACAACCACAACAAGGTTCCAGACAGTCCCCAATTATATAATGAAAGACCTGCAGATTGGTTCTACCCAAAAAAGCAACAAATAAGCAAGAATTACTCCAAAATTTATGAAGAGTATCCACCATATTATTATAATCCAAAACAATTAATTCATCAAAGGAAAAACACAGGGCCATCTTTTATCAGCTGCAATTAATAGTTTAGTAAGCAATGCACTATGTCAAATTAAACGCCATCTCTTGAGGTTACCTCTTCATAGACTTAACCAATTAACAAAGCCAATTCCAAACTTAAAGCATGTATGGTATAGTATTAGAACACATTGTGGTATTAAAGGAAATAATATAAAGATTAAATGAGATTTTAATTCCAAACTTGGACAAGATCACTGCGAGGGTTCTCAGATTGGGGAAATCAGATAAGGGAAGGAATATGTGTTTCAGTGCGAAATGAAAATGTCAAACGCAATACCTAATTTTCACCCTAATGAAAATGTGAGAGGCGAACTCTGAAACCTAATGCAGGCGAACACCGACAGCCAATGCCCAAGACCCTCTTCGAATGGTGGGCTGAACGACGAAGATGGCTTCCTTGATTGAACGACGAGGTTAGAGTGCAATAACGACAAATGCTCTTCTCTATTTCGAAGAAACAAAATGGGTGGAGGAAACAGTGTGTAGAGAGAGTTGGGAGAATTTGAATATTGAAGGAAGAAGAACTTTCGTGAAATGAAGAGAGGGATAAATCCCACTTTGTAATACACCAACCACTTACTGAAGGTCAAATTCCTTCGCTAATGTCACATTTCAAGTACCGAAGGCAAAATTCCTTCGGTAAACTTTTGCGCTAAAGGCCGGCAAAAAATCCTTCGGTAAATATAATTTACAGATGGCCTATAGGCCGTCGACAATATACCTATATATATATATATATATATATATGAGTTAAGTATTCAAGAGAAATAAAATCTTATGCTTTCTTTCAAATTCATTTAAAAAGATTTAGGCTTAATAAGTGTTATAGTTAAAAAACAATTTAGTTATTTGTATGAAATTTATATTATTTCTATATATCCATAAAGACTATATTATAGCAAACTAAAACATTTCCCATGCAATTTTGGTCCTTTTTCCTTTAAGAAAATGGTATGTTGAAAGAATTGTCTGATACTAGTTATCTAATCATGAAATATGTAGTCAATTGTAACGAGACATTCACATAAAGAATATATATTATAAAACAAGTGACTAGGTGGTAGAAGGAACACGTTAATTCTTGTGTTGTAAGTCGCACGTTCCTTTTTTGTATCCTATTTTTCTAACAATTTCCAACAAAATTTTGAATAATTATATTTTCAAGATTATTAAATAAAAGATTTTAAAATATATCATTATCATTGTCAATACCACCATTTCTTTCCCATGTATGGAGCTTAGAAAAGCCTATTCTGATTGAGTTTACCTCTTGTTGGAGTCTTGGGGCATTATTAACATCATTAGAACCTTAAAAATTCAAATTTGTTTCCTCATCTTTCAAATTTCCTAGCTATGAAAAATTCATAAACTCATTCCCATGTCTAGAAAATTATCCACGTATCAAACTCTTCATAACTAGTTGGAAAAATGAGAAAATAAGTATGTAGTTGTTAGGCATCCCTTTGGTTGATTCCATCTTGAGCACCTAGTGAGAAATCTTAAGTTCACCATTGTATCATGTTCTAGACATTAATGACAACCAAGATGAATGTTATGCATTATTTATAGTATATAAATATATTGTTAAATAACTTAAGGAATAGCTTAATTTTGTTTAAAAAACATTATATTTTTTAATTATTATAAAAAAAAACTTTTTCAAATAACTTATTATATTTTTTTTAACTCACTTTGTTTGATTTACAAATTTCAAACCTAAGTATTTCAATTAGTAAGAAATTTCAAACCTAAGTATTTCAATTAGTAAGGAGTATTCCAAACCATCAAACTACTCAAGTGACTTGTAATAAGAAGTTTATGAAATGATTTTGATTTACATTTAATTTTATGTGTGTGTGCGAGTAACTTAAGTGACATGTAACGAAACATCTATGATACATTAAATGATTTGTCTTACTTTTAATTATAAAAAATTTAGGTTTTCAATATTACTTTATAAAAGGTATTTTGAAATACCTCATTATGGTACATTTACTTGATTTGATACGGGTTCGAACCTAAGTGTTTAAATTGGTAAGAAGTTATTCTAACCATCAAACTACTAAGGTGACCCGTACTAAGAAATCAACCGTATATACAATTATTTCATGTTACTTTTAATAATATAAATCTAATTAATAATAAATTCTATACCAGATTATTTTTCATGACATAATATGTTGGTAGACCTACTTAATTATAGTATACTTTTATCTTTTATTATTTTTGTATGGTATTTTTTTTTTTTTATCAAACTAGTGTTTTACATTTTTTTTAGGAAAATTTTTACTTTATGTTTTCAATATTACTTTGTAAAAGTTATTTTGGAATATTCGATATGTTATTTTTATACACTCAGAAGTAGCAATTCATCCTTATTAAGTTTAACAAATCTTATGTTAAAGAAAAATTTAATATACGGAAACTTTTAATAACTTTTTACAAAAAAAAAAAAGTTTAGGAACATGAAATTTATTTAAATTCAATATTTATACAACGAGTAATTAAGCCACATAAGAAAATCTTAAACTACATAAATATATATTATTAAATTCATTTTGGGAGCGTACACGCAATTTTTTAATTTTATATATATATATATATATATATATATAATTAAAAAATTATGTTTTCAAGAATGTAAATAAAAGGTATTTACATCGTTATGTTTTTTTAACTCTGTTCCGCTTGTCTACAAGTTTCAGCCCCAAATTAAACTTCTAAGTTGACTAGTGAGGAGTCTACAATATACAAAGTACTTTAATCTTACTCTTATTAAAATATAATCAACTATTTCTAAAATATAATTAATAATAAAATTTATTCAAAGTTCTATCAATTTTGCTAAGATTCCTCAACTCAAACAGAGTTTAGTTGTATTTTAACTTTCTTTAGAATTGCAATCAACGATTTCTTACAAGTAGTTCAGACTATATCTCTCACAAAGAGGATTTGATTACAATACAAAGCAGTCTAAACACTCACAAGGGTTTCTCTCTTTTCTCCTACAATCATAAGCAATATGACAATGAAGCTTGAGAGTATCTCTTTCTCTTTTTCTTTTCTTTTTTCTTTTCTTCAGCTCAGATGCATTCTTTTTCTTGAGCTCTTTCTCTTATTGTTTTCAAGATGAATATGTCATTGTAAGCTTTTCTTTTCTTATTCTCTTAAGCTACCCTCTTTATTGTCTTCTTGAGAGATGTTCTATTTATAGGCTTCATGGATATATGTCCATTAGACTAAGTTTGTAGTTTATAGTCTTGATACTTGTTCTTTCTATTTCTTCTTTTCACAACAGTCATTGCGTAAGTCAACTTTGTGAGAGCAAACATGTTTTTTTAGTCCTTTGCTGAAAGTAGGTTATATGATTGTTTTAGACTTTGCTTCAGTGAGGAACAATTTATGAATATCTTCTTTGTCTCTAACGTCCACTTTTTGATATTTGATCTATAGCACTAGGGCTGCATGTAGTATAACTTATCTGCATCATTAGAGTAAACTATGCATGCAACACATATGTATTTTCTTATCACTTTTGTTGTTTTTGAACGTTGAGCATTTAATGCTTGCTCAAAACAACAAAGTACCTTTTGATTTTCTACTATTGGGTAATATTTTTTTATTAAGCTTTTCTCTAAGGATACGGAGCATAAATATATACTTAATCATAAGATGAGGTACTTGTTAAGCTCATGGCATCGTTTAGTCAAGTATATGCTTCTTTGGTTTTTGTCTCTTTTTAGACAGATAACCTTTAGCTTGCTTAAACTTTCTTTCACGTTTTAATAATTAAGTCTTTAATATGTTTTGTCAGAGACATTGTCTCGACCTTTTTTATTTTCGAGAGGTTGAGTACCTATTCAAGGTATTTTGAGCATTGAGTGTTTAACTCATTCTCTCTTGGACACTTTTAACCATACCATCATTTAGCCATGCATTAGGGTGTTTTAGCTTAGATGTTTTTCTATTTCCTAAGACCTAAGTGTTTATCTAAGTTTTCTAAGTTTAGGGTTCAGACTCGAAGTCTTGTGTTTTAACCCTAGGTTATTTTTTTATTATTATTGGGTTTCAATATTATTTGATTAAATTTAGAAACATGAGAACTTTTAGGTACATAAACGATTTTGTCTTTAACAAAAGTTGATTCGCACAACGTACTGACATGAGTCTCACGAGAGGCACTTTAGTTGTTTTCTCTAAGGTCTTTCGTTCATAAGAAGGGGAAAACTGTCCTCCAAAATTTTTAATTGAATTTACTTAAGCACTTACCAACGACTTTAATCTATCGATAATGATGTATTAGTTTACTAACAACATTACTAGTGCATATTTTACACATATAGTTTATCGTTGTAATTACTGAATATCAACCATAATCTGTTGGTAAATATGCCTGTAACAACATATTATCAATGGAAAATAATCTGTTAATAAATATCCATCGGTTTATTCAATAATTCTTGTAGCGAATTATCACTAAATTGCATCTTTCAAGGCTATGAGATTTATTGGCTACTAGAAGAAAGCATCGATATACATTTTCATTGATAGTAGGAACACTTATAACTTTTTAGATGTGGATATGGTTAAGAAAATTAGATGTAAGGTGGAGATAATCGAAACCTATCAATGTATAGAAGTAGTTGATGGAAATAAAGTATTGATCACATCCATTGTGAGGTAATTCTAGTGATCTTAGGGATTAAATTTCTTGTTACCCTAGGCGACATTACTTGGAGATTTGAAAAACTCTTTATGTTATTCTACGTAGGAAAAGGTTGGTATTGTAGGGAGCTTCTTCATTGGGACATTTAGCAGACAATTTGGTAAAACCTTAATTAAAGGGATTTACTTGTCTATTCTACAAATGTATCATAAGGAAGAGGGGTTACTACTACAGTTACTTAAAACTCATGCTTCTCTGAATAATGTACCTAATGTTGCTAATCAACTTCTCCTACAATTTAAGGATATATTTCAAGCAGATAGTGGGTTCACTATGATTCTTGTGCAATAGTAGACCAGATCTATCGTTCATTGTGGGGCTGATAAGCAGGTTTATGGGGAAACCAAAGCAGACACACATGCTTGCAGCCAAGAGGGTGTTGAGATACGTCAAAGGCACTGCAGACTTTGGGATTCTGTTCCCGGTTGGAAGACACAAAATTGATGGAGAATGTCTGGAACTTGTTAGGTTCACGGATTCAGACAATGGTGGAGATTGTGTTGACAGAAAAAGCACATCAGGTTACTTGTTCATGCTAAATGGGTCTCCCATTTCTTGGTGTTCAAAAAAGCAACCAGTGGTGGCTCTGTCCAGTTGCGAAGCTGAGTATATTGCAGGCAGTTATGCAGCTTGTCAAGCGGTATGGCTGGAGGAGGTGCTGAGAGAGATGATGATTCCTGTGAAAACACCATTGCAGCTGTTGATAGATAATGCGTCTGCTATTAATCTCTCAAAAAATCCTGTGAGCCACGGTAGAAGTAAACACATAGAAGTGAGGTATCACTTTCTTAGAGATTTGGTGAGTAAAAGAAGAATTCAGCTAGTGTTGGCAGATACATTTACGAAGGCTATGAGTTTTGAGAGGTTCTGTTGGTTAAGGAAAGAAATTGGAATAAGATTTTTGTGTGAGTGTTAGACTTGAGGAGGTGTGTTGTGTATCAAGTCAAACTCTATTAAAAAAAAACTGTTAGCTTTGGCCCATTTACTTTCCTGTTATTTTTCTGTTATTTCCGTTTTGTATGTTGCATTGTATAAAAGCTGCATTGGCTTTTATCTGTTAATACAGAGAAGTATTCATTCACTCTTTCGTTGCTGTTAAAGTTCTCTTCCAATTCTCCAACAGATTTGGTATCCAGAGCAAGGTCAAAGTGTAGACCTGTGGTGCTTCAGAGGATCATAACACAGTGTGGTGTGCCTGCGTAGTGGTGAAGCAAGAAGAGAAGGTGACGGTCAAGACTTGAGTTCTTGCACAGAAGGTGTTTGTAGAATGGCGGGAAGCGATATCTCGACTGCAAATCTTCCAATACTCACGGAAAAGAACTGGACAAGGTGGAGCACGCAGATGAAAGTGTTGTTCAAGTTCCAAGAAGTAAGTGATGTTATTGAAGGAGATGTTGGTGATGGAGCAGCTGAAGGGCAGAAAGCTGCGTTCAAGAAAAAGGATAACAAAGCTCTCTTCATCATTCACCAGTGCGTTGATGATGTTCACTTTGAGAAGATCCAGAACGCTAGCACTGCCAGAGAAGCATGGAGTATACTTATGTGTTGTCACACAGGAGGGGAGAAGATCAAGAAGGTGAAGCTTCAAACCCTTAGAAGGCAGTATGAGTTACTGCAAATGGAGGACAGCAAAAGGATTGGAGATTACTTCAACAGAGTAATCACCATTGCAAACCGGATGAAAGGATGTGGGGAAATCGTCAATGATCTGATGGTTATGGAGAAGATCATGAGATCATTACCGAGGAAGTTTAATTACATAGTGGTTGCTATAGAGGAATCGAAAGATCTCTCGAAAATGAAGATTGAAGAGCTTCAAAGCTCTTTAGAAGCCCATGAAATGAGAATGATGGATACAGGTCCATCCAAGAATGATGAGCAGGCGCTGAAAGTGCATTACTCCAAGCATGATGATAGAAAGAAAACCAAGAAGTGGAAAGGGAAGCGATCAAAGGGGAATTGGAAGTCTGATAAAGACAAGACTGAGAATGGGTCTGCATCAGTGGAGAAAGATGGAAAGGCAGAGAAGAGTCATCATTCAAAGAAGGACAAAAGAAACATAAAATGTTTCAACTGCAGCAGATATGGACATTATGCATCAGAATGTCATGCAGACCAAGGAAAACAAAAGCAATATTAGTCTAAGGAAGCAAATGTCGTACAAGAGGATTCAGATTCAGAACCTCTAACTCTGATGGTGACTACTTCAGGTGAAAGCTCCAACTCTCAAGACGATATGTGGTATCTTGATTCAGGGTGCTCAAATCATATGACATATCATCGGGACTGGCTAATCAACTTTGATGAGACAAAGAAGAGTAGAGTCAAGTTTGGCGATGACAACACTTTGAGAGTTGAAGGCTTGGGAGATGTTGTGATTCAGAGGAAGAATGGGTCGCATGCGGTAATCATGGGTGTGATGTTTGTTCCAGATATGAAGTGCAACCTTTTGAGTGTTGGACAGCTGACCAAAAAGGGGTTTAAGGTGGTGATGGAGAGTAACAATGTTGAGCTCTTTGACAATGATAAGAACCTGATCTTGAGAAACAAGATCTCCAAGAACAATACCTTTTAGGTTAGTTTGGAAGCTGTAGATAACTCGAAGTGCTTGGCTGCTGTAAAGAACGATGACGAGAGCTGGCTGTGGCATTTTAGATATGGCCACCTTAACTTTAGAAGTCTGCAACAACTTAGTGCAAAGAAGATGGTCCATGGTTTGCTTGAGATTGCCCTACCAGAAACAGTGTGCGGAAATTGTATGGCGGGGAAACAAACGAGAAAACCGTTTAAGAATGAATTGAGAATGAGAGCAAAAGCTTGCTTAGGTGTGGTACATTCAAACATATGCGGTCCAGTTGAGGTGCCGACGATTGTTGGAAACAGATACTTCATCTCATTTGTCGATGAGTTCAATAGAATGATTTGGGTGTATCTTATTAAGGCGAAGAGCGATGCACTGGAGACGTTTGTTCGATTCAAAACAGATGTGGAAAGAGAAAGTGGGAATCAACTGAAGATACTCAGGACAGACGGTGAAGGAGAATACACCTCTGTGGCTTTTGAAGATCACTGTCGGTTGCATGGGATTGTACATGAAGTCACCGCCCCATACACTCCTCAGCATAACGGACTTGCAGAGAGGAGGAATCGCATGATTTTCGATTTAGCCAGAAGTATGCTGAAGGGAAAGGATCTACCACGAAAGCTGTGGGGCGAGGCGGTGTCCACAACTGTTCACATACTTAACAGGTGTCCCACGAAGAGGTTAGAAGGGAAAGTTCCACTTGAGGCGTGGACAGGAGAAAAACCGACAGTTGGCCACCTAAGAGTATTTGGCTCACTCGCACACATGCACGTTCCAGATCAGAGACGATCGAAATTGGATGATAAAAGCAAAGTGATGGTGTCCGTTGGCTATCATCCAACTGGGGCGTACAAACTCTTTGACCCAGTTGAAGAAAGGGTTACGTTGAGCAGGGATGTTGTGATTCTGGAAGACCAACGCTGGGATTGGAACCAGAAGCATACCAGTTTGAGGAAAACCAGCATAATGGGGAATGTTGATAATTCCATTCTAGTGGAATCGGAGTGAAAGTCAGAGAATAGGAGACACATGCAAAGTGATGAAGTTAACAGACCACGAAGACGGAGGGTACAACCACAGAGATTCGATGAATGCGAAGTCTACTATGATGCACAAATAGGCGATGAAGGTGATTTTGTGTACATGGCGTTACTGGCTGGGGCAGAACCCATAGATGAATCTGAAGCTCTAAACGAACCCGTGTGGCGAAATGCTATGAGAGAGGAAATAGAATCCATCGAGAAGAATGAAACCTGGCAGCTTGTTAATCTTCCACCCGAGAAGAAGAGTATCGGCGTGAAATGGGTGTTCAAGAAAAAGTTGAAGCCTGATGGATCTGTCTCGAGGTACAAGGCGCGTTTGGTGGCAAAGGGTTTTCTCCAGAGACAAGGCTTAGACTTCAATGAGGTATTTGCACCAGTTGCTAGGATGGAGACCATTCGATTGGTGATAGCAGTGGCCTGTGCAAGGAGGTGGACCTTGTTTCAGCTTGACGTAAAGTCCGCGTTTCTCCATGGTCCACTGGAGGAAGAAGTGTACATCCAGCAACCACCTGGATTCATCTGCAAAGGTAAAGAGCAGTATGTGTACAAGTTGAGGAAAACACTATACGGGTTGAGGCAAGCTCCCAGAGCTTGGAACAAACGCATAGATACATTCTTGATTAAACTTGGTTTCACGAGGTGTGTTGTGGAACATGGTGTGTATATGAAAAAAGGCGAGGACGATGAGTTGTTGATCATTTGTCTGTACGTGGATGATCTACTTATCACAGGTTCAAATCCAGTGATAATAAACGGGTTGAAGAAGCTTATGCAGTCAGAATTTGAGATGACAGACTTGGGCAAGCTAAGCTACTTTTTGGGTATGGAATTCACCTATACTACAACAGGTTTGATCTTGCATCAGAAGAAGTACGTAAAGGAGCTGTTGGAACGATTTAATATGTTGGGATGCAACTCAACAAGGAGTCCAATAGAGGTGAATTTAAAACTGACAAATGATGAGAATGACGCAGATGCTGAAGAAACCATGTTTAAGCAGATAGTGGGTTCACTATGATTCTTGTGCAATAGTAGACCAGATCTATCGTTCAGTGTGGGGCTGATAAGCAGGTTTATGGGGAAACCAAAGCAGACACACATGCTTGCAGCCAAGAGGGTGTTGAGATACGTCAAAGGCACTGTAGACTTTGGGATTCTGTTCCCGGTTGGAAGACACAAAACTTATGGAGAATGTCTGGAACTTGTTGGGTTCACGGATTCAGACCATGGTGGAGATTGTGTTGTCAGAAAAAGCACATCAGGTTACTTGTTCATGCTAAATGGGTCTCCCATTTCTTGGTGTTCAAAAAAGCAACCAGTGGTGGCTCTGTCCAGTTGCGAAGCTGAGTATATTGTAGGCAGTTATGCAGCTTGTCAAGCGGTATGGCTGGAGGAGGTGCTGAGAGAGATGATGATTCCTGTGAAAACACCATTGCAGCTATTGATAGATAATGTGTCTGCTATTAATCTCCCAAAAAATCCTGTGAGCCACGGTAGAAGTAAACACATAGAAGTGAGGTATCACTTTCTTAGAGATTTGGTGAGTAAAAGAAGAATTCAGCTAGTGTACTGCAGCACTGAAACTCAGTTGGCAGATACATCTACGAAGGCTATGAGTTTTGAGAGGTTCTGTTGGTTAAGGAAAGAAATTGGAATAAGATCTTTGTGTGAGTGTTAGACTTGAGGAGGTGTGTTGTGTATCAAGTCAAACTCTGTAAAAAAAAACTGTTAGCTTTGGCCCATTTACTTTCCTGTTATTTTTCTGTTATTTCCGTTTTGTATGTTGCATTGTGTAAAAGCTGCATTGGCTTTTATCTGTTAATACAGAGAAGTATTCATTCACTCTTTCGTTGCTGTTAAAGTTCTCTTCCAATTCTCCAACATAAAGAACTGAAAATAAATGAACAACAATAAAACAATGAAAGAAAAATTAGAAAACTCATTTGCATTAAAAACTGGAAATCAAACCTGGTTTTAATACAAAATACAGTCTTGATTTCCATTGCTCACATTGTAGTCTAAGACAGCCAAGAACCTAAAAGTAAATGCTCTCTAAAACTCATAAAACTAAACTAAAGAAAACTAAAACTAAAACTCACTAATGAAATATATGTAATGGATAACGGTGTTTAATGAAGTCTAGTTAATTCCGTATATAAGCTTGATTGCTACTTAGACTTGGAAAACTGTATTTTATAGGCCATATTATTAACTGTGAACAAAAGGTAAACTTCCCAAACTATCCTAGCTTTAGTTACAAGTGACCTCAGTAACAAGTCAACATTTTTAGCTCTTCCAAAAGTCATATGCTGGCTCAGGTCAATCATCCATGGAGAAGTTATCCATTTGAGTTCCAAATGGCTGTTCCAAGTTGCCAACAACTTCTCCAACCAGTTTCAAGTGTCCAGACAAGGTTCAACTCCTTGTTTTAACTTCCTCTACAGTCTGTTTCACTTGCCACAACTAGGTGTATGTTTCTACTGTCCATTCCAGCTCCAACTTTTCAAAAGGCACTACAATAAGAATCAATTTAGGCAACAACATAAAATTGTGGCATAAAGTATAAAATTGTGACAAAGTTTAGACAACGACTTTTTTAGCCATGGTCTAGGTTTGCATGACAGTAGGTTAGGCTATAGATTTTATATCACAATATTTTCAAAATTGTTGCTTAAAGTCCTAGAAACAACCACGGTTTCCAGTAGGCTTTAGAGCACACTTATATGTGTTGCCTTTTGGTTTTGGCCAAATGTATTAAATTGTTGTTTTATGCAAAATAAGTATATCTTTTTTTGAATAAATTGCTTATACAAGACTATTAAAATGTAAACTTTTATTTTATAGTGTACAAATTTTTTCAACATGTTATAGATTTTGATAAAAATTAATTAACTATAATTCAATACAAAGAATATATTGATGTAAACAGCCAAATTCAACGAAAACCAAGATTTGTACGAAAAATTGTCCAACGAATGGGAAACTACATGATGGCAGTCATGCTATTTCAATATAACTCTACATTCTCCTCTATCATGTTTAACAATGAAAGCCACTGTCTTAGCTCAATGAATGGGTATAGGACTCGAAAACTTGAGGCTTCCTTCAGGCCAAGCCAGAATTTAGGGCTCCATATCCAGCTTGAATGATCAGTAAAGATCAGTTCCCTAATGTTCCAACTCCTTCCTTGAGTGTCACTTGCAGGTCCCCAATTAATACAGGTCTCTTTCCTTCACGTTCTTTAACGTTGATGTTTTCACACTAACACTGGTGAAAAAAAACCATTCTCTTTTCATCATAATAGGTTTATATTATGACGGAGTTTTGCAAACCAATTATAATATGTAATGCAAACTTGTAAATAATTTTAATATGTATTATGACGGAGTTATAAAAATCAATCATAATAAAAATGTGGTGATAAACTTTTTAAATAAGTTTTAAATATATTGTAACTTGGTTTTGGCAGCTGTAATAATACATTAGAGGAGTAGAAAATTTTGATAATATATTATAACTGGTTTTGAAATATCAGTCATAATATCTCTCTTGAATTTTAGTCCCGCAGTGTCCTAGTCTTTCTCGGTGCTGGCAAACCCTAATTCTCTCTCAGAGTCCAGTCCATTGATGGCTTCGCAAATGGCGATCTCTTCCGCATGTGTTCCGTTCTCTTCCCCAAACTCTCTTTCCTCATCAAAACCATATCCACTTTCCCGTACTCTTCCAGGAGCCTCAGCTTGCGGATCCCGCTCCTCTCCCTCCCAATCCCGCCTCCGACAGCCCTTTCTACTACCAAAACTGGCGCATCTCTTCCTCTCTTTATTTCTTTCTCCTTTGAAACCCTCCCTTCCTGAGAGATCGGTTTTTCACAGCCACAAGGTACTTTGATTTTGTGTTTCTGTTGGTCTACATTTTCGTTTCATGCAATGCATTTCATTCTCTTTGATGTTCTCGGTGCGTTGATTGTGTTATTTGCTTTTCTTCTTTAGTTTACAGGTGCCTTTACATATTCTAGGGTTTTACGGTTTTGCGTTTAGCTGTGCCATACGCTCGAATTGAACTAAGTTTTGAGATATGAGTGTTTGAGAAACAAAAGAGAAAAGAGAAGGGAGAAGAGAGAGAAGGATGTCGTCGTTGACGAGCATGTTTGGGTGTGGAGTGGTAGTGCGTCGTCGTTTTCATGTTTTTTTTCTTTCTCTGTTTTATTCAAGCCTCATATTATACTCTTTAAACATTTTATCTTATATTTCGTGTTTTAATCTCAAATGAAACTTTTCATCTGTGCATTTGTTTTGGATGAATTCACTTTTTGAGGTATGGGGAGCACGCGTTATAGAGAATTCGATTAATTTGCGAACTAATGGTTTGGTTTTCCAATTCAGCTATTAGACTAAAACTAGACACTCTTCCTACACACTTAGGAACACTTTGAAACTTCCTTTACCTTTATATTTCTGAATTCTTATAGACAAATGTTCTTTTTGCACTACTTTTCTTCTTACCGTTTTCTTTTTCAAATTTTTTGCTACTGAACTGATTTGGTTTCATTGGAGTTGTATGATATGTTATTATGTTTTGGTTCTTATTATGGTGCTGGACTCTGTCGCATGTATATCCTTTCCAACCTACTCCAACACCGGTGCCAACACCCCTGGCTGGTTGGATGTCAAATCCAACAACTATTGCACATCCTGCAGTCTCCGGTGGAGCTATAGGTCTTGGTGCACCGTCAATCCCGGGTATTATATTCTTTTGCTTTCTTTCGTTCTCTAACTCTTAATGACTAGTTGAAGTTAGGATGTTGTTTGGTTTATAATCTTTGACCTCTGATGTTTTATTGCCTCTGATCTTTAACCTCTGATGTTTTCTTGATGCAATGTATTCACTAAGGCCTTTAAAGTGTGGGATCTTAGTGCTTGTTTAATGCCCTTTCAGGTTGCCTTTCTCACCTTATTTGTTGATTACCAAACCCTCAGAACTGTTGAGTTTGCAATGATTGAAAACAAAACTAATGATAATCAATTCAGGCTGCTCTTGTCAAAGATCCAGGTGTTTCTGTCAATCGTGTGATTTGGAGTCCTGATGGGGCTTTATTTGGTAAAAGCTTTTTAATTCTTCGTGATTTTTGTGATGTGAGTAATGTATACTGTCAAAAGTCAACTAAAGGAGTCTCTCATTTATGAGTTTTTCTATTGAGCAGGAGTTGCTTACTTAAGGCACATTGTTCAGATATACTCTTAACATGGCGGGGATGAAGTCCGACAGCATTTGGAGGTATATGCACATGCAAACACTTGTACAATGAAGAGTTCTTTTTGCTTAATTTAGGTTTTATTGACTCCTTTGTGTAATTGTTTACTTGAACTTAAATAGGTTGATGCTCATGTCGGTGGAGTTAATGATTTAGCATTTTCACACCCGAATAATCAGTTATGTGTCATTACCTGTATTGATGATAAGACCATTAAGTAGGTCTGCCAAATTTTGAGCTTAGTTTTATGATGTGAAGATAACATGTGTCTAACTAAGTTATTCAACTTAAGGTTTGGGATGCTGCTTCTGGAGCAAAACAATATACCTTTAAAGGTCATGAGGCTCCAGTTTATTCTGTCTGTCCACATTATAAAGAAAACATTCAGGTACATGTTGACTTTGATACCCAATGGGAAAATGCTGGTTGAGTTTGTTGCTATATGATTCCTTTAGTTGTATTGGTAGAATGCCCTATAGAAAATCCTTTGACAAGGGAACTAATTTGTTTTCTTATTGAAACTCTATATGCTATAGTTCATCTTTTCCACGACATTAGATGGAAAGATAAAAGCATGGTTGTATGATAATTTGGGATCTCGTGTTGATTATGATAATTTGGAATTTTTTGGGGGATATGGCGGTCCTATGCGATCATACGGGAGGATGTATGATAGCTTATACTTTGACGATGTGAGTATTTACATCTAATAATTTTATAAGCAGTACACACACACACACACACACACACATATATATATATATATATATATATATATATATATATATATATATATATATATATATATATATATATATATATATATAAAAATTTGGGCAATATGTCAAGAAACATTGAAGTATAATCTAGTTTCATGTTTCTGCTTTTGATTATAAATTTTTTTTCCAGTGGGGTTATGGAATTGGGAGACCATCAAGAGCAGATTGGAGGTATAGACCATACTAGTAGGGACACAACTAATTGGTGACAGCGAACTTTGGTAGTGCTATTTAATCCTGATTTATAAAGTTGTAAGAACTATGGATTGAATTTATACAATAGTATCACAACCATTCTTATTTTTTTTTTCTTTTTCTTTTAGTCATTTTGAGAAGTATGGCGATATAACATATCTGTACATGCCAAAGGTAGGTTGTTCCTATTTGATTGTTATCCACGCAGAATTTAAATGCAGTTTGTATGCATATTTATTTCTTTTTTGTATGTATGCTCGTTGTTGAATTCACATTTATGGTTGTGCACATAAATTGCAGAGTTTCGTCTATTGTACATTTTTCTTAATTATGGATAATTTGCCATTTCTTCCTACAGGATCAAGGCTCCTAAACACATCTTGGAATTGGTTTCATCACTTTTGCAAGTGCAGGTTGACATCTATATCAGCATGTGTGCTCTAATTTTAAGTTTCTGCATATTTAATCTACTTTAGCCATCAGGATCTTGGGTATCACTTGGAATTTTTACATACCTGTACTATTTTTGTTTACTATTTTGGTTTTTGGACTTCTGAAATATTGTGGATGGGATGTCCCGATCACTGTAAGAAACATATTTTCTTGTACAGATTCTGTGGAGGCTTTGATGTCAGAAACCCATGAACTGGGAGGTTCTGCGGTGGTGGTTGATCGAGCAACACCTAAGGCAAGAGTTTTTATTTTTTATAACCTGTCATTTTATACAAGTTATCCACAATATAGAGAAATTGTGAGGATGATCTCGTCTATTGTTTGGTCGTGGAGGTGAAGGAGATGTTGGTCAAAGGATTCGGGATGAAATACTTGTTATTCAGGTATATTTGATTTTTTTTTCTATAGCGTCTGCATATTTCCCTCTTTGCTGCATATGGATTAATCTTACGCAAAATTTCTATTAGAATAATTGCAAAGGTGGAAAGATGGAGGAATGACACCAGAAATTACACAATAATACTAACCCTGATGATGTTGTGATCTGTCAGGTAATGTATTAAATTTAATATATATATATATATATATATATATATATATATATATATATATATTATATATAAGATTAATACTTAAAAAATTTTTGTTTCAGGATCAAAATAATATATTCTAATATTATAAAATAGATATCAATATCAGTTAGGTTATTAACAAAGTAACAATCATATTTATTCTAATATTATAAAATAGATATCAATATCAGTTACTTGCTCAAATAGATACACAATTTTTATGTCATTTGTTATAAGAATGAGCCAATATTGAATAACATCAAGTGAAATAGTGGGGTAAGTAACAACCAGTAATTGTTAAGAACTGATCGTCAATACTGCAAATCTTCATAAAATTCTTTAGGATGAACTCCTACAATAATAAAGAAAAATTCATTAAAAGGAAAAGCATTAAAGAAAGGAGCCTGTTTATTAAACACCAATTGTTTCAGTTAATGATAGGTTTATAGGAGCCTTAAGAAACAAGATGGAGTTAGACACTTAAGTTTCTTAATTTTGATGACTTCCTCCTTTCCTTAAATGAATCTATCCTCTTTGATTTTTTTTCCTTAAAAGAGGTTCTGTGATTCTTTTGCTGCTACCATTAGCCATCAATTCTGTCTAATGAGTGACATGGTCAATCAAAGACAGGTGAACTTCTACGGCAAGTGCGTTAGTTACTTCCACTGCTCACAGCCTGTCCTGTTCACACAACTATATTGATTACTCCACTCCAATATCATATATTCATAGCACCTAAAATCAAAGTTTAAATGTTATTAAAGAATCAAAACTCAACACAACACTAGAAAATTTTGAAAGTTTTAACTATGCTATTTACTGTCAACACCCAATTTCGTCTGGGTCAATAAGCAAATAAAAATAGAGAATATTAATTAATAATGGGTAAAAAAAAGGAAGAATAAAATAATAAAATAAATTTCCTTATATATATATATATATATATATATATATACTACAAAAAAATGTTATTTAGTGAAGGTTTTTTTCTTTCGATTTACGGGGGTTTTCACCCTCTGCAAAGTAATTTCCGGTTGTTGCAGTTTAAGTCGCCACAATCTATCTGCGGGAGTTTTCTGCAACTCCTGGTATCACATTCAATTTGCGGAAGTTTTTCTGTGGAGGGTGAAAACCTCCTTTGTTACTAGCTATTATTTTGTGAGAGTTTTTAACCTCCTTTATTTTCAACTATTTGATCACAAAAAATTTCTATATTTTTAACACTATTTTTGTTTGATGATTATTAAAATATACACCTAATATCATTTTTCCAATGGCCCCTTGACATTTCAAGTTTTTTCATTTCCAATAAGAAAGGATTGGATTCCATGACAATGGATGTTATTGTCTATAATAACTACCTATTTCCACTAACTTCTTTTTTTTCTTTTTTTTTTCAATTTCAAAATTGATTAAATTTAAATTTTTTTTAAAATTATTAAATACCAAACAAATATGCTTCCTCAAAATAAAAAAAAAATGATACCATAGAACAAGGAAAGGAATTTAGAAAATAAATTAAAAAACAATTGTACAATTATAGCAGTAAGCTAGAAGAAAAGTAGTTAAAACAATGTTAACCAAAATTTATATTAAATTGATCCAGTTTCTACACTTTTTTTTTTCACTTCTCTGAACTTAGCAGAATGACATGATAGGCTAGAAGTCAATGTAATCCCAGTGCAGAAGTAGTTTCGTTTCAAAGAGAGAAATGTTACTCAATTCAAAATAAACTAGGTATAGTTTTATCCTAAAATAATATCATAAACTCCCTAAATATTACTTCCACAATATAATTGTCTTGTATCCAAAGGAGACTCTGGCTCATTTGCATCACCAGCTTGCTGAAATAATATAAAAAAAATTAAATAAAATAAACTTAATTACATGTACTCACATTTTTAAAATAATATATAAATTTTTTTTAAAATAATATATAAAAAATTAATCAAATAGAATTCAGTTTTAAAAGTAATTATTCAAATTATAGTAGTTTTCATATAAGGTAGCTGAAACAAAAAATTAGAATGTCATCATGGTTAAACCTTGCTTAACGTTATTCATCAAGAGGGTGCCAAAGGAAAAAAAATCAATTCCACCTCTCATGTATCAGTTCTCCTTATGATTACTGAAGAAGAGATGCTTTGGGAAAAATTAACGCAGCTAGTAACTTCGGTTATTATAAGTTTTATTTAATTAAGAAATTTGTTTCATGGTTATAAGATGCATTCAATTCAAGGGATTATGCCTAAAGGGGAAGGAAGCCAAACTTTTCTTCTCCAGTTTTGCCTTTACCCCTTTAATAAGCAATTATCTAAACTTGACATGTTCAATGGACAGACTTAAGAATTATTTATTTACAAACTCTAAACATTATTCCCATAATTTACGTGAAATATATTCACCCTTGGGGTCTAAGTGTGTAGTAATTCTTTTGCAACATGGATTATAGTACTGTATATATCATTAGATATTTCTATACAAGTTCAGTCAATCCTACAAGTTTTCCAAGTCAATAAAAAGTAATTAGTTACTTCATATGATTAAATAAAATATGTTAGAAAAGCACGACTTATCAACATCTATTAAACTCGTTTTCTAAACTCAGTTACATGTGCTCACAGTAATTATAGTATATCAAGCATAGTACTTATACTTATTTAGTAACTTACTTGTGGTTGAGGATCAAAGAAGGTAGCCAATTCATCATGAATCTTTCCTTCCTTCATTATCATGTATGCTTTCAGCGCACCCAAGGTGGTTTAAACCTGGGATTCTAAATTCATGTACTTCTATTCCCACTGATTAGAAGATGTTGATGATGTGATAGTACCAAATGAACTAATGCTTAAATCTGAAAGTCGCATTCTAGTATTTCTGAATGAGTTAGTAGGAGTTGCAACCAAACCCATGCATCGCACTCTCCCATAATGGTCTGGGCCTAACAATCTACCAACAACATCATGAGGGGAAACCTGTGATTCATCAGTAGTGCTTTGACTCAAACTCACTTCAATTTGTTCCTATAGGCATATAACAAGTTGTAGTTAAAGATCTAAATATTGAAGCATAATGTTTGAAAACATCATATTATAGTAAAACTAACCGCTATAGCCTTTGTCGCCTCATTTACAAATGAGCCTTCTTTTCTTTTATGAGTTTCAATATATAAACTCTCCATGACTAGGGAGCTGTCCACTTTCCAAAAGCTAAATAAAAGGCTAAGTTAAAATAAATAGTAAATTTTGTAAAATACTAAACTATGCCTCTAGCTTGCCATTTCACAAACCCACATTTGGGGCATGGACATCAAATTGTGTATCTAGAGGCCCCATTCTCAAAAGCGAAATCTAAGAATTTTTCTAAATCAATTGAGTATTCAACTGTATTTCGGGGCTTAGTTATCCAAAATTTATCCATTCGAAATTATTCCTAAACAAAATGAAATACACTATACATGAAAATGAATACAATATTCATGAAAAATACAAACAAATAATGACTTATAAAAAATGAAATACTTGCTTCTAAATGGATTGAAATACTTATCTCTACTAACCTTGATAACTGTGAGATTGCAATACTTAAAGAGAAACCTGCAACATCAATTCTGAAATAGGAAAATGATCACTGAGGAAAAAAAAGAAGGAAATGTGAAGTTGGAAGAGAAAGATAGTTTAATTTAATTTCAAAAGTCACGAGATTTCAATACAAAGCCAGATTTAAATCTAAGTGGCCCCTGTAAAGAATTGGCTTCCGACAAAATGCAAGAACCTCATTTGATGTATAGCACAATATTACCTAATGAGAAATGCCTTCAACTGTTGTCACTATTGCAATATCTAAACGTGTCACACTATGGTGATATACAAATATTATATGTTGTTAATTTATAAAAGATATAATATCATAAATGTTTTGTTATGCTCCATCAACTGTCATTTCTCTGATTGTCTTGGATTTTTATTCTTAACAATGGCTTTGTGTGCTTCCAGAAAAAGGATCACCTCATCTGTGTTGTTCAATATATAAAGATGCGCTTGCAACAATTCTTCGCGATCTTTTGTCAACACATTGACACCTCAGATGCTTTTACTTGTAGAAATTTTATTCAACCATGATGTGCGAGAAACTCCGATTGGATTCGTTGATGTCATGTAATCTGAACAAAACTCGATACTTTCTTCAGCAATATACCTTTCAATCATTGAACCTTCAGGACGATATGGATTTTTAACGTACCCTTTCAAAATCTTCATATAACGCTCAATAGGATACATCCATCTTAAGTATACCGGTCCGCACAACTTGATTTCTCTAACCAAATGAACAAGTAAATGTACCATGATGTCAAAAAAAGATGGAGGGAAAAACATCTCTAGTTGACACAAGATGATAACAATCTCGCTTTGAAGTTCATCTAACTTTGTAGGATCGATGGCTTTACTACATATTGACGAGAAAAATGAACACAACCTGTTTATGGTCTGCCTAACATTTTTGGACAAAATTCCATGAATAGCCACCGGTAACAACTGTTGCATTAAGACGTGGCAATCGTGAGACTTCATGCCAACAAGCTTTAAGTCCTGCAAAGACACTAAACTCTTCATATTTGAAGAGTATCCTTGTGATACTTTGATACTCTTTAAACAAAGACAAAAACTTATCTTCTCTTGTCTAGACATTGTGGAACATGTAGGGGGCAAATAAGTACGTTTACCAATCTCCTTGGGTGCCAACTCTTCTCGGATATTCATGTCAACCAAATCCAAATGAGCATTCACTCCATCTTTTGTCTTTCCCTGAATGTTGAGTAGTGTACCAATCAAGCTATCACACACATTCTTCTCTACATGCATCGCATCTATGCAATGTCGAACATCTAACTTTGACCAATATGGAAGATCAAAGAATATTGATTTCTTCTTCCAAGGGGTCGTTACAGATGACTTCTTCGATGTTTTCCCAAATACATGATGTATTTTATTAACTTTTTCAAGAACTTGAAAGCTAGTAAGTGGATTTGGTGCTTCGTCCCTCTCTTGATCTCCATTGAATGCTTTTTTTAACCTTCGATATGGATGATTACGTTTTAGAAATCTTCGATGACGCAGATACACCGTCTTTCTTCCATGTTTCAATTGATGACCTGTAGTGTTTTCTTCACAGATAGGACATGCTTTATGACCATTAACACTGTATCCTGACAAATTACCATAAGCAGGAAAGTCATTAATGGTGCAAAATAACATTGTACGCATCACAAAACTCTCAGAAGCGAATGAATCAAATATTTCAACCCCATCAACCCACAAAAACTTCAAGTCTTCAACCAGTGGGCTTAGATAAACATCTATGTCATTTCCAGGCTGCTTTGGACCAGATATCATCATAGACAACATCATATACTTCCTCTTCATGCACAATGCAGGAGATAAGTTGTAAATTATCAATATAACTAGCCAACAACTGTGATTGGTACTCATATTACCAAATGGGTTCATTCCATCAGTGGCTAAACCAAGTCTAAGATTTCTACACTCTTGACCAAATTGGGGGAATTGTTGATCAATATTTTTCCATTGCTCTGAATCAGCTGGATGACGAAGCAACCCGTCAATTTTTCTCTCATTTGCATGCCATCTAAGGTTTTTAGCATCTTTGGGAGTCGCAAACAAACGCTTAAGTCTGGGCACTATTGGAAGGTACCAAACTACTTTCAAAGCAGATCCATTTTTTTCTATTTGACCATTATCTTCACTGTTGGTTTTTGACTTGTATCGTGATGCGCCACATTTTGGACACTTTGTCAAAAATTCATACTCTTTCCTGTATAAAATGCAGTCATTGGGACAAACATGTATCCTTTTATATTCCATACCCATCGGACAAAGAATTTTCTTCGCATCATAATTACGAGTGGGTAATGTATTTCCTTCTGGCAACATTTCATTCAACATTTCCTTCAAATTCATCAGCCTTAACACCGCTGACAAACGTGTGAACTTAGTTGAACCGACATACAAAGGTGTTTCCGCATCAGTCGACATCGTCTCGTACACATGAACCTTGGCAAAATTTTCTGCGCCAACATCGCGGATCATGTCCTCTAATTTGTCTTCATCCGGTCGATCTTCTTCCATGGTGGAATCAATAACATTTTCGGTTTGGGAGTCAGTCGGAAAGTGCATTTCTTCGTCGTGCCATATCCATGTTGTATAGCATCTTAAAAAACCATCACAGATAAGATGTTCTCTAATTTGGGTTGCGTTCAACTTTCTCCCATTCAAACAGTTCACACAAGGACATCTAAATTTCACTTCATCATCACTTCTCCCCTCGTTACGTTGCGCAAATTGTATAAATTCCTCTACACCTCTCTCGTACTCAGCACTAATGCGTGGTAAATTAATCCAATTTCGATCCATTCCTAAATATATAATAATATTAACAAATAATAATAATAATAATAGAAGAAAACTAACAAACTAATTTTACATGCTAAACATAATCAGCTAGTAAATTATGTTTTGACTAATATCCAAATCAAATTATGTTTTGACTAAAATCATTTCATATATATAATTTCAATATTTATATCATTTTAAATTTCATGAATAAAAAAATATAAATAATTTATTTTTTAAGCTACCAAAAACCTATAACAATTAATCAATACTAAATGCAAACAATGAAAAGTGCCTTCAAAATTCAAGCAAGGAGTAAATAAATAACAGAAAAGTCCTTGCTATCCAATCCTCAGTGGAGACAAAAAAGCCAGAATGATGAATACATATACCTATACATATCGAATTTGCAGACCAGGATTTAAATATGAAGTTCTATAGTTACATTTGATATTGTTCAGACTACAAGGCGATATATACCTGCGAAGAAGGGCGGTGCAACAGAGAAACAAGGCGCGACGGGGAAGAAGGTCGCGCCGAAGAAGCGTCGCGCCGGAGAATCAGTGGTGCAGCGGCGTCGAAGTTGAATGGCGGACGTGGCTGACGAAGGAATGGTCGGCGTCGTGGAGGCTGTCGAAGATCGCGGCGAAGAGAGAAAACTGTGAATCTGTGAAGAAGAAACTATGAATCGCGTGAAGACGAAAACTGTTCAACTCTTTTTTTTAACTTAACTAAACCATCTACCGCGGTTGTATAGATAACCGCTGTCATATATCACATTATGCCGCGGTTGTGCGCGAAACCGCGACATATTTGCATTAAAAAAAATTCAAAACTAAATGGTAATGGCAATTTTGAAAATTTTAAGAACCGTTTATGCCACGGTTTCCCGCCAACCGCGGTAGATGCTCTACACATAGGTCGCGGTTCCCTGGACAACCGCGGCCTATTCCCCAACGTTCAGAAGAAACCTCTGATATACCCCCTGCAGTTAATTAAAGGCGCTGACGTGTTCAGAAGAATCGACCGCGGTTCTGTGGATAACCGCGACATAATACTCAACGTTCAGAATCCCCCAACTGTCTTCCCAACTGCCTTTTGGGGAATGTCAGAGGCAGCAGGGGAATATGCCGCGGTTGGCCAGAGAACCGCGGCCTATTCCCCAATGTTCAGAAGAAACCTCTGATATACCCCCTGCAGTTAGTTAAAGGACTGACGTGTTCAGGGGAATAGGCCGCGGTTCTGTGGATAACCGCGGCCTATTCCCCCTACTTGCTGACATTTATTGCAGGGGCTGACATTCCCCATCAGTCAGTCCCTGCAATAAGTTGGCAGGGGAAAATGAGAATCGACCGCGGTTATCCATACATCCGCGGCATATTCCCCTGTGATTAAATTTTTTTTCCTGACGTGGAGTCAAATGTGATGATTGACTAGGGTATATGTCGCGGTTAACGGGTGAACCACGGCATATAAGTTTGATTTATTTACAAAACTGCCACCGCGCAGCATTATGCTGCGGTTTCTAGTGAACCGTAGCATAATGTGCGCTGTCTTATCCCTCTTTTTTACTAGTGAGTGACAATTTTTTTTATTTTTCAAAAAATAAAAATAAAAGAATAAAAAATAAATAGAAAAAATATTTAAAAAATTCAAAAAAAAAACAAGAGTTGACTCGCAGTACACTGTTTAAGGTGTTAGTACAGAACTAACAACAAGAACCTAATTGTTTCAATTTTTCAAAAATAGAGACACAATTAAGACCAAAAAAAAGGTGAGGAACCTAATTGAGAAAAGTTACCGAAAATAGGGACTATCCGAACCATCCACAACTTGCAGACTTCAATTCATACTACTTTTATTGCTGCTTAACACTATACGAACCATACCGGAGGCAGAGTACATAACTAATTACATATCAAACAGAACATCATAAAGCATAAGAACATAACAACAGAGTCAATAGATGCATACAGAATTTTATACAAAAACCGATAGCAAGCACACCTTTGTAGAAGTATTTTCATATTGCCTTCCATGCCATTTATACCCTCTAAATTCCTATGTCCTCTCAGAAAACCCTTTGTATTACCTCATAGATTTTATATATTATTGGATTAAGACAGCAATCTAACTACAAGAATTTCGCTGATTATCGAAGGTTTATTACCGAAGGCCTTGGGGCTGTCGGTAAATGTTGTTTTCCGACGGTCAAAATGAGAATTACCGAGGGGCATGGTGAAATGTAATTACCGAAGGCCACGAGAGCATTACCGAGGGGTTTGTGGCCTTCGGTAAGAGGCTAGACACCTTAAACTGAATAATTGGGGTTATTGTAAGAGGTCGTCCCCAATTTCGTAAGACAGGCCTCTCCATTGTCGTCCCCAATTTCGTGTTGCACCCCATTCTCTCCCTTTCCTTTCTCGTCCCCAATTGAACTACCATTGTGCTTACCATTCTCTCCCTCTCCCTTTCCCGTCTGTCCGGTGGCATTGGGTGGTTAGGGTTCACTTGGCAAACCTTCCCCATAGTGGTGTTCAAGTGTTTCTTCCACCAGTGCGTTGGCGTTGCTGTGAGAGGGTGGTCCGTTAACATCACGGCGTGTGGAGGTTGCTGTCAGGAGGATGCTACCGTGACGTGAGGGTTCTTGTCTTCGTCAATGGAGGCTATTGGGAGACCATTGCGTCGAGGTATGTTCTTTATGTCTGAATGCAGTAGGTGTTGATGTCGCTAAATGAATCAATAAACCTGACAACACTTGCATTCCATGTGTTAGGGTGAGCTTGAGAAGGGCTTTGAATTGTTTCGAAAAAGGGATGAAGAGAGTATAAGGAGAAGACGTGACCACTGACCAGCAAAGGAAAGCAAAGGGAAAGGTATGGGTACCTAATTTCGTATGGTCTTGGATGGTTTGGAACTGATTGTGAAGTATGTAAGGGGTCTGCTCTTATCTTGACATTAAAATATTATCCACTTGCATGACAAGTACCTGGCATATGTGAATGATTGTTTCCAGAATCACACTCTTTTTCACAAGGTTTTGAATAGAAGTGCCTTTAATTATGTTGGATTGGTATGTGTACTTGCTAATATGAATGTTTTAATCATATAGGCTCTTAAAGAGGTTTTAATCTAAATGTTTTAATCTGAATGTTTTAAAGAGGCTTTCGCCCTTCGGTAATTACCGAGGGCCAAAAGTCCTCGGTAATAGTTAGCGACATGGTATTTATCGAGGGACTTTCGACCGTCGACGGGCCCTCGTAATGAGTCTTTACCGAGGGCTTTTGGCGCTTTCCGAAAGATTATGGCCTTCGGTAATACCCTTTATTAAGTATAGGAAAATTCTGTAGGGAATTTTTAAATTGCGAAATATTTACATATATTGAAATTCTATTAATAATTTAAAATTTTTACTTTTTCATAATATAAAAAGTAAAACTAGTACCCAAATAAAATAATTAAAATAAAAAGTAGTGTACTAGTAGAAAAATACCTATAAAAGAGACAAATATAAAAAGTAAATTATAAATTTAGTAAAAATTATATTAATTTGTAACATAAATTACTACTTAATGTTATTTAATTTAATTAATATTCTAGATTGACGAAGCGAGACATGAAGTAGAAAGAGTAAAAATATCAATTTAAACTTAGTCCACTTGATCACTTCTACCCTCATGATCATGTTCGAATGGTCATTTGTGTCCCACACTCGTAGAATATAACTAATATTCTTCATTTAAAATTTTTATCCATAAAGACATTGAATATTAAACAAATAACAACAAGGTATATCCTCAAAATACAAAACCACGTCATTATCACCAATTATTTTTCTCATAGTATTCTATCACTTCAAATCTTTAATATTAGCAACTTTCGGAAGAACGAAAACAACGTTTTTAAAAGATTGAACGAAACTTTGGACAAAGAAATTGACGTGAAATCATTCAAGTAAATTCTTATTCATGAACTTGTATCGAATTATTGCATTCTATCACAACAACATCAAAACACTCTAAAACTCCTTCCAGATCCAATCATCGTATCTAGTAACAGAACATAAACAGAAATTTGACAGCTATAAAACATTATAAGCACATTTCCTACGAATTCATCAGTAATGCGAAACATAGATGTTGTACTCAATTGCAGACCTATCTGCATCAAAGTACAGAGTGCTGGTTTCAGCATAACCTCTGGCAAATTTGAAAACTCCACTTCCTCCGATCACAGGTAGCTCTCTCACCTTAAGGGAGATACGGTTCCTCCCCAACACAGCAATACTGCTGCCATTGTACTTTCCTTCGGTCAGAACAAAGTTCACAACCAGCAACACATTGAACTCAGTCTGCGATGTGCCGGCGTACAACCCCTCAATTCTTCCGACCACTTTGGTGTTTGGGTCGGATCCCACGGTGAGCGCGTTGTCTGTGATACCCACCAGACCGAAAGAAGTGGCATTGTATTTGGGAATTGGAGGAACAATGGTCACTGCGGTAGCGTTGCTGCCGGTAAACCTTTCATGGAAAAAGAACTTGAAATGGCTAAACTTACGGGTTTTATGTAAACCTAATTCCTTAGGGTTTACGGTACCCACAAAACCAGTTTCATCTGCTAAAGTGGAAGTAAGAACTTGAGAAGAGACAAGTAGGGAAAAGATGAGAAATTTGGAAGCCATCTTTGCTGGTGAGAGAGAAGTTTGTTATGTGTTGTGTAACAAGTTGGAATGAAGAAAGAGGATGTAGATGGCAGAATTTATAAGAGTGTGGAGTGAGAAAACATGGGCCATGTGTGGGAAAAAATTTCTTTAACAACGTTTTTTTATAACATTTTGACAATGCATACATGACAGTTTGTAATGAATACGTTTCAAATATTTTTTTAAAATAAATTTAAATAGACCTATAAAATGGTGATACATGTCGTGTCATGTTATCAAAAAGTTGTTAAAATATGATTATTCTTTTTAAAACAGTGTGAAGATGGTGTTTTCTTGAAGAGTGTAGAATAGTGAGTAAAATGAATAAAGATTATGGCTTTAACAAATTATAAGCAAATAAACACTTCCTTGAACATAGTGTAAAAGATGCAATTACAATCATTATTATTCCTCTTATTTGGAAAATAAAGTTAACTTATAACTTTTAATGGTTTTTAATTGAACCTTATTTAACGTAGTAAAAAAATAGTTAATTGATTAAAATGTAAAAAATATAAGAAATAAATATGAACAGATGTCTTGATATTATAATAGAAAATAAATTACGGATTTAATAAAAATTGAAGGAACACAATTATATTTATAAAACGTGGAGTGTTCAGCGAGGAAAAGATTAAATTAATGTGAGGTAAACAATGACATTTTGGCTTTGACAACTTTTTATGTTTCTTATTTTAAAAATAAACATAACTTAGAGACAATAAATATAAAAAATAAATACAATTTAATATGATATATTTAGTATGACGTCTGTTAGTTTAGGTTGCATATTCGAGTTTAATGAAACACGCTTAATGACTTTGATTAACGTTTAAGTATATATATCAGATGACTTAGATGCAAGCTTTAATGGAATACGTTGAATGATTTTAATTTAATGTTTAAGTAAATATCAGATTACTTCAATCACTACAAAAATAATGTAGTATATATATTAGGGGTGTATTGCCAACGATTTTAAAAACGGTTCTTGAAATTTCTCTGGCGGTTTATTAAAAACAGTAGATAAATTAGAAATATATTTTTTTTATTAAAAAAGTTTCCAGCGGTTCAAATAGGAAATCATCATAAAGGTAAGAAAAAAATTTATTTCTTCCTATTTTTGCAGTTTATATTTTCGATCTAACCTAAAAAGGGTTTTTCCCCTCTTTCAAGTATTTTTTACATTGCTTTTCGGACTAATCATCTCTTCGTCTTTTCCAAAAATGAGTCGCTTCATCTTTTTCTCCTTCACGACCCTGTAATCAACAGAGAAGACCAACCATCACATCTCCTCCAATCACTATCGGTGAGGATGGTGTCCGGCGACGTCACTAGTGCAGTTAGCTCCACTCTCATCTTCTTCTTCTTTGCTTACGAAACAATGTCAGGGCATTTGCGTCAGCTCTTTTCTTCATCATGCCCAACATCATGCACCTGTTCATGGTCGACCATCGCATCTCCTTCATCCACAGATGCACCTTCGTCAAATGGTTGAAGTCGTCACCACCCAGATCTCGCTAATTCGAAACCATGTCATTGATGGAGCTAGGTTCTTATGATCTCATCGACACCATTGTGAGTTCCCTTCCTTTCTTCCTTCGATTTTTCCATCTGGTGAGAGGGGTTTTTCTCCTCCTTCTTCATTCTTACTAAATCTGGTTCCCTAGGGAGGATCTAGCGAGGCAATGTGTCACTCCCATTTTTCCATCGATGACGTGGTTTAACTTGTTTGACAAAGGTGCATTCGTGGATGAAGGAGATGAGGTGGCTGACCAGGAATAGGTGCGATGGTGTTGGGCATGATGAAGAAAAGAATTTTTTGCGGATGAAGGTGAAGAAGGGCCAAGACTCTTTGTTTCATGAGTGAAGAAGAAGGAGATGAGAATGGAGCTAGCCGCAACAGTGATGTTGTCGGACACCATGCTCGCTGACAATAATTCTTATTTGAGATGTGATGGTTGAACTTCTCTGTTGGTTACAGGGTCGTGAAGGAGGAGAAGATGAAACGACTCTTTTTTGGAGAAGACGTGGAGATGGTTGGTCTGAAACGCAATGTAGCAAATACTTGAAAGAGGGGATAAACCATTTTTAGGTTAGATCGAAAATATAAGTGGCAAAAATAAAGGGGAAACAAAGTTTTTTCACCTTACCAACAGTTTCCTATTTGAACCGTCGGAAATTTTTTTAATAAAAAAATATTTTTAATTTATCTACGGTTTTTAATAAAACTGTTGGAAATTTCTAGAGGTTTTTAAAACCGCCAGAAATAAACCCCTATCATAATACATTATTTTTGTAGTGGCTTATGTTAGAAAAGACGTGTTTTGTTTCTCACACTAAGAGAGGATGGGGAGGGGCGTGAATTGGTGTTATATAAAAATAATCGTTTTTTAAATCTTTTTCGCAAAACTATAAGTCTTTAAACTTTTCTTGAATCGCAAGTAAAAATGTATGTAATGTAACAATATGTGTATTCAAATACAGATAATATGCAACTGATTAAATGCATAGAGATAGGGAGAAGAAAATGCAAACTCTGATTTTTATATTGCTTCGGCCAATCTGCCTACATCTAGTGTCCTTCCACTCAACCCGAGATTGGAAGCCAATGCACTATAAAGATCTGAGTTTTTACAACAAGGGTTTACAGCGACCTCACGTCAAAATGTAAATAACCTCTCTACACTAATCTAATATAGACAAATACAAAAAATAGACTAGCAGCAAGAACAATCCTCTCCTGCAGTCAACCCTTTGAGATCCCCCTCAAAGTCAAGAATCACGTTCTTCTTCCTGTATACACAACAGGGAAACGAAAACTCTCAGCGATTACAACAGCTCCTGATCAAGCAGTAAGCATCTTCGTTGTGCAGAACGATCAGACGATACGAATCAAACAATCTTGCTGTTAAGCCCCTGACAAGTGTACCAGATCGTCATGAAGTAATATATAAACCGTAAGTCCGAGTATCGTCTTCCAAAGGACTCTTAGGCCACATCTTTCATGTAAATTTATCTTATAAGACTTGAAAAAAAGAAATAATTTTGTGGATGTATGCAAAACGAAAATAAACATGCAAATGCAAGTGATTCAATTGGTTAAGAAAACATGTGAATGAATAGAATTGTTGGGGTTTAATCAAGGAATTTCCTATCAACTAATGACTTCCCCGTACGTGTCCATATCGACAAAGGCAAATATCTTTTTACTGAATGAGTTAAACGATAAAAGCATTAAGCATATATAAGAAACCCAACAATTGATAATATAAGCATATGCAAGCATATGAATAAAACAAGAATTTCAATATAAGAGAGTTTCAAAAGATTACATTGTTCCCCAACAACAAAGGGTTTAGTTCACCATGAACATAGTGAAACTAGATGGAATTAATGGAAAAGATGAAAGAATAAACCCTAGATTTGATAAATTGGAGCCTAAGCATCCAAGAAATTGTCTCCAAGGAGTGTAGAAGTGCTCTGGACGTCTCTGCTTGCCAAAAGAATACTATGAAGGTCGCACTAGGGTTATTTATAAGCGGTGCCCAAGAATACTCTTAAGCCTAAGCCCAACATTGCACCGCTCAGCATCCAAGAATACTCTTAACCCCAAGCCCAACATTGCACCGCTCAACGCCTAATTTGGCCGCTCAACAGTTTCCCTATAATCGCAGGACCGCTCAGCAATTTGCCTCTAATCGCCTGGATGCTCAGCGGCACCGCTTGAGCGAGAGATAGTGGCTGCTCCCTCGAGTATGGCGCTCAGTGTTGGGAAATAGCGTTGAGCGGTGTCTTTGACTCTTCTTTTCTTCTTTTTTCTCCTTCTTTCTTGAGTCTAAGTCCTTCCTACTTCACTTTCATCTTTAATTCTCATCAAAACCCTGCAAAACAATGCAAAACAAGCATAATATCTCTAAAAACAACTTTTGACTCTCATATGACTCAACTAAGTGTTTTACTTGATTCTATGCTCATTCTAAAGGGTGTGTTTTGAGATTAAATTTAAGTATAAAAATAACGGTTTTTAGACCGTTATCACAACCCCAAACTTAAAACTTTGCTTGCCCTCAAGCAAACAAGACAAAACTTGGCTTTCCACCCTTTCCTGAAAATAGTTTAACAATCCCAAAATTCATTCTTCTCACAACAAGTAATTACTCAATTCAGATTTTCAGTGGAATCTTATCAAGATGCATACATGCTTTCAATTCACATATTTTCCAACAGATGTCTTACTTATGAATGATCAATCAACTAAGCATAGATGTAAACATGGAATTTATCAATTCTCTCCAAGCAAGTGTTTCACTCAATCACTCAAGTGTTTAAGAGGATACTTCATCTCTCTACTATTCACATGTCACCTGAAACAAAATCGCCCTTCATCTAATACAATCAACATTCTCACATACAAATGCCATCACAAGGACTTTTCCACGGCTTATAATGAGGCTGAGTTATCAAGAAAAATTGGTCTTTCTGGATCACAAAATCCTTGAGTCAAGAGAGCTATTTTTGTTAGGAAACAGGTTGGCTTCAATTTACACCAAGTGGGGGGTGAATTGGTGTTAGTTCAAAAACAAAATCTTTTCGCAATCTTGGTATGAAACTTCAAAGCTTTTGATCTTTCCTTGAAATGCAAGTAATGAAAATTTCAATGCAGCGGAAAAACATAGTTGATTGCTCTAAATATAAAGTCGACTAAAGTAAAGAGTGCAGGGATAGAGAAAATCAAACACTGGTTTTTATACTGGTTCGGCCAACAATGCCTACATCCAGTGTCCTTCGAACCTTGGAAGCAAATGCACTATAATGGTTGCGGTTTTTACAACAAGGAATTTATAGAAGCACCACGCAAAACTATAAATCTCCTCTCTAACCCAAAACTAAATATAACTGCACACAAAACCAGAATTGCAGCAAGAATCCCCTGTCCTGCAATCTGCACCCACGTTGAACAATCCTCAACGTGTCACCAGCACTCTTCACCGGATGTCAAGCCTATCACAGCATGCTTCACAGGTTGCCAAGCCTATCACAACACACTTCCCAGGTTGCCAAGCCTTCAATCAAATGCAGCAGTCTTTACAGGATGCCAACCCTTCAAGATCAAAACAGAAGCACCTTCTTTGTGCAGATGTTGATCAAACAGTATGCGCAGTTGGCTCCTCAATCTGAATCTCTCTCAAGAAAGATCACCACCGTCTTCTTGGAGAATTCTTGGAGCTTCCAAAACTGAGAAATAACTCTGAAACAGGACAATGAAAATGTTAGATCACAAAGTGTTACAGAACAGATCGTGCTCTGTTCTATTTATAGTTTTCCTGACAGTCAACATAGTGGCTCCTCAGTCAACCAATTCAATGCACATTCATGACAGTTGACTTAGTCAGTCAATCTTAAATAACTTTTGAAAAACTAATCGTTGGAGCAAGTAGGTATAACAAAATTCCAAAAATAACAACAACACAGTCGAATAGGTGTTGCACCAGGTCGACTGACACTTGAAAAACACTTTGAAATTCTTTTCAACTCAAAATCTCATCAAGCACATGTTCACAAAATCTGTACTAAGATTTTAGGTTAGTCGAATCTAATACTAATGTATTCGACTGAACCAGATCTTTGTCACAACAAATATAAGTTCATAAAAGTGCTTGTGAGATTTTCTTTAGAAATGTGCAGAGATAATCAAAATCATTTTATCACACATTTCAATACAAACTTGTTCCAAACATATAACACATAATCAATCAAGGGAACATACATGCAATACAACAACACATGTTCAACATAATCAATGTTCAAAATAGTATAGCATATTAGCTGAACATGTAAAATTGAAACTTATGTACTGTTATTAAGCACTGTGTTGTCATCATCAAAAACTAGTTTGATATAGAGTTTTGTGTTGTGAAACATCTCAACAATTTTAACATTCAAGGATCAAGCACAAACTCTCTTTTTAACCAATCTCACTCATTCCCAACTTCTTCCCTTTTCTTTTTATTTTTACATTGAGCTCATCTTTCATGCTTTTTCTTTTCTTCTTTTTCTTTTCTCATGCTTTTTCTTTCAACACTTGAGCTCAATGTCTTTCTTTTGCCTTTCAAATTTCCCCAAACAACCCCAAACTTGAACCGTTCCAATATCATACAATTATTCTCAACCCAACTTAAGGTAAATATTTTCAAATGAAGGGTTTTCATCCTGTTTAAGGCTAAGGTTCAAAAAGGGTAGAACACATGGTTCTAATCACTTTGGGCTAAAATTTGGCTAAATAAGGATTTCCAAAAATGGCCTTGATCATATGACATCGACATGTAATTCAGTCAATTCTAAAGACTTAAGCAACATCATTCATGCTTCCATATGAATAACACATATATCAATGAATACACTGGAGCTCAAAACCTCACACACTATGCTTTCTCACACATCATTCATACACCCTGCTTAGCATCATAACCATAGTCATAAATCATCACACATTTGTTCACATAGCTAGTGAACCATTCACCTGTATATCAGAATGCAAGACAGTCTCAATAATCATCCACATCCAATCATCATCAAATAAACTCATCATGCAATTTCATGCAATCAAACCATAATCAGAAACAGTGTTCAAGCCAATCACAGACACCTATAATAAAATTCAACCTATTCTAAAAATTCAAAGTACAAAAGTGAAAGATAAAACCCCTGTCCTAAGCATGGGCATCCAAGAGTAGATGCCCTCTCAAATCATATCATCATCTGAGTCCTCCTGTTCTCCACCCTCAGCATCCTCGAAGTCATCCTCCTCATCATCCTCATCCATGCCTGGTGCTCCAGACCCGCTACCCTATGCCTGCTCCTGAGGCCAAGCCATAGCACCATGGACTCATCCATAGTCCACTTGTGCACCGGTGGTGTGTCATACAACCCCACTATCATCTCGGCAGTAGCTATCTGCCCTCTGCGGAGAGACTCCAATCTGGCCTCCATAATGGACATGTACATGTCACTCATCTGAAACGGCTCTGCATGCTGTGCAAGTTCATCATCTTGTTGGGCCGCTTCTCTCCTAGGACGTCTCCTAGGTGTTGCTCCAACTACCTCGTCATCTACACATAACTATCGATAGTAGGAAGCATTTATTGCCTTCCTAGGCCTCTCGTATGGTGGAACAACAGTGTCCAGCCTAGCCTGCTGGAACAAATAGGTAATCAAGGACGGATGTCCCAACGGCGTCCTGCAACTCTGGATCTCGTCGGTGATGACCTTACCAACATTTACATCCACCTGCCTCAACATGCAGTAGATGAAGATAATCTTCTGCATGGTAATGTCGGAAACATGTGAGCACGGCTGAATAATGGCATGAGTAAATGTCATCTAGTATTTTGCCAGGGGAGTCAGATATGCCCTCTTGATGTTGACGGGCACTCCATTTGGGTTCCTCTAAAAGTGTCCTCCAGGGACACACATAACCCTCTCAATATCAGCAATGTCTCTGAACTCCCCTATATGTGCTGCATACTGGCACTGCTCACCTGGCCACTCAGTGCCTAAAAAGCTGTTAATGGTGTCAGGGTCATACCGGATGATCTGCCCCCTAACATAGCTCATATATATCTCCCAGCCGAAACTCCTCCTCTGATTAGAGCATTCACATAGAACTCCTTCAGGAGTTCAATGCTAGCTGGTGCAGGATATGTTGCCAGCCTTTCTCCCAGTTTCTCCTCTCAATCTCTAATCCAAACTCAGGAGCCAAGTCTGGGATAAAAATAGACTTCCTCTCCATCAGCAGTCTTCTCTCCTGCATAGTCACATAATGCTCCTCATGTTTCCTGGAGAGGAACCTAGGATAATAAAATATTCTCGGCCTCTCCGGCTCTTTCCTCTTGTTCCCAGTAGTTTTCACCCTCCTTAATGATGACGACATCCCTACATCAAATAAAGTTCATAAAACCACATAAATTCATTATTAGAGGTTAGTAAATCATCAATCATATTTCTAATTAAGCACTGTCCAACGCTGAAGGAAGAACAGGGTCCCTCAACCCTGCATCAGAAATCAAGCAACCACACAAAACTAACGCCCACCGCACAACGTCCAAATGGACCGCTCAGCGGCGGCGACGAGGGTTTTTCAAAAAACCTTTCCTAAATGCCCTAATCTCCACTCTATCACCAATTTCATAATTCTAGACCAAATTTATGCAGTTTAATCGGTTCAAAAGGTTTCTATTTCATTAAGTCATGCATAGAAATCAAAAGCCCTAATTTCTCATGTTCCTACACATGTTCTTCATCAAATTTCAATTTTAGAAATCCTAAGAATGAAATTGCATCACTTACTTGAGTGGAGATTCTCTAAATGCTTGCAAGACTCCTTGTAATTGATGATGACTGCCTCCCAATACAAATCTCTCACCAAAAACCCCAAACTTTTGACAAAGGAATGGTTGAAAAATAAGATTTTTGTGAGTGGGTAATGCGAAAAGTGGAGAAAACTCTTTGAAAAGCTCTTGAAAGTGAAAGAGAAGTGCTAGGGTTCGTGGAGACCGCTTGGATGAACTGCAAAGAAAATTTTTCAAAGTGCAGAAACCCCCAAAACACTGAGCTTTTAAACGCCCGCATTGGGTCTGCGCCGCCACTGCTCAGCGGTCAAATGGACCGCTCAACGGTGAGCGTTAAAAAATTTCCTCTTCTTCTTTGCTTGTTGTCTCGTTTTGACTCCTGTAGCACTTGATTTCAACTTAAAAATTTTTAATTATGTGTCCTTCCCCTCTCTCATGCAACATTCAACCCTATAATGCACTACAACAAAATTTAAAATCAAGAATATAATCAATTGGGTTGCCTCCCAGGTAGCGCTTGTTTAACGTCACGAGCCTGACCCAACACCTTTCAGTAGGTGTACTTACCTGTATCCTTCAGTAGATACATAAAAATTTAGCATCCCTCAGTAGATGCTACCCAAAAATTGTTTAAAAATTCGGAAATTACATGTCCAAAATAAAACAAAATTAAAACTAATGTTTTACAACACTTGGGATTCATTCAAATACTATCATGTCTTCTCATCCCGGTTGGGGTCTTCATCAACCCAACTCATCAGCTATCTTTTGTCCACTTTTCTGATTGCTTTGGAGTATGGTCTTATAATCTCCAATACTCCTTCCTCTTTAAGCTTGTTCACAATCCACTTCCTATTTTTGAACCTTACTTTTGAACCAAGTAGAAGTGGGGTGTCCTCTAAGTGGATTGTTCCTCCTTTATCTATCTCTTCCTCTTTAGGTACCTATAAAATATTACAACTGTCAGTTTCAGTACTTGTGCTTTCTCCAGATGCAGCTTCTTTTCTCAACTTTCTGAGTTTGGCTCTCCTCCTTATTCTCATTTTGTTTTCTTTAGAGCCACTATACGTTAACACATGTTCTTGATCTCTTAATATCATCCTCTCATCATGGATACGCATCACCATCTTAGAAGCCCTCATAAAAGGTCTTCCCAAAATCAATGGAATTCTTCCATCATTCTCCATATCCACAACTACAAAGTCAATCAAAAACTCCAGCTGCTCAATATGAACAATTGCATCCTCCACCATACCAGCTGACTTATTAATAGAACCATCCGCAACTGTTAGAGAAATATTAGATGGTTTTAATACCAGCCCTCTAATTTTCTTCAGATAACTCAAAGGCATCATATTAATACTAGATCCAGAATCTATCATAGCTCTTCCTATATCCACATCATTAATAACACATGGAAGAGTCAAACTCCCTGGATCCTTCATTTTAGGTGGATGATGTTTCTTTCTTGGCTGTACATGTACTTCCTATTCCTCTTCATCATCCAAATTTATCACCTCTCCAAGATAATACTTTATTTTCTTGGAATAAACAGGAATCTGAGGAAGAGTTTCAGTTAAAGGAACAACAATCACCTGGTTAAAAATTTCCCTGAATGGCTCACAATGACTTTCTTTTCTCTCATTTTCTCTCTTTTCTTCATCATTTTAAAAATTTTTATCAAACCTCTCCTCTTCTTTTTCTTCCTCACTGCTCTCAATCTCCACATTCTCACTCTTCTCTTCATCTTCCTACTCACTACTTTCTACCTCAACAGCTTCCTCTTCTGCTTTTCTTTTTCCCCTTGTCACAATAGCTTTGCACTCCTCTTTAGGGTTAACATCGGTATTAGTCCTAAATTAGTTTTTCTCTAGGGTTTCCACCCTCTTTGACAGTTGACCAATTTACATCTCCAAAGATCTAAAGTTGGCTTGGTCACTTGCATGTTGAGACTCAAACTTTCAAAAATTTCTCAAATCTATCATTAAGGCCTCTAACAGTCTCTGTCAAATGGTTCACCTGCTGCCACAAGGGTGATGGTTGCTGCGGTCTGTTGTTAAGGAAGCCTCCTACTTGCCCAGATGGGTTATTTTGAGTTTGCCCAATACTAGGATGGTTTTTCAACCCTTGACTAAAGTTGCCTTGGTTGAAATTTCCCTTCCTATATTGGAACTGGTTACCCATATAATTTGCTTCCTGGTGCAACTCTTCTGGCACAGCACATTGACCATTAATATGGTCACCATAACAAAAGTCACAAAGTTGTTGAGCTTGGGAGACATTCCTAATCTCCTTTGGAAGCTGAGACAAAATCTTCGTTAAATTATCCAGTTTCTGAGTAAGAAGATGATTTTGAGCTAGCATAGCATCATCAGCAGGAAAATGCAAAACTCCCCTCTTTTGCATTGGTGCACCCCTCTCACTAAATGTCTCCTATTCATTTGCAGCCATAATCTCGATAAGATCATTGGCCTCATGATAACGGTTGAAAAACTGTTATTTTCATACTTAATTTTGATATTAAATCACACCCTTTATGGCTTAAAATTAGCTTGAAATCATGCATTTTTATTAAGTTAGAGAATCAGATAGTCAAAGTTGGTTTTCTTGGTTTTATGCTTTGTTTCCCTTGATTTTGTAGGTTTTTGGAATGAATTGGAAGAAAGGTTGAAGTATTAAATAGTTGCAGTGCAGAAAAGTCAACCAGAATCCAGAAAAGTCAACCAATTGACCAGAATGTTGACTAGAGCGCTGAGCGGTAGTTTTGGGCCCTGAGCGTCCTGCGATTAGAGGAAAACCCCTGAGCGGTTAAATTAAGCGCTGAGCGGTTGTCAGTTTTTATTTTGCCTAGATTCGGATAGATTCTTTTATCTTTGTGGCCTATATATAGCTCCAGTGCGAATCAAAACTCAATCTTTTGGCAGAGAGAAACGTCCAGAGTTGTTCCACACAGCTTGGAGGAGGTTCCTTGGATGCTTAGGCTCCAATCTACCAAGTTTAGGGTTATTTCTTCCATTATTTCATTGTATTTCATCTAGATTCACCATGATTATAGTGAACTAAACCTTAGGTTGTTGGGGAACAATGTAATCTTTTGAAACTCTCTTATATTGAAATTCTTATCTTCTTTATATGCTTGCATATGCTTATCTTTATCAATTGTTGGGTTCCTTACCTTTGCTTAATGCTTTTATCGTTTAACTCATTCGGTAAACGTTGTTTGTCTTTATTGATACGGGAACGTACAGTAATGTCATGAACTGGGGGGAATTCCTTGATTATGCTAATACTGCCTAGGGATAGGGTAGGACGATCAATTGTATCTTGCTTCCATTTATCATGCATTATTAATTACTAGGGGAGGCTAGGATAGCAAGCCGGTAATTAGTAATAGGCTCTTTTCACCAAGGGATTGGGTTAAGGGTAGACCAAGAAAGTTTGCATGACAATATGATAAAGAAGCAAATTAGATAAGAAAAGTAGATATAAAAGGGTGGATAAGATGAAATTGTAAACCCCAACAACTCCATTCATTCATAGTTTCTTTTAGCCAATCGATTCACTGCATTTTGCATGTTTACTTTTGTTATTGAGGAGGAGAAGATAGAAGAAGAAGAGGTAGAGATATATGAGGAAAAGATAGAAGAGAAGAAGATAGAAAGAGATGATGAGAAAATAGAGGAAGAAAAGATATAGAGTGATTTAAAGGAAGAAGAAACAGAAAAGTTGAGTGAGGGAGAGAAATATGAGGAGAGAGAAAAAGCAGTGGTTGAGAAAAAAAGAAAAAATATGCGAAAATAAAAAAAGAAAAGAAGAAAAGAGAAAAAGAGAAAGTTGGAGGAGGAGATTAAGGAAAAGAGGAAGAAAGGAAAGAAGAAAAGATTATATGCAAAACTCCTTCCTCATCAAAAGAAATATCATAGGAAAGAAAAGAAATTTATGTGCTCTATGGAGATCTTCAAGAAATTGGAGATCAAAGTTCCCATGATTGAAACATGGAAACAAGTGTTTGGTGTTCTTAATTTTCTGCAAAATTCAGCAGAAAGAAGAAAAAGAAAACAATATCAAGCAAAGAGAATTAGCACCTACTGAGGGGTGTTTTTATTTTTCTGTTTCTATCTTTCTGTTTTTATTTTTCTGTTTTTATTTTTTTGTTTTTATTTTTTTGTTTTTATTCTTTTGTTTTTATTTTTCTGTTTTTATTTTTCTGTTTTTATTTTTCTCTTTTTATTTAAAAAACATTTAAAAAAAACGAAAATTAAAATAAAATAATATTTTTACTGTTTTTATTTTTTTGGGCTAATTTTGTGCTCTAGTACAATGTTCTTTAGTGTGTGCAGAATAAAAATTTATATTAGGAGCACAAGATTATCTGGAGATAGTAAGAAAGGAGACTTGGTTCACCAACACCCTGATGTGAAAAGTGACAAACCTAAATCTGGCACACCAAGTGAAATTCAAGAATAGGTTAAGGGTTGTCAAGACTATTAAAGCAGACAGAGCTTTTAAAGTTGGTGATAAAGAGAATATTAACACCTATTGATGGGTGTTTGAGCTTTACCGGGTCAAGCTAATGACGTTAAAAGAACGCTTACTGGGAGGCACCCCAGTGATCCAAGAACAATACTGTTGTACTTTAAATTTTTAAAACTTGGTACAGGAAGGTACACCTACTGAAGGTGTTGGAAAGATATGCACTTACTGACAAGTGCTAGAAAGGTTTGGGTCAGGCTCGTGACGTTAAACAAGCGCTACCTAGGAGGCAACCCAGTTTTCTAAACTTATCTTTTTGAATTATGTTATATTTGCTTCTGTTTTTAAAATAGGGTGTTGATGTACTTGGTTTAAAACTTATATCTGATGCATTGGGTTGATGATGATTTATGATGAGTATGCTTGATGAGGCTTTTATATATGATTGATATTGAGATGATATATGAGATGCTATATATAGTTGGTGGTTCACAATAGGTGTGTACAGATGCATGATGACATGATTGTGATTGTGATACTGGACAGGATGTGTATCTATGTATTGGAACTTGAAATTAGCATATGTGAGGTTTTGAACTCCAGAGTTTTTGATTGAATGAGTGCTATTACTTTGAAAGCATGAATGACTTTGCCCAGGTATCTATGATTAAATCACTTGCTTAACCAAGGAATTACTCACCAGTTCATGACAGTACTGTACATTCCCGTATCAATAGAGACAAACAACAGTTATCGAATGAGTTAAACGATAAAAGCTTTAAGCACAGATGAGAACCCAACAATTGATAATCAAAACATATAACAAGCATATAAATAAACAAGAAATTCGATATATGAGAGTTTAGAGGTTACATCTTTCCCCAACAACAAATAAAATTAGTTATCCATCGTCATGGAGAAACTAGGTGAATAATGGAATGAAAGAGATACAAACCCTAAAAAGGAGAAAAGGAGAGTTGTCACCATCTCCAAATCTACCCCAAAGGGGTGAAAAGTGTGTTTCTATGCCTAAGCGATCAAAAGATACAAACCCTAAGATGTGCTGGCCTTTAAATAGGGCATAAAAATAATATAAAACAAGTCCAAGCCCAAACATATAAAAAATCGCAGAAAACGGGTCCAGGCCCATCTAGAAACCGCCCGATGCCTAATTTGACTGCCCGGCGGTTTCCCCTTAATCGCGCCACCGCCCGGCGTCCCACCCGGCGCTTTCCCTCAAATCTGGCCACCGCGCAGCTGCCATTTTCACCGCTGGGCGCTGGTCAACTGCACTCTGGTCAATTTTTCAGCATTCTGGTCAACTAGTTGACTTTTCTGCATTCTGTTTGACTTTTCTGCACTCCAACCATTTGATAATTCAACCATTCTTTCAATTCATTCCAAAAACCTACAAAATCAAGGGAATTTAACGGTAAAATCATAAAACATGTCCTCAACTCTTTTATTCACAAAACTAACGAAAAATCATGATTCCAAGCAAGTAAAAGGGTGCATTTGATATCGAAAGCGAGTATGAAAATAACGGTTTTTGAACTGTTATCAGGCATCTACATCAATTAATCCATCATACTTTTTTATACTAATTCTAATCCATTTAGGGATTTGAACACTCACAATCTTAGGCATTGATGATGCTTCAAAGCAATCAATTTTTCCAGTAAGTATATTGGGTAGTTTGTAGTACAACAAGTGTCATATCTACAAAGATTTAGAAGAAAACACAACATTCTAAACTAGCTTGAATTTGAATAAAACAATAAAAGGCACATAAAGAGTGTGGAAACTAAATTAATACGAGAAAACAAAGCTATTTTAGCAATATGATGCGTTGTAAAATAGTGTGAAATTAAAAAGGATTGACTTAAGATAATAATAGCGTGTTGAAATTAGATTTCACCGCTTTGTCCATCTCTTGTAGAGGTTCAGTTGTTATTTATAAAAATATGATTAATCATGTCCTAGGAGTTCTCTTTGAATGTAACTTTAGGTCTATTCCTAACACTTAGAGCCTCAGATCACCAGACTTCAATATGATCCCTAAATGACTCCTTAAATGAATCACTTCTATTAAGATCAAGACTCTATAATCAGCTAGTGCCTTAAATATGTTCCAAGCATCTAAAAGCATGAGGAGAATTAATTGGACCACAACTTTTAACCAGTTCCCACTCAATCCCAAGCCAGTGAAATAAGACGAATGATTAGTTCATCCAACTATTAAGACATGATGGTCTATAAAATTTAGTCAAGATGTGCACATGCTTTGATTCAATTAACTCTTCATGGTGTTCACACAATCACATAATCTTCCAACAAATGCTATTTTCATGAATGATCAATTAGCTAAGCATAGATATAATCATGAATTCATGGACTCATTCCTCACCAGATAAAGTATTACACTCAAGCACTCAAAAGTGTTTCACTCAAAGGTGTATAAAGGTCACTCCTTCCCTCTACTATCTCCATGTCACATAGAACAAAATTGTCTTTCATTTACCAGAATCAACATTCTCACACACACATCTCATCACAAGGACTTTTTCAAGGCTTATAATGTGGCTTGGGCTAATAAGAAAAATTGGTTTTTCTAGATCACAAAACCCTTGAGTTAAGAGAGTTATTTATAAATTCATAATTCAATAACAAACTCTCTTTACCAATCAATCTCATTCCCAACTTTCCCCTTTTTGCATTGAGCTTTTCTTTCTTTCATTCTATCATTTTCATGTTTTGCTCAATACCTTAGCTCAATGCCTTTTTCTTTCTTTTTTCTTCTTTCTCAACAATCCTAAACTTGAACCTTTATCAATACCATGCAATAATTCTCAACTTAACTCAAGGTAAAGATTTTTTTTTTTCACAAGGGTTTTCATCCTGTTTAAGGCTTAGGTTCAAAAAGGGTAAAACATATGGTGCTCTTTTTTCTTTGGGACAAAATTTTTTTTCATTGGCTAAGAAAGGGTTTAATAAAAAATGGCCTTGATCATATAACACATGAATACAATTCAGTCAATCATATAAAATTGGGCAAAATTATTCATGCTTTTAAGTAGATAGCAATCATTCACAACAAATACTTTGGAGCCCAAAACCTCACATATAGCTCACTCAACATTCCAAGTATCCAGATACACATCCTGTTTAGCATCATAATCACAATCACAACATCATGCATCTGTTCACATAGCTTGTGAACAACCACCTGTATATAAGCATATAAAGCATAATCTCAACATCATCAATATCAAGCATCATCAAGCAATACCCATCATGCAAATCAATAATCAAACCATCCTGAGATATAGTGTCCAACCAGGTACATCAATCCTAGACTACTTAACAAATAAGTTCAAAATACAAAAACAAAAGATAGAAAAATCCTATTCTACTGCAAATAACATCCATCAGTAGATGTTATCTCTTCTCCTTATCTCCTTCTTCTACATCTTCAAAATCATCGTCCTGATCATCTTCCTCCATAGTTGATGCTTCAGCTGATCCAACTTTGATTCCTTCATCTTTGCATCAAGTACAATTCACAAAACCACAAGGAATCTCATTAAACGTTAGTAGAACACAAAACTTTTTCCAATGAATGTGGAGGAATCAACCCCAAATAGTTGTGCTCTCACAAAACCCCAAACTTGGATGAAAAAGTGATGCTAAAATGGTGGAGAAAGGGTTTTCTAGAAGTGGGATGATAGGAGAAGTGACAAAAGTGCTTAGCAGAGTGTTTGAAAGTGAAAGAGAGGTTGGGGATGTTAAAGTAGACGTTTGAGCGAGCCCTAAGGGGTATAAAATTCATTCAAGGGTCAAGAAATCAAAGATCAAATTTAAAAAAAAAAAAAAAAACTTTGACCCCTCACCGTTGCCACCGCTCAACGGTGAGTTCACCGCCCAGCGGTAGGCGCGGTTTGGCTTTTCCCCCTTTTTGCTTTGCTTCAAATGTCTTTGACCCTATAAACCCTCAAGTTCAACTTTCAAATTTTAATTTTCATGCAATTCCCACTCACTCTAGTCACTTATGCAACAATTAAATCCTAAATGCAACTAGAACATAATTAAAACATGCAAAGGAAGCAAATCAATCAACTGGGTTGCCTCCCAAGTAGCGTTTGTTTAACGTCACGAGCCTGACCCAAAATCTTTCTAGCACCCATCAGTAGGTGCAAACCTTACCATCACCCATCAGTAGGTGTACCTTCCTTTGTCCTTCAGTAGATACATAATCATCTAGCATCCCTCAGTAGATGTTATCCTAGTGGCATTCATCAGTAAATGTTATCAGTGACATCCATCAGTAGATGTCTAATCATATAGCATCCATCAGTAGATGCTAATCTTTCTTAACATCCATCAATACATGTCATCTCTGCCATCAGAAGCAGCATATAACCTAAAAAAAATAAAATAAAATATAATAAGATAAAATATAATAAGATAAAATCAAATCAAATCAAATCAAATCAAATAAAACAAAATAAAAGATAAAAAATTTCAAAAACTGGGTTGCGTCCCAACAAGCGCTCTTTTAACATCATTAGCTTGACCCGATAAAGCTAAAACACCCATCAATAGGTGTTGATATTTTATGTTGGAGTTCTTCCTTTCTTCATGACACCAACAAAATCTCGGAAATTTCCTTGTCACCAACTCTAAGGATTCTCAATCTCAAGAACTCTGTTTGCTTTGATAGTTTTGACAACCCATAACCTAATCTTGAATTTAACTAGTGTGTCAGGCTTGGGTTTGTCACTTTTCACATCAGGGTGTTGGTGAACCAATTTTCCTTTCTTTTCTGCCTCCTGATGATCTTGTGCTCCTAATACAAATTTTATCCTGCATACACTAAAGAACAATGCACTAGAGCACACAATTAGCCCAAAAAAAATAAAAATATTAAAAGATATTATTTTATTTTTTTTTAGAAAGATAAAGATAGAAAAATAAAAGCAAAAAGATAGAAAGATAGATAGAAAGAAAAATAGATAGAAAGATAGAGAGAAATAGAAAGATAGAAAGATAAAAAGATAGAAACATAAAAAGTTTAATTAGTTAAGAATCACACACATAGAATAGTTATACCACGAGTCCCCGGCAACGGCGCCAAAAACTTGTTAAGACTCCCTGGCAAGTGTAGCAGATCGTATAAAGTAATAATAAAACGGTAAGTCCAAGTATCGTTTTCCTAAGAGACTCATGGCACTAAATAGTTGTGCTTTATGGCTTAGAATGGGCTTCAAATCAAGAAAAACACTTAGTTGAGTCATAAGAGAGTAAAAGTTGGTATTAGAGATATTATGCTTGTTTTTACATTGTTTTGCAGGGTTTTAAGGTGAATTGAAGATGGAAGTGAAGTAAGGAGGACTTAGACCCATGAAAGAAAGAGAAAAATGATGGAAAGAAGGGTCAAGTATGTCGCTGAGTGCCAGAATGGACCGCTGAGCGCTCAGAGCGATTAGAGGGAAACCGCTCAGCAGCAAAACTGACCACTGAGCGGTCAAAACGGCAGAAGGGAAACCGCTGAGCGGTGCACTTTGACGCCTGGGCGGTTGTCAGCTTTTATACTGCAGATTCTGTAATCTTTCTGTTATCTTTTTGGCTTATATATAGCCCCAGTGCGACTTGAAAACATATTCTTTGGCAGAGGGAGACGTCCAGACCTACCTTACACTCCTTGGAGAGGATTTCTTGAGAGCACAATTATTTGAGATTGATTCCTCCACATTCATTGGGAGAAGTTTTGTGTTTTTACTAACGCTTAATGATATTTCTTGTAGTTTTGTGAATTGTACTTGATGCAGGGATGGCCTCCTCATCAGGAAAAAGGATCAAGACTGTGGGGAACAAAAGGAAGGAATCAGAGTTGGAGCAGGTGAAGCTCCAGCTATGAAGGAAGATTTTGAGGATGACGATTTTGAAAAAGGAGATGAGATAACATTTATTGATGAATGCTATCTACATTGGAACATGATTTTCTATCTTTTGTTTCTGAACTTATTTGTTTCTATTAAGTAATGTAGGATTGATGAACTTGGCTTGTACACTGCTTCTGATGGTGGTCTGATTTTATAATGCATGATGAGTTATTCAACGATGATTGAATGTGGTTGATGACTGAGAATGTGTGTGTGTTGATATCCAGATGAATGGTTCACCAATTATATGAACAGATGTATTGTGGTTCATGATTGTGATTGTGATGCTAAGCAGGATTCATGAATGATGTGTGAGAAAGCATGTGTGTAAGGTATTGAGCTCCAGAGTTTTTATTGATATATGTACTATTCACAGGGAATCATGAATAATATTGCCTTAGTCTTGATAATTGATTGAATTACATGCTTATGTTGAATGATCAAGGCCATGTTTGGAAGCCCTTATTTAGCCAAATTTTCACCCAAAATGTTTAAATCTTTATACCCTTTTTGAACCTTGGCCTTAAACAAGATGAAAACCCATGATTTGAACATAGTTACCTTGAGTTGAGTTGAGAATAATTGTATAAAATAAAAAGGTTCAAGTTTGGGGTTGTATGGGAAAAAGTTAAATGGTAAAGAAAAAACATTGAGCTCAAGTAATGAAAAAGAAAAGTGCATGAGAAAGAAAGAAAAGAAAAGAAGCATGAGTGAGCTCAATGTAAAAATAAAAAGGGAAGAAGTTGGGAATAAAGGAGATTGGTGATAGAGAGAGTTTAAACTTGAACCTTTTCAATAATGAAATAGCTCTCTTAACTCAAGGATTTTGTGATCTAGAAAAACCAAATTTTCTTGATAGCCCAACCTCATTACAAGCCTTGGAAATGTCCTTATGAGGCATGTGCATGTAAAGATTTTGATTGTTTTAGATGAATGGCAATATTGTTTTGTGTAACTTGTGAATAGTAAAGAGTGGAGTGTCCTTTTTAAACACTTGAGTGATTGAGCGAAACACTTGCTTGGTGAGAATTGTGAAATCCATATTTACATATATGCTTAGTGGATTGGTCATTCATGAATAAAACATCTGTTGGAAATAATATGCTTATATGAACCAAATTGGATTGAAAGCATGCATGCACTTTGAAAGGATTCCACTAAAAATCTGACCTGTATAATGACTTATTGTGATTTCTTGGAAGTATCAAGCTATATGATGACTAAGTGGAAGCCAAGTTTTGTTTTGTTTGCTTGAGGACAAGCAACGTTTTAAGTTTGGGGTTGTGATAACGGTTGAAAAACTGTTATTTTCACACTTAATTTTGATATTAAATCACACCATTTATGGCTTAGAATGAGCTTCAAATCAAGCAAAACACTTAGTTGAGTCATTGGAGAGTCAAAATTTGGTTTTAGAGATATTATACTTGTTTTTACATTGTTTTGCAGGGCTTTGAGGTGAATTGAAGATGGAAGTGAAGTAAGGAGGACTTAGACCCATGGAAGAAAGAGAAAAATGATGAAAAGCTGCTGAGTGGCAGAATGGACCACTGAGCGCTCAGAGCGATTAGAGGGAAACCGCTCAGCGGCAAAACTGACCGTTGAGCGGTCAAAGCGGTAGAGGGGAAACCGCTGAGCGGTGCACTTTGACGCCTGGGCGGTTGTCAGCTTTTATACTACAGATTCTATAATCTTTCTGTTATCTTTTTGGCTTATATATAGCCCCAGTGCGACTTGAAAACATATTCTTTGGCAGAGGGAGACGTCCAAAACTACCTTACACTCCTTGGAGATGATTTCTTGGATGCTTAGGCTCCTTTTTATCGAATCTAGGGTTTGCTTTTCCGTTCTTTTCATTATATTCATCTAGTTTCACTATGACCGTGGTGAACTAAACCCTTTGTTGTTGGGGAACAATGTAATCTTTTGAAACTCTCATTTATTTAAATTCTTATTTATTCCATATGCTTGTCATATACTTGTTTATCAATTGTTGGGTTCTCATCTATGCTTAATGCTTTTATCGTTTAACTCATTCAGTAAAAGTTGTTTGTCTTTACTGATACGGGAACGTACGATAATGTCATGAACTGGTGGGAAATTCCTTGATTATGCTAATACTACCTAGGGATAGGGGTAGGACGATCAATTGTATTTTGCTTTCATTTACTATGCATTATTAATTACTAGGGGAGACTAGGGATAACAAGCCGGTAATTAATAATAGGCTCTTTTCGTCAAGGAATTGGGTTAAGGGTAGACCAAGAAAGTTTGCATGCAATTAGATAAATAAGTGAATTAAATAAGAAGAGTAGATAGATGAGAGTGGATAAGATGAAATTGTAAACCCCAACAACTCCATTCATTCATAGTTTATCCTTGCCAATTGAATCAATTGCATTTGCATGTTTAGTTTTTGTTCTTTGCATTCCAAACTTAACTTTAATTCTTTTCTCAAGTCTTAAGTGATTAGTTTACATGAAAGATTAGGCCTTTAAGTCCTTTGGGAGAACGATATTGGGTTTTACCAATTATATTACTTGATAACAATCTGGTACACTTGCCAGGGGTTTAACAATAGAAAGATAAAAAGATAGAAAGATAAAAAAAGTCTAATAAGTTAAGAATCACACACATAGAATAGTTATACCACGAGTCCCCGACAACGGCGCCAAAAAATTGTTAAGACTCCCTGGCAAGTGTACCAGATCATATCAAGTAATAATAAAACGGTAAGTCCGAGTATCGTTTTCCCAAGAGACTCATGGCACTAAACAGTTGTGCTTTTGCTTAACCAATCAAGACTATAAGAAAAATATTTTGGGGTTTTTGAATGCAAAACAATAAAAGTAAATATGCATGCAATTTGATCAATTGAGGTTAAACACAAAAGTGGATGGATGATGTTGATAATATGAGATGGATATGTTATTAGGGTTTAGATTTCACCTAATCACTCTCATGCCTAAATGAATTCATCTTCTTCATTATTGTTAATGCAACTTTCTAATTTACTCTAAACCCGATTCCTCGGCGAAGAGAGCCTATTCCTAATTACTAGTTTACTATTCCTAGTCTCCGTAGTAATTAGTCACACATTAATGACAGAAGCTTAAAGCAATTGACCGTCATATTCCTATTCCTAGGTAATATTTAATAATCAGAGAATTCTCCTCATGTTTAGATTTCCCCGTACGTTCCCATATCGACAAAATCAATGATCATGAAACTGAATGAGTTAAACAATGCAAGCTTTAAATTCAGAGAACAAAACCCTAATAAATAATGAAGGAAAGCATATATCTTCAAGAACAATTCAAATACAAGAGAGTTTAGAGGTTACATCTTCCCCAATAACAAATGAGATTAGTTCTCCATCATCATGAAGAAACTAGGTGTACAATGGAATGAAAGAGATAGAAACCCTAGAAAGAGAAGAGGAGATTTATCAATTCCCCAAATCTGCCCCCACAAGGGTGAAAAGTGTGTTTCTGTGCCTAAGCCATGAAAAGATACAAACCCTAGAATGTCTAGGTCTTTAAATAGGACATAAAATTAACAAAAAACAGGTTCAAGTCCAAACAGATCATAAAAATCGCAGAAAATATATCAAATCATGATCTGGTTGACTTTTTCTGCATTCTGGTTGACTTTTCTACACTCTACTTGACTGGTTTACTTTTCTAGTTGACTGGTTGACTTTTCTTGTTGACTGGTTGACTTTTCTGCATTCTGTTTGACTTTTGTGCACTGCAACTCCTTGATGCTTCAACCTTCCTTTCAAATCATTCCAATAACCTACAAAATCAAGGGAATTTATTGATAAAATCATAAAACATGTCCTCAACTCTCTTATTCACAAAACTAAAGAAAAATCATGAGTCAAAACAAGTTTATAAGTCAACAAGGGTGCATTTGATATCAAAATTAAGTATAAAAATAACAATTTTTGAACCGTTATCAAAAACTCAAAGATTAAAGGTGCTTAGACTTTTCCTTGTCATGCCTTGTTGGGGTTGGATGTAATTCCATGACTTGCTCATAATGTTAAGCTAGTCCTGATTGCTTTGCTTCTTTTTGTTGGACACAACAATATCTCTTGAGTGTGCCAAGTCTATTGTTGAGAGCTTGAAGCTTGTCAGGGTGTTGATTCCATAAGAGCTCCATCATATATTGATCAAATTGGTCATAGATATAGAAGATCCCACTTTGAAATATATTAAAAATTCGGTTTCCCAGAAACCAAATTCTGAACCTATTAAAAATTGTGCTATATAAGTAATTATAACAAACAGTATACTATATGTGAAATTAAAAATATAAGTTGTTCATTAATGAAAAAAAAATCTCGCTCTGCCTCTTCTTCGAAGGTGTTATTCTTGAAGTAAGAGAGATTTGAAGATGACTCATGTTCGTCTTGCTCATGTATTGGGGATTGAATTGTTTGTCTTGCGTGAGGAAGATGAATTGATGCTAGCAGCGATTCTAGACTTTCTATATTTTCTGGGTTTGTGATTGGGTTCTCTACAAGTTCCCATGGCTGCGATTTGGTTGGCGTCGCGATGGAGAATCAAGGACGAAAGGGTTTCTCGTGGTGGTTCTTGTAGTGCAATTTCAGTGCTGCAAACAAATAGCGACTTTAGGGTCTAATTGGATTTCTGAAAATTTCGGGTTGTGATGCCAAAATGTTCGCGATATAGGTTCTTTGGGTGTCGCAGTTAGGGCTCATGAAGGTTGCTAGCTTGATTTTCCTGCAGGTTGCTGTGGAGATGAATGTGGAGGAAAGAACTTGGTTCTAGATTAGGGTTTCATGGTGGACTAGTGGTTGTGGTTAATGCTCATACAACTGTTGCAACTTGGACGAATTGCGTTTCGATTGGATCTGTTTATGGGTTTTCCTCTTTCTTTCTCTGCAGGTTGATGAAGATGGAGAAAAGGCAGTGGCGCAATGGAGATGAACAATGCGAGGTGGTGGTTGGCAATCCCTAATTGTTCACTACCTTTTTCCTAATCCCTAATTCGAACAAATTTAATTTCTATTTTGAAGATTCAATCCCTAAATCGAACAAATTCAATCCCAATTTCTAAACTTCATTCCCAATTTTTTATTCATTCTTTCCAATTTCTTTTTAAAAAAATAAATTATGCATGTCAGAATCACATAAACCAAATAATGATGTCAATTAAAACATACATGACCATGCTACGCCAATCTTACATTAACGTCGTTAGGACCAATTTAACGACAGGGTGTACTTGTTGTAATTTTCACAAAATAAAGATCCAGTTGAGATGTCATAAAAGAAAATTATCAATTTGAGATTCTCACCCCAAATAGAGACCTAACAAATGATTAAACTGTATAACTACACATCTACTGTGTCATTTCCTTCCAAAACTTGTTCTAGTAACAAGTCATTTGACTATATTCACACTCATCAAATGATTATTCAAAAGGAATCAAACATACACAAGCAACCAGAAACACTCAAGATTTTGACAGCAACCAGATGTAAAATTTACACCGCATCCACAACTTGCAGACTTCAATTCATACTACTTTTATTGCTCCTTAACAATATACGAACCATACCGTAGGCAGAGTACACAACCAATTACATATCAAACAGAACATCATAAAGCATAAGAACATAACAACGTAATAACAGAGTCAATAGATGCATACAAAGTTTGATACAAAAACTGATAGTAAGCACACCTTTGTAGAAGCATATTGATATTGCCTTCCATGCCATTTATACCCTCTAAATTCCTATGTCCTCTCAGAAAACCCTTTGTATTACCTCATATTTTACGCATTATTGGATTAAAACAGCAATCTAAGTATAGGAAAAATGTTCTTTAGGGAACTTTTAAATTTCGATATGTTGACATATATTGAAATTATATATTAATAACTTAAAATTTTTACTCTTTCATAATATAAAAAATAAAACTAGTACCGAAATAAAATAAGTTAAATAAAAAGTAGTGTACTAGAAAAATACCTATAAACTTTAATTTGAAATTATGATATATTGTAAGCTAGCTGGGATAAAAGCTAAAGAGACAAATATAAAAAGTAAATTATAAATTTAGTAAAAATTATATTAATTTGTAACATAAATTACTACTTAGTGTTATTTAATTTAATTAATATTCTAGATTGACGAAGCGATACATATGAAGTAGAAAGAGTAAAAATATCAATTTAAACTTAGTCCACTTGATCACTTCTACCCACATGATCATGTTCGAATGGTCATTTGTGTCCCACACTCGTAGAATATAACTAATATTCTTCATTTAAAATTTTTGTCCATAAACACATTGAATATTAAACAAATAACAACAAGATATATCCTCAATACAAAACCACGTCATATCACCAATTATTTTTCTCATAGTATACTATCACTTCAAATCTTTAATATTAGCAACTTTCAGAAGACCGATTACAAAGTTTTTAAAAGATTGAACGAAACTTTGGACAAAGAAATGTACGTAGAATCATTCATTGAACATGAATTTGGTAGTTGGCTGCACTGTCACGTGCTTAAACTTTTAGAACTGTGTCTTTTTTGACGATAACTCGCGCACATCACATTTGACCATTCTACTTTCTCATTTTATTTATTAATTATTAATATTTTCTAGGAGTATCTGTTTACGAACACAACAATAAATTAAAAAGATATAATTATTTTGTTCCTTAAAATTTATTGTATTTTCATATTAGTTTTTAATATTAAAATATCAAATAAATCTCTAAAGAGTTGTTAAATTAACAACTCATAAAATACAATTTCATTCAAATTTTTGGAAGACAATAAATAAACTTTCAACACAAATTACTTATGTAGCACTTCAAATCAACTACTTAAGTTAAAATAATTGTGTACCAATCACCACGTATTCAAGTAAATTTTTATTCATGAATGTAAATACAATCTCATCTTTTCCTTTAACTTGTATCGAATTATTGCATTTCTCACAACAACATCAAAACACTCTAAAACTCCTTCCAGATCCAATCATCGTATCGAGTAACAGAACATAAACAGAAATTTGGCAGCTACAAAACATTATAAGCACATTTCCTACGAATTCATCAGTAATGAGAAACATAGATGTTGTACTCAATTGTAGACCTATCTGCATCAAGGTACAGAGTGCTGGTTTTTGCATAACCTCTGGCAAATTTGAAAACTCCACTTCCTCCTATCACAGGTAGTTCTCTCACCTTAAGGGAGATACGGTTCCTCCCCAACACAGCAATGCTGCTGCCATTGTACTTTCCTTCGGTCAGCACAAAGTTCACAACCAGCAACAGATTGAACTCAGTCTGCGATGTGCCGGCGTACAACCCCTCAATTCTTCCGACCACCTTGGTGTTTGGGTCGGATCCCACGGTGAGCGCGTTGTCTGTGATACCCACCAGGCCGAAAGAAGTTGCGTTGTATTTGGGAATTGGAGGAACAATGGGCACTGAGGTAGCGTTGCTGCCGGTAAACCTCTCATGGAAGAAGAACTTGAAATGGCTAAACTTACGGGTTTTATGCAAACCTAATTCCTTAGGGTTTACGGTACCCACAAAACCAGTTTCATCTGCTAAAGTGGAAGTAAGAACTTGAAAAGAAACAAGTAGGGAGAAGATGAGAAATTTGGAAGCCATTTTTGCTGGTGAGAGAGAAGTTGATGATGTGTTGTGTAACAAGTTGGAACGAAGAGAAAGAGGGTGTGGATGGGAGAATTTATAGGAGTGTGGAGTGAGAAAACATGGGCCATTTTTGAAACACTGTGAAGTAGGTTTCAATTCTATACTTGTTTTTTTTTAGGGAGTGTAGAATAGTGAGTAAAATGAATAAAGATTATTGCTTTAACAAATTATAAGCAAATAAACATTTCCAATAGAAACCAGTATTGAACATAGTGTAAAAGATGTATATTTATCTTAAAAGTTTACTTATAATTTTTATTTAGTCATTAACTTTTAATGGTTTTTAATTGAACCTTATTTAACATAGTAAAAAATGAGTTAATTGATTAAAATGTAAAAAATATAAGAAATAAATATGAACAGATGTCTTGGTATTATAATAGAAAGAAATTACGGATTTAATAAAAAAAGAGGGAACACAATTATATTTATAAAACGTGGAGTGTTGAGGGAGGAAAAAATTAAATTAATGGTCAAACATCACATTCAGTGTGAGGTAAACAATCACATTTTGGCTTTTGCCAACTTTTTATGTTTCTTATTAGCTCCTTTCTGGGGGAAAATAACACCTTCAAATTTGTTATTGTTTCTATCAAATTAAAAAGTGGTTTACAAAAATAAAATGTACAATAAAAAACTACATAGGCTTAAAACTATTTAAACCTATTGTTAAATGGAGATAGTTATAAACAGTATAAAAACATGTTTATTATTATTAGACCTGTGTATAAGATATTGAACTATACTAAATTATAATTAACTATATTTTTAATAAATTAAAAAAAAACTGAACTACTTAATATAATATTTGTTTAAGAGTTTAATTTTTAAAAACTGAATTTATATTTAACTAATAACTGAATTGACTTTTGTATTGAAAGGTTAAATGTGCTATTACCTGCATAAATAATTGTTTTCCATAATTTGTTGGTTATTATACATTTTATAAACTTACTGTAAGTAAGTATTGAAAGGTTATATATGAACTTAAATAATTGTTTACAATATTAATAAAGATCAACACCTTACAGTTTCAATTCGAATTTAAATTATAGGCAGTTGGTACTTAAATTCAAATGTTAAAAGTTCAATGTGCTTTATATTAATTTTTTTTATAATCTTAATTATTCACCAATTAAGACAGTGAATCAATTAGACAAATAAAGTAGATATTCTTCTTCAGATACTATTTATTTTATTATTTTAAATATATATAAAACAATATCTTTAAACATATCATTTTATTATTTTAAATATAAAATAAATAGTATTTTAAATAATATCTTCTTCAATTCCATAATTTAAACTTTGTAATTATATATATTTTATTTACCGCTTTTTGAAACTAACAGTATGCGTATGTTTGAATATCAATGTACTTATGTTCGAGTTCATAATTTAGTTTAGATATATATTTTAGTTATCGCTTTTTGAAACATGCTTATGTTTGAATGCATAGTTTAGTTATTAGTTAATTGATATAATTTCAGTTTTTTAAAATTGAATTCTAAAACAATAGAGTCTGAATATTATATTAATTAGTTCAGTATTTTTTAATTTATTATAATGCAGTTAACTGTAATTAACTATAGTACAGTATAATTTAGTTAATTTTACTTGGCCCTATTTATTATATGAACAAAATATTTTAATCTAGTTGTGTCTTTTAAGCTCAGATTCCGAGTTTGATGAAGTGCAAACTACGTATCGATATCGATACTAAATTTTTGAGTGGATTCCAACAATGAAATAATTAACTAAGAGTTGTGCTTCTGATTTATATTTGAACCATCTCTTTAAGTAATGTTTTGAGTTTGTGTATTGTGAATTAATAATCGTAATTAAAAAGGAAAATATAATTGAGAATGATTGATTAGATTTCATAATACAAATTATTCATTAATAAAATGGATGAATATTTTATATAAATAAAAAATTAAAATTATTAAATATATGATTGTTGAATTGATTCACTAATACTAGTTTCTACAAAATCATCAACAATTGTATTTTAATTAGAAGACGTATTTATGTTATAATGAGGCTAATGAATTTAACTATGTTATCTATTTTAAAATATCTGTATGAATTGAAAATATATAGGAGTATTATAACCCGTATTTCACTCCAACAATTTACAAAATTTTCTTTTTAAATTTTCAAATAAATAACTATTATTTAAACTATTTTTTATCCTAAAACGTTCTTTTGTATTTCTAAGCTACATTCGTCGTCTTCATTTATGTATATTTGAAATGCATTAAAACAATGAAAAGTGACTAGAAGAATATTGGACTTATTAGGATGAAAATCTATTAAAAAAAAATAGAACCCACAGTTCCGAGTTTCATTTTCAAACCCAAGCGGAAAGAAAAAGAAAAATTATTATTCATTAACATTCTTGGTTGATGTCCTAAAGGATCTTACAAAACTTTGTGAGTGTGTAAATTAATTATATTGGAAATACAATCTATTATATAAAATTAACTGTGAAAAAAATAATTACAAATTAATTATCACAATCAATTATATAAAAGTGTGAATGCATGTCAAATACACAATAAAAAAGAACTTAAATTGTATATTAAAAGATTTTGCAATATTTAACGAGAACAAATACCCTAAATTAATTACAGATAAATTTAACTAAACAACCTTAGATATGATAAAAAGGAGATTTTAAGTCCAACGTTTATCAGAAGTTGATTTCATTGACAGACCTACTGTCAAAAAAAAATCCATACACCTTATAAAAAGAATTTATTTATTTCTTTGACATGTTAAGCAACTAGTCAATAATATACAAATTGAAAGAGTTAAAGCATGGAAAAGATTGACGTTTTTTTATTTTTTATACGGATTTGTTCCTAAACGTGACTCAGTCTAGTTTTATACCAACTTTATTAATCAATTTTTATTGAGCAAACTTATAATATACATACATATTTAGTAGTTTTTTTATCTCAATCATTTTTGACCAATAATATTAGATATTATTTTAAATAACTACCACTTGTGATCACAACAAGTTTACCAAAAAAAAATTAATCAAAAAATCACTAAAATGCTAACTGATGAAGATTTCGCCCTTAAACGAATACAAGATTACATTCACTTTCCTAAATTGCTAAAAAACACTAAAGTCTTATTCTTACTAAAAGATTATTATATGTGGTCAACCTATATTGAGAAAAAAATAGTGTTGCAAATCTTTTTATATTTGTTGAATAATCTTAATGATTCTTCCTTCAAGTTTTTAATATGTAATAAATATTTTGCATGCAACGTTAAATATAATACTGAAAGTTTCACCTCCACTAAAAATATAAAATGATTTTATATTATATAAGAAAATATAAATTTTATTTTTCTAAATTACTTTTGTGAAATTGAATTAACTTTAAAATTTACTCCTTAATATGATATTAGAGTCCCGTATCTAGATATTTATAAACTGATTTTGTATGATTAAGTTAAGGTTAATATCTTCTTTTTAACATAATAAATTTCTTCTTAAAAGTATATTTAATACCTACATTATTTAAATTAAATCAGAAAGTTTTCATTTTAATTTTATGAGTAAAGTTCAGGTCCGTACATATAATACTCCTCTATACACATGTCTGAAATAGTATTTTCACAAGAGTTATTTACAAAATATAATTTACTTACCTATTTAGCTATGATCTACATATAAATCAATTAGCTACAAGAAATCAAAGAGTTTACCTTAAATTTGTTACGTTTTTTCATAATGGATTAAAATGGTTATTAATGAAGAAGCATTATTGATTACAGTAACAACAGTTTCAAGACTACTTTGTTAATTTTATTTCTCTTTCATTCTTCACAATCAAATAAATTTTAGTTCTATCTTTCTATTATTTTTAAATAATTTTTTTTTTCTCGCATATTTTTAATTCCATTTCCAGGTAGATACTTTCTTCCCCTCTATTTCTTTTTCTTCGTTCAAACAAATTATTATACTTTTCCTTATGTCCTTCACCTCAGGATGAAGAATTTTCAAAAATTATAGTACAAAGTCCCTGCTGACGAATGAACCTAACAAGTTTGACTTTTAACATGATCAGGATTCTACGCAACGCCAAGTGGCTAAAATCAAAAGCTTATAACAAAGTAAAACTAATTATTCTAAACAATTTCTTGCTATTTCTCTTTTTCTTTTCCTTCTGGATATTATTAAATTGTAAGTACTTAACTTGTGTAGTTAGGATGATTCGTGTAAGCTTAATAGAATGGGATGAAATTAGAACTAGTAATATGTTCAAATAGAGTTGACATGTGTTTTTATGCAACCATTAAGGCAAAAACACCATGCATACAATATCATTTTAAAAATAATTCTCATAGCAAAAAATAATGGCGAAATTGTAGTAAACAAGTAATTTTTTAAACATTTGACGTAAAAAGTATATTCGATGTATATAATATTAGTTATGTAACACCCCTAATAGATGCTACTTATAATAAATCAAGGTACTAAATTATATAAAACATTCAAATCCAAACATTTTTATTTATATTTAAAACGCGGAAGCAAATTCATAGGCACACCATATGTTTTTTTTTTCTTTTACACCTTATTGAAGTAATTATAAATAGTATTTTACAACGATAGAATTCAAACACACTAGTAAATAACATCATAAAGAAAACCCGACAAATTTTGTACCCCAGCACTCTCGTCGAGCTACTCCGTTCCAATATTATCTGCAATATCATCTGCTCCCGTACAAGTACGATCATCGTAGGTGGAAACCACAACCACAACATGCAAGGGTGAGCAACTCAAAATATAATATATAAATCAAATTATAAACTTCATACACCCATTATGACAAATTTGTTTTTATTTTTTTATACGAAACATATCATCACAAATTTAGCCTTTTGTACTCTAATGTCTTTTTCTTGTTCGTCATATCCTATCCTCAATAACAATTGATTTTCCTTTATTAGGGTAATCATTTCATTGTATTTTTTTAACACTAGCTGCTCTCATTAGCATACAATTCGAGTCGTCTTCAATCGCAATATCAGACCTGTCTCCCTTAACTCCTCAAGGACTAACGAGTAAAAACATCGATATTACGCACACCGATGCACTATACTTAGCACGAGCCGAAGTTATAGGCGAGACATTCACCTCCTCGCGCAGAAGGAAGTGACACTCGAATCTCTAATCTCTGACGAGACTAGAATTTATTAGTATAATACTCGTTTGACGAAACTACAAACGAATAGTATGATTTACGAGAACTATACCGATAAACCGTGCTCAATCACGAATTAATTACATGCTCTCATTAACATGTATCGAAACAACCGTGCTCAATCACGAACTAATTACATGCTCTCATAAATTACTAACTCTTCTCGTTCTTTCCCATTTTCATCTGTTTATTTCTATATCAACTAGTTGATTTTTCAAACACTTAAAATCCCTCTCTTAACTTAATCATTTTCTCTTAGTTACTTCTGGTCTCTACTCAATCATTATTCTTTTCCACCAGAAAGAAGAGGAAACATCATATTTTGCATTAAAAACATAATTACCCTTGTAAAATTGGTTGCTGTCAAAACGACCTTTACTCAGTGTTTTATTCATAATTTCCTATACAGAACTCCGAATGCGTTGATTCTTGTTTTATTGGATTCTAGACTCAAAAATATTTCTCTGGACACCAAACTCGTTATTTTTTGGACAAGAGGTCTAGCCGCAGTAAAATTATTAAAATTCGTAAATTTTCTCCCGTTCTGGTATTTTCAGTTTTGACCTTTGCTTATTGTTTTATTCGTAACTCTCCTACATAACTCTGAATGAGATGATTATTTCTTTATTGGGTTCTAGACTCAAAATTCTTTCCCTAGACACCAGATACGTAATTTTTGGACAACTGTACTAACTGCAGTAAAATTTACAATATTAACTAACAATAAAAGTCCAGGTTATCAAACACTTAAGATTATTGGAACACTATAAGTGTATTCATTATAGCTTCTTACTTCCTATTGAAGATCCTTCTGGTCAAAACTAAAACAATATATATCTAAACTCTGTAATAAAATTTTCGGTTTGATCCAACGGTTGATGAAGTGAATCTCTTAATTCTTTCCTTAGATGGTTTAGAGATAGAACTAAGCTGAAAATCAGATACCTCAACATACGAAATCTATATCTCTAACTTGGGACATTATATTGATAATCCAAACGGTCAAACTCACATTATAAGTCTTAGTAACCATATATAAAAATTTTGGGTCAATCTAACGGTTCTCTAGGCAGGAAATTATGTTTTACCATGGAAACTTAGCAGTATAAATCAAATAGTTATATCTATATTCAAAGTTACGAAATTAATTCCTCTCTATACAGAACTCCAATCACAAATCTGAACGGTCAAACCAAAATAATTTATCTCAGGAATCATATATCCAAATTTGAGCTTAATCTAACGGTAAACGAATTACAGATCAAGGTTTTACTGTGGTAACTCAAAAAATATAGAACAATGAAATCATGGATATGGAAACTAAATCTCACAAAAATAGATAAATAGCTACCAATATTAAATCCCAATATAATTATTTTCAGATTCATGATCATGAAATATGAATTAAATACCTAAGATAAAATTTAACTTTCCCCAGCCCCTCACAAGATATATTCAAATAATTATACAACAAGCACATAGGTTTTTCATTAATAGTAATTGCACACAAATTTTCCATACATAAATAGTAAAAAATATTTTATAATTTAAAAAAAAAAAAACTTAGAAAAGTTAGCTCCCCTTACTTCCTCTATTTTGCCCCAAACACTATAATTTCACATCCAACATAATATCATAACTTCAACACAAATTTCATAAAATCAGCAGAATATAATCTGTTTAATAAGAATTTAGTTAAAAAAAACAAATCGAGTAGACTTCCAGGAGAGAGAGGTGTGTCACAATGGACAACTTAAGAACCTGGTCTTCCAAAGTGTTCCTCAACATGTTATTAACAAATTTCTTATTCACATATTCAAAACAACAACATAGTTTTACATCAATAATAACACATAATTTTAATACTTGAATAGTTATATAACCGGCACATAGGCACACATAATAATTCAATACATGAATAGTATTAAAACATAGAAAGGTTAGCTCCCCTTACCTCTTTTCCAAACTTAGTTTCCCACTCCGAAGTTGTTCCTCCGAAAACCTTCTAGAACCTCTACTCTTCTAAAACTTTCTTCTAAATTCTTTCCTTCTCTCACTTTCTCTCTTTCTCTCTTATTTCTTGTGTGGAATCATTCCTCCCTCCTTGACTATTTATAGTAAAAAAAATTTACTATTCACTAATTTTTTAATATTATTTTATTAATTTAACATCTTAATCTCAACCACCACTTACCAACCTTTCCTTAATACTTAAGAATTTTCATTCTTTCATAATATTTGATTTATTTATTTATATTATTTTTTTTTCGATTTTACTATTCACTTTTTACTATTCACTTTTTACTATTTACTTTTTACTATTTACTATTTACTATTCACAAAACCTTTTAAAATAATTTCTCAAGATTTTAAATCCCCCATTCTGAAATTATTATAATTTTCTATCATTATTACTACTAATAATAATGCTAAAACTTATAGATATTTTTCATGGGTCTTACAAGTTATCTATACAATCCACGTAATATATATTATCTATACATGCGATATATTTTAGCAATGTAGCAAGATTAATTCCAATGAACAAATGTAAATGTAAATCTCTCTCCTATATAAATTAAAAATAAACATAACTTAGAGATAATAAATATATAAAATAAATACAATTTAATATGATATATTTAGTATGACGTCCGTTAGTTTAGGTTGCATATTCGAGTTTAATGAAATACGCTTAATGACTTTGATTAACATTTAAGTATATATCAGATGACTGATATGTAAGCTTTAATGAAATACGTTTACTAGTGCAGTCAGGGGAAACGACAGTGGTTATTTTCGTCTTTTGGCAGCGGTAAAAAGTCTGGGACTTTACGCCGCGGTACAAAGTCTGGCAAAATAGACCGCAGTTCCTATCACACCCGCGGCCTAAACCCCTGTTTTTTAAAAAAAAAAATCTAGCATTATATGCTGCAGTTGGAACCGCGGTAAAATGGCAGGAATAGACCGCGATTCGTACCACAACCGCGGCCAAAAGTGTAATTTAAAAAAAAATCGTGGAACGTTCTACCGCGATTGTGGTAACAACCGTGGCATATTATCTACGTTCTACCGTAGTTGTGGTAACAACCGCGGCATATTCCCCTGCTTTTTTTTTAAATAGCCGGTCTGTTTTTGTGATATCCAATACCACAAAAACAGACCTGCATATGAAAACATGTATACAGATTTAATTTCAACAGATCAAACACATGTTCAAATGTATTTCAACATCACATAAGTATAAAGTCTAATAAAATACAATCTAATCAAATGCAATGTTTAAATCTACTAACTAAGAACTATTATATAATCTAACTAAATACTTTGCAGTAGCTTTCCTCATGAATGATAGTGGCTTCTCAAGAACTGGTGTAGTAGTCTTGAACCTCTGCACAAGACAATTAATATTAATTAGTGTATATGTATTCTAACTTTTGGAAAAAATCAAAATTTGTTAAAGTTAAATATTACCGTTTCCCAACCTCTTGTGATATGGGAACGAACAATGTGGGTCATCCAATACATTACATAATAACCGCACTCATATGACCCATTTTGTCTGTTACACTACAATATATTATCACAATTATAAATAGTAAGTGATGCCAATGACGCCTGAAATTCATAATAAATTAACTATTATATATTAAAGGTTTAATACCTATTTTGGTCCCTCTTTTTGGGGGGTTTGTTCAAAGTGGTCCTCCCTTTTTTAAAAAGTTCAATAAGGTCTTACTTTTTGCAAAAACTGTGCAAGTTAGTCCTTTTTGCTAAAGGCGTTAATTCTGCTAACGGCAGAGCTGCCAGCTGGCAAATATTTGATGACTTGTACAAATAAAATTCGTTTTAGTCCTCATATTGGTTTAAAAGGTTTTAGTCCTCATATTCGTTTTAGTCCACAATAAACATTTTTAAACCAATATGAGGACCACATTAAACATTTTTAAACCAATATGAGGACTAAAACGAATTTTATTTGTACAAGTCATCAAATATTTGCCAGCTGGCAGCTCTGTCGTTAGCAGAATTAACGCCGTTAGCAAAAAGGACTAACTTACACAGTTTTTGCAAAAAGTAGGACTTATTGAACAATTTAAAAAAGGGAGGACCACTTTGAACAAACCCCCCAAAAAGAGGGACTAAAATAGGTATTAAACCTATATTAAAATCACATATGGAACTTTATTATGTTAACAAAGTTCACTTACCCGGATATATAAGGTAAAAAGTATATTTTCTTGCCGCTTGCAAAACTTCTAATCGGATTTGTGTTTATCGTATCAAAATCATTTGATTCATGAATGGATTAGGGATCAATGAATCCATAATCATCAGAACGCCCCAACTTGTTACTAACCCCAAACATATACCTGAAATCAAAAATTAACTTTTATATAAGGATACTTGATATATAAATCAATTTTATATATAAATAATTGCTCATAGACTTACATCATCCATAGCTGAATAATTGAAATATTCAACTCTTGTGTTCCCAACACAAGCTCTCTGACATCTTGGCTATGAAGGTATATTGGGACCTCAGAGCCTATCCCAAATACATTAGCATCATACTCAACCTCCAAAGGCTTATCGTCAAGGATGTCAGCAAGTAGATGCAATGAAGCAAGAGCATCATCCTCAGATAGAGGAATCTTCTGTTGTGCTTGCGTCTGTTGTTACATGAAAAAATAAGATAAGTTTTGACATCAATAACCTTTAAAATTGAGAAGTGTAAAGAAGAATTTCATACCGGGAGGTCAGAAACTGAACCAACCAAATGTTTAAGTTAAGCGATAAATGACTTGAATGCTTGTTCCACAGTGAAAATCTCATTTGTGGCCAGAGGAACTGAGGCATCTGGTATGATCATTTTGTCCACTGAGACCTTCACCTCATCCTCTGATAGCTGCATACCATGAACAACAGTCGCTGACTTAAACTATGTTCCACGAGCTACTAGGACCATCTCAGTATCGTCTAAAATATATAGCAGACATGGACTAGCATCGTCCATGTCATCCCCTAGGACGGCTGATGCGGAACAACTTCCTTTCCCACTTCTCCCTGTCAGAATAAATGTTAGATTATACAAAAGATAGAAATAATTGCACATAAATGTTTATTAAGTTTACCTGTAGGAGGCACAACATGTTCTTGTTTCTACACAGGAGGTGGCACCGGGTGCATGCCATAGGTCTCAAACCGCTGATCGAACATGGAGCTGAACTCACTGTACAATTTAGCCCTAAGCTCTGATCTAAGCTTGTTTGTGATCTCGGCCGTAAGGTCCGCTCAGACCTTTTTTGTGATCTCTTGTGTCATCCTTTCTCTTTGTGCTTCGCTGTATGCATATGAAGGCTGACGAGAAGAGCTCCCAAAATAATCTTTAATTCCTACTCCAAGACCTGCAACACGTACACGTCCAGGGTGCTCAGGTCGTCCAATCGCAGCAGCAAGAATATCCTGGCGACCCTCTATAGTGAATTGACCTTGGGAGCTCTGCTCAACCAAGGAGTCCTGTAACATTACAAATCATTATTTTTTAAAAAGTTCAATGTAGTATGAATAATTACAATTATTATTATTTTAGGAACAGTGATAACTTACAATTCTTTCGGAAATTTCCCGTGCAGTGTCGGAAGAGTAGGCGCCCGATGGTCTCATACAAGCCAACTTCCATTTTTCATGTCTAGAAGGTGGAGAAGGAGGCTGAGGGGGGCTACCACCCTGACATGGTGGTCTAGCATCTGCCTTTTGCTTGAGGATTTTCTCATCAAGCTTCCTATACCCAGCATGAGATAATAGGTGGGGGTTTTTGTTATGAGCACTTGTTCATTGTGCTTTGCTTCTAATTGCTTGTCACATACACATTAATTAATTAGTTCATATGATATATATTTGTTAACGAGGAATTGAATAATATCAACTATACTAACCTGTCATTCCTCTGTGATCCGAATCTCTTTTAAAAGCCGCCAAGTCTCCTCATCAATGAACTTATATGTACTACATGGAGACTTATGTTTAAGTTGTCCAAAGATGTATCTTGATGTCAACTTACTTTTAAAGTTTCTGAAGTTTTCAGCAACAGTTGACAAACACTTATTTCTAAGTGTTGCGACATTTGGAATGTCAAATGTCAGCTGAAATAAACATAATAAAGTTGTATCAGTACAAAATTATCAACATAAACAAATTTTAATTCAAATGATATTAACTAACTTACCAATATATCGTTCCATATAATGTTCCGATCAACCTCGGACACATGATCAAAAGATGGAGTGAGAATACTAATCCTATCATGTGCCACTACTCCAAGGTATGATCGGAAGTCATCTGCATAGGGGCCAACTGCCACACCCGTGATCATGTTCACATTCACTGGAGTTCTTTCACCACTATTCTTTCTCATCAAAAGTTGTTTCATCCTGGTGGGTCCTCTAGTGGATCTGGTAGGGGGAGCCTCATCCCCTGAAGAATGTGGATGATCAGCCATATATCTGTCAAAATAAATAGCAACATGAAGTATTAATAAAAGTAACTTATGTGACAGTAATCATATAAAATATATAAAGGGAAAACTTATGTGATATTAATAAAATACTTATACAGAAATTGAAAATTCATACATAAAGATATGAATTCATCATATGTATATTCCCTCATCATGATTTGACCGAATTGCATGTACATTGTCGTCAACTAGAGATTGGTCATCCAAATTTGTTGTAGTTTGAAATGAATGGTTGTCAGCAATATGAATATTAATCAAATTCTCTTCATTAACTTCAATTTGTTTGTTGCCTTGAAAAGCGACATACCAATGGTCAGACGCAGTATCTTTGACATAAAACACCTGAGATGCTTGATGAACCATGATAAACGGTTCGTCTCGGTAACCCACCTTTCGAAAATCAACCAGTGTCATACCCGATTCATCTATTTTCACACCACTCTTATTGTCAAACCACTTTCATTTGAACAATGGAACAAAAAACTTGGTGTAATCAACCTCCCATATCTCTTCTATTATACCATAATATCTCATTGACCCAAGTATAGGAGATTGATCTTTTGATGTGGAAAATTGAAGCGACTCAGCTTCTAAACTAACTCCACTATTTTGTACTGTGCCTTTATCATCCAAAGTCTTCGTATAGAATGTGCAATTATTGACTTCATAATCTATACAACACACGACATCAAACTTCAAACCATTTGCAAGCCACAATAAAGTTTGAGAAGAATGTGGCTCTTTGTCAATTTCAGATTTGAACCAAGACATAAATGTTTTGTTATGCTCCATCAACTGCCATTTCTCTAATTGTCTTGGATTTTTATTCTTAACAATGGCTTTGTGTGCTTCCAAAAAAGGGATCACCTCATCTGTGTTGTTCAATATATAAAGATGCGTTTGCAACAATTCTTCGCGATCTTTTGTCACCACATTCACACCTCGGATGCTTTTACTTGTAGAAAATTTATTCAACCATGATGTGCGAGGAACTCCTATTGGATTCGTTGATGTCATGTAATCTGAACAAAACTTGATACTTTCTTCAGTAATATACCTTTCAATCATCGAACCTTCAGGACGATATGGATTTTTAACGTACCCTTTCAAAATCTTCATATAACGCTCAATAGGATACATCCATCTTAAGTATACCGGTCCGCACAACTTGATTTCTCTAACCAAATGAACAAGTAAATGTACCATGATGTCAAAAAAAGATGGAGGGAAAAAAATGCTCTAGTTGACACAAGATGATAACAATCTCGCCTTGAAGTTCATCTAACTTTGTAGGGTCGATGACTTTACTACATATTAACGAGAAAAATGAACACAACCTGTTTATGGTTTGCCTAACATTTTTGGGCAAAATTTCACAAATAGCCACCGGTAACAACTGTTGCATTAAGACGTGGCAATCGTGAGACTTCATGCCAACAAGCTTTAAGTCTTGTAGTGACACTAAACTCTTCATATTTGAAGAGTATGCTTATGGTACTTTGATACTCTTTAAACAAAGACAAAAACTTATCTTCTCTTGTCTATACATTGTGTAACATGCAGGGGGCAAATAAGTACGTTTACCAATCTCCTTGGATGCCAACTCTTCTCAGATATTCAAATGAGCATTCACTCCATCTTTTGTCTTTCCCTGAATGTTGAGTAGTGTACCGATCAAGCTATCACATACATTCTTTTCTACATGCATCACATCTATGCAATGTCGAACATCTAGCTTTGACCAATATGGAAGATCAAAGAATATTGATTTCTTCTTCCAAGGGGTCGTTACAGATGACTTCTTGGATGTTTTCCCAAATACATGATGTATTTTATTAACTTTTTCAAGAACTTGAAGGCCAGTGAGTGGATTTGGTGTTTCATCCCTCTCTTGATCTTCATTGAATGCTTTTTTTAACCTTCGATATGGATGATTACGTTTTAGAAATCTCCGATGACGCAGATACACCGTCTTTCTTCCATGTTTCAGTTGATGAGCTGCAGCGTTTTCTTCACAGATAGGACATACTTTATGACCTTTGACACTGTATCCTGACAAATTACCATAAGCTAGAAAGTCATTAATGGTGCAAAATAACATTGCACGCATAAGAAAAGTCTCAGAAGCGAATGCATCAAATATTTCAACCCCATCAACCCACAACAACTTCAAGTCTTCAACTAGTGGGCTTAGATAAACATCTATGTCATTTCCAGGCTGCTTTGGACCAGATATCATCATAGATAACATCATGTACTTCCTCTTCATGCACAATGCAGGAGATAAGTTGTAAATTATCAATATAACTGGCCAACAACTGTGATTGGTACTCAGATTACCCAATGGGTTCATTCCATCAGTGGCTAAACCAAGCCTAAGATTTCTACAATCTTTACCAAATTCGGGAAATTGTTGATCATTATTTTTCCATTGCTTTGAATCAGCTGGATGACGAAGCAGCCCGTCAATTTTTCTCTTATCTGCATGCCATCTAAGGTTTTTAGCATCTTTGGGATTCACAAACAAACGCTTAAGTCTGGGCACTATTTGAAGGTACCATACTACTTTCAAAGCAGATTCATTTTTTTCTATCTGACCATTATCTTCACTATTGTTTCTTGACTTGTATCGTGATAACCCACATTTTGGACACTTTGTCAAAAATTCAAACTCTTTCCTATATAAAATGCATTCATTGGGACAAGCGTGTATCCTTTTATACTCCATACCCATTGGACAAAGAATTTTCTTTGCATCATAATTACGAGTGGGTAGTGTATTTCCATCTGGTAGCATTTCATTCAACAACGTCAATAATTCTGTAAAACTCTTATCAGTCCATCCATTGCTCGCCTTCAAATTCATGAGCCTTACCACAGCTGACAAACGTGTGAACTTAGTCGAACCGACATACAAAGGTGTTTCCGCATCAGTCGACATCGTCTCATACACATGAGCTTTGGCAAAATTTTCTGCACCAACATCGCGGATCATGTCCTTCAATTTGTCTTCATCCGGTCGATCTTCTTCCATGGTGGAATTAGTAACATTTTCAATTTGCGAGTCAATCAGAAAGTGCATTTCTTCGCCGTGCCATATCCATGTTGTATAGCATCTTAGGAAACCATCACAGATAAGATGTTCTCTAATTTGGGTTGCGTTCAACTTTCTCCCATTCAAATAGTTCACACAAGGACATCTAAACTTCACTTCCTCATCACTTGAACACTCATTATGTTGTGCAAATTGTATAAATTCCTCTACACCTCTCTCATACTCAGGATTAATACATGGTAAATTAATCCAATTTCGTTCCATTCCTAAATTTTACAAAATTAAAATTATACAATATTATATATAGAATTATCAATTCAATCATACAATCAATTCAGTCATACAATCATACAATTAATAATCATTGAAATGATCATATCAAACATTCTATCACAAATAATTACATATGAACCACCAAAACCACAACAAATTTGACAAAAACGATCAAAGCCACAACAACATATTCAAACCTAGCATTTCAATATAGCACAAAAATTTCATCAGAGAAGAAAATGGAACGTACCCGGGGCAGGAGAGACGACACGACGGAGAGGATGAAGCAGCGGCAGAGGCTGGCGCGACGGCAGAGGGCGTAGAGGGCGCGAGGATAGAGGGTGCGAGGACAGAGGGCAAAGACAGCGACGGAGATGGCGTGGCAGCAGCTGAATCACGTGGAGGTAGAGGAGAGCTTCTCCAACATTGAAAATGACAAATGAACCCAACGAATTTGAGTTTAATCGGTGGAAAATGATGGAAAATGGAAGCAAAGCAGGTGCGTCGTCGACGGAGAAGCAAACAGCGTTTTCTAAAACTGTTTCGTGATGTAGGAGACGACACTGTTCGTGAAGTTTTTTTTTTTAACCTTCAGAAGGGTATATGTCGCGGTTCTACACTTAACCGCGATCATAAAGGGGAATATGTCGCGGTTCTACACTTAACCGCGGCCTATGCATCAGAAAAAAATAAAGCATAATGGCATTTTTGAAATTTATTTAAACCATATGTCGCGGTTCAGCGCCCACCCGCAGTAGTTTCTCTGAAATATTTAAAATTTACTCAAATTAAGGAATAGGCCGCGGTTGACCTGAGAACCGCGGCCTATTCCCCGACGTTCTGAATCCCCCAATTGCCTTCCCAACTGCCTTTTGGGGAATGTCAGAAGCTACTAGGGGGAATAGGCCGCGGTTGGTCAAAGAATCGCGGCCTATTCCCCCTGCTACCTACTGACATTCCCCATCAGTCAGTCCCTACAATAAATAATAGGGGAATATGTCGCGCGGCCTATTCCCCTTGCTACCTACTGACATTCCCCATCAGTCAGCACCTGCAGTAAATTGGCAGGGGAATAGGCTGCGGTTCTCTGAGCAACCGCGGTCTATTCCCTGTTATTTAATTTTTTTTCCTGACGTGGCGTCAAAGGTGATGGTTGACTGGGGTATATGCCGCGGTTAAGAGGGGAACCACGACATATATGTTCGATTTATTTACAAAATTGCCACTGTGCACCATTATGCTGCAATTTCTGGTGAACCGTGGCATAATGAGCGTTGTATAAACCCTATTTTTTACTAGTGGTTGAATGAATTTAATTTAATGTTTATGTAAATATCATATGACTTTAATCACTACAAAAATAATATATTATAATAAAGGTTTATTTTCAACAGTTTTAAAAACCATTCTACAAATTTTTGACGGTTTTACTAAAAATAGTAGATAAATTAGAAATATTTCTTATTAAAAAAATTTCCAGCGGTTGAAATATGAAATCATCGTTAAGGTGAAAAACATTTTATTTGTTCTTCATTTTTGCGACTTATATTTTCGATCTGACCTAAAAATGATTTCTCTCCTCTTTTCAGTATATGCTATATTGTTTTTTAGACTAACTTTCTCCTCGTCTTCTCCAAAAAAGAGCCACTTTATCTTCTTCTCCTTCACAACCCTGTAACTAACAGAGAAGGTCAACCATAACATCTCCTTCAATAAGAATCACTATCAGCAAGCATGGTGTCCAGCGACATCATTGGTGCGATTAGCTCCACTCTCATCTCCTTCTTATTCGCTCATGAAATAGAGAGTCAAGGCGTTGCTTCACCTCCATTCGCGACAACTTTTTTCTTCATCATGCCCAACATCGTTACACCGGTTCATGGTCGGCAACCGCATCTCCTTCATCCACGGATGCACCTTCGTCAAATGGTTAAAGTCGTTGTTGCCAAGACCTTGTTAATTTGAAACCACATCATCAAAAGAATTAGGTTCTTATGACCTCACCAGCACCGTTGTGAGTTCTCTCCCTTTCTTCCTTCGATTTTTCCATTTGGTGAGAAGGGTTTTGCTCCTCCTTCTTCATTCTTCCCAAATCTGGTTCTCATGGAGGATCTAGCGAGACTATGTGTCACTCCCATTCGATACCGATCAGAGTAGTTGTCGTGTGAAGCAACGTAGGGGTTTCATCTTCCCTTTCTTCTCCTATTTTTTAATTCCCATTTTCGATTAATTGTTATTTGTTTTTTTTTTGTTTTGAATTTATGATGAAGAAGGTAGTAATGGTCTTTTTGGTGTGATGTAGATTTGTTATTTATTGTTTATTGTAATTTCAAGGTAACGAAAGATTGTTTGTTTGGTGTGCCATAATCTGCTCTGTAGAAAATTTCCAATTTCCTTTTTTTTTATAGTGCACAAATTAGAACAAATGATGGCACACCAAACAAAAAATCTTCCATTCACATACAATTACAATAGACAATAAACAACAGATCTACATCACACCAAAAAGACCTTTAATACCTTCTTCATCATAAATCCAAAACAAAAAAACCAAATAACAATTAATAAAAAATGGGAAATAAAAAATAGTAGAAGAAAGAGAAGATGAAACCTCTATGTTGCTTCGCACGATGACTACTCTGACCAGTACCGAATGAGAGTGACACATAGCTTTGCTAGATCATCCATGGTGAACCAGATTTGGGAAGAACGAAGAAGGAGGAGCAAAACACCTCTCACCATATGGAAAAATCGAAGAAAGAAAGGGAAGGAACTCACAACGGTGTCGGTGAGGTCATAAGAACCTAGTTCCATCGATGACTAGGTTTCAAATTAACGAGATTTGGGTGGTGACAACTTCAACTGTTTGACGAAGGTGCATTCATGGATGAAGGAGATGCCGCTGCCGACCATGAACAAACATGATGATGTTGGACATGATGAAGAAAAGAGTTTTTGCGGATGAAGGTGAAACAAGGCCAGAACTCTTTGTTTCACGAGCGAAGAAGAAGGAGATGAGAATGGAGGTAGCCACACTAGGGACGTCGATGGACACCACGCTCACTGATAGTGATTCTTATTGAAGGAGATGTGATGGTTGGCCTTCTCTGTTAGTTACAAGGTCGTGAAGGAGAAGAAGATGAAGCGACTCTTTTTTGGAGAAGACAAAGAGATGGTTAGTCTGAAACAAAGTGTAGCATATATTGGAAAGAGGGAAGAAACCATTTTTAGGTCAGATCGAAAATATAAGCAGCAAAAATGAGGGCGAAAAAAGGTTTTTTCACCTTAACAACGATTTCCTATTTGAGTCGGAAATTTTTTTAATAAAAAATATTTCTAATTTATTTGCGATTTTTAATAAAATTGTTGAAAATTTCTAAAGGTTTTTAACATCGTTGGGAATAAACCTCTATTATAATACATTATTTTTGTAATGGCTTTAATTGATTTTAGGTTTAATAGCCAAAGTGGGGACTAAATTGACTATTAAACCTTGATTTTATAAGTAGCTTGCAAATATTGAGTGACCTGAGCTTTGCTGAGTAGCTTGCGGATGTCTGGTGATCCAAGATTAAATGGAATAGTTTAATAATAATCATCATATATCTTAAATCCATATTAAAAAAAGAGGAATTTTATTCAATGAACGAACCTTATTAAAACCTTATCCAACAAACTCAACTTTGGAAAACAATCGAAGTTAAGGAAATTGAGTACACATTTTCTCATAATGTTTCAGCTTGTTTTTTTTAACAAAGTGGACTAGGGTGCTGAAACGGGTTAGCCCTTCGATAAGGTCCTTCCTCTTATAACATTTGGGATAAGCAAAAGTAGAGTGTTTGTTTATGATAAGTCATATAAGCTTAATAAGGTTTCTACCTTTTTTAAAGATGACATCTCAGCTAGCATTCAAGAAGTATAAATGTCATATTTGTTTACATGTCCTCGTTTCAAAGCACTATCAGTGAAGGGGGCAAAACTTTCCTTGCTTGCATTCTTCTACTAGACTTGTCCTCAATACTAATGTATGAGTAGTTCATCCATATTTTAAAGATCATCAATAAAGTACTTGAAAAACACTAGAATACGGGTTGTATAGTATTTTTGGAAAACATTTTTTGCAACCCTTCCGATATAGCACTTTATCGAGCATGTGAAATATTCTTTTGAAAGCTTAAATGCTCGACTTGAAATATATATATATATATATATATATATATATATATATATATATATATATATATATATATATATATATATATATATATATATATACTGTAGTGTTTGTAAGAACTTCCTTAAAAGAAAATGATCGTTTAGCTTGGATGTTCTTGTATTTGAAATAGAACTCAACTACAGGTTTTTCAAGAGGATCGTTTAGTAAAGAGAGGAAAGAATAACACAAGAGATTTTATACCGGTTCGCTTCAACTGAGCTACGTCCAGTCTCCTCCGTAGAGGGTTCAACTATAATCTTCACACGATGACAAATGAGTATTTGCACTACTCCTGATACTCAGCTACCTCGCTGAAATTTCCTTTGAGTATTCGCACCATTCTTGGTACTCAGCACCCCGCCAAGATTAGAGTTCAGTTGGAAGTATTTTAATTCTCTTCAGAAATGTAATCAAAGATTGCTTACAAGTAGTTTAGACTAAATCTCTCCACGAGAGGGTATGAATACAATACAATATAGTCTAAACACTCACAAGTGTTTCTTTCTATGATCTTGCAAAAGTAAGAGATTTGACACTTAAGCTCGAGAGTATCTCTTTCTCGTTTCTCTTCTCTTATCTTTTCTTTAGCTCAAATATAATCTTTTCTTTGAGCTCTTTTCTGATCTTTTAACTTGTTTTAATGTTATTTTATTAAATTTCAAAACTTGATATCATTTTTTCATATAGACGATTTTGTCTTTAACATGATACTTGTGTTTTGAGAGACTGGACTCGTGTGGCCTAAAGAGATACTTGTAATGCCTAAAGAGGTTGATACTGATATGGTATATGTAGAGATTATACTTGTTGTAATCAAATTAGCATATTTGATATTTGATTAGTGAAACATTTTAAGTTTGGTTTTTAAGTTTGGTGAATGTAACCATGTTATTTAGGATGAATAAATTTTGTTTTTTAAAGTCTTTTTTATGATTGCGTAATTCCTTGCTGAGTATTTTTTTATTAATTTTTTAAAATAATTTTATACTATAATCATTCTCCTAAGTCACTTGCACCTTCATAAATATCTTAGATATATTTTCTAATACTTAAAAGGTAGTACATTAAGTATGATACATTTTTTAAAGTTTAACAAGTATTTTATACCTTAATTTTGTGAATGAGTGAGTAAAAATATAATATGAGAACATTTTATTTTTAGGATGAATTTTTGAAGAATTATATCACATAGACATAATAACATAGTTAAATGATTCATAAGTTAGAATGTACTTTTCACTCATTATAAATCTTGATTTGTAACTAAACATATTTTTTAAAATCTTTTAAAAACAAAAATAATTTATTATGACTAAATATAATCTATTGTCACAAGTTCTATAATAAATTATCTTCAATATTAATCTATTATCTTTCATGTTTAAAAACACTAATGCACATTTAACGGATTATCCTTAAAATAATTGATTAAGTTGTTATCGTTGAATTATCAAAATTAACTACAAGAAAAATAATCGATTAAATGAAAAAAAAAATGATTGCCTCAAAAGTACTTTTCTCGTTTAATAAATTACATTTTAGAAAAATGAACTAAGTTGTTTGTGTTAAAAGACAATGAAAATAATATAATTATTATCATTAATGAACAAGTCTTCTTAAAAATATTTTTCTATAATTTTTTTTTTGTTCTTTGATTTTAAAAATTACACTTGCTATCAACTGTTCTATTTATCAAGAAATCTATGAGAACCTTAAAGTCATCTATTACTAAATCTTTTGTGAAAGGTCTCATCTCAAAGACTTTTAGAAACTTAGTTGCATTTTTTGTATAATTGTTTTGGATATTAGTCATATTAGGTGATTTCTTTCCAAACACTATTGTGATTCTTTCCACACCCAAGTTTGTTTTTCTTGTTCAATAAGTTTTTTCATTGGGTTATATCTACAAAGATTTTCAACAAGTTTAAGTAATAAAATGTTTTGAATGTGAAGTATATGTGGTTGTAATATAATTTATAAAGATATTGAAAACAATCTCACTTAAATTTAGATGATTGTAACTAGATAAGAAAATTCAAACCAAAATATCTGGTGTAATCTTTCTATCTATTAATTATAGCTAATTTTTACATTCTTGCTATATTAACTCATGAATACTTATTTTATTTCATTTGTTAGTTAAAAAAATATCTATTGTTGAAAATATTATTAGACGTAGAAATAAGGAATTGCAAATGTTATATTCTCCTGTAGGAAAAGAAGAAAGAGATAAAAAAAGAAGAAGACTATATCGATATCATCCAGTCAACTCAATAACCTTAGACTTCAAATTTACTCATTTATTCTTTAAAGTCCATCTTTCAACAATATGTCTACCAATTAATTAATATTATTTGTATGAAACCAAAAAGATCAGTTTATTCTAGAAACATTGCTTTCAACATGGACCCCAATGAATCCAAAATTCAACGAATAAATTCTTAAACTAATCCTTAAAAATAAATATATAAATCTTTTTATTAATATTTGTAACTACCGATGTTAAAATAAGCGTTTCGTGTACGTATTTTTTTAGGTTTTTTAACCTTCCGGTCCTTATCTTTACTGAGTAACCTACTTACATTATTTAGTAGAAAGAGTTTATAATAAAAAATCATGATAAAATATTGAAAATATTAAAACCCATTTGTAAAAAATTGTAATTAAAAGTATATTAATGAGCATATTCATGTTTGAAAGATGAATTTAATATTCGTTCAAGAAAAGGAGACACTATAAGACTGAAAAGTGAAAGCAACTTGCCCCAAACAGTAATGCTAAATAAATTTAAAAGTCAATCCTGTACTGCGAATAACAGCACAGCCATCAGCACGTCGTTGCCTTTCAGAAAATCTAAAAGTCTAAATTAATTTAATATTTATATAACTTAGTTTTCAAATTATAATCAATATTGTTCTCTTCAAGTTTCAGAGTTCCCACTAATTCACGGCCATTAGTAAGTTAATAAAACGAAACCTGTAATGAAAATAGCCTTTTATTTGAACCAACTTACAAAAAATTAAAATTAATTTATTCATATAAAATTAAATAGTTTATATATAATTTAATATATTTAAATTTGTTATTAAATTTCTATATATTTTTATTTTTAGTTTACATTTCGACTGACTTTTACTAATCAAATGTGTGAGTAAATAAATCAAACAAGAAACGTTGCCTAGTTAGGTGGCAAGTTTGTTAGCTTTTGCTAGTTAGGTGGCAAGTTTGCTTATCTAGACCACGAGTTGCTAGCATTGTTAATAGTTCTTCATCCTCAAATAGAGTTCTATTTTTATTAATATTGATATTGATATAATACAATAAAATTATTTTTACAAAAAAAAAATTATTTGTACAATATAAAACAGAAAAGAATAATTATTTTATATTTCTTTTACTGAATTTTAGTGAAGAAAGCTCAATTGTGTATATCTATCTAGTGGTCGAAAAAATAAAATTAGTTGTGCAATTTTCTAAACTCTAGTTTCTTTTAATTTTCGTATTATTTCTTGAATAAATTGACTCGTAGTGATCAAGTTTGATTGCAATTTGATTACTTGGCATTGATATAGAGTGTACTCCAATAATTGTTAATTCATAGCACTTTGTTACATCATTGAGAGACATTTTGCATCAGTTTGTGTCAATAGCTTCAAAGGAAGTTTCGTACAAAGACCATTTGGGAAGTGAGAATCAAAGTATTTGAACTAGTTTTCAAAACACTTTAATGATAAACCTTATTATATATATATATATAATAATGATAATGTTTTTATATCAAATAAAAAGGGGAAGTGAAATTGAAACTTGCTTTATGAAGTCAAAGAGTTGAAATGTCAAAGTGATTCTCAAGTGATAATAATTGAGCAAGTGAATGACGAATACATGGCAAAATAATCATTGTTGTCCAAATACTATAACATCCTCGAAATTTTCGTCTCTGATTTCGATAAAATTCACTATTAGCTACCTATCAAGAGAACAAAATAGTTGAGTTAGTATACTTTCAAATCTCACCAGTACAAATGACAATACAAGAGATTCAAAGAACAATTAATTGGGATTACGATGACGTTTTACAAATAAATTTGGGGACATCTACTTGAATGATATTTATTGTACAATAGAAAATAACTTCCAAACCTATTAGATCATTTACCAACACAAACGAGTAATAAACGATAACAAAAAAGAAATTCAAGAACGACGTTAAATAAGAAACAGTAGCAAAGAAAACAATTAGGGAAATTTAATGTTGTTCAGTTAAGTACCATTTGATCTACATTCACATTTATAAAATTTATTAATAACAAATATTACAACTCAATGTTTATTTTATGGTGAACTCTTAACTCTAGATTGGCTGCAGCCATTTTCATACTACATCTTGTTTATACATAAAAATAACATCAAAACTAACTTTTAAAAATCACACCAAAACTGTTTAAGAAGACACAAGAACCACTAGTACAGTTAAACGAATTGGCACCGGTTATTTTTAGTCATAAATCTCGATTTGGGAACCGAGACATATGCGGACGAGGTTAAAAGTCACTATGATTCGCCTCGGTTTTTTTTAACAGAAGCAATATCTAGGTTTCAAACTCGGTTCAAAGAACCGAGACAGTATCAGTTCTTCCAAAATCTGATTCCTTATGGGAGCCTTCAGATTGGGTATCCTTTCTAATTAGGTATCTCTGTGAATGTCATCCTCCGAACTAGAAGATTATTCACATTCAAAGGTTTCAAAATTTGATCTTTCCCATTTTCTTTGTCATCCAAAGAGTCCAGAAAAATCTGCATAATACCAACCTAGTCTCCTCTAGAAAATTCTACAATCTACAAAATACAAAATCCAAAACCAATCAAACATCTAATCTTTAATTTTATAACACTTTCTCATACCAATCCTCCTTTCCCCCTTTTCAAGCTCTTTCACTGCAAAATACAAAAATCCGAACATAAGTCAGAAGAACACACATTTATCATACCCATTTATCTTCTTCACTGAAAATCCGAACATAAGTCACTGAAAATTCTTCTTCAAAGAAGAAGAAAGGACAAAGCACAGTGGAATCATCATACCCATTTATCAAATTGGGCAAATTCACAAGAAAGATGAAGTGAAAATATAAACAAAGGTAGGAATGAAAAAGCTTCAAGCATCAATAATAAGATCCACGAAAGTAACAAACTTTAACATGTACAAAATCATTTCTGCATTCTCCAGAAGCTTGAACACATCGGACCACCACCCACCATAAATCTTCAACCCATTCTCACATCGGACCACCACCCACCACAAATCTTCAACACCCATTCTCACATCGGACCACCACCCACCACAAATCTTCAACACCTATTCTCACATCGGACCACCACCCAACAGCCGTGCCACCTTTATCGAACCACCACAGGCCACCACCGCCGACAGGTAGGGGTGGACAAACTGAACTGAACTGTACTGCACTGCACTGTTAAAAACTGAACTAAACCGTAAAACAGTTCAGACAAACTGAACTGAACCGTAAAACAGTTCAGACAAACTGAACTGAACCGTAAAACAGTTCAAACAAACTGAACTGTTTCTTGTTTTATCAAACTGAACTGTATTGTACTAAATTGTACTAAACTACAGTACGAACTGAACTGAACTATTAACTGAATTGTAAACTGCACTAACTGAACTATTAACTAAACTGTAAACTGCACTAACTGCTAAATTATTAACTAAACTGTAAACTGCACTAACTGCTAAATTATTAACTAAACTGTAAACTGAACTATGAAAATATATATATATATATATATATATATATATATATATATATATAAACTGTAAACTCTAAAAATTTATTTTATTTTTACTCATAAATATTTTACAAATTAATTTTTTAATTATTTGATATTATAATTTTCTATTTCATTTATATTTGTATATAAAAATATTTTATTTTTTATTTATTTATTTTATTAATAAAAAAATATAAAAAATAAAGTAACACAATATAAATATATATATATATATATATATATATATATATATATATATATATATATATATATATATATATACACACGTTTTATGTAACTTAAAAAATATGAAAATATAAATTATTATTTTTATTTATATATGTTATATATTTATTGATAAAAAATATAAAAATTTGTAATAAAAAAATTGTCTTAAAAAATTAATTATTAATTTTTTTATGTGAATAATTTCTTTCATTAATATTTTATTATTAAATAATTTTTTCTTGACAAGACGAAATAGTTGTACGGGAACAAAAGAAAAGGAAAAAGTAAAACAGTTCTCACAGTTAACTGAACTGAAACTGTTATAAGTTCAGTTTTTAAAAACTGAACTATAAAACAGTTAACTGAACTGTTAGTAGGAGTGGATCAGTTTTTTTTAGTATAATATAGTACAGTTAACTGCAGTACAGTATAGATCAGTTATTTTTGCCCAGCCCTACCGACAGGCTACGAAGGACTCCGTTGCTAGTCACCGAAACCCCCATGGCTATTCCACTGGCGCAACCGTCAACAACCCTCACCGGATCCCTCAAAACCCTAACTTTCTCAATCACCGTGTCCCGCCTCTGGTGCACTTTCGTCGTGCTCTCGTCGCCTCCGCCACTAAGACGCCTACTCCGTCGATTTCGCATCCTCTTTCTTGCAACCAGAATAGAACCAGAAAGAGAGAGGGAAGAAGAAGAACGACCAATCACGCCGCCACAAGCCACCACGAGCGTTGCTACGAGGCACCACGAACGCCGCTGTAGCGCCATCTCCACACCGTCGCCGTGAGGTTGTTGCCTCCGCTCAAGACGCAAATCATCCTTGCTCCAACGCTGGTCATCTGGGTTGAAGAGAAATGATCTTGCTTGTGCAGGTTGAGGGATGAAGAGAAATGGCAGAAGCAAGAAGGAGAGGGATAAAGAGAGAAAAGTATTTTCTTCAACTTTTCTAGGTTGAATGTGCGAGAAGGAGAAGAACTCTCCCTTGGGGGCGCGACCCCTATGGGCTGGTCCGTGAAGAAAAGAGAAGCCCATTAGGCTTCGGTTAGAAATTTAACCAAGGACATAGGGTGTATATGCCTCGTGTCTTCAATGAACCGAGTCAGTAGATCTGGATATGCTTCGTTTTCAATAAAGTTGGAAGTAGGAAACTGTAGGAAGTTTACATTCTAGATCTAAGAAAGTGAAAAAATGACAATAGAATGTGACCATGAAAAAGAAGTGAAGAGAGTGGGAGAAATTTTCTTTCAAATGAAAACAAGGGACTCTCTCACGCTCTTCCCAAATTGCACGTGTCTCAACAAAGAAAAAGAAAACACATAGTGTATTAATTTGAGATAAGAGAAATTGTAGTCAAAATATCATTTATGATAAAATATCTCTCATAAAAACTAAAAGATCTAGTACGATAGTTAATAGTTTGATCCTTTAAACACATTAATTGCTTATTTGTACTTAATTTTATAAAAACGAAAGATCTTCAATAATTAAGATAAGCATATATTTTTATTCATCTATTTTATTTATTATAAAAATAAACATTTTTCAGTATACTTCAATATAAGTAAATTTTGTCTTCTTTTAAAATAAGTTATTTCTTTCCAAATTAATAAAAAATTAATTCTATAAAAGAATTAATAATGAAACTAAATAAAATTCGAAGTGTAAACTACCTAGAAGAAGAAAAGTAGATGAAGACCATAAGAGAAGCACTAAGGCACACAATACGAGGGTTTATGCGAATAAGGTGAAGAGGTGGAGAATGTTTGTAGCAACGAACAGGGTGGAGAAGCGCATGGAGAAGTAAAGAAGAGGAACGAACATCGATAATAGAGGCAAGCAAATGTAGTCTCGAATCAACACAACAAAGAAATGCAGTGAACCAATCGGTTGAGGTACAACCTCTCAAAGGATGGTGCCTTGCACTTAGAATGACAGCGACAATGACTCGTAGAAGAGAGAACACTACCAAAGAAGAATGATAACAGCCTCTTCAATATCAACTGAGTGGTAGAAAGAGTAAGTGATAGCTACAAAATGCAATGAAAAACTAGAGGACAAAACGTGAAAGCTAAGTAAGAATGAAAATTATGGACACATATAACAACAACTACAGTTCGTCGGAAACAACCACAATCCGTCGATAATAGGGACTTACTGATGGATTAGCGACGGTCATATATTTGTCGGTAAATCCGTTGTTGGTAACAATTACCGACAGCCTTTGCCTTTCGATAATTACTGACGGTCATATCCTTCAGTAATTACCGAAGGGCAAAGGACTTCGGTAATTACCGAAGGGCAAAGGCCTTCGGTAATTATCAAAGGACAAAGGCCTTTGGTAATTAGCGAAGGGCAAATACCGTCGATAATTACTGAAGGGCAAAGGTTGTCGGTAAGTCCGTCGGTAAGAACCAGGGAGAATCAAGTTATATTTGTATTTGTTATCCAACTACACAAACGTACATAACATGATCACAACACAGACAAACCCGCATAACATTTTCAAACCACAGACAGACCTCCATAATATGCATCCCAAAATCATCCAATCATTAATCAAGTAAACAACAATATAACATCATTTGTATTGTTCAAATTTAAGAACTTGTATTTGTAAATGAAACATGAAACATAAAACATTAAACAATATGTTCATATAAACCAACAATGTATACGTTTCAAAGACATGAGCAAATGTAATGTAGTAGAATCATAATGTTCTAACATCCAAATGTTCTAACAACTATGTTCAATAACAAAATAAAACTAATAATTTACATAGTCGTCATCAGAATGATCTTCATCATCCTACTGCTCTGTAGATGGCTGGACTGGTGTGGGCTGGACTGGTATGAGTTTGACTGATGTGGGCAGGACTGATGTGGGCTGTTGAGGGACGACGGGTAACGGGGAGGGTCATGTTGCATTAGGTTTAGTTGCAATTTGTCACCCTTTAAGTACACTTTTTAGTAACTAAATACTCAAACTTTGAGTTTGAGGTACTTGTTTGCTTTTGACAAGTTTCCTAGCTTCATTCCACTATTTTAGACTTAACATTACTTAAAATTAGTGTACATTAGTCTAGTTGCAATTTGTCACCTTTTAAGAACACTTTTAGGTTCTAAATACTCAAACTTTGAGTTTGAGGTAATTCTTTGCTTTTGACAAGTTTCCTAGCTTCATTCCACTAGTTTAGACTTGTTAGGATGTTAACATTTCTTAAAATTAGTGTACATTAGGTCTAGCTGCAATTTCTAGTAGACCTTTTAAGGTTTTAGTAGTGATTTCACGAAATTGTGTTAGGAATCACTTCTTGACTCCATTCTTAGTCATTTCTAGTCTATTACAACTTGTGTAGATACTTTTAGGTGTATTTAACATATTGTACATCTTCATTCTTAGTCATTTCTAGTCTATTACAACTTGTATAAATACTTGTGCAGCTACAGAGAGGAACAAAGTAAGTGAGGGACATCAACTAAACCAATTCAAAATTTAGACAATGTACTTACTAGCTTATAATCCTATCATAATCATTCAACAGCCTCATTCAAAACACAGTCTCATTCACAGTTTACATTCAGTTTTAGATTTGATGTCCTATCATATTAACCAAGTTCCTGCACCTTTTAATTTTTATCATCTTAGCATTCGAGCCATTTAACACCAAACCAGAGCACTAGAATTCATTCAACCCCAAAAGCAAAACGTAAGGCTCCAAACAAATTACAATACATGGCTCATGCCTATCACAGACTTGACTTTGAATAAACTTGCATTCAGATTCTGAAAATTACTCAAAACCAGTTTCAACCACTAGGAGAAAAAAAAATACTACACGACACATCTAAATTGTAGTTGTACCATAATTAGTCTTAGGCAACTTTTAAAACCAGTTTGGTCACTTAACACAAGCAATCACATGAACCATACTTCAATAGAGAATATGGGTCGTAAGATGACTCTCTAGAACTGATCCATCAAGGTTCCAAGTGTATAGTTAAGCAACTAAAACCATATATACCACATCATATCACATGCTACTTTCAAAATCAACAAGGACTTAGACATTCATAGTATCCATTATCTATCCACATAAAGAAGCATAGTAAACTATTAATCATGCATTTTGGTTCAGACTTAATCCAATTCTTTTCCAGAATCAAAACTAATACACCAAAACAGATTTTAAACCATTTAAGCACTAAATGGAAAGGTCAATTAACATTGCACTTCTTCATGAATTAGATATGATATAGTGTTCCTACCATCAAACAAAATTTAATGAACTATAATCCCATCCAATCATCAAAGTTCACGTTCAGACATACATAGCTAACATGTTCAATCAGAGCATAACAAAACTGAAGTGCTACATGTTCTTTTCCATTTATACTAGAACTATCATAATTTCAGTAGATACATACAAAGTCTGATACCGGATTACTAACTCTAACTCATTAGTGATGACAATACATATATATACCTTAAACTGCATCTATATTACTTCTACTCAACCAGTCCATTATTTCAATTTATTCAATCACAAAAAAGTCATGGTTTATTAATCATCAAACATACCCAAAGTTCATCCAATTGTGATCAAACTTCTACTAAACATAACCTCTAATTCACTAGAACTACTCCCAATCATTTCAAGTCTTTTACACCCTTTATTAATCGGTTCCAATGTTCCAAACCAAAATAGCATAATTATCATATGAAAAGGGAAACTTCTATACTTGTAACCATGCAGCTTCTAAAAAAAAAACAATTATACAATTCAACCCACTTATCTTACCTAAAATTGCACATGTTGAATCAAACAATAATACATTAATTCCATACAACGAGAACTCCTAATCTCTATTTCTCTATATCAGATTGATTAATTGAACAGAGCATCCAACACATATATCCTTTCCAAAACTCCACAACCCCTCTCATATCAACACAAACATCAACAACTTAATTTCATTTCTACTCAACATAACATTATCTTCTTGAGTTTACTTTTCAGCCCAATTTTTTTTAGTTAACACCCAAACAAGAATTGGTCAAAACACTCCCACTTCTTTTCATTATTGTACGACTATTCAATCAATATTACTATACCCACTCATTCCAGACTCATACAACAATTCCAGTTCAGAAATATTAAAACACCACAAATCATAAAAATTTTCCAGCCCATCCTTAATTCCACCATGGATACCATATTCTTAATTTATTACTTGAAAACATAACTCATAATATATCCATTTAATATTCCCATATTGCTCTAAGCACATAGCAAAGTACAAAACAAGAGGAACATATCCATCATCACATTTTACTATTGGACACAAAGGAAAACCGAGAAGAAACCTCATTTTCCCTAACCCCAATACAACCCAAACATCAATTTAACATATTTCTCATACTTAATTCATCAATTCAAAATAGAGAATAGAGGAACATAGCAAGACCACCTATGTAGACCATATGATCATAAAACCTTAGCTATATGACACAAACAACCCCAACACATGATCTAAAATCAATTGCAATAATTTACCTGGATATTTAGTGTTAAACAAAATCTCCAATCTATATCTCATGCGAACCAAAAGCAACAAACATATACAGGTTAACTCAAACATGCATCACAAGTCAGGGATAAAGGCAAGGCTCACATATCTTTACTCATCCTTCACACAACCATGGAAGTCAACATGTTTACACAACTAAAATCATGAAACATAAGAACATAAAATATGGGATCCAAAGAAAGAATACAAACAAAATTGGAAATTCAAAGGGAAAAAAATTAATACTAACAAAGAGGGCAGCCACCAAAAGGTACATAATTTGAAGCAATAACTTACCTCTACGGCAGCGACAACCCTAGGTGTATTAGCACCTCCGGTAGCCTCTCTCGCCAAGCCCTTCTCACGCACAGAAAGTCAGTTCGTCACGCAGCCCCTAGATTAGCCTCCCTCGTGAACTCGAAGCTCTACTCATGCCGTGACACCACCCACTGACCCGGCAACGCACCTCCTCATGCCACCAAAGGACCGTCGTGAACAAACCCTAAGAGAAGCACTGTCCAAAATGGAAGGCGTCATGTCAATGCCTCCACCCTTCAACCACACACGCTTTTGGAGAATGGAGAGGAGCTCGAGAACAATCAATGGCAATGGCGGAATCGTAATGGACAAGTGGAAAACATGGTAATGGTGCTTTCGAACTCTGGACGAGAGAGGGAGACAAATTACAGTGGGGTGAAAGGGGAGAGGGCGGAGTAGTGAACTCAGAAATGGGGGGAAGCTTGCTTTCGCGAATAGGGATTTTGGGAGAATGGAAGAGGGAAATCCCAATTCCTGGTTTCATTAAAACCATGCCTATATCGACGGCTAAAAGCCTTCGGTAAATTCGCTGCCCATTACTGACGGACATAAGCCATCCGTAATAACCATCTTAACTGATCGTCGGTAAATCCTTTGGTATATCATCTTTACCGACGGTCAAAAGGTCGTCGGTATTAATCCTTCGATAATTAAAGCATTTCTTGTAGTGCATCATTATAACTCCCATGTTTAAAATATAACAACGATTCTTACCCTAAACCTTCATTATATATCTCATGTTTGGAAAATAATAATAGTTTTACCTAGTGTTGTCAAAATGGGTTAGAACCCGCAGGCTAACATGGTCCACCATGGGTTCGAGCTAACTTGAGTTTTAAAAAAAATGTAATTTTTTTTATACGGGCCAATTTTCAACCCGGTCCACTTAGAACCCGGCACACCCGGGTTGAACCCGTGGTAAGGCGGGTTGGTTCACCAACCCACCTAATTTAATTTAATTATTTATTACTTTGTGTTTCAATATTATTAGTTAAGAATTTTTTTTATTGAGTTGTAAATAGGGATAAAGAAGATGTTTTAATAGAGCAAAATCTTATGGATATCCATTCAAGACTCTATTCTTATAAATGGATAAGTGACACAAAAATGATCAATATTAGAAACTTATTTGTTCGCTTTATGTTTGTTTTTGGATTGCATTTAGATTGTATGGTATTTTTTATTTTGAATTGTCTTTACGGTTTAACATCATTTTAGAATTAAATTTATTTAGATTTGAATTACAAAATTTGTAATATTTTATGGATTTGAAAAAAAAAATTGTAATTAATTGACCAATGGGTTAACTTGTTTAACCCACCAACTTGGGTGGGTTAGGCCGAATTCAAATTTTTTCGACTTGCTGATAAATGAGTCAAGTTGGATTGGGTTATCTGTTTTGGGTTGGACTAGATTACCCATTTTGACAACACTAATTTTACCTTTAATCATTGTTATAAAATTTAAAAAAAAATTACACTTCTGCCATCTTTTTTTTTAATTTATGGTGGCGTTTTATTTGTTCTTATTTGGTGAAATATCTAACATAAACTTTAATAAAATATGGTTTTACCATGGTTAAAATAAATTTTAATCTTGATTGAAAAAATATCTAAGATTAATTTTTGAATCAATTGAATCATTAAATAAGTATTAGTATGATATCGTATACAATGAGAATATGACAAGAACAGATAGGAAAATATGTTTGTAAATAAAGTATGTCTTATAAGGATTTAGAAATAGTTAAGAGTAGAAATAATTTTTAAAAAGTGAAATTTGATCATTTTATTAATAAAAACTTTAACTTATAAATAAAAAAATAAGTTAATTCCTCTTTATTCAATCTTACACTATTAGAATTTTAAATAGAGTATTATAAGTATATATAAGTGTAATTCTTCTTATATGAATTTTGTATTTTCAAAAATAATCACTCAAGTAGGATTAAAAACATATTTGAATATATGCTTCTTAATGTTTAATAGAAGTTTAATATAAATGTAACTATAAAACAGGACGTTCAACATCTCGAAGAACCAAAATTGTTGTCATTCAAAAGTGTGGAATGAAGCTTTGATTTGGATATAATATTTGTATAGTATATTTGTTCAGTTAATTTTCAGTCGGACAATCAACCCTATCTGATTAGATGTTCTAAACATTATGAGACCAATCAATCGAGTTGAAACAAATTAGTTAAAAAATTATTCAATCGAGTTAAATCATGATTAGCGATATTTGAACTGTAATTAAACTGACCTTAATCAAAAGTGCATCATAAAGTTTATAAATAGTGGTTTGAGGTAAGTTACACATTAATTATGCCTTTACAATCAATCTCAACCCCATTAGAAGTGAGTTACGTACTCGTGAACTTCGAAGGATGCCCAATCATAGTCTGGGATGATCGGGAGATTTAACTCATCCTCCTCATTCAAATCATCAACCTCAATTTCTACAGTTGAATCTTCCTCAGCAACTTCAAGAAGGTTACTTTTATTCTCCTTTATGTGTACATCGATTGTTGTGTTGCCGACCAAGTCTAGACTCCGCTCAGTTGATCCTTGGACATAATATCAAGATGCCGACAATGATACTGATAACGATGACACATCATCCACATACCCCTTTCTATCTTTGTTAGAAGACTCCTTAAAAGAAAAGAAAATGAATGATTAGAAATTGTTACCTTGAGTAAGAAAATGATTGATTGAGTGAGAAGTAGATTTAGAAAAAGGTGAAAAGGATATGCCAAGCCCAACCATGTTTATAGGAGCGTACATTTCAACCGTCTTCAATCCTCCATAGTAAGATTTGCTCGCATATAATGATTTAGGAAGTTCCAAAGTTTCAAATTCTAATAAGCGCGAAGATCAAGACATCACATCTCTCCCCCCAACTGGTAGGTAGTATAATATCGAGTGACCAAAGTATAAACCTCCTTCTCAAATTATTTAATGCTTAGGCTTGGGGGACTTGTGTATATAGTGTACTCGTCTAGTAAACTATTAACCAGACGGTCAATCCTATCCAATTGGATGGTCTAAATGCTTTAAAGACCCATTGGTTAAGCTGAAGAATGTTAACTCCAAAACAATTCACTTAAAATTTAAATCATAATTAGCCATGTTTGGGCTGTAATTAGGCTGACTTTAATCAAAAGTCCATTACAAAGTCTATAATAGTGGTTCAAGATAAGGAGGTGTGTTACACATTAATTACGTATTTATTGCCTTTACAATATGAACCAATGTTTGACAAACACTACAAAAAAAAAACAGGTGTTACCGATGTCCAAAACCCTTTGGAAATAATAAATTTTCATTGGTAACAATTTTTTTTCTAATAGATTTTCGACATACCAAAATTCGCTAGAAAAAGTGCAATCAGTAACATTTATCGACGAAGTTTATATCAATCGGTAATTATCAAAGAAAAACATTCCTCGGTAATTATCAAAGGAAAAATCCTTAAGTATACATCGCGATTTGGTTCGTCTTCTTCGTTCTCCCTCCTTCCTTTTCTTCCACCAATATTCTCAAGCTTGGCCAACTCGACAACTTGAACAATGGACAACTTGACCAATCGGTAGCTCGACTAGCAAGAAAACTTGGCCAACAAAAGTCACTCGACCAACAAGGTGATGACAACAACTCAACATGGAAATTCGTTGATCAAAACCCTCTCCACCTCTCTCCCAAAATCACGGAAGACATCTTGTCAACCTTCGAACTTTAGGTTGGTGATAAATATGGTTAAGGATCATTGATGAAGAACTTGTATTTAGAAAAAAAGAGGTTTTGGACGAGCTGGCAATCGTAATGGATTTAGATGGTATATTCATTATCATCAAAGACGATGCTTCCCTGGTGGTTGAATGCATCCCTGAGGAGGGAGTCGCGGGGGAGATTTAAGATTCTGGAAATTAGGCCATGTCATGAGGAGTAAAGCTTTGGAGAGGGTGGCTCTACGGAGGACATTGCTTAGCAGAGACAGTGGCGTAATCGAGGAGCACTTTGTTGATGGAGAACAATATCTTCTCTAAGGAACAATATTGCTCGTCAGGTTAAAGCTCACCTCCTTAGTTTCTTTCTTCGTTAATGGTTTTATGGTTTGGGCGTAAAGAGGAGATGAAGATGAATAGGCTTGGCCTCTCATGTATCTAGAGGCCATGGGTTCCTAGTAGTGGCAAGTTACGCATGGGAGAAGATGAAAAAAGAGTTTTATATTTAGATATTGAACACGAGATTTAGATAAGAAATTTGTTACTCTTTTTAATGATGATTTTTTGTCAATAAATCCATTGATAATAAATTACATAAATATTGATGAATTTTATTTATGAATTATTTAGTCAATAGTACATATTTCATTTATCTATGAATTTTATCTACGAAAACTCTATTAATAAGTGAAATATGTATTGTTGACAAATTTACCGACAAACTTTTTAATAAATAATAAAATTTTTTATAATTAAAATTTCAAAATTTATTAATAAAATATATCGATAATTCAAATTTATCAATAAATTTATTTTTATTGGTAAAATTTCTTCAATAATTATAAAAAAAAATTGTAGTATAATAAAACTTTAATTTTTGAATGATTAGTTCAAAACCAATTAGTTAGACGAAAAAACTCAACTTTGAAACAATAATGAATGAAGAAAAGTGATAGTGTGGATCATCAAAATTGGAGAAGCATCCATGAAAGAAAGAGAAAAATCAGAAAATGCAGATAATATATCCTAATCATATAAACACTCTTCAATGGTGAAGAAAAAAGACTTAAAAGAATAGGGAAAGAAGGAACGAAGACAATGAGAAATATTGTGCAGATAATATTTTTTATAAAAACAAGTGAAATACAAAAGAATATTCCTTAAATTATATTACACAGAAACAGAGAAATATTCACAATCCTATAAAAAGAGTGAATTAATAATAGACTGGGGAATTAATAAAAAGAGTGAATATTCCTTAAAATTGTGTAAAATATATTATGATTTTCTATCAGAATAAAATTATTAAAAAAATTTAAAGAATAATATAAATATTAGTTAGGAATAATATAACTGTTTATAGGAAGTTACATATATTAATTTGTATTGTTAGTGGTTATTAAATAAATTAAAAAAATTACGAGAGATTACATATAAGATTTTTTATGAGTTTAGTTATTTTAATATGATACATTAAGAATGAATATTCTATCATATTTGCATGCTCACTTAGTACTGTACTAATTTTATTTTATTATTTTCTTTTTCTCTGCCAGTTCAGAGGTTCCTCTGAAAGCCTGACATAGTTGACCAGACGTAAACCAAATTTGAATTGCCACATGAGTAGAGAACAATTAATCAGTCTATTATCAACAGGGGTCACTTATTTGGACCTTTTCTCTTTTAAGAGAAGGATCAAAGGGGAACAACACTTAATTAAAGGTAATTAAGACATTACATTATATTCTCACAGAAACAATTATAAAAGGTGGTTGATAAATTAAACTATTGCATATTTATTATGAAATAAATTGTTTTTGTTGTTTAAATCTTTAAATTGTTTGATGGAGAGCTTATTAAAGGTGATCACTAAAATTATCAATTTGACTTATTATCCAAGGATGAACCTAAATCCATTCCTAGAATAAGTGTTATTTCATTTATATTAAAAAGTGGGTTGAAAAAGTTTTATTCTCAAAAACTTCACAAAAAAAGTTAGCAACGAAGTTTAAGTGAGTTTGGAAAAATATATTTTTTTATAAATTTATTAATTTATAAAAACTAAGAAATATTTTGTATAAAAAATTGTAAAATTTATTAATTTATAAATTAATTCTTAAATATTTTATATTAATAATAAATTAGTCATTAATTAATTTCTATTATTTTCAATTTAGTCTCTTAAGCTTTTATAATAATTATAATTTAGTTTTTATATAATTCTTATTATTTTCTATTTAAGACAAATTTAGTCTCTTATGCATAACTTTTTCAAGTAAATATTCTTTTTAAATTATATTTTAAAAGGGAAATTTTATTTTTTGAAAAATTGTTCCATAGATGGTTGTAATCTATAGAGAATTTATATATGGGACATTTTGGCTAAGGTTTTTTTATCTGTTTTTTTTTATTCTGACTCAAATCCTGTGAGCTAGGCCTAATTAAAAGGAATAGTTATCAGTTTGATAAGTCAGTTAACTGTTTGATGAAAATATATGTTTAATTCGTTCCGTTTATTCCATTTGAGTTTATGTAATGTTGAAGAAGTCAATTTGTAGCTGTCAGTGTTTTTCTTTCAAATTTTAATAAAAATTAAGAAAATTGTTGTGAAAAAACCAACTCCAGAGTCAGATAACAATTCAAAATTTAAAACCACTTTATCTTTATTTATTATAAAACATCGCAAATAAAAAAACGTAGTCAAAGTGTTCGATGACCCCCTTCCTTAAAATATTGAGACAAAACTCCTGTCAATACTAGAAAAATAATCCAAAAATAGATATCATAATAATTTTTATAATTTGAAAAAAAAAATATTACTTTCTTTATTCTTTTAGTAATAGTAGTTTCTTAAAAGTAATTTTCTATTTTTAAATAAAATTGCATGGGGGTACTTATTATATTATATATTTTAATTTATTATTTTTTGGTGATCATTACATTGTTTTTTCCGTTATTATAGTTAAATTTTCTCTTTCTATACTAATTAAATTTAAACATAATAAAAAACTATATTTTCTTATGATAAATATAAGGAAATATTTTATGTATTACAAATCTGATATATTAGAAAAAGAAAAAGTAATCGAGTATTTCAAATAATGAATATTTATATAACCAACCACTCTAATAATTAACTATACTTAAAATATCTATCACAGGATCTGGTCCAGCCAGTCACAAATAGTTTGATTCTGGAAACATTGACAACTATTATTTGTACTTATTTTTATAAAAACATGGATCTTTTATAACTGAGATAAGCATTTTTATAACTGAGATAAGCATATATTTTGTATCGATCTATTTTATTTATTATAAAAAGTAAACATTTTTCACATACTTCAATATAAGTAAATTTTGTCTTATTCTAAAACAAGCTATTTCTTTCCAAATTTACTTCTCATTAAAAGCACACATTTTAAGTTTAAATAAACTTTATGCACAATTATATATAAATTAAAAAAATAACACCAGATGGAAAATGAAAAGCTCAATTATTCTCTTTATTATTCTTATTGTAATAGCAAGTACCAACCATATCAGCAAGTACCAGCTAGAAAATCAACAGAGAGAACTAAAATCTAACAAAAAGAAAAAAAAAAGTAAATTAAAGTAAAATTCTGATAATAGAAAGCAAAGCGTTGAACATTCAATAATGGAAAACGTAGATGTTGTACTCAGTGGTGGCATCACCGGTGGTAGGGTCAAAGTGGTAGGTCTTAGCATGAGCGTAACCTGTAGCAAACTTGAAAACTCCACTTCCTCCAACCACAGGCAATTCTTTTTCTTCATCATAAGCCACGTTCCTCCCCACAATAGTTATGCTGCTCCCGTTGTACTTTCCTTCCGTCAAGACAAAGTTCATAACCATGAGGAGAGTAACCTGCGACTGCGATGTCAGGGCGTAGATTCCTTCGGATCTTCCCACAACCTTGGAGCTGAGTTCGGGTCCCAGGGTCAAGGCGTTGTCCGTCACGGTGACGGAGCCGAAGGAGGTGGTGGTGTTGTACTTGGGGATAGCCGGGATGATGTTTATGGCGGTGGCGTTGGAGCCGCTTATGACGTCCTGCCAGTACAATCTAAAGTGGCTTAGGGTTTTTCTCTTGTTGAGGCCGAGGGATTTGGGATCCACTGTGCCCACATAGCCAGTGTCTTCTGCTATGGTGGCGACGGTGAAAGAGAGAAGGAACAGTGTGAGGAGCAGTTGGGTGGCCATGGTGGTGGTGGTGACGGTGGTTTGATTAAGGTTGTTTGGTTTTGTAATGGAAGTGAAAGTGAATGATGAGAGTTGGGAGGGAAGGAACGTATATATATATATATACATAAAATGAAAGGAAGTGGAAGGTGGTAGAGAAGGGAGATGAAGTAGGTGTACATTCTGGACTTTTTCTTAGTTCTTCATAAGAATTAATTTTATTAAAATCTTTTTTTACGCGGATTGTTAAAATACAATTTTATAATTTTGATTGAAAAAATATTTAAAGGAGTAAAATATTTTGTTGTCTTATGCAATGAGAGTAAAAAAATAAAAAACATAAAGAGTAAAATATATGTGTAAATAAAGTATGTATATACATTTAAAGCAATAGAAAAATGAATTGGAGTTAGGGTTATATATTTGTGAATGCTTCAAGAGGAATCCTCTATAGAACATGGTATAACAACCTCAATCAGTCTTGTTATTGTAATATATTCTTATGCCTTAATAAGTTATTTTATGTTTAATTTCATTTTACAAAATTAGTTTTTTAAAATTATGTATAATATTGTCTTATTTCTAGTTAAGGAAGAATTTCATCACATACGTCTAAGTTTTAATTATATAATATTTGTATAAAACAATCACTTTATTATAATAAAATTGCTTGAATTTATTTTTTTTAAAACAGTTTTTAATTAAATGAGTAGATTTTTCTGTTTTTATTAGCTATTTTGTTTAGTCCGTTTTTTTATTTAAGTAATTAATTTTTATTTGTTTTTTTAATCTGTTTATTTTAAAAAATAAGTAACTTTTATTTGTAAAAAAAATTATTTACTTTTTAAATAAGTGATTTCCAAATAGACTATTTAAAAATATTTATTTTAAATTTAAATAAATTGAGTCAACATTATCACACTTTTAAATTAAAATGATAAATTCATAAATCATAACTTGAAGGATTCCATCTTAATAAAAATAAAATGAGTCAAATAAAATAAAAGAAGGTTAAAAGTTGGTTAGGAAATAATATAAAAGTCCATCATAATAAAAAGATGCAGGGTACAAAAAAAATACATAAATATCATAATCAGGTCACATAAATTAAAATTGTTTGTCATTATTTTAATCTTCAGGTCAACAGATTTGACTGTACCAACTACGAGTTAGCTAGCCATGTTACATTAACAAAATTTTAGATGGTTAATTCGAAAAAACAATAATTTTGAACTTAAAATTTATTAAGTTAATTCATATTTTTATCACGTTAGTTGATTAGTTCATCAACGCGCTTAATATGAATACTATAATACAACTCATAACTCATGATTATGTAGTTTCAGAACACTTAACTTTATTTTCTTTGAAGAGAACTATATACATGAATGATTATGTTCAATTACTACCAGTTGAAAAATTAATTCATTGGATGAAAAAACCGAAATTGATGCTAAAAAAACCGGTTTAATTATTGCAGGTGTTTTAACTACGATGATATAACGTGTTAACACATGAAGAAATATTGATACATGTAATAGATCTTTACATGGATGGCAATATAATATTTATTTTACTTTTGTTATCATATTTTGAGGACTTACAATAAATCACTCTGTAAAACAGATTTTTCTTACTTTGGTAACAACAAGACTAAAAGCACAACAAAACGAATTTGTTGGATGATAATGTAAAAGTTTTAACAATGCATGTCTACTAAACTTTTTTTCTTATAAATTTCAGATTTTACATATTGAAGTGGAGCATTAATGAATTGTTATTATCTTTTACACTGACTAAATCATGCGTATTTATTAAACAATTATTTAACTTTTATATATCTATCTTTTGAAATATTGTTAGTTAAATTTATTTTCAATTTTAAGTTGATTTGAGTTTTATAAAGTATACATAATATATAAATATATATATATATATATATATATATATATATATATATATATATTGGGATGTTATATAAACTAGAGTATTGGTGATTTTATAAAAAACATAATACTATAATATTTTAATATTAAATGGTAAGTTATACAAAACTTTTAATATGTTTTTATAAAATCATCATCTTTACCATTAAACACTTTATAATTCTAATCATAATTATCCCTATTTGTCTAAGGGATCTTATACCCTTTGAATGTTTTAAAGAATCTTTGTTGGAAGGAAATGTCTTTAACTAATGTAAGAAATCAAATTTTAGTCATTATTTAAGTAGTTGTTTTGATTGTTGATTTGCAACTTAAAACTTTAATTAGATAACCATGATAGACAATAGGTAGTTAGTATAAAGTAGATTATATAGTTAGGACGAGAGTATGTTTTGAGGGGTTGGATTGTTAAAAGAAAGGTTGTAGTTTGAGTTTTGGTTTCAACATCATTTTTTTTAAGTTATCACCTTTGTAGTTTTTGTGTAAAGTTCAATAGTTTTAGAGGAACACAGATTCAAGATTAACTTGATTTGGTTACCTTTACAGGAATTAGAGAAGGTCTTTGAGGCAGTATCTTGTCTAGATGAAAGGAAGTTGTGTGTTTCCTATAGGTGGGTGAGAAAATGCTAAGTTCTATTTCTCGAGGCTAAGAGAGATGTTGGAGTCTAGAGGTAAGGCCTTAGGCCAAAGGATGTTTCAAGAGTGGGTTTTCAAAATCAAATACCATAAGCTTTGCAAGAGGAGTTGATTTCAAAGATAAAGGAGGATATCAGTGTGCGCCTACGTAGAAAGGTTTAAGTAATCAACTTGGTTTTACACCCAAGTAATGTTTAAGATCAAAAAGGGCAAGTTATGGAAGGTTTAGATGAAGTAAAGTTTGGAGGATCAATTAAGGAGGGTGGTGATTCCAGAGAAATAGTCTTTTAACATGAATGAAGTATTGTAGGGGTTATGCAAAGTTCAACATCAATAAAAGGTGGTTGGATCTTCTCAGTAATAACATCAAAGTTGATGGTAAAAGGGATGTTCCAAGTAAGCATGCTTACATTGGATAAAGGTTTATTCTTGGGAAAAGATGTAATGTATAAGGTGCCAAAGGAAAGGCACGTTGCTAAGTTCTGTCCTCAAAGAGAAGGATATGATAATGTTATCAAAGCGCATTGATGGGTGTCGCGGCCCATGCAAATTTGATTGCATAATAGAAATGCAGTATAGTACTAGGGAATGACCCCTAGGTCGTCTCTCAAGGACCAACTGCGGTTCAGGAATCGAGTCTAACACAGTGGGGGGGTTTTGGAATGTTGTTTGTGGATGCAGAAAAATTAAAATGAAATTAAAACAGTAAAAACGAAATTTCACGCTGGAACTAGGCAGCTCTGACCTTTGCTCAATGTTTTAACCATAACTTTTTCTACGGAGCTCTAAATGAGATGAGGTTTTTTTTTCCTGGAAAGTAGACTCAATTATCTTTCATTTGATATATAAAACGCAGAATTTGGAGCTCTGGTCTGGTTGCAGTTATTTTTTTAAAATCGAGTCCAGAAAGTGAAAATGTTAAACCAAATACTAGAACAAACAATTATCTAAACACAGTTAAATTAAATGCAAAACTAAATTAAAGAAATTAAAAACAACTAATCCTAACTAATTTAAAGCTAAGAAATAACAACATTATTTTTCCTATCACTCATGTGACCAAATGATATTTACTCAAGAAAACTTGAAATTGGAATACTCTTGAAATACCACTCATTGCCGTGACCCTGCTTGCCTTGAATTTATTGAATTTTTGCTTCCAGCTGCAACGTGCCAGCCCTTCAAATAACTCTGCATCCAATCTCCCTTTTACTTATGCATCAATTTGAGATTGACTTGTCCCCTTCCAAGACGTGGCAGCAAGCCAGCCATGAACCGCTTCCTCCAAGCAGTAATTAAAATTTCTTCTCTCAACACCACCACCCTACAAGCATATCTACTGCCACCTACCACATCTACCGTCACATCACTTAATTAGAAGAGATAAAAGAAAAACCTTCTAAATAAAAAAAAAACGAAACAGCACTTGCAGCTCCAAGGTTGTGACACCCTCCCGAGACATCACATGTGCCTTCCTTCAAACAGTAAAGCACCTCCTCCAAAGAAATAAATCAGCCTTCCATTCCAAATGCAATTCAGCGTGTATTGGCCCAAGAAAGAAAATGAATCAGCTACCAAAATCCATGTGCATTCTTTTGCTTCCAGCCGTCAGCCCTTCAACTAATCTCCTTTTCACTCATTCAAAGCAAAATAAATATGGTTGATGCAGCAGATGTAACACCGAGTTAAAGATTCTATAAAACACCAACTCTCCCATTTGAAACCATCATTCCTATCCTCATGGCGCAACGTGTAGAACCCATAAGCGTTCAAAGAAGACTCTTTTAAAATGAGGTGTGGTTGCTTCCCATCCTAAATAGAATCACGCATTCTTCCAAGAAGAGAAAAATTTCTTAAAGCTATCATGAATCAGCATCCATTTAGCGTCAGCAATTGTGCAAAATAAAAAAATGATAAAATCTCTTTTCATTCATCCACAAAACCAGCGTTCCTCCTTTTCAAAAAAAACATGAACCACCTCCCTCACACAAGAACGTGTACCCAAAAATCAAGTGTCGGCTCCCTCTACCTAATTGGTCCGAGAATGTGGTGTCCAAAAAAACCTAGGGTGGGGTCCACCCAAACCCTAAAGCCATGTCACAAACTCTACAATTGGGCTTTTGTGCATTCTACCAAATTAATTGGTCCAAAGTTACAAAAATTCATGAACAAAATCTAAATTACTAAGCTAAGCTATATTAATTCTAATTTGCCTTGTGGAAATTCTTCAATTGTTGAGTGCCCTTCCAAAAGTCCCAAAGTATAATTCCAAAATTGCCCTGAAAATAGAAATAGGAATAATTAAGCTCAAATAATTCAAATTAATTAAAATATGAATTATTGGTCTAATTAAGCCCAAATAGTGAAAATGACACAATAACTAAAAATTAAGCGCAAATCATCAACACAATTCAGCGCGAAAAACTAAGTTAATGGTATAAAATATCGACTCATCACGCATCCAAGTGAGGAAGGAGATGGAAGGTCTCAAGTAGTGAAAAAGGGTGTTCACGATAGTTATTGTTAAAGTGGCTAGTAAAAAGTAAAGGCAAGGGATCTCAATTATGGAAGAGTTTATAGACATTTTCTGAAGCAAGTGCTAAGACACTATTGACTTAGTGCTTAGAACAAGACCGTTAATACTATTTCCTTATAGGATGGCTCTTGCCGGGTTGGTGAGGTTGAAGAAATTGTTGTTTGTCAAGTTATCCAACTAGAAGTTTAGACTAAGGAAATGGTATCTCTTAGGGCCAATGGATTTTATGAGTGGAAACAATGAGAAGGAAGGGAAACTCTAAGGGTGTCATTGAAAGAAGAACCCTCAAGTGTCTTGTCAGTTTTATATGTTTGTAAGAATGTATGTTAATACGAAGTGGGACAGTGGAAGGTTGGTGGCTTATGTTTCCCAATAGTGGGAGGTGTATGAGAAGAAATAAGGAATTCTTTAAAACAACCATCCTTATGAGGTTAATAAAAAGGTGTTCTATGATCACCAAGAGCTAGAAGTGTTGGTTGATTAGAGGAAGGTGGAAAGGAGATGAAGGAAGTGAATCAAGTTCTTAAAGGATATGTTCTTCAGAATGGTGTCATCTTAGAAATGAAAATGTGATAGTATATGTTTTAAGCAAAAAAAGAATTCAAGTTGTTGGTTTGATGGTAAAAGGAGTGGAATTAGTATAAAAGTTAAGGATCTAAGCTTGGAGTAAAGTTGTGAGGAGATTTCACTAGTGTAGGCATTTGTCTATAACTAATGAGCTCTTTAAAATGGTTAAGGAAAGGCCATCATGTGATCTTGGTTTGAGAAGTGTCATAAGGCTGTTAGGCATTGATCAAGCTAGAGATTTGAATATGAGAGAAGATGAAGTTCTTAGGTTCAGAAGACTTTGTGTTTTTGCAAATGATAAGTTAAACAAGGATGTTGTTGAGAGATGATTACATATTAGTGGGTTAGAAAGCAAAAATGGAACATCTGAGGTTAGGTGGTATGTTGCAATAGTTTTAGGTGTCAAAGAGGAAATGAGATGACATTACTATGGACTTTGTTACCAATTTGCCACAACAGTGTAGGGCCACAAAGCTTTTTGGGTGGTGATGAATAGTTCACACATAATGCTTTCTTCTTGCCAATAATCTTAGGATGCCATGTCTAAGCTAACTGAGTTGTATGTGAGGGAGATAGTAAAACTATAAAGAGTATCATCTAGTATAATATCGAGCAGGAATCCTGAGTTCACTTCCCATTTTGGCAGGCACTATAAGGTGTTTTGTGGAGTTGTCAAAGAATGGTTCTGCTTATCATTCTCAATCGGATGAGAAATTTGAGAGGACGATTAAGTCACTTGAGGATATGCTAAGGATGTGTATTTTGGAGGTAGGTGAGGTATAGGTAAAGGAGGATTTGTTTGTGAAGATGGAATCAGTAGGGATTATGGAACGTCAATTCAAGTAGCTCAAAGGAAAGGCTCTAAGTAAGGATAAAGGAATATCAAACCAGGAAGTCCATGGGAAAAGTAACCACTTTAGATCGTTGAACACTAGAAAAAATAGTAGTGAGGTAAAGTTTTTGAGTTGGTACCAATGTGGTGGAACGATAGGTTAAGCGATGCCATATGGAAAACTAGAAGAAGGAATGAAAGAGTCTTATGCTCATCTTTTCCCTATTATGTGAATTTTTGAGGTTAAAAATTTTTCTTGGAGGAGAATGTGATACCCTATAAAACAATATAAGAGTATAGGTGGTTTTATTAAAAATAGAACACTACAATATTTTAATATTAAAGGGTTAAGTTGTATAAAAGTTTTAATAACTAAAGTTTTTTATAAAACCACAAACTCTCTACAACTAAACTCTTTAAACTCTCTTTGAATTCTCTCTAGATTATCTTTCTTCGTTCTTCATCTTTTTTACAATCAAGAACTATAGTTGTGATCCTTGTGAAGAGTTTTATGCAACCACTCAATCAAAGAGTCAAATAGAGTAGGTCACATTTTTGCCCTTTATTTAGGTTTTGAGCCTTATAGTTGCATGTGGCTCTAGAGTTATGAATGTGACTCAAGGTTTCTCTTATGAGTCTTTGTTGCTCTTTGATCTTAATGGTAGCCTTAGAACTCTAATCATAATTTTCATTACTTGTCTTGGGAATCTCGTGCGTTTTGAGTGTTTTAGGAAATCCTTGTTTGAGGGAAACGTCTTTGGTTAAGGTGAGGGAAACTAATTTTAGTTATTATCTTAGTAGTTGTTTTGATTGTTGATTCTCTAACTTAAAACTATGATTGGATGACCAAATTGAAATCTTTGATGGTTGTGGATGCTAAAAACGAGATTGAATTATTATTTACATGTTTGTGTTGTGTCTTGGATTTGAGGTATATAATGAGAAATATTGAATGTAGAATATATTTTGGTATGTCTAATTTGATATTAGGATTTGAATGAGAATTGAAATTGGGAGGCTGATGATTTGGCTGAGATAAATGATTTCAACATGCTTTAGTGCAATTGTGAATTGTAAGAAGCATGAAAAGTCTTGGTTGTTATATATGGTAATGAATTTCTTTTACAAGGTCTTTGAAATGATATAATGTGATACCCTTGAGCTAATAACTTCAATTTAAAGTATTATGAGGTTTATTAAGCGTGAGTAACTCAAAAGTACCAAATTACATAGTTCAAAGCTCAAAAGGGAAATTCTAGGTACTAATACATCGTAGGTGGGATCTTTGATTGAAGATCTATAGTTTTAAAAGTTAGTTTCTTATGTTTGTCCTATTTTTCTTTTTAGTTTCATGTTTCTTAAAAGAATTTCTTATTTGTGGTTTTGGTTTGATCTCGGAAAAGAAGAAGGTATATAATTATTTATAGAATTGTTGATGGATTCGTTGAAGAATATGCATAAGTATAATGATGTATGAAACCATGATGATGATGGGCTTTTTAATGGATATGAGCATGTATGAAAATATATGATGATTGTAATTGATCACGAATATGATACTACTTAGTATGGATAAATACAAATGAGTGATTGATTAGTATTTGGCATGTGATGTGGAATTATGTTTACGGATGAAATTATATTTTGCACTTAATTCTAGGAGTCTTGTTTGTAGATTCTCTGGTGACGTATGTGTTTGGCGTAATTCCAAGAGTCTTGCATATAGATTCTTTGGTGGTGTATGAGTTTGGCATAATTTCAGGGATCTCGTGTGTAGATTATCCGGTAACGTATGTGTTTGGCGTAATTTTAGGGGTCTTGTGTATTGATTATCTGGTGACGTATGTTTTTGGATAATGATATTGTGAGTAGATTTTATAGAGGTGTTCCTTTACGCCATGTTCACTTGTGGGTGATGCACTGTTTATGAGAAATAGCGAGGATGAATTTGTAGGATTTTTGTCGTTCGTTTGCGCTGATTTGCGAAGAAAGAAAAGTGTCAATTTGTGAGATATCACTATTTCAACCATCTCGCTATATTGGTAGGATTTGCACTGATTTACATGTAAAAGTCATATATGCCCTCTAATATTTTTAAATTCCACGAGATCCTTAACCTTTTAAATGTTATTCGATTCTTAAGTTTGATAATCGATTCCAAGCACGAAGCATGCATAAGATAAATAAGCCATGCACGGTGCTGTCACGAGTAAATATTACTATCACTGCCCATGTGAGGAGTAAGTTTGCACTGTCCCTGGCCAAGCATTTCTTGATTTTGCATCTGACGTAATCTTTCTTTGAGATTTTGATGTGGTTGTTGCAGGTTGGAGCCATGTGATTCAGTTGAATACAAAGAAAGGCGTTCATGGATGAAGAAGAAGGTGTTTGATGATGAGGAGGCAACTGGATGAAGATGACGGAAACTTGAAGCAGTAATTGAAAAAGAGTTAAGTTGTTCTTCATGGTCGTGTATTCAAGTCCACAAAATGGTGTATCCGGTTCCAGCTGTTCGAAGAAATTACAAAGCACGCGTATTCGGTTCAACAAAATGGCGTATCCAGTTCCATCTGTTCGAAGAAGTTGCAAAGCACGCGTATTCGGTTCCAAACATCACGTATCTTTTTCTAAGTATTCAATTCTGCGCTTACCATATTCGGTTCTACGGTGCTACTATGTGTTGTATCCGGTTGCAACCGCGGAGGCAGTCGGAGCTGGGTGGAACCCATGAATCTTTGTAGATGTCGAAGAAGTAGATGAAGGAGGAGAAGAAGAGGAATAGGTTGATGTTGGTCCATACCATGGCTATGGCGACGCTGGAGACTCCCATTTTGAAGTGAACGAGTAGGAGGAAGTTGAGGGGCAGGTGGAGGAGGAGGGAGAGGGCAGAACAGTAGGTTAGAGGCAATGTGATGCTTTGGCTATGGAGGTAGATGCAAAAAGGGTGGAGGAGGGAGAGGAAGAAGAGGTATGAGGTAACGAAGAGGATAAAGGTTTGTGAGGTGGAGGAGGATATCTTGTGGTCCTGGCCACTCCATAAGAGTCTTCTTTAATCCATTCATTTACGTTTTATCATTTCATAAATTTTTCACTTCCATCCTGCAACTTACTTTAGTGCGTTGATGAATATAAATTGTTAATCAATTTGAAGAATAATTATATATATTTAAATATATTTTAAAAAGGTATATATTAAAAATATTTTATTTATTTTTGAAAAATAAATAATTTTATATTAATATAATTATAAATAAAACTTTTACTCTTTATAAATATTTTTTAATTAAATATAACATTAACAATTATTATTTTATATTATTTTAATAACTAGGGGCATTTTGGTAATCTTCAATTTCTATCAATTAAACAAATTTTTTTTATCTGTCATATCAATCAAATCTTACACTAATTCTGATAAACTTTACTTCTAAATCTACTCTCATTTACCTCCAAATATACTCAAATAAAGAATAATTAATTCATCCTCAAATCCTCTCAAATTCATCCACTCACTTTCCTCCAATTCCTCTCTCCCAAGTGAACAAAGTATTAGTGAATTCAAATATCAAATCTAGTATTATAATTTGCTTAGATATCTTTGAATGGTGTAGTTTGAACTAGTTGATATCTATATATAATTATGTTAGTATTAGTTTAACCTATTTATTTGGAAGAAAACATTGAATAACAAGTCTTTCTTTTTCTTTATACAAATTTACCATGTTGCTTGGTAAAACTATTATGTTAATAAATTAATAAAAAATATTTTTGAGGGTTGAAAAGATTTAAATTATGAGAAATATTATATTTTTCTATACGCACGCACGTGTTTGACAGGGTTTTATTATTAGAAAATTTTCCACACTCTCATCAGATTGTGTTGACTCGGTAATTGCTTTGATTAAGCAACATGAGAATTACTTAATAATGAAAATAATGTTAAGAATAATATATGTAAAAGAATGTTTAAATACATGAGTTACGTCATGTTATTTTCCCATAAAGTTGTTGAACTATAATTAATTTTTGGGTTAAATATGTTTTTAGTTCCTATATTTTGGGGCGATTTTGGTTTTAGTCCATTTTCAAACTAAGGTACAATTTAGTTCTTTAACTTTAGAAAACTCTAGTTTTAATCCTTTTTATCAAATTTTTTTAACTTTATTTGTTGTTTCAAACGCGTTTGTCAGTTGACATTAAAGCAAAAATGTGTCAAAGAGTGTAAATAATCCAAATGCTATAATGAAACATGCTTGAAACAACAAATAAAGTTAAAAAAATTTGGTAAAAAGGACTAAAACCAGAGTTTTCTAAGGTTGAAGGACTAAAAAAAATGGACTAAAACCAAAATCGCCCCAAAATACAGGGACTAAACATATTTAACCCTTAATTTTTTTTACTGAACCGTATTTCAAATTTATGCTTATAAAAGTATTCATATTTAATATATGATCACAGTATCTGAACACGATTACCTACTTTTATAGTTTTTCACCATTTTTAAACTAAATTTCAAGAGTTGAACTGGAAAAGTAAACTTCTAGAAGATGTTTTTTATTTTCAAAATAATAGCTAAGACCTATGAGACCATTTTTATTTTTTTACAATTAAATATATAGTTATAATAACTAGTCATAGCTAAATTGGTTTAGCACACCATGAAATTTCAACCATGAACATTCCACATCATCATATAAAGACAAGAACGTTAAAACATATAACACTTGTTAATTCAATAATTGAATGATCAACTTCAAAGAGAATACTAATTACTATAAATTTCATGCATGATAATGACCATTGCATTGCTAGTTGGTCATACACGATATGGAAAACATTAAAAAAAATGGAGTAAGAAAAGCTGATCATCATAATATCTTTATTGAAGAGTCAAATACTTTTTTCCACATATGCAATGAAGTTTCATAGGAAAATAGAACTTGAAAGGTTCTAACAAGTGCTAATGATAAAAACAATTCAGAATACATACTTATATATAATCATGAGTTTTTAATGTATAAAATTGAAGTAATTAATTATTTAAACGATTAACTTAATGACTATAACACATTGTAAAGTTCCTAATTCGTCTAACGTTTCCACTTAATAATATAATTCATTATTTAATTCCTTTTTATTTTCTCAAACTCTTATGTTTGTGTGCAGCGTAGCACGGGATATAAAAAAAAGAAAAAATAGAGAAGAATTCGAAGAACTGAAGAATCTTTAATGCTTGGAATAATCAAAACAAAATTGTCCGTTTGAGGTGTCAATTGTCTTAGTCTATTGTAAATTTTGACAATGGCAAAACAATGTAAAAGAAAGAACCCAGATATCTCCGTAGGAGTTAAATGTGGTCCAAGTTCAGAGCTTGTTAGAGAAAAAGGTAAATATTGTTCATTTGAATAGCCATGAATTTTCTTGTGAAGAGATAAAGATTTTTGTTGTATCTGGTAATTTTAACTTATAATCCATCACAATTTATTTTTTCTTAGCACTAGAGAATGTTGTCTATATGGCTGTAGTTTGACCACCATATCTCAAATTTACAGTTGCACGTCTTTCCTCTTCTTATTAACTTAAATTTTTTGTATAGTTCTATGCTCTAGTTAAATTCTACTTCTGTGGCAGTGCATCACGACCCTTCAACAATTCTTGTAGTGCAGGTGAATCTTTGGTATGTTGTTGATAAAGAATGATATCAAAAGATGACATACCGATCCTGGGATGAAAAGATGTATTATATCAATATTGTGCACATGGTAACAGCGGCTGCTACATCTTTTATTTTTCAAAAAAATAACATTTCAAGTACATTTGGAGAGTCTTATTCAAATTCTCTGTTTCACCATCTTCTTGGGTTGGGATGATACGATGAACTCATATTCATGGTACCTTGTGATCACCACAATTGCTGCCAAAAAGCACTGTTCAAGACATAGTCTCTATCTAAAACAACAGTTTTAGGAAAACCATGAATCTTCTCCAACATCGTTAATGAATTCCTCTGCCACAATTTTAGCTGTAATACCAACCAAAATATTGGAATATCCATGAGACAGGAAAACATTAGTGATAAAATCTAGAGCGAAATCATCCCAAACCTGTTGAGGAATTGGAGATTGAAGTAAATCACTTGGTAGTATTTAAGCAACCTTAGCTTTTGGACAAATTGAACATTGCCTCACAGAATTACGCATATCCTCCTACATATGAACCAGAAAAATTGTCGAGCAATTCTGGCCAAAGTCTTTTTAAATCCTATGTGACTCCACATCTTGCTGATACGAAATTTAGACCAAATTGTTTTTAATGTAATCAACAAATGGAATCATCCGTCTGCCTTTCCAAAATATTAGTCCATTTTTAATTTGATAACTACAATCATTAAAAACTTAGTGTAACACAGACTAGGATCATACTAAAACTCATATCGCTTGATGCTTATATTGAAAGCATAATCTTATAATCTTATAACTCTGATACCACTGTTTCAACGTAAAAAAAATGAACTTATTTACCAAGTACTAAGAAATACAGGTACCACTGTTCAAAAATGTAAAATTGTCATCTTAATGAAATGTTTTCAAATGAAAATAACTGCTTTTTCTGAAAATACTAAAACAAATGAGAACTTTCCACATAACACTCCTCACTGTATACATCTTTCTAAACACCTGTACTATTATATGTTCTTGTGATAACTCCCAATCATTGTAGTCAAACATAAACACAACCAAATAGAAGGATAACCTAACATAAAATACATAACCTAAAATTTAAAACCAAACATATGTTTTATTATCACCATTTATCCACATAATTTACTCATTTTCCAACACCTATAGTAACACATACATTATCAAACATTTTCTCAGCACAAGGTCTCAAACTCATAAAGTCACAAGTTCACACAAAACCACTACAAACTCACATAGAGCTATCAATTGTTACACTTACACAAAGTTTCCAACCTTTCACTCACAGAGAGTCTATCCACTATCTTACTTACATAGAGCTTCCAAACATCCATTCTCATAAAGCTTAAGAGATATCTTAACCCATATTGGGTTACTAGTTGTATCATTCACACAAAGTTTACTGGTTATTCACTCACACAAAACTAAAACTTATGTTCACGTATAGACTTACAGAGTTCATTCATGCTCAGACTTATAGAGCCATAGGCAGGTCCCACAAAGTCTACCTTTTCCTAAGACACAACACATCATTCATATAGTCATATCAATCATAAAAACTTCTCCTTTATAACATACCCTATCCTATCATGCATTCATCACACCAACAATCTAACTTACCTTTCATAATAAATAAAAACCTTTCATATGACTGCGAAACTCACATAGTTAACACATTTTAAATACAAAAACTTGAAGTACAACACACATTACACTAGATGGTATAACATAAACTCAAATCACACCTAACCAATGACAAAGACTTAGTTTCCCTTACATACATAGATTTTGCTCCAACATTCATTAATTTTATGATAATAATGCAACTAGATCTATGTTAAAGCACATTCACCACACAACACTTCGTAGGACAAAATTAAAGTTAACTCTCTTTATCTAGATACTCAATGTTTCAATCAAACTTCTTTAATCTTCACTCTCACATTCGTCCTTGTTTATCTTCAAAAATCAACCGTGGTTCTAATTTGAATGTCTCACCACTATCTCAACACACCTATTTATAGGGAAACCTTCAATCCAAAATTCAGTTTTATCTCTGACGAAATTCAAGGAAAAAAACAAAGAAAATAACTTGGAGATAAATTTAGTTTATATATCCCTTATGACTACTATATCCCTTAGGGAATATGTTTAACATCTTCTTAATTAAATAATTATTAACAAAATCTTATCTCAGAAAATATTTTTAAATAAGATAAATAATTAATAAATCAATTTATCTTTTAGAGAATATTTTAATTGAAATAAATATTTTTAAATTGAACAATTAATAAACAAGTTTATCTATTGAATCTCTTAAATGAAATAAATTTTTTAAATTATTGTTTTTATTTTTTCATGTTCTTAAACTTAACATATTTGAAATTGAGCTTAAATAGGTGATCATCATTTGCCATTAATTCTGCTACCTGTTTTAACCATAACCCAATTGGTGTAGACCATGCCATTAGAAACTTCGTGATAAAGAATAATCTGGAATATGGTGATAGCTCGATCTCAAATCCAACTTGAAAAAATATTTTGCTCTAAACAATTCATTTATCAATTCATCAATTGTAGAAATACGAAAAATATCCTTAATTGTGATAGTATTAAGTGCTTTATAATCTGTACAAACTCTCCACAATTCATTCTTCATTTTAACAAGGACAATGAGAATGAAAAAAGACTTCTACTCACCTTTATAATCCCTTCCTCCAATATTCCAACTATCAACTTCCCGATTTCAGCTTTCTAACTATTTGGATATATATATAGTTTAACCTTAACAGGACCATAGCCCTCCATAAAGGGATAGAATGATCATGAGAGTGGAAAGGCAGCAAACCGGTAGGAGTATCTAACATATCAACAAAAGAATGAAGTAATAAGACAACTTCAGGTTTAGTATCTTGAGGTAGCGTATCTAAGGCCAAATGTGTAACCTTTTGATCGGCTAGCTGCAAAGAAAATATTATAGCAATAGTTAGTTTGTACAATTCTACAAATATGATGAAGATGAGCCGGGGTTGGTATGTGATCCAATTGACCTTGTAAAACCATAAATTTTTCATTGTACATGAACTTTAAACCTAACTCAACCCCACAAAATCGACTTGTAAAATGAGGTTTGCACCCACTTATATACACTTAAATGGCCTCATCTCTAGTCGATGTGGGACTTCCACGTCCCGGCAACTTCGCTTAACCATGGAGTTCTTATGGGCTAGGCTACCGAAAAGCAAATGCATTTGGTGATATGAGTAGCCAAATCAATTCCTTTAAGCTATCCTTCAACCGTATAGTCCCATACCTATACAGTCTCCAGATCCCTCTCATTCCGGTGTATGTTCGATTCATCCATGTGGCCCTTCCACTCAAAGCCTGCCAGGAGCCGCTCACTCCCCGCCCTCGTCAGTGCCCAGGCGTCACATGCCCACCACGTTTTCAATCAGAAAGAAGGATCCATTAGTCCACAAGGGATCAGAATATTCTGACCGAACATTAGAGTATATAGCAATAAGCATGATATACTCATAACCTACAGGCGTTCTAAGGAAGAAACTGCTCTGATACCATTAATGTAACATCCCAATAAATATATAACATAAGTTATACTTCATTGCTCGGAGTTAACATGAACAATAAAGGAGAACAGTGGTGAATATGCATAAAGGTGAAAAAGATAGGATAATATCATTAAAATTAAAGTTGTACAATAGTCATGTTAAAAGACCGGACGGTCTTGAATACAATACATTGACCTAACAGCCAAAATTAAAAAGATTCCTATACTGGACCCTACTAAATACTGGGCAATGGAAAACAACTACACTAAGGATCGGTCGGTCCGGCATAACTTTCAGGCACGGCCTCCACGGGTTGCTCGATCTGCATAGCGTTCTCCAGAGTAGCCCCCAAAACATCTTCCAAGCTATCCTCTGCTCACACCCAAAAGGATGATCATTGCAAGGAAGAGGATAACCGAACGGTCAGATACCGAACGACAACATAGACAAAGACCTAAAGGCAGTCTTTTGAATGTCATCTTCCTTGACCAAAATTTGATGATATCCGGATCTCAAGTCTATCTTGGAGAAGACCGTAGCTCCATGAAGTTGATCCAACAGGTCGTCTATTCTTGGCAGGGGGTACTTGTTTTTGATAGTCAGTTTGTTCAACAACACAGGGGCTCCCCAAGGTGAGGCACTTGGCCGGATGAATCTCTTCTCCAACAACTCCTCTATTTGCTTCTTCAGTTCGGCCAATTCAGCTGGAGCCATTCTGTACGGGGCTATGGATATCGGACCAGCTCCCGAGATCAAGTCAATGGAGAATTCCACCTCTCTCGATGGGGGTAGGCCTGACACCTCTTCCGGAAAGACGTCCAGAAATTCATTAATGACCGAACGGTCTCCAATCGAACGGTCTATTCCACTTACGTCCATATACGTCAGAATGAGGAAACTCATGGCGCCTTCAATTAAATCCTCTCTAATCTGGCCGAGCGTTAAGGTCAGCTTCTCTTCTTCTCTTGGGAAGATCAGCTTCTTCTTTCCACAATCAATAAGAATGTGATTGGAGGTTAACCAATCCATTCCTAAAATTACTTCTAAGTCTTGAAGAGGCAAACATATGAGGTTCACCTTAAACTTATACCCTTCTACCTCAATAGGACATTTTACACATACAGTGGATGTCCTAACCTCACCAGCTGCTGGGGTTGACACCACCAAGTCGAGTTGCATCTCTCTCTCAGCTAAACCCAGTCTATCAACACATGCCTTCGAGATGAAGGAGTGTGTTGCCCCCGAATCAAACAACACACAGCAGGGCATTCCATGCAATAAACAAGTACTGATGATGAGGTTACCTGCACCGGACGCTTCAGCCCCAGTGATAGCATAGACTCGGCCAGCTGCTTGTGCTCGGCCACCACTCTGTTGAAATCTTCCAGCGTTCGGTGGCCTTGAGAACGTTTGGCCACCCATGTTACAGTCCCTCTCTAAGTGTCCATTCCTTCTGCACCGGACACAAAACTTGGCATTTCCTTGCCTGGGACAATCCTTCATGAAGTGAGGGCCTCCACAGGTGAAGCAACTCACGCTCCCTTGTTGACCGGACGGTCTGGCAAAGCTAACAGGCCGAACGACCAAAGTAGAAGGACCCGTTGATGACAAGGGCCGAGAATAAGGGGTCGTCCTGGGACCAGAGTTGTTTCTTACAAGGATAGGTTCCCTAGAACTTGATTGCTGCTGCTTCTTACACCTTTCAGCTTCCATCAGGTTCTTCTCTAGTACTTTTGCCCTCTCCACTAAGGCAGGGAACTTCTGAATGCAGTGGCTGGCAATGATTGGCTTCAAATCTTCTCTCAGTCCATTTTCAAACTTCCTGCATTGTCATTCTTCACTCATCCTCATAGTGTAAAACCTCATCAATTGCTTGAATCTGTTGGCGTACTCAGACACCGTCATTCCTCCTTCGACCAACTGAAAGAATTCCACTTCTTTGGCGAACCGAACGCTATTTTGGAAATATTCTTAATAAAACTTATTCTTGAATACTTCCCATGTGTAGGGATGCGTTCGTCCTCCAGTAACATCTTCGAATTACTCCACCAGTGACCGGCCTCTCCGGTCAGCAAATACTCAGTAAAAGCTAGGCGGTTTTCATCCCCACATCTCTTGACGTCGTAGATCCTCTCCATTGAACATACTGAGTAAAAGCTAGAGGATCTACGACGCCAAGAAATGTGGGGATGAAAACCGTCTAGCTTTTACTGAGTATTTGCGACCGGAGAGGCCGGTCACTGGTGGAGTAATTCGAAGATGTTACTGGAGGACGAACGCATCCCTATCATATGGGAAGTATTCAAGAATAAGTTTTATTAAGAATATTTCCCAAATAGCGTTCGGTTTGCCAAAGAAGTGGAATTCCTTCAGTTGGTCCAAGGAGGAATGACGGTGTCTGAGTACGCCAACAGATTCAAGCAACTGATGAGGTTTTACACTATGAGGATGAGTGAAGAATGGCAATGCAGGAAGTTTGAAAATGGACTGAGAGAAGATTTGAAGACAGTCATTGCCAGCCACTGCATTCAGAAGTTCCCTGCCTTAGTGGAGAGGGCAAAAGTACTAGAGAAGAACCTGATGGAAGCTGAAAGGTGTAAGAAGCAGCAGCAATCAAGTTCTAGGGGACCTATCCTTGCAAGAAACAACTCTGGTCCCAGGACGACCCCTTATTCTCGGCCCTTGTCATCAACGGGTCCTTCTACTTTGGTCGTTCGGCCTGTTAGCTTTGCCAGACCGTCCGGTCAACAAGGGAGCGTGAGTTGCTTCACCTGTGGAGGCCCTCACTTCATGAAGGATTGTCCCAGGCAAGGAAATGCCAAGTTTTGTGTCCGGTGCAGAAGGAATGGACACTTAGAGAGGGACTGTAACATGGGTGGCCAAACGTTCTCAAGGCCACCGAACGCTGGAAGATTTCAACAGAGTGGTGGCCGAGCACAAGCAGCTGGCCGAGTCTATGCTATCACTGGGGCTGAAGCGTCCGGTGCAGGTAACCTCATCATCAGTACTTGTTTATTGCATGGAATGCCCTGCTGTGTGTTGTTTGATTCGGGGGCAACACACTCCTTCATCTCGAAGGCATGTGTTGATAGACTGGGTTTAGCTGAGAGAGAGATGCAGCTCAACTTGGTGGTGTCAACCCCAGCAGCTGGTGAGGTTAGGACATCCACTGTATGTGTAAAATGTCCTATTGAGGTAGAAGGGTATAAGTTTAAGGTGAACCTCATATGTTTGCCTCTTCAAGACTTAGAAGTAATTTTAGGAATGGATTGGTTAACCTCCAATCACATTCTTATTGATTGTGGAAAGAAGAAGCTGATCTTCCCAAGAGAAGAAGAGAAGCTGACCTTAACGCTCGGCCAGATTAGAAAGGATTTAATTGAAGGCGCCATGAGTTTCCTCATTCTGACGTAAATGGACGTAAGTGGAATAGACCGTTCGATTGGAGACCGTTCGGTCATTAATGAATTTCTGGACGTCTTTCCGGAAGAGGTGTCAGGCCTACCCCCATCGAGAGAGGTGGAATTCTCCATTGACTTGATCTCGGGAGCTGGTCCGATATCCATAGCGCCGTACAGAATGGTTCCAGCTGAATTGTCCGAACTGAAGAAGCAAATAGAGGAGTTGTTGGAGAAGAGATTCATCCGGCCAAGTGCCTCACCTTGGGGAGCCCCTGTGTTGTTGGTCAAGAAGAAGAATGGCAGCTCTCGGTTATGCATTGACTATAGGCAGTTGAACAAACTGACTATAAAAAACAAGTACCCCCTGTCAAGAATAGACGACCTGTTGGATCAACTTCATGGAGCTACGGTCTTCTCCAAGATAGACTTGAGATCCGGATATCATCAAATTTTGGTCAAGGAAGATGACTTTCAAAAGACTGCCTTTAGGTCTAGGTACGGTCATTATGAGTACGTAGTAATGCCGTTCGGTGTTACCAACGCTCCTGCTATATTCATGGATTACATGAACCGTATCTTTCGACCCTTCTTGGACAAGTTCGTGGTAGTGTTCATAGATGATATCCTTATATACTCCAAGAGCCGAGAAGAGCATGAAGAACACTTGAGGATAGTACTTGGAGTGCTGAGAGAAAGAAAATTGTATGCGAAACTATCCAAGTGTGAATTCTGGATGGAAGAAGTACAATTCCTTGGCCATGTGATCTCGGCTGGAGGGATTGCAGTGGATCCAGCCAAAGTCCGAGCGGTTTTGCAATGGGAGACACCCCGTTCGGTTACGAAAGTGAGAAGTTTCGTTGGGCTGGCCGGCTACTATAGACGCTACATAGAGGGATTCTCCAAAATAGTAGCACCATTGACCCAACTAACCAGGAAGGACCAACCGTTCGTCTGGACCGATCGGTGTGAGTCAAGCTTCCAGGAGTTGAAGCAGAAGCTAACGAGCGCTCCAGTGCTAGTAATACCGAACGTCAGCCGACCGTTCGAAGTGTTTTGTGATGCTTCCTATCAAGGGTTAGGTTGTGTGTTGATGCAAGAAGGGAAGGTAGTGACTTATGCCTCTCGGCAATTGAAAGTACATGAGAAGAACTACCCAACACATGACCTAGAGCTGGCGGCAGTGGTATTTGCTTGTAAGATATGGAGGCATTATCTCTATGGAGCTCGGTTTCAAGTGTTCAGTGACCATAAGAGCCTCAAGTATCTATTCGACCAGAAGGAACTAAACATGAGGCAAAGGAGATGGATGGAGTTCTTAAAGGATTATGATTTTGAACTACAATACCATCCTGAAAAGGCGAACGTAGTGGCTGATGCTTTAAGCAGAAAGACCGTTCATATGGCAAGCATGATGGTTCAAGAGTTGAAGTTGGTGGAAAGCTTTAGAGACTTAAGGTTCTATTGTGAACTAGAACCGAACGGTATTCATTGTTACTATATGAAGCTGTCAAGTGATATTTTTGACCGGATCAGGGAAAGGCAAGCTTTTGATGAAGAATTGCAGAAGATCAGTAAACCGAACGGTGTACCACCACACAAGGACTTCAGTTCTGGAACAGATGGCCTTTTAAGATATAGAGGAAGGACTTGTGTTCCCAATGATGAAGACTTGAGAAGATTGGTTCTGGAAGAAGCTCACCAAAGCCGTCTTAGTATACACCCAGGTATGACTAAGATGTACAAGGATCTCAGAATGTCTTTCTGGTGGCCAGGAATGAAGCATGATGTAGCTCGGTTTGTGGCGTCCTGTTTAACCTGTCAAAAGACTAAGATAGAGTACCAGAAACCGAGCGGTCTTTTACAGCCACTAGAAGTACCAGAGTGGAAGTGGGACAACATCGCCATGGATTTCGTGACTCACTTGCCCCGTACGGTCAAAAACCATGATGCTATTTGGGTAATAGTTGATAGACTGACTAAGAGTGCACATTTTCTTCTTATCAACTTGAAGATGCCAATGTCCAAGCTGGCTCAGCTATACATCAAAGAGATCGTCCGGCTGCATGGAGTACCGTCCGGTATAGTGTCAGACCGAGACCCCAGATTCACCTCTCGGTTTTGGCAAGCACTTCAACAGGAAATGGGAAGCAAGCTTCAGATGAGTTCTGCCTACCATCCGCAAACAGACGGCCAGTCCGAGAGAACCATCCAAACCCTGGAAGACTTGTTGAGAACTAATGTTCTAGATCACTTAGGGGTTTGGGATGAAGTCTTACCTTTAGCTGAGTTCACTTACAACAACAGCTTCCACTCAAGCATTGGGATGGCACCTTATGAAGCCCTGTATGGAAGGCGATGTCGAACACCCCTCTGCTGGTTCCAAGAAGGTGAAGCAGTGTTAACCGGACCTGATATCATCCAACAGACAACTGAGAAAGTGAAGTTGATTCCGGAAAGACTTAAAGCGTCTCAAAGCCGACAGAAATCGTATGCCGACAGAAGAAGGAAGCCTTTGGAATTCGCTGCAGGAGACCATGTATTTCTCAAGCTAAACCGTACGGCGGGAGTTGGAAGAGTCGTCCGGCCAAAGAAGCTTTCTCCTAGATTCCTTGGTCCATACCAAATCTTAAGGCGCATTGGACCAGTCGCTTATGAGTTAGCCTTGCCTCCTCAATTGTCCAACCTTCATCCTGTTTTCCACGTTTCCCAACTCCGGAAATACATTGCAGACCTTTCTCATGTGCTTGAAGTCGACAACGTTCAACTTAAGGAAGACTGTTCGGTTGAGATGAAACCAGTTCGAGTCGAAGGATTAATGGTTAAACGACCGCCCGGAAAAGCCACGACTCTCGTCAAGGTCATCTGGGATGACCGAACGGGTGATGCGACTTGGGAACGAGAAGAGGTTATGAAGGAGTCATACCCGAACCTATTCTCTTGTAAGTCTTAATTTTCGAGGTCGAAAATTTTTATTTGTTGGGGGGAATGTCACACCCCATTTAATACCCTCTTAGTGGAATACACGTGTCAGCCGTCCGATCTTCCCTGGTAAAGTGAGAGACAAACTCTGCCAAGTTTTTAATTCCCTTCCTTCGTGATCCGTGCAGCAGCAGCAGAGCAGTAAAGCCCCAGAAAGTGGAAGTTAGGTGGCACGCTGGGAGTGGGCCGAACGTTCTAAGTGGAGGCAGTATTTAAGGTGGGATTAGAAGCCTGACGCCATTTTTCCCATGCAATCTTCTTCTTCCTCAAACTCAAACTTTCTGGAAATCTCAAACTCTCCTCCTTCTCTCTAAAACATCTCTACCTTCTCTCTAAAATTCTAACCCATTTACTGTTCCGATCACCCTTCAGATCACGTCTGAAGACTCCTGGTGCTCGTATCTTTCACTTGAACCGTTCGGTTTCGGGTTACAATTGGCTTTGGAACCTTAGAAGAAACAGTTGCCGTCAACCAAACTACCTTTGAGGTTTTAGCTGGAATTAGAGGTAAGGGAAACTTATAAAGTTTAATTTTGATTTTCTGTATGATTTGAATATGTGCCTGATTTAATGCATGTTTGATATCTAAAGTATGTTGCTTGATTTCTCATGAATGGAATATGGTATGATGTTGTATGAGTTGTATGAACTATGAATTCTGCACTGATAAGAGTATGTATGAAACTTAGAGAAAATGTGAATCTGAGATCGAAGGTCATTAAGACCGTTCGGTTTCCCCTAAAACGATCGGTCTTGTACTATTGTATCGAAACTTAAATGTCTTGCTTAGTCAGTCATAATGATCTGTCCATTACAGAACGCTCGGTCTTATACTGAGTGTTCGGCTTTAACGTATTCGGTCATAGACTGATTACCTAGTCTCATGTTAACTATGTTTATTATAGTAGCGTTCGGTCACACATTGAACGTTCGGTTTTATATTGATAATGTTTATTGAAAGTACTCGGTCATAAATCGAGTGCTCGGCCTGAGAAGTACTCGGTCATAAACTGAGTACTCGGTTTCATATTAATTGTCTTTATTATACTGAACATTCGGTCTTGAAGTGCTTGGTCATACACTAAGTATTCAGCCTCATATTAATTATTTAGAACGATCAGTCATACACTGAGCGTTCGGTTTATATTGATGATGTTTATTAAAAGTGCTAGGTATTATACCAGTACTTGAACTTTTAAGAACATTCGACCATAAACTGTATAGGGTTTAGGGTTTAGGGTTTAGGGTTTAGGGTTTAGGGTTTAGGGTATAGGGTTTAGGGTTTAGGGTTTAGGGTTTAGGGTTTAGTATTAGTGTTTGGTATTAAACTGACACTTAATTTCTAAAGCATTCAATTTCATATTATTATTATTCATTTTAAGAACGTCCGGTCATAAACCAAGCGTTCGATTTTACACATATGATATTATGTTTGAGTAATTGGTCATAGACTAAGTACTCGGTTTGATGTAAATTATCCTTCTTGAGAAAAACGTCACTACTAGTTATGATTCGGTATTGAGTATCTGGTACTCCTCTCAACACTCTAACAGCTTGAAAGTAATAATGAACGTTGGTTGAATTTGACTAAGTAAGAGAATTCCACTGGCGGAATGTCTCATGAATTTGGTAATGATTGGTAAAGTATGAATGTGGGAATGACTCTAGTGTCGTCCCTAGCACCTGGTGTGGTGTAGTAACTGTTTTCCCTTATCAGCTACTACCCGAGGTTAGTTCTCAAACGGTTATCTATTCATATAACCGCGGACCTCCTGCCATTCCCACACATGAGTGGCCTCCCTCTACCTGATATTCCGTGAGGGCGTTTCCTCAGGTAGAGGGAGGCCACTCATGTGTGGGAATGGCAGGAGGTCCGCGGTTATATGAATAGATAACCGTTTGAGAACTAACCTCGGGTAGTAGCTGATAAGGGAAAACAGTTACTACACCACACCAGGTGCTAGGGACGACCGAGCTACATGTTCATACCGTTCGGACAGTGTCTTAGTGGTCGGTCATGAGTATAGGAATTGTATGTTGCATGATTGATTGGCTTGTATTGTACGTTTACTTGTATGATGAATTGATAAATTAAATTTACATAAGCTTACCCTTATCCTTCGTGTCTTTGTCTATGTTGTCGTTCGATATCTGACCATTCGATTATCCTCTTCCTTGCAATGATCATCCTTTTGGGTGTGAGCAGAGGATAGCTTGGAAGATGTTTTGGGGGCTACTCTGGAGAACGCTGTGCAGATCGAGCAACCCGTGGAGGCCATGCCTGAAAGTTATGCCGGACCGACCGATCCTTAGTGTAGTTGTTTTCCATTGCCCAGTATTTTGTAGGGTCCAGTATAGGAATCTTTTTAATTTTGGCCGTTAGGTCAATGTATTGTATTCAAGACCGTCCGGTCTTTTAACATGACTATTGTACAGCTTTAAATTTAATGATATTATCGTATCTTTTTCACCTCTATGCATATTCACCACTGTTCTCCTTTATTGTTCATGTTAACTCCGAGCAATGAAGTATAACTTATGTTATATATTTATTGGGATGTTACAAAACTAATTTTTGAGAAGAGCTATATGAAAGCATGTAAACCAAGTTCAGCAAAATCTAGAATGAGGTAAAATGCAAACCTATGTAGACTATGTACAGGGTCAAAAGAATCAAATTTAAATCTGACCACAACTACAGTAACATGACAACAACAGGACCTTACTATGTGAAGTCAAATTTTATGCAATAAAATGACCTAACCAATCTATGAATCACTATGTCAAAAAAGGTTTTTTATACCAGTTAAAAATGACTTTTTATACCGGTTTTTGTATTGGTATAGAAGCAGGGGTATAGAAAGTTTTCGTTTTTTACACCGGTTCGAGAACCGGTATAAAAATTTACTTTTTTACACTGGTTTTGTCTACAACCTGTATAAAAGAAGCTCGCTTTTATACCTAATGCTATTATAACTGGTGTGAAAAAACAAAACTTTTTATAGCTAATATGACTTGAACCGGTGTAAAAAGTGACATTTTTTTTAAATATTAGATATGTATGTGCTACTATCCATATTTAGACCTGCATAAAATTCAATCTCAGAATACAGTTTAAATAATCAATAACGAGTAAAATAATCAATATTGTTTCTATTAACACATCAAAATGTAATATTTACCTAACAAAGTTCCTAAATATATTTATCTAGCATACTTACTTAACATAGTTACATATAAAATAATTGCATCTAATTCATAGTAACAATCTTCACAGTTTCAGCATTCATTACCACTAAGTACACTGGAATTAGAAAGTCAATCATTTCCTATCACAAGATATAGTATAAACAATCAGTGATATGTTCAAGAAAAGGGTTGTATTTTTCTTACTAAAATATCAGTAGATGAAGAAAAGGTTCAGAAAATCATACTCTCAAAGGAATGCGTTGGGGAAGAAAAGGTTCAGAAAATCATACTCTCAAAGGAATGCGTTGGGGGAAGGGCTTGTTGCTCCCAAGTAAGGTGTCATAGGTTGCATTGGAACTGTGGAACATAAGCTCAAAATAAGGAGGTTTACAAACACCTCAAAAAGACTTTGATGTTCAACTCAAATATTTGCATAACAAAATTTATGACAAAGGTGAGCAGCATAAGTTATCAAAGTAAAATTATAATTTGTATCAGAATGCACTACTAAAAGCAATTGAGATTTCACCCTAGAATGCATATATTTGTTTACCTTATTCTTGGTTCTTGAATTTCTGTGATACTCTCCGACCCTTTCTTTCCTACCCATTGTTGAGTTATCTGGTTCTAGAGAAGAAGCCCTGCATGGATCAAACTTTTCTATCAAAGATGAATGAAAACAAAGAATTATGCATACAGATAAACCAAAATCCTGAAAACTAGATTTAATTTTTATGTTCCAGAAACAGTAGTTTTACATAACTAAATTTACTACAAGGATACATCAAGATTTAAAGAAGTCTGAATCTGCTATCAATTTTTTCAATGCTGACATAAAGCTTAACAATAGCCCTGTTATTAAAGTTGCATGAACCATTCTTCTTGGCACAATTACTTAAGTGATGCTACGGGGTGTGTGTATATCTTGTGGTTGGAGCGCATGTCAACCCTATGAATGCCACAAGATGTTATGCAAACTCAGTTAATTAGTTTCAGAAATGAAAAAGCATAGTTATGAATCAGAGGGCTACAATTTTCATCCCTGACCATGGAAACCCAATTTTAAAAGTTTTCTTGTTATTGCCTCCCATGAAATTTTGAAACCATTTAAATTGAACAGTGATGCAAATCTCATGTTCTCCAATACCTTCAACTTCTTAATGTACATTAAATAATAGGATATTGGAGTGGTGCACTCTTAAACACGCTCCTATCTTATGTCGTGTGACAATTACAATGCACTTTAAATACTAACCTTCACAAATGGCCATGAAATGAAAAGAAAATTAGAAATACAGGTTCAAAGTTATAGTTAGCCAAACACACTTAGATAGTAAAAGCATGATACAGTACAAATTGAGCTTTTAGGTAATAATTTCTCCTCTCAGAATATCTCAAAATACAAGCATAAAAACTAAATAATTTCACAGGGGGGGGGGGGGGGGGGACCGAAAGAAGCTACTTTTACATGTAAAGAAAACCAAAGCACAAGAACAAAACCTTTCTCACGGTTAATATCCATGCCATAGATCATTTTCCAAGTAAATTTACTACCAAAAGCATATATAATTTACTAGTCAAAGAAAGTAAGATTGTATCCACTAAGAAAAGCGATTGATGCATTGATAAAAAGAGTTTAGTATTGATGAGGTAATTTTGTATGAAGTAATTTATTTGGCATGAGTTCAGCGTATATACCTACCCACTTTCCTATGCAAGGTGCTTGCACCTGAAGATATGCCAAATTTAGGATCTGGTGTGCCCAAAAAGTCATGCTACTTTTCATCCTTCTGCTTCATTGCGTGTGCGCTATCTATTTTTTTTTATCAACAAAGAATATAAATGTATATATCCTCAACCCTGTAATAATATACAAGTAAATTTACTGCCAAAAGCAAAGACAAAACTTTTAGAGTATAAGCTAAAGCCAAACTATGATGATGCTACATATCTTTCCAATTAAAACTTAAAAGTCGAAAGTTACAATCATGAAATAGATCATGAAATAGAAACTTAAAACCATACCCCCTTCCAATGTTAAGAAATAGATTCTCCTGCTGCATAATGAAAGTAAAAATAAGTCTACATATATACGAAAAAATCAGTGTCATATTTCAACTATGGTAGCATAACTGCAGACCTAACATGTATTATGAATAATTTAAAAAGTTTATAATACAGATAATCTAACCGAGTAGTACCCTGAAATTGTTCACTAGAACTACTAGAACTTAAAGCTTAAAAGAGTTGTCCTGTTGTCAGAAATATGTATAAGGAATAATAATAATCAAACAAATATGTAGAATAAATTTCTGAGATATTACTATCACTTTTCTAAGGTGTATGGAATATGCCTCAATCCTGTTTATTCACAGAAAACAGAACTAAAAATTGTAAAAAGAATTTCAGACATAGAATACAATTAAATAAAAAGTCAATCACTTCTCACTCAATAAACCAAACTCCAAGAAAATTGACCATGTAAGAATCACTGATAAATTTGGAAAAATTGAGACAGGGAAACTTACTTGAGCCTCAATTAATCTCTCACTACATTCGTTGTTTTTCTTAGAGGAGCCCACGAAACCCATGCCTTTCATCCATTTGGAACCGCGATAACTAGATGGAAAAAAAAACTGAACCGCGATAACTAGATGGAAAAGAAAACTATCATTGATTTAAGAATTGCACAGATAAAACAAAATTACCTATAAAAAGAACAAATCAATTACTTTATCTCACCTTTTCTCTTTGCAGATTAAAAAAATTTCTATGTGAGGAACTTGAGATTGAAGAATGGAATGTAGAAGATCAACTTACGAATAAAAGAAACACGTATCAGAAAGTAGTTGAAATTAGGGTTAATCATAATTTGAAACTTGAAATGAAAAACAAAATTGAAAATGACTTGGGAGATAATAAACTTACAGATATAAGAAAACACTTATGAAAAGGTAAATCCATGAGGAGGAGAAGATGACTTACATAGGAGAATGGCTTCCGCGAATAGAAAATGCTCTGAAGAGAAGAGAAGATGATGCGGAGGAGAAGCGAAGATGGCTTCGTACCAACTCTGTAAGTATGAAAAACCTATCATTTCTCGTCACCAATCACTCCTTCGAGCTTTTCAAACTTCTTCCTCAAAACGATAAGAAGGTTGTCAGCGATACAGAGGCAGAGTATGAAGAGAAAAAGGTTTGGTTTGTAGCCTTCTTTCTGGTTCAACACAGGTGCGACACTGTTTACAGCTTCAGATTAAATTGGAAGTGAATGTTTCCTTTACACCCGTGGTAGAGTTAAATAACTACAGAAGAAGTTTTCCAATTTTATATTTTTATTATTATATTATTTTTATAACGGTATAAAATTATTTTTTATATCGGTTAAAAGTATAACTAGTGTAAAAAAGTTTTTCTTATTTACAATATTGTCATGTTATCCTTTTTTATACTTGATGGATTTGAATCGAAGTATATTTTGTACTAGTGAATGATACAAAGATGGTTTAGACAATATGAAATGGGAATGAATTAACTATCATGTTAGAGATGCCAACATGTTGAAATGCACTTGAGGTAAACCTAATCAAATCTGGTTTATGCTAAGAATGAAATGAGAATATAACTATGGAATAGAGAATGAAAGCTACATCATGCATCATAAGTTGACCTAAGAGATACTTACCGATTTCAGAAAATACATGGGATCTAATATCTACTGTTTGGGTATCAAGACATACACAAAACTAAAAATTAAAATGAATGTAAACAGACCTAATATCAATACTTTAGAGGTTAATCCTACTACACAATTTAAACCACAAAAACAAGGCATAGATAGCGCTGACATAGATAGTGTTTAAAAAGTGTTATCTATGATAAAAAAAAAACGTTATTTATGCGTTTTTTTGTAATAGTGATTATTAACTTCTTTTATCTTTGTTAAACAAACATTTAACTCATAATTACTTGTTAGAGCTTTATTTATCAAAAGATGCTCTAACTTTCTACACAAACATCATATCACAAGTCCAAACATATCATTATAATCACAATTAAATAAATATTCACTTTTAATTATTTTGAATTACATGCATTGATCTTAAAACCTGTATATTTCTTAAAATGCTAAACTAACTAAAAATAAATAAAAAAGAAAACTTATCCTATTTGAGATGGTGATCGGTTAGAAGTGTAAACATTTTCATTATGAATTCAGTGGTGATTTTTGATTGTAAGACAAAACGAAAAACGAACTCAAAAGATTAGAGAGAAGGCCAAGAAAAGTTTAGATAATCTTTCTAAAGATATAATGAATTTTATAAAATGAAGTTCGATTAATGTCAAATCTTATAGTTAAACTTTTTATGATAGAATAATCGAATGACATTATTAAAACCACTTACACTTTTAAATTGTTGTTCGTTCAGGATCTTAAAAATGTCATAATAGAGTAGTAAATAGTAATAACAAACTAATTAATAATAATAATAATAATAATTTTGGATGTATCATGATAATTCACCTTGTTTCAATTTGTATTTTTGTTGGTTATATCAAAATATGTTTTCTTAGAATATTTTTTATGATATACAATTAAAAGAATAAGAGACAATTTTGTAATATGAAGAAAATAATAATTTTAAATGACATTATTTCTTTTATGGTTTTATCTTGACACTTTACTTTTTCCTTTTATAACTATTTAATTAAAATATAATTTAAATGATTGAATAAAAAATTAATAAAATTAGTTATAAAGAAGTGTACATTTGAGCTTATGTCTACTTATCAGCCTCTTCCATTACAGGGTTAAAGGGTCACCCTATTATAACTCAATCAAGAAATTCAAAGTTATTAGATTCCAAGTTTTTAAAAGCTCCGAGGTATTAACTGGATTTTTGGTTCCTAAACGAGTTATTTTAGACAATAAATAAAGTAATGAATTGTGTTATTCATTCTACATCAAAATATCAAATTATAAATTATAAGCAGGAAGCGGACCTCATTCTTCCATGCTCATACCTATTGTCTAAACAGTCTCATTGTAACAGAGGATCGTATTTTGTTTTATAAATCTTTCATGTCATTAACCGTATTTTGTTTTAGAAAAGCATCCAATGAAGAACCTTGTCCTTTAGAAAAGATACAGTATTCACCACCACTACGTTGAGCTAAGAGTTAAACTGAAGAGTGTTGAAGCCTGCCAAATCTCCTCGTGAAAGTCCACCTTATCAAGAACCAACCCAACTTTTGCACCTCGTTCATTTCCTTTGCGTTTCTACTCTGATCATCAGTTGTTTGTTCCTGAGATCATGTCATTAGCCGTGGTAGGTGGTGCTCTTCTCTCTGCATTCCTTGACGTTCTTTTTGACAGGCTAACTTCCCCTGAGCTTGTCAGCCTGACAAGTTACTTCAAAAGGTGGAGAACCAGCTGATAGTCCTTAGAGTTGTGCTTGCCGATGCTGAGAATCGACAAATCACAGACTCCAATGTCAAAAAGTGGCTCGATGTTCTCAGAGATATTGTCTATGAGGTTGATGACTTACTTGATGAAGTTTCTACTAAAGCTGCTTGTCGAAAGGAGGTAAGCAATTCCTTTTCTCATATTTTCAATAGGAAAAGGATTGTTAGTATTAATAAGTTGGAGGACATAACTGAAAGATTAGATGACATTTTAAAACAAAAGGATAGTCTTAATTTGAAGGAGATTCCAGTGGAAAGCAACCAGCCACGGAAAGATCAGCCAACATCTTTGGAAGACAGATATGGTATGTACGGTAGGGATAAAGACAAGGAGACCATAATGAAGTTGGTATCGGAGGATAACACTGTTGGTCAAGAAGTGTCTGTGGTCCCCATTATAGGCATGGGTGGGGTTGGAAAACCACTTTGGCCCGATCTGTCTACAATGATGGAAAATTGAAGCAGATATTTGATCTAATGACATGGGTTTGTGTTTCTGATATATTTGATACTGTGAAGGTCACAAAAACTATGATAGAGGAAATTACCAAGATGCCTTGTAATTTGAATGATCTAAATTTCATTCAACTTGAATTGATGGACAAGCTGAAAGGTAAAAGATTCTTGATTGTTTTGGATGATGTTTGGATTGAGGACTGTGATAGTTGGAATAGTCTTACAAAACCATTTCTACAACGAAAGTGTAGCGGCTGTAATCCCTTTTGATGTTGTTAAAGTATATCATCTAAACCAATTGTCAAATGAAGATTGTTGGTTGGTGTTTGCAAATCATGCATTTCCTCTTTCAGAAAATAGTGAAAATAGAGGAACTCTAGAAAAGATTGGAAAGGAAATTGTTAAAAAGTGTGATGGGTTGCCTTTGGCTGCAGTCACTTGGAGGAATGTTGAGAAGAAAACAAGCTATTAGGGATTGGAATAATGTACTTGAAAGTGACATTTGGGAACTACCTGAAAGCCAGTGTAAAATTATTCCAGCACTCAGAATAAGTTATAATCATCTCCCTTCACATTTAAAACGGTGTTTTGTATATTGCTCACTGTACCCCAAGGATTACGAATTTGAAAAGGATGAACTGATCCTGCTGTGGATGGCCGAAGATCTTTTAAAAACATCAAGAAAAGAAAAGAGTTTAGAAGAAGTTGGTGAGGAGTATTTTGATGATTTGGTTTCCAGATCCTTTTTTCAATATTCAACCAGTGGAACTCGGGGCATTGGTTTTGTGATGCATGATCTAGCAACATTCCTCGGTGGGGAATTCTATTTCAGAGTAGATGAACTTGGAAAAGAAACCAAAATTGATAGAAAGACTCGTCATTTGTCTTTTGCAAGATTCAGTGATCTAGTCTCCGATATTGATGTTTTTGAGACGGCCAAATTTCCAAGAACTTTCTTGCAGATCAAATATGAAAAGTCTCCATTCAACAACGAAAAGGCACCACTTATTATAGTGTCGATGCTTAAGTACTTGAGAGTTTTAAAATTTAGTGACTACCAAAGTGAGCTTGTTCTGCCTGATTCAATCGGTGAATTGATCCATTTGCGTTACTTAAATCTCAGTCATACATCTATAGCAATACTGCCAGAGTCATTCTGTAATCTATACAATCTACAAACTTTGAGATTGGTTCTTGCTTTAATCTAACTAAGTTACCTAAAGACATTCAAAATCTTGTAAACTTGCGTCATCTTGAAATTATTAATACTCTCATAAAAGAAATGCCTATAAGAATGGGGAAACTAAATCAATTACACAACTTGGATTATTATGCTGTGGGCAAGCATAAAGAGAATAGCATCAAAGAAGTGGGGGGACTTCATAATCTCCATGATTGGTTTTATATTAAGAACTTAGAGAATGTTACCAAAGGTGAAGAAGCACTAGAGGCCAGGATAATGGATAAGAAGCACATTACCCATTTATTCTTGGAATGGTCTTTATATAACAATGATATCATCGACTTCCAAATTGAATTAGATGTGCTCGACAAGTTACAACCTCATCAAGATCTGAAATCGCTAAAAATAAGCGGTTATAGAGGAACAAGATTTCCAGAATGGGTGGGAAGTTTTTCTTATCAAAATATAACTAATATGCATTTACGAAATTGTAACAACTGTTGCATGCTTCCTTCACTTGGGCAACTACCGTCTCTCAGTAACCTTATTATTTCAAATATGAATTCGGTGAAAACTATTGATGCAGACTTTTATAAGAAGGATGATTGTTCATCTGTGACGCCCTTTCCATCCCTTGAATATCTAAGCATTCATAATATGCCTTGTTGGGAGGTGTGGAATGCTTTTGATTCAGAAGCTTTTCCTGTGCTTAAGCATCTGTGTATAGAACAATGCCCCAAACTAATGGGAGATCTGCCAAATCACCTTCCCGCTCTGCAAAAACTCAATATTATAAATTGCGAGCTTCTTGTTTCTTCTATCCATGGGCCTCTCACACTTCGAACATTAGAGATAGGTAACAGCAACAAAATAGCGTTTCACGAGTTTCCTCTTTTGGTGGAAAGTATAGATGTAGAAGGAGGCCCAATGGTGGAGTCCATGATGGAGGCCATCTCTAATATTCAACCTACTTGCCTGCAATCTTTGAGATTACAAAATTGTTCGTCAGCCATATCTTTTAGAGGTGGTCGTCTTCCTCTGTCTTTAAAAACTCTTGCTATCACAGGTATAAACAAACTGAAATTCCCATTGCAACACAAATACGAATTACTGGAATCACTTTCAATATATAATAGTTGTGATTCGCTCACGTCTCTTCCATTGGCTATCTTTCCAAATCTCACTTGGCTTTGTATCACAAACTGTGAAAATATGGAATCACTTTTGGTCTCAGGGTCAGAGTTGTCAAAGAGAATGCACTCTTTTACTATTGCCCACTGTCCCAACTTTGTATCATTCCCGGGAGAAGAATTGTGTATGCCCAATTTGACTAGCTTCAGTGTTTATAATTGTAACAAGTTGAAGTCGTTGCCCGATCAGATGGAATATCTTGGGATATCAAACTGTCAACAAATTGAGTCATTCCCTGAGGGAGGTATGCCACCTAACTTGAGAACAGTTGAGATCAAAAATTGTGAGAAACTATTAAGGGGCCTAGGATGGAAATCGATGGACATGGTTACCTCTCTCAGTGTGTGCGGTCCATGTGATGGCATCAAATCCTTCCCAAAGGAGAGTTTGCTGCCTCCCTCCCTTTTGTATCTGGATCTACGTGATTTGTCTAGTCTGGAAACGTTGGATTGCAAGGGCCTTCTCCATCTCACATCACTCCAACAATTAAAGATTGCAAGGTGTCAAAAGCTGGAGAATATTGCAGGAGAAAAGCTGCCTCTCTCTCTAATAAAATTAACGATATATGGATGTCCTTTGCTGGAACAACGATGACACAAAAAGGACCGTCAAATTTGGTCTAAAATCTGCCATGTCCGTGGTATAAACATTAACGATAGATGCATTTAACGAGCATGGATGATTGAAAGTAATTCTCCTTCTTTCACTTACGTCATCAACCTCCAATCATGAAAAACTATTTCTTATTCTTTGCAATTTGTGCCTGTGGCCAGTGCTAAGATTTGGCTTGGTATTGTGCAGAACACTGAAAATTTTGCATACTCTTTAACTGTTAGACATATCTGAAGTGCAGTTTTTCTCAATAATTATAGATGAAGAAGGCAGAGTGACTGAGATAAGGGGAGAGGGGGCAATGAAAAATCGAAGAGAATAGCACCGATCAGTGACTGTCAGGAGTATAACACCGAAAAAACATCAGCATGCAGGAACTAAGTCAGCATGCAGGAACTAAGCCATGAGGGCTGGGATACAGAGATCATCCCAGTGTTACAGCTCCTATTTTGCATATAACACCCAGGTATGCTGAACCATAACTGAAAAATTATGTCATGCTTCACACATCTGTTAATACATATTTGAAGTTTTACCTTTTTTTTATGAATATTGTGTTCCAGCAAACTATATACTTCCCATTCTGTGATTATCGTTTTGAAAATGGATTTAGAACTAACTCTATGGTCAGATTTATATTTATGTATAACCTGAGATACCATTTTGAAAACTCTGAACTTTATATTCACTCAACTCTGTAAGGTGATATTTGAACCAAGTTATATATTATAAATAGTAATGTAGATCTCCAATACTATCTCTAATGTGTATAGAAATCCATTTTTGACTGAATCCTGTTGCAAGTGTTCAAAAGGAAATTGAAGAAGAGGAACCACCATTTTCAAAAAGCTTTTGGTGCTATATCAGGGTGGAGGTGGTAGCTTAATCAGACTTTCATCAAATTCACTTAGAAACAAACATCAAACTTACAGAAGAAACGGTTTCCCGTTTGCAATTTAGGTTTATTTGAAAAGAGTGAGTCATTTTTTATGATTACAACACATTGTTGGATCCACGATAGGATGTATGTTTGCTTTCCCGTTTGCAAGACACCACAAAAAATTTCATGCTTTTAGAAACTGAAAATAGAGAAGTACGTATATGTTGTTTGTGAAAAACTCCTAAAACACCCAAAGACTCTGACTTAAAATTTGAAGAACTGAAACTCTAAATTCTGGGGAACACACTTCACTACTGAAGCATTTAAACTTGACAATTTTCAGTAACTACAATTACTTGTCTTTCGTTGGCTTTGCTGTTACCTTACACGAAAAGTAAAAGCATTTCTCCTAAAGTCATGTCAAAAGAAAGAGATGAATTTTTCATGATTTACTTATTGTATCTCAAGGCAAAATATTTGAAAAACAAAAGAAGAAACTTGAAAGTTGAACGCATACAAGTTATAGTTAAAGATGCATCAATAACAAATATTACAATATTGAAGATTAAATTATCTGGATTTAACATAAAATCTGGAAGTTACTAAGAGAATTATTTATGTACGAAGATGGCTTGCATTGATCCAAGGTGGATTGGGCTTCAATTTCTTTAGTTTATGTATCGATATAAAGATTTGGTATTGAAGGTTATCTTGAGACTCTAATAATCATTTAGACTATGTAGAGAATGATGAGTTATGTGGTAAAAGTAGTAGGAGTAAAACTCATTGGACTTGACTTTGTAGAGTACTAGAGGCCACCAAGTGCAAAACTTGCCAAAATCCAATATCAATGCATGTATCCAAATTATTGAGTCTTATTTATTAGTGATGTGCTTATCTTTAGGAATTATTAGTATGTGATGATAACTTTAGTTCTATTATATGGAAACTCTTCTACAAATTAGCTTATCATTTTTCTGTGTTGTGTTTATTTTCTTCATTTGTAATAATCACCTTAATTGATTTGAACAAATGAAGAAATATGAGTTGATCCAACTTAACATTAGAGAGATGCAGTTGTTTAACTTTTAAATTTAACCTTGTTTGTATAAAATCCTTTTGAAAGACTTTATATTTTCTTTATTGCCGTTGTAGTTTCTAAGTTACACAGATCTTTTGTATATGTTTTTGTTGTTATGGTTATTCTCTAATAACTTTAATAGCATTTTCCTCCAAATGATGGATGACCTGTTTTTGATTATTAATCATTTAATCCTTATTTTAGTCGAACAATTTTATTAAAATAGAATGTTACATTTATACTTGATATTAACTTTTATTAGGTAAATTATTAATCTAAGATTATAATTTGAAATAGAAAAGATCAACCATTATTTTTTCATTAGTTTATCCATTAACACTTTCAAGAAAAAAAAAAGTATATTTATAAAATAATATTAACTTATATAATTTATAACTCTGCCATATAATTTTTCTAAAGAAAAAAACTATAAATAAATTAATATACGCATGAATTAATTTTAACTCATAAAAACTTATTTTACCTTTTCTTCTTATTTTCCTATTTTACAAATACTTTTTTAAATAAGTTTGTCTACATATGTTTTTATATTGCACCTAAATTTTGACTTATATCATAAAATAAATTAAGAAGAAAACATGTCACAAATTAGGGGACCTTTACTTTGCTTAATTATTATATTTTTTAATGTAATTTTATTTACTAAATAAACTAATTCAAGGTTTAAATGAAATATCTAAATTAAAATATTCCAAACTAGTTTTATGTTTATTGTGATATATAGCGAAGGAATTTAGTAGTTAGAGTTTGATGTAACTTTTGAACAATAAATAAAATTAAAATTATTTCTATTATTATTATTATTATTATTATTTTAAGTGTTATGTAAACAATTTTAAATTCTCCAACAACGTTCTTTTTAATAAATTTCCTTAAAAAAAATTGCCAATTTTAACACTACAATACCTAACTAAAGCTGGGAAACAAAATTTTGTCCCCCCTGTAACTAGAATATATAAAAATTCCTTCTTCTAAATTTTTCCTATAAATTATCAAATTCATGTACGTATGATATTTTGTTCGTTTGTTTTTCCTGCAGAAAAAAGTGATGTATGATAAATGCAAACAGCATGTTAACCGAGAAACAATTTGCGTTGGTTTCAACACATACCAAATCCATTTTGCAAAGAAATGCCAAATCCATCGGGCACGAATAACATGTAATTTGTGTTCAATTATATTATCCTTCAAATGCTAATAGTGTAGTTAAAGAGATGCAGTGATAAAAGTGATGCGTTATACCCTGCTTTTCTGATATTCCCATCACAAGGCACATATTATCTTACCAAATTCATCCACATAGAGTGATATATATAAGTGCTAAAGGAGGTACGCATCCCCTATATTAGTAAAAAATTAAGGTACTCCTAATCCATTGATCCTAGATTAAGAGCATTTCCCACCTAAACTGGCCCAATTACTTTTGCATTACAATAGTACTATAAAACCATTTCCACACATTTGTTTTCTTGTATTGCTTTTTCTGTGTGAGGCCTTCCGTGTTTCACAAACTTGTTTCAAGTATCACTCTTTCACTCAATTCTTTTACTTTCTTCCCTATCATTCTTTTTTGTTTGGTATGCTAGAAAGTGTGCATAGACATTTTTCCTTGTGCTTTTTCATTCTTGATTTCTTTTTTGTTCAACTCTTTGCCCAAGTACTACCATTGTTTTTACTATGTTCATTCTTTTACTGAAATTTCTGAAGTTTCCTTCTTGTTAATACAATGAAAGAATTCTATATTCATTTGAACTTTTAATCGCTTGAAACTTTGGTTCATTTGATATTGTTAACATAATAATTATTTACATTTTTTCATCTGGATTTTGACATGGATTCTCTTGTGCCAGGATGAATACAGGGAGAAGAACACAAACTTTTAGAATCAGTGGGGCTGTGCCTTTTTATCCAAATTTAGTGGTCAATTCTGTAGGTGGCAGAAATTTGGAGAAGTATCAGCTTGGTGGGGTTATATTTGGTTGTAAGAACAACACAATGAAAGAATGCCAATCAAAACAACTCTTCGGTTAGTCTTTAATTCTTCTGCATTTGTAAGATTCCGATGCCATTATAGTGTGAGTATAAAGATGAATGAATCAATGATATTTTATATTCAAAACTGAAGTATTTTACTTGAACTACATTTTTCTAAATTCTTGAAATTAGCATGAAGAAAAATGTTAAAATACACTTTATTAATTCATTATCCTTTATTGGTTCAAACTTCTTAGTAGTCACCCAAAATGTTACAGCTTCAATAAATTTCAACTAACATAGACTCACTAACTCAATAGTATGTGTTTGTATTAACAGGTTTACCAGCAAACCACTTTTCCTATGTGAAGAACATTGATCCTGGCCTTCCTATTTTTCTGTTCAACTATAGTGATAGGAAGCTCCATGGAATTTTTGAGGCATCTAGCAAAGGGAAAATGTACATTGACCCTTACGCATGGATTGATGAAAATTCAGAATTGGATAGAACACAATATCCTGCACAGGTATATCACTTGCTACATATCTACCTGCCAAACTCTAACTCTCATTGTTCATGATAATAGTGGTCAAGTATTCATGCAATTGTTCACCCAAACCTGCTATTAATGATTTAAGGTGAAAGTTCGCGTGCGTCTTCAGTGCCAGCCACTATCTGAAGATATATTTGCACCAGTAATTGAAGGCAACTACTACACCAATAACCATTTCTGGTTTGAATTAGACCATAAACAAGCAAACAAACTTACCTCATTGCTAGCTTCTTTAGCATTTGCATCTGGTTGTAATTTGAAGTGGAAAACTGTGTCTCCATCTTTTCCATCAAAAGTAGGTGAAGCATTTGAAATACCTGAGTCTGAGTCAGAGGCACAACATTTTACAAGACCATGTAAGAGAACATATTCCACTGAAGTTACTTACTCTTTAGATGGAGACATCAGATCATTGGATACTCAAGCAGTAGTGGAGGAGGTGAATGAGAATGAGCTGAACCTTGTATATGAGAAGCTAAAGAAAATTGCTCTTGGTCATGAAAGTCAAGACCTCTCACTGTCAGACAATGTGAATGACACTCCTGATGAGAATGATGCATGCACAGTGGAAAATGATCAGAAGGAGAATGATACTCTTCATGAGAATGATGTATACATTGTGGAATATGATGAGAAGGAGAATGGCACTCTTGATGAGAATGATGCGTACATTGTGGAAAGGGGATGTCATGAGGTGCCAGAATGTTTAGAGAAGGAAGAAAATTCAAGTAATCCAATTGAGCATAAATACTCCATTGAAAAGGTATAAATATGCCTTCAATATACATTTATGCTTTCTTAAATGGTATTTTTCTAATCTTACTTTGAGTTAAATTTTACTCATTTATAGTAATTTTTCAAGGACTAAAGACACTTGATTTTCTTAATCATAACATGCATAAGTCAGTGTTTAATGCTATAAGCTATTAAACTAACCTTGATGAATTTGTAGTTGATACAAGAAGTTGAAGAACTCATGACTTTCAAGCAAATGCAAATACAAAACAGTTGTCACCTTGAGCAAAAGCTGGTACTCCTTTCTATATTATGATCAATGTCAGTTAAATTTTGTTATCTTCCCATACTCATCTCTTTCATAATATATTGCTTGCATGTATAAAAATTTAAATGGTTACACATGGGACAAACATATTAAACTTCTTAATTTATCAAATTTATGAATTCATTTTAAGTAATTATCACCTCATATAACTTAAAACTTTTTCCTTTATCTGAAATTCTAAAATATGCAGAACTGTGCTTGCTTGCTTTTAGTTCTTGTAAATAAAATTCACTCTGCTGATTCTGATCATTCATTTTGATTCAGCCACATTTTTCATTAAACTTTGGTTTCAATTCTTAAATGGGGCCCACTCTTTTGACCCCCAATTCGTGCAGTGGATACAGTAGATCCAAACCCCACCGAAATTTTATTCTTGTGAATGTTTGATCCGACGAAGAATCAAAACCAAGGACATTATTAAATTGAAATATCTAGACTGCAAGTTAAAACTATGAACATAATCATATCATTTGGATTAACAGTTGATACCTTTAATTTTACCAAATTTCTGTTTCTCTGATCTTAAGTCTTTTATGCTTATTTTGCTTACATCATTCCATACCAGATGGAGGCAGAATTGAAAATTCAGCATCTAATAGATCGTTCTAAAATCTTAGAATCAGCAACTAGTCTTATTCAGACACATGTTGAGAAGACAGTTATTCGGTCACATGATGAGCAACATGTAGACCCTGAAGAGACATTATTTATAAAAGTGTTTTTTGATGGAGAATGGTGGTTATCAACTATTGATTTATATTGGTCTTTCCAGTTTGTGATCAAATCTCTCTATCCTATGAACTCAACCTCAATGACACAGCCAAACTGTGAGTTTCATATGTCTTTTCTTTTAATGAAAACGAACATGCTTGGTATTATTATATACGATTGAGATCTATATAAGTTTTTTCATTTTGATGTTGTCTATGACATAGAATTTTTGTTAACTTTTGTTGTTATAGATGGATCATATAATCCAATTTTTTACAAAGTGCACATTGTATCCCTCGAAGGAAGTTTATCAGTAGTTCTTTAACCAAACAAATATTTTCTGTTGATGGTGTTTATGGCATTGACAACTTTGTAGTTACTAAGGTGCTTGATTTAGATATTGGGAGGTGGATCTCTCCTGGTTCGAAGCTAGACAAGGTAAAGTATGATAGTTTATGGGTTATGAATATATTTATTTCATAGACATGTTCAATGTATAATACCTAATAAATTAATCATTCATACCATCTACATATTTATTTAGCTGTCTAATACATAATTAAGATGAAGTCTCTTCATACACCACCATATATTATGATACAAAATGTAAAAACTATATTAAAAAATATTGAGAGATAAACAAGAAAAATCCAAAAACATTTGAGAAATTTAAATTAACATAAGTACAAATAAAAAAATTTAGTAACGTATATAAACATATATAATTCATTAGGTATTCAATTTCAAAAAATATCTAAAATTTGAATGTTAATTAAGCTTATTTGATATAACAAAAACACTAGATAAACATAAGAATTTTCACTTTTATCATTATCAAGTAGTTATAGGGATATTAAAAGCATCGCTACCATTCATCACGTCCAATCCAATACAATCAATCTTAAGTTAAATAAAATGATTGTTTAGGACAAACTAAACTCAACCAATCAAATTCATTGTTTATTGAATTTGGTATGGGATTTAGGTGTTCACTCCCATGAACACAATTATTATATAATATATTTTTTATTTTAATTTATTTATTTATACACTATTTTATTTATTTATTTCTTAGGGTAGTCTTTTTTGTCTAAAATTCCTTAAGAAAATCATTAGTAAGAACTTGGGTTCTAAAACTAATTATTTGCAAATATCAGACTTCCATATCATATTTCAAAACTCTAACTTTTATATTGTAAACTCACTATAAAGTCTTTATAGTTCTACAATAGCTCTTTTTTCCATACAAACAATTTTTTTTACAGCATCACACTCTAACCACAGATGTGATTAGGAACTATATTTTGAATGTGTAAAGATTTTCTTATTCTTTAGTTTTTACAATTTAAGATTTTATTTTTATTTTATTCGTACACATTGTTTAATCAAAATACAATAAAACATATTTAAAAGTTATATCAAAATAAAGTAGTAAAAAGACTATTTTTTTAATTTAAAAAAAACTATTTGGGTATCAATATACTAAATCTAACTTAATTCAATATTAATGAGATTATTTTACTTAAAAAATAACACAAGTTTAATTCAATCAAAATTATCAACTATTTTAATAAGATTAAGTAAAGAAACCAACTGAATTTCTTGTTCATTGAACTTATTTCTTGTTAATCTATGTATTTGTCATTTTAAAAGATTTAGTCTTTTCTTTCACAATTACTTATTATAGATATTTTTTAAAAGCATATGTTAAATTAAGTTTTTGTTTTTATATTGTCAGATATCTGCAATTGCTTTGGTGGGAATCAACCGTCTAATTCTTTTTAATACTACTTTTGAAAATGACGTAGAGTATCTCAAGTAAGATTTAATCACACAAATTTTGCTTGTTTTATTTTTTATACTATATATCATTTCTGGATTTAGATATAAAAAATGAATTACTTTGATATTGATTAGAAATGGTATATAATTGTATTTCGTGATTTTGTTTTTAAACAATAAAAAATAATTTTAATAATTGAAAAAATATTTGAATTTAAATGTAGAAATATTTTTGAACTAATAATATCAAATAAAATAATTTTTTTTTTGTATTTGAGTAGAAAGTAATATATTAGGGGACGTGTTTAATGATTAATGTTTTATTTTCGTAATCCATTTTTCCCATATTTATAAGTTAGGAATAAAATGCTTTCATGAGTTAGAAAAATATCAAATATTTTCCTTATTAAAAACATCAACTAATTTTTTTTTATGGATTAGTAAGACGTATAAATAGTTAAAATATACAAAAACGGAATTGAAAAATTATATAATTTAGCGAGAATTTTCAACAAATATTTTGAAGCTATGAAAGTTTAAGGATGTCATTCTTTCTAAAACAACAACTAATTCTTTTGTATTTTTTATATTTTAGTTAAAAATTTGTTGGATATTTAAGGTGTATTTAAGAATTGTTTTTAGAGAATTGTTTATAGTAGAAGAAGAAATGCTCCAATTCCAATAACATTTTTACTTAAACTTAAAACTTAATATAGCATAAAACTAACTTGTTTAATATATGCACTAGGTTTGAAATTCATCCTATTAATGACAGCAAAATAAAGATGATTTCATGTATTAGAGTTAAGAAGATAATATATGGTGAGTTATCAAATAAGAACATCTGTTTTAAGTTTACCTATAATTACTCATTTAACTAATCTTTGTTATTTTTACAGCTATCAACTTAAATGATTATAAGCTAATATTGAAGTAGGTGGTTGATACAAGGTAACATGAAATAATTGAAACAGAAAAAAAAAATGTAAAAACGTAGAAGGTTTTAATATTTTGAATAAATATTATCAAACTAAAATTAGGTAAGTTTTATGTTGAACAAGTTACTTTTAATTTAAAATAGATTTTTATAATTCCTTAATATTTTAAATTCTATTATATTTATTTACCGTTCTCATGCTCATTCATATATATATATATATATATATATATATATATATATATATATATATATATATATATATATATATATATATATATATATATATATATATATATATATATATATTACTTAAAAAATCAAATTATTAGTATTTGTAGTTCATTTATATTATATTCACTATTATATAATAGGTAGATAAATATGGTTATTGAATTAGGGTGTCCATAAATATTATTTCTAAACATAATATAAAATAAAATTGAGTAATTTAAGAACTAAATATAGTTTAAAATCAAACATTATAATTACTAGAATATTTATAACTTAAATATATAATCTATAGATAGATTCCTTAATAAAATGATATAGCGATTTTAGTCGGCAAAATATTTGAATTATAAATACTATTTTTAAACTTTGATAGTAAAACAAATTTTAAATAACTACAACCATTTATTCCTTTCAACACGTGTTATTGAGATGTCGTAATAAAATGCGGTTTTTTTTTTTCATAACTTTACCTCTAAACAAAAACTAGTTCGTGCAATACACGTTATTATTTTTTAAAAATCAAATATATTTATTATATAAAGTTAAGTTCATTAAAAAGTAATTAAAAAGTATTACATATTTTTTATTTTATAAAATTAAATAATAATACTTTATTATTTTATTATTTTTAATATAGGTAAGTATTTAAATTATTCATGTTTATATTTTTTAATAAAATGTACTTTTTTCGTACAATAATAAAATTAATTCAAATAAATAAAAAATTTAAGAATTATTAAAAATTTATTTACGTTATATTTAGAAATATTATTTTGTAATTGAAATCGTAAATATTTTATTATAATCTATTTTTTAAAATATATAATTAGGATTATAAATTTTTAAATGAAATAATAGTTTTTTATCAAATAATAATTATTAAAAATTAGTTGTTCGGAACATATTAGTTGTTCGGAACATAAATTAGTTGAATTATCTTCCTAAATAATAATTTGATATAAAGGAAATTATTATTAATATCAAAATAAGTTATCAACTAAGTTATTAATAACTTATATTAGTTGATAATATTATTAGTGAAATTATTATTTAACTATTATTAATATGAAATTCGATAACTTATTGATAACATTTTTAAATTATTATTAATAAAAAACAACTAAGTTATCAAATTATTATAAATATCAAATAATATATATATATATATATATCAAATTTGTTTGGAAGATAAATTAGTTGTTTTTATTATATAAACTTATAATTCATTATATTAGTTAATATTTATTTTGATTTCCCTGTTTCCCATGAGCTTCTTCTCTTCAACCTTTTCTGCTCAAGAATTTCGTCCATACATTTCTTGCTTTCTTCATCATTTCTTTATTCCGTAAAAAGCTCCCAATTCTAAGATTGGAATATCATTATGTCATTTTTTTAAGCAAACTAGTGGTATAGAAATTATGTAATTAAGTAAAAAAAAGTCAAGTATGGTATAAATTGTTATAGACATATGCATTAATTTATCCACTCGTATAAATTGTTTTATTATAAATTAGTGGTTAATAATTTATTATTTATTTTTTATTGTATCAACATAACATTCAAGTACAATATTTTCAATAATTTCATTAAGGTGAAAAGTATTTTTTTTAGCCACATAGTTTTAATCAAAGATTCCAATGGTCAATTTTCTAGATTTTCATATCTATAATTTTATAGTTTAATTAAACTTCACGTTCTGGTAAATTTGAAAACTTTTAGTTGAGTTTGTTAGAACCTAAAAAATGGTATTTAGAATTTATAATGTTTTTAAATTATTGAGACTCGATTATTTTAATATTAAAATGTTTAAGTATAAATAAAAGTTTTATAAACGAGTTTCATTACTTTAAAACATATTATCTCTCTAAAAATCACTTTTCTAGAAATTATTTGCATTCTCTTTATTTTTTTCTCACACTCTATTCTTTTGTTTGATGATCTGGGATAGTTAGAGTGTTTATCGTGAAAAGTTCTTCAAGTTCCATCGATTATTTTCTCAATTTGAGTAAGCTGGTTTTCATCTCTTTTTCTTGATCAACTTGTTTTCTCTTTACTTGTGAGCCTCCTTCGCTTGCATGTGTCCTTTTTGTCATCAATATTTTGTCCTTGCTTATCAATGATCATAATGATATGGCCTAATCGTTCTTGTTGTGTTTCTATGTGCAGATAGATCATCTTGTGGAGCTAAAGGTGTTGTGGTGATTTTAGAGTTGTTAGAGGTTTTTAAGAGGTAAGGGATGATAGTCTGTGATATGATTTCTATTTTTGTGAACATGGTTGAAGTAAATTCTACAAATTGATGTTGTGGTAAATTTGACATCATCTGGTTTTCTGCTAAATTTGTTTTAGTTAAAATGTGGAAGTTGTGATTTTGTGTTATTATTAAGTTGTCAAATGTTGTTAATGGTTTCAATAAGTGGGTCATAATTTGGGAAATTGAACAAGTTAGTACAACTTAGGAAAAAAAAGTTCTTAAAACTATTTGAGCCAAAGAAAAGTGTAGAAAGTATCAATTGGGACAATTAAGCAAGTTAAATTCCTCAACTCAAAACACTTTCTATCATGGTGTTAGCGGCATTAGAGTGGCATTGGGTGCCACTTCACTTTTGGGAGCATTTTCGCTCCAAAGTTTTAGGTGCAAAATGACGTCATACTTTAACAATAAGCCTTTAACTTAATTCTCACTAGGAGAGCTTGTGTTTCACTAGGCGAAACCAGATTCAGTTAGCTCAATAACTTTGTGTTGTTGGGTTTCATCCAGAGTTGTTCCAGGGGGTTTCTCTCGTTGGGTGCCAATGTGGCTAGCTAAGCGCCAAGCCCTTGGATGGCTAGTGTTGGGCATGCCTCTGATGTTATTGGGCACCATTTTGTTCTACATCTTTTTGTTGGTTTTTTTCATGATTCTTTAATGTTATTGGTTATGTTATTTGGTTCATAAAGTATAACAATAGTATGATTTGATGAACTTGAATGCAATTCTAGGGAGGGAATCCCATTGAATATGTGATTTTAGGGAATTCATTGAGAAAGGAATTATTCCATCATATAAAGATGTCATGAACTCTAATAATTCATACTCAGGTAGAAAAGAATGATAATGTAATGGATTGACCTTGTATGTAGTAACTCTGGAGGGTAAGTTGTTCCACCACCACAAGTACATAGTTTCATATGTTCTACTTCTAGGTAGGGTCAACACACACATAGGTCTCCACAATGGTAAGATATTGTCCACTTTGGGCCAAACCCTCACAAACATTTGGTACCACTCCAAAAGGCCTCTTACCAATGGAGTTATCCTATGTGTATATAAACACATGTCCATCTCTTGTTTTATTTGAAGTGGAACTTTTGTTTGTATCCTAAGAATCCTCCCCTTAAACCAAGGATTATGGTTCTCCACCTCCCATACAAAAGAAGCCTTTTTCCATTGAAGAGTACACCATGCTTTACACTAAGCATCTCTTACTCTCTTTCACGACCCATGGTCTCACCATTGAGCATCTCTTGCTCTCCACCTCACATGATTCATCTGGTTGTCTGCCACCAGCCGTCAGCTAGGGCTTCACCTAACCATATGGAGGGATGTACTCATTTGAGTTATTTACCAAGACTAACCACTGACTTTGATACCAATTATAGGGAGGGTCAACACACACATAGGTGTCACACCCCATTAATTTCCCACCTTAGTGGAAGCTACGTGTCACACCCTTCTGACTTCCCTAGGATAGTGGGAGACAAAGCTGTCAGCCCATTTAATTCCCCATCATCGAAAACCGAGTGGCAGCAAAGGGAATAAAAGCTTCATTTAATTCCCTGCCTTCGGAAAACGTGAGACAGTAGAGGGAATGGGAATTTCCAGGTAGTGGAAGACAAGTGACATGTTGTGAGAGGACCGAGCGGTTTGAGTGGAGGAAGTATTTAAAGCTGATTTTTGAAATTTGGTGCCATTTTCTGCATGCAACCCTTCTTCTTCCTCACGCCCATTTCCAGAAACTACCATTTTCTCCTCCTTCTCTCTAGAAACCTCAACCTTCTCTCTAAAATTCCGACCACCTCCTCTCCTCCGATCACCTTACTGCTTTCAGAATAGTTCTTCCTGGTGCCAAGCTCGTTCACTTGCACCGATCAAATTTTCATTTGGACAACTTTGGACTTTTGGGAAGCCATAGAAGTAATGTTGTCAAGAACTTAGAAGAAATAGTTGGAGTTAGAGGTAAGGGAAGCTTATAAATTTAATTATGAAGATTTTTATATGCATGATTGTATGAGTATATGATTGTTGATTGTATGATCTGGCTGTTGAGAAATGCATGTTTGATTTTTGGTATGAATTATTCCATACGGTGATGTAACTTAGTGAAAATTCTAAATCTGTAAACGAAGGGTCATTAGGACTGTTCAGTTTCCCCTAAAACGATCGGTCTAAATTGTATTCTATTTGTAGGAGTCAGTTGAAGACCGACCGGTCTTGTACTATTGTGTTGAAACCTAAATACCCTGCTTAGTTAGTCAGTCAGAATGATTCACCCTTTTAAAAGCGTTCGGTCTTATATTGATTGTTCGACCCTTGACGTACTCGGTCATAGACGGAGTACTCGGTCTCACATTAATTGCCTTTATTTGAATAACATTCGGTCTTACATATATGATATTTATGTTTCAGTACTCGGTCATAGACTAAGTACTCAGTTTGATGCTAATTATCTTTCCTTGAAAAACGTTCGGTCCTACAAGTGTTCAGTCTTAGACTGACACTTAACTTATGAAATGTAACATCCCAATAAATATATAGAACAAAACTATATTTTATTCTAGGAGTTATCAAGAATAATATTAAAGAACAGTAGAGTAGAGAAAAAGAAGAGTAAATATAAACAACGAAAGTTGGCATTAAGATAACTTAATCAACCAAAATATACAAGTTGGGAGTTCACGAAGTTTAGGACGGACGATTTTACAAAACAAAATAACCGACCGTCACATACAATATTTACAATAAGACAAATTAAAAACTAAGGACCGGTCGGTCCGGCAAAGTGCTCAGGCAGCACCTCCAAAGGTTGCTCTTCTAGCAGTACATCCTCCAAAGACTCCTCTTGAGGTCCTTCTGCTCACACCCAAAAAGGATGATCATTGCAGTGAAGAGAACGTCCGAACGGTCGGATACCGAACGGTAACATAGACAAAACAAAATCACACAGCAGGGTAAGCTTATGAAGAATTCAATAATTCATTTGCTATATAAACACAATCATCAATAATACATAGTACTTTCCAAATAAACTCATGAAAGAAACATCAAAAATCATCAATTATTCAAAACCCTTGTCCGGACGTATGACCCTGTATGCTCGCCGCTCTCTGCACCCGGGTGGACCTGGCTGGGATACACTCAACAGACCGCCACCCGAGGTTAGTCCAATGGAACCACCTCGGTATCAAATTACCCTGAGGCTAGAGGACCTCCCGCCATTCCCACGCATGAATTACTCCCCTCTACTTGAGGTGACGTAATCACGGAATATCGGGATAGAGTCAGAACCTGAGCCTATGACCACGGTCATACTAAATCAATTTTACTTCAAACATGAGACATTCCTCCTTGGAATTCTCTTACAATTCATTCCAACATAAACGACAACTTATTATAAATTTAACGTAGGAAACTCAACAGAATATAAGTAAAGAGTATTTGACTGATGAAAACCGGACGGAACGATCAATGATGGTTCATCAACAGAAATGAATGTAGCTAATGAAAACCGGTCGGAATAATAAATTTAGAGTTTCTTAATCAACAAAAGGGAGACCCGACTATTTAAGGAGAATCGAATAAAGAATTTGATCAAGGAAAATCAACTGACTAAATTGAAGAAAAACGGACGGTTTAAGGAAGACAAGTTCTCTTCAGAAAAGTGAATGTCCTTACTAAACTGGACACTCCGTGAGAAATCACGAATCGGTAAAATACCGGACGCTTTATCAAATGGATATTATAATGATAAACCGGACGTTCTGTGTAGGACAGAAAATCCGAAATGACTGACTTAATAATATAACTTAGATTCAGAAATAAGTAATCAATTCTAGGTGTAACGGGAAACCGGACGGTCATAATGACCATTCGATTATAAAATCAGTTATACTAAGTTCTTATACACTCTTTTAAATCTAAAAATCCCAGAATTCAATTTAACTCAAGATTCAAACTTTCATTATATCACATAAAAATCAAACATACCATAAATCAGATTTTCAATCATATCAGAAAATAAATATTGAATTTTCATAAACTTCCCTTACCTCTAATTCTTGCTAAGACTTCACAGTGAATGGATAGCAACTATCTCTTCTATGCTTCCAAATTCTAAAATGAAATACAAAAATGTAGGTTCAGAAGAAATGGTTTAAAGATGCATGCAAGCTTTAACAGCACATGCATGTAGGAAAGCTATGAACCCTAAAGGGTCGGATACTTACCAGCTCCGAATGGATTTCTGTTTGGTACAGATTGTACGCCTTGGTGCCAGCCACAAAATCACTTGAACGGCACTAGTGATCGGAGAAGAATTTAAGGTTAGAAATTTAGAGAGAAGGTTGAGAAAGTTTTAGAGAGAAGGAAGAGAACTTTGAGATTTCAGAAAACGAGATTTGATGAAGAAGAAGAAGATTGCATGCAGAGATAATTTTGCATTGTTTTCTTCTTACCTTCAGCACGAGCGGTCGGCCAATCCTATGATGCCACGTGGTTTCCACTACAAACATCCAGTCTATCCTATTGACGCCACCTGTCTTCCACTCTCAGGGATTTTTCCTGCTATGCCGTCACTGCACGGATTTCAAGAAAAAGGGAATTAAATGCTTGCAGATTTGGTCTTCCACTCACCAAGGGAGACCGGCCGGTCGCCACGTGGCCGAGCCCAATAAAAGTGAAATTTACGGGTTGTGACATGAAACATTCGGTTTCAAGTCTCTATTATTTATTTGAAGAACGTTCGGTCATATACTGAACGTTCGGTCATATACTGATAATGTTTGTTGAAAGTACTCGGTCATAGATCGAGTGCTCGGCTTGAGAAGATACTCGGTCATAGACTAAGTATTCGTTCTTATATTAATTCTTTTCTTTTGAAAACATTTGGTCTTACACATATCATATTCATTGTTGAAGTGCTCGGTCTTGAGAGCACTCGGTTTTAAGAGTGCTCAGTCTTATTAGTACTCGGTCATAGACTAGCACTCTGATTTCTAAAGTTATCGGTCTTACATTAATATTAATTCTTTGAAAGAGTGTTCGGTCTTATATTGGCACTTGATTCCTCCCAGAGTGTTCGGTCTTGTATTGGCACTCGCTTTATTGAAGAGAACTTCTGTTATTCTAAAGCATTCGGCTCAAATTATAAAGTGTTCGGTATTTCTTAAAGGTCAACTAGTCGATGACTGTTCGTTCTTTCTTATGCATTATTTATATTCATTGGCTTTTAATAGCGCTCGGTGTTCTTCTTTATTAGACCATTCGGTCACCTGATGGAACCCCTTGTCATATTCGGTCATTTATTGAATACTCGGTCTCTTTATCATTGTTCGATCATTTATTGAATTCCTTTGATACTCGGTCTCCTTATCATTGTTCGGTCATTTGTTACAATATTGTCTATAAGAAAAAGAAGTAAATCATGAATGATATTATTGGTGATATGAAACGAGAATGATGAATGAGTTTATTATGATGATTTAAGAGTATTCCAGGGAGGAATAACTCATGATTGAAATTGATTGGTAAAGTATGACCGTGGCCAGACTCAAGTTCTGCTCTATCCTGATATTCCGTGATTACGCCTTCTCAGGTAGAGAAGGGTAACTCATGTGTGGGAATGGCAGGAGGTCCTTTAGCCTCAAGATATTTCTATGTCGAGGTGGTTCCACCGGACTAACCTCGGGTGGCGGTCTGTTGAGTGTATCCCAGCCAGGTCCACCCGGGTGCAGAGAACGGCGAGCTACATTGTTCATACAGTCCGAATAGTGTCTAGAGAGATTGGTTATGATGATGTTACCGTTCGGTTTTTATGTGGATATAATTGATTTATGAATTACGATTGAGATATTTATGTATGTGATTCATGTGTATATTTTTAAAAGTATATTGAAAATGATTAATTAATTTTACATAAGCTTACCCTTATTTCCTGTCTTGTCCATGTGTCGTTCGGTCTTAACCGTTCGGTTGTTCTCTTCACTGCAATGATCATCCATTTGGATGTGAGTAGAGGGTGACCGCGAAGATACTTTGGAAGAGGCCTTGCAGACTGATCAGCCTATAAATGCTATACTTGTGAACAGTGCAGGACCTTCCGGTCCTTAGGTTAGATTTTATTTTTCACCTAGTGTACGTAACCGTTCGATTTATTTAGTTTTTGTATAATCGTTCGGTCTAGATACCCTTTTGTTATACCGTTCGGTCTTGAACTATGACCATAATGTTCGGTCTTAGCCTGTAATTGTAATCTGACTCCTATCTTTTTGTACAGTTTTAATTCTATATGATATTTTCATATTCCTCATCCACCTAAGTGCTTATTTCCTACTGTTCTTTATTATTATTCATGTTAACTCCTAGAATAAATCATAGCTTTTGTTATAGATTTATTGGGATGTTACACATAGGTCTCAACAATGATAAGATATTGTCTGCTTTGGGCCAAGCTCTCACATATTTGCTCTTTGTACCACTCCAAAAGGCCTCTTACTAACGAAGGTATCTTATGTGTATATAAACTCATGTCCATCTCTTATTTTATCCAAAGTGGAACTTTTGTTCTCAGTTCCACTTATCTAGATAAATGAGTCTAGAAGAATTGGTTGTATGTATGCTTTTATGTGATAATTGAATGAATTTTTGTATTGTAGATGTATGTTATATGTTTCCCTTCTACCTTACCTAGTTGTGTGTTTTGTGGTTATTGTGTTTGTCTTCTTCTCTTTGTAATTATCACCTTTAGAGTTGTTAAAACGATTAACCCGACTCGACCCGGCCTGGCTCACCACGGGTTGGTAACTTAGTGAGCCAACCCAACCTGACTCACTTATTGGCGAGCTGAAAAATTCGAACCCGGCCTGACCCACCACGGGTTAGTGAGTTAAACAGATTGACTCACTCAGTCATTTAATTATAAGTTTTTTTTAAATAAAAAATTACAATTTTTTTAATTCAAATCTAAATAAACGTAACACTAAAATGATGTTAAACTCCAAAGAAAATTCAAAATTAAAAAAAAAAAGTATCATACAATCCAAGCGTAATCCAAGAACATGTACAAAAGGCAAACAAATAAGTTTTTAATATTGATAAATTTTGTATCACTTGTCCATTTATAATATTAGAGTCTTGAATAGACAAATCTATAATATTTTTCTCTCTTGAAACATCTTCTTAAATTAGGTGGGTTAGTGAGTCAACCCTGCTCACTGATAACAGCTGAAAATACCGCTATCTGTGATGTGATTTTGATACTAAAAGCACCCTTTTTTCACTTAGAAACTTGCTTAGACTCATGCTTTTTCATTAAGTTGTGTGAATAAGAGAGTTGAGGTTGATTTCAGTGATTTTATGACTAATTCCCATTGTTTTAACAAAATTGAAGTAATACTGGAAGTAGAGATGAAGAGCCAAGAAGATAGAGCTCAGAAAGGCTTGGAAAAGCATCGGAAGGAGGGAGAGCCCGAAGCTCGGGCGCCCTATATGGAAGCTTGAGTGTTGGAAATCGACGTCCATCGCCCGGGCGCCCCTTCTGGCTGCCTGGGCGACGGGGTGTCGAAGCTTGGGCGCCCAACTTAATGCTCGGGCCTTACATGAAGTCCTTTCACCGCCCGGGCGCCCTAAGTAGGGCGCCTTAGCGTCAGGTTTCGTGGACCAGGCCTAATTTCTGCTTTGTTTCAACTCTATTGGACCGGACCCTGTTTTTGCTCTTTTCCGACTCTATTTAAAGGACCCTGAGACTCTAGGTTTTGTATCTTTGGTAGAGAGCAACATACACTCTTTCCCCAATTCTTAGGGATCTTTGTCTCATTCTCTTCCATTGTTCATATAGTTTCTCCATGTTTATGGGAAACTAATTTCTATTTGTTGTTGGGGGATGATGTAACCTTGTAACTCTCATGTATTTGAATTGATTCTTAATTCCATATGTTTTTTCATTAATTGTTAGAGTAATTCATCTGTTTCAATGCTTGTTGTGTTTAACTTATTCATTAGCATGATTTATGAATTGCATGAGTGGCGGGAGGTTCCTTACAATTCAGGTTCTTGTTGAATTACTCCCAAGAGTAATATTACTCAGGGATGAGGGTATGAGTCTTGGTCGTCTTTAAGCTCTTGATCTTCACATCTTATTACTAGGAATGCTAGGAATTGTATGAACTAGTAATTTGGGACAAGCTTATTCACCGAGGGGTCAAGTTTAGGTAATTTAGTGAGTGACGTTAACATTAATGCATAAAAAAGAATTCTTACATACATGAGAGGGAACTTAGTGAAATCTAACCCCAACAACATATTCATCTCATATTAATCAACATTCGTTCATCTATGTGCTCCTTTGCTATTGATCAATTGCATTCATATTTAATTTTCTGTTTTTGCATTCAAAATCAATGATCTCTTTTTATTTAAGTCTTAATTAATCTTGTTATCACACGACTGTCTAGTGCCGAGAGTCTTTTGAATACGATACTTGGTCTTACCATTTTATATTACTTGTGCGACTCGGTACACTTGCCGATTTGTCACAACACTCACCACAGGTTCAACTCGGTGAGTCGGGTTCTAAATGAGCCGAGTTGAAAACTAGCATGCATAAAAAAATATTTTTTTTTTTCAAACCCAACCCGGTTCAAACTCGTGGTGTGTCGGTTGACTTGCGGGTTATAACCGATTTTGACAACACTAATCACTTTATTGCTTTAAGCAAATGAAGATGTAGGTATAGAAGCACGTTCTATATAAAGAAGCCAAATTATATGAGTCGTTAGAAGATATTAGATAGTTTTGAATTAGAACCATAATAGAGTAGGTTAACATGTGTATATGTTATATTATTATAATCTTTTCTTTTGAATAATTATACTAATAAATTTTTTTTTTACTATTAATTATGAAATATCCTATATTATATTATGTTATTAAAATGAAAAGTTACATAATTTCTATTAATTTTGTTAGATCTATTAATTTTGTATGATCTATTGAGTATTCAAAATTAAGAATTAGACTTCAAAAATTTAGTAGGGACTCAATTAAAATTTTTTAAGAAATTGAAATTTGATTAACTCAAATTTGATTAACTCAAATTTGATTAAAGAAAAAAAATACAATTTTCGAAAATATTTGAAGACAAAGGAATATATTTAATTCTATTTTTTATTTAGATCTTTCAAATAATATAAAAAAAATCAATATTTAAACTATTTTTTATTGTAATTTGGTTTAGGAAAAAAATACAAAGTTTGAAAATAATTTGAAGAAAAAGGAATATATTTAATTCTGTTTTTTATTTGCATCTTACAAATAATATAATAACAAATTATTTTTTTTTAATTTTTATTTGATTTAAAAAAGAATTACCATAATGAGCTAAGGGACCAGACTTTACCATCACCGACTGCACCTAATTAAATGTACAAGTAAATGGCACTTCCATAAAATTAATGATGCGTTGTCCAAAGTAACATTCAAGTACTTATCGGCTACCGTTGAAGCAAATGTATGTGTGAAATGGAGGTGTCGGAGGGTATCAAGAGCATGGCCCGACCATTCACAACTCTGAGTTGGATCACTAATTATACCTTAACATGATTAAAAATATGTTACTCTATAAAATAAGGAAGCACATTTAATTTAGAAACTATCATTATTCTCAGTGGTAATGATATAAGAATAAATAAAATAGTTTTTTTTTGAAATAATAAGGTTAAGATAGTATGGAGTTACTTTAAAATTGTTTGTATTTATAACTATTAAGTATAATGTGACATCTAAAAGGAGTTCCATATGTGAAATAATAGATTTATTAATAAAAAGGTGAATAGATACAATTAGTATCATATTAATAAGTGAATAGTTTTAGAGGTGTCAAATAAATTATTCAGTCTAATTTATTATGAATTGGTCACTTAGTGAGTCATTAAATTTGACTCATTTATTAATGAGTTTAATAAATTTGAGTTTGGCTTGACTATGGGTGGATTAAACAAGTTGGTCACTAAATTAAAATATATATATATAACTTTCTTTTAATATGTAACCAAGATTCAAAAAGTTCAAATTAATTTAATTTTTTTTTCCCATTTTAAATAATAAATAAATCATTTATCCAAAAACAAAAAAATCATAATTCAAAAAAAAAATATAAGTAATATCTAAGAAGTCAATCCAACATACCCATCTTAAATCTTAAACTTCAATAAAAAAAATACAAATTACTATGTACATCAAATAATGTTGCCATTTATTCATCTATAATATTAGAATTTTGAATGAGTAAATCTACAACATTTTTATCTCTTGAAGTATCTTCCTTATCCTCCTTTACAATAAAAAGAATTTTAACTAATAATATTGAAAGATTAAGTAATAAATAGTTAAATAAATTTCATAGTACTAACAATAATTTTACATGTTATTTCAAAACCATGCAACTAACTCCTTTTTTATATCGGGATTGGTGAGTCCAATTCTTAGTGGATCGGATTCATTTCTGACCTGTATTGAAATTTGCAAAAAAAAATTTAACCAACATAACTCAAAATCATGATGGATCAGGTTTGGTTCATGAATTTTAATCTATTTTGATAGTTTCAGATAGTTTTTAAGAGTATCATGCACTTGTTTCTTAAGTTGATATCATGTTTCAATAGTGATTTAATTTAACAATAATTCATTCCAAGTGAACGTGGTTGTTCAACAAAACTCAAGTTTATGTAACTCGATATAATTCCTAAGTACACTTGTCCACATAATATCACGTAAACTATCAAAATCATAAAATATTAATTAATACCCTATTATATTAATATGTAAACTATCATTATCATAATATTTATGTAATTATGATAATTACATAAAAGAATGTCATCGGATAGAGTCGAATACAAATAATAATTATTGGTTACTCGTTTTGTCTAAATTTTTTTTCTTTTATCTCTCAATAATATATAGAAAGAAACAACTACACAAATTTTCATAAATATCTACGAATAATTTTATATATATTTTTAATTGTAAAAAATTATTTAAAATTAAATCTTTAAAATATAAATTTAGATATAAAATAACAGCTTTTAAATACAATTCAAATAAAATTACTCAATAAAATACTAATAAAAATAAATTTGGTTTTTCTATAATTTAAATTTAAATAAGTTACACCAAAATGTAAATTTAAAAAAAAATCATGTTTTACAAAATATATAAAGTTAAATTTCATAGATCTAAATAAAAATAAAAATATATAAAGTTAAATTTTAAATATAATTAATATATTTTTCATTAATAAAAAATAAAAATAAAAATTTATAAAACAGAGTTTCTAAAAACAAAAATACTTTGTTTATCGTACTTACAATCATTTTCTAAACACAAATCAAACATTTTAGAATTTTTAACGTAGGAAGCAAAAACACCTCTCTTATGCTTGAAAACCGTCTCTTCGGTAAAAAAAAAAAAAATTCAACCCTAATTAAATACCACGTAAGAACATTTATTGCATAGAAGAGACACGTAGCAACTTGAAACCTAGGAAAAAGAAAATATCTCACACATAAATTAGTAAATATGCACAATCTAGACAACCCATTAATAATAACTGGATAATGTGGGAAATAACAGGTATGAAACCATGAAAAGTTCTTGCCAAATTTTCCTCAATTATTATGTGCCATACACGTTACTCTCAAGGTAAAACATGTTACATCCATAATTATGCCTCTTAATGCCATCAAACATCTAACACAAGATATTTCCACTATTCTTTTTCCCACAAACAGATCATATATATAACACCAAAACAATATACTTTAGTTTTTCTTTGAACGTGCAGTGGTCCACTTTCCAATACCTAAATCAAGCTCATCAAGTACTGTTAATTCTGTAGAAGCCATCGACAGAAAAATGTAGTTTTTTTAATCAAAGATGTAGTTGAAAAATTGGACTATGAGATTCATTTATACACATCAAAGGTGTTTGGTATATCATAAAATTTAATATAATTTAGAAATTGAAGGAAAAGAATAGTTTATGAATACTTTTCTTTTTTTAATTCATTGTGATAATCTTTAAAAGATAAAACTATAAAAAAAATAAAGTTTCAACCATAATTAATTATATTAATTTTATATTAAAAATCTCTTACTAAAGATAAAACTAAATTATAATATATAAATATGATGCAAACCTTATCTTATAAATTGATTTTATGAAATTGAATTAAGTTTAAAAACCATTTTCTAACACTTTATACTATGACATTAACCCAAATGAACATTATAATTTAACAATAAGCTAGTTTTGTGTTTAATCTAATTGACTTAATTGATTGGCAATTAAGCCGCTAGGAAGGAAAGTCAAGAACAATAGTGGTAAATAATAAGTCTTAATAATTGAATGTTTAGTTTGGTCATTAGAGGCAGCTATGAGCTTTAGAAAGCCATCTAGTTCGGCACAATTTCTGGTTGCAGTTCTTTGATGCAAATTGTACACATGTGGCCTACAATAATGATCATGTGACTGCAGAACCTTATTTGGCTAAAATGAAAAAAAAAATGTTTATATATACTTTCTAGTTTCACGCACTTCAATCAAAGATGTTATCTTTTATTTAATAATGACATGGTTCTTCATTTCAATCACTGAAAATAGTTACCATCTAAAATTATATAAGTTATATGCAGATGTTTATAAAATCTAATGTTTATGATAATGAAATTTTATGGACAATTAAAAAAAAATATTAATAGATACTATAATTATAATGTTAAGCAAAAATTATAGCTAAACTTATATTAGCTCAATTTTAAAGTTAATCATGATAGTGTTTATTTTTGTATTAGTTGAATATAATATTATTTAATTATATATATAAAGTCAAATAATTTTATTTTTTTTAACAAAAATATGTTTCCAAATCATTTGAATCAACAAAACATGAAAAATGGGACTTTATAATAGGTTTGCTTTATAAGGACGAAGTGATTTGGTTTCAAAGTATAAGTAGTATAAATATTTTATTTGAGTTAAGTTAAAATTATAATAAATAGAACAACTTAAATATTCAAACTTCTTTCCATAAAAATCATTATTTTTTTTAAAACCATTTTTTATTTTTACTTTCTTCATATTATGAGTTAACAGTTTATCAGTTTTAAGAATTGGTCTTATCTTAAGAATGCTAGTAAAAGTACTCGCTAATGTAAATTTTGTTTAAAGTTTTGTTTTGCTTTTTTTCTTCGTAGGATGGGTTCTTGTTGCGTTTAATTGTATGCTAGGATTAGATGCTTGTAGGTAAAGTTTGATGGATAAAGTTCAATTTTTATTAATTTTTTTTATCTATAATAACAAATTTAACTAATAAGACAATTGGGTTATTTCAACTCTGTACAAAAGGGAAAAAAGAAATCTGGTTTGAATTTCTATAAATCTAAGGTAGTAATAACTTATGTTTAATGATGAGGTTTTTTTTTTTTTATCACGTTTGAGTTTCTTGTGTTAAAAATAAAACTAGTTAACTTTTGGCTTGGAGCAATATGATTTTCCAAGAAAATTTGTGATTAAATATTATTCTAACAAATAAAAAAAAAATTCTATCAAATAAAAATGGATTAAATATGTTTTTAGTCTCTCAACTATCAAGTGTTTTTGAGTTTAGTCTCTCTTCCAAATTTTGTTTCATTTTTATCCTTCTCCTTAATGAAATTGTAATATTTAATCCTCAAAAACCAACTACGTTAAACTTTCAGTAAATTGGCTATCAGTGTGTCACGTTTCGTATTATGTGTATATTTAGAAATTGAAATTCTAAAATTTAATATGTAACTTTTTCACACATATATCAACATTATATTCACACACATTCTTAGCTTCTATGAAAAATTACCTCATATAGTTGTTTCTAATCCTATCGATGGGAACACTTTATCTATTAGAGGTTTGTTAGCTCCTCTTATTTGTTTTCCTGTAACATCAATCTATCCTGCTTTTCAAGGACAAAAATTTGAAAGATGGTTTCCTTAGCACACCTTATTTCTATTTTTATAAGGACAACTTCTTTACAAATGTAGCCCACCATGACAATAACATCTGACTTCTTTCTAGAGACTCAAATGAAACAACTTCTAAATTTTGTTACTACAACTTGTCCTACAACTTCTTTTGATGTACATTTGTCTTTTCCACATGTGAATTTATCACCTTATTTGGCCACTCTTTTAACCTTTCAATTGATTTAGCCTTCTCTACCACACATGAAATTCTCTAATTCTTAAAGGAATTACCACCTTCTTTAATTCATATTTTAACCTTTCCTCAAATTTTGTACATCTTCGTGCTTCCAAAGTAGCTTGAATATAAAATTTGTCTAATACTCAAACTTAGTTTCATATGCATACACCAATATGTTGACTTCATAAATTCAACTTCCTTTATGTATCTAGCACTAATTGGAAAATATTTTTCTATAAATCTCAACTTGAAATTCTTCCAATCCTACGCTTTAGATGTCGAATTCCATCATTTGTTGAGTTCTTGCTCACCAAAATCTAACTTCTCTTGACAATAGATATATAGCAAATGCAAACTTTCTCTCTTTTAGATAAGTGATTTCTCTAAAAATATTTTTTATCTCTCTTATACATTCATCAACTTAATTCGACATAGTATCCTTATTAAACTTAAGAAGATTATACCTCATGAATCCTTCCACTCCCAATTCATCCCAAGGTCAATTTTCTTGTTGATTCTTAGCTAATATTGCATTATGTTGTTGTGTCGCATTGGTCATCCTTTGTGTGGATCTTACAATTTTGTTTCCTTCATTATTAGCATTCTCTGTAACATTAAGTTGAGGTGGAGTACGAAGTCTATTAGCCATTCTTAATATTACCTATTAGAAAATTCAACGGTCATACAAACTTTCAAACACACATCCTACATATGACAGACACATAATAACGCTAAATAAACTTACTAGACCATCAACCAATAATACTCCAATTTATACACCTTTGACATAATGATCACCATCTAATTTACTTGATTTTAGATATGATTTTGACACTTAAAATGCATGAAATTAACATAAATGGACTAAATCAATCCTCTTTATCTTAGAAATACAAAACGAGGTATTGAGAATTAGATAAATATGCAACTAATGATTTGTTATTAAAAATGTAACATGTTTGCAAGAATTGGAGAATGGTGCAGTTGAGCTCTAGAAATGATGTTGAGTGTTGAAAGGTGGTTTAAAATAATTCAAATATTGTCCTATAATTAAGCAACAAGAAGAGATGTTGAGCCACAAAGGAAACCTTCACGAGGAAGAAACTTGAAGCACCAAAAAGTTAAGTTGTCCCATGGAAGAAAATCCTCAACGGAAGGAAACCTTAAGTGTTAATCACCAAAGCAAAGGCCTGAGGGACAACAACTCCATATTCTATTATAACTAGACTCATCATTATGAGTAATTGAACTTTCTTGTGTTGAGATTGAATGTAACTTTTCTAATTCTTCGTGTCATTTATGTGTGTTGATTTCTTGGATGAACCAATCATTGATCTTATTTGATTAAATTAGATTAAGTTGGAAAACTAATCTTAAATCTAAGGTCCAACCAAATCATCTAAATTTAAATACTTTAGCTAACCTTAAGTCTTGCACTTAAAGAAATTATTCATTCATCAAGGGTTGAGGAATCATCATTGTGTTTGAAGTCCTTAAGTTCTAAACTCAAGGAATTAATTTAGAATTAGCCAAATACTTTCAAGAACACTAGATAATGGCATTAATATATTATATCAATAAAAATACAGAAGAAGATTAGCAAAGTTCAATCTCAACACACTTATCTTTATTATTTAATTTAATCTCAACCAATTTATTTCATTATAAATTGTCAAAACATTGTTCTATTGCAAATCAAGACAAATTAAAATTATTGGATAATTTGCACAAATGTGTGTGGATATGATATTTGTTTTTGAGCTATAATTACCCAAAACACTTGCTAGAAATAGGAAAATCCATCAACGAATAACAATCAAACGATGAAAAACCGAACCACTAAAAACACAACCAACAGACAATAGACAATAGAAACATAACAACTCATTCCCCATGATCCCAAAAAAACTCAAAACCTAGCTCTAATACCAAAATTTAATACCCCAACTTTTGTCTTCCTAAAGTCTATAACTACCACAAATATTCTTATCTAGTTTCATAATTAAAAATAAACTTTATCATTATTTTATTTAACCTCAATAAAAATTATTGTTTTACAACCAGAAACTTCAATGCAAATGAAAAATAAATGTAAAACATAAGAATATAAAATTGCCCTAACATCTCCCAACCTTGACCACTCTCTCATTATTGTTGTGCATCTTTCTCAACTCCTATACTATTATATTCTCCCATATTAAGTCATGATCATCGTAGTCAAATATAAACAAAAATCTCAATTTTGAAAATAAATTCATTCAATGTTTAAAATTTAGGACATTTAATATATATATATATATATATATATATATATATATATATATATATATATATATATATATATATATATATATATATAACTTTGTAAAACTTATTTCCTTCACTAAAAATAAAATACATGGACTTCACCAAGTTAGATTTCGAGGAAAAACAATGTTGTCAGAGTGGGTCTGCAGCGGAATGGTTAGCGTGGAATAACAAACCAAGAGGGTTTTTAACTCAAATGTGTGCCTTTTAATTTCTACTCAATTTATCTTACTACGCAAATAATACTAACAAGTAAAAGAGTAAGAGTGAGAGAAATTTGCTCAGATGATTTTTATACTGGTTCGGATCTTACCAATCCTACGTCCAGTCGCTTATCTCAAACTGAGATAAACAGTTCACTAAACACAAAACAATTACAAATTACAATCACAAAGATACAATTTGTAAGAGTTTAGAAAACGCCTCTCTTGAAGCCACAAGAGATGAGACAACACCTCCTTTGAATCTTCACAAAGGATGAACACCTCCTTAGACACACCAAGGATGAACACCTTCTTAGACACACCAAGGATGATCCTCTTCCACACACCTCCTTAGACACACCAAGGATGAACCGGCTATTTCCTCCGTCACCGTAGCAGCACTTCACCAGCTCTACAGACGCGAGTTTCATAAGCCGAGCAACAAACACACTTCTCAAAGAGTTCTGAGTGTTTTAGCACAAGGGAAGAGTCTTGGTTCTTTTTTGTTGAAGGCAAATGAGAGTCTATTTATAGACTCAAGCCGAAGGCTCTTCCATTTTCGTTTTCAGCCTTTCTTCTCTGTGTTAATCGATTAACTTAAGTGGTAATCGATTAACCACTAAAGGACAAACCAACGGATAGTCCAACGGCTCGAAAACGGCTAATTTCTACAACGGTCACTTGGTTAATCGATTAACGTTAATCGATTAACTGCTCTGGTTAATCGATTAACTGCCCTGGTTAATCTATTAACTGCCCTGGTTAATTTATTAACACAGATGCATGTAGTTAACACTTCTAAATTATACAGACTCAAAAACCACTAAGTTTCTAAGTTCTAGACATCAATTTCTAATTATTACAAAAGCTTTATAATACAAAAACAAGTCTTCAAATAAATCCTCTTGATTCTTGATTGTTCTTGACTTGATTTGAGCATCATCAAAACTTCATCTTCATCATTTTGCTAACAAATGTGAGTTACGAATGTGCAAACTTAAAAACTTTGTCTTTCCTATATCACTTTTACACATCTCAATAATTATTTGAAAATTTAGATAATGAAAATCAATTACTAACAATTTTTAAAACACATCAAATATATACCATTCATACTACATACTTATACCAAACAAAACACCAGGACATAGAGCTGCCTACCTAAAGGGATTCAACCTATCCTTTAAGCTAGCCACTCTAAGAACCCTCACTCAATAGCCAATGTTAAACATGACCGGTGGCATTTTTGTAAATAAATGTAATTATTAAACGTCGTTTAAAATTGTAATTCAACGTAAAAGGATATAAAACGTCGAATGCTTCAACATTAGATGTCAAAAGGTTAGTGAATTCAATAAAATTTTGAGCGGGAGATTGAAAATTCATTCACTTTATCTTAGCACGCGAGACCCTCTTCTCTACTCAAATTTTTCTCGAACAAAGTTTGACGACCATCACATGTAATCTTTCATTCATTTGATACAAATGCATGTAATTAACTACTTTAGGTCTGATTTTCGTTTTCTTTTTTAACTAATTATTTTCGTGTTCTTGTCCTTCATAGGCGCATTCTGCTTTCTTTCTCAATTGTGGCAACACTTTATTCCGATGAACCAAGGTTAGTTTTCGTTTCCGTTTTGAAGAACTTATTTGTGGTTTTTTTTTTTGTTGAACTTGTTTGTTGTTGTTTGGTTGAACTTGTTTATTGTTGTTGTTTGATTGAACTTGCTTGTTGTTTGATTGAACTTGTTTGTTGTTTCTTATTGTTGTTTGTTGTTGATACTATATTACATGTTCATAGTTCATGCTTTACAAAATACCAAAAACTGAAATTTGTTTTTCTACTTTTCAGGTCTCGTAGAGTTGTAAGAAAGGATCACAATTAATTAAAAAAATAAAAAATTGATTAACGTCGTATATTGATAAAATTCGACATTAAATTTAACGTCAAATTTTTTAAGTTTGACGTCAATTTAATGTCTCCCGATATGACATCGTTCTCGAATTCGATGTGAAAGGCCCAAAATAATAGAGTTCCTCTAACTTCGACACTTTAAAGACCCTTAACAAGCAAGCACACTCAAACACAATTAATAGAGTTTTCTACCAAGCAACATTTGTCTTCTAACTTAGACACTCTAAAGAGCTACCTGCCAAGATGGATCCTTTCAAGGTCACCTACTCAAGGAGCCTACTTTGAACAGAGCCTAAATAACACTGAAAAAGAGTCAATGAGTATTATACTCACGACTCTTAACCAAAGTCAATAAGTACAAAACATCATTTATACAACCATACTTGACATACACAATCCCATATATAGGGGGGATAAGGGGTTTGAATGATAAAGGAGGGTGAGTAGTGGAACTATGAATATAGGAGGTGGCTGTGAGGAGGGAGCTTCAGCCACACTTGACCGATTATTTTTCGGTGGCAGTGCAATGGCTTTAACAGTGTTGCTAGGGCCTAGAGGAGTCATGGTAGTTATTGGCTCCACTAGTGGAAAAACGCTGTTTAACGTCGTTTAATTTGGGCTTTTAAGGTCACTTAAACAACTGACGTCTATAAGGGTGACGTCCATGGGACGTCGGAAAGCCTCTTAAACGTCGGTTAACGATATCCACCGACGTCCGTATAGACGTCTACTTATACCCACACCGACGTCTAATTTCTCTATATAGATGTCTACCTATGTATAAAACCGACGTTTACATGAATATATAGATGTTTAAAATGACACTGACCGACGTCTATGTTCCTTATAGACGTCGGACTTGGCACTAATCGACGTCTAACAAAGGCATTGTGTTTTAGTGCAGTTTTGATCTAGACTTTCGGTAGCATTGTGCAACATCCTCCTCTCACTAGTTTCCCCACAAAAAAAGGTTGCGTCTTTTGAATCTCCTATGACATTTCAACCCAAAACCGAACCTTGGTCCATGACTACTTCCCATTATTCAACCGCAAAAGAAAATAATTACGGTGACACGAGAACTAGACAAGGACCCAAGTTCCATTTTGGGTCGAGAAGCCATAGAAAACTCAAAAGTTGCCACTCTTCTTGTGAGGAAACTAGCAAAGGGAGAATGTTGTACTATGTTACCCAAAGAGAGGATCAAAACTGCACTAAAACACAACACAAAGAAAGCAAATTTTCATCAATTGAACGACAAGATAATCTATGAAAGACTAAACAAAGTTTAAACGGTGAGCATAAAAAAAACCACGCACCTGGGATGCAAGAGATAAAAAGGAGAGGAGGAAGACGAGAAACAACAATAGAATGCCGAAAAGAGAGAAAAAGAAGAGGTGTGGCAAGAGAAGAATGAGAAGAGAAAGACGATCGATATCAGAAACTAAATGCCGCGAAGAGTTGCGGTGTTTTTAAAATTGAATTGGGCGTCAGTTATTCTGAAGTAGGCGACGTCTATAGACGTCGGTTCTCCTACTAAAGTGACATCCAAGTGAACATTTAAAACTGACTTTTTGAATTCCCATTAGATGTCGGTTTCTGTCAGGGGGAACCGACGTCTATAGAACTGAACCGATTGACGTTTGATATCTTGTCAGGGATGTCCACGACAGTTGGTATGAGACTCTGACGTCTATAACAACATACACGTCGGGGCCCTAAATAGCCGACGTTTGAGGCCCTCGAGATTTGTAAATATAATTATTACAGGTAAAATAGACGTCAGGCGCCCGAAAGCTGACGTTAACATTGAAGATTTTTGCCATTTCCCGCCTAACAGACATGCCTTAGAAGTCAGATTTGGTCTACCCGACGTCTAAGCGCCTGAGAATTAGGTGAAAAGCATTAAATGCAGCTCAATAGACGTCGGAGCGTTGCAGTACTGACGTCTTCAAATTAATAGACGTCGGTTTGTGGATAAAATCGACGTCTAGTTTACCATCTATTTACGATAATGCCACCGTCCACTACTATACTTCGGATTACACGCAAATTGACGTCTAATGGGTGACGTTAAACAACGTGCTCCGATTTAGCGTTTCACATTTAAGATGTGTTAAATGATGATTACAAGTACAACAACGCTAGTAAGTTCTTTGATTTTGGGAACAATAACGAGCATGAATGGTGAAGTGAGATTCACCAAAACGAGAAACCACAATAATATCACACTTGAAGTTTAAACATTTGGAGATTGAAAAGTTGATAGAATAAGAGAGAGAAAAAGAAAAAGAAAAAAAATTAAAACTAATAACAAAAAACATGAAAAAAACTCAAAAAAGAATTAATATACTTATTCATGACATTTTTCAAATAACATTAACTTTAATTTTAGTTAAAGACAGAATTAACTCGATTTAAAAAAAATATTAAAATCAAGTAAAAAATATAAAAAAAAAGTCATTACCAAATATAAAAATCCAAATACTAATTAATCCTAAAATAAAAATATAAAATATATTACTGAAATTAACTATATCAATTAATTTCATTCGTACAAATGATCAGCTCGGTCAATAAATCCTATTTTAAAGAATTAAAAATTTTAAGCACGTGATTTTTTGATGGAGTGAGATCTAACTAAAAGTCGGTATTATACATTAAGAACCTGAAATATTTTTCAACTAAAATTTTAAAGACGAAAAAATATTATATTAAATAGAAAACTCAAAATATATTTAAAATAGTCGGAATCTTGATTGGTCGGCTTGATTGAGCGAATCCGTAAAACTTCATAATTGTATTGAATTTATTTAATCAATCCTCTGTATCTGACCTTCCCAATTCGTAGTCAAAATAGAATTTGATCTAACACGATGTTGCAACCAATCGTATTATTACACGATGCTGCAAACTGGTGGAGGTTCCGTTGAAGAAAGGATTTCATAAATAAAATTTAATATCTTCATAAAAATTTTATAAAAATCACCAATTTCTTCTACATTATATTACAATTAAAAGGGAGTAGTGTTGTTTAAGAAAATAAGAGTTGCTTAGCATGCAGTATCAGTATTAATAAATACATAATATCCTTTTATATTTTTAGCTAATTAAAAATAGTTTGCTTTATGTTAAAAATATAAAGCAAAACTCAAAAAAAAAAAAAATATGGCGTGTGAAAATGAAAAAACTCTTACTTTTGACTGGGATTAATTTCGATCTTAATCTTACCTATGTTATATATTTCTCACGTAAAAAATGATTAAAGAAAATATTATAATGTTATTTATGAATGTAAAGAGACCGATGTGGTATTAAATGTTTAGTATTATTATTATATAATTAAAGTTTAATAAATAATAAGAATTTATGGTCATGAAATGGATTTTCAGTTTATTCTACTTTATTAGTCTCTTGGTTGTCCTGTGACAATGACAATGAGAGTGTCTTACCAGTGAAGAACATACCCATCCGTATTAATCATGGAATAAAGTGTCTCTCGTGCTTTTAAAATGAAAAAAAGTTACATTTGACTGTTAAATATATTTTTCTTTTCTTTTATTTAGTATGTAGTAGTGGTAAGTATTTGATTTGGTAATTGGTATAATAGAGATTAGAACTCAAATTTATATAATGAAATTAATTTACATAGTTTTAGAAAATAAATTCTTATAATACTTTTAAAGTGGTGATTAACTTTAACAATATTATTTTTATAGCTTAATTGAAATATTGATAGTACGATGACAAAAACTCCCACATTGAATAAATACTTGTTCGATATATACTAATATTCTACATTATTTTGTTTAGAAGTAAACAGGAAGAATACTTTAAATATATATTTTTTTCAAATTTTTTAAATATTTTTTAAGAATAATAGAATCATCGAGGAATTTCAAAATTTAAAGTAGAAATATCTCAAATATAATGATTTATTACTATATTAACAAACATAAAATCGAAGCAAAACTAATTATCTAAATAATTATATATTTCACTGTAAAAAGTGAAATCTTATCAAAAATAAAAGAAATAAGTAAATATTTCATAAAATTTTACCTTTATACTCTCATCAAATCACAGCTAAAAGTTTGGTTTGTGATTAAGAAATATATAATCATTTAATTTTTAATTATTTATACTGCTATTACATTTGTAAAACCGATACATGCATAAAATCTGGAACTGCGAATATCATTTGGTTTAGAATACCTTAATTTGTATATTTTATAAGGTTTTAACAAATCTTCTAGATTAAGATGAAGGTAAGCAAGCAACGTGTCTTGCTTATGCAAAATCATTAACTTTTTTTCTTCTTTAATATTCATTGATAAGGGCTTCTTGATGTAATCTTTAAAATTGTCTTCTTTAAAAGTCAGAAAACAAAAATCAAATGGAAAGGAAAATAAAATAGAAGACTTTTAATTAGAACATTTATTCACTCATATATTGAAAAAAATAAAGATAAATATAATTGAAAGATACAATCATTGCACCAAATTAACATGTGGATGACACTTATAACAGAGTTCCTAGAAGGTGTTTGGAGATTACACCTACGTCATGCTTCCCTTTAGACTTTCCAAGTCAATTCTATTATTACATTGACCTATCAAACTTATGAGTTGTCATAATATTAAAAAAAAAAATCAATTCTCCTTTGTAAATAAATACTTTAGATTTTCTTTTATCTCACTTGTTTTTAATTTTTTTACAAATCATTATAAATTTTAATTTTATAATGATTGATCTTAATACTTATATATTTTACAAAATAAACGCCTCAAGATCTATTTGCAATTTGATTTATTCTTAAAACCTATCATTTATCTATACACTATTTATCTTAATTTTGAATTATTCATTATTTTATTTTATTTTTTATACACTAACTTCTTCATATTTAAAATACAATGGCAAATATGAATCAGAAGATGGGTAACTGATAAAACGTAATTAATAGATCAAAATTATTTATTCCAAATTAAAAATCTTTTTATATTTTAATTTTTAACAAGATGGTAAACAAAAATAAAATGAATACACGGTTAAGACTCAATTGAATAAAAAGTCGAAATTTCTTCTAAATTATTAATTTAACCCGAGACTATCATGAAAGTAAATTTTAAAAATTAATCAAAATGAAATGGAAATTCAAGTTCTATGTGCATGAAGAAATCAAATTTAAAAAATATTTAGCATAAAATTAAATTTTATGGTATTTATTTGTAAGGGGCTAAGTTCTTAATATATATTAATGATCAACAAAATCCATGATTTGATTAAAATACAACATACACCAACTTGTTCATAAAATAATTAATTCTACAAATTAATTGGGATAAAATCAAAGTTTAAAAAATCACATTCGAAGAAGAAATTAAGTTTTAGGAAGGCAAATACTTTTTCTTTTTTCTTTTTTAAAAAGTAGAACATGTAAAGAAAAACAAAAAGGAAAAGAAAAATATGTTGTATTCTCTCTTACTAACAATAAATAAGAACAGACAACCTACAATTTCAAAATCATAACAATATTGAATCATAGAGACAGTAATTTAATCTCATCTAACATCACTCTTTGGTTATTATTAGGCAGAATTGAGAAAGTTAGACCAGAAATGAACCATGTAAGAAAATGAATTGTTTATGCTTTTATGAAAATGGTGTTATTAATATGAAAAATGTTTGTTTGACACTCTCTATTGACACAATTTTGACACATCTCCACGTGTCAAAATTCTATTGCATGCCATCAGATTTTGAATAAAAGGGTTTTAAAGATGTGCAGAAGGGTATTTTTGAAAGAATAGTTTTATGAAATTTGAGATTGGCGGTTTAATTTTCCATCCTCTTCACTTTTCGAAACCAAAGTTGCGTTTCTTCCATTCTCTCTCCCATTCAATTCCTCTCTTCATTCCTCTCGCACCCATTCGGTTCCTCTCTTCCATTGGTCTCTCGTCTCTCCATTTGTATTCATCCAAACTCTGTTGGTAAGCATTATTTCGCGTTTCGCGTTTTGCGTTTTGGGTATTGTTTGGTTTTTGCATTTCACCCATTAGAGTTTTCACTCTATATCGCATCGTTTGGATTGGGGAGGGTTTTTGTGTTTTGGGTTTGTGCGTGTTGTTTTATGCCTTTTTGTGTTTGTATGAACCCTAATCCACCATTCATATGTTTGTCTGAAATTTGGGCAGTTGCAATGGCGTCTGGGAACCCAACGGTAAGTTTAAGTTATGGTATTATATATACTTGTTATTTTTTTTTGGTAAGTAATAAATTTTTTCTTGATAATGTTGTGTAGTGGCGTGTTCGAGTCTCTGTTGATTCATCAATAATTGTTCTTATGAATGGGTTACTCAGAGAAGTGCATGTAGAACGAATTTCGATGACACCATTTTGTTGGTGTTTGCAGCTTCGTAAGGCTGTGGAGATTAACTGTGAGTTATTGAAGGTTATGGTATGTCGGTGGGCTAGGCATGATGTTAGCTTTAGGGTAAGTCATCAATTGGTTCCATTTAGTGTTTTGGATGTTTTCATGACAACTGCTTTAGACATAGGTGTTATAAGCCTTCACTTTAAAAATATGTTACTGTAAGTAATGTAGTTTTTCATAAGTGGTTGTTGTTAATTTTCTTTTTCATGTTTCAGACATGATTGTCGAGTTATAATGTTACAAACAATGCAAATTTGAGATGGACAGGATAAATTCAATGGAAAAACATGCCAACATACTCTAATGTAAGGAGTAGATAACATTTTCATTACTTTTTGATGATTTGGTTGAATTAACTAGTTCGATACTTTCCTTTCAGGAGGAATTGCTTGCAATTAGAAAGCAATATGTACGTGAATGGATCTTGGACAACGAGAACATAAGAATACTAGATGCGCTAGATGTGTACGGATTGTTGTAGGACATTTCTTCTTTTGTAAAAATGTAGGGCAGTTTGTTTTCATGGTAATATGGTTGGTGTAATTGGTTTTGGTATAGTTTGTAAGATACAAAAATGTATATGAATACATTGTACAAATGATTATTGTAATAATATTATTGATTTAAAGGTTGTTATTTTACAATGTATACATGATTTTTCATTCATGATTGATGTCCAGCTTTATTAATGTTCAAAGTATAAAACTTGTTTTTTAGCAATATAGGCGAAGTAGTGGAATGTGTGAATCAAAATACAATGAAAACATCAGGTTATTTATAATTGCTGAAGCTTTTGGTGGAAAAAACAACATGGTAATCGTTTACAGGGCCTTGTAAACGATTACCCAAGTCTGGTTGCATATTTGCACGTCCTGCTGCACTGTAGGAACCACCAGTGCACACCTGAGTGATCACTGCTCAATTTTTGAGTTTTTAAACCCAAGACCACTAGGTTTTGACTCCAAATACTAATTATGTGTGTAGGTGATTTGTATCACACCCCATGATGGATTGGGGGAGCACCCATGCTTCAAACATCACCTAACTTTCAATTGCTGAAGCTTTTGGTGGAAAAAACAGCATGGTAATCGTTTACAGGGCCTTGTAAACAATTACCCGAGTCTGGTTGCATATTCGCACTACCTGCTGCACTATAGGAACCACTAGTGCACACCTGAGGGACCACTGGTCAATTTTTGAGTTTTTAAGCCCAAGACCACTGGGTTTTGACTCCAAATACTGATTATGTATGTAGGTGATTTGTATCACACCCCATGATGGATTTAGGGAGCAACCATGCTTCAAACATCACCTAACTTTCAATTGCTGAAGTTTTTGGTGGAAAAAACAACATGGTAATCGTTTACAGGGCCTTGTAAACGATTACCCGAGTCTGATTGCATATTTGTACGTCCTGCTACACTGTAGGAACCACCAGTGCACACCTGAGGGACCACTGGTCCATTTTTTAGTTTCTAAGCCAAAGACCACGAGGTTTTGACTCCAATTACTGATTATGTGTGTAGGTGATTTGTATCACACCCCGTGATGGATTGGGGGAGAACCCATGCTTCAAACATCACCTAATTTTCAATTGTTGAAGCTTTTGGTGGAAAAAACAGCATGGTAATCGTTTACAGGGCCTTGTAAACGATTACCCAAATCTGGTTGCATATTTGCACGTCGTGCTGCACTGTAGGAACCACCAGTGAACACTGGTCGATTTTCGAGTTTCTAATCCCAAGACCACTAGGTTTTGACTCCAATTACTGATTATGTGTGTAGGTGATTTGTATCACACCCCGTGTTGGATTGGGGGAGCACCCATGCTTCAAACATCACCTAATTTTCAATTGCTGAAGCTTTTGGTGGAAAAAACAGCATGGTAATCGTTTACAGGGCCTTGTAAATGATTACCCGAGTCTGGTTGCATATTTGCACGTCCTGTTGCACTATAGGAACCACCAGTGCACACCTGAGGGACTACTACTCAATTTTTGAGTTTTTAAGCCCAAGACCATTGGGTTTGACTCCAAATACTGATTATGTGTGTAGGTGATTTGTATCACACCCCATGATGGATTAGGAGAGCACCCATGCTTCAAATATCACCTAACTTTAAATTGCTGAAGCTTTTGGTGGAAAAAAAAGCATGGAAATCGTTTACAGGGCCTTGTAAACGATTACCCGAGTCTGGTTGCATATTCGCACATCCTGCTGCACTATAGGAACCACCAGTGCACACCTGAGGGACCACTGGTCAATTTTTGAGTTTTTAAGCCCAAAACCACTGGGTTTTGACTCCAAATACTGATTATGTGTGTAGGTGATTTGTATCACGCCCCATGATGGATTGGGAGAGCATCAATGCTTCAAAAATCACCTAACTTTCAATTGCTGAAGTTTTTGTTAGAAAAAACAGCATGGTAATCGTTTACAAGGCGTTGTAAAGGATTACCCGAGTCTGGTTGCATATTTGCACGTCCTGCTGCACTGTAGGAACCACCAGTGAACACTGCTCAATTTTTGAGTTTCTAAGCCCAAGACCACTAGGTTTTGACTCCAATTACTGATTATGTGTGTAGGTGATTCGTATCACACCCCGTGATGGATTGGGGGAGCACCCATGCTTCAAACATCACCTAATTTTCAATTGTTGAAGCTTTTGGTGGAAAAAAGAGCATGGTAATCGTTTAGAGGGCCTTGTAAACGATTACCCGAATCTGGTTGCATATTTGCACATCCTGCTGCACTATAGGAACCACCAGTGCACACCTGAGGGATCACTGCTCAATTTTTGAGTTTTTAAACCCAAGACCACTAGGTTTTGACTCCAAATACTAATTATGTGTGTAGGTGATTTGTATCACACCCCATGATGGATTGGGGGAGCACCCATGCTTCAAACATCACCTAACTTTCAATTGCTGAAGCTTTTGGTGGAAAAAACAGCATGGTAATCGTTTACAGGGCCTTGTAAACAATTACCCGAGTCTGGTTGCACATTCGCACATCCTGCTGCACTATAGGAACCACTAGTGCACACATGAGGGACCACTGGTCAATTTTTGAGTTTTTAAGCCCAAGACCACTGGGTTTTGACTCCAAATACTGATTATGTATTTAGGTGATTTGTATCACACCCCATGATGGATTGGGGGAGCAACCATGCTTCAAACATCACCTAACTTTCAATTGCTGAAGTTTTTGGTGGAAAAAACAACATGGTAATCGTTTACAGGGCCTTGTAAACGATTACCCGAGTCTGATTGCATATTTGCACGTCCTGCTGCACTGTAGGAACCACCAGTGCACACCTGAGGGACCACTGGTCCATTTTTTAGTTTCTAAGCCAAAGACCACGAGGTTTTCACTCCAATTACTGATTATGTGTGTAGGTGATTTGTATCACACCCCGTGATGGATTGGGGGAGCACCCATGCTTCAAACATCACCTAATTTTCAATTGTTGAAGCTTTTGGTGGAAAAAACAGCATGGTAATCGTTTACAGGGCCTTGTAAACGATTACCCGAATCTGGTTGCATATTTGCACATCCTGCGGCACTATAGGAACCACCAGTGCGCACCTGAGGGACCACTGCTCAATTTTTGAGTTTTTAAGCCCAAGACCACTCGGTTTGACTCCAAATACTGATTATGTGTGTAGGTGATTTGTATCACACCCCATGATGGATTAGGAGAGCACCCATGCTTCAAACATCACCTAACTTTCAGTTGCTGATGCTTTTGGTGCAAAAAACAGCATGCTAATCGTTTACAGGGCCTTGTAAACGATTACTCGAGTCTGGTTGCATATTCGCACATCCTGCTGCACTATAGGAACCATCAGTGCACACCTGAGGGACCACTAGTCAATTTTTGAGTTTTTAAGCCCAAGACCACTGGGTTTTGACTCCAAATACCGATTATGTGTGTAGGTGATTTGTATCACACCCCATGATGGATTAGGGGAGCACCCATGCTTCAAACATCACCTAACTTTCAATTCCTGAAGTTTTTGGTGGAAAAAACAGCATGGTAATCGTTTATAGGACCTTGTAAATGATTACCCGAGTCTGGTTGCATATTTGCACGTCCTGCTGCACTATAGGAACCACCAGTGCACACCTGAGGGACCACTGGTCAATTTTTTAGTTTCTAAGCCAAAGACCACGAGGTTTTGACTCCAATTACTGATTATGTGTGTAGGTGATTTGTATCACTCCCCGTGATGGATTGGGGGAGCACCCATGCTTCAAACATCACCTAATTTTCATTTGTTGAAGCTTTTGGTGGAAAAAACAGCATGGTAATCGTTTACAGGGCCTTGTAAACGATTACCCAAATCTGGTTGCAAATTTGCACGTCGTGCTGCACTGTAGGAACCACCAGTGAACACTGGTCGATTTTTGAGTTTCTAATCCCAAGACCACTAGGTTTTGACTCCAATTACTGATTATGTGTGTAGGTGATTTGTATCACACCCCGTGTTGGATTGGGGGAGCACCCATGCTTCAAACATCACCTAATTTTCAATTGCTGAAGCTTTTGGTGGAAAAAACAGCATGGTAATCGTTTACAGGGCCTTGTAAACGATTACCCGAGTCTGGTTGCATATTTGCACGTCCTGTTGCACTATAGGAACCACCAGTGCACACCTGAGGGACTACTACTCAATTTTTGAGTTTTTAAGCCCAAGACCATTGGGTTTGACTCCAAATACTGATTATGTGTGTAGGTGATTTGTATCACACCCCATGATGGATTAGGAGAGCACCCATGCTTCAAATATCACCTAACTTTCAATTGCTGAAGCTTTTGGTGGAAAAAACAGCATGGAAATCGTTTACAGGGCCTTGTAAACGATTACCCGAGTCTGGTTGCATATTCGCACATCCTGCTGCACTATAGGAACCACCAGTGCACACCTGAGGGACCACTGGTCAATTTTTGAGTTTTTAAGCCCAAAACCACTGGGTTTTGACTCCAAATACTGATTATGTGTGTAGGTGATTTGTATCACGCACCATGATGGATTGGGAGAGCATCAATGCTTCAAACATCACCTAACTTTCAATTGCTGAAGTTTTTGTTAGAAAAAACAGCATGGTAATCGTTTACAGGGCCTTGTAAAGGATTACCCGAGTCTGGTTGCATATTTGCACGTCTTGCTGCACTGTAGGAACCACCAGTGAACACTGTTCAATTTTTGAGTTTCTAAGCCCAAGACCACTAGGTTTTGACTCCAATTACTGATTATGTGTGTAGGTGATTCGTATCACACCCCGTGATGGATTGGGGGAGCACCCATGCTTCAAACATCACCTAATTTTCTGTTGCTGAAGCTTTTGGTGGAAAAAACAGCATGGTGATCGTTTACAGGGCCTTGTAAACGATTACCCGAATCTGGTTGCATATTTGCACGTCCTGTTGCACTATAGGAACCACCAGTGCACACCTGAGGGACCACTGCTCAATTTTTGAGTTTTTAAGCCCAAGAGCACTGGGTTTGACTCCAAATACTGATTATGTGTGTAGGTGATTTGTATCACACCCCATGATGGATTAGGAGAGCACCCATGCTTAAAACATCACCTAACTTTCAATTGCTGAAGCTTTTGGTGGAAAAAACAGCATGGTAATCGTTTACAGGGCCTTGTAAATGATTACCCGAGTCTGGTTGCTTATTTGCACGTCCTGCTGCACTATAGGAACCACCAGTGCACACCTGAGGGACCACTGGTCAATTTTTTAGTTTCTAAGCCAAAGACCACGAGGTTTTGACTCCAATTACTGATTATGTGTGTAGGTGATTTGTATCACACCCCGTGATGGATTGAGGGAGCACCCATGCTTCAAACATCACCTAATTTTCATTTGTTGAAGCTTTTGGTGGAAAAAACAGCATGGTAATCGTTTACAGGGCCTTGTAAACGATTACCCAAATCTGGTTGCAAATTTGCACGTCGTGCTGCACTGTAGGAACCGCTAGTGAACACTGGTCGATTTTTGAGTTTCTAATCCCAAGACCACTAGGTTTTGACTCCAATTACTGATTATGTGTGTAGGTGATTTGTATCACACCCCGTGATGGATTGGGGGAGCACCCATGCTTCAAACATCACCTAATTTTCAATTGCTGAAGCTTTTGGTGGAAAAAACAACATGGTAATCATTTACAGGGCCTTGTAAACGATTACCCGAGTCTGGTTGCATATTTGCACGTCCTGTTGCACTATAGGAACCACCAGTGCACACCTGAGGGACCACTGCTCAATTTTTGAGTTTTTAAACTCAAGACCATTGGGTTTGACTCCAAATACTGATTATGTGTGTAGGTGATTTGTATCACACCCTATGTTGGATTAGGAGAGCACCCATGCTTCAAACATCACCTAACTTTCAATTGCAGAATCTTTTGGTGGAAAAAACAGCATGGAAATCGTTTATAGGGCCTTGTAAACGATTACCCGAGTTTGGTTGCATATTCGCACATCCTGCTGCACTATAGGAACCACCAGTGCACACCTGAGGGACCACTGGTCAATTTTTGAGTTTTTAAGCCCAAAACCACTGGGTTTTGACTCCAAATACTGAATATGTGTGTAGGTGATTTGTATCACACCCCATGATGGATTGGGAGAGCATCAATGCTTCAAACATTACCTAACTTTCAATTGCTGAAGTTTTTGTTAGAAAAAACAGCATGGTAATCGTTTACAGGGCCTTGTAAAGGATTACCCGAGTCTGGTTGCCTATTTGCACGTCCTGCTGCACTGTAGGAACCACCAGTGAACACTGTTCAATTTTTGAGTTTCTAAGCCCAGGACCACTAGGTTTTGATTCCAATTACTGATTATGTGTGTAGGTGATTCGTATCACACCCCGTGATGGATTGGGGGAGCACCCATGTTTCAAACATCACCTAATTTTCTGTTGCTGAAGCTTTTGGTGGAAAAAATAGCATGGTAATCGTTTACAGGGCCTTGTAAACGATTACCCAAATCTGGTTGCATATTTGCTCGTCCTGCTGCACTATAGCAACCACCAGTGCACACCTGAGGGACCACTGCTCAATTTTTGAGTTTTTAAGCCCAAGAGCACTGGGTTTGACTCCAAATACTGATTATGTGTGTAGGTGATTTGTATCACACCCCATGATGGATTAGGAGAGCACCCATGCTTAAAACATCACCTAACTTTCAATTGCTGAAGCTTTTGGTGGAAAAAACAGCATGGTAATCGTTTACAGGGCCTTGTTAACGAATGCCCGAGTTTGGTTGCATATTTGCACGTCCTGTTGCACTATAGGAACCACCAGTCCACTCCTGAGGGACCGCTGCTCAATTTTTGAATTTTTAAGCCCAAGACCACTGGGTTTTGACTCCAAATACTGATTATGTGTATAGGTGATTTGTATCACACCCCATGATGGATTGGGGGAGCACCCATGCTTCAAACAGCACCTAACTTTCAATTGCCGAAGCTTTTCGTGGAAAAAACAGCATGGTAGTCGTTTACAGGGCCTTGTAAACGATTACCCGAGTCTGGTTGCATATTTGCACGTCTTGCTGCAGTATAGGAACCACCAGTGCACACCTGAGGGACCACTGGTCAATTTTTGAGTTTTTAAGCCCAAGACCACTGGGTTTTGACTCCAAATACTGATTATGTGTGTAGGTGATTTGTATCACAGCCCATGATGGATTGGGGGAGCACCCATGCTTCAAACATTACCTAACTTTCAATTGCTGAAGTTTTTGGTGGAAAAAACAACATGGTGATCGTTTACAGGGCCTTGTAAACGATTACCCGAGTCTGGTTGCATATTCGCACATCCTGCTGCACTATAGGAACCACTAGTGCACACCTGAGGGACCACTGGTCAATTTTTGAGTTTTTAAGCCCAAGACCCCTGGGTTTTGACTCCAAATACTGATTATGTGTGTAGGTGATTTGCATCACACCCCATGATGGATTGGGGGAGCACCAATGCTTCAAACATCACCTAACTTTCAATTGCTGAAGGTTTTGGTAGAAAAAATAGCATGGTAATCGTTTACAGGGCCTTGTAAACGATTCCCGAGTCTGGTTGCATAGTTGCACGTCCTGCTGCACTGTAGGAACCACCTGTGCACACCTGAGGGACCACTGGTCAATTTTTGAGTTATTAAGCCCAAGACCACTGGGTTTTGACTCCAAATACTGATTATGTGTGTAGGTGATTTGTATCACACCCCATGATGGATGGGGGGAGCACCCATGCTTCAAACATCACCTGACTTTCAATTGCTTATGTTTTTGGTGGAAAAAACAGCATGGTAATCGTTTACAGGGCCTTGTAAATGATTACCCGAGTCTGGTTGCATATTTGCACGTCCTGCTCCACTGTAGGAACCACTAGTGCACACTTGAGGGACCACTGGTCAATTTTTGAGTTTTTAAACCCAAGACCATTGGGTTTTGACTCCAAATACTGATTATGTGTGAGACTTATCTTCTATGTCATTTGTATGATAATCTTTCTTATTTTTTCAGTCAATCACATTGGTTTTTCAATTACAAAATAAATCCAAAGGATTTAATTACAATAACATCAGGTCCAACATGACATTAATAAAAATATTAGATTCATGACATGACATATGTAATACTTTTGACCTCCATTACAAAAAATATACCAAAAAGATAACACGAATCCATTAAAGACAATTACATTGTCACCTACAGAACGAAATATAAATGAAACATATGCAACATTAGTCCTTAAACTTCAGGTTGTTTGGATGATTATGATGCTTCGTCAGTTTTCGGAACAAATTTGCGGAGGATGGCTGCCAAATTGACATTGTTTTCTGCCCACATCAGAAGTCGAATGACAAGTTTTGGCGTTTCCTTCACAAGGGCAAGTGTTGGAGGACAAATTTCTGGTGGGAAAACCTTCAACGTGCAAAACATACATGGTTGAAAAATAGTGACGCACCGTCAACTGCTCAACCAAAACAAATCAAATGTAAACACAGAACCAAATTAGAAACAAACCTAAAAGGGGTCGAAAAACGTACAAAGAAACCAAAAACAAAGAACACAAGACTCCAAAACAATTACACAAAACACGAAAACACACTACCTTTACCACAACATCAACAACGATGAACATAAATCAAAAACCCTAAACTAAAAAACACTAAACCCTCACCACAACATCCAGAACGCAACACCACAAATCAAAAACCCAAAACTCAACAACACAAACCAAAAACCCAACAACGCAAAACAAAAACCCAAAAGTCGAACAACACAAAAACCCAAGTACCCTAACAAAAAACCCAAAACCCAACAATGCATTTACCTTCCTACAATGAAGCTGATGTTCGGGACTTTCCATTTCCACCAAACGCTGACAACGGAGAACCAAAAACCAAACGTCACACAGACCAACCAGGGGGCAACCACAAGGGAGGGAAGAACGAAATGAGAGAGAGAGAACGAAATCTGAGACAAAACGCAATGTAACAGGCAAAAAGGTTTATTTGGAATGGAAAATTTTCCAAATTCTATTCATTTTGGTTCACAGATTTAAAAAAAAAAAAAAACCAATGCCAGCTTAACACGTGTGTGTCAGAACTGTGTCAAAAAAGTTGTGTTAAAATAATGGGATCCTATTAATACGTCACTGTCGAGGCCAATTGGAAATAGTGAAAGTCAATATTCTACTCAATTAATTGTACTTATAAATACATGAACACACAAGATCGGATTGCAGTAAACTGAAACTTGAATTGGTTGAAACAATCCAAATAAGAAAAGAGAAGAAGAGTCACAGGCAAAAAGATAGGATAAGATATGCCTTGTCTTTACATCTCCACCAACATTAACTTAGATGGAATCAACATCGATCCAATCTTTTCCCAAGCCAGCACCGCAGTTTCCAAAATCATCGGCAAACCAGAGAAGGTGTGTCACACTTCTTTCCCTTTCTCTTTTGTCACTCCTTTTTTCCAATTAATCTGTTCACAATTCTCAGTCTGCGTGAAAACTCCTTTGGGTTGGCTCAAATTTTAATTTTTGTGCAGTTTTTAGAAATCATTGTAACTCTCAGATCTTTCTAATTTCGATGCAACTCGGTTCTTTTCAGCTTTATACTTTCAACAGCTCAATCTGTCATATAGGATAAGGAATCTGAACTACATGTTTGACAGATTTTTGTTGAATATGCAGAAGTGTTTTTCATTGTTCTGCATACGAGAAATTGCCCCCTTTCTCTTGCATAGTGATTATTGATTGATATTAACCTACTGTTACTAACAAATATCATCGATTTGGCATTAAAATGGTCAATTTAAATTCACTGACTTATTTTTGTTATTCGAAGAGAACAGTAAGACATTTATAAGAAACTAACTGTTGTTGTTGGAAAAGTTAATGAGCTATAGATTTCCATTTTAGAATCTCACTTTTATAATATAAGAGTTATGTTTTAAGGTTTGCAATTGGATATCCTATGATTCAACCAAACTCCAGTGTTTCTGTACCATCTGCATCTCTTTGTTTGAAGTTGAGAGATGGTGAAAATAGATAGAAGTTTGGTTATTATTGTGTCTGCTTCAAGTGGAATAAGGTGAGTCAAACTTGGAAATCTTATGAACATAAACTGTTTTAGAAAATGAAATAAACAAATCCAAATGGGAAATTAAAAAGTTGGTTGAAAAAGACAGGCAAGTTGGGTGGTTCTCAAAGTGTAGGGCAGAGTGCAATGTTTTGGTGTTTTTCGATATTGTTGCAGAATCAGATCACTAGGATATAAAATAATGCAATAGGATATTCACCACTACATAATGCAAACATTGTCATCCTTAAGATAATGAAAGCCCAAGGAATGAGGTTTAAGGAATTAAATAAGAGAAGATAAGATATTAAATGATAGATAATATGAAGTAAAGATCTATAACAAATTTTAATTTTTTTTATTGAGTTTTTAATGTTATTTTTCTAGTCTGTCTTAAAATTAAATTGGTATATGTTGATTTTCATAGAGATAATATAGAAAATCAGTAAAGAATCTTGACTCGTCAATAATATTATGTGGTTATGATTTTTTTTAAAAAAAAAAAATTTATAACTTTTTACAATTGAATGATGCAATTTTTTTTTATATTCTTAATTAATTGATGTTTTTTACTAAACAAATATTAATACGTATTCAAAATAAAATTTCCTTGATTATAAGGATTTACAAATTATGAAGTCTCAATCGATTACTTTAACTTTAAATATATATGGATAATTTTGGAACACTAATACAAATTATTGATTAATTTATTACTTTCAATTAATTAAACTTATTCGTTTAAAAGGGAGCGAATTGGTGGGAAGAGTCTTATAAATAAGAATAAAGGGAATAATTTATTATTAATTGATATTATAAATATATTTACATAAAAATATAGTAAATAGTTGAGATTCCCTTAGATAATATTATACTTGCACTCTTTTCTCCTTTTTTATCCTACAAAAAAATTCTTGAAATTCATGTGGTGAAAAATGCATCTGGAATTATTACAAGGTTATTTGCATTAATATAAAATCGTGGTATGAGATGTGTACCATACTTAAGGCAAATTTTACCTAAAGTGTTTATTTAATGTATTTTTATACCTTTGAAAGAAATATATAGTTCCTTCAAACCAGACTATGACTCTGTACTTTTTATATTTTTCTTAAAATAGATTACAAAATTTGTCTTTTAATTTAGCTACAATGATTAAGGTAAAGACATTAAACGTCATAATATTACAGATTTTTAGAAAAAAAAAAAAAGAAAAGAAAAAGAAAGAAGAAAGAACACTAACTAAACTGAAAAGGTTCCAGCTGAAGAATATCATGGTTTTTATTTTAGCTTTCATATTAACAAAACAATATGGTTTCAGAGTCATTAAAGTTATAAATGTGTGATGAGAAACTGCAATTTGAGCTAGTATAAGAAGTAAATTTAAATACTTTTATAAAAATGAAAAATGTGATAAATAAATAAAAAATAAAAGATAGTGCTTAAATAACATGGATATGTTTCCAATTTGAAGTGTGAAAGAGAAAGAAAGATAGGTTGTAGGGGAATTGTAGTTTGTTGTGTTGTGCTTGTAGTGATTGCACTCACCATAGTGTAACCACATATATCTTTTATTATAAATGGTTATTCAACACCTCACCCATTATCTCTTTGGGACCACCATAGCAACCCTTCTATTATTAGTTTGATATCTTAAAAGTAGGATCTGGTCATTCCAATTTTTACTTCTTTAACAAAAAGATATAAAATCTTAATTTTTATACTAGTTGTCAAACTAATATAAAAATTTTGTCAAATTTTAAAAAACATTAAGATAATAAATTAACGAGTCCTTTACTTTTATATAATGATTTATTGACTTGAATTCATATTTAGATTTTCAACACAAAAGATAAATTTTTTATACAAATTATAATTATACAGACTTTTATACTACTATAAAATGAACATAACTTAGTAATATTATTTCAACTAATTTGATATTTTAATCTAAGAGACATTCTGTTAAATTTTTTTAGATGTATATTGATTAAAAGGCTATGTATGTGCAGTTTGTGATGGTGATATTGAAGGGGTCAGTGCCAATATCTTTTGAGGGAAACAAAGAACCAGCTGCATATGCTGAGATAGTTTCAATGGGAGGCATAAATTCAGAAGTGAAGAAGAAACTGATTTACGACATTGGAACCATATTGCAGTCCAACCTATCTATACCAAGAACACGGTTTTTTCTCAAAGTGTTTGACACAACACTATTTCGACCTAAATCCAACTTGTAATATGCTTAATCTTATTCTCACATACCAAAATACTGTTCTCCGTCATTTCTCTGAGTTTTGCTACTAATATATTTTTATGTGTGATGTTGATTTAGCACTCAATAGGATGAATTTATTAATGTGGTTACTTCCACTTGTCTTTCATTTTTAATTGTCTCACTATAGCCTTTTTTTTTGTGTCGATATATGGTATTTTGTACTAATAAAAGGAAGAAAAAGACAATAAGATTTTAGAACTTTTTAATAAATGAAAGAAAGAAAAATAATAACTCATAAGATTTTTAATAGGTTTTTCATTTTTAAACTATTTTTAAAATTCGTATTTCGTTCTAAACCAAACTGTATATTTAATTTGTCACTATACTTTACCAAAGTCATATAAAATACCTTTTTTAGTAGGATATTTTACTTAATTTTCATAAAATGTGAACTTCAATAATTATATATTTAGTTTAAGAATGAAATTTTTAAAAAAATAGTTTGAAGACGAAAAACGCCCTTAATAAATAAAAAAAATACAAGAAATAGAAAATAAAATAAAGGTTGCGATTAAAATTAAAAAGATGAGAAAAAAGGAAAGTGATTTAGTTAAAAATAAATAAATAAGAACAAAAATTATTGAATTTTTTTTACTATTATTACTATTTTTAAGTTAAATATATTTTTATTTCATTCTTTTAAATCATATTTCATTTTTAAACTAAATTATATATGTATTTCGTTCTTAGATTATAAAACCCTTTCTAGGAAAATTATAGAGATTAAATACATATATAATATAATTTAGAAGAACAATACAATTTTTAAAAATTGTTTTGAAATAAAAAGTATATTTAATCTATTATCTATTATCATCTATAGATACAGTATTTTTTTTTTATCTAGGAATCATCAACATTCACAAAATAATTCTCACATCACACTAGATTATGATTCCTGTTCTGATTTTACTTGGCTACTCACTCACACAAAATAATAGATTGGATAGACCAAGGGTCTGTGTGCGAGGTGTTAGTGATGACATCAATGGTTAGAGATCAAATCGATGATTGAAGTTCAAGGATCGAGTAATTCAGTATGATTGAATTGTTTATGTTAGAGGATTAGGAATCCTATTGTTATTACTACTATGTATGAGGCGTTTGGTTGATATAATCAGAAGGTATGAATCTTGTTGTGTGTTTGATTATGGTTGGTATAATGAGAAGATATGTATCTTGTTTTGTGTTTGATTATGGTTGTTATAATCAGTATGCATGTATCTTGCTGTTATGATTGTTTTATCGGTAGCTTACCCCATTCATGTTTGTGTTTATGTTTGTTATTGAAATTATCGATGATGATCATATAATGTGTTATACGTGAGCAGATAATATTACATATGTTCCAAAGGCTTGATTAACTCGAGAGAGATTAGGGAATAACCTTGAGATTCATTTAAAGCTATTTTGTTTTACAAGTTAAGACAATATAATTCGAGAATTTCCTTCGTTATTTTATTACTCGAAATAATGTAATTGCATAAGGTTTTCTTTAAGTACGTTTTCGCACGATAATCAATTTTGAATTTTACTAATTTTAATAACCCGTGACATCTCAGAAATCGGGGTGTTACATTTGGTATCAGAGCTAGGTTTTTGAAAAACCTTTTAGGACTTTTGAGGAGTGAGCTCGTCTAGCTTTAGTTGTGTTCCTCTAAAGTGTGAAATATTATGTGCCTTGTGTCAACACCCAATTTCGTCCGGATGACTGAATAATAGGATTTTGTTTTTATTTTTTGTCTTATTTTATTTTATTTTTTATTTTATTATTTTATTTTTTAGTTATTATTTGATTTTATTTTATTTTGAAAAAAAAAAAAGAAGAAAAAAAACGGAAAAAGAAAAAAAAAGGTAAATAGTAAAAAATAAACAAAGGGAAAAAGAAAAAAAGAAAAAAAAATAAAAAAAATAAAAGAAATAAAAAATAAAAAATACTATTTCGTTTTACTATTTGCTCCCCCAAATTAAACAATTTTTTGTTTCCTTAACAAAATGGCCCAAAATAATCTCACATTTTTTTACTTCTTCACAACCTATTTTTCTTCTCACACCCCACTCTCCACATCACCCTCCACATCACCTTCCACATCATCTATTTTTTTTCATTTACTTTTTCCACCTCATTTTCATATTAATTTTAATATACCAACTTTTCTAATAATTCCACTTATATTTTTTATCATATCTTCTCCACCAACTTTTTTATAATATTTCTTTCACTTTTTTTCCACATTAACTTTTACTATTCATTATATTTTATTCTTCCCACCAACTTTTTATATTATTTCCTTCACTTAATTTTCACACTAACTTTTAATATTTACTATATTTTATTTCATCTACTTTCTCCACCAACTTTTTATATTATTTCTTTCACATATTTTCCACATTAACTTTTTTCCATTCATCTTTTTATTATATTTTATTTCACATAATTTCTCCACCAACTTTTTATATTATTTTCTTCACTTAATTTCCACATTAACTTTTACTATTTACTATATTTTATTTCATCTACTTTCTCCACCAACTTTTTATATTATTTCTTTCACATATTTTCCACATTAACTTTTTTCTATTCATCTTTTTATTATATTTTATTTCACATAATTTCTCCACCAACTTTTTATATTATTTCTTTAACTTATTTTCCACATCAACTTTTACTATTTATTATATTTTATTTTACCTAATTTCTCCACCAAATTTTTATATTATTTCTTTTACTTATTTTTCCACATTAACTTTCCACTCACTTTTTTTAAAAAATTATATTTTATTTAACACTTCTTCATCCTTAACTCTATAAATACCCACATTCTCTTCACTTCATTATTACACACACTTACTTACACATTTCCATAATATCCATTTTTCTTCTCTCTCTCTCTCTCTCACACACACACAACACACACACACACACACACACATACACACACACATACAAACCTACACACTTACTTATATACACAAAATCTCTTCATCCAAAAACTCTTCTTCATTTTTCTCTCACACATTTCCATCAAATCTCATATCAAATTTCTACTCCAAGTTCATCTTCTTTACTTCTCATCTACCTCTTCTCATAACTTGTTGCAATTAAAGTTTTCCTCCATCATTCAAACCTTCAATAAGGTACAAATATTCTTCTTATCCTATTATGCATTTTGATAATTTTTTTTAGTTTATAAATTTATTTTATTTTTCTACTACATTTATTTTATTTTATGTTTTTTACATTTTTGTTTCATAGACCTTTCAACTTATCTCTCTTTCCTAAAATAGAAAAAAAAAACCAAAAAAAATACAAAACTAAAAAACCACAAAAATAATTTTCCACTCGTTTTATATAATTCAAAAATACCAAAAAAAATCATAAAATCTTCAAAATAAAAATATCAACTCTTTTTCAAATCGTTTTTTCTTTTTTGGACCCTCTGCTTCGCAATGGTCAAATTTTAATTTTTTGTTATCGACCCTCTGCATGGCAATGGTCACATTTTAATTTTTTGCAATATCATCAAAATCTTAGCCAGAACTACATTATCCTTTATTCTCCATCAAAAGTGGAGATACATAGGAGCAAGACAACTCCTTGTCAGATTCACTTCCCAAAAATCCAAATATTTTCAAATACGATTTCCTCAATAATTTCACATAAAAAATACAAAAAATATTTTTGTTTTCTTTAGAATTTTATTTTTAGGGGAAATTAAACATTTTGCAAACCACATCAAATTCGCGTATTTAATTAAAGGTACTGCCTTAGGGCAGGCGTTGTGGGGTGCTAATACCTTCCCTACACGTAACCGACTCCCGAACCTGAATTTCGGTTTTCGCAGACCTTGCCTTATTTTATGGTTTTTCCGTAGTTTTCCAGAATAAACTATGGTGGCGACTCCAAAACTTCTTTTTCAAAATTCGTTAGTTCTTTTTTTGGATCGTCGTAGTCCCGTTGCGATTCCGGTTGCGACGAATGGCGACTCCACTGGGAAGCTAGAGAGTTAGGCCATTTAATTAAATACTCAAATTCGATGTGGTTTTGCTTTGTGTTTTTCTACCCCCTTTTCTTTATCTTTGTTTGATATTTAGAATAATTGCATGTGAGTTTTGTTGCTTGTTCTTTATGTTTGAAATAATTGTTGGATATTGGACCCTAGGATAGATGACATGTTTATATCTGCCTGGGAATTTTTCTGGTTGTTTTGCAGGTGAGGGTTTGGGTTGCATTTACATTCTCCCTTCACACACACATTTTATGCATCTATTGAGTGGGGCCCTATACCCGGGTCTGAGCGTAACTTAGAATTAGAGGAGTTGTGTAGCGGTGCCACTTAGGCCATACTGCCTATTTGGCTATCGTGAGAACCCTAGCTAGAGTCTGTTCTCTCCATTTGTGTCTTCACACATAGTTGATTACTCGACTGTTGTGGAGATGCTGTGGAGGGGGCCATAGCTCTAGTGACCATTGATCTCTAGGTTCAGGAAACCATCCTTGTGAGGTTGCATATACTTGACCTTGAATCTAAAATGTTGAACCTTTGCTAGGGCATAAAGGGGGATGTGTGCAGCTTTATAATCCTTATCTTTTGCTTAATAAAATCAAGCACAGCCAAATTGAAAAAACAAAAAAAATGAAGGCAATTTTGAGTCATTTGTTTTTCTTGCAATCGTCAAACTCTTATTTTTCAAAAATAAAAAAAGAATAAACAAAAACAAAATTCGCAATGTCAGACTTTTCCAAGGTCACATGTCTAACCAAAAATAACAATTTGACATTTTTCTCAAGACGTTTGTGCGCATGTCGCTTGAAAACCTTCACCCCTCACTTCTCCCAAAATAAAGGATCTTTCTCCAACAAACATTGTCACTGCCCTCAATACCAAAGTAAACCTTTGCATTGGGGCAGACTGGCTTGGCCAAAAGTTTTCTCAAACTTGCGCTAGTAGGGTGATCCCCGAATCCATTGAGACGAAAAAAGAGAGGAATAAATAAAAAACAAAAACAAAAACAATAAAAAAGAAGCAGTTCACTAGATTGAAAACCTAAAAGGACGGTCTAGAAAAGAAAAAAAAAAGAAAAAAAGGACTCATGTTGAGGTCATCCAGTCGCAGAATTAATCTTTTGAAAATAAAGCAATCAAAATTTGAAATGATGTGTGGCCTTCTTTCCTTTATCTAAAAAGCAAAAATATATTCATTGTCACCCCATTTGAGCCAAAAATAAATTCTTTTTCAAACATTTTCCCAAGCAAGGATTATCATCAGGTAGGAGTCAATTTAATGTGTAAAGAGCACTCAATGATTAAATGAAAAAGATTCATCAAGAAAAATAACAACAAAAAAGAACAAAAGAAATCATAAAGTGATGTTAAACAAATGGAAGATAATCAAAGCTCAAGAAAAAAAAAGCAAAGTGCTCAAAAAATCAAATAGTTGATGCAATGCCTAGCTGATAACCCTTGTTTCAAAACAAATATAACCAACAAACATTCATTTGGGCCTTTATATCCTTTCTTTCAATACCTTTAGCACCCGGCCACGTTACAAGCCTAATAAAGTCCACACAGATTGAATAGTGATTGCTCAATTTTTTATAAAGTTTAACTTTGCGATAAGGCGACTTTCACAGTGTCGTAAAAAAAAGAAGAGAGAAAAAGGTAATGTCTCAGGAAGAGGATTTCCCTACCATCTAACCAAAAACATGCAAAAGAAAATCAAACCAGTTGGGGCCATCCTTTTAGCCAATCCTTTTCATTCCCACTACCTCTTCTAAACAAAACCCTATGCCAAAGAAAAAACTGGGGCAACTTTGTGGATTTCACCATGTGTGTTTGCCCTAAAATTCATCGACCCATAATCTCAAGACTAGGGCATTTTTACGGATCTCCCTTGAATTTTCACCTTAATTTTCATGGATCCAAACCCTAGCTCATTTTTCCAAACACCAGACCCGGGAAAAATTTTGGTGTATCGTGTTTGTCTTGACACTCACATATTACATTTCCTTTGAGGATTGTAATGCCCACGTACCTATCCCAGCAAAAAAAATAAACAACTCTCATTCTCTTCAAAACCATCCTCTTGCCAATAAACTCAAGCATGTGTGCACTGATGTCAAGAAATAGAAAGTCAAACACATAATCATATTTGACATTACACCTCGAATATATGACATGTGTCACTTTCACAAAACCTTGAAAATAAAGACCAGTTTGATGATTGCAATTAAGACATTTGACTTAAAAAAAAACACAAAATTCAAAATTCAAAAAAACAAATTTCAAAAAAAAAATCAATCACAAAAATCAAAATCCAAAATCAAAACCAATCAATTTTAAATTTCCGCCATTAGTGTTCAAGTCCTCTACTCGGCAATGATCGAACCCAATATTCTCATTTTTTCTTTCTCTTCTCATGTTCATTTCAATCATAAAAAAAAAACAAAGCAAATTTTTTTTTTATCAATCCATCAAAAGAAAATCTTTCGGATCGAAACCCTCTTCGTTCATATGAATGGTTATCGAATCCTTCTTCAAAAACATACTAAAAGAGTAGCATCAAGATTTTGACACATTGTACTCAGAGTTTCAACGCCTCGATATCTTTTCAAAAAATAAATTAAAAAAAATCAAAAAATCAAAAATCAAATTTCTATCAAAATTAAAAAAAAAAATTCAAATTTCAAGAATTTTCAAAGTTTGAAAGCCCAGCTTTATCTGACACCTTTAGTTTTTCCGTGTTATCGGCCCTCTGCTTGGCAATGGTCGGATTTAAATTTCTGTTCTGTGAGTTTGACCCTCTGCGAGGCAATGGTCAAATCCAGGTTTTAATTTTCTGTTATCGGCCCTCTGCTTGGCAATGGTCGGATTTAAATTTCTGTTCTGTGAGTTTGGTCCTCTGTGAGGCAATGGTCAAATCCAGGTTTTGGTTTTCTGTTATCGGCCTTCTGCTTGGCAATGGTCGGATTTAAATTTCTGTTCTGTGAGTTTGGCCCTCTGCGAGGCAATGGTCAATCCAGGTTTTTGTTTTCTGTTATCGGCCCTCTGCTTGGCAATGGTCGGATTTAAATTTCTGTTCTGTGAGTTTGGCCCTCTGCGAGGCAATGGTCAAATCCAGGTTTTTGTTTTCTGTTATCGACCCTCTGCTTGGCAATGGTCGGATTTAAATTTCTGTTCTGGGAGTTTGGCCCTCTGCGAGGCAATGGTCAAATCCAGGTTTTAGTTTTCTGTTATCGGCCCTCTGCTTGGCAATGGTCAGATTTAAATTTCTGTTCTGTGAGTTTGGCCCTCTGCGAGGCAATGGTCAAATCCAGGTTTTAATTTTCTGTTATCGGCCCTCTGCTTGGCAATGGTCGGATTTATATTGTTGTTATGTGAATTTGGCCCTCTGTGAGGCAATGGTCAAATCCAGGTTTTAGTTGTTTGTTATCGGCCCTCTGCTTGGCATTGGTCGGATTTAAATTTTTGTTCCGTGAGTTTGGCCTTCTGCGAGGCAATGGTCAAATCCAGGTTTTAGTTTTCTGTTATCGGCCCTCTGCTTGGCAATGGTCGGATTTAAATTTCTGTTCTAGGAGTTTGGCCCTCTGCAAGGCAATGGTCAAATCCATGTTTTAGGTATCTGTTATCGGCCCTCTGCTAGGCAATGATCGAACTCTCTTTGTTGCATCATGGTGCTTTTCATTGATTTTTTTTGTTATCATATCTACGTGGATTGGCTTTTATTTTTGCTTTTCTCTTTTGAAACTCACACGAAATTAGTGTTTCTATCTTTACTTAACTTTACTCAGATAATACAATATCAAATTTTCATATTATCCAGTAAATCTAAGTAAAGAGGGGCAGTTGTCAACACCTAATTTCGTCCGGATGACTAAATAATAGGATTTTGTTTTTGTTTTTTGTCTTATTTTATTTTATTTTTTATTTTATTATTTTAATTTTTAGTTATTATTTAATTTTATTTTATTTTGAAAAAAAAGAAGAAAAAAAACGAAAAAAGAAAAAAAAGAAAAAAAAAACGTAAATAGTAAAAAATAAACAAAGGGAAAAAGAAAAAAAGAAAATAAAAAAAATAAAAAAAAAAATAAAAAATAAAAAATAAAAAATACTATTTCGTTTTACTATTTGCACTCCCAAATTAAATAATTTTTTTTTCCTTAACTCAATGGCCCAAAATAATCTCACCTTTTTTTACTTCTTCACCACCTATTTTTCTTCTCACACCCCACTCTCCACATCACCCTCCACATCACCTTCCACATCATCTATTTTCTTCATTTACTTTTTCCACCTCATTTTCATATTAATTTTAATATACCAACTTTTCTAATAATTCCACTTATATTTTTTATTATATCTTCTCCACCAACTTTTTTATAATATTTCTTTCACTTATTTTCCACATTAACTTTTATTATTCATTATATTTTATTCTTCCCACCAACTTTTTATATTATTTCCTTCACTTAATTTCCACACTAACTTTTACTATTTACTATATTTTATTTCATCTACTTTCTCCACCAACTTTTTATATTATTTCTTTCACATATTTTCCACATTAACTTTTTTCCATTCATCTTTTTATTATATTTTATTTCACATAATTTCTCCACCAACTTTTTATATTATTTCTTTAACTTATTTTCCACATCAACTTTTACTATTTATTATATTTTATTTTACCTAATTTCAACACCAAATGTTTATATTATTTCTTTTACTTATTTTTCCACATTAACTTTTTCTATTTTTCCACTCACTTTTTTTAAAAAATTATATTTTATTTAACACTTCTTCATCCTTAACTCTATAAATACCCACATTCTCTTCACTTCATTTTTACACACACTTACTTACACATTTCCATAATATCCATTTTTCTTCTCTCTCTCTCACACAACACACACACACATACACACACACCTTCACACTTACTTACATACACAAAATCTCTTCATCCCAAAACTCTTCATTTTTCTCTCACACCTTTCCATCAAATCTCATATCAAATTTCTACTCCAAGTTCATCTTCTTTACTTCTCATCTACCTCTTCTCATAACTTGTTGCAATTAAAGTTTTCCTCCATCATTCAAACCTTCAATAAGGTACAAATATTCTTCTTATCCTATTATGCATTTTGATAATTTTTTTTAGTTTATAAATTTATTTTATTTTTCTACTACATTTATTTTATTTTATGTTTTTTACATTTTTGTTTCATAGACCTTTCAACTTATCTCTCTTTCCTAAAATAGAAAAAAAAAACCAAAAAAAATACAAAACTAAAAAACCACAAAAATAATTTTCCACTCGTTTTATATAATTCAAAAATACCAAAAAAATCATAAAATCTTCAAAATAAAAATATCAACTCTTTTTCAAATCGTTTTTTATTTTTTGGACCCTCTGCTTGGCAATGGTCAAATTTTAATTTTCTGTTATCGACCCTCTGCATGGCAATTGTCACATTTTAATTTTTTGCAATATCATCAAAATCTTAGCCAGAACTACGTTATCCTTGATTCTCCATCAAAAGTGGAGATACGTAGGAGCAAGGCAAGTCCTTGTCAGGTTCACTTCCCAAAAATCCAAATATTTTCAAATACGATTTCCTCAATAATTTAACATAAAAAATACAAAAAAATATTTTTGTTTTCTTTAGAATTTTATTTTTAAGGAAAATTAAACATTTTGCAAACCACATCAAATTCGCGTATTTAATTAAAGGTACTGCCTTAGGACAGGCGTTGTGGGGTGCTAATACCTTCCCTACACGTAATCGACTCCCGAACCCGAATTTCGGTTTTCGCAGACCTTGCCTTATTTTATGGTTTTTCCGTAGTTTTCCAGAATAAACTATGGTGGCGACTCCAAAACTTCTTTTTCAAAATTCGTTAGTTCTTCTTTTTTTGGATTGTCGTCGTCCCGTTGTGATTCCGGTTGCGACACCTTGTATTTTGATTGTCGTGGTATTTGGTTTTGTTGTGTAACCTTGTAACTTATTGTATGTTGTTTGCAAGGTTTAGCTTTAGTTTTCACAATGATTTTTTTGGTCATTACCAAGTGGTAGGGTTGTATATGGGATAATAGAACTTGCTGATTTTGGTTCTATGATGGTTTAAAGTAGGGTATATTTCACTAAAATAATTTAGAAAGCGTGAGTGATATTGTTAAGACTTTGGCAAGCATACCAAATCATTACAAGTAGTAAACTGGTAAGACCAGATATTGTTTCCCAAGAGACTCGGTTACTACTCTACTAACGTATAATTACTAACTAATTTAGCTAAAGAATGGTTCCCTTTAATTTGAATTTAGTGCAATGAAAATAAAAGTAATTCATAAGTAAAGGTTTGAACTAATTGACGCTAAAACACTTGAAAATGAGATGATTGATGAATATATATGGAATGGATATGTTGGAGAATGATTTCAACTATTATACTCCTATGCAAATGCACAATCACTACTTCTTCAATTAGCTTGCTCTTGTAACTTACTAAGTTACTTAAACCTAATCCCTTGGTGAGAAAGTCTAGATTCACTTGTTAAATCCCAATCCCTTGGCAACCTAACAAGTTCACCCACATTAAGAAAAGAAGTTTAAGACAACTAAAGGTCCTAGCTTTATCCCTAGACACTATTTCCTTTAGGTGTTTAGTTCATTTCAAGGTTCGCCTAACATTTCCCAACATTAAACAAACCCTAGAATCATGCTATGGTTGATCGAGTCACAACAAGCTTTAAGCAAAGAACATAAACACTAGCAAGTAATGAAGTAAGCATATATTCATTCAAAACAAGTGTATTTACAATGGAGTTTCTTAGTTTACATCATTCCCCCAACAAAAAGAATTTAGCTCTCCATAGTCATGGAGAGCTTGAGCTTACAATGGAAGAAAATGGGGTAGAAGGAGACCCAAGGAGGAAGAAGTGGGTGTTCCCACAACCCAAGACTTGCTCCCAGAGGTCCAAAATGATGTTTCAGAGCTTCAGCCGCCAAGAAGTTACAACCCTCGAAAACTGTGTGCCTTTTATAGGTCTAGGTTGCCAAGTCAGCAAAAAGTCGCGTCCAGCGCCCTTTCTGGGGCACCCAGGTGCTTACAATTAAGCTCCAACAGCGAATCCAGGGGCGCCCAGCGCCCTCTGGGGTGCCCAGGCACAATCAATTAGGGGAAACAGTGAACTGAAGGGCGCTGGGCGCCCTTTCGGGGCGCTTGGGCGTGGGCGAATGGGTAAAACTATGAATTGAAGGGCGCCTGGGCGCCACTTGTGCAGGAAAACATCTTCAAAACTTCATCTTCTAAGCTCTTCCTTAGTTCTCCACTCTTGATGGCTTGAATGTCCTTCCAAAGCACACAAAGTTCCTACAAAATTTGAGGAATTAGTGATGAAAATTGACGTGTGTAACCTAAGCTAAATTTATTCATAAAGTTAGATTAAAAGGAGGATTAAGCGTATTTCAAGCTTCAAGAAAGTTGATTTGGTAAGAAAATTACACCGTAGATAATGGTAAGAATTATCGTTATCAGATATGAACTGGTAAATCTTGTTCGAGTTTGATATTTGAGAGTTTGAATATGGTAATTGTGAAATAAATTGATGAATCCCAAGGTGATTCCCTATCCTCTCTTGAGTCAATCACGTCTCTAGAACATTTGTAATATTATCTGCTCACTATAACGCATTATACAATCATCATCGATAATTTCATTAACAAACACAAACACAAACCATATGGGGTAAGCTACCGGTAAGGCAATCATAACAATATTCATATATATTGATTATATCCACCATACTTAATCACACAACAAGATACAAACCTTTTGATTATATCAACCATAATCAAACACCCCATACACATAAGTAATTAGAACAAGATTCCTAATCCTCAAAACATAACAAATCAAATATATCTGAATACTCAATACTTTATCCTCGATTTTCACTAACATCACACACACTTAAACTAATAGTCTATGCTCATAGTAGCACCTATGCCAACTATACCATCTTATACCATTACTACCAACATATTATTTCCCTGATGCTCTATCATCATCATACTATCAACATGTGTACCTCCATCATGACTAACCCCATCATGATAACCACCATGAACCTCATTAGATACCATAACACCATTGTGGAAAGAATAAGTCACACTCTTGTACCCTACCTCACACACTTGTACCCTACCTCACCGATTGTAGTCGCTCCTATTGTCCAATATGTAGCCTCCCCTACAGATATGTTCGATTAGTTCTGCAATCCAGCTAAGGAACATGCATTTCTACCTCACAAGGACAAGGAAACCACCATCACCCTCACATAAGGAGGGTTCAATACCCAAACAACCAAAACATATCTGAAGAAAAAAACCAGGATTTACTAACTTCCCTCCTTACGATTTGAACCCACATCCATTTAATCCTAGACAAATATCTCTACCAACAAGCCAACACATTACATTAGTAATAATACACATCACAAATTCAAAAAATATATAATAACATGTTTTGCACTTATAAAAATAAAAAATTAAATGAATAACATAGAATCGATGCTCTAGCCAAGGCTTAAAACATGTGACCACTTGACCCAATAAAGAGTTCTCACCAATTAAGTTACACCGAAAAACATGAAAGTTCCATAAAAACATACTCAAGTCTCATTATAATATTATTTTTAAATTTTAGATTTTCTTAGATCTTACAAAACTTGATTAATATCAAATCTATTTATAATTAAACTTTTTATAACAAAATAATTGAGTGTCAGTTATTAAAACTACTTGAACTATTTTCCTAGTCTTTAAAAATGTCATAATATAGTAATAAATAATAATAATAATAAGACTGATAATAATGTATCATGATAATTCGGATTGTTTCAATTTGTTTGACTTTTATTGGTTATATGAAAACATGTTTTTTTAGAATATTTTTATGGTATACAATTAAAAGAATAAGAGACAATTTTGTAACATGAAGAAAACAATAATTTTAAATGACATTATTTATTTTATGTTACTTTAAATGTGTTCTAAACGATAGTATTATACCTATCCTATATCTATTAAGGAAAAAATTATCTTAACACTTTACTTTTTCCTTTTGTAGCTATTTAATTAAAATATAATTTAAATGATTGAATAAAAAATAATATACATTTGAGCTTATGTCTACTTATCAGCTCAATCAAGAAATTCAAAGTTAGATTCCAAGTTTATAAAAGCTCCAAGGTATTAGCAGGATTTTTGGTTATTAAACGAGTTTTAAAAATACTTATATTTCTATGCATCTAAAATAATGGTTGTTTGTCTTATAGTATGACATTAATATCAAAAGATATTTTCCTTAACCAAAATTCAGATCATTTATTTAGTTAGGATTGTACTATTCGAATGGTAATTCCTAGTGTGATTCCTCTTTAATAACCATCTGTCATTATTAACATGTCCATGAGAAGGAAAACCTCTCTGTTTCTAGCATTGATATTTAAGTTAAGTTTATGGTTGAACAATGACTTCACCCTATGAATTCCATAAAGCTTAAGGATTCTTAGTGCACTAAATTCATAGCTTGGATTAAAGCTCAATATATACGACACAGTATTAGGATTTCACTAGAAAAAGGACATGTTCTTTTGTGACGTGTTTTATGATCACAAACAATGCAATCTGTTTCATAATTTTTTTCAAACACTAAAAACAAAACTACATGAATCTCAACGAACCAACGGAACTCTTATGTACCTACCTCTATACCATAATGTTCATTAATGGATTGAGATGTGAATTCAACTTTGGTCAAGACCATTGTGTTTCTGAATATCGACAGCAGATTGTTTACTTAGGCAGACCGTGAAACGTAAGGTGCAGAGATAATATAGCAGAGAACAATAATTGAAGTGATGTCTTGTTATTCATTCTACATCAAAATATCAAATTATAAGCAGGAAGCGGACCTCATTCTTCCACGCTCACCTTTATTGTCTAAACAGTCTCATTGTAACATAGGATTGTATTTTGTCTTATCAACTATTCATGTCTTTAACCGTATAAAATACTTTTAGGACTTCTTTGCAAAATGGAAAAATTGGAATCCAGTAATTTATGTCAATTTAGTTCCTCATCATGGTTAGGTACATCATCTTAGCTTTAACCCACTAGTGGGGAACAAAAAGAAGAATCTTTAGAAATGAAGAGCCTTGTCTTTTAGAAAAGATAAAATATTCACCACCACTACTTTAAGCTAAGAGTTAAACTGAAGAATGTTGAAGCATGCCAAATCTCCTCGTAAAAGTCCACCTTATCAAGAACCAACCCAACTTTTGCTCCTAGTTCATTTCCTTAGCGTTTCTACTCTGATCATCAGTTTTTTGTTCCTGAAATCATGGCATTAGCCGTGGTAGGTGGTGCTCTTCTCTCTGCTTTCCTTGACGTTCTTTTTGACAGGCTAGCTTCCCCTGAGCTTGTCAGCCTAATCCGTGGAAAGAAGCCTGACAAGTTGCTTCAAAAGGTGGAGAACCAGCTGATAGTCCTTAGAGTTGTGCTTGCCGATGCTGAGAATCGACAAATCACAGACTTCAATGTCAAGAAGTGGCTCGATGTTCTCAGAGATATTGTCTATGAGGTTGATGACTTGCTTGATGAAGTTTCTACTAAAGCTACTACTCGAAAGGAGGTAAGCAATTCCTTTTCTCACATTTTCAATATGAAAAGGATTGTTAGTATTAATAAGTTGGAAGACATAGCTGAAAGATTAGATGACATCTTAAAACAAAAGGAGAGTCTTAATTTGAAGGAGATTCCAGTGGAAAGCAACCAGCCAAGGAAAAATCAGCCAACATCTTTGGAAGACAGATATGGTATGTACGGTAGGGATAAAGACAAGGATACCATAATGAAGTTGGTATCGGAGGATAACACTGTTGGTCAAGAAGTGTCCGTGATCCCCATTATAGGCATGGGTGGGGTTGGAAAAACCACTTTGGCCCGATCTGTCTACAACGATGGAAAATTGAAGCAGATATTTGATCTAATGATATGGGTTTGTGTTTCTGAAATATTTGATAATGTGAAGGTCACAAAAGCTATGATAGAGGAAATTACCAAGATGGCTTGTAATTTGAATGATTTAAATTTACTTCAACTTGAATTGATGGACAAGCTCAAAGGTAAAAGATTCTTGATTGTTTTGGATGATGTTTGGATTGAAGACTGTGATAGTTGGAATAGTCTTACAAAACCATTCCTAAGTGGGATTAGGGGAAGTAAAATTCTCGTGACAACCCGCAACGAAAGTGTAGCGGCTGTAGTCCCTTTTGATGTTGTTAAACTATATCATCTAAACCAATTGTCAAATGAAGATTGTTGGTTGGTGTTTGCAAATCATGCATTTCCTCTTTCAGAAGATAGTGAAAATAGAGGAACTCTAGAAAAGATTGGAAAGGAGATTGTTAAAAAGTGTAATGGGTTGCCTTTAGCTGCACAGTCACTTGGAGGAATGTTAAGAAGAAAACACGCTATTAGGGATTGGAATAATGTACTTCAAAGTGACATTTGGGAACTTCCTGAAAGTCAGTGTAAAATTATTCCAGCACTCAGAATCAGTTATAGTCATCTCCCTCCACATTTAAAACGATGTTTTGTATATTGCTCACTATACCCCAAGGATTACGAATTTCAAAAGAATGAACTGATCCTGCTGTGGATGGCCGAAGATCTTTTAAAAGCACCAAGAAAAGAAAAGAGTTTAGAAGAAGTTGGTGAGGAGTATTTTGATGATTTGGTTTCAAGATCGTTTTTTCAATGTTCAAGTAGAACTAGGGGCCTTTATTTTGTGATGCATGACCTCATGCATGATCTAGCAACATTCCTCGGTGGGGAATTCTATTTTAGAACAAATGAACTTGGAAAAGAAACCAAAATTGATACAAAGACTCGTCATTTGTCTTTTGCAAGATTCAGTGATCCTGTCTCCCATATTGATGTTTTTGAGACAGTCAAGTTTCCGAGAACTTTCTTGCAGATCAAAAATGAAGATTCTCCATTCAACAACCAAAAGGCACCACGTATTATAGTGTCGATGCTTAAGTACTTGAGAGTTTTAAAATTTAGTGACTACCAAAGTGAGTTTGTTCTGCCTGATTCAATCGGTGAATTGATCCATTTGCGTTACTTAAATCTCAGTCATTCATCTATAGCAATGCTGCCAGAGTCATTGTGTAATCTGTACAATCTACAAACTTTGAAGTTGATTTCTTGCTTTAATCTGACTAAGTTACCTAGAGATATGCAAAATCTTGTAAACTTGCGTCATCTACAAATTTTTTGGACTCCCATAAACGAAATGCCTAAAAGAATGGGGAAACTAAATCAGTTACGCTACTTGGATCGCTATGTTGTGGGAAAGCATAAAGAGAATAGCATCAAAGAACTGGGAGGACTTCCAAATCTCCATGGTTGGTTTTGTATTGAGAAATTAGAGAATGTTACCAAAGGTGAAGAAGCACTGGAGGCCAGGATAATGGATAAGAAACACATTACCAGTTTATGGTTGGAATGGTCTGAACGTAACAATGATATCATCGACTTTCAAATTGAATTAGATGCACTGGGCAAGTTACAACCTCATCAAGACCTGAAATCGCTAAAAATAAGCTGTTATAGAGGAACAAGATTTCCAGAATGGGTGGGACATTTTTATTATCAAAAGCTAACTAGTATACGTTTACATCATTGTAACAACTGTTGCATGCTTCCTTCACTTGGACAGCTACCGTCTCTCCGTAACCTTTATATTTCAAACATGAATTCGTTGAAGACTATTGATGCAGGCTTTTATAAGAAGGATGATTGTTCATCAGTGTCGCCCTTTCCATCCCTTGAATCTCTAGACATTTCTAATATGCCTTGCTGGGAGGTGTGGAATACTTTTGATTCAGAAGCTTTTCCTGTGCTTAAGAATCTTTTTATACAAGATTGTCCCAAACTAAAGGGAGATCTGCCAAATCACCTTCCTGCTCTGCAAAAACTTTGGATTAGAAATTGCGAGCTTCTTGTTTCATCTATCCATGGGCCTCCCACCCTCCTAGAATTAAACATACAGAACATCAACAAAATAGCATTTCATGAGTTTCCTCTTTTGGTGGAAAAAATAATAGTAGAAGGAGGCCCAATGGTGGAGTCCATGGTGGAGGTCATCTCTAACATCCAACCTACTTGCCTGCAATATTTGATGTTAGAAAATTGTTCGTCAGCCATATCTTTTAGAGGTGGTCGTCTTCCTCCGTCTTTGAAAACTCTTGTTATCAGAGATATAAACAAACTAAAATTCCCATTGCAACACAAACACGAATTACTGGAATCACTTTCAATAAATAATAGTTGTGATTGGCTCACGTCTCTTCCATTGTCTATCTTCCCAAATCTCACTCGTCTTTATATTACAAACTGTGAAAATGTGGAATCAGTTTCGGTCTCAGGGTCAGAGATGTCGAAGGGACTGAACTCTTTTGAAATTGGCAACTGTCCCAACTTTGTATCAGTTCCGGGAGAAGGATTGTGTATGCCCAATTTGACTAGCTTCATTGTTTATAATTGTGACAAGTTGAAGTCGTTGCCCGATCAGATGGGAACTCTTGTCTCAAAGATGGAATATCTTGAAATATCAAACTGTCAACAAATTGAGTCATTCCCTGGGGGAGGTATGCCACCTAACTTGAGAAGAGTTGAGATCAGAAATTGTGAGAAACTATTGAGGGGCCTAGGATGGAAATCGATGGACATGGTTACCTCTCTCAGTATGTGGGGTCCATGTGATGGCATCAAATCCTTCCCAAAAGAGAGTTTGCTGCCGCCCTCCCTTGTGTCTCTGAAACTAGGTGATTTTTCTAGTCTGGAAACCTTGGATTGCAAGGGCCTTCTTCATCTCATATCACTCCAACAATTATACATTGAAAGGTGTCAAAAACTGGAGAATATTGCGGGAGAAAAGCTGCCTCTCTCTCTAATAAAATTAATGATATCTGAATGTCCCTTGCTGAAACAACGATGCCACAAAAAGGACCGTCAAATTTGGAATAAAATTTGCCATGTCCGTGGGATAAAGATTGACGGTAGATGGATTTAACGAGCATGGATGATGAGAAGGTAATTCTCCTTCTTTCACTTACGTCATCAACATCTACCCATGAAAAACTATCTTTGTGTCAAAGATATCTTTGATTTCTTGTGTTTCCCTTTCAAATTTAACTTAATAATTGCATTCAACATTATTAGAATTGCAAAAGTAAACGAAACCTAATATTTGTACATATTTTATTTACCGAGTAGAAACGGCAGTGTCAGGAGTATTGCACCGGAAAAAACGCATGCAGGCACTAAGTCATGAGGGCTGGGATAGGTAATAACTATGAAAGTCACAGGGATCATCCCAGCGTCACAGCTCCTATTTTGCATATAACACCCAGGTATGTTGAACCATAATTGAAAAATTATGGCATGCTTCACACTATTGCTCTACTATCTGTTACAACATATTTGAAATTTTACCATTTTTTTATGAATATTGTGTTCCACCAAACTATATACTTCCCATTCTGTGATTATCTTTTTGAAATGGATTTAGAACTAATTCTAAGGTGAGATTTATAGTTATGTATAACCTTAGATACCATTTTGAAAAGTCGGAACTTTTTTTCACTCCATTATGTAATAAGGTGATATTTATACCAATTTATATATTATAAATAGTAACGTAGATCTCGAATACTATCTCAAATGTGTATACTGAGTGAAATCCATTTTTGACTGAATCTTGTTGCCAGTGTTCAAAAAGAAATTGAAGAAGAAGAGGAATCACCATTTTCAGAAAGCTTATGGTACTCAATATGAGAGTGGAGGTGGTGGTTTAATCAGAATTTCATCAAATTCACTTAGAAACAAACATCAAACTTCCAGAAGAAACGGTTGGAACCCTTGCAATTCAGGTTTATTTGAAGGGACTGAGTCATTTTTTATGATTACAACATTGTTGGGTTTACGACAGGATGTATGTTTGGTTTCCCGTTTGCAAGACACCAAACAGAAGTTCATGGTTTTAGGTACTGAAAACAGAGAACACACTGCACTATTGAAGGATTTAAAAACTTGACAATTTTCAGTACGGACAAATACTTGTCTTTCGTTGGCTTTGCTGTTACCTTACAGGAAAAGTAAAAAGCATTGCTCCTAATGTCATACCAAAACAAAGAGATGAATTTCTCATTATTTAGTGTTATTATACCTCAAGGCAAAATATTTGAAAAACAAAAGAAGAAACTTGAAGTTGAATGCATACAAGTTACAGCTAAAGATGCATCAATAACATATATTACAATATTGAAGAATAAATAACCGATTTTGGATTTAACATAAAAACTGGAATTCTCATGAACCTTAGAAGGAAATTCATTAGTGAAATGAAGAAAATATTATAGGAGACATACAACACTTCCAAAAGCATGCGTACAGAGAAGTGTTAATATATGTGTTGAACTGTACTCTTTAAGACTCATTGTTAAGAATTAAGAATAGAAAAGCTTTTACCTATAATCTTATAACCATAATATCATGTTATATGGCTTCCTACATTTTGTCTGTCTTTTTCTATTTTTTTTCATAGAGAACATTTTTTATGAAATAATAAAATAGATATTAAATAAGAATACTATACAATCCACTTTCTTAGACAATATTTTTTTATGAAATAATCAAATACCATATCACTTACAAATTTACTATTGAAATATATAATATTTCTAGACACATGTGCATAAATAAATTTTTTTGGTACTATAACGATGAACTATAAAATAGGAGCATATCCAAATTTATAGTTTATCAAAGTTGTCATGTAGTCTAGTTTTTTAAACTGATAATGCAAGGAGGTAATATGACACATTATAAAATAAACACGATCATTCTGTTAAGTTCCATATGTATTTAACCGTGATAATTAACAAAATTATCAAACACTAGAAGCAAAAGGATTTAAAGCACACTTATCCAACTGTCATGACAACAACTATCGACCCCTAGCGACGCCCGTAGGACAATTCTTCTCGAACTTTTTTCAAGACTAGCCCATCTCGATCTTCTAAATCGGTTAGATGATCTTTACCTACTTCTATTGTCAGATGGTCTCGATCTTCCGTGTAGGTCGACACATCTACACCTTCATCCCAACTAGCTTGTCCCAAGCCATTTTGTCATAACCTATGGTCTGAGACAAGTCGTCTCGACTTTCAACTCAGGCGGACCTATCTTGTCTTTCAGCCTAAGTCAGCTTGTCTTGACCTTTGGTCTAATTTGGCTCTTTTTTAGACCTTCAACTAGGGTTGTCTATTTCAACATGTCTCGATCTTCGCCCTAGGCTAACATGTCTCGACCTTCGACCCGGGCCGACCAGTCTATACCATTAATTAGGGTTGACCCGTATTGGCTTTCGGTTCGAGCATACCCGTATGGACCATCAATAGGGCAACCCAACTCGACCTTCGATTTGGGTTGTCTCGTCCTAACCTTTTGCTTTTGTTGGTCCATCTCAACCTTCACCTTAATCCAGATCACCACAACCATCGACCTAGATCAGACCACACTAGTAAAAAAAAGGCATATACAGCACACATTATGCCACGGTTCACCCGAAACCGCAGCATAATGATACGCGGTGGCACTTTTGTAAATAAATTGAACGTATATGCCGCGGTTGCCCACTTAACCGCGGCATATACCCCAGTCAACCATCACCTTTGACTCCACGTCAGGAAAAAAAATTAATAACAAGGGCATATGTCGCGGTTCTCTGACCAACCGCGACATATACCCCTGTGACCTCTTGACAATCCCCATCAGTCAACCCGTGCAATAAATTAGCAGGGGAATATGCCGCGGTTGGGCCAGAGAACCGCGACATATGCCCCTACTAATTTATTGCAGGGGCTGACTGATGGGGATTGTCAGGAGGTTACAGGGGTATAGGCCGCGGTTGGTCAGAGAACCGCGGCATATGCCCCTGCAACCCCTGACATTCCCCACCTGGCAGTTGTGAAGGCAGTTGGGGGGATTCTGAACGTTGGGGAATCTACCGCGGTTGGGCCAGAGAACCGCGGCATATGCCCTGCTAATTTATTGCAAGGGCTGACTGATGGGGAATATCAGGAGGTTACAGGGTATATGCCGCGGTGGGTCAGAGAACCGCGGCATATGCCCCCTGCAACCCCCTGACATTCCCCATCAGGCAGTTGGGAAGGAAGTTGAGGGGATTCTGAACGTTAGGGAATAGGCCGCAGTTCTCTGGTCAACCGCGGCCTATTCCTTCATCTGAGTAAATTTAAAAAAGTCAGAGCATATGTCGCGGTTGGACGCTGAACCGCGGCATATACTCTAAAAAAATTTCAAAAATGCCATTATGTATTATTTTTTTTCAATGAATAGGTCGCGGTTAAGTGTAGAACCGCGACATATGCCCCTTTATGTCGCGGTTAAGTGGGGAACTGCGGTAGATGCGCTTCTGAAAGTTAAATAAATTTGACAGACAAACCGTTTCGTCTTCTACACTTCACACAAAACAGTTTCAGTCTTCCTTCTCCTCCGTCGCGCCCCATTTGCAAGGTTTTGTCTCTCGGTCAGCCAGCCTCCGCCGCGCCTGCCACTGCGCCTCAACCTCGCCGCCACCGTTGTTCTCCCGAAGGGCTTCCTCCACTGTAGCCGCCGCAGGTCCTACGTGGTCGTCCCTGCCTTTCTCACCTTCGTAGCCACTGCTGCAATCGCCTCCACTGTGCTGTCCATCACGATAAGTTAATCAAACTATTGTATTTGATATATCAGTTTTTTAGTTTGTTTAACATCAAATGTTTGAGTGGTTGAATAAAATTTTTGAGTTTGTTGGATATAACCTTTGGATTTTATGGTTGTATTAATTTGAATTTTGAAAATCCTGTTGTAATTTGGTTAGTGATTATGATAGTTGGGTTTTTGTTGAATTTTTTGTATTACAAACATTTAAATGTAAAATACAAAAATTTGTTAGAGTTATACACCAACCATTTTGACCGAGGCATATATAATTTTAAGATGGATTTTAACTTTGTTGGAAATAAAATTATATAAGTATAAAATTAATTGTATGATTGTATGGCTAAGTTGATTGAATTGATAATTTAATATAGAAAATTGTATAATTGTAATTTTGTAAAATTTAGGATTGGATCGAAATTGGATTAATTTACCACGTATTAGTGCTGAGTACGAGAGAGGTGTAGAGGAATTTATACAATTTGCGCAACGTAACGAGGGGAGAAGTGACAATGAAGTGAAGTTTAGATGTCCTTGTGTGAACTGTTTGAATGGGAGAAAGTTGAACGCAACCTAAATTAGAGAACATCTTATCTGTGATGGTTTCCTAAGATGCTATACAACATGGATATGGCACGGCGAAGAAATGCACTTTCCGACTGACTCACAAACTGAAAATGTTACTGATTCCACCATGGAAGAAGATCGACCGGACGAAGACAAATTAGAGGACATGATCCGCGATGTTGGCGCAGAAAATTTTGCCAAAGCTCATGTGTATGAGACTGATGGGTGTCGCAACCCATACAAATTTGATTGCATAATAGAAATGCAGTATAGTACTAGGGAATGACCCCTAGGTCGTCTCTCAAGGACCAACTGCGGTTCAAGAATCGAGTCTAACACAGTGGGGGGGTTTTGGAATGTTGTTTGTGGATGCAGAAAAATTAAAATGAAATTAAAACAGTAAAAACGAAATTTCACGCTGGAACTAGGCAGCTCTGACCTTTGCTCAATGTTTTAACCATAACTTTTTCTACAGAGTTCCAAATGAGATGCGGTTTTTTTTCCTGGAAAGTAGACTCAATTATCTTTCATTTGATATATAAAACGTAGAATTTGGAGCTCTGGTCTTGTTGCAGTTATTTTTTTAAAAACGAGTCCAGAGAGTGAAAATGTTAAACCCAACACTAGAGCAAACAAATATCTAAGCACAGTTAAAACTATCAAAATGCAACACTAAACTAAAAAGATGAAACCAAAGTCAATATACTATGTAAACTAATTTAAAGCAAAAGAAATAAACAAACATTTTTTTTCTCTACCATTCAAGTGACCAAATTTATCTACAAATGAATTGAAATTTTAAGTGGCCTAAAACACTCTTGACAATGACACATGCTGCACTAAAAGAAATTAATATGCTTGTTCAAAAATCAATTAACCCAGTTGCTAAATTCAATTGAAAACCACCGTTGCTGCACCCAATTTCCACAATTACCAAGCCAAAAGTATTTTGATTAGAATTCCTTCCTCCCAACACCATGCAGACCGTGGCAGCTAGCCCACATCTTTCAAGAATCAATATGATTGAACTACATAATGATTAAAGAACTCTCTTCTCAACATCACCGGACCAACACTCCCATTCCCAATGATCAAGCATCGAACAACAAAAATGAAAGTTAATACGTTACTTCTCTAAAACTAAGTACAGGTGCGTCTAAAATTCAAGATGAAATACCCTTTTAATTGGAAACAAAATCAGCTTGCAAGCACCTCTCCAGCTCGCAAAGAAATAAGTAAATATGATTCTAGAATTCCATTCAGCAGTGTGCTCATTCCAACAAATTGAAGACAGAACGTGTAGCTTTAAAAGGGAATCTGCGCTGTGCTATGTGTATCACCAAATAAAATATACGAATCTCCTATCCAAAACAAATGAATCAACTGTGTGCTTTCTCTCCAACTTCCAGCGTGCAAAAACTAAAGAAAAATAAGTTGCTTCTAAGAAAATGAAAGTGCGCATGTGACAGCAGCTCCCAGACCGTGACACCTCTAGAAACCGTGTGTGCACCTTGTAATTAAATCAACGCTTCTTCTCATATAAACAAAATGAATGCTGAATGAAATTAATTCTCTGCACCACGGCTCCAAAATAAAAATGAAAGTAGTGTGCACCAAAAAGAAATTAAAAGCAGCGTAGCAGCATAATAAAATGAGGAAAAATGAGCTTCTAGAATAAACTTCAAGTGCTGGAATCAAGTAATTGAGATACTTCTAACCATAACCCTCCATTTTTTTCCTTCAGAAGTGTGCTAAAAAAAATGCAATCCAATAATGTGATGCAGCTGCCGAATACCAAAGAATGACCGGTGGGTGGTCCTTTGCCAAGGCCAAGTGTCTTCAAATGTGAGGATGGGGTCCACCCTAAATCCCTAGGGTTCCAAGTCATGAGTCTTTACAATTGGGCTTTTTCTATACTACCAAAAATTGGCCCAAAAATACAAAACTTAATTTTAAAAAAGCCTAATCTATTAAATTAAAATTTGACTACATCTAAAATTAATTTGTAGAAATTCTTCAATTGCTTGTACTCTTCCAAAAATCTTCCAGTGTAATTCCAAAATTTCCCTGAAAATGAAAATAGGAATAATTAAGCTCAAATAATTCAAATTAATTAAAATATGAATTAGTGGTCTAATTAAGCCCAAATGGTGAAAATGACACAATAACTAAGAATTAAGCACAAATCATCAACACAATTCGGCACAAGAAACTAAGTTAATGGTATAAAATATTGATTCATCAGAGACGATGTCGACTGATGCAGAAACACCTTTGTATGTCGGTTCAACTAAGTTTACACGTTTGTCAGCTGTGTTAAGGCTCATGAATTTGAAGGCGGGCAATGGATGGACTGATAAGAGTTTTACAGAATTGTTGACGTTGTTGAATGAAATGTTGCCAGATGGAAATACACTACCCACTCGAAATTATGATGCGAAGAAAATTCTTTGTCCAATGGGTATGGAGTATAAAAGGATACATGCTTGTCCGAATGACTGCATTTTATATAGGAAAGAGTTTGAATTTTTGACAAAGTGTCCAAAATGTGGGTTATCACGATACAAGTCAAAAAACAATAGTGAAGATAATGGTCAGATAGAAAAAAATGGATCTGCTTTGAAGGTAGTTTGGTACCTTCCAATAGTGCCCAGACTTAAGCGTTTGTTTGCGAATCCCAAAGATGCTAAAAACCTTAGATGGCATGCAGATGAGAGAAAAATTGACGGGCTGCTTCGTCATCAAGCTGATTCAAGGCAATGGAAAAATATTGATCAACAATTCCCCAAATTTGGTAAAGAGTGTAGAAATCTTAGGCTTGGTTTAGCCACTGATGGAATGAACCCATTTGGTAATATGAGTACCAATCACAATTGTTGGCCAGTTATATTGATAATTTACAACTTATCTCCTGCATTGTGCATGAAGAGGAAGTACATGATGTTGTCTATGATGATATCTGGTCCAAAGCAGCCTGGAAATGACATAGATGTTTATCTAAGCCCACTAGTTGAAGACTTGAAGTTGTTGTGGGTTGATGGGGTTGAAATATTTGATGTATTCGCTTCTGAGACTTTTCTGATGCGTGCAATGTTATTTTGCACCATTAATGACTTTCCAGCTTATGGTAATTTGTCAGGATACAGTGTCAAGGGTCAAAAAGCATGTCCTATCTGCGAAGAAAACACTGCAGCTCATCAACTGAAACATGGAAGAAAGACGGTGTATCAGCGTCATCAGAGATTTCTAAAACGTAATCATCCATATCGAAGGTTAAAAAAATCATTCAATGGAGATCAAGAGAGGGACGAAGCACCAAATCCACTTACTGGCCTTCAAGTTCTTGAAATAGTTAATAAATTACATCATTATTTGCGAAAACATCCAAGAAGTCATCTGTAACGACCCCTTGGAAGAAGAAATCAATATTCTTTGATCTTCCATATTGGTCAAAGTTAGATGTTCGACATTGCATAGATGTGATGCATGTAGAAAAGAATGTGTGTGATAGCTTGATTGGTACACTACTTAACATTCAGGGAAAGACAAAAGATGGAGTGAATGCTCGTTTGGATTTGGTTGACATGAATATCCGAGAAGAGTTGGCACCCAAGGAGATTGGTAAACGTACGTATTTGCCCCCTGCATGTTACACAATGTCTAGACAAGAGAAAATAAGTTTTTGTGTTTGTTTAAAGAGTATCAAAGTACCACAAGGATACTCTTAAAATATGAAGAGTTTAGTGTCGATGCAGGACTTAAAGCTTGTTGGCATGAAGTCTCACGATTGTCACGTCTTAATGCAACAGTTGTTACCGGTGGCTATTCGTGGAATTTTGCCCAAAAATGTTAGGCAAACCATAAACAGGTTGTGTTCATTTTTCTCGTCAATATGTAGTAAAGTCATCGATCCTACAAAGTTAGATGAACTTCAAGGCGAGATTGTTATCATATTGTGTCAACTAGAGATGTTTTTCCCTCCATCTTTTTTTGACATCATGGTACATTTACTTGTTCATTTGGTTAGAGAAATCAAGTTGTGCGGACCGGTATACTTAAGATGGATGTATCCTATTGAGCGTTATATGAAGATTTTGAAAGGGTACGTTAAAAATCCATATCGTCATAAAGGTTCGATGATTGAAAGGTATATTGCTGAAGAAAGTATCGAGTTTTGTTCAGATTACATGACATCAACGAATCCAATAGGAGTTCCTCGCACATCATGGTTGAATAAATTTTCTACAAGTAAAAGCATCTGAGGTGTGAATGTGGTGACAAAAGATCACGAAGATCTGTTGTAAGCGCATCTTTATATATTGAACAACACAGATGAGGTGATCCCTTTGTTGGAAGCACACAAAGCCATTGTTAAGAGTAAAAATACAAGACAATCAGAAAAATGGCAGTTGATGGAGCATAACAAAACCTTTATGTCTTGGTTCAAATCTGAAATTGACAAAGAGCCACATTCTACTCAAACTTTATTCTGGCTTGCAAATGGTTTGAAGTTTGATGTCGTGTGTTGTACAGGTTATGAAGTCAATAATTGCACATTCTATACGAAAACTTTGGATGATAAAAGCACAGTACAAAATAGTGGAGTTAGTTTAGAAGCTGAGACAATTTTCCACATCAAAAGATCAATCTCGTGTACTTGGATCAATGAGATATTGTGGTATAATAGAAGAGATATGGGAGGTTGATTACACCAAGTTTTTTGTTCAATTGTTCAAAGGTAAGTGGTTTGACAATAAGAGTGGTGTCAAAATAGATGAATCAGGTATGACACTGGTTGATTTTCGAAAGGTGGGTTACCGAGACGAACCGTTTATCATGGTTCATCAAGCATCTCAGGTGTTTTATGTCAAAGATCCTGCGTCTGACCATTGGTATGTCGTTCTTCAAGGCAAAAAACAAATTGAAGTTAACGAAGAGAATCTGATTAATATTCATATTGCTGACAACCATTCATTTCAAACTACAACAAATTTGGATGACCAATCTGTAGTTGACGACGATGTACATGCAATTCGATCAGATCATGATGAGGGAATATACATATGATGACAATGGAACTCTTTATGTATGAATATACATGTTTTGTTAAATTATATAATATTACATAAGTCTTTTATTTGCTATTTATTTTGACAAATATATGGCTGATCATTCACATTCTTCAAGGGATGAGATTCCCCCTACCAGATCCACTAGAGGACCCACCAGGATGAAACAACTATTGATGAGAAAGAATAGTGGTGAAAGAACTCCAGTGAATGTGAACGTGATCACGGGTGTGGCAGTTGGCCCCTATGCAGATGATTTCCGATCATACCTTGGAGTAGTGGCACGTGATAAGATTGGTATTCTCACTCCATCTTTTGATCATGTGTCCGAGGTTGATCGGAACATAATATGGAACGATATATTGGTAAGTTAGTTAATATCATTTGAATTAAAATTTGTTTATGTTGATAATTTTGTACTGATACAACTTTATTATGTTTATTTCAGCTGACATTTGACATTCCAAATGTCGCAACACTTAGAAATAAGTGTTTGTCAACTGTTGCTGAAAACTTCAGAAACTTTAAAAGTAAGTTGACATCAAGATACATCTTTGGACACCTTAAACATAAGTCTCCATGTAGTACATATAAGTCCATTGATGAGGAGACTTGGCGGCTTTTTAAAGAGAGTCGAATGACAAAAGAATGGCAGGTTAGTATAGTTGATATTATTCAATTCCTCATTAACAAATATATATCATATGAACTAATTAATTCATGTGTGTGTGACAGGCAATTAGAAGCAAAGCACAAGGAACAAGTGCTCATAACAAAAATCCCCACCTATTATCTCGTGGTGGGTATAGGAAGCTTGAGGAGAAAATCCTCAAGCAAAAGGCAGATGCTAGACCACCATCTGAGGGTGGTAGCCCCCCTCAGCCTCCTTCTCCACCTTCTAGACATGAAAAATGGAAGTTGGCTCGTATGAGACCAGCGGGCGCCTACTCTTCCGACACTGCACGAGAAATTTCCGAAATAATTGTAAGTTATCACTGTTCCTAAAATAATAATAATTGTAATTATTCATACTACATTGAACTTTTTAAAGAATAATGATGTTTTGTAATGTTACAGGACTCCTTGGTTGAGCAGAGCTCCCAAGGTCAATTCACTCCAGAGGGTCGCCAGGATATTCTTGCTGCTGCGATTGGACGACCTGAGCACCCTGGACGTGTACGTGGTGCAGGTCCTGGAGTAGGAATTAAAGATTATTTTGGGAGCTCTTCTTGTCAGCCTTCATATGCATACAGCGAAGAACAAAGAGAAAGGATGACACAAGAGATCACCAAAAAGGTCTGAGCAGACCTTAGAGAGGAGATCAGGGCCGAGCTTAGTTCAGAGCTCAGGGCTGAATTCAACGCCATGTTCCAGCAGCAGTTTGAGAGCTATGGCATGCGCCCGGTGCCATCACCTGTACCGGAACAGCAACATGTTGTGCCTCCCACAGGTAAACTTAATAAACATTTATGTGCAATTATTTCTATCTTTTGTATAATCTAACATTTACTCTGACAGGGAGAAGCGGGAAAGGAAGTTGTTCCGCACCAACCGTCCCAGAGGATGACATGGACGATGGTAGTCCATGTCTGCTATACATTTTAGAGGATACCGAGATGGTCCTGGTAGCTCGTGGAACAGAGTTTACGTCAGCGACTGTATGTCATGGTATGCAACTATTAGAGGATGAGGTGAAGGTCTCAGTGGATGAAATGATCATACCAGATACCTCGGTTCCTCTGGCCACAGAAGAGATTTTCACTGTGGAACAAGCATTTAAGTCGTTTATCAGTTGGCCTAAATTTTTGGTTAAACCAGTTTCTGACCCCTCGGTATGAAATTCTTCTTTACACTTCTCAATTTTAAAGGTTTTTGATGTCAAAACTTATCTTATTTTTTCATGTAACAACAGACGCAGGCACAGAAGATTCCTCTCTCTGAGGATGATCCTCTTGCTTCATTGCATCTACTTGCTGACATCCTTGAAGATAAGCCTTTGGAGGTTGAGTATGATGCTAATGTATTTGGAACAGGCTTTGAGGTCCCAATATACCTTCATAGCCAAGATGTCTGTGAGCTTGCGTCGAGAACAGAAGAGTTGAATATTTCAATTATTCAGCTATGGATTATGTAAGTCTATGAACAATTATTTATATATAAAATTGATTTATATATCAAGTATCCTTATATCAAAGTTAATTTTTGATTTCAGGTATATGTCTGGGGTCAGTGACAAGTTGGGGCGTTCTGATGATTATGGATTCATTGATCCTCAATCAATTCACGAATCAAATGATTTTGAACAGATCAACATGAATCTGATAAGATGTTTTGGACGCGGCAAGAAAATATACTTTTTGCCTTATATATCCGGGTAAGTGAACTTTGTTAACAATATAAAGTTACATATGTGATTTTAATGTATAATAGTTAAGTTATTATGAATTTCAGGCGCCATTGGCAGCTTCTTGTTATGTCTATGCAAGATAACTATGCTTTGTGGTTCTGCTCATTGCACAGACCTCCTCCCACACATCTCAGACAAGCAATTGATTGGTAAGAAACTCAATGTTTGGACTTTCTTTGTTATATAAATGAATGCTAAAACCTTTTTTTATATATAGTTCTATTCCAGCAAGTATGATGATGGTTGGGAGATCAATTGTTAATAGTAGAAAGATTGCTTGGATTTCTCTCAAGGTTTAACACATATGCTAGCCATACTTTCTTATAGTTGTTTTATTTTAATGTTATTCACTAACTATTTGCAACTGTGATGATATATTGTAGTGTAACAAACAAAATGGGTCATATGAGTGCAGATACTATGTAATGTATTGGATGACCCATATTGTTCGTTCTCACATCACAAGAAGCTGGGAAACGGTAATATTTAGCTTTAACAAATTTTGATTCTTTCCCATATTTAGAATTCATATACACTAATTAATATGAATTGTCTTGTGCAGAGGTTCAAGACTACTACACCAGTTCCTGAGAAGCCACTATTATTCATGAGGAACGCTGCTGCGAAGTATATAATTAGATTATACAATAGCTCTTAGTTATTAGATTTAAACATTGCATTTGATTATATTGTATTTTCTTACACTTTGTACTTTATTTGATGTTGAAATACATTTGAACATGTGTTTGTTATGTTGAAATTGAATTTGTGTACATGTTTTTATATGCAGGTCTGTTTTTGTGGTAGTGGATATCACAAAAACAGACCTGCAATTTTAAAAAATTGCAGGGGAATATGTCGCGGTTGTGACCACAACCGCGGCATATAGTGCTCGGTTTTTTACTTTTTATTTTTAGAAAACAGACATATGGCCGCGGTTAGTGCAAGAATCGCGGCCTATACTGGTGTCTTTTACCGCGGTTCAACCGCGGCATATACTGGACCAATTTTTTTTAAAAAAAAAAATGATTTAGGCAGCGGTTCCTTGGACAACCGCGGCATATGCTCCAACTAATATACCGCGGTTAGAACCGCGGCATAAAGTCTCTGATTTACTACCGCGGCTGAATATGTCGCGGTTCGTAAACCGCGACGTATAGTGAAAAATAACCGCGGTAAAAACCCCTCGCTGCACTAGTGCCATCTCGACCTTTAGCTCATGTTGTACTATCTCGACCTCTGGGACACACCATCTTGTCTCGAACTTCGTCTAGGAAACCCCGTCTCGAATTTCACAATCATCATTTTTAATTCACAACTTTTTCACTAGAGTTGAGTTTATTGAACTATTTTCGATCATACTTTATGACAAATGTGACACAAAGGGTAATTTTCAGTAGGCATTAATGATCGGTATTCATTTTGGCTTAGCTAGTATTTTGGTCCCTATATTTCGATAATGATAATTTTTACAAGATTTTTATATGTAAGACTACTCAAGAGATCTGGGAGATACTAAGGACCACTCACGAAAGTACAAATGAAGTGAGAAGAGCAAGAAGGAATTCCTTAATTCAAGAATACGAGATGTTTCGCATGAAGCAGGGAAAGACAATCATTGATGTTCAAAAGTGCTTCACTCATATTGTGAATCATCTCATTGGGTTAGGTAAATCTTTCGATAATGATGAGTTAAATACCAAAATTCTTAAATCTTTGGACAAGATATGACAACCCAAAGTGACTGCGATAAGCGAGTCACAAAATCTCAAAACCATTTTTATGGCTCATTGTTTGGTAATTTTAGAGAACATGAACTTGATCTCAAAGTATTAAATGTCGATGAAGAAAAAGGCAACAAAAAGTCGTTAGCCTTCAAATCCGAGGTTGACAAAGGAAAAAATGTAGAAGAATATGAGGACTTTATGAAGATGAAGAAAATATGAGTCTCATCATAAAAAAGCTAAGTTTGTAAACCCCAATTTTTGAGATGTCATAGTGCAATTTTTTTTTTCTCGAAACACAATATTTCCATAACAAATTTATAAAAGATAACAATCTTTATTCGATTAAAATGTGGAAGCTAAACATAGCCACAAATATTTTTTTGGAAATCTCAGGATACCGCTTTACATAAAAATACCAAATCGGAAAACTTTCAAATAATAGAAAATAAATAATAAATCACCGAACATAACATCCCAACTCTCGTAAAAGTACGATCATCGTAGGTAGAAACCACAACCACAACATTTCAGGGTGAGCAACCAGAATTATCATATCACACAATATACAATAATCATATTAACTACAATAATAACCAAATCATAAACATATAACATCACAACATTAACATCACAACAATAACATCACAACTCAATGGTCTATTTCCTCTACACTACCACACCACCTAATCACCATAACCAATTCATTATGAGTCATACGACATCCTCACCCTGTATCACACAACCAACGAGAACCTCTTTTCCGCATCCCACGGCCAAGAGAGTCATCACTACCAACCCATCCTCTTCCCGCATCACACGGCCGAAGAGAATCTCTTTCCCGCATCACACAACCAAAAGAGTCATCACTACAATCATCTTCCCACATCACACGGCCGAAGGGAATCTCTTTCCCGCATCACACGGCCAAAAGATTCATCACTACAATCATCTTCCCACATCACACGGCCGAACATAATTTCTTTTCCGCATCACACGGCCGAAAAAAATCTCTTTCCCGCATCACACAACCAAAAGAGTCATCACTATCAAACATTATCTTCCGGCATCACATATTAATATACATTCTCAATAACATGTATTATACAAACACAATTACATAACATTTTCAATATCTTGTAACAACATCAACATCAATATTTGCCAACAATTATCTATATCAAAACAATGAACCTAACTTTTATTAATCCTTAGGACCCGTTGATAACGGTCTAAAAGCCGTTATTTTCATGCATAAATTTGATATCAAAGCACACCCTTTTTGGTTAGAATGAACTTAGAATCAAGTAAAACTCTTAAGTTGTGTCACATGAGAGTCAAAAGTTGTTTTTAGAGATATTATGCTTGTTTTGCATTGTTTTGCAAGGTTTTTATGAGAATTGAAGATGGAAGTAAAGTAGGAAGGTCATAGACTCAAGAATGAAGGAGAAAAAGGAAGAAAAGAAGAGTCTATGAACCGTTCAAGCATCAAATTCCAACGCTAAGCGTCTAGAACGATAAGAGGCAAACCGCTCAACGGTCCATTTTGGCGCCTGGGTGGTGGCGCGGCTTGAGGCAAACCACTGAGCGGCCAACTTTGGCGCCTAGGCGGAGGAACGGCTTGAGGCAAACCACTGAGCGGCCAACTTTGGCGCTTAGGCGGTTGTCTGTTTTTATATTTTGGATTCTTAGATCTTTCTGTTATCTTTTTGGCTTATATATAGCCCAAGTGCGAATCCAAATGCATTCTTTTGGCAGAGAGAAACGTCCATAGTTGTTCTACACACCTTGGAGGAGGTTCTTTGGATGCTTAGGCTCCAATCTACCATGTTTAGGGTTATTTCTTCCATTCTTTCATATTCTTTCGTCTAGATTCACCATGATTATGGTGAACTAAACCCTAGGTTGTTGCAGAACAATGTAATCTTTTGAAGCTCTCATATATCCAAATTCTTATTTATTTTATATGCTTGCATATGCTTGATTTATCAATTGTTGGGTGCTTTACCTGTATTTAATGCTTTTACCGTTTAACACATTCGGTAGATGTTATTTGTCTTTATTGATACGGGGACGTACAGTAATGTCATGAACTGAGAAGAATTCCTTGATTAAGCAATACCACCTAGGGATAGGGGATAGGACGATCAATTGTATTTTGCTTCCGTTTATAATGCATTATTAATTACTAGGGGAGGCTAGGGATAGCAAGCCGGTAATTAATAATAGGCTTTTTTCACCAAGGGATTGGGTTAAGGGTAGACCAAGAAAGTTTGCATGGAAATATGATAAATAAGCAAAGTAAATAAGAAGAGTAGCTATATGAGGGTGGATAAGATGAAATTGTAAACCCCAACAACTTCATTCATCCATATTTTCTTTAAGCCAATTGAATCATTGCATTTGCATGTTTATTTTTGTTTTGCATTTAAACATTCAAATTAATTTCTTTTCTCAAGTCTTATGCGATTAGTTTACATGAAAGATTAGGCCTTAGAATCCTTTGGGAAGAAGGATATTGGGTTTACCAATTATATTACTTGATACGATCTGGTACATTTGTCAGGGATTATCAACAAATCGACGTCTATTGGGTGACGTTAGATAGCGTTTTTGCACTAGTGTAGATTGATTTATGTAATTGGAAGCATAATTTATTAATTCAAAACTACACCATATTAATATTGTGCACTACATGTAAAAGGGACATGATGAGAGACATATTTATTCAATTAAAATTACACTACCTAAATAAATATTAGCATAACCAATTAAAGACTTTAAAGGCTAGTTAATTTGGAAACGCATATGGCTGCACTGAAAATTACAAAAGTTCAAGACCAACCATTAATACAATTAACATATCATGGTCCCTTTCCAACCGTGAATAATAGGGAAAAAAAATCACACACAACATAAAAAAGAATTCAAAATAAAGCAACAACATAAGTATCATTACCCTCAATATAAACAGATAGCTATCCTTACCTCTAATTCAGGTTATAGGTAGGATAGGTTTGAACAATGGCTCTAATACCATTTTAGAAAATGGGTTTATAAGCTTAACTCATCCTCACAAACCGGCTTGTAAAGTGAGATTTGCATCTCACTTATATATTATAAATTGATCTTATCTTTAGTCCAGGACTTCCAACAATACATACTAACTTTTCTAAACATTTATAGTAATTATATACTAAAATAATATAAAAACTATAATTCAATATATATATATATATATATATATATATATATATATATATATATATATAACAAACTAACAACTAACATATTTATTTTAAAACAAATATATTTTATTGTTATTATTTAACAATAATATTTAAACACTACAACAATCCTGAATATAATTATTTATTTATATATTATGATTGCATATAAGTGTAAATTTATATTATATACTATATATAATATTACTATAACCAACCCAAATCATATTAAAACCATAATTCCACGTTCTTATATAACAACTATTTTAATATATCATGGAATGACAAAACAAAAAAAAATTATTATTTAATTATATATGTAATTATTACTAAAAGAGATAAGTTACCATCTAAATATAAATAAAAAACCATTAAAATAATTAATCACAGTTAATAGTAAAAGAAATAAATATTATGCACGAGAATCATACACATGACACCAACCCTAACATTGAACTCCATAACATTGAACTCTAACTAATTGTGTTACATTTCACTTTTACTTAACATTATTTCTTATTTTAATAAACATAATTCACGTCTAAACCACCTTTTTAGATATTTTTTTTTTTTTGATCTTACATTAGTGAGGGGGCTTTCTCACCAAGAGTTGCTTGTCGTCGTGTTCGAATTTAACACCCGAGCGGCTTTTCTAACTCTCTAGACATCTTATTTTGTCTCAATTCAGTCTTAATCTTTTTTTAAAATTAAACAATTTCATTTTTCTTCAAATTAAAATCAAATTTAATTTTTATATAAATGTTATACAAATATTTTTATTAAAATTGATATTTTTATTAAATATTTTTTACAAGATTAAGTTTATTTATATTTATATATTTTACGTTGAATTTTATTAAAAATTGTTGTAAAGTTTTTAATAGAAAGTAAGGCTAATAGAAAAAATTTAAAATTAATTTTAACTAACAAATATCTAAACTTTTTATCAACTGCAATTCATAAAATAAAATAAAATTATCAACTTTTTCAATTGTTTTAAATACTTGTATATTTTTAACATGTGTAAAATTCAGTCATTTCTATGCAAATGTTTAAGTTGGTTTAAGAATAACAATGTTACAAATTCAAATGTAAAATTTTAAAAGAATTTTAAACAATTTTATAACATTGTAAAACAAATAAATTTAAAATTTGAAATCAAATTTAAATAAAGTTCAAAATAAGATGGGATCAGCGGTGTCCTACTACCACTCAATGTCAAAACATTCTCAAATTATGGCATTCAATGATTTAGAACTAGCATTCAAAGACATGGAACTAAAATACCCTCAAACCAGCAAAATGAATTGACATCTAAGGATATGAAGCTAAATTAAGAAAAATTGAGACTAAATTGAGACAAATTAAAAATACAAGGACCAAATTAAGACTAAATTAAGAAAAATAAAAAATATAAAGACCATATAAGATTAAATTGAGACAAAATAAAAATACAAAGTCTAACATGAGACTAAAACAACGACATATGATGTAAGAGTGACACATGTCACTGCATATGGCATGACGTGAGCTTGACACATGGAAAAGTTTATATTTTTTTACAAAGTTTAAGAAAAAATTAAAGGAATCAAGAACGATAGATGACACCTCTTTAATCTTGTTGATATAATACTAACGGAAAACACTTGATTTGATTGCATCAAATTTTCAAAAATAAAAATAAAATTAAAACATAAAAAAAATGAAACAAATTCAAAATTTCTTTACAAAAATGAAAACCGATAACATGATTTAACCTAAAACAAATAAAGAAAAGTAAAATAGTTTCTATAGACATGTGGTAACAAAAACAAATTATAAAAAAAATAAACTTTGATGATAAAATAAATTTTTTGTATTTTTTATGTTATAATAAATATATAATATTTTATTTTCTTAATATAATAGATTGCATACATCTAAGGAAAAATTAATATTATGATTATTATAAATCAAACATGTACTTAACCATAATAAATATTAATAAAATTCAAACAAAATTAATAGAATTAAAATTATTTTATTATAATGATAATCTTTTTAATTATATTAAAAACAAAATATATTAATACTTATTATTAATAAAATAAAAAAATAAATAATTTTTTAGCAAAAGATAAAAATAAATAAAATATTATTCATTTGGATATAGCAAGAAAAGGAAAACGTTAAAAAAATGTTATTTAACTCCCGCGGTTAATATTAACCATTAATACTTATAAAACCTAAAATTAAATGAACTAAAGAAAATGGCTTTCTAAAGGGCATTTTAGAGAGGGAAAAATAATATTTTCGTGGATGCGTTTATAAACAAGAATCACATGCGTTATGTCTTGTATTCATTGTCAGCAACAGCAGGAAAGTAACTGTACTGAGGAAGATGCCGTGCCTCAACGTCACCACCAACGTCTCCCTCGACGGGGTTGACACCTCTTCCATCCTCTCCGAAGCCACCGCCACCGTCGCCAACATCAGCGGCAAACCAGAGGCCGTACGTTCTTTTTCTTCTTCTTTTCTTATTCTATTTTTGCCGGCTATTCGCAATCTGTGTACGAAACGGTGAAATCGAAATTAGGTTTAGAAATTGCGATGCTGATCTCTAATCGGAGTGTCTGTTGTGCGGATTATATATATTATTTATCATATGCGGTGCTTGAATCGTTAAAATATTAAATAATAAATATAATATAGGGAGAGATAAATAGATAAATAAATGGATAGATTGACAACCACACATATGCTGACCGACAAAATATTTACTGTCATGTGATTATAATTTGCTGGACAATGTAAAACTATTTAGTTATACTGACAATGCATGTTTTTAAGTAAAATCCTTAGCATTTTATTATTTTGATAATGAACTATCCCCATTTGTTAATCTTGATTTCTCTTTCTGATGTTTCAAAAATGCTTATTTTATATTAATTTTCACATGATGTAGTTTGGCTATGCCCGCTCATGATTTTTATTTTTCTTCTTTTAGTTCTTGTGTCCATCTTTAGTCTTACTATCCTTGAAAATTTGCCAAATAGTCAAATATTTTACTGTTGGTTGTTCTGCTAATGTCGACTATGTTTTTCGCTTTGCTATGAAACTTTCATGTTGTGTTTACTTGTTTAGACTGTGAGGCCTTATTAAGTTAGTATTGCGCCCTTTGTTTATTTTTGCAGTATGTGATGATTGTACTGAAGGGATCAGTGCCCATATCTTTTGGTGGGAATGAGCAGCCAGCAGCTTATGGAGAATTGATTTCCATTGGTGGTATTAATCCTAGTACAAACAAGGAACTTAGTGCTGCAATTTCTTCAATTCTGGAAACCAAATTATCGGTGCCCAAGTCACGGTTTTACCTGAAATTCTATGACAGTAAGGCAAGTGTTAAACTTGAGCTGTCCTGAAAAGAAGGATCATAAATAACCCTTTACCTCTTTTCTTGTTGCATTGTTCATATTGATTGGGGTATATCTGATTAATGAATATGCACAATGTTGTCATGCTTTCCATTAGAACTAGATCATGAAAATTTCTCAGTGTTCCTTTTAAGCAGGATGTAACTTATCTATGAACCGAGTAAATCAGTCTTACACCGCCATTCAATTACAAAATTACCATGAATAGTTAACTTGTTGATGTTTATGATAATTATATTAAAAATCATTAAATTAGTGATTTCTATAAATAGTATTAAGTTTTACACTAGCAATACATAATTATTGAACTCCCTATTTCCTTTCGACATCAACTCTCACTCTTTCCAGGGGTCTACTTTTACGGCCAAGAAAGTAAATGTTTTTGTTCTTGGTTGATGATTTAACGATACTTCTTTGTTCTGCAGGGTTCCAACCTTGGATGGAATGGATCTACATTCTGAATTCTAGTTACATTTGTTGTGGCGGTACCTTGACTGTAGGAATGAGTCCTCAGTATGTCTTTATTATGTCTATGTTTGATATCTTAATATAAAAGTACTTGGATTTCTGGTTGGCATGGGTATCATATCATGCAAATGTAAGTTGATATACCCTAGGATAAATGGGGTTTGTATGTTTGTCACTTTTGTGACAAAAACTATCTTCCACCGCTTTAAATGCTCGTATTTTTATATTGATGATGCGTTTTGTGAATTACGTTTGAGACCTAGATTTGATACTTATGTTGTTCCTTATTAAAATGATACCTGACTTGATTTGTGATAGATTATTGACATGATTTTGTTCTGCCTATAGTAATTTATTGGAATCATGTTACTCATTTTATATTGTCAGCAAAATATCGTTGATTTTTTAAAGGATGACGATACTTAGATAACATTTTTTTTATAACATTATTTACGTGTTATTCTGTAATTGGTCCAAAATTATTCTACATCAATAATAATAATCATAAATACTACCATGGATCAATCACAAAATAATTCGTAGATAATATTTAAATATTGTAAAAAAATGTTATCTAAGTATCATTATCTTTTTAAAACATATAAATATTAATTGTAAACTTTTTGATAAAAAGTGAAAGTGAATTATAATTCAACGTACAAATGGGAAAGTCATGGAATAAAAGTAATACTGTTCTATACAATTTTTGCATTATTGGTTGTATTGAATTTTTTGTGAGAACAACAAATTATCATTATTAAAAAATAAAAAAATAAAATAAAATAAAATAAAATAAAAATTAAAAAAAAAAAAAAAAAAACTCCCGTTCTTTTCATTAGTTCAATTTTTGATATAAATCATTTTGCTACGAAAATAGGTTAATACAATCAGTTATAACTAATCATTGATTATTCATTTGTAGGAACGTTGCTACCCTTTAAACACCACTTCGAAGGACACTTGCTGCACTTCCACAATTACTAACTGCACTTCGAAGGTGATTGATTATTCATTGATTATTTCATGTGTTTAGAAAGTTTTTTTTTTTTCAAAACATATTTTACATAGGACAGTTCCGTTAAATTCATAGTAGAAGACATAATATATGTTCTAAAAAGTTTGTGCTGGAAATCCATTCGAAAAAACTTCTTTTGAAATGTATTTCATGTATTCCAAAAATCATATTCTAAAAATTTTATTCCCTAAATTTTTAGAAATTTTATACTGAATTTTATTTAAGAAGGGTAAAAAGGATCATTTTGAAACATTTGAGGGGGTTCACAAAGAAATTGTGGAGATGCAGGAAGTAAAAGTGAAAGCGATGATAACAAACAAAAGTTCTTGAAAGTCCTATCATATTTGTGAATGATATATGTCAAGGCTCCGTCATCCGTCAGGCTTCAAGTTTCACGAATTTGGCCAACCAAGGATTTTATTTTTTTATTTTTTTTTGGATGATTAAGGCATTGCAACTCATTTTCAACTCATTTTCGTTTGAACAAACAGTTTATATGATGCAAAATCTCCACAATCCAAAAGGAAGGTCTATTGGTACTCAATTCCTTTCAATTGATCTTGGGTTTGGTGATCACTAGTATACCGATTTATCAGTGATTGGCCATAGACCAATGACGTAAAATAATGTGGTAAAAAGTCGATTTCATTAGTTTTTTAGAAATCGATTTCAATAGTTTGTTATATGAAAGCGATTTTTATGGAGTCACTACTCATCTACATATCTATATATTAGCTCTAAAGTGAGTATTATTAAATGAGCATCCTAGAAAATATTATGAAACTTGAGCAACGAATTAAATAATACGGTGTCTATTCCATTAATATAAAAGGGACATTGATAATAATTACATTATGCTTATAAATGAATTGAGAATATGATCGAAGATAAAATCAACCGTGAATGTTCTTATTAAAGATTTTCTAAAGAATTTGATTAGAATATTTTATTGTTCCATCGTGAGATACCGTGAGGCAGGTAAAATCGTTTGCACATCCAAATTTGAGTAACAAAAGTTAAAAATTATAAAAATATAGCATAAATAAAAGAAGAAGTGACATCTCTACGTGCTTTATTTGAAACAACATAGTGAAGAAGCGAAACAAATAATGGTTAAGTACAATTAACGTTAGACGTGTTGCGTAAAGAAACAAAAAGGTCTCGTTAATGGATGGAAATTGTTGTGGAATGAAATTTAAGTATGAGTATTGTTTCGGGAATAATGTTGTACCGAAGACCGGACGGATCTCGATGACTAGGCGGACTTTGATGATCGGACAAACTTAAGTACTTCATGTTGTATTCCAAGGTCCGACGGACGTTGAAGACTGCATGCACTTCAAGCTGTGTGGAAGACCGGACGGTCTGGTGAACACTACGAACTGAATGGAGGTTGGGCGGCTTGTTAAGACCACAAACTAAATGAATACCGGACGACTTGTGAAGACCACGAACTGATGGGACCGGACGACGTGTGAAGGGCCGAACTAACGGAGACCGGACGGGCTCCTTCCTCCTTTTCCAAGTCGGGTAGGCGGGTACCTGTCAAAGGCACTCCGTCGCTCAAGTCAGTAAAATGACCGAACGTTTAGTATAGAAAGTAGTGCATGTATTATATTGTGCCCTCGAAAACATACCTAGGACCTTTATTTATATGGGTTGTAATGGGATTTTACCTTTCGTGGGCCTGATGACGGCCCAATCATACCTTAATCTCCATTAGGGGATTTAATGAGCTGTTTATCATTTGTAGTCTAATCATGGGCAGTTGGTCTAAATGGTTGGTCTGATGGTCGGTTTGGACGGTCGGCTAGGCTAGTTGGGCTAATGGCGCACTCGGACGATCGGCTCGGACGATCGGCCTGGTTATGTGTAGGAGATCGTACGGTACCCAGATTACTGTACGGTAGAAGTATAAATCTCCTATAAAATAAAGACAAGAAAGTTAAGCACTTTATAAGGCAGAAAACTCATAAATTCATTGCTTTAAGTTTTTTTTTTCCTTAAAGTTGTGAGTTGAAGGTATTGATCCCTTATGTGAATAAGTCATGTGTCTCGTTGAAAGATCTATTTAGTGGTACTAGAATTGATGGTTCATCTTAGTAACCCTACTTAAACTAGTACAATATAGATAAAGAATCTTAGATATGAGAATTCATTATATTAAAAGTTTTTTTTATGGGAGTTCAAGCAAACATGTCCCCTTATTGTGTGTGATACAATGATGGTATAATAAGAAGGTAGTGGTTGGGATGCTTCTACTTGAAGAGGAGTGTACCAATATGGAAGGGACTCGCCCTTGAAAGAGACATTGTTGGAAACTTAAGTGTGAGTCTAAGTCTAACATTGGATAAAGATGAGAAAATTTAGCACCTTATAAGGTAGAAGACGGTATTTTTATGAATTAACTAGGTTTTCAATTTTCTAATTTGTAGCCAATAAAGTTAAACCATGTTCGTATGTGTCTTTATAAAAGGTCTTTATGGAAATCAATTTAGCAAATTGTTAATTTAGAGGAAGGAATAAAGCTTGGTTATAGTCTAGTTTGGAGTTACGATCCATATTGAGATCCAGGAAGTTATGAATTAGAAAAAGGCCAAAGAAAAGAAAGGTGGATAATATTGGTAAACATTCTTAGTCTTGGGAATAAGAAAATGACTAGCACATGAAAGTAGACAATGCACATTCTAAGAGCGTAATGAACCATATGATGGGTGTCACTCATTCCTAGATTTTGAGCCAACTCCTTTGAATGTGACAAAGAAGGAGTTGATGAAGGATGTAAATGCAACAAAATCAGTATGATTCCTAGTAAAATCAACCAAACAACTTTTTTAGATAAATGTTTGGTGTGAGTTTCATAGAGAATGTAGACATTAGATCAAGCGCTTACCATTAGGTCAAAACATATAACTAATAATTAAGGTGCAACTCATTCTACTTAAGAGCATAGTAGTCCAGGCACCATGATTCAATTATGACTCAGTCCACTTCTCCTCCATCACGGACAATTGATGTCACATGTAACAATGAACAATGAATGGACACGATACATAAAGATATTACACATTGATCCATCAAATTAAGAGACACATTTTTAGCCAAATACAAGAGACAAAAATGAGGATTTAGGAAAATGAAAACTCTACCAATCTTTGTTTTAAAAATGAAACCTATAGGAAGTCGCACATCGACTAAAGATAAGGTCAATTCAAAATATATAAGTGGGTCCAAACCTCACCTTACAAGTCAATTTTTTAAGTTTGAGTTGGCTCAAAGTTCACTTCTTAATAAGGTATTATAGTCATGGGTTAGAGCATATCCTAGTGCGATTTGTTGTTTCTTTGGTCTATTGTGTCACCAGTTATCGGGAGATTGGTTGTTTGTTGGACCTATCATGCTACTTGCTATCTGTTCGCTATCAAATCATCCATTAATGTCTAGTCTCGCACTTGAGATGTATACACCTCAGTGTGAAGGGGTGTTGTAGGATTGAGTTAGGCTTAGAATTTACTTCTTATTATGGCATCAAAGCCATGAGTTAAAGCCTATCCTAGGAAAATTTGTTGTTTTTTGGGTCTATTATTTCATCCACTATCAAATCATCTAATAATGTCTAGTTTCATGCACAAGATGTATATGCTTCGGCGTGAGCAGGACGTGTTGGAAATCTCACATAGGGTCAATTCGATACACACACACACAAGTAAATGCAAACTTCATCTTACAAGCCAGTTTTGTAAGACTGAGTTAGGCTTAAAATCCACTTCTTAACAAAACCTATGAAAGAACAATATCAAGTGATTTGAATACCTTTCTTGAAGGATTTTCAAGAGTTGGTTACATAAATTTGATGATAAAGCAATACTTCAGTTCGATCATGATCTTGTCCATTGAGGTAAAGCTTGAAAATTTTACGCTAACAATTGTTTTTGCCCATGATGATCTTGAAAGCGTCATTCCATATAAAGATGATTTGACACTCATTTTAGTGATAATGATAATTTGCGATGTACAATAGGTGTTTATCAATAATTCACCAAATATTTTATTTTGGGACCTTTAAATCAAGAGATTGCTTAAAACTTTTATATAAGGTGTTAGAAGATTTTTCAAGAAAAATCTTAAGCTGCAAAGATTTTTGTAGAGTTGATAATAATTTTTGTTACAAGTGAAGAGACCAAAACTTATGTAGAAAACAATGCTCCTTATTCATTTAATATTCTAGTAAGGTGATTACTTAAAACTTTTATATAAGGTGTTAGAAGATTTTTCAAGAAAAACCTTAAGCTGCAAAGATTTTTGTAGAGTTGATAATAATTTTTGTTACAAGTGAAGAGAACAAAACTTATGTAGAAAACAATGCTCCTTATTCATTTAATATTCTAGTAAGGTGACCTTTGTTTTAAATTGGTTGGAGTGGTGGTTTCCGCTTTGCACTTTAAGCAGTAATTTCTCACTAGCAACAAACAAGTGGCAACTAGAATTGTCCATTAACAACGGACAAGTATTGGTAATATGTTTATCCATAAACTAGGACACAAATTTTATATATGAAGTTTGTAGAGTCAAAGACAAGTTTGCATGAATGCCTTCCAACAAGAAGCTAACATTTTAGATTTGGATCTAGTGTGATTTTTTAGGAAAGAAAACCTTAATAAGTGAATGAAAGTAAGATATAGACATTGGTGAAAGAACATTGTTAAGATCTGTTTTAGTCTCTACACTGATTTGGAGCAACAATTAATCCAACTTCTAAAAGAGAACCACCAAGTCCTTGTATCTTCATTAAAAGTTTTATAACTTATCTTTAGCAATATCCATTTCTTCATAAATAAATTTCACAACTGGCTTGTCATTTGAATCCACAATGCACAATATCTTAATTAGGGAATAACATCTCTTATGCAATTTTTTCAGTTGAAATTGTTTGAGGGTCGGTCGTCCTTTCTTGCTCTGCTCTCTTTTGATATTTCAATCCTCTTCAAGAATGCAATCCAGCCCGATGGGTGGTTGACCTGCAAAAGACACTCTGACGCTCAAGTCAGATATGTTTTATTAGAGCTGTCAAAATGGGTAACCCGGCCCGACTCGACCCGGCCCACCACGGGTTGGTCACTTAGTGAGCCAACCCAACCCGGCTCATTTATTAGCAAGCCAGAAAAACTTGAACCTGGCCCGACCCACCACGGTTGGTGGGTAAACGGGTTGGCTCACTAGCCCATTTAATTACATTTTTTTAAAATAAAAAAAATACAAACTTTCTGTAATTTAAATTTAAACAAATTTCACTCCTAAAAAGTTATGATAAAAACAATTCAAAATAATAATAAAAAGTACAATATAATCCAAATGTCATCCAAAAACAAACACAAAAAACATATAAATAAGTTTCTTATATTCATCATTTTTTGTTCCTTATTGAACAACATCAACAAAAAATTAATAGTTTAATCTATAACATAATTTCTCAAATTCAAAGATATCAAAATGAGTTTGTTCAAATAATATATACTCAAATTGTTTAAATAAAATGAACAAAATCTTATACAAATATGTCAGAACATGAAAAAAATCATTCCATGTCTTCAAATCCCCCAGAACAAAAAACAAATTCGCAAACCCCTATTTTTGTCATTATAGGGTTTTTAAAAAAAAAAGAAAGAGAAGTGAGAAAACAAAAATGTGGAGAAAAAAGAAGAAAAAAGGAAGGGTGTTTTACCCGCTCCTTGAAGAATTTCAGTGAAGTGAGAGTGAGAGCACTGTCAGATGAGAGCAAGTACGGTGAGAGTGATTTATGAGAGCAAAGGTTACTTTTTTGGTATACATAGTGAGTGAAGAGAGTATTTTGTTTTTTAGGGTTTCATAAATAAAATAATAAATTAAAAAATAAAATTAGGTAGGTGGGTTGATGGGTCAACCCGGCTCATCACGAGTTCAACCTGCATGAGTCGGGTCTAAATGAACTGAGTTGAAATATGACCCGCATATAGGTGGGTTGTATTTTTCAAACCCAACACGGCCCGAACCCGTGACAGGCCGGGTTGGCCCACAGGTTGTGACCCATTTTGACGGCTCTATGTTTTATAAAGGTCTATATTTTTAAATGATAGAAAAAGATTATAAAAAGATGAAAAGATGATTGTACCTGGGTATCAATTGTATTGTATATTTATAAGGCTTTGACAGGCAAGCTCATTGATTAACCATTAGTGCAATATATTTTTAGGCAATCAAACCCAATAATAAATAATCAATACAGTATATTTGTAAAGCATAAGACAATCCGACCCATTAATACCTGATAATTGTCCATGAATGATCATTAACTCCAATGGGTATATTTGATATAGTACACAATTCAAAATATTTTTCCAAAATGTCTTATTTAATATCAAATTTTTCACAAACTCCTATCTCAAGTCTTTACAAGTTGACTAAATTATCACTCCTTGGATTTGAACATCCTACAAAGTAATCCTTTTTTTCATTCGAGCATCTCAAATTTAAATAAGAAATGACAAAATAAGTATCAATTGGTCTTATAAATATGTCCCTTTAGTAAATTTATGCAACAAGAAAATAAAACCTGTTCTTGAAAAAATGTAGATTATGATTTCCTTACCATTCATTAGTGTCTCATGATGGATTGGTATTTTCTTCTCAAAATGCTCCAACATTAAATCAATGCAGCAGATTGCATAAGGTGTCTAATGTAACTTTTCTATCTGTTGCATTGACTAGTCTCCAATTATCTTGTAATTTGTTACATTATCAGTTATAATTTAGATCATATTCTCTTCTCCAACCTCCTCAACAACATCATCCATTATCCTAGAATTTTTTTAGTTTTTTTTGCATATGTCATAAACATCAATAGACTTCAAAAACAAAATCCTCTTTGTATTATTTACCAAAACATTAAGTGTAGTCGTTCTCGTGTCTATATATCCATGTATCATTATTTTTCACTAATTTTTTTCCAAAACATATTATCTTTTTACTAGATCATATTGGTCTTTTCAACTTATTGCTTCAAACATTTCACCCTAATTTCATGATGGTGGCTTACATCTAGGGCAATGCTTGGCAACCAATTCAAGCATTCTTTTGAAATCTTCACTTTGTTCTACATTAAATGAAATTACATTGTTGTATAAAAGTCGAGCAACTTCTTGACATGCATCATCCTTCTCAATTTTCTTAAAATGACAATGATAATAGTTTGATTGCTTCTTTTTTTTCTTGAAAATACTTAATGACTTCTCACCCTCTTCTTTCCTCTATTAACTCTCATTCAAATTCTTTATAACCCTATTTATAATATGATCCTAAGACTGTGAAGTTCATTCATTAATTAGACTCAATATAATAATATAAAATTTATTTAAAAGACTCAATATAAAAGACTCAATAAAATTTATTCATAAAATGTCTCTAATTAAAAAGTTATAGAAAAAAATTAAAAGACTCAATATAATAATATAAAATTTATTTAAGTTCATTCATTAATTAGACTCATCCAATAAATATATGTAAATGACTAATTAATATCCATAAAATGTCTCTAATTAAAAAATTATAGAAAAAAATGAAAAGACTCAATATAATAATATAAAATTTATTTAAGTCTCCAGTCTCTTTTATTTTTATCCATGTGCTCATCTATTTTTGGAATTCTACCTCAAATTTAATTTGTTATTACTTGTTAACAATCACTTAAAACGAATATAGAAGGAATACAAATTTTAAGTAATGTAAAATAAATATACTACTAATTTATCTAAATTGAGATTTGAACCCATAAAATAATCTTTTTATTACCAATGTGTTTGTAGATCATCAAATACACTAACATTAATTACTATTCACAAATTTCACAATTAATTCAATATAATACAAATAATGATCATACAATATTATTTTCCAATCAATAATATAAACTCTATATTTATTCATGGTTTTCTCAATCCAAATAATTCAAATAAATAAATTTTCCTTTATAACTAAACTTTTATTGTAAGTTCCACCTATCAATGAATCAAGCAATAAAAAGATTTAGACATATAAAAAGTAAAATTGTTTAATACTTGCTTTCCATGCCTAATGCTTTCATTCTCTCCATCTCCAACATCACACATAAATAAATGTTTATTTTAATAATCTAAGTCTACATGATATGTATTCAATTGAAGGTTAAAAAAGTTGGTATCATCACTACAAGAACATTATTCATACCAAAAACTACATGCAATTTTTTTTCTCATGATACTAATCAACAAAATCGCAAGGTTTAGAGATAGTGTACTCTAATATGTTTTTTCTCTTTAAGGTTGCATGATTTCCTTAGGAAGTTCATCACCCACATCTTCATAGTAAAAGTAACACCTTATCTTTTTATGTACACCAAAAATAAAATTAATTATTACTTTTATTTAACTTTTATATTGACTTTGTAGTTTATATCTTTCAAGGACAAAATTAAATATTTTCGTTAATTGCAAAAGTATTTTTCATAATTGTATATTTTAATAACCTGAAAATTATATATATATATATATATATATATATATATATATATATATATATATATATATATATATATTTAAAAATAAAAAAAGCAAAAAGTGTTTTAAGAGCTTCCTTTTTCTAGAAAACCGTATTCTTCATTTTCCTCTACATTCTCTCTACCAAATCTCTCCTACTAAACCGTTGCATTTTCGTTTAGGTGGCATCCACGCGTTCCCGAAGTCAAGAGCTTCGACTTGAACTGATTAGTTTCTTGTTTTTTGGCGAGTAAGCTATCCTTCCCTTCTCCTTGCTTTTAGGGTTTTGATCATGCAAAGATTTTTCTTTGCATGTGATTAATAGCCCATTTTCTTCACTCTCTAGCTTAAGTTCTAGCTCTAAGAGCTGATTTCTACCACCATTTTAGTGGTTGTAGGGCGTTGTTTGAGTTTTCCCCGGGAAGGGTACTATAGAAGTGATGTTTTGAATTGTGCTGTGAAGCTTGCAAGATAAAGGGAGCTAACTTTGAATATAAAAAAAATGCACATGTATTGTTTGATGAAAGTTCTGCGAAATGTGATGAGTTTTAATGGATTTAATGATGGCAATGATGATAGAAATTTGTTCTAATGTGTTTATAATGAATATGAAGTTTTCGATGAATTGGTTCTTAAAATGGAGTGAAAAACATGTGAGTTTGACCTCACATTTTTTCAAATTCAAAAGTCATATTTCTTGAACAAGTAATGAGTTAGAATTGGATGAATGTGAATGCTTGTTGTGAGATCTTGGATTAGAAATGCTAAATTCTTGGATGATGGTTTTTTAGTATGTTTTGAGGGAAGAAGAAATGATTTGGAGTATGAAATGAACCATAAATTGGATTGAACATTAGATCCTCATATGGATGTTATGGTATGAGTTGTTATGAGATTTTAAGATATCAAAAACCATGAAAATCATGTAAAATAGAGAAGTTTGTTCGTGAATGTTATTGTGTACGAAAATCTCTTGATTTTGATGGATGTTGAAGTGAGATTTATGATATGTATGAGTGGTTGGACATATGATCTATGCTTGGATGAAATGAGTGGTGGAAACTACTTTTTTTCGTTTGTTTTTCTGAAATTAGGAAGTGAGATGTGCAAACTGTTTTGGGGTTAGATACAATACATTATGGATTTGTTTTGGTATATAAATCTTGGGTGAAAGGTCATTGTTGGGTGATGAATGGTTGGTTACAAGTGGTTAGAAAATTATGCAGAAAAATCAATTGTTATATGTTTAAAGAGTTGATTTTGCATGAAATAATGGTTGTATTGATGTTTATGATGTTGGTGGTTGATTGTGGAGTGATATTAGACTCCAAATATGTTTGAAAACATGTTAGAAGTGTTGAATCTGTGCTGGGAATCAAATATGGATGAAACTGGGTAAAAGTTATGAATTTGGTTGTTGTCATGGCGCCCCAGCGCCCCTGGTCGAGCCCGAGCACCCCTAGGTGCACCAACATGTTGTTGTTTTTGTTTTTGATAGTTTTTGGGGTTTTAGATGTCCGTTTTTTATGTTCCTTAGGTCGTTTTGGGAGTTTTTGACCCTTCTGGAGCCATTGATGATGATCTCCAAGCTGTTTCAATTACTTAAATATTGGTAATTAAAGGTTATTAAGAAATTTGTGTCAATAAGTGATGTTTTCTATGAAAATATGTAATGGCGGAGAATGTAGGAGTTGCTTTTAAGAAAGGATTAAAGATTTTAATATATTGAAATGTACAATTATGAATGGAAGGTGTGGAATAGAGTTCCAAGGAAGAACTTCTTGTTGATTTTGTATAAAGTATTGTATGTATGAATGTAAGATGTCAAAAATTGTATGTATGAATGTAAGAGCTCAGATTTAGGGGTTCATTCTGATGCTCTCAATAGTCTCGATCTCACGTAGAGAGAAAGTTATGTGATGGAGAGTGGGAAGTCCTTACCGAAGATCCATTTTGATGGACAAAGTAGGAAGGATGTAGCTTCAGTGGTTATATTTATATCTGAAGATCCAGTTTGGGGGACATAGTAGGATAAGATGATTGAGCTAGCAAGTAAGTGCATCCTTATCTGAAGATCCACTTTGGGGGACAAAGTAGGATAAGATGTAACTGAGTAAAGTACCACTACAAGTGTAGAACCTGCTAAGAGTTCGATATTCATATGATTATTTGGATGAGCTGAGTTTATGATGATTATGGTATATTTATTGTATGATTGAGTAATTTATATGTAATTTATGTTATTAATTTAAATATACCATGTTATTTTCTGTTGCATTAGCTCACTCTTGCTTCTGTGTTTGTCTGTCTGTGTATTGTTTTCGCTTTTGCGATGATCACCTTAATGGTGTGAGCTTAGGGATGCAATCTTTTCAGTTGGCTAAGCAAGAAGTTAGATGAGAAGTTTGAAGTGTAGGTTGTACTTTTGGTCCCTCAGGTGAAGAATTTATTCTTCACAAATATATAGTTGTTGTACCATTATCTATGTAATGTTTATTTTAGTAGTATTTTACTATTAAAATTGGGATGTTACATATATAAACCCTAAAATTTCCTAAATTTACAAATGCACCACTATATATTTATAATGATTACCAATTGGTCCTTAATTATTTTTTTAGTATTTTCAAATTAGTCGTTATGTATTTTTAATAATTTTAATCAGTCACTCACCAATTTTTAATAATTGCAATTAGGTCCTTCATAAACTAATTATGTTAGTTTTTACAAATACATTAATATTTCAATGCAAATTTTTCATTCAATATACAGTTTATCCTTTGTTTTCTAGTATGAATTTAAACTAAAATTTCTAATAATTTTAGATTTCATCAGTAATTTTGTTGCAAAATTCATCACTAATAAGATTCATAGAATTTTTTTGTAAAATTTTAATAAGTGAAAGTCAAGATAAACCATCTTGACTTTGTTTTCTAGTATGAATTTAAACTAAAATTTCTAATAATTTTAGATTTCATCAGTAATTTTGTTGCAAAATTCATCACTAATAAGATTCATAGAATTTTTTCTAAAATTTTAATAAGTGAAAGTCAAGATAAACCATCTTGACTTTGTTTTCTAGTATGAATTTAAACTAAAATTTCTAATAATTTTAGATTTCATCAGTAATTTTGTTGCAAAATTCATCACTAATAAGATTCATAGAATTTTTTCTAAAATTTTAATAAGTGAAAGTCAAGATAAACCATCAATAGACCATAGAAACAAATGTAAAAATTTATTAAAATAATTTCAATTTCTTTGTGTGTGTTGAAATACATGACTTTGGGTTTACTAAGGAGTTAAAATATACATACATTAAGTATTTATACTCAATTCACTTGTGTATATTTTGGAAATTTTATACACTCTTTCTCACAAATTATAATCATTAAATTTTGAAAAGAACTCTCGGCCAAACTATCCATCATTTACATTCAAAACAAAAATTATAACAAATCTAAATTCAACTCAAGAGACCAACAAATACTAGAACTCTTACACCAATCTAAGAAATTTTAAAAACATTTTAAAAAGCACCAAATCAAAAAATAAACTACACCAAATAAGAAAAAGACATCAAAACTAGGAATTAAGTTGAGGAGAAAAATACTTTCGAAGCCTATAAATGATTAAAAAAGGAATCTATAACTATTACAAATAATTTGTAAAATAAAGCAAATAAGTTATTCAATTAAAAAAAGTCAAGTTATAAGAATGTAACATCCCAATAATATATAACAAAAGCTATATTTTATTCTAGGAGTTATCATAAATAATATTAAAGAACAGTAGAAATGAACGAGTAAAAGAAATATAACGAAATTTATCATATACATAAAACTTAACCATTCGAAAAATATCTAAGTCGTGAATCTAAAGTTAAAGGCTAGGACGGACGACTTTACAAAACAATTGAGCCGAACGTCATCTACAGAAATTAAAATATGCAATTCTAACTAAGGACCGGACGGTCCTTCAAAGTTCTCCGGCGGCACGTCCAAAGATTGCTCCACTTGCAGAGCTTCTTCCAATGACTCGTCTTGAGTTCCTTCTGCTCACACCCAAAAAGGACGATCATTGCAGTGAAAAGAACAACCGTACGATCAAATACCGGACGGCACACATAAAAAAAATTACAAAGATAAACAAGGGTAAGCTTATAAAATTTCAATAAAAATTCAATTAACAACAATATCACAATCAAACTTTATAAGTCCAAAGAGTTTCATTCAAAACCAAACGATAACATCAACAATTTCAATTATTCTACAAATTGTCCGGACGGTATGACCCCGTATGCTCGCCGCTCTCTGCACCCGGGTGGACCTGGCTGGGATACACTCAACAAACCGCCACCCGAGGTTAGTCCAGTGAAACCACCTCGATATAGAAATACCCTGAGGCTAAAGGACCTCCTGCCATTCCCACACATGAGTTACCCTCCTCTACTTGAGGTGGCGTAATCACGGAATATCAGGATAGAGTCAGAACCTGAGCCTTTTGCCACGGTCATACTAAACCAAATCAAATCAATCATGAGAAGTTCCTCCTTGGAATTCTCTTACACAATCAATAAACCGGTCGGTTAACACCGAGGATGAACTTGTTTCCAGGCTACTTTAATGAGTGACACAAGGTCGACAATTTAGATACAACCGAATACTATCACAATTCAGACTGAACGTCTTTGAGACCGACAACAATAAATGAAAGAGTTCTCTTCAAATAAAGTGAGCGTCAGTACAAGACCGAACACTCCATGAGGAATCAAGTGTCAGTATAAGACCGAACACTTTCAAATAGATAAAACTGTTATAACACGGACGTTTTCAGAATTCAGATACGATTTATGAAACTTAATATTTATCAAATATGAAATCCCTCTTACAAATCGAACGTTCCGTGAAAGACCGTACGTCCCGAGTAACCAAGGTAATTAATTATAAAAGCGAGTTCTCAGTTAATGACCGAGTACCTTCAATAACATAACAACGAACGTTCAGGGGAACGAACACTACGAGAATTGATATAGTAAACATGAGACCAAACAATCAGTCTAAGACTGAATGCGTTAAGACCGAGCGTTCTGAAATAGATCAGCTATTAGGACTAAACGAGCATGTTATTTAGATTTCAATACAACAATACCAATAAAGATCGTACAGGGGAAAACCGAACGGTCCTAATGACCTTCGGTTTCAGATTTACATTTTCTCTAAGTTTATACTTATTATATTCTCCTCAGAAAATCAAATCATATACTTCATAAATCCAAACATACATTCAAAACATACAAAAATCCAAATGAAATCTTATAAACTTCCCTTACCTCTATTCCAGCTAACTTCTAGTTCTACAACAAGATTGACCGAACGTCCAACTGCTCCAATTTGAAAACTAATCGGATAGGATGAAAGCTCTTGACACCAGGAGTAATAATTCTGAAGGAAGTTGATGGTCGGAGATGAGACGGTGACGGAGTTTTAGAGAGACGTTCTAGAGTTTAGAGAGAAGGAGGAGAAAATACAGATTTTCAGAATATTAGGTTTGCTGAAGAAGAAGAAGATTGCATGCAAAAAGTACTTGCATTGTTTTCTTCTTACCTCCAACACGAACGGTCGGCCATTCACCGGCTGCCACCTGGTCTCCACTAAAAAGGCCCGTCTAACCCAAGCGCGCCACCTGTTTCCCACTTTCAAGGTTTTCCTGCTCTGCCGCCTCTGCACGGATTACGAAGGGCGGTAATTTAATGTTTGCAGAATTGGTCTCCCACTCACTAGGGAAGACCGGATGGTCGACACGTAGCCGTGTCTAATAATGCTTAATTAATGGGGTGTGATAAAGAATATTTAGATTGTTAGAATTAATTTGAACATCCAATAGATAACTCGATTAAAAATAAATATAAAATTCAAAAGAGATATAAATCATGCATAATTAATATTTAACATATTTTTATTACACTTGAGATAAATGAAAGCTAATTAAAAATCCGTCCACTCTTATTGTAATTTGTGTTTTCAATTTCTCAATACTTAAAATCAAATTTAAAGAACTTTGCAAAATATAAATAATGTTAACACTCAACTTTTATCCGTGCAATATCATAAATACTGAATTTTTTTAATAATTTATCTCAAACAGAATTAAAAAAAATGGAAACTGAAAAAAAAGAGAATAAATAATGTATTCAAATCAAAGCTAGATTATTAGAATTTTTTTATCTAAAAAAGGTTATATTTAACTAAAAATTTGAAACAGGGACTTTGTAGAAAGTTGTGATTGAACCGGCCACTTGCATGAAAGCGAACTCCAGCAAACAAGAACAAATGACCAACACAAGCTATTTTACTATCACGAAATTGAATTACTTTACTTCTTTAATTGCAACCCAACAGATTTTCCTTGTTCACTTCATGATTGAACTCTCTTATTTCAATGGATGCCAACTCGTGGTTGTTTTTCAACAACTCGAATGATTCTCACTTTGATATTTCTTGAATTCTCAATCAGAATCGCTTCACAGATCAAATATTTGATCAAATGCCTCAATAACATGAATCTAGTTTAAAACCACCAATTGATGTGAATTGTTGAACCGCAATGAAACCAATCTTTTCAAACATCCATTAACCAAATTAGAAGATCTGAAATCATCCTCCAGCACCACACATCTCAAAGCTTCAACTTATTGCTTCTTCTTACCGGCCCAAGAAGAACTTAATTTGAGATACAATTTCGAATTTTCAAATTACACAATTAAAAAATGTGTATTTTTTAATCTTAAAATTCATTTTCAATAACGTCATCAAACACATATTTATAAATTTTACAATCATAAATTTAAATCTTGGACAATTTAGACATTTACAACTTTACTACATTGCGTAAGAGAACATGAGGTTCAAAGTAATTGTATGAACGTTATTTTATTACAACATGAATCTCATACTCGTTTATAATAAAGGTCATGCTTGTTCTGTTATTATTGTATAAAAACTAAACTCGACACTATCGTCTTGTAACAAAATAAATAAATGAAATATTAAAATAAACACTCAATTTATACTTTTTAGGTTAAATATATATTTTGATCATCATATTTGTACTCAATTCTCAACTGGGTCCTCATGTTTTTTTGTCCCAATTGAATCCAAATATTTGTTAATTTGAGGCAATAAAGCTCCTCGTTAACTTTTCACTAACGTCGTTCAGACTGTGATGACGTGGATCAAACATTAATAACACATTTATACTGATTTAATTATGTGAAAATTTTATTTAAATTAAAGGATGACATGGCAAAATTAAAAAGGGAATAAGGGATTTGGAAATCAGAATGCGTTCTTCATCATTTCTTCACCCCAATGGCTCTGTTATCAAAAACTATTTCTTCCTCTTCCCTCAATGGCTTTGTTATCAGAAACTAGTAGCTTTCTAGTACCCAGAAGATGTTATTTTGCTAAGAAGAAAAGCGATCTCTCCCATTTTTCAAAATGGAAGACGACCACCAATGGGAGCTCTGCAACGACGACGACTTCATCTTCAAGCGCAAGCGCTGCCGCATCAACGCTCCACCGCCGCTAGAGGCCGACAAATCGGCGGCGGAAAACCTTCGGAGAGAGCGTAAGAAACAAACCCTACAAGCTCAAATTGGCCGACAAGAAGACCCCAACTGTAAGAGACCCCAACTCTAGCCAAAGTTGAATGCTTGGGTTGATTATGAAGGTGGACCTAAGGTGATGGAAGTTAGGTTAAGCAAATGGGATGAACAAAAGCCTTCTGCTCAAATACTTGCATTGCACATGGGGTGAAACACCCAATACCAGAATCAATTCCAAAAAAAGGAACCCTTCTTCTTCCTTTGTTTTCTGATTTAGACTGTTTTCACATCTAGGGAACATTGTTTTTCCTTTTTTATTCTCTTTGGTCAAGCGTAGTTCTCGCAGGGAGGCGAGGGTTAGGTTCGGTGGCTCAGGCGCATTGCCTCTTCTTGGTTGTGGGTGCCACCGCAGCAGCGTCTCAGCAACGTGAATAACTCTGAACATGGGTGTGCTCGTAGTGGTGGAGATCATGGAAACTTGCCTTTTCGAAACAAACCGTGACGGTGACTGGTGGCAGGTTGAGTGCGAATCACGTTACCGATCTTGCAAATTTAGGATTTTCTGAATTGGGAATTTAGGGATTAGTTTTTTTTTTTTAAATCTGGAAATTCTTGGGATTCTTGGTCTTATAGTGTTTTGGGGTTTTTTCTGCATTTATGTTTTGATTCGCGTTTGGAGTGTGTTTCATGGTTTATTCCTGGTGATTGATGGCGGAATTTTGGGGGTTAGGGTTCAAAGTGGATTTTTGTTCCTTTTTTCTTTTCTTTTTTTGGATTGGATTCTGGTATTGGGTGTTTCATCCTGCATCTCGACTACCTCTGGCCGCGAGAGCGAAGGTGATGGCCATTGCCGGAATCAAGGGGGATTAGTTGCAGGAAGAAGAAAGTAAATAACACGTCATACAATTAAAAATATAAGATAATACCACGTCATATAACACTTATTAAAATACTTAATAATAAATTAAATAAAAAATTCCACCTAATATAAGATTTACACATAGTAAACGCAGTTAATGAAAACTTAACGAAGAGGGCTTTATTATCTTAAATTAACAAATATTTGGATTCAATTGAAAAAAAAAAACATGAGGACCCAGTTAAGAATTGGCCATAAATATAAGGATCAAAACATATATTTAACTTACTTTTTAATAACTTTTGGTATCATCTTTAATTAAATTAAATTAGTATATCTTCTAATGTTGACAATTATTTTAGCTATATCTTTTAATTAGAGAATTATATTCTTAACAAATTAAAAAACCATTTGTATTTTATAACATTCAAAATGCATAATTTTTTACTTAAAATTATTACATAACTTTTTCAATTAAAAATTATTATTATTACATACTATTTTAAAGTTTATTTATAAAAGTATATATTTTCTTAAAATTTTATTTTTTAATATAATAAAATTTTGTATACACAAATTTACGTGTGTTTCCTACTCAACCATAAAAAGGATTGAGGCTAACATGAGATGAGAGTTATGAAATTAAACTTAAAATAAAATCACTCGATTAAATGAAGCATTTGCGGGTAGTATTCTAAGAAAGCGCATCTATCGAAAGAGGGTGAAAGAAAACCACATAATTTGTGAGACTTTGACCTAAGAAAAATGAAAAACTTCGGGTAATTCCCACTTTCAGCACTATATATGGTGCCTCTTCCCACAAACGCGTTTGGCAAACGACGTGTGACTGACGACGAAGGACCTCAAACGCCATTGCGTTTTTCGTCGGTGATGCGTTCCTAAACTTCACCACTAAGCAACAAAACAAAGCATAAATATAAATACAAACACCTTCTTTCTTTCTTCTCACATTTTCTCTCTCTATTAAAACCAGTTCCCTCTCTTTCTCTCTCTAAACACATGGCTACCACCGCGCCTCCCGTCCTCCCAATCTCCAACTCCCAACCCGCCGCCGCAGGAGGTCCCGGCGCGGTGTTGACGGATGCTCCTGCCAACAACCCTGCCTTCCGCGCCTTCATCAATCACCTATCCACCTCCCTTCGCCACGGCCTCGACCAGCGGCGCCCTTGGGCGGAACTCGCGGACCGCTCCGCCTTCTCCAAACCGGAATCGTTCTCTGAAGCCACACTCCGAGTTCGCAAGAACTTCTCATACTTCCGCGTGAACTACTACGCTGTCGTTTCGCTGATTCTTGCGATCTCGCTCCTCACCAATCCCTTCTCCCTTGTCCTCCTCGCTGGCCTCCTCGCCTCCTGGACCTTCCTTTACCTCTTCCGCCCCTCCGACCAGCCTCTCGTCATCCTTGGCCGAACGTTCTCCGATTTCGAAACCCTAGCTATCCTCTCCGGGCTCACCGTCTTCGTCGTGTTCCTCACCAGCGTCGGCTCCGTCCTCGTCTCCGCTCTCATGCTCGGCGTCGCCGCCGTTTGCCTCCACGGTGCTTTCCGCGTGCCTGAGGATCTGTTCCTCGACGAGCAGGACGCCTCTCAGACAACCGGATTCCTCTCCTTTCTCCGCGGCCCCGCCGCTGTCGCCACTGCCGTTCCAGCCGTGTCTGCCCGAGTTTGAGTGAGAAATCCTTAGATCTGAAACTCCCGATCCGTTGATTTTTGGTGCCTCGAAGCGACAAGAATGTGGAAATGTAGTGTCTCTCTTACCTGAATCCTCAGATCTGATACCCTCTCCCGATCCGTCGATTTTTGGTGCCTCTTAGCGGAATGAACGTGGAAATGTAGTTTCTTTTATTTTATTTTATTTTTGTTTAAATTCCTTTATCCGTATGAACAAAATTTATTATACATAGGGTGAATAATAAGAATTATCACGGTATATGTATGGATCTTTGTTGTGTTTTCCTTTTTTATATACATTACTTGTTGATCGATCAAGATCTGACAATTTTATCAATTTCATTATGTGATTTGTTTGATTTCTTGAAATTTGGGATCAACAACGTTAAAGTTATGATCAATAACCGTACTTTGTATTGGTATAGAAACTATGTTGTAAGATTTCAGTGGCTCATGTGATTGTTTGAATTTGAAGATCCGGTTGATGGATCTGTGATTTTTCTCAATTTTATTCTTGTATCATTAAGCTTCTCAAGAATTATAATGTACTCTACTTTTTTCGTTTTCACTCATAAGGAATTGACTTGCCTGTTTGATTCCATTGAAATTGAAATTGGTGAAGGAATGGTGCCTAGATATCATCATATCTTGTGCGAGATAGAATCGATGTCAGGTATAATCTGTAAATTCTGCATTTGCGTGATTCACGAGCTGTGTTAAATTTCTTACAGTGTTTGCATGAGGACTTGGATTGTTTTTCAGAATTATGTTGTTCGATTAAAATGTGGTTCCAGTGATCAAATATTTCAGTGTTTATAATATATTTTGCCAACAACCTCATGATCTGTATACTTCAAAGTTCAATTGCGGTGGATCTGTTGATTTTTCTCTTTCAACCTTTTGACATTGTATTATTTCATCATAGCACTCTTTGCTTAGATCGTAAAACTGGTGTGACATGGAATGGTGCAAGGTTAATTGATAGAGTTAGATATAGAGTTAAACATGATGTTTTAAAGTTCTGTTTTTCCTCTAATAGTTCAGTTCATGTGATTATGTATCTGTTCATTACTTTTTGTTAAAAGATTTGTGGTTTTTAACTTTAGGTGTTTGCCGGAAGTGGGATGGGGCTTTATATGTGAGTTCATTATCTATGGTATTCAGGTTACATTGTTCCATTTGTGGTGTTCTGGTGATCATATTTTTTAATTTTTATAATATATTTCTCATTTAAAATTCAAAAACACATTAACTAGATCTCATTATTTCTGGCCTATGCACGAGCAAATATTTTCCATTGATATTGACACGGATTTTTGAGCTTCAATGTTAAATTCGATTGCAGAGTTTTTATGTCTTCTCGGTTATATGTTAAAATAATTATTGAAAGGGCTATAAATAACTGCTCGGATAGTGAGTGATGTTCACTGGTAATCATTGAAACGAGTTAAATAATGGATCGTTAAAATTTAAATAAGTGCTTTTTATAAATATTTTTAAAATAATCACTTACGTTAGAATCAATTAGAACTACTTTTATCAGAAAAGATTGGTAACTTTTTAAAGGGAAAAAATATTTTGTCAATAAATCCTTTATAGCAATTAGAATTTTTTATTAAAATAAATACAAATTATTATTTTAAAAAGGATTTAACTTATTTTATTAAAAAGTGTTTATTTTGAGAAAATATATGAAAAGGATAATATCCATTTTTAGATGTAAACTTCAATAAAAATGCTCTAAAGTTCTACTTTTCCGGTATTATAGGGATGGAAAAAAAATGTTTACTTGCAAATCTTTATTACTAAGCTTTTATCTAAATATTTACAAGAATATGTGATTAAAATAAAATTATTAGTTAGAAAAATATTAATGTTTTAAAGAAATTGTTTAAATTTTGATTTATATTTTTATTTATTTATTTTAAAAGTTAATTTTAAAAGGGTTAAATTTTAAAAAACTCATTTCATGGTTAAACTTATTTAAATTTATATATTTAGAAAAATAAAATTTATATGCATTAAAAATTGTTCTATATGTTTTTATTTAAATTATACTTTAAAATTAATTTTGTGGATATTTTTTATGAATAATCGTTTTAATATAATTTTATTTAAATTGAAATATAAAATAAAAATATATTTATGGGTATAACAACAATACATAGGTATTCAAGTGAAAATTTTCAAACAAAATAAATAGATATTTCTCGTAGGCACTCTGACTCGTTCTCATTTTTAATCAATAGTAATTGTCACAAGGTTCAATATACTCACTTTATCTATACATTCTAATAATAGTTGCAATGTTCACGATAGAATTATTTCTATTTTTTATTGAAACATTTTAACTTTTTGGCCTATAATTGTATTCTTGTTGCTCCTGAGTTGTCATAGTAATTCTGTAAACTGACTTTTTATTTTATCGGTACTCTGACTTATTTTAAAATAAAAATATACTTATCCACTCCCATTATGTTATTATTCGTTAGGTTCAAAACAATCCAATAAAAGTAGAATTTGAGTATGAGATCCAATTAAACTTTAATTTTCCTTAAAATAAATGAAAAATAATAGTCGGGTATATAGATGTTATTTAAATTATTTTTCTTAAAATAATTTGGCTCATATACTCATTTGAAATGTTTTTATTGACTTCAACATCAAAATATTTATACATGAATTTTCTTTCATGTCTTGATTTAGAGTTTGGACACACATTGACAATATGGTCAAACCATTTGAAATAAATAATTCTATTTGTTTGCAAGTGTATAGTGCGTAGCCAAATCCAAACATCAAGTTTCTCTATATTGGATATGGATCAACAAACAATCAACACAATGAAAAATCACTCAATCAAGATGAAATGAGTGTCTTCATCACAATAATCAGCCTCCCTCTCGTAAACGAGAGAGAACAATGAAGAGTAGAATAAGTTTCTCACCAAAATCGCTCAGTCACAAAGGAGGTCTCCCTTACCTAAGCTGATATGATCATAGATGGACAACAATGAAGAGTTTTAAGAGTGACAAAAAAGCACAAAAAGAGTAGAATAAGTTTCTCAGCTTGTATTTGCCTCTTTTGTTCTTTCGTTAATTCTAGTTGCAGAGAAGCTTATAAACTATTCTTTTCTTTATAGTACAAGCAATGTAGGACTTCACATAGCTTGGACTTAAAAGAAAAAAAGAATAAATAGGCTTTCTCCTTTTGTTTCTTGTAGTGTAAGTAAACATGCATAGTTTGTAGCTTTTGAATTCTATACTTACTAGGAAGCTTATAAACCCTTTAGGAATGAAAGATGTAAGAAATGTGGGACTAATATACACTTGGTACGCTGCTGTTAAGCTTAGGAAGCATTTCAAGTCCTACATCCCTTAAAACTCTCCACTTAATTCATCCTAATGGCTATATAAGTAAACTAAGGGTCTCCTTTGTACACACCTTTGAATTGAATGAATTTTAAGAGTGATTTGCATTATTTCTTATCTTCTTTGAGATAGAAATTTGTTTTTAAAAGTCATATTTTGGATCTTATCCTATGCAAATCAAGTGGCGATCCAACCTTGGTACTCATCTTGGATCATTTCAAGTTACGTGTCTTCAAGTTCATAATTTTTCTCTTCCTTATCTCTTTCATTTTAAATCTTTTCAATTTCCATTTCTTAATTGTCCTTAGGCTAGTTCTATCTAAGCATGTTATTCCCTATCATAAGTTGTGTAAGAGAGTTATTGAATGTCAACACTCATCCCATGAACACAATGCCTCACCAACCAAGAACCAAAGATGGTGATGCTTGGCGAGAGTTGAGGAAGAAGAATCTCCACACATAAGAAGTGTCCAAGGTATGTACCAAACATACCATGTTTCATCCTATTCCTCAAGTTGATCTTGGTGACAACATACACGATTCTATAGAGGGTTTACACCCATTTACCCTGAATATTAAGAGGGTCCACATTTTAAAACAAGTTATCATAAACATTGACAAATATGACGGGACCATAGACCTAGAAAAACATGTCAACACCTATGTTACATAAGTCAACATTATCTCTAGAGATAGTTGAGTACATTGGTGGCCTTTTCTAACCACCCTAAAAAGGAAGGCCTTGAAATGGTACTACACATTATGACCCATTCCATTGACTCGTTTAGAACCTTGTGTGCTATGTTTGCAACTCAGTTTGTAGATTGGAAGCCAATGGTTGCTTCCTATGTATGTCTTAAACATGTAATCTAAAAGGATAATGAGTTCTTGAGATAGTTTATGGACCAATTTGCAAACATGTCCAATAAGGTTCTTGTCCTCCATATATAAAAAATTATGCACACCATTATACATGCATTACATCGAGGACTGCTCTTAGACTCTCTTATTAATGATTAACTAGAGAACATGAACAAGCTCAGGATAAGAGTTGTCCAACACATGTCCACTGAAGAAAATTAGAGCAAAATTGTTGGCCCTCCCAAGTCAAAGGGTTTCATGGAAAACCAACCCTTCAAAGCTTAGAGATTGGGTAAATATGATACCTACAAACCACTCAACGCAAGTCGAGAAGAAATATTGCAGAAAGCTTGCAACTCGGAACTCATCCACCTACCATGACCTTTCCGAGATCCTAGGTTGGGAGATCATAGCAAGAAGTGTAGTTGTCACATGAATTATGACTACTCAACCAAGAAGTTTGCAAAAGTTAAAGACCCCATAGAATAACTTATACAATCTGGAGCCCTCGCTCAATTTGTGTATAATGCACAAGGCGAACAAGGTTAGAATAAGGGAGGTTGAGGAAATCTAGGTTGAAAAAATTTGGGAATGCAAAAAAATCAATAACAGTTTGATAACAGTTGAAATACCATTATTTTTATACTTAATTTTGATACTAAAAACACCCTTTATAACTTAGAAACTGACTTAAAATCATGCTTTTTGCTTAAGTTAGAGAATAAGAGAGTTGAAGGTAGTATTATTGGTTTTATGTTTGGTTTTCCTTGTTTTGGCAGGAATTAACATGAATTGAATGAAAGAAGTTTAAGTAGCAAAGAGTTGGATGCAATAGAAGTAGGAAAAGTGCACAAAAGAGGAATCTCAGCTGGCGTTGAGCGTCATTTCCACCGCTGAACGCTAGCCTTTGTTGTGGAGTTCTCTGGCTGACGCCTAAGCGTCAGCGCTAAGTGCCACTTTTACCACTGAGCGCCGGCCTCTTCAGTGAATTCACTGCCACACGCCTAGGCGTCAATGTTGAGTGTTATTTCAAATATCGCACCTACCGTTGAGCGGCAAAACCAACGCTGAGCACTGTCAGCGTGGGCTTGGGCCAGTTTCCTGTTATTTTTATGAGCTATATAAGGATTTAGTCGACCTAGAGGGTCTTTCTTTTGACAAAAAGAGACGCATAAACACTCTTTTCACCCCTCGGAGGCGGAAGCTCCAATTTACAACTTTTAGGGTTCTATATTTCATTCTTTTCATTATTTTCATCTAGTTTCACCATGTTTATGGTGAACTAAACCTTCATTGTTGTTGGGGAAACGATGTAATCCTTTGAAACTCTCATGCATTGAATTGATCTTTATTATATATGCTTACTTCATTAATTGTTAGGGTTTTTTCTCTTTATTCCATGTATGCTTTGTTTAACTCATTCAATTGCATGATCTTTGATTTATTCAATATGGACACATACGGGGAAATCTAGACATGGAGGAATTCTCTCGGGAGCAATATTACCTAGACATAAGGATAGGAGGACCGGTTTCCTTTAAGCTTCTGTGCGAATGTAATGCATGAATAGTTGCTAGGGATACAAGACATTAGTAATTAGGAGTAGGCTTTCTTCACCGAGACATCGGGTTTAAGGTAAATTAGAAAGTGGAATTTATTACCAATGAGGAGCATTGGTAAATCTTGAAGAAATTTATTTTGATGATGCTGCAAGAAGATTTACCTGAACAAGATATTAAAAATATTTAAAAGCACTTTGTAGAATATAAATGTAGTAGGAATACCTTTAAAAATTTGCAAAACTTGCATTTTTGGAAAATGTTCTGAAATAATCGATTATGTAAAGCAATAATCGATTATCATGAGTTTGTCTGAAATAATCGATTATCACTTTAAATAATCGATTATCATAAGTCTGTTTTTGAAAAGTTATTTTGAAAAACCTATAACGGACTTGGATAATTGATTATCACTTACAATAATCGATTATTGTTGGCAGTTGGGACTTGACCTTTGATATTCAGAGCAGCTGGCTATATATTGGGTTTCTGTGAAGTTTAGAAGTAACGTTGTTGAACAGAAGCTCTTGCAGAATACTGTTTGTCAGAGGAATTTCTCAAAAGCTATAGTTCAAGTTCCCTTGCTTGGTCTCATGAATAGGAGAAGCTCGCGTTTCGTGTGTCGATAGTCGGAGCGGTTCTCTTCGAGTTAGCAAGGTGCTCTGCCTGGTCTCGTGAATAGGAGAAGCTTGTGTTTCGTGTGTCGATAGTCGGGGCGGTTCTCTTCGAGTTGGCAGAGTGTTCTTCTTTCGGTTCGTTCATCGAAGGAATGTTTTATCATATTTTCGTTCATTACTGTTGTAATCTGAAAAACCCTTTTTAGTGAAACTGTTAATCACTTTTTATAGTGATTAACGATTGGACGTAAATTCTTTTGAATCGAACCAGTATAAAAATTACTTGTGTGATTTTTTTACTCCCTGCACTCTTTAATTTTATTTGCACATCAACTGTTCGATAAATTTTCTCTTAGAAAATTTATTTCTAAAAACTGACCATTTTAATTTAAAAAGTGATCGAACATGCTTTTCGCTAAACTAATTTTATTCCGCTGCGTTATACTCTATCTACGAACGATATCGATTGTTCCAACAGAATTAACATATGAAGGAGTTGGATTCGAAAATACATGAGAGTGAATAGGATAAGTCGGAAACCCCAACAACACAATTAATCCATACATCATTCACTTGCGTATTCTTTTGGTTAATTGATCAATATTTGCATGCATATTTACTTTCTGCATTATAAACATTGATTTTCGTTTCACAAGTCTTAAATAATCAACAAATCACATGACTGTCTAGGCCAATGAGTCTCTAGGGAAAAGGATACTTGGTCTTACTATTTATATTACTTGATACGATTCGGTACACTTGCCGAAGTCTTAACACAGTCGCAACACAAACATGAGCCTCTCACCAATAGAGCAAAGTAGGCAAGCTGCTCCTCAACAAAATTTGGAAAATGTTGAAGGTAGTATCAATACAATTGAAGGGGGTTCGACGAAGGAGGATGTACCAACTCGACAAGAAAGAGATATTGTTGAAGTGTCAACTTGGTTGGCTAATTTTGTCCTCGGACAATGTTAACCATTACATTCACAAATGAAGACTTCAACATACATGATCCTGATCAGGATTACCCGGTAGTTGTAACAACTATTGTTGCCAACTAGAGGGTACACAAGATACTAGTCGACCAAGGAGCTTGACTAATGTGTTATAGTGGTTCACATTTCGAAATCTTGACATGTTGGCTTCACGGGTAAAGTTTTATCTTGATCAATTGATTGGTTTTGTAGGAGAGTGAGTTCATACTCGAGGATATGTTGATCTCCATACAATGTTTGGAACACCATAATCTCACAAAACATTAGAGGTTTGGTATATTGTGGTGGAGGCCGACATATCTTAAAACACACTCATAGGCCGAAAACAATTAATTTACTTTACCCTACTATCATTACTGCCCATATGGTGATGAAATTTCTAACAAGCAATGTAGATATTATCACTATAAGAGAAAATTCGAAAGAAGCTTGAAAGTGTTATGCGTTAAGCTTAAAAGTGGCACCCTACTCTATCAAAGTTCGAGGTAACACTACAACACTTAAAGATTTACAATTTCCACCAACAATTAAGAAAGATGAGTAATCCAAGTAGAAATACCAAACTCAAAAAAGAGCTACATAGGCCCTTGGATAACAGTTGAGGAATCTCCAACTAGGCACTAAAAGAGCCCTTGCTTACTTTTCAACTCAGCAAGCATAGTGAAGCTGACCAAATCAACAATCTATTTCTCAAAAGAGAAATATGAAGAATCCTGAAATATGATCAACCATCATATATTGTAAGTCCAAACTTAAAAAATTTCATTTATAGTTGCTTGATGCAGGACGAGTCCGAACCAAGAAAATGTGGAAACTCAGTAAATACAAACCACAACTCTCTCGAGCTGAATATTATACAAGAAATATGGGAGGAGACCCATGGCATAGGAAATACCTCAAAGGACACATTATCGAACTGGATGTTATACAAGGAGTACGATATGAGACTGGTGTCATAAGAAATTTGTCAATGATAAGCATTTGAACTAGTTTATTATTGCTCATTTTATAGTTTCATAATGCATTGATGCAAGAAAGTGTATACTCTTTCCTTTACCTGGATTTTTCCTAATATAAGTTTTACCAGACAAGGTTTTAACATACATTAGATTCAATAAAATTCTCATTTTATTACATTTTATACTTTATCATATACAAACATGAATAGTATCCAATCTTGTGACTACTCGATGAATCTATGCTCCCACATCTGAAATTGTGACTATTTAATAAATTTGAGCACCAATAACCAAAATTATGACAATTGGATAAATTTGAACACCAACAACATAAATTACAACTATTTTGTAAATTAAAGTATAAAACGAAAATGCAAAAGCATTTTCACATTTGGAATTACATCATATTTGGAATGTATAGTCATTACATTTATAAGTTCAAAATAGTACGACATTAAATTGTTTTTATTTAATCTATTAAATTTGATACCTATGTAGTTTTATACTAAATCAAATCTAAAAATTATAACTCATATGTAAAATACGGACAAAATAGATGCTAAATGCATTAGATGTTAGGGTTGATGGTACCGTACATTTCACATCTCTGCCTCGCTATTTTTCTTTATCAAAATTTGCACAAATCGCATGCTGAAGAAGTTTTATAGTGATAATGTATATTCGAAAAGAAGTTTTCCTTTTTTTTTCAATTTTTTAAAACAAGTTTGTCGAAATATAGAAAAATTGTTTAGAAGTAATTATTTTATCAAGAAAATAATTTTTTTCGGATTTTTTTAAAACAAACATAACTATTATAAGAATTAAAAGTAAAATCTATATATGGGTATCTGATAATTAAGCATGGCCAAAGGTGTTACTAGTCATACTTGCATTTTGACTTGAATTGGAGCAGCGAGTTAATAATTACAAGAGAAAATTGTTCCTATGACCTTTTTCTTGCATAAGGAAATGGAAAAATTTTCTAGCTGAATACAAAAATAGATTATTCTTTTCCTCTAATACTACAAGTTAGTTGACATTTTTTTTTTAAAAAGTGAAACTTATTTCCATTTTTACAAGGAAAATAATAGTTAAATATAATCATTGAGATTGACAAATTTTCTCTAATTAACTATTTTAAAATTACTTTTCATCAAATAAATTCAAGCAGATAATGTTCTCAGTTTAGACCCACTATTTAGAAGGCCACATGTAACAAAATAAATTATACATGCAATTAATTACTGAAGTAATTTAATTTTAACTGTTACTGCAGTGTCTTTAAGAACTTATTTAACGCTGTGGCTTAAAAAATTAATTTATATTTTTTTTACCAATGAATATAAATGTAATGTTGAAGCTATAAACACTATCACTATCTAGCTTTTGCATCTCAAATTTTTGTTTGTTAGTTGAAAAAGTGGAACACAATGCCTTAATCCTCAATTAACCTCTTAATTCTTGAATTTCTTCAAGTTCACTTCTTCCCCAATGCTGTTTCCAAAACATATAAAAATCAATTCGTTGCAACAAAATAATGAATGTGACACTGACACACCAATATACTTTTGCCCCAACGTAACACAATTTACAACTCTTGTTTGTTTTGTGCTCCACCTTTTCAAGCTAATAATGTGTTCTATACCACATATCTGTGAATTATGAAAGCATAAGGTGCACAATCTGTCACTTTGATGTCCCTACTAGCAGTACATTAGACACCATTGCCAGAAAGATGCCCTAGATAAACACCTTCTTTATCACCCAAAATAATCACAAAGTAAAAGATGAAAAACAAAGTTTCATCTGTTCTCACTTTTGCCCTCAACAAGCTGCATTTTTAGATGGATATTTAAGTTTAGTTCACTTAATTATGTTGTCATAAATGATTTTTAAAATATCTAAAATTTATCATTTTAAACATTTTTTTTAGTTTTCTATTTTATTTTTGTTAACTACAGCTTGTGGTTGTGGGGTTTTATTTTACCAAACACTCACTCATGGAAGGGTAGTTTAGGTAATTAAAGTTTTTGTCTTTTGTGACATATTTTCTGAGAATATAATAATGTTGATGCTGAGGAGTCACACTGAGGAAGTAGAACGAGGAAAAGAATGGGACCCTTAGAAAATGTAATGCATCCAAAACCAAATCCAATGCAATGTAGCCGTTGGAGAAGGAAACCCCATATCACATCTCATCTCTGCTTGGTCTTCTAATGTCCCAAACCAACCCGTTATGCAGCAGCAGTTATGATAATTTAGACAATGAAGTAAAACTAGCCGTTAGGATTAAGAAAATTGCAACCTTTGACTCATTCTACTCATGACCACCACCTCATTTCATTTATCTCTCTTCATCCTTAAACCCCACCAGCATCTTTCTTCACTCACATGCCTTTTTCAGAACTGTAGTCCCTCTCTTTTCACTCTCCACTTTCTTGTGTTAGTATTTAGATCTTCCTCGTTGTTCTTCATTGTACTAGTATTATACCACTACTACTGTTATCTGAGCTGAGTCTGTCTGAGAGGTGTGAGCCTAAAGAGAGTGAAAGTGTCTGTCTTACTTTCTTTGCTTAGCCATTGTTTGTTCTAAGTTCCCACTTACCACTTTCATGGGACACAACAGTTGTCATGTCAAAGATTTCTACACAGACCCTTTTCAGGTTAACCTCTCTTTTGCTTCATATGGTCATAGGAGGAGGAACCTCAAAGGTGGTGGGGGTGGTGGTTTTATTTGCTTAGCTTTTTTTGTTTTTCTTTTGCAAGCTTTGGCTTCTGTCATTCAGCCTGTTTCAGGGCAGTTGTGGGATGGGGTGGTTGTGACTCAAGCTGATTTTCAAGCCCTGAGGGCTATTAAGAATGAGCTAATTGACTTCAAAGGGGTTCTCAAGAGCTGGAATGACAGTGGTCTAGGTGCTTGTTCTGGGTGGGCAGGAATCAAGTGTGTGAATGGTGAGGTTATTGCAATTCAGCTTCCTTGGAGAGGGTTAGGTGGCAGGATCTCTGAGAAAATTGGCCAACTTCAGTCTCTTAGGAAGCTCAGTCTTCATGACAATGTTCTTGCTGGTCCAGTTCCTTTGTCACTTGGCCTCCTTCCCAACCTTAGAGGGGTTTATCTCTTCAATAACAAGCTTTCAGGTTCTATCCCTCCTTCCCTTGGCAATTGTCCAATGCTTCAGTCTCTTGATATTAGCAACAATTCCCTCAGTGGTAAAATCCCTCCCAGTTTAGCGAGATCTACTAGGATGCTTCGGATCAATTTGAGCTTCAACTCACTTTCTGGATCCATTCCTAGCAGTTTAACCATGTCTCCTTCTCTAACCATTATTTCCCTTCAACACAACAACCTCTCTGGCTCTATCCCAGATTCTTGGGGTGGAGCTGGAAAGAAGAAAGCTTCCCAGCTTCAGGTTTTGACCCTTGATCACAATCTCATTTCTGGAATCATCCCAGTTTCTCTAGGCAAGCTAGCTTTACTTGAAAATGTTTCTTTGAGTCATAACCTGATTGTAGGGCCTATTCCAAGTGAACTAGGTGCACTTTCTAGGCTTCAAATTCTTGATCTTTCAAACAATGCTATCAATGGCAGCATTCCTGCTAGCTTCTCTAACCTCTCTTCTCTAGTTTCATTAAACCTAAATAGCAATCAACTTGCAAACCATATTCCTGATTCTTTGGACAGATTGCACAACCTTTCTGTGCTTAACCTGAAGAACAATAAGCTTGATGGTGAAATCCCACCAACAATAGGGAACATCTCAAGCATTAGCCAAATTGATTTCTCTGAGAACAAATTAGTTGGAGGAATCCCAGATTCCTTTACTAAACTTGCGCATCTCAGTTCATTCAACGTCTCTTACAACAACCTATCTGGTCCTGTCCCATCTCTACTTTCCAAAAGATTCAATGCTAGCTCTTTCGTAGGGAATCTTGAGCTATGTGGGTATATCAGTTCAAAACCATGCTCTTCACCCCCTCCTCATAATCTTCCAGCTCAATCACCACAACCTCTTTCTAAGCCTCATCACCGAAAACTAAGCACCAAGGACATAATCCTCATAGTAGCAGGTGTTCTTCTGTTGATTCTGTTATTACTGTGCTGCTTTTTGTTGTGTTGTTTGGTCAGGCGAAGAACTGCTTCAAGCAGAAAGAGTGGCAAAGCTGCTAAGGCTGCAGCATCTGCTAGGAGTCTTGAGAAAGGTGCTTCAGCTGGTGGTGAGGTTGAATCAGGAGGTGAAGCTGGTGGGAAACTAGTTCACTTTGATGGGCCTTTTGTGTTTACTGCTGATGATCTTCTGTGTGCAACTGCGGAGATAATGGGAAAAAGTGCATATGGAACAGCATACAAAGCAACACTGGAAGATGGTAACCAAGTTGCTGTGAAGAGGTTGAGGGAAAAGACTACTAAAGGGCAGAAGGAGTTTGAAACTGAGGTTGCTGCACTTGGCAAAATCAGACACCCAAATCTCCTAGCACTTAGAGCCTACTATTTAGGACCAAAAGGAGAGAAGCTTCTTGTCTTTGATTACATGACAAAAGGAAGTCTTGCATCATTCCTTCATGGTAAGTAATCTTTAAACTGGTTCTGCCATTGCTTCTGATACTGGTATTTGATATATATAACCTTTACAACTGTAATTAGAATTTCGTTTGAGTAGAGTTTTTTTAATCCTGTAATGTTGTGTCATTTCTTCTGATGCTGATATAATATATTAAGATATGCATCAGTTATTTATTGTGAGTACTCGACAATAAGAATGTGTTGTGTCATTGCTTCTGATACTGATTGTGTTGTGATTTATCTGATTCTAACAAATGCAGCTCGTGGGCCTGAAATTGTTATTGAATGGCCAACAAGGATGAAGGTAATGATTGGAGTGACTAGGGGCTTGAGCTACCTCCATAGCCAAGAGAACATTGTACATGGGAACCTCACATCAAGCAACATACTATTGGATGAGCAAACAGAAGCCCACATAACAGATTTTGGTCTCTCAAGGCTGATGACAACTTCTGCCAACACCAACATCATTGCCACTGCAGGAAGCCTTGGCTACAACGCACCAGAGCTTTCAAAGACCAAGAAGCCTAACACAAAGACTGATGTGTACAGTCTTGGTGTTATCATGTTGGAACTCCTAACTGGAAAGCCACCTGGGGAGCCAACCAATGGCATGGACTTGCCCCAATGGGTTGCCTCCATAGTGAAGGAAGAGTGGACTAATGAAGTGTTTGATCTGGAACTCATGAGGGATGCACCAGCCATAGGAGATGAACTGCTTAACACATTGAAATTAGCACTGCATTGTGTTGATCCATCTCCTGCTGCTAGGCCTGAAGTACACCTAGTTCTGCAGCAATTGGAGGAGATCAAACCAGACTTGGCTGCAGGGGATGATGGAGCTACCAAGGTTCAAACAGCTGAGTAAAGGATTACACGTTTTATTCTTTATTTATTTGTTCATTGAGTTTATGTGTATATACAGTGAGAATTATTTTACACTAAGTATTCTTTTTAACTTGGAGCAATAATGTATGTTTTGAATATCTATATGACAAGTATTTCATTAAATGAAACGATTATGATTTTGATTTTACTTGATTCTTTTTCTTCAATGCATCTTCTTTACCTTCGCACATTTTCTCATTCGCAAGGATGAAAAAGGGATAGATAAAGTTTATATCCTATAGCAGTTAAAAACCGTTGCGTAGCCATTTCATGACAAAGTAGAATAAAAACATGTTAGTCTCATACTCTTTAAGGAATGCACCTTGTAGTAGAGAGACATACTAAAATTTAGATTAAAATAAAAAATACAACATGTTTCAAAATTAGTCATTATTTTAAATTAACAAATATAAATGATTAGACCATAATTAGTTATAATTTCTTTTTATATACATATTAATTTATGATGAACCATTTTGATATCAGATCTTTGAAAGTCATGACTTTTATATACATAATTAAGTATATATTTTTATTTATTTACTTATATTTTAGTCAATTATTTTTTTTAATAGTATCTTAACGAATAGATTAAACGTAAAGATTAATTAAACCAATAAAAAGAAATAGTGAATTAAACATTGGATAAAAAATATAATTGAGAGATGAAAGTTATGATAAAAAGTAGACAACTAAAATTATATGTGAGAAATTAAGAAGACTAAAATTACAAAAAGATGTTAATTTACAATTAAAAATGTTATGTTAATTTACATAACGTTTTAATTTACATAACATTTTATCTAGATTTTAATTTACATATGTTAATTTACATAACGTTTTAATTTACATAATAAAAAGATTTTGTGGTGTTTTCAAGTTACATGATCAATTCACGGCATAAGTATGAGGCTCACAAGCAAACATGGACCGAGGATAAAAAGGCCCTTAAAGAGAGTCAAAAGAAAGGAAGTCATGGAGAACAAGGTGTCTTGACTCTAAGAAGAAGTTGAATAATGAGAAGAAAGAGTTGTAGAAGGAGAATAAGGAGTTAATGTAGGTAGTGGCTGCAGAGAAAAAGGCTCAAACAGGAGAAGAGACCGACTTGGTCAATTTGTAGAAATACAACCCCTTTCTTTTCAGTCGGCATGGTCTCGACCTAAATCTTGTTCCTATACTATTTCATTTTTTTTCCAGCCATATGAACTTAGCAGCCAATTGCTTTAAATCGTCCATGCTTGTAGGCGATGTCATACACAAGTCGTCTGTGAAAGGTTTGATATGAATAGATATAAAAGAGTTCTTTTATGTTAATTAGATGATGTCATGTCCAATGTAAAAGATATTTTATGTTTGTTCAAATACTATAAATGTAAAATAAAAGTTCATCTAAGTTTCAATTTTGCTACTGTGATTTTTGAAGTAAGATATTTGGCCAACCAATATAAAATGTAATGATTGTTTTTACACTAGTGAATACTTGTTAGCATAAAGATTATTTGACACACCTATATTTTTTACATTCATTTGACACTATCCTTATTTACTTTTTACTCTCTTTTTTCTTGAAAAACTACAAAACTTTATGCTTTTAGGACCATTTTATCCTTATGTTCTATGTCAAATGAATGTAAAAGTGTATCATGGTATTATTACTCTGCTTGTTAATATCATATCCACTAAATATAATGTAATCATTATTAGGTCAATGAATAGCATCAAAAGTGTTTATGAAGCATTAGCCTTATCATATTTTTTTTTATAATTTTCTTAACCAAACCTAAGAATTCTTGTTTTGCTCATTCAATGCCTTATTATTCATACATTCACAAGTGTAATACCTTGATTTTACTTTATGTGGTGTCATATTTAAGACATTACTTCATTAATGCTGTTTAATATTTATACTTGTGTTTATTTTATAATCTTTATACTTCAAGTACCTTTACCTCTATATTCTCTGTCATGTTGAAATTAGGAATTCTTATTAGCTCAATATTTAACATGCTCTATAAACAATACTCAATGATGTATTTTGCAATATGACTATTAACAACAAAATTTTTCTGAATAATACTAACTCTTCACATATTATTTCAAGATCCCAGAATATATTTCAACAGTATACATTCATACAAACTAAAGTAGGTTGTTTTTAAATTTCTTTGTACCCAGTTCTACACTATATTTTTATTAATCATCTTCCATTATGGACAATAGACTATATATTGAAGAAGTTTGTCACATTTCCTACCAATGTCACATCAAGTTTTTGTCTCTTTAATGATAGACATTCTTTTAAATCTATGCATTATTGACCAGCATCATAAGACCTTAGAAAGGTCCTTTGTTTCTTCCTCACCACCACTTGCATAAGGTCTATTTTAGAACCTCCTACATCATATATCTTGCAAAAGTAGTTTTAAAGAGTTTTTGGAGAAATTCAACTCTTATTTTAATTTAACCTATTCTTTTTACTAACAGTAACACTATTGTCACATAGTATAGTAATCTTATTGTAAATGTTGTAATCATTTAGTTGATTTTTGATATATAATAGTTGAGAGCAATAATAAGTAGTTAAGATATATTACGATTTTGCTATTAAGAAAACATTTGTCCCTCACTTTTAGCTTAGCTTGCCAATAATATTAAGTTTCTTCCCCTCCATTTGTACCTTTTTTTTTGTTTTACTTTGTCTCAATAGTTTGCAATACAATAACCCACTAACCTAGAATTTTCCATTCCGCTTAAACTAACAATCAAGGTTGTATATTCCAATGACATAATGAAACATTTGTTTAACAACTCAAAATGACATTCTCATGAGTGAAATTAAAAATAAGCAAATAAACATATAATAAACATAATATCAAGCCTAATGCTAGAAGGTAAAAAGATGAACCAATCAATTGATACAATGAGTGTGTTATCTACTTTCATTGATTGGTGTTATATAGTTGATTGTTAATATCTTAAGAAATTATGTGATGGATGATATCCTGAAAATTTATTGATTGGCCGAGAATAATGTAATCCATTTGTGGAATTAATATTCTTAAACAAATTTATAGGTATAAATTAATAAAATTAATGCATCTATATGTAGTTAGAGATGTCAAAATGGGTCATAATTTACGAACCAACCCGACCCACCACGGGATCGGGTCGGGTTTGAAAAAAATGTATTTTTTATGCGGGTCAGATTTCAATCCGGCTCATTTAAACTCGGTTCATCCGGGTTGAACCCGTGGTGGATCGGGTTGACCCACCAACTTACCTATCTAATTTTATTTTATTAAAATTTAATTTTAATTTTATAAAAAAATATTTATTATTTTTTTTGCTTTAAAAAATTATTTAAGTTTCCTATTTTCAGAATTAATTAAATCTGGGAGTCGAATTTGTTTAAATTTGAATCATAAAAAGTTTGTAATTTTTTTTATTTAAACAAAATTGTAATTAAGTGAGATAGTGAACCAACCCGTTTACCCACAACTCGTGGTAGGTCGGACCGGATTTAAATTTTTCTGACTCGCTAATAAATGAACCGGGTTGGGTTGACTCACTAAGTGATCAACCCGTGGTAGACCGGGCTGAATCAGATCGGAGGACCCATTTTGACAGCACTATATGTAACCCCGTGTGTGTGTGTGTGTGTATATATATATATGTTTCAGATGTAGGACTAAAGACCGAACACAATCCAAACTTTCCTTGCAGCACGCTTCAGATACCGATCAGCTGTGACCTACACGTTAGCACTCCAACGATCAAGTCAGCAAAGTCACAGAAGAATCAGCGTAAAATGTAATTAGATCAAAAGTAAAATACCTTACTAATATTCCTGTATTTACAGGCATTAGACTCAAGTAATGGGTATTAACTACATGTAACCGTTGATCCATAATCCCGCAAGATTCGCTCCTCAGTTGTAACGGTTGCTAACGTGTCCGTAATATTCACTCACTAACCCATTAATCTTGTCATATTATGCCCGTTCTTTGCCTTCACCCGACCGACCGGTCCACCAGCCTTTCCGATCCACCCCATTCTTCCTCTTCTATACTTATCATCTTACTTATTCGCCGTCATCTGCTCGAGCATCTCCTCATACAGACCGATCACCTCCTTATACTACAAAATATATATATATATATATATATATATATATATATATATATATATATATATATATATAATATGAAACTAATTAACAGTTTTAGAAAATAATATTATTGTATAAGGTTATTTTATTAAGAAAATTGTAAAAAACAAATATGTATAAAAACGTATTTACAATTCTTTATCACCACTTCAAATTTATTAAAATAATAAAATCATATGCAGGATTAAATAAAAGGCGATGCCATTTTTTTTTTCTTCTTACATCAAAGTAACATATTATTGTATGCGAGAGAAACTACTCGAATTTCATAAAGCCAGAGACAAATTATTGGAATATATATATATATATATATATATATATATATATATATATATATATATATATATATATATATTCACACACTTATTCTTAGTGTAAAATAATTTTATACGATTATCCCATTCCAAATCGTTACTATAATACCTTGAAAAATAATATGTTAGTGGAATACACGTGGCGACAAAGGATTGGTTGAACATTTGGTAAAGTAAAAACACACTAAATACTAGGACTTAGTCTTTTTCCTCAAAACAGCTACCATCTTCTCTTCTCCTACATTTCTTTTCCTCCATTTCTTAACCTTCCATTCACCATAACTTAGAATCTAACCGATTGAATTTCAAATTGAAGCTACCCAAGCTTTTAGGACTGCAAGAGGAGCATTTCCCACCGATTGAATATCCATTTCGTCCAACCGGTAAGAAAGCCCTCTTTTCCTCTTTGCCCTAGGGTTCTAGCATGTGAATTCTTGTTGCATGAAACCCATCTCGTTTTCTTTCTCAATTTAGCTTAAATTTAGTCCTAAAATTCGTTTTCCATCATCAATTGATGATTTTAGGTGATTCTCACACTTTGGGTTCAAAGTATTTGGTCTAGGATCATTCCTTGAGTTGGCCGTGCACACTAGAGGTAAGGGGAGCTAGTTTTCTTTTCATTTTCGTAGTATGTTGTGAATGTGTGATAAATTTGAAGTTGTATGTTGTTGGAAGCATGAAATTGGTTGAATTGGTTGGAAATGTATGTATGGGAATGTATATGTTGTGTGGAATTAAGGATTGATGATCATGGACTGTTTGGAACGTTTTGGTATGATAAATTATGCATGATTGAGACTGTTTTGATGATTGAAATCTGTTATGGTAGTGTTTGGAACAAAATCAAGTGCTTTAGAGTCACTTTTTAGCCATTTTAAGAGAAGTGAGGTAGTGATTTTGAGTATATGGGGTTTGTTGTGTTTGTGGACTGTTGGGACAATTTCAATTAGTGTATTGTGACTTGTTTGAGTCACCAAATTAGCCAAAATAGTTGTAAAATGGTAAGATTGGGTTTTGGGTCTCGAAGTTGAGAAAATGAGTGTTTTAGAGTTGGAAATGAGCTTAAACCACTTTAGAAATGTGTTAATAATGTTTAGAATCACTTAGGTAAGTTTAATTATGTCTAAAACAAAGATTAGAGGTGTTAGAAGTTGGTAAAAATGGTTGAAAATGGTCTTAGCAGGTTCTGTTGAATTCTGCAGAATTCTGCAGAGTTTTGGCCGTCCGGTTTTGTAGGCCTGGTAAGGGAAGGATGACTTCTTCCCTTGACCGTCCGGTTTGGATGTCTGGGTCAGAGAGGGTATTCCCTTCTCTTGACCGTCCGGTCTGGCACCCTTGGTCAGAGAAGGTTCCCCCTTCCCTTGACTGTCCGGTTTGGTGCCCTTGGTCAGAGAAGGTTCCCCCTTCTCTTGACCGTTCGGTCATGGAACCTTGGTGAGAGAATGAGTTTTCCTTCTCAAACCGTCCGGTCATAGAGCCTTGGTGAGAGAAGGAGGTTTCCTTCTCAAACCGTCCGGTCATGGAACCTTGGTGAGAGAAGGAGTTTTCCTTCTCAAACCGTTCGGTCAGATATGCTTTCGGCCAGGGGAGGATTGCCCTACCCCATAACCGTTCGGTCTTGGTCTATCTCAGTTTTAGGTGTTCTTTGCCATGGGTTCCTCTCAGCCCGAGAAGCCTTCGACCTGTATGAACGTTCGGTCTGCAGGGTCTCGGTCAGAGAAGAGCTAGCTCTTCTCTTGATCGTTCGGTCTGTCAAGGGTGCTTGGTCTTGGCACCCAATTTAGTTCCAGTGGTTCGGCCACTGCTTCTAGTGTTCGGTTTATTGCTTAAAACTTGTGGTTGGTTGGTTTATCTAATTGTTTGTGGTGAATTAAGGTATATATGATTAATACGACTTGGAGAATTATCAAGTGATTGGATTGGTTGGTTTCGGTTGTGAAATTATGATCTCTCGGTGAGATCTATTAGTGTATTGATTGAATGGTGAGAGGCTTCCATATGGGGGGTTATCCCTAACGCTCCAACGGTCTTTTATTCTCACTTAGAGAGGATTGACGCGTGTGGTGGGAGTAGTGGGAGGTCCTAGGGTAGACGCTATCACTGGAGGTCTATACTGCGGTAACGGACTAGCCTTGTGTATGGTCGGGTGAAACCCCTCGGCAATAGCTTTGCAAAGCAGTAGGGGCCATCACAAGTGCACAACCCGCCCCAGCTCTACATTCATTCTATGTCCGGACGTGTCTAGGAGTCTTCGCATGTTAGGATGATTGATTTTGGTTAAGTTATGAAATATGTGCCTATGTTCTTGATGACTGGTATGTTTGGTTGAAACCTAGCTCACCCTTGCACTTGTATGTTGTGTGTGTTTGCTTTCTCCCTTGCGATGATCATCCAATCCTTTGGATGTGAGCAGTAGGTGATGATGTGAGCAGGCGTTGGAGACCGAGGAAGATCCAACACCTAGTACTTAGGATGCCTACTAGTTCTTATTTCTATAGACTGCTAGTTTGGAGAATGCTTTTTAGACTTTTCTAACTCTTAGTAATATCTTATTTTGAGAAACCTTAGACCTTTGTACTTTAATCACTATTCGTTTTAATTTACCTCTATTTTGGACGACTGTAAACTATACTTAAAACAATTATTTACTACTCTCACTTCTTTCTTTAATTATGACTGTTGCATTCCATATCTATATACTTGAGTGTATAATTTGGGATGTTACAATTAGATATAGTAAGTTAGTTGATTTCTATAATAACTATTTTATAAATTATATAAGCAGTGATTAAATTATAATACCCTAATACAAAGTGATTAAATTATGAATGGTTTCTTTAATATTTAAAACAGTTAAAGAAATATAAGATTTACGAAATTATTGTGATTTTTTATGTACTGTTAAATGAAAAAATTGTGAATATTGAGCATAGAAAAGAAGCACCGGAAAGTGTCTTCGTATCGCGGTTTCAAGACTCTCTACTGGTAAAGTAAAACGGACACAAGAACGCTCTGTTGTGAACAAAGATCCGTTATTCTCACCACTCTCTCTCAGCGCCGCCATGGACGATCCACCGTTGCAGAAGATCGCGATTTCAGGCCCCACACTTGCCTCCCTCATCCAGCGCTTCTCCACCTCCCCCTCCGCCATCCAAGGCCTCCTCTTCGGCCACGTCACCCACCTTCCCACCACACCCTCCGACGACTCTTCTCCCGCCGTCCCCACCCTCCTCGCCACCGTCACCGGCTTCCTCTGCTCCCCCTCCTTCTATGAATCCTCCGGCGATGTCATCCCCTCCGCCCTCCACCCTCACTCCTCCGTGCTCGGGTGGTTCTCCGCTCGCCGCCGATCCGCCCTCCGCCCCTCCATGCGCGAGTTCTCCGTCACCTCCTCCCTCTCGTCTCTCTCTCAATTCTCTACCTCAATCGGTAACTCAAACCCAAACCTAAAGTCAAATTCCCCTGAACAACCTTCTCTCTTCCCTCCCTGCGTCTTCCTCCTCCTAGCTTCCCCTCCCTTCGACAACGTGCCCTCCTCGCACGTGCACACGCACGAGTACCGCGCCTTCCAGTTCCGCACCGGGGACCAGTGGTTCGAGCCCCGCTCCCTCGACGTCGTCAACATCGGCCCTACCTTCCGCGGCCACTACGGTGCTTTCAGCCCCACCTCGAGCCTCCCCGCACTCGACTGCGGGCCCCGTGGCTCCCCGATGGATGATGAAGGTGGCGACGAGAGGCTCGCCCGGATGAAGCAGGCCGCCAATGACCAAAGGGAGCTCGACGGGTGCGTCGAGGGGTTTGAGGTTGGGAAGTTGAGCAGAATGGTCGGGTCTGATGCTAGGAGCTACACCGAGGGTTTGGAGGAGTTGTATAAGAAAATGCTTGTTAAGATTCAGAATTTGACTAGCTTGGTGGACGAGAGTTCTGCTATGGTTCTTGAGCAGGTGACATTACTATTAGGCTTTAGTTTTCATGCATGTAACTAAGTTTGCATTGTCAATCCATTGGAAACCTTGCTTGTGTTTGATTTCAATTGCAACATTTTATTGAACACTATGCCAATATGTATGATAGTTTTATTTTTTTATTTTTTATTTATTTACTTTTTTCTGATGGAGTTAGAAGGAAAATTTACTTGAGTTAAATGCTACACTGAGTTGCATTTTTATTCAATTCTGGTTTAGTTAAACTCAACTTAGGTTCCTAACGAAAATCCAAACTCTCTAAGTAAGGGTTACAAACTTATGATGTGCTTTGGGTGTTAATAGATATCCTAGGGACCGAATTAAAGTATATAAATGTGGGGCAATGCTACCTTATAAGTCAGTTTTGTAGAATTGAATTAGTTCTAAATCCTACATTCTAAGAGATACAGAGGAGTTTTCAAAAACTTATCTGCTATAGAAAGCTTTATGTTTTTAGCAGAGAAGCTCTTGAAAGCTCTTCTATCTTGAATCCATACAAACTTATCTGTGACAATTTGCTTGTGATTGGGAGCATACTAATTACTGTTGTTGTTGTTGTCAATGTTGGAAATTATATTTATTATAAACACATGATGACCGTGATTAGAATGTAGTAGTGGCTGTTGCTAATGTTGAGTGCTTGTTTGTTATATGGCATGATGATTAATATAATGTTGTAGTGGTTGTTTAAATGTGGAGAATGTTAATTGACTATAAGTATTATTGCTTTTGATTGGGAATGTGTTGATGTCAAACTACTTAATCAAGTTTTTGAGGTTTTAATTTAGTGGTTGACAATGACCGATTGAAATCAATGTGGCTTGCTGCCATGGCCTGATGCATTGATGGAAATTGAGATGTTGTGGATGTGCCGTTTTCTTTTTTTTTTTTGTGGTTTTGGAGTCTTGGAGAACTGTTTTGTTAAATTATTTTAATTAGAGTAATCAGTAGCACACGTTTGTGCCAGTGTGGCATAGAGCAGCTTGCCCATGCCAGCAGGTTGCAGCCATTGTGCATTGTGAATTGTGGGCCACGTTGTTTTGACAAAATTGCAACAGATGAGCAGTTGCAGGGAGGTCTGTGATGCGATTTAGGATTCACCTAAGGGACACAATTCCAAGCTGGGAAACAGGGTCACTTAAGTGTTTGTTTTCTTCGTTAAGGGTAGAAGAGTAACTTTCCTTTTTAACTTATGACCAATAATTTTCACTGTCCTATTTATTAAATTTGTTAGATATATTATCTTTATCTTTTATCTTTATTAGTTTTTTTCTTATTTGTATTTTGGGTTTAACCTATATTCTTTCTATTATAAATAAAGGATCCTTCCCTCTCACACTCTGCCTCTCTATTTTCCTCAGTGTTTCCTCTCTATTTCTCAGTGTTTCCTCTCTATTTTCCTCAGTGTTTCCAATGAGGCTTCTGGTGGCACTTCTGCCAGTGCTATGCAACCAACCTGACCTGAAGCTTCTTACAAAAACTGCACCTTTCTTTCTTCCTTCTTTTCCCTTCAGCTATGATGGCTTCGTCTCACCCACCCCACTGCGCCACTCAACCTGCTCAACCAACCTCTTCTTGCTGTTTTCCTATTTTTGAACATGTTGATTTGTTGTTTTGCAGTTTTGGACCTCTGCCACATGAAACTTTAACAATAATATGATTTTAATTTTAGGCATTTTTATTTATTTATTTTTATGCATGTATATTATATACATCATGCAATACGAATCTACTTAGGGATGAAAATACCAGTCAACGAGATACTATTCTGCCACTGTAGCAGTTTTCTGGGTGGCCTCTTTGCACTGCTATCTGCACGTGACTTCATAGTTTTTATTTCGTGCTACTTACTTTCATGCTTAGAACAAATTATTTTTTGTCCTCCACTTAGCTTCCAGCTACTGTGATTTACATTTGTGGTTATAGTCATTCCAAGAATTCATCTGTTTATCGTTTCTTTCAGTTTTCACTAACATTTCTGGCTTAATGTTTAGATTTATTGTTTGTATTTTTGCTCAATGCTTTTAGTCAATTTTTAAAATGTGGTTAGTTTTCTGCATTTTTGTAATTGATATATTTCTCTGTGCTTTACTCTTCTATTTTGAAGTTCTTTGTTTTCTGCATTTTGTCTACTTCACTCTACCCTTTCAGTTCTTAATTTTCCTGCTAATACCATTTGCTTCCATCAGTAGTTTGTTTGCCTTTTATTTAAATTTTTTTTCAAAGCATTTTGTTTTTGACTACTTTTCTTCAGATTTGATTTGTATCTTCCATCTTTTCATTTTATTTCTCTACAACTATTTTTGTAGGCATTATACTTTTCTTTTTGAGATATCTTTTATTGGATTGCTAGAATGCACTTGTGTTTATTGGATATTTGTATTGATTGCGTTTCTTTTTCTTCATACTCAATTTTCTCCCTTTTCATCATTGTAGTTTTGTTTTGTCAGTATTTATATTTGCCAATTTGACATGCAAAGATCAATCAATATTTATATTCATGAGTAGTCTCAATGAGACACTTTTCAAGATTACTGAATAGCTTGAAAACCTCCATGAAGTGGAAAGGATTTAAGACTAGTGATTGGTTGCTGTGAGGATTGAAAAATCATGACATGGAATTTGCTTGTTGCCTGTCTGCTGATACAAAATGATTGAATTTTAAGTTAACTCGTGCTTGATTTTTCTTTTATCAACCTTGAACAGGAAAATCATAATAGGAAGTTAAAACACAAAATTTCTAGATCTGCTGCCTCAGAATAACTTCTTGTGTCAAATCTGGTGATCCCTTCTTTTTTTGTTCAGGTAAGTCTTGTTTTTTAAATTGCGTTTAGCTGAATTTTCATTTTAAGCAATGTTGTTGAAATAAATAAGTAATTCATCTACCAAAGAAAAATACAGACGAGCTGTTATATTGTGGAAGTAGTTTATCGCTTCATTCATACTAGATTTGTTGTAGTAGGTAGGTCTTGTCCCTGAGAATGTTTTCCAGTTTGCACAAGCGATGCTTACAAGTCCAACTGTTATATATCCAGGACCTTTTGTTAAACATCTAAAGCTTTTCATAAAATATTTACTTTAGATTTCAACTTGTATAATATGCAATTTCATAAAATATATTGGTGTGTCAACTTTACCTTTTAAACAATTCGAGTTCTAGGTTAATATTCAGCTATTTAAGTCTATGACCCTTCCTGTCTTGGACATATGTGATCACTCATAATCTAAAACTTGTTACCTAATACAAACTGTTAGGATACAGGGTGTTAGGACATAATGGGTAATGGGTTTAGGATAGAAGGTAGAGGAATAAAAAGAGCGGAAAAGTTTGTTAGGCTGTTAGGGGGAGAGAGAGAGTATAAATAAGCCTTTTGGTAATTCTGTGGGAGGATTCATTTTTTCTTAGTACAGACAAGTCTTGAACCTTGTGAGGGGGATTAGGCCTCTGTTAGGGCTAAGAGGGGTGTTAAGATTAAAACAAAGAAATATATTTCTGAAGGGCTTAATGGACCCTTCTCATGTTCTATTATTTATACTGATAGAAAGTAGATACAATAGGGAGATGGAATGTCAAGGAACTGTCCTAGACCACTAGGTAAAATCATTGGAGATAACCCAATACACTACCCCTACTTTAGTCCTACTAACTATACTAACATAGGTAGACTTAGTAATTATTCTAACACTAAGCTCATACACACAGCTCACACACAACTCACACACACTAACCAATGATTCTAACAAGGGGAGATTAGGCCTTCGTTAGTGCTATCTATGTACTTTCTTTCAATATCAATATAGAAACCCATTCTTTTTACAATGTTAATTATGGTTTGTGTGTGTGATTGGGTTGTCTTAGTTAGGTTTCCAACTCATGAACCTAACAAATTGGTCCGACCTGCCGTATCTATTTTGGAGGGACGAATGGCGGCGATGGAGCTGTCAATAGATGGATGAAAGGCAGCGATGGAGTCGTCAAGGGAGGAAATGAAGGTGACCATGGCGGAAGTTCGACAAGACTCGACAACCACACGCTAGGATCTTCAAGAAGTGATGCGATTATTGGGGAGATGGCACCGCACTCAAGGGGAACGTCCGACAACAGTTAGGTGCCTGTGAACGCCAATAGGAGTATGAGACGCGAGGACGAAATTGGGGGCGTAGAAAGTGAGCGGTTCAATTGGCGGAAGAGGGTGGAGTTGCTCGTGTTCGAAGGATTAGATCCATTGAATTGGATCAATTGGGCAGAGTGATTCTTCGAATTACAAGGAGTAGCGGAAAAGGAGAAGGTACGATTGGCGTATGTGAGCATGGAGGGGAGTGCTGGCTACTTGTTCAGAGCTTGGAAGGAGAAAACTAAGAATCGTTCATGGGATGGTTTAAAGGAAGCCCTGATGATAAGGTTTGGAACCATTGTTGAGCAGTTGACGACATTGAGACAGACGACGACAATGGACGAGTATGTACAATACTTCAAGATATTGGCAGTCGAACGAAGAGGGTGCCGGACGAGCAGTTGCTAGGATATTTTCTTGCAGGATTGAAAGAGGACATTCAGAATCAAGTCCGACAGCATGACCCACAAGAATGGATGATGGCCATGCGGATCACAAGGGATGTTGGGGAGTTCTAGAGAGTCATCGAACGGTCCGAGGACAAGTGCTATAGCCCATGCCAATCGGGAGTGGCCGAGTAGTCCGAGGCAATAGAAGACCAGTCGTCTTGGGGACAAACGAGCGGTAAGGTGATACAGTCCGAGGCCGATCGATATAGTCCAGGCCGATCGGGAGTGGCCGAGCGGTCCAAGGACAATCACCACGGTAACAAGGTTCAACCGAACGGTATCAACAGGAGAAGACGAACAGTAACAGAGGCTAATCACCCAGGCCGATCGGAAGTCATCGAGAAGGTGGGGTCAATATGGAACACCCTGAATCTGCCTTACTCAGAATGTCAAAAACGGAGAGAGGAGGGAAGGTGTGTCAGGTTTGAGGGACCGTTCGGTCAAAGCCATCAGTGCCCAAAAAGGAGTATAGGGATGGTTATTTTGGGGGAGGATGAGGAGGTGGAGACTGAGGGAGCTAAGAAAGAATTAGACTGGAAGCAGATGGAGATGTCCGCTTTCTCGGCTGGAGACCTCACTCAGCCAAAAACAATGAAGTTGTACGGTTTGATAAGGGGCCGAACGAGTTTGATTAATTTCATAGGCAAGGGTCTGGTAGAGGAACTAGGTTTACCCATGGAGGATACCCAACCGTACCAGGTGAGATTGGGGGATGGGCAGAGGAAGAAAACCAACACGAACCGAACGGTTGAAGGTAGTGGGAAGGAACCGAACGGTAGAAAAGCATGGGAAAGCAAGCCGAGCGGTATAAAGATAGGGAGAAGAGAGCCGAGCGGTATAAAGATAGGGAGAAGAGAGCCGGAAGGTATAAAGATAGGGAGAAGAGAGCCGAATGGTAGAAGAAGTTATTTTACATGGAAGAATAAGATGCTCCTCACCTTCAAGGAAATAATGAAGACACGAAAAGGGTCCTATAAAGTTTGTATCTCATCTCGACCACCACCCAAGCCTCCCGACTTGAATTGGAGGGCATCCCATAAATTTTGTATCTCATCTCGACCACCACCCAAGCCTCCTGATTTGAATTGGAGGGCATAACCAGTGGGTTCCCTTCTTAGGATAACAAGATGATAAAGAGGAGCCAAGAGATCAAGTTTTTCGGTTCCAACCTTGAGGACAAGGTTGTTCTACAGCGGGGTGTAATGTTAGGATAAGGGTGTTAGAACATAATGGGTAATGGGTTTAGGATAGAAGGCAAAGAAATAAAAAGAGCGGGAAAGTTTGTTAGGCTGTTAGGGGGAGAGAGAGAGTATAAATAAGCCTTTTGGTAATTCTGTGGGGGGAGTCATTTTTTCTTAGTACAGACAGGTCTTGAACCTTGTGAGGGGGATTAGGCCTCTGTTAGGGCTAAGAGGGGGGATTAGGCCTCCGTTAGAGCTATATGTGTACTTTCTTTCAATATCAATATAGAAACCCATTCTTTTTATAGTGTTAATTTTGGTTTGTGTGTGTGATTGGGTTGTCTTAGTTAGGTTTCCAACTTAGGAACCTAACACAAACTTTGACATCTCCAAGCATGGCAATCTTTGTATATGAAAATATTAATTATGATATTTAACACTTAGATGATTTAAATGTCTTAGTGCCGGTGAAATATATCTCTAATATTTGTGTGTTGAATTTATTCTTTTGGACTTAGACATAAAGATATACACATTTTTATAATAATAATAATAGTAATAATTTTTGTTTTTAATTTATTGTCATTATATTATCAAGTCTATTGTTAGTTGTTATTTTGTGTTATATTGGGGCTTATAGATAGCGATCATCCCTATGTTTCATAAGTTTGCACTTTTAACTATTTCATTTGCATTTACTCGTTAAATCTTCTGTTTCAAATTATCAATTCAAGAACTCTGCTGTGTATAATTTTCAAAGCTGTCGTTGTTAGAGACCAAGTATAAGGCTCTTCAAGTACCTTGGTTCATTTGTAACCTATGAAGAACGGACGTGGGGACACAACTAAATTAAAAGTCACAGGACTGGGTACACAACTAAATTATAATCACAAGGCATGGGGACACGGTTAGCAGCCAAAATAAAACTTTATGCCAAGAGTATGGTATTTTTCCTTAGGTTGGTAATAGGCCCATCGTTTGGAGACTGTATGAAAGGACGAATAGAAGAGTGAGGGAATGATGAACTGGTTGGGAGAGTGCAACGCACATTGTATGTGGGGGACTAGTTAGTTGGAAGGGTCTTATGTTATATTAGGGAGTGTGTGGAGAGAGGGGCATCTTTTTGTTTATTTGGAGTAGTGTTATTGATTATAAGCCATGGCGGAAATCAGTGTCAAATTTGTTGGCAACTGCCACAGGAAGGTGGTGGCAAGTCGGTTTTAATGTGGCGGTCCATGGAGGCTGCTTTAGTTGTCGCAAAATGGCATCATAGAACAATTGTTGTGGAAATTGTGTTTCACAGGTAGAAGAAACCTTGGGATTGCATGACGTGTTTCCTGTGTTAAAGTGATCTCTTTTATTCTTTAGTTGATAGACGTGCAATAGGGAATGTTTAAACTTGGTAGTGGTACTTCTATTTCATCATCATCTCTCTCTCCCCTCTTTTTGGTTTTTACTCTCAATTTATATTGGAACATTTTCCTAATAATAATATCATTATATTATAGTGTTAAAACTTGTGATTTTTATTTTTATTGGAAAACAAACTAATGCTATTGATATTGAACATAATTCAGTGTCATAGTTTTGCAATCTAAGTGTCCAGTTTTCGTGGGCTTATTCTAGTGGTGATCTCTAGAACAGCCTGAAACAAGAGGTAGACTTTATTGCATAAGAGTTCACCAGGCTTGTGTATATGAAAAGATAATCGTGAACTGCTAAAGGATGAAAATCATGTTTCGTAAAATAATTTTTATGTTGTGCAATAATATCTCATGGTGTATTAAGTAGCTTCATGTTCTCACTAATGTTATGGTTAGAGAAAATAGTTGTTATCCATTTGGTCAATCATATCGATGATAACAAGCTTATATTATGTGTGGCACGGCAGAGAAGACTGGCTATGGACATTTCAGCGTTCTGTGCTTGATCTGGATCAACAATTTCTTCTAGTCACTTCAAAAATTAGTTTGCTGATGGACCTTTTGGTGGTCATGTGGTATATGCAGTCCAGCTGTTGTAGATGATGTAATTTGCTTTTTGATGACTCTTCAAGCTGAAGAAGGTAGTAATTGTGCAGAGCAGTTTTGAATGATGTGATCTTTCTCCATATAAGAACAATTAGATATTTTTCATGTAGTGATATATGCCAGCCCTATTCTGTATCTTTTTTTCAGCTTTAGTTGTTGCAATTCACAAGTTCACTTTACAAGAGAGAAATGAAAAATCAACATGGGTTGCGATATTGTTAATAGTTGCAAACTCATTATTCTACTCCTTCCATAAGACGTTGTGAAATGCATACCTTTGAAAAGCATACTTGCAGAAAAGTGGTTAATAATTTCCGTTGGTTAATGGAGTGGCAATGTTTTCCTCATGAAGGTATGTTCTATTGTTCTTTCGTTAGTTTGTCTATCAATTGTTGGTTTTTGACTCTATTAATTGGATGCTTCTTTCTGCGTATTATAACTGTCACTTCATTCATTTTTAGAAAGAGATTTTTGGAATATATTAATATTTTGGATTCGGAAAGCCCATCTGGGTATAGGAGAATCCAAATTCCTTGCCGGACTTTTGATACCCATTTGTTCTGTTTTTGTTCTTGACATTGTTTTACCAACTTCATTTAATCCTTTCTGAAGTTCTCCACGAAGTATTGAAATGGTTGAAATGAGTGTTTGGTGCGTTCACAAACAATATTATTTAATACTTGCATCAGCTTAAAATATTAAACTAATTGTATGATTTTTTACGTTAGTCTTTGGTTTCCTGAATTAGATTGATAAATTAATTTTATACTGATAAATATTTTTATCAAGTGATCAAACTAATAAATATGAAGTTTCGGAATAATTTTTATTCAGGCAAATCACATGTAATCCTGTAATGTTTCCCAAAGAGCTTGTCTTATAATTCATCCGGACGAATTCTTATATAATTTCCAGTTAATAAAAATTAACAGTATGCTTGAGCAAGTTGAATTTTTTTTTTTAAAAAAAAAGTGAAATACTATTCGTAACCTTTATTATGGACTTGTAATTGAGTTTATTTATGCATTTGGAAAATTAACTGCAAATTTATTGGAATGATTCCCAGAGAAAGATGATGCATGAGCAATGAGAGTAAATACAGCATCAGGTCTGTAGAAAGCAGCTTATTCGGAGCAGAGTGTTTATTATTGTATCCAGTCCAATAGATGAAAGGCAAGCAAAATATCCATGTAAAATTCTGGAACCAACCTATATGTATGTGTGGATGGAGATAGATATATAAGATGGGTCCTATGACAATATTTATAAAAGGGTAAAACTTGAAATAAAAAGAGTAGAAGCCGCAACGTTGGGATGAACACTGTCAATTTAATAGCTATTATTGTTGGGATGAGCACCGTCAATTTAATAGCTACTATTATTACTATTTTGAGGTTGTAGAAGAAATAGTTAACGGGGATAAAGAAAATATGGAGATAATAAAATGTGAAAGTAGTGGGAAAAAGTGTATTTTGTAGTTGTCTTAGTTGTGGTAGATGTTGTCTTACATCAAATGGTGGAGTACATGAATATTTATAGATCCATATATTCTTCTAGAAAATGCTATTCACACTTTATGTGGAATGTTATAAGTATTTACTTATGTAGAATGTTCTTGATGTTTTTTCTTCATATCTTAGGCTTTTTTTTTTACAATATTTTAGAATTTGTGTTGCATTTTCTATCCTTAAGGAAGTTTCTATATTATTCTAGAATTTGCATTACACTTTAATACTTCTCCTCAATACAAATTTGGTAACTCTAAACATAGTGAGTAGTTGTTCAAATCTTGGTCTTAGTAACATCTTTGTGAATATCTTCAATTTGATCTTCTTCCTCCATTGTCTTGACCCATTCTTCTTGTTTTGAGGCTTCTTCATAACAGTTAAGCTCAATCATAACTATATTGCAAGTTTCGCATATGTCTACCCAAGATCTTATTCGTCTTGGAGTGGAATCAAGTGAAGAATCTTGTTGTGGAGGTGGAGAAAGGGTACCTGAATTTTCTGCCTCTTCTTGAGTTTCTTATTGACATGTTGCATTGGTACTAAAATGTTGCTTTTAACAACTTTTTCTTCTTCCTAATTCTAAGAAGCATTTTCATCAACTTCAACATCTCAACTGATGATGAGCTTTTTTGTTCATAGGTTGTAGACTTGATAGTCTTTTAACTATATGCTATATCTCAAGAATATTTCTCGTATAGTCTTGTCTTCAAGCTTGTGGTTCCTTTGATCAGGAACATATATGTAGCAAATAGATCCGAATACTCGTAGATGTTTAGTTGATGACTTTCTTTCACTCAAAGCTTCAATAGGAGTATTGTCTTGGACTGTCTTAGTTGGACATTTGTTTAGAATGTAAACTGTAGTGTAGATTGCTTCAGTCCAAAAAATGTCAGGCTTACTTTTCTTTTATAACATTGATCTTGCCATCTCCATGATTGTGCAATTCTTTCTCTCTGACACACCATTTTGTTATGGAGTATATGCGGCTGTAAGTTGTCATGTCTTCATCTTCATAGAATTTGTCAAACTCACGAGATGTGTAGTCCTTGCCACAATTACTTCTAAGTACTTTTATCTGTTTTCCACTTTGCTTCTCGACAAGGACCTTGAATTTCTTAAATATTCCAAAGACTTCTGACTTCACCTTTAAGAAATAGACCTATGTCATTCTAGAAAAGTCATCAATGAAGAGGATGAAATACCTATTGTTGTGATGTGAAGGTGTTCTCATCGGTCCACAAACATTGGTATGAATCAACCCTAGTAAGTCTTTTGCTTTCAATGTTTTGTCTGTTGAGAATGGTAATCGGTGTTGTTTGCTGAGGAGACATTCTTCACATGATTCATTATTCTCCTTCAAGCATGGAAGATCTCTCATAATGTTTTCTTGATATAAAAGCTTTAAGGCATGTTTGTTGAAATGACCAAATCTCTTATGCCAAAGCCATGAGTCATCAACTTCTGCCTTCACGACAATATTAATTCCAGGTTTGAAGCTTATAGGAAAGCTAATATTTCTCTTCTCCATTTTTACTTGGTTAATTTCTATCCTTCTATTGTTATAAATTTTACATCTATATTTCTCAAAGTGAAGAGAATATCCATTCTCCATCATTTGGCCAATGCTTAAAAGATTCTATTTTAAGATTAGGAACTAGTAAAACGTCCTAGATAAATTTCGTACATTTCTTTATCTTCACTATGATAGTTCCTTTGTCTCGAGACTCCACTGTGTTGTTGTTTCCCAACTAAACTTTGACATTGATAGATTTATCAATGTCTTTGAAGATGCTTTGATCCTTCGCCACATGATTGTTGCATCCACTATCCAAGTACCAACTTCCTTCCTCGCTAGTAGATTCTTGATTGAGATATAATAGGCGTTGCTCTTGATTATGTTCTTCCGCAAAGTTTGCTTGATGCTTATTTTTATTACAACAATACTTCTCTAAGTGACCAAAATTCTTGCAATACTGACATTGAGGTTTTCCATGATGCCAACAATTTTTTTCAAGTGACTTGTCTTTTTACAGATGTTACATGGAGGATACTTTCCTTGACGAGTCATAGAAAAGCTTATAAATTTTTTTTTATTTCTAGAAATTTCTCATCTACTTGTATTTCCTTCATATTCTTTATTTTTGAGATTGTAATCTTAGTTTTGATTAAAAGACATTTTTTATCGAGTCTTCTTCACACCTTTTCAATCTTTGTTCATAAGTTTCAAGATAGCCATTAGTTGTGTTATTGACAATGTAGCCAAATGTTTTCATCATATTTTTGGAAAATAGAAAGAAATTAAAATTTTCTCATCGATTTTTTTGTCAAGAATATTTTTTTAGAGGCTTTCATCTGATTAACTATTCCTTTTATTCTAGAATAGTAGTCTTTAATGGTATGAGATTCTTTCGTTCTTATTAATTCAAACTCTCATCTTATATAATGAAGTTTAACATTGTGTACTTCACCACTTCCTTGAAACTCCTCTTATATTATGTTCCAAGCTTGCTTTGCAATTGTGACACCTATTATTTTTGGAAAAATTGTGTCATCAACTGTTTGTTGAAGAGCAAATAAAACCCTTTAATCCTTCTGCTTATTCTCCTTCAACTTCTTCTTCGGAGCTGCAGATTAGAGGTGTCTTCTGGAATAGTGAATCCCTATTCTATAATGTCCCATAAATCTTGAGACCGAAAAATGTCTTTATTTTGACACTCTAAAAATTATAATTTTCTCTTGTGAAAATAAGTTCTGGAATTGATGATGCTTAATTGGTAGTGGCCATGGGTTGAGAAAATATTTTGGAAGTAGTATAAAATGGAGTTATAGTTTCGTTTAAAGTAGTTGAAAAATATTATCTATGCCCAGAGTAGATGACTGAACATAGCTCTAGTACCACTGTTAGCATTTTGAGGTTACGGAAGGAATAATTGATATGGTAGAGAACATGTGGAGATAATAGAATGTGAAAGTAGTAGTTAGAAGAAGTGTATTTTGTAGTTGTCTTAATTGTGATAGATGTTATCACTAGCGCAAAAACGCTATTTAACGTCACCCCTTAGACGTCGGTTAAGGGTAAGCACGACGTATATTGATGACCGGTGGCATTTTCGTAAATAATTTGGCCATATAGACGTTAGTTAGAAGGTGCCCCGACGTTTATAATATTTTAGACGTCGGGGCCCCTCTTAAATGACGTCTATATGTTTGACAGGTGGGTGAAAAGTCATTTCTTTCAGTCGTATAGACGTCAGTTAGGAGGGACCCCGACGTCTATATGGGGGAAATTAATGACTATTCACCTACCTGTCAGACATATAGACTTCAGAGGGGAGAGCCCCGACTTCTAAAGCACTTTAGACGTCTGTTACTCTGGGAACCGACGTCTAAACCCTAAATCCAGAAATTTAAAAAGTCACTCTTTGACTCCATTTAGACGTTTGATCCCGCCACTCCGACTTCTAAAGCACTTTAGACGTCTGTTATTCTGGGAACCGACGTCTAAACCCTAAATCCAGAAATTTAAAAAGTCACTTTTTGACTCCATTTAGACGTCTATCGCCACTCCGACTTCTAAGGCACTTTAGACGTTTGTTATTTTGGGAACCGACATCTAAATGTCTGCATTAAAACACTGCGAACGCGAGGCAGTAGTTACGCACACTCATTGTTCATCATCTTCCTCGCGTTTTCTCTGCACATGCTACGTTTTTCAGGTTCGTTTTCTCACTTTTGCACCGTTTACAATTAATTTTACTCTGATTACATTACTCTTTGATGAATTATTTTTCAATTGAACCGATTAAAATGCGTTTTCATTGAGTTTTTGTGCAGTTTTGCTCATGTCCTTAGGTAGCGTTCTTGGACGGCGATTTCTTGCGTTTTTGCACTCCTCCAATTCCCTCCACTACATTATCAAAATCGTCCAATGCAAAATAAGAACATACAATCCATTCTCTTCAACTAAAATATAAAGTTGTAAACTCGAATTACCATGACCTAAGAGCAACTCGAGAGGCCTCAAGCGGAGAAAGATCTTATCAAATATGGCGACATTTTAGACGTCTGATATATGAGTCTGACGTCTATATAGACGTCTGACCTATATAGTCCGACGTCTATATAGACGTCTGACCTATGGGGTCCGACGTCTTATTTAACGTCATTAGAATAGACGTCGGTTCGGGATCTGACGTTAAAAGTCCAAAATAACCGACGTTAAACAACGTTTTTTCACTAGTGTATCTTACATCAAATGATGAAATACATTTTATTTATGGATTTATAAATTATTCTAGAAAATGCTAGCCACAACTTATGTAATATTCTAAATTTTTACCTATATATAGAATGTTCTTGATTTTTTTTTTCATATCTTAAATTTTTCTACAATATTCTAGAATTTGTATTATATTTTTTATTTTTAGAAATATTTATATTCTTCTAGAATTTGCATTATACTTTAATAATTATTTACTCCAACCATTATGGACCAGCACACTGAGATTGTTTCCAGTGCTATACTCATGACACTCTCATGGATCAGTCTATTATCTTCGATTTTTCTTTGCTTCCTCTCTTTATTAATAAGCTACTCTTCCATCTTCATCTATAATTGTTAAGAAAAACAAAACTTTATATGTCTATCAGAGAATTTTGAAATGACTAGGTTGAAGGGCATGCAGCATTTCCAGTTTTCTTCACAGCACTAAGCAAAATATTAGCATTGTCCACATAGAAAGATTGCAAAGAGTAAGGAAACGACACTACTCACTAATGCAGTCAGTTCGTTTCGAATTAAATGACAAGGAAATTGTAAATTAAGTTTCTCTGCAGTTACAATTCTAGTCAAGTAAACAAACTGAACCCTTAAGTAATTTAAGAGTTGTTGAATGCAATAATTAAGTTAAATGTGAGATGAGAAAGACCTGAAATGAAAGATATCCTTAGCAGAAATGTGGATGTTCATGATTTAAGTCAAAGATGGAGAATTACCTATTCATCATCTCCGTCATTGTTTATCTCACGGATATATGGAAGATTTTAGGTCAACCTTCACGATCATTTTAATTTTAAGAATTTGAGAAATATATAAATATGATTAATATTTTAAGTAGGAAATAAAAGAATCTGTTAATTATAATTTAAAGGATTTATTTTATTTTAAAATATATATTTTTTAAAAAAAATAAGATTTGATGATTATTTAGTTAAAAAAATAATATTATTAGACATTGTTAAATATTAGTTGATATTAGTAGATATTATTATATTGTTTCAAATTAAAAGATATTTCACTTTTAACAAAAACGGTGGTAACTTAAGGAAGAAAGGTGGTGAATGGTAACTCTATTTAGTTGTACCAAAGGTGAATTTTAATGTGATTTTTGAGGGAAATAATAGAAAGTAACACATGTGTACTTCATCCAAGAGAGTAATTACTTCGTTGGGGTTTTCGAAAATAGTAATAGAAAGTGACACCAGTGCATTTTGTTGGGGTTCTTGAAAATAGTAACACTGAGTATACTTCGTTGGAACTCTCGATAAGTGTAATGAAAAGTGACAGTGAAATTACTAGAATGATATGTTGTTTTATTTTTTGTTTTTTTTTTTTTATTGAAAACCATAATTTAAATTTATAATGTGGTGAAAACTATTGTTATTGTTTAAGTTATATCATTGTGGAAGAAAATGCACAATATTAATATTAGAGAGAATAATCAATATCGAGAAACATTTTAAATAATCTTTTATTTATTTTTTATTTCTTTTATAAAGTTTGTTTGTAAAATAATATTTTTTTTTTAAATTGCCAATAAAATAAAAATGAAGTTTTGTTTATGTAATTTGTATAAATTATATATTTTAGGACTGAGATGTTACATTTGTGTGACCTCATTCTTGCATAAGGGACATCCCTTTATTCTTAATTTTGTTAGGAAGAGAGATTTTTTTTTTTCGCGATATTTCTTACTTTTGATAGCTCCGAATGGCTAATTTGATAGGGATTATAATATGTTAATAATTTTTTTATTATAGATAATGTGTCACTATTTTATTGATATAGTATGTATTGGTATGTATATTTGAAATGAACCAATTATAACCTACCACTTAAGTTATTGTAAAAAAATTGTTAAAAAAGTATTTTTCTGTAAGACGAAGAAGGCCCTTACTAGGGATGGCAACGGGTTGGGTCGGGCACGGATAGTGCCTACCCGCAACCCAACTCGTTGGGCAAAATTGTACCCGCTACCCGCCCCGCTACCCGCCGGATACCCACCTTCATAAAACCTGCGGGTTTTTTTCAATCCGCGGGTACCCGCTGGATACCTATTTCAACCCGCGAATATTTAAAAATAAATATTTTATAAGTTTTTAAATGAAAAAATTAAATTGAAAAAAAAAAATGGAATGTTTTAGATTTTAAGTTAAAGATACTTAGAATGAGTCTGGAAGTTAAAGAAGATAAAAGAATAAAATAAAAAATAATAAGATGTATTTTAAGTGTGGGCAACAACATTTAATGAAATGGAGGAAAGAGAAAATGTGGTAAATGGAAGGAAAGTTAATGAGAAAAATAAAATAAAAAGAGAATGGTGGGAAGAAGAAAGAGTGCTGTTAAGGGAGAGAAAAGGAGGATTTATACAGAGGAAACTAAGGACAAAGGTGTAATTTTAACTTCTAAGCGGGTAACGGATACCTACGGGTACAGATAATGCAAAACTCGAACCTAACCTGATAAAAAGTGGATATTAAAAAACCCGCTATCCGCTATTCGTGGATAACAGATATCCACAAGTACCAATTATTCACAACGAGTTTAATCGGCAAATATCCACATACACGAGTTTTTTACATTCCTAACTCAGACTTAACAAATTAAATAGATTCAAGAAACGTAAGGGATGTAGGCAGCAAACAGTGAGAGAGGTAACCATCTTCATCGATACCATTAGTTTCTCACAGTTGCTAATCACAACTGTTCTCAAATTAGGTGGCATACATCTGCAAGAAATGACTCAATTTGTTGGCAGTTTGATATGCCAAGATATTCCAACTTTGGTACAAGAGTTCCCAAACAATTTAACCAATATTTTACATTTATTATGTTGTTAATATTCCATTGAAGCTATTTACCAAAATTATATTAGCTTATTTATTGAAATATATGTTTTCAGTATAATATCATTTATATTCTATGTCAGACAGAAACGAATAAATACTTTAATAAACCCTTTTTGTAACAATTAAAAAAAAATTACATGGATTTTTGGGTTAAATAGTTCTAGAATTAAATAGTTAAGTTTATTTCAACTAATATTTAGTATCTAAAAATTGATATAACTAACTTCTTTAAATATTGAATTATAAACTAAATTGAGTTGAATTAACAATTAAAAATATTTTATCATAAAAAAGAAGGACGATTCAAGTAGAAATTATTATTAAATTTGGTACAAGAATAATTTCATATACTATTACGAAAAAAAAATATTAAAGAAACATTTTCTTCTATATAAAGCCATTTATTTATGCATCACATGGTTCACTTACTATAGTAACTTGTAAAAGAAAGAAGATAGTTTCTTTTTTTATTACCCAAATATCCATTGGGATTATTTTCAACCTTACTCACAAAACAACTAAAACGTTGTCAAATTAGTTTTCAACAATACAATGAATAGATAAAGATGAAATTGATCTAAATTAGAATTGAGCCAGTTCAAGTACTCAACATGTAATCCAATTAAGTTCGTTATTAAAACTTAACACGAAATTAACAGACTGAACTAATACGGATAAATGGCAGAACACCGACAACTTTTTTTCATCCGAATTCAAGGTTTAATCATCCTTTGTTCTAAAGAAAACTAAAAGCAACCTTCCTTGAGTGCAATTTTCCTTCACTTGTTTTCTCAGGAAATCTGTGGCAATTGTTGTGCATTTGAGATTTCGTCATGGGAGGGTGTTACAGCCATGTTTCAGTTCACGATGTGGAATGTTCATGTAAGCATCACCATGATGATGGTGCATGTGAACATGGTGGGGACAGTATCAGGTTAAGAAGGTCCTGTGAGTTTGTATCAATGTACAGCAAAAAGGGTTCAAAAGGAGTTAATCAAGATGCATTGACCGTGTGGAAGGTAAAATTCTTGATGTATATGTTTGCCATTTGGCTTCGTTTTCTATTTTCCTTTCAATCTGGAACTGTTTTCTTTAGAGTTCTTAAGGTTGGAATTACACTTTTGAAGAAGAAACTACAGATATAAAATTAACTTATCATGGTTTTCAATAATTGAGTTCTGCAAATACGGTTTATTAATTAAAAATAATGGATCTTAGTGAATGAAAGGCTTGGATTAATGTTTAATATGATACATTATCAGGACTTCACTGGAAAGAAGGACATGATCTTTTGTGGGGTGTTTGATGGTCATGGTCCTCTAGGGCATAAGTTTTCACAGTCTATACGTGACAAGCTACCCTCAAAACTCTCAGCATCAATCAAACAGTCACAAACACAAAAGGTCATCAAACACAATGAGATTAATCCTACAGATGGTGAGGAGGATAACCAAAACATGTCATTTTCTTCATGGGAGGGAAGCTTCATGAGGTGCTTCAGGGAAATGGATGAAGACCTTGCCAAGAACATAGACACTAAAGGATTTCTTGGGGGTAGCACTGCTGTAACTGTTATCAAACAGGTACATTCAGAACTTCTAACTATTGCACTACCACCTTGTCAATGTTATAATTAACCACATTCTTTCCCCCTTTAAATTTTAGGGTGACCAATTAATAATTGGCAATTTGGGGGATTCTCGTGCAGTTCTCTGCAGAAGAGCACATGACAACCATCTTGTTCCTGTTCAACTTACTGTTGACTTGACCCCAGATATTCCAAGTGGGTCATAGTATTAACTATTCAATCTCAGTTTCTTAATCTAGAATCCCTTTTGGTTTGGTTAAATGGTTTAGTTAAACGTTTATTCATTGAGAACTTATCAAATCAAATGATAGCTTATTGACAACTTGGTTTTAAAACTTAGTGAAATAAGCTAAAACAACTTATTCTGATAAGACACTTTTCCAGATGTTCATGCGTCTAACTTGCTTTCCTTCTTCATTGTCACTCAGGTGAAGCTTTAAGAATAACTAATTGCGGAGGTAGAATTTTTTCTGCAAAAGGAGATCCCTACGTAAATAGGATATGGAGGCCAAATGGGGATCGCCCTGGTCTAGCTATGGCAAGAGCCTTCGGAAATTTTTGCCTGAAAGATTATGGTCTCACCTCAGTCCCCGATGTATCATACAGAAAACTTACCAAGCAGGATGAGTTTGTGGTTTTGGCTTCTGATGGGGTAAGCATTTTCATATCAAGATCTCAAATATTTGATCAAATATAGTGCAAGAAAAGAAATAATGAAGGGAAAATGAATTAAAATACTCAGTTTCCACACATGCATGTTTGGTTCAACATATTCTGAAAAGATAATAATAATTTTGTCATTCTCCTGATAGAGCTTTTAAACAATACACAACAACTAATTATTTCTCCAACTTTATCTCAAATAAAAAAAGGACTAAATTTTCTTTCTTACAGGTATGGGATGTGCTAACAAACAGTGAAGTAATAAACATAGTTGCTTCAGCACCGAAAAGGTCCATGGCAGCCAAATTGTTAGTGAAACACGCAGTTCAAGCTTGGAGACGCAAGTGTTTCAAGGTTGATGATTGTACAGCTATATGCTTGTTCCTGAAGGATTAGACTCTTTTAATCCAATCCTGATCCATTGTGAGTGGGAACATTAACATCTCTTGAAGCACCAATATCATACTCTAGACATGTAAATACTGAATATGACAGTGTAAACAGTAAGAGTATTTTTGAATCAAAAGGAAGAAAGTGAATCTCTTGTAGGGTTATCTAGATTCAGTTTTGAATCGTAGATAAATCTCAGTACCCTAAGGGAGGTAGAAGCTGATCACTAATCCAGCAAGAACTGTACAAATCAAAATGTATAATGTTAAGGGGGACTAACAATAGTATAGCCAGAAGGTTTTGTTTGGACATAAACACAGAAGAAAGCAATTATTTCAGCCTTCTATTCTGGTGTGATTTCATGTGATGCAAGACTTTTCTTTTATCAACATAATAAGAAGGAAAAAGTGTGATTTCTTCTAAGAAGAATTTAATAAATTGTAACACTTCTTTTGGCTTGGGTTCAAGTTCAATGAAGAACTATGCAGACCTACTTTTAACTCTTCCCTAACTGACACTAGAAAAGGATTTTGGGATTCTACGTACATACTAACTACAATATAGCGACTATATAGTTTTCTGTTAATTCAGAGGGCCTTATACGGTCATCGACCATAATTAAAGGTAAAGGTTAAATAACGACACAACAACAAATATAGCTGTCACCTAAAAGTCCACGTTAGTATCCGTTTTGAGTCTAAAAACAAATAAAAATAATGCTAAGCATAGCCGTTAATAAGTTATGGCGACTTTAATAAACGGATGTTAATACAGCTTAGTTAACCAATAATAAATATAATACTACTAAATACAACCCACTAAGTCAATGCTAATATGTCATTAAATACCATATATAAATGAAAAAAAAAATAGTTTATGAAGTCTAAGGCTTAAATATCTTATATTTAGTTTAAGGTAAATACAATTTTTTATAATAGATTAGGACGGAAAACATATTTAAATCTTCAAATAATCAATATTTCTATAATATTATACTTGATGGATATGTTTTTATTGATATAATTTTCGTTCACCATAACATTACTGTAGATTAGTCTATAATATGTCATTCATATTTAAAAAATATTTTCTTTAACCAAATATTTAGATAATTTATTTAATTAGGATTGTATTATTCGAACCATGGTTCTCGTTAACACCCTGACAAGTGTACCAGATCGTATCAAGTAATAATAGATAATAAGTCTGAATATCGTTTCCAATGAACTCTTAGGCCTAATCGTTTATGTGAATTGATTTCTTAAGACTTGACAAAGAATGAATTTAGAGTTTATAATGAAAAATAAAACTAAAATAAAATGCAAATGCAAAAGGTTGATCAATTGACAGATAAAGATATGGATGAATGGTGTTGCTGGGATTTATGATTTCATCATAATCCACTCTCCTATATCTACTATTCTTATTAAATTCAACTTTGTTATCAATGTTCATGCAACTTTCTAATTTACTCTAAACCCGATGTCTCGGCGAAGAGAGCTTACTCTCAATCACTAGTTACTATGTCTAGTCTCCCTAGTAATTAGTCATGCATTTCAGTGTACAGAAGCTTAAAGCAATTGACCGTCCTATTCCTATGTCTAGGTAATATTGCTAATCAAGATAATTCCCTCATGTCTAGATTTCCCCGTATGTGTCTATATCGACAAAATCAATAATCATGACATTGAATGAGTTAAATAATGCAAGCATAAAGTATAGAGAAGAAAACTCAAACTATTGATAACTAAAGTATATGAATAAAATAAGAACTTTGATATAAGAGAGTTTCAATAGTATTACATCGTTCCCCAACAACAAAGGGTTTTAGTTCACCATTACCATGGTGAAACTATATGAATTGAATGGAAAATATGAAAGAGATAACCCTAGGTTTGAAAGATTGGAGCTTTCGCATCCAAAATCCGCCTCCAAGGTGTGAGAATGGGTGTTTTTGCGTCTTTTCTCTGCAAAAAGATAACCCTAAGGTTTGCACAAATCTATTTATAATCTGTGAAAAATTACAGAAAACAGGCCCTAGCCTAACTACAATGCTCAGCGTTGGTTTCACTGCTCAGCGGTTTGTGCGGTACTCAAGTAGGATGCTCAGCGTTCACGCCCAGGCATCTGGTAGTGCTGTTTCTGAGAAGGCCAACGCTCAGCGCTGAATCTGACGCTCAGCGGTGTTCGCGACTCTATCTTTTCCCCTCAGTGTTGGCGCTTAAGCGTCTGACAATGACTCTCTTCACAAAGCTGGCGCTCAGCGTTGAAACTGGCGCTGAGCGGTGGCTGCGATTCTTCCTTTGCACCTTTTTTCATCCTTTCTTGAGTCCAACTCCTTCATACTTCACTCTCCATCATTCAATTCTTGTCTAATCCTGTCAAAACAAGGAAAAACCAAGCATAATATGTTTGAAACCACCTTTGACTCTCTTGTAACCTAACTAAAGCAATTTGCATGATTTCAAGCTAATTTCTAAGTCATAAAGGGTGTGTTTTGTATCAAAATTAAGTATGAAAATAACGATTTTTGAACCGTTATCACAACCCTAAACTTAGAACTTTGTTTGTCCTCAAGCAAACAAAATAAAACTTAACTTTTCACTATCCTCAGAATGGTTCAACACATTCAAACCCATTCTTTCACAACAAGTAATTACTCAATTCAGCTTTTCAATGGAATCTCATCAAGATGCACTCATGCTTCACTTTATCACAACTCCCATAGTGTTCACATAATCATATAATTTTCAACAAATGTTATTCTTATGAATGACCAATTAACTAAGCACAGATGAAATCATGAACTCATGGAATCCTCACCAGATAAGGTGTCTCACTCAATCACTCAAGTGTTTCAAGAAGTCACTCCTTCCCTCTTACTATCTACGTGTCACATAGAACAAAGTTGCCATTCATTTGTCACAATCAAACATCATCACATACACATGTCATCACAAGGACTTTTTCAAGGCTTATAATGTGGTTGGGCTAACAAGGAAAATAGGTTTTTCTAGATCACAAAATCCTTGAGTTAAGAGAGTCATTCAAATAATTATGGTTCAAGCACAACTCTCCTTTTACCACTCTCACTCATTCCCAACTTTCCCTTTTCTTCCCATTGAGCTTTTCCTTTTCTATCTTTTTCATGCTTTTTCTCATGCATTTTCATTCAACACATTAGCTCAATGTCTGAATTTTTCTTTTTCAACTTCCCAAAAAACCCAAAACTTGAACCTTTTTCAATACCACAATTAATTCTCAACCTAACTCAAGGTAAAGATTTTCAAAGCAAGGTTTTCAAATCCTGTTTATGGCTTAGGTTCAAAAAGTGTAGAACATAAAATGTTCCTTTTCATGTGGGACGAAAATTTCATTTTGTAACATCCCAATAAATATATAACAAAATATATGATTTATTGTAGGAGTTATCATGAATAATACTAAAGAACAGTGGAGAAGAATAAGTAAAAGGAAGAGGACAGAAGATAACATCACATAAAGTTGAAACTGCACCAACATATAAGTATGATTCAATTACATAAATAGACTGGACGGTCTTAGTACAACACATGACCAAAAGGTATTACAAAAGGGATTCCTAGGCTGAACGGTTTTACAAATTACTCAACCGGACGGTATCTATACAAAGCAAAAATTAAAATCTAATCTAAGGACCAGAAGGTCCTGCACAACTTTCCGGCAAGACGTCCAGGGGTTGCTCCACTTGCAAGGCTTCTTCCAAAGTTTCTTCTTGAGCGCCCTCTGCTCACACCCAAAGAGGATGATCATTTGAAGAGAACCAACCGGACGATCAAATACCGAACGACAACATGACCAAGATAAAACAGATAAGGGTAAGCTTATGAAAAATTCAATCAATCATTTTCATGCATTTGTAAAATATATACACATGTCTCATACATGAATATTTCAATCATGAATCATCAGTAAAGTGTGATAACACAAGAATCAACATAATCTCTTTCTCTAGACGCTGTCCGGACGATATGACTATGTATGCTCGTCGCTCTTTGCACCCGGGTGGACCTGGCTGGGATACACTCAACAGACCGCCACCCGAGGTTAGTCCAGTGGAACCACCTCGGTATAGAAATACCCTGAGGCTAAAGGGCCTCCTGCCATTCCCACGCATGAGTTACCCTTCTCTACCTGAGAAGGCGTAATCACGGAATATCAGGATAGAGTCAGAGCCTGAGCCTTAACCATGGTCATACTATACCAACCATTAACAATCATGGGACATTCCTCCTTGGAAGTCTCTTATAAAACAATCAGAACCGGACGGTAACTTAATAGACTTGTAACATTTAAGTGAAAATAGACTAAGTCAAGGAGAACTGAATGAAAGAATCAAGGGGAAACTCAACAAAGAAAGCAAAGAGTACTTGCCCAATGATCACCAGACTGAAGAGGTTATTAGAAGTTTAACAATGAAGTAAAGAGGACTTAATAATTACAACTGGAAGAATAGGTCAATATAACTCAACAATTGAAGTATAGTTGGACTAATTAAAGAGGACCGGACGGTTATGAGAAACCGAATGGAAGATCAATGGAAACTCAACAGTAAGAGTCAACGAACTTTTAAATAAGAAGTTCTCTTCAATAATGCGAGTGTCAGAATAAGACCGGACACTCCTTGAGAAATCAAGTGTCAGTATAAGACTGAACACTTTCCAAATAACTAATATGGTAAGCCGGACGTTTTAGGGACTCAAGTACTGGTATAAGACCTAGTACTTATAATAATAATCATTATAAACCGAATATTCAGTGTAGGACCGAACATTCCGGAAGGTTAATATGTGAAAGAATACTCAATATATGACCAAGTAATTCTATGCCGGATATTTCGTATAAGACGGCGTTGAGTGTAAGACTGAAATATCCGAACGGCTAATTATTAGTATGATTTAATTTCAGTAATAAGGGATCTGATCCAAGGTTTTCAGGGGAAACCGAACGGTCCTAATGACCATTCGATTACAGGTTCTGTTTTTCAATAAGTTTCATACATTTTCTAAGTTTCTAACCAAAATACATACTTTAACATCATACACATTTCATCATACCATATAGTTCAACAAACATACATTAAATCATATTTTCAATCATACAAGAAATCATAATTAAATATTATAAGCTTCCCTTACCTTAAATCCAAGCTAGTTCCACTAAGTCTTCAAGTAGTTACTCCTAAGGCTTCAAGAGTCCAAAGTGCTCCAAACCAGATTCTGATGAGTGCAATTGGAAGGTCTTGACTCTAGAAAGATTTAATCTAAAAGGGATGAGGTGATCGGAGGAAGGGAAAGTGTTAGAAATATAGACCACACTTAAACGACACAATATCCTCAGTGTGTCACAAGCAGCAGATCAACAATCAACACAGTCAACAGATCAAGGACAAGGGTAATAAAAGTGGGAAAGGGAGGAGAAGGGAAAAGAAAACTCCCCTGATCATGGTGGCAATTGCCAATTTTGGACTATCAGGGAGATGTTCTCCAACACTGGATCTAAGAAGCAGTGATTGTTGATGAGTGGGTTCAGCTGGTGCACATTGATCTTCAAACTATTGTGTATACTGACACCCTTGTCTTCCACCATGGGTGTGTGTTGGTCAAATTCATGTGTATGTCCTGCAACATGGTTAGTACAATGTGGCTCCACAGAAATAACATGCAGAGGTATAACACCCAATCCCAGTGTAACAGGTTGAACCCCAAATATACCCTTAGAACATGAATCAATTTCAGACATAGAAACAATATCAATCACAGGTTCAGATTCATGTTCAGTGCATGGAGAACAAACATTCAGATGTTTTAACACAAAGTGGTTCTCATCATGCAAAGAGGGGGAATGAAAATCATGCTCATCAACAATATAATCATCAATAACATACCTATCAACAAAATGATCATCAACAACAGAATCAATCTCAGGTATGTCATCACAATCCAAATCAATGTCCATCACAAATATGTCAACAACATCATCAATATCACGCATAGCATCAATATCCTGGACATCACAATCCTCATCAAAATCCACAACAATATCCACATCATTCTCAAATCTTGATTCAAATCTAGATTCAATGCATGGATGTAAAGAAGATAGAAAAGAATGCTCTTTCTCATGCAAAGAATTAAACTTATCAACATGTTTATCAATAATGTCATCCAACATGTCAATCCTAAAAACAGAATGGTCCTTAGCTGGAAATTTCATTGCATCAAGAATATTAAAGTGAACAACAATATCAGCAAATTCCATAGACAAAGTTCCAGCATACACATCAATCTTGGTTCGGGCAGTTTTCAAGAATGGCCTGCCTAGGATAATAGGAGCGGATCCAGGAGAGAATCCCTCCTCCACTCCAAAACATAAAAATCAGCAGGAAAAATCAATTCACCAACCCTAACCAAGACATCCTCTAGGTAACCTGTTGGGTGGGTAACACTCCTATTGGCCAACTGAATGACCACACCCGTAGGCTGTAAAGGACCAAGAGACAAAGATTTATAGATAGACAAAGGCATGACATTAATAGAAGCACCCAAATCAAACATGGCATTCTCAAATTTACTGTTTCTAATCACACAAGGAATGCAAAATATACTTGGGTCCTTGCACTTTTCAGGAATGTGCGGGACCGGCTTACCAATAAGCGCAGATACATTCATGCCCATGCTGATCCTTTCATTGCCTTTCATCTTCCTCTTGTGTGTGCACAGCTCCTTCATGAATTTGGCATACCTCAGAATCTGTTTAATGGCATCAAGTAGAGGTATGTTCACCTCTACCTTCCTGAAGCTATCCAATATTTCCTTGTCCACCTCTTCCATCTTTTTGCTAGGAAGTGCCCTTGAAGGAAAGGGAAGAGGGATAGAACGATCATACAAAGGAGAAGGCGCCCCAGTGGTGGTGGTGGAAGAAGAAGAAGAACCACTGGGAGAAGAAGAAGATCCACCCACCTCAAATGCCGTGCTTGGACCGTCATGATCCTCTTTTCTAGGACAAGTAGCAGGCATGAGTGTAGGTGTAGAAGTGGGCTCTGAAGGTACAACAGTCTGCCTCCCTGATCTGAGGGTTATGGCACTCACATTCTTTGGATTCTGCATAGTCTGGGATGGTAACTTATAAGAATTCTAAGACTGCGCCTGGTTTATCTTAGTAGCCATCTGACCAATCTGGTTAGTAAGACTCTGTATGGAAGCTCTAGTCTCCTGCTGAAACTGCAAGTTTTGGTAGTCATCTGTCTCACTAACTCTTCCAATGAAGGCTTAGAAGAAGTAGAAGGTTGGGCAGGTGCCTCTTGCTGCTGTTGTTGTTGCTGCCTCTAATTTTGTTGCATAGGTGGAGGTACATATCTGTTATGACCTCCAGCATTCTGGAAAGGTGGCGCCTGCTGCTGATGCTATGGCGCATTGTTCCATCTAAGACTAAGGTGATTCCTCCACCCTGGGTTGTACCTGTTGCTAGACAAGTCATGATTCTACTGTTGTGGCTGCCTATTATTGTAGATGTTAGTAGCATAAGCTTGAGGCGCATCAGGGGCAGTAGGGTGCTGCAAAGTAGGACATACATTTGTGTAGTGGTCACTGGAAGGACAAATAGCACGTAGTCGTGCAACAGATGCAGATGAAGCTGCAGGTCTCTGGTTGGTTGTCAACTGTGTCACCAACTTCGCAAGAGAGTCAATCTTACCTTCCAACTTGCTTTCAACAACTGATAAAGACTGGGCAACAACATCATGTACGCCCCTCACCACAATGGCATCATTCCTGGCGCTAAACTGCTGGGAGTTAGAGGTCATCTTCTCAATCAATTGCCTGGCCTCAGCAGGTGTGGTGTCTCTAAGTGCTCCACCACTGGCAGCATCAATCATACCCCTATCCATGTTATTGAGGCCTTCATAGAAATACTGAAGAAAGAGTTGGTTAGGTATCTGATGGTGAGGACAACTAGCACAAAGTGTCTTGAATCTCTCCCAATACTCATAAAAGCTCTCTCCACCAAGCTGCCTAATCCCAGATATGTCTTTCCTGATAGTTGTGGTCCAGGATGCTGGGAAAAATTTCTCCAAGAACAACCTCTTCAGATCATCCCAGCTAGTGACGGATCTAGGCGTCAAACCGTATAACCAATCCTTAGCAACACTTTTCAATGAATGAGGAAATGCCTTCAAGAAGATGTGATCTTCAGGAACATCATGCGGTTTCATAGTGGAACAGACAATGTGGAATTCCTTCAGATGCTTATGTGGACTCTCACCTGCAAGACCATGAAACTTGGGCAACAAATGGATCAGTCCAGTCTTGAGCACAAATGGAACGTCCTCATCAGGATATTGGATGCACAAGCTTTCAATATCGAAATCAGGTGCAGCCATCTCCCTAAAAGTCCTCTCACGAGGTGGAGGTTGTGCCATATTGTTCTCAGTATGAAAATCAGAATCAGAATCAGGTACAGATGCAACAAATGCAGTAGATGCAGTATGCACAAAGTACTCAGCAGTGGATTCAGATTCAGCAGTAGGATGCACAATATCTAATAGAATTGACTTAAAAATAGACTCTAAAGACAAATTCCTAGAATGCCTAACTAACCTATGAAACGTCCTATCAATCAACAAGGGCGTTCTAGTGCATTGTAGATTCTTATCCAAGACTTGTATCATTTGAAAATGCCATGCGAATCGCTAGAAACATGTAAAGTGTATGGCTAACCCAATAACGAAAGTTTCGTAAGGGAACTGGAGCAGGCTACCATGAGACAAGATTTTCTTTCTAAAGAAATTCGATTCGGAACTATGATATGTCCAAGGTCAGGATCAAAGGGTGGTATGAATCCAGGATTTCCTCTAGTCATGCACTAAATCACAACACCCTGTAATCATGAAACAATAGCACAAAAATTTCAAACCACAAAAAACAACACAAGACAACACAACTCAGACAAACACAAACACAACACAAGACTTAAAACTGAACCGTTGGTCCCCGACAGCGGCGCCAAAATTTGATGGGGTGTTGCAACCCACACAAATTTAATGTGCATATGAGAAATGCAGTATATCTAGGAAATGACTCCTAGGTCGTCTCTCAAGGACCAATTTTGCGGTTCGAGAATTAAGTCAGACACGAAGTGGGGGGGTTGTGAAAAGTTTGTGGTGAATGCAGATAAACAAAATCACAGATGCAAACAGAAATGCAAACATAGATCTAAGAAAACGGTTTCAAACACAGAATGAAAAACAGTCGGTCATTAACTTAATTACAATGTTCCCAATCACAGATCATTAAAATAAAGTTGAGACTCAAACTTCTAATCCAACAAAGTTAACCAACTAAGCGAAGGTTAACCCTGTTTTCATAAAAGTGAACTAAGCGGACGCAGTGTTAATATTAATTCTAATTTACACCATACAGTTACATCAACTAAGCGAAGATTAACACCAACTGGGCAACTAAGCGTATACCCAATTGCAAGTGCAAATACAAAATTGATATTAACCAAGTCAGAGTGCAAATACAGTTATAGTTCATAAATCTCAAGGAAACATCACAATATAGCTAATGACCAACTGAATTAATTTAACCTACCATGGCAATTGAAGTAACAAGACCAAACATATTAAACAACATTAAAATAAAATAAAATATTAGACCCCAACAAAGTGACAAACAAATATCCAACAAAGTTAAATTAAATTAAATGCAAAACTAAATTAGAGAAACTAAAAAGCAACTAATCCTACTATGTAAACTAATTCAAAACAAAGGAATAATTAAACATGCTTTTTCCCTACAATCCATGTGAACAAATACATCCAACAAATGAAATTAAAAATGAAAATGGCCTAACAACACCTCTTGGTCGTGAGTTCCAATGCACCAAGGTCAAACTTCAAATTCCACCTTCAATAAGCTACAAAATGTGTTGACTTCTTGTCCCATTGCACCATTTTCCAAGGAAATAAGCATGTACCTTAACCACACAATAAAACCTTGTTCTCCTCCCTTTCCATGCAGCAAAAATGTAACTCACACACCTTTCACACCAAATTGTCGAGCCATAAGATGTATTGGTTGCAAACAATGCTTCAAAAAGTCCACAAGTCAAAAAGGTGCTTAAATTCTTCTACCATTGTGCCACATAAGCAAGGTCAAAGCAAATAAAAACACAAAGCATCTCATTCTCATGTGCAATTCTCGGCAGCAATGCAAGGAAAAGACAAGACCAAAAAGGAAACATTCTTTATATGAAAATGTGCTTCAGATTGTGCTTGTCCAAAAGAGGTAAAAACTTAAATGCACCCTTTTCTCTCACTTCCAACTTCAATTTCGGTTTCTACACCATCACAAAAGTTCAAATGCTTTCCTTCACCTCTCAATACCGAGAATGAACCCCAAGAAACCCAAAGTTCCAATTGCAAAATATTACAAGAACAACAAAGCCAAGTTCTACTACCACAAACCAACCCAACTCTCACTTTTCTTCAAACTTTTGCTAAAAACAAAATGGAATCCCTAACCACCAAGTGTAGACCGTCCAGCCCTCCAAAGAAATCACAATGTTCCATTTCAAATATTACTTCCATTCATCAAAACAAAAGCACAAGAAGAAAATAGTTCAAACCTCAAACACCCATACACCAACTCAAGCTTTCTTCACCACCAAACTTAACAAGAACTTCATTTTCATCATCCAATCCAAGAAACTCAAAGTAAATACGAAAATATGGCAGCAAAGGAGGAGAAAAACGAAATAGCTCTTCATTCAAACCAAAGACCCATCATGAAAATGCAGAGAAACAACCTCAAGCTCATACTTTCAACTTCAAAGAACAAGAAACAAAGTGGAATATGGGACGGTTTTCACCACCACCAAGCAAAGACAATCAAGATTCAAGCAAGATAAGAAGAAAAATATGATCTTGGTCATTCCATAGCTCAAAGAAAACGAAACCTTACAAGCTCCCAAGGAGAAAGTTCATGAAACCCATGCAAAGTGTGAAAATGAGAGCCCCCAAAAGAGTGTGTCGGCCAACAGCTCTAAATTGCCGAGAGTTGCCTCATTTTGTGGGGTCCACCTCCTAAAAGAAACCCTAGCCAAAAGCCACATGTCCTACAAATATTGGACTTCTACAAATTTGCCACAAAAAGGGCCCAAATGCACTTAATCCTAATTAAAGTTTCTAGAAAACTAAGTTACAACTTAATTAAAATTGAAATGACTAAATGTTGAGTCTTTAATGTGCATGCCACCATCTTAATGCTCTAAATGATGTTTCCAAAAATTTCCTTGCAACCAAAAATGCAATTAATTAGCTCAAAAAATTCAAATTAGTGAAAATACGAATTTCCGACCAAATTAAGCAGAATTAGGAAAAAGGGGGAAATAACGGACAATTAAACACAATTCCCTGATTTATTTAAGTGCAATAAACTAAATATAGTCAAGAAAATATCAACTCATTAATGTACCATTATAAACGGTTCGTCTCGGTAACCCACCTTTTTTCGAAAATCAACCAGTTTCATACCCGATTCATCTATTTTCACACCACTCTTATTGTCAAACCACTTACATTTGAACAATGGAACAAAAAAATTGGTGTAATCAACCTCCCATATCTCTTCTATTATACCATAATATCTCATTGATCCAAGTATAGGAGATTGATCTTTTGATGTGGAAAATTGAAGCGACTCAGCTTCTAAACTGACTCTACTATTTTGTATTGTGCTTTTATCATCCAAAGTCTTCGTATAGAATGTGCAATTATTGACTTCATAACCTGTACAACATACGACATCAAACTTTAAACCATTTGCAAGCCACAATAAAGTTTGAGAAGAATGTGGCTCTTTGTCAATTTCATATTTGAACCAAGACATAAATTTTTTGTTATGCTCCATCAACTGCCATTTCTCTGATTGTCTTGGATTTTTATTCTTAACAATGACTTTGTGTGCTTCCAAAAAAGGGATCACCTCATCTATGTTGTTCAATATATAAAGATGTGCTTGCAACAATTCTTCGCGATCTTTTGTCACCACATTCACACCTTGGATGCTTTTACTTGTAGAAAATTTATTCAACCATGATGTGCGAGGAACTCCGATTGGATTCGTTGATGTCATGTAATCTGAACAAAAATCGATACTTTCTTCAGCAATATACCTTTCAATCATTGAACCTTCAGGACGATATGGATTTTTAACGTACCCTTTCAAAATCTTCATATAACGCTCAATAGGATACATCCATCTTAAGTATACTAGTCCGCACATCTTGATTTCTCTAACCAAATGAGCAAGTAAATGTACCATGATGTCAAAAAAAGATGGAGGGAAAAACATCTCTAGTTGACACAAGATGATAACAATCTCGGCTTGAAGTTCATCTAACTTTGTCGGATCGATGACCTTACTATATATTGACGAGAAAAATGAACACAACATGTTTATGGTCTGCCTAACATTTTTGGGCAAAATTCCACGAATAGCCACCGGTAACAATTTTTGCATTAAGACGTGGCAATCGTGAGACTTCATGCTAACAAGCTTTAAGTCCTGCATCGACACTAAACTCTTTATATTTGAAGAGTATCCTTGTGGTACTTTGATACTCTTTAAACAAAGGCAAAAACTTGTCTTCTCTTGTCTAGACATTGTGTAACATGCAGGGGGCAAATAAGTACATTTACCAATCTCCTTGGGTGCCAACTCTTCTCGGATATTCATGTCAACCAAATCCAAACGAGCATTCACTCCATCTTTTGTCTTTCCCTGAATGTTGAGTAGTATACCAATCAAGCTATCATCCACATTCTTCTCTACATGCATCACATCTATGCAATGTCGAACATCTAACTTGGACCAGTATGGAAGATTAAAGAATATTGATTTCTTCTTCCAAGGGGTCGTTACAGATGACTTCTTGGATGTTTTCCCAAATACATGATGTATTTTATTAACTTTTTCAAGAATTTGAATGCCAGTAAGTGGACTTGGTGCTTCGTCCCTCTCTTGGTATCCATTGAATGCTTTTTTTAACCTTCGATATGGATGATTATGTTTTAGAAATCTCCGATGACGCAGATATATCGTCTTTCTTTCGTGTTTCAATTGATTAGCTGTAGCGTTTTCTTCACAGATAGGACATGCTTTATGACCCTTGACACTGTATCTTGACAAATTACCATAAGCTGGAAAGTCATTAATGGTGCAAAATAACATTGCATGCATCACAAAAGTTTCATAAGCGAATGCATCAAATATTTCAACCCTATCAACCCACAAAAACTTCAAGTTTTCAACTAGTGGGCTTAGATAAACATCTATGTCATTTCTAGGCTGCTTTGGACCAGATATCATCATAGACAACATCATGTACTTCCTCTTCATGCACAATGCAAGAGATAAGTTGTAAATTATCAATATAACTGGCCAACAACTGTGATTGGTACTCAGATTACCAAATGGGTTCATTCCATCAGTGGCTAAGCCGAGCCTAAGATTTCTACACTCTTTACCAAATTGGGGGAATTGTTGATCAATATTTTTTCATTGCTTTGAATCAGCTGGATGACGAAGCAGCCCGTCAATTTTTCTCTCATCTGCATGCCATCTAAGGTTTTTAGCATCTTTGGGATTCACAAACAAACGCTTAAGTCTGGGTACTATTGGAAGGTACCATACTACTTTCAAAGAAGATCCATTTTTTTCTATCTGACCATTATCTTCACTATGGTTTTTTGACTTGTATCGTAATAAGCCACATTTTGGACACTTTGTCAAAAATTCAAACTCTTTCCTATATAAAATGCAGTCATTGGGACAAGCATGTATCCTTTTATACTCCATACCCATTTCATTCAAGAACGTCAACAATTATGTAAAACTCTTATCAGTCCATCCATTGGTCGCCTTCAAATTCATGAGCCTTAACACCGCTGACAAACGTGTGAACTTAGTTGAACCGACATATGATAACAGTTGAAAAACCATTATTTTCATATGGTATTTTAGACCAAATTAACCCCTTTACTGCTTAGAATGAGCTTAGAATCAAGCAAAACTCAATAAATGAGTCAGTTGAGAGTTTAAAGCTGTTTTTAGCGATATTATGCTTGTTTTGCATTGTTTTGTAGCAATTTTGATGGAAGTGAAGAATGAAAGTGAAGATGAAGGCCTTAGACTCAAGACAGAGGAAGAAAATCAAGAAAAGAAGAGTCTAGGAACTGCCTAGCGGCAAAAATACACCGTTGCGCGGCCAAATGCGAGGGGATGGCAACATGGCAGGGACGCCTGGTGGTTTTGCGATAAGAGGCAAACCGCTGGGCGGTGGACCCCTGACGCCGGGCGGTAGCGCGATAAGGGGCATACCGCCGGGCGGCATAAGTGTGACACCGAACGATTGCCTGTTGGGCTTGGGCCTGTTTTTTGTGACGCTCCTCAGCTATAAATAGCCCTGTTTCGATTTCATTCTCATTCTTTTGACAGAAGAAGACGGCCAGACCTAATTTTCACTCTCTGGAGAAGATTTCTTGGATGCTTAGGCTCCTTTTCATCCTATCTAGGGTTTGCTCTTCCATTCTTCCATTATTTTCATCTTGGTTCACCATGACAATGGTGAATTAAACCCTTTTGTTGTTAGGGGAAACAATGTAATCTTTTGAAACTCTCTTTTATTGAAACTCTTGTTTATTTATATGATTTTCATATGCTTTGATTATCAATTGTTGGGTTCTCATCTGCGCTTAAAGCTTTTATCGTTAACTCATTCGATAACTGTTGTTTGTCTCTACTGATACGGGAACGTACAGTAATGTCATGAACTGGTGAGTAATTCCTTGGTTAAGTAATACCACCTAGGGATGGGGAGGTAGGACGATCAATTGTTTTTGCTTCTGTTTGGTAATGCATTGCTAGTTACTAGGGGAGGTTAGGGATAGCAAGCCGGTAATTAGTAATAGGCTCTTTTCGCCGAGGGATCGGGCTAAGGGTAGGCCACGAAAGTTTGTGTAACAATGAGATAACAAAGCAATTTAAACAAGAGTAGTAGATAAGAGAGGGCGGATAAGATGAAATTGTAAACCCCCAACAACTCCATTCATCTATTGTCTTTTTCGTCAACTGAATCAACGCATTGCATGTTTATTTTCTGCCCTTGCATTCCACAAAATTATTTTTTTCTCTCTACAAGTCTTACGATTTTGATTCACACGAAAGATAAAGCCTTTCGAGTCTCTAGGGAAGAACGATATCGGGCTTTACCGATTATATTACTTGAAACGATCTGGTACGCTTGTCAGGGAGTCAACAACATACAAAAGTGTTTCTGCATCAGTCGACATCATCTCATACACATGAGCTTTGGCAAAATTTTCTGCGCCAACATCACGGATCATGTCCTCTAATTTTTCTTCATCCGATCGATCTTCTTCCATAGTGGAATCAATAACATTTTCAGTTTGGGAGTCAGTCGGAAAGTGCATTTCTTCGTCGTGCCATATCCATGTTGTATAGCATCTTAGGAAACCATCACATATAAGATGCTCTTTAATTTGGGTTGCGTTCAACTTTCTCCCATTCAAACAGTTCACACAAGGACATCTAAACTTCACTTCATCATCACTTGTACCCTCATTACGTTGTGCAAATTGTATAAATTCCTCTACCCCTCTCTCGTACTCAGCACTAATACGTGGTAAATTAATCCAATTTCGATCCATTCCTAAATATTACAAAATTACAATTATACAATTTTCTATATAAAATTATTAATTCAATCATACAATCAATTAAGTCATACAATCATACAATTAATTTTATACATATATAATTTATTTATGACTTTGAGTTTTATTTCCTTCATTTTTTTAATCGCTTTATTTTGTCCTAAAGTTCCACCATTTCTACATTTTTATTTTACTAAATATTTCCAACAAAGTTAAAATCCTTTCTCAAATTTTATCATTCAAAATTTAACCAAAGTATTATAGGCATGGTCCATTATAGTTTCAGTACTGATGTCTTTTGAATTAATTCATATTTCAACCCTTATGCATTCTAAAACTGAAATTGCCATTTATTTTATCCAAACATTTCATGTTGAAATATTAACAAACACCTAGGTTGCTCTACCACTTCCAATAAATTAACTTTCTGTTTTTTTTAATTAAATCCTACTTCTTAAGCAAACACCATGGTTCTTAAACAAACTCAGAAACTCAAATATCAAAGACAAGAGTTTGATCAACTTACTGTGATGGGCAGCACCAACGACGAAGATAGTGGGGGCGATGGCAGCAGCGGCTACGAAGGTGAGAAAGGCAGGGACGAACGCAGCACCAATAACACGAAGGACTTGCGGTGGAGACGCTAGTGGAGGAAGCCCCTCAGGAGAACAACAGTGGCGGCGAGGTAGAGGCGCAGCGGCAGGCGCTAAGGAGAGGAATGGCAGGTGCAACGGAGGCTGGCTGACGGAGAATTTAAACGATCCAAACGATTGCAAATGAGGAAGCCTCATCGACGGAGAATGGAAGCTCTGAAACTGTTTTGCGCAAAGTGTAGAAGACAATATTATTCACTTCATTTTATTTTTTTCACCTACTGAGGAGAATCTACCGTGGTTCAACACTTAACCGCGGTAAAATAGGGGAATATGTCGTGGTTGTACAATTAACCGCGGCCTATTCTCCTTAAAAAAAATCAAATTGGCATTTTTGAAATTTTTTTAAACTATTTGCCGCGGTTCAGCGCCTAACCGCGGCCTATTCCCTTAAAAATTTAAAATTTATTCAGATTAGGGAATAGGTCGCGGTTCCCTCATAACTGCGGCCTATACCCTAACGTTCTGTATCCTCCCAACTGCCTCCAAAAACTACTTTTTGGGGAATGTCAGAAGGTTGCAGGGGAATAGGCCGCGGTTCTCTGAACAATCGTGGCCTATTCCCTCTGCAACCTTCTGAAATTCCCCCCTAATCAGCCCTTGCAATAAATTGGCAGGGGAATTGGCCGCGGTTGCTTAGAGAACCGCGACCTATTCCCCTGCCAATTTATTGGGCTGACTAGCGGGGAATGTCAGAAGGTTGCAAGGGGAATAGGCCGCGCTTGTTCAGAAAACCGCAGTCTATTCCCCTGCAACTTTCTGCCTTTGACGCCACGTTAGAAAAACAATAAATTGCAGGGGGAATAGGCCACAGTTGGATAGAGAACCGTGGCCTATTCCCCTTGCAATTTATTGTTTTTCTGACGTGGCATCAAAGGCAGAAAGTTGATTGGGGTATAGGTCGCGGTTTCCTGATGAACTGTGACCTATAAGTTCCATTTAATTTTCAAAATTGCCATCGCACACTATTATGCTGCAGTTTCTGGTGAACTGTGGCATAATGTGCGCTGTCAAAAGCCAGTTTTTTACTAGTGTTGATGATGCTTTTATATTAATTGATGTTGAGATGATATATGAGATGCTATATATAGTTGGTGGTTCACAATATGTATGAACAGATACATGATGATATGATTGTGATTATGATATTGGGCAGGATGTGTAGCTAGGTATTGGAACTTGGAATTAACATATTTGTGAGGTTTTGAACTCCATAGTTTTTGTTGAATGATTTGCTATTACTTTGAAAGCATGAATGACTTTGCCCAGGTTTCTATGATTAAATCACTTGCTTGCATGTGTCATATGATCAAGGCCATTTTTGATTTACCCCTTTCTTAGCCAATGCAAAAAGTTTCGTTCCAATTAAAAAGAGCACAATATGTTCTACCCTTTTTGAACCTAAGCCTTAAAAATTATGTGAAAAGCCTTTTGAAAATATTTACCTTGAGTTAAGTTGAGAATTATTGTGTGGTATTGATAAAGGTTCAAGTTTGGGGTTGTTGGGAAAGTTGAAAAAGAAAACGATAAGCATTGAGCTAATGTGTTGAGCAAAACATGAAAAGATGAAAAAAGATAGAAAAGATAAAATGAGAAGAAAAGCTCAGTGCAAAGAAAAGGGAAAGTTGGGAATGAGTGAGATTGATTGTTTAAAGAGAGTTTGTGTTTAAATTATAAATGTGAATAACTCTATTAACTCAAGGATTTTGTGATCCAGAAAAACCAATGTTCTTCTTAACCCAACCACGTTACAAGCCACGAAAAGTCCTTGTGATGATAACCTGCTTGTGAGTATGATTGATTGTGGTTAAATGAAAGGCAAAGTTAATTTATGTGACATTATGATAGTAGAGAGAATGAGTCACCTCAATACACACCTGTGTTCTTGAGTGAAACACTTTCCTTGGTGAGGAGTAGTTCCAGCTATACATGATTGCATCTGTGCTTGGTTAATTGGTCATTCATAATAATAGCATATGTTGGAAAGACTGTGACTATATGAATACCATATTGAGCTTAATTGAAGTAATGCATTTTTACATCTTGACTGATATTTTTATGATGAGCTGAGAGTGATTACTTGTCTTGGAAGAAAGAGTTTTGGAAAGTGTTAATCCATTGTGTTGATTGCTTGAAAACTGAGTTATATTTTGTTTTGCTTGAGGACAAGTAAAATTCTAAGTTTGGGGCTGTGATGACGATTGGAAAACTGTTATTTTCATACTTAAAATTGACATTAAAACATACCCTTTATGACTTAGAATTAGCTTGAAATCATGCATTTTTCTTAAGTTAGAGAACAAGAGAGTCAAAGTTGGTTTTCTTGGTTTCCCTTATTTTGTAGGTTTATTGAATTATTTGAAAGAAGGGTTGAATTATCAAACAGTTGCAGTGTAGAAAAGTCAACCAGAATGCAGAAAAGTCAACCAGTCAACCAGAAAAGTCAACCAATCAACCAAAAAAGTCAATCAGTTGACCATAATGCTGAAAAGTTGACTAGAGTGCAGTTTTGTGCCGCTAGTGGTGCTGAGCAGTGACCCAGCGCTAAGCGGTGGCGCTAAGTGTAATATCCATGAAAAATATATATTTTAATAAATAGTAGTAAATTTTAGCATTATTATTAGTAATAATAATTTTAATGAATAGTAAAAAGTGAATAGTAAAAATGAAAAAAAAAATAACGAGAGGATAAGAATCTCTAAATTGCATGATTGAGGAAGGATAAGATTTGCAAGTGGATTTGCAAGTGGTGATTAAAATATTAATAAAATAATATTAAAATAATAAATAATATTAAAAAATGATTTAAATAGTAAAATTTTTGGACTATAAATAGGCATGGGAGGAGAGCTTATTTTGCACAAAGAGAGAAAGAATCAAGTGAGAAATCTTGAGAAGAAAGAGTAGGAAGAAAATTTTAGAAGAGTAGAGATTCTGAAGGATTTTCGAAAGAACAACTTCTGAGTAGGAAACGAAGTCTGGAGAAGAGGTAAAGGGAGCTAACCTTTTTAAGTTTTTATATTATAAAATATATTTTATATAACTATTTATGTCTTGAAATTTTGTGCAATTATTGTTAATAAAAAAATCTATGTGCTTGTTGTATAACTATTTAAATTTTCTGTGATAATATTATATACTGTTGATTTGAAACTGTGAATAAGAAATGTTTTAATAACATGTTGAGGAACACTTTGGCTAAGGAAAGACCAGGTACTTAAGTTGTCCATTGTGACGCACCTCTCTTTCCTGGAAGTCTACTCGATGTGTTTTTAACCAAATTCTTATCAGACAGATTATATACTGTTATTATTTTGTGTTATATTCAAATAATATAATTTCTGTGATGGAGGTGTATTATGATATTATATATAAACTTAATATTTTTGCTGTCTATGATGAAATTATGATTGATAGCTATATCGTATTTACTAATTTAAAGTTTTCTTATGTCTATGAATGAACCAGAATTATATCGCTTATTTTGAATGTATTTTTAGACTTAATTTAAGTTAATGTATGTTGAGTTCTTTGAGTTTAATAGATAATCCTTATTCATTCTCTAGTTCTATCATTGGGATGATTTATATTTATCTCGGTAGTTAAAAAGGATGATTCCCTTTTTTGCCTATGTAAGGCGATAGGTGGATTTGAGTCCTGTTACTTTTCCTCTTTTAAGAGGGTACAGATACCTCGCCAAGGGTTTCTGACTTGTGCTGAGTATTGTGCTTCGTGAATGGATGTTACTCACCAATGTTTTTACTCGTAAGCCCTTGAAGAACTAGGGAGATATGTCCAATGCGGTGTGCGTAGGATGGCTCTTATCCGCGGTCCATATGAGGGACTGGTTTTGGTATATACTTAACAAATGTGTAAAAACCGAGATAAATCCAAAAGTTATGTGTGAGATGAGAAGTGAGCAGTGTCTGATGAAAAGTGAGTAGGGTTTGATGAGAAATGAGTAGTGTCTGAAGTATACTTGAAGATAGTAGGTTTACGTTAATAATATTATTAAACATTTAAAGTGTGTAATTAAGTTTATCTGTAACTTATTTATGCTTTTTTGTATTCGGTTAGCTCACCCTACTTGTATGTCTACGATGATCGTATAACTCATGTCGTTATACGGGAGTAGATGATATTTCAGGTAAAACTGAAGACATTTAGTGCGAGGATACGCTGGGAAACACTCTTGGGGACTTTTAAATATGTACTTTAAATTGTGAAATGTTGTGGTTTATAAATTGAAACTACTTTTAAGATTCGGTTTGTATTCCAATAACTACTCTTGAAAACTTTGACGTTCTCATTGTATAATATTAATAAATGTGTGGTTTTAAATGTATTCGTATATTTTGGAAAATTTTTCTGTGACACTCCTGGAAGGGGTGTTACACTAAGCGCCAATTTTTCCAGTGTTTCACTGTTCTTCGCTTGGGTGACACCGTTGGGCGCTATTTTGAGTGTCGCACCTACTACGGAGTGGTAGCCCAGCGTTGAGCGCCAGTTTCTTGGGCCTAGGCCAAAATTCTGTTATTTTTTTGAGTTATAAATAGACCCCAGACGAACCTTACGGTTGTCTTTTGGCAGAGAAAGACAGCAGAACACTTTCTACACTCCTTGGAGATGGCTTTTGGATGCAAAAGCTCCAATCTACCAAATCTAGGGTTTATCTTTTCATTCTTTTCATTCAATTCATCTAGTTTCACCATGACAATGGTGAACTAAACCTTTTGTTGGTGGGGAATGATGTAATCCTATTGAAACTCTCTTATACTGAAGTTCTTATTTTATTCATATACTTTTGTTATTAATAGTTTGGGTTTTCTTCTTTGAATTTAAAGCTTGCATTGTTTAACTCATTCAGTGTCATGATCATTGATTTTGTCGATATGGGAATGTACGAGGAAATCTAGACATGAGGAGAATTCTCTTGATTATGAAATATTACCTAGGAATAGGAATAGGACGGTCAATTGCTTTAAGCTTCTGTCATTAATGCGTGACTAATTACTAGGGAGACTAGGAATAGTAAACTAGTAATTGGGAATAGGCTCTCTTCGCTGAGGAATCGGGTTTAGAGTAAATTAGAAAGTTGCATGAACATTGATAACAAAGTTGAATTTAATAAGAATAGTAGATATAGGAGGGTGGATTAGGATGAAACCGTAAACCCCAGCAACATCATTCATCCATATCTTTATCTGTCAATTGATCACGTTTTTGTATACATGTTTATTTTCGTCTTTGCATTACAAAATCAAATTATTATTCATCCAAGTCTTATGAAATCAATTCACACGAACGTCTAGGCCTAAGAGTCCCTTGGGAAACGATATTCGGACTTACCGTCTATTTATTACTTGATACGATCTGGTACACTTGCCAGGGTGCTAACAGTCTCTCCTTTTACTCTTTCTCTTTTTATTTCTAGTCACTAAAGTCCTTCTAAAATAATAAAATCTACTTTTAACTAAAAGAAACCACCTAGATAATGTTTCCTATAATATCTTAGTTGGTTTTTTAAAACTTAACTGCTAGATTACACGTTCAATCAAAAATATAAATCAACCAAAACAAAGGGTTCGCTTAAAACCTCTCTCCTTAGGATTTGAATTCACATCCATTCAATCCTAGACAATTATCTCTACCAATAAGTCAACACATCACATTGAGAATATTACACTTCACAAATTTAACAACCATACAATAATATGTCTTACACTTATTAAAACCCAATAAATATATAACATAAAATTTCATGTTCTATTCAAAACTTGAACACATGACCCCTTAGCCCATCAAAAAGCTCTCACCAACTAAGTCACACAACACCTTGTGAAGACATACGATTTCCAAAAACATATTACAGTCTTATTACAATATTAATTAAAAGTTCAACATTTTCTTGGGTCTAACAAGAGCTTAAAGGACCTTCCTAGGAGGATCACAACAAGCATGACTAGAAGAGAGGCCTCTAGCCATCGTCTTTGTTGACTTGTATTGACTTTTCTTGTGTTAACTTGAGTTGAGTCAACTTGTTGACTTAACTTGAGTTGACTTGTTGACCTTGACCTTGGTTGTTTGTTTTGTAGGTCAAGCTAGTACCAAATTGGAGAGGAATAACACTATTTGGAATGGAGGAGAGGCTTGCAGTTAGGACCACACATGCTAAATGCCTTTTTGGAGGCTTGGAGAGTAAGGTTAACTTCTCTTCTACAAGTTCAATGTCGCTCACTTGGGAGGCTTGATGGCTAAGCTTTGTCACTTTCCACATCAAGATTCCACCTTTGAGAATAGCTTCTAGAACCTTGCTTTGTGTAATTACTTTAGTGTTATTTGGCATTGTGTTTTTGTTAAGAGACTCCTTTCATCATTTATAAAAAAGGCTCTCCTAAGCTTGTAAAAGGGTTGAACATTTTGGAGTTTATATTATATTTGGCCATTTGTAAGAATGCTCTTTTGAGAGTGTTCCTTCTCTTGTCTTATCTTGAACCTAGAGCTCAAGTGGTGACATACACCACTAATCTTGAGTGTGGTAAACCTTGTGCTTCCTTAAGTGGTGTGCCATCAACATTAGTCCCCTCTCCCTTTCTAGTCTTCCATCATTCTTCCTTATTTTGATGTTTTTATGTTCATTATGTTTGGCTTATATGCTTCCATTTCCATCTTGCTTTTGGTTCTTATTTAATTGAATTATCTTCTTCTCTTGAGCTCATAGAAGTGAACATTCACATCTAGATAACCTTGGTTATCTTAATCTCTAGTAGGGATCTTCCTTGAGTTTTCTTCATCACCTAAACTCCATATAAAATGAAAATAGGTTTTTTATCATAATTATAAGCATTGAAATATTAAAGTCTTGTAATACTTCAAACTTGAAGATTGTATATCAAATCCTGTAAATGAACATCCACTCGACCTCATCAACATCAACAAAAAGATTAATAATTTTGATAACTTCTCCAAGCAACTCAACTATACAGTTCTATAATTAAAAACTAAACATTGTTCTTATTTCATTATTAATAATTTAACATCTCAAGAAGAGAAAGCATATATGTTCTACCAATCACTCAAATTCTAGTATTATATGTTTTCTTTTAATTAATAACTTCACTGAAGTTATCTTGGGATAAAATGACTATATTATTGAAAAGCCAATGCATATATGTGAAATTATTACGCATATATACTTACCTTATGTTTCGATAAGGAATTTTAAGAGAATAATTTATTTTATAAAAGAATTTGAAATGTTTTATGACAAAAAAAATGTTGTTTGGATAAAGAATTTCAAAAGAAATCACAATTTTAAATTATTATTAAAGTAATTAGATTACATAAAATTAAAAAATTTAAATTTTACCTAAAAAAATAAGAATTTGAAATTTTTCTTATTTTTAGTCATGATCTTTATAATATGGTTGGGACTAGATTATCCATTACTTTCAGCTGTGAGGGACAAAAGAAAATTGGACACTAAACTATTTAACTAATATTCATACTGAAAAAGTGGGGCTTTGCTCTTTGCACCTTTAGAAACTCTCTGCACACGCGCCAAAATTTTTCAAAACAATAATTTTTTATTTCGTTTTAGAAATTTTCTAGAATAAGTTTTCTGAAATATGATTTCTAGAACGGGATTTAAGTAACAAAATTTATAAAGAAAAAATTTCAAAATGTGATTCCCAAAACGTACAAAATGTATCCAGAATAAGCTTTTGGAACACGGTTTATGAAACAAGGTTTCATAACGTATATATATTAATATCTTTCAGGACGTGTTTTCTGAAATTAGCTTTTTGGTCCAAAATACATTAAATTTGTTCCGTACAAAGCGCTCCATATAGTTATTTTCAACAATCCCTCTACAGTGGCAGGGACGGCGGCAGAATGATGTAATGCAAAGAAGAAGGGTATTTTAATAGGAGGTGCAATTAATAATTGGGGGAGCCAAGAAGCAATAACCAAAGTTGATTTGGTTTGAATTGAACTGTTTTTTTTAATCTCTCCTTAATGCTTTTGTTGTAAGTTACTTAGCTCCTTTATGTGGGTCTTTAGTTCTTCTGCCAATATCCACAAAATCACCATAGATGTCACTATAAAAGCAATTCTTAGGAAACGAGCACATGACAACCGTCTTATTCCTGTTCAACTTACTGTTGTTGATTGTTAAAGTTAATTTCCAGACTTTTAAGCCCAAGACTAAGTGCTCATTCTTTAACAACTTCTCAAAAATTATATATAAGCTTTATTATAAAACTTAATGAATTAAGAATACACAACTTATTTTGATAACTATTCCAAACAACTTAAATGAATATTGGAAAAAGCACAACAAAACCTTTTCTGGAAACAGATTCAGTCCTTGAAATTAATTGCTGCAATTAACGAACCATAAATCAAATACAGATGATCTTACCCGATCTTAAGCGCTCAAGTCAGTACGAGTTAAGATCTTTATAAATATTATGTGTATCATTATTTATCAAATTGATATTCTTTTTATATTTATAGAATCATCTGTTGGTTTATGTTTTTGTTAATTCACCATGAACCTTCTGTGTTGAAAATGACACCCACCACCACCGAACATTTCAGGTAGGCATCTTGAATATCTACCATTTGTAACATCTAACGGTTAATTTTGAGAGTAGGTATTTCAGAACTGTGCAACTTACGTGAAGAAAGTTGACTGAAATTGCTATCCTTTCCGATCACATCTCTCAACAAACTTTCTGCAACTGATTCCTTTCCTTTGCGATAAATAATCACTAGCTTGCTGTTGAGATCATGGCATTAGCTGTTGTAGGTGGTGCACTCCTTTCTGCTTTCATTGAGGTTGTTTTTGACAAATTAGCTTCGCCTGAGCTTGTAAACTTCATCCGCTGGAAGAAGCCTGACAAGTTGCTTCAAAAGATGAGGAGCCAGCTGCTAGTGGTTAAAATTGTGCTTGATGATGCTGAGAAGAGGCAAATCACAGACTCCAATGTCAAAGAGTGGCTCGATCTTCTCAATGATGTTGTGTACGAGGTTGATGACTTACTTGATGAAGTTTCTACGAAAGCTGCTACTCAAAAGGAGGTAACCAATTCCTTTTCACATCTTTTCAACAGAAAGAAAATTGTTAGTATTAGTAAGTTGGAAGACATAGTGGGAAGATTAGATGACATTTTGAATCAAAAGAAGAATCTTGATTTGAAAGATATTCCAGTGGAGAACAACCAGCCATGGAAACCTCAGCCAACATCTCTGGAAGATAGATATGATATATTCGGTAGGTATGAAGACAAGGAAACCATTATGAAGTTGGTGTTAGAAGATAGCAGTGATGGTGAAGAAGTGTCTGTGATCCCTATAGTTGGCATGGGTGGGGTTGGAAAAACCACTTTGGCCCGATCTGTGTACAACGACGGCAAATTGAAGCAGATATTTGATTTAAAGGCATGGGTTTGTGTTTCTGATATATTTGATATTGTGAAGGTCACAAAAACTATGATAGAGGAAATTATTCAAAAGCCTTGTAAATTGAATGATCTAAACACAATTCAACTTGACTTGTTGGACAAACTGAGGGGTAAAAGATTCTTGATTGTCTTGGATGATGTTTGGATGGAGGATTGTGATAGTTGGAGTAGTCTTACGAAGCCATTTCTAAGTGGGATTAGGGGAAGCAAAGTTCTCATGACAACCCGCAATGAAAATGTAGCGGCTGTAGTCCCTTTTCATAGTGTTAAAGTGTATCATCTGAACAAATTGTCAAATGAAGATTGTTGGTTGGTGTTTGCAAACCATGCATTTCCTCTCTCAAGAAGCAGTGGGAACAGAGGAACTCTAGAAAAGATTGGAAAAGAGATTGTTAAAAAGTGTAATGGGTTGCCTTTAGCAGCACAGTCACTTGGAGGAATGTTGAGAAGAAAACACGCTATTAGGGATTGGAATAATGTACTTGAAAGTGACATTTGGGAACTTCCTGAAAGTCAGTGTAAAATTATTCCAGCACTTAGAATTAGCTATAATTATCTTCCTCCACATTTAAAACGGTGTTTTGTTTATTGTTCATTGTATCCCAAAGATTACAAAATTCAAAAAGATGAACTGATCCTGTTGTGGATGGCTGAAGATCTTGTAAAAGCACCAAAAAAAGGAAAGACTTTAGAACAAGTTGGCAAGGAGTATTTTGACGAATTGGTTTCAAGATCGTTTTTACAAAGTTCAAGTCATCGGACTTCAGGTAATTGTTTTCTGATGCATGACCTCATGCACGATCTAGCAACTTTCCTTGGCGGGGAATTCTATTTCAGAGCAGATGAACTTAGAAAAGGAACCAAAATTAACAGAAAGACTCGTCATTTGTCTTTTACAAGATTCAGTGATCCAGTCTCGGATATTGAAATTTTTGAAACAGTGAAATTTTCAAGAACTTTCTTGCCGATCAATTATAAAGATTCTCCATTCAACAATGAAAAGGCACCACGTATTATAGGGTCGATGCTCAAGTACTTGAGAGTTTTATCATTTCGTGACTTCCAAAGTGTGCTTGCTCTGCCTGATTCAATAGGTGAATTGATCCATTTGCGTTATTTAAATCTCTCTTATACAGGTATAGCAACACTGCCGGAGTCATTGTGTAATCTATACAATCTACAGACTTTGAAGTTGTATTGTTGCTCTGAGCTGACTAAGTTGCCTGGTGCCATGCAAAATCTTGTAAACTTGCGTCATCTTGAAATTCTTAATACTTCCATAAAGGAGATGCCTAAAGGAATGGGGAAACTAAATCAAATGCAGAATTTGGATTTCTATATTGCCGGTAAGCATATAGAGAATAGCATCAAAGAACTGAGAGGACTTCCAAATCTCCATGGTTCCTTTTGTATTCAGAAACTAGAGAATGTTACTCAAGCTGAAGAAGCATTAGAGGCCAGGTTAATGGATAAGAAGCACATAAACGACTTATCCTTGGAATGGTCTGTATGTAACAACAATAGCACCAACTTCCAAATTGAATTAGATGTACTCAGCAACTTACAACCACACCAAGACCTGAAATCACTTTCAATAAGCGGTTATAAAGGAACAAGATTTCCAGAGTGGATGGAAAATTGTTCATACTATTACATGACAATTCTAAGTTTACATAATTGTAACAACTGTTCCAAGTTTCCTTCACTTGGGCAACTACTGTCTCTCAGGCGGTTACATATTTCGAACATGATTTCGGTTAAAACTATTGATGCAGGCTTTTATAAGAAGAATGATTGTTCATCTGTGACGCCCTTTCCATCCCTTGAATCTCTATACATTTATAATATGCCTTGTTGGGAGACGTGGGTTGCCTTTGATTCAGAAGCTTTTCTTGTGCTCAAGGATCTTTATATACAAAACTGCCCCAAACTAAAGGGAGATTTGCCTGATCACCTTCCTGCTTTGCAAACACTCGCGATTAGAAATTGCGAGCTTCTTGTCTCTTCTGTTCCAGGGACTCCCACCCTTCGAACATTAGAGATAAGTGAAAGCAACAAATTAGCATTTCATTCTTTTCCTCTTTTGGTCGAACGTATAGAGATAGAAGGAAGCCCAGTGGTAGAGTCCATGATGGAGGCCATCACTGACATTCAACCTACTTGCCTCCATTATTTGTCAATTAAGGATTGTTCGTCAGACATATCTTTTCCAGGTGATCATCTTCCTATATCGCTGAAAACTCTGATTATCAGTGGATTAAACAAACTCAAATTCCCAATGCAACACAAACATGAATTACTGGAATCACTATCAGTAAATAGTAGTTGTGATTCACTAGCGTGTCTCCCACTAGTTAGCTTTCCAAATCTCATACGTCTGCAAATCACAAACTGTGAAAATATGGAATCACTTTCAGTCTTAGGGTCAGATTCATTTAAGAGTTTGAGTTCTTTTGAGATTGGCCGTTGCCACAACTTTGTGTCATTCTCGGGAGAAGGATTGTCTGCACCCAATTTGACTCGTTTCATTGTTTATGACTGTGATAAGCTGAAGTCGTTGCCCGATCAGATGTGTACTCTTCTCCCAAAGATGGAATATCTTAGCATATCAAACTGCCAACAACTTGAGTCATTTCCTGAAGGGGGTATGCCACCTAACTTGAGAATAGTAGAGATCAACAATTGTGAGAAACTACTGAGCGGCCAACCATGGGTATCCAAGGACATCTTTACCTATCTCAAAGTCTGGGGTCCATGTGATGGCATCAACTCCTTCCCAAAGGAGGGTTTGTTGCCTCCCTCCCTCACGTCTTTGCAGCTATTTGGTTTTTCAAGTCTGGAGACGTTGGAGTGCAAGGGCCTTCTCCATCTCACATCGCTACGAGAATTGCACATTCAAAGTTGTAAAAAGCTGGCGAATATCGTGGGAGAAAGGCTGCCCATCTCTCTAATAAAATTAAGCATTAACAGATGTCCCTTGCTGCAGAAACGATGCCACATAAAGGATCGTCAAATTTGGCCTAAAATCAGCCATGTCCGTGGGATAAACATTGACGGTAGATGGATTCAGTGAGGAAGGATGGTCAGGAGGTGATTCTCCTTCTTTGACTTACTCATCAACATCTAACAATGAAAAACTATTTCTGTCAATGTTATCTTTCATTTCATGTCTTTCCCTTTCACATTTAACAATTCTTAAATTACTTAATTGTTCAGTTTGATACTTGACAGGAATTGCAACTATAAAGAAACCTAACATTTTGTATATATTTTATTTACATAGAACATTCATGTTATCTGATAGGATATAATATATTAGGTTATAATGGGTAATACGTAGGTAGAAGTGGGCTGCCTTCATAAGAAGGCAAGGGGGGTCTGGTAGAGGGGAGATTTTGATATTACTTGTATTGACAGGAGCTTGTTCCTATGGAGGGAGAGTGCTCCCTTGGGAGTTGGATGCTTTACATTTGTATTGTTGTTCATCAGAATAATATTCAGTACTGTGGTTGTCCAGTATTCTGTATGGGTGTGTGCTGTTTTGAAAGAAAGATAGACTTCTTGACCAAAGAAGTCTATCAATTTGATCCGACATGTCGGATATCCTTAGGATAGGAGTGACGGATCAAGAACGGATCAAGAAGTGATCAAGAAAAAGTGAAAGCATGGAAGGAAGAGACAATACCTTGGAGAGAAGGCTAACAAACAGAACATGGGGATGGCAGAATGGAGAAGAGATATCCAAGAATTAAAAGAAATGTTGCAAGAAATCAAGATTCACATAAAGGGCTCAAAAAGAAGTGAGAAAGCTATCATGGAAGGAAAGAAAGACGGTTCAGAGGAAGAGTTGAAGGAAGACAAGGGCAAAGAGCAGCAGAAGTGGAGGAAGCGGGTAGAATTGCCCTCTTTTGAGGGGATTGATCTAGGGGGATGGATATCCAAAGCAGAGAAATTTTATAAGATCCAAAACGTGGCAACAAGGGAAAAATTAAGATTGGCCTGCATTAGCATGGGGCAGGTGCAAGCATATGGTCCATGGGAATTCTGAAAAAGAAGCAACTCTTAAAGGAGTCAACAATTCTTTCATATAGACCATCACCCAAGCCTCCAGACCTGAATTGGAGGGCAGCAACCAGTAGGTTCCCTTCCTATGATGATGATGAGTCATGGGAACAAGCATTACTGCACCAACCTTAAGGACAAAGTTGTTTTGCAGCAGGATGTAATGATAGGATATAATATGGTAGGTTATAATGGGTAATAGGTGCCCTTCCTATGATGAAGATGAGTCATGGGAACAAGCATTACTGCACCAACCTTAAGGACAAAGTTGTTTTGCAGTAGGGTGTAATGATAGGATATAATATGGTAGGTTATAATGGGTAATAGGTGCAGGACAGAGAAAACAGTTTAGGAATTAATTGTTGTTGGGTAGTTAGAAGTGGGCTGCCTTTACAAGAAGGCAAGGGGGGTCTGGTAGAGGAGAGTTTTTTATATTAGTTGTATTGAGAGGAGCTTCTTCCTGTGGAGGGAGAGTGCACCCTTGACAGTTGGATGTTGTACATTTGTATTCTTGTTCATCAGAATAATATTCAGTACTGTTTTGTCTAGTACTCTGTGTGGATGTGTGCTGTTTTGGTAGAAAGATAGACTTCTTGACCAAAGAAGTCTATCAATTTGGTCCGACCTGCCGGATATACTTAGGATAGGAGTTTTGTTTAGTACTCTTTATGAAGTTTTGTTTCTCAACAATTGTAGATGAAGATGACAGAGCGGCTGAGATAAGGGATGAAGAGGGAGGGAGCAATGAAAAATCGAAGAGAATAGCACTGATCCATGACAATGTCATGAGTATAGCATTCGAAACACCTGAGCATATCTTACCTTAGTGTGGAGTATGATATCTTTATCATTCTCTTCAATTTTCTCATGTTTTGGTCCAAATCCTTTAAAATGTAAAAGGAGAATCATATCCAACCATCATTAAAATATAATTTTTAATTTAATCCAATTTAATAATAGAGAATGTGTAGTTAACAATAATACAATTTATAATAGTGAAATATTGAATAAATTACTCTTTTTCCTTGACTTGAATTATATTCATGATAACTATAATCATTGATAACACTACTACTATTGAATTATATTTTCACATTCTGTGTTTATGTGAATGTTAGTTACTATCGATAATTATACTTAATTAAGAGGTGTTGAATTTGAAATATTATAGTAAATAAAACCATTAGGAAAGGATGCACGAGACTGTATACAATGATATATAAAAGATTAGAAGGAAATGATGCGTATAACCTGGTTTATTAACAAAGAATGATTATGTTAGCTTAAACTGATAAGAGAGAATGCTTAAACTAGTACCATCCAGCAAGTTTTATACTATAAATAAAATAAAATAAATAAATTTATACGTTTGTATATGGAATGTTTATATATACTAGTGATGTCCCCGATCTACACCCAATAATGGCAATGAACACCTTGTTATAGAGACTTCGCCCCAGCATTTTTCCAGAAAATATAGACAAATTTCACCATTGAAGAAAACAATTGTCGGAGCAAGCAACCAAGAAAGGCTCCACACCCCCTCATTCGACACTCGTGCTCTCAAACAAAGGCGTGTTAGCAAATATGATAGTTATACTCCCCTGAATGATAGTCAAACTCTTTTTAATATGGGTTTTACTCAAACTAAAATAGATCCCTCTCTTTACAAAATTTGGTAATACATCTACTATTTCATTCTCATCTACGTAGGCGATATTATCATAATAGGTAGCTCTTCTTATGATGAAATTTCATCTCTTATTTCCTTGTTGAATAAACATTTTTGCGTTAATAGATCTTTGGCCTGATAATGCTAATTCTTACCATTATCTAAGCATCATTTTAATAGCAAAATCAACTCCTTTCTAGCTTATAACTTGCTTAATCCTCTCTTTTTTCTTAGTTTTCTAAATAATTGTGTTTTGGGCTACTTTGATGTAACTTCATCACTAATCCCCTTATTCTGTAGCCTAAAATATGCTTGGAAGAACCTCCACCAAAGTAAAGAATTGAACCAGCCACAAAAGCAAGTAAAGTAGCAAAAAGAGATAATTTTGGAATGTTGTAGCTGAGGTGCAGCTGGGGTGCAGCTGAGCGCCCTGCTCTCTGGAAGGCTGCCGCTGAGGTGTAGCTGAGCACCCTGCTCTCTGGAAGGGTGTCGCTGAGATGCAGCTGGGGTGCAGCTAAGCGTCCTGTTCTCTGGAAGGCTACCGCTGGGGTGTAGCTGAGCGCCCTGCTCTTTGGAAGGCTACCACTGGGGTGCAGCTGAGCAGTGGCGCTGCTGATGTGGAAAATTTAGTTTATTTAGACCTAAACACGAAGGGAAAGTGGTCTTTGGTAGTTTGGAGGCGCGACTTCACTGTTTGGAGCTCTTGGAGGCTGCGTGTAACATGTGGGAACATCTCCTTCTCCCTCCTTCGGTCTCCTTCTTCTTCTATCTTCCATTGTTGTAAGCTTGGAGACTCTCCATTTTCCATGGAGAGCCAAACCCATCTTGTTGGGGTTAGTTGTAGCCTATGAACTCTTGTGTATTTGTTGAATGATTTGAATATATATATATATATATATGTCTTTTCTATCAATTGCTAGTATTCTTGTTTCTAATCTTAAAACTTGCATGTAATGGAGACGTTCATGACTTTTGGGGTTTCATGGGTTATGGGGACGTAAGGTGGAACCCAGAACTGAAACAAGAGTCCTTATGGTTCATTGATATGTGATAACAACAACGCTAGTCCCAAAATAGTTGACAACCAATTTTTAATTTGATCGCTAAACAACCATCAAAATTTTAGTTATTAATCGATCACTAAAATTTGATTATATCTGAGCATTAGAGACCAATTTGACCATAGAAAATGTATTCTGACAATTATGGTCACTAATTCAGTCATTGAATTACAAAAGTATAGCAACAAATTTTTTAATCATTAATGCAGCTACTAAAGTAAAAATATATAGTGACCATTTTTTTGGTCATGGAACAAATTTTGATTAAAATCAAAAGCATTTTTCCTCTATTTCGGTCGATAATGTAAATTATATATTGTGACACATACTTTTCTGTCTCTAATGGATAAGATTTTTAATTTTATTAAAATAGTTTTTGATGATTAAATTGGTGACAAAAACAAAAAAAAAATAATTCAATGGATTAAATAAGAAATTTGAATACTAAGGTGTATTTGAAACAACGGAGTTTGAACATGAATCCAATTATTATCAGTCACATTTAGTTTCTTGGAAAGAGATAAATGAATGTTGCATCTTGAAAACAAATACAAGCTAAACTCACCACATTTACTCCCTCACCAAAACTTCTTTCTATTTCTCATGTTCACCCTCTAGAACTAAAATCTTGAAACAAAAGTTTGCAAGAATTATAAATAGTATTCATTAAGTGTAACCTCCTTATCATGCTCAGTTCAAGAAAGAGCGGAGAATATATACCTCTTTACTGGCTTCATCATCTTAACCATTCACCTCAGATTTGGACTAGTATGATTCATCATCATCATCTGCAGAGGTTGCCTGCAACGATTATAGAAAATAAAGTATATAAACAAGACCATCAAAACACCACCAAAAGAGAACAACTCGCACAGTTTATTCACCTGCTTCTTATCATAAGCTTTCATAAGTTTTTCAAACTCAGTTTCCTTTTTGCAGCCTTGGCTTAAAATGGAGCTTTTTCCTTTTCATTTAGAAAAAGAGGAGTCAAAATTAATTTAAAAAAATAAATCCCTTATTCAATAGAATGAATTCATTTATTACATATTTATTAATAGACTGGACTATATCAACTTAAATATAAACTTCTATCTGAATGCATCTAAACTGACGACAAAGAACCGTAAATCAATATAAAAAAGTGAAAATGTGCATTATTTATCCCAATTGAACAGCTTACAGCACTTCTATTCCAGCTTTCCCAACCTTCAATAAAATAGTGTAGCAAACAATTTAGACTTTTATTCAAAAAAGGGTACATAATAGTTGAAGGTGAAGCCATTTAACAAGCTGCTTACAGCAGATACTGCCTTCACATTAGGATTCTCAGCGTTAAAGGTCTTTCTGAATACCTCACTATCACATACCAGAAATGATTGGACATTAGTATAAACAATTAAACATAACTGAGAAACAACAATACGCGGAGGGAGCTAAGGGTATAGGAAGTAACAAACAAGTATTCCTTGTGCTTAGCTCAAACAGTGACAAAGAGCCACGAGAGGAGGAATCCCACCCTCTCACAAGCAAGCCTCTGTTACTAACACTATGAGCACAGAGTTGAACGTCAACAACGAACTCCTATCCATCTTCAATTGCTTCCACAAGCGCAGCTATGCCACCTTCTTCCACGATCGCCTCCTTTCTCTCCTATCCCGCTCCCTTCCTCCGCCACCAGTTCCACCAGCGGCTTCACTGCCCCCGCGGCTGAAGACTCTCCAGCGAGATAATCTCGGTTATTTCCGTGGAGAAACTCTCCCACTAGAGAAACCCTAGGCAACGCTCGGGCCCGGGTTCGGGCTCGCGGTCCCCGTCAACAGCGTGTTCGGAGGGGAAGACGGTGGCGAGCCTCTCGAGCTCTCCCGAGATATCGCTGCTGCAGGCGGAGAAATCGCTGAAGACTGAAATGTGTGTATTGTGAATGAGTGGAATATGAGCTTTAGCCAGAGATATGAAGCGAATTACGAAATTTGGAGCAAAACAGCGATGAATGTGAGCTTAGTCAGAGATTTTAAGCGGGAATTTGAAATTCTAAAACTAAACAATTTAATTAACTACAATATATTAATATAAAATTCACTTTTGATTAATTTAATCTAATTAAACAATAATTTTTACTTTTTAAATAAAAAATCATGTAAGTTCATTTTATGTCATTTTTCAAATAATAAAATCTAGAATAAAAATATCCTAGTAAACATTGAAAAAGAAAATCAATCTTAATAATAAATACATGTTAATAAAAGAAAATTATGTTTGGGAGTTTTTTTACCAAATTTTTATATTTCAAGAGGAAACACATATAAATATATTTTATGAAAAGAAGTGGAAAAATGAAATATTCATATAAGATATTAAATGATGATAAAAAAAAGGACAAATAATAATAATATTTTTTAGATTAAAAAAAAATTATATGGTATTGAAATTAAATTCTGTTCATAAATATTTTTAAATTATAATTATTATTGTTACCACATTATTATTATAAGAATATAATTATAATAATAGGAAAAAAAATCTTTACATGAAAATTATATTAAATTTGAAATTGTGTTTATTAAATTTAAATATAAAATACTAAATAGGTAAATAAAGAAATGAATAATATTTTAGTAATAGATTTTCATTATTTAGATATCAGTGATTAATTTTTATTATTTATATATTTGATCATTAAAATAGTTTCTGCGTATAAATGGTCACTTAAATTAGTTTATAATAACAGAGACCAGAATATTGGTTTATAATTTTATAACATATAGTTACTCCAAAATTACTCATTAAATTTAGACAATAGTGACAGAAAAAAATTATGTTTCTAATAATATGATAATCAAAAACTAAAAAAAAATAGTTTCTAATGTCATTCTTTCAATTGACCAAATTTTAGTCAATAGAGTAATAGTGACTAAAAAAGATATTCTAATTATACAATCAAGTAATAACATTTTTTTTTCATATAAATAAATATTTGTTATGATTTTTAATCAGTAAAAATATAATCTCTAATAAAATTATAAGTTCGTAATAATAATACTTTTTAGATATCAATAATTGCATTTGAAGTTATTGAAATGAAGATTTTAGAGTAAATCAAATTAGAGTGTTTAGACAAAATAACTTAAATTTAAATATTGGAGTGTTTAGATTTACATCTTAGATGGGAGAAAGTAAAATATATTCACCTTAAATCTCTTAACACAAATAAAGTCACAGTTACATTACATTTCAAAATTATTATTAAATTAATATATCAATAATTTAAATTTTCACATTAAATTTGAAAAGTTAAATAAAACCTAAGTAAAAAACTTTTCACTGTAGATCAAATTTTCATACTTTAAAAATAATTCATGACATTAACAAATTTTATTGAAGTATTTAGTTTGATTTAGTAAATAACTTAAATATGGTTAAGTTTAAAGTTAGATTAGAATATTAGTTGAATATAAATATTTTTGATTTGGATTATACATCTAAATAAATAAATAATTTGTATGGTCATTAATTACTACAAATATAGTCTCTAATTACACTATTATTTTTATTAGTAATAAAAATTATTTTAGATAAATAGTGTAAAAACCATTTTTATAGCAATTATTTGTACTAGTTATCCATAAAGTATAAAAAGTAGTATAAGTTAACACTTTTTTTTATATTTGTTGTAGTTATAATTGATACAGAAATTGTAAATAAGATAACACCAATGTCGATTATTGTCTCTATTGGCGCGAGTTCTTCTTCTTCTCATGACAAGGCTTAACTGCTTGTGATTTCTCATTCGCGCTTGTTGTCATGAGCCCGTTGGGTCTCCTTTGCTTGCGGCTCAACTCCGTCGCCCATTGACAACAAACATTGTCTGAGCAATGAGGCGCGCAACCACGAACAGAGTATAGGGTTGCTGATACTTCAGGATCCATTTAGTTTGGTGTTGGTGTTGCCGGATCTACCTTGTGTGCTACCGGAATTGCTCTTCCTAGTTGGATCTACTAAGCTTATTCTTGCCAATACTTTTTCACGAAATTGGAATATTTGGCATCAAGAGCATTAAATTTGATGGAGAGATCTTGGTTTTTTATGTTTCTATTGTTTGGGCATGTCTGGTCTTCATTTCATGGGCTCAAATTTGAATATTGTAGTTTGTGTAGGAAGATCATTAACAGAGGCACAAATGGATGAAGACAATTGTAACACCTCAACTCATTTTTAGGGTATTACGAGCAGTAAAACAAAAATTTTAAATTTAACATTTTATATCAATACTTAAAACTTCATTTCGATTTATCATGAGTATAACTTTAAACTTACAAACCTTAAACAACATAGTCTTCATGATTTAACATAAGGACAAATTTAAACCTACAAATCTTAAAACAACATACATAGTTTTCAGATACAAATTTATTTTTTTATCAAAAAGCTCCTAAATGTTTTTCCAGTATTTCTCTCATCTCTATGCATGTCCAACTGCATCTGCAACATCATCTGCTCACTATAACAACACGAGTTATATGATCATTGCACAAATAGATAAGAGTGAGTTAACCATAACATACAATCATTGAACACACTCACCCTATATAACTCAATAATATATCATTATTATTTATACACACGATTATTTCGAAGTCATTAATTTACTTGATTATATCTTTTATTTCCCTTAACATACCGCCTCTAACTCCTCTTAAAATCACCTTTCTTGTTTCCATAAACCTTACCAATATACTATGCTTACTCTCTCTCGAAGCTTTATGGTCAAATCGCTCTCTGCCTACTTCCAAATGCCTTACAAGTATACTATGCTTACTCTCTGAAGCCTTATGGTTAGACTGCTCTCTGCTTGCTTCTAAAGACTTGTGAGGGCTCTGCTTATGTCAAAACCTTATAGTTAGATAATCTCTGCTTGCTTCCATAAGCCTCCCGAGTTACTCTACTTATGCTTAAAGTCTTATGAGGGAAACCAAATACACTACTACTAGATTTACAGTTACAATAATAAAGACTTATACCTCATTTAATAGCTAACAATTTCTCATATTCATTCATCATCACATAATCAACTAATCATATCACCTAGTGCTGTCAAAATGGGCCACCCAGCCCGACCCACCACAGGTTGGTCACTTAGTGAGCCAACCCAACCTAACTCATTTATTATCGAGTTAGAAAAATTCGAACCCGACCCGACCCACCACGGGTTGGTGAGTAAACGGGTTGACTCATTGACTCACTTAATTACAATTTTTTTATATAAAAAAATTACAAACTTTCTATAATTCAAATCTAAACAAATTTCACTCCTAATATGGGTGCTTAATTAATTTTGCAAATAGGGAACTTAAATAATTTTTTCAAGTAAAAAAAATAATAAATATTTTTTTTATAAAATTAAAATTAAATTTTAATAAATTAAAATTAGGTAAGTGGGTTGGTGGGCCAACTCGGCCCACCACGGATTCAACCCGGATGAGCCGGGTTTAAATCTGACCTGCATAAAAAAATACAATTTTTTCAAACCCAACCTGGCCCGAACCCATGGTGGGCCGGGTTGGCCCGCGAGTTGTGACCCATTTTGACAGCTATAATATCACCTCATCCATATAACTCAATCATATCCATTCATTTATCATGAATTAGTACTAATCCATTTTCATCCCTCAAGAAAGTTTATAATAAATAGATCAATCATATCCATATACCTATTGACAAGATAAATACCATATTTTTCTTAAAATCTTTACTCATAATGAGTACAACCTCAACATAATTTTGTAAATCGAAGGTAATGGATCAACAATCTAAATTACTATGACGTTACATAGAAGTCTGCTCTTAGTACATACCTCACATTGAAGATCTGAACGGGTAAATTAAATAATAGTATATATAGAATCTATGGTAAATTTTTCAGTATGATCTAACGGTTAATAAAATGGAAATCTTATTTTATTTTTTTTGCATAGGTGGTCCAAAATCAGAATCTAGACAATGTTCAATGTTAGGAAATAGGTAGGCTTCATTTTAACACCAAAAGAGGGGTGAATTGATGTGTTTTCAAAATCAGAGTCTTTTCGCAATCTTTGATTCAAAGTACAAAACTTTACAAATATTCTTGAATTTCAAGTTATAGAAAATTAAGTGCAGCGGAAAATTTAAGTAGACTACGTGAATTGTAAAGCCGATTGAATGTAAAAGAGAAGGGATAGAGAATTCAAATGCAGGTTTTTATACTGGTTTAGCCTCAATGCTTACATCCAATGTCCTACTAGTACGAGGAAGCAAATGCACTATAATGGTCAAGGTTTTTACAACAAGGCTTTTATAGAGACCTCCACGTCAAAAATATAAAACACCTCTCTAACCCTCTAACCAAAATATAGGCAAACCACACAGCAAGACTTGCAGCAAGATGTCCCCTCTCCTGCAATCTGCAACCCACTTTGAACAATCCTCAAAGTGTATCAGTAGTCGATTATGCAATCTGCAACTTAGGTCTCGTTTATTTATAGATTTCTATAAATTTAACCCTCTTATAGTCGATTATGCTACTAATAAAGTCGACTATATTATAGCAGTTAAGACACAATAGTAGCAGTCCAGTCAAACTAATTAATTTCTCAGTCAATACAGTTGACCAACATTCAATGCTCAACTAACTTTTAAAAATATAGTCGTTACTGTTCATGAGCATAACAAAATTTCAAATCAAGCAACTAATACAGTCGAATGCGTGGTGCACACAGTCGACTTCGACACAATAGTTTACTTTGAATTTCTTTTCAATGCAAAATCTCACATAGCACTGTTTCTGAAAATCTGTGCATAGTCTCGAGCTTAATTCGTCTTCCCCCATAATGAAATCGACTTACAACTTGCAGTTACGCAACACAATGTAAGTTCATAAAAGTCCATGTGGTTTTCTTCCTTCAAAACATGTGTAATGCAACCAGATATGATATAACATATACAAGCTCAGTAAATGTGCATTCACATATCAAGATAAACACAAAAACATGTTCAACAAGATATCAATCAATAAGCAATAAAACATGTAACACATCAACAATACATGTGTTATTAAAAACGTGTTGTCATCATAAAAAACCAGAGTGATATAGATATTGTGTTGTCAACAATCTCAACCTTGAGATCCTTAAGAAACACAACATAATTTATCTAAATATAAACATCTAATCAAAAACATGAACGGTCATAGTGAGTTAATATGTCTTAGGGACTACATATTCAAATTTCAGGTTAATCTAACGGTTATCTAGGTGGTAAATAGTGTTTTAGCGAAACAATTAAGAGTTAAAAATAAAGTAGTGATCAATTTACTCCAAAAAATACTATACTATTCCCTTTAAGTATAAATCTCAACTTGAAAATCCAAACGGTAAAGGTAAAAGATACGTGTTAGAAATCCATATATAAAAATTTCAACTCAATTTAATGGTAGAGTAAGTGGGAATTGTGGTTTTACTAAGATAACTCAGAAAATAAAAAAAAATAAGGAAAACTTAATCCAAGATACTTAAACCCCACAATTGGACTAAGTATCTATCTCAACATCTTTATATCTCACATATTAAGAATAATAATCACAATTTATTTGAAATTCACATTGTTGATTATCTTTATATGAAAAATTATTTTTTCTTTTTTTTTAAATAAGTTGAAAGCTTGTTAAGTAGACTTCTAGGAAAAAAGAGGTGTGTCTCAATAGACAACTTAAGAACCTTGTCTTTCCTTAGCCAAGCGTTCTTTAACTAGTTTTCACAAATTTCACATTATCATCATCCTAAGGCATTGATCCAACAAAGAACATAGAATAATCAAATTACTTACAGTATTAACATTTGCACATTCACATATTCAATATAAGATCACATACAGTTTTCATCACCCATGTTCACGCAGAAAAAGAATAGTAAGGATAGTTCCCTTTACACCACAACAATATTAGACCATTAATGCTTATTACAAGATAATAATATAGAAAGGTTAGCTCCTCTTACCTGATTCTCTCCACTTTCTTGATCAAGGACACCCTTTTAGAAATTCTTCCTACCTTCTCTATGACTCAGATTCTTATCCTAAAAAATCTCCTTATTTGCTACTAAAATCTTATGTCTTTCACTCTGATGATGAAAATCCTCATTTTTTTCAACCTTATTTATAGTTGAAATTATGGTTACTATAGTAGTACTGTAGTTGTACTATATTTTACTATAATTGTACTTTATTGTAGTTGTACTACATTTCTATTGTAGCAACACATGTTAAGCAAGGTATTTTCATTATAGCATCATACGTATTTACTATAACATCGTACATATTTTATTGTAGCTGTATATGTATTTCACTATAGCATTATACAAATTTTTATAAAAATATATATCTTCTTAAATATAACTATTTTTGAAGGTCTTACAACAACCAACTTGGACCAACTTCGAAGTTGATCCAATGATGAACATTTCGCTTTATACCGGTTGTACCTTTAACTAGTATAAAAAGTGACACTTTCTATCCCGGTTCTAGAACTGATATCAAAAGTCAATACTTTTTATATCCCCCTTTTATATCGGTTTCAGAATTGCTATAAAAAAACCCTTTTTAATTAATATAAAAAGACTTTTCAGTATTAATGGATATTAATCATTACAGTTAAAATTTGGAAAACTAAGATGTTAAGAAAAGTCATATTAGAGTGAACAGATAAAGAATAATAAGTTAGATTTATAGGTTGGAGTGCTTAGATTATAAGACCCTAGAAATTCTTTAAGTGAGATAAAGCTTTTATGATTGACACTTGAATATTTTATTATTAAAAATCTTTAGTATAAATAAAAATAAGTTAAATAGAGTTCCTTCTATAAAAGCTATTATTTTTGTAAAAAGAATAACCTTATCCTTCCTTTACTTTCTCTCTAGAATTTCTAACCCTTTATTCATTTGTTTGAAGATTGAAATGTACTAAAGAACTCTAGATGATGATACCCACCTATCTATTCAATCACTTTGTTCAATAGAATAAGTTCTTCTTTTGTTGTTTTAGAGTAATTTTGTCTTTGACTCGCATGTGTAGATATTAGCCTGGCATGTTTGGTCTAAGGGTTCTTGTTGAATCTCCATTAGGGTCATTATATATAATTAAATATTATTTGATTCCTTTTAGTGCAAATATTGTCTTTTTCGTGGTTAGGGGTGCTTAAAAGTAGATGAGTCTATGTTTATTCTCTTAATCAGGTAATTGAAGTTAGTTATTCAAATTTAAATATGCATAGGTATAGAATTGTGTTTGAATGTTGATTTGAGTTCCTTCATCTTGTTATGTACTATGAATTGGTTGATTTGAGAGTGTGAATTGATGTTTGTGTTGAATTGATAAATGTTGGTGCTTTTTTATATGTGTGATTAAGGTTAGATATTGTACTTGTTTCAAAGATTGGTAAGTTTAGTTCAATTGCTATCAGAAGGTTCCTTTTGACTTTGTGACATTGTTTTTTATATGTGAAAATGAAGGAAAACAACCTTTTGAGGCTAGGTGAGTATATTCACCAAGTTGTCTTGACTTTTGAACTATGTGGACTCGTTGGACGAGAGTTTCTCTTACTAAGTGAGGTAGGGTAGGGTATCGCTAAGGGAAACTATATTTTTTAAGCAAATGAGGCAGGGGCGTCCCACTAGTTGGACGAAAATTAGGCTTGTTGGGCAAATTAGACTCGTTGGACCATTGGTTTGTGATGACGATGTGTGTCCGTGTTTAAGTTGTTGGTGTGTTGTTGTGGTGTTTATTACTATGATGAACGTTTAACATTTGTGGGTTACGTTATTTTTCTTATGATTGATTCTCAGTTAACTCAACCCTAGGTTTGTGGTTGTGGCTTTTCACCTACAACGATTGTAACGCCCCTAATTTGGACCTCACTAAAAGCATCAATGACTAGAAGTTTTCATTCTAATTCACTCATAATTAAACTTTTCCAAATGTATAAAGTTATCACAACTTAAAATTTCATTATTCAATTCAGAAAATAATTTCTTAATTAAATTGATTCAATACAAACCGAATGTTAAATAAATATTCACAAGTTGTAGGTTCACTTTAATTGTATAAGCATACATAAAGCCTTGTGTCAACACCCAACTTTGTCTCGGTAAATAAAATTCATCACAAAATTAAATAAAAAAAGAATAAGAAATAAAAATAAAAAAAATACTATTTGTTTTATTGTTTGCACCCCCAAATTAACCTTTTAACTCTTACCCCAATGGTCCAAAATAATCCCACACTTTTTTACTTCCTTACCACCATATTTTTCTTCTTACATCCCACTCTCCACATCATCGTCCAAATCACCATCCACATCACCCTCCATATCACATTCCACATCATCTACCTTTTCCATTTACGTTTTCCACCTCATTTTCATATTAATTTTTATAGACCAACTTTCTAATAATTCCACTTACCTTTTTTTAATTATGTCTTCGCCACAATCTTTTTATTATTATTTCCTTCATCAATTTTATCCATCTATTTTTCCACCACTTTTGTATTAATTTATCTTTCTAACTTTTATTTATTCTAACACTTTTCTAAATTATATTTTATCCATCACCTTCTCCACTAACCTTTTTTATTATTTCTTTCATCCAGTCTCTTCATCTACTCTTCACCCCACTTTTTTTTTATTAATTTCTCTTACAAAGTTTTATTTATTCCATTCACTTTTCTAAATCATATTTTATTCACCACCTTCTCCACCAACATATTTTGTTATTTCCTTCATCCATTTTCTCCATCTACTTTTTCACCCCACTTTTATATTAATTTCTCTTACTAACTTTTATTTATTCCGTCACTTTTCTAAATCATATTTTATTCACCACCTTCTCCATCAATCTTATTTTATTGTTTCTTTCATCCTCTACTGTCAGACTTAGCATTCACCTTGATTCTTGTGTTTTCTCTTTTTTCGTGTACAACAGTCATTGGATAGGTCAACTTGTCAGAACAAACATGATTTTTCAGTACTTTGCTTGAAGTAGGTAGTTCGTCCTTTTAGGCACAACTTCAAGTGAAGAACATTATGTGAATATCTCTTTTGTCTCTAACATCAACTTTATGATATTTTATCTAAAGCTCTGTGAATGTGTGAAGAATAGTTTATCTACAAAGATTAGAGTAAAATGTGCATGCAGTAGATATGCATTTTCTTATCACCTTTGTTGTTTTTTATCGTGAGCATTTAATGTTTGCTTAGAGCAAAAAAGTGCTTTTTGATTTCCTACCATTAGGTAGCTTTTAACACTTAAGCTCTTCTCTAAAGATATCAAGTGTTGTATAAAGATTTCATCGTTGGACAAAGTATTGTTTAAGCTCATGGTATCATTTATTTAAGTAAACACTTCTTTCATTTTTTCTCTTCATAGATAGATAACGTTTAACTTATTTTAAGATTTCTTTTATATTTTAATTTTTATGTCTTTTAGTTTGTTTTTCCAAAACATCGTCTTGACCTATTTTTTTTTTCGAGAGCTAAGCTGAATACCTCTTTCAGGTATGATAAGCATCAAGCGTTTAATTCCAACTCTCTTAGACGCTTTAGGCACAATAACGTTTAACCCTGCGCATCTGGGTGATTTGACCTAAATGTTTTTCTATTACCTTAGAACCTAAGTGTTTTCCTAAGGTTTTCTATGTTGGAGATTCAGGTTCTAAGTCTTGTGTAAATTTTCTGTGTTGGAAATTTGGTTTCTATGTCTCTGTGTTTTCACCCTAAGTTGTTTTTAGATTATTATCTCGTTTTAATGTTATTTAGTTAAACTTCAAAACATGACATTTAGGCACATAAACGATTTTGTCTTAAAATAAAACACATGAAAAATTGTTTTACTTGAGTACCTCGCTTAAATTACTAAGCTTACACCCCTTTCGACCAAAACAACATTTTTGGAACACTCCTCTGGTTTGCTAAGTTCACACCACCACTAAGAGAACATTACTAACACACCCCATTGTTTGTTAAGTTCATAGCCCCAACATTGCTAGTGCGCCCCCATTGGTTTACTAATTTCACAGCCCTAACATTGTTAGCATACACCTATTGGTTTACTAAGTTCACACCCCAAGACCATTACTAGCGTATGTCTACGGATTTACTAAGTTCACACCTTCAACACTGTTAGTGCACCCCTATTGGTTTACTAAGCTCACACCCTAACACTGCTAGCGCACCTCCACTGATTTATTGAATTCACACCCAACACTAGTAGCTCACTTCCACTAATTTACTAAGTTTACACCTCCAACACTGCTAGCACACTCTCACTAGTTTGCTAAGTTCACCCCTTTTCAACTGTATCCCAAGTGGATCCCACATTGGACTACCCATTTTCCACCCAAAACACTTCCAACGTAAGTGTCTACATAGAATACTAAATCCATGCACAATTCACAAATAACTCTTAACACACTTTCTCTATTTAATGCCATGTGTCCCACTCCAAAAGAATACAAGCTTATCTCCTTTCTCATTTGCTATGCAAGACAAAAAAAAAACAACAGAAACAATACTTTGACACGGCCAAAGATTTTGACATTCATATGACACGCTGTGGGGCCCAATGATGGTGAATGTACTGAAGGATACTATTGTCATTTACACTCGCTAAATGAAACGCTGCATTTCACTAAATTATTTTTGTCTGTGTTCACTTTCGTTTCTCTCAAAGCAATTCTTTTTTGAAGAGCAAGTCTTCATGCTCTGCTAGGGTTTCGGGTGACAGAGAACACAAGAAGTGAAGAGGAAGTTTTCGTGTTGTGCTAGCGTTGGGAGCGGCTAGAGAATGCAAGAAGTCGAAGAGGAAGTGTTCGTGTTGTGCTACGGTTGGAGCTGATAGAGAACCCGCGAAGTCGAAGAGCAAGTGTGATTGTTGTGCTAGGGTTGAGGTGATAGAGAACGCGAGAATTCCATGGGGGCCGCTTAATCGAAGGGTGTATGCTTCTTCTTCGTTTCTTCTTGTTATGTTCCAAAATCGCCGAACCCAAATCAAGGTAATTAATTTAATTAAATTCATTGACTTACTCACAAACCCAGGTACTCCGTTGACTCTAGTATAGTTTTGATAATTTATTTTGTACCTTTTTAGCTTATTATGTATACATATGTGTTGGTTGTAAAATGAAAAGATTTACACATAGAAGAGCAACTTCTTTTATTCTCTTTTTGTATATAGGCTGTAAACTGAAAAGATTGAAGGTCTGTTGGGATATAAAGATAGAAGAGCAACTAAGAACTTCTCTATGGGGAATATATATAGTTTTATTTTTACTACATTCTGTAATGTATCCATTTTCTTTTGGGTGGAAGTGGAAGTAATTTCTTTAAATCACCTTGGGATGTGTTTGTCTTTTAGTAACAAGAATTCTGTTGTATCCTTCAGGTGAGGTCAAAGATTTCAACCTTTAGGGGATTTAGTGGACCTAGTGAAGTTACTTGTGGTGGTAATGCATTGAAATTCTATGCTTCTATGCATCTAAAATTCAAGAAAACAGGGTTGTCAAAAAGGGTGAAGAGGTAATCATATATTGATTCTTTTTCTGCCATGTTTCCTACTGTAGTGTTGGGATCCCTGTTCGAATGTTTGTTTTAAAAGATAAAATCTGCTTCAGTTTAATGGAATCAACAATGTTCTGTTATGAAGTAGGCCTTCCTTTAAATGTAGATTCCAAGTTACTTCCTTTGTTAATATACTTTGGACGTGAGTGGTTTAGGTGTAAATATGTTGAAATTAATTGAAGTTGCTTGCTTATTTATGGTTAATAGTCAGTGTATTTCATATCCAGTATGGAGTACAATTAAAAAGGAAAAGAGAAATGCTCTAACACACTAATTAATTGAAATTAATTGGAAATCACCTAATTTGATTACACCCACTTCCAACTAATAAATTTCATTCATGATTACCTAATTTCCAATAAATTTAAACCAATAGTGAAGACTGTGTTAAAACAGTTTGTGTTAGAGTGTATTATAATGTACAAGGGGTGTACTGCTAGCACAAAAGAAAATATATTAGCATTAGCATTATTAATTCGAGACCAAACTTGTTAATTTTGGGGTGAAGGCAAAGATGAAAAGGTTCATTATTATATAAGAAAGAAAATTCAATCTTTCACAGGTAATTCTTTTTCCAAAGACCAAACAACAATATTTAACAAATTGTCTTGGTAAAACAATGAGTTTGATATGTGTATTATCTGTATAAAACTTTTGGCACATATTCATACAAAAAGAAAAAGATAATACAAAACTGTTTTATATGATGTGACGATGGTTTAATTATTATATTAATTTCATATCATCATATTTAATAAATATAAGTATATAATGTCGTTGTGTTTGTCGTCGTATTCCTTGGTTTTGTAGGTAGTCACTGCAGAAAGTGTAAGTTATACTTTTGCCACATTTTTGCTTGACCTTCTCAGTAGAAAACATATTCCTCTAAGCCATGTTTGATTCAAAGTTATGCAAACCATTTTTCATGTGGCCTGTCCTATAGTGTAATCTATGTTTTTAATTGAGTTTTCTTTTGATCATTTTTTTCTTGTGCTTGTTGTAGGTAAAATTAAGTACTCCGTTGAGATTTTGAATTGCACATTTTTTTGGACTAATTTGAGGCTCTTGTGATAGAATATGGTTTTTTTGTTTGGACATGGACTAATGATTTTGTATTGATATATAATTAGATATTTTTGGTTGATAACTTATGGTTTAATTTTCTGACACTTAAATGTTTAATGAATATACTTGCAGCAAACGTTATAAATTGTCATGTTCAACTTGAAGAGGTGTCGGAAAAATGAAAAGGGTTTATACCGGCTGACAGCCTCAAATTTCAGAGGGTACAACCAGTGTTTTCCCAAATGTTAATGCTTTATTCATACTCCCCATACCGAATTCCATTTGTCACCGACAATGGTGCATGGTTATTCCACAGAGACTAAAGATTTGGGTACTAAAAAGTGAACTGGTTTGGGTGCATGGTTATACTGATTAAAATGCTCAAGGAGAGTTTATATTGTGAAGCTCCATAATGTAATTACGGCCTAAATGTATTAAGAATTTGCAAGCTCCACTAAAAATCTCAAACAATTTGCAAGCCAAGCTCAAATTTCCCTTTGCCAAAAATATAGACAACAAAGTATTCACCATATGAACATCAAAAAAGCTGGGACGAATAGCCAGTAAAACACATTTGATTGCCCAATTTATCATGTCCTAATCACTCATATTTCGTGAAAATTGTATTCAATGTGTACATTAATTGTTCCCCTACTTCAATGTATTCAACTTAGTGATGTTGTCCTAGTTCATGACTTAATTAATGCCTAAAGCATCCCACATTTCTTCAACACCATACTCCGATGAACATTATCTTCATGTAATACCCAATGACAAACCATCTGTTGTCAGAGAACTTGTAATTGTTCCTGCGATAACAATATCGTTGTTAAATACACTTGAAAACCTTTTATCATAAATCATATTGAAATAACAATATACATACCGTTGTGTAATCAGGCATTTTATTCCCATCAATTTTGGTGTGGGTCCCATAACTCCATATATTTAATCAGCAACATACCACAATCATACCTACACATTAAACAAATATTAGAAACAAGTGGTTATATAATAGAACCCAATTAAATGGCCATTGACAACGTTACTAACATATTTGGTTGCACAGCAAATCTTCTTCAATCACCTTCAATCACGTTTAATTCCTGCTCCTTACAGTTTAACTCTATGTCAATCATATTGAATAATTCTTGCAAACTGGCAACCTTAGAAATCCATATTCAACACATTAAATAATATTGTAAATGTTGACTTGTAAAAGTAAAGTTCACTTAAAAGAACAAGAGTACAACAAAATACAATCAACATCACTGTATAACTAATGTTTTTAACTCATTCATATCTTCAGAAGAATAATTAAGAATGTAAATATTCATCAGAGATATATTAAGAATGTTAAAATTCAATCACATATAAAAGTTATTATAAAATTGAAATATCAATGTACTATTAGCATTGGTTCCACTGATGAGGAGGTATGCTATGACTATTTCCTATTATATTTAAGATGTCTACCTTGGTTGTAACTATTTTGTTTCTACTAATACTTTAGAAGAATCATGTTATCAGTACTTTTAATATATGAATATCATGAATAGTGTACTACTTGCATTGGTTTAAGACGTTTTTACAACTTCTATTCCAGCATAATAAAATTCACATTCTAATTAATGCTTTATTTGGTTTATAATAAAATTATTTTTGCAAACAAGAGGTCCTTATTGATGCAACAATGCTAAAATTTCATTAATTTGCACTCGAGAATATACTTAACCTAGTATCAAGAATTATACTGATGTACTATATTCTTAATGCAGAAAAAAGAGAGTATTTGGAATATTTTTTGTGTGTATATAAAATTAAACACTTCTTTTTCTATTACATATATTATAATAATGATAATTATTATTATTATTACTATAAGATGTGATGTTCCTTGGACCATTTTATAGGTGAAGAAATATTATTAAACAGTGGAATATTTATATGTATGACTCAGAGCAAACAAAGGATTGTGTTACAATGTGGGCTCTTTCTATTGCTTCCTCCAAGGTCAACTTAAATGGATAATCAAAACAATTTCATCTTCTTCTTCTTTTCATCAATGTTAATGAAAGTACCAAAGATCTATTATTTTTTAAAAATTAGAAACATGTTTGAGTTTTTATGGGGTGCTGTGTTGTGCTTGGTCAAAATTTGTCTATACAGAGTGAAGATAGGATATATTCCTTAGGTGTGTGTGTCTGTCTAAGAAATTTAGGCAAAAAAATGTGATTTTGAGCTCCACGAAAGAAAAGCAAAGCTAAAAGAAAGAAAAACAGAAAATCAAAAGTAAAAACAGGAGACAAAGAAGCAATCATGGCCACACATTGCTGACAACACAAAACTCTATATCAAATTGGTTTTTGATGATGACAACACATTGCTTAATAACAATACATAAGTTCCAGTTTTACATGTTCAGCTGATATGCTATACTTTTTTGAACACTGATTATGTTGAACATGTTTTGTTGTTTTGCATGTATGTTCCCTTGATTGATTGTGTTATATGTTTGGAACATGATTGTATTGAAATGTGTGTTAAAATGATTTTGATTATCTTCTGCACATTTCTGAAGAAAAGCTCACAATCACTTTTATGAACTTATATTTGTTGTGACAAAGATCTGGTTCAGTCAAATACACTGGTATTGGATTCGACTAAGCTAAAATCTTAGTACAGATTTTGTGAACATGTGCTTGATGAGATTTTGAGTTGAAAAGAATTTCAAAGTGTTTTTCAAGTGTCAGTCGACTTGGTGGAACACCTATTCGACTGTACTGTTGTTATTTTTTGAATTCTGTTAATACCTACTTGCTCTAACGGCTAGTTTTTCAAAAGTTAGTTAAGATTGACTGACTAAGTCAACTGTCATGAATGTGCATTGAATTGGTTGATTGAGGAGCCTCTATGTTGACTGTTAGTTATAACTGTTTTAATACAGTCGACTGGATTAGTAGGGTATTCGATTGAGAATGACAGGAAACCTATAAATAGAACAGAGCACGATCTTTCTCCAAGAATTCTCCAAGAAGACGGTGGTGATCTTTCTTGAGAGAGATTCAGATTGAGGAGCCAATTGCGCATACTATTTGATCAACATCTGCACAGAGAAGGTGTTCTGTTTTGATCTTGAAGGCTTGGCATCCTATAAAGAATGTTGCATCTATTTGAAGGCTTGGCAACCTGGGAAATGTGCTGTGATAGGCTTGGCAACCTGTGAAGTGTGCTGTGATAGGCTTGGCATCCTATGAAGAGTGTTGGTGACACGTTGAGGATTGTTCAGCATGGGTGCAGATTGCAGAAGAGGGGATTCTTGCTGCAATTCTGGTTTTATGTGTAGCTATATTTGGTTTTGGGTTAGAGAGGAGATGTATATTTTTGCGTGGTGCTTCTATAAATTGCTTGTTGTAAAAACCGCAACCATTATAGTGCTTTTGCTTCCAAGATTGGAAGGACACTGGATGTAGGCATTGTTGGCCGAACTAGTATAAAAACCAGTGTTTGATTTTCTCTATCCCTGCACTCTTTATTTCAGTCGACTTTATATTTAGAGCAGTCAACTACGTTTTTATGCTGCATTGAAATTTTCATTACTTGCATTTCAAGAAAAGATCAAAAGCTTTGATTTTCATACCAAGATTGCGAAAAGATTTTGTTTTTGAACTAACATCAATTCACCCCCCTCTTAGTGTAAATTGAAGCCAACCTGTTTCCTAACACTATCTACACTACAAACGTCATTTGGGACCCTCCATCATTTCCCTCTTCAACAAAGCTAATACAAATGGATGATGAAGAGCACAAAAAATAACATTCCATTTGCGGTTCAAACCACCAATTACTACAAAAAAATACCATTCCATTTCGACCAAAACAACTACGCAAAAGGGTAAAATTAGGATAGATAAAAATGCAAAACCCCTACCTTAAAATCACTTAGGAGAGACATGAAGATGCAAAAACCTTCAACTTCACAACCACCAGAACCCTGCACAACCACCGATTGGGAGCAGCAACGCCAAACCCTAACACCCAACAATAACCTCCACGACCACCAATTGGAGCGGATGCTAAAGCCTCACACCAATTGAAGCACCTCAAAAACAGAAATGAGAATGCGTGAACAAAACTACCGATTCAAGCTGCTCAAGGACACCAATGAGATTTTTTTGAAAGAGAAGCAAAATGTGATTTTTTTGAACGAGAAGCAAAATGACATTTTTTTGAACGAAAAGCAAAAGAAGCGTGAAATGCAAATATTTCTTTCTTCCCATTTTACCCACAATCACTGTACAATTTGTTTTTCTAAATAGCTAACGTGGAGCGTGTCAAATGAATGTCACTTCCACGTCAGCGTGTCAACGTACGGCAGCTCAAAAAACAAACTGAAACCCCCCTCCTTCATGCATTTCACGTAACGACAACCCAAATGGTTTTTCCTGACATGCAACACTACAATTTACATACACCCCACCTATTTCCTAATATCCGAAACCATGTACCTACACTTTAGCACACCAAAGGCAAATTTAGAAAGGTTTCCCTTACCACGGCAACATCTCACATTTACGGACTACAACCCATCTTCTTTCCCTTCTCATTTTCTCACCATCTTCACTTAACCATATGCACCTATTTTCTCATTTCCAACAACCTTCTTCTTCTTTCACTCACCAATGGGTACAACCACAAAGCACCAAACCAAACTCTCTTCCTCCATGATTCAACACTCTCATGCAAACTCACCTTACCATGCAAAAGCCATTTGGTTTCTCTTTTCCTAACTTCAACCCCACATTCAAGGTGCCCCAACTTAAACATAAAGTCTTAACTCCATTCTCTTCCATATCTAGGATCAAACACCAAGTCCCATCCACTCTTTCTTCTCGTTCTCATGTAAAAATACTATATCAACACTCACATGAACCCACACTCACTCATACAACCCCTACACCTCAAACTTTAACAACCCCAACTCCAATAATAAAAGTTCTCTCCTTCCTAGTAACCACTAACCAATTCCACTTTCACAAGAAATCCCAAAAGTGAAACTTCTACCACTTCCTCACTCATTTCTCTTCCAAGGAAACCCAACACTCCAAACTCACCAAAACTTCCCCACTCACGTTTTCCTTCAAAACCCTCATCTTCAAGTCTATAAAAATGCACAAAAACACAAACTTATACACATAGAATATAGAAAACGAAAGTAACATACAACTAAGCCAAGAACCCAATCATAAGTTTAATATTAAATTATAAAATGCTTCAATTAGTAGATAATTTTTATTAATTTGGAGTGTTACATAGATTGCTTAGATAGAGGGAAATTAGATATATTAAATTTATCTTAACACAATCAAATTGAGTTGATTACATTTTTGTTTTATAAAATTTAAATCTTAAATATTTATTTCTCCTAATTGTCAATTCCTTTCAATCTTTGTCATGTTTCCTTCCCTACGGCAATGCATGCATCAATAGTGTGTGGGGGTTCTAAGTGACATTGGGAGACACGATCTCAGTGTTTTCAAGTTTGGGTTTTTTTTCAATCTTTTCGCTCAAATTGACGGAATGAGAAATGCAGACAATGAAAGTTTAAGTTGTCTTTTAAGCAGAAACTTATTTTTCTTTAAACAACTACAAATTTCAAGTAAATAATTTAATTAATTATAATTTATATTGAATATTAATTAAAATTTATCATTTGTTAGTTTAATCTAATTAAATATTAATTTTTATTTTAAATGAAATAAATCAACAATAATAAATTGTAAAAGTAAATTATTTAGCAACCAAAATTGTTTTGTTGCTAATTACCATCACACTTTGCGACTAACTAGTTTTTAGTCGCAAATACAAAAATTTGGTTACTAATACAATATTTAATCTAAATTAGAGATTGAACTCTTTGAAGATTCAAATCTTAATTTAGATAGCATTTCGTTTTTGGATTATTTTAGTTTTGTTCGTCTTTTGAACTTATGTTTTTGTATGTAGGTAATAAAGTGTTAAAATTCGAGGTTGAATTTTCCACAAGCCGGATATAACGGTGAAAGCATGGTTAGGATATTCACATGAATCAAAGAATAGCTTTGGAGTGTTGAATATGAAATTTTATATTTTGTGTTTTCGACTTATTGGACCTTATGAGTACAAAGGCCTATAGTATATAAATTATTTTGATAGACTCCAGATTTTTTACATCTGAAGCGAGAGTTCTCTCTAGGTTCTTCATTAGAACTTTCATTCTTATCTTTAAAAAGTGGTGAGTCTTCCTCATTTATCTCATATCATCCTTCCAAGTGGTTTGATATTCTCCATTCCCAAAATTCATGGAGAGGAATTGTATTTAGCAGGAAAACTATATGAAAAGATAAGTGAATGTTTTTGAGAAATTATTTGTTACGTTATGATTATTTGAAGATTTATTTTTATTATTGTTATAATATTTTAATTAGCTTTGAAAAGTTTAGAATGCTGACCAAGCTCTGAGTTATCTCAGCCTTCGTGCCTGGGAAAACCTACAAGCATTCTCAGTGACATAAGAGAAATTGACTTTTCTAAATATAACCGAAGATGAACAATTTCTCTTGGCTGTTGAGTTAAATACGCAAATCAACTTGTCTTGGAAAATTGTGTCTATTATGACGGTATGTAACATACATGACTATCGACCCTGAAACTTTAAGCAACAATGACTCCAAAAAGTTCTACAAACACCAATTTGTAAACAGTCATGGCATGGTACACCTATTGAGAATCACAAAAACACCATGCTAACTGAGAACGTTGAAACTATAGTGTCACCTGAGTCCCCAGTCTCCTAAACAAAACATGCCAAGCAATTTCTCCATCCTCCAATGTTTTGTCTTTCGCATATCGTATTTAATTTGCTATATCTTTCACATTGTTAGTCAATAATGGCTACATACATTGTGTCATCAACAATAGTTGGCCGTTACAAACAATATTGTTCTGTTTCATAAATTTTTTCATATAAACACTAAAAGAATGAAAAAGTAGATATACTGAATATCTTTTTAATTAATTCAAATCAACTTATTCAATCTCAACCATTGATTTTTTAATTAATATATCTATGGTGGATATAGATGGTGGGTACATTCCCTGTGATTCCATGTTAAAAAAACATCAAAACATGAACCTTATCTTTCAAAGAGCGACACCACCAACATTAGCCACCATCAATCTCTACCATCCAATTTTGAACTAATATATATATATATCTGACGGTTAATTTTGAGGGTAGGTATTTCACATAGCTACGCAACTTAAAGTGAAGAGGGTTGACTGAAATTCCTTTCCTTTCTGATCTCATCCGTCAAACCCATCCAAATTACTGCAACCGATTCCTTTCCTTTCTGAGAAATAATCACTTGTCTATTGTTGAGATCATGGCATTAGCTGTTGTAGGTGGTGCACTCCTTTCTGCTTTCATTGATGTTCTTTTTGACCGGCTGGCTTCCCCTGAGCTTGTCAACTTCATCCGTGGAAAAAAGCCTGACAAATTGCTTCAAAAGATGAAGAGCCAGCTGCTTGTAGTTAAAGTTGTGCTTGCCGATGCTGAGAAGAGACAAATCACCGACACCAATGTCAAAGAATGGCTCGATCTTCTCAATGATGTGGTCTACCGGGCTGATGACTTACTTGACGAAGTTTATACCAAAGCTGCTACTCAAAAGGAGGTAAGCAATTCCTTTTCTCACCTTTTCAAAAGGAACAAGGTTGTTAAGTTTAGTAAGTTGGAAGACATTGTTGAAAGATTAGATGATATTTTAAAACAAAAGGAGAGTCTCGATTTGAAGGAGATTGCGGTGGAGAACAGTCAACCATGGAATGCTCCGACAACATCTCTGGAAGATGGATATGGTATGTACGGTAGGGATGAAGACAAGGAGGCCATAATGAAGTTGGTGTTAGAGGATAGCAGTGGTGATGAAAAAGTGTCTGTAATCCCTATTGTAGGCATGGGTGGGGTTGGAAAAACAACTTTGACCCGATCTATTTATAACGATGGCAAGTTGAACGAGATATTCAAATGGAAGGCATGGATTTGTGTTTCTGATAGATTTGATATTTTGAAAGTCACAAAAACTATGCTGGAGGAAATTACTAAAAAGCCTTGTGAATTGAGTGATCTAAACTTAATTCAACATGACTTGTTCGAAAAACTGAAAGGTACAAAATTCTTGATTGTCTTGGATGATGTTTGGATCGAGGATTGTGATAGCTGGAGTACTCTTAGAAAACCATTTCTAAGTGGGATTAGCGGAAGCAAAGTTATTGTGACAACCCGCAATGAAAAGGTAGCGGCTGTAGTCCCTTTTCATAATGTTAAAGTGTATCATCTAAACAAATTGTCAAATGAAGATTGTTGGTTGGTGTTTGCAAGCCATGCATTACCCCTCTCAGAAGACAGTGAGAATAGAGAAACTCTAGAAAAGGTTGGAAAGGAAATTGTTAAAAAGTGTAATGGCTTGCCTTTAGCTGCACAGTCTCTGGGAGGAATGTTGAGAAGAAAGCACAAAATCGAGGATTGGAATGATGTACTTGAAAGTGACATTTGGGAACTTCCCGAAAGTCAGTGTAAGGTTATTCCAGCACTCAGAATTAGTTATAATTATCTCCCTCCACAATTAAAACGGTGCTTTGTTTATTGCTCATTGTACCCCAAGGATTATGAATTTCAAAAAGATGAACTGATCCTGCTGTGGATGGCTGAAGATCTTGTAAAAGTATCAAAAAAGGGAAAGACTTTAGAAGAGGTTGGTCACGAGTATTTTGACGATTTGGTTTCGAGATCGTTTTTTCAATGTTCAAGTTCTCGGGATTGGGGTAATTATTTTGTAATGCATGACCTGATGCATGATCTAGCAACATTCCTGGGCGGGGAATTCTATTTCAGAGCAGATGAACATGGAAAAGAAACCAAAATTGATAGAAAGACTCGCCATTTGTCTTTTACAAGATTCAGTGATTCGGTCTCGGATACTGAAGTTCTTGACATGGTGAAATTTTCGAGAACTTTTTTGCCGACCGAATATGAGTATTCTCCCTTCAAAAACAGAAATACAGTATCTATTATAGTGTCAATGCTCAAGTACTTGAGAGTTTTATCATTTTCTCACTTACAATGTCAGCTTGTTCTGCCTGATTCAATAGGTGAATTGATCCATTTGCGTTATCTAGATCTCAGTTTTACAGGTATAGAAACTCTGCCAGAGTCATTGTGCAATTTGTATAATCTACAAACTTTGAAGTTGTGTTGTTGCTTTAGGCTGACTAAGTTGCCTAGTGCAATGCAAAATCTCGAAAACTTGCGTCATCTTGAAATTCGTGATAGTTCCATTAAAGAGATGCCTAAAAGAATGGGGAAACTCAATCAATTGCAGAACTTGGATTTATATATTGTGGGCAAGCATAAAGAGAATAGCATCAAAGAACTGGGAGGATTCCCAAATCTCCATGGCCGGTTTTCTATTGAGAAATTAGAGAATGTTACTAATGGTGAAGAAGCATTAGAAGCCGGGATATTGAATAAGAAGTACATTAACACTTTAGACTTGGAATGGTCTTTATGTAACGATAGTAGCATTGACTTCCAAATTGAATTAGATGTACTCGACAAGTTACAACCTCACCAAGACCTGAAATCCCTTACAGTAAAAGGTTATAAAGGAACAAGTTTTCCCAAATGGATGGACAATTTTTCTTACCGCTACATGAAATATCTGTATTTACAAAATTGTAACAATTGTTGCATGCTTCCTTCACTTGGGCAACTATCGTCTCTCAAGCACATCCTTATTTCAGAGATGAATTCGGTGAAGACTATTGATGCAGGCTTTTATAAGAAAGAAGATTGTTCATCTATGGCACCCTTTCCCTCCCTTGAATCTCTATACATTTTTAATATGCCTTGTTGGGAGATGTGGAGTTCCGTGGATTCAAAAGCATTTCCTGTTCTTCAGGAACTTTATATAAAAAATTGCCCCAAACTAAAGGGAGATTTGCCAAATCACCTTCCTTCTCTGCAAAAACTCAAGATTGAAAGTTGCCAGCTTCTTGTCTCTTCATTCCCAAGGGCTCCCGCCCTTCGAACATTAAAGATATGTGAAAGCAACAAAGTGGAGTTACATGCATTTCCTCAATCGGTGAAATCTATAAAAATAACTGGAAGGCCAATGGTGGAGTCCATTATCGAGGCCATCACTGACATCCAACTTACTTGCCTGAAAAACTTGTCATTAAGTGATTGTTCGTCTGCCATATCTTTTCCAGGTGATCGTCTTCCTTCATCACTGAAAAAACTGTATATCAGTGGCTTAAACAAACTGAGCTTCCCGGTGCTACATAAACATAAATTACTGGAATCCCTGTCAATAAATAATAGTTGTGATTCACTAAAGTCTTTCCCACCGGCTATCTTTCCAAATCTCACCAGTCTTGTAATCGAAAACTGTGAAAATCTAGAATCTCTTCTGCTCTTAGGGTCAGAGTCGTTGAAGAGTCTGAATTCTTTTGTGATTGGGGACTGCCCCAACTTTGTATTATTCCCAGGAGAAGGGTTTTCTGCACCCAATTTGACTCGTTTCATTGTTTATGGTTGTGCCAAGTTGAAATCATTGCCGCATCAGATGGGAACTCTTCTCCCAAAGATGGAAGGTCTTAGCATATCCAACTGCCAACAGATTGAGTGTTTTCCTGAAGGGGGTATGCCACCTAACTTGACAACTGTTGTGATCACGAATTGTGAGAAACTACTGATCAGCTTAGGATGGATACCCATTGACATGGTTACCTCTCTCGAAGTTTATGGTCCATGTGATGGCATCAACGCCTTCCCAAAGGAGGGATTCTTGCCTCCCTCCCTTACGTCTCTGTATCTAAGTGATTTCTCAAGTCTGGATACGTTGGATTGCGAGGGCCTTCTCCATCTCACATCCCTGCAAACATTACAAATTAAAAATTGCAAAAAGCTGGAGAATATCGCAGGAGAAAGACTGCCTGTCTCGCTAGTACAATTAATCATAAGAGAATGTCCCTTGCTGCAAAAACGATGCCACGTAAAGGACCGTCAAATTTGGCCTAAAATCTGCCATGTCCGTGGCATAAAGGTTGACGGTAGATGGATTTAGTGAGCAAGAATAATGAGCAGGTAATTCTCCTTCTTTCACTTACGTCATCAGCATATGACCATGAAAAACTATTTCTGTCAATGTTATTTTTCATCTCATGTCTTACCCTTTAACATTTAACGAGTTTGATACTTGAATTACTTGATCATTGAGTTTGATACTTGACTGGAATTACAAGGTTAAACGAAACCTAACTTGTTGTTTAAATTTTATTTATAGTGATGTCATTTTAATTTAAACGTACTCACTGCAGAAGTGAGTATTGCACTTTTTCTTATTCATATCAGTTTGTCAGTCTACTCAGTACCAAGATTTTTCTTAGTATTTTGTATACCAAACAAAAATGCTGCATACTCTTCAACTGCTATCCATTTCAAATTCCCTGTTAGACATATATATGAAGTTCTGTTTTTCTCAACGATTGTAGATAAAGATGGGAGAGTGGCCGAGATAAGGGGACTGATCCATGTCAGTGTTATCCTACCTTAGTGTGGAGTATATGTTTTTATCATTCTCTTCAATTTTGTAATGCCACGGAAGAAATCTTCTTCACTGTTTTTGGTTGAAATCCTTTAAAATGTAAAAGGAAATATAACCATCATTAAAATATAATTTTGAAATTAATCTACAATTTAATAATAGATAATGTGTGATTAACAATAAAACTATTTTTAACGATGAAATGTTGAATAAATTTACTGTTTTTTTCTCAACTTGCATCATATTCATGCATAACTATAATAATTGGTATAATACTAATACTGTTGAATTATATTTTCAGATTCTGTGTTGATGTTCATGATAGTTATTATCGATAATTATTGTTCATTAAGAGGTGTTGAATTTGAAATATAGTAAAGAAAATATTAATTAAAGATGAATATAAAATGTTTGGGAGGGGAGGATCGTGACCTGGTTTCTTAGAAAATAATGATTACACTCGCATCATGAATTATCTGTTAAGTAGTCGTAATTAATTTTATTTAACTTTCACATAATTTTTTAACTATACTTTTATATTTGGTATTTATATTATTAGAGATTTTATCTTCATTATTTATCAAAAAGGTTAAATCCTAACCTAGTTAATAAATTTATAATTTAATCTAAGCAAAAGAAATTAGTTTTTTCTTAAGATATATGCAAAAAAAAAAAAAAAAAAACTCTCCAAAGAATTAAAAAGTACTGAAACACAAAATCGGGCAAAAGAAACACATTTCTAATTCTAATGCAAATTCAATAAATAAAATAAAAATAATAACACACAAATAAAAAAACATATTTAACATAAATAAGAATAAAAAGATTAATAAACACAAACAAAATCACTAGTACAAAATAGATTTTTTAAGTATCTCAATTTAAGTTTGTTTTCACAATAGCAGATTTAATATATATGCGATGAAACTTTTGTAAATAAAAATTCATATTTTAAGTTTGATATTTTAGTAAGAGACTTAAACTTTGATTTTAAATATATTAAAATGCAGACAGACTTAATTTTTGTATTTGTTAAGTTTTTTTATTAGACTTAAATTAATATTTTAAATCTTTTCAAATAAAATAAGACTTTAATTTTATGAGTTAAATATAAATCTATGTTAAACCTAATTTTTCATCACAGAGCACATAACACTTCTTCCTTCACTTTCTTCCCTCTCGTGCCTGCTCCACACCTGCTCATGCCCAACACCTTCACTTTCGTGCCAGATCTCTCTGCTTGTGCGTCCTAGGACACATGTCATAGTTGCCACCTCGTAGATCTTGTGTCCCCTCCCACGCTATTGTTGTTGCATTCATTCCAATTGGGATTTATGGTTTCATCTTCTTATTCTCTAACATGTGCAAGAGAGGGATCACAATTCTGTTCTTCATGCAATTGTGCATCCAATCTAGGTTCATCGCCATTGTGCCATGCACTACCGCCATGTCACCCCTGTGCATCGTCATTGGACAATGATGAATTTGAAGCAAAAGCGGGATAATGAATAAAAGTGGAATGATGAAATTTTGTGCATAAACACTATAATCTGTTCATTTTTGTGGACTGAAAAAAAATAAGTGGAAGAGGAAGAAGGGAAGAGAGGAAAAAGATGAATTAGATCGCAATATTTACCGGCGAAAAATATTTGTTGGTAATTACCGATGAAATTTTTCTGCCCTTCGGCAATTACCGACAAATATAAATTTCTGTCGATAATTCATCGGAAAATAGTCATTAGCAATATATTTTGGACGTTTCCGACAGACTTTAGCCGTTAGTAATACTTATGGTTTTAAAGTTTAACAAGTATTGAAGTGTGATAAGTGGAGTGATGTACATAGGTATTGTGATAGATCCCATGTACAAAATTGATTTGTTGGTAAGACAATATAAAATGCATATGAAAGGTAAGAATTAAATTTCTTCATGTAAAAACCCGAACATAAATGTTGGCCAAATTGTTGTTGGAAGAAAAGATGTTTGGAGGAGAGATTTTGCAAAACATCAAATTGTAAAGAAAATGAACCATCAAATTATAAGTTATAACTTGATTATTACTTGGAGGAATCGACACTATTGGATTCAGATGAAGAATTTGACATTTTAATTTGGTGGAAGACTAATGGATTAAAATATCCAATCTTACAAATGATTGCAAGAGACTTTCTAGCCATTCTTATCTGAACAGTTGCTTCTGAGTCTTGTTTTAGTACTAATGGTCAATTTCTTATTCCACATCGAAGTAGATTACACCAAGACACTTTAGAGGCATTGATGTGTGTTCAAAATTGACTATGAAGTGACATACAAGGTAATTAAATGAACAATTCAAATTACATATTTGTATTCATTCAGATGATTGACTATGACAAATGAATTTATTTTCCTTTTTCAGGTTCTTTAAAATTGAAAGTGGATAACATGAAGCTTAATACAATCCTAGAGGAGATAATTGATGATGATATTAGTCATTTTGTTTATAATATTTTAATCTAATTTTTTTAATATTGTTACTTTGTCACTAACTGATGACTTTATTTGTTTTAGGAATTAAGTGGTCAAATTGAAGATATGGGAGAAGAAACATAAATCTTAGAATGTTATTTTTCAGAAGAATTATTTTTAAAATTACTTGTATTTGGATATATTTTTTACTATTAATTTGAATATGTTTTAACTTTTTTGTTTTACTTATCATTGACTTTACTTGGATATATGTTTTAAATATTATTTGTATTTTTTTTTTTGCAATTTAATTTGAAAACTTATAAAATAACTTTTTTAAAATATTCACGGATTGAAAACGGGTATCTGCGGCTTGAAACAATCCGTAAATTTTTCTTTATAAGGATATCCAACACGTAGTGCGTACAATTTTTTCATGCAAATCGGGTTACGGGGTAAGTACTATCCACACTCGGTCCGACTCGTTGTCATTCCTTCCTGTACCTATAAAAAAGAATCCAACATAACAAACAAGAATACTATTCATATTTGCATTTAATACATTATTAGACTTTCATTAACATTTATACATGGTAGTGTACTAGCATTTATGCATTATTTGTTTAAAGTAAGTTTAACTTTTAGAATAACATTTATATATATAACGTTTATCATGTTTATTTTAGATAGTTCATTTAATAGATAAAAATTACTAAACGATCTTTTCTTAATGTAGCTGCTGTGATATTATTTAACTATTAATACAACTTTACGACTTTAGTGTATCACAATTAATACATTATTCCTCTAATTCAAATCAAGCTCAAAATAATTGAAATCCTAAATTCAATTAATATCATCCGAGCAAAATTTCACCAATAATTACTTTTATACTCAAATATAAAACATAATTACTTTTTCTCACTAAATACTTACTCGTACTTTGAGATAGAGAAAGAATGAGACAAGAGAAGAGAAAAGAAAGAAAAAGACAAGATACTGGGCCAAATGTTTCACATTTTCCAGTTGTGTGTTCAGATGGTGGGTCTGGTGACAGCCAACCCAACAATAATGTGTTGAATTGGTAATAATTGAGGTTACCCTCCACCCACTCAATAAAGTAACCAATGGTTGTAAGCATATTGCCCTTTTCATAATACAAAATATTAGACAGAATTTATAAATATTTTTTGTGTATATAAGATTATAAAACTTTGTAATTCAACAATGATGATTATTTATTTCTATTTTTAAGGTGTCACTAGAGACATGAAAATCAAAACTAAATGTATTTTGCTTACATGTCTATTAGTTCCTATGCAGGCCTTTTCTAAGATTAAAAAGATATCTTTATTTACTTGTGTACATTATATAAAATATTATGACACCATTTCGAAATTAAAATTAAAATTTTGGGTTATAATAAAACAAGTTGTCCTTAAAGATTAATTAAATATCTATCGGGATGTGGAATGTAGATAATTGTAAAGCATTTTACAGTTTACTTTCGAAGTTTTAGTCATCTCTATGGAGCTTTAGGTCAACATCCCTTCCAAGGTTCTAAACTCTGGCAGATATGTGCTGAACTCTTTCCGTGGCCTTCGGAGGAAACAGGTTCTCCGACGATTTTAACATACTTATGTTTACAGTTCAACATTTCATACTATACTTTCCTTATTCCGCCGTAAAACACATAGTCGAATGTTTTATCTGATTCGTATTAGATGAATTTTGGAGTTAGAGGAAACAAAAGCTTTTTGGTTGACTTCACTCTTCTGATGAATTCTCACATTTATAGCTTAAACCCAGTGGTTCTATATGAGTTTGTATAAATTTAGAATGATTCTTTCATCTATCATAAACTTATTCTCTACATTTCTCAATCTGGGTTGATCATCTCTCCATTACTTTTCAAGTTTTTCTGTCTCTTCCTCTCTGTAAAAGCAAAGTATTTTTTATGATTACTTAAGCACGGAGGGTTTTATTCTTGCCCCTAATCAAAGTCTCTCCGGATCGGTTGTGCTGTCGACAAATTTTTTTTTTCTTTTTTCTGGAGTTATTTAGTTATAATGTATTTATATTTCTTCAATGGTGAGTGAGTTCATGGGAGAGTGGGTTGAAGGAGTTGACTCAATTTATCTCCTTCTAATTTAGAAAAACTTTTAAAAACTAATTATAATTCAAAAGAAATTGGATCTGAAAACGGAACTTGCTTTAACAAATTTTAGAACTTCAGATTGAAAAGCATCTTTAGAAGAACAAAAATATACCTTTCTCTTCGCAGCTTCCTTAATACTAAGAGCATACATAACCCTCTCATCATGTTTACTTATCCCTTAAAAATACACCCACAAGTGTAATTCTTTAAAATATCGCGTAGGAAACACAACCCAAGCAAAGATTGAGTTGAAGTTTAGGAAATTTCACCAAAATCGTACACGTTTTGTTAGATTAACTGGTTAATATTGTTTAGTTTTGTGTTTCAGTTATGTCTTCCAACCAAGAGGAAACAATCCCTTTGAAATATTGGGTGGACGATAAAAGAAATCGTGTGATTGTAGCGGAAGCAAGTGGGGACTTCGTAGATGTTCTCTTCAGTTTCCTTAGCCTTCCATTGGGAACTATCATCCGCCTTTTGGACACCTTGGACCATGTAGAGCGTGTGAACACCTCTGAAAAACAGGGGCCTGACAATGGCTCTGATCAACAAGAAGGGCGCGACAACAGTTCTGAGCAACTAGAAGCTCGTTCTAAACAACAAGAAGGACGTCAGAACACCTCTGAACAACAACAAAAGCGTGACAACACCTCTAAACAACAAGAAGGAACTGGTTGCATCAATAAGTTGTGCCAGAGTTTTAAGGGTCGGTTGGGGCTTCGCAACAAATCTGAACAACAAGCACGACTTGGTTGCATCAACGAGCTGTACAAGAGTGTTCATAGTCTGGAGACTGATGTTTTCAGGAACAAGATCTGCCAGAAAATGTTACATTCTCCGCGTAACCCCTTAGAGACCTCTTGCCAGAGGCTAAAAGTGAAAGTGGATGATTCAGAACCCACAAAGTATTTCATGTGTCATAACTGTGCAAAAAAAGGAAGTAATTTGTTGGTGAGTTCGTATTGTGGTGTAAAGTGTGACTGCGACTCGTTGATGAGGAAAGAAACAGAACTGCTGGAAGAAACTGCTGGTGACGATGGCGTTTTTGTTAAAGGAAAGGCCATGTTTTTCATCTATGATAACTTGACAGTGCGCCGAAGCTCTCCAAGTGAATTCATTAAACTTGGAGAGAAAAAACTAAAAGTCTATGAAGAAGACTTTCTTGACAGAGAAAAGGTAATATTTATGAGGAAGTGCTTGCACGAATTTTTTATGTTTCAAGAATGATAGTCCAATATTAGATAGTAGGAGTTTCAAGTTTATGCGAATGAAAAAATAATTTAGAGGAGGAAAATGATTGTTTTGTGTCAAAAATTTTGGATCCACCATTTCTTTATTAATATTGTAAAAGTGTACTTATAATACCTCTTGGATATATGGTCTCACTTTGATAGTGTTAACTGTTATGAATTTGGTATGATCTTTTACTTATCTTCTTTCAGATACTTAAGATACTGAAGCAAGCATTAACTTCAAAAACCCCTCTTAGTGATGTATTATTGGGAAACACAACATCCAAGCGATCGGTCTCTTTCTCACGAGTTATTGGCTCAATTCATTCCAAAGATTATTTAGAAATCAAGGTAATGGTGAGTAAATCAAAAAACAAGATTGAATTTGTTGAAGCAGATGGGGATTTTGTCGATTTTCTGGCCAACTTCCTCACAACACCTCTTGGATATACTCTGAACCTTAAGAATAACAAACTGTCCTGCTGGCCCATACCACTTCTAGCATCTATTCTGAAGCTTAGGAATGGCAGATTGTCCTTAGGAAGCATTCGTAACTTGTACAAAAGTGTGAAGAATCTGGATCCATCGTGGTTCGTAGAGTCATCGAACAAATCCTTACTGAATCCCAAGGTGGCTCCTTATTTTGGTTGTGAGAGAAATCCACTATCAAATTCAAGTCAAGATGACACCGCCAAATATTGGTATGGCCTTGGAGAAATGAAAAATGAGAAGGGTCGTATCATCTGTGAAAAGAGAATGATTTCAAAGAAACAGGATATTGTACAACAGCCCAAAGATATCAAAATGTTGGACCCAAGATCTTCAGATAGAAAAAAAAGTGATGGTGTGGGATTTATGAAGAGACCTTGTCTATTTGTTGTGTGGGATAATCTGAAATTGTCACCATTGACATCTACCAGTCTTCCAATTTCTTTTAGTGATTCGGATAATCTCCTGTCTACTGATTTGGAGGAACATCTGCTGAAAATCAATAAGTCAAAGGTAACGTTCACAATCCACTCTTGACGACTTGTTCTTTCCATATTGGTTTAAGAAAATCTGATTGATACTAATGGTTTTATTTAACATTTGTCTAATTATATAAATTTGGTCAGGCAATAAATCTGTTGAGGGCTTCTTTGACCTCCGACAAAGGTGCTTTTACTCGGAGCCTATCCTGCCTATTGCGGAAATGGAGACTCCAAAGACTCATTCCATTATGGGGTTGGTTGAGAAACAAGAGAAACAAAAGGCGAGAGAAAAGAAAAAGAAAAAAAAGTGAGAAATATATCAAGTTATTAAATGAAAAGAAAGAGAAAAAGAAACAAGAAATCAGTGCGGTAGAAACTAAAAAGAAGAAGGAAGAGATTAACAATAATAGTTCAGTGCAGAAGCCAAAGGAAGAAGTCAAAGCCTAAACTTTAGGGTGAAAAGTGATAAAGGTGACATAGAACAATGCTGCAATATATTTTGGTGTAAGAAATAGTTGTGTTTAAGTGATTTGATGATCATTTAATATGGATATTTTCTTGTTTTCTGGATGTCCTTATAATGTTTAATAACTCTACGAGTATAAGTTTAGGTTGTGATATTAGTACAACTAGAAATCTTTGAGCGAACTACTCTCTCTCAATGTTGGGAAGAAATAGAGATAATGGGTATGTTCATAATAATAGTTGTAATCATTGCATAGTTGAGCAGGGTGCATATATTGGTTGGTTATTTTAGAGGTGAATTAAGACTATCTAAACATCAATTGAAAAGGCAATATATATATATATATATATATATATATATATATATATATATATATATATATATATATATATATATATATATATATATATATATATATATATATATATATATATATATATCACCAACATTATAATTATTGAAAACCTTAACTAATAGTATTAATAACTTATCTTTTCAAACAATTTTTATTATACAATTTAATTCAGGAATCTCCAAACAAGGTTAATTTGAGTTAGATTAAAATTTTATTTAATTTTCTTAACATTGAAAATGATTTCAACTGTTAGATTTCATTAGAAAATATATATTTTTCTTACATTAGTGGAAAAACGTTGTTTAACGTCGATTATTTTGGAGGATGTGTTATATAAAATATATATTTTTCTTACACTAGTGGAAAAAAAAAACCCCAAACCCTTACTCACCTCCCTCATTTTTCTCAATCCTTTCTCTTTCATCTATCTGAATCCAGCATTTTCTCTATCATCCCTACTACTGTTGTTCCAATTTGAAAAAAAAATCAAAAACTCTTGTCTAACCCTAATCCACCTTCCTCACTTATCCAATTTGTTCCTCTCTTGTCTTCATACTCTCCCTCAGCCACACACAACAACCCGCGACATCGTAATTTGTTGCTCTTGCTCTGTTCGTTCATTTGGAGGATGTGTTATATATTTTTCCTTCTTATTATTATTAAATTTCATTTTCTTTATCATCCTATGGTAGATCCAACTGAAAAAAAAAATCAGAAATATTCAAGATCTCTTCAATTTCATCATGAGATAAAATTAGATAAGACAAAAATTATAAAATGAAAACTCATTATAAAATCATTTTTTGTAAATTGTTTAACGATGACTGTTTCTGATTTTTTTTTCCAGACCAATTACCAATTCCTTTTATGTCATTATGCTTGTGAAAATTAAATAAAATTATATAAGACAAAAATTATAAAATGAAAACTCATTATAAAATACTTTCTTATAAGAAATTGTTTAATAACATGTGTTTATGATTTTTTCCATATGAGAATTCCTTCGTATGTCATTATGCTTGTGAAAATTAGATAAAATTAGATAAGACAAAAATTATAAAATGAAAACTCATTATAAAATAATTTCTTGTAAGAAATTGTTTAATAACAAGTGTTTCTGATTTTTTCCAGACGAGAATTCCTTTATATGTCATTACGCTTGTGAAAATTAAATAAAATTAGATAAGACAAAAATTATAAAATGAAAACTTATTATAAAATCATTTTTTTGTAAGAAATTGTTTAACCATGTGTTTTTGATTTTTTTTTTCAATTGGAACTACAGTAGAGATGACAGAAAAAAAGTTTGAGTGGAGAGATGAAAGAGAAAGGGTTGAGATGAATGAGAGAGGTGAGTAAGGGTTTGAGGTTTCTTTTTTTAGTTTGAGAATGAAAATTATTAAAATACCCTTCACCTTAAAACTTAGAATCTATTACATACGGATATTTTTATCTACTAAAACCCGGTACACATTGTTAAAACGTACCAACTGAAAAACAGGCGTACGCGTGTTAACAAACCCCTATATATATATATATATATATATATATATATATATATATATATATACACATTTATATATTGTGTTATTTTATTTTTTATATTTTTTATTAATAAAATAAATAAATAAAAAATAAAATAATTTTTATACACAAATATAAATGAAATAGAAAATTATAATACAAATAATTAAAAAATTAATTTGTAAAATATTTATGAATAAAATAAAATAATTTTTTACAGTTTTTATATATATATTAATAGTTCAGTACAATTTACAGTTAATGTTACAGTTAATAATTCAGCAGTTAGTGCAGTTTACAGTTTAGTTAATAGTTCGGTTAATGCAGTTTACAATTAAGTTAATAGTTCAGTTCAGTTCGTACTGTAGTTTGATACAATTTAGTACAGTACAGTTAAGTTTAGTTTGATAAAACAAAAAACAGTTTAGTTCAGTTTGTCTGAACTGTTTTACAGTTCAGTTCAGTTTGTCTGAACTGTTTTATAGTTCAGTTCAGTTTTTAGCAGTGCAGTACAGTTCAGTTCGATTTGCCCTCCCCTACTCCCAACTGAACTGTAGATGAATATTTTTAATATTTTAAGAAAATAAAAGCTATAATTTGTTCTTAGTATTGAAAATCAACAGGAGAGGTGAAAAAAAAAATAATGCGTAGAGAACTAAAACATTAAATAAAAACTATTAAAAAGGTTGAAAGTTTTTGTATTGGTTTTTCATTTTTGTCCAAACCATTTCAGTCTTTTTAATATTATCTATTTTGAAAGTTTTTTAAAAATCCATGAACTTATTTCAAATCTTATAAAGTTATAATATTCTTTTAAAAATTTTAAATTCTTTCAACATAAATCCTTTAAATACAAACTACAAAATTTTAATTTCGTAAATTGTTATTAGAAAAAACAGATAAGTATGCATAGTCTTTACATTTGCGAAACCTTTTTATGTTGTCAAATACTTTCTTAAAATATAATCAATACAATAAGTTAATATTTTTTTTATACGCCTTTATAACTTTTAATATAAGATTGATAGATTTGATTTTAGTACATTTGATTGAACATTATCCTCTCTTTATATTTAGTCAGTGACGGAATATTTGTACTTTATGCTTTGTTGGGAGAGTCACGTAGTCCCACCTTGTACAACTTATATAATAAGAATCCAAGATGAGTTCTTTGGGCCTTTTGCCAAAACTGGCGAAGATGTTATATGTCTTTTTATAATTTTTTAAATATTTCTTTGTATACCATATTTTTAGTTGTATTAGTTATATTTTTATGGTTTAATATTTTTTACATTTTTTCTGCATAATTGTTTCAAATAGATCCTGATATAGGAGTCTTTTGAAAATACGAGAATTTATTTGAAACAATTATGTAGAAATAGAGATGTTGAAAAATGTTCAAAAAAACCATTTTTGAAAAATATTGTTTACTGAAAATATTATTTATTTATTAAATACATATTAGAAAAAAGTAACAATAAGTCAGCTAGATTCTCTTTAAAAAAATAACATTAATAACAGTAATCAATAAATAACTAAAAACATAATCATAACAAATATTGAGAAATTTAAAAAAACGAGACCTTAAAATTCGGTCAAACATTTATTATGTTTCATATATTTTCACTTATAAGATTAATAATAAGTGTAATAAGTTATTTATAATTCAAAAAACTATTATTAATATTTTATAATAATAATAGTAATAAGTAACAATAACTTTGTTTAAATTTATTACTCCAAGATGTGATTGATCAAAATAAAATTTTATTTAAATTTTTGAATTTGAATTTATTCAAAATTTTTATGATTCGATTATTCGTATTAGATATATCAACTAAAATCTACTTGTAAATGATTTTCACATTAAAATTAAATTATGATTTATTTTTAATAAGTTAAAAGTTAATGATTAGTATTAAATTAAATATTTTAAAAATATTTAATTAAATATCTAATTAAATATTTTTAATTAAATAATATTTTTAATGAGTATAGTTTTAGGAAAAAGAAATTTCATATTAGAAAAAGTAACCATAAGTTTCTTTTTAAAAAATAATAATAACAGTTATGAGTAAATAATTAAGAAAATAATCAAATTATAGTTATAAATACTGCACTGAAAAATTATGGTTATAAATACTGCACCGAAAATTAATAATAGTGATTAGTAAATAATTAAAAGAATAATCAAATTTATAATTTTCTAAAATTGAATTTTTAACATGAAAAATAATTTCACATTTTTTTTAAATTAAAAAATATAAAATCTAATGATATAAAGAATTTGAGTCTTAAATAACTAAATTATGAATTTGTGAAAAGTAAACAGATTTGAGAATTGGAGTAGACATAAGTTTATTTAGTAGGGATAAACCCATTTCAACCCTAACCTCAACCCACTTGAAAAGGAGCTTTGGGAGTTGAGACTATTTTTTGACCCCCACTTGAGAGGCTTCTTAAAATGGAGCTTTTGAAAGAATGGGTTAGGACTAATCCATAGAGACATGGGTCAAGGGTTAAGTTGACACATCTAGATCTAGGTTTGATATGATTGGGTAATTTGGACAAATATATAAAAGACAGTTGCTAATAAGGAGGATAGAGAGAAACATAGTATTTCTCATTGAGTAGACAAAGATAGTACATAGGATTTTTATATGCAAAAACAAAACTTTATATACAATTGTCATTTACATAGTGGGCATCTCTACGTATTTCATCCTGCACCTCCAATTTTCTAATATACCCTTAATTAAGTTAGGTAGTTATTTAATAATTTTTTGTTTATTAAAAATTTTCGTGCCCAATTGACTACATCGCCATTTTCCTTCCTATCATTAAACATGCATTCCTACACTTTATACCTTTACACTGCACCTCAACACCCCTACTCTCCATTTCATTTTTATTAAGAGATCCCCTGCACCCCTAACCGCATTTCATTTTTACATAGTACCCATTTGAATTGAGATATGATAATTATTATTTTTTGAGTATTTGTGACTGAGTGTGATATTGAGAATTAAAGATATTTGAGAGAGGTTGGTAACGTTTAAGTGCAGTTTGGAGTGGTGTATCTAGGAAGTTTGACTTGCTTTGTAGTGGTTCACTTGAAGTACTTCGTGGTACATCCATAAGAACAAAATAGTTTTTCGATAGGAATAAAACTGTTCTGGAATAAAATAAAAGTTAACAATTTATAACTTAATTAAATAATATGTAATTGTTAAAAAATAATTGTTATGAATTTTCCTGATTTTTTCATGTTGCTTTAATAAAATTATTTAACTAGATTTGTTTTATAAAAAATTTAATAAAATGATTTAACTTAATTTTTATAATTATTTATTTTTGTTAATGTAAACAATGTATTTTAAATAGTTAATTTTTATAAATTTGTAAATAGAGAAATTTGTAAAGTTTTAGAAAATAAATATATTTTGGGTGGGCATTTGACAACTGGTGATAGGTTGGAACAACTCTCTTTCAAATTCATAAAACTTCATATTTCCAATTCATTTCATTTTCTGCATCGTTCCATCACTGACATTCCCTTTCTCTTGTGTAAAATTTTCTCTCCATCTAAACTAAAAGCTTGAACATTCTGTGTTGAACAGAAGTTGATTGAGTGCCCAATCTTCAAGAATCACCAATTTCAACTGATCAGTTCTTCCTCTTTCTAACTGGTGAGTAAATTCCCATTCCTCATAACCTTTAGGGCTAGGATCATGCAACAAATGCTGCTGCATGTGATCTTTAGCAATTTCTTACAATTGTTAGCTTCAATAAGTTCTGAAATTTCTTCTCAATTTCACAATTCTATGATCTTTAGTTAACCCTAGAATCTCCTCTCCGTGCTAGTTCTGCTGGTTACTCCTGGGAGTTCAAGCAATCTGATTAATAGGTAAGGGGAGTTAGTTTCGAGTGTTGATTGAAATTGATTGTAGGAATATATTATGATCTTGTGTGATAAAATTTAATGCATGCATATGAAGAAATTATTTCTTGGAAATTGATGTTTGAGCTAAAATTATAGTATGAAACTGTTTGCATTGTGTAATGTACAATGGGTATTTAATTTATGATGAATAATTGTGTATTAGATTTAGTGTGATAGATGTACTATTGGATTCTGAATAATGAGGTTGATAGATTTCAACTGCATATGATTTTAGATGAATAGACAAAGTGATTTAAGCATTTTAGGCTTAAATAAAAGAACTAGGGTAGTCGAAATTTGATTTTATCACTATACACTGTAATTGCTAGTTTAGAACCTTTAAATAAGTCATATATGACTTATAGGAGGAGTCAAAATGGTCTAAAATAACTTATAATTGGTAAAATCAGATTTAGCATCTTAAGTTCATGAAAAAGAGTTTTGATAGGAAAAATCTATGCATATCAGCTAGAGAATTGTGTTAGGATAGATTAGAAACATCTAGACAAGTCTAAAACATCATAGAGGTCGAGTTAGGATCATCCAAAGTTCATAATTTGGTCTAGAACGAATTTTAGGTGTGTGAGTTCCTAAAATCTGTAGAAATTCGCTCTGCAGATTATGCAGAGTCGCGCAGTGCACTCTGTGCGCTCTGCGAATGACTACTGGCAGACAAAATTCGCATAGCGCACCACAGGGTGTGCGCTCAGCGAATTTTGTGCGACAGATTGTGTATTTTTGATGTTTTTGACGTTCTGGGAGCTCCGGACGTCCGTTTTGGACGTTCTTGAGGTCGTTCTGGGGGTTCTTGACCCTTTCGGATCCATTGGTGAGGGTCTCCAAGCCAATTGAATTACTTAAGTATTGGTAATTAAATATTATAAAGATATTTGTGTTAATAAATGATATTTCTGTAAAGACATGTAATGTTTGAGTATGTATGAGTTGTTTTGATGATTTGGTTGATGTTGTATGATGTGTATATGACTTAGTATAACCTTGGATGATGTTGGTAAAGTGAAGACAATGTTGTTGTGAAAAATCATGAACTTTGTGAACTTTATTAAGATCTCTAGGTGAGATCAATCTAGTGTATGAATGAATATTGAGGCTCCTTCAAGGGAGGTTATCCCTAATACTCTGACGGTCAGTCATTCTCAAATAGAGAGGATTGACGCGGGTGGTGAGAGTAGTGAGAAGTCCTAGGGTAGACGCTTCCACTGTAGGTCTATTCCGCGGTAACGGACTCGCCTTGTGTGTGGTCGGGTGAAACCCCTCGGCAATGGCTTTGCAAAGCAGTAGAGTCCACCACAAGTGCAACACCTGCCCAAGATCAATATTCATTCCTAGTCCGGACGAGTCTAGGTCAATTAGGAAATTATATGTTTGATTTGTGGTTTTTTATATACTCTGTCTATTAAAATGTACTGAACTTGTATGGTTTTGAATACTAGCTCACCCTTGCAATGTATTGTGTGTATTTTGTATGTTCTGGTTCTTCCCTTTGCGATGATCATCCTTTTTGGATGTGAGCAGATGCAGCAGATGACACCTCTCTAAAGCAGGCCTTGGAGAGCGATGAGCCAGCCCCTAACACTTAGTAACTTCTTAGCTTAGTTCATTTAGTTTTATTTCTATTTCTTATTGTTCTCCCTTCTCTTTTATATTTTGAAAGACTTTACGATTGAGTAAAGCTTTTGAATTACTCAAGTTATGGATGACTGTATATATTTATACTAGTACCATATCACTCTTACTGCTTTCTAGTATTACATCTGTGCTTGCCATGCTTATATACTTGCTGTATAATTTTGGGACGTTACAAAATTGATATGAAAATTTGTAATAATTTTTTATATAGTTTTATGTTTTTTTTATTTTGGTGCATTTTTTTAAAAGTTGATTTAATAAATTTATAAATGTATAATTTATTGTATTAGTTTATAATTTTAAAATGCCATGCACATTCACATAAAAGCTTTTACACATTCAAACTGACTCATGAGAATCTTTGACCATATTTAGAAAAGTAAAAACACTTTTTAAAAGTTAAAACACTTTTTAATTAGGGTTAAAATTAGAATTTTATTATAGTTTGATGGTGCAGAATGAAATACTTGGAGATATAGGATGAAACACCATTACATAGTTATTACAGTTACATAAGGATTATCTCAACACACCCCCTTAATCCAAAGAATCTATTAGCTTCAAACCCAAAAAATCTCTCAGCTTCTCAAATTTGTTCTAAGAGGTTTGGTAAACACATCAACTCTTTGAACTTCTGTAGCACAGTATACAAGCTCCAATATGCTGCTTACTTCGTCTCTCAAAAAGTGAAATTTCCTCTCTACGTACAAACAAGATTCTAAGAAAAACTAATGGCACATTTATTTTCTACTAATAATTGAACTGGTTTTCTGTAATCAAGCTTTAACTCTTCGCTTGAATGCAATAAACTTATTTTTAATCTTTAATTTAACAATTCGCTTGAAGATCAAAATCTTAGATGTGTCGACTCATTTTTTTAAAGATTATAATTAAAAAAATTGAGCCATACATATTACTTACAATTTTTTGGATCTTTAATTCAAGTGTGAGCAGCAGTAACTTGTAAACAAGGGGAATGTTCAGTAAGGGAAAGAGAATGCAAGGGTGAGGCATACGCGTATAAAGGAGAAAAGAAATGGAAAATGGTTGATGGTGATGAATCAAAGGTTTCTTATATTCTTAGTTTGTCTCACACTCAAGGTAAGTTTTTTAAATTACCACTTATACGCTATATGTCTTTTAATGGATCCATTGCTGAAACAAATGATACTGTTTTTAGCTGAATTAAGGGTCAGTTAATGTAAAATTTAGTTAATATGAAATAATAATCATTTTATCATTTTATATTTGAAGTTAATTTGAAGTATAATATTAAACATAAAATAGAACATTAAATCATTTTAACATCTAATAAATAGAATTTTTTTTTGATTGTATTAATAACTCGATTGATCAATATTAATATAATAATAAATAATGTTAGAAATCTAAAATATCGTAATTGAAATTAAAAAGAACATATATTCTATAGATTTTTACCACTTAAAATACAAATAGAAAAGAAAGTGTCGATTAATTTAGATTACGTTTTTTTTTTGGAAAAGTTAAAACAACATTATATTAAAAAATTTCAGCGACCCAAAACAAACACACTGTTTTGGTCGTATTTTACCGATTTCAATTTTTTTTTTTGAATTCTCATCAAACCAACTTCCTTCTCCACCTTTCCAACATATCTTTCGTAAGTCCCTGACCATGATTCATACTTGGGATGAGTTCTACAACTTCCTTCCCTTCTCTCCCTTGCATTGCCCTAAACTAGTGCTCCTTTCTCCCATTTTCTTCCATTACTCCTACATGTTACCAAAAGTATATTTAAGGCTCGTTATTCACGCCAAGAATCTCCCCCAAACGCCCTAGTGTTACATGTTTGAATTAAAGATGAAAAAAATTGGAAAGGAATGGAACAGAAGAAATGGAGTCCCATTTCTGGTGTTTCATGTGGTTTCCCTCTCTCGACCTATTAAGTTGTTTTCTCAAAAAAAAAAAAACATAAACTAAATGAAAGAAATAAAAATTTTTTTTACAAGACGTCAAGACGTCAAGACGTTGAAAGAAATAAACCTACATTTGGCCTCCCCCGAGTTTGAAGGCAAGACGTCAAGTCACGCACTAGAAACACACTACACTTTACAACTAAGCCAACTTATTTTGGTTGATAAGGTAACCATCACTAGTGCAAAAATATTGTTTAACGTCGGTTATTTTTGGCTTTTAACGTCTATTAATAAACCGATGTCTAAACCGGTGACGTCAATGGGAGGTCGACATCCTAACCACAGACGTCTATAATGATGGCAGTTAGTGTCAGAGGCCGACGTCCATAAACATCGGTTCTCGTTTAATTGGACGTCTAAAGGCACTATATAGACGTTAGACAAAGCAATAACCGACGTTTAAGAGGCACTAAAAACTTCGAACATCACACTGACTCACGTTTAAGAGGTACTATAGACGTCAATGTGCACATTAACCGACGTCTAATACAATGGTTGTGTTTTAGTGCAGTTTTGTTCCCGTCTTTGGATAGCCTAGTACCACAGACTCCTTTTGCTAGTTTTCCCAAAAAAAACAACTTGCGTCTTTTGAATTTCTTATGGTCCCTTCAACCCAAAACCGAACTTGGGTGGTTGCTTAGTTCCATTTTTCATCCGCAAGAGGGAAAAATCACGGTGAAACGAAAACTAGACAACGATCCAGGGTCGTTTTTGGGTTGAAACGATCAAAAGAAATTCAAAAGAAGTATATTTTTGGGAGGCAGCTAGCAAATGGAGAATGTGTTACTACGTTATCCCAAGAAAGGAACAAAACTGCACTAAAACACAATACAAAGAAAACAAATTATAATCAGTTGAACCAGAAGATAATAATCGAGGAAAGACTTAACAAACGGTAAGCATAAAAAGAAAACCACGCACCTCGGATGCAATGTCGTAAGAGGGAAAAAGAGAGGAGGAAGACGATAAAGATATAAAAAACAACAATAGAATGTCGCAACAAAAAGAAGACGTGCCGAAAGGGAGAAAAAGAAGAGTGCCGCGAGAGAAAAAGGAGAAGAGGAAGAGGAAGATATCAGAAACTGAATGCCGCAAAGAGTCTGCGGTTTATTTAAAATGAAACTGGGCGTCGGTTTCTCTAGACAGCCGACGTCTATATGACTATAGACGTCAGTTCTGTTACTAATTCGACGTCCAAGTTAAACGTTTCAACTGACCTTTTGAATCCCACTAGACGTCGGTGACAATGGGAACCGACGTCTTGGAAGCTGAAATGATTGACATTTGATTTCTTGTCAGGGATGTTGAAGACAATTGTGATGGGGCGTCGACGTCTATAATGATGCACATCATTACTTATAGGCACATAGACGTCGCTTGCACAGATCGCCGACGTCTAAATTGAAGATTTTTTTATCTTCCCGCCTTCCATTCAGGCCATAGACGTCGGCCCCCCGTGAACACCGACGTCACGGGACTATTTTCTGACCTTCCTCAGGCCATTAGACGTCTGTTTGCAGCAGTGTGGACGTCTAAGCGCCTGGGAATTAGGTGAAAGCATTAATTGTCGCCCTATAGACGTCGGCTCCCCGTGAACACCGACGTCACGGGACTGTCTTCTGACCTACCTCAGGCCATTAGACGTCTGTTTGCAGCAGTGTGGACGTCTACAACATGATAGACGTCGCGTTGTATGGAAACTGACGTCTAGGTTAAGAAGCTATTTACGATAATGCCACCGTCCACTCATATACGTCAGATTATCAACAAACCAATATCTATTGGGTGACGTTGAATAGTGTTTTTACACTAGTGCATTTAACATCCTTTTAAATTATTCTTATTTTCTTATTCCACCTTTTTAATGCAACGAATAGTGTTTCTTGTCATGTAAGACTTGTACTCATCACAACCAACTCTATCTAATTAACTCCATGGTTCGTGTATAAATCTTATTTTATTAATAACCATCATTTCAATTTATAAATTTATACCTCAAGCTATACAATTTCCCAAGTTTTACACATAATAGAAAGTTAATTTTAAAGACAATAAAAAGAACCTGAGGTCGTGAAAGAAAAAAAACAATGAAAAAGGATGCAACTATCCGCATATTGGAAAGGTACACAATTCTACCACAAAATACAATTGTATTCAAACAACATATCAGTCTCAAGAACGAAAGCAACCACAAAAATACATAAGTAAAATAAGAGAATAACACTCACCACAGTAGAGAAGACAAACGACGAAAACAAAGAATGGACAAATGAAAAAGTGGCATGATGGCGACAACAATGAAAGAAAAGTGTGGCGGTGATCGAGCAGTGATGGTGGGGTTCACATTTGAAGATGAAGAGAGGCAACAAAATGAAGCTATGTTGGTTCACATAGGTAAAAAGATCGAGGAAGAAAATTGTAGAAGTAGGTTTGTGACTTTCAACAAAATTTAAACTTGGAAATACATGTTGCTTCGATTATTTTAATAACGGAAGCAATAACACTTCTATGACATCGATTTTACTAATATAAAAAATGCCTAAAGCCTATTAAAAAAAGAAATTATAATTTTCATCGACAATTAAGAAATTTGGATCAAACTTTTGGAATCGGTTTTGCGTAAAACTGAAGCATAGATACTCTTTGTCATTGATTATGAAAACAACTGAAATTATAAGGGCTATTCAGACAAGTAATAAATTATAACTGTTAGTTTTGAAATACCTTATGAGAGCGTTCTATGAATAATTGAAACCATAAATCCTGGTTTGGGGGGAATCAATATTGGAAGACCCTGTAGCTTTTTTATAAATAACTGAAGTCATAAACCCTAATCAGGAAGAAAATAACTTAAATTGTTTATTTTTTGAAAAAAATCGATGATTTAACATCCTTTTAGGTTTTATTTGTTTTTTAATTAAGACCAAAAGGTATATACGACTTTGGTTCTTTAGTGAACGGAGAGTTATATATTCACGAAATTTCTATTGCAACATTTTATGTTGTGGTTTCATCAAAATCAAAGCATATTAAACATATTAGTAGAAGCCTAATTTTGTACTGGTGAGTGAAGACAATGACAATTACACAAATGAAGAAGGAAGACTATTTGGTGGTGTGCTAGTGAGAGGAGACAATTAAACAAATGAAGAAGAAGAAGACTATCTGGTGGTGTGCAGGACAACAATGAAAAGTAAGAGGGCAAAGAACATATTGCGAATTACGAGAAGAGAAAATGAGAAAAGAACATATACAGAGAAGTTTAAAAGACAACTTACAACAATTAATTATTATTTCGAATATCTTTAAAAGTACTAAATGATAATAATTCAAGAACCTTGACTAGAAGATGTCATCATTCACATATTTGTTACTGTTGTACATCAGCAGGATGCATAATTAAAAAACTGATGTTGTATACTAAAATAACTAGTGTTGAGATTATTATTGTAGTAAGAGAAAAAGGACGAAGAATCTACTATTAGGACTCGACATGTTTAACTTAACTGTATTAAACTATAGATTGTCTATAATACATTATACTATAAAAAATGAATTATTTTTATTAAAAAATGAATTATATTATTTTGTAGTTCGTTTTAAAAAAACTAAAACTCTTTAGTAGTTTAGTTAACTGTTTTAAAACATAAAACTTTAAGAATATACAACTTGCTTTAAAACTTAAAAATGTAAGAACATACAACTTGATTAAAATAAACATAATGAAAACATACTATTTTTTTTATTAAATAACTTATTGAAAAGTGATTTTAAATAAACAAATATCCTAAATTAAATTTTTAAAAGAACAGTTTTAAATGTTAGTTTAAAAAACTGTTAAGAATTTAAATAAACTTTTCAAACTTTTATTCCAAAATAGTTTTAATATAAAAAACAAAAGACACCTTTAATACTATTTACAAATTAGTATGAATTATTTTTTTCTCATAAAATATGTAACTTAGTTATTTGTATTAATTTATAATTATATCTTATTTTTCATAATTATATATCATACTAATTTATTATTATTTTTATTTTTACTGAAAATTGTTATACTATTGAAATTTGTACGTAGATAGATTTTGACTAAGGTTTTTCTATATTTTTTTAATGTATTTTATGGAATTAAATTTTATTTAAGTCAAAAATTTAAATAAACTTTTCAAATTATTCCGAAATAGTTTTAAGATAAAAAAAAAAAGAAACGTTTAATACAACTTACAAATTGGTATGAATTATATTTTTCTCATAAAACATATAACTTATTTATTTGTATTAATTTATATTTGTATATCTTACTTTTTGTAATTATATATCATACAAGTTTATTATTATTTTTATTTTTACTGAAAATTATTATACTATTGAAATATATACATGGAGAGATTTTGACTAAGTTTTTCTATCAATTTTAATGTAATCCATGGAATTAAATTTTATTTAAGTTATGAATTGAAATAATTTTTTCAAACTTATTTCAAAATAGTTTTAAGATAAAAAAGAAAGGACACATTTAATACTACTTACAAATTGGTATGAATTATTTTTTCTCATAATAAAACATGTAACTTAGTTATTTGTATTAATTTATATTTGTATATCCTACTTTTCATAATTATATATCATACTAGTTTATTACAATTTTTATTTTTACCTAAAATTAGTATACTATTGAAATTTATACATGAATAGATTTTGACCAAGGTGTTTCTTATAAATTTTTTTAATGTAATCTATGCAATTAAATTTTATTTAAGTTTTGAGTGTTATAAAACAAGCAAAAACAGACCGTTTCTATATGTATGTTATGTCAAGTAGAATTGCAGTTTACTTTGGTCACGGTTTACCACTTGAATAACTTCTAAAAGAAAAGTCCAATATTTTTAAATTGAACCGCAATATAATTCAATTCTTAATAAAAATAATTTACTTTTTATACTATATATATACTTTAGTACACTTAGATTAATTATGTCCAGCCGTATCTACAATGGATGAAGGTGTGAGAAAATTTGCAATTTAATGAACTTCCTCTCACCTAAATATAAACAAACACTTCAAAATAAATTATCCATGTCAAATGTAATTGGCTAAAGTCTAATCTCGTTCAAGTAATAATACAATCTCATTTATGGCTTTGGAGGTGTCAATGATAATTTTTATTCTCATGAAGGACCTTATTGCATGCCCTCAATAACCTTCCTCACTTTCAAACACTTACACTTGCCAAATTGAGAAGAATTCATGTTCTTTGAAACCTATCTTCTTAAGGAATGTTTCTACCTGCTTGAGTGAATAAGTAACACTTTTTTTAACTTTCTTGCTCAAGTAATTTATGTTTGTTTAAGAAATGCACAAAATTGGAATACCCCTTGAATGAGTGTGCAAGTGAAAGCAAATTCGTGCTTTAAAAACTTCATTTGCTTTGCTATTTTAATCTTCACTAGTTTTCTCAAAAAATTAATCAAACTACATTTAACTATTTGATTCAAACAAAATTCCAATTATGCATGCTTGTTTTAATTTGAAAATATAAAATCTCTAGAAAGAAAAAACTTAATAAGGAAAATAATCATGGAAAGCAGTTTACCATTCACACCTTTTTACGCTTTCCTGCTTGTATCCCTCTTCCGCACAATATATTCTTTATTTGTTGAAGGTCAAATATTCATTTGTATTGCACAATTAGTTTCCTTGTAATGTATTTCTAAAAAGTTTCCAACTGAACTGTAATATACCATTATAATATTTTTAATATTTCAAGATAATATAAACCATGATTTTAACTTATTGTTAAAACTCAATAGGAGAAATAAAATAATAATAATAATAATAATAATAGTAATACAAAGAGAACTAATATAATAAAAGATGAGCTCCAAACCAATAATTTATTAAAAGACTGAAAAAAGTTATATCTCGGTTTTTTTATTTTGTTCAAACATGTAATCTAGTAATTTTTGAAAGTTTATAAGTCAATAAGTTATATCAAATCTTATAAATTTATAAAACTATTTTAAACATTTTACATTCTTACTACATAAAAGCTGAAAAATTGAAATTACAAAATTTTAATTGTTTTAGAGTAAAAATCAAATAAGTGTATCACTTACATAGTCCTTTCAAATTTGCAACACTTTGATTTTATCGAAAGTATTATTTTAAAGTAATAATCCATTACATTTCTAACCAATATTTTTCCCATTCTTAAAAATTTAGCATGCCATTATAAATTTTACATTTCTAACCAATATTTTTCCCATTCTTAGAAATTTAGCACGCTATTATAAGTTTTAACACAACGTTGATTATAGTTTTATTTTAGTACATGTACATATGATTTTTTAAGTGATTAAACAATATCCTCTTTTCTTAATTAGTTATTCACTAATATGTTTCCACTTTATGTTTATGTTTGTTGGAAAATAGATGTAATTCGAGCTTGTAGCAGATAAATAATCTTTGAAGATGGACTTTTTGGGGCCTTTTTGGCAAAGTTGTCTGAAAAAGTGGCTGATTTTGTATGGAAACATAGTGTTCGACACATGACTTACATCGTCCATTACAAGCAAAATGTTGTTGAGCTGAGTGACACTGTTAATGATCTTAGATTTGAAAAACAAAAGATAGATCATAAATGTGACGAGGGTAAAAAAATCTAAACAACATTGAAGGAAAGGTTATTGAATGGGTTCGAAAAGTGAGTGAAATTGAGACTATAATAGAGGTGTTTGAGAACGATGATGGCCACACAAGGGCTCGATCACCCAATTGTTTTGTTTTTCCATACTTGTGGAATAGACACAGGTTAGGAAGACAAGCACATAAGATGAAATATGATCTTAAAAGACTAATTGATGAGTCTCCTGAGCTTGATGAAGTTTTCTATAGGGAAAATGTAACATCTAATGATGCCACATTGTCTAATTGTGGTTTTGTAGAATTTAGTTCTATAAAATCCATAATGGAAGAAGTAATGATCCAACTTCAAGATTCTACTCATAGATTCATAGCACGGTAGAGAGAAGAAGGTTTAAAGGAGGAGAAGAGAGAGAGACAAGATAGGCCAGAGAAAAGAAAAATATTATTGATTGATTCACAAAGTACAGAAAAGGAGAGAGATATATAAAGGGAAGGATAACTACAAGAGCGGGTCTTGCAACCAAACCGAGTGGTTATAAAAAGGTGTACCAGTGTACCGGACGGTAGCTATAAAAAGATACCGAGCGGTAACAAGTGTACCAGTGTACCGGACGGTAGCTACAAAAAGATACCGAGCGGTAACAAGTGTACCAGTGTACCGGACGGTAGCTACATAAAGATACCGAGCGGTAACCATTAATTGTTATCAGCCCCCCTCAAGCTGGGCGTAAATGTTTTGGAGACCCAGCTTGGAACGAAGAAGTTGAAAAATAGGAGGAGGTAACGGTTTGGTTAATATGTCGGCAATTTGCATAGTTGTGGAGATGGGGAGAAGCTTTATCAGCCCAGCTGCATCCTTTTCACGTACAATGTGGCAGTCAATGTCAATGTGCTTTGTACGTTCATGAAAAACTTGGTTAGAAGCAATTTGTATGGCAGATTGGTTGTCACAGTAGATGAGGGCAGGAGTCGTGTAAGTAACGTGTAGATCATGAAGCAAATATGTAAGCCACTGCATTTCACACACAGTGCTGGCGAGCGAACGGTATTCAGCCTCAGAAGAACTACGGGAGACCGTCGGTTGTTTCTTGGAACGCCATGAAATGAGAGAGTTTCCAAGATAGATAGTGAACCCAGTGACCGAACGACGAGTATTAGGGCAGGTGGCCCAATCAGAGTCACAAAAAGCTTTCAGTTGAATAGTAGAGTTGCATGGAAAATGAATACCAGTGCCAGGGGTACCTTTGAGATATCGTAGGATACGAGTAGTGGCTTGTTGATGAGCAGTCGTAGGGGCAGACATAAATTGGCTGAGGTGATTGACAGCAAAGGTAATGTCCGGACGGGTGGTGGTAAGGTATATTAGTTTCCCAATAAGACGTCGATAAGAGGCAGTAGCATCACCATTCAAAGACGGATCGATATTAGTGGCAGAATGTTTGTGAACCATGGGAGTAGGGACAGGAGAGCTGTCAAGCATGCCGGTTTCAGCAAGAAGATCGAGGACATACTTTCGTTGGCTAAGGTGGATGCCTTTGGAGTTGTGGGCGACTTCAAGGCCGAGGAAGTAAGTTAGATCACCAAGATTCTTTATGCGAAAAGTTGAATGAAGAAGATTGGTGATGCGTTGGATTTCTCCATCATTGTTGCCGGTTATGAGTATGTCATCAACATAAATGAGAATTGCCGTAATGTATTGTCCATCACGTTGCAAGAAAAGAGAGTTGTCAGATGTTGAACAGTTATAATTATGGGACAATAAGAAATTATGTAACTTAGCATACCATTGTCGGCCAGCTTGTTTAAGACCATATAAAGATCTCTGCAGTTTGCAAACCTGATTCGGTGTGGAAGTGGTAAGACCAGGAGGAACTTTCATATAGACATCTTCATGAAGATCACCATGGAGGAAGGCGTTGTTAACATCCAACTGTTTTAGTGTCCAATTCTTTGTGGCAGCTATGGCAAGTAGGAGCCGGACGGTAGTGAGCTTGGCGACAGGAGCAAAAGTTTCTAAGTAATCCAACCCTTCTATCTGGTTGTATCCTTTGGCGACCAGACGTGCTTTATAACGATCAATCGAGCCATCAGAATTATATTTAATTTTGTAAACCCAACGACAACCAGTAGCAGTTTTATTAGGGGGTAAAGTGGTTAGGACCCAAGTATTGTTAGCCTGTAGGGCATCAAGTTCAACACACATGGCAGTAACCCATTCGGGATTTTTAGAAGCAACAGAATAAGAGTTTGGTTCAGTATTAGAAGTTATAGACAAAATTGTATGCTTGTAATGATTTGAAAGACGATTGTAGCAAAGATAATTTTTGATGGGGTAACGGACAATGCTATTAGTTTTATAATCTTTTAAGTAAGCCGGAGTCGTTCGGGGTCTAGAAGAATGCCTTACACTTTCAGAGGTATAATTACAATTATCATTAGGCTGAGTGGTATCTGTAGGTGTGTTGTGAGAACCGGTCGGCAAGTCAGTAATCAAATTACCGGACGGTCTATCAGCAGTAGAAGAACCGAGCGGTATATCATTAGTTGTGGGGCCGAACGGTAGGAGATGATCATAATTATGGGTGTAATTAGTTGGCAGAGGAAGGGATAAAGAGTTCTCGGTTTTTTGAATATTGTGATATGGAAAAACATTTTCATGGAAAACAACATTACGGGAAACTTCAACCTTATGATTTTTGAGATTTAGGAAAAGATAACCTTTTGTGTGTCTTTTAAAACCTAAGAAAATTCCAGGGACAACACGATCATCAAATTTCTTTCTATGAGCAGTAATAGTGTTGGCATAGCAGAGACAACCAAAAACACGCAATATGGATAGGTCACAAGAAGACCCATGAAGACGATCATGTGGCGTATCATTTTGTAGAACAGGTGTGGGCATCTGATTAATAAAAAAAACAGCATGTTGGGCTGCATAACACCAGAAAACAGTTGGTAAATGTGAATGAAAAAGGAGGGCACGTGTGATATTTAAGATGTGTTGGTGTTTGCGTTTGACCACACCATTTTGTTCAGGTGTTTCAACACAAGTGGTTTGATGATTAATGCCCTTATTTGAGAAAAGATCATGTATATTGAACTCAACACCATTGTCAGTTCGTATTATTTTAACCTTTTTATTAAACTGAGTTTCTATATTGCAGAGAAAAGTAAGAATGTGGTTTTTAACAGAAGATTTATCTAGCATAGGTATAATCCAAGTGTAACGTGAAAAGTCATCAACAATGGTCAACGGATATTTAAAACCATTCATAGAAGCAGTACTGGGGCCCCATATGTCAATATGCAGAAGATGAAAGGGACATGATGAATGAGATGTACTAGCAGTATAAGGTAGTTTCTTTTGTTTAGCACGATGGCACGCATCACAAGGAATTTGAGTGTCATTTGTTATATAAGCATGTTTATTTTGCAAAAGATGTAACCTATCATTTGAAAGGTGTCCAAAACGAGCATGCCACAGATTTGGAGTCTGAATAGAGCATATTAAAGGACTACAACTAGTATCATTTTTACAAACAGATGAGTCAAAGAGATATAATCCATTTTTATGTCTAATCAAACCAATCTTCTCTTGACTTTGGGTGTCCTGCATAATGCAGCCAGAAGGAGAAAAAATTAGTGTACAATTAATGTTAGCAATAAGCTGTGAGACAGATATAAGATTGAATGAGAAGTCAGGAATATATAGCACATTAGAAAGATGGAATTTAGAATGAAACCAAACAGTGCCCTTGTAATGAGCTTGGAGAATTTTTCCATTTGGTAATGTTATCGAAATAGGTGTAATCTTTTGATAAAAAGAGAAAAATTTTAAAGAAATGCAAACATGATCGGTGGCACCCAAATCAAGGAGCCATGTATTATCCGAATGAATGTGAAGAGCAGAAACAATATTACCTGGAGAGGTGTTGGTGGAGAGTGTCCCTACTTGATTAATGTGAACATTGGGTGCATTAGATTCAGATTTGTTGAACAGTTCTGCAAGAATTTGATATTATTGAGGTGTGATTTGAATGGTCTCGGTAGAAGAATGATCAGGATCCAATCCGTTCGGTTGAATGGCATTACGGACGGTTGAAACATTATTAATCTGGCCGGGTTTGTTATCGGAAAACTTATGGCCTGGAGGATATCCATGTTTCTTGAAGCACACATCTATGGTATGGCCATTTTTACGACAGTATGTGCAGATCTTTCGATTGTTGTTGTTGGTGGTTTTTGCATTTCGATGATCTTGGTTTGGAAAACCATGTTTTTTGAAGCAGGTGTTTTCTTGATGACCAACCCGATTGCAGTATGTGCAAGTAATAGTGGTAGAACCGTTCGGTTGACAGGGAAAATTAGAATTGGAAATAGTTTTCATACTAGCAGTAACATGATCAGTCATGATATGACGTTCTTGTTGGAAAACAAGAGAAAAAATTTTCGAAATTGGAGGAAGAGGGTCAAGAAGAAGAATATGAGATTGTATATTGGTATACTGGGAATTCAAACCTCGGAGAAGTTGCATTGCACGATCTTCGTGTTTCCGTTGAGAAAGAATCGAAGAAACAGTGCAAGAACATTTGGATTTGCATATACAGACAGGATCTGGGCGGAAACTATCAAGTTCATCCCAAATGATTCTGAGTTTGGTAAAGAATTCGGTGACAGAAAGTTCGCCTTGGGACAAGGTGGTGGCTTCCATTTGTAATGTGGAGATCCTTGCAAGGTCACCTTGGGCAAAACGGATCTTCAGGTCGTTCCATATGTCGACAGCATTGTCCATCCAAATGATGCTTTCACGGATGGAGGGAGATACGGAGTGTAACAGCCAGGAAACCACCATACTATTGCAGCGGAACCAAGCGTGAAACGTAGCATCAGTCTGTGCAGGTTGAGGCGCGGATCCAAGAACGAATTCCACCTTGTTCTTGGCAGAAAGAGCCGTAACGAAGGATCTGTTCCATGAATGATAGTTTGTATTGTTGAGTACGGGTGAAACAAGGGATATGGCGGGATTTTCATTGGGGTGAAGATAAAGGTATGAATGTGTAGAATCGTGGGTTAGGGTATTAGCTTCAGGGGTAGCCATTCTAGGAGAGGAAAGAAACAAGAACAAGATTGCAGAAAACAGAGAAATCAGAGAGCAGCAGATATAACTTCTGATACCATCATAGGTTCATAGCACGGTAGAGAGAAGAAGGTTTAAAGGAGGAGAAGAGAGAGAAAGACAAGATAGGCCAGAGAAAAGGAAAATATTATTGATTGATTCACAAAGTACAGAAAAGGAGAGAAATATATAAAGGGAAGGATAACTACAAGAGCGGGTCATGCAACCCAACCGAGTGGTTATAAAAAGGTGTACCAGTGTACCGGACGGTAGCTATAAAAAGATACCGAGCGGTAACAAGTGTACCAGTGTACCGGACGGTAGCTACAAAAAGATACCGAGCGGTAACAAGTGTACCAGTGTACCGGACGGTAGCTACATAAAGATACCGAGCGGTAACCATTAATTGTTATCATCTACTGTGAGAATGATAGGATTGCATGGGCGAGGGTGTGTGGGTAAGAGCACTTTAGTCAAAGAAATTGCAAGGAAGGCTAAAGAGAAAAATTTGTTTGATGTGGTGGTTAAAGTAGAGATAACAGCCGACCCTAATCCACATAAAATTCAGGAAGAAATTGCTTATGTGTTAGGATTAAGATTGGAAGGGGAAGGTGAAAATGTGAGAGCTGATTGTCTACGGAGGAGGTTAAAGAAAGAATCGGGGAACATCCTTTTAATCCTGGATGACCTTTGGGACAAATTAGACCTAAACAAGTTAGGGATTCCAGTTGAAGATTATGATGATGGTGATGATTTAATTAGTGATAACAAGGATGTTGATCGCCAAAAGTCGGATAATAAAGATGGTAACAGTGATTCTAGTGGCAAAGTGTTGAAAAAAGAAAAAATCTTCGGTGGTCACAAGGGGTGCAAGATTTTAGTAACTTCACGAGATAAAAATGTGTTAAGCGTTGAAATGGATGTAAAATCAACTTTTTGTGTAAGGGAATTAGATGATAATGATGCTTTGATGTTATTTCAAAAGTTGGTTGGAGTACATAATGAAATGTCTAGCTTTAAACAAGAAATTGTGAAGGATTACCTATGGCAATAGTAGTAGTTGCAAGGGCACTAAGAAACAAGAGTGAGTCAGTATGGGAAGCAACAATACAAAGACATAAAAAGCATGAATTGAGGGGTGAAGGGACATCTATGGATATTTCAGTGAAGATGAGTTATGACCATCTTGAAAATGAAGAAATCAAGTCTATTTTTTTACTTTGTGCTCAAATAGGCCCTCGAGCATTAATCATGGACTTGGTGAAGTATTGTTTTGGTTTGGGTATACTTGAGGGGGTCTCTTCGCTTTGGGAAGCTCGAGAAAAAATTAAGATATCAATCCAAAAGTTAAAAGACTCTGGCTTATTGTTGGACGAAAGTTCTAATAATCATTTCAACATGCATGGCATGGTTCGAGACACTGCTTTGTCTATAGCACACAAGGATCATAATGCTTTTAATCTGAGAAATGGAAAGCTAGATGACTGGCCCGAACTCGAAAATTGCACTTCCATTTCTATGTGCAATAGTGATATCATTGATGGGCTTGAAGTCATAAATTGTCCTCAACTTAAACTTTTCCAAATTGACACTAATGATCCATATTTGGAAATACCCGAGAGTTTTTTTAGAAGAATGAAAAATCTGAGAGTTCTAATAATGACTGGTTTTTGTTTATCAAACTTACCATATTCAATTCAATACCTATCAAAACTCAGAATGCTTTGTTTACAGCGATGTACTTTAGATTGTAACCTATCTATAATAGGAACAGCTGAAAAAATTAAGAATTCTCAGCTTCTCTGGATCTCTAAAAAATTTGCCAACTGAGTTACAATGCTTGGATAAGTTACGAATGCTAGATATCATTGATTGTTCTGAACTGAAGACTATTCCACCTAATGTTATATCAAGGTTAACATGTTTGGAAGAGCTATATATAAGAGAAAGCTTGATCAAAATGTTGGTGGAAAGAGAGACAAACAAAGGTCAAGATTTGTTTCTTTCCGAGCTAAAGAATTTACATCAGTTGAAAGTGGTGGAGTTAAGTATCCCATGTGTTTCAAATTTTGCCAATAACTTGTTCTTTGACAAGTTAAAAGATTACAAGATTGTGATTGGTGACTTTGAATTCTTTTCTCTTGGAGAATTGAGGATGCTGGATAAGCATGAAACATTCAAAGTGTTGGCAGTGCAACTAAAGGATAACACTAATATTCATTCCCAGGAAAACATAAATTGTTGTTTAAAACAGTACAAACGTTGTTGTTGGGAAAGATAAATGGTGTTCGAGAAGTTGTCAATGATTTGAATATAGATGGATTTCAAGATCTGAAACACTTATCCATCTTAAATAACAATGACATCAAATATGTCAATTCAACAGAATTGTGTAATTATGTGAATCTTTTCCCCAATTTGGAATCACTTCGTCTCTGCAATCTGGGTGTTGGGTTCCTGGGGCGTTTCGAGAAAACCCTAGAACCAGAGAATAATAAAAGAGAGAGAGCGGAGCGAGAGAATGAATACTGAATATTATTGAATGAAAAGTTGTAATTGAAAGAGCGGGGTTGGTTACTATTTATAACCAACGTAAACACGCAACAGGCAAAGCCCGCAAACAAAACAAGCCCAAAACAAAACAAGCCCAAAGTAAACAACCAGACCGACCGGACTGACCGGTCCACAGACAAAGGAAGCCAAGTCTAAATAACAATTCTCCACCTAGACTTGCTTCAAAAACAAAAAACAAAAGTAAAACATGGACACGGCCGGTCAAACAATTAGTGACCGACCGGTAGACACCCAATCCTGGACAACAGCAAGAGAAATCTCTCCTTAGCGAGCGGCTTTGTTAACATATCTGCAGGATTCTCTTCGGATGCAATTTTGCAGATTTGAACGTCACCGGATTCAACAATGCTTCTGACAAAGTGCAGCTTGACGTCAATATGCTTGGTTCTGGAATGATAAATCTGATGATTGGCCAGATGAATAGCACTCTGGCTGTCGCAATGAACACATACAGACTTCTGATCAAAACCAAGTTCCCGAACCAAACCTTTCAACCACAGTGCCTCCTTAACTCCTTCAGCAAGAGCATAGTACTCAGCTTCCGTAGTTGACAAAGCCACAACCGACTGTAGTGTAGACCTCCAGCTAACAGCAGTCCCAAACAGTGTAAACACATATCCCGACCAGGATTTCATAGTGTCCATGCATCCGGCAAAGTCGGAATCAACAAAACCTTCAATATAACCTCCACCTTGAAAGTTATTCTGGAAAGACAATCCAGTACCGAGAGACCCCCGTATATATCTGAGCATCCACTTCAACGCTTCCCAGTGTGTTGGTCCAGGATTAACCATGAACTGACTGAGAACACTAACACCGTGCGCCACGTCCGGTCTTGTGCAGACCATGCCGTACATAATGCTCCCAATCCCATTTGAAAATGGAACAGATTCCATCTTCTTTCTTTCTTCCTCGGTCTTTGGGCATTGCTCCTTGGTAAGTTTCAAGTGTTGACCGACCGGCGTGCTGGCCATTTTAGATTCAGCCATCCGATACCTTGAAATTACCTTCTGCAAATAGCACTCCTGAGACAGAAAAAGGTTACCGCCCGGTCTATCCCTTTTAATGTCTATGCCCAAAATCCGCCTTGCTTCCCCTAGCTCTTTCATTTCAAAAGCATCCGCCAACCTTGCTTTCGTCTCACCGATCATGCCCCTGTCACTGCTAGCAATTAGGATATCATCCACATAAAGCAGGAGATATAACATTTCACCGTCATGATTCAGAGTGTAAACACAGTCATCATAATTGCACCGCTTGAAGTTCAGCTTTATCAGAAAGTCATCAAATTTCCTGTACCACTGCCTTGGGCTTTGCTTCAAGCCATAAAGTGACTTCTGCAACAGACACACCCTATCATCCACAGCGAAACCGTCCGGTTGCTTCATATAGATGGTTTCCTCCAAATCGCCGTGCAGAAAAGCTGTCCGAACGTCCAACTGTTCAAGATGCAAATTGCAATGCGCAACTATTGCCATCAGAACTCTGACCGAACAATGCTTAACCACTGGAGCAAAGATCTCATGATAGTCTACGCCTTCAATCTGAGTAAAGCCTTTGGCAACAAGCCTAGCTTTGTACCTTGCTTTCTCACCGCCCGGTGTAGCTTCCTTTTTCTTGAAAATCCATTTCGAACCTATGACCTTCTTACCCTTCGGCAGATCCACCAATCTCCAGGTGCTATTCTTTTTCAAAGCCTCAAACTCTTCTTCCATAGCACCCTGCCAAAGATGCCGGTCGCTGCTGTCAAGAGCCTCCTTATAACTTCTTGGTTCATCCGATCGGTTAAGATCTTCAGCAACATTCAGGGCGTAGCAGATTAGATCCGCCTCTCCAAACCGTTTGGTTGGCTTGGAGATCCTTCTTTCTCTGTCACGAACAAGCTGATAGTTTCTCAAATCAACACCAGCAGCTTTTCCATGACTTCCCTCGCCAGACATACCATCTGTATCATTACCAAGGTCTGTTCGAAATTCATCTGATCGGTTCTCCTCTATCGTCCGACCGTTTTCAACTTGCCCTTCACCCGTTTGGTTTTCCTCAGTCCCACCGAGCGTGCTAGCTCCATTAGTAGTATGCTCCACCTCCACGAGAATCTTCTTCTCACTTCCAGAGTTTTCAGGGTGCATCGCCATCCTTGTTTCATCAAAAATGACATCCCTACTAATGATTAGTTTTGAAGGTGAATCTAACCTCCATAACCTGTATCCCTTAACTCCGTCGGCGTATCCAAGAAAGATACATCTCGCCGCCCGGGAATCCAGCTTATCACCCCTGACATGAGCAAACGCCAAAGAACCAAACACTCTCAAGTGTGAGTAATCAGCCGGTCGTCCACTCCACACTTCCATTGGCGTTTTAAAATTGAGAGCTGAAGACGGACTCCTGTTAATCAGATAGACGGCCGTATTGGCAGCCTCTCCCCAGAAAGCCTTTGACAATCCTGATCCCAGCAACATGCACCGGACCCTCTCCAGAATGGTTCTATTCATCCGTTCGGCCAATCCATTCTGTTGAGGAGTTCCAACGACCGTTCTGTGCCTCCTGATCCCTTTCTCTTTGCAAAAACCATTAAACTCCTCTGAAACGAACTCCAGCCCATTATCGGTTCTTAGGCATTTCAGCCTACACCCCAATTGGTTCTCAATCTGTGTGTGCCACTCTTTGAACTTCTGAAACGTTTCAGACTTATTTTTTAGAACGTAAATCCACACTCTCCTTGAGAAATCATCAATTATACTTAAGAAATACGCTCCTCCACCATGAGTTAAGGTTCTTGCCGGTCCCCATAAGTCAGCATGGACATATTCAAACGGGCGTTCGGTTGAGTGTTTCCCTTTTCCGAACGGTATCCTGTGTGATTTCCCTAAGACACAATGGTCACAGAAATCCAACTTCTGCAGTTTGTCTCCCAGAAGTAAGTCTTGCTTTTCCAATTCTTCAAGACCCTTCTCACTGATGTGTCCCATCCTCAAGTGCCATAACCGGGCGGTATTCTCGGTCCCACTTGCTACTGAGACATGACCAATGACAGTAGATCCCTCCAGAATGTACAAGCCGTTCCTCCTTCTGCCTTTGGCAACCACAGAATCTCCAGAACAAACCCTCATTACTCCATCTTCAACTTTAGTGGTGTAACCTCCAAGATCAAATGCACTAATAGAAATCAAATTTCTCTTTAGTTCGGGCACATACCTAACAGCCTGCAACACCATCTCACGATTGTCAAACATCTTCAGCCTCACCGACCCCACACCTTGCACTCGGCAAGCTTTGTTATTTCCGAGCAATACATTACCATGCTCTTTCTGATCAAGATTCTCAAAAAACTCCTTCACCGGGCACATGTGATAGGAGCAGCCGGAATCCATGACCCAGCTCCTTTGAGGATCTTCAGACGAAGCCACCAGCACTCCAGCCGACTCATATCCCTCAGACGCCTCTGCCACATCAGCGGTTTCTTGTGGCCGACCGGCCTTTCCTTTCTCCGGGCAGAACTTCTTGATATGACCCATCTTCTGGCACTTGAAGCAACGCACCTGCTTCGTACCGTCCGGATTCAGCTTCTTCTCTTTTCCAGACTGCTTCTTCCCTTTCCCTTTCACCGAGATCAATCCGGACGCTCCTTCCTCGGTTGTCTTCGAATCTTGGAGTTTTTGGAACTCCTTGGTTCGAATTGACGTCAGAACCTCCTCTAACGTGATCACTTGATCTTTCCCGTAGAGTAATGCATCCCTGAAATGCTCGAAGGTTTTTGGAAGCGCATTCAACAGGATGACAGCTTTATCTTCATCCTCCAACTTCACTTCAATATTCTCCAGATCATCAACTATCTTGCTGAATTCTGCAATCTGCTCCTCTATCGTTCTTAATTCTGACATTTTGAACGAAAAGAGTTGCTGCTTTAGGCACAACCTATGAGCCAACGATCTCGTCATGTACAGAGATTCTAGTTTTGCCCAGATTTCAGCGGCAGTCTTCTCCTTCGCAACCTCCCTCAGTACCTTATCACCAAGGCACAAGATGATTGCACTCCTTGCCTTATCTCCCATCTTCTTCTTCTCTTCTTGAGTCATGGCACCACTCATCCTCGACTCACCCTTCAACGCTTCATCACATCCCTGCTGTATCAAGATTGCCTCCATCTTGATCTTCCACAGCCCGAAGTCATTAGCGCCGTTGAACTTTTCTACGTCGAACTTGGTTGCCATCGCTCCTTGGGAATTCTTGAATCCTTGCCCCACGGTGGGCGCCAATTGTTGGGTTCCTGGGGCGTTTCGAGAAAACCCTAGAACCAGAGAATAATAAAAGAGAGAGAGCGGAGCGAGAGAATGAATACTGAATATTATTGAATGAAAAGTTGTAATTGAAAGAGCGGGGTTGGTTACTATTTATAACCAACGTAAACACGCAACAGGCAAAGCCCGCAAACAAAACAAGCCCAAAACAAAACAAGCCCAAAGTAAACAACCAGACCGACCGGACTGACCGGTCCACAGACAAAGGAAGCCAAGTCTAAATAACAATGGGAACTTGGATATGATATGTTATGGTCCAATTACAGTGGGGTCATTTGCCAAATTAAGAACCATCAAGGTTGAGATGTGTCACCGATTGAAGAATCTCTACTCCTTTGATATGGTTAAGTTTCCTATTGGTGCACATACATGTGAGATTTCTGAATGTAATTCTTACATGGATATATTTCTTTCTAGTTTAGAAATAATTGAAGTTTCTGAATGTGAATCTTTAAAGGAAATCTTTCAAATACCAAAGCATTGTGGAAAGGTTGAGTTTCTTAAGTTGCACACTTTGACACTTCGATTATTACCATTGTTTGAATGTTTTTATACCGAAGTGGAGAAATTTTGTTGGTCGCATCTAAGAAAGGCTCAAACTACAATTAGGGGTCACAAAGAACTTACTAGTGAAGAAGATAAACAAAGGGATGAAGAACCTCCTCTTTTTGGTGAACTGGTATTATATTGTATACTTTTCCTATAATTTTAAATAATTAGTTCAATTGTTCTAAATATATTAATCATGTATGTATGTGTTTGCAGGTTGAAATTCCAAACTTAGAGACCTTGAATTTATCCTCACTCAATATCCAAAAGATATGGAGTGACCAACACTCGTCAAGTTTCATTTTTCAAAACTTGATAAAATTAGTCGTGAAAGATTGTGATAAATTAACATATCTATGTTCATTGTCTATGGCTAGAAGTTTGAAGAAGTTGAAAAGCCTTGTCATAAGTGAGTGTCCAGTTATGGAGAAGATTTTTGAGACCGAAATAAATAGTGCAGACAAGGTATGTATTGGCTTAAATAAGTAAATATTTGTAGTTGACAAAATATTATGTTTATGGATTTACTAGTATTGAGGTTGTGAAAAAAAAAATAGTTCATGGGATATAGAGAATTTGAGGATAGTAGAATGTGCAAGTAATAGTTTGAAGAAGTACATTTTGTAGTTCTCTTGTGTTGTCATAGATGTTATCTTACATCAAATGACAATCTATATGGGTAGTTATAGATAATAGATTAGAAATTTCTAGCTATAGCTTATGTCAAATGTTTTAGATTTTTATCTATGTAGAATGTTCTTGATTTTTTCCTTCTATCTTAGATTTTTCTATAATATTTTAGAATTTGCATTACATTTCAATAATTCTATTTTAGACTTTTCTATATTGTTATAGAATTTGAATTACACTTTAATACTTCTCCTTGATGTAAATTCGGTAACTTCACTAATAACATGCAATAGTTCAAACCTTGGTCTTAGTACGTAATGCCTTTATGAAAATATATGCAATTTGATCTTCTTCCTCCATTGTCTTGATCCATTCTTCTTATTTTGTGGTTTCTTCAAAGCTTGCAAACTCTAGTATGGCCAAGTTATAAGATTCATATATGTCTAATAGAGATCTTACTCGTCTTGGAGATTCAGATGATTTTCTTCTTGATCTTGAATTGATGTTGGAGTTATAGGAGATTCTAAAGCATGTATATTGTAATCTTCTTAACTTATAATGGGTTTACTATGGGCATCTATATTTTCTTTCTCTCAATTCACATTTTTTCCTAGTTCCAAGTAGTGGTTTCATCTACTTCAATGTCTTTGCTAACAGTGCTTCTTTGTCTGAAGATTGTAGACTTTGTGGCCTTTTGATTATGTATTGCATCCCAAGAATATTATTGTATATTCTTGTCTTCAAGTTTGTGCCTTCTTTGATCAAGAACATGTTTTTAGTAGATTGATCCAAATACTCACAAGTGTTAAGCTGATGGCTTTCTTATACTCCAAGCTTCAATAGGAGTCTTGTCTTGGATTGCATTGGTTTGAGATTTGTTTAGAATGTAAACGAAATAAAGACCACTTCAGCCCAAAAAGTGTTAGGCATACTCTTCTGTTTTAACATTGATCTTGCCATCTCCATGACAATGCAATTCTTTCTCTCTAATACACATTTAGGTGTGGAGAATATGCTATTGTAAGTTATCATTCTACGCCTTCATCTTCATAGAATTTTTCAATCTCACGAGATGTGTACTCCTTTCCACAATCACTTCTAAGTACTTTTATTTATTTTTCACTTTGCTTCTCGACTAGTGCCTTGAATTTCTTGAATATTCCAAAGACTTCTAACTTTTCCTTTAATAAATAGACCTATGTCATTCTAGATAAGTCAAATGAAAATTATGAAATACTTGTTATTATGATGTGAAGGCGTCCTCATCGCTCCACAAACATTAATATGGATCAACTTTAGTAAGTCTTTTGTCTCCATGCTTTTCCTATTGAAAATGGTAATTGCTATTGTTTGTCGAGGAGATATCCCTTGCACAATTCATTATTCTCCTTCAAGCACGGAAGATCTCTCATCATGTTTTTCTAATATAAAAGTTTTAAGACATGTGTGTTAAAGTTGCCAAATCTCCTATGTCAATCCCATAGGTTATCAACTTCTACCTTCACGACAATATTAGTTCAAGGTTTGAAGCCTATAGAAAAAAAATTATTTCTCTTCTCCATTTTTACTTGGACAATTTTTAACCTTCTCAACTTTTTCTCCTATGTCAAAACCATAGAGGTGTCTTTTGGAACAGTGAATTCATTTTCTATAATGTCCCACAAATCTTGAGAGCAAAATGTTGTCTTCATTTTGACACTCCAAAAATTATAATTTTCCCGCATAAAAATAGATATTGGAATTAATAATGTTTGATTGGTAGTGGCCATTGGTTGAGAAAATATTTTGGAAGTAGAATATAGTTATAGCTTTTTTAAGTAGTTGAAATTTTGTATCTACACTCAATAATTGAATGTAGCTCTGATACTACTGTTAGTATTTTGATATTATGAAAGGAATATTGATGTGATAGAGAAAATATGGAAATAGTATACTGTGAAAGTTGAAGTTGGAAGAAGTATATTTTATAGTTGGGTTGGGTTGTGTGTTGTCATAAATATTGACTTACTTTAAATGTAAAGATCCATAAATTATTCTAAAAAATGTTAGTCACAATTTATGTCAAATGTTCTTGATATTTTCCTCTTATCTCAAGCTTTTCTACAATATTCTATAATTTGCATTACATTTCATTAATTCTATCTTAGGCTTTCCTATATTATTCGAGAATTTACATTAGACTTTCATAGGTTATTGATCACACTTTACCTTGTGATTTTTGCTTACCTTCTATATGTAATAATAGTTTGTTTTCAAATGCAGGTCTGCATCTTCCCTAGGTTAGAGGAAATCCACTTGAGCAAAATGAATAAGCTAACAGATATGTGGCAAACTAAAGTTAGTGTCGATTCCTTTTGTAGTCTCATTTCTGTGAAAATTGAAGAATGCAATAAATTAGACAAGATTTTTCCAAGTCACATGGAAGGATGGTTTGAAAGTTTGGAGAACTTGAAAGTTTATAGATGCCAATCGATTGAAGTGATTTTTGAAATCAATAATTCTCAAGAAATAGATGAATTTGGAGGGATAGACACAAATTTGCAGGTAATTCTTCTTGAAGACCTCCCAAAGTTGAAACAATTATGGAGTATAGATCCAAATAGAATTCTTAACTTTAAAAATTTGAAGACCATAGAAGTAGGTGGTTGTGATGAACTTAAGAATTTGTTTCCAGTTTCTGTTGCCAAAGATGTTCCAAACCTTGAACACATTTCAGTATTGTATTGTGATAAAATGGAAGAAATTGTTGCAAGTCAAGATGCATCAGAAGATCTATTGGTGTTTCCTGAGTTAACCTCTGTGAGATTACATCGTCTACTAAACTTGAAGTATTTCTACAAAAGGAAATATCCTATAAAGTGTCCAAAGCTGAAGGAGTTGAGTGTGAGAAATTGTGTGAAGCTTAACACATTTCTCAAAGATATCATTAAAAGAACAAACAAAGAGGAAATATTTGTTTTCTCAATTGAAGAGGTAAGCAATACTTATCTTTTTTGGATTCGTGAAAAATACATTTTAGTAAATTTTTTATTATATATGTTTGGTAGAAAATAAAAAAGATACAAAGAAAAATAAGTAAAAAAAAAAAGAAATAGATGACAACTTAAAGAAGAAAAAACTATTTTGTTAGATAGAAATAAAATATAAATTAAATAAAAATAAAAATTCACTTAATCTTTTATATTATTAATTACTTTTATTTGTTTTATTCTTTAGGTATTCACAAGAATTGTTACCGAAGTACCAAATGCACAGCCTAAAAGAACTTAGTTTGATTTCAGTGGAAAGTGTCGATCTTCTCAACCAGTTTCCATTCAGAATACCAAATCTAGAAAAGCTAAAATTCGAATCCTCTTATTTTGAAGAGTTAGTGCCAAAAGCAAACATTAGACGACAAAAAGGATTAGGGATTGTATTGGAACTGAAGGAATTGGTTTTCTTGGATTCAGATATAAAGGATCTAGGATTTGAACGAGGCCAAGTTCTACAGATATAAATGGCTGCATGGGGATGTGATACTCTAGTGCATATAATTCCATCTCATTTGCTTTCTTGCTTTCACAATTTGGAAGAGTTACAAGTAGGGTATTGCGAATCTGCACAGGTCATCTTTAATATCAGCGATGAGAACATGGTCACAAAAGCTTCCGGAATATTCCGTCTGAAAAAATTATCTGTAGAATTTCTACCAGAAAATGGAGCATGTATGGGACAAGGATCCTGAGGGAATTATTGGACTTCAACTGCTAAATGACATGCGTGTTAGTAATTGTAGGAGTCTTAGAAGTTTGTTTCCAGCATCTGTGGCCAAGGATCTCACCACACTTCAAGTGCTTGAGGTAACAGAGTGTGAATTATAAATGTGCTTAATTTGTATTTGGTTTTAGGTAGGTATATATTCTCAACTCGAAATTTGACTATAATTTAAATTAAGTAAATAGATAACAATGATAATTATTTAATCAATATTAATCTTTTTTACAAGTGCACCAATTTAAGCGAATTTAACAAATAAGGGTAGGATTTTTTTAACCATAAATCAAATATCTATCTTTATCACGAGTTTAATAATTATCAATTATATTTACGACAAAAAAACTAATTTCATTATATTTATGTTAATTGAATTTAAAAATGGTGTCAACATTCAAGTTAAAGGTTGATTTGAAATAAATTTAGAATTCGGTACATAGAAACTGGAAGTGGACTACATCCTTTACTTCATCCATATTTTATTTAGTATACATTATCTTTTTTCCACTAATATATGACATTACTTATTTGATTCTTCAAATATAAGTTGTCTAAGAATATTATTAAATGTTGATTTCTCAAATATACAATAAATATTATGATTGGATATTAGATGCATGCATTGAAATCCATAACATATACTTAACATAAGTATATAATGAAATCAACAACACCAAATGAAAGTAAACAACTTTATGTGTGTATAAACATCACCATTGCTGAAAAGGAGAAACTTCATTAATTAAAAAAACAAAGTGTAGAAAAAGAGTTTTTCAGTTGTTACAAGGCTCAAGGAGCATATTTATAAAAGGAAGAGAAAGAGAAAAAACTAACTTAATCAAACCAAACTAATTAATCAACATAACATAACTAAACCACATTCATTTACAAGGAAAATGTTTTCAAGACCCATCTTGAACAATATGATAAGAAAACTTTCACATCGAAGATATATATATATATATATATATGTATATATATGTATGTATATATATATAAGGTTGGAAATATTCCCAAAACGTTGAATGTGACGAAATTATAATTCTAAATGTAATTTCTTTTGCAGGAGAGTACATCAAATTTGAGTAAGAGAGATATACAAGAGTTGTGTTTTGGGTCTCAGGTAATCCCAAACTCCAACTTTGGTCTCTTAGAATCTCTGGCGGTGGATGGTTGTCAGTTTAAATCAGATGTACTTCTACCATTCAATTTACTTCTTTCCTTAACTAATTTAGAAACATTGGAAGTTCAGAAAGGTAAGTTTATCAAAACCATATTTGATGTCAAATGTATAACACAAGATAGAGATGTCTCATTTACGGGACCAACCCTTCCTTTTTCCCTTAAGAAATTGAGTTTATATGAGTTGCCAAATCTAAAGAATGTTTGGAATGAAGATCCTCACAGAATTCTGAACATGCATAATCTACAAGAAGTACATGTTGAGAATTGTGAACGCCTTATGAGTGTGTTTCCACCAACAGTACCGAAAGATCTTGTCGAACTTGAATATCTAGTAATGGAAGATGTTCTTCTACCACTCAGTCTGCTTCCTTTCTTAACTAATTTAGTAACGTTGGAAGTTAAAAATTGTGATTCTGTCAAAGCCATTTTTGATGTCAAATGTACAACAGACAGCAGAGATGTGACATCTATAGGACCAACCCTTTTTTCTTTGAAGAATTTGACTTTATCCAATCTGCAAAATTTGAAGAATGTTTGGAATGAAGATCCGCATGGAATTCTAAGGATGCAGCATCTAGAAGAAGTACACGTTGAGAACTGTAAATGTCTTAAAAGCGTGTTTCCTGCATCAATAGCCAAAGATGTTGTGGAGCTTAAAAGTCTAGTAGTCGAAGACTGTGAGGGATTGATGACTATTGTTGCAGAGAATAATAATGCAGATCCAAGAGGAACAAATCAAGAGCTCCCCTGTCCCTGGGTGAGATCATTGAAACTAAAGGGTCTGCCCATGTTCAAGTATTTTTACTACTGCTCACTGGAGTGCGACAATTTTGCACATATAGAATCACATGCCGAGAATCAAGTCGGTACTGAAAAGGTACGTACTACTGTTTTATTACTTCCTCACTGAATATTTAGTGACACAATTACACAATTACATTTCATGAATACACCAAGTGTCGTATTTCCTTAAATTTCTACGACCAAATGTATGTTCAATTAATTCATGAATAAATCCTCAACATCATCAAAAACTATGGCAGTAATTATTACATATCATCATTGGCCTCCAGCCCTCAATCTATGTAACTTTGGGTAGCAAACATGAAAATGAGTTCCGACATGCCTATAACCTATTCTTATAATGTGACTAAAGGTGCATTGATTTTACACACGTGATTGAACATATACTTTAAAGTTGTGCTTGTAAAGATTTCCTCAGCATTCAAAGTTATTTATAGGTCTTGTATATAAAAGAGATGGATTACTAATAGGCATAACCTGCTTTTGCTTGTGCTTTTTCTCAGTTAAAGTGTTTGTCACTGGGGAATAATGGAGTAGAGATGATTTTGAATGGAGAATTTCAGAGAAACTTCTTAGACAACTTAAAAGTTCTTACTCTCTGCTTCTTTTCGGATGCATTTGGGTATGAAATTCTAGAAGAGGTTTCCAATATAGAGAAGCTTGTGGTACGTGGTGATTACTTGAAGGAGATGGTCTGCTGTCAAAGTCCTAATAATGTAGATTATAGGGGACTTCTTTCACAATTAAAGGAATTACGCTTGGAGTCCCTTCAAGAGTTGGTTTCCATTGGGTTAGAAAACTCTTGGACTGAGCCCATAGTCAGAAATCTAGAAACCTTTGAAGTGATTAGGTGTTCCAGTTTAGAAAACTTGGTAACATGCAGAGTGTCTTTCTCGAATCTAATATGTTTAAAAGTTGAAAAATGGAAAAGCTTGTCATATTTGTTCACATCTTCAACAGCCAAAAGTTTGGCTAAACTCCAAAGAATGGCGATAGAAGAGTGTGAATCAATTGAAGAAATAGTGTCTAAAGAAGGGGAAGAATCAGAAGAGGATGAAATAAACTTTCCGAAGCTCAATTGTTTGATTCTTAAATGTCTGAAAAATCTCCTAAGGTTTTACGAAAGGAGTTTAAGTTTTCCATTGTTGGAGGAATTGTCAATAACAGAGTGCGACGAGATGCTAACTTTATGCCCTGTTACTCTGGAAATTGATCTTAACTCTACTCTGTGGAAGGAATTTATAAGCAAGGTACGTGTTTATTTATTCAACACTCTGGTAGCAAATAAGGGACATTTTCTATGATAACAAACAAAAAGAATATAGAATAATCGTACATAAAATTTATAATAAAGGTTTAATCAAGTGTATCTACCTTTCCTTTTAGACCTTTTATTTGGAAAAAAAATTACAAAATGAGTGTTGCAATACATTCAACTCACAATATTTTATATATATATATATATATATATATATATATATATATATATATATATATATATATATATATATAATATTTTCTTATGTAAGAAGTCTCTCACGAGCTAGTTTTATGTTGTTGGAATGAATAGTAGTAATTACATCATATTGTTTATACCTAAATGAAAAGTATTTAAAACTTGCGTTTTCTTTATATATTTAACATTCTTAAAATTTATTGGATGTTATCTTTTATATATAAAAGAATACATTGCTTATAAATAATCTCCTTTGGATGACCTAGTCCGATGGTTACTTACGATGGAAATTATGTATAGTACTTGCTAGCAGTCATCTGCAAAAAAACCACCTTTTAATTAGGATAGGTCAATATTGATATTATAAATTTATGACTTTACCTATATAGTGCCTCGTCGTCAAACTTGTTACAAAGAGAGAAAAATAATATATGTTTCATGTTAAAAATTTTGCAGAGAAGTTTATGCAAATAAATTCTAATATCCCTAAGTTGAGACTAAATATTATGTTTAATCATTTTTGTTTCCTTAAATAAGGTAAAAAAATCACTAATTAATAAGGTTTTGATTATTGTGTTGTTATTAAATTTTTTACCGAAATTATACTTATACCATTCTTAAAGCTACACAAATGTTTATGAGAAATTATTCTAACCATCAATTTAGAGACTAATTTTTTTGGTAACCAAAATATTGATAGTTAATATTAATGATCAATTTAAAAACCAATTTAATATAGTGACTCATTTAGAAACTATTTTTCAATAATTTTTAGTTTATAAATTAGTATTTAAGTTGGTTACTAGTGACTAATTAATTTTGATAGTTAAAATTGTTTATTATTTATAATTTTTTTTGCAGTGTATAATGTAAAAGATAAAAAATAAAAAAAATTAAATAATTTATCTATAGAAAAGCTTCGTTTATTTGTCTTAAAATCTTGTTAAATAAACGTATGCTTTCTTTAATTTTAAATCGTGTGTTATATTTTTATTCTAAAGAGGAAATGAGAAGTTTTTCCATATATAATACAAAAGTTTAACAACAATTACTTGTTAATTATTGGAACAATATCTTATTTAGGAAAATACTAAAACCGATCTGTGATTATTTAATGTAAAAAAATAAAAATAAAAAAGCGATACCTTATATAAAAGTTAAAAGATAACGTATTAAATGTTTAAAGAAAAAAATAAAAATTAATTTAAAAATCTAAAACCAACATATTAAAAAAGATTACTTCTAATAATATTTAAAAAGTTCTACAATTATTGAATTATTTTACTGAATATTAGTAATAGGTTCACACAAAATTAGAAAGTGAAGATGTCAAACATATGGCACCCCAGTTATATATTATGATTTTTAAGTTAATTTGATCTTATATATAAAAGAAGACACCTATTCATAAGAAGGTTTAGAAAGTAGAACCTATCTCACAAAATAGGTTTATAAGGTGAGATTTGTATCACACTTTTATATTATAATTTTGTAATTAACTCAATTGTTTACAAAGTAGTGAATAGAATTTTGAAACGAAAAGCTATTAAAATTGATCAGTACATTTCTGAAAAATTAGATATAGTTGGTGGTTTCTAGCAAAACTATATAAAAAAACTATGAATTGTTGTTATCCATGTAAAAGATAATTTAAATTTTTTATTTATTCGTTTACATGTGGTGATTTTGCAAGATTGGAAGGACAAAGAGTCTTAAGTTCAAAGATAGGGCAGACGTAAAAGAGATATGGCGTCTCTCACTGCAAATTCCCGACTTTTGTTTCACTTACTTGGAAACCTTGGTCGTGGATGGGTGCCAACTTTTATCATACGTAATCCCCTTCGGTGTGCTTCCTTTGTTACCTGAATTGCAAACATTGGAAGTTCGAAACTGTGATTCTGTCAAAACCATATTTGATGTCAAATGTTCAGAGGACACACTCACTTTTCCTCTCAAGAAATTAGTTTTACTGAAACTGCCAAATCTTGAAACTGTTTGGAATGAAGATCCTGCTGAAATTGTTACAGAGCCTAAGCCAGCTCATCCAGAACAAACAAATCTTCTTAAGGTTAGATTCCTCAGTGTAACGTCATTGATACTGTCATTTGCCGAAGTTGAATCATAGTAGTATACACTGCATTCATGATCCAACAGCATAATCATAGAAGTATACATAGATTCTTCTACATCCATTGAAATTATCATGAATCAAATACTTCTTAAATCTTGATAGAAATCTCCTACTAACCATCGAAAGTTTTTTTCATTATTTTCTTCACCGAGGAACCACCTGTCATTTCATTTATCTAATTTTTCATCTAAAATTTTAAACTCGAAATTTTTGTAAGTGCATACGGTATACCTGGCCTGGCTAGTTCATCTTTTTTACATTTTTTTAAATAAACGTTTTTTCTTTCAAACTGACTTGTTCACACCTATTTTTATTTTATATTGATTTGTTTAATTTTTCACTAATTCTCAGACTTAGTTTTGCATGAAAGTTCACGATTTCAATTTTATACAGAGAGACGAATATATATGACTGTGCTAACTACTTTCACTTCGTTATTGGTTTCTCTTTGTAGCTAATTACACCCAACTTAGAGCATCTGACTGTGGGTAAAAATGAATTAAAGATGATTGTGGACGGAGAATTTCAGAGAAATCTTTTAGACAAGTTAAAAGTTCTCAGTCTGTGTTTTGATACTGAGTGTGATGAATTTCCGGAGTATGGATTTATACAACAATTGCCAAATGTAGAGAAGCTTGTGGTGTGTAGTAGTTCCTTCAAGGTGATTTTCTGCCTTCAAAGACCTAATAATAGTGAAATTCTCTTACAATTGAAAGAATTACGCTTGGAGTCCCTTGAAAAGTTGGTTTCCATTGGGTTAGAGAACTCTTGGACTGAGCCCTTTGTCAGAAATCTAGAAACCTTTGAAGTCATTAACTGTTCCAGCTTAGAAAACTTGGTAACATGCAGAGTGTCTTTCTTGAATCTGATATGTTTAAAAGTTGAAAAATGCAAAAGCTTGTCATATTTGTTCACATCCTCAACAGCCAAAAGTTTGGCTAAACTCCAGAGAATGGAGATAAAAAACTGTGAATCAATTGAAGAAATAGTGTCTAAAGAATGGGAGGAATCAGATGAGGATGAAATAACATTTCCGAAACTCAATTGTTTGAAACTTAAAAATCTAAAAAATCTCCTAAGGTTTTACAAAGGGAGTTTAAGTTTTCCATTGTTGGAGGAATTGTCAATAAAAGAGTGCGACGAGATGGTAAGTGTATGTGGAGGTACTCTGGAGGCAAGTAAGTTGTCTGAATTTAAACTTGAAGGATCAAACACAACATTGGAAACTGATCTCAACTCTACTATGAAGAAGGAATTTCTCAGAAATGTAAGTCTTTTATATTTTTTTTTTTATTGAACATGGTTACGATTGTTGTCTATATAAAAAAAATACAGCCTCTGATTATCACAATGTTTTTCTATAACTTCTAATTCACACTATGTCTAATAATTTAAACTCAAAACTATAATATTTGTTTACAAATTTAATTAATAGCTATAACAAAATTTTTGGTAAAATATTTAAAAGTACTATACTAAAATATTTCAAAATAAACAAAATATAAATAATGATGAGATCGTGATATATATATATATATATATATATTATTTGTCATTAAAAATAATAAATGTGAAGAAAAAGAAGAAAAAAGAACCTTGTTTAAAATAATCATAAATTTTAGGGTTAAATATGTTTTTAGTCCCTATACTTTGGGGCGATTTTGGTTTTAGTCCATTTTCAAACTAAGGTACAATTTAGTTTTTCAACTCTAGAAAACTAGTTTTAGTCATTTTTACCAAATTTTTTTAACTCTATTTGCTGTTTCACTTTCATTATAGCATTTGGATTGTTTATACTGTTTTACACATTTTTGTTTCAATGTTAACTGAGAAACGCGTTTGAAACAATAAATAAAGTTAAAAAAAATTTAGTAAAAAAGTTTAAAACCAAAGTTTTCTAAAATTGAAAGACTAAATTGTACCTTAGTTTGAAAGAAGAACTAAAACCAACCCAAAAATATAGAGACTAAAAACATATTTAACCCTAAATTTTATTATTCATAATAACAATTTTTATTTATTTATTTATTTATTTATTCGTCTCAAACCTACAGTAACCGTTCCACAAATTTTAAGTTTATGATAACTAAATAAAATTACAAATCTCAATTTTTAACTTGGTTTTGCAAGTCTTGAAGTCAAGTAATGCGAATTAGAAAACGTGATTCAGTAGAAAATTTCTTTTAAATATAGTACAGTGGGTTTTTTTTTTCCGTAATTGAAAACAATTAATAATAAAAAATAGTAAGTATTTGATCATATTTGTAGAGCACTAATTTAAAAGATATGATTGACTCTTGTAAATAATTAGTTTGGTATTTTTATTTATTGTTTTTCACGTGTAGATTTCAAAGCTTGACGAACTTGATCTAGAAAGGCCACGACTAGAAGAGATATGGCGTGGCATATTGCATATCCCAGACCTCTGTTTCAGTGAGTTGGACACATGGATTGTGGAGGACTGCCAGTTTTTATCAGATGCAGTGCTACCCTTCCATTTACTTCCTTTATTACCTAGACTGAAAACATTGGAAATTAGAAACTGTGATTTTGTCAAAACCATATTTGATGTCAAATGTACAACAGAATTCACATCAATTGCTTTTCCTCTGAAGAAATTGGTTTTATGGGACTTGCAAAATCTGGAGAATGTTTGGAATGAAGATCCTCATAGAATTTTATGCATGCAACATCTAGAAGAAGTACATGTCAAGGAATGTAAAGGCCTTAAAAGTGTGATATTCTCTATAAACAATGCTACTTTTACTTCCTTTATAATTAAATTCATATTCTTTTCTTAGTATGAAAGTATAATTATTCTTATAATTTGTATAGGTTGAATCTGTTGCCGACTACAATATTGCAGTAATCAAGAGGAGATTGAAGACATAATTAAAGAGTGGATGAAGATGAATTTGTCCCTATTTTACTATATATGTGTGATTGTGTTTTAAAAAAAAAAATTGTGTTGTTCTACCTCGTTGAAGATGAAATACATTATATTATTTAGAGCTGTCAAAATGGGTAACCCGACTCGATCCGGCCCGGCCACCACGGGTTGGTGGGTAAACGGGTTGACTCACTAGCCCATTTAATTACATTTTTTTAAAATAAAAAAAATACAAACTTTCTCTAATTTAAATTTAAACAATTTTTACTCCAAAAAAATTATGTTAAAGACAATTCAAAATAATAATAAAAAGTACAATATAATCCAAAAACAAACACAAAAACATACAAATAAATTTCTTATATTCATCTTCTTTTGTTCTTGTTGTAACCCTTGACCCCTGTTCTTGTTGTCTACAAATTCACTAATAAATATTTTCCTAATATCAGAACAATTCGGACAATCAATAAAAAAATATTAGTAAAAAAAAAAGAGAAGCCGTACTCAACAACATCAACATAACAAATTCGCAAACCTCTATTTTTGTCATTATATGGTTTTTGAAAAAAAAAAAAGAGAAGTGAGAAAACAAAACTGTGGAGAAAAGAGAAGAAAAAAGGAAGGGTGTTTTACTTGCTCCTTGAAGAATTTTAGGGAAGTGAGGTTGAGAACACCGTCAAATGAGAGCAAGTACCGTGAGAGTGATTTGTGAGAGCAGATGTTACTTTTTTTTTGTATACACTGTGAGTGAATAAAGTATTTTATTTTTTAGGGTTTCATAAATAAAATAATAAATTAAAAAAATAAAATTAGGTAGGTGGGTTGGTGGGCCAACCCGGCTCACCACGGGTTCAACCCGCATGAGCCGGGTCTAAATGAGCCGGGTTAAAATCTGACCCGCATATAAGTGAGTTGTATTTTTCAAACCCAACCCGGCCCGAACCCGTGACGGGCCGGGTTGGCTCGCGGGTTGTGACCCATTTTGACGGCTCTAATATTATTTATATTATGTAATGTGTGAGATTAAAAGTGATGAACGGTCATGAATATTGACTAAAGGTGAAGTCATGAACTGTTAGTATATTAAGGTTGTGAAAGGAGTAGTTGATAAGGTAGAAAAAATGTGGAGATAGTAGAATGTAGAAGTAGTAGTTGGAAGAAGTGTTGTAGTTGTCTTAGTTGTTGTAGATGCTACAAGAAAGGAGGAGATTTCTGGCGGATAATTACCGAAGGACATTGGTCCGCCGGTAATTTTCTATTACTGAAGGAATTTCCGGCGGAATGTTGGGTGTGTCATTACCGAAGGATTATTGTCATTGGTAAAGGCAATGATAAGTATAGTGGTCATTACCGAAGGCTTTGGTCCGCCGGTAAAGGGATCAAAAATAAAATTTAACATTCCCTCTTCGAGAGAAAGAACCCAAACCCTTAGAAGTCTTTAGAAGCATTCTGAACCCCTCTCTCCGCAACCCATTTTGAACCCCTCTTCTCCGCAACCCATTCTGAACTGACCGAGGTGCTCTTCGTTGAGAGAGGCTCCCTCATCGTGGGTGTAAGGGTGAGTTCTTCTTCGTTCGGTGTCATCCTTCCCCGTTTTCGTTGGCGGCCAGTACTGGTAAGTGTTGTCATCCTTCTCCGTCTTTTTCCCCCATTTCCGGAATAAAGTGAGTGAAATTTGTTATTACTGTCTAAAACCTCAGGAAAAGTCTAAAACACTAGGAAGAAGGTTCGTGCTTCAACTTGAAATTTGGGAAGCTCTAACCCGCTGACGAGGTTTAGGACGTGGTGGCACTAATACTTCTTCGGTAAAGGTCAAAGGTCAAAGACAGTGTTGTGATTGTCCTAGAGGTTAGATTTTTTAAATCGTACAATATAAAATTGTAACAAAATTGTTAATTTCGATGCATTTTTGTGTTTGGAATTGGTATTGGGTTGGGTTCTGACATTTTGAGTGATATAATTTGGTGTTCTAGTTGTAGTTGTAATTGCACCTTCATGCTGTGTTTATTAGTTTAGGTTTTTCTTGTACAGGGTATACAAATAGAGTTATGGATACTGATGTCATGGATTTGTTTAGAAATGTAGTTATTTATCTGTTTCAGGCTAATATTCACATACAAGAATAGTTACACTTAGACCCAGGATTTTCTGAAAGCCAATACACCAAACTGAACCCTCACCCCGCAACACACAAGTTAATTAATACCCTTGTATGAGTGAGAAAACATGCAAAGTATAATAACAACACGCATATGAAAAATAGATGTAGGCAGTCCAATGGTACCTTTGTTGCTTGATGATCCAAAAACTGCAGGTTTACTTTGCAAAAACTGGCCATTTGACAGAGATGCTCTGCATATACAAATTGTAATGAGGCCTGAAATAGTTTTGTAGTTAAAATTAGGATCTTGTCCTTTCTCTTGTTTTTTCGTTTTTTTTTTCTCCTTACTATTCTATGAAATCCATTGTGATCCTACTTGTTACATATATGTTTGTTAATATAAATGTTTGCAGAACAATGTACTTATTTTTTCTTTTTTAAGTTTGAGTCATACAATCACACATGTCAAGATTCAAAGTTATCATCACATGAACACTAAAAGGCATGAGTATCTTTTTTAATATTGGTGAGGGCAGATTTATTATTATATTTCTCATAAAAGGTCTTCTTTCCCCTCCAAAGATACCACAATCTGCATAACAAATACAATAAACAGTGAAGTCATTTTGACTAAAAGGTTAACTCAAATGTAATCAGCAATAGGTTGATAATGATGTTTTACCTCAGCAGTAGGTTGATAATGATTTTACATTATTATTATTATTATCATCTATGTTCCTTATTAGCTATATTATTCTTCCAAGTCCGATTCCATAATATGTAAGTCAAATGCTGATGAGGCTTTTGCAATTGACAAGATTCTTGGATCCCTTTTTGTTTACTTTATAAGCAATTCCACCGTTGAAGAATTAGCTTCTTGACTTAGATGTTTGTGAACCTTCTCCCTCCCCTTGTTGCTCCAATCCTCAAAAATATCTTCCTAGACCCCATTTACCATTGCCAAGGTAAACTTTTGCAGTTGGGTCTATGGTCATCTTCTGCAGCGTAGGTGCCGTCCTCAGAAGATAAATTGCAATTTCAATTTCGCTTGAATGTCCTCTAACACCAGTTATTACCACTTCCTTCATATCTTCATGTGAGATCTTCTCAGGCCAATAACTTTCGCTTACCTCATCTTCAGTACAACAAAAATAAGTCCTTAACTACATCAAATTATATCATATCAGAAGAAAAAAGACTGCTAAATTCTGCATTGACATATATTTCTCCCCCTTTTTATTTCATACAATCTTCTATATTTGTTTTCTTTGTAATTTTCTATCTATACATGTTTGATTCTTTAGTCACTTTCCTCCTTTTTTTTCTTAACAAGTTATTTTCAAATTGCTTATCGTAATTTGCATTGTATATTAATATCATCAATGCATGGTATAGATGATAACCATACAGGAACCATGTAGTTTTGTATCTATGATGAATTGATATAACACTATTTCAAGAAGTATATTTTAAAAAATAGACTTTGTTCTTAATTTTAAAAAATCGTGAAAAATATATATCCTTAAGTAAAAGATAAGAACCATAAAGTGTGATAGTTTTTAATAAATAAAAATATGTAAGAAAGTATATTTCCAGGATTCCCCTTCCTGATCTCCTTGGTCCTTCTGTCTTCATATATGCAATCCAAAATAGTTTCGTTAATTGCCATTATTCCCCATCAACTTTTAATGTTAAAAAATAAATATTAACATAGAATATAGAGTTTAAGAATAAAGTAAAGATAAAAGTATGTTAAATCTTAACATAACTGCAAGAGCAGAAACATAGCTGCAAGTAGAGGAAACAGGTAACTTACCATGACCCAGTAGAGACAGGGGCTTGGTAGCAGTAATCGTAGAAGGATAAGGGATTTCATCAAACAACACCTGTTCTGCAGCCACTGAAATTAAATTCACAGAACAACAATATTTCTCTTAGACCTCTCTTCCTGAGTAGGCTGAAAATAATAAGGTGGTAGGTAGATAGAACAAGTTGGTCTTACACCTGTGAGTTGGTCAATTGCTAACTTTCTATATTATTTATCCACACATCAAATCATAATTGTGAATCAAAAACAAATGAATAATATTCAATTGTCTTGAAATATACATCCCATTTGCAGAAAAAGGGTTTCGAAAGAAATTAAACTGTAACATTCAAATGGTGTAAAAAAGAGTTTTATAATTGCAAAAGATTAATTCGATGAAATGAGCTGAGTTGAAATGGTTGAGTTGATAAGTGAATGTTGTCGGATATAACTCTCCATTCAAATTTGATGGTGATGTTTGACTATATGTTCTATAAACTTTATGTTCATCAATAAAACTTGAAAGCATAAATAAACAATACTTAAGTTGATCATGTTTCTTTCAACTTGCAGTCTAACACTCACAATACAGCTCCTATTCTTCAAATTAAAACTCCTCTTCAACCCTCAAGGCATCAAGGCCATCCACTCCCTCCTCCTGCCCCCAGTATCACGGCCAGGTAATTTGGTACTGTTTCTTATAATGCTTTCAATGCATATTGTTTGTGTATGCACATAAAACATGTATGGTCATAAACTTGTAATGTTTGAATGTTGTGTTAAATTATATTGAAGCAGTTGACGAAATTGTATATATACCCTCCCCTTATAGTTGTTTGGCCTAGGTTATAGGTATAACAGATCCATGTCATATGAATCTGAAAATTAGGATTGTCCTAATGATAGGGTAGAAAGAGTTTAATCTGTTCAATGGGTAACAGATTTTGCAGTCTATTGAAAAGCAATTGAGTTGTAGAACTTGATTGACCAATTGTGTTCTGAATTTGATCGAAAGTACACTTTGTACACTCATAACCATAAGAATACATCTCATTTTGACCTTCATACCTTGTTCCCCACCCTTTCACCGAAATGCCCTCTTGGAAGAAGACCATGACAGCACCCATCAATATCTCTGTTTTTCTTCCTTGATTTGTTATTAGTGGGCTATTCTTTCATTCTTCTCTAACCTGCCAACCTTCTGAACCTTTCAAACCAACAACTAGCAACCCAACAACTCTTTGTACACTCCAAATGGGAGGTAGAAGCCAGCAAGATGATCCAAAATGGCCATAGCAGCACATGGAGAAGGGTAGAAGAAGTCCAGAGTTGTTTTTTGTAAATTTTTGAATGTGTCCATTTTAGAACACTGCGCTGGACATCTTTAACATCATTCCTAGAGTCTTGTTCAAATTTAAATTGTTGTCCTGGAGTCATAAGACTTGTTTCTAGTTCTATTTGAATCTTCTGTTCAAATTTGGTTGGTGAATTGGACCAATTTCGTTGTTAAGAGTAACTCAAACAGTGAAAATTTGATTTGCAAGTTTTTAGCCTCTGCTGGTAGCTTGTATAAGTCATATTTTGTAAAACAAACTTGCTCAAATCATAAAATTAAGTGTCCAAGCTCATTTGTGCAAAAATGCCTTTCAAACCATCAATTTTTCAACACTTTTTCTGATATGAAGTGGAGAATTTTGTGAGTGTTTGTAAATCTGTCCAGCAGTAGCAGTTTTGAGTGTTTGTAAATCTGTCCAGCAGTACCAATCGTTCCTGGACATCTTAATGTTTCTATAGAGTTTTGTTCAAGTGTATTTTGTTGTTTTAAAGTCACCAAAACTTGTTTCAAAACCATTTGAAACTTCTGGTCAAATTTGGTTGCTGTTTTGGAACAATTTTGACTAACATGAGCAACTCACATAGTGAAATTGTGATTGGATAGCTTTTAGATTCTGCTGACCAGTTCAACATGTCATAATTCGTGAAATAAACTTGCTCAAATCATCATATTACAGATCCAATAACATTTGACTCATCTGTTGAATTTTGATTGATGATTTGGTCATAATTAGTGTGGAAATTCAACTGGACTAGCCAAATTATGATTTAAGAGCTTTTAACCTCTGCTTACAATCCATACATGTTAGAATTGGCCAACCAAAGTTGCTTGAACCACTAAAATAGAATGCTATGCACGTTTGTGAAAGAATGGCACTTCATATATCATCATTCAGCATAGCTTTCTTCAAAATTAAGTGGCAGATCTGGTATGTTGTTGCTGCTGTGATTGATTGCATCCATTGTCATATTATATTTCGTAGCAATTCTGTTTTAGGTGGTTATATTCTTCCTAGAGTCCTTGTTGCTGCTATCCTTTTTTCCATTCTTTCAATTATGAATTTTGGTGTTGATTTTGGTGCATTTTACTGCATATTGGACACATGTAAGAGTAATTTGTTGAATCTTGCTGTCTGTGTGCATTTGCAATGTTTGACCAAGTTTAAATTGTCATTTCAAAGTTGTTTTCACTGTTCATTTGGTCATTTTTCAGCCTATAAGCAGAATCACCTTTTAAAGCATCAAAATTTGATTTAAAATGGAAGTGAAGCATTGATTTTTCATTGCAATATGTTTCTTGGCTGTTTAAGTGTTTGCACAGCTTGAAATTGATGATATAGAGTTGCTTGAAGCATCACTTGAGTTGTTTAAACACTTGCAACATTTTTTTGATTGCCTAAATTATGTTGATGTATATATTGTATGTTCATGTATATTGTAATAATTTGTCTCCCCCAACTTAGAACCTACAAAAATATTGTATGTTAATGTATACTAGAACCTACAAAATATATGGAAGTACTCTATAAAAGAGAACTTCAGTAGTAAGAAGTTGTCTCCCCCAACTTTAATACACAGGCCCTTAGGATGTGTAAGGTATTTTAATACTTAGGACTTCTCTTTGCATACACTTATTGTATGCTTATGACAGTAGTATTCAAATTGCCTTCCATGTTCGACTTAAGTAGTAATAGGTTTATTACTTATGTCACATGGAGTGTTACTGTTTTACCTAAGTTTTATTTTGTTTGGCTTGTCACAGAACATGGCCCATTTTCCCAACCACCGAGGGTGGATGTACGACCGTTGTTATAGCGGTAGGAGAGGTTTGAAGGAAGCTTTTGTCATCGGAGTTGAAGAGTTTGTCAAGACGGCTCGACAATCTCAATATTATGTAATTGATGGAGGGATTCGATGTCCATGCTTGAAGTGCGAATGCACACGAATTTTGAAAGATGACGAAGTCAAAGTTCACCTATACCAGAAAGGTTTCATGCCACAAGATTTGGACATTTCATGGAGAAGAAATACCTTCTACCTCGACTGCTGCCAATAATTGCTTGGCTTCAGGTTCGAACACTTTTGTACGTACAAATGACCTAGATGACATTAATCGTATGCAAGAGATGGTCAATCATGCTCTTGGTCGACATGGACAGGAAGAAGCGTACGATTGTCTTGATGAGGAGTCTCCAAATGAAACGGCTCAACGGTTTTATAATTTATTGACAGAGGCAAATCAACCTGTATTTGAAGGGTCAATTGAGTCAAAATTGTCAGTGTGCATTCAAATTATGGCTTGTAAATCTAATTGGAATGTTCCCAATCAAGCCTTGGACTTCATGACAAAGTCCGTTTTAAGGGTAACACCACCAAACAATTCTTTGCCAAAGAATTTTTATGAAGCCAAAAGTTTTGTTTCAAAGTTGGGATTGGAAACAAAGAAGATCGATTGTTGTTTGAATGGATGTATGCTTTTCTATGACAACGAAAATGGGAAAAATGATGCATCGTTGATGGAATGCAAGTTTTGTGGGCATCCTCGATTTCAGACATTACAAAGAATGTTCGCCTCAATGTTCTACTTGCCGATCATTCCAAGATTACAAAGAATGTTCGCCTCAATGCAAACAGCACAACACATGACATGACATGATGGTAACAAAATTGAAGGAGTGTTGCATCATCCTTCTGATGGTGAAGCTTGGAAGCACTTCAATCGTAAACATCCATCCTTTGTAGTGAAGCTCGTAACGTGCGACTTGGTCTATGCTCAGATGGGTTTACTCCTTACATTCAGGCGTCCGCATCACCATATTCATGTTGGCCGGTGATTGTCACCCCCTACAATCTTCCGCCTAAGATGTGTATGACAAAACCTTACATGTTTTTAACGTGTATAATTCCAGGTCCATCTAATCCCAAGGCATCCATTGATGTTTATTTGGAGCCATTGATTGATGATTTGAAGAAGTTGTGGAGTGACATTTGGACATATGATGTTAGTAGGAAGCAAAATTTCTTGATGAGAGCAACTTTGATGTGGACTATTAATGACTTCCCCGCATATGGCATGTTATCCAGTTGGAGCACGCATGGTCGGTTAGCTTGTCCACATTGCATGAAACACACAAAGTCATTCTTTTTACTTATGGTCGCAAAAATTCTTGGTTTGACTGTCATCGAAGGTTCTTATGCAGTGATCACCCATTTAGGTGAAACAGGAAAGCTTTTCGCAAAGGACAAGTTGAAACAGATATGGCCACCCCTAAGCTCACTCCATCTCAAATCTGGACTAGAGTCGAACATCTTCCAAAAGTGACTGAAAGTGGTTTGATTAGGATTGAAGGGTATGGGGAATGGCATAACTGGACTAAGAGGAGCATTTTTTGGGATCTTCCATATTGGAAAGATAATTTGCTAAGACATAATCTAGATGTCATGCAAATAGAAAAAAAATTTCTTTGATAATATCTTCAATACAGTCATGAATGTTAGTGGAAAGACCAAAGATAATGAAAACACACGAAATGATTTATCTTTATATTGTTCACGAAGAGACTTGGAGTTGAAGGCACTAGGTAACGGGAGGATGCTGAAACCAAAAGCAAATTTCACGTTAACAAAAGAGGAGACTAGAATAATATGTGGATGGATAAAGGACCTTAGAATGCCAGATGGTTATTCTTCAAACCTGGCTAGATGTGCTAATATTGAAAAAGGAAGGATTCAAGGTATGAAGAGTCATGAGTGCACATTATTCGGATGCTGCAGAATCTTTCGTTCACAATTTTCGCCGTCGTGCCACACATTGGTTCATTCGTTCGTTTATCTTTTTCGCCGTTGTAAGCACAACTCTCTTCATTTTTTTTTTGTATTTTTGTGCTTATGTTCGTTCTTAAGAGTAATATGTTGTTTATATGTGTTTCCATGTACTATATATTTTTGGTGGGATTATTCACATTTCCATAACGCGAGTAGTTGTATCATTCTCTATGGTTGTCCATTTTTCACGCTTTTAGGTTCCTAATATTATCTTTAAAATTAATTTTTAACGATCTATAATTTTGTACTACGTTCTTTATTTAGGTAAGTTGGTTATGTGATTAATTGTTTGCTTAAATATATTTTTGTATTGAGTTAGCCTCAATTTTGTGTTTGAGATTTGATACAAAAACTATTTACTATCTCCAAGTTTTTTGAAGAAATGTATTTTTTTAAAATGAACATAAGAGGAGACAATACTAATAAGTTATAAGTATTGAATCTTAAATGATCTGACTAGACAATTTAAGAAGAGTAATCACTTTTCATAGTTTATTAGTGCATAAAAATTTTAATATACATGTGTTAAAATTCATGAATATTTGAAATTGTATTTTGTATTGATCTTTGAGTGCATATTTTATTGTGGTTTATAACCACTTTCATTTTTTGTAACCTGAAGACCAGTGCAAAATGTTGACAAAATTTCATGAAATTTAAGATATGTTGTTTAAAATTGATATGTACAATAAACTAAAGAAAGTGAATCTTCTTTAATGGGATAGGGTCAAACCTTGAATAAAAAAGCGATCGAAGTGATCATTCCAGATTACTGAAATTGTGTGAACAGTTTTAGAGTGTATATGTGTGTGTGTGTACGTGTGTGTGTGTGTATGTATGTATGGATCGATATTGGATTAATTCACCACACATTAGTGTTAAGTATAAGAGAAGAGTAAAGGAATTTATACAATTTATGCAACGTAATGGGGGTAGAAGTGATATTGAATTGAAGTTTAAATAACTTTGTGTCAATTGTTTGAATGAGAGAAATATAAGCTTTTACGCAAGCACATGTTGATAGGACGATGTCCACCGATGCAAAGACTTTTTTGTATGTCGATTCAACTAAGTTCACAAGATTTTCGGTGGTGCGAAGGCTCATTAATTTGAAGGCGACTAATAGATGAACTATAAGAGTTTTACAAAATTTTTGTTGTTGTTGAATGAAATACTTCTAGATGGGTATGGAATATAAAATGACACATGCATGTCCTAATGATTTCTTATTATACAGGAAAGAGTTTAAAGGTTTGAAAAAATGTCTGAAATGTTGGTTATTATGATACAAGCTAAAAAACAACAATGAAAATAATGGTCAGATACATAAAGAAGTTTCACTTTGAAAGTAGTTTGGTATCTTTCAATCTTGACACATGCAAAGACTCCGTCAAACTCCCATATGTTCATGCAAAACCCTACACCCATAGTTTTCCAGCTAGCCTAGAACCTACGTATAACCCTCACTTCTTTCTTCACCTCATGGCTCACCATAATTCATTCTCCTTCTCATTCACACAACACCAAAACCCTAACCTACCTTTATACCTAGTGGGAGCACACACACATTTAGCACACTCACAAGAGGATAAGAAACTGAACCGGAAAAAAACAAGAAGAAGAGCAAAAGCATCATCACTATCCCTATATACACAAGATATATCAAGTTACTCCCCTTATCTGGTTCTCCTAACTTTGCACACGATATGCTTTGTTCTCGACAAGGCTTGAAAAATCTCTTCCTTTCCTTGTGGTAGCGGTAGAACCAACCACCAAGCCCCTCACGGTTCACTTTCTCCCGATTTATCAAAGAAAAGAAAATAGTTAGGGTTTTTCCTTTGACACTGAAAAAGCTACTGCAATTTTTTTTTCAGAGTTCCCTATATCATCCCCAGCCTTTCCTTATAAGTTGTTTTAATTATACCCTAAAACAAACCAACACTTTACCTCTCCATGCTTTAAAATCTGGCCCAAGGAAACGTTCCCAACATCACCAAATATATCACTTAAACTATGACCTAATCTCTTATTTATTTTTGTTAAGATTTCCCATCCCAACCTTCCCTTTTATTTAACTACCTATCGTCCTAAAATAAGTTGTCATTTAAGGGAACAAAGTCTGCGTTTTAATGCTAGTTCCTAGGCCCTAAACATTTCCTACACTGGCCGAAAGTATGATCAAGGAGCAAAAGAGAAATAGAACCACCCCTTTAGTCTTTATACTGCTAAACAAGAAAGGAAGGCGAAAGAAAAAAATAATAATATTGTTTTCTCTCTCAATTACAAAATGATATTTTATTGGTTAAGCCATCCCCATGTAATGAAAGAAAAAAACCCAAAACAAGAAAAAAGGACTTCTTCTGCCAAAACGCTGACGTAAAGAAAGAGAAATAAACTTCTCCAATCATATTGGTCAATGTTGCTAATAAAAAAAACAACAGAGAGAAATTGAGCTTCTCTTCCAGCATGTGCTAATCTCTCTTTATTACGCTAGGGTGGGCCCCACGGCCCCACCATCAACACCCAAGCACCAATTCAAGAAAAAAGAAAGCTAAAAGGATAAGGACCAGAGTGTATAAATGTTATCAAACCAACCTTCACCACTAGCCATTTACTTGCTACATTTATACAACTTTCTCTATGAATGATGACTAAACACACCTTTCCCATAACCATACATCTAGAATGGAAAATATTCTTTTTTTGGGTCGCATACTCCTCCTTATTCATATTACCCAACAACCTTTTAACCATCTAAAGATCTCCTTCCAAAGATGTTACGTCATACTCATTGTCCTCCTTGTCACTACTAAATGATTCTCCAGAGGAATGTGCACTAATCCCCATTCTCCAACAACATCATAGTTCTCATGTTGCGACATTCAATTGCTTTATGTCCCCTAACCAAACATTTAAAACATTTTATTGAACTAGAATGTGAAGAATCATCATCATTAAATTGAAAACTCACTTTACCACTTAAAGACTCCCTTTCCTTAGATTTAAAAATGGTAGAAATAGCTCCCTCCTTCTTAGATTTCTCCTTATCCCTTTATGCAGTGGATGACTTCTTGTAGGAGCTTATTCTCTTGAGTTGTTGTTCCACTTTGGTGGCTTGTGAATAAGATTCTCCAAAGTCTCAAAATGATGCATTTCCACCACATCATGAATCTCCCTATTTAATCCATTCAAGAATCTAGCCATTGTAGCCATAGGTGTTTCTTCTACATTGGCTTTCATTAAGGTAACCTCTATCACTTAGACCTAGAGCCATCAAAATGGGTCATAACCCGCAAGCCAACCTGGCCCGTCACAGGTTCGGGCCGGGTTGGGTTTGAAAAATACAACCCACTTATATGCGGGTCAGATTTCAACCCGGCTCATTTAGACCCGGCTCATGTGGGTTGAACCCGTGGTGAGCCGGGTTGGCCCACCAACCCACCTACCTAATTTTATTTTTTTAATTTATTATTTTATTTATGAAAGTCTAAAAAATAAAATACTTTCTTCACTCAGTGTGTATACCAAAAAAGTAACATCTGCTCTCACAAATCACTTTCATGGTACTTGCTCTCATTTGATGGTGCTCTCACCCTCACTTCACTGAAATTCTTCAAGGAGCAGGTAAAACATCCTTCCTTTTTTCTTCTCTTTTCTCCACATTTTTGTTTTCTCACTTCTCTTTCTTTTCTTTTTTTCAAAAACCCTATAATGAAAAAAAATAGGGGTTTGCGAATTTGGTTTTTGATTTAGGGGATTTGAAGACATGGAATGATTTTTTTTCATGTTATGACATGCTTGTATCAAATTTTGTTCATTTTATTTAAACAATTTGAGTATATATTATTTGAACATGTTCTTTTTGATATCTTTGAATTTGGGAAATTATGTTATAGATTAAACTATTAATTTTTTATTGATGTTATTGAGTATTGGTTCTCTTCTTCTTTTTTACTAATATTTTTTTATTGATTGTCAGAATTGTTCTGATATTAGGAAAATCTTTATTAGTGAATTTAAAGACAACAAGAACAAGGGTCAAGGGTTACAACAATTGATGTGATAGACTACATTCAGGTAGGTTTGACATTCAGGATGATTCAAGAGAGCAGAATATTGTGGATTTATCTATTCAAGATTCTAATATCGTAAATGGATAAGGAACAAAAAATGATGAATATAAGAAACTTATTTATATGTTTTTTGTGTTTGTTTTTGGATGACATTTGGATTATATTGTACTTTTTATTATTATTTTGAATTGTCTTTAACATAATTTTTTGGGAGTGAAATTTGTTTAAATTTATTTGTATTTTTTATTTTAAAAAAAATATAATTAAATGGGCTAGTGAGCCAACCCGTTTACCCATCAACCCGTGGTGGGTCGGGCCGGGTTTAAGTTTTTCTGGCTCGCTAATAAATGAGCCGGGTTGGGTTGGCTCATTAAATGACCAACCCGTGGTGGGCCGGGCCGGGTCGAGCCGGGTTACCCGTTTTGACAGCTCTACTTAGACCTACTCTTCAATACTCCTATTTCCTTGTGTAGAAGATCTCCTTTTTATAATAAGGAGGCAAAAATATTTCTTTCATGGATACCTTTAAATGCTTCCATGTAGACATTGACAACCTTCTCCTCCTAGCTATGTCCATGGTAATTTGATTCCACCAATTCATAGCATAGCTTTCAAAGTATAAGGATGGCATAAGAACCTTATCATCATCCTCATAATCATAAGAAGGGGGTATTGATGTAATCATAGAGAGAGCAAGTGATGAAGAGAATAAAAGGATGACAAGAAGCATGGCTAAAGGAAATCATTTTACTTCTTGTCTTCTTTACATATTTGTACAAAAAAAAAGTAGACTAGGTTTCATAGGCTTGTATTTGCCTCTATGATTTCTTTTCGTTAGTTTTAGTTGAATAATTGCTTATAAACCCTTCTTTTCCTTTAAGCACAAGCAATGTGGGACTTTCCACGAGTTGGTCTTAAAAGAAAAGAAGAGGAAGTAGGCATCATAGCTTGAGGTGCAAGGAAGCATAGCTAGTTTTCGTTTTTTTGAACTTTAAGAGAGCTAGGTAGATTATAAACTCTTTTCGAATGAGAGAATTAAGCAATGTGGGACTTCAAGCTCCTAGGGGACGTGCTGTAGCTGTTGGCTAGACCTTGGAGCCTTCCAAGTTCCACATCTCTTGAAACTCCTCACCAAACTCATTCCAAAAGCTATATAAGAAGCCTAGGGGGTCTCCTTTGTACTCACCTTTGAATCAATTGAATTTTGAGATTCAATTGCAATTTTGCATTCTTCTTAGAGATAGTCATCTGTCTCTTAGTCAATTTTACAGACCTTATCTTGATCAAATCAAGTGGCGGTCCAATTCCTTGGCACTTATCTTGGAGCCTTCTTCAAGTGGCGTGTCTACAAGTCATAAGTTTTCTCTCTTTTTCTTTTATCCGTTTTTAATTTCAATTCCATTCTTAATTGTCATTAGTTTATTCTTCTTTAAGCATGCACTTCCCCATCAAGTATAGAAAGTTTTGGGATTTTTATATTTGTTTTAGAACCGGTACAAAAAGTGAGATTTTTTAAATCCAAACTATGTGAAGTCCCACATTACTTCCACCTTAAAGAAAAGAAGAATATATAAGCTTCTTTACAACCAAACTAAGAGAAAGAAACTAGAAAGGCAAAATTTATGAAAAACCTAGGCTACTAAAGGCCAAAATACAATCCATAAAACCTATTCTACTCTTTTTATTTCTTCAAGTCTTGATCCATTTATGGTCACAACTAAATGCAGAAGAGATTATTTATTCTTCTTTCTTTTAAGTCCAAACTATGTGAAGTTCCACATTGCTTCCACCTTAAAGAAAAGAAGAATATATAAGCTTCTTTACAACCAAGCTAAGAGAAAGAAACTAGAAAGGAAAAATCTATGAAAAACCTATGCTACTAAAAGCCAAAATACAATCCATAAAACCTATTCTAATCTTTTTATTTATTTATGTTTTCTTCAAGTCTTAATCCATTTATGATCACATCATCTCCCTCAAGTTGGAGAGGATTCAACCTGGAATCTTGAAAAACTTGCAAAAAGAGAGAGATTAGTGACTCATTGTGGAAGCTTGCCATTATGGAATGACTTTATTTCTTTTTTAGTCCAAAGGAACTCCTCCTAGATCAAATTCTAACCTGCAAAAAAAAATTAAACATTTTGTAAATGAATTTATGTTTTCCAAATAATGTATAAAGACAATAAATATTGGAAGAAAACTCCTTTGGAATTGGATTGATTTGCTTAATGAAAACTTTGAATCCTTCTTTAGAAAAACATATTTTTTTCTTGAGTTAAGTGTAAAAAGAAAACATTAATTCAAGATGTGGTTTAGAAATAGTTTGTGAACAAGTGGAAATAAGGGACGAGAGAGGTGAGATATTTTCACAAAAGAGTTTGGGAAAGAAAGAAAACTTAATAATGGGAGAAAAGTGGAAGGATTGAAAAACTCCCCTGAATTCCTCTAGATCCTTTATAATGATGGGAGTGGAAGGTGCTTTCAGTAGCACATTCTCTAAAACTTGTGCCTTCTCCTTTCCTATCAGAAGTTCTTCTTTTTCTTTCTCTGCACTCTCATCTGTCCCCTTATTTTCTTCTTTTGCGCTATCCTCTCTTTCTTTCCTCTCTTCTTTTACCCTCTCATTTATTATATCTTGAAGGGCATCATTTAAAAAATTGAGCATGACCTTCTCTTTTTCTTTACTTAACGAGGAAGAAGAGCTATAAGTGTGTGAAGGTGAGGAAGAGGTCGATTGATGAATCATTATTTCTTTCTATTCACTTAACTTTCTGTACCGAATTTAATTAGTGAATTGTTCTTAATTGTCCATTATTTTCTCAATTTTGCTATTTGCGCTTAATTTGATTAGTAATTCATATTTTAATTAATTTGGATTATCTGAGCTTAATTATTCCCATAATTATTTTTAGGAAAATTTTGGAATTATATTTTGGGACTTCAAGAGGAGCGCCCACGTATGATTTGTCCACCTTAGTAGTGTTTATTTTAGTTTTCTTTTGTAATTTCTTTTTTATGTATTTTGAGTCAGACTTCACACTTTGGGCCCAATTTTGAGTATTTAGGAAAAGCCCAATTTTGGGGGCTGACTAGGCTGGCTTAAGGTTTTGAACCCATGCAGCAACAACTCATTCCATTATCTCATTTTCTCTTAAGACGTAATAATGTTGTGCTTAGGTTTGGTCTTTTCGTTTTTCTCTTTTGTTCATTCCTTTGTTTATGAATTTGTTTCCATATTAATTTGAATTTCGTTTTACTGTTCTTGCTTAATTACCTCTCTTCGTTTGTTGTTCTGTTTTGCACTTAAGTTTTCAAATTTCATTGCATTCTAGTTTCATTTTTGTTTACTACTTTTGTTTTCCAATTATGTTTTCCAATTTCAATTTTGTTTTCGGTTCTTGTTCAATTTCTGCATTTTAGTTTCGTTTGCCTCTGTTGTTTGATGTTTTGTAGTTCATTTTATTGTGTTGAACTCATTTTAATGGAAGCTTGATTCTGTTTGGTTGGACACTAGGGAGATTACAACGTTTCCTTGAGATTATTGTACCGTTTTTCTTCTTTTGCTCTTTCCTTGCACAATGTTTAATTTTTTTTTGTGCATTTCAAATTGGTGCACACTTACTGTCTAATCTATATTAACTTAACATTCGCTTAGTTGATTAAGACTGGAGTTGCTTAATTTGTGGTGGTGCAGAGTGATTAAATAGGTGCAACGCATTTGCTTACTTCGCTTTTATGAAAACTATTTTAATCTTGGCTTAATTGGTTAATTCGTGTTGGATTAAGGGTCAGAGGAGTGGGTAATTATTGTTAATGTGGGATTGAAAGCATTGCAATGGAACTAATGACAAACCTGTTTTTAATCACTGCTCAGTCCAAGTTAATTACTCTATTAATTTCAATCAACATATCTATTCAAAACCTCCTACTACGTGTTTAATCATTTAACTGAACCAAAATTGGCCCTCGGGAGACGACCTAGGAGTCATTGCCTAGTATACTGCATTTAATCTGCAACATTAATTTGAGTTGAGTGTGACAACGACGATCACTAACTCATTGGTGACGATTGCTTCACCCTTAATGCACATAGCCTTTTGTTGGGGTAGGCAAAAGCTATATGACCATGTCTTAAGCATTTAAAACATTTAATATGACTTGGTCTAGAAGGGGGTTTCAAGTTTTATTGTCTTAATTGAGTCCCTATATTTGAAAAATTGGCACTATCAGGTCCTTGCTGTTAGTACCATACTAACATCGTTAAAGAGGGTGCCACATGTTATTTCGTGGGTTTTTTATTTTTTAAAATATTTTTATTTTTATTTGTTTATTTTTTTATTTGTTTATTTTTGTTTTAAAAAATATATATAAATTTGTCACGTGTCAAACTAACATTGTGCTACATGGTAATGACAGTGTTTGATGCGACGGTGTTTGATGTGACAATGACAATGCCACGTGTCACTGTCATGCCACGTTTAATTGGTCATTGTATTTTTATTTTGTCTTAATTTAATCTTAATTTTTTTTTAAATATTAAACAATTTTATCCCACTTCAAATTAAAGCAAATTTAATTTGTATATAAATGCTATACAAATACTTTTATTAAAAATTATATTTTCAACAAGATTAAGTTTATTTACATTTATATTTAGTTAATTAAATAAATGTTAATTATATTCTTTAAATATATCTATAAAAAGTTAAAAAAAACACAATGACATAACACGCTTAGTATATTAATCGTGTCATGTCACTATTTTTTTAACTCTTATAGATTTATTTAAAGAACATCATCAACATTTATATAATTAACTAAATATAAATATAAATAAATTTAATCTTGTTAAGAATATATAATAAAAATATAAATTTTAATGAAATATTTGTATAACATTTATATACAAATTAAATTTCGTTTGAATTTGGAGAGGGACACAATTTTTTAATTTTAAAAAAACTAAGACTAAATTGAGACATAATAAAAATACAAGGACCAAATTGAGACTAACGCAATGACACGTGACATGACAATGACACGTGACACTATCATCATTATATTACAGTCATGGATACGCAACACAATGTTAGTTTGATATGTATCAAATTTTTATTTTAAAAAATTAAAAAAATATAAAAAATAAAAATAAAAATTATTACACGTGACATTCTCTTTAATGATGTTAATATGATACCAATAACAATAACCTCATTTAGTCAATTTAAAAAAAAATAAAAATATCAATTGAGAAATGCTTTTAAAATGAGTAACAAAAATAAAGACATCGAAAGTGCTTAACCTTATTATAACAATGTCACTATAAAAGTTTTCATAATAATTTTTTGGCTTAATACCACTATTGGTTCCAATTTTTGTCAGTCTTATTCGAAATGATCATAATTTTTTTTAAATGTTCAATGCAGTCCTAAAGATCGTTTTGTGTTCAATTTAGTCTTTTTTCACAAACACCGTTTAAATCGTTAACGACCAAATATCCAACTGTTCAATCAGTGAATGACATGTCATTTAACTGCTGACGTGGACAACACCTCACCACCATCAAACCCGACCCACCGCCGTGAAGCCCAAATGCGCCACCACTCTCCCTTCATTGCGAGCGTCGCCGACACACCACCTTCAACATGCACGTGCAAGGCCTCGTTGGCCACATCCACCTCACTACACCTTAAATTGTCCACGTCTGTAGTTAAATGACATGTCATTCACTGCTTGCATAATTGGATATTTGGTAGTTAACGATTTAAACAATATTTGCAAAAAGAACTAAATTAAACACAAATTACTATCTTTAAAACTACATTGAACATTTAAAAAAAATTAGGACAATCTCAAACAAAACTGACAAAAATTGAGACCAACAATGATATTAAACCTAATATTTTTTGACAAATATGAAAACTATTATGAGAAAATAAAAAATTGAGTACCATATTAAATAATTGTAAAAAAGAAAAATGCATTCATCGTGTCTTATGCCTGGAACCACATAAGGGTGAAAAAAAGGGTCTTTAAAAAAGGGTCTTTATGAGATTTAGCCGTTCATGCATACTTCTTACAAAAGGAAAATGATAAATACAATGATATATTATTAAAAAAAAAAACCCTTTTTCTCATGACCACTATTAAAAAACTTATTAGTTGGTGTCTGATTTTTTCAAAAGATGAACTTGGATATTTAGACCATAAAAATTATCCTATTTTTGTAACAAAAGAAGTAACCTCATTTTACACGTTATCATAATAGGAGATAAATAAAGCTGCATCCGCTGGATAGGGTCAGTGACTCGAACACACACCAGATCTTATCTTATTTTTATTTTGTTATTATTATATTATTATTATTGTTAACTTCAATTTTCTGAACCAAACAACGTTATTGTCGTGGATGACACCTGTTGCACCTCAGTGAAAAAGTAACAACTTGACAAAAAGTTAGCGTTTTTTTGGACGATTCTCAACTGAATGGTTTTCACAAATTTTACAATTAATATTTTTTAGTTATGGTTCAGATTTGACCCCAATCGATGTTTCTCCCCCTAATTTTTAATTTGATTTTTCTATAATTTTATCCTCTTTCGTATTCCCCTGCACAGAGCAAGATACGAAAGATACTTGTAGACACACCCAACAAACCCTGAACTTCAAGGTCCGAAAATTTTGAACTTGAAGAGAAGGGAGAAAAGAGTTTGATCGAATTCAATTTCAAATCCGTTTTGGGGGAGCATTGTCTCAGCAAGTTTTTCACATCATAAACATGTCTACCAAGTTTGGAAGATTGGTCTCTTTGGTTTACAAGAGACGATTTTCCACCTCCACCAGCATTCAAAAGGGTGGTTCTGAGCAAGGTGTGAAATCATTGAACCTCTGTTCTGCAATTAATCAGGCTCTGCACATTGCCTTGGACTCTGATCCCCGGTTGGTCTCTCCGTTTATTTATTTCATGAAGATATATCTAGTGAGAGTGTGAGAGGTGATAAGAGTAATCTTGATCTTACATTTCTAGATGCATGATCAATATTGGTCTAATTAGTTTTAACCCTTATCATTCATTTCAATTGTATAGTTTAAATTCAGTGATATAAGGATCTCATAGTATCAACTTTCATCTAATTTGTTTGTTTTATTTATTTATTTTTCCTTTTCCTTAATGTGTAGAAACAAACTTCTTGGAATTAGTTCTGTTTAATTACTTCTTCAAACTGTGTTGAGTTCTTGTGTTACGCTTCGATTTGTACATAGTCTGCTGGAATTTGTATAGTTTCAAGTTAACGTAACCTAAATCATATCAGGTGATGAAATGGTTTGAAACATCTCCTTTAGCTTTAGGAATTTCGGTGTGTGTCATTTGCATTGTTTCCCTGTTATTCTGAAAGGTGGTTTCCAACTTTGATATCAGAAAATAGAAAAAAAAAAACCTTGGAGTGGGGGCCTATGGGGGAAAGAAAGCATTGGACTGTAACACTATAGCATCTAACATCATTCCAAGAAACATTCAATTCCCAGAGTTTTTTCATTTTCGTTTTAACTTTTTTTGTTAAAATTTGATCTTTATTTTAGATTTGGGGCTTCTGTTAAGGAAATGATTTTATGTTTTCTATAAAGGACCTAATAGGGAAGTCTACAAGTAGTTGCTGGTGACTCCCATGTCTCAAATCCCCTATATAGAACATTATTTTGAGATTTAATGGAAGAGTGAATTCTTATGTAAGCGAAACTTTGTTCACAAAGGTTGCTCTTGGAAGCTTTGTATTTCAACACTCTTTTAAACTATGTTAAAGTAATATTCAGATTTTGCATATCTCGATGCAGCGTTAGCATGTTTGAGAAGTTGTTTGGTTCTATTTCTTCTAATACGTTGACAAAATGAGTTTCTGTGTTATATATCCTACTTTAAGGTTCTATCAGTTGCACTATTATGAGTTGTTTATGTATAGCATTAATATGTGGTGTACTTCTTTATCTTCTCTTGCACATCATCACAGCTCTTATGTGTTTGGAGAGGATGTAAGCTTTGGTGGTGTCTTCCGTTGCACAACAGGATTAGCAGACCAATTTGGTAAAAATAGGGTTTTCAATACCCCTCTCTGTGAGCAGGTATTTATTTTTATGATTTCACATTGCCTTTGTTATTCCTTTTTCTTTCTTTCTTCCTATCTCGCATGTGAATGTCTATATATTTAATAAGCATGAATATATGGTTCTAATATCACACAAATCAGAAGTAAATTCAAACATTCAAGATGATTTTCTATCAAAGAAAGGAAAAAGAAGCATAAAATAGAGCATTTTCTAAACCATGGTCTGATGGAATCTAACTCTTATATTGTGTTCAAAGAATTTGATTGTGCATTTTACCGATTTTTTCTTTTTACAACAACTATCTTTCTAATTATTTTTGTAGCTTTTATATCCTAAGAATTGACATAAATTTTTATGCTGCAATGCTACTCCCAGGGTATTGTTGGCTTTGGTATTGGTCTTGCAGCTATGGTGAGTCTATGAGGTTAAAGTAATTCATTTATTACTGTTACAAAACCTTACTACAATCTGATACATTCAAGCTATTTATGTATTTTACCTGACAGGGAAATCGAGCCATAGCAGAAATCCAGTTTGCAGATTACATTTTCCCTGCTTTCGACCAGGCAAGCTACCTTCCATGGCTTGGTTTAGTCAAAAAGCCCCTTTTGATCAGTAATTGACCAATTTTAGTTTCCAGATTGTCAATGAAGCTGCTAAATTCAGATACCGAAGTGGAAACCAATTTAATTGCGGAGGTAAACTTTTTTCACTGCTTCAATATTGAAGTTTGGCTCATCTCTATTTTCAGTTCTTGTATTCATTTTTTGTACTCATTTATAGGTTTAACAATTAGAACCCCTTATGGAGCTGTGGGCCATGGTGGGCATTACCACTCTCAGTCCCCTGAGGCTTTCTTCTGTCATGTTCCTGGTATAAAAGTATGCTGGTTTCATATGGACTTCAATGTGTTTGTCAGAACCTTAATTTCCTTCACTTCTATTTCTTTCCATGTTGTTCAAATAAAAAGACCACTTAAAATATAGTGTGTGGTTGTTCAATAGATTTTATAAATATTCAAATTCTAAACTTAAGGTAGTATGGCAAGGCAAGAGTTGAAATCCATGGCAATCATAAATTTCTCACTTGTTGTTAGACCATTAAATGTTTACGTAAGGAAGAATAAAAAAGGAGTAAGTTAGAAATATGTAAAGAGGGGAGTTTGTTATAGTTGGTTAGAAGAGAGAGGAAGTATAAAAAATAGACCGAATAGGGGGACAGGGTATCAGATAATTTTTTTGCCTTTAGGTAGAGACTGGATCGTTTTTAGTGGAGGAAGGGAGGCTTCCTTTGGGGGGAATACTTGCCTTGTTATTCTGTTCTTTCATACTTTATAGAATTAATAAAGTTTATATTCATACATTGCTTCTTTTTGTTGAGTGTGTGTGAAAGGATTCTCATATGTTACGGTCCCTGAGTAAAGGAACCTAACACTTGTCCACTTAAGAATATTATCAAGGTGAGTGGAATAGTAATGACAGAAAAATCATTTCAACGAAGTTGAAGACTAAGTTATTCAATAACGACAACATCTAAAAGGAAGATTAAGGTTTTTAATGTATAATATAGTCAAATGGACTGAACAATATTTAAGTGGACGGCTATTTTATTATAGAAAAGGTTCCTTTGACTAAGATGCATCTAGATAACATACTCTCAAAGTCCCTAACTGGGGTACTCTTCGAAAGTGGACTTTAAATCTAACTTAACCTCACAAAATTGCATTATAAGGTAAGGTTTGCATTTACTTTATATATTATAATTTGGTCATATCATAGAAAGTGACTTTTAGATTTAACTCAACCTCACAAAACTACATTATAAGGTGAGGTTTACATTCACTTTATATATTATAATTTGGTTATAACTTTAGTATGTCACTTCACACCGAAAATTGGACATTTAGAACAATGGAAATAAATATTTATTGATAGTTCGATAGTGGGTGGCATGATAGGCTCAAAAAATTTCTCTAGGTTAGATTTTGATAGTCCTAGAAAGTGTGGATTTTAGGCATAATGCAACTTCATAAAAATTAGCTTGTTAAGTGAGGTTTGCATCTATTTATATACTATAATTTAATCACATCTGAAGTCAATATGGAATCTTGGATATATAGTCACATAATATTGGGCTCATACGGAATCTGAATGCTTGATCATAAGATGGAATGTTGAATAGGTTTAAACTACATTTTCTAGAATTTTAGTAGGTTGAAGTAGATTTGTATATTTTATCCATTCAGGCCCAATAGAACCACAAGTCATGGTCTCTCAATAGTTTTGCTCTTTCTCCATGTCCCCTATATTTCCATTGATTGGGATTCAAGTTTATGCGAGTCTCATTTTACATAAGAACTATAGCATGCTGCTCATTTCTTGTAGGAAAACAAAATTTCTTTGAATATTTTGCCTTTCTTAGATAAGTACTTTTCCCCAAATGCCTTAACTAAGTTTCTTTGTAGGTGGTCATCCCCAGAAGTCCACGACAAGCAAAAGGGTTGTTGTTGTCTTGCATTCGAGATCCAAATCCTATAGTATTTTTTGAACCGAAGGTTGTTTTCTACCAAAATAGCCTTAGCGAATTATGAGCATAGTATGCACCTTTTTACATTTTTAATATTGTAATTCATGGTTTCAGTGGCTTTATCGTTTGGCTGTAGAAGAAGTACCGGAGGATGATTACATGCTGCCTTTATCTGAGGCTGAGGTACACATGATACTGAATAAAAGAAAATTTTTGCTCAACATTATTGAGACGTGATTCTGGGAAACGTTTACTCTGATGAATATTGAAATGTGTATTCAGGTGATTCGGGAAGGAAGTGATGTAACACTTGTGGGATGGGGAGCTCAATTATCTATTATGGAACAAGCTTGTACTGATGCGGAAAAAGTAAGTGGCTGTTGCACTGCAACTGATAGCTGTTGAAACATGTATTCTGCATCACACCATATTATTTTTGTTCACACCAAGGAAAACTTCCCAAAAGGTTCACTTGAATAGGATCAAACTAGAACTATACATATATAGGGAGTCTAAAGTATCAAGAGCAACCTATTCACTATTCACTGGCTCTCCTCTATGGTTTCAAATGACTTGATAAGTTAGATGATATTCTTTTAAACTACTTTGTGTTAATCCATAAATTGTGTTTACACAAGAACAAGATCGTTCTGTTCTGTAAAAGAAAGTTTGACATTTCAATTTCTCATTTCTGCTATAATATATGACCTGTATATAAGGAATTCAATTCGTAAGTGGATGCATACATTTTCATCTCCTAGGTTAAATTCAATTCTAATGTTATTATGAGATTCTGCAGGAGGGAATTTCTTGCGAATTGATTGATCTGAAGACACTAATTCCTTGGGACAAGGAAAAAGTAGAGGCCTCAGTTAACAAGACAGGAAGATTGCTTGTGAGTATACAGTTTACTGAATAATACTCTAACCTGGTTTGGTATCAACTCACATGATGCACTGATGTAATTTGTAGGTTAGTCATGAGGCTCCTATAACTGGAGGTTTTGGTGCTGAAATCTCAGCTTCCATTGTTGAGCGTTGCTTCTCAAGGGTATGCTTATATATTTTTATGTATACCTCTGAAAGTTGGAGTCTTTAATTAGAATGATTTAGTACCATGTGCATACAAGTGTAGCTCCCAGCCCATAATGTATATCTGCAGATTTTCCTTTCAAATGCTACTCTCAACAAGGGTAATTTTCATTTTCATTAACCTCCTCAAAACATTTTCATGTAGAAATCTAAAAATTCATGAAAATCCCACCTAGAGGAATAAAAGATTGAGAAGAAAAAGAAAATGGTTCAAAGATTTTATATGATGGTCCTATAATGTTAAAAATAACATTTTCAATATTTAGTTTATAATTTTTATTTTTTAAAATGAGATGATGACATTTGTGGGGTCATATTGTAGTTGTTGACATGCTTTTAGGTTTCATAAATGTACTTTTCTTACATATGGGAAAATAGAGCAAAATATCAATGTTACCTTTTAGTCTTTTAGAGAAGTTTAGCTCTGCTATGCTATGTATGAGTATCTATGTATGCATGTGTATATAATGTTTATAAAGTGTACTTTAAACTTAATCTTATAAAATTGATTTATAATTAAAGTTTGTATTTATTTATATATTATTATTTGATTTTATTTATATTCGATGTTGGAATTTCAATACATATGTCTTAAGCTTGTATTTGTCTTGTGACAGTTAGAGGCCCCTGTAGCAAGAATTTGTGGTTTCGACACTCCTTTTCCTTTGGTTTTTGAACCTTTCTATATGCCAACAAAAAATAAGGTAATGTTATGTTTACCTCAAATTTATCTTCTTTTTCTTTTATGCATCATGTTTAAGATATGTGACTGATACAAGGTTCTCATTCATTGTGCAGATATTGGATGCAATTAAATCCACTGTGAAGTACTAATGAACTTAGTCACCATTTTTTGGTCATCTATAAAACCTTGACAGTCATCTATAAAACATTGATACCATTGAGTGATGTGATGCATTAGTAAAGTGTACCATGGAAGTAGGTGGTTATACAAAACTGTTATATAAAAATATCAACAAAAGAACAATGGGCATACACTATGTAGTGCCTTCAATTTGAAAGGAATGATCCCCATAAGTAAAAATTTCCTATTATATGTAGATTTCTCTCTTTAATTCTTTGGCCTTCATAACGTGTATCAAAACACATAGTCACTTTCATTTATCATCCTACAAAGAAACAAAACAATTTGAGTTAAAAAAAATCCATAGGCCAAAACTTAAGTTGGTGTATAGAATTTTGGACAATAAGTCATTTTCTATCTACTTACTTGACCATCCGAAATTTTACACACACACAGAAGAGCAAAGTTAACATCTCAAATAAACATTTTTTAGAAAATATATATTTTTTTTAACGAGTATTGCTTTTGCAGTTTTCACTTAGTAAATTTTTCACTACAAAGTACTTGTCCTACAAGCCTCCTTCTTCCTTTATCGAATGGTGGGGGTGTTTGCAAAAAATTCAATGATGCTCAAGTTCTTGGTTAGAAATTTTGATCAAATTTAAATTAATGTGAAAAGTAATGTCAAAACACGATTAAAATAATATTTAGAAGTATATTTTATTAACCATAGATTCCATTTGAATGAGTCATACTTAGGGGTTCATTGTCTTAAAGTATAAAAATAACAATAATCATATAAAAATAATTAAAAAAATTAATTTAGCAACTTTATATTATAAAATATTTAAAATGTTTGACAAATTTATAATGACAATAACAGTAAAAAGTTTCTTCAATTTTGTTTAGAATTTATATTAAATTTAAACTAATTCATATCTGGGTTTTATGTTTAGTTTGATTATCGGTTTTAAAAAAATAATAATTACATCAAACTGAGTCTAAATGGGATGTGAAAATAGAGGAACATGTGGAACATATGAGCCTATTGTTGCACAAGAACAGAGATAGTCTTTTATTCAGAAAAATAACAATAAAATTAACAAAGTATTTTTTGAAAGAAATAAATTAAAAAGACAATACTTCACAAATAAATGTCAAATTTATTTACTGTAATAAACAATAAAATTGTTGCTTATTGATTAACTTTCAATAACCTCATTTTTCACCCTGTAATATCTAGCTAAGTTTACAAGAAATATAGGGTTGATTAAGCTCCAGACTTGTTAGCATTACAATCATAGAAGCATAGACATCCGTAACTATTATTGTTAACATTGCGAATGCAGTGTCCAAATCCTTGAAAGTCCTTATACGTGTTGTAGCAATCTTTTCGACATTCTAGGAGATTGCAGTTTGTGGCGTTTAACACTTTCTGACATCTTTGTGAATATGCTTCGCTTGTTCTTGAAATAACTTAAAAATGCAAAACAAAATTAAGAACAAATTATTGAACAATGAAAATATTAACATTCAATTGGTGGATATCAAAATATTGGAAATTGTGAAATTATCAAACCTGAGATGATAAAGAAAAAGGTAAGTATATGTGAGAATGAGAACTTAGTCATCTCTACCAAGTTGTATCAATAACAATAAAGTTTAATCTTACTGTTTTTCTGCATGTAATGTATTTTTGTTCGAAGGACATTAAAATATTTGTTTATATATAGACTGACAAATTCATTTGAACTGCATAAATTGAGTTGTAATATTTTTCTTTGTGGTAGTTAATTTTTATTGTGGAATGTTTTGATATGTAAATATGTAAACTTTAGACGTTATATATTTGATTTGATTATCACATTTATATATATTTATTAAAATTAATAAAAATAAAAATAAAAGAACAGAAAATAAATATTTTATATTTCATTCCTTACTTCTTATTGGGTTATATATTTTAACGTTTAAATTTAAGAAACAAGTTAAATACATATGGATTACGCATAATTATATTCGTTAAACTTAATAATTATATTGTATTTCTCATGAATGATATCTTGAATAATATCCTCAAAATTAATTATATATATATATATATATATATATTACGTTAAGTAAATATATTAAATAATATTATTTAATGGTTTTGCTGTAACACCTCCTTTTAATGGAAGTAATTAAAATGTAAACTACAGCTTTTAAGTAATAATCAACTTTGTGACACGTCAATACTAAATTGAATTGAAAGAAAATGGTTTAAAGTAATTTTGAATATGTCATCTTATAAAGTATTTGGAAAAACCAAGAATTTAAATGGTCAAAATCTTACAATAAACTAATATGTGCGCATACATTTTAATTACTTTATAAAGTTTTTGGCTTTAAGTCATCCAACCATACAATTACATATCAGATACTTTTATAAACGTCTCATGTCCTTCCATATAAAAATATTATCATTGCAAAATCAAATAATCATTTTGAATAAAATGGATATTAGTTTATGTGGAAAAAACGCAATAAAATTACTATTTTAGAGGCAATTGTACTATTATTTTCCATCCCGTGAAATTTTAATACTCATACACAATATTGAACCAAAATAATTTTATTTTCATTTGATATTATTTTCAATATCTTGCATTTTTTTTTACAAATATAAAATCCTTCCTTTTATTCGGACACACTTCTATAGTGATTGTTAAATAATAATTATTGGATAAAATAATTTTTTTCATATTTAAGATTTCAAGACGCCAAGCCATGACTATCATTGTATATAACTTTTAAAATAGGCGGATCACATATATTACATTCATATTAATATATCAAAATATAGATTACATCCATATATATATCGATCATTTATCAAAATATACATTACATCCATATTAATCATATATATCAAAATATACGATTGTTTTATTAAAACATAAATATACAATATTGAATTACAGCAACTATGAAGTAACCTATACTCCCATGACATTGGAGAAAACTAGTCGAAGGAGAGGAGTCTATACATACTCCCAAACCTTAATGTAAGTACATTTTCTTTCTGACAAGTAGATAATTGGAAACTCTTCCTCCATGTAGGAAAAATAATGATTAGACACTAGGTTACAAATTCATCACACATGCTTATGTTGCATATTCCAATCGAACTACTTAGTTGGAATGACAACATATTCTCCGGTGAGAGAGTGAATTTAAAGACGAAGTGAATCTTCAGCCTCTAAACAAACACAAAAAAAAAAAAAAAAATTCAGCTATATTAAACACATTGTGAACGTAACGATCACATAGCGGCTACGTTTGTTTCTGACAATGGGAACTTAGCATGTAAAAAAAGAATGAAAAGTTAGTTCAAAAAACGATACAATAAATCAAAAACAAAAAAATATATATTAAAACACACTGGCCGATAAGTTTTGAGGCCCAAAACGCGCTAGCCCAATAAAAGCAAGACAAAAGTTTCACTAGAAACTTCCTTTAGTCAGAAAATTAGGTGAACCTCGAGAAAAGTTGCGATGGAGAGAGGAGAGAGAAGAGAGAAGAAAGCAATCTGCGTGAAGAAAGGGGTGATCTTTGTGGAGGAGTTTCGGCGATGCAGGCGGCGGTTACAGCGGAGGGCAAAGTTGATCTACTAGTGGTAGAGAGGAAGTACACCGTGACAAAGGTAAGTAGAACTACGAAAAATTTCTTTGATTGAAAGAGTCTATTATTGTTGAATGTGATTTCTTTTTCTTACATCAAACAACATACTGGAACCTCTCTTATATAGAGTTTCAGTCAACAACATTAAAGAGACAGAACAAAAACAGTTACAATTTCTAACTGAAAACATAAAATTCTTAATCTAAAAACCCTAAAAGACAAAAGATGCTCTTAGGAGTATTAATCACAAAACAGAAAACATTAATACCCTCCTCTCAAGCTGGATAGTGGATATTCACTAATCCAAACTTGGGAACGATATATTAAAAACGAGTTTGATGAGGAAATTTAGTGAACACTTCAGCGAACTGCTCTTCTAATCGAATGGGAAGAAGGTGTAAAAATTTGACTTGAATCTTCTCACGAACCACGTGGAAGTCCAGTAATGTGTTTGGTCCGCTCATGGAAACTCTGGTTATGGGCGATGTGTCTGACGGAATCGTTGTCACAGTAAAGGACAACAATAGTTGGGTGAATTTGAAGGTCCTCAAGTAGGTAGTGAAGCCACTGCATCTCACAAACAGTGGCAGCAAGTGCTCGATACTCTCCTTCGGTAGAGGATTTTGACGCAGTGCTCTGTTTCTTTGACTTCCATAAAACTAATGAGGATCTTAGAAAAACACAGTAACCAGTCATTGACCTCCTTGTGTTAGGGCAAGTGGCCCAATCCGAATCACTAAGTCCCTTAATTTGTATGTCAAAATTAGCTGCAAAGAAGAGTCCTTCTAAAGGGCTGGATTTAACATATCTCAGAACATGCTACAAGGCTTGATAGTGATAATCAGTAGGCTCCTGCATAAATTAACTCATTAGGTTAACAGTAAAACACAAATCAGGTCTAATATTAGTTAGATAGAAAAGTTTTCCTATTAATCTGTGATAAACACTAGGATTTTCCATATACTTCTCTATTTTATATAAAGAATCTGTGTTGCTCAAAAAGGGTGTAGAGCACGGTTTACTTCCCAACATTCCTGTTTCTAAAAGGATGTCCAGGCCATACTTTTTTGACAGAGATGTATCCCCTTCTTAGATCTAACAACTTCAAATCCTGGGAAATACTTGAGCTCTCCCAGATCCTTTATTTGAAATTGACGATGTAAAAGAGCCTTTATGTGAGTGATCTTTTCCATAGAATTCCCTGCCAGGACAATGTCATCCACATACACAAGCAAAGTTGTAAAATCTGTAGGATTTTTCTTGACAAAAAGAGAATGGTCAGATTTTGATTGAACATAGTTAGCTTAGATAAGAAAAGAAGATAGCTTCTCAAACCACTGTCGGCTAGCCTGTTTTAGGCCATATAAAGACTTTGTTAGTTTGTAGACTTGTCCTGTTTTAGTGTCCAATCCAGGGGGCAGTTCCATGTAAGTAAGCATTGTCTACATCAAGCTGATGTAAAAACTAGTTTCTTGTTGCAGCAACAAGTAAAAGTCTCATAGAAGTGAGTTTTGCAACAGGCGAAAAAGTATCCAAGAAGTTTATTCCTTCTTGTTGGGTGTAACCCTTGGCTACCAGCCGGGCTTTATACCTTTCCACAGTACCATCAGCTTTGTGCTTTACCTTGTAAACCCATCTGCATCCAATGAGTTTCTTTCCAGGAGGAAGTTGAGTCAAAAACCAGGTATTATTGTCTTGTAGAGCCTTGATTTCCCTCCGCATAGCTTCAGACCATTCAGGACTATCTTTAACCTCCTCATACAAATTAGAATCTTTGCTAGCAGTCACAGCAAGAGTCTATTTTAAATAGTCTTTTTCTCGTCAATTGAATCAATCGTATTTGCATGTTTACTTGTTGTTTCTTGAATTCAAACCAATCACTTTTTCTTTAGAAGTCTTACGATTTCAATTTGCACGAACGATAAGGCCTTCGAGTCTCCTGGGAAGAACGATATTGGGTTTTCCAATTATATTACTTGAAACGATCTGGTACGCTTCCCTGTTTTGTTTAACAAGTTTTTGGCGCCTTTGCCGGGGACTCGAGGTTTAACTTTTTCAAGTAGTGTAGATTGATTGAAATTTGAATTGTTTGTAATTATTGTTTTTATTTTGTTTTGTTTAATTTTGTTTTATTTTTTTTTCTGTAAAACTGCTTTTAGGGTTTTTTTGTTTCTTGTGTATGAGGGAGACAATACACACTAGAAGTAAAAAGAACCAGCAACCTCTTCTAGAAGGGCTCTCAGACAGGAGAGGAAGGAAAATTAGACGTCCTACACATGAAAATTTTTCCTCTCCTGAAAGACTTTTGGAATCTTCACTAGAGACTTTTGCACAGGATATTGAGGAGATGGCAGACCAACCTCCTCCAAGACGCACACTAGGGGACTCATTAAACACAGTGGGTCCTTTGCACTTCAACAGTATAGTCATACCAGCAGATAATGCAACAAACATGGTGATGAACCCTGCACTCATCCAGCTAGTACAGAGCAACCAATTTCACGGGTTGTCAAATGAGAATCCCTATAATCATTTGACTATTTTTGGTGAAATTTGCAATACCGTCAAGATGAACAGAGTGTCAGATGACAGGGTTAGACTCAACTTGTTTCCTTTCTCTCTTGGAGGAAACGCTAAAGATTGGTTGCATTCATTCCCAGAAGGTACTTTCAGAAATTGGGAGGCTGTGGCAAAACAATTTGTCACTAAATTCTTTCCGCAGACAAGATCAATAAAGGGAAGTTGGAAATCTCTTCATTCAAGCAAGGAATGGAAGAAACTCTTGGACAGGCTTGGGACAAATTTAAAGGCTTGTTGAGGAAAACCCCAGTCCATGGGTTTGACAAGACCTCATATTTACTTGCTTTCCTTGGAGGGCTACACACTCAGTCAAAGATGATGTTAGATGCCTCAACTGGAGGCAGTATAAACAGAAAGACTGAAGATGAGGCTTACGAATTGATTGAAGAAATGGCTATGAATGAAGTAACACAAAGTGAGAGGGGCATACAGAAGGGAGGACTCTTGCATCTCCCTGCTGATGATGCTATGGCTGCTAGGAATCATCTCCTTACTCAAAAACTGGACAAGTTAACAAAGGTCCTTTCTGAACTTCCAAAGGGGATAAGGAATATCTCTCAAACTTAACAACTTTGCGATTTATGCAGTGGTGACGATATTAATGGTCAATGTGTTTTTCCTGAAGAAATGCAGTAGGAAGTCAAGTACATGGGAAATCAATTCTAGTACAGGCAAGGTAACGCTAACCAAGGCAATTTTAGCCAAGGTTGGAAGAATCACCCTAGTATTGGACAGAATCAGATACTTCTTCTGGGAAAGGAGGAAACTTCCGGTAGCAACAACCATCACCTTTATGGTAGCAGGTGAGCAGCTTGACAGACACTGTTAAAAGATGAAGTGACAAATTTGATAAATTCTTGAAGGTTTACGAGTCTCAACAAGCTAGTGACCAAGCCAGCTTCAAAACATTGGAGACACAGATTGGGCAGCTGTCTAAAAGGGTAGAGGCCACCGAGAAGAATCAGTTTAGGGCTAACACTGATGTTAACCCTAAAGAGGAGTGCAAAGTTGTTTTAACAAGAAATAAAAGGAAGACAAAAGGGGAAGTAATGGATCTTGAGAGCAGAGAGGAAGAAAATGAAGAGATGATGAGTGTTGATGAATTTAAAGAGTAGAAAAGAAGCAAAGACAAAGAAAAAGAAGAGGAGAAAGAAAAAGAGAAAGAAAGTTTCCGAGAGCCATGCAGGGAGATCTTTAATCAGGTGACTGTTACTCCTTTAGTACTTCCACAAATTCTTGATTATGATAAGAGGATGAAGTACTATCTTGGAGAGGTAATTGATCTTGATGATGAAGAAGATCAAGAAAGGGTTGTTAAGCCTAGGAAGAAGGACCATCCACCAAAATTGAAGGATTTAGGGAATTTGACTCTTTTGTGTGTTATTAATAATGTGGATATAAGATGAGCCATGATCGATTCAGGATCAAGTGTTAATTTGATGCCCTATAGTGATTTCAAAAAAAATAGAGGGCTAAAATTAAAACCAGCTAATACTACCCTGACACTTGCGGATGGATCTATTAAGAAGCCAGTTGGTATGGTGGAAAATGCAATTGTTCAAATTGAGGAGTTGGAGTTCTTGATTGATTTTCTAGTAGTGGACATGGCAAATGAGGGAAGAATTCCATTAATCTTGGGAAGACCTTTCATGAGGACTTCTAAAATGGTGATACGTGTCCATGACGGGAGAATGATGTTAAAAGATCAAGACCAAGTGCTAACTTATAGTGGCTCTGAAGAAAACAGAATGAGAATAAGAAGAAGATCCATATATAAAAAGGCCAGAAGTGAAGCTGCAAAAGAGGAGAACACCACAGGTATTGATTATCTTAATAGTTGTAATACTTTGCAGATACTTGAGGAGAAGAAGGTAGACAAAGGAGAGCCAACCCACTCAGAGGACACATCATTCCTGCGTGGCATGTCAGTAAGATACAAAACAGGAAGTGGATTGTCAACAGGAAGCTTAAAGAGCAAGGAATGATGGAGATAAGAAGACCATACTCCACAGCAATTCGACGAGTGGACAAAAGGCATTTGAGGAGTTGGGATGATGAAGATCCCAACATGAAAAAGAAGATTTGATTTGCTGGAGAGCATATTTTGTATTATAAAACATTTTTTGTTATTTTATTTGTTGGATTGGACATGTAAATTTTGGACTTTTGAACAATTTTTGGGTAGCTTCTGCTGAGGGATGCTAATTTTTACAAAGTTACTGAAGATCACAGGACAATACACCTACTGAAGGGTGTTGGGAGGCACTTGCTGATGAGTGCTAGAACAGGTTTGGGTCAGGCTCGTGACGTTAAACAAGCGCTACTAGGAGGCAACCTAGGTTCTTTCTTTCATTTTCGCATTTTGAATTCTTAGAATAGGTTGAATTTTTATTTTCAGTGTCTTTGTTTGGCTTGAAAATTTTTCTGACAATGTTTGACTGAATGACATGCATGATAAGTCTATTTGATGATAATTTGATATGGATGATAATTGAGTTGTGTTGCATGTTGATATTCAACTTCACTAACAATGTGAACAGATGTGTGATGAATTATGATTGTGGTTATGATGCTAAGCAGGGTGTATGAATGAATGATGTGTGAGAAAGCATGTTGTGAGAGGTATTGAGCTCCAGAGTTTTAATTGTTGTATGTATTGTTCACTGGAAAACATGAATGATATTGCCTAAATCTTAATGATTGATTGAATTTTGTGAATGTCATATGATTAAGGCCATTTTTGAAAACCCTTTTCTAGCCAAATCTTTCACCCAAAGTGTTTGAAATATTACCCTTTTTGAACCTTGGCCTGAAACAGGATGTGAACCCTTGATTTGAAATTCTTTACCTTGAGTTGGGTTGAGCTTAACTGTATGTTTTGACAAGGTTCAAGTTTGGGGTTGTATGGGGGAAATTGAAAGACAATTGGAAAGCATTGAGCTCAAATGTGGAGAAAGAAAAATGCATGAGAAAAAGAAAAGAAAAGAAGAAAAGCATGAAGATGAGCTCAATGTAAAAATAAAAGAAAAAAGGAAGACGTTGGGAATAAGTGAGATTGGTAAGGTAGAGAGTTGTGCTTAAATTTTGAATGTTGTTGTAGCTCTCTTAACTCAAGGATTTTGCATTCCAGAAAAACCAATTTTTCTTGTTAGCCCAACCTCAATACAAGCCGTAGAAAAGTCTTTATGATGGCAGTTGCATGTGAAGATTTTGATTGTTTGAGATAAATGACAATTTTGTTTCATGTGACTTGTGAATAATAGAGAGTTGGAGTGTCACCTTAAACACTTGAGTGATTGAGTGAAACACTTGCTTGGTGAGAATTGATAAATTTCATGCTTACATCTTTGCTTAGTGGATTGGTCATTCATGAAGTGTAACATCTGTTGAGGAGTATGTGATCATGTGAACTGAATTGAATTGGAAGCATGCATGCATTTTGATTTGATTCCACTAAAAATCTGAAATTGAGTAGTTCTTGTCATGAATCTTATGAGTGTTGCACTATTGGATGAAAAGTGGAAGGCCAAGTTTTGTTTTGTTTGCTTGTGCACAAGCAAAGTTCTAAGTTTGGGGTTGTGATAATTGTTGAAAAAAAGTTATTTTCATGCTTCATTTGAGGTCAAAATACAACCTTTAAGGCTTAGAATGAGTTTAGAATCAAGCAAAACACGTAAGTTGAGTCAGTTGAGAGTCAAAAGCTGTTTCTAGAGATATTATGCTTGTTTTGCAGCATTTATGATAAAAATGAAGAATGGGATTGAAGATGGAAGGTCTTAAACTCAAGAAAGAAGAAGAAACATGAAGAAAAGAAGAGTCTAGGATCCGCCCAGCGCCAAAATCCAACGCTGGGTGGCCAAATGCGAGGGGCAACCATTGTCTGGCGCCCAGGCGGTGCAGCCAGGCAGTTTTGCGATTAGAGGCAAACCGTCGGGCGGCGCAATTCACCGCTGGGCAGTGGCGCGTTTAGAGGCAAACCGTTGGGCGCCAAAAGTGTGACGCCAGGCGGTTGTCTGCTGGGCTTGGGCCTAAATTTTGTGACGCTCCTCCGCTATAAATAGCCCTAGTGCGAGTTTAGATGTATTCTTTTGACAGAAGAAGGCGGTCAGACCTAATTTTCATTCCTTGGAGAAGATCTCTTGGATTCTTAGGGTCCTTTTTATCCAATCTAGGGTTTGTTTTTCCATTCTTCCATCATTTTTCATCTAGTTTCACCATGAACTGGGGAAATTCCTTGATTAAGCAATACCACCTAGGGATAGGGGGGTAGGACGATCAATTGTCTTTGCTTCTGTCTATAATGCATTATTAATTACTAGGGGAGGCTAGGGATAGCAAGCCAACAATTAGTAATAGGCTCTTTTCGCCGAGGGATCGGGTTAAGGGTACACTAAGAAAGTTTGCATGACAATTAGATAACAAAGCAAATTAAATAAGAGGAGTAGATAAGAGAGAGTGGATAAGATGAAATTGTAAACCCCAACAACTCCATTCATCCATAATCTTTTTCTCGTCAATTGAATCAATCGTATTTGCATGTTTACTTGTCGTTTCTTGCATTCAAACCAATCACTCTTTCTTTACAAGTCTTACGATTTCAGTTTGCACGAACGATAAGGCCTTCGAGTCTCTTGGGAAGAACGATATTGGGTTTACCAATTATATTACTTGAAACGATCTAGTTCGCTTGCCAGTTTTGTTTAACAATTGTCTTCTCTGTCATTGTTGTTATTTTTATTATCTTGGTCATTCTTATAGGAAAATATTTCCTCATAAAAGATCACATTCCTACTAATAAAGATTTCCCTAGTATTGATGTCAAGGACAATATATCCTTTAACACCATTTTTGTAGCATAGAAAAATACCCTTTCTAGCTCTAGAGTCAAGTTTATTCCTGTTACTTTCTAAAGTAGAAGTAAAACATAAGCAACCAAAGACCTTTAGGTCAAGATAAGTAGGGCGATTATCATGCAAAATATCATAAGGAGTTTTATCTTTAATAACTGAAGAAGGAAGTCTATTTATTAGATATATAGCATGAGACAAGGCATAAGACCAATAAGAATAGGGAACATTAGATTGAAAGATTAAGCTACGAGTAACATTTAATATGTGTTGGTGTTTACGCTCCACAATAGAACTTGTTTATGGAGTTTCAACACAGCTTCTTTGGTGTTCAATCCCAAAGGAATCATATATGCCGGGACAATTGAACTCAGGTCCATTGTCAGTTCTAACAGTTTTAATAGTTTTATTAAACTGGGTCTTGATTTTTATGATAAAAGTTTGTAGAAGTTCCCTAGTTTGACCCTTATTATGCATGAGAAAAGCCCAAGTATGTCTACTACAATCATCAACAATGGTGAGGAAGTATCTATGCCCATGTACAGAAGGAATGGAAATAAGACCCCATATGTTACAGTGTATCATATCAAAGCAATTGTCAGACATATAATTACTTTTAGGAAAAGGCAATCTATGTTGCTTAGCAAAATGGCAAATATCACAAGCATTATCAGAGTAGCTTGAACATAAGGAAAAGTTTTACATATTCTCTCAATAGTTTTATGTCCAGGATGGCCTAATCTATAGTGCCATAAACTTATATTTACATGTTCATATGAGAAAACGAAACTAGGTGTTGGGTTCCTTCCAAAAGACTGCAGATAGTAAAGTCCCTTGTACATATTAGCACATCCAATCATCCTCAATGTAGAGTTGTCCTGAATTTGACACATCTTAGAGGAAAAAGTCAGTGTGCATTTTATATCTTTAGTTAAACTTTGGACAGATCTAAGATTAAAGGTAAATTCAGGTATATACAAAACATTAAATATTACGAATTCATTTGAAAATTGCACAGTTCCTGCATAGTGGGCTGTAACAATGGAATTGTTTGGTAGTCTAACAGATAGTGGCTTGATTTTACTGAATGTTGTGAATTGATTTTTGTCATGAGTCACATGATCAGTGGCCCTCGTGTCAATAATCCATTAGAACATACCTTGTTTGTTCTCTGCACTGTCTTTATGTATCTGGCTGACATTGTGAGAGGAGCTGCCAACCTTTTCAAGCATTTGCAGCAACTTCCGCATCTGTTCTGGAGTGAAAGAACTCTGAATAGAACTCTGAATAGGACTTTGTTGATTAGTCTGCGAAGCAGTGGATGTAGAGCAAGCATTGGTGAAACTCCATTCACCTTGTTCCACATTATTCTGACTGTTGTTGTCATTTTTCTTGTACCATGGTGGATATCCATGTTTAGAATAACATTCATCAACTGTATGGTTCATTTTGTGACAATGAGAACATTGTTTCCCATAGTTTGGATTTCTCCCTCTCTCTATTCCCTGATTGCGAGGCCATATATCCACGTCCATTTCCTTTCCAGCTTTGGTCATTTTTCCACTGATTCTGTTTTTCAGTGGTGTTGGCCAAAACCTTGATGTCACTTTGGCTGGTGAGGTTGCAATCATGTTTTTCCTGTCTTCACAGTGTTGTAACAATCATTTAATCCCTTTAGGAAACAGATAACATGTTCCATATCTCTACATTTATGAGAAATTTTAGACAGTTCACAACTTCATGGAATCTTGTAGCTACAACTTGGAATGGGTTTGAGAAATTCCAACTCTTCCCATAAGATCTTCAGATTTGTAAAGTATTGACTTACACTCCTTTCTCCTTGTTAGATAGAGTGAATTTCTTGCAGCCGGTTTGAAAATTTAAAATAATCTCCTTTGGAAAACCTTTCCTTCAATTCTTCCCATAATTCTTGAGCATTTTCCACATATATAACACTTTCTGCCATTTGGGCAGAAAGAGTCTTGATGATCCAAGACAACACCATCATGTTGCATCTTTCCCAAGAATAAAAAAGAGGGTTATCTCTTGGAGGTTTCTTGATCCCTCCATCTATGAATTTCAATTTGTTCTTGGAGGGGAGGGCTCTCCTCATATTTCTGCTCCAAGAAGTGTAGTTGGATTCATTAAGAGTCTGAGAAATAAGAGAAATCCTTGGGTTCTCTCCTGGGTGGAGATAAAATAGGCTGGAAGGGTTGTAAGATTGGTCCAGATTTTCCATAACAGCAAGAAAGAATGATCGCCAAGAAAAACAAGAATCAAATGCAGCAGAAACAGGGGTAGAATAGGTGCAGAACCTGCTCTGGTACCATATTAAAACAAACTTGCCCAAAGGTTTTGAGGCCTAAAGCGTGTTGGCCCAAGAAAAGCAAAACAGAAGTTTCACTAAAAATTTCCTTTAGTCAGAAAATTAGGTGAACCTCGAGAAAAGTCACCATGGAGAAAGAATAGAGAAGAAAGAGCGATCTGCGTGAAGAAAGGGGCGATCTTTATGGAGGAGCTCTAGTGACGCTGGCGGTGGTTGCAGCAGAGGGCAAAGTTGATCTATTGGTGGTAGAGAGGAAGTGCACCGTGACAGAGGTAAGTAGAACTACGAAAATTTCTTTGATTGAAAGAGTCTATTATTGCTAAATGTAATTTCTTTTTCTTACATCAAACAACACACTAAAACCTCTCTTATATAGAGTTCCAGTCAACAACATTAATTAAGAGACATAACAAAAACAATTAGAATCTCTAACTGAAAACATAAAATCCCTAAACGAAAAACCCTAAAAGACAAAAGATGCTCTTAGGAGCATTAATCACAAAACAAAAAATATTAATAGTATATGCATCAAACTTTCCGCTTTTGTATGCAATGAAGACAACACAAAGTGTGTTCTTTTGTAACTTTTACAATAATTTATACTTAAAAATTAATTTCAAAATTGATTAAACAAACAAAATCTAATTTATTAAAACTAAATAAAATATAATAAAACATTCATTCTTTTATTATTGTTGAATATAGTAAAAACTATATTTGGGATTAATCTCTCGTGTTAAATACACACATAGGGTTCTCTATTTATAATAGAAGAAATATGGGCTATGCTCAAAATACAAATAAGAAATAATAACAAACTAACTAAAAGATAAAAGATAAATATAAAATAAAGATATATAATATATCTAACACTCCCCCTCTAGCTGGTGCATACAAATCACATGTACCAAGCTTGTTACAAATCATATGCTAATTGATCACTTGAATTGACGAATTCAGTCTTGATATCTCCAGATACAATCTTCTCTCGAATGAAATGACAATCAATTTCAATGTGTTTGGTCCTCTCATGAAAGACAAGATTAGAACTAATATGAAAAGCAACTTGATTGTCACATATAAGTTTCATTTGTGTGACATCTCCAAATTGTAACTCTCTAAGCAATTGCTTAAGCCAAACAAGTGCACAAGTGGCTGAAGCCATAAGTCTATATTCTGCTTTTGCACTAGATCTTGCCACTACACTTTGTTTCTTGCTTTTCCAAGAGATCAAGTTACCACCAATGGAGACACAATATCTGGATGTAGATCTTTTATCAGAAGGAGATCTTGCCCAATCAGCATCAGAATAACAAACCACTCTTGTATGGTTATGAGAACCATATAACAACCCTTTTCAAGGAGATCCTTTAATGTACTTTAATATATGAATAACTGCATTCCAATGATCTTCACATGGGGAATTAAGGAATTGGCTTACCACACTAACTGCAAAGGAAATATCAGGACGAGTAACTATAATATAACTCAATTTTCAAACTAGTCTTCTATATTTCTCGGGATCTGACATAGGCTCCCCCTGTTTTGATAGAAGTTTGGTATTAGGATCCATAGGTGTGCCCACAGGTTTTGAATTCATCAACCCAGTTTCCTCCAAAATATCTAGTGCATATTTCCTTTGAGATTTAACAATACCATCGTTGGATTGTGCCACCTCAATACCCAAGAAATATCTAAGTTTGCTATGATCTTTGGTCTGAAAATGGTTACAAAGATGTTGTTTCATCTGAGAGATGCCATGAGTATCACTGCCTGTAAGAACAATGTCATCAACATATACTATCAAGTAGACAGATCCAACACTTGAGTGATGGTAAAAGACTGAATGATCTGTCTCACACCGAGTCATACCAAATTTTTGAACAACATTACTAAATTTTCCAAACCAGGCCCTAGAAGATTGTTTTAGGCCATATAAGGATTTGCGAAGACGACATACCAACCCATGGTCAGCGACGACAACTCTAACAGCGACGACGGTTGTAGTGGGCAGGACCAACAAACAAAGAACTTTATGCTTTAGATACCATGTTGAATATAGTGAAAAACTATATTTGGGATTAATCTCCCTTGTGTTAAATACACACATAGGGTTCTCTATTTATAATAGAAGAAATATAGGCTAAGTCCAAAATACAAATAAGAAATAATAACAAACTAACTAAAAGATAAAAGATAAATTTAAAATAAAGATAATATATCTAACAATTATAATATAATAAATATGTAAAATATATAAATATGAATTATAATTAAACTGTAAATAAATAAAATTATATTTTTATTTTGAAATATAATTAAAGTGAGTTAAAGTTAATCCAACTTTAACAATTAAATTTTAAAATATAATTAAAGTGAGTTAAAGTTAATTGAAATATAATTTTGAAATCCAATTAAATTTTTTCCATCATATCAACCTGGGTGTGTTAAAGTGAGTCAATCCAACTCACATAAGTTTGGCTCATGAGTTGAGCTAAAAATGAGTTAACTCAATATGACTCATTTTACTATGAGTTAGAAATATTGTAATCAAGTTTCCATAGGTTGGAGTTAGTAGATTGACTTAGTTTATTTTTTTTATAGTAATACAATCAAAGTATTAACTTATTTTACCAAATATTATTATAAAGATAATGGTTGAAAGTTAAAATGTGGAAATACATAATTTGGCAAACAAATTAATAAAACATCCAAATTATTCAAACATTATTTAACAACATTCTAGTATTTGAAAAGATAAAATTGTTGACCTACATAATTAGAAGTAGTAAACAGTTATATTAAAAAAACTTGTGAAAAAAATGTAAAAAACTAATAAATGTTTGTTGTTGCTGGTTTATAGGTCAATTCACTTTCAATCTAGCTCAAACTTGTTTAACTCCTAAATTAAGTGAGTCAGGTTTAATTTGATCCAAAAACACTTTCCATTCTCTTTTGCTTTATTTCCTTCCTTTTCCACACCCTCAGATTCAGTATTTAATTCAAACATAAAGTGACCATAAATAATATGTCCCAACACTACCCCTTGACCATAAAGTGACATTTTTCAAATTTAATACCATGTCAGTTTCAATGTACTTTTTCAAGACTTTTTCCAGATTTGACAAGTACTCATTGAATGAAGATCCAAATACCATGAAGTCATCCATAAAAACTTCCATACAACTTTCTATTAATTTAGAAAAAATGCTTAACATGCATCGCTGGCAAGTTGCAGTGACATTACATAATCCAAATGCCATCCTAGTATAAGTGTAGGTACCAAATGAGCATGTAAATGTTGTTTTATGTTCTTCTTTAGGATGTATTTGAATATGCATGTAACTAGAAAATCCATCTAAAAAGCAATAATAGGGTTTACCTGCCAATCTCTCAATGAGTTGATCTATGAAGGGAAGAGGGAAACGATCTTTCTTTGTGGCTTGATTCAACTTGTAGTAGTCAATGTAGACCCTCCATTTGTTGGCAACCTTTGTGGGGACAAACTCTCCATCTTGATTTATAATAATTATCGTTCCAGACTTCTTTGGCATCAATTAGGCTAGTGAGACCCAAGTATTGTCTGAAATGGGGAAAGTCATCCTTGCCTTCAAGAGCTTGCTAACTTCCTCCTTCACCACATCTTGGATGCTTAGGTTCAACCTTTCTTGGGGCTATCTGACAAGAACTACATCGTTGTCTAGCAAAATCACGTGCATGCACAAGGCAAGACTAATTCTAGGTATGTCTTCCAAGGTCCACCCAATAACTTTCATGTGCTTCCTCAAGACTCCAACAACTGAGTTTCCTGATCAGGCCTTAAAAATGCTGAAATGATGACTGGGAATTTATTGTCTTCTTATAGAAAGGCATACTTCAAATGTAGAAGAAACGACTTCAAATCCGATTTTTTTTTTTGTTATAGAGTGTCAGGTGTAGATTTTTCAATGTTTTCAATAACAGCTTTAGTGCCAACCTCCTTCTTATCTTCTAGTGCATATAATTCCGAGAGTTGACAACTCTTTTCACCCTACCAGACACAAAATTCAGTCTCCAAGTTTTCCTTTGCCTTGTCCAAATTAGGTTGCTTTAGAAGTTCTACATAATTACAACAAATCATGGTATGACTATACAAAGTTGAATGTCTCTCTAGAGGATGGTTCATGGCCAAAAAAATATTGAACTTGACCTGGGTATCCCTAAATTCCATATTCAAAGTCCCTTTATGCACGTTGATGATGGTTTTTTCCGTCATTAAAAATGGTCTTCCTAATATTAGCATAGGATTTTTACCTTGAATGGTCACCCTCCATTTCCAATCTGTAAAATTTGGCTGGAAACATCAATTGGTTCACCTAGACCAACACATCCTCCACAATGCCCAAAAGTTCAGTTGTATTCTTGTCAGCTAGTTGAATAATGATAGTAATGGGCTTCAAGTCTCACAATCAGCATCTTATAGATAGAACTTGGCATCACATTTATGGATGCTCCTAGATCAATCAGAGCATTGACAATGGTGAATTTCCAAGTTGTCCACGGGATAGAGAAATTCCTAAGGTCACCATATTTAGGAGGGAGCCCTAACTTGGAAATAGTAGAGATTCTTGATTTGTGGCCTTCTCAACCCTTTTTTATAGGTTCAAACCTATTTTAGGAATTAGCGTATTTGGGCACCTGTATTTTTTTCTCCAATAAGGCATGTTGATCTCCATCCTTTGAAAAATCTTCATCTGTTAGGATAAATATGAAGTTTAGAAGTTTTGATGATGTCTCAAAGTCAAGTCTCAAGTGCTTAAGTTGCAAGAAGATCTTCATGAAAACTTGTTTTGTGTTAATGTTTTTGTAATTTAGTAGTTTCATGTATAGGGTGTTATTTATCCTTGATTACATGTATTGTATGCTTTAAAATTCATTTTGGAGTCAGAAAAACTCTATAATAATCGATTAGCACTTAAGATAATCGATTATCACAGAGAGGTTTTTATAGTTGTTAAAAACTCAATTTGTCTCTAGAATAATCGATTACCAACTAATGATAACGATTATCCATAATTGATTATGACTTACCCTAATCAATTATCATGACTAGCCATTGAACTTTTTGGGCATGTTTTTGGAGGTATCCTTTTTGAGTGAGATCTTTATATACCGATTTAAGACTCTCGTTCTAATATACAAGAAATACAAAAATCTTATCTGTTTGCTTGTGTGCTATAATAAGTATGTTCTAGGTTTGTGTAACCCTTGTGGTGAGGCTTTAAGAACTTGATGTTGGCATAGAGAGAGAACTTTCATTGGGTCTGTAATTGAGTATTGTTGTTTTTCTTGTTGAGTGAAGCCTTGTCATCCTTTGTGAAGATTCAGAGGAGGTGTGCATCCTTTGTGATTGATTGAACTTGGGTACCCAGGGGAGGTCATTTGGTTTCGGTCCGCCCCCCTTATCGCCATCGTCAAGCAGTTTTCTGCCATACTTCCTCTCTCCTCCAATAAAGGGGATTACGACCTCCTCTTTTTTCCTTTTTTGAGAGGCTCACATCTCCTCTAAACGCATGAATTCGGCTGCCCACTCCTGTAGCTCGCCCATGGTCTTGGGCAGCCTAACACAAAGGCTATCTGCGAATAGTCCGACTTTAAGGGCCGTTGACAAGTTATTGAGCATGAATTCTTGACTAACATCTCTCACCTGTCGAGCATTTTTGTTGTATACAGGTCCATGAAGTCTTTCAGTGACTCATCCTTCCCTTTCTTAGTACTAATCAATGCTAGGTGGGTTGGACTTTGTACTTATCTAGACGTGTAGTGTCTATCGAATAAGAAACGAATGGTGGCAAAACAGTCCACTGTGTTTGGAGGCAAGGTGTTGAACCACGCTATCGCCTCGCCCTTCAATGACCAAGAAAATGCTTGGCACCACATGAGGTAACTAGATTAATAGAACACCATGGTGTTTACAAACGAGCGAAGATGTTCGTCCAGATTAGTCGACCCATCATTTTTCTTGAACATCGGGGGTGTTAACTTCTCTAGCATCGGTGCCTCCGTCATAGTCGTGGTGAATGGTAACAGGCTCTTTGCCTGTACGGTTGGGATGGAAAGGATTGTCCAAGCTAGAGCGCTACTCATCTCCTGACCAGTTCGACTCGGTCCCTCTGCCTGATTGTTCTCCGTCGATGGTGTGGGAATGAGCGACATTGAATGTTGGGCCGACTGCTCTTGCCGACCGGTAGCATGCTCGACCCTCAATGCAGCTATCCCGGCATAGTGCCTTTTGTACATCTCTTGCATCCATCGTTGCATTTCTCTAATCAACTCCATTGGGTCTTGTTGGTCTCTTATGTTTCTTGTGGTCACCATTGGATGTCTTCTTTCATCCTTGGGTCCTACGGTGGGCGCCAAAATGTTTCGATTTTAAGGAGTCGAGGTTAATCCTTCTTACACAAATAGTTTACGAACTCCAAGCTTAGGTCACGGTTTTATCTTCTTGTCTCTTTCTATTGTTTGGTCTGATCAGGCGCTACCTGCAAAAAGCACTCTGATGCTAAAGTCAATGTTTGTCCAAATACCTTAGCAATAAATGCATAACAAAAAGTAACCAACTACCTGAATATCAAACTTGTATTTATAGAAATTCGGAATGGGCTTTGAATTAGTGTTGACCTAATTACAGTCCATACACTAATGATCTGACTTAGTTATTAACATAATTATTTTTATTCACTTGTTGTATTTTGAAAAATCGGTTTACCGATCGTTTTATTGAATTGAAGGTTCTGTTTATCTCTTTGTCCATGAATAACTGGGTAGTAATTCAATACAATAAGATGAAGGAGAAGGACTAATAATAAAATGGAGGAGAAGGACTAATAATATAGTGGTGGAAAAAAGAGTGAGAATAAAGTGGTGGAAAAAAGAGTGAGAAGAAACATCTCTCAAGGTGTTTTTAATACCTACCGTAGAAAATTGAAACTGCATTTTTCGAACATTTTTTATGCATTATTTTTGTTTGAAAAGATCTTTACTATAATGTCATCTCTCGGTAAATTAGTTTTAAATTTATTTTAGTGGACTTTATCATTGCTAATTATGAATTTTACGTAATTTCATAAATTAAATCCTATTTTATAGTTTGTCCTTATAATATCAACATCTTTACAACCAAGATTTTGATTTTTTTGGACTTCTTGAAAAGTCTAGAGAGTACTATGATTTCTCAGTTGGATTTTCATGGACTTTTGGAAACCCAATCTAAAAAAAAATAGAGGGGCGGGGGGTTGTGATCACCATTGGGTGTCTTCTTTCATCCTTTGGCCCTACGGTGGGCGCCAAAATGTTTCGATTTTAAGGGGTCGAGGTTAATCCTTCTTACACAAATAGTTTACGAACTCCAAGCTTAGGTAACAGTTTAATCTTTTAGTCTCTTTCTATTCTTCGGTCTGATCAGGCGCTACCTGCAAAAAGCACTCTGATACTAAAGTCAATGTTTGTCCAAATACCTTAGCAATGCATAATAAAAAGTAACCAACTATCTAAATATCAAACTTGTATTTATAGAAATTCGAAATGGACTTCGAATTAGTGTTGATCCAATTACAGTCCATATACTAATGATCTGACGTAGTTATTAACATAATTATTTTTATTCACTTGTTGTAGTTTGACAAATCGGTTTATTGATTGTTTTATTGAATTGAAGGATGTTTATCTCTTCGTCCATGAATAATTGGGTAGTCATTCAATACAAATACAATAAGATGAAGGAGAACGACTAATAATATAGTGGAGGAGAAGGACTAATAATATAGTGGTGGAAGAAAGAGTGAGAATAATGGTGGAAAAAAGAGTGAGAAGAAACATCTCTCAAGGTGTTTTTAATACCTACCGTAGAAAATTGAAACTGCATTTTTCTGAACATTTTTTATGCGTTATTTTTGTTTGAAAAGATCTTTACTATAATGTCATCTCTTGGTAAATTAGTTTTAAATTTATTTTAGTGGACTTTATCATTGCTAATTATGAATTTTACCTAATTTCATAAATTAAATCCTATTTTACAGTTTGTCCTTATAATATCAACATCTCTACAACCAAGATTTTGATTTTTTTTGGACTTAGAGTACTATATTTTCTCAATTGGATCTTCATGGACTTATTGGAAACTCAATCTGTTAAAAAAAGGGTTAAATATGTTTTTAGTCCCTATATTTTGGAACGATTTTTGTTTTAGTCCCTCTTTCAAACTAAACTACAATTTAGTTCTTCAACTTTAGAAAACTTTGGTTTTAGTTCTTTTTATCAAATTTTTTTAACTTTATTTGCTGTTTCAAGCACATTTCATCATAGCATTTGAATTGTTTACACTGTTTGACACATTTTTGTTTCAATATTAACTAAGAAACGCGTTTGAAACAGCAAATAGTTAAAACAATTTGGTAAAAAAGACTAAAACCAGAGTTTTTTAAAATTGAAGGATTAAATTGTACATTATTTTGAAACAGGGATTAAAACCAAAATTATCCCAAAGTATAGGGATTAAAAACATATTCAACTTAAAAAAAAAAAAAAAAAGCAGAGAGGGGGCGGGGGTTGATGGTTTGGTGTCAATTTGAGACCAAAACTGCAATGCAATGGAATGGAATGTTAGGATTTATTAAATGTTCTATCTTCTTTAATTTTAAATAAAAGGTCTTTATAAATCTGAGCTGAAGTTTAAGTAGAGATCCATAGATACTTGTACACATCATGTTTTCGTACTATTACAATTCAGAAAATTCCTTACTTTTCTCGAAGTTAATTAGATTTCTTGCCGTCTTTCTTTCTTTAAAATTGTATTTACCTTATTATTTTATTGCATAATTTTTAAAAAATTATAAAATATATAATTTTTTAAAACACAATAAATATACATGATGAATTTCATTCTCCACCACCATTTATTGTTTCTTCACGAGTTACGAATTGGAATTATGTAAACGTTCAGCATTAAATCACAATATACTAAAAATTCAAATAAAAAATTAATATATAACGTATAAGTTTATATTATTATTGTGTAATAATAAGGTATTATTCCTCACATAAGTTTTAAGATAATTATCTTAAAACATATTATATATATCAATTTATAACTAAATTAATTATAGGTAAAATACTTTTTTTTTCTCAGTTTTAGTTGTTAACATTAAAAATGGTTTCCATTTGTTTTTTTTTTCACTTTAGTCTTATAGGTGTTCAATTTAGTTTTTTCTTTGTTTAATCTAGTTTTAAAAAACGTAATTTGTATTTAATTTAGTATTTGTTTGTGGTTCACTGAGTTTATAAAAATGACTAAATTGAATATAAATTATATAAAAAAATAATTGAATATAAATTACGTTCTTTAATACTATATTGAATAAAAAATAAAATGAAATCTTTTCGAATATTAAAAAAAAAAATATCATACCTAGATGATATTGTTAAAAGGTGTCATTCTGAACATATTTTACCTACATTTATTTAAATTTATTCATTTTTTATGTCCTCAAATTGCATTGAAAGAACGTGTAACGTGGTGTCCTCACCACCGCCAATTCTACCAACCTCATTTAATTACTCATACCCGAAATTTCTAACTTTTTGGAGGATCGTGGCACAGAAGAACGTTGCCTGTGGCACTGTTCAGAGCCATTTAAAATCCGTAGGTGAAGTTCACAGTTTTGCAGAGAAGGTAGAAATTTGAAGCCTGCAATGGCGAAAGAGTTTGGAGAAGTTGAGTTGTTTGGTGTGAGGGGAAGCCCTTATGCTGGCAGGGTCCAGATAGCGCTGGAACTGAAGGGGGTGAAATACAGGTACGTTGAAGAAGATCTTAGAAACAAGAGTGATCTTCTTCTGAAATACAACCCTATTCACAAGAAGGTTCCTGTGCTTGTCCACAACGGAAGACCTTTGGCTGAGTCCCTTGTCATCCTTGAATACATTGATGAGATATGGCAGAACCATCCCATCTTGCCGCAGCACCCATATAATAGATCCTTGGCTCGATTCTGGTCAAGGTTTATTGATGACAAGGTAAGCAACTACTCATAATAATATTGTTTTCTTATTTTTTGCATAAGTGTGAAACTCCGGCCATAGTTTCAGTATTTTTAATTATTCGTTTTCGTTTCAATGTAGTGTCTGCCTGCAATATCAAAGGCTGCATTTACTGCAAAGGAGGAGGAACGGGAGAAAGGCACTGAGGAATCACTTCATGCTCTTCAGTTTCTGGAGGATGAACTGAAACACAAGTTCTTTGGTGGTGAGACTATTGGCCTAGTGGACATAGCCGCAGGCTTCATAGCTTTCTGGCTCCCTGCAATTCAAGAGGCTGTGGGGTTGAAACTGCTCAGCTCTAAAAACTTTCCTAAGCTTTCCAAATGGAGTGAAGAATACACCAACCACCCTGTTGTCAAAGAGAACCTTCCCCAAAGAGAGAGAGTTGTGGGTTTTTTCAAAGCGCGATATGCATCCATTATTGCTCCCAATTAGGTTATTATAAGTATGATGGAGACTCGTGACTCATGATTTACCAGAAACAAAGCAGCTAGCAACACTTTTCTTATGTTTTTAACTCTTTTCTTTGCGTCCACTTTAACACCCAAAGGTTTTAAATAAAAAGTTGTTAGCATTCTACTTTGGGTGGCTTCATTAAAGATCTTCTTGCTGAAATTTCTTGCAAACCAGTAGTGTTTTTCTTCCTATCGTGATAGAAAAAAAAAATGTATGATTATTATTTTGAAAATCACTGTACCACTAAAGAAATAGGATCATCATACCAATAAAGAAATAAGATTTTGGAAACTTTAAAAACTACAAACGATTAAATGTAGACTGATACTCTTTAAAGCAAGAATTTAATCCAAATTTTGCAACATTCTACTACAACGGAATAAGAAAAAGTTAAATATAAGTTTAAAGTATCATGTAAGTTAAATATAAGTTTAAAGTTAATTCCCGTCACATGTGGTAGTAGAAACTTTTCTATGACTTCCACTTTGGCTCGGTCTACATCGATTCCCTTGGAAGAAATCTTATGTCCCAAAACAATACTTTCAGTTACTATAAAATGACATTTTTCCCAATTGAGAACAAGATTAGATTGGAAGCATCTCTTGAGTACAACATCTAGGTTGGACAGGCACACATGAAAAGAATTCCCAAACACTGAAAAATCATCCATAAAGACTTCAATGCATTTTTCTATTACGTCAGTGAAGATTGCCTGCATACACCTCTGAAAAGTAGCTGGAGCATTACATAACCCAAACAAATTTTTTTTGTAAGCAAATACTCCAAATGGGCAAGTAAAGGTCACCTTCTCTTGATCCTTTGGATCCAACACAATTTGATTATATCCAGAGTATCTATCCAGAAAGTAATAAAAGCCCGACCTGCTAATCTCTCCAGCATCTGATCAATGAAAGGAAGGGGAAAGGGATCCTTTCTAGTAGCATTGTTCAACTTTATATAATCAATACACATCCTCTATCCAATAACAGTCCTTGTAGGTATGAGCTCATTTTTATCATTATGAATAACTATAATCCCTCCTTTCTTTAGTACCACTTGTACTGGGCTTACCCATGCGCTATTAGAAATAGGATAAATAATACCAGCCTCAAGTAACTTTAGCACTTCTTTTCTCACCTCCTCCTTCATCACTGGATTTAACCTCCTACGTGGTTGGGCAACTGATTTGTATTCTCCTCCATAAATATTTTGTGCATGCAATAAGTTGGACTTATGCCATTGAGATCTGAGATAGACCATCCAATAGCTCCTTTGTTGGATTTTAGTACTTCTACCAACTTTTCTTCTTCTTTGGAGAGAGAGAATTGTTGATGATAACTCGTTTATTCCCCCCTTCTTCTAAAAACACATACTTCAAGTGTGGTGGTAACATCTTCAACTCCAATTTGCTTTCCTGGACTTTTTCTCCTGGTTTGATCTCTTCTATCTTGCACAAAGGGGCTTCTTTCAACTCTTCCAAATCATCCAAACACTCATCAATCAAATCTTCTTCTTTCTCAATTAATTCTTCACAAATGTCAGCTAGCGTTTCCTCCAAAGGAAAGATATCACATGATCTCTTCTGTTGTACCATGCAAACTTCGTCAAGAGTGTCAAGATGGAAGCATGTTTTGTCATCCTTTAGGTGAGACATGACTTCAAAAACATCAAAAACATACAATTCTTTCTTTTTTCTCTCATTCTCTTCCTCTCTTTTTTTCTTTTCTTCCCTCTCACTCTCTTCTTCTTCTTTTTCTTTTTCACTCAACCTTTCTTTTTCTTTTCTTTCTATTTTTCTCTCATCTAAACCTTTGCCACTTCTGGTAACCACAACTTTGCACTCCTCTCTATGGTTAACTTTCATATTATCGCCAAAGTCATCCAGCTTCTGAAGTATGTGACCAAGCTGCCTCTCTATCCTTCTGAGTGTTGAGTTAGTGCTTTTATGATGAGAATCAGACATCTGCATTAACTGTTGAAGTGTATCATCCATCTTAGCCATTCTTTCTGATATAGAGGGTTGTTGCTGCCATTGTTGTTGTCCGGCGACTTGTCCATATTACTTGGTCCCATGTTTGAATGAGGTTTCCACCCGTGGTTGAAATTACTTTGTCCAAACGACACAAAACCTAGAAAACACTATTAGCGCAAAAAAAAAACAAACGACACAAAACACAAATTAAAAATAAAATAATATAAAAATACAAATAAAATAAAACAAAGTCAAAGTTAATCACGAATCACACAAATAGAATAATTTAAACCGTGAGTCCCCGGCAACGACACCAAAAACTTGTTCAACAAAATCTTTGATCACCGCAACAACGGCGCCAAAAACTAATTGGGATGCCAACAAGTGTACTGGATCGCACAAGTAATATAAAATGGTAAGACAAAGATAGTATCCCAGGAGACTCTTGGCACTAGACAGTCGTGTGACAACTCGATTAATTAAGACTTAAAGAAAACGAGATCATTGGTTTCAGATGCAAAAACATAAAATTAAATATGAATGCAGTTTGATCTATAGTAGAGTAGCACAATGATGAACGAATATTGTTTTATATGAGATGAGTATGTTGTTGAGGTTAGATTTCACTAAGTTCCCTCTCATGTATGTAAGAATTCTTCTTTATGCATTAATGTTAACGTCACTCACTAAATCACTTAAATTCGATCCCTCAGTGAAATAAGTCTGTCCTTAATCACTAGTTCATGCAATTCCTAGCATTCGTAGTAATTAAATGTGAAGATCAAGAGCTTTAAGACGACCAAGACCCATACCCTCATCCTTGAGAAATATTAATCTTGGGTGTAATTCAACAAGAACCTGAATTGTAAGGAACCTCCTGGCACTCATGCAGTTCATACACCACGTTATGAATGAGTTAAACAAAACATACAATAATCATAGATGAATTACTCTAACAATTAATGAAAAAACATATATTATTACGAATCAATTCAAATACATGAGAGTTCACAAGGTTACATCATCCCCTAACAACAAATAGAGTTTAGTTCACCATAGACATGGTGAAACTAGATGAACAATGGAGAAGAATGAGATAGAAAAACCTTAAAATTAGAAGATGGAGGCTCCCGCATCCAAATTCGCCTCCAGAGGGTGAAAGAGTGTGCTGTTGCACTCCTCCTGCCAAAGATACAAACCCTAGAACGTCTGGGTTCTTTAAATAGAGAGAAAACAAAACAGAAACGAAGCCCAGACCATGTCGTTGGCGGTCAAGTGCCCCACTTAGGGTGCTCGGGCGGTGAGCAGTGGTCTTTGACTCTTAAGCCTTCAAAAAGGACGCCCAAGCTTCATGTTTCTGACGCTCAAGCGCCCCAAAAAAGGTGCCCGGGCGGTGAGCGACACTCTTTTGTGCTTAAGCCTCCAAAAAGGGCGCCCAAGCTTCAAGCATTCCTCCCTTCTGGTGCTTTTCCAAGCCTTTCTGAGCTTTGTCTCCTTGACACTTCATCTTTGCTTTCCGTATTATCTCATTTCTTGCCAAAACAAGGGAAATTAGTCATACAACCATCAAATTCAACGTCAACTCTCTTATTCACACAAATTAATAGAAAAAACATGATTCCAAGCAAGTTTCTAAGCAGAAAATGGTGCATTTAGTGTCAAAAATACATCACAGATAACGGTATTTTCAACCATTATCAAGCAGATAATCTTTTGAGGTGTTGTGTTACTAATGAAGAAGCAAAAGAAATTCTTTGGCATTATCATGATTCACCTTATAAGGGGCACTTTAATAGAGTGAGAACAACTGCAAAAGTTCTCCAGTCAGAATTTTATTGGCCTACCTTGTTTAAAGATGCTCATAATCATGCTAGAAACTATGATAAGTGTCAAAGAACTGGGAGCATCTCAAGACGACATGAAATGCCATTACAAGGTATTTTGGAGGTTTAAGTCTTTGATTGTGGGGTATAGATTTTGTTGGGCCTTTTCAACCATCTTTTAATAATGAATATATCTTGGTGGTAGTAGATTATGTGAGTAATGGGTAGAAGCAGTTGCTTGTCCCAAAGATGATGCTAGCACTATTTTTAAATTTTTGAAAAGGCAAATTTTTACCCGGTTTGGAACTCCTAGATGTTAGGAAACAGGTAGGCTTTGTTTTTACACCAAGAGGGGGGGGGGTGAATTAGTGATGTATCAAAAACAAAATCTTTTCGCAATCTTTTATCAAAAATACAAAGCTTTTTAAACTTTTTTAAAATGCAAGTAATGAAAATTTATATGCAGTGGAAAAACGTAGTTGACTGCGTGAAAAGTAAAGTCGACTGAAATTAAAGAGTGCAGGGATAGAGAAAATCAAACACTGATTTTTATACATGTTCGGCCAATAATGCCTACATCCAGTGTCCTTCCAACCCAAGAAGCAAATGCACTATAATGGTTGCGGTTTTTACAACAAGGAATCTATAGAAGACCTCACGTCAAAAATATAAATCTCCCCTCTAACCCAAAACCAAAATATAGCTGCAATAACAAAAACTAGATTTGCAGCAAGAATCCTGTCTCCTCCAATCTGAACACCACGTCGAACAATCCTCAACGTGGACCCCTGTATCATAGCAGGTACAATTCCCAACATTCTTCACAGGATGCTTAGCGTTTCAAACAATAGCAGTCTTCAAAGGATGCCAAGCCTTCAACAAGATCACACAGAAGTACCTTCCTTGTGCAGATAATGATCACCAAATGTAAGGGTAGAAAATCTCCTCTTTGAATCTCGCTCAAGAAAGATCACCACCTTCTTCTTGGAGAATTCTTTGAGCTAAGAGAAATCTGAAACAAAAATAAAAATTATCAGTTCATCAAAAGTCTCTGAACAATTCGTGTTCATCCAATTTATAGTTTTCTATTACACAGTTAGATTCTCAGTCGAATACGCTACTAATTCAGTCGACTGTAGTTTTGCAGTTATAACAACATAGCCGCTTTTAGTCAACAAAAATCAACACACATTTAATACAGTTGACCAAGTCATCAATGCTCAACTAACTTTTAAAAATATAGCCGTTGGAGTGCAAGAGCAAAACAGAATTCCAAATCAAATAAGAAACAGAATCGAATGTAACCCAGACAAAGTCGATTGACACATGAAAAAACACTTTGAAATTCTTTTCGACTCAAAACATCACAGAGCGCTGATTCTCAAAATCTGTATAAAGATTTTGGCATAGTCGAATCCATTAATAATGTAGTCGACTGTACTATAACTTTGTCACACAGTTATAGGTTCATGAAAGTGCTTGTGTTTTTCACTTTAAAATATGTGCAGTAAAACATTTCTAATGAAGCATTTCACATAGCACATAAGAATGTAAGCATGTTCCACATACATATCAAACAATCAACATTGGAACATACAACACAGTACATCAAAACATGTTCAGTAGATATAATAATCAATTCAGCATAAGAACATGTAATGCAGCAACATGTGTACTGTTATTAAGCAATGTGTTGTCTTCATAAAAAACTAGAGTGATATAGAGTTTGTGTTGTCAACAATCTCAACACTAGAGTGATCATCAGTGATGAAGGATCTCACTTTTGTAATGCTCATCTTGCAAAGGTGCTTAAGCATTATGGCGTGAGACACAAAGTTTCTGCACCTTATCATCCACAAACAAATGGGCAAGCGGAGGTGTCTAATAGAGAGATAAAGAGGATTCAGGAGAAGACGGTTGCTTCCTCATGGAAGGATTGGTCTCAGAAGCTAGATGCTCTTTGGGCGTACATGATTGTAATGAAGACTGCTATAGGACTTTCTCCTTTTCAGTTAGTCTATGGAAAATCATGTGATTGTTGGGGCAAATCGACAAGTGTACCGAGTCACACAAGTAATATAAAATGGTAAGACCAAGTATCGTATCCTAGAGGACTCTGTTCTGAACAATTGTGTGAAAACGGTTGAGATTGTTGACAACACAGACTCTATATCGATATGGTTTTTTGATGATGACAACACAATGCTTAATAATAGTACACAAGTTGCTGTTTTACATGTTCTGTTCTAAACTCTTTGATATATATGCTGAACATGTTTTGATGTACTGTGTTGTATGTTCCTATATGTTAATTGTGTGTTATATCTATGGAACATGCTTGTGTGATAATGTGTAACAAAATGTTTTTGATAACAGTACATTTTGGAAACGAAAATCACAAGAAACTTTATGAACTTATAATTGTGTGTTAAAGTTCTAGTGTAGTCGAATACACCTGTAATGGATTCGACTGTTCTAAAACCTTTGTACAGGTTTTGAGCATCAGTTCTTTGTGACGTTTTGAGTTGAAAAGAATTTCAAAGTGTTTCTTCATGTGTCAGTCGACTTTGTTATGAGTACATTCGACTGTATTATTGATCTGTTTGTGAATTCAGTTATGCTTACGTGCTCCAACGGCTATATTTTCAAAAATTAGTTAAGCATTGATGACTTGGTCAACTGTAATAAATGTGTGTTGTTTTTTGGTTGACTGAGAGCCTATGTGTTGACTGTCTGTTAAAACTGTTTTAATATAGTCGACTGGATTAGTAGGCAATTCGACTGAGAAGCAATCTGAATAACTGAAAACTATAAATAGACTGAATGCGAATTATTCAGAAGACTTTTGACGCACTGACATTTTCATTCCTTGTTTCAGATTGAATTCTCTTTGTTAACAGCTCCAAGAATTCTCCAAGAAGACGGTGGTGATCTTTCTTGAGAGAGATTCAAAGGGAGAAGGCAATTGCGCTTACTGCTTGATCATATCTGCACAAAGAAGGTGTTTCTTGATTGATAGTTGAAGGCTTGACATCCTATGAAGACTGTTGTGTTAATTGTAGGCTTGGCATCCTGTCAAGTGTGCTGGTTACACGTTGAGGATTGTTTGATGTGGGTTCAAATTCCAGAAGAGGGGATTCTTGCTGCAAGTCTGGTTTTTGTTGTGCAACTATATTTTTGTTTTGGGTTAGAGAGGAGATTTATATTTTTGCGTGAGGCTTCTATAAATTCCTTGTTGTAAAAACTGCAACCATTATAGTGCATTTGCTTCCTGGGTTGGAAGGACACTGGATGTAGGCATTGTTGGTCGAACCAGTATAAAAACCAGTGTTTGATTCTCTCTATCCCTGCACTCTTTAAATTCAATCGACTATATTTGTTTAGAAGTCAACTGTGTTTTTCCACTACATTGAAATTTTCATAACTTGCATTTCAAGGAAAGATAAAAAAGCTTTATACTTTTTTTTTCAAGATTGCGAAAAGATTTTGTTTTTGAAACAACACCAATTCACCCTCCCTCTTGGTGTAAAGAAGCCTACCTGTTTTCCTAACAAAAACAAGATTAATTAAGACTTAAAATAAAAGAGATCATGAATTATATTGCAAAAAGAATAAAATAAAGCAAAATAAAATTGATCAGTGGCAAAAGAGCACAAAGATGAATGGAGGTTGATTTATATGAGATGAGTATGTTGTTGGGGTTAGACTTCACCAAGTTCCCTCTCATGTATATAAGAATTATTATTTATTCAATAATGCCAACGTCCCTCACAAAAACACTTAAACCCGATCCCTCTGTAAATAATCCTGTCCCTAATTACCAATTCATACAATTCCTAGCATTCCTAGTAAAAAGATGTGAAGATCAAGAGGTTAAGACGACTAAGACTCATACCCTTTTCCTTGAGCATTATAAACCTTAGGAGTAATTCAACAAGGACCTGAATTGAAAGGAACCTCCCGACACTCATGCAACTCACAGATAATCCTATTGTATAAGCAAGAATAAAACAGATGAATTACTCTAACACTTAAGGAAAAAGCATATAGAATTAATAATCAATTCAAATACATAAGAGTTTACAATGTTACATCATTCCCCAACAACAAATAGGAATTAGTTCCCCATAGACATGGGGAACCTATGAACAATGGAAGACTAAGAAATTTCTAGGAATGTATTGCTATGCTCTCTTCTGCCAGGGATGCAAAACCTAGAGCCTTAAGGGCTTTAAATAGTGTCAGACGCATCCCAAAGTGCGGCCCGGTCTGAAAGAATAAAAAAAGAGCAGAAACAAGGCCCGATCTACGTCATGTATTGCACAGGCGTTACACGGAGCTCGCCTGGGCGAGAATTGAGAAGGATGTTGGGCTTGGGCGCCAAATTTGGACGCCTAAGCTTCGAGCGTCCGTCGCCCAGGCGTTGGGGCCGTCGCCCGGGCGACCAACGGTGATCTACTCAACGCTTTTTCTCGTTCTTGTCACCTGGGCTTCTAGTTTTTCTCTTCTTGGTGCCTTTTTGACTCCTTTTGAGCTCCATCTTCTTGGCTTTTCACTTCTTCTTCCAGTATTGCTTCAATATATGTCAAAACAAGGGGATTTTCTTAGAAAACTGTTGAAATCAACCTCAACTCTCTTATTCACACAATATATTGAAAACACATGAGTCCAAGCAAGTTTCTAAGTGAAAAGGGTGCTTTTAGTATCAAAATCACATAGCAAATAATGGTGTTTCAACCCGTTACCAATGATAGGAGAAAAAGACAAATTCTTGAGCTTGAAGAAATGTGTTTGCATGCGTATGATTCTTCCAAGAATTACAAAGAAAAGGTAAAATTTTATCATGACAGGAAATTGGTAATGAAGGTCCTTGATCTAGGGTAGCAGGTATTATTGTTTAATGCACGCTTAAAGTTTTTCCCTGGGAAATTGAAGTCCAAGTGCTCTGGGCTGTCTACAATTAAGGATGTCCACTTGCATGGGGCGGTTGAGTTGGTAGATCCACTTGCTAGGGATCCCCAAAAAAGTTGGGTGGTTAAGGGGCAATGTAACGCCCCGAAATTTTGCGCTACATCGACTAATTTTCCGTAAAACATAACCGTAGAATCTTCATAAATTTAAAACTTTAACCTCAACGGAAAATAGTACAATAATTATTACAAACCGATTCTTTTGAAAATAAAAAGTCCACATAGTCAGGATCGAAATAAAGTATTTAAAACACTAAAATCATAATCCCAAAGTCCTCTACCCTATCTCTCTTTCGTCCTCTATGCATGTTTCAAACCGCCAGTCATCGCATCTGTAATAACATCTGCTCCCGTATAACATCACGCATTATACGATCATCGCATTCACATGCACACACAAGCAAGGGTGAGCTAACAGAAACATTATAAGCATACATCTCTTAACCAATCATTATGCATACACCAATATGATAAACGTCACGCATACACCAATATGCATCATAAATACACATCATGCATACACCAGTATGCATCATAGATAAACTTCATGCATACACCAATATGCATCATAGATAAACATCATGCATACACCAATATGGATCATAGATCGATCACCATGCATACACCAATATGCATCAAAGATAAAAGTCATGCATACACCAATATGAATCATAGCGTAACTCCCATCACTCTTATTAGAGCTTCCCCGGGCAGTTATTAATTTATACGAGCTTCACCGGACTAGTATCCCACGTCACCCCCATCACTCTTGCATAAATGCAAGAGATTCCCCGGGCGGTTACACACATCACCCGTGTGTAGGGTTGCTTACCATCACTCTTATAGAGCTTCCCCGGTCCAACAACCGCAACGCTTACTATCCACCACTTGTTTAACTCCCATCACTCTTATTAGAGCTTCCCCGGGAAGTTATTAATTTATACGAGCTTCACCGGACTAGTATCCCACGTCACCCCCATCACTCTTGCATAAATGCAAGAGATTCCTCGGGCAGTTACACACATCACCCGTGTGTAGGGTTGCTTACCATCACTCTTATAGAGCTTCCCCGGTCCAACAACCGCAACACTTACTATCCACCACTCGTTTAACAAGAGCCAATCCAATCGTCTCACAGATTATACAACATTTCTACATGCAATAGATACATCAAATAACTCAAAACATTTCATACACAATACAATTTCCTTATCCCCTCTTAATACTCACATTTATGTAACTCAAACAGCCTTGAAACTGTTACCAACAGTTCTGGAAGGGTTAAAAACCCCCAAAACGACCTAAAGAACGTCCAGAACGGACATCCAGAACTCCCAAAACCATCAAAACAAATTTTGCAGGACGCAGGTGCATGGTTAATCGATTAACTATGATGGTTAATCGATTAACTGTTCATAATTTGCCCAGAAACACATTCAAACAACATACAATTACAGGTTAATCGATTATGATTGCAGGTTAATCGATTAACTGTTCATATTTTACCCAGAAACACACCAAACAGCACACAAGACTTATACAATTCCTATTTTCGCAAATCCTTTTTCACAGTGATATAAAATCACCATTTTTCATCTTTATGACATATGAAATTATCCCAAAAGCCCCATTTTGCCAAGATTTAAATTCACCAAACACTTTGCCAAAAAAATTCAAGATCCAATAGAAGATTGAAGCCTAACATCAAAATTTTCCAACACATGGTTTTAATCCAACACTATAAATTCTTTTATCCTAAATCACAACTCTGCTCATATTTCTAACAATCATCCTCATGCATCCATAAACTGAAATCCATCATAAATCTAATCTACTCATACAAGATATCATCTCCAAGTATAAAATTTTTCCTTCATCAAATATATTCATAGATCTTCATGCTCTACTCATCATTTATCAAATTTTGAAACCAGAAATTTAAACTCATCCAACCAACATACTCTCAACAAAATCCAGATTTATCTTAAGAACTGATACACAATAGATCTCACAAGAAGAATTCACATTCATCCATCTATTCATCCAAAAAAAAAAACATTTGAAATAACTTAGTGCTTAAGTGGGTTTACAAAAAAAACTCATCATTAATTCTACCCATCAAAACAAACATTTAGATCCATCAATTTCCATCATATTAAACTTTTACAACATCAAAATCTTGAGCTTTTACTCATCACATTTCCATCTTATCAAGATTCCCACACAAATCATAAATTTATCCATCCAAAATTCATCAATCACCCAATTTTCGTATTTAATCAAAAGTTAAGTAAAACCATCATGTTTCTCATGTCATCACACAACCTAATCCACCAAAAACATCATATACATGTACAGTAACATGCTAGAACGAAAATCCATCATCAATCCAACATATATTCATCAATTTTTCATCATCAAGTTCATACAAAATCCATAGATCAAAGATATGGTAAAATCCATTTGTATCATCTCTTTAAATCATATCATCCATTCAACCAAATAATTTTTCCATACAGCCCATCATACACAAGATTCCAGCAACTGAAATCATATTCACATCCATGAAATTCTAAAACCAAAGTTTGAGTTAGCTCCCCTTACCTCTTGAAGACTTGTACACCTTAAATTCTTCTTCAAAGAGAGTAACTCCTCCCTCCCTTGCTAAACCAAGTCAGCCTCAACACTTAGAACCCTTAGAATTTTCGTTCACCACTCACCAAGGACCTCTCTACTCTGCCCAAAATTCTAGATCTGATTTGGAATTAAAAGAAGATGCCCTTAGACAACTAAGGACCCTTGCACATGACACTTAGTCATAATAGACTAGAAATGGACCATCCTAATCTCTTTTCCAACCCCAAAATCTGGAAAGAATGTCTCCAAAGGGTCCCCAAAATATTCTCCATGTGCAGAAAGCATCCTACCTACTTCATAAGTCGTAACTTGTGAAATTTTACTTACCATTCACGTTGCACTCTAGTTCCTGGACAGTAAAACTGTCACAATTTGCCCAGTTCGGTTAAACCCCTTCCCGAAGTAAAAAATATGTGTATGAGTAGTCAAATCGAAGCTCTTTGAGTCTAGTTTTCAATAAAAAAAAATCAACGCATTTGGAGTTTTATAGAGAGAGTAATGATCAAAATAGTCAGCAAAGGTCAAAGCTGAAAAACACCAGAACGTGATCGCAATTACGTTTTTACAATTTTTACTGCAGCTAGCCCCGTTGTCCAAAAATTGTGAATTTAGTGTCCAGAGAAAGATATTTGAGTCTACTTTCCAATGCAACAAGAATCAATGCAATATCACAATTGTACAAAAAGTTATAATTAAAATACTAAACCATGTCAAACCTGACAACATTCTATTTTACAATATAACTTGGATTTTGACACTACTTGGTAAATCTTGAATTTACTTGGATCTTACAGGCAACACCTCAAGCATTATTTGGATGGTGAGGTTGAACGCCTCTCCACAGTTATGGAGTTGGTTGACCCCTGAGCATAATGGTGTCAAGCTAATGACGTTAAAGAAGCGCTTGCTGGGAGGCAACCCAGTTTTCTAAACCTTCTTTTTAGCTATTTTTCTCTTCATTATGTTATTTTTTGTTTTTATGTTAGTTGTGTGATGTACTTGCCTTAATGCATGGTTGTGGTGTAATTGTTTCGGTTCTATATGATGAATTGTGTGATGAGTATTATTGTCTTGTTGTGCAGGATTAATATGTTGGGCAGGATGTTATCAAATTTTAATATGTTGTGCAAGATTAATATGTTGGGCAGGATGTTATCAAATTTTAATATGTTGGGCAGGATTAATATGTTGGGCAGGATGTTATCAAATTTTAATATGTTGGGCAGGATTAATATGTTGGGCAGGATTAATTGCATGATTTTAATTGTGATTAATATGTTGGGCAGTATGTTATCAAATTTTGGAACTGAATTAACCTGTGAGAGGTTGGGCTTCAGAGTTTTTGTATTCATTGAATACCTATTGCTTTGGAATCGTGATTGATTTTGCCTAAGTTTTGTTGTTGAGCCATTTGCTTGCATGTTTCAAATGATCAAGGCCGTCTGTTTTTTTCCCTTAAGCCAATGCTAATATTTTAACCCAACAAAAAGAACAATGTTTGTTCTACCCTTTGAACCTTGAGTGTAAAATGTGAAAACCTTTGTGAAATCCTTGCCTTGAGTTAAGTTAGGTATTTTTGAATGGTAATGGCGAATGGTTCAAGTTTGGGGTTGTTGGGAAATTGGAAAGTTAGTGAAAATAAAAAGAAAAAAATAAATAAAAAGGAAAGAGCATTGAGCAAAGCAAAAGAAAAGAAAGTAAGAGAAGAATAGAAAAGATATGCTCAATGAATGAAAAGTTGGGATTAAGTTGGGAATCAGTTTCTCAAAGAAAAAGAGAAAGAGAGATTAAGATTGAACCATCTCTTGACTCAGGGAATTTGTTACGTAGAAAAAGAGTTTGTTCTACCCTCAGCGTCAGAAGCTTGTACAACCGCTTGGGCGTCCTTTCTGGGGCGTTGATCGTCAATTTCCTTGAGACGCACACCGCCTGGTTGCCCTCTAAGATGCCCTGAGTGCCACTTCTCTCACAATGACACCTGCTTGCCTAAAGTAGGGGCGTTGAGCGCCGGTGTGAATGGCCTTGGACTTTGTGTTTGCTCTATTTAAGGACTTGGACGTCCTAGGGTTTGTATCTTTTGACGGCAGAAGCGCAGAAAAACACTCTTCAACTCTCTAGAGGCAGAATGGGATATGGGAGCTTCCATCTTCAGTTTCTAGGGTTATTCTATCACTTTCATTCCATTGTACACTTAGTTTCTCCATGACAATGGAGAACTAAACCTTATTTGTTTTTGGGGAAGATGTAACCTCTAATCTCTCATGTATTTGAATATGTTCAGAATTATATATGCTTCTTTCATTAATTGTTAGGGTTTTTCTTCTTTGCTCTACGCTTGTTATGTTTAACTCATTCATGAAATGATTTTTTGTTTTCTTTGTTATTGACAAATACCTAGAAACCATGATCTGGAGAATTTCTCCCAACAGAACTATTGCCTAATAATTCATAATTAATTATTTGGGATGCAAGACATTGTGGTCTAATAATTGAGGATATGCTTCTTTCGCTGAGACATCAGGTTCTAAGTAATTTAGAAAGTGACATTAACATTTAATGAAGAAGACAAATTCTTATATGCATGAGAGTGATTAGGTGAAGTCTAAACCCCAACAACATATTCATCTCATATTATAAAATCATTCACTCACCTTTGTGTTTTTCCGCAGTTGATCAAATTGTATTCATATTTACTTTTATTGCATTTGCATTTTAAAACTGATGAACTCGTTCTTAAGTCTTAATTAGTTAAGATATTACATTACTGTTTAGTGTCGTGAGTCTCTTGGGAAACGAAATTTGGTCTTACAATTTATTATTACTTGATATGGTTCAGTACACTTGTCGAGGTTTTAACAACATGAGAGTCTGCAGACGAAGAACCTGAGACTGAAGAGACTCAAGAGAATCATGCTCCAGCTGTTACTAAGACTGCTCCCACAACTGACTCTGTAAAGGAGTGTAAGGCTCCTAGAAATATATCCATGAGTAATATCATTGGTGACATTTCCAAGGGTGTATCTACTAGGAGACAACTTAATCAGTTCTATATGAATTTTGCATTTGTCTCACAGATTGAGCCTAAAAATATAAGTGATGCACTGTCTGATGAAAACTAGTTTATGGCTATGCAAGAGGAGTTAAATCAATTCAAGAGAAACAATGTATGGAAGCTTGTTCCAAGGAAAATAAGTTAACAAGTCATTGGAACAAAATGGGTTTTTGAAATAAAGTGGATGATTCTGGAACCATTATCAAGAATAAAGCAAGATTAGTTGCAAAAGAGCATTGCCAAGAAGAAGGAATTGATTACGATGAAACATATGCTCTAGTGGCTAGATTGGAAGCAATAGTTTCAATGATGAATTTCAAGCTATATCAGATGGTTGTAAAAAGTGCCTTCTAGAATGGCTACACCAAAGATGGATGTAAAAAGCCCCTTGGCTTCCCTGATCATGTATTTAAACTGAGAAAAGCTCTCTATGGACTCAAACAGGCTTCAAGATCATGCTATGAAAGGTTGAGTGAGTTTGTAATCAAGAAAGAATTCCAAAGCGATAAAGTTGACTCAACATCATTCATTAAAAGATTTGGAAAAGACTTATTGTTTGTATAAATATACGTTAATGACAAAATATTTGGTTCCACTAATCCTCTTTTGTGCAAGGAATTTTCAAAAATTATGCATGAGGAATTTGAGATGTCAATGATGGGAGAGCTGAATTATTTCCTTGGATTATAGGTGAAGCAAGAAGAAACTAAAATCTTCATACATCAATCAAAGTACTGCACGAATCTTTGAAGAAATTCAAGATGAATGATTGTAAAGAACCAGCTACTCCTATGGCAACAAACTATTACCTGAACAAGGATGAAAAAGATAAAGATGTTGATCAAAAGATTTACAAAGGTATGATTGGTTCTTTGCTTTGTCTTACCGCCAGTCATCCTGTCATTATGCACAATGTTGGTCTATGTGCTAGATTCCAATCGTGTCCAAAAGAATCACATCTCACTACTGTAAAAGGAATTTAAAAATACCTTAAAGGAACTAAAAGTCTTGGATTATGGTACCCTAGAGGTGCAAATCTGTCCCTTGAAGGATATAGTAATTCAGATTTTGGAGGTTGTAAACTAGACAGGAAAAACACCAGTGGAATTTGTCATCTTCTAGGAAGTCACTTATCTCTTGGCATTCAAAGAAACAGGCTTGTGTGGCATTGTCCACTACTGAAGCCGAGTGCATTGCAACTAGGAGTTGTTGCACTCAGTCTCTTTGGGTAAAGAGTCAGCTTGAAGACTATGGAATTCATTTATATCATGTTCCATTAAAGTGTGACAATACTAGTGCTATAAATTTAACCAAAAACCGCATTCTGCATTCTAAAATGAATCATATTGAGATAAGACATCATTTTATCAGAGATCATGTTTCAAAAGGGGAAGTTAAAATTGAGTTTGTTGACACTCTACATCAATGGGCTGACATTTTTACTAAACCTCTGTCTATAGAAAGGTTTTTTACTATAAGAAATGAGTTTGGCATACTTGATCAAAGCTGTGAACTGATTCAATCAATCTGTATGTATGGATGCAATTTGGAATATATTTCACTGTCATATTCTTTATTTCATATTCATATTCAATTGACATCACAATTGCATAACATCTATTGCTTATTATTGGACTAACAATAAACTTTGCTGAGAAAAGTTATGTTATGTAGGTTTAACACTGATCTTGAAAAATTCATTGATCTTATCTGTGTGTTTTGAACAAATCGCGAAATTTAACCGATTATAAAAGATCAGTAATCGATTAGAATTTGCTCAACAGAAAGGTTAATCAATTAGCTTCATTATGTAATCGATTAAAAATTCGCTTTATTGGTTTATATGTTCATTATGTAATCGATTAAAAATCACTTTATTGGTTTTATTTTATAATGATGTCAGTATTGAATTAAGAGAAAATGTCAACTCTTTCTTAGCTTTTTGGCTTGTAAATCCGAGTTTTCTTTTAGTTTCTTAAGTGGTTGCCTCTTAAGCTTTAATGAGATAATTTGATCATTAATCCCTAATTTTATGTGCTTAAAGTAGTTGGAAGAAGTCATTACATCAAATGAAGGCATTGGAACCCAAGGAAAGAAAGAAAAATAGCAAAGAAGGATAATTTTGAAATGTTGTCGTTAGGGTACCGCTGAGCGCTCTATCATTGGAATTTCTGGCGCTAGGGTGCCGCTGGGCGCAACTGAGCAGTTTGCTTTCTAGAATGCTACCGTTGGGCTACCGTTGAGTGGTGGTGACGCTGTAGTGGCAAAATTGGTTTATTTAGGTCTGAAACACGAAGGGATTGTGATCTTTGGGCATCCATATGTGATTTCTTTCAATTGGAGCTCTTGGAGGCGAGCTAGGAGCTGTGGGAACAACCCTTCTTCATCCTTGGGTCTTCCTCTGTTTTCCCTATCCACCATTGTTGTAAGCTTAAGCTCTCCATTCATGGAGAACTAGTTTCATTATTGTTGGGTGATTTTGATGTAGCCACTGAACTCTTATGTAATTGCAATTATTTGAATATATTTGATGCTTCTTTCATTGATTGCTAATATTCTTGTTTCCAATCTTAAGGCTTGCATGTAATAAGAATGTTCATGATTTGATTTTGGTGGATCATAAATTACGGGGACGTAAGATGGAACCTAGAACTGAAATAAGAATCCTTGTGGTCATTATTCTAGGGATGGAAGATGATTCACGTGTTGTCTTAAGATCCTAGCTTATTAATTGGGTTTGCTTGTTAGATTTTCCAAGGGATTGGAGTTTAATAAGGAAGTCTAGGCTCTCTTTACCAAGGGATTGTGTTTGTGTAAATTAGAAGATTGACATTAGCAAGTTAATGAAGGGCGGTTTGGGTAAATTAGAAGATTAACATTAGCAAGTTAATGAAGAAGGTGTAATTTTCCATGAATAAGAGTGAAGTTGGTGAAATCATACCCCCAAATACCAATTCATAAAATTTTTAATCTTATCATTTCCAAGTGTTTGAGTTATTAAAGATCACTTTTACCATTTATGTTTCATCTTTACTTTAATTGCATAAAAACCCAAAAATATGGAATCATTCTTTAAATCTGGTATAAATCTCATATTTGCTCATACTGTTGAAAGTGATATATTGCATTATAATGGGGGAGCATCACATTCTTCACATGGTCTGTAAGAATTTCTTTATGATGTATCTCTTACTGCACTTTATTTCCATTTTCCTTAAATTGCCATTTTTTTCTAATGCCTAAAGGGGGAGAAGTATTTGAAAAACATTTGTGTAGTACATCATCAAAAAGGGGGAGATTGTTGATAACGGTTTCAAACACTGTTATCTGTGATGATATTCTGATACTAAATACACCCTTTTTCACTTAGAAACTCGCTTGGACTCATGCTTTTTCAATAAATTGTGCGAATAAGAGATTGAGGTTGATTTCAATGATTTTATAACAAATTCCCCTTGTTTTGACAGAGATTGAGGTAATGCTGAAAGAAGAGATAAAGAGCCAAGAAGATGGAGCTCAGAAAAGGTCAAAAAGACACCAAAAGGAGGGAAAACGCAAAGCCCGGGCGTCTTGGCACGTAAACCAAGCGCGTAGAATCGACACTCGCAGCTCGAGCGGTGGCCCTCTGATAACGGTTGAAAAACCGTTATTTTCATATGCTAATTTGGACTAAATTACGCCCTTTATTGCTTAGAATGAGCTTGAAATCAAACAAAACTCAATAAATGAGTCAGCCGAGGGTCAAAAGCTGTTTTTAGCGATTTTATGCTTGTTTTGCATTGTTTTGCAGCAAAATTGACAGAAGTGAAGATTGGGAATATAGATGAAGGTCATAGACTCAAGAAAAGAGAGAAAATCAGAGAAAAGAAGAGTCTAGGCACCGCCCGGCGGTAAACCCCTGGCGCCGGGCGGTCAAACGGGAGGAGAAGACACCAGTTTTGGGCGTCGGGCGGCAGACCCCTGCCGCCGGGCGGTTTTGCGGCACGAGGGAATCCGCCGGGCGGTAGACCCCTACCGCCGAGCGGTGGTGCGTTTCATGGTCCACCGCCGGACGGCAAAGTTTGAAGCCGGGCGGTGGTCAGCTGGGCTTAGGCCTATTTTTCTGCTACGCTTCTCACCTATAAATAGCCCTGTTACGAAATTCAACTCATTCTTTTGACAGAGGAGGGCGGCCAGACCTACTTTGCACTCTTTGGAGAGGATCTCTTGGATGCTTAGGCTCCTTTTCGTCTTTTCTAGGGTTTTCTTTCCATATCTTCCATTTTTTTCATCTTGGTTCACCATGACTATGGTGAACTAAACCCTTTTTGTTGTTGGGGGAACAATGTAATCTTTAGATACTCTCGATTATTGAAACTCTTGTTTAAATTATATGTGTCTCATATGCGTTTATTATCAATTGTTGGAGTCTCATACTACACTTAATGCCTTTATCGTTTAACTCATTCGGTAATTGTTGTTTGACTTTATTGATACGGGGATGTACAGTAATGACATGAACTGGTGAGATTTTTCCTTGGTTAAGCAATAATGCCTAGGAATTGGGGAGTAGGACGACCAATTGTATTTGCTTCTGTTTGTAATGTGTTGCTGGTTACTAGGGGAGGCTAGGGATAGCAAGCCGGTAATTAGTAATAGGCCCTTTTCGCCGAGGGATCGGGTTAAGGGGAGGCCAAGAAAGTTTGCATGCAATTAGATAGTAACATCATTTAAACAAGAGGAGTAAATAAAAGAGAGAGGATTATATGAAGTTGTAAACCCCCAACAACTCCATTCATCCATTGCTCAAATCTCGTCAATTGAATCACGCATTGCATATTTATTTTCTGTCATTGCATCCACCACAAATATTGATTTTTTCTCCGCAAGTCTTATTATTTTGATTCACACGAACAATAAGGCCTTTCAAGTCTCGTGAGAAGAATGATAATGGGATTTACCATTTTTATTACTTGATACGATTTGGTACACTTGCCAATCCGCTAACAAGTTTTTGGCGCCACTGCCGGGGACTCGAGGTTTGACTTATCAAGTAGTGTGAATTGACTGAATTTGACTTGTGTGTAATTATTTGTTTATATTTTTCTTTTGTTTTGTTTTGTTTTATTTTTCTGTAAAAGTGCTTTTAGGGGTATTTTCTCTTGTTTATGCAGGAAGGAGTACACACTAGGAGCAGAAAAGATCAACAACCTCTTCTCGAAGGGCTACCAGACAGGAGAGGGAAGAGAGTTAATCATACTGAAAGTGAAAACTTTCCTTCTCCTGAACCACTTTTACAACCTTTTGCACAGGACTTGGAGGAGATGGCGGAACAACCTCCTCCTCAGAGACTACACTGGGGGACTCAGCCAACATTGTGGGTCCCTTGAATTTCAACAGCATTGTCATTCCTACAGACAATGCAACGAATTTGGTGATGAGCCCTGAACTTATTCAATTGGTCCAGAGCAACCAGTTTCATGGATTGTCAAGTGAGAATCCCTACAAACATTTGACCATCTTTGGCGAAATTTGCAATACTGTTAAGGTGGCTGGAGTCTCAGATGAAAGAATCAGACTTAGCTTATTCCCGTTCTCTTTGGGAGGAAACGCCAAGGATTGGTTGCACTCATTTGCTGAAGGGACATTCAGAAACTGGGATGCATTGGCCAAACAATTTGTCACCAGATTTTTTCCACAAACCAAGATTCATCAAGGGAAGCTTGAAATCTCCTCATTCAAGCAAGGGATGGAGGAAACTCTCGGACAGGCATGGAACAAATTCAAAGGCCTGTTGAGAAAAACTCTAGTCCACGGATTTTATAAGACTGCTTATTTGCTTGCTTTTCTAGGAGGGCTCAACACTCAGTCAAAAATGATGCTGGATGCCTCAGCTGGAGGCAGTATACATAGAAAAACTGAGGATGAAGCCTATGATTTAATTGAAGACATGGCTCTGAATGAAGCTTCCCAAAGTGAGAGGGGCGCACAAAAAGGAGGAATATTGCATCTTCCTGCTAATGATGCAATGGCTGCGCAGAATCATCTTCTTAACCAGAAATTGGATAAGCTAACAAAGGTCCTTTCTGAATTTCCAATAGGGTTAAGAAATATTTCTCAAACTCAACAACTTTGCAACTTATGCGGTGGTAACCACATCAATGGTCAATGTGTTTTCACTGAAGAAATGCAGCATGATGTTAATTACATGGGGGCCGAGTTCCAATACAAACAAGGTAATTTCAACCAAGGTACTTCTGGCCAAGGTTGGAAGAATCACCCCAGTATTGGACAAAATCAGAACAATACTTCTGGGCAAGTAGGAAGTTTCAGACAACAACAACCTTCACCATTATGGCAGCAAGTGAGTAATTTGACTGAATCTGTCAGAACCTTAAGCAACAGATTTGATGACTTCTTCAAAAAATATGAGCAGCAGTTGAATAACACTCAGGCCAGTTTTAAATCACTGGAGTCTCAGATTGGACAGCTGGCAACAAGAATAGAAATTACAGAGAAAAACCAGTTCAGAGCCAACACTGAGGTGAATCCTAAGAGAGAATGCAAAGTCATCACGAGCCAGGATGGTTGGGAAGAAGACTGTGAGCCATTCCATGTGGTAGATGGTGAAGAAGAAGAAATATTGATGACTGAATTCTTTGAACTAGTGAGCAGTGAAGATGAAGAAGGAGGAGGGTATGATGAGGAAGAAGATGGTGGAGAAAAGGAGGAAATAGGGACCACAATCAATCATAATGGGGGATTTAGAGAAATTTTCAATCGCATGACTGTGGTGTCTCTAGAAAATAAGCAGCTTCCTCCTTATTCTGAGAGAATTAAAATCAACTTTGAGGAAAAAGTTGAGTTGAGTGAGGAAGAGGAGGATCATGTTGTTCAACCACAGAAGAGTAATTATCCTCCATAGGTTAAAGATCCCGGATGCTTAACATTGTCATGTACTCTGAATGATTTAGATGTGGAAGCCATGATAGACTCGAGATCTAGTATCAATTTAATACCCACGGAAATTTTGAAGGAAATTAGTGGGCTTGTGTTGAAACCATCTGATTTGACCATAGCAATGGCAGACGGTTCTACGAAAGTACCTGTGGGAATGGTAGAAAATGTTGTCGTACGGGCAGATCGGCTTGAGTTCTTAGTAGATTTTATTGTTATCGATGTAAAAACTGAGGAAGAGTACCCCGTGATTTTGGGGCGACCCTTCATGGCAACATCAAAGATTCTTATTAAAGTTCATGAAGGAAGGATAATGATGAGGGACTTAAATTATCTGTTCCTCTATACGGGCCGTGAAAGGGATGAGATTAAAACAGTGAGAAGAGACAGAATTGAAGAGCCAGAGATGAGTGAAGAACAAGAAGGAAGCATCGCAGGTACTGATTATTCTGACAGTTGTTACTTTTTGTAGGTACCTGAAGATAAAGGGAGAAGAACCATTCACCAAAAATCAAAAGAAGATTCACTCCACCTAGGGAGAAAAGTAAGATTTAAGAAGAAAGAATGGTTAGTAAAGGAGCTGAAAGAAAAAGGAATGGTGGAGAGAAGAAGACCATCATCCTTTGTTATTCGCCAAAGACAAAAGCTGCGAAGGTGGGATGATGAAGATTCTAGTGTGAGGAAGAAGAGTTGATTGCTGAGAAGAACTTTTTGTACTTTAAGACAATTTTTATTTTTGTGTGATTTATTTTAATTTTGAACTTGTAAATTTTGGAACAATTTTTGGGAAGCATCTACTGAGGGATGCTAAATTTTGGCATCTACTGAGGGATGCTAAAATTTTGGTATCTAGTGAAGAATACCCCGAAGGTACACCTACTGAAGGGTGTTGGACGGCTAACATTTACTGACAAATGCTAAACAGGTTTGGGTCAGGCTCGCGACGTTAAACAAGCTCTACTAGGAGGCAACCTAGGATTTCTGCGTTACTCTTGCATTTTAAATTTTTGAATTTTAATTTTTAGTGTGTATGCTTGACTTGAACACTTTTTCTGAAGATGTTTGACTGACTACTTTGCATGATGAATCGATTTGATGATGATTTGATGTGAATGATTACTAAGTTGTATGCATGTTAACATCCTGTGAAATAGTTGTGTGGTGAAGTATGATTGTGGTCATAATGCTAAACAGGATGTATGAATGAGTGTGTGTCAGAAAGCATGTTGTGAGAGGTATTGAGCCCTAGAGTTTTTATTGTTGTATGTATTGTTCACTTTGAAGCATAAATTTTATTGCCTTAATCTTGATGATTAATTGATTTTTATGTGAATGTCAAATGATCAAGGCCATGTTTGAAAACCCTTTTCTAGCCAAACTTCCACCCAAAAAGCTTTAAAGATTACACCCTTTTTGGACCTTAGCCTGAAATAGGATGAAACCCTCTGATTTGAAATTAGTTATCTTGAGTTGGGTTGAGAATAATTGTATGGAATGAAAAGGTTCAAGTTTGGGGTTGCATGGGAAAATTGGAAAAGCAAAAGAGAAGCATTGAGCTCAAGTGTTGAAAAGCAAAATACATGAATAGAGAAAAAGAAAAGAAAAGAATAAAAGCATGAAGATGAGCTCAATGAAAAAGAAAAAGGGAAGAAGTTGGGAATGAGTGAAATTGGTAACAAGAGAGAGTTTAAACTTGAACCTTTTCATTGATGAAATAGTTCTTTTGACTCAAGAATTTTGTGATCCAGAAAAACCAATTTTTCTTGATAGCCCAACCTCATTACAAGCCTTGGAAAAGTCCTTTTGATGGCATTTGCATGGAAAGATGTTGATTTTTTGAGATGAATGGCAATTTTATTTCATGTGATTTGTGAACAATAAAGAGTGGAGTGCCACCTTAAACACTTGAGTGATTGAGTGAAACAATTGCTTGGTGACAACTTCTTAAGCTCATGATTGCATTCTTTGTTTAGTGGACTGATCATTCATACTGTGTAGCATCTGTTGAGGAACGCATGAGCTAAACTAAGTTGAGAACAAAGCATGCATCTTAATTTGAGTTCACTGATTATCTGAAATTAAGTGAGTTTTGTCATGCACCTTGGAAATGTTGAATCATTGGATGAAAGGGTAGAAAGTCAAGCTCTGTTTTGTTTTACAGTTTTGTTTTTTTGCTTGAGGACAAGCAAATTTCTAAGTTTGGGGTTGTGATAACAGTTGAAAAACCGTTATTTTCATATGCTAATTTGGACTAAATTACGCCCTTTATTGCTTAGAATGAGCTTGAAACCAAACAAAACTCAATAAATGAGTCAGCCGAGGGTCAAAAGCTGTTTATAGCAATTTTATGCTTGTTTTGCATTGTTTTGCAGCAAAATTGACAGAAGTGAAGATTGGGAATAAAGATGAAGGTCATAGACTCAAGAAAAGAGAGAAAATCAGATAAAAGAAGAGTCTAGGCACCGCCCGGCGGTAAACACCTAGCGCTGGGCGGTCAAACGGGAGGAGAAGACACCAGTTTTGGGCGCCGGGCGATAGACCCTTGCCGCCCGGCGGTTTTGCGGCACGAGGGGAACCGCCGGGCGGTGGTGCGTTTCAAGGTCCACCGCCGGGCGGCTAAGTGTGACGCCGGGCGGTGGTCAGCTGGGCTTGGGCCTATTTTTCTGTTGCGCTTCTCACCTATAAATAGCCCTGTTACGAAATTCAACTCATTCTTTTGACAGAGGAGGGCGGCCAGACCTACTTTACACTCTTTGGAGAGGATCTCTTGGATGCTTAGGCTCCTTTTCGTCTTTTCTAGGGTTTGCTTTCCATATCTTCCATTTTTTTCATCTTGGTTCACCATGACTATGGTGAACTAAACCCTTTTTGTTGTTGGGGGAACAATGTAATCTTTTGATACTCTCGATTATTGAAACTCTTGTTTAAATTATATGTGTCTCATATGTGTTTATTATCAATTGTTGAAGTTTCATACTGCACTTAATGCCTTTATCGTTTAACTCATTCGGTAATTGTTGTTTGACTTTATTGATACGGGGATGTACAGTAATGACATGAGATTTTTCCTTGGTTAAGCAATACCGCCTAGGGATAGGGGAGTAGGACGACCAATTGTATTTGCTTCTGTTTGTAATGCGTTGCTGGTTACTAGGGGAGGCTAGGGATAGCAAGCCGGTAATTAGTAATAGGCCCTTTTCGCCGAGGGATCGGGTTAAGGGGAGGCCAAGAAAGTTTGCATGCAATTAGATAGTAACACCGTTTAAACAAGAGGAGTAAATAAAAGAGAGAGGATTAGATGAAATTGTAAACCCCCAACTACTCCATTCATCCATTGCTCAAATCTCGTCAATTGAATCACGCATTGGATATTTATTTTCTGTCATTGCATCCACCACAAATATTGATTTTTCTCCTCAAGTCTTATTATTTTGATTCACACGACCAATAAGGCCTTTCGAGTCTCATGGGAAGAATGATAATGGGATTTACCATTTTTATTACTTGATACGATTTGGTACACTTGCCAATCCGCTAACACCCTCGACGCCCGAGCGGTGGAACTCCAAAGCCTGGGCGTCTAAATCTGACGCCAGGGCCTTACATGACCCTAAATTCACGTCCGGGCGCCCCCCTGCAACGCTTGAGTGTGATTCCACGTGGATCGGGCGCTGTTTCTGCGTTGTTCTGATTCTTTTTTGGAACGGACCCTGTTTCATCTCTGTTTTGGACCGGATCTCGTTCTGGGATGCCTCTGACACTATTTAAAGGACCCTGGGGCTCTATGTTTTTCATCCCTGACAGAGAAGAGCACAACAATACACTATTTTCCCAATTCTTAGGCTCTCATTCTCTTTCTTTCTTCCATTATTCATAGAGTTCCCCCATGTTTGTGGGGAACTAATTTCTAGTTGTTGTTGGGGGATGATGTAACCTTGTAAACTCTCATGTATTTAGTGAGGGACATTGGCATTAATGCATAAAGAGGAATTCTTATATACATGAGAGGGAAGTTGGTGAAATCTAACCCCAACAACATATTCATCACATATTTATCAATCTGCATTCATCTCTATGCCCTTCTGCCGTTGATCAATTGCATCTTATTTTACTTTATTATTTTTTCCCAAACCCAATGATCTATTTTTATTTTTAAGTTTTACTTAATCTTGTTTTCACAAAACTGTTCAGCGCCGAGAGTCCTCTGCGATACGATACTTTGTCTTACCATTTTATATTACTTGTGCGACTCGATACACTTGTCAATTCAACCCAACAATTGTTGATAGGGGGAGCCATGTAAAGCTGAACCTATATCTCACATATGTGTATTTTGTGATGACAACAGAAATGGAGTGGCTGAAGATGTGCTTGGAACTCAAGCCTACCAGGATGACTCTTCAACTGGTAGATAGATCTCTAAAATATCCTCATGGAGTGGTGATAACGATCTAAAAACCGTTATTTTTATACTTAAATTTGATATCAAAAAACACCCTTTTATGGCTTGGAATGAGCTTAGAATCAAGTAAAACACTTAGTTGAGTCACAAGAGAGTCAAAAGTTTTTTTTACAGATATTATGCTTATTTTTGCATTGTTTTGCAGGGTTTTGATGAGAATTGAAGAGGGAAGTGAAGTAGGGAGGACTTAGACTCAAGAAAGAAGGAGAAAAAGGAAGAAAAGAGGAGTCAATTTCACCGCTCAGCGCCAATTCAAGCGTTGGGCGTCAATTTCGAGGAAGAAATCACTGTTTCTCGCTTGAGCGGCAGCGCTGACCGTCCTGCGACTTGGAGGTCCACCATTGAATGGCAAATATGGGCGCTGAGCGGTCTGCGATTATAGGGGTTATCGCTGAGCGGCCAAATTGAGCATTGAGCGCCTAAATGATGGGCCTGGGCTTAAATTCTGTTATTTTTATGCGCTATAAATAGACCTATTGCGAAACTTAGGTCAATCTTTTGGCAAGCAGAGACGTCCAGAGCAGTTCTACACTCCTTGGAGGCGGTTTCTTGGATGCTTAGGCTCCAATTTATCAAATCTAGGGTTTACTCTTTCATCTTTTTCATTATTTCCATCTAGTTTCACCATGCCTATGGTGAACTAAACCCTTTGTTGTTGGGTAACAATGTAATCTTTTGAAACTCTCTTATATTGAAATTCTTATTTTATTCATATGCTTATATTATCAATTGTTGGGTTTCTTATCTATGATTAATGCTCTTATCATTTAACTCATTCGATATGCAGATATATGCCTTTGTCGATACGGAGACGTACGGGGAAGTCATGAACTGATAGGAATTCCCTTGATTAAGCAATACTGCCTAGAGATAGGGGTAGGATGATCAATTGTATTTTGCTTCGGTAATATATTACATTGCTAATTACTCAGGTAGACTAGAGATAGTAAACTAGTAGTTAGTGATAGGCTCTTTTTGCCAAAAGATCGGGTTTAGATTAGGCTAAGAAAGTTTGCATGACAATTTGATAATAAAGCGAATTAAATAAGAAAAGTAGATATAAGAGGGTGGATAAGGATGAAATTGTAAACCCCAACAACTCCATTCATTCATATATTTTGTTTGCCAACTTATTCACTTGCATTTGCATGTTTATTTTCGTTTTGCATTCACACTACAAAATTATTTCCTTCTCAAGTCTTATAAGATCAATTTACATGAAAGATAAGGCCTAAGAGTCCTTTGGGAGAACGATACTCAGTCTTACCGTTTATATTACTTGATAACGATTTGGTACACTTGTCAAAGGCTTAACATGTTTTTGGCGCAGTTGTCGGGGACTCGTGGTTTAACTTTTCAAGTGGTATAAATTGATTAAATTTGACTTGTTTGTATTTTAGTTTTTGTTTGTTTGTTTTTAGTTTTTTTTTTTATATATAAAAAGTGCTTCTAGGGATTTTGTTTCTTGTGTATGCAGGAAACCATTCACACTAGGAGCAAGAAAATTCAACAACCTCTTCGTGAAGGATGGATAGACAGGAGGGGAAGGAAAGTCAGACGTTCATCCAAAGACTTATTTCCTTTTCCTGAGAGATTGTTACAAATCTCACCAGAGCAAAGACTAGAAGAGATGGCTGCTAAGCAACCTCTTCCCAGACACACACTTGCTGATGCATCAAATGTTGTGGGCCCGTTTAACTTCAACAATATAGCCATGCCGAGGGATAACACAACTAATATGGTGATGAACCCTGTGTTAATTCATCTAGTACAATGCAATAAATTTCATGGTTTGTCAAATGAGAATCCGTATGATCATTTGACAACATTCAGTGAAATTTGCAATAGTATAAAGATGACTAGAGTATCTGATGAACGAGTAAAACTTAGCTTGTTTCCATTCTCACTGGGAGGCAATGCTAAGACATGGCTAAACTCTTTTCCAAAAGGAACTTTGACTACGTGGGTGACTGTGGCATCCAAATTTGTGAACAAGTATTTTCCACAGTTGAAAGTCACCCAAGGAAGGTTGGAGATCTCTTCGTTTAAACAGGGCATGAAGGAAACTCTCGGACAAGCATGTGATAGGTTTAAAGGCTTGCTAAGAAAGATGCTAGTCCATGGGTTTGATAAGACACCTCAAGTTCTTGCATTCCTTGGAGGCCTGAATATGCAGTCAAAGATGATGTTGAATGCTTCAACTGGAGGCGACATAAGAAGAAAGACTGAGGATGAGGCCTATGATCTGATTGAGAGTATGGTGGCAGATAATGAGGAAACACATAGTGAAAGTGGTGATTTTATTCAGGAAGCTTCATTGTTACAAAATCATAGTTTAATGATGGAGCAGAACAAGATAATTGCTCAGTAGTTGGAGATAATTATGCAAAAGTTATCTGCTTTACGACAGGAAATTATAGAAGCTTTAAGAATCTCAAAGCAGCCTCAATTCATGCTAGTACAGAGGAGTGTAGAGTCTGAAGATATTTTTCAACGAGTTGTGAATAGTAATGTATTGTATGTTAATCGTGTGGAGAAAAGTGATGTGAGAGAAGCATGTGAGATTGTTACCATAAGTGGGAAAGTATTAGAGGAGAGAAAATTTGAGAAAAGAGAGAAAGAAAAACAGAGTGTTGAAAAATAGAGTGATCGGAGGGAGGAGTGTGAGAGAGAGAAAAATATGATGAATAAAAACGTGAGAGTTGAGGGCAAAATTCAGGAAGAAGAGGTTGTAAAATTGAAAGAGAGGGAGTATGAAAAACACTTGCCTTATCCAAAGACATATTCTAGGAGGGAGAATGAAAAACCCTTGCCTTATCCGAAGACATATGTAAAGGTAGTGGTTTTAATCGATTTAACAACTAATGTAATCGATTCAAACTAGCTTTTTTGCCATAGTTCAAAAACATAAGTTGTCTGATGAACTTAATTGATTATAACAATACTATAATCGATTATGTCATGCATATTTGCTTTTGTGCTTGTGGTTTTCATCATATAGAAACATACAGTGTGCATACATAGATATAATCACATCAGAATCAAAGTAGTATGCAGAAACAACAATATGTCCAACATATGCATTTATCACAATATGCATACACATTTCCACATATGTATTTCATCACACAAACACATTTTTATTGGGACATGGCAACATCCATGTGTTGTTACTATCATTGTGTTGTCATCATAAAAAATAAACACAACAGGGATTGGGTTCAACTCTCACATTGCTCCCCCTATCAACAAAGATAATCTAAGAACCTTTTATTTTGAAGTTTAACAAAATCATCTATTAAAATAATGTTTAGCATAAAAACTATCTAGGATAACTCGCTAAATGCTATGTAACTAAACATTATCCTAAACAATATAGAGAACAAACTATCCTAAACGCTATAGTAAACGGAGGAGTATCCTAAACACTATAAGTAAACAATCTAATTCATTAAACTGATGTACGAATAATCCTTTTTGTCTGTTATGTAGTCTCTCTTTATTTATGCAGATCCTACGAAGGAAAAGTGATTTATTCAAAAGGCCTATGTTGATTCCGAACGGCGTTAAGAATTACAAAGACATTCTAGGAATGTTTGTTCGTTACTTTCTATCTGACCAATTTCTACAACAACACAATTTTCTTTCAAAAAGCACAGCAGCATCTGACATCGTACAAAAGGCTACAACAACTCTATCAAAAGTCAATGCTCTAGTGTAACAGATACTTTTCGAGGTTCTCTATAAAATTGAACACTACATGAAGAAGAGAAGAGAAACAATCAAATCATTAAGAAGAGAAGAAGAATGATTAAATTGCACATACTCTTATGTTACTACTATTTCGCTTTAGTTCACTGTCTAGCTTTGAGAATATTTCTTTGTAACAATATTTTAGTTCTATATTGTTTTGATCATATCCTTTCTAAAAGAGATATTCATTTATACTTGTTTTAAAAACATTCATTTGTTTTTGAATAATCAAGAGTAATTCAAAACACTCTGTTTGTTTAACTTAGGGAGAGTTAAATGATTTTATCCATTTGGAATGTTGTAAACCAGAATTGGCTCATTTTTAACCAGTTGAAATGGTTCTTTAAAAGTGTTTAAAGGAGAACTAGACGTAACTCAGATTAGATGAACCAATATAAAATACGCTTTCATCTTTGTCTCTTTTGTACTATGTTTATAAACTGTTTTGAAAATCTTCAAATATTCAACCTTGTCTCTAGACCTTTAAATCCTACAAACAACATTTATCAGTACATGTTAAAAATTTTCAAATTCTCTTTCTTAAGTTTATCTCATATTTCAATAGTCCACACAAATACAAACAAATATAAATATATATATATATATATATATATATATATATATATATATATATATTATATTATATTATATTATATTATATTATATTATATTATATTATATTATATTATATTATATTATATTATATTATATTATATTATATTATATTATATTATATTATATTATATTATATTATATTATATTATATTGTTAACGAGTTGTATGGTTCCATATTTTCAAAAGTAGTTATATTTTAAATAAGTTTATCATGTTATTATAAAGTAATGAGCTATAAATGTGAGAATTTTTATTTTTCAGTTTTTTTTTTCTAAGGATCGTTACTTCCTAATAATGATGATGGATTTATTCAAAATATAACTACTACTCAAAACTGGAATCACTTCTAACAATGCATATATTGTACAGTATGATATTAGAGCCGAGCGGTTATGATATATCTTATTAAAGATATAAAATAATCAAAGGATAATCAAGAATATTTATTTAAAGATATTTAGCAACTAACAAGATTTCAGGTAAGTCTGTTTATATTATATTCTATTTGGTTTAGATTTTATTGAGCTTATATTAGTTTAAGGTCCATAAGACAAATTATAAATAGAGATTCAGGACCACAAGCTAGGTACCTTCAAATGACTCTCCAATCACATTCAGAAATATTCTACAATGATCATAAAATAACTAAATACTCAATTGTGAACCGAGGTTCATCAAACTGCTCCTAACTTGAGCGTCGGAGTGCCTTTTGCAGGTTACTCCCCCCCTCCTGGTCAAGAAGTCTATCGAACGACCCAGACGTTCGCAAGCAAGGAGGACATGTCAAAAAAGGTTAGTGTCTCGGTCCCTTAAAATACCTACCGAAACATTTTGGCGTCCACCGTGGGGCCAAGCAGCAAACTCAAATGGTGACCACAAGGAGCATGGAGGAACAACAAAGCACCAGAAAGATTATCAGAAACCACAAGAAACAAAGACGAGTGTTCGGTCTCGACATCACTATTCAGATCATCACCGGAAACTTTCAACAAAGTGAAAACTACACTACGTGAATAATCATCTCTACATGAGGCATCATCAACAAGGTTTGAATTCAAAAATAGATCACAAGGCTATAAAGCAGTTACTTTTGGATGGCAAATATATTATATACATGTATAATAAATATATATTTAGTAATTTAAAAAAAAAAAAGGCAATCCTAGTGCTAAATTTCGGATGGCACTAACTTTGATGTTTTCAATATGTTTTTCAAGTACAACATGGATGTGATGACAGATATGGATCCGCAAGACTTTAGACAAAGCAATAGGATCATAAAATCAAAGAAAGTTTCTCAAAACATCACTCAAACCCATAACACAAGATCGAAAACTCTACACATATTCAAACAAAAAAATGGAAATCTTAAGAACACAACATAGATTGATTCAAGAAGAAAAAATAATTTGAATCAAAATTTATAAAATACAACACATAATAATGGATCAAACAACATATTAGACATTGTGGAAAATATGAGACAATAAGGAAATGATAATAACAAAATGGGTAAGAACTTAAACACTTATCTCTTGTAGATTTCCAAGATAGTGACCAAAGCACTTATTCCAAATTATGGAGATTGCTTTGAGGAGGCTCCTTAAAGAAATGATGATATCCATAATGGGTTAATGAAGCTTCTTCAAGGGGTGGACTTCATGAGAGAAGATGGATGTAGCAGAAACATTGAGATGAAGAGATATTGATGTTGGTGGCTTGGGGTTTTAGATAAATGTCCCTCTAAGAATGTGAGGCTAACCTTGAGGGAGAAGACATGAAGATGTATAGGAGAAGAAAATTCATAGGTGAGAACTCAAGAAGAGAAGTCTTGCAATTTTGGCAAAAATAACTTTACATTCAATCAAGCTTTAAGGAAAGTATAAAGGTTGCCTCTCCTTTTATAGGTGAAGGAGTAGGGTAGGATAAATTGCACTTAAAAAGAACTATAAGATTCCTATGGCAAGGGGGAAGGAATGAGAGCCTCCCCCTTAACTACCATCCACATTCATTGTAGGGGAGCCTCCCTTGATGTTGACATCTTCTAGGCTCTTATGAACTATTCCAAGACTTATTTTAGTCCAAAAATCCCCTACAATGTGTCTGATGATGCACTAGCTCTCTTTTAAGGCTATCAAGCCATTAAAATGAAGCTAAACAAAGTGCCTTGGTCAAATATAAGGCCTGAAAAAAACTATTTACAATTTTACGAAAGATATTAAAGATAACAGAAGAAGACTAGTAGATGATCCTCCTCAAAAGTAATGTTCTTGAAGCTCCTTCTTCTTCTACTTCTATCCTTTTGACCATGCTTATTATAAGTGGTCCAAGATGTCCTTTATGTCAGAGTGGTGCAGCGGAATGCTTAAGGTGAACGATAAAGCAAGAGGGCGGTGAATTGGTTTTTTAATGGAAATCGTGCCTTTAAATATTTTCTCTTTGAATTTAATTTCCTTAAGGATAAATTAACACACATATGTTAGTAAGGAAGCGAGAAAATTGCACATGTGATTTTATACTAGTTTAGATCACAAGGATCTCACGTCCAGTGATTAATCTCAAAAGAGAATTAACAATCCACTATCACAAACCAACAAACTGTTACAATCACAAAGAAAATAAACAAGTTTAAGGTTAGAACACTTCTCTTGTTACCCCAAGATATGAAACTCACTTCCCATAAAAGCCACAAGTGATGAACACCTGCTTTGAATCTTCGCAAAGGATGATAGGCTTTAACTCAACAACAAAAACAACACTCAAAGCCAAAGCACAAGGGTTACACAAACCCTAGAATACACTTATCAAAGCACACAACTAAATATATAGGACTTTCGAAAATGAAGTATTTTGTATGTTAGAATGAGAGTCCCAATCCAATTTATAGAGATCTCACTCAAAGATACATCCAAAAGCTCATTGTTAGCTATTTAACGCATGATAATCGATTATCTAAATGAGCTAACCGATTATGCATTTAATGTCTTGTGTGTGCTATAAAGCGAGGCAGACATGTCTTGGGTTCAACTCCTAGTGGGGGGGAATTTTCCTTGCTTGGCCATTTCTTTTGCAAATTTTTTTAGTGGGGCCAACTTAGTGGGATAAAAGAGAAAAAAGAATTGTCAAATGGAAATTGGCATTAATTAAAGATAGAGAAATTGGAGAATTCAAAGGCAGAGAAGCACATAAATTTACTTTTGCATTCAAAAAGGAGTGAATATGAAAGAGAAAAAGGAGATTTATTTATTTTGGATTAATAATGCATATTATGAGTGTTAAAGACAAAATCGTCTATGCACCAAAAAGCTCACATGTTTTGAAGTTTAATCAAATAACATTAAAATGAGATAATAATAAAAACAATAACTTAGGGTGAAAACACAAGAATTAAAGCCTGAACCTAAAAGATACACAACCTAAAACTAGAATCCTTAAACATAGAAAAACTTAGGTAAAAACTTAGGTCCTAGGAAATTCAAAAACATCTAGGTTAAAACACCCAAACGCATGGCTAAACGCTATTGTAACCAAAGCATCTATGAGAGATTGAGTTAAACTCTCAATGCTTATAATACTTGGAATACGTTTTCAGCTTCTCTCAAAAATAAGAAAGGTCAAGAAAATGTCTCTAAAAACATATTAAAAGACTTAATTATTAAAATATGATAGAAAGCTTAAGCAAGCAAAACATTATCTGTCTAAAAAGAGATAAAAGCTAAAGTGTTTACTTGACTTGACGATGCCATGAGCTTAACATGTACCTCATCTTATGATGAAGTCTATATCTACGCTTGATATCCTTAGAGAAAGGAACATAATTATAAAATGGTACTTAACGGAAGAAAATAAAAAAACACTTTGTTGCTTTGAGCAAGCATTAAATGAAATGCTCAACGTTGAAAAACAACAAAAGTGATAAGAAAAGACGCATTTGTTGCATGCACAGTTTACTATAATATTGCAGATAAGCTATTTTGCACGTGTCCACAGTTTACTGTAATATAAAAAAGTGGATGTTAAAGATAAAAGGGATGTTCACAGAATGTTCCTGACTTGAAAAAGCATGTCTTCTCTGATAAGTTGACATACCAACCACTGTTGTGCAAAAAAAAAAGAAAAGAGAAAGCATGAGTATCGAGCCAGAGAAGAGTCCAATGCATAAAGATTCATCTGTTTCTATGTTTTTCTGGTTTTGTTCGTGAATTTTTGATTGATGAATAGGCTAATGGACATTTGATTGGATAAATTAGTGGAAAGAGTCATTTTCAGGTTCTGAAATATGAACCAGAATACCCTGGATTGGGATTCACATTATCGGGATGTCTTCCTGAGAACTCTATGCACTATTTCATTCAATTCAATGTGTATTTCACCTAGGAAATCAATTCTGTCTTTGAGATTGTTCTTCATTTTTGTTTGAGCATTTTATTTGCAACCTGTAGGTCTAGTTACTTACTTTTTATTTTTGAAAATGCTACTCTTTCTCATAGATTAGAAATTCTTTTGTATGTTAATTTCATTTTCTTAGGTTACTGTGAATTAAAAATTAATATAGTTTGTTTCGGTTGTGGATAAATAGTAATAGGTCCAGTGTAATGAATTAGAGTTAGATTTCTTTTAAACAGTGTATATATTTTCAATTCTTTTATTTTAGAATCTTTTATTTTTATTTCCCCACCTTGCATTAGTTAGTAGTTAGTAAATAGCAGAATAAAATAACAAGATCTAACCAAACACTTTAAACTTAATAAGCGAGTCCTTGGATTAATCCTTGGTTGACCAGTATACTTCATTAGTGGGGAAACTGAGTTTGTTGGCTTTGATGCGACTAAAAGCGAGTTTAACAAATGACGTCGTTGCCGGGGACTCGGCGAATTAAGTTTTAGAGTGTTGGGTTAGTCTTATATACGTTTGTTTTCTTGATTCTATTTTTGTTTCGTGTGCATACTTGTTTCTTTTTAGTTTAAAATCTGTTTCTTCTTTTTGCATTTTTTTTATATTAGGATCTGTTCTGCAGAGTAGAAATTGTGAATGTAGCTTGTATAGTTTTTCTTTTCTTTCATAGATCTTAGCTTGAGTTTTGTGTTATTTGTTTTAGTGGTCAGATTGGTTTCCTTCTAGTGTGCATTTGCTAAGCATGGATCATTCCTCTGCATATGGTAATCACTTTTTCCCTTATAATGCTCAACCACCACAATTTAACCTATTATGTGAGCCTTTTAGTGAGCATTCTTTGCAGCAACCACCACACTGTTTTCAACCTTATTGTGAGCAGCCAACCTGGCATGTGCAACAAGGGTTATCTCACTGGAATCAATATGACGCACCAGAGCAGAAGGAATTCCAAACAGTGCAGCCGTGGCAGCCAACATTCTGTAATCAGTGGCAGCAAGGGAATCCAGCATCTGATCTTCAAGGACTGACCACTCAAGTGGCTCAGTTAGTAGCTGTTGTCAACAAGCTGACAAGGAGAGCTGAAGAGGAGAAAGGAGCTACAGTTACTGAAGCACCACTGACGGTAGCTGCTGCCACAAAATTTCAAGAGATTGAGTGTCCTATCACCTCCGTATACTCTAATCCTTCTTTCACTGACTCATATTATGCTTTAAATTCTGTTAACTCCAATTCTCTAATGAGTGATGATTGTATGAGTGCATTTGTTGATAGTTCTGAATGTGTATGTGAATCTTATGACCATAATTACACTGATGTTGATTTTGAAAAGCTAGTTGCTGGTTTTAGGGAGTTGACTGTGATTCATGGTTGTAATAGTTTTGTTGTTGTCCCTATATCTGATCTAACCAGTGCTAGTGTTCAATTGAGTGAAAAAGTGGATTATGATGATGATAAGAGTATTGAACCTCAATCTGAAATTTGTTGTACTGCTGATTTGAATTCTGATTTAAAAATTGAACCTATTGAAGTACAAACTGATTTCAGAAAGTCTAAAGAGTATTTTAAAAAAATGAGGGAAGCTGCCAATCATGTTTTGGTGCTTCAGTACTATGAAATGGATTTTGATGCTGATGTATGTGAGCCTGGAATTGATTTCACTGTGTTTGATCATGTGCATGATGTGCCTGTAGAAGTTGTTGATTTTAATCCTTGCTTTGATCATTCTCATATCACAAATGTAGCATTTTCCCTTGATATAGTTCATATACATGCATCTAGTGCTCTTGATGATTACACAGATTTAAATGCACTTCTTGGTGATGAATCGGATTCTTATGATGATAAATATGCAGTTTTTGATGATGTGAAAGTTGATATGGCTGATTTTAAAAATGCTTGTACTGGCTTAGGATTAGAACTTAAACTTGAGTTTGTTGAGTTCTTAAATTCTGTGAAACTAAGCAATGAGAAACTCAATGGTTGTACATGCCTTGAGGGTGGTTGTGAAATTTGTGAAGAAATAAATGCTGCCATATGCTCTGCTTCTAACAGTTTTGCAAATGTCAAAGAAGAGTTCATTATGTGGAAGCTGGAGGGAATTGACCTTAATGAGGCAGCTGGTGAACCAGTAATGCAGGTTTATTCTGAGCCTAGTATTTCCACAGAGTTCTCTGAGGTTCAAACATGTTTTAATGTTTTTGATCTGCTGAAAATTGAATCCATTGAACCCATCATTGATACTGTTGTTGCTATCCTTGTGCATCCTCATCATCTTGATTTAACATGTTCTATAGAATATTTTGACATCCCTGCTATTGTTCACAATTTATGCCTTGATCTTGACTGTATTTTTCATGAGAATTTGGATGATACAGTTGTTGAATCTGTTGAGATTGGAGAGGTTGTTTTTGAGGAACCAGTCCAGGTTGAATCTAATCTCGAATTGACCACTGAGTCATTTGAAATTCTCACTGCTATCAATACCTTGCATGAATTCCCTATAGTGTCTGATATCTCTTATAATTTTGAAACGCTTGACGAGATTTCTATTGTGCACCCTATAAAGACACCTGCTGATGGGTGTTCTGACTTAAAGGCAGTGTTTTCTGATTACATGATTAATGATCTACTGAGTGATGATGATATAACTGCCCATGCTTTTATGGATACACATGCTGACTTCGAATTAGATGTTGGTGCAGTAGAGTTCAGTGAGAAGGAAGCTGCAGGTACTGAGGCAAATTTGGTGGAGGCAGGGAATGGTCTCAATGAGACTCAAAGACCCTGGAACGTACAGAATCAGGAGAGATTGCTTGAGGAGTCCTGGCTGCTGCAGCAAGGTGCTTGGAAAATACAGAACCAACAACTAGCACTTGATGGAGAGCTGACGTTGCTGCAGTGGAAAGCTGAGAAGAATGCAACCATGGAGATAATGCGCACCTGGGCAGAGCTTGGAAAAACATCAATAAGATCATTCTTTCCCTTTCTATTATTTTGTAGTAATAGGTTCTTGTTAATAGCATGGATAATAATAGATGGTATAGTAAATAATAGGATACAAAATATGTTGTTCTACATAAAAATTAAGAAAATTAATTTTGATCTTTGGCCAATTTGAGGTTTTCTTTTTCTTGTAGCTTTGTAGTTTAGTTTGTTTTTCTATTTTTATTCATGTATATTCTTGTGTTCTTTTATGTTCAATTTTTCAGTTTTTGTTCTGTTCATATTTGTGTTCCATTTTTGTATAATTCTGATATGTTTGAGCTGTAAATACTTGTTGTTGTCTGGACTGTTTAGGAGCCTTACCCACTCACACATTGAGGGCAATGTGCCTCTTAAGTGTCGGGGTGGGAAGGTATAGGTTTAAATTTTTTGTTTTGATGTAAATATCTCTGTTTAGCATTAGTTTAGTAATAAAATAGGAGTAATTTTTTTTCTGAATTGATTGTAGTTTTGTTTAAGTTTCTAAATACTTGCTTCTGGTTTGTAAATACTTAGTTGTTTGATGCTTGTATAATCTGTTTTCGGTTGTAGACTAGAGTTTGTTTGTTTTTAGAATTCATAGTTGTTTGTAAAAATTTTATTCTATTACTGATTCTGTTTTAGCTTCTTTAAGTTCTGTTTCACGTATCAGTAGTCTTATTTTAGCTTTCTTAATTCTTGTTTAAATATTAGTAATTGCCTTAGTTATCAAGTTCTGTTTTAGCCTTTGTACATATGAATTTGCTTTAGATTCTTTTCCTTTCATTTTTTTTTCTCTTTTAGAACTTCTTTTAGGATTCCTTTCTTTTCCTATTTCCTAATTTCTTTTCCTTCTTTTAGTTTCTTGCTATGTTGCAGCTTTCTTAGTAGTTTTTCTTTTAGTCTCTTTTCATTTTCTAGGTTCTGTTTCAGTTTGTAAATAAAATTTTTTTAAGATTTGCTAGTTTTAAAAATTCTTTTCATTGTTATGTTTTGTTTTAGTCTTTAGTTAGCTTCCCCTATTAGGTTCTCTTCATCTTAAATACTGTTTTAAATTTCCTTTCCTTTCTTTCATTTCCTTTCCTTTCTTTCATCTCTGTTTTGATAGGTATAGGTTTTGTTTAGGTCTTTTATTAGAAATTGTGTAGATTCTTGGTTTTAGGATTTGTATAGGTTCCTTTCTCTTCTCGTTTGCTATTACCTTTATAGATTTGTAATTAGGATTTGTTAACTTCACACCATTCTGTTTTAGGTATTTGTTGCTTATCTGTTTAGATTCTTTCCTTTTTCAATCTTTTATTGTTTTCCATTCGTAGAGCTCTGATATAGGTTCCTCTTACTTTAGGATTCATTTTAATATGTTTTGTTCTTTTTCATAGTTCTTGTTGTGATTCTCTAGATTTGTTTAGGTTATTATTTCCTGTTTTCTTTTGTAGATCTGTCTTAGTTTGAACATAGTTAGCTTAACTTTGGTTTAGGTTATTTTCTTTTTCTTTTGTTGTTTTAATTTGTAGAGTTTTAGTTTAGGTTCTTTTAGGTTACATACTGTTCTGTTTCAGTCTGTGCATATGGTAAATAGTTTTAGGTCATACTGTTAGATAGTTCTAGGTTCATTTCAGGTTTTGTTTCATGCTCTTATTCATTCCTTGTTGATTTTATTCATTTCACTGTTTCATTTCTTTTGATTAGAATTGTTAATTATGTTCTTTGCTTTAGATTTAAGTAGCTGTAATCCTAGCATAATTTTTGCATCTGAATTCAATCTATGGAAGCAATTTTTGTATAAAAGAGAGTAGCAAGTCAGTGTTAGCAATTTTTGAACCTTGAGAGATTTTGGGCCAGTTTTTGTCTTTCTTGAGTGTTTCATGCATGTTTTGCTTTTGACTCTGATTTTGCATTGATTCTGTGATAAGCTTGCTCTTGGTAGACTTTAGATGTGATTTAAGCATTCTTTTTCTCTCCATCCATAGCCAAAATTATTTTATTCATTACAGTTTTATCCATTCCACCTTATTTTTGAGTCATAGCCTATTTTTTTGTTTCCATTCATTACAAACCATTTTCCCATCAATTACTCAACCCATAGAAACCTGTGAGAGGACGTGAGGATCTGATCTAGAACTTGGTGAGTACAATAGAAAAGAAAGGCCATGAGTGAAAAAGAAAAAGAAAAATAGTTGAACAAATCTGGTTGTGTGAAAAAAAGAAAAGAGCAGGTCTGGAAAAAGAGCTAAAATGCAAAAGAATTGAAAATGAGACCTGAACAAGTTGAAAACCAGAGAGAAAAAAAGAAAAGAAATTGAATTGGCCAAAATTAAATGCACAATGCACTGAGTTCTAGGTTCCTTACTTCTCTTCCAGTTTCTATTTCCATTTAGCCTTGCGTTTTGTGACCCTTTATACCATCTCATTACAAGCCATTAAGACCTATTGATCTAGATGAAGCCAAGAGCTGAGCATGGTCATTTAGAGTCTTTTCAAAATTAAGAGTTGAGGTTAGCATGTGATGCTTGAGTGAAAACAGGACACCTCTAAACAGCTGAGTGAATCTGAGTGCAAATACTTGTTCTTGTGAGGCTGAAATTGACTTATACTTATCTGATTGTGTTCATTGTTGAAATTGGTTGAATTTGGTTGTATCTAACTTGCTAGATTAATGATACTGAGGTTTAAAGTTGAGAATCATGATTGTGCAGATCTGTTTGATGAAATCATTGTGAAATAATTAAATTGGCAGGATTGAATGAAGTTATGAATTGTTCCTCTGTATTTTAGTTTTTGTTTTGAGTCTTTTTCTTTTACAGTTTGAGTCTTTGCTTTTGCATTTTCTTTTTAGTTTCTCCATGCCCAGGAGGGCTGTTCTTTAAGTGTGGGGGTGTGATAACACTCTATATTTGCATGTTTTTCTAGGTTAAAAATCTTTTCTTAGGGTCCTTTTCTTTTAGGTTTTTTCTTAAATTCTTTAGTTTTATAAAATTGTAGTTAAAATTAGATTTTTAGGAGTATTTTTTAGTAATTGTTAATAAATAGGAAATTAGTATTCTTAGGAAAATCTTTTAATAAAAATTTCTTTCTATATTTTTGCTTGCTTAGATTTTTTTTTATTACTTAAATATCCTATTTTTGGTTGTTTAGAATTTTAGTCTTAATTGATTTTTTTTTCTTCTATTTGCAGAAAGTGAACTGGGCCGAGAGCAAAACGTTGCTGGTTGGGAAGCACTTGGGTTGTTGGTAAATGGCTAAATTAAGTGGGCCGGTGGGTGATTCTAATTTTGGTCTGTGAAGCTACTACTTGGCTGATTTCTCAATGCGCTGCTACAATTGGAGACTTGGGCTGAGTGGATTGGCGTTGTTGCAGTGGGCTTTGCCCTTTAGTGGAACGACAGCGTTTTGGTATTGCAGCTGCCTTAGGGGGTCTTGACTTTGGCAATTCATTTGGCAGAGAAGAGATACTCTCGAACATTTGAGAAGAGCACCCCTCGGGCTAGGGCTTGTGTGAAGTAAAGGGAGAAGGTGATCAAAGTTGCACACACCCTTGAGCAGAGCTGCCAGAAAGATGACGTGGAGTAATCGGAGGGCTAGTGATCAATGTGGACAAAGAAGGTTAGTCGTCCGATTGACGTGAAGAAAGCGTCAAGAGCAAGCTTCCTTTTTCCCCCTTTCATTTTTTTTCTTTCGTTTTCCTCAGACCCTATAAAAAGGGGTTTCTGCTGTAAATAGACTCGTAGACACTTTCAGACTCTCTGCATTTTTACATTCTTTAGATTAGGGTTTTTACTCTTTCGTAGAAGTAGAGTTCTTGGCTGCTGGATTTCGCCGATAAGCTTACGAAAGTGACAGACCGCGAATTCGGTACTGTGTAATTTTCTTTTCATGTTAATAAAGTTTGATTCGGTGTTCGTGTTCGTATGTATGTTTGTTTTGATTCTGTTCTTTGTTTTAATTTTTTTGCTTGTTATGTTTCAAGAAACGAATTGGACTATGATTCTTTGCATTCTATGATTTGTTTCGGAATCAAATGACTCTGTATTGAGCAATTCCTTACCCAGATGTCTTCTCAAGCCAAAGAAGAGCCCAATGCATAAAGATTCATCTGTTTCTATGTTTTTCTGGTTTTGTTGTGAGTTTTTGGGTTTTTGATTGATGAATAGGCTAATGGACATTTGATTGGATAAATCAGTGAAAAGAGTCATTTTAAGGTTCTGAAATATGAACCAGAATACCCTCGATTGGAATTCACATTATCGGGATGTCTTCCTAAGAACACTATGCACTATTTCATTCAATTCAATGTGTATTTCACCTAGGAAATCAATTCTGTCTTTAAGATTGTTTTCATTTTTGTTTGAGCATTTTATTTGCAACCTGTAGGTGTAGTTACTTGCTTTCTATTTTTGAAATTGCTACTCTTTCTCACAGATTAGAAATTCTTTTGTATATTAATTTCATTTTCTTAGGTTATTGTGAATTAAAAATTAATATAGTTTGTTTTGGTTATGTGTAAATAGTAATAGATCCAGTTTAATGAATTAGAGTTAGATTTCCTTTAAACAGTTTACATATTTTCAATTCTTTTATTTTCGAATATTTCATTTTTATTTCCCCACCTTGCATTAGTTAGTAGTTAGTAAATAGCAGAATAAAATAACAAGATCTAACCAAACACTTTAAACTTAACAAGCGAAGCCTTGGATTGATCCTTGGTTGACCACTATACTTCATTAGTGGGGAAACTGAGTTTGTTGGCTTTGATGCGACTAAAAGCGAGTTTAACAACGCAGTTCGTGTGCTTCCAGCGAGTTCTGCAGTGCTTCTATCTTCATTTTCTCCACATCCTTGCTTTCTTCAATTGCTAGCACGATATGGTCAAATTACGGAGTCAATGTTCTTATCTTTCACTACTTTGTCGCACGCCCTTACGGATAAATTTCACATCTTCAATTCTTTAACACTTTCAACAGCACTCATTAAAAGAACATGGTCCGAGTCTGAATCTTCTGTGTCCTGTGCAAGATTGGCTTCGTCCTCTTTATTTTTCTTCACGGTTTCGTTGTGCCAGCATTCGGATGAGTAGTGCCCATACTTACTACACGTATAACACTGAATATTTCTCTTGTCAACGTTCTTTCTGCCTCTTCCTCTCGTTGATTTTCCGCCTCTTTTGCTTTCGATACATTCTTCTCCAACGTTTTGATATGAGGTGCCCATGTTTCTTCCTCTAGACCTGCCTCCTCGAGATTTGCCTCTGCCTCTTCCAGCACCGCTCGTCCCATGGGTTTAAAATTGCTCCTCACTTGTACTGCCTTATTAGGATCAAGACCAACTTCCTTCTCTGGCTTCTTTCTTTCAAGAAGACGTTGTTCGTGTGCTTCTAGCGAGTTCTGCAGTTCTTCAATCTTCATTTTCTCCACATCCTTGCTTTCTTCAATTGCTACCACGATATGGTCGAATTGCGGAGTCAGTGTTCTTAAGATTTTCTCCACGATCTTCTTATCTTTCACTACTTTGTCGCACGCCCTCATGGTGTTTACTACCATTTGGATTCTTCCAATATAGTTAACAACATATTCATGTTCTTCCATGCCTAAGAGTTCATATTGACGTTTAAGCGACTGTAGCTTAATTTTCTTGACCTTACCTATATTGCCATAACCTTCTTGAAGAATGTCCCAGATTTCCTTCGCCATGCCTGCCTTTGACACTTTCTGGAAAATGGTGGCTGACACACATTGATGCAACAACATCCTAGCTTTGCAGTCTAATCTTTTGCTTTCTTTGTATTGTTTCTTTACCTCCTCAGAATCTCCTTTCGATGGTTCTTTGAACCCCTTCTTGACTACCTCGTCCACCTCTTGAAAGCCGAGAATAACGTCCATCTTGACGCACCAATCGTCGAATCCCTATCTATCAAACACAGGGAGATTGTTGTGTATAACGCCGACCATTTTGTTCAACGATTCGAGCTGACCCAAAACTAGGTTCCTAATCTTGCTCTTATACCACTATTAGAGTGAAGAGGGAGTGACAGAGAAAGGTTAAGACAGAGGAGAATTAATAACGTATGAAACATTATATTAGTTAAAAATAATAACGTATGAAAACATTATATAATTAATTATTATATTATAAAATCTTTGAAATATTAGGTAATTAATTACTATATTATAATATCATGAAGATTTTTGATAATGGATTAGAATATATGTGATAATAATTTATTATACTATTAAATATCTCAAAAATATTTTCGTAAGTCTAACAATTGGTTTTGAATTTTAGATTGCAAATAAAGACCTAACTGATCAAAATTATTTGTTTTATTTATATAGCATTATATGTTTAAAGTTAATTAACAACTGATAAATATATTTGACTTGGTTTTTTTGAATTTTATATATCATATATGTTTTTGAAATATCAATTTTATAATGATTCGAGCGACTGTTTAATTAAAAAATGATCTAAACTGAGTCGTTAAGAACCTTATTCCTAAATGTTACAAGGTGTTTTTTTATCAACCCTGGTAGGAACAAGTAGTATATAAAGGGATTAGAAGAGAGAGAAAAAAAAAACGAAAAATATATTAATGGAGTAATTTTTCAGAAAAAAATAAATAAATTGACTAAACAAATAAATTTAAGAAATAAGGAGGAAATGCGAACTTTTTACTCAAATGGGTCATAAAACATAATTGTTATTGATTAACGTCTAAAACCATCTTTAACTGGGTACATATTAGCAGTTAATTTTACACCAAATTTGGTTTTCCTTTACAATTATAGGTGCAAACACATGCATAACCATTATTCCCACTGTTGAGATTGCAATTTCCAGTCGCTTGTAAGTTTGGATACCTGCTCAAACAATCCGATTGACATTTATTGATGGTGCAGTTTGTGGAGTATATCTCTTTTTGACATCTTTTTGCTGCTGCTGCGTCTGTTCTTGAGATAACTAAAAAATGAAAAATAGAATTCGAACAAATCATTGATCAATAAACAATTTAACATTGAAGAATGTTATCAGAATATTTTAAATTGGAAAATTATCTAACCTGAAATGATAAGGATAAATACTAGTATTTGTGAAAAGAAAAACTTAGTCATTTCTAACAACTGGGTATATCGAAAGCAATAAACTTTACTCTCAATGTCTTTCTGTGTAATGTATATATGTTCGATACACATAAAAACTTTCCTTTAAATAGAGTGAAACATCTCTTTTAAATCCTTATTTACTTGCATGTTTATTATACAAAGTTATATATTTATTATGTTTAATTAAGATTTAATTAATAGCTTTAATGATGCTTTAATTAACATTTAAGTCTCTCATAAATGTGCATATTTTTATTAAATGTTTTATTGGGTTTTATTGGTTAATATTTTGTCCCATTACTTTCTTGTCTTCATGTATTAAGAAATATGAGGTTTAGTAATGAATAAATTGTTATTAAGTCATATATTTATTAAGTTTAATTATGATTTAATTGTTATGTTTAATTAAGATTTAATTATAAAGATTAATTAAGATTTCATTATTAAATTTCTTATCTTCGTCTATTAAGAAATATGAGATTTAATAACTAAGAAAACCATTTTACACAATTCATGTAAAATTATCAATGCCTTTTATTGCTTCAATATTATTTTGTTTTACCACAAAACTTCATATTTTTCACCATCAGAAATATACAAATTTATGAGAAATTTGAAATTTAATTAAACATATTTTACTAATTATAATTATATGTTTATTATATGTAATAAATATATTATATTTCCCATTTATATTAATTTAGTTGATTATATATTTCAATTAGACATGTCAAATTTGGTCTTGACCTAAAGGGCTTAGGCTAGTAAACTCATTAGGTAAATGAGCCCTTCATTAAAAAGTTAACAAAATCAAAATATTCATAAAAGTTTTATCGGCAAGGATTAGGAAGAATATTTATAAACTCACTAGGCCTTGTTAGAAAGAATATTCATTTTGAATTAAAAAAATGCAATTGATCACAGTAAATCTAAGTGTTTTTAATTTATCAAAGAACATTATATAAATATTTTAGTTAGATAACATAGACTTTGTAAGAGGTTCCAACAAATTTGGTTGGTTGCTTATATATAAAAATTACGCAACAACATATTTAATTTTTCTTTATTGGGTAAACATTTAATTTTATTGTGTGAAAAATTCTTTTAGATCTTAATGAAAATAAAGTAAGACATCTCAATTTGAAAGTTGAAAATAATGAATTTATGAATAATAAGGTTATGAATTTTTTTATTATATGTTGTTTATTTTTTTTAAATGTATGATTTAAATTTAAACATAAATTCCACCACTTATTTATTTATCTTTAATAATCAATATATATATTTAATATATATATATATATTATATACATATATAATAAATATATATTTAGTAATTTAAAAAAAGAGAGGCAATCCTAGTGCTAAATTTCGGATGACACTAACTTTGATGTTTTCAATATGTTTTTGAAGTACAACATGGATGTGATGACAGATATGGATCCGCAAGACATTAGAAAAAGCATTAGGATCATAAAATCAAAGAAAGTTACTGAAAACATCACTCAAACCCATGACACAAGATCGAAAACTCTACACATATTCAAACAAAAAAATGGAACTTCTAAGAACACAAGATAGATTGATTCAAGAAGAAAAAATAATTTGAATCAAAATTTATAAAATACAACACATATTCATGGATCAAACAACATATTAGACATTGTGGAAAATATGAGACAATAAGAAAATGATAATAGCAAAATGGGTAAGAAAATGGGTAAGAACTTAGTCACTTATCTCTTGTAGATTTCCAAGATTGTGACCAAAGCACTTATACAAAATGATGGAGATTGCTTTGAGGAGGCTCCTTAAACAAATGATGATATCCAAAATGGGTTAATGAAGCTTTTTCAAGCGGTGGACTTCATGATAGAAGATGGATGTATTGGAAACATGGAGATAAAGAGACATTAATGTTGGTGGCTTGGGGTTTTGGATAAATGTCCCTCTAAGAATGTGAGGCTAACCTTGAGGGAGAAGACATGAAGATGTATAGGAGAAGAAAATTCATAGGTGAGAACTCAAGAAGAGAAGTCTTGGAATTTTGGCAAAAATGACTTTACATTCAATCAAGTTTTAAGGAAAGTATAAAGGTTGCCTATCCTTTTATAGGTGAAGGAGTAGGCTAGGATAAATTGCACTTAAAAAGAATTATAAGATTCCTATGGCAAGAGGGAAGGAATGAGAGCCTCCCCCCTTAACTACCATTCACATTCATTGTAGGGGAGCCTCCCTTGATGTTGACATCTTTTAGGCTCTTATGAACTATTCCAAGACTTATTTTAGTCCAAAAATCCCCTACAATGTCTCCTATGATGCAGTAGCTCTCTTTTAAGGTTATCAAGCCATTAAAACGAAGCTAAACAAAGTGCCTTGGTCAAATATAAGGCCTGAAAAAAAACTATTTACAATTTTACGAAAGATATTAAAGATAACAGAAGAAGACTAGTAGATGATCCTCCCCAAAAGTAATGTTCTTAAAGCTCCGTCTTCCTCTACTTCTATCCTTTTGACCATGCTTATTATAAGTGGTCCAAGATGTCCTTTATGTCAGAGAGGTGCAGCGGAATGCTTAACATGAACGACAAACCAAGAGGGCGGTGAATTGGTTTCTTACCGCAAATCGTGCCTTTAAATATTTTCTCTTTGAATTTAATTTCCTTAAGGATAAATTAACACACATATGTTAGTAAGGAAGAGAGAAAATTGCACATGTGATTTTATACTAGTTTAGCTCACAAGGATCTCACGTCCAGTGATTAATCTCAAAAGAGAATTAACAATCCACTATCACAAACCAACAAACTGTTACGATCACAAAGAAAATAAGCAAGTTTAAGGTTAGAACACTTCTCTTGTTACCCCAAGATATGAAACTCACTTCCCATAAAAGCCACAAGTGATGAAATACAACACCTCCTCTGAATCTTCGCAAAGGATGATAGGCTTTAACTCAACAACAAATACAACACTCAAATCCAAAGCAAAAGGGTTACACAAACCCTAGAATACACTTATCAAAGCACACAACTAAATATATAGGACTTTCGAAAATGAAGTATTTTGTATGTTAGAATGAGAGTCCAAATCCAATTTATAGAGATCTCACTCAAAGATACATCCAAAAGCTCGTTGTTAGCTATTTAACGCGTGATAATTGATTATCTAAATGAGGTAACCGATTATGCATTTAATGTCTTGTGTGTGCTATAAAGCGAGGCAGACATGTCTTGGGTTCAACTCCTGGTGGGGGGAATTTTACCTGCTTGGCCATTTCTTTTGCAAATTTTTTTAGTGGGGCCAACTTAGTGGGAAAAAAGAGCAAAAAGAATTGTCAAATCGAAATTGGCATTAATTAAAGATAGAGAAATTAGAGAATTCAAAGGCAAAGAAGCACATAAATTTACTTTTGCATTCAAAAGGGAGTGAATATGAAAGAGAAAAAGGAGATTTATTTATTTTAGATTCATAATGCATATTATGAGTGTTAAAGACAAAATCGTCTACGCACCAAAAAGCTCACACGTTTTGAAGTTTAATCAAATAACATTAAAACGAGATAATAATAAAAACAATAACTTAGGGTGAAAACACAAGACTTAAAGCCTGAACCTAAAAGATACACAACCTAAAACTAGAATCCTTAAACATAGAAAAGCTTAGGTAAACACTTAGGTCCTAGGAAATACAAAAGCATCTAGGTTAAAACACCTAAACGCATGGCTAAACGCTATTGTAACCAAAGCATCTATGAGAGATTGAGTTAAACTCTCAATGCTTATAATACTTGGAATAGGTATTCAGCTTCTGTCAAAAATAAAAAAGGTCAAGAAAATGTCTCTAAAAAAACATATTAAAAGACTTAATTATTAAAATATGATAGAAAACTTAAGCAAGCAAAACATTATCTGTCTAAAAAGAGATAAAAGCTAAAGTGTTTACTTGACTAGACGATGCCATGAGCTTAACATGTACCTCATCTTATGATGAAGTCTATATCTATGCTTGATAGCCTTAGAGAAAGGAACATAATTATAAAATGGTACTTAACGATAGAAAATAAAATACCACTTTGTTGCTTTGAGCAAGCATTAAATGAAATGCTCAACGTTCAAAAACAACAAAAGTGATAAGAAAAGACGCATTTGTTGCATGCACAGTTTACTATAATATATCAGATAATCTATTTTGCACGTGTCCACAGTTTACTGTAATATAAAAAAGTGGATGTTAAAGACAAAAGGGCTGTTCACAGAATGTTCCTGACTTGAATAAAAGTTTAAAAAGATCATACAACCTACTTTAAGCAAATGACTGAAAAAAAATGTCTTCTCTGACAAGTTGACATACCAACCACTGTTGTGCAAAAAAAAAATTGAGAAAGCATGAGTATCAAGGCTACAAGCTCAGTCTAACTGAAATATATCCATGAAGCCTATAAATAGAATATCTATCAAAACGAAAATCAAGAGTATAGCTTAAGAGGATAGAAAAGCAAAGCTTATAACGATATATTCATCTTGAAAGAAGAAGAGAAAGAGCGCATGCTAAAGAATACATCTGAGTTGAAGAAAAGAAAAGAGAAGAGAGAAAGAGAAAGAAAGATGCTCAAGCTTCACGGTCATATTGCTTATTGTTGTAAGAGTGAAGAGAAAAACACTTGCGAATGTTTAGACAGTAATCAAATCCTCTCCACGAGACATATAGTCTGAACTACTTGTAAGAAGTCGTTCAATATATATATAATATCTAATATATATATATATATATATATATATATATATATATATTATATTGTTAACGAGTTGTATGGTTCCATATATTCAATAAGTTTATCATGGTCTTATAAAGTAGTGAGGTATAAGTGTGAGAATTTTTATTTTTCAGTTTTTTATTCCTAAGGATTGTTACTTCCTAATAATGATGGATTTATTCAAAATATTGCTACTAAAAACTCGAATCACTTCTAATAATATATATATATATATATATATATATATATATATATATATATATATATATATATATATATATATATATATATATATATATATATATATATATATATATTCTTCATATGTATAAAATGTTCAAAATAGGTGTTAATTATTCAATATTGATAGTTAAGTTGTGTAGTTTGTATTAGAGTGAAGAGGGAGTGAAAGAGAAAGGTTAAGGCGGAGGAGAGAGAGAGTGTGTAAAGACTGTGTGGAGAAAATGAATACACATTTGTAATAAAAAATGAGAAGGTAAGTACATTTGTAGGTTATGGGTGAGTATGTAAACTGTCTGACAGAGACAGATAAAGTAGTTTTTTTTTTTTACTGCAACATACCCCCTAAAAATAAACTATCAAAACATTTTTACGTTCAACATATCTCTGAGTGCTTCAATCTGTTAAATCTCAAAGCTTTCGTGAAGATATCTACGAAGACAGATGTCAAGAAAAAGGTGAACACGTGTTCATGTCTTGCGATTCTAACCATGCAGAAGAAGAAAATTGTTGGTATTTAGATACCGGCTGATCCAATCACATGACCAACAGGAAGGATTGGTTGATCGATATAGATCCGAATGTGAGAAGCAGTGTGCGATTTGCTGATAATAGTGTTGCAATGGTTGAAGGTGCAGGGAGAATTCTCATCAGGCGTAAAGATGGAAAACCAGCATATGTGAATAATGTGCTATATGTACCGAATATGAAAAGCAAGTTGTTAAGTTTGGGTCAGATGCTTGAAAAACGATATACAATAAACATGCACCAGAGACATATAGAGGGTTTTGATAATAAGAAAAGACTCGTGCTTAAGGCTCCACTAGCCAGAAATAGAACGTTCAAGGTAAATCTCAGTGCCATAGTTATTCAATGTTTATCATCCGTGAACACCGAAGAAGAAGTGTGGTTGTGGCATTATCGATATGGACACTTAAACTTCAAAAGTTTAAGCTAGCTGAAAAACAAAGGAATGGTAAGTGGTGTCCCTGAGATTCTTCCACCGAAGAAAGTGTGCGAAGGGTGTGTAATTGGAAAGCAGACCAGAACGCAATTTAAGAGGACAATGTACAAAAGAGCAAAGAAAACCCTTAAAGTGATATATTCTGACGTGTGTGGACCTTTTGAGCAAGCTTCAATCGGAGGTAATAAGTATTTGATTAAAGAAAATAAGGATGTCTTCTCACACCTTGTCAAATTTTGTATCATGGTGGAACGACAATCTGGAAAGCGCATCAAGTTAATCAAAACCAATGGTGGAGGAGAGTTTAGTTCTCATGAGATGAACAGTTTTTGCAATAACAAGGGTATCATACATGAGATCGTGGCTCCCTGCACTCTACAGCACAATGGTGTGGCTAAAAGGAGAAATAGAACGTTGCAGGATATGACTCGCTGCATGCTAAAAGGCAAAGATCTTTCAAACTATCTATGGGGAGAAGTTGTTTCAACAACAGCTTATCTCTTGAACAGAAGTCCAACAAAAGCTTTGGAGAAATGCACGCCGGAAGAGGCCTGGTCAGGTATTAAGCCAGTAGTTAATCATTTTAAAATCTTTGGTTCAGTGTGTTACAGGCACGTTCCAGATGCAAGGAGGAAGAAACTAGACGACAAAAGCGAGATCTTTGTCTTCATCCGTTATCACCTCACTGGTGCATACAAGTTATATAGCCCTGAGAACAAGCAAATTGTTATAAGTATAGATGTGATCGTGGACGAAGCAGCCACATTCAACTGCAAGAAAGATGATGAAGATCATCAGGCAGACAAAACCCAAATTCGTGAGACGGTTCCAAGCTGGCTAGATGACAGAATCACCACCGAGCCAACTGAGACACGCCACAACAGAAGACCGCAGAGGACGAGATTTCCTTCCTCAAGGCTAGCCGATTATGAAGTATTCACTGATAACGAAGTAGATGATTTTTGAGACCAAGCACATATCGCATTCCTAGCCGATGCAGAGGCATTTTCCTAGAAACAAGCCCTTGATGAAAAAGGATGGAGAGAAGCGATGATTGAAGAACTAAAGTCGATTGAAAGAAACAGAACTTGGGAGTTGGTCGAACTACCACAACATAAGCAGGCAATTAAAGTGAAGTAGGTTTTTAAAACGAAGTATAAACCAAATGGTGAAGTTGCTAAGCTCAAGGCACGTCTCGTGGCAAAGGGATTTCTATAGAAGCTAGGAGTAGATTTTACGGAAGCATTTGCTCCAGTCGCTAGGTTGGAGACAGTCAGATTGATGGTGGCTATAACAAGTTTTAGAGGCTGGGAAATTCATCAATTAGACGTTAAATCTGCGTTCTTGAATGGTCCTTCGAAAGAAGAAGTCTACGTCAAGCAACCACCTGGTTTTGAGAAAGGAGGTGAAGAGCACAAGGTCTACAGGTTGAACAAAGCCTTATACAAGCTGAGACAAGCACCACGCGCCTGGAATGATCACATCAATGCATTGCTACTGAAGCTTGGTTTTGTGAAAAGCTCAGTCGAGTACAGTGTGTATGTTGCACAACGAAGGTCTCTAACAGTGTGTTTATACGTTGACGATCTGCTCGTAACTGGAGAATCCAAGAACGAAATAGAGGAATTTAAGATGAAAATGAAAGTCGAGTATGACATGAACGATCTAGGAAATCTAAGCTACTTCCTTGGTCTGGAATTCACTGAAGCAGCCAATGGAGTGTTTTTTCATCAGAGGAGGTATATTGGTGAAGTGTTAAAGCGTTTCAATATGATGAGTTGCAACAGCGCAACTGTTCCGGTGACTGCCAATCTGAAGCTGACTGAACATGGAGAAGAAAAGAGTGTGGATGCTTCCTTGTATAAACAAATAGTAGGCTCATTGACATACATCTGCAACAGCAGACCTTATATTAGCTATGGAGTAGGAATATTAGCTTGGGGCATTTTGTCAAAGACTTTGGAATTTTATCAAACAGTTTTGTCTAGATACATTTGTGATCTGCCATTTCGATTTTTATTGCTTTATTCATCCATTCTATTGCCTTTGTTAGGTTCCTATTGTGTGCTTGCTTTTATTGGTGTGCTGTTCCCATTAGATTTTCTCGTTCTTGGCTTCCAAAGTGTCCAACATTCATAAATCTGGTTGGAAAATCTAGTGCAGTGTGCTGAAATTGGTGCAAACTTTTAATCTTATTTGTGGTGTTCTTGAGATGCTTATTGGTGTAGATTTTGTGCTAGGGTGATTGCTCATGCTAGTGGTAGCATCTTGAGGGGTGGAAACTCATATAGCTCTTGATCCAAGTGCCTCCATAACAAGAAAAAAACAGCCTTATAAAAACACCATTCTGCAGTGAGAAAAAGAGTGAAAAATTGGCAACTCCTATAGCCAAAATTTGAGAGGCCACCTCCCTATCAAAGTGAATGAAAGATTGAATGTTTTGAACCTAAAAGAAACTTGCTAGAGGAGAGCCAACACCCTAAAACAGTTCAGAAATTGAGTTTGTGAGGTTGCACCCAAAGCTAAGTAGCCTTGGCCGATAGGAAAATTCTGCACTTGTCTTCCAATTCTGAAAAGTCCATTTTCTTGAATTTGGTTTGTGCTATTCAATATGCCTTTGCAGTTGTTGTTTTGAAAAGGCAAAGCCAAAGATCAAAAAGATTTTTGAAACATCTATTTCAACTGTTTTTAACATTTGAAGGTGCTAATTTCAGTTTATCCAAACTGCTCAAATCAGATTTCATCACACTTGACCAATTGGGTTTTCTGGTTTTTCTGGTGCTACTATATAGTTTGACAAGTTTGGTTCACTGACTTGTTCAGTTTGAAGAATTAATTTTCTTGCAGAGTTATAACAATGCAGGTTTCTTTGAGCTGAAAAGTGAAAACATTGATCCATAAATTTCAAGTCTGACAATTCCAAAATCAGGAACAGCAGACTAACCTTCCAAATTGGCAGCAGACTTTCCAAGCAATTTTGCACATAATCATTTTCTCCAAAGCAGTAGCTTACAACAGCCTTATTCTGGGAAACGTGGCAGGAACTTGCCTTTCGGAATCACTGGATTATGAAGCTGTGAAACTAAAAGAGTGGTGATCCAGAACTGAATCCAGATTGCTAGAAAAGCTCAAAGTTGTCCAGAAACAGTAGGTTGCACATGACGCATCCAGAAGAAGGAACCAGGACCGTTGCAACTTTTTGAGTCTTGTGTAATTGTTTATATCATATTGAGTTGCAATAGTTTTGTTGTGTTTTTATGCTTTTGTTTTATTTTACTTTGTAAAGGGCCATTTATAAAGTCCAAGTTCTTTGGAAGAGTCCTTGGTGCTCTTTCAAATTCTTGGCAACTTTACTTGCTTTAATTTTAGTATAACTAGACATAGAATTAGAATTTGATCTGTGTTTTTGCTCAGGGGCGTAAGGGTCATTAGAGTCCGCTAATTGTTTGTCTTTGTTTGTTGAGTCTTTTGTTTTTGAAAGTGATTTTATTTTAAAGGGTATAAGTTAGTAGCTTAAGGCAAATCTGGCTAAGGCAAGACTTGGTATTTAAGCAACCCTAGTGGTTCATCTCTCTTACTTGAGATTTGTTTAGAGTAAAAGCTTTTAGTCCTTTAGAATAAGAAAACTTTTAAGAACAAAGATGTCTTGTTATAGATAAAATAAATCCTTGGTTTCATAGAGAGAGTGAGTCTTATGTGCTTAGCATTTATCTCTCTAAGTTAGAAGAACATGCAAGTGAGTGGTGGGATGAAAGACAATATTATGTTAGGAAAGGTAGAAAGTCTCCCATTCATGATTGGTACGATTTAAAAGCTTGCATGAGAAGAAAGTTTGTGCCTTCAAGAATTAAAAGAAACCTAGAATTAATTAGAGATTACATTGAAGATGGAAAAATATTTCTTCAGAGTTTAAATGATCATGGGTTTCTTATGAGAGAACTAGAATTTGGAGCCAAACTTAAAGAGATCAAGGAAAAGAAAAAAGAAAGAGAGATAGAGAGAAGAGAAGAAAAAAAAAGAAGAGAAGAAGAGAGAAGAAGAGAAGAAGAGAGGAGAGAAGAGCAAAGAAAAGAAGAAGAGAGAAGAGAAAGAGAGAGAAGAGAAGAAGAAAAGAATAGAGAAAGGCAAGAAAGAGAGAAGAAAGAAAAGGAGAAATCTTCCATTCTTTCAAAAACCATGGAACTTAAAAGGGAAGGTTTCCAGTTCTTTATTTCTTTTCCAATTATTGTTGACTCTTCAAATCTTAATTTCTCTTTCAAACCAATTGCCATTCCATATTCAATGCAAACTTCTTCAAAATATGGCAATTTAAATCTTGAGTTATTGTTATCCTTAGGGATACAAGAAACTCAAGATAAAAGAAAAGTGACTTGGGAATTAGGACTTTCAAATTTCCTTAAAACTATAAAACAAAGTCCTTATTCTAAAGTTACTTCCACAAAAAAATTCTTTCTTGGATTGATACTAATTGGAGATATGTTTGATGCTTATTGTAGATATGTTTTTGATCCAGGAGGAAAGTGACAAACCAAATTTTTGCTTATTTATATCTTCCCAATTTGAGGACAAATCGTTTTTCAAGAAGGAGGGTATGATGGAAACCCATTTAGGGCATTCCATTCAAAGGAGTACTAACTAAAGCTAAGGCTAAGAAAAGGGAGTGAAGAAAGACTTTTTCTTGATTTTCTTTTTCTAAGTCTTAGAATGATTTCTTTTTAATACTTATATGGTTGTTTTGTAGGATCCAATAAGGCTAGGACACTATGGACTATCCAACCCAAGAAGAAGGACAAAGAAGTCATTTACACAAAGGGAAGGGGGTGAGAATAGCAAGCATGGAGCTGCCTCAAGAAAAACACATGTATCACACCATCACCACATCTGATACGAGATATGGCTGGAACGCTGGTTGCCCATGCACATTGCCTTGCATCATCCAGAAGCATGAACACACATCCCTCACCGTTGCCACGTGTGGAGATCTGAACTTCTTCCAAAACCATCTACACCGTCCATAGTTTGGATCTTTCATTATAAATTTGCTTGTATCAGCTTAGGAAAACACCTTTGATTTGAATGAAGAATTATTCTGTTGATTACTGTCCAGAAATTTCTTCTTGTTGAAGGTCACACCGAGGGAGAGCTTGAGAGTTTCCTCTAGCCTCTCTCCCTAGCTAGGCTTCCAATCCTAGCATATCTCTACCATCCGCATCACATTTCAGGACCCGATCTCTACCTTCGTTCCACTTTTCTCCATCACCGGTTCATCAATTCTCATCACCGAACCAATATTAGTTTCATTTTTCCTTGCATCCACTACATTCTCCAGCCACTGAACACCTCTTGAGAGTGACTTCCACATGTCTCTGTGTCCTCCAGTCATCATCATCATTCTTAAATCAATTCCGTTGCGTTGCAAAGCACAACTTCCATTGCTGCGTGCTTCTACTCTCCAATCCGAGAAGAAGATCTAGTTGATTCCATCCTCCACCAGAATTAGCTGGATCATTCTTCCATCAATTTCCTTAAGGATAAATTAACACACATATGTTAGTAAGGAAGAAAGAAAATTGCACATGTGATTTTGTACTAGTTTAGCTCACAAGGATCTCACGTCCAGTGATTAATCTCAAAAGAGAATTAACAATCCACTATCACAAACCAACAAACTGTTACAATCACAAAGAAAATAAACAAGTTTTAGGTTAGAACACTTCTCTTGTTACCCCAAGATATGAAACTCACTTCCCATAAAAGCCACAAGTGATGAACACCTCCTTTGAATCTTCATAAATGATGACCACCTCCTTTGAATCTTCGTAAAGGATGATAGGCTTTAACTCAACAACAAATACAACACTCAAAGCCAAAGCAAAAGGGTTACACAAACCCTAGAATACACTTATCAAAGCACACAACTAAATATATAGGACTTTCAAAAATGAAGTATTTTGTATGTTAGAATGAGAGTCCAAATCCAATTTATAGAGATCTCACTCAAAGATACATCCAAAAGCTCGTTGTTAGCTATTTAACGCGTGATAATTGATTATCTAAATGAGGTAACCGATTATGCATTTAATGTCTTGTGTGTGCTATAAAGCGAGGCAGACATGTCTTGGGTTCAACTCCTGGTGGGGGGAATTTTCCTTGCTTGGCCATTTCTTTTCCAAATTTTTTTAGTGGGGCCAACTTAGTGGGAAAAAAGAGCAAAAAGAATTGTCAAATGGAAATTGGCATTAATTAAAGATAGAGAAATTGGAGAATTCAAAGGCAGAGAAGCACATAAATTTACTTTTGCATTCAAAAGGGAGTGAATATGAAAGAGAAAAAGGAGATTTATTTATTTTAGATTAATAATGCATATTATGAGTGTTAAAGACAAAATCGTCTACGCACCAAAAAGCTCACATGTTTTGAAGTTTAATCAAATAACATTAAAACGAGATAATAATAAAAACAATAGCTTAGGGTGAAAACACAAGACTTAAAGCCTGAACCTAAAAGATACACAACCTAAAACTAGAATCCTTAAACATAGAAAAACTTAGGTAAACACTTAGGTCCTAGGAAATACAAAAACATCTAGGTTAAAACACCCAAACGCATGGCTAACCGCTATTGTAACCAAAGCATCTATGAGAGATTGAGTTAAACTCTCAATGCTTATAATACTTGGAATAGGTATTCAGCTTCTCTCAAAAATAAAAAAGGTCAAGAAAATGCCTCTAAAAAAACATATTAAAAGACTTAATTATTAAAATATGATAGAAACCTTAAGCAAGCAAAACATTATCTGTCTAAAAAGATATAAAAGCTAAAGTGTTTACTTGACTAGACGATGCCATGAGCTTAACATGTACCTCATCTTATGATGAAGTCTATATCTATGCTTGATAGCCTTAGAGAAAGGAACATAATTATAAAATGGTACTTAACGGTAGAAAATAAAAAAACACTTTGTTGCTTTGAGCAAGCATTAAATGAAATGCTCAACGTTCAAAAACAACAAAAGTGATAAGAAAAGACGCATTTGTTGCATGCACAGTTTACTATAATATTGCAGATAAGCCATTTTGCACGTGTCCAAAGTTTACTGTAATATAAAAAAGTGGATGTTAAAGACAACAGGGCTGTTCACAGAATGTTCCTGACTTGAATAAAAGTTTAAAAAGATTGTACAACCTACTATAAGCAAATGACTGAAAAAGCATTTGTTCTCTGACAAGTTGACAAACCAGCTACTGCTGTGCAAAAAAAAAAATTGAGAAAGCATGAGTATCAAGGCTACAAGCTCAGTCTAACGGAAATATATCCATGAAGCCTATAAATAGAATATCTATCAAAGAGAAAATCAAGAGTATAGCTTAAGAGGATAGAAAAGCAAAACTTATAACGATATATTCATCTTGAAAGAAGAAGAGAAAGAGCGCAAGCTAAAGAATACATCTGAGTTGAAGAAAAGAAAAGAGAAGAGAGAAAGAGAAAGAAAGATGCTCAAGCTTCACGGTCATATTACTTATTGTTGTAAGAGTGAAGAGAAAAACACTTGCGAATGTTTAGATAGTAATCAAATCCTCTCCACGAGACATATAGTCTGAACTAGTTGTAAGAAGTCGTTCAATATATAATATCTAATATATATGTGTGTGTGTGTATATATATATATATATATATATATATATATATATGTATATATAAATATATGTATATATATATATATATATATATATATATACATATATTTATATATACATATATATATATATATATATATATTATATTGTTAACGAGTTGTATAGTTCCATATATTCAATAAGTTTATCATGGTCTTATAAAGTAGTGAGCTATAAGTGTGAGAATTTTTATTTTTCAGTTTTTTATTCCTAAGGATCATTACTCTCTAATAATGATCGATTTATTCATAATATTGCTACTAAAAACTCGAATCACTTCTAATAATATATATATATATATATTATATATATATATATATATATTCTTCATATGCATAAAATGTTCAAATTAGGTGTTAATTATCCAATATTGATTGTTAAGTTGTGTAGTTTGTATTAGAGTGAAGAGGGAGTGAAAGAGACAGGTTAAGGCAGAGGAGAGAGAGAGTGTGTAAAGACTGTGTGGAGAAAATGAATACACATTTGTATTAAAAAATGAGAAGGTAAGTACATTTGTAGGGTATGGGTGAGTATGTAAACTGTCTGACAGAGACAGATAAAGTAGTTTTGTTTTTACTACAACATACCCCCTAAAAATAAACTATCAAAACATTTTTACATTCAACATATCTCTGAGTGCTTCAATCTGTTAAATCTCAAAACTTTCGTGAAGATATCTACGAAGACAGATGTCAAGAAAAAGGTGAACACGTGTTCATGTCTTGCGATTCTAACCATGCAGAAGAAGAAAATTGTTGGTATTTGGATACCGGCTGCTCCAATCACATGACTGACAAGAAGAATTGGTTGAAGGTGCAAGGAGAATTCTCATCAGGCGTAAAGATGGACAACCAGCATATGTGAATAATGTGCTATATGTACCGAATATGAAAAGCAATTTGTTAAGTTTGGGTCAGATGCTTGAAAAACGATATACAATAAACATGCACCAGAGACATATAGAGGGTTTTGATAATAAGAAAAGACTCGTGCTTAAGGCTCCACTAGCCAGAAATAGAACGTTCAGGGTAAATCTCAGTGCCATAGTTATTCAATGTTTATCATCCGTGAACACCGAAGAAGAAGTGTGGTTGTGACATTATCGATATGGACACTTAAACTTCAAAAGTTTAAGCCAGCTGAAAAACAAAGGAATGGTAAGGGGTGTCCCTGAGATTATTCCAACGAAGAAATTGTGCGAAGGGTGTGTAATTGGAAAGCATATTAGAACGCAATTTAAGAGGACAATGTACAAAAAAGCAAAGCAAACCCTTAAAGTGATATATTCTGACGTGTGTGGACCTTTTGAGCAAGCTTCAATCGGAGGTAATAAGTATTTGATTAAAGAAAATAAGGATGTCTTCTCACACCTTGTCAAATTTTGTATCATGGTGGAACGACAATTTGGAAAGCGCATCAAGTTAATCAAAACCAATGGCGGAGGAGAGTTTAGTTCTCATGAGATGAACAGTTTTTGCAATAACAAGGGTATCATACATGAGATCGTGGCTCCCTGCACTCTATAACACAATGGTGTGGCTAAAAGGAGAAATAGAATGTTGCAGGATACGACTCGATGCATGCTAAAAGGCAAAGATCTTCCAAACTATCTATGGGGAGAAGCTGTTTCAACAACAGCTTATCTCTTGAATAGAAGTCCAACAAAAGCTTTGGAGAAATGCACGCCGGAAGAGGCCTGGTCAGGTATTAAGCCAGTAGTTAATCATTTTAAAATCTTTGGTTCAGTGTGTTACAGGCACGTTCCAGATGCAAGGAGGAAGAAACTAGACGACAAAAGCGAGATCTTTGTCTTCATCCGTTATCACCTCACTGGTGCATACAAGTTATATAGCCCTGAGAACAAGCAAATTGTTATAAGTATAGATGTGATCGTGGACGAAGCAGCCACATTCAACTGCAAGAAAGATGATGAAGATCATCAGGCAGACAAAACCCAAATTCGTGAGACGGTTCCAAGCTGGCTAGATGACAGAATCACCACCGAGCCAACTGAGACACGCCACAACAGAAGACCGCAGAGGACGAGATTTCCTTCCTCAAGGCTAGCCGATTATGAAGTATTCACTGATAACGAAGTAGATGATTTTTGAGACCAAGCACATATCGCATTCCTAGCCGATGCAGAGGCATTTTCCTAGAAACAAGCCCTTGATGAAAAAGGATGGAGAGAAGCGATGATTGAAGAACTAAAGTCGATTGAAAGAAACAGAACTTGGGAGTTGGTCGAACTACCGCAACATAAGCAGGCAATTAAAGTGAAGTAGGTTTTTAAAACGAAGTATAAACCAAATGGTGAAGTTGCTAAGCTCAAGGCACGTCTCGTGGCAAAGGGATTTCTATAGAAGCTAGGAGTAGATTTTACGGAAGCATTTGCTCCAGTCGCTAGGTTGGAGACAGTCAGATTGATGGTGGCTATAACAAGTTTTAGAGGCTGGGAAATTCATCAATTAGACGTTAAATCTGCGTTCTTGAATGGTCCTTCGAAAGAAGAAGTCTACGTCAAGCAACCACCTGGTTTTGAGAAAGGAGGTGAAGAGCACAAGGTCTACAGGTTGAACAAAGCCTTATACAAGCTGAGACAAGCACCACGCGCCTGGAATGATCACATCAATGCATTGCTACTGAAGCTTGGTTTTGTGAAAAGCTCAGTCGAGTACAGTGTGTATGTTGCAGAACGAAGGTCTCTAACAGTGTGTTTATACGTTGACGATCTGCTCGTAACTGGAGAATCCAAGAACGAAATAGAGGAATTTAAGATGAAAATGAAAGTCGAGTATGACATGAACGATCTAGGAAATCTAAGCTACTTCCTTGGTCTGGAATTCACTGAAGCAGCCAATGGAGTGTTTTTTCATCAGAGGAGGTATATTGGTGAAGTGTTAAAGCGTTTCAATATGATGAGTTGCAACAGCGCAACTGTTCCGGTGACTGCCAATCTGAAGCTGACTGAACATGGAGAAGAAAAGAGTGTGGATGCTTCCTTGTATAAACAAATAGTAGGCTCATTGACATACATCTGCAACAGCAGACCTTATATTAGGTATGGAGTAGGAATATTAGCTTGGGGCATTTTGTCAAAGACTTTGGAATTTTATCAAACAGTTTTGTCTAGATACATTTGTGATCTGCCATTTCGATTTTTATTGCTTTATTCATCCATTCTAGTGCCTTTGTTAGGTTCCTATTGTGTGCTTGCTTTTATTGGTGTGCTGTTCCCATTAGATTTTCTCGTTCTTGGCTTCCAAAGTGTCCAACATTCATAAATCTGGTTGGAAAATCTAGTGCAGTGTGCTGAAATTGGTGCAAACTTTTAATCTTATTTGTGGTGTTCTTGAGATGCTTATTGGTGTAGATTTTGTGCTAGGGTGATTGCTCATGCTAGTGGTAGCATCTTGAGGGGTGGAAACTCATATAGCTCTTGATCCAAGTGCCTCCATAACAAGAAAAAAACAGCCTTATAAAAACACCATTCTGCAGTGAGAAAAAGAGTGAAAAATTGGCAACTCCTATAGCCAAAATTTGAGAGGCCACCTCCCTATCAAAGTGAATGAAAGATTGAATGTTTTGAACCTAAAAGAAACTTGCTAGAGGAGAGCCAACACCCTAAAACAGTTCAGAAATTGAGTTTGTGAGGTTGCACCCAAAGCTAAGTAGCCTTGGCCGATAGGAAAATTCTGCACTTGTCTTCCAATTCTGAAAAGTCCATTTTCTTGAATTTGGTTTGTGCTATTCAATATGCCTTTGCAGTTGTTGTTTTGAAAAGGCAAAGCCAAAGATCAAAAAGATTTTTGAAACATCTATTTCAACTGTTTTTAACATTTGAAGGTGCTAATTTCAGTTTATCCAAACTGCTCAAATCAGATTTCATCACACTTGACCAATTGGGTTTTCTGGTTTTTCTGGTGCTACTATATAGTTTGACAAGTTTGGTTCACTGACTTGTTCAGTTTGAAGAATTAATTTTCTTGCAGAGTTATAACAATGCAGGTTTCTTTGAGCTGAAAAGTGAAAACATTGATCCATAAATTTCAAGTCTGACAATTCCAAAATCAGGAACAGCAGACTAACCTTCCAAATTGGCAGCAGACTTTCCAAGCAATTTTGCACATAATCATTTTCTCCAAAGCAGTAGCTTACAACAGCCTTATTCTGGGAAACGTGGCAGGAACTTGCCTTTCGGAATCACTGGATTATGAAGCTGTGAAACTAAAAGAGTGGTGATCCAGAACTGAATCCAGATTGCTAGAAAAGCTCAAAGTTGTCCAGAAACAGTAGGTTGCACATGACGCATCCAGAAGAAGGAACCAGGACCGTTGCAACTTTTTGAGTCTTGTGTAATTGTTTATATCATATTGAGTTGCAATAGTTTTGTTGTGTTTTTATGTTTTTGTTTTATTTTACTTTGTAAAGGGCCATTTATAAAGTCCAAGTTCTTTGGAAGAGTCCTTGGTGCTCTTTCAAATTCTTGGCAACTTTACTTGCTTTAATTTTAGTATAACTAGACATAGAATTAGAATTTGATTTGTGTTTTTGCTCAGGGGCGTAAGGGTCATTAGAGTCCGCTAATTGTTTGTCTTTGTTTGTTGAGTCTTTTGTTTTTGAAAGTGATTTTATTTTAAAGGGTATAAGTTAGTAGCTTAAGGCAAATCTGGCTAAGGCAAGACTTGGTATTTAAGCAACCCTAGTGGTTCATCTCTCTTACTTGAGATTTGTTTAGAGTAAAAGCTTTTAGTCCTTTAGAATAAGAAAACTTTTAAGAACAAAGATGTCTTGTTATAGATAAAATAAATCCTTGGTTTCATAGAGAGAGTGAGTCTTATGTGCTTAGCATTTATCTCTCTAAGTTAGAAGAACATGCAAGTGAGTGGTGGGATGAAAGACAATATTATGTTAGGAAAGGTAGAAAGTCTCCCATTCATGATTGGTACGATTTAAAAGCTTGCATGAGAAGAAAGTTTGTGCCTTCAAGAATTAAAAGAAACCTAGAATTAATTAGAGATTACATTGAAGATGGAAAAATATTTCTTCAGAGTTTAAATGATCATGGGTTTCTTATGAGAGAACTAGAATTTGGAGCCAAACTTAAAGAGATCAAGGAAAAGAAAAAAGAAAGAGAGATAGAGAGAAGAGAAGAAAAAAAAAGAAGAGAAGAAGAGAGAAGAAGAGAAGAAGAGAGGAGAGAAGAGCAAAGAAAAGAAGAAGAGAGAAGAGAAAGAGAGAGAAGAGAAGAAGAAAAGAATAGAGAAAGGCAAGAAAGAGAGAAGAAAGAAAAGGAGAAATCTTCCATTCTTTCAAAAACCATGGAACTTAAAAGGGAAGGTTTCCAGTTCTTTATTTCTTTTCCAATTATTGTTGACTCTTCAAATCTTAATTTCTCTTTCAAACCAATTGCCATTCCATATTCAATGCAAACTTCTTCAAAATATGGCAATTTAAATCTTGAGTTATTGTTACCCTTAGGGATACAAGAAACTCAAGATAAAAGAAAAGTGACTTGGGAATTAGGACTTTCAAATTTCCTTAAAACTATAAAACAAAGTCCTTATTCTAAAGTTACTTCCACAAAAAAATTCTTTCTTGGATTGATACTAATTGGAGATATGTTTGATGCTTATTGTAGATATGTTTTTGATCCAGGAGGAAAGTGACAAACCAAATTTTTGCTTATTTATATCTTCCCAATTTGAGGACAAATCGTTTTTCAAGAAGGAGGGTATGATGGAAACCCATTTAGGGCATTCCATTCAAAGGAGTACTAACTAAAGCTAAGGCTAAGAAAAGGGAGTGAAGAAAGACTTTTTCTTGATTTTCTTTTTCTAAGTCTTAGAATGATTTCTTTTTAATACTTATATGGTTGTTTTGTAGGATCCAATAAGGCTAGGACACTATGGACTATCCAACCCAAGAAGAAGGACAAAGAAGTCATTTACACAAAGGGAAGGGGGTGAGAATAGCAAGCATGGAGCTGCCTCAAGAAAAACACATGTATCACACCATCACCACATCTGATACGAGATATGGCTGGAACGCTGGTTGCCCATGCACATTGCCTTGCATCATCCAGAAGCATGAACACACATCCCTCACCGTTGCCACGTGTGGAGATCTGAACTTCTTCCAAAACCATCTACACCGTCCATAGTTTGGATCTTTCATTATAAATTTGCTTGTATCAGCTTAGGAAAACACCTTTGATTTGAATGAAGAATTATTCTGTTGATTACTGTCCAGAAATTTCTTCTTGTTGAAGGTCACACCGAGGGAGAGCTTGAGAGTTTCCTCTAGCCTCTCTCCCTAGCTAGGCTTCCAATCCTAGCATATCTCTACCATCCGCATCACATTTCAGGACCCGATCTCTACCTTCGTTCCACTTTTCTCCATCACCGGTTCATCAATTCTCATCACCGAACCAATATTAGTTTCATTTTTCCTTGCATCCACTACATTCTCCAGCCACTGAACACCTCTTGAGAGTGACTTCCACATGTCTCTGTGTCCTCCAGTCATCATCATCATTCTTAAATCAATTCCGTTGCGTTGCAAAGCACAACTTCCATTGCTGCGTGCTTCTACTCTCCAATCCGAGAAGAAGATCTAGTTGATTCCATCCTCCACCAGAATTAGCTGGATCATTCTTCCATCAATTTCCTTAAGGATAAATTAACACACATATGTTAGTAAGGAAGAAAGAAAATTGCACATGTGATTTTGTACTAGTTTAGCTCACAAGGATCTCACGTCCAGTGATTAATCTCAAAAGAGAATTAACAATCCACTATCACAAACCAACAAATTGTTACAATCACAAAGAAAATAAACAAGTTTTAGGTTAGAACACTTCTCTTGTTACCCCAAGATATGAAACTCACTTCCCATAAAAGCCACAAGTGATGAACACCTCCTTTGAATCTTCAAAAATGATGACCACCTCCTTTGAATCTTCGTAAAGGATGATAGGCTTTAACTCAACAACAAATACAACACTCAAAGCCAAAGCAAAAGGGTTACACAAACCCTAGAATACACTTATCAAAGCACACAACTAAATATATAGGACTTTCGAAAATGAAGTATTTTGTATGTTAGAATGAGAGTCTCAATCCAATTTATAGAGATCTCACTCAAAGATACATCCAAAAGCTCGTTGTTAGCTATTTAACGCGTGATAATTGATTATCTAAATGAGGTAACCGATTATGCATTTAATGTCTTGTGTGTGCTATAAAGCGAGGCAGACATGTCTTGGGTTCAACTCCTGGTGGGGGGAATTTTCCTTGCTTGGCCATTTCTTTTCCAAATTTTTTTAGTGGGGCCAACTTAGTGGGAAAAAAGAGCAAAAAGAATTGTCAAATGGAAATTGGCATTAATTAAAGATAGAGAAATTGGAGAATTCAAAGGCAGAGAAGCACATAAATTTACTTTTGCATTCAAAAGGGAGTGAATATGAAAGAGAAAAAGGAGATTTATTTATTTTAGATTAATAATGCATATTATGAGTGTTAAAGACAAAATCGTCTACGCACCAAAAAGCTCACATGTTTTGAAGTTTAATCAAATAACATTAAAACGAGATAATAATAAAAACAATAGCTTAGGGTGAAAACACAAGACTTAAAGCCTGAACCTAAAAGATACACAACCTAAAACTAGAATCCTTAAACATAGAAAAACTTAGGTAAACACTTAGGTCCTAGGAAATACAAAAACATCTAGGTTAAAACACCCAAACGCATGGCTAACCGCTATTGTAACCAAAGCATCTATGAGAGATTGAGTTAAACTCTCAATGCTTATAATACTTGGAATAGGTATTCAGCTTCTCTCAAAAATAAAAAAGGTCAAGAAAATGTCTCTAAAAAAACATATTAAAAGACTTAATTATTAAAATATGATAGAAACCTTAAGCAAGCAAAACATTATCTGTCTAAAAAGATATAAAAGCTAAAGTGTTTACTTGACTAGACGATGCCATGAGCTTAACATGTACCTCATCTTATGATGAAGTCTATATCTATGCTTGATAGCCTTAGAGAAAGGAACATAATTATAAAATGGTACTTAACGGTAGAAAATAAAAAAACACTTTGTTGCTTTGAGCAAGCATTAAATGAAATGCTCAACGTTCAAAAACAACAAAAGTGATAAGAAAAGACGCATTTGTTGCATGCACAGTTTACTATAATATTGCAGATAAGCCATTTTGCACGTGTCCACAGTTTACTGTAATATAAAAAAGTGGATGTTAAAGACAACAGGGCTGTTCACAGAATGTTCCTGACTTGAATAAAAGTTTAAAAAGATTGTACAACCTACTATAAGCAAATGACTGAAAAAGCATTTGTTCTCTGACAAGTTGACATACCAGCTACTGCTGTGCAAAAAAAAATTGAGAAAGCATGAGTATCAAGGCTACAAGCTCAGTCTAACGGAAATATATCCATGAAGCCTATAAATAGAATATCTATCAAAGAGAAAATCAAGAGTATAGCTTAAGAGGATAGAAAAGCAAAGCTTATAACGATATATTCATCTTGAAAGAAGAAGAGAAAGAGCGCAAGCTAAAGAATACATCTGAGTTGAAGAAAAGAAAAGAGAAGAGAGAAAGAGAAAGAAAGATGCTCAAGCTTCACGGTCATATTGCTTATTGTTGTAAGAGTGAAGAGAAAAACACTTGCGAATGTTTAGATAGTAATCAAATCCTCTCCACGAGACATATAGTCTAAACTAGTTGTAAGAAGTCGTTCAATATATAATATCTAATATATATGTGTGTATATATATATATATATATATATATATATATATATATATTATATTGTTAACGAGTAGTATAGTTCCATATATTCAATAAGTTTATCATGGTCTTATAAAGTAGTGAGCTATAAGTGTGAGAATTTTTATTTTTCAGTTTTTTATTCCTAAGGATCGTTACTTCCTAATAATGATCGATTTATTCAAAATATTGCTACTAAAAACTTGAATCACTTCTAATAATAATATATATATATATATATATATATATATATATATATATATATATATATATATATATATATATATATATATATATATATATTCTTCATATGCATAAAATGTTCAAATTAGGTGTTAATTATCCAATATTGATTGTTAAGTTGTGTAGTTTGTATTAGAGTGAAGAGGGAGTGAAAGAGACAGGTTAAGGCAGAGGAGAGAGAGAGTGTGTAAAGACTGTGTGGAGAAAATGAATACACATTTGTATTAAAAAATGAGAAGGTAAGTACATTTGTAGGGTATGGGTGAGTATGTAAACTGTCTGACAGAGACAGATAAAGTAGTTTTGTTTTTACTACAACATACCCCCTAAAAATAAACTATCAAAACATTTTTACATTCAACATATCTCTGAGTGCTTCAATCTGTTAAATCTCAAAGCTTTCGTGAAGATATCTACGAAGACAGATGTCAAGAAAAAGGTGAACACGTGTTCATGTCTTGCGATTCTAACCATGCAGAAGAAGAAAATTGTTGGTATTTGGATACCGGCTGCTCCAATCACATGACTGACAAGAAGAATTGGTTGAAGGTGCAAGGAGAATTCTCATCAGGCGTAAAGATGGACAACCAGCATATGTGAATAATGTGCTATATGTACCGAATATGAAAAGCAATTTGTTAAGTTTGGGTCAGATGCTTGAAAAACGATATACAATAAACATGCACCAGAGACATATAGAGGGTTTTGATAATAAGAAAAGACTCGTGCTTAAGGCTCCACTAGCCAGAAATAGAACGTTCAGGGTAAATCTCAGTGCCATAGTTATTCAATGTTTATCATCCGTGAACACCGAAGAAGAAGTGTGGTTGTGACATTATCGATATGGACACTTAAACTTAAAAAGTTTAAGCCAGCTGAAAAACAAAGGAATGGTAAGGGGTGTCCCTGAGATTCTTCCAACGAAGAAATTGTGCGAAGGGTGTGTAATTGGAAAGCATATTAGAACGCAATTTAAGAGGACATTGTACAAAAAAGCAAAGCAAACCCTTAAAGTGATATATTCTGACGTGTGTGGACCTTTTGAGCAAGCTTCAATCGGAGGTAATAAGTATTTGATTAAAGAAAATAAGGATGTCTTCTCACACCTTGTCAAATTTTGTATCATGGTGGAACGACAATCTGGAAAGCGCATCAAGTTAATCAAAACAAATGGCGGAGGAGAGTTTAGTTCTCATGAGATGAACAGTTTTTGCAATAACAAGGGTATCATACATGAGATCGTGGCTCCCTGCACTCTACAACACAATGGTGTGGCTAAAAGGAGAAATAGAATGTTGCAGGATATGACTCGCTGCATGCTAAAAGGCAAAGATCTTCCAAACTATCTATGGGGAGAAGCTGTTTCAACAACAGCTTATCTCTTGAACAGAAGTCCAACAAAAGCTTTGGAGGAATGCACGCCGGAAGAGGGCTGGTCAGGTATTAAGCCAGTAGTTAATCATTTTAAAATCTTTGGTTCAGTGTGTTACAGGCACGTTCCAGATGCAAGGAGGAAGAAACTAGACGACAAAAGCGAGATCTTTGTCTTCATCCGTTATCACCTCACTGGTGCATACAAGTTATATAGCCCTGAGAACAAGCAAATTGTTATAAGTATAGATGTGATCGTGGACGAAGCAGCCACATTCAACTGCAAGAAAGATGATGAAGATCATCAGGCAGACAAAACCCAAATTCGTGAGACGGTTCCAAGCTGGCTAGATGACAGAATCACCACCGAACCAACTGAGACACGCCACAACAGAAGACCGCAGAGGACGAGATTTCCTTCCTCAAGGCTAGCCGATTATGAAGTATTCACTGATAACGAAGTAGATGATTTTTGAGACCAAGCACATATCGCATTCCTAGCCGATGCAGAGGCATTTTCCTAGAAACAAGCCCTTGATGAAAAAGGATGGAGAGAAGCGATGATTGAAGAACTAAAGTCGATTGAAAGAAACAGAACTTGGGAGTTGGTCGAACTACCGCAACATTAGCAGGCAATTGAAGTGAAGTGGGTTTTTAAAACGAAGTACAAACCAAATGGTGAAGTTGCTAAGCTCAAGGCACGTCTCGTGGCAAAGGGATTTCTATAGAAGCCAGGAGTAGACTTTACGGAAGCATTTGCTCCAGTCGCTAGGTTGGAGACAGTCAGATTGATGGTGGCTATAGCAAGTTTTAGAGGCTGGGAAGTTCATCAATTAGACGTTAAATTTGCGTTCTTGAATGGTCCTTCGAAAGAAGAAGTCTACGTCAAGCAGCCACCTGGTTTTGAGAAAGGAGGTGAAGAGCACAAGGTCTACAGGTTGAACAAAGCCTTATACAAGCTGAGACAAGCACCACGCGCCTGGAATGATCACATCAATGCATTGCTACTGAAGCTTGGTTTTGTGAAAAGCTCAGTCGAGTACGGTGTGTATGTTGCACAACGAAGGTCTCTAACAGTGTGTTTATACGTTGACGATCTGCTCGTAACTGGAGAATCCAAGAACGAAATAGAGGAATTTAAGATGAAAATGAAAGTCGAGTATGACATGAACGATCTAGGAAATCTAAGCTACTTCCTTGGTCTGGAATTCACTGAAGCAGCCAATGGAGTGTTTCTTCATCGGAGGAGGTATATTGGTGAAGTGTTAAAGCGTTTCAATATGATGAGTTGCAACAGCGCAACTGTTCCGGTGACTGCCAATCTGAAGCTGACTGAACATGGAGAAGAAAAGAGTGTGGATGCTTCCTTGTATAAACAAATAGTAGGCTCAATGACATACATCTGCAACAGCAGACCTGATATTAGCTATGGAGTAGGAATATTGAACAGATTCATGAGCGAACCTAAGTAAACTCATCTGTTAGCTGCCAAGCATGTCATGAGATATCTAAAAGGAACAATCCATTATGGTCTCATGTTTCCTAGGATGACGAACAACACTGGAAATATACGCAACTTGTATTAAAAAATGAGAAGGTAAGTACATTTATAAGGTATGGGTGAGTATGTAAACTGTCTGACAGAGACGATAAAGTAGTTTTGTTTTTACTGCAATGTATGGAATGGAGTGTTGTATGCATAGGTTTTTCTATATCACAAGTAAAATACTATGAAACAAATTTTATTAGTTGAAAATAATAACGTATGAAAACATTATATAATTAATTATTATATTATAAAATCTTTGAAATATTAGGTAATTAATTACTATATTATAATATCATGAAGTTTTTGATAATGTATTAGAATATATGTGATAAAAAATTTATTATACTATTAAATATCTCAAAAATATTTTCGTAAGTCTAACAATTGGTTTCGAATTTTAGATTGCAAATAAAGACCTAACTGATCAAAATTATTTGTTTTATTTATATAGCATTATATGTTTAAAGTTAATTAACAACTGATAAATATATTTGACTTGGTTTTTTTGAATTTTATATATCATATATGTTTTTGAAATATCAATTTTATAATGATTCGAGCGACTGTTTAATTAAAAAATGATCTAAACTGAGTCGTTAAGAACCTTATTCCTAAATGTTACAAGGTGTTTTTTTATCAACCCTGGTAGGAACAAGTAGTATATAAAGGGATTAGAAGAGAGAGAAAAAAAAAACGAAAAATATATTAATGGAGTAATTTTTCAGAAAAAAATAAATAAATTGACTAAACAAATAAATTTAAGAAATAAGGAGGAAATGCGAACTTTTTACTCAAATGGGTCATAAAACATAATTGTTATTGATTAACGTCTAAAACCATCTTTAACTGGGTACATATTAGCAGTTAATTTTACACCAAATTTGGTTTTCCTTTACAATTATAGGTGCAAACACATGCATAACCATTATTCCCACTGTTGAGATTGCAATTTCCAGTCGCTTGTAAGTTTGGATACCTGCTCAAACAATCCGATTGACATTTATTGATGGTGCAGTTTGTGGAGTATATCTCTTTTTGACATCTTTTTGCTGCTGCTGCGTCTGTTCTTGAGATAACTAAAAAATGAAAAATAGAATTCGAACAAATCATTGATCAATAAACAATTTAACATTGAAGAATGTTATCAGAATATTTTAAATTGGAAAATTATCTAACCTGAAATGATAAGGATAAATACTAGTATTTGTGAAAAGAAAAACTTAGTCATTTCTAACAACTGGGTATATCGAAAGCAATAAACTTTACTCTCAATGTCTTTCTGTGTAATGTATATATGTTCGATACACATAAAAACTTTCCTTTAAATAGAGTGAAACATCTCTTTTAAATCCTTATTTACTTGCATGTTTATTATACAAAGTTATATATTTATTATGTTTAATTAAGATTTAATTAATAGCTTTAATGATGCTTTAATTAACATTTAAGTCTCTCATAAATGTGCATATTTTTATTAAATGTTTTATTGGGTTTTATTGGTTAATATTTTGTCCCATTACTTTCTTGTCTTCATGTATTAAGAAATATGAGGTTTAGTAATGAATAAATTGTTATTAAGTCATATATTTATTAAGTTTAATTATGATTTAATTGTTATGTTTAATTAAGATTTAATTATAAAGATTAATTAAGATTTCATTATTAAATTTCTTATCTTCGTCTATTAAGAAATATGAGATTTAATAACTAAGAAAACCATTTTACACAATTCATGTAAAATTATCAATGCCTTTTATTGCTTCAATATTATTTTGTATTTACCACAAAACTTCATATTTTTCACCATCAAAATTTGAAATTTAATTAAACATATTTTACTAATTATAATTATATGTTTATTATATGTAATAAATATATTATATTTCCCATTTATATTAATTTAGTTGATTATATATTTCAATTAGACATGTCAAATTTGGTCTTGACCTAAAGGGCTTAGGCTAGTAAACTCATTAGGTAAATGAGCCCTTCATTAAAAAGTTAACAAAATCAAAATATTCATAAAATTTTTATGGGCAAGGGTTAGGAAGAATATTTATAAACTCACTAGGTCTTCTTGTTGGAAAGAAATTCATTTTGAATTAAAAAAATGCAATTAAGCACATTAAATCTAAGTGTTTTTAATTTATCAAAGAATATTATATAAATATTTTAATTAGACTAACATAGACTTTGTTAGAGGTTCCAACAAATTTGGTTGGTTGCTTATACATAAAAATTACGCAACAACATATTTAATTTTCCTTTATTGGGTAAACATTTAATTTTGTTGTGTGAAAAATTCTTTTAGATCTTAATGAAAATAAAGTAAGACATCTCAATTTGAAAGTTTAAAATAATGAATTTATGAATAATAAGGTTATGAATTTTTTTATTATATGTTGTTTATTTTTTTTAAAATGTATGATTTAAATTTAAACATAAATTCCACCACTTATTTATTTATCTTTAATAATCAATATATATATTTAATATATATATATATATATATAATAAATATATATTTAGTAATTTAAAAAGAAGAGAGGCAATCCTAGTGCTAAATTTCGGATGACACTAACTTTGATGTTTTCAATATGTTTTTGAAGTACAACATGGATGTGATGACAGATATGGATCCGCAAGACATTAGAAAAAGCATTAGGATCATAAAATCAAAGAAAGTTACTGAAAACATCACTCAAACCCATGACACAAGATCGAAAACTCTACACATATTCAAACAAAAAAATGGAACTTCTAAGAACACAAGATAGATTGATTCAAGAAGAAAAAATAATTTGAATCAAAATTTATAAAATACAACACATATTCATGGATCAAACAACATATTAGACATTGTGGAAAATATGAGACAATAAGAAAATGATAATAGCAAAATGGGTAAGAAAATGGGTAAGAACTTAGACACTTATCTCTTGTAGATTTCCAAGATTGTGACCAAAGCACTTATACAAAATGATGGAGATTGCTTTGAGGAGGCTCCTTAAACAAATGATGATATCCAAAATGGGTTAATGAAGCTTTTTCAAGCGGTGGACTTCATGATAGAAGATGGATGTATTGGAAACATGGAGATAAAGAGACATTAATGTTGGTGGCTTGGGGTTTTGGATAAATGTCCCTCTAAGAATGTGAGGCTAACCTTGAGGGAGAAGACATGAAGATGTATAGGAGAAGAAAATTCATAGGTGAGAACTCAAGAAGAGAAGTCTTGGAATTTTGGCAAAAATGACTTTACATTCAATCAAGTTTTAAGGAAAGTATAAAGGTTGCCTATCCTTTTATAGGTGAAGGAGTAGGCTAGGATAAATTGCACTTAAAAAGAATTATAAGATTCCTATGGCAAGAGGGAAGGAATGAGAGCCTCCCCCCTTAACTACCATTCACATTCATTGTAGGGGAGCCTCCCTTGATGTTGACATCTTTTAGGCTCTTATGAACTATTCCAAGACTTATTTTAGTCCAAAAATCCCCTACAATGTCTCCTATGATGCAGTAGCTCTCTTTTAAGGTTATCAAGCCATTAAAACGAAGCTAAACAAAGTGCCTTGGTCAAATATAAGGCCTGAAAAAAAACTATTTACAATTTTACGAAAGATATTAAAGATAACAGAAGAAGACTAGTAGATGATCCTCCCCAAAAGTAATGTTCTTAAAGCTCCATCTTCCTCTACTTCTATCCTTTTGACCATGCTTATTATAAGTGGTCCAAGATGTCCTTTATGTCAGAGAGGTGCAGCGGAATGCTTAACATGAACGACAAACCAAGAGGGCGGTGAATTGGTTTCTTACCGCAAATCGTGCCTTTAAATATTTTCTCTTTGAATTTAATTTCCTTAAGGATAAATTAACACACATATGTTAGTAAGGAAGAGAGAAAATTGCACATGTGATTTTATACTAGTTTAGCTCACAAGGATCTCACGTCCAGTGATTAATCTCAAAAGAGAATTAACAATCCACTATCACAAACCAACAAACTGTTACGATCACAAAGAAAATAAGCAAGTTTAAGGTTAGAACACTTCTCTTGTTACCCCAAGATATGAAACTCACTTCCCATAAAAGCCACAAGTGATGAAATACAACACCTCCTCTGAATCTTCGCAAAGGATGATAGGCTTTAACTCAACAACAAATACAACACTCAAATCCAAAGCAAAAGGGTTACACAAACCCTAGAATACACTTATCAAAGCACACAACTAAATATATAGGACTTTCGAAAATGAAGTATTTTGTATGTTAGAATGAGAGTCCAAATCCAATTTATAGAGATCTCACTCAAAGATACATCCAAAAGCTCGTTGTTAGCTATTTAACGCGTGATAATTGATTATCTAAATGAGGTAACCGATTATGCATTTAATGTCTTATGTGTGCTATAAAGCGAGGCAGACATGTCTTGGGTTCAACTCCTGGTGGGGGGAATTTTACCTGCTTGGCCATTTCTTTTGCAAATTTTTTTAGTGGGGCCAACTTAGTGGGAAAAAAGAGCAAAAAGAATTGTCAAATCGAAATTGGCATTAATTAAAGATAGAGAAATTAGAGAATTCAAAGGCAAAGAAGCACATAAATTTACTTTTGCATTCAAAAGGGAGTGAATATGAAAGAGAAAAAGGAGATTTATTTATTTTAGATTCATAATGCATATTATGAGTGTTAAAGACAAAATCGTCTACGCACCAAAAAGCTCACACGTTTTGAAGTTTAATCAAATAACATTAAAACGAGATAATAATAAAAACAATAACTTAGGGTGAAAACACAAGACTTAAAGCCTGAACCTAAAAGATACAAAACCTAAAACTAGAATCCTTAAACATAGAAAAGCTTAGGTAAACACTTAGGTCCTAGGAAATACAAAAACATCTAGGTTAAAACACCTAAACGCATGGCTAAACGCTATTGTAACCAAAGCATCTATGAGAGATTGAGTTAAACTCTCAATGCTTATAATACTTGGAATAGGTATTCAGCTTCTGTCAAAAATAAAAAAGGTCAAGAAAATGTCTCTAAAAAAACATATTAAAAGACTTAATTATTAAAATATGATAGAAAACTTAAGCAAGCAAAACATTATCTGTCTAAAAAGAGATAAAAGCTAAAGTGTTTACTTGACTAGACGATGCCATTTGCTTAACATGTACCTCATCTTATGATGAAGTCTATATCTATGCTTGATAGCCTTAGAGAAAGGAACATAATTATAAAATGGTACTTAACGATAGAAAATAAAATACCACTTTGTTGCTTTGAGCAAGCATTAAATGAAATGCTCAACGTTCAAAAACAACAAAAGTGATAAGAAAAGACGCATTTGTTGCATGCACAGTTTACTATAATATATCAGATAATCTATTTTGCACGTGTCCACAGTTTACTGTAATATAAAAAAGTGGATGTTAAAGACAAAAGGGCTGTTCACAGAATGTTCCTGACTTGAATAAAAGTTTAAAAAGATCATACAACCTACTTTAAGCAAATGACTGAAAAAAAATGTCTTCTCTGACAAGTTGACATACCAACCACTGTTGTGCAAAAAAAAAAATTGAGAAAGCATGAGTATCAAGGCTACAAGCTCAGTCTAACTGAAATATATCCATGAAGCCTATAAATAGAATATCTATCAAAACGAAAATCAAGAGTATAGCTTAAGAGGATAGAAAAGCAAAGCTTATAAGGATATATTCATCTTGAAAGAAGAAGAGAAAGAGCGCATGCTAAAGAATACATCTGAGTTGAAGAAAAGAAAAGAGAAGAGAGAAAGAGAAAGAAAGATGCTCAAGCTTCACGGTCATATTGCTTATTGTTGTAAGAGTTAAGAGAAAAACACTTGCGAATGTTTAGACAGTAATCAAATCCTCTCCACGAGACATATAGTCTGAACTATTTGTAAGAAGTCGTTCAATATATATATAATATCTAATATATATATATATATATATATATATATATATATATATATATATATATATTATATTGTTAACGAGTTGTATGGTTCCATATATTCAATAAGTTTATCATGGTCTTATAAAGTAGTGAGGTATAAGTGTGAGAATTTTTATTTTTCAGTTTTTTATTCCTAAGGATTGTTACTTCCTAATAATGATGGATTTATTCAAAATATTGCTACTAAAAACTCGAATCACTTCTAATAATATATATATATATATATATATATATATATATATATATATATATATATATATATATATATATATATTCTTCATATGTATAAAATGTTCAAAATAGGTGTTAATTATTCAATATTGATAGTTAAGTTGTGTAGTTTGTATTAGAGTGAAGAGGGAGTGAAAGAGAAAGGTTAAGGCGGAGGAGAGAGAGAGTGTGTAAAGACTGTGTGGAGAAAATGAATACACATTTGTAATAAAAAATGAGAAGGTAAGTACATTTGTAGGTTATGGGTGAGTATGTAAACTGTCTGACAGAGACAGATAAAGTAGTTTTTTTTTTACTGCAACATACCCCCTAAAAATAAACTATCAAAACATTTTTACGTTCAACATATCTCTGAGTGCTTCAATCTGTTAAATCTCAAAGCTTTCGTGAAGATATCTACGAAGACAGATGTCAAGAAAAAGGTGAACACGTGTTCATGTCTTGCGATTCTAACCATGCAGAAGAAGAAAATTGTTGGTATTTAGATACCGGCTGATCCAATCACATGACCAACAGGAAGGATTGGTTGATCGATATAGATCCGAATGTGAGAAGCAGTGTGCGATTTGCTGATAATAGTGTTACAATGGTTGAAGGTGCAGGGAGAATTCTCATCAGGCGTAAAGATGGAAAACCAGCATATGTGAATAATGTGCTATATGTACCGAATATGAAAAGCAAGTTAAGTTTGGGTCAGATGCTTGAAAAACGATATACAATAAACATGCACCAGAGACATATAGAGGGTTTTGATAATAAGAAAAGACTCGTGCTTAAGGCTCCACTAGCCAGAAATAGAACGTTCAAGGTAAATCTCAGTGCCATAGTTATTCAATGTTTATCATCCGTGAACACCGAAGAAGAAGTGTGGTTGTGGCATTATCGATATGGACACTTAAACTTCAAAAGTTTAAGCTAGCTGAAAAACAAAGGAATGGTAAGTGGTGTCCCTGAGATTCTTCCACCGAAGAAAGTGTGCGAAGGGTGTGTAATTGGAAAGCAGACCAGAACGCAATTTAAGAGGACAACGTACAAAAGAGCAAAGAAAACCCTTAAAGTGATATATTCTGACGTGTGTGGACCTTTTGAGCAAGCTTCAATCGGAGGTAATAAGTATTTGATTAAAGAAAATAAGGATGTCTTCTCACACCTTGTCAAATTTTGTATCATGGTGGAACGACAATCTGGAAAGCGCATCAAGTTAATCAAAACCAATGGTGGAGGAGAGTTTAGTTCTCATGAGATGAACAGTTTTTGCAATAACAAGGGTATCATACATGAGATCGTGGCTCCCTGCACTCTACAGCACAATGGTGTGGCTAAAAGGAGAAATAGAACGTTGCAGGATATGACTCGCTGCATGCTAAAAGGCAAAGATCTTCCAAACTATCTATGGGGAGAAGTTGTTTCAACAACAGCTTATCTCTTGAACAGAAGTCCAACAAAAGCTTTGGAGAAATGCACGCCGGAAGAGGCCTGGTCAGGTATTAAGCCAGTAGTTAATCATTTTAAAATCTTTGGTTCAGTGTGTTACAGGCACGTTCCAGATGCAAGGAGGAAGAAACTAGACGACAGAAGCGAGATCTTTGTCTTCATCCGTTATCACCTCACTGGTGCATACAAGTTATATAGCCCTGAGAACAAGCAAATTGTTATAAGTATAGATGTGATCGTGGACGAAGCAGCCACATTCAACTGCAAGAAAGATGATGAAGATCTTTAGGCAGACAAAACCCAAATTCGTGAGACGGTTCCAAGCTGGCTAGATGACAGAATCACCACCCAACCAACTGAGACACGCCACAACAGAAGACCGCAGAGGACGAGATTTCCTTCCTCAAGGTTAGCCGATTATGAAGTATTCACTGATAACGAAGTAGAGGATTTTGGAGACCAAGCACATATCGCATTCCTAGCCGATGCAGAGGCATTTTCCTAGAAACAAGCCCTTGATGAAAAAGGATGGAGAGAAGCGATGATTGAAGAACTAAAGTCGATTGAAAGAAACAGAACTTGGGAGTTGGTCGAACTACCGCAACATAAGCAGGCAATTAAAGTGAAGTAGGTTTTTAAAACGAAGTATAAACCAAATGGTGAAGTTGCTAAGCTCAAGGCACGTCTCGTGGCAAAGGGATTTCTATAGAAGCTAGGAGTAGATTTTACGGAAGCATTTGCTCCAGTCGCTAGGTTGGAGACAGTCAGATTGATGGTGGCTATAACAAGTTTTAGAGGCTGGGAAATTCATCAATTAGACGTTAAATCTGCGTTCTTGAATGGTCCTTCGAAAGAAGAAGTCTACGTCAAGCAACCACCTGGTTTTGAGAAAGGAGGTGAAGAGCACAAGGTCTACAGGTTGAACAAAGCCTTATACAAGCTGAGACAAGCACCACGCGCCTGGAATGATCACATCAATGCATTGCTACTGAAGCTTGGTTTTGTGAAAAGCTCAGTCGAGTACAGTGTGTATGTTGCACAACGAAGGTCTCTAACAGTGTGTTTATACGTTGACGATCTGCTCGTAACTGGAGAATCCAAGAACGAAATAGCGGAATTTAAGATGAAAATGAAAGTCGAGTATGACATGAACGATCTAGGAAATCTAAGCTACTTCCTTGGTCTGGAATTCACTGAAGCAGCCAATGGAGTGTTTTTTCATCAGAGGAGGTATATTGGTGAAGTGTTAAAGCGTTTCAATATGATGAGTTGCAACAGCGCAACTGTTCCGGTGACTGCCAATCTGAAGCTGACTGAACATGGAGAAGAAAAGAGTGTGGATGCTTCCTTGTATAAACAAATAGTAGGCTCATTGACATACATCTGCAACAGCAGACCTTATATTAGCTATGGAGTAGGAATATTAGCTTGGGGCATTTTGTCAAACACTTTGGAATTTTATCAAACAGTTTTGTCTAGATGCATTTGTGATCTGCCATTTCGATTTTTATTGCTTTATTCATCCATTCTATTGCCTTTGTTAGGTTCCTATTGTGTGCTTGCTTTTATTGGTGTGCTGTTCCCATTAGATTTTCTCGTTCTTGGCTTCCAAAGTGTCCAACATTCATAAATCTGGTTGGAAAATCTAGTGCAGTGTGCTGAAATTGGTGCAAACTTTTAATCTTATTTGTGGTGTTCTTGAGATGCTTATTGGTGTAGATTTTGTGCTAGGGTGATTGCTCATGCTAGTGGTAGCATCTTGAGGGGTGGAAACTCATATAGCTCTTGATCCAAGTGCCTCCATAACAAGAAAAAAACAGCCTTATAAAAACACCATTCTGCAGTGAGAAAAAGAGTGAAAAATTGGCAACTCCTATAGCCAAAATTTGAGAGGCCACCTCCCTATCAAAGTGAATGAAAGATTGAATGTTTTGAACCTAAAAGAAACTTGCTAGAGGAGAGCCAACACCCTAAAACAGTTCAGAAATTGAGTTTGTGAGGTTGCACCCAAAGCTAAGTAGCCTTGGCCGATAGGAAAATTCTGCACTTGTCTTCCAATTCTGAAAAGTCCATTTTCTTGAATTTGGTTTGTGCTATTCAATATGCCTTTGCAGTTGTTGTTTTGAAAAGGCAAAGCCAAAGATCAAAAAGATTTTTGAAACATCTATTTCAACTGTTTTTAACATTTGAAGGTGCTAATTTCAGTTTATCCAAACTGCTCAAATCAGATTTCATCACACTTGACCAATTGGGTTTTCTGGTTTTTCTGGTGCTACTATATAGTTTGACAAGTTTGGTTCACTGACTTGTTCAGTTTGAAGAATTAATTTTCTTGCAGAGTTATAACAATGCAGGTTTCTTTGAGCTGAAAAGTGAAAACATTGATCCATAAATTTCAAGTCTGACAATTCCAAAATCAGGAACAGCAGACTAACCTTCCAAATTGGCAGCAGACTTTCCAAGCAATTTTGCACATAATCATTTTCTCCAAAGCAGTAGCTTACAACAGCCTTATTCTGGGAAACGTGGCAGGAACTTGCCTTTCGGAATCACTGGATTATGAAGCTGTGAAACTAAAAGAGTGGTGATCCAGAACTGAATCCAGATTGCTAGAAAAGCTCAAAGTTGTCCAGAAACAGTAGGTTGCACATGACGCATCCAGAAGAAGGAACCAGGACCGTTGCAACTTTTTGAGTCTTGTGTAATTGTTTATATCATATTGAGTTGCAATAGTTTTGTTGTGTTTTTATGTTTTTGTTTTATTTTACTTTGTAAAGGGCCATTTATAAAGTCCAAGTTCTTTGGAAGAGTCCTTGGTGCTCTTTCAAATTCTTGGCAACTTTACTTGCTTTAATTTTAGTATAACTAGACATAGAATTAGAATTTGATTTGTGTTTTTGCTCAGGGGCGTAAGGGTCATTAGAGTCCGCTAATTGTTTGTCTTTGTTTGTTGAGTCTTTTGTTTTTGAAAGTGATTTTATTTTAAAGGGTATAAGTTAGTAGCTTAAGGCAAATCTGGCTAAGGCAAGACTTGGTATTTAAGCAACCCTAGTGGTTCATCTCTCTTACTTGAGATTTGTTTAAAGTAAAAGCTTTTAGTCCTTTAGAATAAGAAAACTTTTAAGAACAAAGATGTCTTGTTATAGATAAAATAAATCCTTGGTTTCATAGAGAGAGTGAGTCTTATGTGCTTAGCATTTATCTCTCTAAGTTAGAAGAACATGCAAGTGAGTGGTGGGATGAAAGACAATATTATGTTAGGAAAGGTAGAAAGTCTCCCATTCATGATTGGTACGATTTAAAAGCTTGCATGAGAAGAAAGTTTGTGCCTTCAAGAATTAAAAGAAACCTAGAATTAATTAGAGATTACATTGAAGATGGAAAAATATTTCTTCAGAGTTTAAATGATCATGGGTTTCTTATGAGAGAACTAGAATTTGGAGCCAAACTTAAAGAGATCAAGGAAAAGAAAAAAGAAAGAGAGATAGAGAGAAGAGAAGAAAAAAAAAGAAGAGAAGAAGAGAGAAGAAGAGAAGAAGAGAGGAGAGAAGAGCAAAGAAAAGAAGAAGAGAGAAGAGAAAGAGAGAGAAGAGAAGAAGAAAAGAATAGAGAAAGGCAAGAAAGAGAGAAGAAAGAAAAGGAGAAATCTTCCATTCTTTCAAAAACCATGGAACTTAAAAGGGAAGGTTTCCAGTTCTTTATTTCTTTTCCAATTATTGTTGACTCTTCAAATCTTAATTTCTCTTTCAAACCAATTGCCATTCCATATTCAATGCAAACTTCTTCAAAATATGGCAATTTAAATCTTGAGTTATTGTTACCCTTAGGGATACAAGAAACTCAAGATAAAAGAAAAGTGACTTGGGAATTAGGACTTTCAAATTTCCTTAAAACTATAAAACAAAGTCCTTATTCTAAAGTTACTTCCACAAAAAAATTCTTTCTTGGATTGATACTAATTGGAGATATGTTTGATGCTTATTGTAGATATGTTTTTGATCCAGGAGGAAAGTGACAAACCAAATTTTTGCTTATTTATATCTTCCCAATTTGAGGACAAATCGTTTTTCAAGAAGGAGGGTATGATGGAAACCCATTTAGGGCATTCCATTCAAAGGAGTACTAACTAAAGCTAAGGCTAAGAAAAGGGAGTGAAGAAAGACTTTTTCTTGATTTTCTTTTTCTAAGTCTTAGAATGATTTCTTTTTAATACTTATATGGTTGTTTTGTAGGATCCAATAAGGCTAGGACACTATGGACTATCCAACCCAAGAAGAAGGACAAAGAAGTCATTTACACAAAGGGAAGGGGGTGAGAATAGCAAGCATGGAGCTGCCTCAAGAAAAACACATGTATCACACCATCACCACATCTGATACGAGATATGGCTGGAACGCTGGTTGCCCATGCACATTGCCTTGCATCATCCAGAAGCATGAACACACATCCCTCACCGTTGCCACGTGTGGAGATCTGAACTTCTTCCAAAACCATCTACACCGTCCATAGTTTGGATCTTTCATTATAAATTTGCTTGTATCAGCTTAGGAAAACACCTTTGATTTGAATGAAGAATTATTCTGTTGATTACTGTCCAGAAATTTCTTCTTGTTGAAGGTCACACCGAGGGAGAGCTTGAGAGTTTCCTCTAGCCTCTCTCCCTAGCTAGGCTTCCAATCCTAGCATATCTCTACCATCCGCATCACATTTCAGGACCCGATCTCTACCTTCGTTCCACTTTTCTCCATCACCGGTTCATCAATTCTCATCACCGAACCAATATTAGTTTCATTTTTCCTTGCATCCACTACATTCTCCAGCCACTGAACACCTCTTGAGAGTGACTTCCACATGTCTCTGTGTCCTCCAGTCATCATCATCATTCTTAAATCAATTCCGTTGCGTTGCAAAGCACAACTTCCATTGCTGCGTGCTTCTACTCTCCAATCCGAGAAGAAGATCTAGTTGATTCCATCCTCCACCAGAATTAGCTGGATCATTCTTCCATCAATTTCCTTAAGGATAAATTAACACACATATGTTAGTAAGGAAGAAAGAAAATTGCACATGTGATTTTGTACTAGTTTAGCTCACAAGGATCTCACGTCCAGTGATTAATCTCAAAAGAGAATTAACAATCCACTATCACAAACCAACAAACTGTTACAATCACAAAGAAAATAAACAAGTTTTAGGTTAGAACACTTCTCTTGTTACCCCAAGATATGAAACTCACTTCCCATAAAAGCCACAAGTGATGAACACCTCCTTTGAATCTTCATAAATGATGACCACCTCCTTTGAATCTTCGTAAAGGATGATAGGCTTTAACTCAACAACAAATACAACACTCAAAGCCAAAGCAAAAGGGTTACACAAACCCTAGAATACACTTATCAAAGCACACAACTAAATATATAGGACTTTCGAAAATGAAGTATTTTGTATGTTAGAATGAGAGTCCAAATCCAATTTATAGAGATCTCACTCAAAGATACATCCAAAAGCTCGTTGTTAGCTATTTAACGCGTGATAATTGATTATCTAAATGAGGTAACCGATTATGCATTTAATGTCTTGTGTGTGCTATAAAGCGAGGCAGACATGTCTTGGGTTCAACTCCTGGTGGGGGGAATTTTCCTTGCTTGGCGATTTCTTTTCCAAATTTTTTTAGTGGGGCCAACTTAGTGGGAAAAAAGAGCAAAAAGAATTGTCAAATGGAAATTGGCATTAATTAAAGATAGAGAAATTGGAGAATTCAAAGGCAGAGAAGCACATAAATTTACTTTTGCATTCAAAAGGGAGTGAATATGAAAGAGAAAAAGGAGATTTATTTATTTTAGATTAATAATGCATATTATGAGTGTTAAAGACAAAATCGTCTACGCACCAAAAAGCTCACATGTTTTGAAGTTTAATCAAATAACATTAAAACGAGATAATAATAAAAACAATAGCTTAGGGTGAAAACACAAGACTTAAAGCCTGAACCTAAAAGATACACAACCTAAAACTAGAATCCTTAAACATAGAAAAACTTAGGTAAACACTTAGGTCCTAGGAAATACAAAAACATCTAGGTTAAAACACCCAAACGCATGGCTAACCGCTATTGTAACCAAAGCATCTATGAGAGATTGAGTTAAACTCTCAATGCTTATAATACTTGGAATAGGTATTCAGCTTCTCTCAAAAATAAAAAAGGTCAAGAAAATGTCTCTAAAAAAACATATTAAAAGACTTAATTATTAAAATATGATAGAAACCTTAAGCAAGCAAAACATTATCTGTCTAAAAAGATATAAAAGCTAAAGTGTTTACTTGACTAGACGATGCCATGAGCTTAACATTTACCTCATCTTATGATGAAGTCTATATCTATGCTTGATAGCCTTAGAGAAAGGAACATAATTATAAAATGGTACTTAACGGTAGAAAATAAAAAAAACACTTTGTTGCTTTGAGCAAGCATTAAATGAAATGCTCAACGTTCAAAAACAACAAAAGTGATAAGAAAAGACGCATTTGTTGCATGCACAGTTTACTATAATATTGCAGATAAGCCATTTTGCACGTGTCCACAGTTTACTGTAATATAAAAAAGTGGATGTTAAAGACAACAGGGCTGTTCACAGAATGTTCCTGACTTGAATAAAAGTTTAAAAAGATTGTACAACCTACTATAAGCAAATGACTGAAAAAGCATTTGTTCTCTGACAAGTTGACATACCAGCTACTGCTGTGCAAAAAAAAAATTGAGAAAGCATGAGTATCAAGGCTACAAGCTCAGTCTAACGGAAATATATCCATGAAGCCTATAAATAGAATATCTATCAAAGAGAAAATCAAGAGTATAGCTTAAGAGGATAGAAAAGCAAAGCTTATAACGATATATTCATCTTGAAAGAAGAAGAGAAAGAGCGCAAGCTAAAGAATACATCTGAGTTGAAGAAAAAAAAAGAGAAGAGAGAAAGAGAAAGAAAGATGCTCAAGCTTCACGGTCATATTGCTTATTGTTGTAAGAGTGAAGAGAAAAACACTTGCGAATGTTTAGATAGTAATCAAATCCTCTCCACGAGACATATAGTCTGAACTAGTTGTAAGAAGTCGTTCAATATATAATATCTAATATATATGTGTATATATATATATATATATATATATATATATATATATATATATATATATATTATATTGTTAACGAGTTGTATAGTTCCATATATTCAATAAGTTTATCATGGTCTTATAAAGTAGTGAGCTATAAGTGTGAGAATTTTTATTTTTGAGTTTTTTATTCCTAAGGATCGTTACTTCCTAATAATGATCGATTTATTCAAAATATTGCTACTAAAAACTTGAATCACTTCTAATAATAATATATATATATATATATATATATATTCTTCATATGCATAAAATATTCAAATTAGGTGTTAATTATCCAATATTGATTGTTAAGTTGTGTAGTTTGTATTAGAGTGAAGAGGGAGTGAAAGAGACAGGTTAAGGCAGAGGAGAGAGAGAGTGTGTAAAGACTGTGTGGAGAAAATTAATACACATTTGTATTAAAAAATGAGAAGGTAAGTACATTTGTAGGGTATGGGTGAGTATGTAAACTGTCTGACAGAGACAGATAAAGTAGTTTTGTTTTTACTACAACATACCCCCTAAAAATAAACTATCAAAACATTTTTACATTCAACATATCTCTGAGTGCTTCAATCTGTTAAATCTCAAAGCTTTCGTGAAGATATCTACGAAGACAGATGTCAAGAAAAAGGTGAACACGTGTTCATGTCTTGCGATTCTAACCATGCAGAAGAAGAAAATTGTTGGTATTTGGATACCGGCTGCTCCAATCACATGACTGTAAGGATGGACAACCAGCATATGTGAATAATGTGCTATATGTACCGAATATGAAAAGCAATTTGTTAAGTTTGGGTCAGATGCTTGAAAAACGATATACAATAAACATGCACCAGAGACATATAGAGGGTTTTGATAATAAGAAAAGACTCGTGCTTAAGGCTCCACTAGCCAGAAATAGAACGTTCAGGGTAAATCTCAGTGCCATAGTTATTCAATGTTTATCATCCGTGAACACCGAAGAAGAAGTGTGGTTGTGACATTATCGATATGGACACTTAAACTTCAAAAGTTTATGCCAGCTGAAAAACAAAGGAATGGTAAGGGGTGTCCCTGAGATTCTTCCAACGAAGAAATTGTGCGAAGGGTGTGTAATTGGAAAGCATATTAGAACGCAATTTAAGAGGACAATGTACAAAAAAGCAAAGCAAACCCTTAAAGTGATATATTCTGACGTGTGTGGACCTTTTGAGCAAGCTTCAATCGGAGGTAATAAGTATTTGATTAAAGAAAATAAGGATGTCTTCTCACACCTTGTCAAATTTTGTATCATGGTGGAACGACAATCTGGAAAGCGCATCAAGTTAATCAAAACCAATGGCGGAGGAGAGTTTAGTTCTCATGAGATGAACAGTTTTTGCAATAACAAGGGTATCATACATGAGATCGTGGCTCCCTGCACTCTACAACACAATGGTGTGGCTAAAAGGAGAAATAGAATGTTGCAGGATATGACTCGCTGCATGCTAAAAGGCAAAGATCTTCCAAACTATCTATGGGGAGAAGTTGTTTCAACAACAGCTTATCTCTTGAACAGAAGTCCAACAAAAGCTTTGGAGGAATGCACGCCGGAAGAGGCCTGGTCAGGTATTAAGCCAGTAGTTAATCATTTTAAAATCTTTGGTTCAGTGTGTTACAGGCACGTTCCAGATGCAAGGAGGAAGAAACTAGAGGACAAAAGCGAGATCTTTGTCTTCATCCGTTATCACCTCACTGGTGCATACAAGTTATATAGCCCTGAGAACAAGCAAATTGTTATAAGTATAGATGTGATCGTGGACGAAGCAGCCACATTCAACTGCAAGAAAGATGATGAAGATCATCAGGCAGACAAAACCCAAATTCGTGAGACGGTTCCAAGCTGGCTAGATGACAGAATCACCACCGAACCAACTGAGACACGCCACAACAGAAGACCGCAGAGGACGAGATTTCCTTCCTCAAGGCTAGCCGATTATGAAGTATTCACTGATAACGAAGTAGATGATTTTTGAGACCAAGCACATATCGCATTCCTAGCCGATGCAGAGGCATTTTCCTAGAAACAAGCCCTTGATGAAAAAGGATGGAGAGAAGCGATGATTGAAGAACTAAAGTCGATTGAAAGAAACAGAACTTGGGAGTTGGTCGAACTACCGCAACATTAGCAGGCAATTGAAGTGAAGTGGGTTTTTAAAACGAAGTACAAACCAAATGGTGAAGTTGCTAAGCTCAAGGCACGTCTCGTGGCAAAGGGATTTCTATAGAAGCCAGGAGTAGACTTTACGGAAGCATTTGCTCCAGTCGCTAGGTTGGAGACAGTCAGATTGATGGTGGCTATAGCAAGTTTTAGAGGCTGGGAAGTTCATCAATTAGACGTTAAATTTGCGTTCTTGAATGGTCCTTCGAAAGAAGAAGTCTACGTCAAGCAGCCACCTGGTTTTGAGAAAGGAGGTGAAGAGCACAAGGTCTACAGGTTGAACAAAGCCTTATACAAGCTGAGACAAGCACCACGCGCCTGGAATGATCACATCAATGCATTGCTACTGAAGCTTGGTTTTGTGAAAAGCTCAGTCGAGTACGGTGTGTATGTTGCACAACGAAGGTCTCTAACAGTGTGTTTATACGTTGACGATCTGCTCGTAACTGGAGAATCCAAGAACGAAATAGAGGAATTTAAGATGAAAATGAAAGTCGAGTATGACATGAACGATCTAGGAAATCTAAGCTACTTCCTTGGTCTGGAATTCACTGAAGCAGCCAATGGAGTGTTTCTTCATCGGAGGAGGTATATTGGTGAAGTGTTAAAGCGTTTCAATATGATGAGTTGCAACAGCGCAACTGTTCCGGTGACTGCCAATCTGAAGCTGACTGAACATGGAGAAGAAAAGAGTGTGGATGCTTCCTTGTATAAACAAATAGTAGGCTCAATGACATACATCTGCAACAGCAGACCTGATATTAGCTATGGAGTAGGAATATTGAACAGATTCATGAGCGAACCTAAGTAAACTCATCTGTTAGCTGCCAAGCATGTCATGAGATATCTAAAAGGAACAATCCATTATGGTCTCATGTTTCCTAGGATGACGAACAACACTGGAAATATACGCAACTTGTATTAAAAAATGAGAAGGTAAGTACATTTATAAGGTATGGGTGAGTATGTAAACTGTCTGACAGAGACGATAAAGTAGTTTTGTTTTTACTGCAATGTATGGAATGGAGTGTTGTATGCATAGGTTTTTCTATATCACAAGTAAAATACTATGAAACAAATTTTATTAGTTGAAAATAATAACGTATGAAAACATTATATAATTAATTATTATATTATAAAATCTTTGAAATATTAGGTAATTAATTACTATATTATAATATCATGAAGTTTTTGATAATGTATTAGAATATATGTGATAAAAAATTTATTATACTATTAAATATCTCAAAAATATTTTCGTAAGTCTAACAATTGGTTTCGAATTTTAGATTGCAAATAAAGACCTAACTGATCAAAATTATTTGTTTTATTTATATAGCATTATATGTTTAAAGTTAATTAACAACTGATAAATATATTTGACTTGGTTTTTTTGAATTTTATATATCATATATGTTTTTGAAATATCAATTTTATAATGATTCGAGCGACTGTTTAATTAAAAAATGATCTAAACTGAGTCGTTAAGAACCTTATTCCTAAATGTTACAAGGTGTTTTTTTATCAACCCTGGTAGGAACAAGTAGTATATAAAGGGATTAGAAGAGAGAGAAAAAAAAAACGAAAAATATATTAATGGAGTAATTTTTCAGAAAAAAATAAATAAATTGACTAAACAAATAAATTTAAGAAATAAGGAGGAAATGCGAACTTTTTACTCAAATGGGTCATAAAACATAATTGTTATTGATTAACGTCTAAAACCATCTTTAACTGGGTACATATTAGCAGTTAATTTTACACCAAATTTGGTTTTCCTTTACAATTATAGGTGCAAACACATGCATAACCATTATTCCCACTGTTGAGATTGCAATTTCCAGTCGCTTGTAAGTTTGGATACCTGCTCAAACAATCCGATTGACATTTATTGATGGTGCAGTTTGTGGAGTATATCTCTTTTTGACATCTTTTTGCTGCTGCTGCGTCTGTTCTTGAGATAACTAAAAAATGAAAAATAGAATTCGAACAAATCATTGATCAATAAACAATTTAACATTGAAGAATGTTATCAGAATATTTTAAATTGGAAAATTATCTAACCTGAAATGATAAGGATAAATACTAGTATTTGTGAAAAGAAAAACTTAGTCATTTCTAACAACTGGGTATATCGAAAGCAATAAACTTTACTCTCAATGTCTTTCTGTGTAATGTATATATGTTCGATACACATAAAAACTTTCCTTTAAATAGAGTGAAACATCTCTTTTAAATCCTTATTTACTTGCATGTTTATTATACAAAGTTATATATTTATTATGTTTAATTAAGATTTAATTAATAGCTTTAATGATGCTTTAATTAACATTTAAGTCTCTCATAAATGTGCATATTTTTATTAAATGTTTTATTGGGTTTTATTGGTTAATATTTTGTCCCATTACTTTCTTGTCTTCATGTATTAAGAAATATGAGGTTTAGTAATGAATAAATTGTTATTAAGTCATATATTTATTAAGTTTAATTATGATTTAATTGTTATGTTTAATTAAGATTTAATTATAAAGATTAATTAAGATTTCATTATTAAATTTCTTATCTTCGTCTATTAAGAAATATGAGATTTAATAACTAAGAAAACCATTTTACACAATTCATGTAAAATTATCAATGCCTTTTATTGCTTCAATATTATTTTGTATTTACCACAAAACTTCATATTTTTCACCATCAAAATTTGAAATTTAATTAAACATATTTTACTAATTATAATTATATGTTTATTATATGTAATAAATATATTATATTTCCCATTTATATTAATTTAGTTGATTATATATTTCAATTAGACATGTCAAATTTGGTCTTGACCTAAAGGGCTTAGGCTAGTAAACTCATTAGGTAAATGAGTCCTTTGTGACGTCCCAATTATAGCATACACATGCATAATTTAATAGGTCAACATAAATAATATTTGAAAGCAGTCAAGAGTAGAGTGGTAGAAAGATCAGGATTACAGTCATCCAGAAATTTAGGGGGAATTAAAAACGTGGAATGCTAAACTAATTCAAACTAGATAAGCTGGAAAGTGTCTCAAAATAACATAATTTAGAAATGTTCATAGGGGCATAACAGCCCAGAAAATTCCTAAGAGAACTAAGGGACAACAACAGTGTCGTCATTCTCCTCCAAGGTGTTCAACGGAGACCTCATTTTCCTCTGCTCACATCCAAGAATAGATGATCATCGCAACAGGAAGTCAAACAACATACATAAACACAGACAACAAAGGCAAGGGTGAGCTAATTATATAAAATCATACCATTGTATTAAACATGTAACATACAAGAACAATTCACTTCAAACAGATTCAGAAATATCACCTAAACATGCAAATTTCTAGACTTGACTCGTCCGGACTTTAAAATGAGAGTCGGGCTATGGCGAGTCTTGCACCCGTGGTGACTTATGAAACTTGGGTTCCCCACCCTGCCACACTCACGAGTTAGTCCGTTCTGTGCCTTGAGGCATACTGGGAGCCCCCAAGACTAAAGACCTCCTACTACTTCTCACCACATGGTTCGACCTCTCTAAGTGAGTTTGATTGACCATTGAAGCGTCAGAATGACTCCCAAGGCTGAGCCCCTACTTTCATTTTAAAACACTAAGAATCTCACCAAGAGATTCTACATTTGAAACTACCATAAGCAACCATGAAATCATGTTTCAGTCTTTCCCAATTCACACACCTTTGAATTATAATCAAACCACATATTTAAGCCTTAAATATCAAATCATATATAACAGAACATGCTCCACAACCACTTCCACTCATCTCAAATAGACAATATTGTCATGTTATTACCAAACAGTAATATATATATCAAAAGATAAAAATCCTGGATTATATATATATATATATATATGTTACGTACATTAACTAAATTATTTGTACATGTCTATTTAAACTAATTTGTTCATTTTAATTTGTTCCTAGAGTAAAAATGAGTTGCTCTGTTAAATTTTTCATTACCACAAGATACTTGTTCCTAATCCCACCTCACTACCCAATTTCCTTGCTGGTTATATAACTAGCCTAAGAACTCTGTATTTTTCCCAATCCTTCTCGTATCCCAATTGGTCACCAGAGAGAGAACAAATGTCTAACGCATCAGACTCACCTTTGACACCAACACATATGACTAGTCACAACTGACTGGACCAGGCCAGGGCTGCTCTATGATCAGGGATGTGCGGCTCTGGTTTTTAGGTTCTCTCTATCCTACCAACAGAGAAGGTTCTCAACAAGTCCTAAATATTTTTATTTTATTTAATCAATTATCCTATTATTCTTTTTAGTTCCCTAATTCCCAAAGTTATACATCCCTCTCACAAACTCAACCCATATTTCCCATCAAATCAGTATCACCCCCAACTTATTCCAGCAACCAGATTCATCAAATTCCTTCAGAGCACATCATAATCAATATACAAACAAGAATCATTCCCAGGATCATCAATTCAATGAAATTCAGTTCAACAACACAATTCCAGGCAAATTATAACCATCACAATGAAACATAGAGAATGAACCAAAGGTTCAGAACATTCCAAGACCAAATACTTAAAACAGAGAGAATTAAATATCAAACAATATATCACAGTTAAATTTAACATGCATAGAGCATTAAAACAAAGTTAACCAGTGTACAAACGCAATTCAACATATTTTCTCATAAATTCAGAAATTAATCAAAACAACAAAATATTTATATAGTTAGCTCCCTTTACTTGGAAAGCTTAACAGTACCACTCCTAGGAACGCTCTAGCAATACCTCCTCACATAGGCGAGTTTGATAGGACCTACAAATCACCAGTGAGAACGGGGAAAATGATCGGTTCAAAAGGAAGCCCTTGGCGTAGGGAACGCTGGAGTACCTTTAATTCAAAGTTTAATCGGTTTAGCTTGCTGGAAATTTAGAGAGAAGGTGGAGCTTGGTTAGAGAGAAGGCAGAGAATTTAGAAGAAGAGAAAGAAAAAATGGCTAAATGAAGAATCTGATTTTTAGAAAAAGCCTTTCCCTAAGGCTAAGGCTAAGGCACCCCTTGACTTATGGGCCTGACTGTCCCAAATATTAAGGTCTAATGACTTTAAAATAATTTTCAGGCCTTTACACCCTTCATTAAAAAAAATTAACAAAATCAAAATATTCATAAAAGTTTTATGGGCAAGGGTTAGAAAGAATATTTGTAAACTCACGCGGCCTTCTTGTTAGAAAGAATATTCATTTTGAATTCAATAAAAAATGCAATTAAGTATCATAAATCTAAGTGTTTTTAATTTATCAAAGAACATTATATAAATTCTTTAATTAGACTAACATAGAGTTTGTAAGAGGTTCCAATAAATTTGGTTGGTTGCTTATACATAAAAATTACGCAACAACATATTTAATTTTCCTTCATTGGCAAAACATTTAATTTTGTTGTGCGAAAAATTCTTTTAGATCCTAATGAAAACAAAATAAGACATCTCAATTTGAAAGTTTAAAATAATGAATTTATGAATAATAAGGTTATGAATTTTTTTATTATATGTTGTTTATATTTTTTAAATGTATGATTTAAATTTAAACATAAATTCCACCACTTATTTATTTATCTTTAATAATCAATATATATATTTAATATATATATATATATATTATATACATGTATAATAAATATATATTTACTAATTTAAAAAAAAGAGAGGCAATCCTAGTGCTAAATTTCGGATGGCACTAACTTTGATGTTTTCAATATGTTTTTCAAGTACAACATGGATGTGATGACAGATATGGATCCGCAAGACTTTAGACAAAGCAATAGGATCATAAAAATCAAAGAAAGTTACTCAAAACATCACTCAAACCCATAACACAAGATCGAAAACTCTACACATATTCAAACAAAAAAAATGGAAATCTTAAGAACACAACATAGATTGATTCAAGAAGGAAAAATAATTTGAATCAAAATTTTTAAAATACAACACATATTAATGGATCAAAAAACATATTAGACATTGTGGAAAATATGAGACAATAAGGAAATGATAATAACAAAATGGGTAAAAAAATGGGTAAGAACTTAGACACTTATCTCTTGTAGATTTCCAAGATAGTGACCAAAGCACTTATTCCAAATTATGGAGATTGCTTTGAGGAGGCTCCTTAAAGAAATGATGATATCCATACTGGGTTAATGAAGCTTCTTCAAGGGGTGGACTTCATGAGAGAAGATGGATGTAGCAGAAACATTGATATGAAGAGATATTGATGTTGGTGGCTTGGGGTTTTAGATAAATGTCCCTCTAAGAATGTGAGGCTAACCTTGAGGGAGAAGAGATGAAGATGTATAGGAGAAGAAAATTCATAGGTGAGAACTCAAGAAGAGAAGTCTTGCAATTTTGGCAAAAATAACTTTACATTCAATCAAGTTTTAAGGAAAGTATAAAGGTTGTCTCTCCTTTTATAGGTGAAGGAGTAGGCTAGGTTAAATTGCACTTAAAAAGAACTATAAGATTCCTATGGCAAGGGGGAAGGAATGAGAGCCTCCCCCTTAACTACCATCCACATTCATTGTAGGGGAGCCTCCTTTGATGTTGACATCTTCTAGGCTCTTATGAATTATTCCAAGACTTATTTTAGTCCAAAAATCCCCTACGATGTGTCCTATGATTCACTACCTCTCTTTTATGGCTATCAAGCCATTAAAACGAAGCTAAAAAAAGTGCCTTGGTCAAATATAAGGCCTGAAAAAAACTATTTATAATTTTATGAAAGATATTAAAGATAACAGAAGAAGACTAGTAGATGATCCTCCCCAAAAGGAGGGCTGGGAAAATGAAACTGCACTGTACAGAACTGCTAAAAACTGTACTGAACTAAAAACTAGTTTGTTTAAACTGAACTGAACTGTAAAATAGTTCAGAGAAATTGAACTAAACTGTTTTTTGTTTTATCAAACTGAATTGAACTGTACTATACTAAAATGTACTATACTACAATATAAATTGAACTGAACTACTAACTGAACTGAACTATACTAAATTGTACTAAACTACAATATAAACTGAACTAAACTATACTAACTGAATTGTAAATTGTATTAATTATAAATTAATTTTTTATATTTTCACTTAAACTTAAGATTTTCAATCATGAATAAATATCAAAACTATGTTTTTTTAATTTTATTTTCGTTCAAACAAATGCCGTTTTCTCAAAATTGTTTTATGAAAAACTTAAAAAGTCACTTAAGCAATACAATTTTTTGCTTATTAATTAGGCTATTTTGTTTTCTTCTTTTTCAGTGGTCTTTAGAGGATTACATGAGAATTTTATTATAAATGTAAAATAAATATTAACACCTAGTAATATTTAATTTAATTTAAATTAAAATTTTATTTAACAACTTTATTATTAATATATGATTAATATTATTCTTATTTATTCCTGATGTTAACTTTTTTGTTATTATAAATAACATAAACAAGTATTTTGCCTGAAAGATAACGTTGAAATAATAAAATTGTTTATGAACATTAACGTAAAAATAAATAATTTTGAAATAATGACGTTAAAAATTTAATGTGTGGAGAAATAGATAGAAAATTAATTAGAGAAGAATAATTAATTATGTCATGGAAAATAATATCACTGAAGTAAGAGTTATTAATTATAATATATGATAAGACTTTACACGCATTCAATTTAAAACATGAGTATTTCAAATTTTAAATATATATTACTAATGTGTTTTAATGAATTTTATATTGAGATTTAATGGTATATAGAAGTGTCTTTCTTCAAATGTGGGAGGAAGATGAGAGAGAGTGATGCATGAGAAGAAGGGGCTTAAAACACAGTACAATTAACTATAGTTAACTAAGCCGAAAATTTCAAGTTCATTTTTTGAAAACAGAACCATAAAATAGTATATTTAAGTTATAGTAAAAATGGATAAGTTTTTTTTAGTATAATATAGTACAGTTAACTATAGTACAGTGCAGTTCAGTTATTTTTGCCCAGCCCTACCCAAAAGTAATGTTCTTGAAGCTCCTTCTTCCTCTACTTCTGTCCTTTTGACCATGCTTATTATAAGTGGTCCAAGATGTCCTTTATGTCAGAGCGGTGCAGTGGAATGGTTAACGTGAACAACAAACCAAGAGGGTGGTCGATTGGTTTCTTATTGCAAATCGTGTCTTTAAATATTTTCTCTTTGAATTTAATTTCCTTAAGGATAAATTAACACAAATATGTTAGTAAGGAAGAGAGAAAATTGCACATATATACTAGTTTATATCACAAGGATCTCACGTCCAGTGGTTAATCTCAAAAAAGAATTAACAATCCACTATCACAAACCAACAAATTGTTACAATCACAAAGAAAATAAACAAGTTTAAGGTTAGAACACCTCTCTTGTTAACCCAAGATATGAAACTCACTTCCCATAAAAGCCACAAGTGATGAACACTTCCTTTGAATCTTCACAAATGATGACCACCTCCTTTGAATCTTCGCAAAGGATGATACGCTTTAACTCAGCAACAAAAACAACACTCAACACAACTCCCGTTTCTCGCTCTATGCCAACACCAAGTTCTCAAAGCCAAAGCACAAGGGTTACATAAACCCTAGAATACACTAATCAAAGCACACAACTAAATATATAGGATTTTTGAAAATGAAGTATTTTGTATGTTAGAATGAGAGTCTCAATCCAATTTATAGAGATCTCACTCAAAGATACATCCAAAAGCTCGTTCTTATCTAAATTAGGTAACCGATTATGCATTTAATGTCTTGTGTGTGCTATAAAGCGAGGTAGACATGTCTTGGGTTCAACTCTTGGTGGGGCGAATTATCCTTGCTTGGCCATTTCTTTTGCAAATTTTTCGAGTGGAGCCAACTTAGTGGGAAAAAAGAGAAAAAAGAATGGTCAAATGGAAATTGGCATTAATTAAAGGCAGAGAAATTGGAGAATTCAAAGGTAGAGAAGCACATAAATTTACTTTTTCATTCAAAAGGGAGTGAATATGAAAGAGAAAAGGAGAATTATTTATTTTGGATTAATAATGCATATTATGAGTGTTAAAAAAAATGGTCTATGCACCAAAAAAACTCTCATGTTTTTAAGTTTATTCAAATAACATTAAAACGAAATAATAATAAAAACAATAACTTAGGGTGAAAACACAAGACTTAAAGCCTGAACCTAAAAGATACACAACCTAAAACTAGAATCCTCAAAAAATAGAAAAACTTAGGTAAACATTTAGGTCCTAGGAAATACAAAAACATCTAGGTTAAAACACCCATACGCATGGCTAAACACTATTGTACCCAAAGCATCTATGAGAGATTGAGTTAAACTCTCAATGCTTATAATACTTGGAATAAGTATTCAGCTTCTCTCAAAAATAAAAAAGGTCAAGAAAATGTATCTAAAAAAACATATTAAAATACTTAATGATTAAAATATGAAAGAAAGCTTAAGCAAGCAAAACATTATTTGTCTAAAAAGAGATAAAAGCTAAAGTGTTTGACTAGACGATGCCATGAGCTTAACATGTACGTCATCTTATGATGAAGTCTATATCTACGCTTGATATCCTTAGAGAAAAGAACATAATTATAAAATGGTACTTAACGGTAGAAAATAAAAAAAAAAAAAACTTTGTTGTTTTTAGCAAGCATTAAATGAAATGCTCAACGTTCAAAAACAACAAAAGTGATAATAAAAGACACATTTGTTGCATGCATAGTTTACTATAATATTGTAGATAAGCTATTATGCACGTGTCCAAAGTTTACTCTAATATAAAAAAGTCGATGTTAAAGACAAAGGAGATATTCACAGAATGTTCCTCACTTGAATAAAAGTTTAAAAAGATCGTACAACCTACTTTAAGCAAATGACTGAAAAAGCATGTCTTCTCTGACAAGTTGACATGCCAACGACTATTGTGCAAAACAAAATAAAGAGAAAGCATGAGTATCAAGGCTACAAGCTCAGTCTAACGGAAAAATATCAATGAAGCCTATAAATAAAATATCTATAAAAGAAGAAAATCAAGAGTATAACTTAAGATGATAGAAAAGCAAAGCTTATAACGATATATCCATCTTGAAAAGAAGAAGAGAAAGAGCTCAAGCTAAAGAATACATCTGAGTTGAAGAAAAGAAAAGAGAAGAGAGAAAGAGAAAGAAAGACTCTCAAGCTTCACGATCATATTGCTTATTATTGTAAGAGAGAAGAGAAAAACACTTGCGAATGTTTAGACAGTAATCAAATCCTCTCCTCGAGACATATAGTTTGAACTACTTGTAAGATGTTGTTCAATAATATATATATATATATATATATATATATTCTTCATATGTATAAAATGTACAAATTAGGTCTTAATTATTCAATATCTATTGTTAAGTTGTGTAGTCTGTATGGAATGGATTGTTTGTATTCGTAGGTTTTTCTATATCACTAAGTAAAACATTATCAAACAAATTTTATTAGTTGAAAATAATAACGTAATATATCTTAAAAACATTATATAATTAATTATTATGTTATAAAATCTTTGAAATATTAGATAATTAATTACTATATTAATATCATGAAGATTTTTGATAATGTATTAGAATATGTGATAATAATTTATTATACTATTAAATATCTCAAAAATATTTTCGCAAGGCTAACAATTGGTTTTGAATTTTAGATTGCAAATAAAGACCTAACTTATCAAAATTATTTGTTTTATTTATATAGCATTATATGTTTAAAGTTAATTAACAACTAATAAATATACTTGACTTGGTTTTTTTGAATTTTATTTATCATATATTTTTTTGAAATATCAATTTTATAATTAACATTTAAGTCTCTCATAAATGTGCATATTTTTATTAAATGTTTTATTGGGTTTTATTGGTTAATATTTTGTCCCATTACTTTCTTGTCTTCATGTATTAAGAAATATGAGGTTTAGTAATGAATAAATTGTTATTAAGTCATATATTTATTAAGTTTAATTATGATTTAATTGTTATGTTTAATTAAGATTTAATTATAAAGATTAATTAAGATTTAATTATTAAGTTTAATTACGATTTAAGTCCCTCATAAATGTGCATATTTGTAATAGAGTCTTTATTAAATATTTTTTATAGGATATAAAAAATTTATAATTTTCGATTAAATTCCTATCAATTAATTTATTTTAACTAGTGACATGGTTAATATTTTGTCCCGTCAGTTTCTTATCTTCGTCTATTAAGAAATATGATATTTAATATTTTTTTAGTTTTTGATTATGAGAAAATTGGATTATGATCAAATTAGTTTTACTAACCACATACAATGAAATAATATGTACTAAAACTGAATATTATGTATAAAATAAATTACATTGTTCAATATATTAATATAATTCATACATCTAATTGTTCATATATAAAAATTAAAAAAAAAGTTGTTCACTACTAAAAATATTATTGAGAAAGATGTCCATTAACAATGTTGATTTTGATGCATAAAGCTCATAGTAGACACAATGATCATGTTGTTCCCAACTATCAAGAGCTTCAAGTTGATCACACTTAACACGGCTACACAAAATTCTTCAAAATACATCCTTCTATATTATAATGAATTCAACTATCATAAAAAAGATATATAAAAATGTAAAATTGAAACAAATCAAATAAAGTGAATGAAACAATTGATCAAATAACCATATAATAAATTATATAATTATCACACCTTAGTTTGAGCTTGTTGTATTGGGTAGCAGGACCAAGTAAGTATCATTATTGTGACTTTTTTTCACCTAAGTATGTTGTTGAAGAGAATGGAAATCCAATTAGCATACCTTAGAGAAATGTTACCATTATGTAGTCCATATTATCACTTCATCAAATCTGATTTTAGGAATTTTTAATATAAGGTTAATGGGGTAAAATGGAATTCGAGACCATGGTGTTAGGAAAATAGGTAGGCTTCTTTACACCAAGAGAGGAGTGAATTGGTTTTGTTTCAAAAACAAAATCTTTTCGCAATCTTGAAACAAAAGTATAAAGCTTTTTGATCTTTTCGTGAAATGCAAGTAATGAAAATTTCAATGCAGCGGAAAAACACATTTGACTGATAAACAAATATAGTCGACTGAATTTAAAGAGTGCAGGGATAGAGAAAATCAAACATTGGTTTTCATATTGGTTTAGCCAACAATGCCTACATTCAATGCCCTTCCAACCTAGGAAGCAAATGCACTATAATGGTTGCGGTTTTTACAACAAGGAATTTATAGAAGCCTCACGCAAAAAATATAAATCTCCTCTCTAACCCAAAACCAAAATATAGCTACACAACAAAACCAGACTTGCAGCAAGAATCCCCTCTTCTGCAATCTGAACCTACGTCGAACAATCCTCAACGTGTAACCAGTACTCTTCACAGGATGTCAAGCCTACAATCAACACAGCACTCTTCACAGGATGCCAAGCCTTCAACTGATCAATCAAGAAGCACCTTCTTCATGCAGATGTTGATCACACAGTCCACGCATAAGCCTTCTCCCTTTGAATCTCTCTTAAGAAAGATCACCACCGTCTTCTTGGAGAATTCTTGGAGTTGTTAAGACAGAGAATTCAATCTGAAACAAGGAATGAAAATGTCAGTACGTCAAAAGTCTCTTATGAACAAATCGCGTTCAGTCTATTTATAGTTTTCTGTTATTCAGATTGTTTCTCAGTCGAATAGCCTATTAATCCAGTCGACTGCATTAAAACAGTTATAACATACAATCAACACATAGGCTCTCAGTCAACAAAAATGAACACACATTTATTATAGTTGACCAAGTCATCAATGCTTAACTAACTTTTAAAAATATAGCTGTTGGAGCGCGCAAGCATAACAGAATTTCAAAACAGATAAAGATACAGTCGAATGTACACATAACAAAGTCGACTGACACATGAAAAAACACTTCTAAATTCTTTTCAATCCAAAACGTCACAAAGCAACTGATGTTCAAAATCTATACAAAGGTTTTAGAATAGTCAAATCCGTTACATGTGTATTCGACTATTCGACTGTACTAGAACTTTGTCACACAATTACAAGTTCATAAAGGTGCTTGTGATTTTTCACTTCCAGAATGTATTGTTATCAAAAACATTTTATTCCAAATTATCATACAAGTATGTTCCACAAATATATCACACAATTAACATAGGAACATACATCACAGTACATCAAAACATGTTCGACAAATATAACAAGTTCAAAACAAAACATGTAAAACATCAACATGTGTACTATTATTAAGCATTGTGTTGTCATCATCAAAAACCAAATTGATATATAGTTTGTGTTGTCAACAATCTCAACACATGGGACCACTGACAGAAGATAGTTTTAAGATAAAGGTACTAGAAGTTGGGAAGGTACTATGGCCCTTATCAAATTACAAAACAAAAACACAATTGGTGCAAAAGCTTAGAAATTACAACTACCAACAAGGTGCTTCATTCACCATGTCTTCCATGTCATTGTTAGAGATCAATTTCCCTTCCTCGGTAGTTCAACCTCTTACCATTGACATTGACAAAAGACATTGAATTACAAGTTACCCGGAATAAGTCCCGATTGCCAGAAAAAAATAAATCAGGAAAGAAATCCTTATTTATTGGCATGATATGCCCAACTGGCGAGAGCTCTTGAGATTTATTCAATCTCATACAACAACACTTCTTATATTTTTACCTTGAGGACAATTTATGGGCAAATTGTTTGACCCAAGTTTGTTTAACTAGCTGACTATTGAAAAAGAGAAAGAATACTTTGAGAGGGTTAAAGTATTTGACATTCATTTGACACGCAAATGGGCCCTCTTTCGCTCAATGTCAGGAAGGCTAATTTTGTCAATTAGGCAGTGCGTTTTTGTTGCGCTGTCAATTTTGTCAATCAGGATTCACTTTCCTCATTGTTTTCATTTCACTTTTGCAAAGGTGCAGTTGTCGCTAGGGTGAGTTGATAGAGAACTGCTAGGAGATTTGGGTTTGTATGTCATTGTATGCTTCTTCTTCCTTTGTTGTTTTGTTATTTATAAGAATCAGGGTCATCCTGATGTTAGGACTGTGATTCGACGGCGAAACGACTTGCCCGCTGAGCGTGGTGTGCTTATTGTCTCAACTTTCATCCATAAACTGAAGAGCATGTTCGTCTTCCACATGCAGACGAAGTCTGGGTTGCCCTAGGGAGAACACCAAATGCTCAATCCGAGCGAGATCGGTGGTAAGTGTGAGGCACAAAGAGAACAAGTTTTGCGGGTTAGAGAGAGAGCGCAGGAGTGGGAGAGCAAGATATATAAAATTTGAACCAAGGGTTGCCGCAAAGAGAAAGAATAGGTATGGGGAACTAAACTGCTTCTAGATATTTAACTATGTTTTCTTATGTGCATACTTGCGATTCTGATTCAGGAATGAAGGGTGTGGCGGATTGGTTGTGTTTAATACTTAAATGATGGGTTTGAATTGTATGTTGAGCAATAACGTGTGAATATCAATTGTTACCAACAAGTCTTGCAATAAAATTTTTCGGTTGTGTATTTGCATTATCACTTTGAATGATACTCCTCCGATGTGCAGGGTTTTGCAAGTGATATTGGCTATCCAACGGATGAGCTAGTATGTTTATCAATTGTTACCAACAAGCCTTCAACATGTTCCGTTGATGACATCCTTAGCAAATTGGTTGCACCTGTTCACAACAAAACACCCGAAGGCAGTGGATCAAACAAGAACATTAAAAGTGGAATAAATTGAGGACTTTCATAATTTGCTAATTTGTATTTTAGTTTTATTCTTGTTGTTAGTTCGAATATTGTCTGTGTTTACATGGATTTGTTATGTAGTACAATTAATGAAGTACTAAAGTGGGCTTCATGAATTTTTAGCTGCATTAAGTGGTAATGTAATGTATGTTATGTCCTAAGTTTTATATGATGTTTTGATATAAAAAAGAATTGACAAATTGGTGCAGTAACTGGTTATACATTCTTCATTATGTGGTTATATATTAAAGTGGTTCTATATAACTGACAAAATGATTAATAATGAAATAAATTGTCATCCAATGTTGCAGCTAAATATTAAATCATATCACAGCGAAGTACAATGATCAAAGTAAATAATTATGAGCACCCTGCAAAAATCAAAGACAAATGGCACAAGTGAGTCAAAAACTGATTTCACAAGTATTGGTCTAGTAAGTGGTTATGTCTTCAGTGTTACGTGGTTATTTGTTAAGCTAATTATGTACAAATAACAAATATGCTTCAGTGCTTATCCAATGAAGGGTATGTTGTGTATTATGAAATTCGTGATATAGAAGAAATGTAGTGGTTGTTGAGGATAGATTTGATCACATTTATTGCTTCAGTTACTAGTTATGTGCTGAGTTCCATGTGGTTATTTTTTAATCTGGTTATGTACATCTAAAAAAATTCTTAAGTTCAATATGAATGATCATATTAATCAGTCTAGTAAGTGGTTATCCAATGAAGGGTTTGTTGTCTACTATCAAATTGCTTATGAACAACAAATGTTATGGTTTTTGAGGATATGTTTCATCAAATTTATTGGTGCAGTAAATTGTTATCTACTCAGTACTATGTGGTTATTTCTAAAAGGGGTTTTGTACAACAATAAAAGTGGTTAAATTCAATATCAATGATCATATTTCTTTGGTGTTGTAAGTATTTATATAGTAAGTGTTATGTGGTTTTTTACTCAGTTGCTTATGAACCACAAATGTTGTCATTTTTTAGGATAGGTTTTATCAAATTTATTGGTGCAGTAAGTGGTTGTTTACTCAGTCATATGTGGTTATTTCTGAAAGGGTTTTGTACAACAATAAAAGTGGTTAAATTCAATATCAATGATCAAATTTCTGTGGTGTAGTAAGTAGTTATATAGTAAGTGTTATGTGGTTTTTTACTCAATTGCTTATGAACCACAAATGTTGTCGTTTTTTAGGATAGGTTATTGGTGCAGTAAGTGGTTGTTTACTCATTCTTATGTTGTTATTTCTGAAAGGGGTTATATACAACAATAAAAGTGGTTAAATTTAATATCAATGATCACATTTATTTGGTGTAGTAAGTGCTTATATAGTAAGTCTTATGTGTTTTTTTGCTTAATTGCTTATGAACCACAAATATTGTTGTTTTTGAGGATCGGTTTTATCAAATTTATTGGTGCAGTAAGTGGCTATTTACTAAGTCCTATGTGGTTATTTCTGAAGGAGGTTTTGTACATCAATAAAAGTTGTTTAATTGAACATCAATCTTCACATTTCTTAGGTGCAGTAAGTGGTTATCTACTATGTCCTATGTGGTTATTTCTGAAAGAGGTTCTGTACAACAATAAAAGTGGTTTAATTGAACATCAATCATCACATTTTTTTGGTGCAGTAAGTGGTTATCTACTAAGTACCTTAATTAAGAATGTAAGTGGTTATGTACTAAGTCTTATGTAGCTTAATTAAGAATACATTGTATGTACAAAAATGATATATAATGTTCCTCTACAGGTCATGGTGTAAGAGAGTAGTGTCAAATATATTTAAGATAGGCTCTAACCATAGCCTATTTTTCTTTAGTATTTTTTCACTTTTTTTTAATTATTTACTACTTTAACAATTTCATTATTTGTTTATTTTAAGTTTAAAATATTGTTTAATGATATTTAAATAATTTTAATGTTTAATTTATTTATTTGAAAAATCAAATAGATTTATTATTTAATTTTTAAAGTTATTATAATAATATTTAAGGAAATCGGTGAATATTTTTATTGTTCTTATTAAAAAAGAGTTAGACTAAAAAAAAGAAAGAGCCAGGTTGAGCACAACCAACGTATATGAATTGAGTTTATTAGTGAGATAACCGTGTATTTAACTATTATCATTTTTATTTTAATATTATTCCAAACATTAAATATATATTTTTTATGATTTATTTCATGAAATCGTTTCAAGTACATGCAGTATTCAGTGTGTAGGTGTGCAAGCTAATAACCTGGCTAAGAACATTTCATGAAAAACCTCTTAAACTCTAATACTAATTCTTAAGCATAAAAAGTATACATACAAAGACTTGATTGAAAAAACTTTCATTATTCAAAAATCTAGAAAAATTATGTGTGAAGTAATTTAAGTAACAAAGTAAAACAAGTTGTATAAATAAGATAAAAATAACAAGTGTCAAGTGTCTTAAGGAGCAAAAAATGTAAGAGAAGAATTAAAATTAAAATAAAATGCAATTGTGAAGTGGTATTTAGGTTGAAGGGCTAAGTGGAAGTTCGATTTCTTCCAAGGATCGACCCTTTGTTTCAACAACGTTACGAATGTTGTAAAGCCCAAGTACATGCTGCTAATTCCAACCTTGTCTACTACACTCAAGAAATACAGCCCAATCACAAAGTTGGAGATCTGGTAATAATAAAAAAAATCAAGAGTTAGTGTTCAAAATGAGTAAAACCAATGCATGTTATAAATCAATAGATCTGAGCTCGATTACATAAGAGATTGACACGCACGAGTTGTATATGACTCTCTTACTTAAGAAGTAGCAATTTAAAGTTTCAAAAGGTAAATGATATATTGGATTCCAGAGTGAAGTCGCTTACCCAATGTGTGCCTAATGACAGAAATTGCTTTTGCTCTGGTTCTAGATGCAAATATCAAAACTGTTTGATAAAAACGAAAGGTATTTGATGAAATGTCTCGAAAAACCAATTTTGCTGTTTTTGGTTTTTGACTGGGCTTTATGATTTTTCATCCTTTTGAGCACTTTGCTTTACTTCTTTTAATCATTTAGTTCCATTTTAAATCTTGTTGCAAGTCAAATCGAATTTCAAAGCAAATTCATCAAAACAACACCTAATTTTGAACTCTACACCAAGAAAACGACTCTAAATTTGGTGATTTGTGACTCAAATGATGCAACAGCAGTTCTGCATTAAATATGATCACTTAAGCAACTTTATTTAATGATTATAAACATGTTTCAACTCTAAATTGACACAAAACTAGACTGTTTCTCAAAATCACCGTTTTACTTCCCCAAATTGACCTAAAATGAATGGTTTTAGAAGTGATTTTGTGCACAAGTGATTTTGATACTTTAATAACCATTTGAACAGTTTTAAATCATCAAAATACACTTGTTTAAACTTAATTTTGTCTCAAAATAGAACTGCACCTGAAAATCACTTTGCAAGTTCCAAAAATCACTCCAAATGGAGGTTTCAACACACTAAATTGCACACAGGTCAATTTAACTTCAATTGAATTGTTCTAACAGTTTTAAGACATCAAATTGGACTTGTTTAAACTCCCAAACATCACAAAATCACTGCAGCACGAAAAATAACCTATAATGACTCAACTATGCAGATTTTTCATCAAACACACCACAAAAATTAAGTTTAACAGATTCAAAGACTGTAACAATACTGAAATTGACTCAAGGAAGTTCAATTATACTGAACTAAGCTAGAACAATGAAGCTTAGAATGATTCAAACTCAGATTACACAATTCAAACATTTAAGCAAGTGAAAAGCTTGGAATGAAATTGAAACAGCACAATGTTAATGGTTTTGAGCAACCAAGCTATGCCTATTGCATTTCATTGCTTGTTATGGTTTGCTACACCTTTAGCAATCTTCAACAACATCAAAAAAAGTTATACAAAGCTCTAGAATCAAAGAAATTCAACTGAAAAACAAATTCACAATTTAAAACAGAATTAAAATTCTGTAGCTGATTTCAAAACATAATTGAAACTAGAATTGATTTGTAGTGCTTCAACATGTATCATCAAGGCTAGAACACGTTCTCATTGCCTTATTTGGTTGATTCAAAGCTTTTCAAACACTCAGAATCCATGTAAAAACACATTCTGAGTTTGGAGAAAGTATACACAGAAGCATGTTACGTACATCACAAGTGCAACACCTAATTTCATCATGAAACTAACTTACCTGGCCAACACCGGTTTATGATTTGGATTATTTGTACCAGGACCAATGGGGTTCCATCAGATGGTATATATCTCCTACAAAGCGAATTATTTTGTTTTCCCAACAACGTGCATAACGCAACAACAATTAAAATTGTAAATCACAAAATATGCGACACAAATGGAAGACACAGGAAAACAAACAAAACTCAGGGAACCTTGGAATGCTCTCTCAAGTCATGAAGATATGTAGATATGTTGATATTCAGACATGGAAAAACTATTAAATTGTAAGACAAAAGCATAATATCCTTATCACTCAAATCAATCCGTTTGGCATCTATTAAAACAATTTTGTGAAAGAAACATTACATACGATTCAAGTTCCTCCCCAATCATTTTGGATAGGGAAAATAATAATTGTTTCACCAAGCAACCCAGACAGCCATTAGAGATATTGTTATAGAATATATAGTCAACTATATTTTAATTAGTTTAGAATAATCAATTTCTAGTTACTAAGAAAGGGATAGTATTCTGTGAGCATTGTTATAGAATATATAGTCAACTATTTTTTTAATTATTTTAGAATAATCAATTTCTAGTTACTAAGAAAGGGATAGTATTCTGTGAGCTATTGATAACGGTCTAAAAACCATTATTTTCATACTTAAATTTGATATCAAAACACAACCTTTATGGCTTAGAATGAGTTTAAAATCAAGTAAAACACTTAGTTGAGTCATGTGAGAGTCAAAAGTTGGTTTTAGAGATATTATGCTTGTTTTTGCATTGTTTTGTAGGGTTTTGATGCGAATTGAAGATAGAAGTGAAGCAAGGGGGACTTAGACTCATGAAAGAAGAAGAAAAAGGATGAAAAGAAGAGTCAAGTGAACCGCTCAGCGCCAAATTTCAGTGCTGAGCGCCAATTTCGTGGGTAAAGCCACTGCTTCTTACTTGAGCGGCACCGTTGAGCGTCCTGTGCGATTAGAGGGCCACCGCTTAGTGCTTTTGCGATTAGAGGCAAACAGCTAAGCGACCAAATTAGGCGCTGAGCATCCATCAGATGGGCTTGGGCTTAAATTCTGTTACTTTTATGCGCTATAAATATCCCCAGTGCGATTCACATTGTAATCTTTTGGCAGGAAGAGACGACCAGAGCTGTTCTACAGTTGGAGGCGGTTCCTTGGAAGCTTAGGCTCCAATTACGAAATTTAGGATTTATTCTTCAATTCTTTCATTTTATTCGATCTAGTTTAACCATGTCAATGGTGAACTAAACCCTTTGTTGTTGGGGAACAATGTAATCTTTTGAAACTCTCTTATATCAAAATTCTTATTTTCTTTATATGCTTGCATATGCTTATATTCTTACCTTTACTTAATGCTTTTATCTTTTAACTCATTCAGTAAATGTTGTTTGTCTTTATTGATACGGAGACGTACGATAATGTCATGAACTGGTAGGAAATTCCTTGATTAAGCTAATACCGCCTAGAGATAGGGGTAGGACAATCAATTGTATTTTGCTTTTGTTTATAATGCATTGCTAATTACTAGGGGAGACTAGAGATAGTAAGCCAGTAATTAGTAATAGACTCTTTTCGCCAAGAGATTGGGTTTAGGGTAGACTAAGAAAGTTTGCATGACAATATGATAATAAAGCAAATTAAATAAGAAAAGTAGATATAAGAGGGTGGATAAGATGAAATTGTAAACCCCAATAACTCCATTCTTCCATATATTTTCCTTGCCAACTGATTCATTTGCATTTTGCATGTTTATTTTCGTCTTGGATCAAAACACTTAAATTCAGTTCTTTTCCAAGTCTTATGTGATATATTTACATGAAAGTTAAGGCCTAAGAGTCCTTTGGAAAAACGATACTCGGACTTACCCATTTTGTATTGCTTGATAACGATCTGGTACACTTGCCAGGGACTTAACAACCATCAACTTAGATTACTCTCCAATCGAATGTAATAAATAACTAGTTAATCTCCAGAACACGAGTGCAGCCCAAATAAGTTCTCTCAATAATTTGTCTCTTTATTCATGCATTGATTTACAACAAGATCAATCTAAACATCAATTCGCTAGTTGTTCCAAATAATATTGAAACTTTTTTTTCTCATTATTGTGGAGTCAAATGCATACTTACAAAAATATGATTCCAAGGCAACTTCTAGTTCTTTTATCTAATCAATTAAAATTCCTTAAAAGAGAATCTAAGGATACAAAAGAATGAATTATCATTAGTACTCCAAATTCTTGCTTGCCCATCATATGAACCAGTTGCAAGAAGTCTCCTCCCCCTTTAAAATAGCCAGATTTAACTCTCCATAAGGTGTAAATAACTAGCAAATATTACCGATAATAATCTTAAAAACAATCTCTGTATATTCTCAGAAAAAAAATAGTTACAGAAACAATAGTACTTTATGGAAAAATTTAAATTCCACCTATTGCCTTGATTTTTAGCAAATATCTTCCCACTATTCTCATAACCAAAACACCACCACGGCCAATCAAGGTCTTAGATGAAAAATTATCAGTGGCTTTCTGATACTCCCCAATTTTTAACCAAATCGACCCTGTATTTCGCCTCAATCTATGCCTACACCCTTCTTCCTTACGTTCAAAATCAAACTGAAAAGTCTTAAGCTTTTTTTTCAGCAGTACTTCCTGTCGCACCACACATAAATCAGAATGCTAAAAAATCACATAAGCTATCTACACATAGCGACAAAAACTACAGAAGCTACGAGAGAAAAAATATTCAAAACCCTATCTCAAAGCTACACACAAGAAAAATTGAAACGTCAACAGAATCTTCCACAACCCTTAACTTCACCGCCACCAGAAATATCTGCGACCAATGATTGAACTGCCTCAAACACAGAAATGGGAAGCAACTGTACAATGAAAGACGATGGAAAACTTTTTTCAAACAAAACCTAGATGGGATTTTGAATTGACAACCTAAAAAAGACCGAACCCCAATTTTCATTCTTCCATTTTTACCCTCAATAAATATGCATTTTAAAAAAAAAAAAAAAACTGATCTGGATCGTGTCAAATGAGTGTAGGTGACACGTAGATTTGTCAACCTACTACTACTCATTGAAAAAAGAATATAGAAAGGTAGGCTGGTTATTTACAACAAGGAGGAGGGAATAATTTGTAGAAACCTTTTAAAATGGAGATGAGATTAATTTTTACAGTCGGGGCAGATGTTAAGAAGATACGGTGCCCTTGAATGTTCCTCACTAGTATCTTATTCTTTTCTCCCAAGGAAATATTTCCAAAAGTCTTAGTGTAATGATACACATTTCCTTGCATTTTTTTCCCTTTTCATCTTTATAATAACCATATATACGAAATATTTCTAATAAAAGTGTTTTTGAAAAAGGAGCTAAAATTCATTGGTACCCAAAAATACGTCTTACTTACCCCCTTCACTCCCCATTATTACCTCACTATTATATCTTGTGTTAGATTCCTTATAGGAAAAAGTAAAATGACACCACTACTGAGCACATTCGTAAGAACTAATGCCAGGCAGACTCGCCCCTTCTTTGTACAAAAGGTGTCCCTTGCTAATTGGTGAGATTTATAATAATAAACAAAGCATCGAGGAGAGGCTACATATGAGTTATATAAAACAACTCTTTATCCAAAACCTTAAGATAATAGGTTAATGAATCTTTTATCTTTATATAATGTTTTACTTTTTCATTTTTATTTAATGTAGGACTTAGACTCATTTAAATTCTCAAGAAGATGAAGATCAGTTAATTCTTTTAAGAAAAATTTAAACAAATATCAAACCTTACCTTGAAATATGAGATGCAGAGAATCCATTAAATTTTACAAAATCATACCTCGCAGACACCGCATTGAGTTTGGACCGGAGCGAATCATAATGTGACTGGAACTCTGCTTTTTCGCCGTTTACAGATGACGAGATCCTCTGCAAGAAAATAAATGCACAAGGTATAACTTCATCAGACCATGCAACAAATAATAACCCAAGAATTAAATTGAGTAAAATTACTCTACCCTGCATATGTTTATTGTGCACACCTCCACTCTATTATGAAAATATAAATACAAGTTTATTTTATTTACAGAAATATATTACACTGAAATCCAGAATATTGTTACAGACCAAGAGCTCCTATAAAATCGTTGATATGACCAATGTAATCCTGATAAGGTGTGAACAATCACTATCTTTTAATCATATTTTGAGGTGCTAAACACAAATGCTAAGACAGCAGAGTCTATTCTACATTTTTTTATTTCATCACTGCAAGTTAGGTCCTAAGTTCCAATTCTAAGAGCATATAAGAATCTATCTTAGGTTTGTTAACAGGCTCTGCTCCTAAGCAAATACATTGTTCTTATTTGGCCACTCACATTTGTCCTCATTCCAATTTTTATATGTTCAGTCTTAGATGTGAGGAAGTGTGTTGAGATTTCACAACTGGAAATGAGGTCAACGTAGTTCTTATAAGTTAAGAGCAATCCTTGTCGTACAAGTCACTTTTGTGAGTTGAGTTAAGCCTTAACCCTAAATTCTAAAGCACATAATGTCAATGATAGGAAAATGAGTTGATAGGAAAATGAGTTGAGCAAATAAATAATATGGCCATAATGACCTATCATTGGAGCAGATTCTAGATCCAGAAGCTGAATAAAAGCTGAATAAGAGCAATCCTTGTTGTACAATGCTCCATTTCTCTAAGATTTAATTGGAGTAGATGCACTTCTGTTAGACAATTAAAAGTATATGTGAGGAGGAATAAAAGGGGAAAAGGTTAGAGGCGGGAAGAAGGGTTAGTCTGTTACAGGAGAGAGACTAGTCTGTTAGAGGAGTGAGAAGGTATAAATAAACAAACAGAATAGAGGGAAGGGATATTGAATATTATTTTGGGATTTATACTAGACCTCTTGGCCAGTGGAGGAAGGGAGGCTTCCTTGGAGGAGAGATTCATACTTTTATTTTTCCTTTCTACACATTACAAAGGAAATAAAAATACAAATACATACATGTTTCTTTTATAATGTTAAGTGTGTGTGTGAGCTAGAGTTGTTGTTCGGTTCCTTGAATAAAGGAACCTAACAAATTTGGTCCGACCTGTCGGATCTGTTTGGAGGGCAGGGGAGTGAGCTATAGCAGAGAAGAATGGAGGGACGAATGGTGGCTATGGAATCGACGGTGGAAGAGTTGAAGGCAGAAATTCAAGCGATGACTCTCGAGTTTAGACTTGCTTTCAGGCGACGCTTTGGAAAACGAGATCGGAGCTCTAAAGGGAGTCGTAATTCTGTAAATGTAGATCGAGAACGACGATCAACGGAGAGTTCTAAGGAGGAATTGGAGGACGACCGAGGTGAAGTACGATGCAGCTGGATGAAGCGCGTTGAGCTCCCAACTTTTGAAGGTACTGACCCCACTTGTTGGATAGCAAAGGCTGAGAAGTTTTTTGACATCTAGGGAGTGACGGAGAAAGAGAAGATGAAGTTGGTTTATATATGTATAGAGGGAGGCACTAACTACTGGTTCTGCTTTTAGCGGAAGAAAACCAGACACCCAACGTGGAAGTTGTTTACACAGGCTCTGACGTGGATGTTTGGAGGATTGAACCGAGGCACTGTTTTCGAGAAGTTGGCTATCGTGTGACAAAAAGGAGGCATCGATGAGTATATCTAGGTGTTTGAAGTACTCGTGGCGCAAGCAACCAGAGTAATTAAAGAGCAATTACTGGGGTATTTTTTCGCTGGTTTACAGGAGGGATTGCGCAACTTAGTGAGATAGCACGACCCACACAACTTGTTGACGACAATGGACCGAGCTCGAGATGTCGAACAAGTGGGGCTGACATCGTAGGGGAGTAATGGAGCTGGAGGAAAATGTGGTGTCGTGGGGAAGATACTTCGCGAGTTTCGGGACGTTTGTGAGAACGAAAAATTTTCGAGGTCGATCGGAAAGGTTTGTGATCGGCGGCGGAGGGCAAGGGATGAAGAAGGATTGGTGCAAATACCGTGAATTCGAAGGCGGGTAGCAGCGGAGGAGGAAATGCAGGAAGGGGGAGTCCAAACTCTACCGTACCCAGAGTATATTAAGTGACATGAAAAAGGATGTTGCTTCCACTACGGCGGACCTCATAGTCTGGGCCATCGCTGTTCTGAAAGGAGCATGTGTCGAGGTGGAACAAATGACGATGGAGTTGTCGGGGTTGTCCGCCGGAGGACTCACGCAATCTAATACCCCCTAAGAGGAGAGTTGACCACAAAATTCCCTTGAAAGAGGGCAGTGAACCAGTAAATGTGAGGCCATATAGGTACCCTCCCATGGAATGAAAACTGAGATAGAGCGTCAAGTGGAAGAGATGCTAAATTTGGGCATTATTAGGCCTAGTAACAACCCTTACTCTAGTCTAGTAATATTGTTGAAAAAGAAGGATGGAAGTTTGATGAGGAAGTGCATGCTTAGAGAGGAGTAAACTAATGACAATTAAGAATGGAATTGAATTTGAAAACGGATAAGAGAAAGAGAGAGGAAACTTATGACTTGTAGACACGCCACTTTAAGAAGGACTCCAAGATAAGTGTCGAGGAATGGACCGCCACCTAATTTGCTCAAGATAAGGTGTGTAAAATTGACTAAGAGACAGATGACTATCTCTAAGAAGAATGCAAAGTTGCAATTCAATCTCAAAATTTCATTGATTCAAAGGTTAGTACAAAGGAGATCCCCTAGGTTGCTTATATAGCTTTTGGAATGACTTTGGTGAAGAGTTTCAAGAGATGTGGGACTTGAATGCCCAAGGTCTGACCAGCAGCATCCCTAGGTGTTTCTTAGTCCAACATTTCTTAATTCTCTCATTCCAAAATTATTTATAAGCTTCCTAGTACTCCTAGAGTTCAAAAACAAAAACTAGCTAAGACTACTTGCACTACAAGCTACGAAAATCTATTTACTCTTCTTTTCTTTTAAGTTCAAGCTATGTGAAGTCCCACATTGCTTGTTCTAAAAGAAAAGCAAGAGTTTATAAACATTTCTTCACTAGAAATAATGAAAAGAAACAAAAGAGGCAAATACAAGCCCATGAAACCTATTATACTCTTTTAATGCCTGTTGTCACTTTGAAAACTCTTCATTGTTGCCCCATCTATGATCATATCATCCCCCTCAGGTTGGAGAGGATTTGACCTCGAATCTTGAAAATCCTGCAACAAAGAGAGATTAGTGACTTATTTATGCTGACCAATCAATGCATATAAACAAGTAATAGTAGAAGAAAGTATGCTTATATTTTTATTGTATTTAGTGGTGAAAACTAGGAGACCGTTTTTAGAGAAAAAATTATTTTTGTCTTGAGTTGAATGTAACCAAAGGGGTAACACTAACTCAAGATGTGTTTCAAAAATTTTTATTGAAGAGTTAGAAAGAAGGAAAGAGGGAGGTGAAAAAGTTGAACAAAATAATTTTAGAACAAATAAAGAAAACTTAGTAAATGGAGAAAAATAGAAGGATTGCAAAACTCCCATGTCATGGCTTGGATCTAGTTGAATGATGGGAGGGGAAGGTGCCTTTAGTAGCACTTTGTCTAAAACTTGTGTCTTCTCCTTTCCTCGCACAAGTTCTTCTTTTTCTTTCTTTGCTCTCTCCTCTCTTTCATTTCTGTCATATTCTTCTTGTACTCTTTCTTTGCTTTCTTTCCTCTCATTTTCTTCTTTTACAATTTTTGCTTTCTATCTTGAATGTCCTTATTCAAACAATGAAGCATAACCTTCTATTTTTCTTCACTTGATGAAGAAAAAGAGCTATAAGAGTGTGTAGGTGAGGAAGAGGTAGACTCATTAATGACAACTTCTTCTTCCCTAATGCACACTACCCTTTTATTAGGACAAGAAGATGTTATATGACCATGCCCTAAACATTTAAAACACTTAATATGGCTAGGTCAAGAAGGAGATTTAGGTAAGGAGGAGGAATGGTTAGAAGAAGAATGAGGACAAGATTTGTTATTGGGCTCCTTAGAAGCATCCTTGGCTTTATCCTTTGATGATGAGGATCTGTAGAAAATATCTCTTGAAGATTTGGAAAATTTGTTGTGACAAGCTTATTTTTTTAAGAGTTTCTTCTCTACTTTCATGGCCCTATGAAACACTACATCTAAAGTCTCATCATCATGAAATTCAATTATATCTTGGATGTTGCTATTAAGTCCACTAATAAATCTAACTATTTTTGCATGATCATTTTCCTTAGTGTTAGTACGGTGTGTGAGCACTTCGAGCTCGCTTGCATTCTTCTCCACACTTCGTCTACCTTGCTTAAGTCGTTGGAACTTAAGCAAGAGTTCCCTAAAATAGTGAGGAGGTACGAAGCGTTGGATAAGAATGTACTTAAAATGTTCCTATGTACTCGCGGGTGAGGCCATGGTTAAGTATCTCCTATTTAGCCATTGTTTGGCGTATCCCTCTAAAGCTAAACAAGCTAACTTTACACGCCAAGAATTATCTAAACTATACAAAGCAAAAATATTATCTACATTAGTTATCCAATCTAAGCAAATGTTAAGGTCTTCTTCTCCTTTGAAGGGCGGCAAGTGCAACTTTGGCAAGGGAAGGTATACGTTCATGGTTATAGCTTCTTGCTTCTTCTTGGTATGACCAAGACCATGGGAGGTGTGGTTGCAGTCTTGGTGACCATTAGCTTGCTTTCCCTTTGCCTTATATCATTTATCCATCGTTCTACTAAGAGAATCAAGTTGGTGTTTCATTTATTGAAGAGCCTTCACCAAGTCTAGCTTGCTAGAAGCACTTCCTTTATGGCTACCTCCATTGGAAGAAGATTGGCTTGAACCTGTAGATATAATTTTTTTTCTAAAAGCAAACAGCAGCATGATAACAGATTGAAACACAGTTATTTGCTATGAGATTTTGATACTAAAAGCACACTTTTTCACTTAGAAACTTGCTTGGACTCATGTGTTTCCAATAAAATGTGTGAATAAGAGAGTTGAGGTTGATTTTAATAGTTTTCTAACAAATTCCCCTTGTTTTAACAGAGATTAAAGCAATACTGGAAGAAGAAGTGAAAAACCAAGAAGATGGAGCTCAAAAGGGGTCAAAAAGGCACCAAGAAGAGGGAAAACCCGGAGCCCAGGCGACAGGAACGAAAAACAGCGCATCCAGGATCACCGTTGGTCGCCCGGCATGAATGTTTGTGAGTTGCATGAATGTCGGGAGGTTCCTTTTAATTCAGGTCCTTGTTGAATTACTCCTAAGGGTTATATTGCTCAGGGATGAGGGTATGAGTCTTAGTCGTCTTAACCTCTTGATCTTCACATCTTTTTACCAGGAATGCTAGGAATCGTATGAACCAGTAATTAGGGACGGGCTTATTTACCGAGGGATTGGGTTTAAGTGTTTTAGTGAGGGACGTTGACATTAATGAATAAAGAAGAATTCTTATATAAAGGAGAGGGAACTTGGTGAAGTCTAACCCTAACAACATACTCATCTCATATAAATCAACCTCCATTCATCTTTGTGCTCTTTCGCCACTGATCAATTTTACTTTGCTTTATTTTATTTTCTTTGCGATACAAACCCATGATCTCTTTTTATTTTTAACTCTTAATTAATATTGTTTTCACACAACTGTTCAGCGCCGAGAGTCCTCTGGGAACGATACTTGGTCTTACCATTTTATATTACTTGTGCGACTCGGTACACTTGCTGATTTGCCCCAACACAGCAACAACTCAACAAAAAATATTAGAAACAACAACCAAAAGTGACATTAAAATGGAAACAAGATCCACTCAAACAGCATCAACAATCTTGGCTCCAAAGCTCACAGTTTTATGTGAAATAAAGCAAGATCACTTCACTCACATGCACTCTTCTTTCAAAATAGTAAGGTGTCTCTCAAGTCAGTATTTTAGAGCACCAACTCAAGGCCAAAAGCAAGTGGAAAAACATACAATCCAACCTCAACTGAATAAAGAATCCAAACCAAGACAACATACATTTCAAGAGGCCAAAACTGAAGTAAACCGCAAGACAATAGTGGCAAAACAAAGCCTATAAAAGAAATAAACTTGGCACCGATAAAGTGGTAGCAATCTAGAGACTAATAATAGACAAAACAAAAAGGAATTAAGGAGTCAAAATAGTGACACAATTGAACAAGACAACAACAAAAAATTGGCACAACCAAGAAGCAAATGACATCAACATGCTATGCATACATGACGAGTAAGATCTAGCAATGATGGAAATAATTTTGGCAAACTTCAAACCTATATATTCTATATGTTTTGATGATAAAAGAGCCTTTAAATGAATGATCAAACACACTGGAAACAACAATCAAGTCTCGACCAAAGCTCACACAAATTCAAACAGCTTGGATGATCATTGCAAAAAAAATTTTTGAAGCATGCAGAGGTTATGTCTCGGCCAAGCAGTATTTAAAGATGCAAGTGTGTTTGATTAAAAGGATAATTAGAATTAGTGAATGCCTCTACTGATACAGAACATATAAGCAAAGTTCACACAATTAAATCTATGGTGATCAAACTAAATTTAACATACAAGCATAAAGATGTAAAAATACTCTTAGTTATGCAATTTCAAAAATGTTTTCTAGAATAATCCTAAAGAGGAACAAACATATGACTCAAAACAAAGCTTACAAGCAAGAAAAGACACATACAATCCAGTCAAAACAAGGAATATAAGCTGGAACAAGCAAGCAAAAGGAAAGACAACAACTACTTGTTGAAGACTTCCAAGAGCCTTTATCTTGCTTGTGAAAGAATGTGTATGTGAAAGCCTGAAGGTTTTGTGTGGATTATGGGGCATTAAATAGAGTAACAGTGGCTAAAAAATACCTTATCCCAGTCATTGAGGAGTTGTTGGATGAAGTCCAAGGAGCTTCCTATTTTTCAAAAGTTGATTTGAAGGCGGGGTATCATTGATAAGAATGAAGAGTGAAGATATTCCAAAAACTTCTTTTTAGACACATCAAGGGCATTATGAATTTCTTGTGATGCCTTTTGGGCTAACAAATGCCCCAACCACATTTCAAGACATGATGAATTCAACATTAAGACCTTTATTGAGGAGATTTGCGTTAGTATTTTTTGACGATATACTCGTCTATAGCAAGACATGGGAGGAGCACTCACAACACCTAATGCAAATCTTAAACGTCCTGGCTGAACATAAACTTTTTGCCAACAAAAAGAAATGTGAATTTGAAAGAAGACAAGTGAGATATTTGGGGCACAAGATATCGGCAGCAAGGGTGAAGATGCATAAAGAAAAGATTGCAATTGTTTTGGAATGGCTAGAGCCCAAAAGTATCAAGGAGCTGAGAGGATTCCTTGGGCTGACTGGGTATTATAAAAGGTTTATTAGAGACTATGGGAGGATAGCTAAACCCCTTACTAATTTTTTGAAGAGGATGTTTAAATAGTCTACAGTAGGAGCATTAGTTATGCAAAAGCTTAAAGAAGTTGTGACTACAACTCCAGTACTGGTTCTACCAGATTTTAATCAAACCTTTTGTGTAGAGTGTGATGCCTCGAGTACAGGAGTTGGGGAAGTTCTGTCACAGAAAAACAAACCCATAGCCTTCTTTAGTAAGGCATTATCTGAGTCCTCTCTGACCAAGTCCATTTATGAGAAGGAATTAATGGTGCTTGTGCTTGCTATACAACATTGAAGGCCATACTTATTGGGTCAAAAGTTTATTGTCTTTACGTATCAAAAGAGCTGACGTTATTTATTGGAACAACGTATTACCACTCAAAGCCAGCAAAATTGGCTAGCTAAGCTCCTTGGGTATGAATTTGAAATCAAATACAGGACATGTGCATCCAATCATGTGGCTGATGGGTTATCCAAAAAAGGATCAGAAGGGGAGGAAACAAACAAGGTGTTAAATATGATATCTAGACCATACTGGTCTGAATTTCAAGAAATCATAGAGGAGGTGATGAAGGAAATAAGGGTAGATCCTAATTCTAATCCAACATACACGTTAGAGCATGGATGATTGCATTACAAGAGGAGACTTGTCTTGTCGGCAAAATCTGCTTGGATACCTAGATTGTTGGCTGAATTCCACAGTAGTGTCACAGGAGGACATTCAGGGGTTTATAGAACCTATAGGTGGGTGGCACAATCTCTACATTGGATAGGAATGAAGAAGACAGTTATAGATTTTGTGGCTACATGTTTAATATGTCAACAACATAAATACTTGGCGGCCTCTCCCCAAGGATTGTTGCAGCCTTTACCTAAACCCAAAGCAATATGGGAGGAGATTAGCATGGATTTTATAGTAAAATTACCCAAATCTCATGGGTTTGACACTATACCAGTGGTGATGGACAGACTCAACAAATATGGGCATTTTATCCCAATTAAACACCTTATACAGCTAGATCAATAGCTGAAGTGTTTATGAACACTAGTACAAAAAAGGCTTTTTAAGTTTGTTATTTTGGGCTTTTTAAGTTTGTTTTACGACAGACTTAGATTCACGAGACTTAAATTTTAAGTCTGTTATTGACTTATAGACTTAAAATTTAAGTCTGTTGTTATTCAACAGACTTAAAATTTTCTACATTTATTAAATAAAAATGATACCTAATTTAAGTCTATTATATAACAGACTTAAATTTGCCGTTTTTTTAAAAAAAATATTTACTGATCACAAAACCAAAACCTAAAATACAACAAATTTCCATACTAAAATATATATTTCAAATTGTTTAATGAAATACATAATAAACAGTTTCAAAATTAACAATAAACAATAAAATGTTTAACTTAAATTTTATAATCTACACAAAATCTAACTTAAATTTTAAGGATTTGACATATAACTTATAAATCAATTTGATTAAACCAATGTTAGTATGACAATAAAGTTAAGATCGTGAATTTTAAGTAGGGAGTTACAGAAAGAGAGAGTTATATTTTACATTAAAAACAATTTATGTTTCAAAGTAATATTTCATAATCACTAGTGCAAAAACGTTGTTTAACGTCACCCAGAAGACGTCAGTTTAAGGGTAGACCGACGTATATGAGTGGACGGTGGCATTACCGTAAATAAGTTGGTAACCTAGACGTCGGTTTCAAGAGAAGGCTACGTCTATCATATTATAGACGCCTCCACTGCCACAAATCGACGTCTAATGGCCTGAGGTAGGTGAGAAGACAGTCTAATGACGTCGGTGTTAACGGGGGCCAACGTCTACTGGGTTGCAATTAATGCTCTTCACCTGATTCCCAAGCGCTTAGACGTGACGTAGTCAAAAGGCGACGTCTAAGGCCTGTCTGGAAGGCGGGAAGAAATTTTTTTTTGCAATTTAGACGTCGATGTTGAGGGGTAGCGACGCCTATGTGCCTGTAATTAATTATGTTCACCAAACTCGAAGGTCCTTAGACGTTGGGTAGAAGGGCACCGACGTCTAAATTATTATAGACGTTGGCGCCCCATCACATCTTTCGTCAACATCCCTGACAAGAAATGAATCGTCAATCGGTTTAGCTTTCTAGACGTCGGCTCCCCTGGAAACAGATGTCTAATGGGCATTCAAAAGTAAGTTTAAATGTTAACTTGTTCGTCGTATTAATTAGATAACCGACATCTAGGTGACTATAGACGTCGGTTTCCGGAGCACCCGACGCCCCATTTTATTTTAAATAAACCTCAGACTCTTCGCGACATTGCAGTTTCTGGTATCCTCTTCCTCTTCTCCTTTTTCTCTTACGGCACCTCTTCTTTTTCTCTATTGCAGCACCTCTTCTCTTTCTCTCTTGCGGCATTGCATTGTTGTTTCTGATAACGTCATTGTCTTCCTCCTCTCCTTTTTCTCTCTTGCGGCATTGTATCCTAGGTGCGTGGTTTTTATTGTTACCGTTTAACCTTTGTCAATCTTTCATTGATTACATCTTCTGGTCCAACTGATTAAATTTGTTGTTTTTGTGTTGTATTTTAGTGCAGTTTTGTTCCTTTCTTGGGTAACGTAGTACCACATTCTCCCGTTGCTAGCTGCCTCCAAGAAAAAGCAGTGTCTTTTGGATTTATGGTGACATTTCGACCCAAAAACGAACCTGGGTCATTGCTTAGTTATCGTTTCACTGTAATTTTTCCCTCGTACGGTTGAAAATGGAACTAAGCAACCACCTAGGTTCAGTTTTGGGTTGAAATACGATTAGAAATTCAAAAAGACGCAAGCTTTTCTTTAGGGGAAACTAGTAAAAAGAGAGTGTGCTACTAGGCTATCCAAAGACAGGAATAAAACTGCACTAAAACACAACGACTGTATTAGACATCGATTAATGCAAAAACAGACGTCTATAGTGACCTTAGACGTCGGTTAGTGACATGTTCGAAGTCTTTATGTGCCCTTAGACGTCGGTTAATGCTTAATCCGACGTCTAAATAGTGACTTTAGACGTCATGTTAGGCCAATGCCGACGTTTACTGACGTCGGTCATGGCACTAACTGACGTCTGTATAGACGTCTGTTATATGGAAGTTCGACGTCCCATTGACGTCACTGGTTTAGACATCGTTTGTTTAATAGACGTTAAAAGCCCAAAATAGCCGACGTTAATCAGCGTTTTTCCACTAGTGAATACACAATTACATAACACATTGTATTAATAACTCGTAAACAATAAAAGGGATAAAGAAAAGCTTAATCATTCTCAACAGTCTTTCCTAGAAAGAAATCCTACAAATAAGAGTTAATTGTCTCTTTCCACAAAGTTCTTTCAAAATTCAACACTTTTGTATACAACCAATTGAATTTGTAGTTATAAATTAAACTCATATCTGAACTCATACAACAATATACATTATGTAGCCAAAAAGAGGATAGGGATGATAATCGAGTGAATGGAGCTCAAAGAACTATGCTATTTGGATCCTGAACAAAATAGTAATCATACCTGAACAAAATAGTAATCATAATAAGCTTATACGGTATAGGAACAAGAACCAAACTGAACAAAAAGAGTGATAGCTAAATATGTACAAAATAAATTTAAGAAAAAGGCATTATAATAACAAATGCCAAGTCAGTCAGTCATTCTGAGAAAAGGATTTAGCAACAACCGCCTTTAAATAAATATATTTTGAAAATTTTTGATCCGTAAACAAATAAAAAATACCTATGTAGACTGCATGAGTGTGGAAAAAATTGATTGATATACCTTCAAACGAAGGATTATCAAATGTAGACTACAAAATTGAAGCTTTTATGTTAGTAGTGGCTCCAAATCCAACCCTACTTCTTTATAGGAATCTAACATCTGTATACAACATCAATTTTATAATGAATGATGTGAAAAAAAAATGGAAACATTATTCAAATGCAGTCCCGTTTAAAAGAAAATATAAACAACACTAGGAAGAAGTTGTGTAAAGAAAGGTTTGAAACTATAAGGGTAAAAATCTTAGAAACCTACTTTATTAATTTCTGAAGGGCTGGCCTCTTTCATCCCACCATTCAATCTGCCTATAATTTTTCTGTGTATTTCCTGCAAAATTTTCAAGTTGTAACCACCAAATATTTTTATACAAAGAAAAAGCAGGAACTATATTATAAAACTAAACTTAGAGACTTCAGAACAGAGACACTCAACCTTAAAAAATGGTAGTCCCAAATCTGCATTTCCTCTATTTCTGCTCACTGTTTTCGTTTCGTCCCCAAAGTATGTATGTCAGCACTCATAATTTTCTTTAATAAATGAAAAAATAAAAATCCCCAAATCGTTAACACAAAGCGAGTTGCAATCGACCATTTCTTTCCTATATGGCATATAAAAACCCTAACAATAAAAGAATACCTAATCGTCACAGAATCCATTGTTTTCCTATACATTGGTCCATTGTCGTTGGTTCGCCGCGAATGTTGCCGACTATAGGGAAGAACAGGTTTGCAAAATGCGAATTGCTGGAAACCCTGGTATTGACGTGTCTGGTCTTGAAAATGCTAGTACAGAATGCTGAAGAGGGAACGCGCGGGAGAGGAGTTGTTGACGCGTTGTGACGAGTCGTTGGTGGTGAGCCGCCAAAGGTCGTCATTGCGCCAAGAGATGGGAGATGTTGATGCGTGAGCTGGGAGATTGGAGCCAAATCTATTGAAGGGGAGGGAGAGAAATTGCTCAATGGAGAGTTGAAACTGTGTAGCATAAATCAAAAGATAAATCTAAGTCTAGAATTACCTATCACTATTGTTAGTGATCAAGATTCCACATTCTTAAGTGCATTTTGGAAAGAGATTTTCCGTCTGGAGCTAACACAGCTCAAAATGAGCACGATTTATCATCCAGATATGGATGGATAAACTAAAGTTCTAAATAGGGTGCTGGGAACTTACTTGTATTGTTTTAGTTCCGAACAGCCCAAGATTTGGAGTCTAGTGTTATCTTGGGCGAAATATTGATACAACACTAGTTATCAAGGAGCATTCAAATGCACACCTTTTAAAACGGTGTGTGGAAGACCCCGTCCCACTCTCACACATTTCATACCTGGAGAAACAGTGGTGGAAGAAATTGCACAAGACTTACAAACCCATGATGAGGCTTTGACACAACTGAGATATCATCTGGCCAGAGCTCAAGACCAATGACACACTATGCCAACAGGAAGAGGATGGAAGCCAAGATCCGGAAGGAGATTGGGTATTCCTTAAAATCAGGCCTCATAGACAGACATTTATGCCCACAAGGTTACACCCAAAGCTTTCAAGGTATTATGTGTTGGAAAACAGGTAGGCTTCTTTTTTACACCAAGAGGGGGCGTGAATTGGTGTTTTATCAAAACAAATTATTTTCGCAATCTTGAAATCAAAGTATTAAACTTTTTAATCTTTCTTGGAATGCAAGTAATGAAAATTTGTATGTAGCGGAAAAATGTAGTTGACTGCATTAAATGTAAAGTCGACTGTAAAGTAAAAGTGTAGGGATAAAGAAAATCAAACACTGGTTTTTATACTAGTTCGGCCAACAATGCCTACATTCAGTGTCCTTCCAACCCAGGAAGCAAAAGCACTATAATGGTTGAGGTTTTTACAATAAGGAATTTATAGAAGACATCCACGTCAAAAATATAAATTTCCTCTCTAACCCTTAACCAAAATATAGGCTAAAAATAATAGCAAGACTTGTAGCAAGATATCCCCTCTTCTCCAATCTGCCAACCACTTTGAACAATCCTCAAAGTGAACTATCCCCATGTAATCACAACAGGTCCACAACAGCAGTCTTCATGGATGCCAAGTGATGGAAGCCCATTGAGGGCATTCCATTCAAAGGAGTATCAACTAAAGCTAAGGCTAAGAAAGGGAAGTGAAGTTAATATAGTTGACCAGTCATCAATGCTCAACTAACTTTTGAAAATATAGTTGTTGGAACACATGACAAAATTTCAAAACAGACAACTACTACAGTTGAATGTGTGGCGCACATAGTTGACTTCAACATGTAAAACATTTTTTAAATTCTTCTCTTCTCAAAATTTCACAGAGCACTGATTCTCAAAATCTGTACAAAGATTTTAGCATAGTCGAATCTATTTATAATGGAGTCGACTGCACTATAACTTTGTCACACAATGATAAGTTCATGAAAAGTGCTTGTGGTTTTCAGTTTTAAAACATGTGCAGTAAAACATATGTAATGATTCATTGCACATAGCACATAAAGCACATAAACATGTTCAGCAAATTTATCAATCAATTAACATAGGAACATGTAACACAATACATAAACATGTTCAACAAATATAACAATCAATTAACACAAGAACGTGTAATTCATCTACATGTGTGTGTTATTAAGCAATGTGTTGTCATCATAAAAAACTAGATTAATATAGAAATTGTATTGTCAACAACAATCTCAACATTATGGACCATTCTTGGTGGAGAAATAAATAAGACCTGTTGCTTTTCGCTTGCAGTTACAAAAAACATCAAGAATACACCTTATATTCCATGTTTCCCAGTTGAAGCTGGTCATAGGAAGCCATCCGGTGGAAGGAACTCTACCAACTGAACTACAGGATGACAGACCCATGTATACCCCTCTGAAAGTCTTAAAGTGCAGGAACCAGCAGCAGCAAGGGGAGAAGATACCTCAAGTTTTAATACAATGGCAAGAGGGTGGTTTAGATGGTGCTACTTAGGAAGAGGAACATTACATCCGACAGCAGTTCCCTGACTTCAACCTTGAGGACAAGGTTGATCTTGGGAAGAGGGTAATGTTAGACAATTAAAAGTATATGTGAGGAGGAATAAAAGGGAAGAAAGTTAGAGGCGGGAAGAGGGGTTAGTCTGTTAGAGGAGAGAAAGGGTATAAATAAACAAACAGAGTAGAGGAAGGGGATATCATATATTATTTTGGGATTTAGACTGGACCTCTTGGCCAATGGAGGAAGGGAGACTTCCTTGGGGGAGAGATTGATACTTGTATTTTTCCTTTCTACACATTACAGAGGAAATAGAAATACAAATATATACATGTTTCTTTTATATTGTTAAGTGTGTGTGTAAGCATAGAGTTGTTGTTCGGTTCCTTAAATAAAGGAACTTAACAACTTGTATTAGGAATTCTTGTTTGATCGGTTAGGAAAATGCTTTAGGAATATTTTATTTTTAATTTTAATTGAGTCAAAGTCTGTTCCTTATTTTTAGGAGTTAGTTAATTTTTAATTATGGGTTGAAGTAGTGGATTAAAATTAAGATAAAAATTGTAGTGGGTAGTTACTTTTTTGTGTTTTAAATATTGTAACGTTTCTCATTATTTATCAATTAATAATACAGAAGGATTTAGCTTCAAGACTGCTACTGTTTTGATTCTAAAAAATGAATGATTGGTATTAAGAGCCTTTTTCTCGAGGGACCTGTGAGAGAAAAATCTAAAAGCACGGAAGGAGATTCAAATTTTTCAACAATAGCACCATCAGTCTTTGATGGTGAAAATTATCAAATTTGGGCAGTACGAATGGAAACATACCTAGATACACTGGATCTATGGGAGGCAGTTGAAGAGGATTATGAAATTCCTGTTCTACCTGACAATCCAACAATGGCTCAAATCAAGAATCACAAGGACGGAAAAACCAGAAAAGCTAAGGCAAAGGCGTGCCTCTTTGCTGCATTTTCACCAACCATTTTCACTAGAATCATATCTCTAAAGTCAGCCAAAGCCATATGGGATTATCTCAGAGAAGAATATGATGGAGATGATCGAATTAAAGGCATTGAGGTGTTGAATCTCATTAGAGACTTTGAATTGCAGAAGATGAAGGAATCTGAAACTATCAAGGAGTACTCTGAGAGGCTTCTAAACATAGCAAACAAAGTAAGCTTGCTTTGTTATGAATTTAAGGACTCTCGTATTGTTGAAAAACTTCTGATTATCGTACCTGAAAGGTATGAAGCTACCATAACCACCTTAGAAAACACTAAGGATTTCTCCAATATCACCTTGACAGAGTTGCTAAATTCCTTACAAGCACAAGAACAACGAAGGGCTATGAGAGAAGAAGGCTTTATTGAGGAAGCCTTGCCTGATAAACATGAAGCCAGTTGAAAAACCAAAAAAAGGAACCAACAACCAAATAGAGAAGGTTTTGTCAAAAATGAAAGCAAAGCAGGAAGCTCCAAGGGAAAGTATCCTCCTTGCAAGCATTGCAACAAGATGGGTCATCCTTCATTCAAGTGTTGGAGAAAGCCTGATGCTAAATGCACCAAGTGCAATAAACTTGGGCATGAATCTGTCATATGCAAGAACAAAAATTAGCAATAGGAAGAAAATGCTCAAATTGCAAATGAAGATGAGGAAGATTAACTTTTTGATGCAACATGTTTTTCAACCAATGCTTCAAGTGAATCTTGGCTAATTGATAGTAGTTGTACTAACCACATGACCTTTGACAAGGCACTCTTTAGATATATGAGGCCAACTGATGTCACCAAAGTCAAAATAGGCAATGGTGATTATATCTCAGTTAAAGGAAAGGGGAAAATTGTAATTACAAGTTGTGTAGGCACAAAATTTATTCCAGACGTTCTTTTCGTTCCTTAAATTGACAAAAATTTGTTAAGTGTTGGTCAATTGATTGAAAGAGGATTTAGAGTTATTTTTGAAAACAAAAATTGCTTGATTAAAGATGCAGCTGGTCAAGATATGTTAAGGGTAAAAATGAAAGGTAAAAGCTTTGCTCTAAAACCATTAGAGGAGGAGCAAACTATTTTTTCATTCAAGGAAAATGTGACAGAAATCTGGCACAAGAAGCTAAGACATCCTCACCATATTTTGGATGCAAAGAGTTTCTTTTATTTTGCAGCAATGGCTGCAACATTGGTTTTAATCCTTCTTAATGTGGTTGTAGTTTGCCATGGAGGCAAAATAAATTCTTTCATTAGAAAGGTCAATAGGGCTAAGGACATGCCCCTTCACAGTGATGTATTTGTTGCCCCTTCTAGTTACAATGTTAGGGCCATGATCGTATCATGGGTGACCATGGACAAACCAGGAAACAATTTAATACGTTATTGGAACGAGGAGGACTTTCTTGACTATGAAGAAGAAGAAGAAAAGGAGCCTGAAGGTGCTAATAAAATCAATGTTGAAGTTGTCAAGAAGAGTTATGTTGGAATTCATCGTTCAAGATTCAGAGACTTTTTACTAAAGCCAGATTGAATTCTACCATAGTTCCTATCCACCTCTTAGAAAAACTCACTAGTACAAAAACGTTGTTTAACGTCACCCAGTAGACGTCGGTTTCCTGATAACCAGACGTATATGAGTGCACGGTGGCATTATCGTAAATAATTTGGTAAACTAGACGTCAGTTTCAAGGTAAGGCGACGTCTATGTCATTGTAGACGTCCAAACTGCTGCAAACCGACGTCTAATTGCCTGAGGTAGGTGATAAGACAGTCAAGTGACGTCGGCGTTCACAGGGGCCGATGTCTACTGGCTGCAATTAATGCTTTTCACCTAATTCCCAGGCGCTTAGACGTCACGTAGTCAAAAGGCGACGTCTAAGGCCTGTTTGGAAGGCGGGAAGACAAAAAATTCTTCAATTTAGAAGTCGGTGTTGAGGAGAAGCAACGTCTATGTGTCTGTAATTAATTATGTTCACCAAACTCGAGGGACTTAAACGTCGAATAGAAGGGCACCGACGTCTAAGATATTATAGACGTTGTAACAATTGTCATGAACATCCCTGACAGGAAATCAAACGTCAATCGATTCAACTTCCTAGACGTCGGCTTCCCTCGAAACCGACGTCTAATGGGTATTCAAAAAGTCAGTATTAATGTTAACTTGAACGTCATATTAGTGAGATAACCGACATCTATGTGACTATAGACGTCGGTTTCTGGAGCAACCGATGCGCAATTTCATTTTAAATATAACCGCAAACTCTTCGCGGCATTCAGTTTTTGATATTGTCTTCCTCTTCTTCTTTTTCTCTTGTGGCACCTCTTCTTTTTCTCGCTTGCGGTACCTCTTCTTTTTCTCTCTTGCGGCATTCTATTGTTGTTTCTTATATCTTTATCGTCTTCCTCCTCTCGTTTTTCTCTCTTACGGCATCCCAGGTGCGTGGTTTTTTTTTTTATGCTTTCCGTTTAAACTTTGTTTAGTCTTTCATCGATTATTTTCTGGTTCAACTGATTAAAAATTTGCTTTCTTTGTGTTGTGTTTTAGTGCAGTTTTGTTCCTTTCTTAGGGGTAACGTAGTAACACATTCTCCATTTGCTAGTTGTCTCCCAGAAAAAGCAACGTCTTGTGAATTTATTTTGGTCGTTTCAACCCAAAAATGACCCTGGGTCGTTGCATAGTTATCGTTTCACCGTGATTTTTCTCTCTTGCGGATGAAAATGGAACTAAGCAACAACCCATTTTTGATTTTGGGTTGAAAGGACTCATAAGAAATTCAAAAGACACAAGCTTTTTTTGGGGCGAAACTAGAAAAAGGAGATTGTGCTACTAAGTTATCCAAAGACGGGAACAAAACTGCACTAAAACATAACCACTGGATTAGACGTCGATTAATGTATACACTGACGTCTATAGTACCTTTTAGACGTCAGTCTATGTCATTTTCAAAGTCTTTAGTGCCTCGTAGACGTCGGTTATTGGTCAGACCGACGTCTATCTATATAATGTCTTTAGACGTCACTTTAGTCCTACTGATCAATCAATATTTTATACCATTAACTTAGTTTTTCGCACTGAATTGTGTTGATGATTTGCTCTTAATTCTTAGTTATTATGTCATTTCACCAATTGGGCTTAATTAGACCAATAATTCATATTTTAATTAATTTGAATTATTTGAGCTTAATTATTCCTATTTTTATTTTCAGGACAATTTTGGAATCACACTGTGGGACTTTTGGAAGGACACCAATTAAGTGAAGACTCTCCACAAGGCAATTTAGGATTAATCTAGCTTAGTTTAGTAGTTTAGATTTTTTTTAGATCAATTTTGTAATGTGGGCTAATTTTTGTTAGGATAGACTAAGCCCATTAGTAAAAAAAAAGGGTGGTGACATGGCTCTAGGGTTTTATTGTAGGTGGGCCCCACCCATTTGTAGACATCCTTGGACCTAGGGATTCCAAGTCACAGCTGTCACTTTGCATTGTTCCAGACTCTTGGCACTTTTGGAATTTTGGGGGCTGAATGTTTTTCAGAGGAATGTCTTTGCTTGTTCACGGTTTATCTGATGGTTGAATGAAAAACATTTTTGCTTTTATGTTCTGTTTTATGGGATGTAGTGTCTTTATTCTCCTTGAATTTTTTTTATTGATTGAAGAAGATATATTTCACATTGAGCTTGGGAAATGAGAGAGAGCCACGGTTTTTGAGGAATCGAAACTAGCTTGGAGTTGAATGGATGGGAAACCTTGGCCAGCTGGAGAAGAATGCGATGTATTAGCCTCCTTACTTTTATTTTAGTGAAATGAAAAGAGAAGCAGCCAGTAGCACACGGTCTGGAAGCATTCCTATTTTTATTTCCATTTGAAAATCCCATTTGATTGGCTTAGCTTTGGCTGGAACGGTGCTTGGGTTGATTGTTGTACGGCTTGCATTTCTGTGTTAAAGGGTTGATTCATTTTGGAAATTGAAAAAGGCATGGCTGCCAGCTTCTATTGCCACGGCCTAGCAGATTTTTGGAAGAAGCAACTTTTATTCTAGTCTAATTGGAATGTCGCGGTCCAGGTGTAATGCTGCATCCATCCATTATCAAATATCATAGTTTCTTTTTCTTTTGTTTTTTTTAAGAGCTTACGGTGATTTATGTTTGGGGCTGCACAACGTTTTATACATTACTTAATTATTCTAGCTACAATTTCCATATTATTTAGAAGTTTAAGTATGCAATTTCAAGTTTGGAAATTTCAATTCACGTGAGTCATTTATTGTACTTTTCAAGGCTTGTCAATTATGCTTTAGTAATTCCATTTCCAAACTTTCGTTGAACGTTGCATTTTAAATTCATGTTAATGTATTTTATATTATTTTGTTGCATTGTAATTGATTCATGCTTTTTAATTAGTTTTTTTTATTTTATTTCTTTTGCTTTAATTTAATTTCACATAGTTTGTTAAGTTGGGTTTTATGTTTTTTTTTAATTTAGTAATGCATATTAATGATTTCAACTGTGCTAGATGTTTGTTTATTACAGTGTTAGATTTAGCATTTTCACTCTCTTTAATGCTTTCAATGATGTTCGGATATGTTTAATTTTTATTTTTAATTTAGTCAGTTGCATTCTCAAACAAAACTTTTCACCAAAACACCACCCTCCCCACTCTGTGTTAGTCCTAAAATTCTGAACCGTAATTTGGTCCTTGAGAGACGACCTAGGGGTCACTTCCTAGTCTATACTGCATTCCTAATATGCTATTAAATTTGTATGGGCCGCGACACCCATCACCTACTCCGACGTTTAGTGACGTCGGATATTGCAGTCACTGACGTCATCATAGACGTCAGTTGTATTCATTGTCGACATCCCATTGACGTCACCGGAAATGACGTCGGTTGTTTTGTAGACATTAAAAGCCCAATATAACCGACGTTAATCAGCGTTTTTCCACTAGTGACTATAGAGGTAACACAATATATCAGTACCTGTAAATCATTGGGAGGAACACAGAAATTCTTAACAATTTAGCAGATTTTGCATCTTCGAGCAACTTGATCAGATTCTTATTTCTACACATTCGGCTTCATCAAGCGGGGTATTTCCCCATCGGTTTGTAATAAAATGAAAATGAAGGAAACTCTTTATTAAGTTATTTTGAAAAAATCATGAAAAAAAAAAATACAAAAACTATGGCCTTGTTCAATTGAGTGGATTTGGGAGAGAGTAATTGAGAGGATTTGAAAATAAATTTTCTTGTTGTTTATTTGAATAGATTTGGAGATAAGTGAGAGTGGATTTGGAAGTAAATTTTTTTAATTTGTCACATAAATTAAATCCTACACTAATTCTCACAAACTTTATTTCCTAATTCACTCTCCTTTACCTCCAAATTCACTCAAATAAACATCAACAAAAATTACCTTCAAATCTTCTCAAATTCATTCAATTATTCTCTCTCAAATCCACTCAAATAAACAAGACCTATATTATTAATTAGAAACACATGAGAAAGAAAGAAAAGAATGAAATATATATATATATATATATATATATATATATATATATATATATTAATATATTAATAGAGGTCTCTCTTGAATACAGAAAATGTAGACATGAATTAAAAAAGTGTGATTCAACATTCAAGAAAGATGAAACGTATCAATCAATGAAATGCAGGAGGAAGTTTAAGCAACTGTAAAGAAGATGAATGTAAGTATTTCATGAATGAAGCCTAAATGGGGATGATGAAAAAAGAGGGGAAATAAATAGATAGATTGCAGTATGGATCAGTGAGAGGAAGTTCCATAGTGTTTAGCGTGAGGCATGACCTAGCATTGTTCGACGGAGTTGAGGAGGTTCTGCTCTCTGAAGCCAATGAGGAATTGGGCCAGGCCTTCAAGAACCACGCTCACCGCCTCTTCCATATGCGCCTTAACGTCTGCACCTACTGCCTCCTTGGCGGCGGCAATATTTTGCTCCTCCCAGCACCGGAACTAGTTCCCCACGACGCGCTCTATGAAGGCGCTCTTAGCACGTTTGAGGCTGTCTGAGAAGGTGGCGACGATGTGACAAAGGCAACACTCAATCTGGTCCATGCACGCGGTGAGGGAGTCAGAGGAATTGCTCCATGCAAGAGCTACCTGCCATGGACGGTCAGGGAAGGGGAGGGGAACGAGGCGGCAGAGATTGTTTTGGTTAGTCTCGGAGGGATATTGTTGGTGGAAGAAGGAGCGGACGAGGTAGGTAAAGAGGAAATAAGAGACGAAGAATGAAAGGCGGGAAATGAAATTATTTTGAAGTTACTAACGATTTATAATAAACCGTAGAAAAATAATTACAAGAAATAGATGTATTTAATTTTAATGGAGGTTTCAATAAAACCGCGAAAACCACTATAGATCATAAAAATCACAAATAAAATAGCGCCAATCAAATTAATTATTTTTGTAGTGATTTCTTAATCTATATATTAACATAAATTTTTTTTTTCACAAAAACTACATTTGATTTGTGATTGGAGAATATCTTACATGTGATAATTTGAGTGTCTTTTTTTGTTTTTACAAAAGTTAACGATTAATAAAATCGTTAAATATTTGACATTATCGTATCATCGTATGATGATATATATTTCATACAATTATTATATATGAAGTTGATATGAAAATATAAAAATGTATTATTTAATCTACAAAAACTCAAAAAGTATGAAGTGGTATTATATAGTTTATTTAATAATATAATAATAAATATGATATAAAAATATTGATATAAATATAATAAAATTACAATATATTAAATTATCTAATAAAATATATAATTTTATATATATGTACAGAAGATTTTGTTTATAACAGTTAATTAAAGTTTTATAATAAGATTAAATTCATCTTAAACTAAATCTCATTTTTAATTTTATAATGATTCGAGCAACTTTTAAATTAAAACTTGATCTAAACGGAGTCGTAAGACTAGTGAAAAAAAGGAGTTTCTAACGTGCTATATATGCTTCGGTTTTTACGAAACCGAAGCGTATAAAAACACGGTGGCAGTTTGGTAATAATAACTAAAGTATACATCTCGGTTCCTATATAATCGGTGCCTAAAGAGGATATTGTCTTGGTTTTTAAGTGACCTGAGGCATAAACAGTCACCTACTCCACCTGCTGCAAATCACTTTTCGTCTGACAGCTTGAAAAAATGAATTTACCTCGGTTTTCCCTTACAACCGGTGTCTAAAGTTTGTACTGCTTCAGTTAGGCACCAAAACGAGACATATAACATAAATATATTTTCAAAATTGTAATTATATATTTCATTTTTAATTATTTTCTAAAAGTTTAGGCATCGGGTATGTTTGTAACTCAGGCAGTATGCCTCTATTACCTAGGGTGAGTTTGGAACCGAAGCAGTATAACGTTTTCACTTACTTACTCCTCACTATTCAGAACATACCTTCTCATTGTTCCTCTTCTTCTCGCTCTCTTCTCGCACAAACAAACTCACTTTGCTTTCACATTTCTCCAACCACCGTGAAATAGCACCGTCACTCCGTGGCCACCACTCCGCCACCACCATTATGTCGCAGATCTGCCTCTTCCATTTATTTCTAGTGGAGAACACATCTCCCTCCATCATCGCACGCGTGAAGAACACACTAGAGGGGGATTCCTCTACCCCTCACTCGGTGAGGTTCCGGTGGGGTTCCGACGAGCTTGAACGACAACGATTAAAGCTTCCCCGCGCTCCCCCATTCAAGCTCACTACATATCCTCCGGCATCGGAGCTCACACCCTCGTCACCGTTTGATCTCCACGATCTGCATAAAAAGGGTTTTCTCTTTCGCGTCATCGAGAGGGAGGTGCGTCGGAGACGTGGCGGGGGCAAAAGGCACGATGGCCGTTCTTGTTCTTGCGGTGGAGGCGCAAGGGCGCAAGGCTCCTCCTCTAGTACTCGGGTAGTTCCTCCTCAACCCCAAAACGCAACCATTGGCTTCTCACAAGACCCTCTTTGCGTTCCTGTGGTTGGCAGTGTTGGCCTCGTTTTTCGTTTGGCAGAGGAACACGATCAGCGGCTTTTTGATGTTGGGTGGTGTTCCGGTGTAGCCGTCGCCGAAGCTGCGGGTTGTGGTTTTTTGTTTGACTGAGTTTGGTGGCTGGTGTTCCAGTGATGTCGCCGCCGAACACTGAAATGATTTTGTACGTGTTAAAGTTTGTTAGTTTCATGGATCTGATTATTGAAGCTTGAAGCGTTTTCATTTCTGGCTCTGTTTATATTTTCCCTTCATCTTTCTTGTAAATTTGCCCTATTTGATAAATGGGTATGTATGCTTTGTCCTTTCTTCTTTGAAGAAGAATTTTCAGTTTTAAAGAAAACGTTTTGGTTCAGAGAGGATGTGCATAATGTTCTAGTGAATAATGAAAAATGGGAAAGATCAAAACCTGAATTTGAATAATGTTCTGGTTCAAAATACCCAATATGGAAGGATACCCAATCTGAAAGGATATCCAATATGAAAATTTTGGAAGAAAAGATATTGACTGTTAGAAAATACTGACCAAAATCTCGAACCGCAATTCCTGAGACGTGTAAATTCACTGTCCTTAAGGACTTATCCGCGGTGTATTGTGCAAGTCCCCCAAGATACTACAGGAACTTCCCGAAATGTATTCGAGGATCACAGAACTAGCAAGAAACAAGAAACTCTGATAGAGTTTATACCCAGGATGAAAAGAGAATGAAACTAAGAAGAAAGGAGAATGAAAATGACTCAACTTGGTGTGTTTTGGAATGGGAAAAGAGCTCTATATTTATAGAGCTAGGAAAGAATAAGATAAACAAAAGACAATGAAAAACAATAAATAATTTGGCCGTTGCAGCACTTAAAAAATTTGACAGTTGGAATATTACCGTTGAGCAACGTTTCTTTTGCAATAATCTAACATTATTACAACAATCCCCCACTTATTGCAAAAGAAAGTTGAGAGAAAAGAAAAGAAACTTTTATCCTGGGTCTCATAGGATGTAATGCATCGGAGCTGGTATAGCAAGCTATATGAGCTAGTCTTAGATCAAGAAACTTAACACACAGTGTAGTTGGTATAGCAAGTTATATGAACCAAAGACACTTGACGTGTGTTAGAGGTTTATCAATCACAATACACCCCCATAATTCTTGTTGTTATCGTTGTGTTGCGCTTACTAGGCCATGCGCATGCTCGGTATTCATGAGTGCTCTAGAGATCATGCCAAGATCTCATGCAAGCGGCCCCACTCGACACTCATATAGGTGATTTCATCAAGTGTATGCTGCAAATCATACACCACACATAAGGGATATGAAAATCATTAAAACTTTGTTTAAGCTAAAATTCTATCTCCACATAGAATTTTAATGACAAAGTTTAACCTCTCAGTAATGCAGTCTCTAGCACTTTTACACATACCATAGGAAGGGACACAATTGATTAAAATCAATTTAGTGCTATCAGAACTAACAAGTGACTTGTTCTTACCCATATGAACCTTATTCATGGGATCTCCAATCACAAAGGTTGGGTTACCATCACTTGTTTGTTTGTAAGTGGCTTAAGTCTCATTCTCCTCGATGTTTCTAATATCATTTGTCTTCCCAGGGGATTTGTCAGAGGATCCGCTAGATTCCGTTCTGACTTCACATAATCAATGGAAATAGTTCCACTCTTTAGCAGCTGCTTCACCAAATTGTGTCTCAATTGGATATGTCTATTCTTTCCATTGTAATTCTTCTTTTTAGCTATAGCTATTGCCGATGGCAATCACAGTGTATTGATACCGATGGGGTTTATTTCATTCCTAGTGGAATGTTTGGTAAGAAGTTTTTCAACCACTCAGCCTCATTATCAGCCATCTCGAGAGCAACAAACTCAGATTCCATTCTTGATCTTGCAAGAATAGTTTGCCTTGATGATCTCCATGTAATCGCACCACCCCCAAGTGTGAATACATAACCACTAATGGATTTTGTCTCGTCTGAATCAGAGATCCAGTTAACATCACTGTACCCTTCTAGTACAGTGGGAATCCACTATATTCAATGGCATAATCCATTGAACCTCTTAAATATCTCATAAGCCTAACAAGTGCATCCCAATGTTCCTGATTTGAACATTGAGTGTACCTACTCAGTCTACCTACTGCATAAGCAATATCAGGTCTAGAAAAATTCATCAAGTGCAGTAAGCTCTCAATTATCTGGGCATACCGAGGTTGAGATAATGATTCTCCTTTATTTTTCATTAATTTAGAATTAGCATCATAAGGGGTACTCACAGGTTTGAAAATATAAAACTTCTTAAAAAGTTTCTCAATATATAGTTCTTGGGATAGTAATATACTATCGTCCTTCCATATGATTCTAACACCTAAAAATACATCAACTTCACCCATGTCTTTCATTTCAAAGTTTAATCGTAGAACCAATCTAGTTCTAACAATTATCATTGCATATACCAAAAATTAACATGTTATTCAGATACAAACATGTAATGATATATTCTCTACTTTCAAAACAATCACCGTGTATTTAACATCACCAAACATCCAAACCATGATTCTATATCAACTCATCATATAAAACACTATAATTTCTTATGGAAGCCCAAAGCGTCAATTATAAATACATAAATCACATAATAAATATCAAACTACTTCAAATACACAACAATTTGAACGCCGCTCCAAATATGTCATATCCATTCTTAAATAAAATAAATATATTTTATTATATTATTAATCATTAAAATAACACAGTTTATTGCTTCCACATTGTGAAAATTAAATATATAACCCATCTACAAGTTAACTGCTGCCATTTCAATATCAAATCAATCATCCACTCACAAAAGTAAAACTCCTCTGTCTAATAAAATATTTTTCTAACAAAAGAATATTAACTATGAGACCAATCGAAATCAATACTCCAGGTTGCTATTTATGAAATAAATAAAAACCTTTAACATGTATAATATAAAAACCAATTAATAAAGATATATTTCCGGATGCCATTTAATTCTAAAGACAAATTAGATTTAGTGTTTATGAACAAAAAGTCTGTATTAATCCAAATTTCTTTTTCAGCACTGGACCACTTTCAAACATAATATTTGCATAACAGTAATATAAATTTTAAAAATAAATAACCAATTTCCACCATAAAAAAAATTATCTTCACGAATATTTGAACATGTTATATAAACTAATATATGAATATGAATAATAATTATATTATACTAAACGGCGTCACCTTCAAATTAAAATCAATATCAAAATTTTCTAGTCAAATTATATAGTAATTTTAACTCTTTCTCTTTCCATAAATATAGAAAAAATCAATAGCTCTCTCGTTAATTTGCATTTACTGTATCTAGTCATTTATTAGACCGTTGTTTTCCTAAAAATTTATGTACAATTAATTAGCTTTTAATGCTAAGGGTTTCTTTCTTTTCTTCAAAATGCTTTAAAACCTCACGGTAGACTATCATATTTTCTGATGGATAATGATATTTAGACAACATTTTTTTGACAACATTTAAACATTGATTACGTGTTGATCTGTGATTGATCAAAAATTATTCCACAATCAATAATAATAATCATAAACATTATTGTGCAATAACTTTTGACCAATCACAGATTGAGACGTAATCAATGTTCAAATGTTGTCAAAAAAATGTTGTCTAAATATCATTATCATTTTCTGATATATATATATATATATATATATATATATATATATATATATATATATATATATATATATATATATATATATATTTTAAAGATTCAAACCTCATAAAATTAAGCCTACGAAAGAATTCAACATTTATTGTCATGCCATAATCACCAAAACTACTAAAAATTATCTCAATCATTCAAAAAAAGCAAACATCCAATAGAACACTCAAAATTAAAATATCAATAATAAATAAATTTTCAAGAATGTATTCACAGTAGGTAAACTTCACATACCTTTTAATTTGACTGAAATATAAGTCCTTAAGATTGTTAGAAAATACTGATCAAAATCTCGAACCGCAGTTCCTGAGGCGTGTAAATTCACTGTACTTAAGAACTTATCCGCGGTGTATTGCGCAAGTCCCCCAGGATACAACAGGAACTTCCCGAAATGTATTCGAGGATCACAGAACTAGCAAGAAACAAGAAACTCTGATAGAGTTTATACCCAGGATGAAAAGAGAATGAAACTAAGAAGAGAGGAGAATGAAAATGACTCAACTTGCTGTATTTTGGAGTGGGAAAAGAGCTCTCTATTTATAAGCTAGGAAAGAATAAGATAAATAAAAGACAACAAAAGAGAATGAAGAGAATGAAAAACAATAAATAATTTGGCCGTTACAGCACTTAAAAAATTTGACTGTTGGAATATTACCGTTGAGCAACGTTTCTTTTGCAATAATCTAATATTATTACAACACTAACTTGGTTAAAAGAGCACCGAGTCGAATCCTAGATCGATATTGCTTCTGTTTAAGAAACCGAGGTCAATCGTATTCATTATTTACCTCGTCTTCTTATGCCTCGGTTTCCAAACCGAGGTCTATACCCGAAAATAACCGGTGTCAATTCGTTTAACTGTCTTAGTGTAAAGAACCTTATTCCTAAACGTTACAAGGTGAATTTTTTTTCAGCCCTGGTAGGAACAAGTACTATAAAGGGATTGTTAGGAGAGAAAAAGTATTTTGTTTTCAGAAAATAAACAAAAAATATTAATGCAGTAATTCTTCAGAAAATAAATAAAGTGTCTAAAACAAATAAGTTTAAGAAATAAGGAGAAAATGCCAACTTTTTACTCAAATAGGTCATAAAACTTTATTGTTATTGATTAACTTCTAAAAAGCTTATTTCTCTCACAGTCTTTAACTGGGTACATATTACCGGTAGTTAATTTTACACGAAATTTGGTATTGCATTATTACAATTATAGATGCAAACACATGCAAAAACATTATTATTGTTGTTGTGAATGCATTGTCCACTCGTCTGTAAGTTTTTAAACATGTTGAAGCAATCCGATTGACATTTTGGGAGGTTGCAGTTTGTGGGCTGTATCACTTTCTGACATCTTTGTGCATCTGTTGCGCCTGTTCTTGAGATAACTAAAAAATGAAAAATAGAATTCGAACAAATCTTTGATCAATAAACAATTTACCATTGAAGAATGTTATCAAAATATTTGAAATTGGAAAATTACCTAACCTGAAATGATAAGGACAAAGGCAAGTATTTGTGAAAAGAAAAACTTAGTCATTTCTAACAACTGTGGTATATCGAAAGCAATAAACTTTACACTCAATGTTCTTCTGTGTAATGTATATGTTCGATAGACATAAAAAATTTCCTTTAAATAGAGTGAAAGTTCTCTTTGAAATCCTTCTTATTTACATGCATGTTTATTATACAAAGTTATATATTTATTATGTTTAATTAAGATTTAATTAATTATTAAGTTTAATAATGATTTAATTATAAGGTTTAATTAAGATTTAATTAATTATTAAGTTTAATTACGATTTAAATCTCTCATAAATGTGCATATTTTTAATCCATACGTTATTAAATTTTTTATTGGGTTTTCAAAAAATTTATAATTTTCAATAAATCCCGATCATTTTTTTTAACTGGTGACATGGATAATATTTTGTCCCATCACTTTCTTGTCTTCATGTATTAAGAAATATGAGGTTTATTTAGTGATGAATAAAACAATTTTACCCTTAATGTAAAATGACCAATGCCTTTTATTGCTTCAATATTGTTTTGTATTTACCACAAAACTTCATACTTTTTCACACTTGTGAAAACATGAAAGTATTCAAATTTATGAGAAATTTGAAACTTAATTAACCATATTTTGTTAATCATAATTATATGTTTATTATAAATAATAAATATATTATATTTCTCATTTATAATATTTTAGTTTATTATATATTTCAATTAGACATTTCAATTTGATTCTGATCCACATCAGCTAGGGTTAGAAAATTCACTGGACCAAAATGTTTTCTATTAAAAAGGTTCACATGGTCAAAATTTCACAATTATTATTTTTAATTAAATTTAAACTTAAATTCTACCAATTAATTATTTATCTTTAATAATCAATATATATAATAAATATTTATTTAATAATTATAAAAAAACTTTAGTATGAGTTTTAGTAAAATTAATTGATAAAATTAATAAATATATTATTGTAAATAATTTTATTAAACATATATTATATATTTTATTTAAGAGGTCCCACTTGATAGGGTTGTGACTTTTTTTTCTCCCCACTTACGGGGAGCCTCCTAAAAGGGGACTTTTTGAATGATTGACTAAGACTAGATCATGTACCATAGGTCAAGTTACCAACTCTAATTCCAATGTATAAATACAGAGTAGAAGTTATAAATTCATTAATGATAATTAATTATATTATACTTAATAAATATATCATATTTCATTAACTATATTAAATAAAAACATTATGTTACACACTCAAGTTTGCTTTGATTTTAGGACAAAGTTTTGAAGTTATATATGTACTTACACGCATACATATATAACTTTCTATACATAGAAATGAGAGCTCAATTGTATTTTAATTTTTTTCATATGTTTTGCAAAATATTGCTTGATAGAGAATATTCAAATAGTGATTTTACATATCAAGCAATCAATTAATGATAGTTGTGTATGGTGAACTGTACGAGAAGAAAAATTAAACTCAAACTAATTTACTTGTTATATTGAAAATTGTATTGTACTTTAGTTTTCATGGTGTCTCATTTTATGTTAATTTAAGGTTTAATCATTTTCGACATCCCTATTTGTGCAGGATCGTCTCAAATAGGTCCTCATATTTTTTTTATCTCAATTAGGTCTCTGTTTTTGTAAAATTGAGTCAATTAGAGTCTTACTGTTAAGTTTCAGTAGACGATGGTAAATTTGCTGAGTCATGACATGCTGACGAAACAAATTTTAATGACGTGGCACGAGATTGCGTTATGTGGAATTTTATCATCCATTAAATAATTAAACCTAAAAGTTTTAAATAATTAAACCTAATTTACATTGTAGCTTCTAACAAAAATATAAAATAATTAAACCTAATCTCTTTCACCATACACCTTTAGAACCTTGTTCAACATCGTCGTCACTCAGCATGTTGCATCCTCTCATATCTTTTTTCGCCTCTCGCTCGTCGGACACACCACCTCCACCAGCTTCAGCACCTTTTCCATCATTGCTGCTCCCAGCTCCGCCTCATTAACAGCCTCGCGTGAAACCACCATCTTCTGCAATGGTCCATGCAAAACTCCCTCCTCGAGCCTCTGCACGCCATCCTCCTCCACAGCAAGCACCACAACATCATTCACCCCCCTTGGGTTCTTCAAATTCACGATGCAGAAAAGTTGGTTCGCATCAGCGATGCAAACTAAGTCATTCCCCCAAAACGCGCAATCTGCAACAGATGACGGCGACCAGGCTACCGAAGGACGCAACGACGACCTTTGTGCAGGCTTGCGGTGGTAGTGGTTGTAGAGGAGTTGCCACTCTACAGCGACAGAGACATTGGCCATTGAAGGGGTGGAAAAAAGAGGGCAATGCAATTGATAGGGTTAGGGTTTAGAATTGAACCAAATATTGAACATTGATCGATCGTACTGTGGCAACGGTTCAAGGGAATTGGGAAGAGGAAAGTTGTATACTTTTTTCCTAATTCCTTAGTTAAGTGTTAAAAATGTGTAGTAGGACATGAGATGTGTGTGTACTCTGTTCCTAATTTCTTGAACGTTTGTCCCTAAATTCCACTTCTTGGCCTTCAAAGGCGTTTTTAGAATAAATTATCGTTGATCTTGAAAGATGTATTCTTTTTAGATTGGGTGTACTGTAATTCTAGTTTTCTGTATCTGGTTGGGCTTCTCAGTTCTTTGCGATGAACTTTCCAAGGTAACCAGATTACCCAAGAGGAAGAGCGTTTACTATTTAAGATTTGAGATTTTGGAATATATAAATTTCTTATATAAATATCTTATGTTGTGTTGGATGAACGAAAATGAGGCACTGGTTGCCTGTTGCCTGTGGTTGATTGATAGAAAAGATAAAATATTTTTGAATGATCTGCGTGAAATCACTGGAACTTTCTATAACCTTAGCAAGAAGGAACACTCAAAGAATAAGACAATGCTTTAAATTTAACTTAATGCATAATAAAATTCCACCTAATGCAATCTTATGCCACGTCATTAAAATTTGCTTCGTCAGTATGCCACGACTCAGCAAATTTAAAGCCATCCATTGAAACTTAACAGTAAGACTCTAATTGACTCAATTTTACAAAAATAGGGACCTAATTGAGATTAAAAAAAAATACGAAGACCTATTTCACGATTCTGCAGAAATAGGGATGTCGAAAATGATTAAACCTTAATTTAAATAACAACTTGCAAAGGAAAGATATACATAAGAGGAGGGCCTAAGCAATATTTTTATACTAATGTTGTGTAGCACGATACAAGTACTCGTTAAGCTCATTAACCCCTTGAGTACTACTTTACCAAGTCAATAATAACTTAATCAAGTATTATTTGTTAAATAACTCTTGACTTAATTAAGTATATTTTTCTTCAAGTCACTCTTGACATGAGATTCCTTATACTCCCAGTTGTTCTAGTCCAAGTATTATTTCTACGAGTAACTTTTGACGAATTTGATGGATTCAATTAGTGCATTCCAAGATGTAGTTAATGCTAGATTTTGTTTAAGTGAAGTCACAATAGTTGGATATATTTATCTCCTTTTAGGGTAGTGTATTGATTTTGAAGGAAACATCTAAAAAGACCCAAGGGATGAATAATATGTTTTGACTATGTTTTGAAGATGCAGATGTTGAATATTTAAGTTTTAGAATCTAGTTTTTTTTGTTTTGTTTGTCTCTTTCACAAAAGGTACTCACTTGAATTTTATAATTCAACACACAATTTCTATTAAAAATAGAAAATGTTTTTCTAAAGAAAAATCAAGCTTAAAATGTCTTTTAGCATTTTTAATTGAATGGATTATGTTTTAATCAATGAAACTATTCTTGAGAAGTTTTTATAACAAAATAATCAATTATATAATGAAATAACATATTAATCTAGCTAAAGAGCACTTTAAGTGTTTTTAGACTTCTGGTAGGGCTGGACAAAAATAATTGATTTGTACTGTACTATAGTTAATTATATTATATTATATTAAAAAAAACTAATCCAATTTTATTAAAAGTTCAGTATATTATTTTATAGTTCAGTTTTTAAAAACTAAACTTATAACATTTTCAGTTCAGTTAACTGCGTATCTATTCTTTCCTATTCTCTAGTTTCTGTTCAACTGCTTCTTCTTGCCAAAAAAATATTATTTAATAATAAAATATTAATAAAAAAAACCGTTTAGATAAAAACATTAATAATGAATTTTTTAAGACAAAATTTTTGCTCACAAATTTTTATATATTTTTTTATCAATAAACATATATTACTTTTTAAATAATATTATTTTAAATAATAAAAGTAAAATATATTTTTTTAAATTTTATTTTATTAAATGATTAAGTAATAGAAATCATAAAAGAAAAAAGACTATATAAAAAAATAATACTTTAAATATATTATATTCTTTAACATATTATTAAATATAATATGAAAAATATGTTAAAAAAACTTTTAATAATATTAAAATGTGTGTAAGCGCACACACTAAAATAACTATTTATTTTAAAAATTAACTTACTTTAAAATAAATATCAATATTATTATCTTTAAATGATAATATTTTACACACTAAAACTAAAATATATTTTTTAACGTTAAATTTTATTAAATAACTATATAATGAAATATCATAAAAAAATATAGTAATATAAAAAAATAATTAATATTATAAAAATATGAAATGAAAAAAAAAATTAACAAAATAATTTTTCTAGTACCATCTTTTATTCTATTATAATAATTAATAAATATTAATTTAATTTTTACATAATAAAATATAAATATTAAATAATTTATTAATAAAACAATTTTATGAGACAACAAAATAAATATATATAAAAATTATTTTAAAATAAAATAAGTAGATAAAAAGATAAAATAAATTATATACACATACAAAAAAAAAATATAAATAAAAAATTTTAAAAAATAAATATAAAAGTAAAATAATATTCATCACAAAATAAATATAAATAAAATAAATAAAAAATAAAATAAATTAATTAAAAATAAAATAATTTGGATACACATATAATAGTAAAAGAAATATAAATAAAATAAAAAATAATAATATCAAATAATTAAAAAATTAATTTATAATGAACTTATGAATAAAATAAATTAAATATTAAAATAAATTTCAATTAAAAAGAACATGCACTGTTATATTTTTCAATTTCAATTGAAAAGTTACTTTAATAATTTATTTAATATAATTACCACGTTTCAGGGTATCACACGGCTACCATTTAAAAAGTTTAAATAATTAATCTTTTTGTAATAAACTTTTATAATTACAGTTGTATGTTTTTGTGGCAGTTCAGAAAAGTGGAAAAGTTTGAAGAAAGGTGCTTAATAAAAACTACGGCATTGTTAAAATTTAGTACAATTCAGTTTAAAATTAGTATCGTTAGTGGTGCAGTTCAATTTATATTCTAGTTTAGTACAATTTAGTATAGTTCAGTTCCGTTTAGTTTGTCTGAATTGTTTTACAGTTCAGTTTAGACAAATTAGTTTTTAGTTCAGATTTTATTAGTGTAGTACAATTGAGTTTTATTTGCCCACCCCTAACTTCTAGTATAATAATCAATTAAAATCTTGTTTAATCAATTAAATTATTTGAGTTTATAATGACACATTGGTTTAATAGATTAGTATTTGATTAAAACTGATTTAATTGATTAATAAGCAATTAAAACTAATTAACATATTAATAATTGATTAATGTAGAGAGACGTTATAACTATTTTTCAAAATTTTGTTAGAATAATTAATTAAGAACTTGATTTACTTGATTAAATATGACTATTCTTGCTTTAAAAATTGTATAAATAAAGATACTTTAGAGAAAGTTTTGCAATCAAATTAATTCATTTTTTTAGTTTGTCAACACGCAATTTTGTCCGGGTGGTAAAAAATATGTTTTTCTTTTGACGTTTGACTTTTATTTATTTATTTGTATTTAGATTTCCTTTTAATTAATTTCTAGTTTATTTTTATATAGTTATTAATCAATTAAAATAAATAAATAAATAATAATAAAAATAAATAATAAATAAATAAATGTTATATAAAATAAGAAATTGTAATTAAAAAGGAAAGGTGGAGAAGGTGTGTGTTGGGTGTGTTAGGGCTGAAAGGGTTATGGGTGGTGAGCTGGCAAGGCAGAAGGGATTTTTGGGGGGCATTTTGGAGATTTAAAAAAAACGGTTAGAGGGGTTGGCAGAAAAAAAGGCTGGTAAAAAAGGTTTTAGAAGGGTTTTTGGGGAAGGGACGAGAGAATGAGGAGAGGAGACTTGGCTGTAGAGGAGATCATCATCAGAGGAATACACAGAGAGAGTCATCGGAAAATTGACATTGGAGGTAAATCCACTTCATTCAATATTCATATATTCACATGCTGAATGATGTGTAAAATTCTTGTATACTATGGTTGCTATTAATCTATATTGTTGTGTGAGTCTTTGTTGCATTGTTCATTTCCCATCCTTATTATCGCCGATCCACATGATCAAATTCCATCATCTGGTTCCTTCACCATTTGTTCATCCCCTCTTAATCATGACCATCACTATATCCTAAAATAGACGCACCTCTCTAAATCACTATCACTATATTTCATAACCAAATCACCATCACCTTCCACCTGCACTACATGAAATCACCAAAAAAATAAATAAATAAACAAACCAAGAATCAGCCAATATTCCAACCCCATTTCCCTCACCCAACTTGTTCTTCAATGACGCATCAAACACACTAAGACCCACGCGCAATACCAAACCACAATCACAACATCGTCAACAAAAACCCCTCACACAGAACAACATTATCACCCAACCATATTTCACAGCAAGGTTCATCAAAGATTAAGAATCAGTGATTATGCTGGAACCCCCAATCGAATCACCTCTAGGGTAGCATAGTGTCAACGAAGAGAAGAGGAGCACCATGCAAATCATATATTCCTGAATATCTAGCGTGTGAGATCACCCCATCAGAAGGTAGTGGAGGAGGACCTTCCCCTGGGTTGCCGTTTTCGAAGTGGAGCGAGAGAGGGAGAAAGGGCGTGACGCCGCGGCTGACTTCGATTCCTGCGGTGTTAGCTGTCGCCGGCGAAGCCCAGTATAGGGTGTTATACCGGTGGCCAGTTGGGATGAATCATGGAAGAACAAGATTGTTCGTTTCTCTCGCGCGAAAGCAGGGAAAGGGCGAGGACGCTGCGGCCGGCGGTGGTTCCGTTGAGGCGTAGTGTCGCCGGAGACACCAAGGCTGGCAGACGGTGGTGGTGCAGTAGCCGAGTGGGAGCAGTGGCCGATGGTGTTCAAGGGAGGCAGACCCCAACCCTAGGCTAGTTCGTTTGGAGGAAGAGACCTTGAGTCTCTGATGCACTGATTAGAGAATGAGATGCAGCCTGGGAGAACCCCTAAAGAATTTCTGAGCTTAAGGTACCTGGGTCGGCACTGGGCCATGTCCAAAAACGAACAAAAAACAAAAATTGTTGTTTCCTGCACCCTTACTGCTGTCACACGTGCACCCCCCTTTTTTCTTTTCTTTCCTGGACCAGCTATCGCAACCGGAATCGCGACGGAATGACGATCCAAAAAAGAAAACGAAACGATTTTGAAATAGAGATTTTGGAGTCGCCACCATAGTTTATTCTGGAAAACTATGGAAAAAACCATAAAGAAAAGACACGGTCTACGAAAACCAAAGATTGAGTTCGGGAGTCGGTTACGTGTGGGGAAGGTATTAGCACCCCACAACACCTGCCCTAAGGCAGTACCTTTAATTAAATACGCGAATAAAGATGTGGTTTGCAAAATGTTTAACTTTCCCTAAAACAACAATATAAAGAAACAAAAATATTTTTTTAGTTTTTTTTGGGCCCGACAAGGATTGACCTTGCTCCTACATATTCTCAGTCAGACTGAGAAATCAGGGTTACGTAGTTCTTTCTGAAAGACTGTTTGTGTTTTGAAAAATGATGTTTTGTATTTTGGATATTTTTATGTAAAAAAGAAAAGCTTTTCAGCACGAGGACGATGTGTGCGATCACACACGTGCTTAAACCTTCAAAACAATTTTTATAAAAGGAAGAAAAGGTCTTAATGCGAGGCTGATGCGAATGATCGCACACACGCTTAAACCTTTAAAACAATTTTTATATTATTTTAAAAGGGCAAAAGGTCTTAGCGCGAGACTGATGCGAATGATCGCACACACGCTTAAACATTTAAAATATTTTCGTTATTTTGTAAAAGGGAAAAAAAAGTCTTAGCACGAGGCTGATGCGAATGATCGCACACATGCTTAGACCTTTAAAATAAATTGTTATTTTTAAAAAGAGGAAAAGGTCTTAGCGCGAGGCTGATGCGAATGATCGCACACACGCTTAAACCTTTAAAATATTTTTGATATTATTTTTTTGAGTTTTATATTTTTTATTTTTTAAACAAGCAATAATAAAACAAATTCTAAAGCTAAAGAAATAAAAGCAAAGAAAAATAAAAAAAAATACAGTCCAATAGGCCCAATAAAAATAAGGGAGTGTAGAAGACAAAACCAGGGGTGCAACATGAAACTTATTGGCCCATGACCAAAGGTAAGGGTGCAGCAGTGCCATTTGGGGGTGCATTTGGTAGGTGTTGGCCCAGGCCCTTTCGTTTTTGTTTGTAGAAGCATAGGGGGGTATGAATAGCGTTGCGTGGTGGCAGGAAGAAGAAACTGCCCATGCTAGGCCCAAGGCCTTTGCCCCAAATCAGAACATTAGGGGTTCTGCTGATTTCATCTCATTCTAACATTTGTGCAATTCGTGTAGTCTTCTCTTCTTCTGGACAAAGCAACCAGAGACACCTCCACTCAACCGGCCACCACCGCACCAACCTCCGTCGGCCACTGCAGCCCAAGACGTTGCCACAGCCCCTGCCGGCCGCCGTGCCAAGCTATCGCCTCTCCTTTGCCTCTTCACGCGAGAACAAAGCTTCCCACCCTAGGTCACGATATTATTAGCAATCAAGACTGCCAGCGATGACGTCGCTCACCACCGGAGCTTCTCCCCACACCTCGTCTCACTTCGGGCGAAGAAAACCTGTACCAGCGTCCAAAACCTTCGCGACGCCTCGAGATCTCCAGTCAAGCAATCGTTGAACGACCGCGCTCCGCCGGGTTAGGACCACCACCGGCAACGATATCACCATAGGAATTTACCAGTGTCAAGGCATCCTTCTCCTTCTTCGCTCTTCTCCACCATCCCGTACACCCTTGATTCGACCAGTCTCGCTGCCGATGATGCTGCTGACCCTCACCCTGTTTCTGTGCTTTGATTGGATTTGGGTTCTTTTGGGATTTTGGTGGTTATGGAGACTGTGAGAATTTGGTTTATGGCTTGCTGAAATTTCTCTCACAGAGAGAATTCGAAATAGGAAGAGGATGAATCTCTTGGGGTTCCATTCTTTATCATTTTCCTTGTGTTTCCAATTGATTCCTTTTTTGTTGTTGTTGGCTTTGCTTTTTGTTCTCTGTTGTATGTGAATGGCAGTTGCAGATAATGGTTGAGAATTGGGTGAGGGTCACGACGATGGAGTTTGGAATGGCGAGGTGTCGGAGGTGAGTGATTGATGTTCTTTAAAGCTGTGATGGTGAGATGGAAATAAATGAGTTTCTCTGTTAATGGGGATTATTGGTGGTAGAGATGATAGTTACAGTGGAGTGGATGATGGGATGGCGTGATGAAGATGGAGATTAGGAAGGGAGGTTTGGGTTCTTCTCTGCTTTGCTTTGATTGGGTTCAACTGTTGGGGGATGATTTCTATTTTTTTTTTGTTATTTTTTCATTGCAGGTTGAGGATAAGGGTCATAATGTGTGAATGGAAGACGGACAAAATCATGGGTTATAATGTATGAATGGGATTTATGGTTACGGGTTGGGCGTGATGATGATGAAGATTAATTTTGTATCTCTCTCTTTTTTTCGCCAATATGCAGATGAGGTGCTTGGTTATAAGGGTTTGTGGTGGATTTGGATGAGAAAATGGAGGAGAGGAGAATCACGTGTGTGAACGATGCTGGCGTTGGCGTTGGAGGTGTCGAAGGTTGGAGGGAAGTGATGGAAAGGAAAGAATTGTGTGTCTCTATGTGATCCTTGAAGAATTGGGATTGATGGCTAAAAATCTGGTTGAGGTAGTTATTGGTGAGGTCATGAGGAAGTGGTGAGTCCGAGAGGAAAAGAAGAAAATCGTTTTCGTTATCAGGTGCGGGAGACCTAAATCTGTTGAATCAGAGTAGTGTGTGAGGAGAGGGAGAGCCATGAATCAGTTGAAAAACGGTGTGTGATGTTTGTTGAGGTCGTTCTGGGTGTCAGCAGAGGACCAAAGTTTGTGTGTTCCCTGGACGAAACAACCACGTGCCTTTTTCCCCAAATGAAATGAAATGAGCCGCTTCAATTAAATGTGTCCGCATGTGCTCTCCAAAAATTAATCAACATACTTCCCTTGTGCCAAGTGGGTGGCTGATCTTCAACCGTGACCTTGTACACACTTCCCATTTTCTTGTGACACTTCCAGGCCATAACACCTCAAGCTTTTGTAACGTGCTGCCCCCTTTCTAATATCAAGCAAAATGTGGGTGGCGGGTGCATCTTCTCTTCACCATAAAAGTCACCTTCTTTTTCTTTTATTATGTTTTCCTTTTTTTTTCTTTTTTTTTTCTTTCAAAAGAATATAGAAAAATGAAATTAAATCAGATAATAATAATAAAAAAAAACTAAATCAACTACCAAATAGAAAAATAAGTATAATAAAATAAATACAATGAAAACAAAAGTAAAAACAAATCCTATTATTTAATCACCCGGACGAAATTGGGTGTTGACAGCTGCCCCTCTTTACTTAGATATTACTGGATAATATGAAAATTTGATATTTTCGTATTATCCGAGTAAAAGCTAAGTAAAGATAGAAACACTAATTTTGTCTGGGTTTCAAAAGAGAAAGAGACGGAATAAAAACTGATCCAAGAAGATAACAAAATGTCAATTAAAAGCAACAGGATGCAACAATGAGAGTTCGACCATTGCCTAGCAAAGGGTCGAAATCGCAGAAAGAAAAGCTGGATTTGACCATTGCCTCGCAGAGGGCCAAACTCACAGAACAAAACTGGGCTTTTTGAAATTTTGAAATTACCAGATAAAACTGGGCTTCTGAGATTTTGAAATTGCCAGATAAAACTGGGCTTCTGAAATTTTGAAATTGCCAGATAAAACTGGGCTTCTGAAAATTTGGAATGTTTTGCAATTTTGATAGAAATTAAAATTTTGAAACAATATGGCTTGAAAAGAAAATCTGAATGTTATTCTTTTTGTATTTTTGAAGAAGAAGGATTCAATAACCATTCATATGAACGAAGAGGGTTTCGCTCCGAAAAATTTCTTTTTATGAATTGATGAAAAACATTTGCTTGCTTTTTTTTCATTTCTCTTTACTTGAGTCAGTCATCTCACTTGCAATTATCAAACTGGTCCTTATTTTCAATGTTTTGAAAAATGAGGAATGTCATACATGGTCTAATGTTAGATATGATTTTATGTTTGACTTTCTATTTTTTTGACATCAGTGCACACATGCTTGAATTTATTGGCAAGAGGATGGCTTTGAAGAGAATGAGAATTGTATAGAATTTTTTTTGAAAGGCTGGGGCAAGCGCATGGGCACCACAATTCTCCAAGGAGATGTGATATGTGAGTGTCGAGACGAAACACAATATAACAAAATTTTTGCCCCGGTCTAGTGTTTGGGAAAATGAGCTGGGGTTTGGATCCATGAAAATTAGGGTGAAAATTTCAAATGAGATTTGCAAAGCTGCCCCAGTCTTGAGATTATGGGTTGATGAATTCCAAGGCGAAGATGTACGATGAGATTCACCAAGCTGCCCCAATTTTTTTTTCTTTGGCACAGGATTCTGTTTGGAAGAGGTAGTGGGCATGAAGAGGATTGGCTCAAAGGATGAACCCAACTGGTTTGATTCTCTTTTTGTGTGCTTCTGGCTAGATGGTAGGATGATCCCCTCTTCGTGAGACATTACTTTTTACTTTTTACTTTTCTTTTGTTCCTTCATTTTCAACTGTTTTTTTACGACATTGTGAAATCATTTTATCGCAAAGGTAAGCTTTATAAAAATTTGAGCAAACATTATCCAATCTGTGTGGACTTTATTAGGCTTGTAACGTGGCTAGGGGCTAAAGGTATTGAAAGAAAGCATATAAAGGCCTAAATGAATGTGTGTTGGTTATATTTTTTTGAAACAAGGGTTATCATCTAGACATTGCATCAACTATTTGACTTTTGAACACTTTGCTTTTTCTTGAACTTTGGTTTTCATTCTTTTTGCTCAACATCACTTTGTGATTTTTTTGTTTTTATTTTGTTTTCTTATTCACTCTTCTTGATGAATTCTCTTTGTATGATCATTGGGTGCTCTTCATTTGTATCATGAGTTAACTCCTACCTGATGACAACCCTTGCTTAGGGATAATTTTGAAAAAGAAATTATTTTTGGCTCAAATGGGGTGACAATGGATATATATTTTTTTTTGCTTTTAAGATAAAGACAAGAAGGCCACACATCATTTTGAACTCTAATTGCTTTATTTTCAAAAGATTAACTATGCGATTAGATGACCTCAACATGAGTCGTTTTTTCTTTTCTTTTACTTTTTCCCTTCTAGACTGCCCTTTCAGGTTTTCAATCTAAAGGACTTATTCTTTTTTTTTTTTTTTTAACTTTTTTTTTCTTTTATTTGCCTCAATGTATTTAGGGATCACCCTACTAGCACAAACGAGAAAACTTTTGGTCAGGCCGATCTGCCCCAGTGTAAAGGTTTTCTTTGTTATTGAGGGCAGTGACGGTGTTTGTTGGGAAAAATCCTTTATTTTGGGAAACTGAAGGGTGAATGTTTTCAAGCAACATGCGCACCAACGTCTTTGGAAAAACGTCAAGTTGTTATTTTTTTCAAACATTGGACCTCGGAAAAGTCTGACACTACAACTTTTGTTTTTCATTTATCAATTTTTTTTCGTCTTTGCTATTTTCGAAAAAACAAGAGTTTGAAGATTTGCAAGAAAGACAAATGACTCAAGATCGCTTTCGTTTTTTTTGGTTTTTCAATTTTCTTTTATTTTTTTTCCAGAATACCCTTTCAGGACTCGATTTCCAGCACTACTTGGAGAAACCCTGTAGAGAATGTTCGTATTGCAAGTCATGGACGATAGCACGATATCAATGAGCATACTTCCCCGATAACAAGACTCTTCACAACATCAAATTCGCTTGTACAATGGCTTATGCTTTCTTATGTGGCCCTAAAGCCCACTTCATTGCTTCGTAGCATTTGCAAGGATATTCTCAAGCCTTGCCTCAGTGCTTGGTTGGCTTTCTTTAAACTTTAACTACCTTGAATCAATCATAGTTTGCCTTTGCGCTTGGATGCCCAACACTTTTGATGGAACGATCGATAGCCTCTTCGTGGTAATCACTTTTTGTATATGATGTATCACGAGTCTTGGGGGATTGAGGCTTTATAGGAGGCCCTTTATCTTGATCAACATTTTTCTACCCAACAACTTGATGGGAAGTTGAGTTTAGATTTGGTTTCCAATTTTGTCTTGAAACCATTTCAAATGGAGATTAAGGTAATGGTATTTAAGTGGGGGAAATGGTTGAGCTCTTCCTCCTCTCCTTTTCCAGGTGTAGACCCAAACTCATTCACGTTTGCTGTCATGGTATGACTTTGTGCGATCTTTCCAATCCTCACACTAACTTCAAATTTTTTATTAACACCTTTGTCAACAAAGTTTGAGAAAACAACATTACTCATCATATGCTTATAGAAGGATGATTCCAGAGTATTTAGGAATGTGTCGACCATCTCGTTATCACTCATGAGAGACTTTCCTTGAGCAACACTCTTTCCACCTTTGGGCATACTCTTAGAATGATTTTGACTCATTTTTCACCATACTTTGTAATTGTAATCTATGAGGTGTCACATCCGTGTTATATTTGAAATGCTTCAAGAAAACATCCACCAGATCCTCCTAAGACTAGATGCACGAAGGTTCAAGATGAGTGCCCCAGTTTGGTGTCATGCCAACCAATCTAACATGGAAGAAATGAAGTAGCAACTTTTCATCACATGCATGAACAACCATTTTCTTGCCATACGCCATGAGATAAGTTTTAAGACCAAATGGTCTCTCTATATTTCACAAATTTGGGCAATTTAAACTTTAGGCGGTATCATCAGATCCGTGAGAAAGCAAGCCTTGCAACATTTTCAAACTCGAGCTTCCTCCGCATTCTATGGCTGTTAGCCTTCTTCAGCATTTCAAATTTACCACTGTCAACTTCAACATCCATTGGTGTAACGACATGGTGAGAAGCTTTCAACTCGAGTTGCTTTGTCATTGTCATGCTCACAATACTTGATTAAAGCGTTTCCCTAGGGACCATGAAAGTGGTTGCCCAAGCTTGTTTCCTCCTTCAACTGTTATTCTCGGCCTTTTGAGTGTGACCTTGCGCCAAGTATGCTCCTGAGGGTGAAGTGTAATTTAGGGGGAGACCATATGAAGGAAATTTGGGACCTCTTGAACTCTATGTTGAGGTTGTAGTGGGCATGAGTCCCCAAGGTTTCGAGGCATTCAAGACCTCTAAGGCTTGACTCATTTGTTCCTTCAATTGTTGGACACCAACCTTCATCCATTCATTCTTGAACTTCTCCTTGGTTCTCCAAGAATTGGTAACTGGTTCGAGTCCTTTAGAGTATCTTGGATTTTTTTTTGAAATTTTATTAGATAAAACAAATTAAGAAGAAGAAAATAAATATGAAAAGAAAAGAGAAGACAATATTCTAGTCAGAAATTATAAAGTTGCGAAAAGATTGCCCCGATATAATTTGGAAATTAACACAAGGCTGGTCAATAGGGTGATTCATCATTCAAAAGTTCCCAAGAAGTGAAGCATAGGAAATCTTGGTAAACCATCTTGAATCTTGGACATCAAATTCTTCATTTCTCCGATCAGCTCTTGCACCAATTGAAAAAGGATCCAATCCCCTTAAGCAAGTTAAAGATGGCATTACAGACTGAGCCTCAGCTAATAGCTTAGGAACGCCTTCAAGGGCTCATTAGCAAGGGAAGGTAATTGTGGGAGGCTTCACTTTCAAATCACCCTTGTTCAACATGTTCCTTCATTTGAATTATCAATTCTTGATGTCTCCTTTTTAGCTTGATGCCAATAATCCTTCTCCAATTTTGTCCCTGCTGCTTCCACCCACTACTTGACTGTCTTAACCTTATTTGACCCATTGGCTAAGGGAAACTTTCACTCATAGTCCATGATCTTGGGTCTCTCTTCGAAGCGAACAACATTGTCCCAAGCCTTTCAGTAAAGGTTCCTTCTTCAGAAGATCTGCAATGTGGCAAGAGATGCAGGCATTGGCGACCCTCTCACAGGATACCCAAATTATTTTTTTCTTCATTCTCTTTTTTTTTCTTGTTTCTTTTTTTTTTTGCTTTTTTTTTTTGACACACACAACAATGGATACCCATGAGGGGGACATCAGGATAGCTCTGACAATGGTGTATGATACACAAACTTTGCGGCCAAGAAACATGTCATTTAAACTTTTCCTCCTCTGGGCCTGCACAAAGTCGTGCTCATTCATTTGCCCCTTTTCTTTCTAGTTTACATTGCAGTAACTCCTTCACAGGACATGTAGCATTCAAAGCTCCCTTACTTATGCGAGAGATGAATCATACATACAACCCCGGTGAATAACATAATCTCTTCCTTGTATTTGGCTCACAACATTGACTAAGGGTCCCATAGGTTTCAACTAGGACAATATTGATTAACTTCTCAAAGCGAACATTGTATCCCACAAATGCATTCACGGTGGCATAGTCGACCAACTTCCTGGTATTAGGAAAGAGAATGACACCACAGTGGATAAAATCTAGTGCTTTCATGAATGTTTCCCACTTTTCCTCCCGGTCAATCAATGCAAGTACTGCTCTACGTATCCTTGAATAAGGCCCCTTGTTGTCCCCTTAAGGATGAATCCGCTCTTCAACTCCATAGGGTGAACTTTTATTATCTTCGCTTGCTGCGAGATAGAGGTATACTGCCCAAGGTAGTTGTATGGAGCTTTGCCCTTGAGAAATGCATTTAACATTTGCCCAAATTCTTCCACTTTGACAAGCTTAACAAAATCTCATACTCATTCTTGAATGCATCTTTTAGGGTTATCTTTTTTCACCAGATCCTTCAAGTGATCGATACTGCCCCCCTTGGCCTCAATGCGTATGCTTTTCTTCAAAAAGTTTGAACTCGAATGCCCCTTGACTCAAAATCCCATGTTAATTTCCATTTTCATCTTAAGGACTTAATCACAAATTTATAATTTCTTGACTAGAATCCACAAAATGTGACAAGACCAAAAAATATGAGCAACAAAGAAAGAAAAACGAGGTATTTGATTTTATTAAGCAACAATGAGGGTTATAAGACTTCACACATCTCCCTTTGTGCCCTAATAAAGGTTCACTGCTTCGGATTTAAGGTCAAATATATGTAATCTCACCAGGATGGTTCCCTGAACCTAAAGGTCAAAGGTCACTAGAGCTATGGCCCCCTTCATAGCATCTCCACAATAGTCGAGTAATCAACTAGATGAGCAGACACAAGTGAAGAAAACAGACTCTAGCTGGAGTTCTCACGATAGCCAGACAAGAAGTACATCCCAGAGTGACACCGCTACACAACTCCTCTAATTCTAAGTTACACTCAGACCCGGGTATAGGGCCCCACTCATGATATGCATAATATGTGTGTGTGTGAAGGGAGAATGCAATGCACCCAAACCCTCACCTGCAAAACAACCAGAAGACTTTCCCAAGCAGATATAAACATATCATCTACCCTAGGGTTCAACATCCAGCAATTATTTCAAATATACAGAACAAGCAGCAGAACTCACATGCAATTATTCTAAATATCAAACATAGACAAGAAAAGGGGAAGAAAAACATCAAGCAAAACCACATCGAATTCGCGCATCTAATTAAATGGCTTGACTCTCTAGTATCCCCAGTGGAGTCGCCATCTGTCGCAACCGGAATCGAGACGGGACGACGATCCAAAAAAGGAAACGAAACGATTTTGAAAAAGAGATTTTGGAGTCGCCACCATAGTTTATTCTGGAAAACTATGGAAAAAACCATAAAGAAAAGACACGGTCCACGAAAACCAAAGATTGAGTTCGGGAGTCGGTTACGTGTGGGGAAGGTATTAGCACCCCACAACGCCTGCCCTAAGGCAGTACCTTTAATTAAATACGCAAATAAAGATGTGGTTTGCAAAATGTTTAACTTTCCCCAAAACAACAATATAAAGAAACAAAAATATCTTTTTAGTTTTTTTTGGGCCCGACAAGGATTGACCTTGCTCCTACGTATTCTCAGTCAGACTGAGAAATCAGGGTTACGTAGTTCTTTCTGAAAGACTGTTTGTGTTTTGAAAAATGATGTTTTGTATTTTGGATATTTTTATGTAAAAAAGAAAAGGTTTTCAGCACGAGGACGGTGCGTGCGATCACACACGTGCTTAAACCTTCAAAACAATTTTTATTGATTTTTATAAAAGGAAGAAAAGGTCTCAACACGAGGACGATGCGTGCGATCACACACGTGCTTAAACCTTCAAAACAATTTTTATTGATTTTTATAAAAGGAAGAAAAGGTCTTAACGCGAGGCTGATGCGAATGATCGCACACACGCTTAAACCTTTAAAACAATTTTTATATTATTTTAAAAGGGGAAAAGGTCTTAGCGCGAGGCTGATGCAAATGATCGCACACACGCTTAAACCTTTAAAACAATTTTTATATTATTTTAAAAGGGGAAAAGGTAATAGGGCGAGGCTGATGCGAATGATCGCATACACGCTTAAACCTTTAAATATTTTTGTTATTTTGTAAAAGGGAAAAAAAAAAGTCTTAGCGCGAGGCTGATGCGAATGATCGCACACAGGCTTAGACCTTTAAAATAAATTTTGTTATTTTTAAAAAGAGGAAAAGGTCTTAGCGCGAGGCTGATGCGAATGATCTCACACACGCTTAAACCTTTAAAATATTTTTGATATTATTTTTATGAGTTTTATATTTTTTATTTTTTAAACAAGCAATAATAAAACAAATTCTAAAGCTAAAGAAATAAAAGCAAAGACAAATAAAAAAAATACAGTCCAATAGGCCCAATAAGAATAAGGGACTGTAGAAGACAAAACCAGGGGTGCAACATGAAACTTATTGGCCTATGACCAAAGGTAAGGGTGCAGCAGTGCCATTTGGGGGTGCATTTGGTAGGTGTTGGCCCAGGCCCTTTCGTTTTTGTTTGTAGAAGCATAGGGGGGTATGAATAACGTTGCATGGTGGCAGGAAGAAGAAACGGCCCAAGCTAGGCCCAAGGCCTTTGCCCCAAATCAGAACATTAGGGGTTCTGTTGATTTCATCTCATTCTAACATTTGTGCAATTCGTGTAGTCTTCTCCTCTTCTGGACAAAGCAACCAGAGACACCTCCACTCAATCGGCCACCACCGCACCAACCTCCGTCGGCCACTGCAGCCCAAGACGCTGCCACAACTCCCTGCCGGCCGCTGCGCCAAGCTATCGCCTCTCCTTTGCCTCTTCACGCGAGAACAAAGCTCCCCACCCTAGGTCACGATATTATTAGCAATCAAGACTGCCAGCGACGACGTCGCTCACCAGCAGAGCTTCTCCCCACACCTCGTCTCACTTCGGGCGGAGAAAACCTGTACCAGCGTCCAAAACCTTCGCGACGCCTCGCGATCTCCAGTCAAGCAATCGTTGCACGACCGCCCTCCGCCGGGTTAGGACCGCCACCGGCAACGGTATCACCATAGGAATTTACAAGTGTCAAGGCATCCTTCTCCTTCTTCGCTCTTCTCCACCATCCCGTACACCCTCGATTCGTCCAGTCTCGCTGCCGGTGATGCTGTTGACCCTCACCCTGTTTCTGTGCTTTGATTGGATTTGGGTTCTTTTGGGCTTTTGGTGGTTATGGAGACTGTGAGAATTTGGTTTATGGCTTGCTGAAATTTCTCTCACAGAGAGAATTCGAAATAGGAAGAGGATGAATCTCTTGGGGTTCCATTCTTTATCATTTTCCTTGTGTTTCCAATTGATTCCTTTTTTGTTGTTGTTGGCTTTGCTTTTTGTTCTCTGTTGTATGTGAATGGCAGTTGCAGATAATGGTTGAGAATTGGGTGAGGGTCACGACGATGGAGTTTGGAAAGGCGAGGTGTCGGAGGTGAGTGATTGATGTTGTTTAAAGCTGTGATGGTGAGATGGAAATAAATGAGTTTCTCTGTTAATGGGGATGATTGGTGGTAGAGATGATAGTTACAGTGGAGTGGATGATTGGATGGTGTGATGAAGATGGAGATTAGGAAGGGAGGTTTGGGTTCTTCTCTGCTTTGCTTTGATTGGGTTCAACTGTTGGGGGATGATTTCTATTTTTTTTTTGTTATTTTTTTCATTGCAGGTTGAGGATAAGGGTCATAATGTGTGAATGGAAGACGGACAAAATCATGGGTTATAATATAGGAATGGGATTGATGGTTACGGGTTGGGCGTGATGATGATGAAGATTAATTTTGTATCTCTCGTTTTTTTTTGCCAATATGCAGATGAGGTGCTTGGTTATAAGGGTTTGTGGTGGATTTGGATGAGAAAATGGAGGAGAGGAGAATCACGTGTGTGAACGATGCTGGCGTTGGCGTTGGAGGTGTCGAAGGTTGGAGGGAAGTGATGGAAAGGAAAGAATTGTGTGTCTCTATGTGATCCTTGAAGAATTGGGATTGATGGCTAAAAATCTGGTTGAGGTAGTTATTGGTGAGGTCATGAGGAAGTGGTGAGTCCGAGAGGAAAAGAAGAAAATCGTTTTCGTTATCAGGTGCGGGAGACCTAAATCTGTTGAATCAGAGTAGTGTGTGAGGAGAGGGAGAGCCATGAATCAGTTGAAAAACGGTGTGTGATGTTTATTGAGGTCGTTCTGGGTGTCAGCAGAGGACCAAAGTTTGTGTGTTCCATGGACGAAACAACCACGTGCCTTTTCCCCAAATGAAATGAAATGAGCCGCTTCAATTAAATGTGTCCGCATGTGCTCTCCAAAAATTAATCAACATACTTCCCTTGTGCCAAGTGGGTGGCTGATCTTGAACCATGACCTTGTACACACTTCCCATTTTCTTGTGACACCTCCAGGCCGTAACACCTCAAGCTTTTGTAACGTGCTGCCCCCTTTCTAATATCAAGCAAAATGTGGGTGGCGGGTGCATCTTCTCTTCACCATAAAATTCATTTGCAGCTCCCCTGTCTCATATTCACACCCCCCTTTTCACTTGGGCTTTGGCCCAACCTATTATAAAGATTAAATTGTTTTGAGCACCCCTTTTTTGCCTAAGCACCACCACACCCTTTTTACTTATTATTTTCTTAGTTTATTTTATTCCCACTTTTTATTTTCATTTAGTTATTTATATATTTAGTTATTTTATCTACTTTTAAAATAAATATTAAAAATCAGCAAAAAATGATTTTAAAAGGTTTAAGCACACGTGCGACCATTCTGTTGGCTTTGTGCTGAAAACCTTTTTCTTCTTCTTTCAAAAAATCAAAAAAAATTTATTTTAAAAGATTTAAGCACACATGCGACCATTCTGTCTGCCTTGTGCCGAAAACCTTTTTCTTCTTCTTTCAAAAAATCAACAAAAATTTATTTTAAAAGGTTTAAGCACACATGCGACCATTCTGTCTGCCTTGTGTCGAAAACCTTTTTCTTCTTCTTTCAAAAATCAACAAAAAATATTTTATAAGGTTTAAGCACACATGCGACCATTCTGTCTCCCTTGTGCTAAAAACCTTTTTCTTCTTCTTTCAAAAAATCAACAAAAATTTATTTTGAAAGGTTTAAACACACGTGCGACCATTCTGTCTGCCTTATGCTAAAACCTTTTCCTTTTTCTATAAAAATACCAAAAAATATAAAATCTTCAAAAAACTAAAAAACATCTTCACAAACAAACAATCAATTTTTCGCTAGAACTACGTCATCCTGATTTCTCAGTCTGACTAAGAATACGTAGGAGCAAGGTCAACCCTTGTCGGGCACAAAAATAAAAAAATAATATTTTGTCTCTTTTGATTTTTACTTTTTAGGGGAAATTAAACATCTTGAAAACCACATCCTATTCACGTGTTTAATTAAAGGTACTGCCTTCGGGTAGGCATTGTAGGGTGCTAACACCTTCCCTACACGTAACCGACTCCCGAACCCAGAATCTGGTTTTCGTGGACTGTGCCTTTCTTTATGGTTTTTCCTTAGTTTTCCAGAATAAACTATGGTGGAGACTCCAAAAACAATTTTTCAAAAACACGTTTCCTATTCTTTTAGATCGTCATCCCGTCACGATTTTCCTGTTGCGACATAGTTGTTTACAGACTTTTGTCAAAATCTTTCAAAGTTTACAAGATTTAAAAGTTTATGCGAAATTCTCAAGTTTTAGTGTTTGCTTCTGTTATTTTTTTTTTTGTTAGTGTTTTAAAGAGGTTTTTTTGTTGTTGTTGTTTAGAGTGTTTCAAGTGATTTTTTTCTTGTGTTCTTGCAAGAAAAATTGATAAGGCATCTATCTTCTTGTTTAATATACAGAGTTGATTAATAGTTTATTTCCTCTTGTTTATGATATTCCGTTTAGTAAATCAAGAGTTGCTTGGAGTTGAGTTTTTATAATCGTTTTCTTACTTTTACAAACATTTATTTGCTAGTGGAACGAGCTTTTCTAGGATGAAAACCTAAGACTGGATGTAGGATGATTGGTTATATAAAGGTTTAATACCTGTTTTGGTCCCTCCTTTGAGAGGGTTTGTTCAAAGTGGTCCCCCCTTTTTTCATAAGTTCACTTAAGTCCCACATTTTGTAAAAACTGTTCAAAGTGGTCCTTTTTGCTAACGGCGTTAAGTTCCCTAACGGCAGAGCTGTCAGGTGTCTAATATCTGATTATGTGGCATTGTTAATTGTTTTAAAAAATCTTTATAATTGTGACGTGTAAATTATATTAATTAGGGTAAAATAAAGAAAGGATTTAGGGGTAATTAGGGTGAGAAGATTGGGGTAACTGGAATTCGATTGTGATTGGGATTGGGATTGAAATTGGGGTTAGGGTTCGTGGTTCGTGAGCGCGATTGAAATTGGGTTCCTTCTATTCTGTATTTGAATTTCTTGCTGCCATAAATGAAGATGTTGAAACTTGAATTGGGTGCAGAATCAGATATGAGAAAAGAAGCTTGATGGTTTTAACGTGTTTAGCAATGGGGAAGCTGAGGATATGAAGGAAGTACGTATAGAGAAAAGGGACCTGCAGTCTTTAAAGTCTAAGCTGAAGTATGATTTGCGAACCGGAGGAGTTGTTCAGTACTTCAAATTCATTTCAAACTGAGAATGGTTATGGTATGTTGAGACCTGAGCAGGATCAGCATTTGAATTTCAAGAATCTGAAACCTGAAATTAGAACTGTAACTGATGGCACAAAAACTCTTCCCTCCCCTCTTCTTTCCCAACCCTCTCTCTCTGCCATTTCATCGAACATGTGGCGTCACGCTGCGAGACAAACCTGTCGCGGTGTTAGCGTCAACTTCCACTCTCCTAGACTTATCTCTTTATCCCGAGCTTCCCTTTTCTCTCCCAGAACAAATATTCTGTCTAACTTAAATACTTTGATACTGTGTTAGGTGCGATAAAGGGTTCTCTGGCGTTAAAGGGTTCTCTGGCGTTGCTGAGGCGGTTTCTTCCACCGACGTAGAGGAAGATGGAATTGGTGTTGATGAAATTCAGCTTAGGGTTCGTGGTCTCAATCTTCTCACCCTAATTACCCCTAAATCCTTCTTTAATCCAACCCTAATTAATATAATTTACACGTCACAATTATAAAGATTTTTTAAAACAATTAACAATGTCACATAATCAGATGTTAGACACCTGGCAGCTTTGCCGTTAGGGAACTTAACGCCGTTAGCAAAAAGGATCACTTTGAACAGTTTTTGCAAAAGGTGGGACTTAAGTGAACTTTTGAAAAAAGGAGGGACCACTTTGAACAAACCCTTCCAAAGGAGGGACCAAAATAGGTATTAAACCTTATATAAACTAATATAAATCCTATAGTGTTTCTCCATATAATTGTATAACTATCAATCTTGATTCTTAATGAGTGCATTTTTATATACTTTTATAATACTTAATCTTAGCTTTCTTGAAGAATAATTGAGTCTAACTACTTTCTTTTAACTGCGATATGTCAAAATGAGATAAAATGAACATTAAACGACTAAAATTAGCTTTATAAGCCATGGTAGAATATATATGTTCTCACTAGTGGAAAAACGTTGTTTAACGTCGGTTATTTTGGGCTTTTAACGTCTCATTCACAACCGGCGTCTAAACCGGTGACGTTAATGGGACGTCACACATCCTGTATAACCGACGTCTATATCGACGTCAGTTAATGCAATGTCGGATGTCACTAAACGTTGGTGCAGGCATAAACCGATGGCTAAAGGCAATATATAGACGTTGGAGAGAGCAACAACCGACGTCTAAGAGCACGTAAAGACTTCGAACATGTAACTAACCACCGCCTAATGTCACAATAGACGTCGGTGTATGCATTAATAGACGTCTAATATAGACGTTGTATTTTAGTGCAATTTTGTTCCTGTCTTTGGATAGCCCAATAGCACATTCTTTCTTTGCTAGTTTCCCCCGAAAAAAGCTTGCCTCTTTTAAAATTCTCATGGCATTTCAACCAAACACTGAACCTGGGTCTTTTGTTAGTTCCATTTTCAACCGCAAGAGGGAAAAATTACAGTGAAAAGATAACTAGGCAACGACCCAGGGTCATTTTTGGGTATAAACGCCATGAGAAATCCAAAAGACGCCGCTTTTTCTGGGACGCAGCTAGCAAAAGAAGAATTTGGTACTGCATTACCCCAAGAGAGGAACAAAACTGGACTAAAACACAACACAAGGAAAACAAATTTTAATCAGTTGAACCAGAAGATAATCGATGAAAGACTGAACAATGTTTAAACGGTAATCATAAAAAACACGCACTTGGGATGCAATGCCGCAAGAGAGAAAAAGGAAAGGAGGAAGACGATGATGTTATCAGAAACAATAATGCAATGCCGCAAGAGAGAAAAAGGAGAGGACCCGCAAGAGAGAAAAAGGAGAGGAGGAAGACGATGATATCAGAAACTACAATATGCCGCAAAGAGTCTGCGGTTTATTTTAACAGGAAATGGGTCGTCGGTTGCTCCGGAAACCGACGTCTATTGTCCCGTAGACGTTGATTATCTAATTATTTTGACGTCCAAGATAACATTTAAACTGACTTTTTGAATGCCCATTACACGTCGGACTCCAGGGGAGCCGACGTCTAGGGCGCTGAACCGATTGACGTTTCATTTCCTGTCAGGGAAGTAGACAACAGTTGTGAAAGGGCGCCGACGTCTATATTATTGTAGACATCGGTCCTCTGCTATTGGACGTCGAAATGCCTCAGAGTTTGGTGAACATAATTAATTACAGGCACATAGACGTCACACCCCCGAAAAATGCAACGTCTAGTTTGCAGAAATTTTTGTCTTCCCATCTTCCGCACATGCCATAGACGTCGGTTTTTGACTACTTGACATCTAAGTGCCTGGGAATCAGGTGACCAGCATTAATTGCAGCCAAGTATATGTCGGTCCCCCACACAACCGACGTCTATACGTCGGTCCCCCATCACAACCGACGTCTATAGCGCAAGAAAAGACCCATTGGACGTCGGTTTAAAGCAGAGCTGACGTGTACTATATAATAGACGTCTCTTTCCTGTGAAACCGACGTATAGGTTACCAACTTATTTACGGTAGTGCCACTGTCCACTCATATACGTCGGTCTACACTGTCATCAACGTCGTATGGGTGACGTTAAACGCCGTTTTTCCACTAGTGCTGGCTAGATAAGTCTAATTATAGAGTTTAGCCTATGGGATTTCCAAAGATGATGTGACGAATTATCCAGAAACTAAGTTATGATAGATTCCATAAAATTTTCTTGAACATTATGACTTGTGTTTGGTGTAGCTGAAGTGAAAGAAAGCTCATAAAGTGTCTATATAGATGATACATGAATGAATTGGTTAATGACTCTAAAGACAGAATGATTGATTGGATGAATATCTAATGACCAATAGAAGCTAAGATCATGAGCTTAAATAAGTAATAAAGTAAGTTGGAAAACTAAATAAGATGATTCAAGATAGAAAATAGAGTATTAGACGAATATTGTAGTATCTCATTTTAGATGTCATAGTAAAAATTTAAAACTTTAAAATCAAAATATGATTGCAGAAATCCAAATTCAATAAACCTTTATTATAAAAAAAAAACATAATTCCAATAAATTACAAAATAAAAACTCCAAATAAAATAACTTGTTAAAAACACACTAGTACAAAAATAATATATAACATCACGTGTTCAATGTCCAATAACAGAACAACCAATGTTAATAAGAACTGACGACAGTATTGTAAATACATTGAACTAGGAGACTTCGTGTAGATGTAACATTCGACGTCTTAAATGGAATGACGTCCAACCATTCACACGTTCAATGTCAAATTTTGACTTGATCGAACATATAACCTCTGCTTAGGAAACAACTAACGTCCAATCCAAAATAAATGAATACTAAACGGTCATTTGCTTCCCCATAGTATCACCTTAAATAGAGTTTCAAACCCTTTGAAAACCTACACCACCATTCAACAAACTATTGCTTCGCTACAAGGCTTTCTTAATCAAATTCATTTTGATGACATTTTGTCTTTGGTTTTCTATTAAGCCCTTCAACTTCAAAAAAGCAAGACATTTGTTTGTCTTTGAATCATGTCATTATGAAATATTTTTTTGAAGCTTGAAGGTATGATAGAAAACCAAAGCAAAAAGTTAACAATTATCGATTTCAAAATCGTTCTTCATTCTACATAACCTTTTATTCTTTTCTTATTCAAATTCATTTTGATAACTCCTTCAAGTTCACAAAAGCAAGGAATTTCGTTGTCTTTATGATAAGTTTTTGTGAAGCTTGAAGGTATGATAAAAATCCAGAGCAAAAAGTTAATAGTAATGGATTTCAAAATCCTACTCCATTTTACATAACCTGTGGTTCGTTTGCTGGTTTGATTTTCATTTTTTGCCTATGTTTAGTTATAATGTATTTCTTTTGGTTTTGTTTTCATTTCTGAACCTATGTTTTCTAAAAATGGATTTCTTTTTGAAATCCTCTAAGATAATTGACATCAGATTTAGTGATAATTCGACGTCATAATGTATAATCACATCGAATTTTATGATAATTCAACGTTATTTTGTATAATAACATGAATCATTTTTTAAGTTTCTTTAGGTTGTTTTTCACAGAATGAATTAGTTAGCTCTGAAATTTGATCACAAAAAACAACTCCAAGAAAACTTAAAAAATGAATCATCCAAATATGATAAAGAAATAGTTTTGAACAAAGGTAAGTCATATGCATGGTATTTGTAGACAAATATTTTGTTGGTAACAACAACATCCATTAAGTTTTCCAACTCCCTTGACCTTGGTAACAACAAAATTCATTATTAAGCCTCCCAAGTGGCCTTTCCCCTGACGTGTTGACGTCAACCCTTTCCTTGGTAAAAGCAAATGTCTTGAAGCGTCCCAACTACCCTTTCCCCTAACGTGTTTGACGTTAAAGCCCTATGAAATTCAATGTTAACCCAATTGTAAAACTTCATAGGTAATTGCTAATCCATTATGGGTTTTCATGTGCTTTTATTCAGCATGGTGACATCGAATGTAGCCAATATTCGACGTCAAATTTGTATATTGATTCATTAATTAAATTTTCTTGAAGATGTTTCCACCCTAAGAACTCAGTTAGCTCTGAAATCTAACGGTAGAAAACAACTTCAAGACAATTTAAAAAATGAACCATACACTAGTATAAAAACAGCGTATAACATCACACGTTCAAAGTCTAACCACTTAATAGCCAACGTTAAAAATGACCGGTGACATTTTTGTAAATAAATGCAATTATTAGACATTTTATAGAATTGTAATTCGATGTTAATTTGTTATAAGACGTCGAATATTGAGAAGTTCGACGTCCTATTGGGTAAGTTTTGTGAAAATGTTTGGTGCGAAGGTGAAAATTTACCTATGTATGATGTCGAATGCCTAGAATTAGACGTCAAAAGGTTATAAAATGTTGAATTCCCTATAGTTAGACGTTAAAAGGTTAGTGAAATCAATAAAAATTTGAGTGGGAGATTCAAAATTCATTCACTTTATCTTAGTGCGCGAGACCCTCTTCTTTGCTAAAACTTTTCTCGAACGAAGTTTGACGACCATCACATGTAATCTTTCTTTCATTTGATACAAATGCATGTTGGTTAACTACTTTAGGTATGATTTTCGTTTGTTTTAACCGATTGTTTTGATGTTATTGTCCTTCATAGACGCATTATGCTTTTCTCTCACACGGGTGGCAACACTTTATTCCGATGAACCCTCCTTTTGAATGATAGTTTTCCTTTCTTTTGAAGAACTAATTTGTTGAATTTTTTTTGTTGTTGTTGTTTTGTTGAACTTGTTTGTTGTTATTGTTTGTTGTTTTTTGTTGTTGGTCTTTGTTGTTTGTTGTTGATACTACGCTACACGTTCATAGTTCACGTTGTATAAAATACAAAAAATTGGATTACATTTGTTATTTTTCTGTTTTTCAGGTATTGTAGAGTTGTAAAAAAGGAACACAAATAATTAAAAAAATTGATTAATGTCGTACATTGAAAAAATTCAACGTCAATTAATGCTAATTGACGTCGGACATAAAGCAATATCCGACATCAATTTGCTCTACTGGAACGTCGGATTGTTCTATGTACGACGTCAAACAACGTAAATTAATGTCGAATTTTTTAAATTCGACATCAATTCAACATCTCCAGGTATGATGTCGGCCTCGAATTCGACGTGAAAGGTCAAAAAACACTGACGTTATACGGTGTCTTTTACTAGTGATACAAATATGATGAAGATAATATATGAGTTGTGTTCAGTTCCTAAAATTGTTTCAGCATTAAACATATACTGAACCATGTTTCATTTTCCTGAAAACTTCCATTTCAGTAAGATATCATAACATTTTCTGTCCTCTAAAAAACATTTAGGTCACTTGAATTTCAGAGTGCACCTTCATATTACTAAAGTTGAATGTGCACTTTGAAATTCAAGTTAGAAATTGTAATTTAAAGAAGAGAAATGCTCTAAAATCTAAGGAAAGGAAAATTTAAAGGAAAACACAAAGATAGATCCTAATATGTTCAACAGGGAAACAATTTTGTAAGAAGTTGGGTTACGTGTGTTGTATTTATAGGTGAATCATAGACGTCCAATACCATTCCAATTCGATGTCAAAGCATCAATTTAACTTCATGTGTAACAGTAGTAATTATGGCTATTAACTGCCCTTATCCACTACAAAGATTCACGTCAAAGCCCAGCAGAATTCGACGTCAAACCCTTCATTAACTGCTGCAAGGTTCCCAAGACTCCCAACTGTCCCATCCCTTGACACTTTTTATGTCCAAACCCAACCGAATTCGACGTCCAAGCCTCCCTACTTCTACTGCACATCTATTTTGATTGAATCACTATTAGATTTTTATGGCTTTCAGTAACCCATTTGACGTTGAATATGTACAATTCAATGTTCAATTCTTATGGTGATATATTTTTTAAATTTCTTGAAGATTTTTCGCAGAAACAAATCGTATGATCTTATATCTGATGACAAAAAAAATCTTCAAGAAAATTTTAAAAATTTATCATCCAAATATGATCAACATATTTGAAAGGAAGAAGAATTCGAACAACAGAAATCTGGAGGAAAGAAAAATAGTAAGAAGAGAAGTTCCTAATGACAAAATGAGAGCATTTGTAGAACCCTTCGAGGAGAAAAACTGCTTTTATAGCTCTCAATTGCCATCAAGCCTAAGGCCTCTAACGTCCAAGCCCCATAGAGGTCGATGTGAATAACTTTGTTGGTAACAACACATAATTAATTGCTCTCAACCACTCTATTTCCCTGAGCAATAATAACTTTGATGCCCCGTAGAATTTGACGTCCCGTAGAATTTGACGTCAAAACTTGTGTTGGTAAACTGCACTATAATAACACTATAATAAAATTGTAATAGAACCATCATAACGTTCAGGTAGATATCACGTTGAAGCCCCATTAAATTCGACGTCCAAACCTATGTTGCTAACTACACTATAATAAAACAATCATAACGTTTAATGTATGGTTTGAGGTGGATATGATGTTGAACCCTAGGTCTCTTCGACGTTATAAGCCTTTTGAAATAGTAATAATGACCCTTTGGCCTCTGCTGACCAATAACACGTTGAACCCCCCTTGCCATTTGAACTCTATATATGAAAGTTGAGATATCACTTGAACTATTTTTTTTTTCAATAATAGTTTTTGATGTGGAAAATATCATTCAAACTGGATCATTATAGCGTTGATATGAAAATGATATAGGTTATCTCCTAGACTTATCCTTTAATCAATAGCTCTGAGATACAAATGTTATGAAACATCGTTTACAATCACTTCACTTTGATAGCTTGAAAATGCATACACGCTATTATCATGATACGAGCAAAGGATTTATAAAGATAAAATTTATCCTCTGATCACTTATATCAAAATATTTTAAAAATACTTAGATTCTAATCTATATTGCTGACATTATTTCATAACCCTCATAAATATATTTCGTTTAGCATGAGTATTTTTTAAACATAAAAAAAAGGGAAGATTGTTAAGGTAAGATCGTCTAAAGAGAATAAATTGTCTAGCTTCTTGAAGTTTTGGAATTTATCAAAAAGCATTTAACAAAATATCGTTTAGAGATGTATAGTGTCTGGACATTGTGCGCATTAGAACATTCATACTGAGCGCTTATAAGATAGACCATGACGTGTCAAGTATAAAAGAATTAAACAAAATTTGGGAAAAGAGCATTTAGTGAAAGAAGCAATAAATGACTATATCTTATCAATTGTCACTACTTGAAAAAGTTCATACTTGCACTAAACGTTTATTATGTGAAACATGCTTCAACCTTATATCAAAGTATAAATCATTAAATGCATGTACGTACTGTACCTAGTTTGCTCCGCTTTTTCCTTTTTATTTGTGCAGATAATGACAACACCAAGATATACTCAAAATCACTGCACGAGAATCATAAAAACTTTGTGAAATAGAAAGACATTCCTAGAATGTTTCCTAATGCTTTATGTGCTACCATAGCCATACAAGCTCTAACTGCGAAAGTAATGTTGAACTCCACAAGGCGCAAAAATACATATCTTCGTACGAGAAGTCAGCTACTTTAAACAAAGTCAATTATCTTTAAGTAAGGGTCATCTCTCAAAGAAAGCTATAAAAGTAGGACTAACACAAGAGAATACAAGAACTTTTGCTATCATTGTATCATTAGCAATTATTTATTCTCTCATAAAGCTTAAATCGTCTAAGTCTCTTAATATAGCAAAAGAAAGAACATTACAAGTTCTCAGATTTCCTTGTATTGTATTTATCCTCTCATTGAGAGTTATCAGGATATGTACTTGTAAACCAACATTGATTATGTTTGGAATTATGAAGAGAATTCAAACACTTGTATTGTTTAGCTCAAGAGAGTTAAAGGGTTTAGACAATTGTTTAGTGTTGATAGCACGAGTGGTTAGAATACTTTGATACAAGGATTAGTTAAACTCGGACCAGTCAGGATTGACTAGGGGGACTAGGAGTGGTTACAATACGCAATGTATACCAAGAATGGTTTGTACTTGGTTGTAATAAGATTAGTGGAACATCTCAAGAGTTCTTCAGTGAGATTGAATGTTGCTCAGGATTAAGTGAACCAGTATAAAATACTTATGTTCTTGCCTTTCCTACTTAAAACTGATTTCCTAAATGCTTTATTTAGAACACACATCAAACAACTATTGCAGACAATTTAACCCCTACAATAGTTATTAAACATTGATTTATAAAAAGTCTTTAAACACTTTTCAACCTCCCTTTTATAGTGTTTTCTTGTGATTTCAAATTTGTCAGCCTAAAGAACATTATTGTCTTTAATCGTGAGAATTACCCTACCAACAGTAAAATAAGATCAACACAAGAATATAACATGGCAACTCCAAAATTAAAGAAAAACTGTGACTATTGTCCAATGACAACCACAAAATAACACTAGGTGAAAATTTTTACAAGACATACACAACTCTCTCATGCCTTTTGATGCCAAGATCACTCATACTCTCCAAAGCAAGAATTTAACCTAAACATCGTAACACTCTAATACAAGACTATAAGAAAATTCAAATACAAGTTTAAAATATCTTTGACTTGAACAAAAACACCATGGACTTAAAGTTCTCAAGACAAGATCGTATAACAACCTTTTATTTTGAAGTTTAACAAAAGCATATATTAAAATAAACTAGTATGAAATGAGCTTTCATCTTTGTTTTACTATGTCTATAAACAACTTTAAAAATCCTTAAATGTTCAACACTGTCTGCAAACCGTCTAAACCTTACAAACATCTATCACTACTTGTTAAAAATTGTCAAACTCTTTGTTAACATAAAGCTAAAGGGAAGAAATTTTGATGATGTCTCAAAGTCAAGTCTCAAGTGCTCTTATTGCAGGAAGATCTTCATGAAGACTTGTTTTTATATTAAAGCTTTTTTAATTTAGCAGGTTGATGTATAGGATGTGGTTTATCTTTGATTCTATGTATTGCTTGACTTAGGTTGCGTTAAAGTTAATTTTTAAATCAGAAAATCTCATTTTATACTCAAGATAATCGATTATCAAATTATAATAATTGATTTTCAGTAATTAGTTATGACTTGCCATAATTGATTATCATGAGCAATTATGAGAATTTTTAAGCAATTTATTTTTACCGTTGTGCATTCATTAATTACATAATCCATTACCATAAGTGGATAATTGATTATCACAATTAATTAGTTGACAACGGATTTTTGGAAGTATCCTTGAGTGAGATCTCTATAAATTATATTGGGACTCTCATTCTAAAGTACGAAACATACAAAGTGTATTTTTCTAAATTCTTATCTGCAGTGTGCGGTGATAAGTGTTTTAGGGTTTGCTGAACTCTTGTGTTGTGGCTCTGAGAACTTGGCACGTTGGCATAAAGCGAGAACTTTCACAAGAAGTGTGATTAAGTGTTGTTGTTGTTGATTTGAAAGCCTATCATCCTTCGTGAAGCATTCGGAGGAGGTGTTCATCCTTTGTGAAGATTCAGAGGAGGTGTTCATCCCTTGTGGGTCACAGGGAAGTGAGTTTCATCTCCTAAGGTAACAAGAGAGGTGTTCTAACCTTAAATTGTTTTATTTTCTTTGTGATTGTAACAGTTTGTTGGTTTGTGCAAGTCAAGCGTTAATTGTCGGTTGAGATTAACAACTGGATGTAGGATCTCTGTGATCCGAACCAGTATAAAAATTACTTGTGTAATTTTCTCTCAACCTTACTCTTGTATTTATCTTTATTATTTGCGTAGTAAGTATAATTGAGTAAAAATTAAAAGGCACACATTTGTATTAAAAACGCTCTTGGTTTGTTATTCCACGCTAACCATTCCGCTACAGCCGCTCTGACACTCTTTTTTTAAGTTTGATTGTTATTTCAATAGTTCACACAGATACAAACAATATATATATATATATATATATATATATATATATATATATATATATATATATATATATATTTATATGGGTTTGTTATAACGGTTGAAAAACAGTTATTTTCATGCTTCACTTTAGATCAAAATACACCCTTTAATGCTTAGAATGAGAATCAAGCAAAACACATAAGTTGAGTCAGTTGAGAGTCAAAAGTTGTTTTTAGAGATATTATGCTTGTTTTGCAGCATTTTTGATGAAAATGAAGACTGGGATTGAAGATGGAAGGTCTTCGACTCAAGAAAGAAGAAGAAACATGAAGAAAAAAAGAGTCTAGGAACCGCCCAATGTTGATCCAACATTGGGCGGCCTAATGCGAGAGGCGGCTGCTGTCTGGCGCCCAGGCGGTGCAGCCAGGCGGTTTTGCGATTAGAGGCAAACCGCCGGGCAGTGGCGTGATTAAGGGGAAACCGCCGGGCGCCAAAGTGTGACGTCGGGCGGTTGCCTGCTGGGCTTGGGCCTAAATTCTGTGACGCTCCTCAGCTATAAATAACCCTAGTGCGACTTCAGATGTATTCTTTTGAATGATAGTATCCTTGAATTGAATTTTGATTTTGCTGATGATGCATATGTCAGTATTGAGCTTGATATAGAAACTGTGCAATCTGAGAACTCTATAGAGTTAGGACTAGATTTTGATCTAACACAGTTTTCTGAGAATTCCAAATGTGATTGTGAACCTGGTTCTTGCTCTATTTGGACTGAAATAAATTCTGTGATACAATCAAATTCCAAAGTCTTGACAGATGCTACTAACTATGAACTTGATCTTTGTGCAGAATCCAAGAAAGCAAGGAATGCTGAAAACATTAAGGCAGTTATTTGGGAGGAGAAAAGTGTAGAAAGGCTTGGAAAGGTCTCTAGCCTAGTACCACACACACAACAGCTGCTAGTGGAAGGAGAGATGTTGCTGCTGCAGAGAGCTGGAAAGGAGGAAGGCAAGGAAGTCGTGCAAACAATGCTGTAACAAGTGGTTGAGCAGGAAGAAGTCAATGCATTGATGGAGATTCTGAGCAGAGGAGCTGAGCATGGAGAAAATCCAATAAGCTCTTCCTTTTCCCTTCTTCTCAAGTGTAGATATAGGTTTTTTGTGTTAATTATATAGTAATAGGTAGTATCATAAATCATAGGATAGAAAATATGATGTTCTATATAAAAATTAAAAAGATAAATTTTAACTTGTGGCCTATTTGAATAGATTTTCTTTTTCTTGTAGCATTGTAGATTTAGTTTAGTTTTTTTTTAGTTCTGTTCTTGTACATACTTTGTTGTTCAATTGTGTTTAGTTTTACAGTGATGTTCTCTATATATTTCTTGTTCAATTTCAACTTTTTCAATTCTATTCTTGTATAATTTTTTTCCCTGTTTGATTTGTTCATACTTTTGGTTCATTTTGTATTTTTTTTAATTTTGTTTGTGTACATATTTGTTGTTGTTTGATCTGTATATACGTTGTGCTGATAAATAACCTTGTCCATTCACAGATTGAGGGCAATGTGCCTCTTAAGTGTGGGGGTGGGAAGGTATAGGTTTAAAATTTTTGTTTTGTTTTTTTTTGCCTTTTGTGTATAATGTTTGATCTGTTTTGTAGTAGAATAGGGGTAAAAAAAAATTTCCTTTCTAAACTGTTTTTCTCTATAGATTTTTGAGTGGGAATCGCGGAGGGTGACAGACTCCGCGAACGAGACTGAGATTGCGAGAGTTCGAGAGCGTGTGGAGGGTGACAGACTCCACGAGAGCAGTGGGTGATAGACCCTGCGCGTTTCAGATTTCTCGTTTTCTTCTGATTTCATGTTCCTAGTTCTAGGTTTTCAAGCTTTTCATAGGATAGATTTTTTACGCTCTTGGATTGGTGATCGAGACTCACGGTGGTGACAGCTCGGCATTGCTTTTACGGTATAAATTTCTTGTACTTTTCATTTTACGTTTAATAAATTTCAATTTCTGTTGATTCTTTCATTGCAATTTATGTTCTCTGCTTCCATTTGATTTTTCTTGATGTTCTAGAGTTTACTTTCGTTGTAATTTCATTTTATTGCATTTGATATTTGGTCGTTGTAGTATAGGTTGAACTATTAGATTCTAAATTTTGAGTTCAAGCTTTGATTTCAATTTTGGTTAGAATTCTGGATTTTACCTTGTTCTACTGAATTTTATTTTCCATTGTCTTGATTTCTGTTGATTGAAATTAGCTTTATGCAATTGTAGTTCATAGTTTAGCATCTATCTTTGTTTCTTCTAAATTTAGATTTTGATGTTTTAGATTCTGATTTAGAGATTTTTCATCCATTTAGATTGTTTTCTCTTTGCTTAATGTTTTAGAGTTTTAATAATTGGATTTTAGCTTTAATTCTTTAGATGTTAGGTCTTTCAATCATGATTCATTCCACTTTAATTTTTCAATTCATTACACCATCCCTTCACTGTACATATTAGATTCATTCTTTCATTGTATCATTTCATTTAGCTGGTGGCAGTTAATAATTAGATTTTTTTTCAACATTTGTTTTTGTGAATATATTTTAGATTGTTCCAACTTTAGTATATAGGTTCTGTTTACTTCTATTCTTTAAATAGGTTTTCTTTTTTATTTGATTCTTTTCCTTTTAAATTTCAATTTTATTTCTTTGTCCCCACCTGTTTTAATAGATAATAAGTAAAATAAATAAACACAAGACTTAACTCTACATTCTGAAACTTGATTTTGTCGAGTCCTAGGATTGATATTTTGGTCATCCCTATACTACATTAGTGGGGACCACTTTTGTTCTGCTTTAAGCGATTAAAAAACAGTTTAACAACCCCAGTCCACGGGTTTGACAAGACCTCATATATACTTGCTTTCCTTGGAGGCCTACACACTCAGTCAAAGATGATGCTAGATGCTTCAGCTGGAGGCAGTATAAATAGAAAGACTGAAGAAGAGGCCTACGAATTGATTGAAGACATGGCTACTGTTGACTCCCTGGCCAGCGTACCAGATTGTTTCAAGTAATAAAATTGGTAGAACCCGATATCGTTCTCTCCCAAAGGACCCACGGCCTTATCGTTCGTGTGAATCAAAATAATAAGACTTGTAAAGAAATAAAATTAATTGTTGTGGATGCAAGAGCAGAAAATAAAAATGCAATGAGGTTGATTCAATTGACGAAAAGAGTATGGATGAGTGGAGTTGTTGGGGGTTTACAATTTTATCTTATTTGCCCTCTCTTATCTACTCCTCTTGTTTAATTTGCTTTATTATCATATTGTTATGCAAACTTTCTTGGCTTACCCTTAGACCGATCCCTCGGCGAAAAGAGCCTATTACTAATTACCGGCTTACTATCCCTAGCCTCCCCTAGCAACTAGCAATGCATTACCGAACAGAAGCAAAAACAATTGACCGTCCTACCTCCCTATCCCTAGGTGGTATTTCATTGATCAAGGAATTTCTCCTAGTTCATGACAGTACCGTACATTCCCGTATCAGTAAAGACAAACAACAGTTATCGAATGAGTTAAACGATAAAAGCTTTAAGCGCAGAAGAGAAACCCAACAATCGATAAACAAAGCATATGACAATCATATAATTAAACAAGAGTTTCAATAAAAGAGAGTTTCAAAATATTACATTGTTCCCCCCTAGCAACTAGCAATGCATTACCGAACAGAAGCAAAAACAATTAACCGTCCTACCTCCCTATCCCTAGGTGGTATTTTATTGATCAAGGAATTTCCCCAGTTCATGACAGTACCGTACGTTCCCGTATCAGTAAAGACAAACAACAGTTATCGAATGAGTTAAACGATAAAAGCTTTAAGCGCAGAAGAAAAACCCAACAATCGATAAACAAAGCATATGACAATCATATAATTAAACAACAGTTTCAATAAAAGAGAGTTTCAAAAGATTACATTGTTCCCCCAACAACAAAAGGGTTTAGTTCACCATTGTCATGGTGAACCAAGATGAAAATAATGAAAGAATGGAAGAGCAAACCCTAGAAAAGATGAAAAGGAGCCTAAGCATCCAAGAGATCCTCTCTAGAGAGTGAAAAGTAGGTTTGGCCGCCCTCCTCTGTCAAAAGAATGAGAATGGATTCGCACTAGGGCTATTTATAGCTGAGGAACGCAACAGAAAACAAGCACAAGGTTAACAGGCAACCGCCCGGCGTCACACTTATGCCGCTCGGCGGTTTGCCTCTTTGCCGCAAAACCGCCTGGTGTCAGGGGTCCACCGCCTGGCGGTTTGCCTCTTAACGCAAAACCGCCAAGCGTCACTGCCTTGGTGCCATCTCCTCGCATTTGGCCCCCCAGCGGTGCAATTCTGCCACTGGGTAGTTTCTATACTTCTCTTTTCTTGATTTTCTTCCTCTATCTTGAGTCTAAGGCCTTTATCTTCACCTTCATTCTTCATTTCCATCAAAATTGCTGCAAAACAATGCAAAACAAGCATAATATCGCTAGAAATAGCTTTTGACTCTCGACTGACTCATTTATTGAGTTTTGTTTGATTTCAAGCTCATTCTAAATAGTAAAGGGAGTAATTTGGTCTAAAATAGCATATGAAAATAACGGGTTTTCAACCGTTATCAACTATGAATGAAGTGACGCATAGTAAAAGGGGTGTACAGAAAGGAGGACTGTTGCATCTCCCTGCTGATGATGCTATGGCTGCTCAGAATCATCTCCTTACTCAAAAACTGGAGTAGTTAACAAAGGTCCTTTCTGAACTTCCAAAGGGGATAAGGAATATCTCTCAAACTCAACAACTTTGTGATATATGTGGTGGTGACCATATTAATGGTCAATATGCTTTTCCTAAAGAAATGCAGCAGGAAGTCAACTACATGGGAAATCAATTCCAGTACAGGCAAGGTAATGTTAACCAAGGCAATTCTAGCCAAGGTTGGAAGAACCACCCTAGGATTAGACAAAATCAGAATAATTCTTCTGGGCAAGTAGGAAGCTTCCGGCAGCAACAACCATCACCTTTATGGCAGCAGGTGAGCAGCTTGACAGAGACGGTCAGAGGCCTAAGTGAGATTCGATAAATTCTTGAAGGTTTATGAGTTTCAACAAGCTAGTGACCAAACCAGCTTCAGAGCATTGGAGACACAGATTGGGCAGCTGTCTAAAAGGGTAGAAACCACCGAGAAGAATAAGTTTAGGGCTAACACTGATGTTAACCCTAAAGATGAGTGCAAAGTTGTTCTGACAAGAAATAAAAGGAAGACAGAAAGGGAAATAATTCATATTGAGAGCAGCGAGGAGGAAGATGAGGAGATGATTCATAATGATGAGTTTAATGAGCAGGAAAGCAGTGAAGAGAAAAGCAAAGAAAAAAAAAGGAGAAAGAGAAAGAGAAAGAGAGTCACCGAGAGTCATTCAGGGAAATCTTTAATCAGCTTACCGTTACTCCTTTAGTACTTCCGTAAATTCCTGATTATGCTAAGAGGATCAAGTACTATCTTGGAGAGGTAATTAATCTTGATGATGAAGAAGATCAAGAAAGGCTTGTTAAGCCTAGAAAGAAGGACCATCCAAATTGCAGATGGATCTATTAAGAAGCTAGTTGGTATGGCGGAAGATGCAATTGTTCAAATTGAGGAGTTGGAGTTCTTGATTGATTTTCTAGTTGTGGACATGGCAAATGAGGGAAGAATTCCATTAACCTTGTATATATATATATATATATATATATATATATATATATATGGGGTTTGTTAACGCGCATACGTTGTTTTTCAGTTGGTACATTTTAGCAATTTGTACCAGGTTTTAGTAGACAAAAATACCCTCATATATTATGGATTCTAAGTTTTAAAGTCAAGGATATTTAAATAATTTTCGTTCTCAAAACTAAAAAAACAAGAAACCCACAATAAGAGATCAAGTTCTAGAACATCTTTTAGTAACATTCTCTAGTTAACTCTACAAAGGTATATCATGCATCTCAACCAAATATACCATTCATTCACAAAATCTACCCTTATCCAAAAAAAAGCAAATAAAATCAAAATTTTCAAAACAATTCAAGCTCCCACAAATTCCAAAAGAAAATCAACTTTTACTCCCACTGCAATCATCCCAAATAAATAGACCCCCAAGAAAAACACCAAAGCTTTCCAATTTTATTTGTCCCTTTTGAAAGAGAAATGAAAAAACATTTGTACGTTAGAGTGATATCCCTTGCTTCTCTTTCTAGCTAAAGGGGAAGTGTTCTCAAAACCTTCAACAATGGTGGTAGAGCATTCGACAGTTCGGCAACGGCAGAGAGCGAAAAAACCTTTGATAACAGTGAGCCTTCAACGACAACCAGCCTTCACGAGTAGCGAGCCTTTGATGGCGACGAACCTTCGATGATGGTGGTAGAGCCTTCGATAGTTCGGCGATGGCAGAGTGCGAAAAAACCTTTGGTAGCGGTGAGGCTCAATGTGTCACAAACATAATATCAAAGCAATCAGGACAATCAAAATATCATGGACAAATGCAATAAAAGTAGGGAAAGGAGGAGATGAGAAAAGAAAACTCCCCTGAGTTAGGGTAGAAGATGCCAAACTTGATTGACTAGAGAGATGTCTTCCACAGCTGGGTCAAGGAAGGAACTTCTAGGGAATTGCTTCATCTTCCAAATTTGATCAAGAAGAGACATGTCTTCCACAATTGGATCAAGGAAGGGCGGATTGTTGATGAAAGGGTTCAGCTGGTGCCTATTGATCTTTAAGCTTTTGGTTATGTAAGCACCTTTGTTTTCAAAAGTTTGTGTACCTCCTACAATAGGGTTATTGAAATGTGGCTCCAAAGAATCTATATGCAGAGGTACAACACCCAATCCCAATTTATCATATTGAACATCAAATATACTCCCAAAACATGAATGAGGTTCAAATTTATAAGCAATATCAACAACAGACTCATATTCATGTACAGTGCATGGAAAAGAAGCATTTAGATGCGGTAGCAACAATTGGTTCTTATCATGCAAAGAATGAAAATTAGAAACAACATCCTCATCAACAACATAATCAAATTGAGGTATGTTTACCTCCACTTCCCTGAAGGTTGGTAGAGTCTCCTTATCTGGTTCTTCCATATTCTTTCTTTGAATAGGAAACTGTAGCCAATCATAACTAGTGGTGAAAGACGAAGAAGGTCCACTAAGCTCAAAATTTCTTCTTATTACTACCTGGTCCTCATGCTTTGGAAACTTTGTCTCGGAAGTATCAAGGTTAGAATGAAGATCGAAATCTTTATCAGCCATCTAAGGAGCAAGAGTAGGAACATACGAAGGTGGGAAAGTAGGTGGCACAATGAGCACATGACTCTGCTTCCCATCTCCTATGTTGATGGCTTTGACATCTTTCGGAATCTGAACAATCTACAATGTTAATTACTTTGAATCTTAAGACTGTTCCTAAGTAAGTTGAGTGGTCATCCACCCCATCTGATAAGTTAAACTTTGAATTGACGCTCTGGTCTCTTTGGGACTGAATGTTCTACATGGTCATCTACTTCAACAACTCCTCCAATGTAGGCTCAGAAGTCGTAGATTGAGGTGCTGTTTGGGCAATCTCATGAGATTGCAGCTGCTTTTGTTGTTGGGTTGGTGGAGGTACCATACAAGAATTTTGAAATGGTGGTTCTTGATATTGATGTTATTAATGTGGATCATCATACCATCTCAAATCAGGGTCAATCATCCAACTAGGATTGTTGCAGTAACTATACACATCTCAAATCAGGGTCAATCGTCCATCTAGGATTGTTGTTGTAACTATACAAATCAAAATGATGTTGAGTAGGGAAGAATTCGTCGAAGAACAATCACTTAAGATCTTCCCAATCAGTGATGGACCCTAGAGGAAGACATAGCCAGTCCCTTGCAACACCTGTAATGAGTGTTGAAATGCCTTTATGAACATGTGATCATTCGGGACATGTGGAGGTTTCATTGTAGAACAAATGATATGGAACTCCTCCAAATGTTTATGTGGGCATTCACCTGCAAATCCATGAATTTAGGCAGCAAATGTATCAGTAAGTGTTGAGAACACAATGAACATCATCCTCATTTGGTGGAATCGTCTCCCAAATAAAAACTCTCACAAGTTGGAGGAAGAGCCATGTTGTTCTCAACATAGAAATCAAGAGAATATAAATCACAATCAGAGGCACAGGCAGAAGAAGTAATATGCACAAAGCTGGAATAGGTAGACATGTAGAAGGAGAATGAAACTAATGGTAGATGTGTCCTTCACTTCATTGATACTTTGATTGGTTTGAAATCCCTGTTTTTCTCTTACTAGAAGATGTTTATGATGTTTGAGAGGTTGAATTGATTGTGACAGAAATACCCTGTATGAGAATTTGAGTCACTTGATGTTCTTTCTTGTGTGTGATATATCTCTTGATTGCTTGCACATATGTCTTGGCTTGACTCTTTTTTATGATTCTTGATTGATATGCATGTTTATAGGTGATAAAGACAATTTTGTTCTTGAGCTTCTCTAGCCAAATAAGCCTACCTTGTTTTAGTCCTTTGATAACCTATTTAGGTCTATGCTTTCCCTAATTACCTGAACCTTAGATAATTTTGTAACTTTGGAATTGTTTTGGAAACAAGTGTGGTCTCAAGAAATTCTTATAAATTGGCTACTTAGTTTCTCTTCTATTTGTTTTTGTAAGGTTAAATAGATTCATTGGTCCCTATTTTTGCTGGTTTTCTTTAATTAGGTCCCCCTTTTTTAAAAATGATCAATTTGGTCCCTGAATTTGAAAAATTAAACCAATCAAGGACATTTCATTAACTTCCCTGAACGGTGTTAAAAATCGTCTTTTCTAGCAAGAGTAGCTGTCATTTTGTAAACAGGTGTCACTTAACCATTTTATGACATCCCTAATCTCAGAAACAGTACCACCATAAATGGAACGTATAGGTTAACCACTTCAAGTCGCGCTTCCAACCTAGCTTAGGGTTCTTCGTCTCGCGCGAGAGATTAGGAGAGCAACCTTCTTCTTCTTCTCGTTTTCATTTATCGCAAGCAACGATAGAAGCTTCAAGCTTCTTCTATGTTTCGTTCTTGCGGGGGTAAAAGATCATACAAGGCGTAGTGAAGGCATGACTATGGCGCGATGAGAGCTTCTGTGTTCCACGGAGAGGGCCTCTGCATGTTGTGGCGAGGGTTTCGTTAGGGGATTTTTCGGTTTTCTGTTCTCGCGTGAGACTAGCAATTTGGGTGGATGATTTTGATTCCTCTTATGATTTTGAATTTAGGGTTTCTGTGATTGCAAATTGATCTTGCAATTTGAGATTTAAATTTGGGTTCCTGAACTTGTTTCTGAAATTGGGAAGTTTGCAATCTGCTCTTGCAAATTGGGGTTAGGTTTTCAAATGGAAGTTTTGGAATTGTTATTGCAATTTGGGATTTCTGATCTTTAGGATTTCTGATCTTTCTTCTGATTTGAGAATTCTCTTTTAAGAGCTCTGTTCTTGTTTTCTGAAATTGTGTTCAGAGTTCTGTTTTGGAAAAATCTTGTGTTCTTGATTTCGTAATGTTCCATTTGGAGTTGATGATCGAGAATTTAGGGTTGATTTCGTAATGTTTTCTGAAATTGTGTTCAGAGTTCTGTTTTGGAATTGACCTAAGTGGATGCAAACAGTTTGAAGAGCTTCCAGATTTGTCTAAGGCGCTGATGAATCAATATTTTATATCATTCACTTAGTTTTTCGCGCCGAATTGTGTTAATGAATTGTGCTTAATTCTTAGTTATTGTGTCATTTTCACCATTTGGGCTTAATTAGACCAATAATTCTTATGTTAATTAATTTGAATTAATTGAGCTTAATTATTCCTATTTTTATTTTCAGGGCAATTTTGGAATCACACTATGAGACTTTTGGAAGGGCACCAATTAAGTGAAGACTCTCCACAAGGAAATTTAGAATTAATCTAGCTTAGCTTAGTATTTAGAATTTGTAGATGAATTTTTGTATTCTGGACCAATTTTGTTAGGATAGACTAAGCCCAATAGAAAAATATAGTGACAAGACACCTAGGATTTTTCAAATGGGTGGACCCCAATCCATTTTTCGATAGCACATGACCCTTGGAGGCTATAAGCCGTCACCCATACTTTAATTTTGAGGGGTGCTGGAACGGTGAAAAAATTCCAGCCGCACACTTCAACATACATTATTCTGCTGGAACGTTTGGAGGGGATGAGAGTTTTCTTTAAAATGCAAACGGTGATGGATTATGGTTGAAGGGGAAGTTACATTTTCTTGCCATTTTTTTTCCTTGCGCTGATTCAAACAATCATTCTTGCACTTTAGCTATTTCTATAATCCAGTGCACATCTCATTCTTCCGTGCTTATCCATTTTATTATTCCAGCTGCTGTCACTGTATTTTGGGAATTGAAAAAAGCATTGATTTTATTTGGCTGGAGAAGCAGCTGGTTTCATTACTTTTGTTTAGGAAATCAAGCGGAGATTTTTTTTACTCGTTTCACTTTGCCGAAGAATGAAGCACGTTAATATTTGATGCAGTATTGTAATTTATTTTTTTTAGGTGCATACGCATTTTCTTTTCTGGAGCATGTTTCCTTCTAATTGATTTAGAAAAAGCAGCAACATGAGTTACATGGAAGTGGTGAACAAATGAGTGATAGATTTCTTTTCCCTTTTTTTTTTTTCTGAAGTAGAAAACGTGATTGAACCTTTGCAGCGGTGCATATTTATTTTTCCTTTTCTTTTTTATGTGGAGAAGCAAGCTGGACATCCTTTGTGAATTGGTTTTCAATCTTTCTAGAAAAGAGCTGCACGTACATTATTACATTTCAATTAGGAAGAAATGCTGAATTATTTCCCTTTCTTTTATAAACACATTCACGGCATGATGCAGGGAAACTTTTTCTCAATTGTTGAAGAACTTTTCTTTCTTTATTTTAATTAATTAGAAGTACTTTTATTTCTTCCAACACCTCACGGTTAGTGATAAAGATGGAGGAGCACTTTAGTTACTTTATTTTTTAGTGTCTTTTATTTGCATTATTACCTTGATGAATTATTTTTAATGTTTAGTTTACTTCTAACAATTTAATAGCTTTAATTATGTTTGGATATTTGTCTACTGCAGTGTTAGGTTTAGTATTTTCTTTTATTTTAATGTTGTCTAGTATTTTTAGTAGTAATAATTTAGTTGTCATGGTAGCCTAGGTTAATTGGTTGGTCGTTAACAAAATTACAGTGTTTCCTTGAGATTTATAGACTGTGATTGTATTTTCCACTCTGACCTTGTTGATGTGAAAATTTGTTTTTGCACTTGCAATTGAGTACACGCTTAGTTGCTCAGTTGGTGTTTAGTCTTCGCTTAGTTGATGTAACTGCATGGTGCAAATTGGATTACATGTTAACATTGTGTTCGCCTAGTTCACTTTTATGGAAACATAATTAGCCTTCACTTAGTTGGTTAATTGTGTTGGATTAGAGGTTTGAGTCGGCTTTATTTTGTTTATCTGTGATAGGAAGCATAGTAATTGACTTAATGACCAACCGTTTTCAGTCTGTCTTGGAAACCGTTTTTAGATCTGTTTGCATTTTTGTTTGCATCAGTGTTTTGATTTAATTAATCCGTATGCACCACAAACCTTTCACAACCCCCCACTTCGTGTCTGACCTAATTCTCGAACCACATTTGGTCCTTGAGAGACGACCTAGGAGTCACTTCCTAGTCTATACTGCATTCTTTAATGCACATTAAATTTGCATGGGCTGCGACAACCCATCAAATTTTGGCGCCGTTGCCGGGGACCAACGGTTCGGTTTTAGGTCTTTTGTTGTGTTAATGTGTGTTGTCTTGTCTTGTGTTGTGAATGTGATGTTCTGTTTTGTGTGTTCGTCATTGTGTGTTGCATTTAGGTAGCTTTAGTTGCATATCCTCGGCCACGCTTGTTACTTTGATACTGAATGGGTGTCCAAAACTCGAGAGTGTTAAAGGTGAAAAGCGTTTAAAATCACTAGAGAAGATCAGTGTCAATGGTTGCTTAAGTTTGGAGGAATTTGCAGTGTCATTAGATTTAATTAAAATATTGTGCTAGTAGTGATGGTTGAACTAAGCTCATATGGAACGTATATGTGCCACGTGTTTACAAGATGACAGCTACCCTTGCCAACAAAGACTATTTTTAACGCCGTCCAGGAAAGTTAACGGAATGTCCTTGATTGGTTTAATTTTTCAAATTCAGAGACCAAATTGATCATTTTTAAAAAACAGGGACCTAATTGAAGAAAGCCAGAAAAATAGAGACCAATGAATCTATTTAACCTTTTTGTAAATATAATGTATACCTTGACTCTGTTTTTTAAAAAAAAAAAAACAAGACAAGAAAAGAAATAGAGGAACAATTAAAGACAAGGAACATGTTAGGAGTTCCAAGAGTTTTGTCTTCTCGAAGTTTTTAAAACCTCCAGTTAAAAATAGTAACCCCTCATAAATAAGGAAGAGGGGTTAATCCTTTAAAAGGACTAGAGTAAACAATATAAGTTAAAACATAAAATTTGCCATCCAGTGATGATCTTTTGATAATAAACATAATCGAATTATGATATCTATTATTATACTCAGATTTTATCATATTGGTTATTATCTGCATGTCAGTAACAGATCTATGAAAATTTATAAATATGATTTATCAGAAGAAGTAATCTAATCATATATCTTTCCCTTCAATACTCATAAAATATCATATAGTGACTTGAACGATAGAATTCTTATAGTTGGATTCGTCTTAGAGATTAGGTCAATTCACTTTAGCAAAGCCTGGTTCATTTTCAATAAGAATGAGTTTAAATTTTATTTTATTTTTTAGTTAAATTTAAACCAAATCGAATTTAACTTTTATATTGATTCGTTTGACTTTATTAAAAGAAATGTAACCATATTAAATATTAAAGAACCTTGGTCCTAAGTCAACAAGGTGAGAAAATAGATGGAGCAAATGGTATAAGGGATCATAAACCTATTTATTGAGTAACTTTCAATAGCCTTATTTCTCTCACCCGCTTTAACTGGGTACATATGATCACTGCCTAGGTTTAAACCAAATGTGGTTTTGCATTACAATCGTAGAGGCAAATACATTCATAAGTATTATTCTTAGTGTTTTGAATGCATTCTCCAAACGGTTCTAATGAGTTTCTAAACATCTTGGAGCAATCTGATCGACATTTTTGGATGGTGCAGTTTGTGGGCTGTATCAATTTTTCACATCTTTTGACATTTGCTCCGCTTGTTCTTGAAATAACTGAAAAATGCAAGATAGAATTAGAATAAACCATTTAACATTGAATAGAATGTTATCGAAATATTAGAAATTGGGAAATCATCAAACCTGAAATGATAAGGATGAAGGCAACTATGAGTGAAAAGAGAAACTTAGTCATTTTTAACAATTCTTGTATATCAAAAGCAATAAGCTTTACTGTCAATGTTTTTTCTTTGTAATATAGGTTCAATCAACACGCACCTGCTTGTTTAAATAGAGTGAAAAATCTCTTTGAACTCCTTGAAAATTGGGGTGGGGCAATGCTTTGATCTTTGTAGTAATTAATTTTTGTTTATTTGTACATTAATTATATGAAGTTAATATTAGACGTTATATATTTGTCAATCACAATTATATATTAATTAAATTTAATAAATACATTATATTTCATTTATTGTATTTTAATTGATTATATATTTTAATATATAAATTTAGAGTATAGAAGTTATATATTCCTTAATCACAGTTACATAAATTAAACTTAATATATATATATATATATATATATATATATATATATATATATATATATATAGGGGTTTGTTAACAGGCGATTTAACAATGTGTACCGAATTATAGTAGACAAAAATATTCTCATTTATCGTGAATTCTAAGTTTTAAGGTAAATGATATTTAAATAATTTTCATTCTCAAAACTAAAAAAAAAATATATTTTCCCTTCTTATTATTATTAAATTTCATTTTTAAATTAAATCATGTAAATAAAACCTTCATAAATCAATTAAATTTTCATACATCATTTACACATCTACACCACATTTCATTATATTTTTAAAGAACAAGACATTCCCCTCTATTGTCTTTTTCCCCTTACACAAAGTGTTTCTTTTTCCTTTCTCTTTTGGTATGGTATACATGATGTAAGATTACAACCTAGAATTGAAAGAATTGTACTCTTAGGGAGTTCTTCTATACCTATTTCTTTAATTTTCATTCTCAAAACGATGTTTCTGATTTTTTTCAATTGGGACAACAGTAGGGATGACAGAGAAAATATTGGAGTGAGAGAGATGAAAGAGAAAAGATTAAGAGGAATGAGGGAGGTGAGTAAGGGTTTGAGGGTTTCTTTTCTTTTTTTTAGTTTTGAGAATGAAAATTTTTTGTCTACTATAATCCGGTACGCATTGTTAAAACATACAAACTAAAAAACAGACGTACGCGTATTAACAAACCTCATATATATATATATATATATATATATATATATATATATATATATATATATATATATATATATATATATATATATATATATATATATATATATATATATATATATATATATATATATATATATATATATATATATATTATATTTTCAAATAAGTTCACACCTATATCGTTAGATAAAGATTTTATTAAAAAATATTATAAAACGAAAGAAAGGGAAAGAAAAACATGATGGACGACTATACTAAACCCATGACAAAATTACGTCACAGGAAAACTATTTTAAACTTAATATGTCAAGAAAAAGGCATTCTTCAACACATTAAATTTTTTTATCATCAACTATTCCTCTCACGTTCAAAAAAATCCATCAATTTTTGGAAGGTTTTACTTTTGGATGATTTGTTATTAGCCTTTTTCGATTTGAATTAACTCACCATTTAGGGATGTCAACGAGTCAGGTCGGATACGGATAGTTTTTACCCGCAACCTGACTCGACAAAAAAATTCACCCGTAACTCGATCTGCTACTCACAATATATGCGGATATTTTAAAACCTGCAGATACCCACAAATATTTAAAAATATATATATTTTTATAAATTATTAAAATAAAATTAAAATATATATATATATATATAAAATATAAATTAAATTAAATATAAAATAAAATTTAATTTTTGTTTCGGTTGAATTGGTCCTAGGGTAAGTCGTAGAGATGGCAAAAAAATCTGCGTTTGCGGATATCCACGACGAATATAGTTGATACCTGTGAATATTTACAACCCGAAACCTGCAAATAGTGGATATTTTAACACCCGCTACCCGCAAAAAATAAAAATAAAAAATTAATTTTTATTTTATTAAGTTAAATTTCTTTCATAAATTGAGCATACATAAAAGTTAAAAGGCTAGTGCCACTAAATAATTATGAGTTGAATCTAAATGTTGTAAACCCTACAAACATTTAACAATGGAAGTGATATCCTCTAAAGGTGATATTTTGGCCAAGGAATCATATTCTAAGAAAAAATTCATTCACAACACAAATATTATCATGATTATCCACCTTTTGCTAAGGTTGTGTAGGCTCCGCCGCAACCTCCACCACTTGAACTAAAAAGTCCTTAGCCCCATCTTTGTGTATCATAAATGATACTTTTAATAACTTCATCAAATTAGCTATATATTACATTTAATATATTATTTAATGTTTACAAAATTGTTTCATTAATTATACTAAATAAATACATTATTATATTATAGCTTAAAAGCGCTTCCTAAAATCTCTCAACCAAATTTTAAAACATAACAGCTAAATCTTTTATGGCCTGTACTTCCTGTTTAATATTCCAGCACCTACAAACACTTATTGCCCTCAAGCAAAAATATTATTCAAATAAAACAAAAGTTTCTCATAAATCTCTCTCCCTAAAAATTGAACTTACATCCAATTAATCCTAGTCAAACATTTCGACCAACAAACTAATACATCACATTAAGAATATCAAGCATGGTAAATGTAACAACCAAACAATAACATGTGTTACACAAAATAAATAACATAAAAATTTATGTTCTAATCAAGACTAGAACACAAGAATTTTTAGCCTATCAAAGAGTTCTCATCAACTAAGTTACACAACATCTTATGATAATTTGCTACTTTCATCATACCTTATTCAAGTCTTTTTACACTATTATAAGCACTACATTTTCTTGGATCTTACATATTGTTGCTTGGCTATAAAGGAACTTGGTTTTATTTAGCCGAGCAAAACTCGATAAAAGTAAACGAAGTCACAACATGCATAATGAGTGTTTTCTTTTCCTATCTAACCATTTTTACGACTAAAAAAAATGTTTAAGATTTTGTTAGGCCTATTATTTTTCCTTTGCACCTTTTCTTAGATAAGTTAATTTTCATTTCTTGTGCATTTAACATCCATTTCTCTCGTCTTGTTTTTGTCTTCGGGCCTTTTCTTTGTCTTTTTATTATGCTCAAAATTTTTCCTACCTTTAACTCATACTTAGATTATTTTCCTTCATCCTTTTTCATTGAGAAAGTTGGATTAAAATTTTGTTTCAAGTGTAGTGTATGTGTTTACAAGCTAAGATATGTAACACAAGATGTCATGTGCAAGTAATTAATTTAAGAAAAAGTGACTTTTAATACTATCATAATTTGTTGAAAAATTAAAAAAATTATTTTATTATCGTAAAAATAATTAAAATCATACGGAGATAACAATTAATCCAATTACAACTTATAATATCATTTGAATACTTCAAAACATAATCTCCACTTTAATGTCTAAAAATAATTCAAAAATCCTCATAATATTTCCCCACCCGTCTTCTCAATCTATATAGAACCAACATAGGTAATATTATCACTCTCATATAAAGATACGAGTTATACAATCATTATACAAACACAAATTAACAAGAGTGAGCTATGTTACACCCTTAAATGAAATGCTATGTTTTAAATAATATAATCACGTCACTCAGTGTAGGTGAAAAATGCATCTTGAGCAGAAGCCTTATAGAGTTATGTTAAGTTTCTAAACCACTCATTAATAGTGGGGTTAATCCAATAAAAAAAGAGTCAAATAAAAAATTTAGGTTAAAACATAAAATTTGTCATCCAGTGCCGTTCATTTGATAACGTTATTATATATAGTTAAATGTTATCATTTGTTATTAATTTTTGACACTAGCAAACTTACAAAAATCTATAATTATCCTTGTCAAAGGTAGTAATCCAATAACCACATACATATCTTTCACTTGAATACTCATAAAATATAATATAATGACTTGAACATTACCGTTAAATTTTCCTTCTCGTATTAAATCAATCAGGTCCTAAAACTTTCCTTCTCGTATTAACTCAATCAGGTCGATTTTAGGACAAGCTGATTCATTTTCGGTAAGATTTAGATTTTATTAGGATTTTTAATTAAATTTATATGAAATCCCATTTAACTTTTATATTGATTCGAGGGACTTAATTAAAAAAATAGAACCATATAAAATGGTAAAAAACCCTGGTCCTAAGTGCAACAAGTTGAAAAAAGAAAAAAAAAATGGTATAAGGGATCATAAAACTATATTGTTTATTGATTAATTTTAGAAACCTTTTTTCTCTCATCCTCTTTAAATGGTTACATATTATCACTGCCTAGGTTTACACCAAATGTGGTGTTGCATTACAATCGTAGAAGCAAAAACATTCATAAGTATTAGTCTTAGTGTTTTGAACGCATTCTCCAAACGGTTCTAATAAGTTTTTAAACATCTTGGAGCAATCTGATCGACATTTTTCGATGGTGCAGTTTGTGGGCTGTATCAATTTTTCACATCTTTTGACATTTACTCCGCTTGTTCTTGAAATAACTGAAAAATGCAAGATAGAATTAGAATAAACCGTAGATCAATGAACAATTTAACATTGAATAGGATGTTATCAAAATATTAGAAATTGGGAAATCATCAAACCTGAAATGATAAGGATGAAGGCAAGTATGTGTGAAAAGAAAACCTTAGCCATTTTTAACAATTCTGATATATGGAAAGCAATAAGCTTTACTGTCAATGTTTTTTATTTGTAATATAGGTTCAATCAACATGCACCTGCTTGTTTAAATAGAGTGAAAAATCTCTTTGAACTCCTTGAAAATTGGGGTGGGGCAATGCATTGATCTTTGTAGTAATTAATTTTTGTGTAGTTTTACATTAATTATATGAAGTTATATTGGACGTTATATATTTGTCAATCACAATTCATTTATTATATTTTAATTGATTATATATTTTAATATATAAATTTAGAGATTAGAAGTTATATATTCCTTAATCACAGTTATATAAATTAAACTTAATATATTTGTCAATCACAATTATATATTAATTAAATTTAATAAATAGATTATATTTCATTTATTATATTTTAATTGATTATATATTTTAATATATAAATTTACAGATTAGAAGTTATATATTCCTTAATCACAGTTACATAAATTAAACTTAATAAATATATTATATTTTCAAATAACTTCGCACCTATATCGTTAGATAAAGATTTTATTAAAAAAATATTATAAAACGAAAAAGAGAAAGAAAAACATGATGGACTATACTAAACCCATGAGAAAATTACGTCACATTTATAGGAAAACTATTTTAAACTTAATATGTCAAGAAAAAGGCATTCTTCAACACATCAAATTTTTTTATCATCAACTATTCCTCTCACGTTCAAAAAATTCCATCATTTTTGGAAGGTTTTACTTTGGATGATTTGTTATTAGCCTTCTTTGATTTGAATTAACTTACCATCCTTTTTATATTAGAATCTTCCCTCTCATTAATCATATTAGTTTATTTATATTCAATTCTTTCATAAATTGAGCATCCTTAGATGTTAAACGCCCAGAAATTGTCACTAAAAACAATTATGAGTTGAATTTAATGTTGTAAGCCCTACATACATTTAACAATGGAAGTAGTATCCTCTAAAAGAAATATATTGGCCAAGTAATCATATTCTATTGACACACTACCATCAAGATTCTTAATAAGTGAAAATTTATTTAGAACATAAATATTATCATGATTATCCACCTTTTGCTCAAGTTGTACAAATTCCATCACAATATTCATCACTTGAACTAAAAAGTCCTTAGCCCCATCTTGTGTATAAAAAATGATACTTTTAATAACTTCATTAAATTAGGTATATATTACATTTAATATATTATTTAATCTTTACAAAATTGTTTCATTAATTATAGGAAATAAATACATTATTATATTATATGTTAAAAGTGCTTCCTAAAGTCTTTCAAGCAGTTTTAAAAACACAACTGCGAAATATTTTAAGGCCTTTACTTCCTACATTTCCATTTATAATTATAGAACCTACAAACACAAAGGATAAAAGACATTATTACTCTCAAGAAAAAATATTATTCCAATAAAACAAAAGTTTCTCATAAATCTCTCTCCCTCATAAATGTAACAACCAAACAATAATATGTGTTGCACAAAATAAATAACATAAAAATTTATGTTCTAATCACGACTAGAACACAAAAACTTTTAGCCTATCAAAGAGTTCTCACCAATTAAGTTATATAATACCTTATGATAACTTGCAACTTTCATTATACCGAACTCAAGTCTTTTTACACTATTATAAGTGTTATATTTTCTTGTGTCTTACGTAATGTGGCTTGGTTATAAAGGAACTTGGTTTATTTAGCCGAGCAAAACTCAATAAAAGTAAACGAAGTCAAAGCACGCACAATGATTGTTTTCTTTTCCTATCTAGCCATTTTTACGACTAAAAAAATGTTTAAGTTTTTATTAGGCCTATTATTTTTTTCTTTGCACCTTTTTCTTAGATAACACGTTAATCTTCATTTCTTGTGCATTTAAAACTCATTTCTCTCATCTTGTTTTTGTCTTCAGGTCTTTTTATTTTGCTCAATCAAGTGTAGCGTATGTGTTTACAGGCTCAGATATGTAACACACTGTTCAAGATGCCATGTGTGAGTAATTAATTTAAGAAAAGTGACTTTTGATACTATCACAATTTAGTGAAAAATTAAAAAAATTTATTTCATTATCGTGAAAATAATTAAAATCATACGGAGATAACAATTAATCCAATTACAACTTATAATATCATTTGAAAACTTTGAAAAATAAACTCCATTAATGACTAAAGACAATTAAAAAATCCTCATAATATTTTCCCACCTGTTTTCTCAATCTATATAGAACCAACATTTGTAATATCATCACTCTCGTATAAAAACACGAGTTATATATTGTACAAAAAAAATTAGCAAGGGTGAGTTATATTGGAGTGAGAGAGATGAAAGAGAAAAGATTAAGAGGAATGAGGGAGGTGAGTAAGGGTTTGAGGGTTTCTTTTCTTTTTTTTAGTTTTGAGAATGAAAATTATTTAAATATTCTTCACCTTAAAACTTAGAATCCATGATAAATGAGGGTATTTTTGTCTACTATAATCCGGTACGCATTGTTAAAACATACAAACTAAAAAACAGACGTACGCGTATTAACAAACCTCATATATATATATATATATATATATATATATATATATATATATATATATATATATTATATTTTCAAATAAGTTCACACCTATATCGTTAGATAAAGATTTTATTAAAAAATATTATAAAACGAAAGAAAGGGAAAGAAAAACATGATGGACGACTATACTAAACCCATGACAAAATTACGTCACAGGAAAACTATTTTAAACTTAATATGTCAAGAAAAAGGCATTCTTCAACACATTAAATTTTTTTATCATCAACTATTCCTCTCACGTTCAAAAAAATCCATCAATTTTTGGAAGGTTTTACTTTTGGATGATTTGTTATTAGCCTTTTTCGATTTGAATTAACTCACCATTTAGGGATGTCAACGAGTCAGGTCGGATACGGATAGTTTTTACCCGCAACCTGACTCGACAAAAAAATTCACCCGTAACTCGATCTGCTACTCACAATATATGCGGATATTTTAAAACCTGCAGATACCCACAAATATTTAAAAATATATATATTTTTATAAATTATTAAAATAAAATTAAAATATATATATATAAAATATAAATTAAATTAAATATAAAATAAAATTTAATTTTTGTTTCGGTTGAATTGGTCCTAGGGTAAGTCGTAGAGATGGCAAAAAAATCTGCGTTTGCGGATATCCACGACGAATATAGTTGATACCTGTGAATATTTACAACCCGAAACCTGCAAATAGTGGATATTTTAACACCCGCTACCCGCAAAAAATAAAAATAAAAAATTAATTTTTATTTTATTAAGTTAAATTTCTTTCATAAATTGAGCATACATAAAAGTTAAAAGGCTAGTGCCACTAAATAATTATGAGTTGAATCTAAATGTTGTAAACCCTACAAACATTTAACAATGGAAGTGATATCCTCTAAAGGTGATATTTTGGCCAAGGAATCATATTCTAAGAAAAAATTCATTCACAACACAAATATTATCATGATTATCCACCTTTTGCTAAGGTTGTGTAGGCTCCGCCGCAACCTCCACCACTTGAACTAAAAAGTCCTTAGCCCCATCTTTGTGTATCATAAATGATACTTTTAATAACTTCATCAAATTAGCTATATATTACATTTAATATATTATTTAATGTTTACAAAATTGTTTCATTAATTATACTAAATAAATACATTATTATATTATAGCTTAAAAGCGCTTCCTAAAATCTCTCAACCAAATTTTAAAACATAACAGCTAAATCTTTTATGGCCTGTACTTCCTGTTTAATATTCCAGCACCTACAAACACTTATTGCCCTCAAGCAAAAATATTATTCAAATAAAACAAAAGTTTCTCATAAATCTCTCTCCCTAAAAATTGAACTTACATCCAATTAATCCTAGTCAAACATTTCGACCAACAAACTAATACATCACATTAAGAATATCAAGCATGGTAAATGTAACAACCAAACAATAACATGTGTTACACAAAATAAATAACATAAAAATTTATGTTCTAATCAAGACTAGAACACAAGAATTTTTAGCCTATCAAAGAGTTCTCATCAACTAAGTTACACAACATCTTATGATAATTTGCTACTTTCATCATACCTTATTCAAGTCTTTTTACACTATTATAAGCACTACATTTTCTTGGATCTTACATATTGTTGCTTGGCTATAAAGGAACTTGGTTTTATTTAGCCGAGCAAAACTCGATAAAAGTAAACGAAGTCACAACATGCATAATGAGTGTTTTCTTTTCCTATCTAACCATTTTTACGACTAAAAAAAATGTTTAAGATTTTGTTAGGCCTATTATTTTTCCTTTGCACCTTTTCTTAGATAAGTTAATTTTCATTTCTTGTGCATTTAACATCCATTTCTCTCGTCTTGTTTTTGTCTTCGGGCCTTTTCTTTGTCTTTTTATTATGCTCAAAATTTTTCCTACCTTTAACTCATACTTAGATTATTTTCCTTCATCCTTTTTCATTGAGAAAGTTGGATTAAAATTTTGTTTCAAGTGTAGTGTATGTGTTTACAAGCTAAGATATGTAACACAAGATGTCATGTGCAAGTAATTAATTTAAGAAAAAGTGACTTTTAATACTATCATAATTTGTTGAAAAATTAAAAAAATTATTTTATTATCGTAAAAATAATTAAAATCATACGGAGATAACAATTAATCCAATTACAACTTATAATATCATTTGAATACTTCAAAACATAATCTCCACTTTAATGTCTAAAAATAATTCAAAAATCCTCATAATATTTCCCCACCCGTCTTCTCAATCTATATAGAACCAACATAGGTAATATTATCACTCTCATATAAAGATACGAGTTATACAATCATTATACAAACACAAATTAACAAGAGTGAGCTATGTTACACCCTTAAATGAAATGCTATGTTTTAAATAATATAATCACGTCACTCAGTGTAGGTGAAAAATGCATCTTGAGCAGAAGCCTTATAGAGTTATGTTAAGTTTCTAAACCACTCATTAATAGTGGGGTTAATCCAATAAAAAAAGAGTCAAATAAAAAATTTAGGTTAAAACATAAAATTTGTCATCCAGTGCCGTTCATTTGATAACGTTATTATATATAGTTAAATGTTATCATTTGTTATTAATTTTTGACACTAGCAAACTTACAAAAATCTATAATTATCCTTGTCAAAGGTAGTAATCCAATAACCACATACATATCTTTCACTTGAATACTCATAAAATATAATATAATGACTTGAACATTACCGTTAAATTTTCCTTCTCGTATTAAATCAATCAGGTCCTAAAACTTTCCTTCTCGTATTAACTCAATCAGGTCGATTTTAGGACAAGCTGATTCATTTTCGGTAAGATTTAGATTTTATTAGGATTTTTAATTAAATTTATATGAAATCCCATTTAACTTTTATATTGATTTGAGTGACTTAATTAAAAAAAATGGAATCATATCAAATGGTAAAAAACCTGGTCCTAAGTGCAACAAATTGAAAAAAGAAAAAAGAATATAGTATAAGGAATCATAAAACTATATTGTTTATTGATTAATTTTAGAAACCTTATTTCTCTCACCCTCTTTAACTGGATACATATGATCACTGCCTAGGTTTTACACCAAATGTGGTATTGCATTACAATCGTAGAAGCAAAAACATTCATAAGTATTAGTCTTAGTGTTTTGAACGCATTCTCCAAACGGTTCTAATAAGTTTTTAAACATCTTGGAGCAATCTGATCGACATTTTTCGATGGTACAGTTTGTGGGCTGTATCAATTTTTCACATCTTTTGACATTTACTCCGCTTGTTCTTGAAATAACTGAAAAATACAAGATAGAATTAGAATAAACCATAGATCAATGAACAATTTAACATTGAATAGGATGTTATCAAAATATTAGAAATTGGGAAATCATCAAACCTGAAATGATAAGGATGAAGGCAACTATGTGTGAAAAGAAAACCTTAGCCATTTTTAACAATTCTGGTATATCGAAAGCAATAAGCTTGACTGTCAATGTTTCTTCTTTCTAATATAGGTTCAATCAACATGCACCTGCTTGTTTAAATAGAGTGAAAAATCACTTTGAACTCCTTGAAAATTGGGGTGGGGCAATGCACCGATCTTTGTAGTAATTAATTTTTGTCTAGTTGTATATTAATTATATGAAGTTATATTAGACTTTATATATTTGTCAATCATAATTATATATTAATTGAATTTAATAAATACATTATATTTCGTTTGTTATATTTTAATATTGATTATATATTTTAATATATAAATTTAGAGTATAGAATTTATATATTTATTAGTCAGTTACATATATATTAAACTTAATCAATATATTATATTTTCAAATAAGTTGATACCTATATCGTTACATGAAGATTTTATTAAAAAATATTATGTAAGCAAAGAAAAAGAAAAGAAAAATATGATGGAAAACCATGATAAAATTACATCACACTTATAATAGAAAAACTATTTTGAACCAAATATGTCAAGAAAAAGGCACTATTTTGAACCTCATATGTCAAGAAAAAGACATTCTTCAGCACATTAAAATATTTTATCATTAACCATTCCTCTCAAATTCCAAAAAATGCCATCAATTTTTCGAAGGTTTTGGTTTAGATGATTTGTTATTAGTCTTCTTTAGTTTGAATTAACTTACTATCCTCTTTAGTATTAGAATCTTACCTCTCATTAACCATACTAATCTATTTAGAACTTATTTTCAATTCTTTTGTAAATTTAGCATCCTTAGATGTTAAAGGCTAAAAAAATGCCACTAAATAATTGTGAGTTGAATCTAAATGTTGTAAATCCTACAAACTATTAATAATGGAAGTGTCATCTTCTAAAGGAGATATACCGACCAAGGAATCAAATTCTATTGGCACACTACCATCAAGATTATTAACAAGAAAAGATCAATTTACAACAAATATTATCATGATTTTGCATAGGAAGGTTCGTAGTGAACTACTTTGATTATATCTTAATCTATAGTCGAGGTCTTCAAGAGCACCTTAGTCATGTCAAACAAGTCTTACTTCTTCTTAGAGAACATCATATCTTTGCCAACTTTGATAAATGTACTTTTTTGTCAATAAAGTGTGATTCTCCTTGGATTCAAAGTTGGAAAAGAAGGTGTACATGTTGACCCTGAGATGATCAAGGCCATACAAGAATGGCCAACCATAGGACAATATCAAAGGTAAGAAGTTTCCATGGATTAGCCAACTTTTATAGAAGATTTGTAAAGGACTTCTCCACCATAGTTGCTCCTTTAAATGAACTTGTCAAGAAATATGTACCATTTGTATGGGGTGAAAAACAACTCTTATCTTTTGAGACCTTGAAATATAATTTAACTAATGCACCTATTCTAGTCTTGCTTGATTTTTCCAAAGCCTTTGAACAAGAATGTGATGCATCTAGGGTAGGGATGTGAGCTGTTTTAACTCAATAAGGTCATCCTGTAGCTTACTTTAGTGAAAAACTTATGGGACCTACTTTGAACTACCTTACCTATGATTGTTAAGTCCCTGACAAGTGTATCAGATCGTTATCAAGTAATAATAAATGATAAGTCCAAGTATCGTTTCCCTAAGGACTCTTAGGCCTTAACTTTCGTGTAACCTAATTGCGTAAGACTTGAGAAAAGAATAGAGTTTTGATTTTTAAATGCAAAAAAAAAAAGTAAATATGCAAATGCAGTGAATCAATGGTTGAGGAAAAACTATGGATGAATGGTGTTGTTGGGGTTTAGAATTTCATCTTATCCACCCTGATATATCTACTCTTCTTATTTAATTCACTTGTTTATCCAATTGCCATGCAAACTTTCTTGGTTTACCCTTAACCAAATCTCTTAGCAAAAAGAGCCTATTACTAATTACTGGCTTGCTATCTCTAGCATCCCCTACATGATAAACGGAAGCAAAATACAATTGATCGTCCTACCCCTATCTCTAGGTAGTATTAGCATAATCAATGAATTCCCCCCAGTTCATGACATTATTGTATGTCTCCATATCAATAAAGACAAACAACAGTTACCGAATGAGTTAAACGATAAAAGCATTGAATACAGGTCAGGAACCCAACAATTGATAAATCAAGCATATGCAAGCATATGAATTAAATAAAAAATTGGATATATGAGAGTTTCAAAAGATTACATTGTTCCCCAACAACAGAGGGTTTAGTTCACATAATCATGGTGAAGCTAGATGAAATACAATGGAAGTATGAAAGAATAAACCCTAGGTTGAGTTGATTGGAGCCTAAGCATCCAAAGAACTGCCTCCAAGGTGTGTAGAACTGTTGTGGACTCCCTCTGCCAAAGATTAGGGTTTCAAGTCGTGCTGGAGCTATTTATAACAAATAAAAATAACAAAATTTAAGTCCAAGCCCAGCAGACAACCGCTCAGCGCCTAATTTAACCGCTCAGCAGTTTGCCTCTAATCGTCTAACCGCTCAGCGCCCTATTTTATCACTCAGCGGTTTGCCTCTAATCGCACTGGGCACTCAGCGGACCATTCTAACGCTTAGCGGTTCCTTTGGCTCTTCTTTTCATCCTATTTCTTCATCTTTCATGAGCACAAGTCCATCTTACTTCACTTCCATCTCCAAATCACCTCAAAACCCTACAAAACAATGTAAAGCCAAGCATAATACCTCTAAAACCAACTTTTGACTCTCAATGACTCAACTAAGTGCTTTACTTGATTTTAAGCTCATTCTAAGCCATAAAGGGTGTGTTTTTATATCAAATTTAAGCATGAAAATAACGGTTTCTAAACCGTTATCACAACCCCAAACTTAGAACTTTGTTTGTCCTCAAGCAAACAAGACAAAATTTGGCTTTCCACTTCATCATCAAATAGCTCAATATTTTCAAAAGTCCTTTTCCTCACAACAAGTCATTATTCAATTCAGATTTTCAGTGGAATCCTATCAAGATGCATGCATGCTTTTAATCCAATTTAATTCATATAAGCACATAATTTCCAACAGATGTTTCATTCATGAATGATCAATCCACTAAGCATAGATGTAAACATGGATTTCACAATTCTCACCAAGCAAGTGTTTCACTCAATCACTCAAGTGTTTAAGAGGACACTTCACTCTCTACTATTCACATGTCACATAAAACAATATTGCCATTCATCTAAAACAATCAAAATCTTCACATGCAAATGCCATCACAAAGACTTTTCCAAGGCTTGTAATGAGGCTGGGCTAACAAGACAAACTAGTTTTTCTAGACAACAAAATCCTTGAGTTAAGAGAGCTAAATTAACATTCAAAGTTCAAGCACAACTCTCTTTTTCACCAATCTTACTCATTCCCAACTTCTTCCCTTTAATTTTTACATTGAACTCACTTTCATGCTTTTTCTTTTCTTTTCTTTCTTTCTTTTTCTAATGCATTTTTCTTTTTCAACCCTTGAGCTCAATGCTATTCTTTGTCATTTAACTTTCCCCATACAACCCCAAACTTGAACCTTTTCATCACATACAATTAATCTCAACCCAACTCAAGGTCAACAATTTCAAATCAAGGGTTTTCATCCTATTTCAGGCCAAGATTAAAAAAGGATATAATATTTAAAACTCTTTGGGCGAAAATTTGGCTAAGTAAGGGCTTCCAAACATGGCCTTGATCATATAACATAAACATGCAGTTCAATCAATCATCAAGACTAAGGCAATATCATTCATGATTCCCTGTGAATAGTACATATATCAAGGAAAACTCTGGAGCTCAATACCTCACACAACATGCTTTCTCACACATGCATCCTGCTAAGCATCACAATCACAATCATAACCCATCACACATCTGTTCACACAGTTAGTAAACCATTCATGGATATCAACACACACATTCTCAATCATCAACCACATCCAATCATCATCATTGAATAACTAATCATGCAATATATAAAATCAAACCAACATCCGAATCAGTGTACAAGCCAAACATAGACACACAAAATAAAATTCAACTAATCTAAAAATCAAAAGTACAAAAGAAAAAAGAAAAATAAAAATCCCTGTCTAAGTGCAGGCATCCATAAGTAGATGCTAGTTTTTCATTGTTTTTCGCCTGGGTGACACCGCTGGGCGTCATTTTGAGTGCTGCACCCACCGCTGGGCGGTGTACTATTGGGCCTGGGCCAATTTCTGCTTCGATTTAATGAATTATAAATAGATTTGGACGACCTAGATTGTCTATCTTTTGACAGAAAGAGGCGCAGAAACACTCTCTTCATCCTTCAGAGGCAGATTTTGGATGCGGGAGCTCAATCTATCAAATCTAGGGTTTATCTTTTCATTCTTTTCAGTATTTTCATCTAGTTTCACCATGATTATGGTGAACTAAACATCCATTGTTGTTGGGGAATTGATGTAATCCTTTGAAACTCTCATATATTGAATTGATGCTTTATTTATATGTTTTTATTCATTAATTGTTAGGGTTTTTTCCCTTTTCTCTATGTATGTTTTTTTAACTCATTCAATAGCATGATCTTTGATTTTATCTTTATGGACACATATAGATAGATATAGACATGGGGAAACTCTCTTGGGAGCAATATTACCTAGACATAGAAATAGGAGGACCGATTGCCTTTAAGCTTTTGTGTGAATTATGTAAGGCATGATCAATTGCTAGGGAGACAATATATTGTAAACTAGTAATTAGGAGTAGTCTCTTTTCACCAAGACATTGGGATTAGGGTAAATTAGAAAGTGGCACTAAAATTAATGAAGGAGTAGAATTCTTAGATATATGATAGTAGATAGGATGAAATCATAAACCCCAATAACATAATTCATTCATACATCATTCACCTGCGCTATCTTTTGGTCAATTGATCAAAACCTTTGCATGCATATTTAATTTTTGTTTTTGCATTATAAAACCCTAATTTTTGTTATTCAAGTCTTAAATAATCAAGAAATCACATGAAAGTCTAGGCCTATGGGTCTGTAGGGAAACGATACTCGGACTTACCATTTATTATCACTTGATACGATTCGGTACACTTACCGGACCCTTAACAAGTTTTTGGCACCGTTGCCAGGAACTTTTGGTTTAACTATTCTAGTAGTGTGATTATTGATTAACTTTGACTTGATTTTTGTTTTTGTTTTCTTTTTGTTTTATTTTTATATAAAAGTGCTTTTTAGGGTTTTGTTTCTTGTGTATGCACGATACAATTCGTACTAGGAGCAAGAAAAATCAACAACCCCTTCTTGAAGGTTTGAGTGAAACCCGGAGGAAAGGGAGAATTCGAACTTCTAGAGAATTATTTCCTTCTCTAGAGATATTGTTGCAACCCTCACCAGAAGCATCAACCAGAGCACAAAAGAGATGGTTGAGGAGGAAGCTCCTAGGAGACGTACTCTGGCGGATGCTACCACTATGGTTGGCCCTCAACATTTTAACAGCATTGCAAGGCTGAGGGTCAATGCACTGAATATGGAGGTTAAATCGGCGTCGATACACTTAGTGCAAAGCAACCAATTTAATGGACTGTCACACGAAAGTCCATATGATCATCTCACCACATTCAATGAGATTTTTAATACGGTGAAGATCAATGGTGTGCCGGATGAAGCGATTAAACTTAGCTTGTTTCCTTTCTCATTGGGAGGCAATGCTAAATTGTGGTTAAATTCTTTCCCGGAGGATAACTTTACAACCTGGGAGGCTGTGGTGTCGAAATTCTTGAACAAATATTTTTCACAGTCTAAAATCAACAAAGGTAAACTGGAGATTTCTTCTTTCAGGCAAGGCACAAAAGAAACCCTAGGTCAGGCGTGGGATAGATATAAAAGCTTGCTAAGAAAGACGCATGTGCATGGTTTAGATGAAACAATTGTAGTTCTTTCATTCCTTGGAGGTCTTGGCATTCAAACAAAACTTTTGTTAGATGCTACAACTGGAGGTAGCATTAAGAACACGAGTGCTGAGGAAGCCTATGAATTGATAGATAACATGGCTACTAATGATATGGAGATGCAAAGTGGAAGCATGTATATCTTTCAACAGGAGGAAGTTTCATAGTTACAATCTCAAGATGTCTTGCTTGAGCAACATAAGCTTATCACTCAACCATTGGAAGAAGTGATACAGAAATTATCTCAATTGCCACAAGAGATACAAAACATTTCACAGGTTCAGCAGCAACAACAGTCACAATGGCAACAAATATCCTCTTTATCTGACAGAACTACGAAGCTTGAAGAAACTCTTCAACAATTTATGCAGGTAACTATCTCCAATCAAAAGAACATCGAAGCGGCCATTAGAAACTTGGAGATAGAAGTTGGCCAATTTGCTAAAAAGTTAGAGCATATGCCTAACAGGAGTTTTGGGGCTAATACTAAAGTTAACCCTAAGGAGGAGTGCAATGCCATTATGACTAAAAGTGGCAAGATTTTGGATGAGAGAAAAGAGAAAGTTGAGTTGAGTAAAAAAGAAGAAGAGAAAGAAGAAAGAAGAGGTGAGGTTGAGAGAAAAGAAAAAGAGAGAGAAGAGGGAGAGAAAAAACAGAAAGAAAAGAAGAGTAGAGAGAAAAAATTGAGAAAATTGAAAAGATTCTTCCTTACCCTAAGGAGGGTGAAAGATTGGATCAAAAGAAGAAATATGAGCGCTTTGATAAGATCTTCAAGAAAATGGAGATTACTATACCTTTGATTGAAGCACTACAGTAAGTTCCTGCTTATGCGAAGAGATAACTTTTAATGTCTTTGAAGATGGGCAGCCAATTCAAGAGAAGTAGACTAGTCTTAAAACATCAGATGAAGTTCTATCAGTGACTAGTCTACTAGATTAAGTTGTCAAGTCGGTCAAGAAGAGGATTAATTATTTCTCTACAAAAGAGGAAGGAGAGGAAGAAGAGAAGGAAGAAAAATTGGTTCACCAACACCCTGATGTGAAGAATAATAAACCAAAACCTGGCACACCAGTGAAATGCAAAAACAGGTTATGGGTGGTCAAGAATATTAAAGAAAAATGGATTCTTGATATTGAAGCTCCTTATTCTAGAAGAATGAAGTTGGTGGCAAGGAAATTGATGAGTTTTTGTTGGTTTTATGAAGGAAAGAAGAGCATCAACATTAAAGATCTAGATTGAGCTTATGGGGTCAAGCTAGTGACGTTAAAGAATCGCTTACTCGGAGGAAATCTAGTTTTCTAAACCTATCTTTTTAATTTATGTCATCTTTATTTTGTTTGTTTTTAGAATAGGTGTTGATGTACTTGGTTTAAAACTTATATCTGATGCAACAGGTTGATAATGGTTTGATGAGTGTGCTTGATGATGCTTTTATATTGATTGATGTTGAGATGATATATGAGATGCTATATACAGGTGGTGGTTCACAATATGTGTGAACAGATGCATGATGATATGATTGTGATTGTGATATTGGGAAGGATATGTATCTATGTATTGGAACTTGGAATTAGCATATTTGTGAGGTTTTGAACTCCAGAGTTTTTGATTGAATGATTGCTATTACTTTGGAAGCATGAATGACTTTGCCCAGGTTTCTATGATTAAATCCCTTGCTTGCATGTGTCATATGATCAAGGCCATTTTTTATTTAGCCCTTTCTTAGCAAATGCAAAAACTTTCGTCCCAGTTAAAAAGAGCACAATGTGTTCTACCCTTTTTGAACCTAAGCCTTAAACAAACAGTATGTGAAAACCCTTTTTGAAAATCTTTACCTTGAGTTAAGTTGAGAATTATTGTGTGGTATTGATAAAGGTTCAAGTTTGGGGTTGTTGGGAAAGTTGAAAAACAAAAGTTAAGCATTGAGCTATGTGTTGAGCAAAGCATGAAAAGATAGAAAACATAGAAAACATAGAATGAAAGAAACATAAGCTCAATGCAAAAAGGGGAAAGTTGGGAATGAGTGAGATTGGTTGTTTAAAGAGAGTTTGTGCTTGAATGAGAACTTTATGAATGAATCTCTTAACTCAAGGATTTTGTGATCTAGAAAGACCAATTTTTCTTCCTAGTTCAACCACGTTACAAGCCATGAAAAGTCCTTGTGATGATAACTTGCTTATGAGTATGATTGATTATGGTTAAATGAAAGGCAAAGTTAATTTGTGTGACATTGTGATAGTAGAGAGAATGAGTCGCCTCAATATACACCTGTGTGCTTGAGTGAAGCACTTTCCTTGGTGAGGAGTAGTTTCAGTTATACATGATTTCATCTCTGCTTGGCTAATTGGTCATTCATGATAATAGCATTTGTTGCAAAGACTGTGATTATGTGAACACCATATTGAGTTTAATTAAAGCAATGCATTTGTACATCTTGACTGATATTTTTATGATGAGCTGAGAGTGATTACTTGTCTTAGAAGAAAGAGATTTGAAGTGTGTTAATCCATTGTATTGATTGTTTGAAAGCTGAGTTACATTTTGTTTTGTTTGAGGACAAGCAAAATTCTAAGTTGGGGGCTGTGATAACGGTTGAAAAACCGTTATTTATATACTTAATTGTGATACTTAATGCACCCTTTTTGACTTAGAAACTTGTTTGGACTCATGATTTTGCTTTAGTTTTGTTAATAAGAGAGTTAAGGACATGCTTTATGATTTTATCACTAAATTCCCTTGATTTTGTAGGTTATTGGAGTGAATTGAAAGAAAAGTTAAAGTTTCAAATGGTTGGAGTGTAGAAAAGTCAACCAGTCAACCAGAAAAGTCAACTAGTCAACCAAAATGCTAAAAAGTCAACCAGAGTGCAGTTTTGTGCCGCAGGCAGCGCTGAGCGATGGCGTTGGGCGGTGACCCAGTGTTGAGCGCCAGTTCTTACAATTTTTCACTGTTTTTCGCCTGGGAGACACCGTTGGGTGCCATTTTGAGTGTCGCACCCACAGTCGGGCGGTGAGCCACTGTTGAGAGGTGTACTATTGGGCCTGGGCCAGTTTCTGCTTTGATTTAATGAATTATAAATAGATATGGATGACCTAGATGGTCTATCTTTTGGCAGAAAGAGTCGTAGAAACACTCTCTTCACCCCCCAGAGGCGGATTTTGGATGTGGGAGCTCCAATCTATCAAAATCTAGGGTTTATCTTTTCATTCTTTTCATTATTTTCATCTAGTTTCACCATGATTATGGTGAACTAAACATCCATTGTTGTTGGGGAATTAATGTAATCCTTTGAAACTCTCTTATATTGAATTGATGCTTTATTCATATGCTTTTATTCATTAATTATTAGGGTTTTTCCCCTTTTTCTCTATGCATGCTTTGTTTAACTCATTCAATAGCATGATCTTTGATTTTATCTTTATGGACACATATAGATAGATCTAGACATGGGGAAACTCTCTAGGGAGCAATATTACCTAGACATAGGAATAGGAGGACCGATTGCCTTTAAGCTTTTGTGCGAATTATGTAATGCATGGTCAATTGCTAAGGAGACAAGACATTGTAAGCTAGTAATTAGGAGTAGTCTCTTTTCACCAAAACATTGGGATTAGGGTAAATTAGAAAGTGGCATTAACATTAATGAAAGAGTAGAATTCTTCGATATATGAGAGTAGATAGGATGAAATCATAAACCCCAACAACATAATTCATTCATACATCATTCACCTGCGCTATCTTTTGGTCAATTGATCAAAACCTTTGCATGCATATTTAATTTTCGCTTTTGCATGATAAAACCCTAATTTTGGTATTCAAGTCTTAAATAATCAAGAAATCACATGAAAGTTTAGGCCTGTGAATCTCTCGGAAAACGATACTCGGACTTACCATTTATTATTACTTGATACAATTTGGTACATTTGTCGGACCCTTAACAATGGCACAACTCTTGATCTCATTTGCTATTATTTGACCGATGTTCACAGTCAAACCTTTGAGTACACAGTATAAGAACATGGCCCTGGCAATAGTGATGTATAAGACATGAGAACAAGGTTTGATGTTAGCATGAGAGAATGTCATCCAATACTGTGCTAGAGGCATCAAGTTAGCCCTCTTGATGTGCACAGTTGCACCACTACTGTTCCTGTGAAAGTGCCCTCCAAGCTCACAAAGCACGCTCTCAATATCATCAAAGTCGGTCCCTTCTTCCATGTTAAGTGCAAATTGGCACTACACTCCAATCCACTTAGTCTGTAGGAACCTGTTAATGGACTCATGATCATACCTAGTGATTCTTCCACGGACATAGCTCATATAATCCTGAGTGTGGGAGTCCCCTAATGGCTTTGCATTACTATAGAATTCCTTCACCACTGCAATGTTGTCCAGTGCAGGATAGGTAACTAGTCTCTCCCAGTGTCTGCTCTCCATCTCCTCTCCAAACTGTGGAGCCAAGTTTGGAATCCATCCCGCCTTGCGTTCCATCAGGAGTCGCCTATCTTGGACAAGGCAGTGATGCTGCTCATGTCTTCTAGAGAAGAACTTGTTGGAGTATAACCTCTCTGGTTCTCTCCTCTTTTTTCCCATAGTTTTGATCATCTTGCCAGATGAGGAGGTCATCCCTACATCAAATACAATTCACAAAACCAAAGGAAAACCTCCAAACCTCGTTCAAATACACTACCTATCAGTGCCGAGGGCAAATCAGGGCCCCTCGGCATCACCTGCAACCAAAACACACAGAAAAACCAAGCAAAATTCAACATTGCAGGTTGGCACTCAACGCAAATTACCGTTGAGCGGTATTAGTTCAGATTTTGCAAAACAGCCCTAGTTGGCTTCTAATCTCCACCCACATGCAATTTTTCCAGTTCCAAACCTCAATCATACATTTTAATGGGTCCAAACATCAATTATTTCACTTAATCATGCATAAACATCAAAAGCCCTAAAAATTCATGCTTAGACAACTAATCTCATACAAAATCATACTCTCAAAACTCTAGAATAAAAAATGTATGACTTACTTGGGTGGAGATACTCAAATGTGTGCAAAAGTGCTCAATGAATGTGAAGAAGACTGCCCCTAACTGCTGCTCTCACAAAAACCCCAAACATGGATGATGAAGTGGTGCAAAAATGGTGGAGAAAGGGATTTTGAGAAGAGGGGTGAAGGGGAAAGTAGAGAGTATGTTTTAGAAAGAGCTTAAGAATGGCAAAAGTGAGTGAGGGTCAAATGAGGAGGCTTGGGCGAGACCTAGGGTAAGTAAAGTATGCAATGGGCCAACTCACGTTGGGCCCAACTTAAAAACCCAAAAACAATTATGCAGGTCTGCCGCTAAGCACCAATCACCGCTGAGCGATGAGCACGATTTCAAATCTCCCATTTTATGGCTTGCCCTAAGCGTCATTGACCTTGTGCCACTCAAATTCAACTCTCAAACTTCGAATTTCATGCACTTTCCACTCACTCCACTCAAACATGCAACAATTAAACCCCTAAAATGCAACTAGAACATAATTAAAACATGCAACAAACATAAATCAATTGGGTTGCCTCTCAGGTAGCACTTGTTTAACGTCACGAGCCTGACCCAATAATCCTCTAGCATCCTTTAGTAGATGCACATCTTTCTCATTAGCACCCATCAGTAGATGTTAATCTTTCTCATCTTCATCAACATTCATCAGCAAATGTTGTCAATAACACCCATCACTAAGTGTTGGTATTCACCTTGCTTGATATTTTTTCCTTTTTCCTTCTTCATTCTGCTGAATTTCTTCAGAAATTTGATAAACCTAGTACCTGTTTCCATTTCTCAATCATAGGAACTTTAATCTTGAATTTCTTGAAGATTTCCATAAAGCACTTAAATTCCTTCTCCTTCCTATGATACTTCTTTGGATGAGGAAGGGGTTTTTCATATGATCTTTTATCTCTTTTTCCTCTCTTCATCTTTTTCTTACTTTTCTTCTCCCTCAATTTTCTCTTTTTATTTTCTCTTACTTTCTTTATTTTTACACACATTCTCTTTACTTCTTTTCTCTCAACCACTTCTTTTTCTTTCTCTTCATCTTTATCTTCCTCACTCAACCTTTCTGTTTCTTTTTCCTCTATCTTTTCCTCATCTCTCTCTATCTTTTCCTCATCAAAAATCTTGTCACCTTCAGTGATAATGGCTTGACATTCCTCCCTAGGATTAACTTCAGTATTAACCCCAAAATCTTCCAATTTCTCAATTATGTGACTAAGTTGTATCTCCATCCTTTTGGATGTTGCTTCAATGCTTTTTGAGTGGAGATAGCATTTTGCATAAATTGTTGAAAATTGTCTTCCTGCTTTGCCATTAATAAAGAGTGTTTTTGTTGTCATTGTTGTTATTGTAACTCCAGAAATTCTTCGGCAGCTTGTCCAAATTGGCTTTGATCCATGCTTGAGTGAGGTTCCCCCTAGTGGTTGAGATTACCTTGGTAGAATTTAGTGCCTATATAGTTAAATTCTTGTCCAAATTGCATCCTACAAACATTAGGCACAAAACCCTAGAAAACATTTTTAGAACAAACAAAAATAAAAAAAATCAAGTCAAAGTTAATAAATATTCACACGAATAGACTAGTTAAACCACGAGTCCTCGGGAACAGTGCCAAAAACTTGTTAACACTCCGACAAATGTACCGAATCGTATCAAGTAATATAAAGGTAAGATCGAGTATCGTTTTCCCTAGAGACTCATTCGCCTAGACTGTCATGTGATTTCTTGATTATTTAAGACTTGAGAAATGAAAATTGGTGTTTAGAATGCAAAAACGATAATAAACATGCATGCAAAGGTTGATCAATTGACCAAGAAAACACGCAGATGAATGATATGGATGAATTATGTTGTTGGGGTTTCCGACTTTTATCCTATCCACTCTCATATATTTACGAATTCTACTTCATTAATGTCAATGTCACTTTCTAATTTACCCTAAATCCATTGTCTCGGTGAAGAGAGCTTACTCCTAATTACTAGTTTACAGTGTCTCTTCTCCCTAGAAATTGATCATGCATTACATTCACATAGAAGCTTAAAGGTAATCGGTCCTCCTATCCTTATGTCTAGATAATATTGCTCCCGCGAGAATTCCCCTATGTCTAGATTTCCCGGTATGTGTCCATATCGTCAAAATCAAAGATCACGCTATTGAATGAGTTAAACAAAGCATGCATAGAGTAAAGAGGAAAAACTCTAACAATTAATGAAGTAAAGCATATAAATTAAGAATCAATTCAATATATGAGAGTTTTAAAGGATTACATCGTTTCCCCAACAACAATGGAGGTTTAGTTCACCATAGACATGGTGAAACTAGATGAAAACAATGAAAGGAATGAAAGATAAAACCCTAAAATTTGTATATTGGAGCTTCCACATCCAAAATCCGCCTCCAAAGGGTGAAGAGTGTGTTTCTGCGTCTCCTTCTGCCAAAAAATACCCTCTCTGGGTCGTGTAAATCAATATATAGTTCATAAAAATCAGTAGAAACTGGCTCAGGCGCAAGAGATTGCCGCTCAGCGCTGGATTACCACTCAGCAGTGGGTGCGATACTCATAGATGTCGCTCAGCTTTGTCGCCCAGGCGTCTGGCAGTGGCTTCTCTGAAGAGGCTGGCGCTTAGCGATAAAAGTGTCGCTTAGCAATGGTTGCGGCACTTGATTTTCCCCTCAGCTTTGGCGCTTAGGTGTTGGCCAGAGAACTCCTCCACGAGGCTAACGCTCAACGGTGGATTTGCTCTCAACGGTGCCTACGATTCTTCTTTTAAGTACTTTTCCTTCTTCTCTTAAGTCCAACTCTTTACTACTTCAACTTTCTTCATTCAATTCATGTTAATTCCTGCCAAAACAAGGAAAACCAAGCATAAAACTAAGAAAACCACCTTTGACTCTCTTATTCTCTAACTTAAGCAAAGTGCATGATTTCAAGCTAGTTTCTAAGTCATAAAGGATGTGTTTGGTGTAAAATTTAAGTATAAAAATAATCATTTTTCAACCGTTATCAAAAAGACTCTGATTTTTAAACCTCACCAATTCACCTCCCTCTTAATGTTAAAATTGAGTCATCTTGTATTCAACAATCCAAAATAAACATATTTTAATTATTTACAAGTCAGCTTAACCCATAGAAATAAGAGTTTGAGCCTACTCAGTGGTTAAAGCCTACTGAGTAGTTTTCCATCATGAGATATGACATTTGTTAGAGAAATGGATTTGGTCCACTTATTTATATTGTTTTCTATTGAGACCAAACAACAGGCTTGAGTTGATAGATTTGAATACACAATTTTGTTATTTTAACCTCTTAATAAACTTAAATTAATGTATTTCAATAAAACAGTTGTTCAAATTATTTTTAATGCATTTTAACATCGATTTTCATTTTTCTAAGATTTTAGAAAATTTCCATGAATCTTATTAATGATGGATTTTATAACAGAATTACATACAATCTAAAAATATTAGAAATTTTAGTTTAAATTCATATGAGAAATCAAATACAAATTTAATAATTTTATATAGAATGAATAATTTTCATTCAAATTTTGAAGTATTTGTAAAAATCAATGTGATTAATTGACTGCGGCGTAATTGTAATTAACAAAACTTAGCAAGGGAATAAATTGCAATTATAAAAAAAAGCAAGGACTAAGTTGCAAATACTTGAAAATAATTAAGGATCAATTTGTAATCATTAGAAAGTATATAAATGTCAATTTGTAATTATAAGAAATTTTAGATGCTTATACATAATTATGAAAAATAATTTTACAACTAATTGAAAAAAAATTCAAATTTATTCTTGAAGGATGTAAACTGTATATTTAATTCAATAAGAAAGTAAAATACAAGTAATAATTAATATTATTTTTATGTTATGTACATAAAAAGATAAAGTGTTACATAATAGAGTCTGAATCATGGTCAAAATCTATTGTTACGATTGAATGTTTGTTGCATATGCACTCTTGTGTAGTATTTTTGAGAAATTACTATTTGATGTATTGTTAGAAAAAGGATATTAAATTAGAAATTTGTCCAGTAAAAAATTATCATTAACACGTACCTTGAGTTATAATATTAATTACAATATAGTGAAGAACTAAAATGAAAGTAAGGACTTGAATTTAGAGATGAAACATATTATAATTTTAAAATATTGTTAAATACAAACCATAGACTAAAGTGATAACATGTGAAAGTTTCGTATTCAAAAACTAGTAAATTGGCAGTGTCCTTATAGTTAGCACTAAAAATAACAAAGGGAAGGTATATACTTAGGGTTAAATATGTTTTTGTCCCTTAATTTTTAATGAAAATTGGAATTAGTTTATTTTCAAAACTTTGACCTAATTTAGTTTCCTAACTTTAGAAATGTATAAATTTAGTCCTTCTAACCAAATTTTGTTAACTTTATTTGTTGTTTCAAATGCGTTTTTAGTTAACATTGAAGCAAAAATATGTCAAACAGGATAAACAACCCAAATACTATCATAAAACGTGATTGAAACATCAAATAAATCTAACAAAATTTAGTTAAAAGGACTAAATTCATACATTTCTAAAGTTATAAGGCTAAATTAGGACAAAGTTTTAAAAAATGACTAATTCCAAGTTTCACTTAAAATTAAGGAACCAAAAATATATTTAATCCTACGTAATTACTGATTATGAGACTTGAATTTAGGAGGAACAGGCATTTTAAAAACAGAGTAAAGCAATGCCTGGGATTGGGTAATCATTTTTTCTCCGATGTCTTGAAGAATCTCTCCGTAATGTAACAACATTGCTCCATTTTGAGCCAAATGCTTAGCCCTTTCTACTTCATCCTCATTGTTTGAACTTGGATTCACCCTCTTCATCTTCAGAACATACTCTCCATCACCCACAATCTCAAGCTTAACATTCACTTCAATATCATCTTTTACCAATTCTTCTTCCTTTATCAATTTAGACACTTTATGAAATGATTTATCTGCATCTTCCTTCTTCTTACCTACACAAAACACACACAAAATAATTAATTATTAAAAGTGTAAATCTAAATTCTTTAAAATTTTAAATTGAATATAATATCAATCTCTTTATTTAAATTGTACTAGCATTTTTAATTTTTATAAATAAATAAATAAATAAATATATATATATATATATATATATATATATATATATATATATATATATATATATATATATATATATATATATATATATATATATATTTGTTACGAAATTAAGTTGATGGCTTATTCCACTCTTTCACTGACTTTGTTTTAACCATAAGGGACCACCCAATACCTTCTATATAGTTTGGAGGGTTTCTTTTCCTGTCCTTCTCTTTTTTCTACAACCCAACAAAACCTATAAGTTTCAAATTACTTCTCATTAAAATTATAATGAAAAATCATTCATTTCATTTTTTATAGAAAGTTTTTTAAAATTAAATGTTTTGAAAAATATTTTCAAATTCAAAAAATAACTTTTAAAATACTTAATCCAAAAAATATACAAAATTAACTCCACATTAGATGTTTTAAAGAATATTTTTAAATCTAGAAAATATCCTAAAATAAATGTTTTGAAAAATATTTTCAAAAATGTCTCTAATATACTTATATTCATAATTGAGTTATATCAAAATATCTTCCGTGATAGCTAAATTAGAATATAATTTTTTTTTGAAAATGAGTATTTCATAAATATTTTTCAGAACATCCAATTTAGAATATTTTTTTCTTAAATGTTCTAAAAGAAATTTTCGAATTGAAAAATATCTTCTAAAAGCGTATAAAAATATTTTTTGAATTAAATATTTCATAAAACATTTTTGGATTCGAAATTACTTTCAAACACTCTATTAGGAAATGTTTTCCTTCTTATTTTCATTTTCCAAATGCAACTTAGAAGTCCTACTCTTCTTCTTGCGCGCACACACTCATGTCCCAATTGCAGAGAACGAAATGTGAATAGAAAATTAGGGTTAAGTTTTCTACTTATGAATGAAGAGTAAAATGGGCATTTTCTCATTAGGAGACTGCAGAAAGAAAAATTAGGGTGCATAAAGAAGCGGCCCTAGTTTGGGTTGGTTACTGACAAGCAGCCTAAAACACTTGGAACATTTCATCTGCACCTTCAAGATTTAATCTTCCACCTCCAATTGTTTTCAAAACTTCTTTATTTAACTTTAATAAATATTTTTTTTTTCTCCTTCTTCTTCGTAAAATTATCATGCATCCCTTTTAACTATGGATTCTAAAATCCATTTAACAAACTTTTTTAAATTTTGTTTTTAAATTTAAAATTTAATAATAATTTAGTTTAATTTAAAATTTTAATATTATATAATATCTATTCATATTTTAATAATTATTAAAATATAATTTCTATTATCACGATAGTTATATTAAAAAGTAAAAAAAAAATAATTAAATAAATGTAATAATAATGAAAAAAACAAAAATAATAAAAATAAAAAGAAAAATATATTATAAAATCTGATTTAATATATTTAAGTATACTAAGTTATATTAAAATATTAAATTTTAAATTAAAAACAAAATTTTGAAAGAAATTTGTTAAACGATTTCAAAACTTTGTTCACAAATTTTTAATTTCTTTTTTAAATTTAAAATTTAATAATAATATAATTTAATTTAAAAAGTTGATATTATTGAATATATATTCATATTTTAATAATTATTAAAATATAATTTTTATCATTGTAATAGTAATATTATAAAAATAAATATAATTGAAATAAAAGTAATAATAATAAAACAAAAACAAAAATAATAAAAAAGAAAAATAATAATATAAAATTTGATTTAATATATTTAAATATATTAAATTATACTAAAATAATAATTAGATTAAAATATTTATTAAATTTTAAATAAAAAAAGAAATTTAAAAAAAATATATTTTAACAAATTGTTTTAAATTTTGTTTAAAATTTAAAATTTATTAATAATCTAATTTAATTTAAAAATTTGATATTATTTAATATATATTCGTAATTTAATAATTATTAAAATATTATTTCTATTATTATAATAGTTATATTGAAAAAAATAAAAATATAAAAAATAATTAAAATAAAATTTGTAATAATAAAAATAGAAAAACCAAAATAATGAAAATAATAATATAAAATTTGATATAATATATTTAAATATATTAAATTATATAAATATATTAAATTATATAAAAATATTAAATCAAAGCTAATATTTATCAATTTTTAAAATAAAAGAGAAAAAAGAAATTAAATGGATTTCAAAATCTATTGCTATGTATTAAATAATTTCGACTAGTTACAATTTTTTTTTATTTTAAAATATGATAGATCTTAATTAGATTTCAAAATATATTAAAGTTTTATCTGATGAAGACTCGATTGAATTTTAAAATTCTAAAAATTTAATCAAATTTTAAAATGAGTTGAGTTTTTTTTCGTAAGATATAATAGATATTTAAAAAAAAGATTAAGATGCAGATGGAAAGTTTTGGAGGTACAAGTGAAGCGTCTAAACATTCGAAAAAAAAAAAAGTCTATTTTGAGGTGACTTTAAACTAAAATATTTAAGTCCTTGAAGTTGTGAACTATTTTCTCATATTTAGTTGTATGAGTAGTGTGTTAAGTAATTAAATCTTTTAAGATAAAAAAAAAACTGAATAAATAAATAAACCAATCTCATTTTTTAAATACTTTCAAAATTATTTTAAATTTGCTTTGATATTATTTTTAAACTTAATTAGTCTTTTTTTTATTTTATTTTCTGTTGAAAAGTTGTAAGTAAGTCTTTTTTTCTCTGTTTTAATAAATTTTAATTTTTGAAAAATATATCTATATAAGTCATTTTTATTAATACTCTATCAGTATTAAAGATAGTTCCTATTTTTTTTAACTACATGCCACTATTAGCATATATCAGCATTATGACGTAAAATAAAATAAAATAATTAAAAAAATAAAAAATAAAAAAATTACGAATTAATGTGTTAGTGGTTCAAAAATTAAAAATTAATTAAGAAAACCTGCTTAAAACTTTTTGACTAAAATTGGACCAAAAGACTAACTAATTTTTATTTATACTATTTTGATTCATGAAGTCTCTTAAAAAGTCATACACGTAATTTTTCATAGTTGTTAAGAATTTAGAATAAGTCATCCCTAACTCAATTCAATACAGGGAAACTTGTTTATAAATCAGAATAAAAGGCACTTTTAAATTAACTTGGTCAGAGAATAACTTATAGTTTCAGTAACCAAAACTCTTAATGAAACTGACTATTAACCTACTTAATCAGACATTTCTAGATCAATATTTAATGTGATTAAATCAAAATTAAAAGTTTATATAAACAATATAAAATCTGGTCTAAGAATTAATTTATGAATAGGTTATTTCTATAGATATGGTATAATATCCTAACATTTTTGTTTGTCCAATAGATTGACTAGATGGAAAATAAAATTTTATTTATTCCTAAATTAGTTTAAAAAGCTGAAAACATTATTTTGTTAGAAGTATAGAAGGAAATTATTATAAAATCATAACAATAATAAAATTCAATTATGTTTTTTACTAAAATTTTAAGATAATGGTCTTTATTTTTATATGATATTTTAATCTTTTTCATTTTTAATTAATGTGAAACTTAATTTTATATTTAAATTTTTAATAGATTTTAGTTGTCTTTTTTTTTCTGTTTTAGAAATCTTAAGAGTAATTTTTTGATTGGATAATCATTCTTAGACAACTTTTAAATATTATTTATGTGTCATTGTGATTGATCTAAAATTATTTCACAATTAATAATAATAATAATCATAAATACCACATAATATTTTTAAAAAATTGTTGTCTAAGTATCATTATCTCTGTTTGTAAAGAAACATTAATTTTATAAAGTTAAAAAAAAAAGATTTAAGAAATAGAGATTTACCCTCTTGCTTAACGTGTGTTTTGCTGTCAAGATGAATGGAATTGCTATGTTGATGAGGTTCCTGATTTTGCCCTGTTTGAGTCGAATCAGTGCCAAAGAGTGCTTTGCTGAATAAGTCATCCAAATATTTTTTGATCGCTTCTGCTCCCTCCTCTTCTATGTGTTTCGGAACTATCAGCCTAGCTTCTGCATCCACTGAAATTTAATTTATAGTAATTATTACAGAAAAATAATTCAATATTTGATTTTATTATAGTCACATAACTTTTACTATATTCTAATTATATTTAAAAGACTAAATAACATATATATAAATTTTAATATTATCTTTCAGTGGTAGATTTTATATATATATATATATATATATATATATATATATATATATATATATATATATATATATATATATATAAACACTAATTATTTTAGGGTTAAATATGTTTTTGTCCCTTAACTTTTAGTGAAAATTGGAATTAGTCTCTCTTTAAAACTTTGACCTAATTTTAGTCCCCCAATTTTAGAAATGTATGAATTTAATCCTTTTAACTAAATTTTGTTAGGTTTATTTGATGTTTCAAGCACCTTTTATGATAACATTTGAGTTGTTAGGTTTATTTAAAACATCAAATAAACCTAACAAAATTTGGGTAAGGTTTATTTAAAACATCAAATAAACCTAACAAAATTTGGGTATAATGAATAAATTCATACATTTCTAAAGTTGGAGACTAAATTAGTCCAAAATTTTGAAGAGAGACTAATTCCAATTTTCCTTGAAAATTAAGGAACCAAAAACATATTTGACCATTATTTTATTATTTTGAAATCAAACTCAAATGGATTGATATTTCCAATTTTTTATTTTTTTATATAATAATTTTTATTTCCAATTTGTTTCAATTACTTGATGATTGAATGTTTAGTAGACAAAACTAATACATTTATTGAAAGAATCTAACTATTTTAATAAAATTATTTAATCAGTGACCCTTTTATTATTGTTGTTAATTTGTTTAAGAAATTAAACTAATTAAAAAAAAGTTTAAAAATCATTTTATCATTCAACTATATAAAACCAAATATTTAATTAAGTAGAATAGATATTGACATATTTTGTTTTAGTATATTAAAATTTTATAATAAAATTATATTTTTTTTATTACATTAAAATTAAAATATGTCAATACTTAATTTATAATAATTATTTTAAATTAAAATCATGATGATATTACTTCACACTGTAATAAAATCTATACCTAGCAGTAATTTTATTGCTAAAAGATAATCAACATTGAACCCATAAAAAAATAGCAATAAAACTTCTTAGACAAATAAGAACCCCATATCTTAACAAAAAAAAAAATCCAGAATTACTTATTCACGTACCCTCGTCCTTAATCTGTGTATTGCTCTCTGCTTCGATGGCATATGCTTCCTTATTCTGCACCGTTTCAGTAGAATCACTGCCGAAGAGTGCGTTTTTTAATACGCTATCCAAATACTCTTTTACCGATTCTTCTCCCTGTTCTTCTACATGGCTTGGCACCGTGAATCCGTCGGAACCTTTTGGTTTGAAGTTCTCGATTTCGTTCAACGATGTGGCGCACGCAAAAGTGATCAGCAGGAGCGTGAAGGAGATGAAGATCGGAGAAGGTGAAATCGTTGACCGTGTCATGTTGATGAAGAAGTGCTGCAATTGATGAAGGAGTCTGCGTTTGGCAAAGGAATGCGTGTTTTTATTAGTGGTTGAAAAATGGAGGAGGCGCAGAGGAAAAGGTAAAGTCTACTTACAATATTGTAAGCTGCATCTACCAATAAAATGGTTTTAAATTGCACTGTTCAACTGCTCCACTTAAATGTTTATTTTAATCTTCATTCACAATCTAAGATGACGAAAATAGGAAACCTAAAATCATATTTTCTTCCGGTATATATTTTATATATTGTGAAGAAATATTAGTGGAGAAAGGGTTTTAAACGTATGTTATTTTGGATTTTTAACATCACTTTCCGAACTGACGTTTCTACGGGTGACGTTAATGGGACATTGGATTTCTGCATGTGCGACGTCGTTATAGACGTCGGTTCAGTGACAAGTATGACGTCTATAAAGACATCAGACATCGCACTGACCAACATCTAAGAGCACTATAGACATCGGTGCAGTGACACGTGCGACATCTATAAAGATGTCAACTAACCGATGTCTATAGTGCCCTTAAACGTCGGTCAATGCAATAACCGACGTCTATGAAGTGTTCGTTGTGTTTTGGTGTTATTTTTCTTGTGTCTTTGGGTAGCGTAGTAGCACCTCCGCTAGTTTTTTCGTAAGAAAAAATTGTCTTTTGAATCTCTTATTGTATTTCTACCCAAAGACGAACCTGGGTCGTTGCCTACGTCCATTCCCACCGCCAATGAAAAAGAATACAGTGTCACCACCGTATTCTCACCGTATTCTTTTTCTTTGGCGGATGGAATGACACTATGCAAGGACCCAGGTTTGGCTTCAGGTTGGAATGCCATAAGAGATCCAAAAAACACAGGTTTTTCTTACGAGAAAACTAGCAAAGGGAGAAAGTGTACTACGCTATCCAAAGACACAAGAAAAACTGCACCAAAACACAACAAAAACTCATTTTAATCGGTTCAAATGAAAGATAATACATCAAAGATTACTTTAATCGGAGTAAAAACATCTTTAAATGATTCATGGGAGATCAAACGCACTTGGAAATGCAGTGCAGCAGAGAGAAAAGGCGAAGGAAGATGATCAAACTGCTAGTTCGCACCAAAATTTAACAAGAAATTAGACGTTAGTTGCCCACAAACCCGACGTTTATAATTGCATATACGTCGGGCGTCTCACTAATATGACGTCCATTCGATTTAAAAATTAATATTTGTGTTATATATAGACATCGACTTGGTGGGACGAGACGTCTAGTTGACGGAAACGAATGACTTTTCACCCTGGTCAGCCTATAGACGTCAGTTCGGTGGGGCACTGACGTCTATAATCGCATATAGACGTCAGGTGGCGGGATCAGACGTCTAGATGGCGGAAAAATTTAACTTTTCACCTACTTATCAGACTATAGACGTCGGGTCGGAGGGGCACTGACATCTATAATCGCATATAGACGTCGGGTGGCGGGATTAGACGTATAGATGGCGGAAAAAAATTAACTTTTCACTTGTCTGTCAGACTATAGACGTCGAGTAGGAGGGGCACCGACGTTTATATGACGGAAAGAAATGACTTTTCAATTACCTATCAAACATATAGGCGTTAATTTACAGGGGCACCGACGTCTATAGCATTATAGACGTGCCCCCCCCCTAAGAGACGTCTATAGGCTTCACTTATTTACCCAATTGCCACCGGTCAATAATTTACGTCGCTGTCCCTTTTAACTGACGTCTAATGGGTGACGTTATAAGCCGATTCTGCACTAGTGAAAGTGAGAATTGGAAGAAGGATAATGATATTTTGATAATATTTTTTTGACATTTTAACATTATCTATGTGTTATTTTGTTATTGATCTATATTGGTGTTTATGATTATTATGATTGATTGTGTTGTGATTTTGGACCAATTATAGAATAAGTAAATGGTGTTAAAACATTGTTAACAAAATGTTATCAAAGTATTATTATCTTGAGAGAAATTACTAAGGGAGAGAGAAGTTTTGGTGCTATTTGAAGGAGTCAATGTCGTGGTGTCGTTAGTGTTTAAACCTTTGCTTGAAAAGAAAAACAACATTTTACACTCCAAATACATATTAAAACCTTGATCAAGTCTTAAATAGCAGTGCCGAAGCAACTAACATGGTAACAATAATTCTTTCACTTTTACTTTGTTGTAATGAATAAACTCTTACATTTCACCACACAACACAAGGATAATGAATTACACTTACACCGCTCACATACTACATGTTGGCACGTCATGTTAAAATGTTACGTGTAATTTATAAAATATTTATTAATTTAAAATATAAGTTTTTTTATATCATCACAAAATGATAAACTTATAAAAAATTTATTTAATTATTGTATTGAAATTAAAATAATACGAAACAAACATTATTCCAATTCCACAACTTAAAATATTGTTTAAAAATTATAAATTAATTAAAATAAATTATTGTCTCAAATATATTTTGAAAATCTTTTTAAGATTTTTTTATTCACCTCCTTATTAGATATCAACACGAATTATACGATCATAACACAAAAACAAACAAATAAGAGTGAATTAACCAAAAAACAATACGAGATTATAAACTATAATCATACTCACCTAAATTGCTCAAAACATTCATTCCAATTCAAGAAGTCAACCACATTCACATCACACGAAAACACATCACCATTAGGTAATATCAACAATATGTCATTCTCCCTTAACCTACCGTCACACAACTTGTTTACTAGGGCAGTTTGAGTCATTTTTGTTGTCTCAACAAAGACCTATCTCTCTTGCCCCTCAAGGACATATGAGTAAAACCTTTGATGAACACATCAAGCACTATACTTAGCAACAAGCTGGAAACTTGCGAGCAAAACATCATTATCTTCCCCCATTACCTCACACAAAGTGAGAAGGTGCAACACTCCAACCTTTCATTTTCCCTGACTCTCACAGCCTCATGCAAAAAGCAACATAACAAGGCTTTACAGTTACATAAAGAAAATATAATAATCAAACGTGTCTTCTAGCTTCACACTGAATAAACAATCACCTCACCACGAAAATAATCCAACCAACAACAAACAACACAGTCATGGTCGAACAGAACTCATCAATCAATCACACACACACACACACACACACACACACACACACACACACACACACACACACACACACACACACACACACACACACACATATATATATATCATGGTAACAAAACAAAGCATGCTAACAAAACAAACAGCATGGCCAATATCACATACCACTCAACAAACATCATGAACAACTTAGCTAAAGTAAAAAACCTCAAGGCTGACTTCCAAAACACATAGACTGAGGGAATGAACATCATAGTTTTAACGCAACAGCATAACTAAAGGAAAAATCATTGCATTTTTAGTGAAAATAGCTCGGTTTCTAGTGAAAAACAACATAGTTCGACAAACACAGTATAGTTAGTTAAATAACAAACTCGGTTCATGAATAGTTACTGTGTATCAAACAAATAGAAGCTCGACACATACTTGGACACCTCGTCATAAACCAAAACAAGCCAATTTGGAAGAAAAGAACAACATATTCAACAAACTAGAATAATTAACGTGTAATAGGAAGGAAACAATATACCATACAAAATTCTCATTCTTGTAAGAACATTTTGACGCCCACCATGGGACCCAGAAGACTTTTAATCCTAATGATGGTCACACGAAACATGACGAGTAATGGAGTAGTAGTGGAAGAAATAGATGAGTAGTTAGATCCCATGGTAGTGGTTCAAGAACTTAAGAAGGAATTGGAAACTTTAAAAACAAAAAGTGTTAATTATTTGAACGCACCCAAGGCTAAGAATTCCCAGATGAGGCAACGAGTAGACAACCCAAGGTAGTAATTGTCCAAAATTAAACAACAGGGGCCTAAAGACCAAGCCTCGACAATGAAGACAGGAGACTGAACGACACAAGAAAGTAGTTATGGGACCACTCGAGAATATTTACCTTCTGCGTCGACACTGCTAATTGTCTTAGCCTCGACACTCATTTACTAAAGGGATCATCGAAACTCCCCTACCATACAATTGAAAAATGTCATCTTTTAAAAAATGTGATGCGTTCACTGACCTAGATGAGCACATTAGCACCTTTGTACTTTGTACATGATGTCATCAAGTGTTCCCCACATCCCTCAAAGGAATAACACTCGTTTGGTTCAAATGGTTATTGTCCAATTTAATAAATTGATTTGTCATGATCATCTCGAAGTTTAGACAATTTGTCACAAATAGACTCTATCACTTGACATCAATCACAGTTGTTAACATCTGTCAGGGTAAAGATGAGTCTCTAAGAACATTCATGGATCGCTTCAACAAAGTGCCTTAGAGATCTGAAACCTAAACCTCAAGGTGGTCATGCACCATATGGTAATCGTGTTAAACCCAAACCTAGGTTTAGATAACTTATGAAAGAAACTGGCGTCAACTTGGATGATATCAGGATCCAAGCAATTAAATAAATGCAACTGAATTAGTTAAGGGACTATCGAAAACAAGTAAGGTAAGAGGAAGCGACTAATAAAAAGAAATTTGAAAATAAGGGAGCGGGGAAACTACATTTTGACTCCTAGTCGTCCAAGGATATGACAAGAGGACCTCAGTTCACAAATTACATCCCATTTAACATAACATTTTTGCGCATTTTGGATGAAACACTTAACACTGAACTTTTACCTACCCTTATTTTTTTTGTAGTTTATTATTCTAAGTTGCTTTTATCAAGAAAACTAAATTGTTTGATCTTTAATAATAATCTTTGTGTGATTACATAATAATAAATTGATAAAGTAGTGTATTTGTTATTATTATGATTTGTCTTGGTTATAAAATTCATCAAACTTGAAATCTAAGTGATATTATTATAAAATTTAGTGTTAGAATTTTAACATGTTGATTTCGTATTTTAATATGTCATAATGTTTGATTCAAAAATAATATATTGTTATTTCTAGAATCAGAAAAAAAAAAAGATTGAAAATTTTAATTATAGATGAAGATGGAAACGTTGGTATCACTAATAAAAATGTTGTATATAAAGAAATTTTGTGAAACTCTTAAAAGAAATACATACAACATTTTGTAATAGAAGTAAAAATGTCCTATATAAAGATATTTTTGAGACTCTTAAAAAGAATGCATACAACATTTGTAATAGATGTAAAGTATAATACTTCTTATTTTAAGTTTTATTTCAATTATAAAGTATGATTATTAGAGTTATGCTTTTGAGTTCATTAGTGGATTAATGACAAATGAAAGATGTCGATAAAAACCATCATTATCAATAAAAGTCTTCCCATATGAACATAAATTTTTTAGATAATGCAGCATTCTTGAAATCTACTTTAATTTACATCAACATAGATATTTGAAACCACTTATTTATATATATATATATATATATATATATATATATATATATATATATATATATATATATGCTTAAAAACTACTTACATGAATTACATAATTAAATTAATTTATTTATCAATTCCAAGACCATCATCATCATTCCATTTCATTCTAAGAAATTGGTTGAAGCAACACAATCATTTCAACTTCATTAATTTCTTTTTATCAGCAATATGGCAACTTCATTAATAACAGTAAATATATATTTCTATTTTCTCTCTTATTCTTATATATTTCGTATATTGAGCAAATTCCGTAACACTCCGGAAAAGTTGTTTTATATGTTTGTCCATCCTTTTCTTTTTAAATTTTCACCACAACTTCTCTGCATTTCTGAACTAACTTCCAATCCCAACTTCTTCTAAAGAAGATCACATGTTCCAAACAAAATAAAATGTTCTTCACATCTTTTATAGTATAGTATCAAGAAAGTTGTAAGATTTTTTCACTCAAATAGCATACTTCTGAAAATTATTCGAATAATATACTCTGTCAAATATTTTCAAAAATAACACAATTACTTTTTTCATGTCAGAATTTGATTCTGGATATTTTGTTATTTTTGTGCAATTTTTTTCACTCAAATAGCATACATCTGAAAATTATGCGAATAATATACTGTCAAATATTTACAAAAATAACACAATTACATTTTTCATGTCAGAATTTGATTCTGGATATTTTTTTATTTTTGGGCAATTATTTTTTTTAAATCTCTTCTTTCTTTATTTTTGAATGAAAAAAATAATTAAAAACCTAATTTAGAAACTGACTTGTTTTTCAACTAGTTTTTTCTTCACTATAGTTCAAAATTCGATTTTCCCAAAACTAAATTCCAACTTAAAAAAAATGGATTATTTATATACAGGTAATTTTTCAATTCATGCATGTATACATTTAACTGAATAAAAAATCAAGTTATAACCTTTCCCTTAATAAAAAGTGAAAGAGAACACCATTGTCTACCATCAAGCCATCAGTATTATCAATAAAATATCATTAATCATTTTCATCAATTGTTCAATCCACAATTAATCCAAATAGATGAAACCAGGCTATTTCATATATTAAGCTGTTGTGTAATGTAATCAAAACGCAGTATATTAGATGCAATAAATTTTTGTCAATTGGCTCTTTAACACTTAAAAACCATTGTCACAAACTGTAGTAAGGTAGTGGTTATCCAGAATCAAAGTCATGAAATGAATAAATCAAAATCTGGAATATAGCCTGAAACCAATTTCCTGCCCTTACCTTGCACGGTGATCTCAATTTTATCAGTATTATTGGCCCTCCCTCGTTCTTAATTAACATTAACAGGAGAATAACAATTTATGATGAAGCAGAAGAACTCTACTAAGCCTCTCCAATTCAAGTTACCAGTTTCACAAGTACCAGCTATAAGTGAAATGTTTGATTAATTACAACCCAAAGCCGAAAGACGTTTACAATTTACCCACGAGGCACAAGACTTTTTCTTAAGAAGACGAGGAGAAGGTGTCAATGATGGTTGTGTGAAGTGGGTCACTCAAGTGGGTGGCCCAGTTGTTGAGTGGGCCCTTGCCAGTGGCAGCAGCTTGGACTGCAAAGCCCAAGAAGCCCACCATGGCAAGACGTGCGTGCTTGATCTCTGCCAATTGAAGAGTGGCTTTCTTCTCTGGGTCTGAGGCCAAACCAAGAGGGTCGAAGTAGCTCCCACCTGGGTACAGTCTCTTTTCTGGGTCAAGCTCTGCATTCCTCTGGAACTCTATGTACCCAATTACCAAAACCTCGATCCAAATCAATGTGGTGATTGAGAATGGAAGTGGTTGCCCAAGGTATGATGACCCTTCTACTAGCTCCACCTTAAAACCAAACCATGAACAAGTGTCTTTCATTTTTCTCTTGCACAAACTAAAAATAACACCAAAACCATGCACAAATATTCCAAATTGTTGAATATCATTCTCTCATGTTACTTTTTATTATCCTTCTTTGTCACACGAATTACAATGAATAGCGAATGTTTTAGATCTAAATATGATAAGGTTTTGTGATTTATGTGCGAAATATCATGCTCCGGATAACTTGTCTGGATATAGTTTGAAGTAAATAATAATATATTTACATTGGAACAAATTTCTATATTAGTCATGTAAATTAAAATTAACTTGGGGAAATCCTTTTATATTTATATATAGATTAATTTTAATTTACAAAGAAATTCAATATACTTCTTAAAAGTATTTTGAAAACACTTGCCATAACTTTTTGCTTCTAAAAAGGAGAAATAAAAAAATTAAAATGAGTTTTCTCGTAAATTATTTTACTAATTCTGTATTCATATATACTTTTATGGTTAATTTTTTATGAATTAATTTTAGCAAGATCATTTAATTTCTCTTTTTCTATTTTTTATTTTCATACTTCAGGTGCTTGTGAAGAATTTTCTAGCAAAGATCCACTAAAAGTGAATTGGAAGGAAATGATTGATAAGAGGAGAAGAAGCAACAGCAGAGAATCGTACCTTGCCGGCGTCCTGCCACGTGACACCGGTGAGCCACTCGACGGAGAGGGCTCCGAGCGTGGCGAGCATGGCCCAGCGTCCATGGATGAGCTCGCATTCGCGGAACCTCTGGAGGCCGAAGACCTCGCTGTAGGGCTGGAACGGCGTCGACTTCACGTCCGCAGCCTCTGTCCTGGTTCCGATGATGATCCCGGCTTCGTTCTTGGCCAGGTTCTGGTCCAGCGAGTCCAGTTCAAACTGCAAATACTCCGCGGGCTTCCCGAGCCCGAACGGGTCGAATCCGTAGTCACCAACAAGGCTCCCGTCCAGCCACTCCGGCGCCTTCGCGCCGGGGTACCACAACGGCCTGTCCGTGCTTGGGCCCTTCGACACCTTCTTGGGCGCGGCCTTCTTCTTCGACCCGAACCCGAATCGTGCCTGGATCCGCCCTGACCCGGAATGCGCGTCCAGGAGGCGCGTCCCCATGAAGGAGGACGTTGCCGCTGCCGTAGCCGTTGCGGTGGCCATGAGTTTGTGCTAACGTGCGCTGTGGTGAGAAGTTGTGGTGCTTGGTAGAGTTAGTGGTTGGTGTGAAAGAGAGGGATGGGAGATATATTTGATGAGAGGTGGGAGATTGGATAATCCGCGAGTGGGGATTTTGAAACGTTGGATCCTGGAGAGTATCCATCTAACGGAGGAGATGAGGGTTGCACTTATCGTAATGTTTATCTGGAGGTGCTGACGTGGACTCAGTTTGTGGACCCGCTAAGGTTCCTGATTGTGATTGCTGTACGTGGGAATTTGTGGCGCTGGTTCGATGCTGGGTGGCTCCGATTCTGGATTTGGACAAAAAATCTAATGCCTTTTTTTCGAGGGTTTATTCTCTGTTAATCTATTTGGTGTTTCGAAAATTAAAAGAAATCTGGGTGCTTGATATTTTTTCAGCCGGTAAAGAATGGGATTCGTGAGTGTTATTTTGGTTCGTTTACTTAACCATCATCTTATCCCTTTTCTCAGTTTTTTTTCATCGGTGATCATGTCAACAATAATAAAATTAAACTTGGGTGTGATTTTAATAATAAATTCAAAAAACAAATCTTTTTATTATTAAATTTGGAGATAAAATTAGAATTAAATCATGTATTAAATTTTAATACAGTTAAATAGTTTGATTCTCAAACGATAAAAATGCATAAATATAGTTAGTTTATTTTAATTAGGTGAAATTTTTTAGACGTGTTAAATTATATTCATTTTAAATTGTTTATACGATTTGATTTACATTTCAAACTATAATCTAAAATACTGATTAATATGTAAAATGAAATGGTCATTGTTGGATTAATGGTATTTATTTATTTTTAAAATTTGAAAACAAAAATTATCAAAATTTGATATATAAATGAATTTTAATTTTGCTTTTAAGTTTAGATTCTAAAGACATATTTAATAATAAATTTAAACATTTAGGTTTTTATATAAATTTTACACTATATTGTAATTTAAAATGATTTTTAAAAAATACAGAAATTGTAGGAACAGGAATTTGCTGATTCCTAAATTCACTAAAAATACTTAAAATAAGATAAGGGAAGAAACTTTATAAGAAACTACTTGTTATTATTATTATTTCTTTTGAATAAAGAAGCTCTTTATATAAGTTTCTAACTACTAAAGAAATAATGGTTTACATTCAATTATAACTATGACCATTAAAAAATATACGGACATAAAGAAATTTCTTAATATAGTTTCTTATATTTAAGTTTTCTATTTTCAACACGCCCCCTCAAACTTGAATATTCTTCATTTGGTAGCTTGATTCCAAACATTGCTCTAAACTTTTCAAACAAATCGGCCTTCAATGGTTTAGTCATAATGTCTGCAACTTGTTCTTCAGACTTGCAGAATTGGAGTTCAATTTCTTCTTGCTTGATCAACTCCCTAATGTAATGATAACGAATGTCTATATGTTTGCTCCGTCCGTGGAACACAGGAGTCTTCGCTAATGCCATAGCGGATTTGTTATCACATTGAATAGTCGTCGGATCAACTTGAATATCTTTTAACTCTTTTAATATTCTACGTAGCCAAACTGCTTGACATGCTGCTGATGTTGCTGCAATATATTCTGCTTCTGCTGTTGATAGAGCCACCACTTGTTGCTTTTTAGAAGACCATGATATAACTCCATTTCCCAAATAGAATACATATCCTGAGGTGCTCTTACGTGTTTCAATATCACCTGCCCAATCACTATTTGTATAACCTACTAAATTGTAGTCATTTGAGTAAGTATAAAAGATTCCATAATCTCAAGTTCCATTGAGATAACGAAGAATTCTTTTAGCTGCTTGTAAGTGTGACTAATATGGTTTCTCCATGAAACGACTTATTAGTCCAACCCCATAAATAATATCAGGTCTAGTGGATGTCAAATACCGAAGACTACCCACTATACTTTTGAAGTAGGTTGGATCCACAAATTCTCCACTACCAACTTTCTTCATCTGCATGCGTTCTGCAATTGGAGTTTGAATTGGGGAAGTTTCATCCATCTTGAATTTTTTTTTAAGATATCAGTGGTATATTTTCTTTGCGAAACAAAATTACGATCATAACTTTGTTGTACTTCAATGCCAAGAAAGTATGACATAAGTCTCATGTCTGTCATCTCAAATTGTTGTGTCATGGCCTTCTTGAATTGAACAAACATTTCCTCACTATTCCCAATGAATATCAGGTCATCTACATACAAACACAAGATCAAAAGTTCACCCTTTGTCTTATGTTTGATATATAATGTATGTTCATGATCACATTTATGAAAACCATCCTCCACTAGATATGTGTCAATACGAGAATACCAAGCATGTGGTGCTTGTTTTAACCCATACAAAGCCTTTTTAAGATGATAAACTTTCTTTTCATCTCCTTTCTTTATAAAGCCAAGTGGTTGCTCAACATATACTTCTTCTTGAAGTACACCATTCAGAAATGCTGACTTTACATCCATTTGATAGATGTTCCATTTATTTTGAGCTGCAAGGGATAAAATCATCCGCACAGTATCCATTCTTGAAACTGGTGCAAATACCTCAAAATAATCAATTCCTGGCTTTTGCTTGTAACCCTTTACTATTAATCTTGCTTTATAACGATCCACCTTACCATCGGGTTTATACTTTGTCTTGTACACCAATTTAACTCCTATCAGCTTCTTTCCAATTGACAGGCTAGTAAGTTCCCAGGTCTCATTTTTTTTCTATTGAGTGGATCTCCTCTTTCATGGCTTGGATCCACTTTTCATTTGCTGCATCTTGAAATGAAACTGGATCACAATCTGCAAACATACAAAAGTTTGCTAGAGAATCTTCATTCAAATCATTGTCATCATCATCGTCTCTTCCTAACACATAATCTTGCAATCGTGCTTGTGCCACATGTCTTCTTTATGGACGTCCTGATGACCTTGAATCTGTTGCTTGTGGGTAAGTATAAACTGTTGATATTGGATTGCTAATTGAGGGAGAAGTTTCTAGAAACGTCTCATTTATTGGTGCTTCATTGATAATGACAGTATTATTATTTTCATCATCCCACTGCCATTCTTCATCTTCAATAAAATGAACATCCCTACTAATGATCACTTTCTTTGTTTCTGGATTATATAATTTATAACCCTTTGTTACATCACTATATCCAATGAAAATACATTTCTCACTTTTATTGTCAAGCTTCTTCTTATTTTCATCAGGTATATTGGCATATGCAATGCACCCAAATACACGTAAGTGAGACACATCTAGTTTATTTCCAGTCCATGCTTCTTGAGGTGTTCTTCCTTGGACACTTTTTGTTGGACACTTGTTCAGTATATAAACAGCACATGCAACAGCTTCTACCCAATAAGGTTTTGGAAGATGCTTTGCTCTTAACATACTTCTAGCCATCTCAAAAATTGTTCTATTCTTTCTTTCAGCTATACCATTTTGTTGAGGTGTATAACTTGCGGTCAATTGACAATGAATTCCTTCTTTCTTGCAATAATCATTAAACTCATTCGATGTGAATTCTCCTCCTCTGTCTGATCTTAATGTTTTCAGACATAATTCACTTTGTTTTTCAACAAGCGCCTTAAACTCTTTAAATTTGTTATACGTTTCAGACTTTTCTTTCAAGAAATATACCCATATCTTTCTGCTATAATCATCAACAAAAAGTAAAAAATACCTTTTATTTCCAACTGACTCTACCTTAACTGGTCCACATATATCAATGTGAATCAATTCTAAAGGTTTCTTTGCTCGCACAGACTTTCCAATTACAAACGAGTCTCTATGATGCTTTCCAAGAATACAACCTTCACATGGATTATCGGGAGCATTAATGAGTGGAAGGCCAGTCACCATTTGCTTCTGTACCAATAACTTTAAACCTCTGAAGTTCAAATGACCAAAGCGAAGATGCCATAACCAATTGTCGTCCTTTACCATAGCTTGAAAATTCATGAAAGATCTCATTTGAAGTGACAAAGGAAACATGCGATTCTTTGTCATTTTTACCCTTGCGATGTTTTTATTGTCTTTGTTCATAATTTCACAAACTCCGTTATCTATACGAACTTTGTACCCTTTTTTCTGAAAGTTGTCCCATGCTTAATAAATTCCAAAATAATCTTGGCACATAATATACATCTACAATAGTAACATTGGTTCCATTTTCAGATTGGATACTAATATTACCTTTACCCATGACACGAACTTTGGATTTGTTTCTAAAATTCACTTCACCTTTCACTAATTCATCCAAGAAAGAGAAAAATTCCCTTTTTCCCGTCATACGGTTGCTACATCCCGTATCAAGATACCAAATATCATTGTTTTCAACATCTGGACCTTGTGTACAGGCAAGTACCATACTTTCTTCAGTTTCAACTACACTTGCATGTTCTCCATGTTCTCTTTGTAATTCGACATTCGGATGCATAATGGCCTAACTGCTTACATTTATAACAATCCACTTTGGACTTGTCATGTTTGAAATTTGATCTTCCACCTGAATAACTACTCTCTCCAATGTTATCCCTATGTGAGGAAAAATTACCTCTTCCTCGATTACGACCACGTCCACGACCTTTTACCACCTTGGTATCCACCACGATTGGTGAAATTCACCCTGCTTTGCAAAGCTTGCTCAAAGTTAGGATTATTAGTTTGTTGCTTCATCCTTTGTTCATGTGAAGATAGCGAACCTAATAACCTTTCTAATGATAATGTGGATAGATCATGTCCTTCTTCAATAGCTGTCACAGTATGATCGAATTTATGACTCAATGATCTTGTTAATTTTTCTACAACACGTTGGTCACTAATAATCTCTCCATTGCTTCGTAGTTGATTAACATTGGATTGAACACAGTCAAAGTAGGAAGAAATTGTTTCTTCCTCGACCATGCACAAATTCTCAAAAGTGTCTCGAAGTGTTTGCAAACGAACTTTTCTGACTCTATCATCACCTTTGTAGGATTTCTACAGAATATCCCATGTTGCATGAGATTTTTCTGCGGATGATATCTTTTGAAATACCGTCTTTTGTTCAACTGCTAAGAAAATAGAATACAATGTTTTCTAATCCTTTTTACATGTTTCTATCAATGCATCCTTCTCCTCTCTACTAAGGGACTCAAATGTTGTTGAGTCTGTAACATCTGCAAAGCCTTTTTCCACCAAATCCTACAAATCGTGAGAGCGGAAATATACCTTCAACTGGATTGTCCAGGTATCATAATTTTCTCAAGTCAATTTTGGAAGCGGAACTTGAATGTTACTTGCCATGATGTAATCACAAATATTTGATCTGGCTCTGATACCAGATGTAGGAACAGGAATTTCCTGATTCCTAAATTCACTAAAAATACTTAAAATAGGAGAAGGGAAGAAACTTTATAACAAACTACTTGTTATTATTATTATTTCTTTTGAATAAAGAAGCTCTTTATATAAGTTTCTAACTACTAAAGAAATAATGGTTTACATTCAATTATAACTATGACCATTAAAAAATATACGAACATAAAGAAATTTATTAATATAGTTTCCTATATTTAAGTTTGTTATTTTCAACATAAATTAATTGGAGAATTTTCAACACAAATAAAGATTAAAAAAATAAAAAATAAAGGATGAATTCACAAATATTCATAAATTTATTTTATAATAATCATTTTAAAAGTTAATATCTAAATTAAACAATTAAATAGTTCAATTAATAAATTTAATCAAACAAATATTAGTTAACTAGAAATATATATATATATATATATATATATATATATATATATATATATATATATATATAAGATAATCTAATTTAATTTAATCTAATTATCCAATCAACATTCATTCTATCCACAATTTGATTTCTAAACTTTGAATGTAATTTAATATCATAAACTGCAAATTCAAAATTAGAGAAAAGAAAAATAAATTCTATAATATTAAGTTATCGGTACAAAACTCAATTCAAATTACATTTTCTTAATTTTATAAATTGAAATTTAAAAGAAAGATTTCAATACTAAAAAGAAAATTCAAACTAAAACATAAATTAATTTCTTTTTGATTTTTTTTTCAAATTCAAATTTTGTAGCTTTCAAATTAAAAAAGTGAGTTTTTAATTAAATAACGTTTTTGTTTTGATCTAAAAAAAGTTTAAACTATAAGCAAAATTAAAATTTGCAAAATTAACAACAACAACAAATTAAAAGAAAATAAGGAATAACATTAACAATCGAGCACAATAACAAATTAAAAGAAAATAAAGAATAACATTAAGAATTGAGCACAATAATATTGGTTTTCTACAAAAATGTCATTTTGATATTCTCGTCTTTCTAAATTTTACAATTTAGAGCCCAACTTAGATCAATTCTTAATGTATACATGTATATTATATTCAATCTTTAATATTATTCTCGTACAAATTAAAATTAAGAGTTTTAAGATTGAAAAAACTAGAACAAAATATAAAATCGTAAACAAATTACTAAAACAAAAATTAAGAAGAAGGTAGGTCAGTTCACAAATTCAATAATCATATCATTCTTCTTATCACAATTTTGTAAAGGTTTGAGATTCAATTTTGAACAATTAACTTATTACAATTAAATCAATTATACAAATCAAGTCAAATGATAATTCAACATAAGATGTATCTCATTATTAAATCAAGATGTAATTATTGCTACTTTGATTTCTAAAATTAGAAGCACAAATTATAATCATAAAGAGCAAATCCAAAATTAAAGAGAAGAACAATAAACCAAGAGTATTAAATGATTGGTGCAAAACTCAATTTGAATTGTTAGAACTTAATTATGAGAATTTATCGTCAAGAATTAATTTTCCATAGATGAAGAAAAAAAAATCACAAATAGAAAAACAATATTTTGGAAACAAACAATTACTAAAAGTGAAAAACCAAACCCTTAAAGTATATATATTTATACTTTGTAATCTAATATAAACATGGACCTTAAGGTTAGTTATAATTAGGTCTATAAGCGTAGTTGTAAAAGTCTAAAATAAAAGAAGAAATTTGAATCTTCATATATTTGTATACATTTATATATCTTAACTTCAAAAACAATAAGCACGAGACTTCAAATCCAATGAACCATATGTTTATTTTGAAACCATAGAAATGAAGATCCAATGCAACAAGAATCAACCAAAAATAGTATCTAACAAAAAAAAATACGATCAAAACAATGATTAACGGTTAGACTAACTAAAAATACAAAATTATAGCAAAATATATATATATATATATATATATATATATATATATATATATATATATGTGTGTGTGTGTGTGTGTATTGAACCTAATTTATTACTATTGAAGGAAATGAATTAAAAAGTGAAAATAAAAAATATGTAAAGTGCATTCACTACACAATAAATTTATAAATGTAAGTATAAAATGTGACATCAATATCCTCTTGAGTGTTTCAAGAGTTGGTTGTCATTGGCTTTCTTCAAACCTTATTTGATATTGAGATTGATTCTTTCTATGGTTGAAAACTAAGAAATAGACGTACTATCTCTTCGATCTGAACATGTATAAATCTTTTGTCTAATTCTTTCTTTTACTTTATCTCTTGAATTATGTTCTTGCTATCAATTTAACTATATTATGGCTTTTTAAATTGAAAGTGTTATAAAATATTTAAAGGTGGGGGAGGAGGGTGTTTTGAATAGTTTTAATGGATAAATTTTTTTCGCAACCTTCTGTATGACACATTTGTCGAGTTTTAAATTTGTTAAATGAATTTTAAATGCTCGACTTGTAAATGATAATAAAAGATAGTTCATTTCAATGTGTTATTCAAAATGTACATTATAGTGTTTGTAAGCACTTCCTTAGTTTAATAATAAACAATTATTGTGGAAAGTTCTTGTATGAAGAAATAAAAACGTAGTTGCAGGTTTTATAAGAGAAGCATTTAGACAAGAGATAAATAACAAATGCACATATATTTTTATATTGGTTTGCTCTAACTGAGTTACATCCAGTCTCTTCCGTAGAAGGTTCCACTATAATCTTCAACAATATTGCAACTGAGTTTCGCACCATTCTTGGTCTTCTTAGTTAACGAATAACCTCCTGTTACCCTAGACTAGATGAGTATTCTTACTGCTCCTAGTCTTTTCAATCAGCGAGTAACCTCTTGTTACCCTAGACTGGATAAGTATTCATACTACTCATGGTACTAAGCAACCTTGTCTAAATTTCCTTAATTCAACCGAGTTCAACAAGTGTTTTAATTCTCTTCATAATTGCAATCAACGATTGCTTACAAGTCGTTCCAACTATTACTCTCGTAGAGAGGATGTGATTACAATACAAAGCAACCTAAACACTTGCAAATGTTTCTCTCTTTTATTTTTCTCTCCTTTTTTTCAATTAGTAAGCAAGCATTACAATGAAGCTCGAGAGTATTGCATTTCTTACTTTCTCTTCTTCTCTTTTTCTGCTTAGATATTCTCTTTTTCTTAAGCTCTTTCTATGTTTTTCTTTTGAACTTAAAGGATGAATATTTTCGTTGTATGCTATCATCTTGATTCTTCATCTGAATGATCTTCTATTTAAAGGCTCTTGGATAAGTGTTCGTTAGGCTAAGCCCATGGCCTTGATTCTTGTGTCTTCTTTTTCTTCATGTACAACAACCATTGGTTAAAGTCAACTTGTTAGAGTGGACATACTTTTCAGTACTTTGCTTGAAGTAGGTTATACTTGTTTTAGACAATGCTTCAAGTGAAGAACATTCTATGAATATCTCTTTTATCTCTAACATCCATTTCTGATATTTTAATTTGAAGCTTGTGCATGCAGCAAATATGTCTTTTCTCTTATCACTTTTGTTGTTTTTAACGTTGAGCATTTAATGTCATTTAATGTTTGCTCAGAACAACAAAGTGTTTTTCAATTTTCTACCGTTGAGGTAGCGTTAACAATTTAACTTTTCTTCTAAAGATACCAAGTGTTGAGTAAAGACTTCATCGTTGGATGAAGTAATAGTTTAGTTCATTGTATCATTTAGACTAATGTAAACGCTTTTTGTGATTTTTCCTTTTTAGAGCAACAACGTTTAGCATTTTTTGTGTTTTCTTTAGTGTTTTAAGTTTTAGTCTATTTATAATGTATTTGTCAATCGGTCTTGATATTGTTTTTGTTTTTCCAAGAGTTAAGTTGAATTCCCCTTGGGTATAGTAAGCTTTACGCATTTAGCTTCAACTCTCTTAGACGCTTTGACTTAAGAGTTGTTTAGCATAACATATGGGTTGACTTAGTTGTTTTTCCGTTTCCTAAAATCCTAAATGTTTTAAGGTTTTCCAATGTTGAGAATTTTGAACCTAAGTATGTTTCTTTCTATGCTACTTTCTAGATTATTATTTTGTTTGATGTTATTTTGTAAAACTCCAAAACACGAGAGTGTTTAGATGTATAGACGATTTTGTCTTAACATAATTTTCTTCAAATTTTTATGTAATGTATTTGGATAAGGTAATTTAATGGAGTGATTCATTTATTTGATGAGTTCAAAATTTTTTAGAGTAAAATGTTTAGATGAAGAAATTAAAAGAAAATTGGAATTTAAGAATTTTTAGAAGACATTTCAAATAAATTAAACAGTGAAATTTGAAATTCACTTAATGATGAAATTAAAATTACACAACTAGTCATAAAAAATTTAAATTGTTAAATATTGTTTAAATATTTAAATTTGACTAATACGTTTTTGTAAAGTTTGATTTTAAAATTTTATATTTTAAAATAAATCACTTTAAAATATTTTTTTTTCTTAAAAGAAAAGTTGAATTACTTTATCAAATAAGAAATTTGAAAGTAAGATATTTTAATTACTCAATCCAATCAAAATATTTAAAAATTGGAGAGAATTCAATTATAAACAATTTAAATATTATGTATTTCAATTTTTTAGAATGGTAGAAAAATTCATGTACACAATATATTAAGTTAACATTGTTAACAAAAATAATTATAAATTTATTTTATGTTGTAGATAATCTTTCGAATTTTTTCAAAACCAATTCAGCGTTGGTTTAGTCAAACCATCAATTATTTTCTAACATACTTGATCTATCTTATATCAAGCATTAATAGTTAATGCTAATTAAACAAAGCTTTGCAAACAGCTTTAGAAAAATTCTAAAATGGAGTTCAATTATTTCTTTTTTGTGTTTTGACTTTATTTTCATAGTTTGTTTCCTTGACTGCTTTATTCTAATAGTACGACTTAACTTTTAAATAGTAATGATTTGAATTGATTTCTCTCCTATTAATTTTATTTATGTGAAACATGTAACAATCAATTTATATATTCATACATTCTTATGATGGAAAGAGGTAAACCTAATTGTTGAATCAACTGGGAAAGAAACTTAGGTTTTAAATTATGAGAGTAATTTAATTCTTCAAGGAATCAATAAATTAACAAAGAACTTAATGAATTTAACTAATTATACCTACCACAATCGTCAAAGTCAATTTAATTAGATGATATTTGAATAAGAAACCTAGTATTATGGATTAATTTACCTTAAAAAGAGAACCTAAAGAACAGTTATATAAAGAGATTAAGTCAATATAAGGTTTTGTGCCAAAACTCAATCTTAAAAGTTTTGTTATATCAATTTTATCCAAATTATATTGTTTTTTATTTTAATTCTTAATTTTTCTTATTAAATTTTTTATTTTATTATTTATATTAAAATTGGAAAAATTGATTAGTTTAGCTCGTTTTGACTTGTTTTGCTGGTCCACCGAATTTGTCCAGGTTGAACTAACTTGACTTCACAAAACAAATTGAAAAGCTGAACTCGTCTCATTACTAAACTTGTCAATTACCAAAGCTTTGTCTCTAAAAACCCCTATTACCAAAGCATTGAAGTGAGAAAAAAAGCACATAAATTAAAATGTAGAACCATAGTTCAAAAAACTCCCATTACCAAATGAATTTAACTACAACTCGTTCAAATTGAAATCAAATTTGAAATGCTCAAATGAGACTATTCAAATGAAATGTAGAACCATAATTTGACCTAATTGCAACTCAATTAGGAATTATTGAAATCAAATGAGACTATTCAATAATTTTCCAAAACTCCTAAACTCCCCAATTTCTAACCCTAATTCCCATATTACAAAAACCACAAGAAGATTTAGTGACAAAGTCGTTGACGATAAAGACAAGATACTAAGAAGAATGCTTGATTATGCAAAATCAAGGGATTATATTCAATTTAATTATTATTTTTTAATTCATATTAAATTATGGTATTAACAAAGTTAAATTAAATATGTGATCTTATCAATTTGATATTATAACTTACGACAATGATGCAGTTGTGATTTTCACATATCAAAAAGCTTATTAAACCAAGTAGAAACTCATACTAAAATTGTATAGATACTAAATATCTTATTTTACGAGAATCAAGTTGAATTTTATCATAGTTTTCTCGTACCAAAACCTATTAAATTGGTTTGGACATTCCTTTCATGTTTGTACTATTTAATAAGTTTCAATGAAGTTATATTATTCAAGAATCAAAATTTCTGTCCACTCTATGACTTATTCCTCCAAAAACCTTTCAAACAAAAAAACTATCCAAAAAATTATAAAAACTCACTGAAAATATAGGGTTGTACTTTTTTTTTAATTCTTTTGAGTAATATTCATCCTTCCTTGTCTCACCACTTTTAAAAAATCATATCCAAAAATTGATAATAACCATATAAACTTTAAGATTGTTTTATTTTAAAATAATTATCAATGACTTAACCTACATTAACTTATTAAAATAATATAAAGAAATCAATTTCAACTATCTTGATCATAAATGGATCAATATATGAATCCCTCAATTATTGAAAAGGTGAAATAATTAAGTAGAGGATCTCAACTAGTGTTCTATATAAATTAACATGTCTTGGACACTCTGTGAGATTTTTTCATCAAATAAAAAAAATGTTTAAGTTGCTTAGTAATAATCTTTTAGTATTTTAGTGGTCTGATATTTTTCTTGAATATGACATTCCATAATATGTGTTTTCTACATATTATAGTAGAATTTTTTGAAAAGTAAATTATGAAAAAGGAAGGGATATGCTTAATATAACTTACTAGTTATAATTGTAAATTTGCTTGAATAGTGATTTATCTCCATTATATTCTTTGGATATTCAATCACCAATTATTAACTAAAAAACCAGATATTTGGCTCATCCATGACAAACATTTTACTTAATCAAGTAATATAATATGTTAGAAGACATTTGTTTTTTAATTTCAAGTAAATAATCAATTAGGAGGTGCAAAATATTTACTCATATTATGGTAAAACTACATCTAACGAAGAGCACTTCATATTTATTTAATCTTTTCACTATTTTTATTCTCTCACCTAATCCAAATAATATCACATTTCTTACTTATTTTTACTCTCTTTCTCTTTATTTTTTTCATTTCTCATTCTCTCACTTTTCATCTCCTCTCATCCAAACATAGACATAATGAAAATGTCTATACAGAGATACTTAATTACATGCACAAATTTGCATGCATATGTACTATTTCTTTAATTCAATTATCTAAAGAATCATAAACTACTATATCAACACTTAGGAGAAATATAGAATAAGTATAATAGAAATGTTCAATGACAATAATAACAAATAAAATAAAATAGATTATAAATAATAATTAAAATGGTTTATAATGATATTACTTATAATACTATTTTTAATTTAATCTATAAATGATTTGAATAAATTATAGTTTGTATTTGTTTAAATTAATTATAACAATTTAAAACAATTTGAACAATTTATATCTATTGATTGTTGACAATAAAATGGTTGAGAGGCTTCTGTTTAGAATATTTTCAACCTTATAAAAATATTATTACTGATATTTGATTTGTGTTATTTTAAGTGGCTAGTATAATAAATATTATATTTTGTTGACTCTGTATTAGCAGAATTTCTTCTAATAGTAACATTATTATAATTTTTGAGAAATATTGTGAAAATAATATTTTAATTGAATTTTATTTACACACTAGTTAACATACGAATGAAAATTCAAGAACTTCATCCAAGTAAAAGAAAATCTAAAGGCAAAACCTTATAATTGAAATGATGAAGAAGTCAGCTATATATACAATATTATATAATGTAGTGAATTAAATAATATTACTATTTACCCTGCAAAACTTTAAATTGTGTAAAAAAACAAACAAAAATTTGGCTGAAGTCTTCCATCACTTCACTATTGTGCTGAAATAAATAATAATTCATGCTATTTCATTTGTAAAAAGCAAAAAATGGAATAAATATATGTTATTTTACATCAAATCAGCTTATAAAGTAAATTAATATACATAAAATAATTTGGCAGCATTTTGAAATAAATTGAATTTATATCATAATGTCAAAAGTCACAACTGTCAGTAATAAACTTTTAAAATAGTCATAAATATGCAGATTCTTTTATGATATAATATAAAATATTAAGTTTTGATATTGTAATACTTCAAAGAATTAAGATGTGATCTAATTTAATGAAATAAATGAAAGTAATCTAAATGAAATAGTTTTAGATTAGAATTTTGGTTTGAAATCAATCTATTAAGTAATATATATATAAAGTCAATTGAATATTTTTTGGTTCAAACATATTTGGTGTAATCCACATACTATCCCATCAAATGTTATGGTTATCCAGCCCAAATTGAACACTTAGTGACTTTTTATAGCAAAATTTTGGTCAATTATGATATAAAATAATCAATAGTGAAGTTTACAAAATTATTTATTTAGTAATTATTGAAAAGCAATAACAATCATTAAATATTTAAAATAAGCATAATATCATTGTCGAATGGAAACCGGTTATAGCAGGTGAAAGCCAATTCTCGGGTAGAGTCGTGTGGAGGCAAGACACCAAAGTCTCCAAAACATAACAGGTTGATTCGGTTACTGTGATCAATTCATTGGTACCCTCTTCTTTAGTTTCCAAGAGCCGCTATCTCTCTGCTTTTGCTAGTGGTACTGTCTTAGCTTTGATTCTCTTTTCTCTGTTTTGTTCTGTTTCGCTTCTAAGTTCCTCTGTTAGGCTTTCGCCCTTTTAAAGGTATCCCTCTTCTTCAATAAAATCTTCTTTTATTTTATTTAGGGGTTGAGTTTATCGGCTTCAATTTCTGGTTGGAAGATTTGCAAAGTTGAAGCTTTGCATGCGGTTCTATTTTTTGTCTTTTTTTGTGGATTGTGATTTTGAAGAGTTTGAAAATAAAGGTTTAGTCAGGGGAGAATATTGCATGAACAGAGTCAAAAGGGTATTCGGTGTTTTTAGGCTTTTCAATATTTTCTCTGTATGTATTTGTTGGAATTTTGTTTACTGTGTTCTCAAAGCATGCCGAGTGAAGGAAATCATGTACTATTATAATACATAACTTAAGGATCTTGCATGTGCTTCCATCTTGTTGATTGATATATCATTTTTTTGATAACTTTGTCTGATCTCTGAAATTTATAGGAAAAGACAATTTCATGTGCATGTGCGATAATCTTTTTGTTGCTACAAAACCCATGCATAAATTTCTCTTTGGTGGACTACTAGGTAAATATGTAACATTTGATAAACATCCTTTAACTCTATAGTTTGTGTGTGAATTGTGATCTTGCTACAAATATATGATTTTATATGAGTTAACCCTATAGTGTGTGGTGGTGCGTGAAACTATGTTGTTGCTACAAAAGCTCAAACACATGAATTTCTATATGGTGGAAACCTTGGTAGATATTTAACATTTTATAAGCATCATTTAATCCCATTATAGGGTTTATTTATTTACACTGATTTTTGTGGGGTCCTGTTTTATGTGTTGAGCTAATTTTGTTATTTAACTGCTTGAAGTTTTATATGTCCCTTTTCCCTTCTTATTGGGAATTTTATAATTCCCTTATTTGATTGCTGGAGATTTTAGTGGTACAGGAACTTAAACAATGAAGAATGCCAAGGGCAAGGGGGCAGTGAAGGTCTCAAAAGAAGCACTGAAGCCTGTTGATGACCGGTTAGTTCTTGTATCATCATAGTGAAATTAGTTGAGGCATTCTGACTTTTCATGTAACTACTTGTCTTCTTGTCCATTAGGGTGTTGACTTTCTGGGGCATTGATTTATATATAAACAGTTTATTAATGTCTGATTATGCATACTTGATCGTTCATCTAGCTGCGACAGGAATAGTGTAGTGATGGAACATATATCTCTATTGTTTTCAGAAAGGTTGGAAAGAGGAAGGCTCCTAGTAAGCCTGACAAGGGCAGTGCACCAAAGGCAAAGAAGGAGAAGAAGGCCAAGAAAGACCCAAACAAGCCTAAAAGACCACCCAGTGCTTTCTTTGTGTTCCTGTATGTATCTGTCTTTACTCTTTCTTTTTTGTATCACTTAGAAAAATATTCCAATCATTTCTGGTCTGTGATAGTGAGGAGTTCAGGCAGACCTTTAAGGCTGAGAATCCTAATGTGAAGGCTGTATCTGCTGTAAGTAGCTTGTTAAATTGCTTCACGTTCAATTATGATATACCCTTTTTTGAATAAACATCTAAATTGTTTGCTGCACTCTTTCATTGAAGGTTGGGAAAGCTGGAGGAGAGAAATGGAAATCTTTATCCAGTGCTGTAAGCTGTTAAATTGTGATAAATAGTGCACATTTTTTCACTTTTTTTATATTGATTTACCCTTCTTTGTCGTGATTTTAAATGCATTCAGATACTAGTTTATGTTTAAGTAGATATAGTTCATTATTTGTAAGCTAATGATGCTTGAATTGAATTCGAGTATATCAATAAACATGCACTAAATGAAATCATTCTATTGAAAAAGGGATTTGTTTTTTTAAAATTGATGTTGACTCCTCTTTTTCGAATGAAAAGGAAAAAGCTCCATATGAAGCCAAGGCTGCAAAAAGGAAAGCTGAGTATGAAAAACTCATGAAAGCTTATGATAAAAAACAGGTGAGTAACCTGTGCTGGTTGTTCTGTTTTGTGTGGTGTTTTGGTTGTCTTGTTTATATACTTTATTTTCTATAATGGTTACAGGCAAGCTCTGCAGATGATGATGAATCAGACAAGTCCAAATCTGAGGTGAATGATGAAGATGATGAAGCCAGTGCAGAGGTATATATTTTCTGTGTACTTTCTTGAACTGTGCATGATAAGGAGGTTGCACATAATGAATGCTATCCATAATTTCTGCAAACGATTTGTTTCAAGATTTTAGTTCTAGAGGGTGAACATGAGAGAAATAGAAAGAAATTTTGGTCAGGAGTAAATGTAGTGAATTTAGCATGTATTTGCTTTCGCGTTGCAACATTCATTTCTCTCTTCCCAAGAAACTGTGACTGGTAATAATTGGATTCATGATCAACGGAGTTTGAATGGTTTTGCAAACACACTCTTAATTTAATTATTACCAAAGTTACTAACCCTTTTGACTTACCAAGAGAAGTTTGTAAAATATGGACTTCAAAGCGTGGATGGTACCTTCTGATTTACATACTAAGGTCTCTATAATGGTTTAGCTTCTCAATAAACTGAGATGAGGGGTTCCTTATTGTACAGGCGCACATAGCATAAATGCCAGGGCTGCCTTCTATGATTCGTTCACTTAGGGAAAAAGAAAGATTTGTATTGTTTTGACAGGATTAAAACCAGTCCTTTCTGTCTCTTTTTTGATCCAATTGTTTTCATATTTATACAGGATCATCAAGAGGAGGAAGATGAGGAAGACGATGAAGATGAGGAAGATGAGGATGATGACTGAGATTGATGTTTAAAACCTTGGTTTATGATGTTTTGTTGGTGAGGGTGGCTATTATCTATTCTGACTGTTCATACTAGGCCACTTTTTTTTATGTTTTGTGTTGGTAGAAAAGAATCTCTTCCTTTTGTTGGCTCCTTAAATTGCCAGCTACTTGAGCTTCCCTCACTTAGCTATCGTACCTAAGTTGCTCTGTGCATTGTAGCCTTACATGGGTTGCTTTAAGTAATATTAATTTCTTTCTGATCAATGCATTGACATAATAAATTAGTATAAACAGAATCATCGTTTTTCTGATCAACCCTTCATTACATGCATGAGAAAGTTTTTGTCATTGTCATCTCATTCCGATTGTTCATCAGTGCTAGGAGCTAATGTCACTCAGAAATTGGAATGACTAGTCAATTTGTTGTTACACGTGTATAATTTGATTGATTCGAGCTCATTTACCGTATTTTAGTAAATTTTTCATGAAACATGGAGTGAGTGGAACTACAACATAACTCTCATTCAGTAAATGTTTTTAGTATCTATTTTGGTTTCGATTCATTTAAAGTGTTTTTTCTTTTAATTTTCATCACACTGAAAATGAATTTTGGTTGATATTTGATTCATTTAAAGTGTTTTTTATTTTAATTCAGATCACATGATATACGATGTTTGTGATTTCATGTCGAGTGATATACATTTTTTTAAAAAAAATATTTTTAAAATAAATATTATTTATATATCTTTAAATAATTATCATCATTAAAAACAGTTTCCAAAATTAAAATAAAATCGAGGATTAAAATAAAAATCCACTTAATTCAATATTTTTAATAGGTAAAAAAAATATAAAGAATAGCAATTAAAACTAAACATGAGGGTCCCCATTTCAAACGTCTTACTAAATCCTTTAAAAGTCATTAAATTCTCCCTAATTTTTTTATTAAGTTTGAAAATAATGTTATATTCCAAATCAACGAAGCAACTATTTTTTGTGTGGAAAGTTAGATTTTGAGGCTTTTAGATTAAACAGGAGGATTATCTTTGTTTAATTTTAAAAGTAAAGGAACTAGATTTGGCAGAAGTTAACTTGTGAAAGTAAAGTGTCCAAAAATACAGTTAATTCTTGATTTGAATAATGTCTAAGAATAAATGAAAGCACACATAAAATGAAAATTATCTATTTAAATAGTTGTCCTTCAAAGCCCTGTACACTCAATAATGCCGACCCTGCTAATGTCCAAACAACCCCTATTTTAGACTAATGGATGCCCAAGCAATAATTGTTGATTGAATTGGTTGTTATAATTTAATGAGGTTTGTGTTAGTGTTTTTTATGGTTTTAAATAAATTATTTTGTAATTGCGTAATGTTGCACACGACAATGCTTATCAAGAAGGTACCAACAATTTTTCTAATAAACTATAGATGGTGGCATTAAGTATATCAAAGGACTACATTTCATCCTCGTACGTTTGTCTAATTAAATAGTAACATTTTAATAGTAGCAGATGAGTGTTCTTAACGACGCGTTTGCCGTTTGGTAAGGCTGGAAAGAAAATTCAAATATGAAATTCAATTTATAATGTATAATATTTTAAGTCCATTTAAATATATTTATCCTAAATTTAAATAATGGACCAATCTAACACATCAGCTTTAAGCTGTATCACATCATCATCTATTAACTTCGTTAACTTATATTTAACGAAAGGAACCAATCTGACCCACTATTTTAAAAGTTAGGACTAATGTAAAACACTTTTATAACGAGGGACTAATTTGAGATTTTTCAACCAAAATGGAGACTAAATTGGCTATTAAACCTAAATAATTTGTTGAATTTTGAACAAAATCAAGAACGTTTAAGTCGAGTTAAAATAATTGAGGATCAAATCAAATAAAGTTGGTTTAAGTTAAAAGTTGAATCAAGTTGGATCGAGTTAAAGATTTAGTTAAATTTGTCCAAGATAAATGTTGAATTAAATTGGTCCAAAATGTTGAGGTTAGTTAGTTTGGACTGAAAGTTGAGTCGAGTCGGTTGGTTGAGCTAAATTGGCCCAAAAGGTTGAGGAGAGATAACCTGAGTCGAATGGTCATGGTTAGTCAACATGGGACTAAGGGTTGAGCCAGCTAGCTCGAGCCAAAGAATCAAGTGAGTTAATCAGGATTAAAGGTTGAGATGTGACGGCCAAGTTGAGGTGTGTCAGCCAAGGTCGAGACGTGTCAACTCAAGTCGAAGGTGTGTCAGCCAAGGTTTTGGTGTATATGGTGATGGTGTGGTGATGTGTGATGGCTCTAAGACAGGTGAGGCCAATATAAGGAGGAAGGTGACTAGAGAGGCCTCTAGGGTTGCTTTAGTCTTGATCTAGGAAGTGTATTGTATAAAATTAGCAACATAACATTACATTAATCCAAGATGATTTACAAGGGTGGAGACACCTCTATATATAGGCCAAAGTCATCTCCTTCTAACCCTAAAAGCATCTTTTGTAAACCTAAAAGCAAACCTAGCGACCATGCATGGTGTTGGCTAAGAATTTCACACCAATAGGAGCGAGCAATATTTCACAAATCCTCTCTAATGGTGGAGGGACATATAGCCACTACAAAAAAAAAAATCCTCTTCACTCCTAGGGTGCCATTTGACCACTTCTAAAAGCAAATCCTCTCCAATAGAAGCATGACACATGACACACACTTTTCACTTTGTTTGGATGTCTAACTTAAGGAAAAACCCTACACTAATTAGGCCTTAATACAAGCCTAAAGAAAGTCTATACTATATGGTCGAATGGCCTTAAATCCAATACTACTCCTTCATCTTCCTTGATGGCCCAAGTGAAGCAAAGCTTTGTGTCTTATTCTAAAGATGGTTCTTTTTGTAAGAGTTTGACCATACTTCTAGTGATAGGATCTTTGACTATGAGTTTGCCATCAGAAATGTAAACAAAAATCAACCTGTAGAGATGATGAACAAGAAGAAGGGCGATGAAGAAAAAGTATGCGAAGAAGAAGAACAAAAGGATGCACGAGAAAAAGCCTACAATGAAGAAAAAGAACAAAAAGGGTGCAGAGAATCGACGACTAGGGTTTTAATTATTCATGGTGGGTAAGTGAGTGAATTTATTAGGTGAGTGCAAAGGTTAAAATTTTTTACATAGGTTAAAAGATTTTACCAAGGTCACTTATGGTACTTTCAAAAAATTTAGAGGTGCAAAGAGAAGCACTCTTCCAACATCTAGATATTAGGTCGAACATAAGCCGATGAAGGAAATGACAAGATTCTTCTGCCCCAAACAAGGGTCTTCCTCCCTCCACCCCCGCAAACTTCTTCCTCTACCTCTCTAATTTTTGTTTTTTTCAAAATTACTCTTGGTTAAAATTTTGTTACTTTTACATTTACTTTTATATAAAACCCTATTTCTTACCCCTTTTACTCAACTGCTCAACACACCTCACCTACTCCCAAAATCTCATTTCATTTCTCTTTCTCGTTTCTCTCTTCCCATTCCTCCTCTTTCATTTCATCTCTTCCCTTTCCATTTTTTTTCTCCCATTACTTCCATTTCCTTGCTTGCTTGGTTCCAAGCTTCCATTTCATTGCTTCCATTAGGTGTTTGGTTTGTGCCGTGGAGGAGTGTGTTTGGTAATTTTGCGGATGGAGTAGGTCGTAGCGTGTGACGCATATTCAAGCTGTGAAACTCGCCGTTAACTATTCATGGCCACAGAGTAACTGGATAGAGAAGGGAAGGGCAGTGCAGAGTGGTTATTGGCGCAGGTGTTTGGATGAGATGAGACACTGATTCTGTGGGTTCTTTTTGTTGGTGTTGTGTGCTTAGCTGTATAAATCAAATAAAAACCATAAAAAGAAAATCGGGAAGGCGTCAACGAAAATGGGTCTTGAACGAATTTCGATGATATCCGTGACGGATATGGAGATCCGATAAACGCCGAATGGATTTCCCGTTTCCGTTAAGGCATTCAGGTTCTCTACTTTTTTGTACATTACAAGTTTTATACAAAATTCTCAATTTTTTTTTCCATTTGAGAGTTCTTTTCCTATAGAGTTTTGTGATCCAGTTTTTGTAGCAATTCAAATCATATTTTCAAAAGTTTTGTTTCTAACAGTCAGGTCTTATAAGAACTCAAACTTTTGTAACTTTTTATTAATTTAATTATTATAATATTGTTTTTTTTTTATTCTTAAGACTCAGGATCTTATATAAGATACTACCTCTATATTTCAACGAAGGTTTCTTATAACATCTTAGTCGTATATTTAAAACCTCTGTATTGAAAATGTTCTTAATGTACCAATAAAAAGGGAAAACAAAACTAAAGTAATTGAGCTTTAAAATGATAGCATGAAAACAAGTGTGGATAGGGACATGGTTGCTCCCACCAAGGGTAGCATGAGGCAAGGTAGTCTTATGCAAGGAGAAGCTGCTGAAAACACACGGATTGGTGGTGGATGGCAGGTAGCATGGAAATGGTCTGAAAAAGATGGTGTTGATATTCGTTTCCTTCAACGGATATTGAACTCTGCCAACGGATTTTGATATTTGTTTAAGGGATAACAGATATGAAAATTCGTTTTAAGCTTCCTATACAGTGTGTTTCACCTCAAACCTCTTCACCAGCATAGGAGCTTACCACCACCACACACCAAGCACACAAAACCAGATAAGAGAAATAATTGAGAATGAGAACAAAAAAAGAAATTAGAGAATTGAGAATGAGAATAGCATTTCTGGGGGGTGTCTATAGTGGAGATCACATTTATTGAAGTGGTTTAAAATTTAAAAATTAGGTGAAGTAAATTTTTTTAACCACAGTATTCAAGGAACACATGGAGCAAAAATAAAAGTCCAAAAAAAATTGCTAAATACAAAAAAAATAAAAAATACTAAGCCTATACAAATCTTCTACTCTTATTTATATATTTAAAAATAAGAACATAAAATAGGTCTGGCCATTGGCCCAAACTATAGAGCCTTGGGTGATTTCCATCATAGTTCCTTTAGTTTTCATGACATATAAGACCTAAGTATGCTTAAGACAGAGGAAAGAAATCATTTTACCAAATTTCCACAATTTTAGGTATTTTTCCTTTTCTCTTTTTTCTCTTTATTTTCATTTTTATCTTTTCATATTCTTTTAGTGTTTTTCCATCGTGTTTTCCACTTTTGAATAATGAAAAATTACATTTTTGAGGATGCATTCATGAAATCAAGAATAAACAAACCGAATTGAGTTTTAAACGAATCATTTTTCATTCCAAGTTTGTTTTTATCTTCTTTAATTTCAACTATGGTCTTTGTGATATCAATTTACATTTCTGAAACTAGAATTTAAATTTGAAATCAATTCAATCTTGATTTAATATTTTAATATGAATCAGATCGAATAATATTAAGATTTAAATTGTATAGACCGGTTTAGTTGATTAATTGCATTAGTTAATTTTTCAAACTTGAATATGAATCTTTAGAGAAATGTGATTTTCATATTGTTTGATAATTGAATCTATGGTTGATCCATTTTCCTTTTCTATAATTTTTGCATTTGATCTCTAAATTTCTTTTCCAATTTTTGTTTTATGTTTTTCCATCCCTAAACCCTCAAACTAATTTGTATTGGAACAATACTAAATATTGAATATAATTTGATAAGTATCCTTTGATAATCAATCTAGGTTGGTACCTTTGATTTCTTTTGACAATGAATATCAGAGAACAAAGATAAGTGTATTAAATATTCAACACTTGAAAAAACTCTCCAAGATAAGAACCCATTAGAAAGAGTTTTATGCTCTCAAAACGCTCAAAATTTTCACAAATATAATTTCATTTAAACTTAAGTGTCCTTTGTACAAAGGGGCCCTTATTTATAGGATAGAGGCAAGCATGCGTTTAACTATCTTAACCATGAATTAGTTAATCACAAGCATGCCATTCTATTTCTTTACTCTCTACAACTGTTTTTTCTTCCTAATTTTTTTCCTTTAAGCTCTAATGTTTTTCCCTTGTATTTCTCTATTAGTCTTTTGTAGGTAGTGTCATTCTTCTTTGTTTACCATATTCCATTATGCTAATTATGTTTCTGAAGTTTTCATCACTAATTGAGTTTCGAGCTTGTTTTATTTTATGCAGTCCAATCTCTCAACGATTTGTGTTTTACTTAACAAATAGGTTATTACTTTAGTCATTCTTCTTTGGAGAAGATTCACCAAGCATGTATATACTTTCTCTAAACATATTGATATTTAATTATATATGTTATTTAAAAATCTTACTCATTCACTAGATGAATCATTCTTTGCTGAATGGTTCTAGCATTTTAAGCAAAATCAAATCTTCATAGAGCATAGTATAAAATCTTCAATAATAACTTTATCTGAGAGAGTTTTTTCTTCAATGACTGCAATAGACAATGACACTGGTGCAGTGAACAATTTTTATAATAAGCTTGGGTCAACTATGTAAAATCCAATTATGAGATTATAGTTTGCTTGTGTCAACTAAAATCCATCAACCCCATTATAATAAGCTTGCACAAATAAATATCTATCATCAGATATGACAGATATTCATCAATCATAACCATCAAACTATGTAAAACAAATACTGTTTTTTCCAAAATGGAAAAAAGGAAGAAGAAAAATAAATACTACGTAGATATCTATCTTCTAAGATCCAACAATATCTCATCAAATTCAAGAAATAAAATTCAAAAAAGAAAAAAAGAACAACCACAATTGTTCTGCTTGGTGAGTATTGTCCTATTGAAAGATAGGAAGGTCACTGCGGGTGAGTTGATAGTGACTTGTGGTGACTTGTGCAGGAACAAGGTTACTTAAGGAAGCCTCTTCTCCAGTCTCGTTTGACATTTTCAAAAAATAACTATGCCTGAAAAATTAAATCATTACAACTGCTAACAATTCAAAATTGTAAAATTAAAAAGCCAAAAACAACTTATATCTACCATCGAGTATCAGCTGTCAATTCAGGATGGAAAGCAGTCCCTAGTATGTTCCCTTGTCTCACAGCAACAATAACCTTACTTTCTTCCTCAGCATTCTCCTGTCATGCCCAAAACTAACATGTAACCAGGTGTACTCAATTGGGAAAAAGACCAATACATTAATAATAAGAAAGTTGATTAATTTCCAGTGCCAATTGGAAGGCATTGTTAGCATTAAACTACTTTAAGGAAAATAAGAGCTGTTAGTTTATAGTATGAAAGATTGTTTGAGATTAGCAGAAATAACAATCTTGTCAAGCAAAGACCTAGAGATTGTGTCAATGTTCAATAAAATCATATTGTTAGACCATTTCTTTTTCAAATGCTTAGAGGTTTTGAAACCATAACATTACAAGATTGCTTTCTATACAGAGTTGTCAACTTAACCCATGACCTATGGGTTAGTCCTAACCCACGAAAAAGCCCCTCTTTAGGAAACCCTTTATGTGAGGATAAAAAAAAAAAACCCCAACCTCAAGGGTCCCTCTCAAGTGGGTTAAGATCAGAGTTAAGATAGGTTTAACCCACTACAAAACTTTAATTAACTTTTAGCAACAAAATTTTTCATATAAAACAAAAATTAAGAAAGAACAAAAATAAAGAAGATAACTTTTTATATTACCTATTAAATGAAAAGCTTACAAGATTGGACACTCAAAATTGAAAGTTAAACTTTTTTATATAAAAAAAGATAAACAATATATTAAAATAATCAAATGTGTGAAATTTATTTTATTTACTCAAATCGATAATATATCATTTAAACAAAATCTGTAATAAAAATTATTTTATATACGATTAAAAAAATTACAAGATTAGAAAAATGAGAAACTACTACATGCATGTTGAACAATTGAATTAATAGCAACTAGCACAGAAAATGCATATAATCTTTAAGTATTCATTCTAATAATAATAAATTTATTGAATATTAAGAAATGATACATCATAAATCACTTAATATTGTAAATAATTTATTGTTAATTTTAATAAAAATTCATTAAAAAGTAAGAAATTACTTAAATATGTTTATATGAGAAATATTATATATATATATATATATATATTTCTGATATATATATTTTAAGTTTATAAGAAATTAAAACAAATTACGAGTTAATTACATTTTTTATTGTATTCAAAATGAACCTTTTTTCTAAAAAAAAAAGACTCATGGGTTCACCCTATCCTCCAGGGCTTTTGTAAATATTTTGGTCCTGTGAACATTTTTTATAGGGAGCTTTTTGACTCTGTGAACTTTTTTGACCGCAACAATCAGGGGCCAAATTGACTGGTCTATTCCTATATATCACCTGCATCAAGTATAAAGGCCTCTTAAGCAAACAAGTTAAACGGTAGTATGGTGGTCACCATCAAATAGCCAGAGAAAAACTTCAGCAGCTATTACACCACACCAGTTGGCAGAGAAAAATTTCTATTTCAGGATTAGTTACACTTCAACCTCAAAATTAAATATTATAGTCATCTTATGAATGTTGCAAATGTCACTCCGCTAGCAGTTTATGATGACAATTTCTTTTAATGATAAAATATGGATCAGCAATAACATACAATGCTGAAAGGCACTGATGGATCTGCTATACATGTTACTATAGTACTAAATCTAATGATAAGGTATATGAGTAGTTCATTCAGGATAGGAAAATGAAGCCAACTGGTCTGGAAATCAAGTATCCGATAAGGAACACTGTTATGAGCAGTTTTCGCTAAAGGAGACTGTTCCAATGAGAATAAGCATACAAACAGGGAAATACAAAGAGATCAGGATCACATCGAATAATAGTGTTCCAAATTCAAAAGAATTGAACATATATATACTTATCACTTCTATCTATCAATGATTTTCTTTCATTTATCTACTCCTTTCTTCTTTTAGTTTACCCTTCAAAATCTTGATTTGCTCACATGAGAGTTTAATCCCAAAACTAAACCACTGAACGAAAAGGAACTTAGAAACATGGTACAGGTTTGAATATGTTCCAGTGTCAACCCCCCAAGCTTAAAATTCAACCATCCTCAAAATACCAGTTTCATAAACAGAATTATACACCTTATATCCCGCCAATAACATCACCAAAAGAAGTCCTAAATATAAATTATCAATAATGTCTATTTGATCTTTTCTAACTCTTGCATTTCTTTTGCTACTCTATTCATTATATACATGACCCTTTTAAATTCTAATGGATCTGGAATGAAAAACAACTAACAACCAAAAAGGATTGACAAATGATCAATAACTAACCTTTTTGTCTCCAGTAGAAGTGTCAAAACTTAACAATTTATCAGAAGATACGGGATAATCAGCCAACACTTGAACTTCTGGCCCTGCTTCAAGAATTGCCGGTGCACGAATAAAAACTCCACGAAATGTTTCAGGACCACCTTCCAGGGAGGCAAGCTGTGGCACTGAAAGCTCTGCCTCAAAGCTTTGAATCTAAACAAACTTGTATGTTAATTTCATTTAGTTTTATGCACCACATAGCCATATTACATGGATCTTTAAAAATTATAATGGTAAAAATGCTAAATATTTTAAAACAACAGAAGCTGTTTTTGCAAAATAAACTATACCAAAAGTTCTGAACGTTTGCAATAATTTAGATTTTGACACTTCAAGTTAATAAGAAACTTGACTCAAGAAGGAAATAGAAAAAGGGAAGGAAGAGAGTTGTAAAGCTTCACTAAGATCTGTATTAGTGTCCTTATGGTTTAATCACTGACAATGACAATAGAGAACCGAATAGTTCTCTATTGGCACAATTAAGAAAAAATCACATGTTCAATGTTATGCCATTTAAAGAATAACCCTGCCCTTTTACTCCCACACACAAAAAGAATGCTAAGTTAAAATTCTCACGTCCAGCAATTGATATACGTTTTGTTTCATTAATATAATATATCTTAAAATGAACTGTTCTTGCATTACCTGGCTTCCAAAGAAATTTCTATGCACTGTACAATCAAGTCCCCCGACCAAATCTTGTCCACCAGTCTTCTGTCCTGAAATTAAGTTTTCCATTAGAATACTTTAAAGAACTACCTATTTTTCATGTGAGAACAATAAATTAAAATTAAGATACCTGGTCTTGTCTAAAATTCAACGCAAGGGAAGAAAGGAGAAGACAGAAACTACACACCTATAGCTTTGTTTGCCAAGAATATAAGCCCTGCACAGGTTCCCCAAACAGGCTTTCCCATTTTTACAAACTCTCTCAAAGCAGGAAACTAAAAAATTAAAAACATCCAACATAAATCACCAACACCAGAATCACCACTTGCTTCCAAGAGCATAAAGTTTAAACAGAAGAGTGTATATAGAACAGCACTATCTAAAATTCAGTCTTTCATAGTCACAAAAACACAAAATCTGGTTCTCTTTACATCATTCATCTTTGTCTATCACCTTTACCCATATCAAAGTTACAAAACTCTCAATAACCTTACACACAGTACCAAATTCATTGCACCACCGGTCAGATACTAGATTCTCTTTTATAGCATGTATTGCAATAATAATTAAAAAGACATTAACCACATACCTACATGAACCGTGTTCATGTGACCGTACTAAATACCTGATAGCATGGACTCATCATGACAACTATATAAAACAAAATTAAAAGGCAGAAGGGAATACAAATAAAAAATCCTTAATTGTGTTGCAGTTTATCATCATCAGAAAGGTTTTTGTCACAGTTTTACAACATTAGGAATTCTTCTAAGATGCCAGCATAAGATACTAAAACAAAACTTTTATGCACCTGTAAGGACTAAAAATTATAGTTTTGTAAGGATATTGATTCATGAATCGGTGAATTATATTTTGAATTGTGAATTGTAATTTTGTATCAGACTGTAAGATTCAAATTCAATGAAAGATGAATTCAAATATATCATATAACAGATGTCATACAAACAAAATTATTAGTTATATCTAGGTAAGTAAAGTCTTTTATTTTATAAAGTATGGAAACAAAACAATTAAATAGCAACACAGAGTACACACATTGAATGAATGAGTGAAAAATAGAGGTAGTGTAATCAGATAAGATAAATTCATAAATGCTCTTTCAAATTCCTTCTCTTTTAAAAATTTAAGCCCACATGACTTTTTTTAATTTTTTTAGGTAATAAGTAAAAAGGTAAAAGTATTATAATCGAGTGAATCGTATCGGTGATTCCAAATTACACAGATTCATTATCATAACATAAGATACAAATTCATTTAAGGTTCACCTTGTGATACGAAACAGTAGGTAGTCAAAATGTATCGAATGCAAGATTCGAATAACTCTTTTGTCGTGTAGAGAGTAGAAGATGACCACAAGTATAGGACCAAATGAACAGTTAGACCACCACATTACAACAGAAACATAAAAAAATTGCCCATATAAATTCCATTTAAAACAAGAACACATACAGAGAAATACATAAAAAATTGCTATAGTTGTCCCCATTATAAGTTTTCATCCCTATACAAGAAAACCAAGTTTTAGCTATAGTCACAAAAACAGTTTTCTTGGCAGTTTTTCATCCCCACCAAAACGTTTTTAAACAGTTTTACATTAATACAAATTCTTCTATGACATGCACATCAGAGACCAAACTCAATTTTGTCCTATAAGGACTAAAGTCACAGTTTTTTGTGGTATAGAGACTAAAATTTACCTAAACCGAAGGCAAGAGTAGGAGCAAGCGAATAATTTAACCTAACAATTAAAAAGCGTTTAGAAAGAGACCAAATTATGATACTCAGCGAGCTTAGCCATGGTGGTGCTTTCTCCTCCGGGGATGATGAGGGATGAAATGGTGTGAAGCTGCTCCGGTTTTCGAATCTCCACACCTTTCACCCCTAACCTTCTAAGAGCTGCAACCACAAGAGAATGAAGATGAGACCAAAACTTTGAATAAATGGAAAATGAAAAATGAAAAGGAAGACGAACGTGCCAGCCATGTGCTCGTTGAACGATCCTTGTAGCGCGAGAACACCAACGACGGCCATGTGCGGAGAGTGGAGAAACAAAGGTAGCAACGCTGGGAGGTAGTCGAAAAGGTTTTTAGATTTTTAGATTATAATGTTTTGTAGAAACAAGTTTTGTTTTTGTTTTGGTTTTGGTCCTGTCGTTTGGTGGTTAATGCACTGTGTTCACTACTTTCCCTGGCAACTTGTGCAGCTATAGCCCAATCTTAGGTTTAGTTAGCGCCGTGAAACTAAGCATCGTTGGAGCCTCTTTATCCTTTCTTTTCAAGAATAAATAAATAAAAAATGAGGGAGTGTGTTGTATTGGCAATAGGAAAATAACATAAAAATAAGGAAAATTCTTAATATGGGTTGAATATCTTTTGCTCTTATACATATGGTAAATTTTGGTTCTAGTTTGTTGAAAGAAAAAAGGTTTTTGTTCTTGTGATTTTTTTTAAATAGTCGTAGTGGTATAATTTATATTTAAATGATATTTGTATATAATTACTTAATTATAAAAATATTTTAACAAGAAAATAATTTCAGGTGATATATATTTTAAAGTTATCCATAGTATATTTCTAACAAGCACTTTATTACGTGCTAGTAAAAAAACATTTAAAACAATTTTGTCGAAGTATAATCAATGGAAAGAAAACAATTTACAATTATATACTATACTATATGGTATATAATCTGATCCGATTGTTAAACAAGGTGATAAGTTACTGCACACAACAACTATGATATGTCAATCAAACGGGTTTTATTAATGACTGTTTGGTCTATTTCGTAATCTAATAATCAAGAAGGTGAAATGGATTTGTGGATGTTCTATTATGGTTGGACCAACGTCAAACAATAGTGTTATTAGTTCAATAGACAAGTAAGCAATTAACAATAACTCCATAACTGATTGATAGTTAATAGATAATAAGAACATATTGATGGTTAATAGATAATGATAACATGATCATACCTATAATGTTATTGGACTTGCAATAATTTAAGATTCACAAAACACTTATAAATATAGAAGTAAGCTCCAGAAGTAAATAAATTTAATTGAATTATAATACATAATTGTGAATTAAATTCATTGATTAAAATTTGACTTAAATACTTCAAGCATGAGATTCAGAAAACAGGAAATAGAAAGGTGTGTATCTGTGTCTTACTCAATTATATAAAGAAACATATACCAAATAAATATGAAAGATTGATGCATGAATATTTTGTTTACCTTATTTTATATTATAATTTCTCTCGTTTATTTCTACAAATCACCTATCATTATTTAACCTGTTTTTTTAAATACAGATATGTACGAAGTGTTTTTTCTTCTCATATTACATAAATATAATTAAATTTTAGATTGATAAGAAAATTTTTAGTTAATAAGTTTTTATAATTTAAAATTAAATTAAAATAGAAGATGATAAAAAAATTATAATTTGTTTCAAATAAAATTATTAATATGTATGAATTGGAATGTTATTTTATTATATTCCTAATAGCAATATTTCTCAAACATATGGCTGTGGGGGAGACTTGTGGGTTCTGTGTACTCAAAACCACACCCGCCAAATCAGCTGTCGAAAAAATGAAAGAGAAAAGACCATAAGACTTTGTTTAATATAATATTTTGTACCAAATAGAACACCATTAGTTTTTTTAACTGAAATATATGAGGTGTCGTCATTAATTTTGGTATGAAATTATATTTTACCAAAAAAATAGTATAGCATTATGTTGATATTGTTTATTAAGTAAACAAAACGAGATTAGGCAGTTGTTGGGCCTGTGTTAATCTCGCTACAGTGAAGGTCCATCATTCTTTCTTATAAATAGAAGAAGTTATCAATTATAATAATTAGTTTTTATTAACTAATTTTTGTATATTTATTTATTTTATTTAATTTAATTGTTAGTGTTAAATATTAATTACTATAATTAATATTATAATAATTGATATTAAATTGGTGGAGTTGATTCCTTTTTAACTCTTTCCAATTAGGTTATCAATTTGTATATTTATACTATTGTAATCTAATGATCAAATCAATTCATTCAAATACTTTTCTATATGGTATCAGTCTAACACGATCCTCTTCGTTTTTTTTCTTCAACACAGGACGTCGCTCCTTCCTTTCTTTTGCCTCCCATGGCCAACGACAACTCTTCATCTATTAGCAACCCTCATGAGCCATCAAAACCATTCACTTGCATTACTCTTAGTAGTGTCACCAAGCTTCTACCCTTAAATTACCTCACCTGGAAACTTCAAGTTGAAGCTCTTCTTGATGGCTATGATCTTCTCAAATATCCAGATGGATCCTTTCCTGTGCCGCCAATGACGATCTCCACCACCGTTGTACCTCCAACTCCGAATCCTGCTTATCAAACCTGGCATCGACAAGACCGTCTTATATACGGTGCTCTCCTCACCACTCTCTCCCCTGAAGTGGCATCCCTGGTGTCTCAAACACTAGTGCAAAAACGCTGATTAACGTCGGTTATTTTGGGCTTTTAACGTCTAAAAATGATCCGACGTCATTTCCAGTGACGTCAATGCGATGTCGGAGCAATAAAATAACCGACGTCTATCATGACGTCAGTCACTGACAGGTCTGACGTCAATAAGCGTCGGTGTAGGGCAAAATGAACTTCTAAAGACATTATTTAGACGTCGATCTTCGCAATAACCGACGTCTACGAGGCACTAAAGACTTCGAACATTACACTGACTAACGTCTAAGAGGTATTATAGACGTCAATGTGCACATTAACCGATGTCTAATACAGTGGTTGTGTTTTAGTGCAGTTTTGTTCCCGTATTTGGATAGCCTACTACCACAGACTCCTTTTGCTAGTTTCCCCAAAAAAACAGCTTGCGTCTTTTGAATTTCTTATGGTCCCTTCAACCTAAAACCAAACCTGGGTGGTTGCTTAGTTCCATTTTTCATCCGCAAGAGGGAAAAATCACGGTAAACGAAAACTAGACAACGACCCAGGGTCGTTTTTGGGTTGAAACGATCAAAAGAAATTCAAAAGATGCCACAATTTCTAGGAGGCAGCTAGCAAATGGAGAATGTGTTACTACGTTATCCCAAGAAAGGAACAAAACTGCACTAAAACACAACACAAAGAAAGCAAATTTTAATCAGTTGAACCAGAAGATAATAATCGATGAAAGACTTAACAAACGGTAAGCATAAAAAGAAAACCACACACCTGGGATGCAATGTTGCAAGAGAGAAAAAGAGAGGAGGAAGACGATAAAGATATCAGAAACAACAATAGAATGCCTCAACAAAAAGAAGACGTGCCGAAAGGGAGAAAAAGAAGAGTGTCGCGAGAGAAAAAGGAGAAGACGAAGAGGAAGATATCAAAAACTAAATGCCGTGAAGAGTTTGCAGTTTATTTAAAATGAAACTGGGCATCGGTTTCTCCAGATAGCCGACGTCTATATGACTATAGACATCAGTTCTGTTACTAATTCGACGTCCAAGTTAAACTTTTCAACTGACCTTTTGAATCCCACTAGACGTCGGTAACAGGAAGCTGAAACGATTGACATTTGATTTCCTGTCAGGGATGTTGACGACAGTTGTGATGGGGCGCCGACGTCTATAATGATGCACATCATTACTTACAAGCACATAGACGTCGGTGCCCCTTCTAACCAACGTCTATGGCCCTCGAGTTTGGTGAATCTAATTAATTACAGGCACGTCGACGTCGCTTGCACAGATCCCCGACGTCTAAATTGAAGATTTTTTATCTTCCCGCCTTCCATTCAGGCCGTAGACATCGCCTGTTGACTCGCGACGTCTAAGCGCCTAGGAATTAGGTGAAAGCATTAATTGTCTCCCCTATAGACGTCGGCCCGCCGTGAACACCGACGTCGCAGGACTGTCTTCTGACCTACCTCAGGTCATTACACGTCTGTTTGCAGCAATGTGGACGTCTACAATATCATAGACGTCGACCCCCTGTGAACACCGACGTTACAGGACTGTCTTCTGACCTACCTCAGGCCATTAGACGTCTGTTTGCAGCAGTGTGGACGTCTACAATATCATAGATGTCGCATTGTCTGGAAACCGACGTCTAGGTTACCAAGCTATTTACGATAATGCCACCGTCCACTCATATACGTTGGATTACCAACAAACCGACGTCTATTGGGTGACGTTAAACAACGTTTTTGCTCTAGTGAAACAACGACATCACATGATCTTTGGACTCTTCTCCAGCGCACCTATGCCAAGGCATCTCGCAGCCACCTCAAGCAGTTAAAGAAGCGTTTCCACACGGTGCCCAAAGGTACCCAATCCATCACCACCTACATGCATTCTCTGAAGCAAACTGCATATCTCCTTGCCTCACTTGGCTCTCTTGTCTCCATTGAAGACATGACTGACCGTGTCTTGTGTGGCCTCGACGATGGTTATAGAGTTGTCATTGACGGTGTCAATGCAAGGAACACTCCTATTCTTTTTTATGACCTCCTTGAGAAGCTTCTCATTCAAGAACTCTCCCTTGTTGTTGCTCAACGACAGGTTTCTGTTCCCATGACAGCCTTGAATGCACAGACTCGACCCAACCATTATGATAAAACTCGATCTAGGCAATTTTTTGCATCATCAACTTCACGCCCTGACAATCGCAAACCGTTTCTTGGTCGTTGTCAGTGGTGCAATGTCAAGGGCAATGTTCTATCTCAGTATCACACCTTCAAGCAGCAACACCCTGGTGTGTCCCGATGCCTCCTCGTTCCTCTTCTGCGAACCCTAGACAGGTTCAGGTTCATACTGCAACTGTTGCCACTTCTCAAAATAATTGTCTGGTTGACAGTGGAGTGACGCATCACGTCACCAATGATCTTGACAATCTAACGTTTCATCATCCGTACAAGGGTCCAAACTCATTGTTTATGGGCAACGGTTCAGGTTTAAACATCACTCATTCTGGAACACTTTTACTTAATGATTTATCTCTCTCCCACACTTTGTGTGTTCCTTCCATGCAATAGAAAATCCTTTATGTCTCTCAACTCACCAAACAAACTAACTTTGCTGTTGTTTTCTTGCCAAACTCTTTTTATGTTAAGAACTTGCAGATAAGTCAAATAACCCATAATGGCTCATGTGTGGATGGACTATATCTCTGGCCAGCCAACTCTCTGTCAGTCCACTCTGTCCGCACAGACTCCTCTGCTTCATGGCACTATAGACTTGGGCATCCCTCCTCTTCTATCTTCACATTTATTCAACATCATTTTTCTTTGGGTTGGAATAAATTCCAGCAATCCAATTGCAACTCATGTCAAATTAATAAATGTCATAAACTTCCTTTCAATGAATCCACTCTTAAATCATCTTATCCTTTGGAAATAATTTTCTCTGATGTATGGACTTCCCCTGTTTTATCCATTGATGGTCTTCGCTACTATTGCATGTTTGTTGATCATTTTACTCGTTATATTTGGCTATATCCGATAAAACGTAAATCTGATGTGCAAACTCTGTTTCCTAAATTTAAGTCGCTTCTTGAAAATTTCTTTCATCGCAACACGGATAATGGTGGTGAATATATTGGTCTTTGTCCATTTTTATGTACTCATGGAATAAGTGTGGTGAATATATTGGTCAGTCCTTGAAGATCATATGTTGGATTCGCCTGCTGCCATTGATCATAGAATGGTGGCTGCCATGGCTGCACTGATGGAAATTCCTCTTGCTCTGGTTCAGCATACTGGTCCCAGTATAAGTGTGGCAACTGCTGCTGCATAGGCCAGGGTTGCTGCTGGAAAACTTAATTAGCTGGCTGCATAAAATCCTCAGAAATAGGCTCATAAAACAGGTCTAATCTTGGTGGTTGAGCATTATAACACAGAACTCAAACAAAAACCTATCAAAGAAAACAAAAAAAACTAGACAAGACTAACCTAACACTTTAAAACCTAACTCGCCGAGTCCCCGGCAATGGCGCCATTTGTTAAACTCGCTTTTAGTCGCATCAAAGCCAAGAAACTCAGTTTCCCCATTAATGAAATATAGTGGTTAACCAAGGATCAATCCAAGAACTCAACTATGATTAAGTCTAAAGTGTAAGGTTTAATCTTGTATTATTTACTAACTAACTACTAACTAACTAACAAACAAAGTGGGGAAAGGAAACTAAACAGAAATTAAAAAGAAAAGAATAAAGAAAAGGAAACTGTTTGAAAAAGAAACCAAGGGAAAAAGTTTAAGAAATAAAACCTAAGCCAACTAAAGAATTTATATATACAAATCTAAACAGTAACTAAACTAAACTATAAATGCTATGAAACAATGACAAAAGAAGACTAGAGATAAATTGGATATGAAATCAAATGATGTATGAAATCAATTCAGTGAAAATGAAAGATATACACACATAACAGAGCCAAAAGAAAGATTATAAAATCTCATTATCTATGCTAATGTATCTAATCAATATTCATATGAAACTAAAAATCAAAGAAACAAAGCAAGAACACTAGTTAGAACAAAAATTAGAATCAAATCCATGTGGATCAGTGCAAAGAATGTGTGATCATTTTTCAGGAAGACATCCTGGGAAGTTAAGGCCATCACAGGGTCTTAAAGTTCATTTGATGAACTCAAATTATGTGATCTCCAATTAGTGTACCAAACCAAAGTGAATCCAACTCTAACTTTTGTTTTTAACCAAAATTAGAGTAAAAGCACAACCTAAACTACTAAACAGAACAAAGTAGTTGGATAAAAATCACAAAACTGAACTAAATTTGCTTGAAATGGTGTATCAATTGAATTATTATTATACAGGAAGACATCCCGTTCATAAATTGCCCACCTCGGGGTCTAAAGTTCTAATATAAAACTAAAAATGAATAACAATCAATTGATTTACCAAATGAAAAAAAATTCAATTCCAAATCCACAAACACAACTCACAAACAAAAACTAAAACAATATGAATTGAAATATTTTTTTTATTGATTGAACTCTTATCTGGCTCGGGAAGACATCCCGTTCGTTTACGCCCACCTCGGGGTCGTCTAATTTCAAAAAGAAATTTACAATGTGCAGATATCCGAGTTAGAATTATTTTTTTTTTATCAAAACAATACAAGAACACAATCACAAGAACACAAGAACGAAAACAATCAACATAACGAAATAGTAAAGCACTGAACACAGCGAAACATAAAAAAAAAACACATTTTATTAACAAGAAACGAAAATTACAAAGATTTACTGAACAAAAAGCGCAATCGGAGCCACCACGGGCTGTCACCACCGTGGTTGTGTGCTCCAAAAGCAAGGAAGATGAAAACCCTAATCTAAAACTGGAAAAAATGGGAAGTGTCTGTTCGAGAGTGTCTCTGTCTCCAAAAATATGTACATGGCAGAAGACCCCTTTTTATAGGGTTGAAAACGAAAAGAGAAAATGAAAATGGGAAAAGAGGAAACTTGCTTTGCACGCTTTTTAGCTTCATCCTCCACATGGCAGCTCCGGTCATGTTCCATCTCCACCGGTCAGCTCCTTACAGGTCGCATGCTTCTTCCTCGGTCCAAGGTCATCTTCTTCGGTCAGGTGATGCACTCCAGCTTTTCAATTTACTCCGCTCTCTCGCTTATTTCATGAACCAAACCCTAAGTCAAGGACAAGTTTCTTTTCTCTGCCTCAAAGTGAATTGATTCATCAACTTTGCAAATGGAAATGAGGGAAAGAGACCCCTGTGCAGTATCAACACCCAAAACGACGCTGTCTCTCTTAACAAGAGCCCATGGTCCAAGCAATAATCTGTCAGCCCAATTCCAGCGTTCAGCATAAAGTGTCAATAACGTAGGCAGCGAGCTTTTCTTTTAATCTGTAGCAGCATTTTTATTTAACTTGCTTTAGCCATCCACGACCCATTTCAAGTGCATCAGTCCACTTTATGGCAACAGCCCAATAAGAAAACAAGATCCAGCTTGTGCAACAGCTTCAGCACGTGGCAGCAGCGTTTCGTCGCTTCAGTGCATATTAAAACCAAATGCAGCGTTCCAGAACAACCCAAGACTGAGGCCCAGTTTCAAATGGCTAGCCCACTCTGCATAAAGAAAAATGCATTTTATCAAAGGAAATTAAAACATATTAAAAAAATCAAAGCAAAGAATATTTATTCAAATATTTTCTAAAGAAAAATCCTAATTTCCTATTTATTTGCAATTATTAAAAAAACACTCTTAAAAGTCTAATTTTAACTACAATTTTATAAAACTAAAGAAATTAAAGAAAAACCTAAAACTAACCTAATTCTAAACAATTAAGAACAAAGATGAACTAAGAAATACTTCTAAGCCTAGAAAAATATGAAAGTATTGAGAGTTATCACACCCCCACACTTAGATAACTGCTCTCCTGGGCAGGGACAAGCAAAATAGAAACAGAAAAAACAAAAGACTTAATTTACAAATTAAAGACTCGACACAAGACAAAGAAAAGACTAAAGACAACACAAGAAAATTTTAAATTCTATTTCAGCTTATTCAAACCTGCAAAATCAAACCATTTCCTAACTATTTCATTAAATTAGAACTGCACAAAAGATTTCCTAACTTCAAACTCAAGCTTCAGGAATTCCAACAAGTAATTTCAGCTCAATCCAATCAAAATCAGCAAAGCAAACATATGGAAAAGTAACAGTCAGCCTCAACCTCAAAGGATGCAGTGTATGCACTCAATCACTCAACTGTTTAGGTTATCCTGTTCACTCATTCATGTCATGTCAACTACCATTCCAACTTTGAAGAGATTCTAAATGATAGTGCTTGACTCAAGGTTTCTCTAAATCAATAGGTCTTTATTAGGCTTGTAATGTACATGGAATGAAATGGAAAAACAATGAATAATAAGAACTGGAATGAAACAAAGAGGTGTGAAGAACAAGGGAGAAAACTAGAACTTTGTGCATTATTTCTCAAATTTGTGGCCAACTAATTTTCCTTTTCTCTTTCTCTGGTCTTTTCTTTCTTTTGAAATTGATTTCAGGTCTTTTCTTTTACTCTCTTTTTCTGATTTTTTCTCATTTCCAGACCTGTTCTTTCTTTTTCAACCACACCAGAATTTTCAGCACATTTTTCTTTTCTTTTTCACCTTTGGCCTCACTCTTTTCATGCACTCACCAAGTTCCAAAATTCTGCCTAAATCTCACAAGTCTCTAAGGTTATGTAATGGTAAGGGGAAATGGCTTGAAATGGATGGAAACAAGAAAAGAAGCTAAAGCTCAAAACATGGTACAATGGTAAGAAATGAAATAGGTAGGCTAAATTGGCTATGGCTGGAAATGAAGAATGCCTAGATCATATTTAAAGTATACCAAGAGTAAGCACATCAACAAAGAATCAATGCAAAATCAGAATGACAATCAAACATGCATGTTATCACACAAGAAAGACAAAAACTGGCCCAAAATCTCTCAAGGGTTGAAAATTGTTAAAAACTGACTTGCTACTCATCCTATGCAAAAATTACTGAATTGAAATGAATTAGAGACTGCAAAAAAATCAATGGTAGAACTACCTCTGCCTAAATCTAAAGCTAAGTCTACTTTTGACAACTCTAATATAAGGAAATGAAACTAAAAATTTAATGAATTCGGCAAGAATGAAGAAAAGCATGAAACAGAACCTAAAAAAAATGACCTGAACTATATATACAACCTGTACAATCTAAAACTATCTTATGTACTGAAAGAACCTAAGCAAGACCATATTAGACTCATATTAACAAGGGAGCCTAAGAAAATCCTAGCAGTAGCAAAGAATTGGAAGAAAAACTTTGAAAAGTACGAAAAACCAGAATAAGACTAAAAAACAAAAGGCTTAGAACAGAACCTAAAAGAAAACTAAAGCAGGGAAATGAAATCAAAGGAACCTACAATTATTTCTAATAACCTATACCTATCAAAACAGAAACATAAGAAAGGAACAGAAACTTAAAACTATTTAAGATGAAAAGAACCTAAAAGGGATGCTAACTAAAGACTAAAACAAAACCTAATATATGAAAATTAAAGCAAGGAAACAAAAGTCAGAATAGAAACTAATGTCAAAATAAGAACATGAAATAAGAAAACAGACATGAAAGAGATCTAAACAGCTTACAAATCAATTTTAAACTACCTAAGATATTAACAAAAGATAAACCTAAACTATTCCTATAGGCTATCTAAACAAGGGCATATTAACCAAAAAAAATTGAAAAAGAAAAAGCTAAACAAATTCAGGGCAATTCTAAAACAGTAGTGGAAAGAAGAAAGGAATCCCAATTAAAGACTACAAACAAATCATAAAACTAACATAAAGAATAGAAAATACTCCAGAACTATATCAGAATGAAAACTAAACTGAGGAAAAGAAAATAGAAATAAGAAAAGAATTGAATCCTAAAAAAAATTCTACAAGCAGATTTAATGAAAATGAAAGAGACTAGGCTAAAACAACCTGAACCAGAAATTGAATGAATTTTAAAGACCTCAAAACCGTTAACAACAAAACTAAAAGCTAAACTAATTCATATTCACAAACTAAAACATATTAAGAAAAGTATTTACTGATTAGAACAAGAATAGCAATTTACACTAGGTATTTTAAAAACATAAACAAACCAGATCTAGGTAAAGGAAGAACAATTCAAAAAAAAAAAAATTTACCCCTATTTTACTCAAAAACAGATGCTAACAAAGCTATATTACATCAGAATAAACAAACCAAAACTTAAAATGTATACCTTCCCACCCCCAAACTTAAGAGGCACATTGCCCTCAATGTGTGAGTGGTTAAGGTTCCTAAACAACACAAAATCAAAACAAATATGCACAAGACATATAACCAATGGATATATACAAGAATTAAAAGCACATCAACAAAGAATGTATATGGCAAAACTAGAATTTAAAAAATATATGTACAATAGAATCAAAAAAACTGAACACAATAGAGCAAAAAAATGTAGAAGAACAAAACTAGAAAAGGAAAACTAAAACTACAAACTATACTAAGAAGAAAATTTGTTCAAATAGGCCACAAGTCGAAGTTGATCTTTTTAATTTTTATGAAAAATAACATTTTCTATTCTACTATTTATGATACTAGCTATTACTATAAAAGCAATAAACAAAAACCTATCACTATAAAAGAAAAGAAAGGACAAGAAAGAGCTTATTGTTTTTGGTCTCTTGTGTTTGGCTCCTCTGTGCAGACTTGCTCTCATACACTCATGAATATCTTTCCCTTTGTGCATTAAGAAAAAAGGAATGCTTCAGATATTTATGCAATTTTGGAAAACAGAGATGTATCATAAAGATATGCAGTTTGTAAAAAAATTATGCTCTCAAAGATCACAAGTTCATCACAAAACAATTTCAACTCCCCCTGAAATATAGGTGTAGCTAGAAAGGACAGTTTCAATATTTCCCATACGTAATCCTTTATATAGACACTGGGGTGGACGCATACTAAGATGGAAAAGACCCGCTAATATGCCCAACGTTCCTGCCGCAATATGATGAGAAGCTATCCCCCCTGGAACAAAAGGATCAAAACCTTCCACATCCCACGCGGGATTTACGGACTGTATCCTTCCAGTTAGTCCATAAGGATCAGACACCCATATTCCGGGACCATACAATCCTGTTACATGAAATGCGCCAAAACCAAAACAAGCCACCCCTGCAAGAAATAAATGAATTCCAAAATTTTTTGGCAAATCTAAAGAAGGCCTACTTGTTTGACACTATATTTCGATTCTGCTCTTCGAAAAGGAACATCGGCTCTAACAATTCCGTCCCCATCTACTAAAACAACTGGAAATGTTTCAAAAAAAGTAGGTGTGATGAAACGGTGTGTAATGCAGTGATACTCCCCTTGTCGTTATGCATGAATTTCAAAAACAGTTTGAGTGCACAATGCAGAATATCACAGATTAAGCAACAGTTTAAGCACAAATTTGTATCATAGTCAAATTATCAATCCACATGTAAATGCAATGATACAAATATCAACAATCTCACAATATTATCTCAATTCAAATATAGAATCATGTAAGGAGCAGAGATAATATAGGATTAACAATGATTTAAGCAGACAGTAAGGATAAAATCAAATTCCAGAATTGGAATTGTTAACCTGTTTAGACGTAGTCGAATGCTTTAAATCATCAGTCGAATGCATTGCTTTTCCAAAATGTTGAACTCCAAATGTAGATGTCCAAAGCAATGTCCTTCCTGCAAAACCTTTCAACAACCTTTTCTAGATCAAGCATAATGGTTAAGTAAGAATTTAATCATATCATAACAGAAGTCAATGTATAAGAATGCATGACAATTTAAGCATAGTTAACTTCAAACAGAGTACAGTCGAATCAATCAAACAAAGTATCAGATATCATTTGACAAATTTAAGTAACTGGGTTGATTCAAACGCCTAATTTCATTTCCTTGGTTAAAAGATATTACAATGGTGGTGCAAGAACAAGGAAATAAAGACAAAACAAAGAAAACAAACAAAAGATGGCTTTATATGCCATATTGAAAATTAAAATCTCTAATTTAGGACTCCTAGTTTTTCTTTCTCTTTTGATTAATGAAGGACTTGAGAACCATGTCACTTGCATTGTCCTCTGATCTTGTCTCTTCACTATCATCATTGCTTCTTTGGGATCATTTTTCAGAGGAGCTAGCATTTTCAGAGCTTTCACTTTCTTGGCTGTTGTTTTTCTACTCACTAATCCATCTTTTGATCTCAGCAAGTTCATGCAGAACAATCCTTTCAAACTCATTTCTTCCTCTGTACTGATTCACTTGAGAGGTTGATGGTGCATTGTTGTCAACTGGCATTTCATCTTTGTATTTCCAGCCTTCAGATATTTTCTCCATATGCATTAGGTGGAGAACAGTTTTGTCCACAAGGATTGAGTTTTGATGTTGCTCACTGGATTCACCAATGCATTCCACACTACAGTAGATCAATATTTTTGAGATGAAGACACAGTAAGGTAATTTTCCTAATTTTGATTTAGTTACCTTCAACATGTTATCAGAGATAGCAACAAGCTAATCCACCTGAATGTTTTCCTTCAAGGCTTTCAGCAGCATTAAGTCTTCAGTGGTGGCTTGTGCATAGTTTCCTCCTGTAGCCATGAGTATATAGGCTATGGTGTAGATAACCACTCTTTCATCTTTCTTCATGCCACTTAGTTTTGTAATTTGAGTTCACCTGATGATCATCTGCATTTCTCAAGCACAGTTGGTATTCATTGAACTTGTTAAAACCTTCTATTCCAAGATGGCATTTGTCGCCACCAATTCTTAATCCACCAACAGTTTTCAAGACATCATCTGTCATTTTGATGTCTATTCCCTTAACTCGAGAGTAGAGAATGCCATCAACAATCTTCAGATTACAGTAGAAGACCTTTACTAAGTCGGGATACCATGGACTTGCCATCTCGACAAACTGTTTTAGTCCCTGATGCTTAATCCATCTTTGGAACTAAAACCCTTCATTCCTAAAGAACTTTAGCTTAAGAAATTTGTGAGTTACCAAGGTTCTTCTTTTCCAGCAATCAAGAAACTTGGATTGGGCTTCATCATCACTTATCCATCCGTTCAAGTCATACACCCTTCTAGATTTTTCAGAAGCTATGGCCTTGACCCTTCTCCTCGGTGTAGAGTTGGACGCTATTTAGTTTCGAAGATGATTGATAACCCCCTCAGAAGAGATGATAATAGTGGATGACTTTGATCAACAAGAGCAAATGTAGTGTCTTTTGATTATCAATATTTCAACAGGTTTATAATGAATAGCAAAATGGAGGGAATCCCTAATTTTCATTTTCGCACCAAAATGAAATTTCATATTTCAGATTAACCAGAATTTTTCATCACTTAGTTGAATGCATTAATATACTGTGACTCGAGAAAAACATTTTTAACCAATTTCAATCAATCAGAACATTCAACACACAACACAAACAATCATACAACAACAATCAATCAGTATATGCATGATGCAGCAGATAGATACAAATTTACCAGTTGTAGACACTCAAGGTTTTTGATATTTTCCATAGTTGATTCTTCCTTGAGAACAGTTCTGCATCAGCTGTATATCCTGCAAAACAATTAAGTTTTGGTTGCTGGTACCCATTTGACTTTGGGTCCTTGATTGTTAGTTCTTCTTACATGTTCCTTTGGTATCCATACACATAATCCTTGAGGAACAACAACATGTCGATAATAAAAATTTCTAACAGTATGACTAATACATCTGCAGTAAAAACATGCATTTCTAGCAGGTTCTCTTAATGCCATAAAATTCATGGCATTGGTTTTGTTAAAGTGAGCTTTGTATCCTATTCCTTGTCTATTATTAATTCTGCTAGATGAGTTTAATACAACATCTAAATTGTCTCTACCTTGAGTAAACTTAGCTAGCGTGCTAGTCAAGTAACCTATCTTTTTAATGTGTGTAGGACAATTTTCACAGGCTTTTTCAATAGTAACAGTTTTAACTTCACAGTTCCTAGCAGATAACAAAGCTTCATTCAATTCTTTTTCTAATCTTTCATTTTCTGCAACAAGGTTGTTAATTATGTATTCATAATCTCTTTTCTCTGAGTTCAGTCGATTAACCTTGTATTTCAGTCGCATTGCTTCAACATGTAGTTCCCTGAATGTTTCAATCAGTTGTTGATATTTCTCTTCTATAGGCAGCTTCTCAAATTCATCATCACTGTCACACTCAGTCTTTGTAGTTCCAGCCATGTGACATATGTTGGATTTCTCCTCTTGGTCAGCATCCTCATCACTTGAATTCTCAGAAATAGAGTTCTCCCGAGCAATGTAGGCTCCTTTTCTTCTCATGTTTCTGCCTTGAGGGAATCTTTTCTTTCCTTTCTACTTTGGCTGTAATTCAGGACAGTCAGGCTTGATGTGACCTTCTTTTCCACATTCATAGCACTGCACAACATTAGTACTAAAGCTTTTCTTTTTGCTTTGACCTGCATGGTTAGACAAGTTGACTATCATTTTGCATAAGTCGACTAAACTTTCTTACCATCAGAGTCATCAACTCTTTGTCGTCCATCTCTGTTTCTGTGATGTTCTTGTTTGTAGCTTTCAGAGCAATGGACTTCTTTTCTTCAATCTCTTCTTCATCCTTCAGTCTACCAAGTTCTAACTCATGTTCCCGTAACTTGCCAAACAAGGTAGCCATATTCGTAGTTGTAAGATCTTTGGATTTAGAGATTGCAGTGACTTTTGGTTGCCAATTCTTGTTCAGGCTTTTAAGAATCTTGATGTTGATCTCTTCTTTCTCAAAGACTTTGCCAAGAGCCATCAGGTGATTTACAATATGAGTGAATTGTTTATGGACATCGTAGATGCTTTCACCAGCTTTCATTTTGAACAATTCATACTCTTGTATCAATGAATTCTTCCTGGCTCTCTTTACTTCATCTATGCCTTCATGTGTTACCTATAGAACATCCCACATTTCCTTTCATACTTGCATTGGGATATCCTGAAAAATTCATCAATTGTTAGTGTAGAGGCAATAATATTTCTAGCTTTAACATCATACTGAGCTTTTCTATTTTCATCAGCAGTCTACTCACCAAAAGGTTTCAAAACAATTTTACTATCAACAGTTTTTGTAGGCACATATGGACCATTTAAAGTGGCATCCAAAATTCCTTTATCTTGCGATTCAAGAAAGATTTGCATGCGAATTTTCAAAAAGGATAGTTTTCACCAGCAAACAGAGGTGGTCTGTTTGTTGAAGCACCTTCACCAAAAGTTTGAAAATTTGAAGCCATCACCATGTTTTACAGTCGAATAGAATAAAAACACAATCGACTGAATTTTCAAATATCTTATGAAAACCAGCTCTGGTGCCAATTGTTAGGAAACAAGTTGGCTTCGTTTTACACAAAGAGGAGGGGTGAATTGGTGTTAGTTCAAAAATAAAATCTTTTCGCAATCTTGGTATGAAAATTCAAAGCTTTTGATCTTTCCTTGAAATGCAAGTAATGAAAATTCAATGCAGCGGAAAAACGCAGTTGACTGCTAAATAATTAAAGTCGACTGAAAATAAAGAGTGCAGGGATAAAGAAAATCAAACACTGGTTATACTAGTTCGGCCAACAATGCCTACATCTAGTGTCCTTCCAATCCAGGAAGCAAATGCACTATAATGGTTGCTGTTTTTACAACAAGGAATTTATAGAAGCACCACGTAAAAATATAAATCTCCTCTCTAACCTAAAACAAAAATATAACTGCACACACAAAAACGAGAATTGCAGCAAGAATCCCCTCTTCTGCAATCTCCACCCACGTCGAACAATCCTCGACGTATAACCAACACTCTTCACAGGTTGCCAAGCCTATCACAACACACTTCACAGGTTGCCAAGCCTTTGGTCAAATGCAGCAATCTTTACATGATGCCAAGCCTATCAAGATCAAACCAGAAGCACCTTCTTTGTGCAGATGTTGGTCAAACAGTATGTGCAAAAGACTCCTCCCTTTGAATCTCTCTCAAGAAAGATCACCACCGTCTTCTTGGAGAATTCTTGGAGCTTCTAAAACAGAGAATTCAATCTGAAACAGGACAATGAAAATGTTAGATCACAAAAGTCTTCATAACAATTTGTATTCTATCTATTTATAGTTTTCTGTTATTTCATATTACATCTCAGTCGAATAGCCTACTAGTTCAGTCGACTGTATTAGACAGTTATAACAGACAGTCAACACAGAGGCTCCTCAGTCGACCGAATCAATACCCATTTAAGAAATTTGACCAAGTCAGTCAATCTTAACTAACTTTTGAAAAATATAGCCGTTGGAGCGTGTAGGCTTAACAGAATTCCAAATATAACAGTAATACAGTCGAATGTGTGTTCCACATTGTCGACTGACACATGAGAAAACACTTTGAAATTCTTTTCAACCCAAAATCTCACACTTTCACAAAATCTGTACAATGGTTTTAGCATAGTCGAATCCATTATGAGTGTATTCAACTGAACTAGAACTTTGTCACAACAAGTATAAGTTCATAAAGGTGTCTGTGATCTTTTTCTTTCTGAAATGTGCAATAATAAAAAAACATTTTATCTCACATTTCAAGATAAGCATGTTCCACAATAATATCACATAATCAAGCATAGGAACATACATTACAATTCACCAAAACATGTTCAACAGATGTGTCAAATAATAAAACACGAACATGTAATACTGGAACATATGTACTGTTATTAAGCATTGTGTTGTCATCATCAAAAACAAGTTTGATATAGAGTTTGTCTTGTCAACAATCTCAACAATCATCATATTGGTTTTTAAAAATGTTCAAATGTTTCTGTAATACTCCAATTAAGTAGGGTTACCTTATTAATTAAAGTATTATAAATTAAGTAGTAAGCATAAACATAGTTATAAGTATATAATATGTATTTGTAGTCTTTCATTTGATGTCATAATTTAAAACTTTCAAGTACATAAAATTTCAATAAATAAAGAGATCTATATAATACAAAATTTATATACCTAAGTTACAACTACTCACAACTCCACCTTTAACAGTTCCACAATTGATCATTTATTCCACCTACATTATAATCTACTCACGTGTATCACACGATTATAACAAGTGGACAATTAACCACATAAACAAAATGCAAAGGTAAACTTATTTATTTTAGAAGGTTATATCATGTTTTCATATAATAAAATTCAAGATTTCATAGATATTCACATTCAATCTAATTCTTCCACATCAAAAACAAATTAACCTACAAGATTTTAATTTTGAAGATGTATAAATAAGGTGTCAGTGATCATATGAAATCTTGCACTTATCAAGAAAGTTCTTTACTAAGGATTTGAGCATAAAAAACAGCATGGGTCCACTAGGACAAAACTAGTGGATTCAAGCAGTGAAAGCTCCATGGCTCCACTGGGTCAACCCACCTTGACAGGATTAATTCACTATAACATCGTCAAATTAGTTCTCTTTCAAATCAAATACCGCTATAGGAACCTCCTTCTCTTGCCACCTAAACCTTATTCTCTATATGAGTATGTTAGTTTAGTAGAGTTTGGATGATTTCACACCAGAAAACCATACACCAATATATATACTACACTATACAATATGACACTTATACTTAGAAATGATCATATTCATACAATTAAAAAAGTTACCAATATTTTCCAATCACAATCTCAAACAAAACTCATGCATGCAATCCTTGTCATTCCATTCAACAAAGATCGAAATAATCTTACTCAATCCCTTGCAATAATATTACTTAGTTACCTTAAGAAGGTCCAATCCCAAAGATACTAATTTTTCCCTAACAGTTTCCCTTTGGATGATTCAACTAAAACATCTTCATTCTTGACAATTATGAGAGTTATGAGATATTGTAAGACTCGTGATAAAAATATAGTGCTTAGAAATAAAATAATCATGAGACTTTGGTGTTTTGTTTTTATACATCTTTGTTAACACATAATTATTATGTTATTTCTTTGGTATGTTAATTGGATTGTAATTTGTGTGTTATTACCAATGTGATGTGTTGCCTGATTGGTAGAGATGCTTGTCTAGGATTGAATGGAGAAGAGTTTAATAGAAATTTAGATTTTCATTGTACTTTTGCCAAAGGGCGAAAGAGTCTTTTTACCTTTGGTGCAGAAATTATATTAGAAGGTGTAGGAAGTAAAAGCATGCAAATAAAATAAAATAAAATAAACTAAAAGTTAAAAGAATTTATGTGAATATTTTTTAGGGTTTAGTTGTTGTTATTTTAAAAACTAGTTGAGAGAAAATAAGAGATATGATCGTGGTGAGTTTTAGAGATTAAGAAAGAGATTTTATTAAAACAAAAAATATAAAGAAATGGTGGAAAATAAAAGAGGAGAAGATTAGAGAAGGTTTGCATTTTTATAAAACCTTAACCTAACGTGAAAAGTAGAGAAAATAGAGAAAGGTAGGGAAAGAGACACATGTTCTAGGAGAGAAGAAAATGAGCTTAAGAAAACATTGGTGCAAAGGGAGATTTGTGGTGTTTTGAGGTTATAGATAAAGCCCTAATATTGACCGAGGTATGAGGAAGTTTACCTTTGTTTTCTTGTTTTTGGTTGTATGATGAATATGATATGTTCTTGATTATCTTTAGAGGTAAGGCTTGTTTTTATAATTGTGCATGTGTGAGAATATGTTCTAACGGTGATAGAGTTTATATCATGTTTGTGTTGGGTTTTCCCTTATGAAAGTATGAATGACTTTGTTGGGTTTTCTTATGATAATATGTATTGATGCTGAGAGGGGATAAAGGTATGTTGTTTGGGGTTTTACCATGCAAATATATGTTATAAAGAGTGGTATTATGATTATATGTTGTATGTTGGGTTTGTTTGGGTTGTAATATGCATAATGATGAGTTTTAGATGACTAAAATGATGTAATGTCTGTATTTAGCTTTGCTTACAAGGGTATCTGAGACTTGAATGCATGTATGATGTGTTAAGTATATTTTCTCGTGGTTTAGGGATGATGTATGTGTGTTTTGAACACTTGATATTTGTCCAAAATGAGTTTAGGTTCAACAATAATCGATTATCGTAGGTAATAATTGATTATTTGTGCGTTGTTTTTTAGTTTTGTCACTGGAATAATCGATTATCTGAGATGATAGTTGATTATCCTTTCATATGTTTTATTGTTGAAAATTGGGTACTGTAGGTGTCTAGAATAATCGATTATCATTATGTGATAATCGATTATCCCAGTGTACTTTTTTGAGAAACTTTATTTTTTACGAAGATTGGACGTGGTCCAAGTTTCAAGAACTGCATAACGGGGTTTGAGAATATTTTATGTGTTTAGGATCAAGTTTGACTTTTGATTGGTGATGAAACATGAATAATGGAATTCACAAGGGTGTGTGGTTGATTAATGAGCATGAGACATGGGATGTTCGTCTGCTTGTTATACCTAGTAAATCTTGAGACTATTTGTGTTTAACATCTCTCTTTGGCATTGGTTGTTGAAAAGGGAGTATTGTCTTTGACATTGGTTGTTGAAAAGGGAGTACTCTCTTTGACATTGGTTGTTGAAAGGGGAGTGATAGTGATATTCTCTTTGGAAAATAGTTGTAGAAAATAGTATGGTATTTAAGTATTGAATCTCTTTGGTGAGGGAATATATGTTTCGTCTTGTGTGATAAGGGAATAGGTCCTAAGCCAAAAAAGGGATGACTTGAGTAGGCCTGTAAGAGAGGCTATAGGTGGGCCTGTAGGGGAGGCTATAGGTGGGTGAGGTAGGGTATATGAGTGTAACTAAGTTTTTTCATGATGGAGTTCATGGTTATGTCTTGATGGGGATAGTGATAGTGGTGGTTTATTTATGATGATGATCACGGTATTGAAGGTGCTCCTAGTTATGCTATGTTGATAGTAGTGTTACTATAATTGTAAGAGTAAAATAGTTAGCATAACGGCTACTGAATGGATAGACTAAGGGTCTATGTGTGTGATGTTAGTGATGACATCAAGGATAGAGGATTGAGGATCGAGTAATCCAAGAAGATTGGATTGTTTATGTTTAGAGGAGTAGGAATCATATTGTTGATACTTTTATGAATAAGGTGATCAACTATGATTGATATAATATGTGTGTATAGAACTTGTTACTTTTATGATTGTTTTAAGACTGGACATTTTTTATCATTGAGACACTACATAAGAAAGAAAACACTAATAAACCACTATCACCCTACAATGTAAACCTAAGTATGACTAACTACTTAAAAAAGCTATGAAGTCTATCTGGAAGTCAACTTTGTGCCCAATGATCATCTCTTAAAGAGCGCTATATAAAGAGGAATCGCAGAAGAGAAGAAATGCTAGAGAGAACATATCAAGAGATCATTATATACTTGCTTTGCTACTCTACCTCAAAGCTCATATCGTCTAAAGATCTTCATTTTGGGAGGAAGAACTTTACCCATTCTCATGTTTCATTGTATTGTGTTTATCCTATCTTGGAGACTTATTTGAATTTGTACTTGTATTAAAAACATTGATTGTGTTTGTATATTTAGAAGTGAATTAAAAGAATTGTACTCTTTAAGTCAGTTGAGCTAAACTTTCTAGATAAGTTTTATAGGATTGATACCAGGAGTAGTTAAACTCAGACTAGTCAGGTTGACTAAGAGAACTAAAAGTTGTTAATAATACTTGTATACCATGAGTAGCTTATACTCATTTGTAATCTTTGAGAAAGATTAGTGGAATCCCTTAAGAGGTTTTAAGGGAGACTGGACGTAGCTGATGTTGAGTGAACTAGTATAAAAATACTTGTGTTATAGTTTTTCCTGTTTAAAATGTTTTCCCAAATGCTTACTTGAAAACACAAGCATTTAACAACTACTGCGGTTTATTTAACACTTGTATATGTGTGCATATGTGTTAAAATTCCTCTTGATGAGATGAAATTTATATTTTGAAAAATTTATTCGAGGAGAACCGTAAACATATTATATTTATATGTATGTTTGTTTCATATGGTTAATGAAAGGTTTAGTAACATATAATTATTAAGTAGGGGCATTACAAGTTATACATATAGGGTTATAAAAAAATATATAGAAATGTTAGTTTAATTATATCAAGCTCGAGTCCTTTTTCATCCCCTATCATTATTGTAAAAGAAAAGGACAATGCTTAGAAATTTGCAAGGATTATCAAGCCTTAAATGCCATCATAATTAAAGATAGCATCCCTATTCCAACTATGGATGAGTTAATCGATGAGTTATATGACCTTCTAGGATAATGAGCTAAATGTTAAGTATGATCAAACAATATCCTGAACATAATGTCTATCATAAACTGTAAAGAAAAAAGTTTAGCATAAACACAATAGATTACTCTAAACACAATGATTTCATAAACAAACTAGTATAAACACTATAGAATAGGGACCATGCTAAACGGTATAATGAACATGTAGCTTTGCAAATCCAAATGTATGAATAACACTTCTTTCTTTGTTGTGTTGTTTTTCTTTATTTGTGCAGATCATATAAGGACAAATGTTTTATTCATAAGTTCTCTTCTAGTTCAGAAGAACTTTAAGAGATGCGAAGGCATTCTAAGAATGTTTCTTCAATGCTTTTTATTTGCCGAATTAGTTCAAAAAGTACAGTTTGCAAAAGCAAAATAGCATATAACCTAAAACAAAAGGCTACAACACTTACATCAAAGTCAATATTTCTGAGTAACGGATCTTTCTTGAAGTTGCCTATATAAAGAAGATGCATGAAGAGAATAATAACAACAATTTGCATATACTTTTATGTTGTCATTCTCTTGTGCATCTAACTCTTTGAAAAAGAAAATTGTTTGTAACAAGTGTTCCAGATAAACTTTATATTGTTCAAATATCCTCTGCAAGAGAGCATTTTTATTTGTACTTGTTTTAAAAACACTTTGTTGTTTTTGGATAATCAGAAATAATTTAAAATGTTTAATAATTTAAAATGTTTGGTTGTTTAACTCAGAAGGAGTTAAACGTTATAGTCAATTAAACTATTTTATACCAAAAGTGTTGAGATTGTTGACAATACAAACTCTATATCAAACTAGTTTTTGATGATGACAACACAATGCTTAACAGTACACATGTTGTAGTATTACATGTTCTTATTCTGAATTAACTGTCATATCTGCTGAACATGTTTCGATGTACCGTGATGTATGTTCCTATGATTGATTGTGTGATATATTTGTGGAATATGCTTGTATGAATATGTGGAATATGAACTGGATGATTAAAAACATTTTATTTCACATTTCTGGAAGTGAAAGATCACGAGCACCTTTAGGAACTTATATTTGTGTGACAAAGTTCTAGTCCAGTCGAATACACCCATAATGGATTCGACTATTCTAAAATCTTTGTACAGATTTTGAGAATCAGTGTTGTGTGATATTTTGAATTGAAAAGAATTTCAAGGTCTTTTTACTTGTGTCAGTCGACATTGTATAATGCATATTGGATTGTGTTATTGATCTATTTTGGAATTCTGTTATGCTTACACGCTCCAATGGCAATATTTTTGAAAGTTAGTTAAGCATTGATGACTTGGTCAACTGTAATGAATGTGTGTTGATTTTCGTTGACTGAGAGCCTCTGTGTTGACTGTCTGTTATAACTATATTAATACAGTCGACTGCATTAGTAGACTATTGATGGGCTGTCGCAACCCACACAAACTTAATGTGCAATTTAGAAATGCAGTATAGCTAGGAAATGACTCCTAGGTCGTCTCTCAAGGACCAATTTTGCGGTTCAAGGATTAAGTTAAACACGAAGTTGGGGAGGGGGGGGGGGGGGTTGTTGAAAAAGTTTGTGAATGCGGATAAACAAAGTCAAAACACCGACACAACTAATAATTAAACACAGATTTGAAAACGGTTTCAAAGACAGAATAAAAACAGTCGGTCATTAACGTAATTACAATGTTTCCAATCACAGATCAACAAAATAAAATTGCGACTCAAACCTCTAATCCAACAAAGTTAACCAACTAAGCGAAGGTTAACCCTGTTTTCATAAAAGCGAACTAAGCGGACGCAGTGTTAATATCAAATCTAATTTACACCATGCAGTTACATCAACTAAGCGAAGATGTAACACCAACTGGGCAACTAAGTGTATACCCAAGTGCAAGTGCAAATACAAGTTTCACATTAACCAAAGTTAGAGTAGCAACCACAGTTACAGTTCAGAAATCTGAAGGAAACATCACAATATAACTAATGACCAACTGAATTAATTTAAGCTACCATGGCAATTGAATTAACACGACTAAGCACATTAGACAACATTTAAACAAATTAAAATACTAGACCCCAACAATGTAAATAACAACTACCTAACACAGTTAAATTAATTTAAATGCAAAACTAAATTAAAGAAATCAAAAGCAACTAAGCCTCCTATTTAAACTAATTCAAAACAAAGGAATAATCAAACATGCTTTTTCCTACATATCCCATGTGACAATACATGCACCAAATAAAGAAATTCAATTTCTAGAATGGCAAAAAAAACCTCATGGCCGTGAGTTCCCATGCACAAAGTCCCCTCATTCTCTTCATTCAACAATCAATTTAATATGTTGCCTCCTTTTGTCCCATGTGCTTCATTCTCCAAGAAAAGACATGTGCTACCTATGCTATCATAAAAAAACGTGCTTCTTCTCCCTCCATGGAAAGCAAGGTTCAGAAATCCACACACCAAATACCAATTGCCGAGCCACACTCTTCCAATGTTGCAAAACGTTGCATTCCAAAACTCACACTCCAAAAAGGTGCCTTAATCTCTTCTATCAAGATGCCACATGTGCAAAGTCAAAGGGAATAAACAACACAAGACGTCCCAATCTTCAAGCAATTCTCGGCCAAATGCAAGCACAAGACAAGACCAAAATGGAAATCTTCTTTCTATGAAAATGTACTTCATATTGTGCTTGTCCAAAAGAGGTAAAAATTAAATGTGCATTTCTCTCTCCTTACTACACTCATTTTCGGTTTTCTTCACTCCTCAACAATCATCTAAGATTTTCTCCACCTCCCATTACCGAGAACACACATCATAAACCAAGTTTCCATTCCCAAAAATTACAAGAACAACAAAGCTAAGTTCGACTACTACAAACCAACCCAACTCTTACTTTTCTTCAAACTTTTGATGAAAACAAAATCCAATCCCTATCTTTTCTGTCAAAACCGCCCAGCCATCATCAATAAACACAATATTCCAGCTCAAAATATTGCTTCCAACCATCAAACAAAAGCACAAAAAGAAAATGGTTCAAGCATCAAACACCCATGCACCAACTCAAACTTTCTTCACTACAAAACTCAACAAGAACTTCATTTTCATCATCCAACCAAGAAAACTTGAACATAAACATTCAAAGTGCATCAAAAGGAGGCGAAAATGTAAAATGGGTGTCAACACCCAATTTCATCCGGAAAGTAAATAATCAAAATTAAAGAATAAGAGAATAATAATTAATGGTGGGCAAAGGGAAAAAGGAAAAGGGAAATAATAAAATAATCTTCCTTAATACAGGACACATCACTTTAGAATGTTTTTGAAATATTAATTTAATATGGTAATAATTTGAATCGATATTATGGCAATAATGGTAAGCAATAATTAAAAATATATTGATATAATTTGCTGCATCAGTTTCTTCCTGAAGAGAAATATAAGATCCCTTTTTTGAAATGGGCAAATTTTCTGACAATTATTATAATCTTTGTCATGAATATTATTTGATTTATTTTTCTTGCAATCAAGACCATTTCTTTCCCTATTTTGCTAATTGTCAATTAATTCACCATTAAGACAAGATCACAATAATATTACGATGTGTGTATATAAATACACACTCTATGATAGAAAAAAGAGACCAAAAAAAAGATAGAGAGAAAAACTTGCAGAAACAATAAAAAAGAAAGAAAGAAAGAGAGTATAGAAAAAAATAGGTTCTCACACATAAGGGTTCTGTTAGCCGCAATCACCAAAGAAGAAACAAGGGAGTACTGAAAGCTAAAAAGGTATGTCATATTTACACCATTCTTTTTCTCTTTATTGTGCTCTGAACTTTTTTTCTAAAAGGTTTTTCTACTACACACAAATAATGTTTTTTAAATAATAAAATAAAGGGTACGCGCCGATCTATGGTCAATTTCTTTCTTTTTCCCACCATTCTGAAAATATAAAAAAAAATACAAAATATTTAAAACCAAAAAAGGTTAATTTTTGTTCAGCATGCATCATTTTTGCATATTCAATTTCATCTAATTCAAATTAACAAAGCAGTATAAACAAAAAAACAACGGCGGGACTTCCACGACACCCTTATAGAACTCGAGCAAACTCCAAAGCTATGGAAGATTGGGAAGAGGAGCGTGAAATTGTAAAGGCCGATATTAGCCAACTAAAGGATCAAGTCGGTCAAATTTTGGAGGCTTTGAAAGCCATGAAAACTGCAGGGGAGACTTCGTCTGCAAAGGCCAAGGATAATGCTCACCCTCCAGTACATAACGCTGTGGGCACGCAATTTACGTTTCCAATGTATGGTTTGCCACCAGGTTACACACCACCCATTGGAGATCATTTAGAGGTAGAGTACACTTCTTTGGCATTTCCCATAACAATAGCGTACTTCCCATAAATACTCAAGGGCCTATCCTCACGAAAGAGACGAAGGTGAATGAAACAACCAAGTCTCCTTACATAGTTGTTGCACATGATGTTTCGACTAAGGCCACCAGACACACGGGCACAGAAAAAGAGAAAAGTAAACTTGAGGCACTTGAAGACAGGCCGAAAGCCATAGAAGGGATTGAAAGTTACGGGTTTGGTGACGTGGCAAGGTTGAGTCTGGCCCCAGGAGTGACAATTCCACACAAGTTCAAGGTGCCAGAATTCGAAAAGTACAAGGGTAACACATGCCCTAAGAATCATTTAACCATGTATTGTCGAAAAATGGTTGCCTATGCTCATGATGATAAATTACTCATTCATCTCTTCCAAGATAGTTTGGCTGATGCGGCATTGAGTTGGTACACGTATCTGGAATCCTCTCATATTCGTTCTTGGGCAGATTTGGCGGATGCCTTTGTAAGGCAGTACAAATACAACATGCATGTCGCGCCTGATAGGTTACAATTACACCACATGTCGAAGAAAGAGGAAGAGTCCTTTAAGGAATACGCGCAATGATGGAGAGAGTTGGCAGCGCAGGTTGAGCCACCTCTATATGACAAGGAGATGGTTGCAATGTTTGTGAGCACACTACAACCACCTTTTTACGAGCATATGATCGGAAATGTGTCTTCCAATTTCGCTGATATCATTATCATAGGCGAAAGGATAGAGATTGGACTGAAAAGTGGGAAAATTACGTCTCAAGCCACCACTCCGAAGAAATTTGTTTTTAGCTCAGAAAAAGAGAAGGAAAGGGGAGTGCATGCAACATCAGCAATACCCATGTGGAGAGGTCATGCGCCCACTCATAACTATCGACCAATCCCGAGTTACCCTCCTTATGTGAACAATACAATGTCTGGTTCCCAAACAAGACCTCGACCGCCATGGTATTATCAACCACAACGGGCCTCGAATAATGCTTGGGGCATTGGAGCTGACTTAGGTCCTGATCAGAACATTGGTCAAAGTGCTCATCCTAAGAGGAACCCAGAGAAAATTTTCACTCCCATTCCTATGACATATACAGAACTATTACCTCATCTCCTTAAGAAGGGTCTGGCCGCTATTCGCCCAATGAAACCCTTACAACCTCCATACCCTAAAAGTTTTGATGCAAATGCGCGATGCGATTTTCACGGGGGAGTTGTCGGCCACTCGACAGAAATGTTCACATCCCTTAAATTCAAAGTACAATCTATAATTGATGCGGGATGGTTGAAGTTCCAAGAGGACAAACCTAGTGTTGAAGTCAATCCCCTTGCCGAGCATGGAAGTACCTAACAAACAAGATCTGATTGACAGAGGTTTCCTACAAATATACCTCGAGGATAAAGAAGAAGAAGTATTTGCAAACCCAAGAATGGGAAGACAAAGAATTTGCATGTGATGCTTATTAAATTTGTAATCGCTTTTTTATTACCCTCACTACTTTTCCCAGAGCCTTGAGGTTCGTGCATTACGGGTTGACACTTTCTTTTGCATTTGGTTTAACATTAAAAGATGTTTGTTTCGTTTTTTTCAATCATCTCGTGTCTTAATTTTCTTAACTCAAATAATACTTATATGACAATAAATGTTTTGAAAACAATAAGTTGATTTTCCTAATTTTGAGCGCCCTATCAACAACATGGAAGATGATTATGATTGACCTGGAACCCTCTCCATATTTAATGAGATTCTGAGGAAATAAAACCCCATCAAGAAAAGGTTGAAATCTTTAATATAAGAGGGCGAGAGAGAAGAGGTAAAAGTTGGCACCAGCACGAAAGAAAAGTTTAACATAAGTTACCACTCAAGCCAGAATGTCTTTGGATCAAAGATGAAGTACGAAAGCAGCTCGATGCGAGATTCTTAGCTTGGACAAAATACCCCCAATGGGTCACAAGTATCTGTCAAAGAAGGATGATAATGAACAAATGCATGTTGACAACCATGATTTCTCATTGCCACAAACCTGAATAATCAAATTTCACATCGACATCCAAAGATGAATTGGGCAATCGAGGCTACTAATGAAAATATCAAGAAAGATTGGCACAAAATGTTTCCTTTTGCCTTACACGGTTATCGCACATTAGTACGCATGTAACTGGGGAAACACCTTTTTCTTTGGTATATGGAATGGAAGCAGTACCACCCTTCGAGGTAGAAATCTCATCCTTATGATTGTTAATGGAAACCCTGTTAGAAGAAGCGGATTGAGTTCAAACCGGGTTCGATCAACCCAATCTCATTGAAGAAAAAAGATTGACCACGACATGCCATGGACAATTATACCGGCAAAGAATGAAGAGGGCATTCGACAAGAGGGTACAAAAGGGGTAAGTGGACTCCAAATTATGAATGCCCATATGTGGTAAAAAAGGCATTTGATGGTGGAGCACTTATTCTCACAAGAATGGATGGAGAGGAGTTACCATTGCCAGTTAAATCTGCCAAAAATTCTATGCATAATGATTCCATGATAGGGAATGCTCTTAAAGTGGAATTGACAAATATTGTATAAATCTTTTTTCATCTCTTTCATAAGGTCGCTCTTAATTTTCAAAATGCCTCCCGAAAATAATGAGCATCACAGGCAGATTCACTGAGCGCGAGCTTGTTCTTAAAGGATGTCGTGGAATTAATTAAAAAAAGGGGTAATAAAATATATGGGTCTCACACGAATTTTTCACTCATACATTCATGCATTCTGCATCATACATCATCATCATAAAGGTTCAAAGAAAATAGAAGAAAAGCATGGCACACCATGCATCGTCGACGTCCAGAAGGGATTCACGATTTCGTTGGAAGGAGTTCAAATGATACATCGGTGAGAAAGTTTAAAATAAAAAAAAAGGTGAGCAAGGGTATCACATGAATTCTCGCCCATACATCGATACATCAACAAAATTTAAACACAAAAGCCCAGTTTTCATCTTGGCACCCAAGCTCAGTTTTCATCATGACATACATTCGCCAACATCTAACAGGAATTCATGAATTTTGTTGGAAATCAGTTCAAATGATGCATCAACAAAAAAAAATTAAAAAAAAAACTGAGGAAAGAAAAAGGTGAATAAGGGTCTCACATAAGTTCCATCAAACATGGAACAAAATGCAGAGATGACTCTAAAATTAAGTTCAAAGAAGAAAGTCCAGAGCTATAAGAAGATCAATTCGAAAAACAAAGGATAAGGTGATACCCCTCCACAGTGAAGTACACCTCTTAAGCAAAATCAAATATGGTACCCCCCTCCACGAGGTTCATACACCTCTCCAACGAGGTTCATAGGGTATGACACACCCGCCACAGGTGTCACGACTCTTCAATAAAAATCCACAAGATTGTTGCACTCTCTACCAGGTACGCTTCGAGGTAATCTTCGGACCCGAACGAAATTAGTGTCTTTATCTTTATTTATCTTTTACTAGGATAACACAAAAAACTCCAAAGTTCATGTTATCTAGCAAAATCTAAATAAAGAAAGGCAGCTGTCAACACCCAATTTCGTCCATAAAGTAAATAATCAAAATTAAAGAATAAGAGAATAATAATTAATGGTGGGCAAAGGGAAAAAGGAAAAGGGAAATAATAAAATAATCTTCCTTAATACAGGACACATCACTTTAGAATGTTTTTGAAATATTAGTTTAATATGGTAATAATTTGAATCGATATTATGGCAATAATGGTAAGCAATAATTAAAAATATATTAATATAATTTGCTACATCAGTTTCTTCCTGAAGAGAAAAATAAGATCCTTTTTTTGAAATGGGCAAATTTTCTACAATTATTATAATCTTTGTCATGAATATTATTTGATTTATTTTTCTTGCAACCAAGATCATTTCTTTCCCTATTTTGCTAATTGTCAATTAATTTACCATTAAGACAAGATCACAATAATATTACGATGTGTGTATATAAATACGCACTCTATGATAGAAAAAAGGGACCGAAAAAAAGATAAAGAGAAAAACTTGCAGAAATAATAAAAAAGAAAGAAAGAAAGAGAGTATAGAAAAAAATAGATTCTCACACATAAGGGTTCTGTCAGCCGCAATCACCTAAGAAGAAACAAGGGAGTACTGAAAGCTAAAAAGGTATGTCATCTTTATACCATTCTTTTTCTCTTTATTGTGCTCTGAACTTTTTTTTCTGAAAGGTTTTTCTACTACACACAAATAATGTGTTTTAAATAATAAAATAAAGGGTACGCACCGGTCTATGGTCGGTTTCTTTCTTTTTCCCAACATTCTGAAAATATAAAAAAAAATACAAAATATTTAAAACCAAAAAAGGTTAATTTTTGTTAAACTAAATCTTTTTTATCAAAATTACGTGATCCCTGATTTTCATATTCACTTTTCAAAAATATATATCAATCCTTTTTTTTAACAAAATCACAAACCTTTTTCTAGATAAAGAACTATGTGATCCATGATTGTCCATTAATGAATGTACGTAGGACCAAGGTCAATCTTTGTCGGGTTCATAAAACAAAAAAAAATATTTTTGTTTCCTAATAATTTATTTTAATTTAATTTATTTTTTTTTGTTTTTGCGAAAAATTAATTATTTTGAAAAACCACGTTAATTTTATACATTTAATTAGAGGCACTGCCTTTGGGTAGGCGCGCTAGGGTGTTAATACCTTCCTTACGCATAACCGATTCCCGAACTTGAAAATCTGTTTTCGTAGACCATACTTTTATTTTAGGGTTTTTCCATAATAAATTATGGTGGCGACTCCCAAAATCTTTTCTCAAACCCGTTTGTTTTTCGGTTCGCCGTCCCGTCGTAGACCACCGCTGAGGGTCATTTTGAGTGCCGCACCTACCGCTGAGCATCATTTTCACCGCTGAGCGCTGATGACGTGGGCCTGAGCCAGTTTCTGTTATTCTTTATAAACTATATAAGGGTTTGGACGACCTAAAAGGTCTATCTTTTGACAGAAAGAGGTGCATAAACACTTTTTTCACCCCTCGGAGGTGTATTTTGGATGCAGAAGCTCTGATCTTCAACTTTTAGGGTTTTATCTTTCATTCCTTTCCATATTTTATCTAGGTTCACCATATCTATGGTGAACTAAACTTCCATTGTTGTTAGAAAAACGATGTAATCCTTTGAAACTCTCATGTATTGAATTGATTTATATTGCAAATGCTTTACTTCATTAATTGTTGGGGTTTTTCCTCTATGCTCGATGCTTGCTTTGTTTAACTCATTCTATTGCATGATTATTGGTTTCCTTGATATGGACATATGGAGGAATCTAGAACTGGGGAAATTCTCCCAAAGGTAGTATTGCCTAGACATAGGAATATGAGGGTTGGTTGCATATACACTCCTGTGCTTCTTCACAAATAGTTATTAGGGATGTTAGAAATTGTATGAACTTGTAATTAAGGATAGGTTTATTTCGCCGAGACATTGGGTTTAAGTGTTTTAGAGTGTGACATTAATAATAATGAAGAAGATGAATTCGTAAATACATAAGAGTGCATAAGATAAGTCGAAAACCCCAATAACATAATCATTCTATATTTTATCAACCATTCATTTGTGCATTCTTTTGGTCAATTGATCAACACTTGCATTCATATTTACTTTCTGCATTATAAAAACCAACTGTTTTTGTCCTCAAGTCTTAAATAATCAACAAATCACATGACGGTTTAAGCCATGAGTCTCTAAGGAAAACGATACTTGATCTTACCATTTATATTATACTTGATACGATTCGGTACACTTGCCAAAGTCTTAACAATGACCAACTGTTTTACTAGAAAGGCAGGCGTCCTGGTAATGCAAATATTACATGAGTTTCATAATTCCTTGCTAACAGGACATGCAGGAGTTGCTCAATACAACGAGAGAAGGAGAAGGCCGAACGGTGAAAGGTGGAGAGAGGTCAAGCCGAACGGTGGAAGACAGGGGAAGGTTAGGCCGAACGGTTAAAGGCGGTGAGGAGTTGAGCCAAATGGCTGAAGGCAGTGAGAGCTCGAGTCGAACGGTGGGAAGCAGCGAGGAACCTGAGCCGAACGATTGAAGAATTGTTATCCTAACTATTGCAGCGATTAGGATGGGCAGGAAATAATTATAATAAATAGAGCTATATCCTAGGAAAATATTCAGTACAAGATAATTATAGTAAATAGAGCTATATGCTAGGAAAATATTCACTATAAGATAATTATAATAAATAAAACTAAATTCTAGAAAAATATTTAATATAAATAAAGCTAAACAATATTATTAGGGTTATGTTTTTCATTATTGAGTTTGTTGACAAGCAGCTATAGTCCTGTGAGGAAAGTTATGCTCCGAACTATCCTTGTTTACTTTTGTTTATTCAAGAGAGTTTTATCACAGTTAATAAGAGAATTTTCATTCTTTCATTATTGTTTCTGTTTACTTTGATAGTGGATAATTAGTTTTCTTACTCAGAAACCTAACATTAACTTATGACTCTCTTAAGAAATGGGCAACATTATTACCATGGCAGTATTTTGGTCTAACACAACATACCATTGAGCAATGGCATGACACCCTTTAAAGCGGTTTATGAGAGAGATCCACCTAAGCTTACCCGGTATATGATTGACCAAACAGATCTTGTGTCAATCCAAGAACAATTGCTCACCAAGGGGACATCGCATTTAATAATCTAAAACATAATTTACTTAAAGCACAATGCCACATGAAGAAATATGCAGATAAAAAGAAGAGACAACTAGATTTCAAGATTGGTGACACGATTTTAGTCAAGTTGCAATCTTATAGACAACACTGACTAGTTTTGAGAAAAGATTAGAAACTCAGTCTAAGGTACTTTGGACCCTTTCCCATCATTGAAAGAATTGGCTTGGTTTCGTATAAACTATTACTACCCGACAACCAAAATACATACGATATTCCACACTTCACAACTTAAACTATGCACAGGAGAACGCAATCAACCTTACACTCCTCTTCCTTTCACCAATGATGAATTCCAGCCAACAATTCAACCAGCTAAAATACTACAGGAGAGGGTTGTCATTAAAAGCCAGCAACACGTTCCACAGAAATTGGTCCAATGGAAAGGGTTTGAAGATGAACAAGCAACAGGGGAAGATACCGCAGTACTGCAGCAAGCGTTCCCTGACTTTAACCTGAGGACAAGGTTAAATTCTAAAGGGAGAGGCAATGTAACAACACAGTAAAGGTCAAAGGAGTCATTACCTACAAAAGGGGTGAAAAAGACGTAAGGGTTGGCATCTCGAGAGACTCAAGGCCCAAGATAACTAACTCCAAGTTGAAGGATTTTCATTGGCTAGGGGAATAATATATCAGGCACTTAGGGAGAGAGAAAAAGGACGTTGTTGAAAATCTTCTCTTCTCTGCCAATTCTGTTTTCCTTTCTGTCCTCGATTCTGTTATTTTGCTGTATTGTTTTTATTTTTTTGCTGTAAGCTTGATTCTCAAACGTTCCAACGCTTTTTAATGAATATATCATGATAAGGTATTTCATTATACATTAAATTGCCTATTCTCTTTTGGTGAAATTGGAACACATCACATGGCTGTGGTGAACTAACTCTGATGAACTAACTTAGATGAACAAGCAATCCTTTAATTTAATTTTCAATGGATAATAAGTTATTATTTCACTATGAAGTCAACATGTATTTACATTTGGAATCATTCCTGCACAAACTGACGATCAAACACAGAATGGAATTTGAAGTAAAAATTATCTATGACTAAGGGAAATCAGAAGTGCTGAGAATAACACATCAGTACAGGTTCTGGCTCCATGAGAGGCAATTTATCAATGTACATCAGCAACCTAATTAAATTCTTCAGCTGCTCACGCAAATTTAAAGTCATCGGGTAAAAACCATTAGCGCTGAGGATAAGACATTAGCGAAGGATCTGACACAATCAGAGGCAACTTGTCAACATATGCAAATAGTCTTTTTAGATTTTCCTTGTTGATTGAAGCCAAGTCATTTATCTCATTGCTGTTCAAGTAGATCCAAAGGTCACCAGAATTTACTCTTTGAAGACTATCCCGACAGAAAGGGCAAGATTGAGATCTTGAATGCCTAAAAAGTAACAAAAACTTAATCCTTGAAATGTAAGCAATGTCAGCAAGCAGCACGGTCAAAGAGTTAATCACATTTCAAAAAGATCATTTAGAATGACTTAAGCGTTATATTTCTTATCACTTAAAAAATCTTATTAGGATGAATCTGTTCATACCACCAATAGAATAGACGAGAAATCTTTTCTACATCACTGATGCTAGATCATTTATTTATATTGTTTTAAGCCAAATATATATAGAATCAGTTCAGTTCTGTTGTACCCTACAACTACATGTTCTTGGTATCAATCAATATCTATTAAATTGCAATTCAAGATGTTTAAGACCATAAACTGTCGTAGTTTTTTTTATTACTATTTACCATTAGAACTTTAAATATTTTCTCCATCAATGACTTTGACTATAGTTAGCTTGTTTAACAGGGTAGATGTTGTTTTTCTTGACGCTGTTTTGCCTTTTACTTGCTTCTGTAATGTGCCGCTACAATTTCACTTCTATTGTGGTAGCAGTTTTTAATTATATACTACTATTATTTGCCTTCCAAAGAAAAATGACTCAATTTGCGAAAGGTTTGGGAAAACAATGTGGTAACCATATCATAATGTAACAGAAATTACAATGTGCTCACCAGTTCCTGTAGCATTTCATACACAAAGTGTGGTTGCAATTGGGCAAGACAACCTTGTTGTTCATCTCCATGCAAATACCACATTCTTCTTCTCTCTCAATATCAATTTCAGATAGTTTTCCTTTTCTTACTATATCTTTGTGCATGTACTTTTTAGCAAATAAATCTTTCTGTTTTCTTTCTTCTACATCAGTGATTCCTCTGTGGAGTTGAAGTAAAGAGGGAAAGATCACACCTGTTGTTAAAGAGTATAAGTAAAAACAATTATATCTGGAGTTTGAGCCACTTTTCTAGAGGAAAACAAAACCATCCAAGTGTTTCTTAAAGATATGACATGATTTCACATTTGACTTTTCTTTTCAGGTTAAAAAGGAGTTTTACTTCCTGGTGAGGGGAAGGGATGACAAAAAGCAGTCAATATTGAATTCAATCCCAAGAACAGACATTGTGTCCATAAGCTAAAGCTAAACCTTAAGGGGACTTTGTGCAACATAGGCTAAAGCTGTCTGACCATCATTCACTTACCATAGAAATCCTTCAGACTGGTTTTTCTCTCATAAATGGACATGGTTGTCTTCCCATCCTCATATACCTGGGACAATTTCATCACTTTATTACATGCTTCAACAAAAAATGGAAGCATTGGTCAAGACTATCATATTTGATTGTGGATTACAAGTTTATTTGAGAAGCATGAGGGGTAGGAATTTTACCTTGTATATGAGAACTCTAAGCAATCCCAAGGCTCCAGCAAGATGACAGTCAGTCCACTGAACCAGAAAAAGAAAGAATTGAGCAGCTGGACTATAAGACAATCTCATCTGTAAGCAGGCCCCATCCCTTTCTCTTGGATAATCAGAAGCACTGTGCAGAAACAAGGTTGCACAATGAATAGGTTAAAAACAAATACATAAAAAATCTATCTTCTAGGAAAAGAGAAATATTATTGAAAAGAGAACATTAACATCTAATACACCCAATTCATGCCCGAACTTCACACTCAAAACGTATCTCGTTTTGATGAGTCACAAGAACAAGTTTCACACATTAGTATTCCTAACAGAAATTGATGTCTTCAACAAGAAAATAGAACTATAATTGAAGTTACAATTGAAAACAGCAACTTAGAGAGCCTATACAAAAGCATACGTAACAGCGTAAGTTCATTTGTTTAGAAAAAGTGAAAGGCAATGTACACTTGAATTTTGTATAGAAAGCACATTAACAACTGGAAAACAATAAAATAATGGAGATGCACTTGAAATCTTAATGGGGCAATGTATCCTTGAATTTTGGCCAAAAACACCTACACCATGCTTAGCAAAAACTTCTGGCCATGTTTGGAAAGACTAGTTTAGAAACTTATGTTTTAAGTTTTTGGCTTATAAGCTAGCGAACAGCTGATCGGTTATAAATTTTGAATTGATAAATATTAAATGACATAATTTTATTATATAAATAAATTTTTATTTTTAAAAAAATGTATATGATGGTGCAATTGTAATTTTAGACTTTCAAAAATAATTAATTTTTTTATTAAACTTTTCAGTATTTTTATTTCATTTTTTAAAAATTATATATATTTTCCCAATGTGGAGAATCATTTTATTCAAACTAATTGGTATAATAAGTATTAACTAAATTATATTTTTATTTAAAAAAATATATTTTAAGTTGAACTACATAAAAATTGAAAAAAATACTACATCAAATATTAAGCATACAATATTTTAAACTTGACAAAATCCTATTAATATAGACGACAATTCCTAAACGATATAAAAATATATTGAAATATAAAATGTAGTAATAAAAAAATTAAATAAATTACAAACTGCTAAGTTATAAATTATAAACTCTTAAGATAAAATACATTAAAATGTTTTACCAAATATTTTTTAATTACTTAAACTAGTTTATAAGCTATTTGGATAATATCTTACTTTACCTTATCAATCACACAATTTTTTGTTAACAGCGTTAAAGAAAAAAAAAAGTTGAAATGACATATAACACTTAAATGGACGTTCGTGGCCAGTTTTGAATCTCGAAAATGACAAAAGCAGAACATACTTGATAAAGGAGTTGATATAAATAAAAATATATAAAGCCAACCAAAGGAGCCTCCCTAGTACTTTTTATATACACTATTCAACCATTTCCAAACTTTCCTTTCTTCACCCTTAGTAGGACTCGGTGTGAATTCTTTACAGAATGAACTTTCAACATTAGCTTAGCATTTGATTGAAATTTAATTTAAATAATCAAAAACATAAAAGAGTCAATTTAGTCCCGAAATTGCATCTCCGCGTTGTATTAGTTGGTAAAATTGTTAAGAATTTAAACAACAAAACTGAACATCTTATAAAAAAAAATCATAAATTCATTGTTTGATAAAGATTTTGATATAGATTAACCTCATCAACGTTGTTTTTATCTGTTAATTCTATTAACAATTTAAGTCACAGTTAGAACACTCTATTGTTTTATTGTTTTAAAATTTTGAGTATTGTTTTATTGTTTTAAAATTTTGAGTTGAAGACCACGTAATTCTTCATCTGAATTGTTGTATACCCAACTATCCCTTCTAAAAAAGTCACCAAAAACCAATATACTAACGCTAAAAAACCTCTAATATTATTTAGAGTTGGTTTTGTTTAAATGTCTCACATTAACTTTTCCTTTTCTATTTTGTTTAAATATCTTAAAAAATGAATTAATTTCAAGAACTTAAATGACATTCTAAAGAATTAGCCATCTATCTGATTTGTTTTTTTTTCCTCTAATTTCAAACATTAAATTTATAATTTACTAAGGAGATACGTAAATGACACGCACACTCGCTATTTTTTCAAATTAGAACAAACCAGAGTCCATACATACACACCAACAAATTATCTATAAAAAAAAAACTAAAAACAGAAGGAAAAAAAAAATGCACAAATTCCATATCTCACATCCAATTATTCGCAGGTTCAAATCCTCACTTCTATTTGTTTTCAATTGGGACGTTATCCCCTAATATTTCCTAAAATAGCTCTAATTTAAGAGAAAACTACAATCACCAACTCAACGGTCCCTAATTCTGAAACTAATCAAACACCGAAAGAGTTCAATTTCACAAACAAAAACAAAATGAAAACCATTAATAAATATTATTGCAGAGAGTGAAGGGTGAAGTGAATTACAGAGTATTGGCAAATAGAATGTCAGCTTCAAGAGCTTTGAGGGAATCCTTGAAGGACTTTCGCATCTCTGATACGCTATCACCGTTCCCTCTTCTTCTCCTCTTTTTTCACGAGAGAGCAATTAACTCATTCAATGAGAAATAGGACGTGACGACGAAACACCTCCTCAAAAACTTGAACCGCTTCCTGGGTTACTCTTAAAAAGAGAAGGTTGTAGAAGAAATTAACGGAAGCGAATTTAAGAGGAACAGAGGGCGGAGCGAGCGAAAGAGGAAAAAGGTTTTGTGGGTTTTGGCTTGAAGCACACGTAATCGGTTTATATATATCTTATCTTCATCATTATTTTATTATTATCTGTGATCACCAAATTAAAAATCCTAGATTTGAAGAGGATATGATTGGAGTTCTAATCAAATTATCACAGACTCTCAAGTAGAATTTTAAGCACGCTATTAATACAGATTATTTCATATTTGTTATGTCCAAAGTTTTTCTTATTTATTTTACTTATAATTATTATTTATAAAAAGATTAGATTACTCTTAATTTTGTATAAAATAAAATATTGACTGGAAAATTAAACTTTACTTACAAAAAAAATAAAGGGTGAACTGAATGTATTAAGGTATTTATGTTGGAATAAAACAACTATTTTTCTTGCAACAAGAGTCTGAAATTAGTAGTTTTTCTTAAATAAAAAAGTACAAAAATTTATGTTAGAATTAAACATTTTTTTTCTTCCAAGACGAGTCTGAAATTAGTCTTTTTTCTTAAATATTTTTAAATTTAACGTTTAATAAAATGTGGTGATATACTAATTTTAATAGTGTGAGATATATATATATATATATATATATATATATATATATATATATATATATATATATATATATATATATATTATAATAGGTGTTTCAATTTTCATCGTTAAAAACATTTTGAAAAATAAAAGTATTTAAACTCTCGACTTCGTAAAACTATTGAGTGTAATAGTTTATTATAATTGATTTCATTCTCAGTCAAGAGCAATTATCCTTGAATATAAAAAGGTATTGATCTCAAATTCATGTGAATACAAAAATAATTCATAATTTACTTAAAAAGTATTAAAATGTTAATTTGACATGCATTAATTTTTTCTTTGAGCTGCATAATCAAATGCCGTTGATATAAAGGAAAAAGTTAAATAAAATTACACATGATTAAAAAAATTAGGGAACAGGAACTTTCGCAAAATAATTTTAAAATTAATGATTTTTTAGAATATAAACAAAAATATTCGGACTAAGCCTATATTTAATTTAGAATAATATAATTTGACAAGATTTTTTATAATATTTTAATATTTATAATTATTATTAATTCTGGAGTAATTTTAGATCAGAAAACATTATGAAAGTATCATTGTTTTTTAATTTAATTTGTAATACAATGATATTTTGGGAATAAAAGATTATGTGAAATGTTTGAAAAATTGAGTTAAATATTTAGATAGTAGATTTGGTGGGAAATTACGGAAGTGACACTATGGTTGACGTGGTGGGTATTTAAGGAATAAATAAATGCGTCGCTGACATAGTGTTCAGTATAGCTTCCACATGGTTCTCTTTCTATTCCTCCCTCGGTGGAAAAGTAGTTTGTTGTGATAAAGAGCAAGCACAAAGTGGGCCCATGTTCTTCATTGACAGAGTTACTACATTGAATAATCGATTAAAAATAAAACAGGAAAAAAATAATAAAAGCATAGTGCAGGTGTATATGATTTCAATGCACCTGTCATATTCTAGACAGTTTTAATATATAATGACACATTAGTTTTAATATTTATCAATTATTATAATTTTATTTTGTATTATTTATAAATTAAAATCACATATATTTATATTCTAGATATTATTAAATATAAAATATTTTTTAGTTAAAAATTTAACTAAATGAAGATATAATAAAGATATTCACGTGTGATAAATGATAGTCATTTATTATGAGATGAGATGGAAAGTTTTATTGTGAAGTAATATATATATATATATATATATATATATATATATATATATATATATATATATATAATTTCACTGTAATCCATCTTTTTAATTTTGACATTGAAAGAGTTTTAAATTTTAAGAGTTTTAAATTTCACGACATTTGATGATTTAGATATAGACGCTTCACTAAGTGATTAATAATTGAATAGTTAATATTAGACTTTTAGGTTGTGTGTCTTTTTATGGATGGTTATATTAGTAATATTAATACTTATTTGTGAGGATGGATGTTCAAATAAATAATCCCTAAATCCTAAATATTAATTCGTTTAGTTTTTGTGATTTGTAATGATTTGAAAGAAGGGATTTGTTGGAGTATGATTTTATCCATATGTGTATTACATAAGAGATACGTGAGAATGTATCATAGAGAATTTAGTGAAAGATCAAACTAACATTGTCTTCAATTTGATAGTATTTCATATGAGAGGCTTTAGAATCAATTATGAAAAAAACAAAATTAATTATTGTCTATGTTAAAAAAGAAAACGATTTTGGATGATTGTGATGTTTATGGAATTTGTTGATAGATGGAGCACATGTTAGCTAAACGCACTTCTTGATGGTTGTTTTTTATGATGACAATACATAGTTAATAAAAACACATGTGTATATTGTGTTATCTATGTTTATGTTTACATTGAGATTTTTACATGCATCTTTGTGAATACATTGTGTTGATAAATGCATACGATCGTGTTTAATAGTGATCATATATGTGTATGCATAATATGGGTTTTAAAAATGGAAAAACCACATGCACAAAAACATATCTGTATAGCTTACCACATGCACAAAAACCACTTGTAGTTCCATCCTATCTTCTGTGTTCGTGCGCAGGTCGAGGTTAGCCATTACCACCTTTAAGCTTCTGACCTTCTTGGGAGGTACGTAGGGTTCAATCTTCAACCTTGTCACATAACACTCTCGAGCAGTCTTCTAGTTCGCGTGGATCGTGCATATTATTCTCCTGACAGAAGGGAACTTCATGGCTAGGTGAGGTGTGGAGACAATGACACCAAAGACATTCAGGAACAGTCGCCCGATCAACACATTGTAAGAGGTGTTTGCCTCTACCAGCAGGTACCTCACCCTAACTCCTTTTCGTCCACATAACCTTGGGTGTCAACCTGTTCTTCACCAAAGCCAACGATATGATTGTTGTAGGGGATAATCAAATCTTTTAACAAATCAATCTTCTGCAAAGTCTTCTAGTAGAGAATGTTGACAGAACTACGTTGATCGATCAAGACTTTGCTCACGTCATACCACATGATTTCTGCTGTAATGACCATGGGGTCATCTTGATTAAGGTCTTGTGTTTGGAAGTCATCATCCGTGAACGTAATGGGCGACATGGACTTTGATTTACGATCCACAAGGTGAACGGTCTTGAGGCTTCACTAATGCCTTTTTTGTGTTGATGGGAGAACTTATCACCCATAAATTCTCTTGACATAGTGTTGATGTGATTATGCAAGGGGTGGTTACGACTCCTGCTTCTGCTCCAGCTTCTACTTCTTCGCCGGTTATCTCATCGACGGTCATCGTGATGTGGATGTCGCTTGGGGCTTTGCCTTCGAAGAGGGCTTTTCTCAGGCCGATCGATCTTCACATACCATTGGAGGTGACCTGTCCAGATCAACTCCTCTATCTTGTCAAGAATGGTGGAACACTCTTTCGTGGTATGACCCAAGTTTTGTTGATACCGACAGTGCTTCTTACCATCGACATTCCTAGGGGTCGGCTTCCTCTTTATCAGAGGGAGAATCTCTGCACTCAATGCTTCCTTCAAGTTCCTTGTCCTCACTAGTGCAAAAATAGTGTTTAACTCACACATTTAACGTCTAATCAAACAAAATCCAAGGTAAAAAATGACTGGTGACAATTTTGTAAAAAAAAGTACTTTATAGACGTCGACTATAGTGGGGCCCCCAACATCACATATCATTTAGACGTCGGCTCCCCCCATTGGATGACAAATGGTCTACATAAGGAAGTCAAAAGACAATGTTTCATTGCCTTTAGATGTCTGCAACCTAGTCCCTGACGTCAAATACCATTCAAACGTCAACTCTCCCTTCATTAGACGTCAAATGGCCTGCGAAAAGGAACCTAAAAGGCACTATTTCATTTCATTTATATGTCTGTTGCCTCTCCTCCAACATCAAATACCATTTAGACGTCGGCTACCCCTTCCACGGACGTCAAATACCATTTAAACGTCGACTGCCCCCTCTACGAACGTCAAAAAGGGCAAAAAAATGTGTCATTTTAAGCGCTAAAAATTAATATTTTATTAACTTACATGTCGTCTAAGGAGGGGGGCCGACGAGTTAAACCATTTAAACGTTGGCTAAGAGAGGGCCCGACATCATATCCCCTATTTTTCACCAACCCAGAACACGAACACCAGTTACACGTTTTCTCTTCGTTGTGTTCATCTTCTTCCTCTTGCTTTCTTGCTTTCACCATTAACGATAATGTTTTTTTTTTCTACTTTCACTGTTTAAAATCATTTTGCACCGATTATATTATGTTTAAAATCATTTTCACCGATTAAAATTTGTTTTCATTGGCTTTTGGTGTAGTTCTTGTGCACGAGTTCGCAGGCCTCCATGGTGACACTTTCCCTCTCCATTACTTGCATGTGCCCATTATGCATTGCTTGTGCCCATTCTCTTTCGGTCATTTCCATTTTCAACCCTTGAAGAAGGTTAGTATTTTGGTTGATTATTTGGTATTAGTTATAGGATATGATATTGAATATTGGTTATTGGTTATGAGTTATTAGTTATTGGATATTTGAATTTTAGTTTTAAGATGTGATTGGTTATGAAATATATGATTTTTAGTTAATGCATATTGGTTGTTGGTGATGTGATTTTTAGTTTTTGTGTTACACACTGTCCCTTGAGTATAATGAATGATTGATTAAGTTTTGTTAGAAATAAAGTCTTGTTTCTCAACACCAAGAGGGGGGAGGGTGAATTAGTGATTTATAAAAATGCACGCTTTTCAAATCTTTTTGCAAAGTTAGAATGATCTTTAAACTTTCTTGTGTTGTAAGTAAAGTGTGTATGCAATGAAATATAAAGAGCTAATGAAAGAGATACAAACAACAGATTTATATTGGTTCGGCCTCAATGCCTACATTCAATTTCCCTTCTAATCAACCTTAGATTGAAGGATCTTTCACTATAATTATTTGAGTTTTGCACCAAAGGTTTTACAGAGCTCTCTCAAATGTAAACACCTTTTCCACTCAACATCAAATATAGAAAGAAAACACCTGCACACACAAAACCACACGTTCTTGCTGCAGAACCCCTTTGAGAAACACCTCTCAAAGTCCAAGAGTTCCTCACTCTTCTTCCTGTCACGCACGAACAGGGAAACAACACAATCAACGATTGCATAATACTCTTCTTATCAATGCAAATACACCTCAATAGTGCAGATAAGATCAGCCAGTCACGTTCTTAAAGCTTCTCTCAAGAATCCTTCAAGTTTCTTCAAATTATTCATTTATTGATTCTTAGAGCGTCTAAGCAATATGTAAGACTTTTCTCAGATCAAAGATATTAGATATGAAAAGGTACAACTAATCAAAAGTTCATACAATTGCATGTTGTCAACACCCAATTTCGTCCGGGTGACTGAATAATAGGACTTGTTTTTTTTGTCTTATTATATTTTGATTTTTTGATTTAAAAAAATAAAAAGAAAAAAAAGTAATAAGAAAGAAAAAGAAAGAAAACGAAAAAACAAAAAGAAAAGAATTTTGTTGGGTAAATAAAATTCATCACAAAAATAACAAAAATAAAGAAAATAGATAAAAAAAAGAAAAAAAAATTACTATTTCGTTTTACTATTTGCACTTCCAAATTAACTTTTTAATCCTTAGTCCAATGGTGCAAAATAATCTCACATCTTTTTTCTTTCTCACCATCATATTTTTCTTCTCACACCCCACTCTCCACATCACCTTCCACATCATCTTCCACATCACACACACACCTACACACTTACACACACATACATTTCTTCTCTCCCACTTCATCATCTCATTTTCCTCCACACCATTACTATTCCTTATCATCACCTTAATTTCATCATTCTTATCTTATTACTCTCATTCCCTATTCTCCCTCTCTATACTCCACCATCATCAAAACACTTCAACACATCCCTTCTCCTCCATATCACATCACTGTCTCAGTGGAACTATTTTTATTTTCTCCATCCAGGTTTTTATTCCTTCATATCTCTTTTTCTTTAGTTTAAATTATTTTGTTAAAATTTGCTTTTTTTGTTTGAATTTTAAATTTTCATAATTATTTTACTCGCTTTTATTCTACTTTTTCATTTATAACCCCTTTTGTTTTCTTTATGAAAATCTTAAAAATATATGATTATCATGTCAAGTCTCGAATTTGCTTGATAATTAAATAAAAATTAAAAAATAAGTTTTCTTGTAAATATGTGTAAACATTTGTATTATTGTTTTTGTTCTCATATTTGTTTTTCTCAATCATATCAATTATGTCAAAAATCATAAAAAATACAAAATTCTTCAAAAACCACAAAAAATAATAATTTTATTTTCCATTTATCTTCCATCTAGTTCATTGTTCATGTTATTGAAAAATAAAAAAAAAATCATAAGATAATAAAATATGTTTTAAAAGGTATAAGCACACGTGCGACCATTCTGTCAGCCTTCTGCTGAAAACCTTTTTATTCTTCTTTCAAAAAAAATAATCAAAAAATTTATTTCTAAAGGTCTAAGCATACGTGCGACCATTATGTCTGCCTTGTGCTAAAAACGTTTTCCTTTTTTCTATAAAAATACCAAAAAATATAAAATCTTCAAAAAAAAACTAAAAAACATCTTGCTTCAAACAACAAACAATCTTTCCGCCAGAACTACGTGATCCTTGATTCTCCACCAAAAGTGGAGATACGTAGGAGCAAGGTCAGTCCTTGTCAGGTTCATTTCCCAGAAATCCAAATATTTTCCAAATAAATTCTCTAAAAAAAAATCCAAATCTCTTTTAAATCAAACTTTCCAAACAATTTCTCAAACAAATCTTTCTCAAATAGTTCCAAAAGAACTACGTAACCCTGATTTCTCATTTTGAATGAGAATACGTAGGAGCAAGGTCAATCCTTGTCGGACCCAATAAACTAAAAAAATATTTTTGTTTCTTTATATTGTTGTTCTTAGGATAGTTAAACATTTTGCAAACCACATCTTTATTCGCGTATTTAATTAAAGGTACTGCCTTTGGCAGGCGTTGTAGGGTGCTAACACCTTCCCTACACATAATCAACTCCCGAACCCAATATTTGGTTTTCGTGGACCGTGTCTTTTCTTTTTGGTTTTTTTCCATAGTTTTCCAGAATAAACTATGGTGGCGACTCCAAAACTCTCTTTTTCAAAATAAAATTCGTTTTCTTTTTCGGATTGTCGTCCCATCGCGATTCCGGTTGTGACACATGTAATGCGCCAATTTATTGATTTCATCATGACAGACGTAGAATAATCGATTACGTTAGTAATGTAATCGGTTACATTAAAATCAGATGTAACGGAAATTCAACTAACACATGTCTAATTGAATGCATAATTAATGTAATCGAGTTGCATTTAATGCTAATCAAACATATTTAAAAATATGACCGTTAATACTGCTATGACTAAGCTGAAAACAATTTTCAAAAGATAACAAACTTAATTGATTACATAAAATGTGTAATGATTAAGCTAAGAACTTAACCGAATTTTGAAAACTTTTTCTCTTCAAAAACTCATCACAGCACATTTGAAAATGATGTATGCAAAGACACGAGTTTTAATCGATTTAACAACTAATGTAATCAATTCAAAACTTGTTGTTTTGCCACAATCTAAAACATAAGTTGTCTGATGAACTTAATTGATTACAACATCACTGTAATCGATTATGTCATACAAATTTGCTTTTGTGTTTGTGGTTTTCATCACACAAAAATATACAATATGCATATAAATATATAAGTGATAATAGTTGAATTTACCGTTATCTATGATTCAATTTTGATACTAAATTAACCTTTTATGGCTTAAAAATTTGCTTGTTCAGTGTTTAGTTTATTTTGTGAATAAAGAGAGTTGAGGTTATACTTGATGAGTTTTATCATTAATTCCCTTGATTTTGTAGGTTATTGGGATAATTTGGAAGAGGAGTGGAAGTATCAAGGAGTTGGAACCCAGAAGGGACAAAAAAAACACCAGAAAAGAATGTTACAGAAGGTCACACGATGCCTGGTTGCCCTTTTCTGGGGCCCTCAGCGCCAAAAGCTCGCATGGACGCCTGATTGCCCTTTTCTGGGGCCCTCAATGCCAGAAGCTCGCATGGAGTCCTGTGTGTCCTCCCTAGGGCGTTGAGCGCCCGTTTCCTTGCACCGCAGAGCGTCTGGTTGCCTCTTTCAGGGCCCTCAGCGCCACTCCTCTCGCATCAATGCGTGGTTGCCCTAAGTAGGGGCGTTGAGCGCCAAATTATTGGGCTTGGACTTTGTTTTTTTTTATCTATTTAAGGACCTCTGCACCTTAGGGTTTGTATCTTTTGATGGCATAAGCGCAAAAACACACTTTTCAACATTCTAGAGGCAGAATTGGATGCAAAAGCTCTCCTCTTTAGTTTCTAGGGTTTTTGTATCTCTTTCATTCAATTGTACACCTAGTTTCTCCATGACGATGGAGAACTAAACCTCATTTGTTGTTGGGGGAAGATGTAACCTTTAAACTCTCATGTATTTGAATTTGTGCTAAATTATTTTATGCTTCTTTCATTGTATGTTAGTGATTTTCTTCTATTGGTAATGCTAGTTTTGTTTTAGCTATTCAGGACTTGATATCTGATTTATCTGAGTATTGGGAAATATCTTACGAATCATGCCACTGATGGCCACACCACAGGTATTATATTTCTATTATTAGTATTTCTATGTTAAATTTGTAAGTATTGATTGATTACTTTAAAAATTTTTGTTTCAATTCATATGTCATAAGAAAAAGCCCATGCATCAGCCTGTGATACATGAAGATGATGACATGGCAGTAGCAGAGGAGGATCCTCTAACAAAGCTCGTGACAAAATTACCCAGGTTGTCCAAAGGACTAGTAGAATTGTACTAGGATTTAAAAGTATTTGGCCTCTAGTGCCATGTGTCGTTATATATCAATCTAAATAATGCACTAGAGATCATTTGGGGAGACAAAATGTTGAATATTTCAATCCTTCAACTATGGTGCATGTAAGACATTTCATTGTCTTCCATACTAATTATATTTACATTGTTAGTTTCTAACAACTTAACTTTGTTGTTTTAGTTATTGTGGATGAAGGTCGATCTTCCATGTATGAATTTGTTGAACCTCAAACCATTCAACCTTCTGGTAACACACTTGAGACCAAACAAATGTAAAATTTGATTAAAGTTTACTTAATTAGTTCACTAACTATTTCTGATTCATGATATGTCTCATTAGCTACTGATGATCATCATTCCAAGATAATACAAAATTCTATGGTTTTGTTCCCTGCACAAGAGGATGAAAAATAACTTGAAATCCATGCTACAAGCATAAATGTTTCTCTTTTTATGTTTCAAATGTTACAAATCCATGCTGACCTTAAATGTTTATGATGAATATAGTTATATTAATATTATCCTATGTTTTCAATGTAAATAGAGTCATGGGTAAACCAAAAGGTCAGCTAATTCAAATCCTGTATCCAAAGGTTGTAACTGATTTATAGTTCTTAGTCATTTTCTATGTTATTGTATGATCTGCATGTGTGACTATTTAGTTTGTCATTTTAGTGTAACGAGCAGCTAGATTCATGGGAATGTGACTACTATGTCATGTCTTGGATTAAAACCATCATTCAAGCAGACATTATAGATGACTTGATATTTATCTTTCATACATTACAAATCAAATTCAACTTTGAACATATTCAAACATAATGAGTTTGACTTAATTTTGCAGCGTTTCAAGAATACATCACTTATATTAGAGGAGAATATTAAGAATAAGACAAGAGTGAGCAACTTATTTTCTGTAGAGATGGACTTAGGAACAATTTTATTGTTGTTGAATACATTAATTAGCTTAAGTTTAAGTTTTGATAATTTAAGTTTTGGATTGGTTTTTAGATTGTTTAGTAGTATAATCACTTCAAATGCATTGAATATATTATTTTGTGATGTGTTGGGATCATTTTTTGTATTTCAAGTGTGGTTTTAATGTAAAAACAAATTGATTTTTTTTTAAAAAAAAAACCAAGGTGGACATCGGTTAGTGCCAAAACCGACGTCAAGTCACGTCTGGTAGTGCACATCTGACGTCTAACTGCTTCTAGTGCTCACCCCAAGATTTTCTCGCTTAGTGAGTAAGTGTCGCACTTAGCACAACTTAATGTCGGTTTGAATGTGACCCGATGTTAATTTCGTCATCTGACCAAGTAATTTGACATCAATTGATGTCCAATGGAAAGACTGAAGTTAAGATGGCGTCTCCCAATATAACGTCGGGGCTTGGTTGGAGGTGAAATGTCCAAAATAACAGACATTGAAAGCCTTTATGTTAAAAGACTTGTTTGCAATAATGCCTTGGCACGTTCAAGGGTGTATATTGTTGTATTTGGCCCTCAAGGAAGATCCTTTGGTTAGAAGTTATTCCTCTCATCTTCGCCGCTCGTCGGCTTATTCCCTTCCTTCTTCTCACCGTTGGTCGCTGCGGCCTCCTCCTACTGCTTTTTTCGCAAAGCAAGGATGTCTTCCATACACATGAACTTAGTTGCTCACTCATGCAGCTCATCCATGGTCTTAAGCGGTCATATACATAGGCTATTCACAAACTGTCCAGCTCTTAGGGTCGTTGAGAGGTTGTTAAGGATGAACTCCTAGCTTACATCCTTCACTTGTCGGGCGGTATTGTAGTAGTAGTCCATGAAGGCTCTCAAGGACTCATCCTTCTCTTGCTTGGTGCTAACCAATGCAAGATGTGTTAAGCTTTGGACCCTACTAGTTGCGTACTCCGACTAAATAGGGTACAAATAGTGGAAAAGCTATTCACTATGTTAAGTGGTAGAGTGTTGAACCATGTCAACGCCTCCCCTTTCAAGGATAACGAGAAGGCCCTGCACCACACGGGGATCGCTCGCCGTGTAAAAGGCCATGGTGTTGATGACGTTGTTAAGACTTCAGCAAGTGTACTGAATCGTATCAAGTAATAATAATGGTAAGACCAAGTATCGTTTCCCAAGAGACTCACGACACTAAATAGTCATGTAATTGCTTAACTAATTAAGACTTTTTAGAACAATATTTTGGGGTTTTTGAATGCAAAGTGCAGAAAAATAAAAATGAATGCAATTTGATCAATTAAGGGTAAACACTAGAATGAATGGATGAAGTTGATAAAATGAGATGATAATGTTGTTGGGGTTTAGATTCCACCTAATTTACTCTTATGCATATAAGAATTCATCTTCTTCATAATGTTAGTATCACTTTCTAAATTACTTAAAACCTGATGTCTCGAAGAAAAAAGCCTATCCTTATTTACTAGACCACAATGTCTTGCATCCCTAATAATTAATTCTGCATTACGATTAAAAGCTTAAGATAACCAAGTGTTCTATCCCTATGTCTAAGCAATAATTCCCTTGGGAGAAATTCCCTAGATCTAGATTTCTCAATATGTGTCCATATCAAAGAAACCAAAAATCATTTCATGAATGAGTTAAACATAATAAGCATAGAGCAAAGAAGAAAATCCCTAACAATTTATGAAAGAAACATATATAATTAAGATCAAATTCAAATACATGAGAGTTTAGAGGTTACATCTTCCCCAATAACAAATGAGATTAGTCCTCCATCATCATGAAGAAACTAGGTGTACAATGGAATGGAATGAAGATAAAACCCTAGAAAGAGAAGAGGAGAACTCTCACATCCCCAAAATCTGCCCCCCAAGGGGTGAAAAACGTGTTTCTGTGCTCAAGCCATAAAGAGATACAATCCCTAGGACGTCCGAGTCCTTAAATAGATAAGAAAAATAACAAAATACGAATCCAAGTGCAACATGCTGGCGCTCAGAGCCCTAACTTAGGACAGCCAGACGGTGATGCGAGAAGATGACGCTGAGACTCCAAAAATGGGTAAGCAGACGCTCTACGGCACAGGAGACTAGCGCTCAGCGCCCTTTTGCACATCATGTATATATATAATTACATGATTCATTGTAATAATTGTAACAAATGTGTTTTTATTGATTTGGAAAGAGTAACCGGCGTACAATATATAGAATATACAGAATAACTAGATTCTATAATTGATGGCAATGCTCTAGCTAGGACAAGCCAAATCTAGAAGCAACCAAGCCATGTATTCAAGATGCTCATGGTTTTGATGATGGTTTGCGGAATGATGGTGGATGAAGATGGAAGGCTCACGGTTTTGAGTGTTTGAATGGTGATGGAAGGTGTGTTTGGTGGTTCTCTAAGAGAGGTTGGGCCAACTCTTGGAGGAAGGTGGCTAGAGGAGGCCACTTGGGTTGCTCTAGCCTAGGGTGACCTTAAAAGAGTAGTATGGCAAAAAAATGGCAGCATAACTTTACTCTAAATAAAAGGTGATTACATGATGGAGAACACCTCTATTTATAGGCTAAGATCTCTCAAAATGGGCTGAAACTTTAACCTAAAAGAGTCACCTTGGTTTTCTTGGAGAGTAAGGAGAAATCCTCTCCAATAGGAGGGAGACAAGTGGCAAAAATCCTCTCAAATGAGAGAGTGACATGTGGCCACTACCTATGGGAAAACTCTTCATTCCTAGAGTGACACATGGCCACTAACTAGGAGGAAAACTCTCCAATGGGAAGCTTCCACTTGTCTAGGACGAAATTCCTCTCCCTTGTTCTCCAAGCTTAGCCAAAATGTTGACTCCTTGGTCAACACACCCATTTTGGAGGTCCAAGCATAGTCGACTTTGGGCCTTGACCCTTTGTTGACTTGTTTGGTGAAAATCCTATTCTACTTGGTCTAAAATACAAGGCCCAATTGAAATCCTACACTACTAAGCCCATAATACCAAGCCCAAATAAAATCTAGACTACTTGGCCCATAATACAAAGCCCAAATAAAATCTAGACTACTTGGCCCAAAATACAAGACCCGAAATTATTCTTACTCTACTAAATCTTCTTAATGACTTAATATGGCCCAAGAGAAAGAGTCTAGGCTCATTTTCCATAGATGCCTCCAACACTTCATTAATGTGCTAGGTCATGGTAAGGGGTATGCCATCATTCCCTTCCTCTTGAAAAGGATTTGCCCTCAAATCTTCTTGTTCTTTTATGACAAAACCCTTTTTCTTATTATTGGTTAATTTGTGTATCTCTCCACTAGGATCAAAGATCCATATGCAAGTGTCATCAAACTCAAAACCAATAATCTTATGAACCATAAACAACATATATCCAGATGAATGATTTGAATAAGACCTTATGTTAATTTTAAAAGAATTTACTCGAAAGCTTTGAAGGTCTACTCTACAAAATTGTTTGTGCTTACTTTGAGTTAATTGTATCCTAAGAGGTAACATCAACTCAAAGTTTGATTTGGAAAAATTTGAGGAGTTAAAAATAGCGGGAGGTGAAAAAGAAGTTGAAATTTCAAAAGTAAAAAATGGAGTTATGAAAGATGGTTGGATGTATTGAGAAAAGTTCAAGGATTGGAAAACTCCCCTCATCATCTTAGTCTCAACCTTAATTATGGGAGTGGCAGGGTGCTTTAGTAACTCTATCTCTTCTTTTATCTTAATCTCTTTCTTTTCTTTCTCATTCCTTTCTTTTACTTTTTTCTCTTCATACTTTCTTCTTCTTTCTTCCTCCTTTTTCTCTCTTCTTACTTGCTCCTCTTTTTCTCTTTGTTCTTTCTCTCTTTTATCATTCTCCTTTTTCTCCCTTTGTTCTTTCTTCCTTCTTTTGTCTTCCTCTCTTCTTCTCTTTATTTTCCTTAAATCCTTTTGGACTTTTTCTTTTTCATTAAGAATACTAAGCTCTTCTTCCAACTTAGCAAGATACTCTTCTCTTTCAATTCTTTCTTTTTCTTTGAGAAGGGTTTCTTGCCTTTGCCAAATTTTAAGTGACTTTAGCTCTTTTGCTAAATTTTTCAAAGTGGGTTTTACAACCTTATTTGAGTCACTTCCAATTTCATAGGAATTAGTCTTAGACATCCTTAAAGGTTTTCAAAAATATGCCATGCAACAAATAAATACTTAAATTTCAAAGAAAGTTCCTTAAGAGACTTAAGGAGGCAAAAGACACCCAAGTTCACTTCCAGGAAAGGGAGGTGAATCACAATGGATTGCTTAAATACCAAGCCTTTCCTAGCCAAAGTTTACCTTAGGCACTCTTGAACCAAAATTCTCAAAGGGGACTAAAGTTGAAATTAAAGTTGACACACACTAAGCTATCACAATTAAAGAAAGCAAATAAACTAGTTATGCGACCTAATGATTAACTTAGAAGAACTTTGGTTCCTCCAACCAACTAACTAGAAACAAATTTTACTATGAAATAAAAGGTTCTTGTTAGGAGATGGGATTGAGTACCAAAGACTCTCCGAAGACACCTAACAAGGCCGTGAATTACAAGAGAAAAAAAAGAAGAAGATTAACGCGTTTAACTGCTTGAAAGTGATCATTTGTTGGAGCTTGAAGAAACTGACTTGTTACCAATAAGGAGTATCGGTAAATCCTGAAGAATTGTTTTGATGATGCTGCAAGAAGTATTATTTGAAGAGAACATTAGAATTATTTAAAAAGCAACTTGTAGAATTTGGATGTAGTAGGAAAATCTTAAACCTTGTATTTTTCACTGGAATAATCGATTATGGACAAGCTATAATCGATTATCACTTGCATTTTGTACTAGAATAATCGATTATCATGAAGCAATAATCTATTATCACAAGTCATACTTGAATAATCGATTATCACTTCATATAATCGATTATCACTTTTTGAAAACCCTGTAACGGACTTGAATAATCGATTATCACTTACAATAATCGATTATTCATGGCAGTTTGGACCTGACCTTTGGCATTCAGTTCAATTGGCTATATATTTGGCTTCTGTAAAATTTAGAGGCAACGTTTTTGAACTGAAAAGCTTAATAGAACATTGTTTGTCAGAGGAAAGTTCTTAGAAGCTTTGTTCATAGTTCCCTTGCTTGGTATCGTGAAAGGAGAGGCTCGCGTATCGTGTGTCGATAGTCGGAGCAGACTCTCTTCGAGTTAGCAAGGTGCTCTGCCTGGTCTTGTGAAAGGAGAACCTCGCGAATCGTTGGTCGATTGCCGAAGCGGTTCTATTCAAGTTGGTAGAGTGGTCTTCTTCCGGTTCGCTCGTCGAAGGAAGGTTTATCTATCTTATTTTCATTCACTTAATTGTAATATGAGAAAAATATTTTTAGTGGAACTATTAATCACTCTTTACAGTGATTAACGACTGGACGTAGATTCTGTTGAATCGAACTAGTATAAAAATACTTGTGTGATTTTTCTATTCCCTACACTCATTTTATTTTACGCTTGTTAACTGTTTGATAAATTTTCTAAAAGAAAATTGTTTTTCGAAAAAGGACCAACTTCGTTTTAAAAGTGACCGAACACGCTTATACGTTACTCTAAGTTTTTAATTCCGCTGCGTTATACTCTTCGAACCATACCCCTCCGATACCAACAACTGGTATCAGAGCTTGGTTTGATAGTTTTTCAAAATATTTGCGAAAATGGCTGGTCACAACCAAAACCTTGTATATGCTAAGGGTGCTTCGATTAACAGACCACCACTTCTTCCTGGTGATAACTATGCCTTTTGGAAAGTTAGAATCGAAATTTTTATGGGGTCTGTTGACAGAGGCATCTGGGAAGCTGAACAAAATGGTCCTTTTATTCCTAAAATTACAGTTGATGGTGTAGAGGGAGAAAAATCATATTTTGATTGCACTGCTGAGGAAAATAGAAGAGCCCAATTTGATATTAAGCCTAGAAGTATAATTTTATCTGCACTAACCCCTAATGAATTCTTCAAAGTTTCTGTTTATAAAAGTGCACAGGAAATGTGAAAATTTTTAAGACTCACTTATAATGAAGTCATAGATGTGGATAAGTTAACAGTGACTGACTCAAGCTCTACATCAAGCTCAAGCGATTTTAATGAGCAAGAATATTTATGCTTGATGGTCAAAGATGATTTATCTAAAAGACAAATATTGAAGAAAAAGAAGGAGAACAATCAAGGCTCCACATCAAGCTTCAAATGTTATGGATTTTGTGAAAGAGGCCATGTGAAAGCTGATTGTTCAAGCAACAAAAGAAGTAAAGGAAGAAAAGCAAAGAAATATCACAAAAAGAAGAAGGCATACATAGCTTAGGAAGATAATGCATCAAGCACTTGTAGTTCAAGTGATTCTGTTGAAGAAGCAAACCTATGTTTGACGGTTGCTACTGATGACACTACAAGCCAAGTAAGTGGCTCTAGCCTTGACACTAGTGAGTTTGATTTACAAAAAGCTTTTCTTGATTTGTTAAATGAATCTGAGAAATTAGATGCGGATCATAAAACCTTGAAAAATGAGTTTAAGGAATTGAAAATGAAATATGAAAGTGCATTAGATGAAGAAGTTGTTTTAAGAAACAAAATTAGTAATCTTGAAATGAAATTATCTGAATCTGATGCAAATGATCAACCTATTGAATGTTTATCTTGTAAGAGTCACATGTTTGACATAGATATTCTTGAAACTTTGCTTACTAAAGTCACCAAATCTATTTCACATGTTCAAAATGTTTTTAGAAAGAAAAATGTTAAAAACAAGAACATGCATCAACATAGGAAACCTCAAATTAAAAGAACCCGAAGGGTATGGGTTGAGAAAGGAACTTTTGTGAAAAACAAGGTGCATGATGTTTGTTGTTTCTATTGCATGAAAAAGGGACATACTTCAAACAAATGCAACATTAAACATTTTGGAGTTCCAAATGGAAAATATGCTTGGATTCCTGTTATAAAATAATATGTTTCTAACCTCACGGACCCAAATAAGATTATGGGTACCAAAAGTACTATTGCTTTGTTTTGTAGATTAAGTTTTCAAAAGGAGAAAAGAAGTTTCTGATATTCTGCTTTTGGAATTGATGCTCCAAGTGAGGAAGTGAACCCATCAAGTGAGATCCAAAGCCTTGATTCGAGCACAAAGTGATTGAGCTAAGTATTGTTTAAACTGTGTTATTGTATTTTGTTCTGCTTGATCTTGCATTATGTGATTACTTTTATATTCGGGCAAAAGATATCTTCATCACTGTTTCATTCATCTGTGGTATGTTCTTGTGTGTTTACACATTTGAATCAATGAAATTAATTTATTTAAGACATTCAAGTGCTAAATTTTTATCTTTTTATGTGCATTGTATTTTGATACTTTGCTGTAAAATTGTCAAATTGAATATATGTTTAACTGGCCCAGTATTCAATTTCATGAGTACTTTGAAGGTACCTTTGGTATAATCTCTGTCTAGCATCAAAAATTATGAAAAAGTCATTCAAATGAGTTGGACTTTCATTGGCATTTTTGGATGATTAAAGACGTTTTGATAATTAATTTATCATCTCTATTCTTTTAAGTTTTTTCTGTGGAGATTTGCCTTTAAAAGTTCAAATGCATACCATATGAGCTATGATAATACACATTGAGAGCTTGGATGCACTAAATGAACTGATCAAATTTTGCATAATTTTGATGTAAAGTAATTGGTCTAAAACCTGTTGAAAGAAAAATTCTGAATCAGATTAGGTTTGAATTTTTGAATATGTTGTTTTGATATGCACAACTGAATTCATGGGATTGAAGAGATTGGGATATGAGAGTGCATGAATCATAGTTGCTGTTTGGGAGATTATAAATTATGTTGTCAAAATTAGTTTTTTTTTTAACTAGTTATGTTAGAAGAAATGATTTCCTGTTAAATCTGGAGCAATTGTGATCACATTCATTTAAGATACTTTGTGTTCATTCTAGTTTGTAAATTGATTGTTGAATCATTGATATCTTAATTATTTGAAAACTGATTGTTGATTTCAATGAGTTAATTTAAGTCTGATAAAAGTTGATTTTGATTTGCTAAGAAATATTGAAAATGGTTTGGAATTGCATATATTTTCTGAATTGCCTGGTAAGCACTTGTGCATAGCTTTGGACTGAACAAATCTTGAAACATTTTTCAGAATCTGTTTTTGAGTTTAAGAGAAACTTTTGTTTGACATCTTATGACATGATCTTGTGATACCTGGTACTCATTTGAGGGGGAGATATATAAGGCTGTTAATTAGATATCTGGTTATTCATCTATACTTTGGTATTTCATCTTGTATTTGCCTCTCATTTTATAAAAGTTCAAATTTTATAAATTGCATCTCTCTTTTGATGAGGGTGAGAGCCATTTAAGGGAATATCTTTACCCTATAATCTTAGAAGACATTTTATGAATGCTAGATGTGTTTTAGGTTGAAAATTTGGCCCAAATCTCTGTTTTTCGGAAATTAACGTCAATAATAGATTACCAAAGGGTCATAATCGATTATATCGGCCTAAAAATTTAGATTTTGACAATTTGGATCACAAATAATCGATTATTTAAAGTAATAGCCGATTATCAGCGTAAAAAAAAGAAAAAAAAAAACTTTTTTAAAATTTCTTTTTGGTCTGTTTTTCATTTAAAAAGGGATTATTACATTTAGGAGGAGTACTTTTAAAAGGACTTAATTTTTTTTAAGTTACTTATTTTATGAAGAGCATAAACTTTAGATTTTTTTTTTAACAAAAGAGGGGGTGAAGCTTTTGATTGAGAACTTTTGTGATAACTGGAAGATATGAGTCTTGCCCTGAAACCTCACTTTGATCAAATTTATGGCAGGAAGCTCATGAATGTTATATGGTTAATCAAATTCTTGACATTGATGTTCATCTAGGAAATATTGAAAATCCCCTAAACCTTCAATCACCCGAGAGATCCCAAGTCATGAATTTTAGAATTAGGAGTTTTTTGTCTGAGTGCTTTGTTGATTGGTTGTTATTCTTATCTCTATGTTATATTTCTGTCTTTTATGTTTCTCCTTATGGTGTCTATGTAATCCTTTCTTTTATGAATAACATGATCTCTTGTTTTATGCATACATTGTTTAATTGAGGGGGAGATCATATTTAGGGGGAGATCATACTTAGGGGGAGCTTTTTAATTTAAACTTTTTGCTTATGATCAAAAGGGGGAGAAGAATAATATAAGGGGAGAATAATAATATAAGGGGAGAAGTATAATACAAATTGATACAGGTACTGCTAACTTTGTTTTCTGTTAGCTCTATGTGTTGCAGGTAAGCCAGAGTTGCTTTTAAAATTGAATTTTTTGATCATCATATAAAAAGGGGGAGATTGTTACCAATAAGGAGTATTGGTAAATCTTGAAGAATATTCTTCAAGATTTGTTTTGATGATGCTGCAAGAAGTATTATTTGAAGAGAACATTAGAATTATTTAAAAAGCAACTTGTAGAATTTGGATGTAGTAGGAAAATCTTTAACCTTGTATTTTTCACTGGAATAATCGATTATGGACAAGCTATAATCGATTATCACTTGCATTTTGTACTAGAATAATCGATTATCATGAAGCAATAATCGATTATCACAAGTCATACTTGAATAATCGATTATCACTTCATATAATCGATTATCACTTTTTGAAAACCCTGTAACGGACTTGAATAATCGATAATCACTTTTTGAAAACCCTCTAACGGACTTGAATAATCGATTATCACTTACAATAATCGATTATTCATGGCAGTTGGGACCTGACCTTTGGCATTCAGTTCAATTGGCTATATATTTGGCTTATGTAAAATTCAGAGGCAACGTTTTTGAACTGAAAAGCTTAATAGAACACTGTTTGTTAGAGGAAAGTTCTCAGAAGCTTTGTTCATAGTTCCCTTGCTTAGTCTCGTGAAAGGAGAGGCTCACGTATCGTGTGTCGATAGTCGGAGCAGACTCTCTTCGAGTTAGCAAGGTGCTCTGTCTGGTCTTGTGAAAGGAGAAGCTCACAAATCGTTGGTCGATTGCCGGAGCGGTTCTCTTCAAGTTGGTAGAGTGGTCTTCTTCCGATTCGCTCGTCGAAGGAAGGTTTATCTATCTTATTGTCATTCACTTAATTGTAATCTGAGAAAAATATTTTTAGTGGAACTGTTAATCACTCTTTACAGTGATTAACGACTGGACGTAGATTCTGTTGAATCGAACCAGTATAAAAATACTCGCGTGATTTTTCTATTCCCTACACTCATTTTATTTTACGCTTGTTAACTGTTTGATAAATTTTCTAAAAGAAAATTGTTTTTCGAAAAAGGACCAACTTCGTTTTAAAAGTGACCGAACACGCTTATACGTTACTCTAAGTTTTTAATTCCGCTGTGTTATACTCTTCGAACCATACCCCTCCGATACCAACATGACTAACCAAATTTACCGCGTAGGACAAGTCAGGACGAGTTATAGTGAGATACTGGAGTGCACCAACGAGAGAGCGATATTGAGTGGGATCAGAGAATGGATCTCCTGTGGTTGTCAGTTGAATAGCAGGTTAGAGCGGCGTGGCTATCGGTTTCGCATCCAACATCTGGGCCCTAGATAAAATGTCTTGAATGTATTTGGTCTGGCTAAGAAAGACACCATTGGTAGTGTAGTGGACCTCGAGACCAAGAAAGTAATTTAGATGACCTAAATCCTTGATAGCAAACTCTGTTTTGAACCTTGCCAAAAGTTTTTGAATTAAAGAATTATTATTCCCTGTCAAAATGATGTCATCAACATAAACAAGTATATAGAGAGTGGCAACAGTGTTGTGGTAGACAAATAAAGATGGATCTGCCTTGCTTCCGAGGAACCCAAGACTGAGCAAAAATGAGCTGAATCGTTGAAACCATGCAAGAGGGGCCTATTTGAGGCCACAAAGAGCTTTCCGAAGTCGACAAACATGATTTGGGTATCGAGGATCAACAAACCCAGGAGGTTGTTCCATATAGACAGGATGTGTCAGGTGCCCATTCAAGAATGCATTGTTGACATCCAATTGATGAAGAGACCAATTATTCATTACTGCTAGAGTGAGAATGACACGAATAGTGGCAGGTTTAACAACAGGACTGAAGGTGTGATCATAGTCAAGACCAGGTGTTTGAGTGAAGCCTTGTTCAACCAATCGTGCTTTTAATTTGTCAATTGACCCATCTGAAAGATATTTGGTGCGAAATACCCATTTGGATCCTACAATGTTGGTGTTGGATGGGCGTGGGACAAGATCCCAAGTATTGTTGGAGTGTAGGGCCAGGAGCTCTTTATGCATAGCATCCAACCAACCAGGATGTTTGGCAGCGGATTTGAACCCTTTGGGTGTGGAAGTGGTGAGCAGAGCATAAAGAAGAGAAGATGATTGGTAGGTGGTAATGTCAGCAAAATGACGAGGCCTAAAAATACCTGATTTGGCGCGTGTGACCATAGGATGAGTAGACTGGGCACTACGGTGTATTTGTGGTTGAGTATCAGGCATAGAAACAACAGTTGAAGGAGTATCTTCAGCAGGACATAGACCATAAGGTATGGTTGGTGAGTGCACAGTTTCTTTGGATAGTAGCAAAGAAGAAGCTGGTGCAGGAGCTGAAGAAGGAATTTCAGATGTTGAGGCTGGTTCAGCAAATGAAGAAAAACCCAATCCGGAAATTGGAGATATAGTTCCTGTTTTTGAACACAGAAAATAAAGTTCATCAAACTTGGCATGTCTTGTTACGTATAACCGGGAGGTTGAAGGATCCAAACATTGAAATCCTTTATGGTTGCTGTTGTATCCAAGAAAAATACAAGGCGCACTGCGAGGAGACAATTTGTTAGTGGCATAGTCACGGAGACAAGGATAAACCCGACAACCAAAAGGATGAAAGTATGCATAATTAGGAGGAGTATTATATAAGGTCTCAAATGGAGAAACACCATTTAGAAGAGTGGTCGGTAACCGATTTATGACATAAACAACACAACAAAAAGAATGTAGCCAATAATGAGCAGGGAGATGTGAATGAAAAAGCATTGCAAGGCCCATTTCAGTGATGTGACGATGTTTGCGTTCAGCTCTACCATTTTGGGCTTATGTATGAGGGCAAGACATAAGATGAAGAATTCCAGTTTCATTTAGCAGGGTCTTGACTTTGTTATTGTTGAATTCGGTGCCACCATCACTTTGGAATGCTTTTATAGTTGTATGAAACTGATTTTCAACAAATTTCTTGAACTGGACAAGTACATCATAAAAATCAGATTTCAGGCGCATTGGATATAACCAAGTGAATCTGGAATAGTCATCAATAAAAATCACATAATATCGAAAACCAAATTTTGAACAAATAGGAGCAGGTCCCCATAAATCACAATGAATTAAATCCAGCACATTCGATGCGCGTTTCTCATTTAGGGAATAAGGTAGTCTTTTGCTTTTAGCTAATTTACAAGAGCCACAAATGGAAGGAGTTGGTAAAATAGAAGATAAAGACAAAAGACCTCTTTTTCTTAAATGGGAAATACTATCAAAGTGAACATGACCCAAACGATAATGCCACAATTCAAATGATCCTCGTAGCTTATTGCAATTTAAAACAGAAACAAAAGCATTTTGATCATGCTCCAATACATATAAGTTGTGCTCACGCCTCCCTTTGGCTAGAATTTCCTTTGTACCCCTTTGCTGAAGCAGAAAAGATGTGTCAGTAAATATAGCATCCACAGGAAAGTCACGTGTAAGTTTGCTAATTGAAATGAGATTCTTTTGGAGTCCAAGCACAACAAGAATATCAAGAAGGTTTAAAATATTTGTCAAACGATGAGATCCAATATGGGAAATGGGGAGAGCATGACCATTTCCAACAGTAACTGTGCGATTACCAGAATAAGGCTCAATTGAGTCTAAATCAGATGAGTTTGTTGTCATGTGTGTTGAAGCTCCAGTATCAAGGTACCAATCAGACTGGTTTGAATTTGATAGAGTACAAGAATTCTCAAATGATTCAGCAAGATTGGTAGATTGAGGTGGGCCACCTTCATAACGTTGATGGCAAGATGTGGCATAATGACCTTCTCTTCGGCAGATTTGGCAATAGATAGGACGACATCCTCTGCCGCGACCACCACGACCTGAGTATTAGTAACCACGACCTGTTTTGCCATTTGAGAAAGAACGCGACCTAGATGGAAAACGTGTATTGGATGATTGAGAAGAACGTTGAGTAGTAGTATTAAAAGCAACTTGAGAGGGAGTAGATTCAACAGCATGTAAATACATTTCAAAACTCTCGGCAGCCAAAGCTAGTGAAAGTGGGACCTAAACCCCGTAAAAACCAGTGTAATTTATCTAAATCATCCACTAGTCTACCCATAAAGCTGAGTTGATCACAGAAGCCACGAAATGTTTTGGAAAACTCCCTAACAGTGGATGAGCCTTTTGTAAGGTGCAATAGTTGATCTCTGATCCCAATTTCTCTTTGCTTGGAGTCACCACCGTAGAGGGATTCAAGAGTAGTCCAGATCTGTTGTGCGGTGTCACAGTGCAGTACTTCAGCTAGAGTCTCCTCAGTAAGGGAGGTCTGAAGAAGACTTACAAGTCTTTGATCTTGTTGTTTCCACGTGATAAAGGCTGGATTAGGGACCGTCAAAGATCCATCAGCAACAGACAATTTCGCAGGAGGAGTTATGATTGAGCCATCAATATGACCATAAAGGGCCTGTCCTTCGAGAAGAGGAAGGAGCTGACGACGCCAGAGAATGAAATTGGTTGAGGTGAGGCGTATGTTTAACATGTGGATCATGGTGTTAAAGGAAAAAACACCATCAGTATTAGCCATAGGGAAGAAAAGAAAAGAAGAAGGGGTAAGGAAGAATCGAAATTAGGCTGATACTATGTAAGGATTGTAACAAATGTGTTTTTATTGATTTGGAAAGAGTAACCAGCGTACAATATATAGAATATACAGAATACCTAGATTCTATAATTAAGGAAAGAATATATCAATTATTCAAGACAGAATCAATTATGCAGAAACTAAATAAAGTAAACTATAATCAAATATATTATTTCTTATAATTCATATTCTCATGTAGAAATTGTTTTCTACTCATTATACTTCTATAGACATGTCTCTTTTTTTTTATATATAATAAATACACATGAATTAAGAAATTTAAATTTTTTGAAAATCTACCTCTGTGTCGACTTCATCAGCAACTCTTGATGATAATATGCTAACAAGAATTAGAATAATAAAATAGAAAAACAGTCCTATAATTTTTTTCATTTTTAATCTAGCATTTTATAAAATAGAAAAAACACTACACTAGTAAAATAAGTAAATAAATAAATATAATCGAATAATTATATTATCTTATTACATAAAAGTTGGTCAAAGTGATGATAAAAATTAATATTAAATATATATAAGTTACAATTAAGGGAGGAGATATATTGGACAACGATTTGAATTGTTTTATTCTGTATAGAACATCTCTCTGCATTTATCTATTATTAGATTAACTCATCTTCATCTTCATTCCGTGAAAAATTATTAATCCTAAACATCACATTCTTTCTTAATTCTGATTTGGATTTTTGGCAAAAAAGAAGAGAAACCTTTGGACACTATGTGTGCAAGTGGTGGCTCATTTGTTCAATCAGTAATAATTTCTTAATCCACATGTGTCAAAATGATTGACCATAAAAGCTTTTAAATTTAACAACCAATAGTAATCTAATACTATAAATTTGGCACTAAAGTAAAATCATTAATTGAACAAGTGATAATTTAAAATAATTTTTTTGGACAATGACATTCCAAATCTATATTAATCAATCATGAAATAAATAAACGAAGAGCAATTGTATCATATATTGTGACGTCCTAGAATACCTGGCATATATATGCTTTCTTTTCAAAATCTATTTTCACATCTTTCACGTTACTAAAAGATAAATAAATAGTGGGTCCAGTATAACAACTATTAACATATTTTATTTTTAATATAATAAAAAATATATAGTAAAAAAGCTATAATTTAGTAATTTTGTTTCAATTCCATTGAGATAATTAAATACATGTTTAAGTTTTTATAATTGTTATACATATTTATTAAAACAAAAATTACTATTAATATACAATTAATCTTAGACTTTTATACCCTTAACCTTTTGTTTTATAAATTCAAAAATTCTTAATTCTTCTTAAAGTTAAATTTTTTAATACTTCTTAAATTTAAAATTCTTATCACTTCTTTAATATTTATTAACATAGTGTAAATAAAACTAACAGAACTACAATTGGTTTATTAAGAATGGAAAGTTTTTCTCATATTCTATTTAGAATGAAGTATACTAATAACTATTTACCCTTATTAAAATAATGTATCAACAAAAAATTAATCTTTTATTCTTAGGTTTTAGAATCCTTCTCAATGTAAAATGCTCTCTGCTGCAAATCCTTCTTCAATTGAAGTTATTAAGAATTAATATCATACCATGTATCTAATGAACTATAATTTAATCAATATTAAGATTTGTGTTATTTATCTTTCACATTATCACATAAAATTAAACATACCAAGTTCGGCCCAAAACTTAAAACATGGGTTGTTGCCTGTCTCTGGGCCAATTTCTATTTGGGAGCTACAGCATGGCTCTTAGTCATTTTATAATTTTTTTTCCATATTTTTTTGTAAATGTTAAAATTTTAACTCGTTTTGGAAATTAATTTTTAAAAATATTAACGTTTTAAACATTTTTCAAAAAATAAATTTTAAGGAAAATAATAAATCCGACAAGCAAGACAAAATTTCTTTCAGGATAACAGTTTTTTTTTTATAATTTCTTTTTTTCAAAATAATATACAATATTTTTTTCATGGAAAAGTTGTTACGATTTTAAGAAGAATGATAAAAATAATTTTTAATAGCTTAATAATTTGTGTGATGTTATTATATGTACGACAACTTTTTTTCTTACATTTAATGTTACCTCAAAACATATAGTGTTTTGTAATGTTACAAAACTTTATCTCATATCATAAAGAAAGTTGCTAAGCATTGTGATAGATTTAGGAGTTTCAATCAGCGTAGAAAAGTGACATTTTACATCAAGTCTTAATCGTAGATTAGTTTCATATATCATATATATGGTTTTTAAAATTGCATAAAAGGAATATATGAGACATTTTACAAAAGTTAAAACTTGAACCGGTACAAAAACATACATATAAGTTACATAGTACTTTTTTACATCAGTTCAAGCTTTAATAGATGTAGTGTGTAATTTTTTTTTAAAATAAGGTCACTCAAAAGTTCTTAGAGGTGGTAGTGTAATGAAAATATATAAGTCCTTAAAGTTAGCAGCCACACAAGACATGCAAGTGGTAATTTTAATGATAGAGAGTATATAGGAAGAGAGGACACCGAAGAATAGATGAAGTGGAGGAAGTGAGGCAAAGGGCAAACTGTGCTCTTACCGAATAGTAAAAGTTGGAGGAAGAGAGAACAATTTAAAATAAAAAGGATCTAAACTTAATAATGAGACATATTACATTGGTTGCTTTAGAATTGATGGAGTATGTAAAATATTATATCAATTGTTAAATGAATTGATGTGATAAAGAACATTACTTTTAAAGTAATGTAGTGTTAGACATACATATTAGATTGATTTATGAGGATTACAAATTACATGAAGAATACCTGAAGATTATATTAAAAGTCACAATAAAAATGTGAATTGAAGAATGAAGAAATTCAAATTGAACAAATATAACAAAGGAATAATAAATATTTCAAACAATTTGATGCTTATCAAACTTTTGGTAATAGATGAAGATATTGAAGTAAAGGGAAAATATTAAGAGAAAAACACACATCAAGAGTCATATTTTACAATGTGATTACAAATACCAAGACCTAGATGAAGAAAAAAGTAAAGACTAGTTGAATAGAGACAAAACAATAACGAACAATTCTACGTTATCAAGAGAATATTCATATACACATTGAGATTATAGAATCAAAGCTTATTAGTTGTGGGAAATATTAGGTTGTGTGATTAACCGTTATAAAATCATTCATATTGTGAAGTATACCATATGAGCTTTGATTGTGATCTCTTAATTTTATAGTTATTCTTATTATTTCTTTTTCAGAGTTCTTAATCTAAGGGAGAGCAAGAAATATACTTGAGGAGGTTTATACTTGTAACTTATTGATACTTGTGATACCTAGAGAGGTTAATGATTATGATACTTAGAGAGGTTGATACTCATGATACTTAGAATGATTGATACTTGATGTAATCTAAAGAGGGTGATACTCGTTCTAATCAAGTATGTTGATTTATGGAATATCATAAGTCTGTTGCTTAAGAGACTAAACGTAGCTTCAGTGTGTGTGGGGGTGAACTAATATAAATTTGTGTTCATAATCTCCTCATTATACTCTTAACTTGATTATTTTACATTTTAAGTGTGGAATAGTTGATACTCATTGTAATATGAAGAGGGTGTGATACTTGCTCCAATTAAGTATTTCAATTTATGGAATATCTTAAGTATGTTGCTTAAGAGACTAGAAGTAACCTCAATGTGTAGGGTGAAACAAGGCAATTAGCTTCCTTTACATGAAAGTTGACCAAACAACTTTAGAACCCTCAAAACACCTTTAGAAGCTCAAAAGCTTTATCTACCCTATGAACAACAAAAACATGATCAGGACACACAATTGGAATCATTGGTCAAGAGAGACTCTTAAAGAAGATTTAAACATCACATGCTTTCCCAAATGATTCACATGTAAAGGAAGACTCCATCAACCAAAGAAAGGGACAAAAACCAACTTATTCTATTGAGAAAACTGATCGGATGGAAGTTGATAACTTGCCTTAAGAATCATCCTAGTAGTTTTCTATCTTCAAACAAATGAACAGGTGATTAGAAACTCCATAAAAAAGTGAAAAAACTCTAAAGAAAGAAAATTTAAAAAGATTATATGATTTAAGATAATGAAACTCATTTATAAAAATCTATTTATAATTTAAATTTTTAATATGAAAATAATTAAATCTTATTATTTATAACATACTATCAATTCTAAGACATGATTTTCTATGTTCTTATCTTAACTATAAATAAAATTAGGTTCCAACAATTTATTAAACATAACATTTTTAAAAATGAATTGAATTAAATATTTAGAGCCATCAATAATATTTAAAACAAATATGTAGCTAAAATTATGCTTGAATTAATATTGAATACTTATGTAAAATTATACCATTCTTTTACAAAAATAGATATTATTTAATATTTGATAAATTAAACCTTTTAATTTAGAATTTCAAAATCATAAGAGTAATATTTCTAAAAAATTGTTTTATTTTAAATCTGTGTAACTAAATACTATTATTATTATTATTATTATTATTATTATTATTATTATTATTTTATACTAGTTAAATTATACCAATTAGAGATTAGTTAACACCATAAACTAAATAGTGCAGAATATCGCTTACTAATTTTTCAAATCACGATTGCTTTGAGACGTAAATTTGATTCAAGAATGATGTATTATAATTATTCTTTTATCTTCATAAAATATTGGAATTATTCACTGTGAAAACTTGGATACATAAGAATACAATACAAGGCTTGCAAAGAAAGAAATTGACTATAGTTAGATAATTTAGGTTGTTAGACCATTAATTGTTCAAACAGATAATTCAGGCAAAGAGAAAAGGTTCTATTTTGAGCTGTTTGGAGTAAAAGACAAAAAATAATTTAGTTTGTGTGTCCTTTTGCTTAAAGTTTCTTAGAATATGTTAGCTGTAATGTGCCTAAAATAAAGAATACAAGAGTTATGGTTTTTGTATTCTTCTCTCATTGGATGTAATTAAGTAGAATAATTGTGTTTAAGTAGATATTAGTGTAACTTTAAAATGGGTTAGATGAGGTTATTAAGGCCGGTCAACCTTTAAGTCTTTTATCATATCAAAACAAAATAAGTAATGTAATGCATGATTACCTAAGACAAGTGATTATCCAATGAGAAAATGATCGACCGGTCTCAAAATTAATTTGAGTAATCAATGGGAAGTTAATGAAAATAATTATCATTTATTGATAATTAATATGAATAATGTTATTTATTGGTGATTAATGAGTCACACTAATGATGAGCTCATTGTAATATTTATAAATATATGTGTGATGTAAAAGACAGATAATTAACTCAAATTACTAATCTTTATCACAAGGTTATTACTTATTATTCAAAGTCACTGACTTGTCTTCTAGAGGCACTCTCTCTTCATATGGCAAGGACAAGAAAAAGAGAGAACAACATAACCTGAAGGATGAAACCGACAACTTTGAATACTTTAAGTAAGGAATATCAACCCTACTCGAAACAAGTAACAAATAAAATAAGTTTAACACATTTTAAAATATATATTTAGAAATAAAAAAAATTAAATTAATTTTAATTATTTTATATAAGGTTGGCATTTCTATTTGATTTCTTTGAAATTTTAATTTTATTAAATGTTTCAAATATTTTAATTTTCATTTAAGTACTTTATTGATTGATTTTATTCATAGCGGAGATTAGATCACTGTTACTTTTATTTTTTTCATGTTTCCAACTTGTACGTCAATTTACGCTTTTCTCTCCAATATTCTTTGACCAACTAGTCAATATTTGAAAGAGAATGAACGAGTTTATAGATATTAAAGAGAAAATAAAAAGCGTAGTGATAAGTTGAATATAAGAAAGCCAAAATAATATTTATGTAATTCTGTTGATGGAAAAAATCAAATAACAAAATAGTTACCGAAAATAAAAATTACCTTCAATCTTGAATAAAACATGATTTTTTTTTATTATAAACACTCTATTTAGGTAGTCAAATTTATTATACATTTAAAATTTAATTAAATTACGATTTCAAAATAAAAATGCCTATTTTTATTTTTTGCATGTATTCAACAAATACTTTCAATTTCATAGGAAGTTTTCTTCATTTCCTTTTCCTTTTATTATTTTGATCTCAAAAAGATATCACCACGTGTTTCACACAAATCTTTCAAGACTTTTATTGTCAGAAGAAAAAGGTACATATAGATAGAAAAGGTTTACTATGAGTAAAAATTAAATATGCTTAATGGGAGAAAAAAAATCAATTAGTCAATTAATTCACAATAATTTATTTTTAAAAAATAATAAATACATTTTGATTAGAATAATTTATGTGAGAAGTCTCACGTATACTAAAGATAAGACCAAATTATAATATATAAGTGACTACAAACTTTGTCGTACAAATTGATTTTATGAAATTGAGTTAGGTTTAAAATTCGTATAAAAGTCATAGTTAAAAGTTTATCGTAACGATATTTTTTATTTTTTAATTATTTCTTTTCTATCCATTATTGAACCACTATCAGACAATTCATTTCTATCGATTTTATGAAATTGAATTAAACTTAAAAGTTCGCTTTCCATAATTTACTTTGTTAGTTTTGCAAAACGATAAGAAAATATGGTGGTTGCATGTCATGACTGATGAATGAAAGAATAAGAGAGCCTGCGATGAGATCAATGCCAGTCATTGTCATTTGAAATTTATTTTTTGTAATTATTACACTTTATTGCATTATATATGCAAACCCCACTCCTTTATACAAATAAAATTGTTTCACATTGTTGTTAGTTCAAAATTCACTTTTTTTCCTTAATGAAAAAGAGAAAAAATATCGAATGAAAGATAAGCAAACAGTTTTTTATTTTAAAAGCTTTTATTTTTATCGGAATTAACATTGATATTTTGATAAAAAAAAGTAAAAAAGAGATTATATTGTTTTTTAAAGAAAACCCTTTAAATATACTTTTCAGTCATTTAAATTAAGCATGTTTTAATTTTGGTTGCAATGCTTTTACGAAAATCAACAAAAAAAATTGTTGGTACCAAAATTTTATTGGAAATAAAAGTATTTTAAATTTTTTAATTACAAAACAGAAATTGTAAAAGGAATAAGAAGACAAAATATACAACAAAAAAGTTAAAGGAAACAAAATTATTAATCAAATACAATAATTGAGAATTTTCAATACAAAATTCTATTTGTGATTTCTTATTAAATGGACCCAGATAAAAGTCCTTCTAAATAATTAGTATGCCCCACCTATAGTTCACTTATAATTATTGTATTTAAAAAATAACAATGTGTGTGAACGTGTGATCATTCTGACCAAGCATGAATTGTTTAGACCCACTTGATGATTAATTAAACATATTAATTATTAATTAATTAAACATAAGAAGTATTAATTATTAATTAATTATACCTTGAAAATTGATTGTGTAGGTGTTGGTGCTGCTTGGAACACCGCGAATGTACATTCCGGTTCATCTGTGGCTGTCTTTGGTTTATGCGCTGTGGGTCTTGCTGTAGGTCAAAATTAATTTTCATTATATTTTCTCCACGGTTCTACCAAAATATTGTTCATATGAAGGGTTTCCATTCAAATAATAAAATTAACTATAAAATCAAAATTAAACAAAGGCTCAAAATTCTTCCTAAAATCACATCATTCCCAATTATCTCTATTTTATCTCTAATTTAGTTACTGTTCAAAAATTTAAATATTTCTCCATTTTTTTATTTATCTCGTTATATGTTACTTTTCCTTTTCCTATTTTTTCCTCAAGTCAATAAAAAAATATTTTTTTTATGAGAATATAGAACGGATGTAATAAATGAAGAATAATGATGATTGAACAATTCTCGTACATTTTGTAGTTCTTTTTATGTGAATTCTTTAAGGTGATATTTTACACCTCTATAAGGAGTCAAAATTGTTCTTTTCAACATAAATCTAGTATCCTCAAGGTAGTACTTTCCTAAAATATTATACATACACCATTAATGAGACACTAATAACCTACAAAGAACATCTTTAGGTATAGCAAACATATCTTGTGAAAGAACATCTTTCAATATTCTTGAATCTGATAGTGTGCCTTCTTATGTGCTTTCATTATAAATAGAGTACCTTATGTATATTCCACACATAACTGTAATTATATTAGACATCTCTTATAAAAACTCTGACCATTAGGAAAATAAGACAAAAACTTTGGCAATGAAAGGAAAGGAGAGAGAATGAATGGGAGGGTGTAACTGCATTGAAGAAGATCTTTGGGCATAAAGATAGCCTTAGGATTGGCCGAGGTTTGAGGAAACTTACCTCTATTTATTGTATGCTATGTATGTTTGATTATCTTGAATGGTAAGCCTTGTTTTGATGCATGTGTCATTATTATGGTTATGATTATTTGTTATTATTGTTGGGTAAGGGTTTGTGTATATGCATGAGGATAGGGTTTATATCATGCTTGTGTTGGATTTTTCCCTATGAAAGTATGTATGCTTTGTTGGGTTATTCCCTAGTGGGTATTGATGTTAAGAGGGAACAAAGTTATGATGCTTGAGGGTTTTACCATGCAAATATATGTTACAAAGATGATATGATAATCATATGTAGAATATTGGGTTGTTTGGGTTATAATCTGCATAATGATGACTTGTGGATGATTCAAGTGATGTAATGAATGTCTTAGGGTCTGTTCATAAGGGTATATGAGGTCTGAATACATGCATGATGTGTTAGGTATGTTTGTTCATGGTTTAGGTTTGATATATGTGTGTTTGAACACTTGAATTTTTTTCCAAAATGTGTTTCGATTTGGCAATAATTGATCATCACTAGTTATAATTGATTATTTACGCATTGGTTTTGAATGTTGGTTTGGGAATAATTGATTATCTGGGATGATAATCGATTATCCTTTCACGTGTGACGAATATGGAAATTTAAAGTGCTAGGGCCACTAAAATAATCAATTATCTTAAGTGATAATCGATTATCACAGTGTATTTTGTGTAAATGTGAACCTCTCAGGAATAATCGATTATCACTTATGACAATCGATTATCCTAGTGTATTTTTGTTAAAAATGACGAATTTGATGAAGAATGGATGTGGATCAAGCTTAAGGAGTTGTGGAGTGAAATGATATTTAGAGAATGATATTAGTGGTTATGTTTAGGGTCAGGTTTGACTTGTGGTTGAGATTGGAGCATGAGTGAGTGGTGGAGTGTACCTGAATGTGTGATTGATGAGAATAAAAATGGAGAATAGGTCTAATTGTTGTACCTAGTAAATCTTGAGATTATTTGAGGATAGGTGCTCCCTTTGACATTGGTTGTTGAAAAGGGAGGGATATTCTCTTTGGCAAATAACTGTGGAAAAGAGAATGGTATTCGATTATTGAACCTTCCTTGTGTGGGGGTGATGATGTTTTCCTTATCTTTGTGTGGTAGAAATACATGTTCCTTAACTGGATTCTGGGACTACTCGAGCATATTTGTAGGGAAGAGTACAAAATGATCTATAGAGGAGGCTACATATAACCTATAGGGAAGGCTACAAATGGGTGAGGTAGGGTACATGAGTTAAACTGATTCTTTCTTGATGGAAGACGCTCCAAGGAAGGTGATCGATAGGCGCGATGCAGACTCCTCGAAGCTTCTCCGACGAAGAAGGACACAACAGAATGATGAAGACGAAGCTCTAAAAGAGTTAACTCGAAGGAAAACTACTAAAGTACGAACAAACTCAAGAAAACCCTAAGATCTAAGTTTAAACGGTGGAAAACCCTAAAACGGAAAAGAAACACCAACTAGACCGATTAATCGGTGTAAATCAAGATTAATCGATGGAAATGTGTTAGATCAAAGCAAAGGAGGGTTCAATTGGTGGAAAATGGAAAAATAGGTGAGGAAAGGTATTTAATCGGTCAAAATGTGAGGAAATGGTGGGAAGAGGCTGTGACGAGGAAGAAATGAGAGGGACGAAGTGAATATGTGATGATAGAAGACTCACCATGAAGAAAAATGGCTGACGACGAAGGGCTCGAGAGGAAGAAGGAGATATGGTTCTACGAGAGTGAAATGGGAGAAATGAAATATCTCTCGTTGCAGTGAAATGAAAATTGATGCGCATGTATCAAAGCGCTAATGAGGAGGCGAAACTGACGCGTGCCACTGAAGATGTGGCTGAAAATGAGTAGCGCTTCGTGGAGGATGACGTCGTACACGAGAGAGAAGCACCGGGAAAATGAGAAATGAAAGTGAGAGAGCGTGCTTGGAAGGTGGCTAGAGGGAGTCTTTGGACTCTCTAGCTTCAATGAGAGAATTAATTCTGGGGTTCAGAAATTCAATTCTCATTCATCTCAAAAGTAACAATACAACAAAAGAAGCTGGGTATTTATAGTGACCCATGCTCCTTGCAAGCTAAGCTACAAATACAATGAAATGTAAAAATACGAAAAAAGAACTACATCAGGCAGGATTCCATCATACCCTCCTTCTTAAAAAAAAGATTTGTCCTCAAATCTGGCAATCGCCTTATGAAGAAGCTCCACACAGTCCTGGGAGCATGGCCATCTTGAAGTGGCCTTATTCTTTTAGATCCACTTTTCTTCCTCCTGGATCAAACACGAATCTGCAATACACATCAAATATATCTTCAATTAATATTGATCCAAAGACGAAGTTTTCTACAAAACCAAGAGAATATGAGCTTCTAATATTTTGATTTGTAATCTTTGAAAATTTTAGAACTCCAAATTCAATTTTGTCTTGAGTTACTTATTTTCTTAAAGATAACAATAACTCAAGATTCGAATTACCATCTTTTGAAAAAGTTTTCATTTGAAGAATGAACAAGGATTAGAAAAGAAGCAAAGAATTGTAAACCTTCTCTTTTAGGTTCCATGGTCTTTGAAAGAATAGGACTTGTCATCATTAACAATTTCTCCTTTTCTTTCTTCTCTCTTTCTTGTCTTTCTCTCTTTTCTTCTTCTCTTCTCTCTTCTTTTCTTTTCTCTTCTTCTCTCTCTTTCTTTTCTTCTTCTCTCCTCTCTTATTCTCTTCTCCTTTCTTTTTCTCTTCGTTATTCTTCTCTACTTATTTCTTCTTCTTGTCTTCTCTCTTCTTTATCTCTTCTCTCTTTTTCTTCTCTTTCTCTCTTCTCTTCTTCTCTCCTTTCTTCCTCTTCTTTTCTCTCAATCTCTCTTTCTCTTTTTTTATCCTTGATCTTTTTAAGTCTTGCCCCAAATTCTAATTCTCTACGAAGAAACCCATGATCACTTAAACTCTCAAGAAACATTTTTCCATCTTCAATGCAATCTCTAATTAATTCTAGGTTTCTTTTAATGCTTAAAGTCACAAACTTTCTTCTCATGCAAGCTTTTAAATCATGCCAATCACGAATGAGAGACTTTCTACCTTTCCTAACATAATATTGCCTTTCATCCCACCACTCACTTGCATGCTCTTCTAACTTAGAGAGATATATGCTAAGGATATAAGATTGACTCTCTCTATAAAACCAAGGATCTATTTTATCAACTTGTTGTTCCCAAGCTAGCTATTTTAAAGCACTTATGTCTTTACCAAAGAATGGAAGATTTCTAGCTTGTTTAAACATTTCATCAACATTATCTAACCTAGAGGAGTTATATGAACTATAACAAGACATCTTTGTTCTTAAAAGTTTTCTTAATCTAAAGGATTAAAAGCTTCCACTTTAGACAAGTCCCAGGTAAGAGAGGTGAACCACAATGGTTGCTTAAATACCAAGTCTTGCCTTAGCCAGAAATGCCTTAAGCTACTAACTAATTATCCTTTAAACAAAAATCACTTTTAAAATCAAAGGACACAACAATCACAAACAATCAGACACAATTATCAGACTCTAATGACCCCTAAAACGTGAACACAAAATGCAAAGATAATTAAACAATATAAAATTCTACTCCTATGGTGAGGCTTGTAGCTTTGGCTACCAAGACACACCCACCTGTCTAGCTATGCTAAAATTAAAAACAAGTAATCAAAAAAAGTTTCCAAGAGTTGAAAGAGCACCAAGGACTCTTCCAAACTTGGACTTTATAAAAGGCCTTTTTACAACACAAAACTAAAACTAACATGGGCTTACACAAGCCTATTACACATTAAATTGAAAAAAACAATTACTAAACTATTACACACAAATGTTGTTGCCCACTAAGCTGTCACGGTCCAACTTCTGGACGAAGAATCACGTGCCTAGTAAGCTGCTACAGTTTACGGCTGCTACAATCCCCTTGATGAAAAATTACGTGCCCAAAGATGTTCCATCCGTCAGGTTCCTCATGCTCAATTTTGTTGCTTCAACTCTCTTGGTCTAGATCAAGAAGTGCGTTGTTCCCATCCTACAAAACAAATGATCAAGTTTGTTGTCACGTACACCCTTAGCCAAACAGAGTGCACAAAAAGATATAGGGCAGTAAGAACTTCCCTTTCTCTTGGCTACACAAGCTTTCCAAGCTTTTCAATCCTTATTAGATTCAATCTGCACAGATATTCAAACCAACATCAACAATTCACTCATTTGAAGTAATTACAAACCATGATAAGAACAGTTCAATCAAAACAGAAGTAAGTAAAGCTAAAGGAAACTCCCTTCAGTTCAATGTTTCCACAAGAGGGCTTAGGTTGTTTCAGTAAACTTCTGCTCAACTAATTATTCACGCAATTCAGCTCTGCACACATAAATCATAACAAAATCCAGCATGCGTGGAAATGGAAAGTGAACTAGACTCGGATCAGATGTGATTCAATTGAGAAACTAATCACCTAATTAATTCAACCACCAAATCAGAATTGGACATCAGGTGCTTTAATCAATTATTAAAACTGAATGATGCATTAATTACTCCAAACAGATCAGCTCATGCTCAACTATAACACACACAACAGATATAGATATACACTCAATTTGGACTGAATCAGCTAGGTGGCATTCAAGACTAAGCAAGCATTCAATTAATCAGAATAGAATTTATATTCCCTCAATAAGTGAAACACAATTGGCGTATCAGACAGGACAAAGTCTAAGCAGATCAATGGACAAAAAGTGATATGACGCAATGCAGAATAATTCACCTAAACTTAAACAAGGAATCTAAAGCAGAATGGAAATCTGCATAAATTATTCTTAGATGTTTATGTTCTCAGATCATCACAGTGAGATTCTGATATGCACTGCTAGTGTCTAATCTGTTCAAGTCTCATGAGATCCCTTGCTCTACTTCTACACTGCTGCAGCTAGTTGTAACTCACCTTCTACATAGGACCACCTGTAAATGGTAATCAAAGAAAAAACTGCACAAATCTAATTGGTGAGCACAATTCAGATTCAGAACTGAAATAAGAACACACTCTTAACAAGAAATTTAGCACTTAAGTGTAGCCACACAAAGCTCACAACACTCAAGGCTTCTCTTTATATATTTAAATCACACAAATGAAAGGTTTGGATGGGAGATTCTCCCTTGGTAGTACAAAGTTGGATAGTCTTTTAGACCACCACCACCTAGAATTCTACCAAGCACACAAACCTTCTTTCAAATTCCAGAAACCACAGTGAAAGAGCTTCTCAAACCAGATTGGCTAGGCTAAGCAAAGTGATATGCAGAACAGAACAGAACAACCACTAAAGCAAAGAAATGGACAGCACAACAATACAACAACTCTAGACAGACTCTAGATTAGATGAAAAAAGCAATCAAAGCTCAAATTAAGGACAACAGAACTGAGTGCATATATGAATTAGACAAAACTAGGACAGTAATCAAGACAAGCAATAAACAAAGCTATCAAGAAGGAAGGCACTTTTCTGATACAATTTTCTGGTTCTGGTGCTACCAAATTTTCAAAAACATGAGTTGCACTGGTCTTTGACTTTTTAAACTATTGTATTATATTCTTTTGTCAATTGTCTCTTTTTTTTTTTTAAAGATTAACCAAGATTTTGCTACAACTCCAAATCAGATTAACAGGCATCGATTCCAAAATTCAGAACATAGTGATTGAAACAACAACTTGTTAAAGAAAACAATGGTCAAAGATTTGGTGGTTCAAGTAGTGAAAACACACAGGATAGCTAAAACTGAGAATCTCTTTGCTTCAGCAAGTTTTAATGCATAAGTTTAAACTGGTTTAAACATCTAACAGATGCAAACACAAAGTACTTCATAATTTTGATGTTCCAGCACCCAAATTCATTCAAAACAAGCAACTCAACCCACCACAATTTGACACAGGTGTTGAAACATCATGTAAACAAGGCACACGACTCAAAACAACAAATGAAAGTTGCTCAAAGTAGCAGAAAAATTAATGGATGGCTAGCAAAGATCTATGTGCTAAAACCAGAATTAAAAAACAAAAATGACTTTACAAAGAAGGTGCAGATCGGTCTACTACAACTGTGGTGCAATGAGAGTTTTCCAATGATGCTACCAAGCTTTTTGCAGAAGCATTTCATTGCTTATATGATATGCATCGAGTACTAGCTCTGCTTGACATTAAATCACATATTCAAATCACCACTTGCTTGCAAATGAAGACAACAAAAATTAAACTACTGCTCAAGAATCTGAAACTAAAATTGGCTAGAAGGTGGCTAAAAGGAGTCTTTGGACTCTCTAGCTTGTGACTTTCAAGAGAGAATTAATTCTGGGGTTCAGAAATTCAATTCTCATTCATCTCAAAAGTGACAATACAATAGAGGAGCTGGGTATTTATAGTGACCCATGCTCCTTGCAAGCTAAGTTGTAGATACAATGAAATGTAAAAATACGAAAAAGAGAACTACATAGACAGGATTCCGTCATTTCCACTATGATGTTTATGGTTATATGGAGGCTCATGGTAGTGGTCATGATGAGGTTAATCATGATGGTGGAACACGTGTTGATGATCGTAAGACGATGATGCTCTAGAGGAATGCTATAATGTTAGTTATGGTATCATGTGGTGTTGTTAGCATAGGTGTTGTTGAGAGGATTGACAGATAGTCTATGTTTATGATGTTCGTGATAACATTGAGGATCAATGATAAAAAAATGAGTAATTGGGGTGTTTGGTTTTGTTGATATAATCAGTATGTTTATATCTTGTTATTATGATTGGTTTATCGGTAGCTTACCCCATACATGTTTGTGTTTGTGTATTTGTGAATGATATTATTCGCTATGATCGTATAATATGTTATACATGAACAAATGATATTGCAAATGTTCCAAAGGTATGATAGATTCGTGAGATGACGGGGGGAAATGATGTGAACCACATTTACTAAAGGACTGTTTAAGAATCTTTAGGGTTAGAACCTTGAAAGAAATAACGGAATTTAGTAAAAAACGGGGAAAAAACTTTAAAACATTAATATCTTATGTTATAGAACTCCGATTAAAGTGTTTCTAAAGCGGTGTGAAAGATCACGCTTTGAACTACAAATTAAGCTCAAGAAACACTCAACTTGGATGTGTAGAAGGCAGGTTATGACTATGAGATAAACTAGGCAGAAATTGAGATTTTAAAAATCGAGAAGGAGGAAGAACAACTAAGAAACAAAGATAAACAGAAGGAAAGAATCATTCTTTCACAAGAGTGATACGCTGTCATTGAAGCTATCAAATTAATACTACTTTACAAGACAACTTTAGTATTTCCAAGTTAATAGTCAAGAAAGTAGATAGGGTTAAAGTAACCCCGAGTCGTTTCCCAACGAATACAAAATTACTTTTCAATACTTAACTTTTATGAAGACTCTGAAAAGGTTAGTGAATGTTATGCAATGCTTTAAAAATAAGAATGAAAATTTATCCTAATGAATTTAATATTGAAGAACAAATGACAAACTTAGAAACAATTATAATGAAATAGGTTAATTGCACTGCTTTTCCATAATAGATTCATTATTGGTTTTCCAGATATTATTATTCAATTGATTAATGTCCGAGTTTCAAATTAATTAAAGTACATTCTTAATTAACTTGAGAGCAATCATACAAGTGACCAAAGTAGATTCTTAATCAAATGCAAGACTTTTCTAAATTATTCACAATGAATTCAACCAAAGTACATTCTTACTCAAATCCTATTTTGTTTAGTCATGTTTATTCTTAAATCTCTTAACCAAATTAAAAGTTAATTAATCAAAGTAAATTCTCAATGAATTATAGTTGAAATTCTTATTACCACCAATCAAAGTATATTCTCAATTACTAGCAAAAACGTGTTTAATCATATGAATGTTCCTAAATTCAATCAAAGTACATTCTCAATCAAACCTAGAAACCCTTGAACTCATATGACCAATATGCATGTAGATTCAAATACCTTATGATGCAAAAATCATTACTTGTAACTTGATTGAGAGATAAAAGACATAAAAGAAGGATAACTGAAATCAATAATCAAAAGAAATATTTGATAGTTATTTCTTGAAGATATTTTCAAACTAAATTAATTATCTTTAAATATCAACTGAATTGTCTCTTAAATTCCATTTATGTCCTTCTTAATTTTTCAAAATTGTAGAAAAGCTCCTGAAATTTCCTTTAATTACACTTTAAATGAATAAAGTTCTAACTTCAGCTACACAAATAAACATTAGAATATCCAACATAGTTTATGCAACTGAAAATAACATTTTAAGCATCTTTAATTCCCGAACCCGATAAATTCAATTGTCACAAATTCACTTTAAATTAATCATTTAAGCACAAGAATCTCATTAAAATTTTATTTTTAAAGCATAAATGTGGGCATAAATATGCATTCATCACAACCCCATACTTATCCTTTTGCACTCCTGCATAAAATTCAATAATTCCAAGACTTTGTTTTGGGTCATTTTATTCCATATTGACATTTGGATCAAAAGAATGAATAACACCAGATACAGATCAATCATCTAGAAATCAAGTTGTCATGGACACGCAAATGAAATCACTTTATTCTTCACACATGAGTTGACCTTTTGAATTCCTAAGAAATCAATTATGAAAGATATCACTCAAGTCAAAATGTATTTATTTCTCTCCAACTCTCTCAAGTGTTGTTGACTTGTGTTTAGGCTCAAAATATCCATGTAAGTAGACACCTTTGATATTTAACAAAACTCTAATAATCACATACTTCAGAAAAACATGCAATTAATGATCACGAGGACTTTTTAAAGGTTGTAATGAGGCCAAGGCAAAGGTAGGAAAATTTTTGTAATTCCTGAGTTTTTGAAATAGGTATAGAAAGAGTAATGACCCTTGATTTCAAAAACCACTTTATTATTTGTTGCTTTCTTGAGGAAGATTTTCCTTTTCCATTTTTTTTCTTCATTTTATTTTCTTTTTTTATTAACTCTAACTTTTTATCTTCCTTTTTGCCATTTTTATTATTTTGTGGGTGAGTTACCCACACATTTATTTATCACTTAATTATAACACAATCCATTACTCCTTCTTTCTTCCTAAGGTAAGGAACATATGATTTTTCTTTTTTTCTCATTTGACAATGACTAAATACAAGGAAAATGAGTTCACGACTCAAAAGGGTTTTCACTGGATTAATGTTAGGACTAGTTTATTTGGCCAAGTAGCTAAAACAAGAAATGCCTCATATCAAATCATGCATATTTACCTCAGTCGCAAAACAAAGAATCAAGCTAAATATTAGAGTATCAATAAAGTATGGGCAAATCACTCAAGAAAAATAGGTATGACACATGGTTAATATTTGGCCCAAAACTCAAAAGGTTCAAATTTCTTTCACAAAAGATTTAATCAAGAAATTCTTAAATCAAATCAATCAATAAATCATAGAAGCAATCCACTTATATCAACATGACTTGTTTTTTCTTTCATGATCACCCTAGCTACTAATTCAAATTTTCAAATCCATTACAAATATTTATTGAAAACGGTATTATTATTGTTTTAAAAAATTAAATAGTGAACAAATAAAATTGTTTCCCCACACCCCCACACTTAAATTATGCATTGTTCTCAATGTGTGCCTTATATATACAATTCAAAGAAAAAGTATGAGGGTACTTACCCCCTTCAAGGTGGAAAGAATGCTAGTAGGACTTCATAGAAAAAGTCATCTTGAATCAGAATGTTATCTTTTCCCTTTTCATTTTTTTTTTCAATTCTTAGATAATGCAACCCAAATTTTCACCATAACCTAATACTATTACTGATCTTCATAAATTTTCATCACGAAGCTACTGTGGCATATGGTCCTGGAGAAACCTTTGTGGTCGAATGTGTTCTTATTCATCCTCCTCAAAAAATGGAGGTTCAAATCAAGATCCTCTTCACTTCAATCTATCACACTGATCTTAGTGTTTGATAAGGCGAGATATATAATGCATAGATATAATATCTATATCTATATATCTATATAGTATTCAACCATAAGTTATCTAATATTCTTTATTGATGCTTGTCATTTTCCTTCTCTTATGGACACCAAAGAATAAGGTTGCACGTTTTTATCCTCAAATTTTCGGCCATGAAGATTCTGGGTAGGTCACAAGAACACAATGGAGAAGTTTAATAGTATGTGAGAGTATAAAACATTGTATGATATGAAAATGAATTTAAAGTGTGATTATGATTGTATTTATGAATTTGTAGGATTGTGCAGAGTGTAGGAGAAGGCATGAATGAGATGAAAGAAGGGGATTTGGTGGTACCAATATTCAATGGGGAATTTGGGGATTGCAAATATTACAAGCACAAGTACAAAAATAGCTTATAACGTGATACGCGGGGCCCAAGCCCACCAAATAAAGAATAACCTAAAAGCATGAAGAAGGATAAAATGGTCATTGCCACAAAAGGAGGGGTGAGCTTAGTAATGAAAGGAGTGCACCATGGAAGCACATGAAGACTTAATTTTTATGCACATGTAAAAACTTCCAGTACTTGTAGCTTCTAGATGATAGCATTTTCCTTGCCTTGCCACGTGGATGATGATCCACCATTCTCGGCAATCATCAACATCACACCTAGCTAAATGGATTTCATATAAATCCATCAAGTAGCACATGTAAATTCACTTTTGGATGATTATAGAATTTGCTGAAGCTATTGAGCCAGCTTTCTCTGCAACCGAAAGTCACTCTCTCTGCTTGCCTCTTCTCTACAACTTCCTTCCTTGTATGGAAGGCTGTCTGAGTTGTAGCCACTCCCTAAGCACAACCTCCATTACCATATCACCACACCATTCACCTTCATCCGCTGCCCGCGACACTATCATCCATTGAATTCGTTGTTGCACGTCTGAAACTGAGCACCTCTGGTTTCAGTTGCTGTTTTCGGTGTTTTACAGATCTCCAACGTTTTCATTCCACTTTGTGAAGCAATTCTCACGGACCTGCAAATCTACACCAAGGTCATCCGTATCAAGTGGTATCAGAGCCTGGTTTAATGGCAAATTCTTGGAAAGAAAAGGTAGAATTGAAGCATTCAATAACAATTGGAAAGTGAAAAGATAGAAAACCTCCCCTTTTGGGTTCTAGATTAGGATATGTTGTCATCAATTTCTTTTCTTCCCTCTCCTCCCTTTCAATTTCTTCCTTCTCTTTCTTTTGTAGTCTCCCTTCCTGCTCTCTTTTTTCTTCCTCTTCTTTTTTCTCTCTTTCTTCTTCTTCTCTTCTCACTCTTTCTTCCTCTTTTTTTCTCTCTTGTTCTCTCTTTCTCTCTCTTTGTCTTTCTTCTTCTCGTTTTCTCTCTTTTCTTCTCTCTTTTCTCTCTATTCTTTCTTGTAATTGCCTATGTTCTCTCTCAAATCTCCTTTTACTTCCCTCATTCAAGAACTTCATGAGTTTTGCTCTAAACTTTGTTTCCCTACGATTGAATCCACTTAAATTTTGAATGAATGACTTGCCTTCTCTAATAAGCTCTCTCATATGTTCTAAGTTACTTTGAATATTTGAAGGCACAAATTTTCTTCTCATGCACGATCTCAATTCATACCAATTTTCAATGGTGGATTTTCTACCTTGATGAACCCAATATTGCCTTTCATCCCACCACTCTAGTGCATGCTTTTCTAATCTAGAGAGATATAAACTAAGAACTCGAGATTCACACTCTTTAGAAAGAACAATTGTACTATAAGACTCAAGTTCACTTTGCCTAATAAGGACAGGATGCATTTGATTAATTTCTTTTTCCCAGACTAGATATGTTAAGACATTTGTATCTTTACCAAAGAAGGGAATTTTTCTAGCTTTAGTACACAAATCATCCTTAATGTATGAACTAGACATCCAAGACATTTTTGTTTCTAAAAGTTTTATTGTGTCACAACTACTTAGATTTCACCCAAGAACAATTTCCAGGTAAGGAAGGTGAATCACTAGGATTGCTTAAGTACCAAGCCTTGTCTTTGTCAAAATTGTTCTAGGCTACTCACTTAGTTGTTGTTACTTGCAAGATTACTTTTAAAATCACAAAAGAAGACTCAAAAGCAAATAAAAAACAAAGGAAAACAACAAGTTGGGACTTTAATGCCGGACTCTAATGTAACTCCTAAACGTGTAACACAAATTAAAACATACAAGAAAAAAAAAGTTTTGCCAAGAGTTGAAAGAGCACCAAGGACTCTTCCAAGACAACTTGGACTTTGAATGGCCTTTTACAAATAAAGGAAAAACTAACACAAAAACCTATTACAATTCAAAAATGAACACTACAAGTACAAAGAAAAGTAGAACAGCTGCTGCCACATTCTGGTTCTTGTTCAAATCCAAAAGTAGTCCATCACTTGTGGAGTCTCGCAGCTTGTGGTTCAACTGTCCTTTCTCAGTTTGGCTGCTGCAGCTTAAAAAAGTCTCCTATGCTTTGCAAAACTGCACAACTAATCTCTCTCGGCTTCAATGCAATTGATGTGGAAGATGGAGTCAGTTTTTCCACTGCTGCAGCGTTTCCACGCTCAAACCCGATGAAATGGGTGTTGAATGTTGTGTGCAACTTTGGTTTCTCACAAGGAAGGGTGAATTTAACCCATTCACACTAATCTCACAGCTGCAAAGTAAGGTTCCTACTGTCACACAAAAATTCACACCAGATTCTACAGTTGCTACCGAGAACTCTTCCACCGAGAGCCACACTTCATGACTTGATTCCTCAATCTCTTCACTTCCTTTGATGCTTCCTTGTATGTAAGAAGTCTGAGCTATGCTACACCTAAACAGCAAACCAGTTTACTCAATTTTGTTCCAAAAATCCATTTGACCATGTGAGTTGATCTCAAATCAGTAAGTGCACAAATATGGTTAGGCCAGAAAATTCAACTTCAGAATCTGGAGTATGTGAAATGAACGAGATGCAATGATGAAGTTGGTCTATCAGTTAAAATGAGACATGAACAGATGCAACAGTTTATTCCTTGGACAAAAAAAAAAGAATAGTAAAAGAAGGGGTAAGCAGCTTTGGATTCTCCAGAAATAAGCTGTAATGAAGACAACCACAAAGCTCTCAGCTGCAGAGGTGTATGCAATTTTGTTGTGTCAACACGCAAAAATTATGAAAAAGAAGTGGAAGAAAAAAGAGAGCAGGAAGGGAGACTACAAAAGAAAGAGAAGGAAGAAATTGAAAGGGAGGAAAGGGAAGAAAAGAAATTGATGACAACATATCCTAATCTAGAACTCAAAAGGGGAGGTTTTCTATCTTTTCACTTTCCAATTGTTATTGAATGCTTCAATTCTACCTTTTCTTTCCAAGAATTTGCCATTAAACCTTTTCAAAAGTTGCAATCTTTAACACATGGCAATCAAAGACTTGAGTTAGAGATATCTTCCAAGTTATCACTAATTCAAGACAAAAATATAATTTCAAATGGAGTAAGGTTTCTTTTTAGTCATAAACTTGAAAATTTCAAAGTTAGGAAACCTTCTTCTAAACATATTTCTTTATACATCTTATTGAGTCAAATAAAACTAATTAGAGATATGTTTGATGATTATTGCAGATTAATATTTGATCCAGGAGGAACTACCATGGAGATTACAACAATAAGTCCTCAGGGGGACCATCAGATTTGAGGACAAATCCTTTCCAAGAGGGAGGGGATGATACGCGGGGCCCAAGCCCACCAAATAAAGAATAACCTAAAAGCATGAAGAAGGATAAAATGGTCATTGCCACAAAAGGAGGGGTGAGCTTAGTAATGAAAGGAGTGCACCATGGAAGCACATGAAGACTTAATTTTTATGCACATGTAAAAACTTCCAGTACTTGTAGCTTCTAGATGATAGCATTTTCCTTGCCTTGCCACGTGGATGATGATCCACCATTCTCGGCAATCATCAACATCACACCTAGCTAAATGGATTTCATATAAATCCATCAAGTAGCACATGTAAATTCACTTTTGGATGATTATAGAATTTGCTGAAGCTATTGAGCCAGCTTTCTCTGCAACCGAAAGTCACTCTCTCTGCTTGCCTCTTCTCTACAACTTCCTTCCTTGTATGGAAGGCTGTCTGAGTTGTAGCCACTCCCTAAGCACAACCTCCATTACCATATCACCACATCATTCACCTTCATCCGCTGCCCGCGACACTATCATCCATTGAATTCGTTGTTGCACGTCTGAAACTGAGCACCTCTGGTTTCAGTTGTTGTTTTCGGTGTTTTACAGATCTCCAACGTTTTCATTCCACTTTGTGAAGCAATTCTCACGGACCTGCAGATCCACACCAAGGCCATCCGTATCATAACGTCGAATATTTTTTTCCCTTTCACGTCGAATTTGAGAACGACGTCATATCAGGAGACGTTAAATTGACGTCGAATTTAAAAAATTTGACGTTAATTTAACGTCGAATTTTGTCAATATACAAAGTTTTTTAACATCGAATTTTGTCAATATACGACGTTAAATAACATCGAATTTTGTCAATATATGACGTTAATCAATTTTTTATTTTTATTTTTAAATAATTGTGATCCTTTTTTACAGCTCTACGAGACCTGAAAAGCAGAAAAAACAACAATTTTCAGTTTTTGGTATTTCATAGAGTATGAACTATGAACAGAGGATCAATCAAAGAACATTAACAAACTCAAACATCAAACAATAACAACAAACAAGTTCAACCCAACAACAACAACATCAAACAAGTTTAACAAAAACAATAACAAACAAGTTATGAACAAATAAGTTCTTCAAAACGAAAACGAAAACGAAAACTAACCTGGGTTCATCGGAATAAAGTGTTGCCACCAGTGAGAGAGAAAGCAGAATGCTCCTATGAAGGACAAGAACATGAAAATAATCGGTGAAAACAAACGAAAATCATACCTAAAGTAGTTAATTAACATGTATTTGTATTAAATGAAAGAAAGATTACATGTGATGGTCGTCAAACTTCGTTCGAAAAAGTTTGAGCAGAGAAAATGGTCATGTGCGCTAAGATAAAGCGAATGAATTTTCAATCTCCCGCTCAATTTTTTTTTGAATTCACTAACCTTTTAAAGTTTAACGCTGAGGCATTCGACGTTTTATATTCTTTTACATCGAATTACAATTCTAAACAACGTTTAATAATTGTATTTATTTACAAAAATGCCACCGGTCATTTTTAACGTTGCCTATTGAGTGGTTCGACGTTAAACACGTGACGTTCTAAGCTATTTTTGCACTAGTGAAGAGTGAGAAGACCAACAAGTGGGAGAGATTTGGGGTGAGAATTATGAAGAAGGTGATGGATTATGGTGGCACAAGGTTTTCTACAATGGATAGAAAACCCATCTTTCATCTTTTGAACACCTCAACTTTCAACAGTACATAGTGCTGGATTCACACTGTGCAAAATTGGGCTTTAATGTCACCCCATAGACGTCAGACCAGAAAACACCCAACGTAAATTATCTACCGGTGGTATTTTCGTAAATAAGTGGTCATATAGACGTTAGTTAGGAGGGGCATCGACGTCTATAATGTTATAGACGTTGGGGCCCCCATTAACTTATGTCTAACAGGTAGGTGAAAAGTCATTTCTTTCCGCCATATAGACGTCGATTAGGAGGGGCACTAACGTCTATAATATTATAGAGGTCGGTGCCCCTCCTAACAGACGTCTATATGTCTGAAAGGTGAGTGAAAAGTCATTTCTTTTCGTCATCTAGACGTCTGATCCCGCTAAACCGACGTCTATATGCGACTATATATGTCGCCTCCCCATACATCCGACGTCTATATATACAATGAATATTAATTTTTAAATCTAATGGACGTCACATTAGTGAGGTCCCCAACATATATTCTAGAATAAATGTTGGTCTCTAGGGAAACCGACGTCTGATTTGTTGTTAAATAAGTCACCAGCAGTTATGCGCACTTCATCGTCTTCCTTCGCTTTTCTCTCCGCGACATTGCATTTCCAAGTGCGTTCAATCTTTTTTGAACCGTTTAAAGTTATGTTTACTCCGATTAAAGTAATATTTGATGTATTATCTTTCGTTTGAACCGATTAAAATGAGTTTCGTTGTGTTTTGGTGCGGTTTTTCTTGTGTGTTTGGGTAGCGTAGTGCACCTTCTCCCTTTGCTAGCTTCCTCGTAATAAAAACTTACGTCTTTTGGATCTCTTATGGCATTTCATCCTGAAGCCGAACCTGGGTCCTTGCCTAGTTTCCATGTCACCGTATTCTTTTTCTTTGGCGGTTGGAATGGAACTAGGCAACGACCCAGGTTCGGTTTTGGGTTGAAATGCCATAAGAGATGCAAAAGACGCAATGAATACTCAGTGGACGCTACCCAAAGAAACGAGGAAAGCTACATCAAAACACAATGAATACTCAGTGGACGTCTGTTAATGCCATATCTGACGTCTATTGTGCCCTTAGACGTCGGTTAGTGCCATGTCTGAAGTCTTTATAATGTCCTTAGACGTCGGTTAGTGTCATGTCTGACATTTGTACAGACGTCGGACATGACATTTAATTGATGTCTATAACGACGTCGGAGCTGCAGAGTCGGACGTCCCATTAACGTCACCCATATAAACGTCGGTTCTGGATGTGACGTTAAAATTCCAAAATAAATGACGTCTAAAGCCCTTTCTGCACTAGTGTCAGCATGCGTAGTCAAGATTCACGCTAGTGGCAATTGGGACTTCAACCCCTTCACCAAAACACTCACCTTGCTTAGTTGTGGTGTCTCTACCGGTAAGAAACCAACTTTTATCAAATTCACTTTATATGTAATGTGAGTGTTTCATGCTATCCAAATTCATGTATGTTACAAAATTAATTGAATTAAATTTTTAGAGCGATATCTAATCTATTAAATTAATTGAATTAAAATGGTTTTAGACCGTCAATGGAAAATGGTGCTTAATGGTACCTGGTCATCGCTCAATGTCAGACCGTTTGCAAAAATGGTTGCTCAGCGGTAAAAGTGGGCGCTCAACGATTTAGAGCACAACTGTTTCCATAATTGCACAACCTAGTTGCGCTCAACGCCACACCAATCCCACTTGACACCATATTAGAAACCAGCACATTTAAACCTATGATTTGGGGAACTAGGAACCTCTTCAGATGATCAAATTGGTATTTCTGACTTAGTACATGATTCAATCTTAATTAGCCATATCCTCAGTCACTCAACTCAATACCAATCCACTCAATTATAATCAACAAACAATAATCAAAACACAACGTGATTTCAACATACTTAACTACCAATTTCATACAACTTTAGTATACCAACTCAGATTATCAAAGTACTAAAAACTTAAAAACAAAGTATTTAGTTTCTCTTACCTGATAGATGATCAACAACTCTAAAGATCCCAAGACAACTCCAACAACTTAAGAAACTTTATTTGCTCATACAAACTACAAAAACATTATCAGGGCATAACGTTAGTACCACTCATTAGCAGAGAGTCTTATAGAAAACTCATATGTCACATGCAAGCTAACGTAGCTCACATGCAAGGAAAAACACATCGACTAAGGAAAAGAGCAAAAACTTACTCTTTTGCAGATGTAGATCGGATGCAGTTGAAGATCTCACCTCAAGGATCACTCAAGTGATCTCTGGTCTTTCGATAAATACACAGGAGGTTAGAAAGTTTAGAGAAATGATAGAGTTGTAGAGAAAAAGTTTTAAGGAAATAATGTGGTTTTAAATAATAAAACTCATTTATAGAAATTCTATTTATATATTGAACTTTTAGAATTTAAAAATAACTTAGTCTCATTATTTACAATATAATATCAATTCTAACATATGATTTTCTAAGCTTACATTTTTCAAATTTAAGATACTAAAGTGATTATTTTTCTTGATTTAAAGAAAAACACAATATTCATTCCCATAAAATTGGTTCAAACATTTCATCTAGCTATGAACATGTATAATAGAGTTAAAAGTTATAAAAAATAAAAGGTGAGATTGGAATAACAATTTTTCTTTAGCAAATTCAAGGAAATAAACTCTACAATAAATATTTTTTACCATTATCTCTCTCAAGCACATTACTAAATTTATTTAACTCAATTTTCTCTCCATTATGAAAATTGTAAAAGTATAAGTAGGAGTAGATTAGTCCTTCTCAGATTGTGCCTCATCTCGTATTCAAAAGTAAAAGGAGTTACACATTGATATAGTGGTGGATCTGATTAGGATAAGCACTTCCTAAATTTTATTTGGAAAATTCTAGCATCTAAATGCATGTTTGGCCCCACCAAAATCTTAAATGATTAAATATGTTTTTTCTTGTTAAATTATAATAAAAAAATAATTTTATCCATATACTAATTTATTTTCATGCTATGATTCTTATAATTAATTCTTCACTGATACTGTCATCCATATCTTATTTTCAACATACTATTCTGTGATGAATTTGATGTGAGAGACTAAATAAAAGACAAAGCCAAGTTATTTATTGTCTGTAACAAAAAAATTCATCTCCCTCTAAAAAAAATTCAGCTAAAATACTTTTAGGAGGAAAAAAATTATAGCATTATGTGTCCTATAAAATTTACATGAGATATAAGATAATGATTAGTATATGAGAAGTAATTTGATATTAATTTAACACTTATCTTGATTTAATTTTCTTAAATATTTGTAGAAATTACCATAATTTTATTTCTTTTACAGATTTTGGTGAACATAGGGAGTTATAGGAGAAAATTGAAGCAAATGGAGAAATTCTATGCATATTCTTTACCTTATTAAGAGGAATTAAATATCCTAAGTGTTGATGTGAGATGTAGACTTTTGGAATTCTGGTATTTGGTATTATTTTATTTATGAATGTTTACTTTTTAATTAGATATTTGTGAATTGTTGTTGGATGAACTGATCACTCATTTTATTTCACTTACTTGAGATTGAGTACAAACTGATTCCAAGTGGTGGTCCAATCAATTCTTCTATACCTATTGGATGCTAAAAATAAATCTAAAGTTATAATTTGCTAGAGTTGTGACCTTAATACATGTGATCTTTTTAAACAGCATTAAGAAATCATATTAAAATTTTGTGATCTTAAACTTTAGGTGCTAAAAATGAACCTAAAGTTATATTTAAAGAAAACTTTCAATGCATGATTTCTTGCAGCGTTTTAATAGATCAACTCTTTTTTACAATCTGTCATCCATTTACGATTTTATTCATTATCAAACTAATTATTAGAACATTGTGTCTTTTTTACCAAATTCATATGAATGATACTACACACTATCTAGTATACTTCTTATATATTTGGTTGCTGCGTGGGCGAACCAACCGTATACACTCATAAATGTTCCACAAATTCTAATAGCTGAAACATTGATCTTGAAAATTTTACCAGGAAAAGAAGAATTTGGATTTTCTACTGTATTTTTTATACACAGTTTCTTGTGTGCCTTTAAAATATACTGATGTACCATTATTTTGTTGTTTTAAAATATATTAAAAACTTTTTAATATATCAATATCAATAGTGTATTTTGAAAACCTAGCAGAAAAACACTAAAAAACCAGCAGAGAATGTGAACTGAGAAAAGAATAGATACAAGAATGAATCATTGCCATTGACTATTGAGGTTTTCCTCAGTAATTGGTTGAAACTCTTTCTCACTGGCTGCAATTAGGCATTTGACAATGTCATATGTAGTAAGCCTGAAACTGCAGACATAAACATGGACTGGATCAGGTCATTAATCATAACAATGTGCTTGATATGTCACAAGAATGGAACTAAGATTCAGCAGAAGGAATTTCAAGAGGCGCATTGTGAAGATTGAAAACTTATTAGAAATAGGAGATCACAAGTACCTGCTATTTGGTAGGTTTTTCAAAGCATTTGGCACAAATCCCAGTTACAAAAATTGATGTCATGCCAGCAAAAACACCTGCTGCAAGACCACCCTTTCCCTTGAAAATTTTCTATGAATAAAAAAGGTATAATAACTTAGACATCAACATGCAAAAATGGGGTTATAAGAAATTCATGAAAGATAATTAACAGTTAACCTTGTAAATTTCATAAGCAAAAAGCTGGACAGCACTGTAAGGTATAACTCGAATCACCTGGAACATTAGAAATAATTGATTTTTCGCTGTCCCTAAACACGTGCTATAAAGAAAACACCCACATGTGTTAGCCTCTCTCTCCTCGAGAAAACCTCCAAATCCTTATATATAGTTTTGTTTGTTCGTCAATTTTTATCATAACTTTGCTCTATTGCATGTGCTTGAAACACACAAAAATCACTGAAAAGCTCAGGGGAAGATATGGCAGGTCAAGAGTTTGCAACTGAGAACTTCAATCCAAATGATACCAAGGGAAAGACCATTACTTGCAAAGGTACTAAATTAACACTAACTAGTATATTATTCAGATCCCATCTTTTTCAATTCTCAGATAAAGCAACTCAAATTTTCACCATAACCTAATATTATTAATTGATCTTTATTAATTTTCATGACGAAGCTGCTGTTGCATATGGTCCTGGAGAACCCTTTGTGGTCGAACGTGTTCTTGTCCATCCTCCTCAGAAAATGGAGGTTCGAATCAAGATCCTCTTCACTTCAATCTGTCATACTGATCTCGGTGCTTGGCAAGGCGAGGTATATATATTTATGTGTGTGCATAGATATAATATCTATGTCTATATATCTATATAGTGGTCAACCATAAGTTATCTAATATTGTTTATTGATGCATGTCATTTTCCTTCTCTTATGGACACGAAAGAATGAGGCTGCACGTTTTTATCCTCGGATTTTCGGCCATGAAGCTTCTGGGTAGGTCACAAGAACAGCATGAAAAAGTTTAATAGTATATGAGAGTATGAAACATTGTATGATATGAAAATGAATTTAAAGTGTGATAATGATTGTGTTGATGAATTTGTAGGATTGTGGAGAGTGTGGGAGAAGGTGTGAATGAGATGAAAGAAGGAGATTTGGTGATACCAATATTCAATGGGGAATGTGGGGATTGCAAATATTGCAAGAGTGAGAAGACGAACAAGTGTGAGAGATTTGGGGTGAGTATTATGAAGAAGGAGATGGATTGTGGTGGCACAAGATTTTCTACAATGGATAGAAAACCCATCTTCCATTTTTTGAACACTTCAACTTTCACAGAGTACACAGTGCTGGATTCAGCATGCGTCGTTAAGATTCACGCTAATGGCGATTGGGAGTTCAACCCCTTCATCAAAACACTCACCTTGCTTAGTTGTGGTGTCTCTACGGGTAAGAGACCAACTTTCGTCAAATTTCCTTATATGAAAAAAAATATATATATTTTAAGACATCTAAATTTTTTATATTTATTTTCATATTATCTTTTTTTTAATAAAATATAAAAATTTATAGTTTTATAACTATTTTATATTTATTTTATATTTGTTTTGTGTGTGAAATGAATATAAAAATAGATGTGAGTGTTTCATGCCATCCAATTTCTAGATTTCATGTCTAAACACTATTATGCCAACCTCCAAAAATTTTGATAAATTGAATTGAAGTCTTAATCTCTCTTGGAGTCTATTTTTTAAAACGGATAAGAAAACTTGACAGCTTAAAATTAACCTATATTTTTCATTGTGAAAAGTGATATGTTTAATAAACCTATAATATTATATATATATATATATATATATATATATATATATATATATTCAAATTAATTATATACCTATAAATAGTATACTATAAGTAAAATTAGGTTTCCAGCAACTTATTAAACATCACGAATGTTTGAAAATTAATTGAATTAAATTTTCAGGGCCATATCTAATCTATTAAAACAGATATGAAGCTAAAATCATGTTTAAATTAATAATTGTGTTAAATTATTTTTCTTTCATAGAAGTAAATATTATTTAATATTTGATAAATTAAACTTTTAAATTTATTATTTCAAAATAAAGAGTAATATTACTAAAAAGTATTTTATTTTAAATCTACGTAACTAAATACTATTATTATTTTATTATTTTATTTTTAAATTAAATTAAAATAGTTAAATTATATCAATTAGAGATTAGTTAAAACCATAAACTAAATAGTTGAGAATATCACTTACTAATTTTTCAAATCTATGACTGCTTTGAACCGTAAATGTGATTCAAGAATGGTGTCTTATAATTATTTATTTCTTTTAAAATATTCAAATCATTCACTATCAAAACTTGGACACATGAATTTAATACAAGGCTTGGAAACAACGAAATTGACTAGTTAGATAATTTAGGTTGTTAGACAATGAATTGTTCAAACAGATAGGCAATGCAAAAAGGTTTAATGATTGACTTGTTGGAGTAAAAGACAAATTAATTTAGTTTGTTTCTTCTTTTCTTAAATTTTCTAAGAATATTACCTGTAATATGCCTATGTTATGCCTAACTAGAATAAAGTATATATACAAGACTTATGGTTTTTGTTTTCTTTTCTCCTTGATGTAAGTAGAAATAATTATGTTTAAAAAGATATTAGCTATGTAACATCAAATGGGTTAGTTGAGGTTATTAAGCATGGTCAACCTTAATCTTTTTTATTCTTATCAAAACAAAAACCTTAATATATTTATAAACAAACAGATTTGACCGACTTAATATATAATCTAAAAAATATTATTTTAGTTCAACTGTTAAAAGTCTCACGTTGATTATAGATAAGGTGAATTCATAGTATATAAAGTGGATACAAACTTCATTTTAGAAGTTGGTTTTGTAGATTTGAGTTGGATTTAAAGTTCAGTTTTAACATGATATCAAAGTCATCATTAAAGCCATTGTCTTATAGAAGTTAGGTATTTTTCTTTGATTAATTTAACATTTTATTTTATTAAGTGTTTAAAATATTTTTTATATTCATTTAAATACTTTACTAATTAATTTTATTGTTAATTGATTTATTTTCATGTTTCCAGCTCTCCCGCATCAATTTACGCTTTTCTCTCGAATACTTTTTACCAACTAGTCATTTCATTATCTCAGAGAAAGGAATGAGTTTAAAGATATTAGAGAGAAAAATAAAGAGTGCATTGATGAGTTGAATGTAAGAAAACAAACATAATAATTATGTTATTTTATTGATTGCGAAAGGCAAATAACAAAATAGTTTAATAAAAATAAAAAATATTTTCAATATTTAATAAAAACATGATTTTTTTAATAAACACTCATTTTATATATTTATGATATATTTACAACTTAATTAAGTTATACATTTTAAAATAATATATATATATATATATATATATATATATATATATATATATATATTTTATTTATTTTTGCATATATTTAACCAATAATTCAATTTCATAGGAAGTTTCCTTATCCTTTTATTATTTTGTTCACCCATGAAGAATATAACCACACGTTTCACACAAATCCTTCAAGATTTTCATTGGCAGAAGGAAGAAAAAGGTATAGAGATAGAAATTTTTTAAAATAAGTAAAAATTAAATATGCTTAATGAAAGAAAACAGAAATAATGAATTAGTTAATTTTTTTCACATAATTTATTTTTAAAATAATAAGTACGTCTTTTATTCCTATAATTTATTTTGTTAGTTTTGCAAAACAATAACAAAACATGTTACGTTATTTAGTTGATTAATGAAAGAAAGACGATTTTCGATATGATCTATGCCAACCATTTCCCTTCGAAAAAAAAAATTATTTCACATTAAAAATAATCATTTGACTATCCAATGTAGAGTAAGATAGCCAGAAAAAATGAATTTTGTATGTGTAGAAAAGGAAAAATGATAAATAATAATATAAAACAAATCTAAAAACATTTTAAATATCAAAATATCATTAGCTATTACCATTTGAATTTTTTTCTTTCATAATTATTCACTTTATTGCATTTTATATGTGAACCCACTTCTTATAAAAATAATATTGTTTCACATTGTTTTTAGTGTAAAATTTCACTTTTTCTGAACCAAAAAAGAGAAAAATATTGAATGAAGATAATCAAATTTTTTAAAAACCTTTATTTTTATCGGAAGTAACGTTGATATTTTGATAAGGAAAAGCGGATATATTGTTTGAAAAAACCTTTAAATATACTTTTAAGTAATTTAAAATAAGCACGTTTCAATTTTGGCTGCAATGCTTTTATGAAAATCAATAAAAAAAATTTGGGATCAAAATTTTATTAGAAGAAAAGTATTTTAACTTTTTAATTATAAAACTGAAATCGTAAAAAAGAAAGACAAAATTTTTACAAAAAAAGAAGTTAAAGGAAAGAAAATTATTAATCAAAATCAAATATTGAAAATATAAAAGCTCAATGATTGAGAATTTTCAATACAAAATTCTATCTATGATTCCTTTGGACCAGATAAAACTATAAATCTGGTCCTTCTAAATAATTAGTATGTCCCTACCTAGCGTTCATTTATAATTATTATATTTAATGTTTAAATTATATTTTGATTTTTATCTTTTTCTAGTTTGTTTGATGTAATTTTTTTCTTTTCGTGTTTAATAAACTTTTTAAAATTTTTGTCAATTTTAATTAATTTAATTCTTTTTATAACGATGTTTAAATTACCACCAAAATATATGTTACATATCAATTCATAATATGTTTTTGTTTTTTCTAAAGTTTTTCTTAATTAGAAAAAAAAAATCTACTAACAATACCACGTATGCCTTGACAAATGGATGATTGTCTTATATAAAAAATTAAAAAAATAATTTAAAAATTTTTAACAAAAAGAAAAACACGTGATATCTGTTGATATTTCGTTAATAATTTAAATACAGTTACTAAAAACTACTAAATTAAATAAAATTAATGAAAATTAGAATTTAATTAAACATAAAATAAATCAAATTGAATAAATTTAATGAATATAAAAATCAAAATATTATTTAAGTCTAAATTTAATAAATAAATATATGTGAATGTGACAATGGTAAATTACGGGATCACTCTGAGCAAGCATGAATTATTTGGACCAACTTGATTATTAATTAAAGATTAAAGGCATTAATTGTTTACTAATTATGCTTAAAAATTAATTGTGTAGGTGTTGGAGCTGCTTGGAACACAGCAAATGTACATTCTGGTTCAACTGTAGCTGTCTTTGGTTTAGGCGCTGTGGGTCTTGCTGTAAGTCAAAATTAATTTTCATTATTTTTTCTCCATAGTTTTACCAAACTATTGTTCATATAAAGGGATGCCATAAAAATCATAAAATTAACTTAATCAAAATTAAACAAACGCTCAAAATTCTTCCTAAAAATAAAAACATTATTCTTAAAACACATCATTCCCAACTATCCCAATTTTATCTCTAATTTAGTTACTGTTCAAAATTTTGAATATTTTTTTTAATTTATGTCAATCAGTAAATGTTACTTTTCCTTTTTCTCTTTTCTTTCTCAAATCAATTAGAAAAAAATAATTTTTACTGAGAAATTCATCAAAATTAGGTTGCAGAGGGTGCACGAGCCAGAGGTGCATCCAAAATAATAGGAGTGGATCTCAACCCTGAGAAATTCATCAAAGGTAATTTTCTTTTTATGTATCTTTTGTTTCGTTTCTCTATTTTAAACTTATTTCAATTTTATAAAATTAATTTATAAGATAAAATATGCATTCAATTATATAATAAAATTAAGATAAAATTCCAGTCTTTAAACTAAGTTTTTATTATGGAATTATCGTTTCTTTAAACTTTCCATTATAAATGATCAATTATTTTCTTTAGATCTTGTTGTCTAAAAGCTTATATTCTTATTACGTGTAATAATTTCACATTATTTAAAATTATTTATTAACTTATTTTGAAAATTATTAAAAATAATAAAACCTAAAATACTTTACATGAACTTGTTCTTGTTTTAGTGTAAATGTAATAACATATAATACATTTCATGAAAGGCCGTGCAATGGGCATCACTGACTTCATCAATCCAAGGGACGATGAGAGGCCAGTATATGAGGTTAGAATTCTCTATTTCATCTCTATTTATTTCATTTAAATAAAAAAGAAAATAAGAAGTTGTTTTTCTAATATTCGTACTTTCAAAAATTAAACTATACGATTTTGGTTATATATTTTGAAATTAATAAATGATTTAAATATAATTTCAAAACTATTTTCTAACGTTGCCGTTAAATTAAACTATATATTTTCTATTTTAAATATCATGTAAAATATCCTTTTAAGTAATTTTACAATTCACTATAATATTACATCAATTATCATAAAAATATATTTTTGTAACATTTCAAATTTTTTATAATATTAACACTATTATAGGATTCATCACATATTTAATAAATTATAATACTTAAATATAATGCATACATAAAACTGTTACATTTATCCAAACATAACTAACTATAATAGTAAGATATACACAAATAAAGGAAGTTGAACCAGTTTCTTTATATTTAAAAACCAAGTGCAACCACAAGTTTGTCGCAAAAAGATATATAAATATTTTATTTTCATATATAAAACCAGTAAAAGAAGAAACTTGGTCATGTGTTCATTTCGTTTATTGTTGTTTGTTAATTTTCAAAATATGTGAGGATGTTTAAACAGTTCATTCTTATAGACTACCTTGTCTTAATAAATCATTACTAAATTTTCAACATAAGCAATGTAAACATCCACACATCACATCTTAACAAACATACCTGAAAGAGTGTATCAAAAATAATTACAAGGAACTTATATGCCAAATCAAAGAATTGAAAGACCCTAGAAGCAAGAGGAATTTCAAAAATAGAATATTGGCCAAAGCACATGGCGTTGAGCAACACATCCTTGCTGCTGAGCGCCATTCTTCTCACAACTTTGGCGCCTGAGTGCCATCTACATGTAGGTGAGCACCAAACCTTGTGGCTTTCTCCCACTTGGGAGCCGCTAGGCTACCATTGGGCAACATACTAGGGTTTAAAAAACTAGGAAAGTTGATCTAAATACATTCAATACCTTTCCAAATGATCATACTTGGCACAAAATTTAATTTGAAAGGATTTTAACTTAAAAGGAATACCAATTTGCCCACTTGTTCAAGAATTTAGTCCATCTACTTAAACTAACTACTCCAAATCACCACTAAACAAATTTCCTATATTACAAACCATATTTTTCTCTGGACTAAGTGACTAAACAAGTCTTAATTGACTCAAATCAGACTCTAAAACCCAATTTCCCTCCTAAAATACATTCCTATAGAATTTCACTTGTCAAAACCTCAAATTAGACAAAAACAATCAACCCAAGATTTTTGCTTTTAGTTCTTCAAAAATTCACAACAGCTTCTAACCAAGTATGTGTCAGAGCAGCGTAGCGGAATGATTAGCGTAAACAAATAAACGAAGAGAAGGATGAATTTGCTCACTTGTTCAAGAATTTAGTCCATCTACTTAAACTAATTACTCCAAATCACCACTAAAAAGATTTCCTATATTACAACCCATATTTTTCTGGACTAAGTGACTAAACAAGTCTTAATTGACTCAAATCAGACTCCAAAACCCAAGTTCCCTCCTAAAACACATTCCTATAGAATTTCACTTGTCAAAACCCCAAATTAGACAAAATAATCAACCCAAGATTTTTGCTTTTACTTCTTCACAAATTCACAACAGCTTCTAACAAAGTATGTGTCAGAGCGGTGTAATGAAATAAACTAAGAGAAGGATGAATTGGTTTCCTATTGCAAACATGTGTCGTTCTATAATTTTCTCTAAATTATAACTTCCTTAGCAAATAATTAAAATAATAATAAAGAGTAAGGGAAGAGAGAAAATTGCACAAATAATTTTACATAGGTTCATATCATAAGGATCATATGTTTATTTGTTAATTCTAAACAGAGATTAACTACCAACTATCACAAAATCAATGAACTATTACAATCACACAAAAAAACAAGCTTAAGGGTTTAGAAAACACCTTTCTTGCTACCACAAGAGATGAAACTCAGTTCCCCTAAAGACCACAAGGGATGAACACCTCATTCGAATGCTTCATGAAGGATGGACACTTCCTCTGAATCTTTACAAAGGATGATAGACTTCACTCAGCAACAACATCAACACTCAATCACACTTCCAGTGAAAGTTCTCGCCTTTAACAACACCAAGTTTGCAAAGCCAAAGCATAAGAGTTACACAAACCCTAAATCACACTTTTCATAATTTAAGCAAACAAATGTGTTTTAGAATGAAAGTCAAACCTCTTTATAAAGGCCTCACTCAAGAGCACCTCCAAAAATCCCTTGTCAGTTTTTTCTCAAATGATAATCGATTATCCACTTATGGTAATCGACTATGCATTTAATGAATGCACAACAACCAAAAACATGCTAAAAAACTTTAACAACTAGTTATGATAATCGATTGTGGTAAGTCAAAATCGATTATGGATGATCGTCGACTGTCGCACTCGACTCAAATTGATTGTACTGGATTAAATGCAGTAACTAGGGAATGACTCCTTGGTAGTCTCTCAAGAACCAATTTTTGGTTCTGTCATAGGATCAAACATGTAGTGGGGGATTTTGAGCAGAATGTGTGAACTAAAATTAAATGAACAATTAACGCAAATTAAACAAAAATTAAAAACAAGTTGGCCACTAGTTCGATTGCAATGCTTCCAATCTCAGATTAACAACAATTACCCACTCCTCTCACCCCTAATCCAACATGAATTAAGCAACCAAGCAATGATTAATCCAGTTTTCATAAAATTCGAATTAAGTAAACATAATTTCACATAATCAATACTTTTACACTATAGTTTCGAGCACACAAACTTAACCACTAACCGTGATCAATTTGTAACAAACGAAATAGATTAATCATCATGCAGGGTAAGAACAACAAAATTACAATGGTGGTCCAATAATCTCAAGGAAAATGTTGCAATCTCACTAATGACCAACCAAGAGGATTCAAGTTCCTATTAAAACGAAATGCAAACAGTAAAACATAAAATGAAAACATCAGAGCAAAGGCAATCGAAACTAGAAAAAATGCCAAACGAAATTTCAATGCAAAATTGCAATTGGTAACGAAAATGGAAACCTAATTACAGAACAAAATCACTCTAGAATGGAAACAGGAAAAAGAAATTGCAGCAGCAACACATACAAGAATAAACATTAAACGAAATTGCAATAGAAGCAAGGAAAATGAAATAAACAAGAATACTAACACAGAAACGAAATTCAAGTCCCAACAGCTAAGGAACATAAAACGAAAGTAAACCTAAGGAACATTATTGTTCACGTCCTAGTAGCTAAAACAAAAATAGAGAATGAATGAGAGTAGAATGAGTACATGGGCAGTAAACCCTAGGTCACTAGTCTGCCCCACAATTGGGATTTTTCTAAATCTGACCCAAAATGGGCCCAAAGTCTAAAATCTGGTCCAAAATACATTAAAAGAAAATAAAAACGAAATAAGCAAATCTGAGGTGGATAAATGACATGACATCCTCTCTTGAAGTCCAAAATAAAAGTCCATAATCTGCCTTGAAAATAATAGTAGGAATAATTAAGTTTAGATAATTCAAATTAATTAAAATATGAATTATTGGTCAAATTAATCCCAAATAGCAAAATTGCGAGAATAATGGACACTTAAGCACAATTCACTAATTAAATTTGGTACGAAAAGCTAAATGAATAGGAGAAAATAATGATTCATCAAATGGATTATTTCATAGCCAAAATTGAGTTTCTTGGCATCCTTTAAAAACCTCTCTATGATAATGATTATCTTAAGTAGCTAATCGATTATTGTAGAGCTTTTTAAAGCATAACTTACATGGAATCAAAAACATATAAAAGTTTATATATAAAACTACTCATTACAAAAGCTTTAACATATAAAACAAGTATTCATGAAGGGCTTCTTGCAAAGCGAGCACTTGAGACTTGATTTGGATCATCATCAAAACTTTTATACTTCATGATTTTGCTAACAATATGACCTCAAACATAACCGCTCAAGTAAGAAAAACAGATAACATTCAACAGACATTCACAATAATACTTTTCTAATTTCTAGTAACATGTATTTACATCAATTTCAAGAAATCACACTACCACATCATAAGATTTTTCAGCAAGTTATGGATAGATATCCTAATTTCATAAGTCCTTCAATTTTTCTAACTAAAGCACATCTGTTCAGATTTAACATATCTTCTTAAGCCTTATAAACAAACATATAGCTTTTCTTACCTGTTGGAAAACTCTAACAACTCTAATGGATTAAAACTACTTATTCAATTCAAAGAATTCTTTCTGCACCTATATACCATGGAAACATGATCAAGGTACGCGATTACAACCACCGATCAACAAAGAACATATTAGAAGACTAGGAAGGCACATGCGACAAAAATGTTCACATGCATGGAAGGAAACATACAACTCAAAAAAATAGTAAAAACTAACTTACTCTTTTAAAGAAATTGATCGAATGTAAAGGAATACCTTGTTGTTGTGATCACATACGCACTTCCTAATCTTCAAAAAGACAACTCAAGGGTTAGAATTTGAAGAGAAAAGAGAAATGGTACTTAGTGAACTAGTTATAGAGAGATGATAAGTGTTTAAAGTAATGAGACTTATTAATAGAATTTCTATTTATGCCTTTTTGTTTTAATGTTAAAATAATATGGTCTCATTAGTTAAACACTTTATCAACTCTTAAAATTCTATTTTCTAGATTCTTACATATTTTACATAAAATATAGAAATAAAATAAATATATAATTTAATTTAGATACAAAATGTAATTTTTAAAATAGTTTGAGAAAAAATATTTAAATTTTAATAAATTTAGTCAACCAATTTAAAAATATTTAGTTTACATCTATTTCTTCATATCGATATAAAAAAGAAAAAACCACTTCTTAGTAAATTTAATCGTGTTGTTACATAATTTATTTGTTATATAAAAATATTTTACCTGGGAAATATATTTTTACATAAAACATAGAAATAAAATAAGCCTACAATTTAATTTAGATACAAAATGTATTTTATAAAAATAATTTGAGAAAAAATAAAACATAATTTTTAATAAATTTAGTCATCCAATTTAATATATATATATATATATATATATATATATATATATATATATATATATATGTATGTATGTATATGTATATATATAATTTATATATCGATAAAAATAAAAATCTATATTGATTAGTAAATTTAATCCTGAAAGAAAGTTCAAAATTTTAAAGGAAAAGGCCAAAATTATATGGGATAAATTTAAAACCATATATTTTCCTTAAAAAGATATAATCTTTTTATTTTGTATTTTCACAAGCAAAATGTATATTGTTTATGGCAGAGGATCAGAGACATGACTGATGGGGGCGTGCACTATAGTTTTGAATGTGCTGGAAATTTGAATGTTCTAAGGGATGCCTTCTTGTCAGCTCATGAGGTATATGTATATATCTTCATTCACATAATTTTATGGTTAGATATTTTAATATATGATTCTAAGATTTTATATTGAATTGGCAAAACCATTGCTGTCTCAGCTAGCATTCTTTATTATTGCGAAAAATTGCAAAAATGTGATTGATGTGGCTTTTGAAATCTTGATATAGGATTTTTTTTAAGGTAATGTATTTGTTTAGAAACTTATTTTATTAAAAGGTTTAAGACATAAAATAAGAATAAAATGAAAGGAAATTCTCTACTAATTAAAACCAGTTTAGCTATAAATTTAAGTAAAATAAAAGTTTGGGAAAATTACACAAAAACATTTACAAATTAATTTATAACGCTAAGAGATTTAAGTTTAGAGTTCACCTAATGGACTAATTTTTTTTATGTGAATTTCTTTTAATGATTTAATTATGATAAAAATGTTACCTCTAAACACGTTTATATTATCTATAAAAGGTTGAAGCTAAAAATTTAACTTCAAAACATTTACAATGATTGTTACATCATGGAATTAATTTTCATTTATATTATTTGATTTTTAATTTTTTTTTGGTGAGATGCTTTTAAGGAATTAGTAATAATCGACTCACTTTTAATGTTTTGAATGTTTATTTTATTATTCTTATTTCTTATGACTAGATATTTAATATTGATATGTTCATCTCAACTTTTACTTTTATAATTTTTATTTATAAATATAGCAAATATGATAATACAGTGTAAACTTAAACATATTTAAGACTTGTAATTGAAATATATGAATACTTTTACAGCATTCTCATGTAAGATCATTTTTGGACATTGATCCAATTCAAGTTTATTGTCATTCACAATAGAAGTTCTACTTAGTAAATACATCTTAAACCTCTTAGACTTTATTGATATAAGTCTCTCGAAATATTTTAGATTTATTTGATAATGTAAAAGAAAGAAATCCAAAGACACTAGTCTTGAAATGAAAATCAAATTCATAAAAAAACTAGAAATGTATTATTTTTTTTACTAAATGCAAAATACTATTACTACTTAAATCCATAATGCACTCTTGGTGGCCTCCATATATTAACTTATTTGGTTTCCTAAATAGATGTATTGCTCACTTCTCACTTAAATCTCCTTAGGTTTCTACAACCTATAAAGCATTTGAAACATGTATTGTGGAACCAAAACTAATCCCCCATGTTTTAAGATTTATTAGATCCATAATATACAAAATCAAAGGAATTACCTTTCCTTTCTAGTTAGTTCTTAAATTTTCAACTTCACCCCATATTCCATTAGTAACATTTCCTCTCCTTGAGTACATATGATCAATAATTCATTAAAAGAACATTTATGTTTGTAAGAAATTTTAAAGGAGGCATAATGATGAAGAAAGATACACAAAAAAATAATGCACTTTAAAAGAATTAGACATATTAACTTCTAAAGATCTTACTTGAGTCACAATATTTTTTATATGCATGATATGATCACAAGGTCCTCTAATTCTAGTGAGTTTCTTGGATGAAAGCTATATCATAAGAATGTTAATCACTAAACCATATGTGATCACATGTTCACAAAAGATCTTTAAAACTATAATATAAATGAAATATGAAAATAAGTTATGAATATTCTTTTTTATAAATGATTGAAATTTTCATCTTTATCCAATATAATATAAGATATAAAGTTACACTTAAATTTCTAAGAATTTATAATATTGTTTGCTATAATAAAAGACAATGAGGTATAATTGTTTATTCTGTTGTATTTGGTAACGCAGGGTTGGGGGTTGACTGTGGTATTAGGGGTTCATACATCACCAAAACTGCTTCCAATCCACCCAATGGATTTGTTCGAAGGTCGGAGAATTGTAGGATCGGTTTTTGGAGGCTTCAAAGGGAAGACTCAATTACCACATTTTGCCAAAGAATGCATGGATGGAGTAAGGATTACCACTCTCTCATTTCTTTACTATTTTTTTCGAAAAAGGAATACATCATATCACCTTTTAAAAAAAAATAATGAAATTCAAAGTATGGTAAGAAAATTATATCACTTTTTATAGCTTTAAATTTACTTAAATATATATAAATTTGTTAGGTTAAATTATTCACTCCATCTTTAAAGTTTTAGTAATCATCTGTCAAAACTATAAGTCTTTTATATAATCATTTTAATTTGATTCCTAAACTTAAAAAATAATAAATATAATCATTTTAATTTAATAATATTAAATTTTATTTATATGTTAATTGGTATTTCAGACTAATATTTAAGTTAAAACATGACATATAAACGTAATTTTCGAATAAAAAATCTAATATAATTGAATTAGAAGAATTATATTTATTTATTTTTAAAATTTAAAGATTAAATTCTATCAAAGTTTGAAACAGAGATTAATGTCAATTTTGCATCTTATGACTAAAAATATATTTAATTCTCAATTTAAAAACATATCTACTTTTAAATTGAATTATAAACAAAATTAAATACTTTTATTTTAATTAAAATAGTAATTAAATTAATTTAATATTCTTATTTAAATTAGAAAAAACAATAGTATTTTTAAATAGTAACTAACCTTATTCTAATGAAATTTGATTATATTTAAGTAAAATAAACATGACCTTGTTGTATATTTAAGTCTAGAGGAGTGCTTTATTAAAATATATATGAGAAAATTAATTAATTTGAACCCTTTTAGCAGAGGAGATATGATTTTATCATTGAATTGGCACAGAAAACTCACTATAAGTATTAAAATTTAAGGGAATCTAATTATTCTCATTCAATCATTTTAAAGTATCATATATGAAACTTTTACTTCTTGTAAACTTTTTTATTTTTTTCGCAATGGTTGATAAATTCACATGTACAAAAGCACTGCATGAAAAAAATTTAGTTTCTCAAATAACTGTTGTAATAATTGTAGTTAAGGAATTGATGAACATTTCTATGGTGTGAACTTATTAGCTGGTGAAGTTAGATGGTTTTATCACTCATGAGCTTCCACTGGAGGAGATAAACCAGGCCTTTGATCTTTTGATTGCTGGAAAGTCTCTAAGATGTCTTCTATGCTTCTAAAAATTCCGTTTGCATTATTTCTTTATAATTCAAGAGTGTTTTAGAAGTGATAAAATCATATCCAGAGCATACTTTAAAACTCAAAATAAGCTCTATTAAATACTCCTTTTCTCATTGGTGTATTGAGAAAATTTCTTTTGTATTTCCCCTCTTATGTATTCTTAACACTTTTTATATTCAGAATAAAGTATATGGCATTCTATATAATTTTTTTTAGTAATTTTTCAAATTATAGTGTGAAAGAAGACACGTAGATACTGAAAGTTTAGCATACATTTTAACACCAGAAAATAATTAGGAACCTCATCTTTGTCTCAAAAATGTGAAGGATTGACAGATTTTTATTCATTGACTCACATAACACTTAATTGTTTAAGAGACAATATGAACCAAATATGAAATGGGAACTGACGTTTATATGAACTATAACAAATCAAATCAAATAGAAAATGATGGAGAAGAAGTAAATGAAAAACAGATAACTTTGGATGAAACATATATAAGATAAATACATTAGATAATCACTGGTGCAAAAACGGGCTATAACGTCACGTGGTCAATGTCTAACCGCTCAATTCGCAACGTTAAAAATTATTGGTGGCATTACCGTAAATAAATTCAATCGCTCCACATCCTTTATTGAAACCGTTCGTCTACAAATATTTATTAACGACAAACAAAGATCATATAGACGTTATCTAAAATGTTCTAATGTCAAACAAGGGTCAGAACGACGTAAAACAATGACCTTAGAAACACTTAACATTATTTTGAGAAACAACTGACGTTCAATTTAAAATAAAAAAAAATAACGAAATAGTGGTTTGCTTCCAGCAGTATCACTCTACCCACATTTGATGTCCACCATGCTAAATATTCGATGTTTTATACGACAAAGAGTGAATCCGTTTTTTATTCTTTATTTCTTTTCTCTTTTAAATCATACAGAACGCCGCCCACTTTATGGTTTCGATGTTTACACCAATGTAGAACGTCAAACAATTTGGGGTTTGACGTGATGGTCCTTGGTGTACGAAACCTAGTTAATTAAATAACTTCAATTAAGGAATCAATTGATGTTCAATACAAAATAAATAAATACAAAATTCTGTTTTAAATAATATGACGTCACAATAACAAAAGATGGACGTTGTATATTACAACTAGTAATTATTCTTTTATTTTTCTTTTAAATCAACCAATAAAACGTCAATTTAAACTGGCTTTGATGTCAACAATAATTATTTTAAGTAGACATCCATTCATAAAATTTCTCCTATGAATTCCATTTTTTAATTTTTTTCTTTGTGTTTTCTGTTATCTCCTTCAGCTAGTAGTTATTCTTTTATTTTTCTTTTAAATAAACACATATAACGTCATTTTATACTGGCTACGATGTTTTATTATTTAGTTTCTTTTTTACTATTTTGTCAATTTCTTTCAAAACAACTATATAACGTCGAATTCTTCTATGCATTCGACGTCTACTGAGTTGTGTTTTAGTGTAGTTTTGCGCATTGTTTTCGGTAGCCTGGTACCACCTTCTTCCTTTGCTAGTTTCTTCATAAGAAAAGCTTGCGTCTTTTGCATCTCTAAAAGCATTTAAACCAAAACCGAACCTGGGTCATTGCCTAGACGTCATGCAAACCGCCAATGGAAAAGAATACAGTGACATGAGAACTAGCCAAGGACCCAAGTTAGGTTTTGGTTGAAATACCATAAGAGACCAAAAGACGCAAGCTTTTCTTACTAGGAAACTACTAAATGGAGAAGGTACTAATACACTACCAAAAGAAACGAGCAAAACTGCACCAAAACACAACGAAGACTCATTTTAATTGGTTCAGACCTCTGGCAAAAGAGATGCGCTTAGTGTCAAACCTCGCGCAAAATGTCTCACCCAATGAGGTCATTATATCTCTCAACAAGTTAGGATTAAAATGGTTTTAGACTTGCAATCTGATCACCGCTCAAAGCCAGACCATTTGAAAAAATGGTCATTGAGCGATAAAAGTGGGCACTCAACGGTTTGGAGCAAAATTGCTTCCATAATTGCACAACCTAGTTGCGTTCAATGCCACACCAACCTCGCTTGGCACCATATCAGAAACCAACACATTCAAATCTATGATTTGGGGAACTAGGGACCTTTTCAAATGATCAAATTGGTATTTCTGACTTAGTACTTGATTCAAAAATAGGTTTTAGTGTCATAGTGCATACCAATTTTCTCAAATAATCATATCCTCAATCCCTCAACTCAATACCAATCCATTCAATTACAAGAAACATACAATCATCACAACACAACAGATTTCAACATATTTAACTATCAACTTCATACAACTTCAGCATACCAACTCAGATTATCAAAGTATTAAAAACTTAAAAACAAAGTATTTAGTTTCCCTTACCTGATAGATGAGCAACAACTTTAAAGATCTTAAGACAACTCAACAACTTAAGAAACCACAAGGAAACTTCTAGAACACTTCAACCCACAAAAACATGATCAGGGCACACCGTTAGGACCATTGATCAACAAAGAGTCTTATAGAAAAATCATATGTCACATGCAAGATAAGCTAGCTCACATGCAAGGAAAAACACACCAACTAAGGAAAAGAGCAAAAACTTACTCTTTTGCATATGCAAATAGGATACATATGAAGATCTCACCTCCAGTATCACTCAAGTGATCTTTGATCTTCCGATAGATACACAAGGGATTAGAAAGCTTAGAGAGATGGTAAAGAGTTATAGAGAAAAAAAATTTAGAAAAATAGTGTGCTTTTAAATAATAAAACTCATTTGTAAAAATTCTATTTATACTTTGAACTTTTAATATTTAAAAATAACTTAGTCTCATTATCTAGAGCACACTATCAATTCTAATATATGATTTTCTAAGCTTACATTTTATCAAATTTAAGATACTAAAGTGATTATTTTTCTTGATTTATAGACAAACACTATATTCATTCCCATAAAATGGTTCCCAAACATTTCATCTAGCCATGAACCTGTATAGTAGAGTTACAAGTAATAAAAAATAAAAGGTGTGATTGGAATAACAATTTTTCTTTAGTGTTTTTGCTGAAACGGGACGAGGATAACCGCTTGTGTTAAGCTCATGTCTCTGTCAAACGTCTTTCCACTCTGTGCTCTGGTAACTGATCAGTGTATGGGGTGACATGTAGAATACACTCTGACGCTCAAGTCAGAATCTTTCAATCTTTCTCTGTTGGGTCTTTAGTAATTCAACAGTAAGTCAAAGTGAGTTTATCTCGAAATTAAACCCCTATTTATAGAGTTTATAAGAATCTGACCAATTAATTTACCTCTTAATGATCATTAATGCAAACCTTAACAGTAGTCGTTGTAACATTAATAGCACCTTAACTCTGTTCAACTACTGTGGGAACCGAGCAGTCATGAGGTGCTTTCTTACACATTAACCGCTCGACATCAGTTTGTCACCGTATCCGATTAGTTGACTATAAGCCCATAATAACATTTAGCAAATTCAAGAAAAGAAATTTTACAATAAATATTTTTTACCATTATATCTCTCAATCACATTACTAAATTTATTTAACTCAATTTTCTCTCCATTGTAGAATTGTAAAAGTATAAGTAGGAGTAGATTAGTCTTTCTCAGATTGTGCCTTATCTCGTATTAAAAGTAAAAGGCGTTACACATTGATATAGTGGGGATCTGATTAGGATAAGCACTTCCTAAATTTTATTTGGAAAATTCTAGCATCTAAATGCATGTTTGGCCCCACCAAAAAATTAAATAATTAAATATGTTTTTTCTTGTTAAATTATAACAAAAAAATTATATTTTATCCCTATACTAAATTATTTTCATGCTATGATTCTTATAATTGCTTATTCGTTGATACTGTCATCAATACCTTATTTTCAACAAACTATTCTGTGATGAATTTGATGCGAGAGACACTAAATAAAAGACAAAGCGACAAAGCCAAGTTATTTATTGTCACTAACAAAAAAATTCATTTCACAATGTGTATTTGGAAAAGAATGTCAAAATGCAGATTAGCAAAATCCCTCTAAAAAAAATACAGCTAAAATACTTTTAGCAGAAAAAAAAACTTATAGCATTATATGTCCTACAAAATTTACAATGAGATATAAGATAATGATTAGTACATGAGAATGAGAAGGGTCTAATATGAGTTAATTTTGATATTAATTTGATATTTATCTTAATTTGATTTTGTTAAATATTTGTAGAAATCATGTAATTTTATTTCTTTTAAACATTTTGATGAAATAAGGAGTCATAGGAGAAAATTGAAGAAAATAGAGAAATTTTAAGTAAATTCTTTACATTTATTATGAGAAGCTAAATATCCTAAGTATTGAAGTGAGATATAGACCTTTGGAACTCTCGTATTTAATATTATTTTATTTATAAATGTTTACTTTTAATTAGATGTTTGTGAGTTGGTTTATGTTTATTGTTGGATGAACTAATAAGATTGAGTACAAACTAATTCCAAGCTATGTTCTGATCAATTATCCTATGACTTTTAGATGCTAAGAATAAATCTAAGACTATAGTTTGCTATAAAGTTCTGATCTTAATACTTGAGATCTTTTCAAACGGTCACTAAAAAAATCATATTAAAGTTTAGTGAACTTCGACTTTAGGTGTCAAGAATGTACCAAAAGTTATATTCAAATACAACTCCCAAGGTATGATCTCTTGGAGCTCCATATTTAATAACATAACCATTAGAAGAGAGTGATAAAGTAATGAAGTCCAGCTTCAACATGTTTTCATCGGAAGCCAATCATTTTCAAATCTAGACTCTTTTTCAACATATTTTGCGTTGTTTTAATAGATCAACTCTGTTTTACAATCTATGCCATCCATTTACGATTTTATTCACTATCAAACTAATTAGAACATTTTATTTTTTACCAAATTAATGTGAATGCAATACTTGCTATACTACACGCTATCGAGTATACTTCTGATATATTTGGTTCCAGCGTGGGGGAACCAACTGTATACACTCATAAATGTTGAAAATTTGGCATCAAAACAAAAAAGCAATTCCCGCAAATTCTAATTGCTGAAACATTGATCTTGAAAATTTTACCAGGAAAAGAAGAATTTGGATTTTCTACTGTATTTTTTTATGCACAGTTTCTGTTGTGCCTGATGTACCCTTATTTTGATGTTTTAAAATATATTAAAAACTTTTTAATATATCAATATCCGTTGTGTACTTTGAAAACCTAGCAGAAAAACACTAAAAAACAAGCAGAGAATGTGAACTGAGAAAAGAATGGGTACAACAATATGAATCATTGTCATTGACTATTAAGGTTTCTTTTTGTTGCGGTTTTCCTCGGTAATTGTTTGAAATTCTTTCTCACTGGCTGCAATTAGGCGTTTGACAATGTCATATGTAGTAAGCCTGATGCTGCAGACATAAACATGGACTGGATCAGGTCATTAATCATAACAATGTGATTGATATGTCACAAGAGTGGAACTAAGCTTCAGCAGAAGGAATTTCATGAGGCGCAGTATGAAGATTGAAAACTTATTAGAAATAGAAGATCACAAGTACCTGCTATTTGGTAGGTTTTTCAAAGCATTTGGCACAAATCCCCGATACAAACCAATAACTCCATCCCTTTCCACAATACCTGCATCAATGAAGCAATGACTTTAATAACAGTATAAAACTACTAAAGCATTAAAACTGCAAAAATCCCCATTATTTAAATAAATTCTCATAAATCAAACCACCCTGGAGTATATAATTTGTATTTTTTATCTTTCTTCTTTCCCAAAGAAAGAACTTTCTGTATAGACACATATATACAAGGTGGCCAATGCATCTGTTAATGCCATGAATAAAAGAGGAATGTCTTGTTAAACTAATTCTGGGATTAGGATTCTGGATGTCTCGACTTTGCTGTTTAGTAGATAAGTTTTCTTGTATGGCCTTGCAGCCATGGTTGATAAAAAAAAAGAGATAAATAGTCGATTCAGTAAGACAAGTATTGTTATATTTCGTTTTAGTATAATAAGAGAACAAATTATAATTTTAGTACAAAAACTTGAGTTCTATTAATTTTGTTTGAACTCCTCTAATGACTAAGGTAATTGAACATGTGTTTGATGTTTAGTAATTACCACAAATGTTTATTAAAGAATAAATTAACGTTAATATCCAATTAATGTTGAAGAAACATTTGTTTTTATTTTCTAAATTTAAAATCCTTAATAGTTTCTTTAATATTGATTGCATATTAATGTTAATTTTCCCATTAATAAACACAGTGACAATTATTAAAGACCAAACACATGTTCAATTCCCTTAACTATTAACGGAGTTCAACCAAAATTAATGAAATTAATTCTTTTGTACTAAGACTGTAATTTTTTGTTTTATTGTACTAAATATTTTCAGCAACTTTCCTATGTTGTTAGAATGAATTTGCCTAACTAAAGATGGCATGTAATCCACCCATGAGGTAATGATAATACTGAAGAAGACTTATGTTATGCATAACAATGGTGATTATTTGGATGCTGATAAGAAAAACTCATAAATATGGTTATTATAGTTATATATCTGTCATGTGAGTGACTATCGCATGCTGATGCTAAAAGGTAAATCGAGAAGTCCTAACCTGAAATGGCATCTAATACAGACTTATAAGGTGTACCCTTCAATTGCATTTGTCTTCGCACTGTGTCCAAAGGATAGCATGTGAGTGTGGCAAGAGATGATGAAATAACAGCAGTGAGTAAAGAAGTTTCAGTTCTCTTCTGATATTTCTCTGGCAATGACTTCTTTAATCTATTGTCAATTGAAGGTCACAATAATTCAATGTCAATGTCTTTCCAATATCCAATGTTCTTAAAAGACAAAAAGATCACTAATGAACTCACAAATCAAAAACACAGAAATTCACTGCAATATATGGAGCAATTCCAATGAGAGAAGGCCCAAGGCCATAGTAAAAAGATGCAAATCCTTCCTCTCTTAGCATGCTCAAGGCAACCTAGAAAAACCACAATATGCTTCATTTACAGAGGAACATCTTCTGAAAATATTTCACAGACAAGTTTATATACCTCTGACATTGTTCGATAACCAGGTTCAACAGCTAATCGTAATCTTAGGACATCTAACGGGTAAGTCATCTACATATAAATATACAACGTTAGATACATACATTGAAAATTAAAAAGTTGTTCATAAGTGTTTAACACAAGGTTTAATCCCTTGGATGAAACAAAATAACATTACAAAAGCAGTTGCATATCATACAAGGTCGGGCATCATAATGAATTACTCACAAAAGTTGATGTCATGCCAGCAAAAGCACCTGCTGCAAGTCTTCCCACAACAGAGAGCTCACCATCCTTTCCCTTGAATATTTTCTATGAATAAAAAAGGTATAACTTAGACATCGACATGCAATAATGGGGTTATAAGAAATTCATGAAAGATAATTAAGAATTAACCTTGTAAATTTCATAAGCAAAAAGCTGGACAGCACTGTAAGGTATAACTCGAATCACCTGGAACATTAGAAGTAGAGACACTAAAACAAATGAAAAGACTAGCTAACAGAATAAGAAGATATACATACCGAAATACTAATTACCGATAAATTCGTTCCTAATTATAAAGACCTGGGGGAGATTGCCCTTCCAATAACCTCTAATGCCTTCTTCCTTCCCTATTACAGTCATAGCCTGTAAATCATGAAAATGTAAGCCCCAACAAAAATTTCACTGATATTATTTCAACATTCACGAGAGAGTGCAATGCATCTAATAAGGACAACAACATGATTATCAGGGAAAGACTACTAAAATATGCATTTAGTAAGTGACATATATTCTGAATCAGAAAAGGTGATTAATCGTAGGGATTCAACAAAGCTACAATGACCGAACTGCATAACACAATCCTCAGCCTTATAACCAAGCTTGGGACCAGCTCATGCAAAGTTAGCAACTGAGCATTACACAGGAAGGTAATTAATTAGAAACTTAAGAAGTCCTTCTATCAATTAATTGGAAGCCATCACACAGACACAATTTGAACATTTCCTTTATAATAAAACAGTACATTTGAAAATTATAGAGTTTCAATGGAAAAGGAGAGAAGAAGATACTGAACAATTTGAAATCTGCTAATAACATTCTGTTCATATTTAACTGAGCTCAAGTAGTTTTGTAGTATCATAACCACAAGCCTATTCAATAAGATTTTTAAAACAATAAGAATCCTAAAATATTCCAATATCTACAATCATCATGCTTTCAAGAGGAAACAACCTAAACAAACACCACAAATTACCAACCATTTAACCAAAACAAACAAATAGATCTCATTAAGCATTTACAAAAGCACCAATTACAAAATCACACTGTCACACTTTTCAATAATGGACTTCCACTAGTTGATAACAACACATAAAATATTTTATCAACAGTGGCCAAAGAATAAGCCAACTACTCCACATTTTGTTGCTCTCAGAATAATTTTTTCACAACTTTGCTTCCCGTTTTCAAATTTGCTTTAGAAAATCTTTTCATGGTTCTGTTTCTACTAATAAAATAATCCCCAAAGGATACAGGACCCCATTCTCCAAAGGTGACATGATACCTAAACTCATTAACAACAAAAGCACTAATATAAAATTAGAACAAGGATTCCCGGTGAACCAAACATATAATTTTAAATTGTATCACAAATTCATGCGCCTCATAAAATTCAACAATAGTGACATAAATTAATATTAAAATGTGTTTGTATATATATATAAGTACATGTGTGTGTAAACAGAACCAAACACGGAAAATAAGTTCCGACTACTCAATACCTCAATGAAACCAATCGCTCTCTTGACACTTTCTTGTCCAACTCGCACGCCGTGAGTCTGCAAAATGCGCAATGTTGAATTGAACGAACTTTCAGACACTAACTTATACGCGAAAACGACGATAGAAGAAAAAAACGAAACGAATGCGAACCTGCATGAGAAGCTTGATGCGGTCGAGGGGGGCGGTGACGGATTTCGCGGCGGCGCCGGCGATAGCGCCAGCGACGAACAGAGCGGCGTCTCTAGGCACCAATGCCCCCATCGCGAGCGGGTGCTGCAGAAGCTGAGCCGCAGTCGGCGAGAATTCCTTGTCGAATTTCCTTTCTGCCACTGACACGCTCGCGAAATTACAGCGTGTGCCACTGCCGGGTGCGAGGCGGAGAACGGCGACGCCGTCTCGGAGTGAAGTAACGACGTCGTTGCGGGAGGATTTGAGGTCCGGGATTTTGCGCCACGTCAGCGTGGCTCTCCTCTCGGATTCTACCATGTCTGGGAATTTGAAACGTTGTCTAGTGTCGGGAATGAGAGATGCAACGAGGATAAGTTAGTTTGGTGCGAAGAGAGAGAAAAGTTGGAGCCAATTTAAAGTATGAATGAATGAAAGAAGAAAGATGGAAGCAAACTCGTTTTCTCTGTTGTCTTCCATATTTTCGTGTTTTTTAATTAGGAAAAAACTTTTAATTAATACTAATTTTTATTTTCTTTTAAGACATTCAAATTTTTTCGTACTTTATTTGTATTGTTATTGAGAATGGAATTATACAGAAAACAAGATCCTCTGTTTTTGTTTGGATTAAGGAAACTAGGATTGATATCCAAATTGAAAGATGATTTATGGATATTAAAAAGTCTATCGACACTTAATATACACTTAGAAATAGAGTAAAAATGATAAATTTATAAGTTATATCACTAGTGCAAAAACGTTGTTTAACGTCACCCAATAGACGTCAGTTTGTTGGTAACCTGACATATATGAGTGGACGGTGGCATTATCGTAAATAGTTTGGTAACCTAGACGTCGGTTTTAGGTTCTGGCGACGTCTATTACACTGTAGACGTTCACATTGATGCAAACCGACGTCTAATTCTCAGAGGTAGGTGAGAAGACAGTCCTTTGACTCGGTGTTCACGGGGGGCCGACGTCGATGAGGCTGCAATTAATGCTCTTCACCTAATTCCCAGGCACTTAGACGTCGCGTAGTAAAAAGGCTCGTCTACGGCCTGAACGGAAGGCGGGAAGACAAAAAATCTTCAATTTATGATGGTATCGGAGGGGTATGGTTCGAAGAGTATAGCGCAGCGGAATTAAAAACTTAGAGTAAGTGAAAGCGTGTTCGGTTTTCCTACTACATTTAAAATCTACAAGTTGCAGCATCATCAAAACTCATCTTTAGGTTTTACTAATACTCCCTTATTGGTAACAATTTAGACGTCGGGGATCCGTGGAAGCGACGTCTATGTGCCTATAATTAATTAGGTTCACCAAACTCGAGGAGCTTAGACGTCGGACAAAAGAGGCATTGACGTCTGTGTGCCTATAAGTAATTATGTTCATCATTATAGACGTCGACGCCCCATCACAACTGTCGTGAACATCCTTGACAGGAAATCAAACATCAATCGGTTCAGCTTCCTAGATGTCGGCTCCCCTCGAAACCGACGTCTAATGGGTATTCAAAAAGTCAATTTAGATGTTAACTTGGACGTCATATTAGTGATATAACCGACGTCTAGGTGATTATAGACGTTGGTGTCTGGAACAACCGACGCCCAATTTCATTTTAAATACAACAGCAAACTCTTCGCGGCATTCAGTTTCTGATATCGTCTTCCTCTTCTCCATTTTCTCTTGCGGCCTCTTCCTTTTCTCGCTTGCGGCACCTCTTCTTTTTCTCTCTTGCGGCAATCCGTTGTTGTATCTGATTTCTTTATCCTCTGCCTCTTCTCCTTTTTCTCTCTTGCGGCATCCCAGGTGCGTGGTTTTTTTTATGCTTACCGTTTAAACTTTGTTTAGTTTTTCATCTATTATCTTCTGGTTCAACTGATTAAAATTTGCTTTCTTTATGTTCTGTTTTAGTGTAGTTTTGTTCCTTTCTTGGGGTAACGTAGTAACACATTCTCCATTTGCTAGCTGCCTCCCAGAAATTACGGCTTCTTTTGAATTTCTTTTGATCATTTCAACCCAAAAATGACCTTGGGTCGTTGTCTAGTTTTTGTTTCACCGTGATTTTTGCCTCTTGCGGATGAAAAAGGGAACTAAGCAACCACCCAGGTTCGGTTTTGGGTTGAAGGGACCATAAGAAATTCAAAAGACGCAAGCTATTTTTTGGGGGAAACTAGCAAAAGGAGATTGTGCTACTAGGCTATCCAAATACGGGAACAAAATTGCACTAAAACATAACCACTGTATTAGACGTCGGTTAATGTACACACCGACGTCTATAGTACCTCTTAGACGTCAGCCAGTGTCATTTCCGAAGTCTTTAGTGCCTCTTAGACGTCGGTTAATGCTTTGTCCGACGTCTATATAGTGCCTTTAGACGTCCAATTAAACCACAACCGACGTTTATTGACGTCGGTCTCTGGTACTAACTGAGTCATTATAGACGTCTGTGGTTAGGATGTCGGACGTCCCATTGACGTCACCGGTTTAAACGTCGGTTTATTAATAGATGTTAAAAGCCCAAAATAACCGACGTTAAATAACGTTTTTGCACTAGTGTATGATGTGACGAGAAAAGTAAATAAAATATATATATATATATATATATATATATATATATATATATATATATATATATATATATATATATATATATATATATATATATATATATATAATAAGTGTAAATAAAATGAAACTGTATATCTATTATTGCTCAATCAAATTAGACAAGAGATGAAAGTTTGTCTTGGGTTTAATTTAGTTGAGGTGATTGAAGAAAAAAGTAATTTAGTATAAAATATTATCGATTTAATTTAAAAAAAAGAAATATAAATTAAAATTAAAAAATATAATTATAAAGTAAATATTTTATAAAATTGAAAATAATAATGTTAAAAGTTTATAATTTAATATATTTAAATTTAATTGTAAGTTATGAAAAAAAAAACTTACCTACAAAAATAAGAAAATAAATTAAGAAAAAAATTTCAAATGAAAAAATCGGAGTGAGGATTAAATTAGAAAGAAAATTTAATAGATACAAGTACAACTAGTTTGATTTTTTATCTCACAACACTACATTTTATTCATTACCTTATAAATTTATATTCATAAAGTTTTATTTCTATTTTCTAAAATTAGGAAAAACGGATAATTAAAAGGTTTAATCATTCACAATGTCTCTCTTTGAGGTGAAAATTTCAAATAGGTCCCTTAATTTTTTTTTTTCATCTTAATTATATCTTTAATTTTGTAAAATTGCTCCCCTACTATTAAATTGGGCCGATAACGTTAGTGTTACGTTCATGTGGCATGCTGATGTTGGTGTTTTAAATGATGTAGCTCACATATTGTGTTAGTTATGTGGATTTAAGTTGTTTTGAAATAAAAAAAAAAATTGAGAAAACTTCAATCCCTAATAAAAGGGGAATATAGATGTTTTTCGTTGTGCTTGTTCAAAGGTGTTTGTTGTTCTTGAATCCCTGATAAAATGGCATTTGATATTGTTTGTTAGGTTGTTGATTTGTTGAGAAAGTGTCGATCTTCATTGATGTAGTTATTCGATGTTCTTGGTGGATGTAGTTGTTTGTTCCTTTTCAGCGTTGTGGTTGAAGTAATACAGGTTTGAAGATGACTCATTCATGTTCGTCTTCCACATGTATGGGTGGTGGAAGCAAAACGTTAATCTCGTTTGTGGTGGTGGTAGAGGATCAAGGATTAATGATGTATTACCCGTTTGCCTTTGTAGAGAGAAATCTGGTTTAAGAACTACGAGAACTCCTAAGAACAAAGGGAAGCAATTTTGGCGTTGCCCTAAGTACAAGGTAAAAGAACATGGATGTTATGGTATTTGTGTTATTGTTTTTTAAAATAGACCATTGTTTGATGTAATAGGCGTTTTTTTGTTACAAAATGGTAATGAAAATGGTGGTTATTATTACTTCAGATGATACATTGATTATGGGATTAAGGAAAGGGATATGAATGTGAAGTGCGAAGGAGAGACTGACTCTTTCGTGAACATAGAAGAAATGGAAGGTGGATGAAAGATTATAAGTGATTTGGAGAAATTAGTTAAGATTTTGCAAAAATGGATTAAGGTGTTAATATGGGTGGTTTGTGTTCTTCGTCTCATGAACATAATTGTAGTTTCAATATGGATGACAAATCCATGATATATTGTAGTAGTGTTTTTCATTGTACTTAGGATGCAATGAATGTATGTTAAACTGCTTAGGAAGCTTAGTGTTGTATAATTAACGTTGGTATTTTACCTAGTCAATGAAAGTTATTAAGTGTGTAAGTTTCTATTATTTATTACTTTCGGTTTACATCTAACAAGGGAAAGCAATTCAGACAACTATATGATAAACTGTTATGTAAGTTTACTAATGTACAAAACATAAGACTTTCAGTTAAAGAAAACAATTAATTAAAGAAATTTAGACATATTAGACCTCCTGAATGTTTATGATATTCACAACACTTTTATATACTTTTATACCCTTGTGCTGAAGCATCTATTGATAGACTAAAGAAAGTTTGACCAACTAGAATTGTTGTCATATTAACGTTGTTAACTTTACTTAAAAGCTATTGTAAAGTTAAAGGTAAAAATAAGAAGTTTAAATATAATGACTTAGGCAAGCAACCAAGGTTGATTTAGCCCATCAGATTTCATTTCTAATAATAGTAAGCATAACTATCTATCCATAACTATCTAATAATAGTAAGCATAATGACTTAATTTTGAACCATTACAAAATCCTATAGACATGATCAACTAACATGAAATTCATTTCACATTCAAATTATAGTTTTACATATTAAATACCCATAACACCTTTAGCATCAGACATGAAATAATCTTTTAAACCAATCGAGCCTACAAACATCTTTCATCAAGATATGTTGAGAGGGGACAAGGTAGATTATAGATAAATGTTGTTTACGTGATAAGATAACTAAAATCAACATTTTTTGGGCACATAAATAGAACAACCTTGAAAGTAGCAACAACATTGGTGTGATGACAAATAACAGCCTTGATAGCAGCAACAACATTGCTTGGGAAAATAATTAGAACAAAGCAAACATAATAAAAAACCAAACCAGACTTAATAAGACATACATCAAAAACCAAATTAGAATCTTCCATTAAGTTTTGTACTTAACAAGACATCTTAAAAGCACGAAATAAGTTTTGTATATCTCTCTAGCCTTCAACTATTACATAATGTCTCTAGCCTTTAACTATTACATAATGGCATTTCTAGCATTCATGGTTTTGGAATTATGTTGATGGCATAACTAGTTTAGATGATGGAGTAGCTTGGTGTGCTTCCTCGCAATGCACAACACCTTCTTGGGTTGCTTTAGGGCAATGACTTTTGTTGTGTCCAAGTTCCCTACAATAGAAAACATATGCAATGGGCAACATTTGGTTATTGGCATCTCGTCCAACAACCATTAACAACTCCCCACCATACTTCCCTTTCAAGAAAGCTCCGTCTAATTCAATTATTGGCCTACATGACACAAAATTGTCTTTGCATGCCTACATACATGCGTAAAATCTCTTAAAAATTACTTCACCCTCATTATCCTCAACCTTTACTTTCACTATTAATTCTGGATTTCTTGCACGCAACTCATGGGCATAATCATATATCATTTTATAGTGTTCCTTGAAGGACCCATCAATCTAATATGAAGCAATTGCTTTGGCCTTATAAGACATACACCTAAATATACTAATTTTCCATTTTCTTTGAATTTTTTCACGAATATCCACACCCTTGACTTTTGGATTTTCTCTTACTGTTTTCTCTAACTCCTTGCTCAACCACTTGGCATCAAGTAACCGAAGGTTGAACTCCCTACTGCAGGTATGGTTGTCTACAATAATTCTTAGCTGCCATGTATTTACTGTCTCCATATAACCACAATATAACATCCAGGTTTAATCATTCTGATAGTCCCTATTTTCGGTGACTTTTTTCAATTACTGCCTCATTTTTTCTTTTTCTCAATTGGGTCCCTATTTTTGAAAAACTGAAGCAATTAGGTCACTGCCGTTAGTTTCGTAGTAACACCGTTAAAAAGGGTGACATGTGTCAGCTCATGATTTTTTTGAATTTTTTAAATATATTTTTAATTATTTTATTTTATTTTTTATATTTTTTTCTTTTATAAATAAAATTTGCCACGTGTCAAGTTGACATTGTGCCACGTAGCAATGACAGTGTGAGGTGGCACTGACAGTGCCACGTGTCACTGTCAAACCACGTGTCATTGCGTTTGTTTCAATTTGGTCCCTGTAATTTTATTTTGTTCCAATTTGGTCCTTCTATTTTTATTTTGTCTCAATTTAGTCCTAATTTTTTAAAGATTTAAAAAAATTTGTTCCTTCCGAAATAAAATACCGTATGTACATTTTCCAAATTTTTGTCTTTAAATTTGTTTCTGTTAAGCAAATTATTAGTAATGATGAATTGTTGAGGAAGTATTGACACTATACTTGTATAGATTACCTTAACAAAAATATTTATTATTGAGATGTTAACTTTTATAGGTTACTCATTCATATTATTTAGGTTAAATGATTTCTTTACTACTATATAAATAAAAATGTTTCATATGTTAGTTTGTAATTTTTTTTATTTTTCTAATAAAAAAATTAATTTGTATAAATTTCTCTGTAAAGATTTATATACAAATAAAATTTTGTTTGAACTTGGAGAGAAACAAAATTGTTTAGTTTTTAAAAAAAATAGGACTAAATTGAGACAAAATAAGAATACAGGGACCAAATTGAGACAAATTAAAAATATAGGGACCAAATTGAGACAAATCTAATGACACGTGGTCTGATAGTGACACGTGGCACTATCAGTGTCACCTCACATTGTCATTGCCACGTGGCTCAATGTCAATTTGACATGTGGCAAATTTTATTTTTAAAAGAAAAAAAAATAAAAAATAAAAATAAAAAATAATTAAAAATATATTTAAAAAATTCAAAAAAATCATGAGCTGACACGTGTCACCCTTTTTAACGGCGTTAGTACGGAACTAACGGCAGTGACCTAATTGCTTCAATTTTGCAAAAATAGGGACCCAATTGAGAAAACGAAAAAATGAGGGACTTAATTGAAAAAATTCACCAAAAATAGGGACTATCAGAATGATTAAACCAACATCGACGGGCATTTTCCTTTTGCACCCCACACTTGAGCTTCAATATTTTCTTATCGTTTTTTACAAATTTAATATTTCTTCCATTATCCAATGCATAGCTTTTGATAGCTTCTAAAATGTATTGCTTTTCATCAAAATATATCCCAACTTCCTATTTAAAATCAACCACACTTTTGATATAGAAAATGTTTCAATCTTCCCATAACCCTCTATATCATTAAGTTCTTCATCACTATCTAGTCCACTTATTAATTCTTCATATTGTTAGTCATTATCTCACAAACCCCTTTCATTCTCCTAACTTACATTATAATCAAACTTATTGTCAAATGTCTCACTCGAACATAGTTCACTAAATTCATGTGATAGACTTTGGATTTCAACTTCCACATTACTATACCATTATGCATCTATATCACAATCAATTGTAACATCAACTAGAGCCTCCAACCATCAATATTAAAGAAGTGCATGATTAATAATAACTTTAAAATTATCAATTCATGTAATTATTTCAAGCATTTATTTCAAATCAATGTCCATTTTCATAAAATAGCATTGATTGCTCTAATTATTGATTCTTTATGATTATTATCGATTTTATTAATTAAACTAGGTCCATTTAAAATTTATATTACCAAATTCTTTAAGATATTATTTTTATCTAATTTATTCATTTATTAGTGGAAACATGTTTTAGACTTGTATGTCAATTTCTTTTTTATTCTAGTAAAACTTTATTAAGTTATAAGATATATTTTATTTAAAATAATTATAAATATATAGAATGAAATGGAGTGCGTGGAAAATTAAATGTAAAATGAATATTGAAGAAGTGCATGATTAATAATAACTTTAAAATTATCAATTCATGTAATTATTTTAAGCATTTATTTGAAATCAATGTTCATTTTGGTAAAATAGCATTGATTGCTATAATTATTGATCTTTTATGATTATTTTCGATTTTATTAATTAAACCAGGTCATTTTAAAATTTATATTACAAAATTCCTTAAAATTTTTATTTTTATCTAATTTATTCACTTATTAATGGAAACATGTTTTAGACATTTATGCCAATTCTTTCTTATTCTAGTAAACTTTATTAAGTTACAAGATATATTTTATTTAAAATAATTATAAAAAGAAAAAATTATATAAATTAAAAAATTTATTAAAAGGATAAAATAAAAAATAATCATTGTAATTTATAAAATAATTAAATTTAGATTAATAGATATTTAAAATGGAAAAAATGGATTAATGGAAAAATGATAAAAAAAATTTAAGATTAACAATTAATTAATGGATTAAAATATAGATCCATTTTAAGTAGATCAATTAAATTTGGATGTTTTTCAATCCAATTCAAATTAGATTAAAGGCTTAATCCCTCCCTTGGTCCTCATATTTGTGTGCAAATCTCAGTTAGGTCCTCAAGTTTTAAACTGTCTCAATTGGGTCATAATTTTTGTAAAAATGCACACATTTTACCCTAATCGTTAAGTGCTACCAGACGGCGTTAAATGAAGTCCACGTGTTGTAGAGAGAATGTGGTGATGTGTGTTTTTTTTACGTTGACTATTTTCATTTAAAAGAAGTAGTGGTGATGTGACATTTTGTAATTGAATTTGGGATAAATGAGATCAGAATTAGGGATTTAGGGATTTCAAATTGAAATTAGGGATTTAGCAAATTTGGCAGCAGGTCTTTGATGTTGTTCAATTGTATGACCTTCCTGAGAGAGATTGGCTTCGACTCCAACGTGTTCAAATGTGCCCTCAAAGAACCCTTTTGGTGATACTCCGTGAGAATGTAATAAGAATCAGAATCTCTACATGCTACTATGAAACTCACCACATTCTGATGGTGCATACGAGGTAGATGTGCAACTTCTCTCAAAAATTGTCTCCAAAAGAGATCTAAGGTTTCCCTCTTCCTCAAATTCTCTTACTTGGAAAATTTTGATAGCAACATGTTGCTGCTTGTATATGCCATGGTAAATTTTACTGTGAGCACCATGAGAAAACCTGTGCCCGATGAAGAGATCAGAAAAATCCACGTTCCATTCTTCTGCAATTTTTGTGGCAGTATCTCTTGTATTGGTGTGGTGAAAGCATTTTGTTAATAGCCATGATGATGATTTAGCAGAGATTGGGCAGTAGGTCTTTGTAAATCCTCAATTTCAATTTGAAATCCCTAAATCTCTAATTCTGATCTCATTTATCCCAAATCCAATTACAAATGCCACATTACCACTACTTCTTTTAATGAAAACAGTCAACGTAAAAAAAACACACATCACCACATTCTTTCTGCAACACGTGGACTTCATTTAACGCTGTCTGGTAGCACTTAACGGTTAGGGTAAAATGTGTGCATTTTTACAAAAATTATGACCCAATTGAGACAGTTCAAAACTTGAGGACCTAACTGAGATTTGCACACAAATATGAGAAGGGAGGGATTAAGCCTAGATTAGAAGTATTTTAGATCTACTTTGTTAACCAGATTAAATGAGAATAAATTAAGTGAAATTGATTTAATATACTTGACTATTAGGTTCGTGATAACGGTCTAAAAACCGTTATTTTTTATACTTAAATTTGATATCAAAACACACCCTTTTTGGCTTAGAATGAGCTTAGAATCAAGTAAAACACTTAGTTGAGTCACATGAGAGTCAAAAGTTGTTTTTAGAGATATTATGCTTGTTTTGCAAGGTTTTGATAAGAATTGAAGATGGAAGTGAAGTAGGGAGGACTTAGACTCAAGAAAGAAGGAGAAAAAGGAAGAAAAGAAGAGTCAAAGTCACCGCTCAGCGCTATTTTTCAGTGCTGAGCACCAGGTTCGAGGGAGCAGCCACTGCCTCTCGCTTAAGCGGTGCCGCTGAGCGTCCAAGCGATTTGGAGGCAAACCGCTGAGCGGTGGGATGGACCGCTGAGCGGTCAGGCGATTAGAGGGAAACCATTGAGCGGTCAAATTAGGCGCTGAGCGGTGGAATGCTGGGCTTGAGCTTAAATTCTGTTACTTTTATGCGTTATAAATAGCCCCAGTGCGACCTTCGGATTATTCTTTTAGCAAGCAGAGACGTCCAAAGCTGTTCTACACTCCTTGGAGGCGGTTCCTTGGATGCTTAGGCTCCAATTATTATCAATTGTTGGGTTTCTTATCTATGCTCAATGCTTTTATCGTTTAACTCATTCGGTAAGAAGATATTTGCCTTTGTCGATACAGAGACGTACGGGAAAGTCATGAATTGATAGGGAATTCCTTGATTAAGCAATACTGCCTAGAGATAGGGGTAGGACGATCAATTGTACTTTGCTTTTGTGATATATGCATTGCTAATTACTCAGGGAGACTAGAGATAGTAAACTAGTTGATAGGCTCTTTTCATCGAGAGATCGGGTTTAAGGTAGGCAAAGAAAGTTTGCATGACAATTAGATAATAAAGCGAATTAAATAAGAAAAGTAGATATAAGAGGGCAGATAAGATGAAATTGTAAACCCCAACAACTCCATTAATTCATATCTTTTCTTTGCCAATTGAATCACTTGCATTTGCATGTTTATTTTCGTTCTTTGCATTAAACACTTAAAATCAATTCTTTTAAAGTCTTATAAGATCAATTTATATGAAAGATAAGGCCTAAGAGTCCTTTGGGAGACGATACTCGGACTTACCGTTTATATATTACTTGATAACGATCTAGTACAATTGCCAAGGACTTAACTGTCCATTACTTGACTGACTCGGCTCGATTTTAAGACTTAGACCAACTTTGTTCGACCATAGACTTAGACCGATTGGTACAATCCTAGATCTTTATCGACTTGAGTCAATTTTTGGTTAGAGTCAACATGAGTCAAGCTTCTAACGAAGTTGACTTAAACCAATCTTTAATCAGGGCCAACTTACTCAACTGGTTAAACTCAAAACCTTCGATCAAAGCTAACTCGTGTTGACTCAAGTTGATCCACAACAATGGCAATTTAATAGTTGTAAGCATATTGGAGATAGTTGATTTTGGCTAATGTTAACAATTCTCTTTAAGCAAATCCCTCATGCAGGATGCTGAGGCATGGCTTGAGTATTTTGAATCAAAAGCCATAGAGCAGCTAAAAATGAATTCCAAAGCCTGATGCATCTATTACAAGTAAAGGTCACCTTAGGTACTCACATGGTATCCCCATTTACTGTGTTTTAAGCAGGTTATATTTCAAGGTACATACATATATATTTAAGCCTCTTTTTGCAGTGTGTCAGATCTCCTGGATTTTCAGTCCTGATTTGAAAAGAAATGATGCACAGAGAAAGCAGAGGCGTGCAAAGGTGGGTGAAATTCTTCTAAATGATATGTATGAAAACTTATGATTTTCTCTTGATTTAATCATATTAACAAGAACCGAAGAATATTTAAAAGACCATTAAAGATACAAGGATCAATATGCGAGTATCGTGTCAAGACAATCAACTCCAAGTGCAATAAATTTACACTCTCTTGTAATAGTTCAATCCTCTTTGCCAATCCTCTAACAATTGTTTCTTCTATATGTCACACACCTTGTAGTGCTTTAATGAGACGTTCATTAGCATCCGAGAAGACATGACACTGAAGTTTTTTATTTAATAAAATTATACATTTTCTTTATAATCATGCTTTGCCAATTAAATTAGAAAATTTATAAACACGATGATAATTTAAAGGAGACGTGACAAAAAGAGTAACATTATTTTATTTACGAATTATAATTTCTGAAAGTACACGAACATTATAGATTGGAAATATTTTTAGTGACACAAAGACAACGTTAGACATTATGCTTATTGATCGGTGTTCTTTGTTCTAAAAAGGCATGCCCCAATAACAATACAGCAAAGGAAGATCACAAGGCCTTTCAAGTAGTGAGAAGTTCCATCCTTTACATGGAAGAAATATTGAATCAAGATATACACAAATACACAAAGTGAGATTTTCTATCCTATCAAACTTAAATGGTGGTACAAAATTAGTATACCTTTAATGCGAAGATTGTGGTTATTAGTGTTATTATTGCCAAAGCAACAGAACTTGTGTGTAGAAGGTTGAAGTTGAGGTTCATTTGTATTCCCAGAATCCAAGCAACAGTCACACAAAGGGGAACCTATATTGTAAGCACGTTTGGTTAATGACAACTTTTATTGATCAACTATAAAAAAGGAAACATTCATTTTTCTTCAAGGTTAATGCTTACCACAAACATGATGATTCGAATTACAGAACCCGAAGAAGCAGCCGAGGAAATGTCTGCAGTAAGATCATTAGGTTAGTCCGAGGAAGTTAAATCACATGTCCAAGTATAAAACAATATCTCATTTAAACACATAAGAATGCCGGAAAATGTTGGAATCAGAACTTGACACTATCATCTGTTGTTGACCATAGTTGTTGTCGTTGTTGGAGTTTTGTGAAGTTGAAGGATTTGCTCTTGATATGACCGAGCGCGCCCATCTTCCTCTTAGTTGTGGATCATTTGGAATGATGGTGGGTTGTTGTGCATAGCCGTTGAAGTTTTGTGAAGTTGAAGGATTTGTTTTTGGTAAGAACGATCGCACCCATCTTCTTCCTGTAGGATCAGAACTTGGCACTCTGGTAGGTTTTTGAGCAACGAAGTTGGGGTTATAGAAAGGGAACCGTATTGGTTTTTGTTGTTCATTAGATATGGTTGAGTGAGAATTTTGCGGTGTTGACGTTTGTTGTTGAGAAGTGGTGCTGTCGGAGTTTGATGTATCTGTGGGATTTCCAATGGAAGCAGCACTGCTTGGCCTTGCCGAAGAAGCAGTGGAAGATGTGCCGTGGTGGGAAATTCCAAAGAAAGAAGAAGAGCTCCCCATCTTTGTATGAATCACTCTTTCTCAGAATTCGTAGGGGTTTGGAATTTGCTTTATTTTACGAACAGGGATATAAAGTGGTTCCTTAATTTCGCGGAAAATGTTTCTTCAACAACCTGAATTTGACAACATTTTTTACAACCACAGCTGACGTGTTTTCATTCGCTCTTTCAATTGAATATTTTAAAAAGAAAAAACGTGAGCAAGACATTTGTGGAAAGGGGTTTCTGAAAATGAATTCTATTCCCGCCAAGGAAAATATCTCTCTCCACAAAAGTCTCTCACCACTTCCATTCTCCATTCGAAACTTCTTGCTCCGTCAACGAAGTTGCATCTCGCCATCACTCCTTCTCGCCATCAGTCCATCTCGGTGTCACTCCCCCTCGCTTTAGCGTTGTTGGTCATAGAGTTTCTTCATCTTAGAGGTAATACCCTCTCATCATAAAGCCCTAAAATTGAAAATCTAGAAAACCCTAATTTAATCCAAAAATCCAGAAAAGTCACTGCCTCTTCCTCTCATAAGGTATAAGGGTGAACTTAGTAGTGGTTGGAAGGTATAAGGGTGTCCACAAAATTGGGTTTTTATGAGTGCTTCCAAGTGGTGTTGTGAGAAAGAGCAAGATAGGCACTTAGGTGCTTGTGTAATCGATTACATGAAGGTTGTAATCGATTACCAGTGGAAAAACACGAATTTGTACCGAAAGTTCATCGCTGCTCCCATGCCCTGAAAACACAGCTCCCAATTGAGGGGTTGGACCTCATTTGGAGAAATTATTTGAAGGACCATCACTTGGTTGTTTGATTTTGATGGCGAAGGAGTTGTGGCTGAACTTAGTAGTGGTTGAAAGGTATAAGGGTGTCCACAAAATTGGGTTTTTATGAGTGCTTCCAAGTGGTATTGTGAGAAAGAGCAAGATAGGCACTTAGGTGCTTGTGTAATCGATTACATGAAGGTTGTAATCGATTAGCAGTGGAAAAACACGAATTTGTACCGAAAGTTCATCGCTGCTCCCATGCCTTGAAAACACAGCTCCCAATCGAGGGGTTAGACCTCATTTGGAGAAATTATTTGAAGGACCATCACTTGGTTGTTTGATTTTGATGACGAAGGAGTTGTGGCTGAACTTAGTAGTGATTGGAAGGTATAAGGGTGTCCACAAAATTGGGTTTTTATGAGTGCATCGAAGTGGTGTTGTGAGAAAGAGTAAGATAGGCACTTAGGTGCTTGTGTAATCGATTACATAAAGATTGTAATCGATTACTAGTGGAAAAACACGAATTTGTACCGAAAGTTCATCGCTGCTCCCATGTCCTGAAAACACAGCTCCCAATTGAGGGGTTGGACCTCATTTGGAGAAATTATTTGAAGGACCATCACTTGGTTGTTTGATTTTAATGACGAAGGAGTTGTGGCTGAACTTAGTAGTGGTTTGAAGGTATAAGGGTGTCCACAAAATTGGGTTTTTATGAGTGCTTCCAAGTGGTATTGTGAGAAAGAGCAAGATAGGCACTTAAGTGCTTGTGTAATCGATTACATGAAGGCTATAATCGATTACCAGTGGAAAAACACGAATTTGTATCGAAAGTTCATTGATGCTCCCATGCCCTGAAAACACAGCTCCCAATTGAGGGGTTGGACCTCATTTGGAGAAATTATTTGAAGGACCATCACTTGGTTGTTTGATTTTGATGTCGAAGGAGTTGTGGCTGAACTTAGTAGTGGTTGGAAGGTATAAGGGTGTCCACAAAATTGGGTTTTTATGAGTGCTTCCAAGTGGTATTGTGAGAAAGAGCAAGATAGGCACTTAGGTGCTTGTGTAATCGATTACATGAAGGTTGTAATCGATTAGCAGTGGAAAAACACGAATTTGTACCGAAAGTTCATCGCTGCTCCCATGCCTTGAAAACACAGCTCCCAATTGAGGGGTTGGACCTCATTTGGAGAAATTATTTGAAGGACCATCACTTGGTTGTTTGATTTTGATGACGAAGGAGTTGTGGCTGAACTTAGTAGTGATTGGAAGGTATAAGGGTGTCCACAAAATGGGGTTTTTATGAGTGCATCGAAGTGGTGTTGTGAGAAAGAATAAGATAGGCACTTAGGTGCTTGTGTAATCGATTACATAAAGATTGTAATCGATTACCAGTGGAAAAACATGAATTTGTACCGAAAGTTCATCGCTGCTCCCATGTCCTGAAAATACAGCTCCCAATTGAGGGGTTGGACCTCATTTGAAGAAATTATTTGAAGGACCATCACTTGGTTGTTTGATTTTGATGACGAAGGAGTTGTGGCTGAACTTAGTAGTGGTTTGAAGGTATAAGGGTGTCCACAAAATTGGGTTTTTATGAGTGCTTCCAAGTGGTATTGTGAGAAAGAGCAAGATAGGCACTTAGGTGCTTGTGTAATCGATTACATGAAGGCTATAATCGATTACCAGTGGAAAAACACGAATTTGTACCGAAAGTTTATTGCTGCTCCCATGCCCTGAAAACACAGCTCCCAATTGAGGGGTTGGACCTCATTTGGAGAAATTATTTGAAGGACCATCACTTGGTTGTTTGATTTTGATGACAAAGGAGTTGTGGCTGAACTTAGTAGTGATTGGAAGGTATAAGGGTGTCCACAAAATATGGTTTTTATGAGTGCATCGAAGTGGTGTTGTGAGAAAGAGTAAGATAGGCACTTAGGTGTTTGTGTAATCGATTACATAAAGATTGTAATCGATTACGAGTGGAAAAACACAAATTTGTACCGAAAGTTCATTGCTGCTCCCATGTCCTGGAAACATAGCTCCCCAATTATTTATGAAAAGCTTTATCTCTATGCTTTACAAATCCAGCCACCATTATTTATGAAAAGGAAAAAAGGTTGTACCAACCACCATTAGGAAAGAATGCCTTGTCTTTAACGTGAAACTAGTATACCAAATTTTTGTTACTTTATACTAAACTTAAACATTCCATCTAGCAAAGCAAAGGATACTTTAGTTCACTTAAAAGCTTACAAAAAAACTGTCACACCATAAGCATGAACCCATTGCACAATAACGATAACGAACCCAAAAAACGATAACGAAATCACCAAATAGATAACAACGAGAGAGACACCACTGTGAGGCCTTCACCAAATGAAAAGAGAGAACTTGGTGAGAGAAAATGATAACTTAAAATGGAGAGAGAGGAGTTGATGAAACAAACTGAAAACTTAAAGTAAGAGGAGAGAGAGAATGAGAGAGTACGGAAAGGAATGAGGATAGTTTCGAAATATAGAAATGTCCAAGTCTAAACCCTTTTCAAAATCATTTTTTCTTTGAAAAAAAATAATTTAAATCACCCAATACAACGCTGACACGTGACGTTGTCAAAAACATTGTCAAATTTGGGTTGTTAAAATATCGCTACCCGAATTTAGCCCTGACATTTCTGCAATTTTAATGGAGTCGTAAAATTCATCATGCACGTTGATCAATTCAATGTCAACGGAATTGTCACTGTTTCTGCTCTAAACAAAAGTTATCATACTCTATACCATAATTTTTCTCTATTAAGAATTGGAACAACTTGTTCACATAAATATAATACAAAAGTTACGTCGAAGCTTCATCATCATGCAAGAAAATCAAGGTGTTTTCTTTTATAATATGGAAGATTGGTGAATGCTAGAAGCTACATATGCTTGTCTAATTCTTTTTTTTTTTCAATTATTTTGTTTCACAAATATTATCTCTATAAATATAAATTTTCATTATTCCTACTAATTATAAAATAAAAGAGTTTTGTGGGGATATGATTTATACATTACAATATAATATCTATGGTGAATAAAAAAAATATAATGGTTATATAAATTTAGTGTTCTTTTTGGTAATAATAAATAACAGTAAACTTTGATCTCTTATAAATTTTAATTGGTTTAGTTAATTTTTTCCAAACTCTGACCAATCCATCAACACCCAATATCAATTTATTTACGCAAAGGGTCTGACTTCTTCAAATGGGAGTCTGGATTATGCTGGCTAAGTCTAAGTTCGTCTAATATATATTATCAGTTGTTATTATCTTTTTAGTCGTTTTATTAATTATTATCCTATCCCAGTATCATCGAGATTTATGGGTAATTAAATTTATATATACTGTATGGGTAAATATACAATTAAATATGTTTTTATCCTTATGAGATTTTGATTTTAATCTAAGTTTGATCTAATTAAATTCGTATTTTTAAGAAAAACATGGAATCAGTCTCTGCAAACTAACGACATTATTCTGTTGATATGGCAAATGGAGTGACACCTCTTCTTTTTCACGTAGGAGAGACCACGTTATTCTCACATTCGTAACATCATGGTCTTCACCATTTCCTTCATCTTAGAAATTCATAGTGCCTTTCAGGGTATAATACTCATCCAATCATCCTTCATCATCTTCCAAACTTCACTCACACAATATGGAACCATGTGTGAATAAGAAGATGAAGTGGATTCTTTCGAATCAACCTCACCATCTGAGATGTTCCTGTCGTGCTTCCATCTCTGTTCCTCCACAACCAATGCTAACAACGTCTTGCCGTTGGCATCCTCGCCACTGTCGCTACTACGCCACATCACCTCGTCAAGGATATTTAAAAGGACCGTATGATATCTTAACAATATTTTACAATGCATAGTTGTCAAAATGTTATTGGGCCATTTAAAATACTTTTCTTTTTTTGAAAAAGCTGGCGTGCAAGAGTGCTCGAAATTGGTTTTTGAAAATACATCTCCCACTTTCGTTTTCATTTTCTGCGTGCTCCACTCTCTTACAACGTGTGATAAAGGGTCATCTTTTCTGGCAAGACAATATAGTGAGGCTCCCACTACAAAAAAAACATGTTATTTAGTAGATGTTTATTTTCCATTTTGCGAAGGTTTTTACCCTCTGCAAATTAATTTCCAGAGGTTTTTCAAATCTCCGCAATTAGGATCGTAACTATTAATTTGTGGAGGTTTTTAATGACATCTAGTATCCGATTTATATTGCGGAGGTCTTTTTATAAAAGGTTTTAACCTCTTCAATTAGTGATTGTTATTTTGTAGAGATTTAAAACCTCATTTATTCATAATCATCCACCTACATTTATAATTTTTTAACTTAGTAAATTATTTTTTATAATAAAAAAATAAATAAAATATATAAATTTGAAAAGTATACAAAAATTAATTTTATTAATAACTTAAAGATAAAGTACATTGACAACAATTACAATGTAAATATAAAAAAATACAAAAAGTTAAAAAACATATTTAAGGGGAAAATTTTATTATCATTGTATCTTTGAACTCTCTAAAATGTGCTATTATGCCCTAAGTCTTCAACTTCATCCATGCGATGTACCGCATGCACTTTATATTCTTTATATGCCAAAACTTCGGCACTTTTAATTTAGTAAGAAAACTCAATTTTGCTTCCAAGCAACATATCCACCACATGGTGCAACTGTTCCATCAGGATTCTTCATCAAACTACCTACAATCAAATTTGCACCCAAAGTCAACAGACATTTAGAATAGGGCTAGCAACCAAAGTCATCAAACACAATAGCTATAAACCTATAACTCTTAATAGAAGGCATCAAAGATTTGAGACGCAAAAAGTCACCTACATCAACCTATTCAACGTCTTCAAAGTGCTGGGAAATTACATGAGCTTTCATCCACCCAACTTTGTCTGTTCATTCAACTTTAATCTCAATTTTATTATTAGAGCTCGAGTTACACCATTTAACAATCTTAAACTACCATTTATTTTTCTATGTGAATTAAATGCTCTTAGACTAAAAAAGCCCAAGTCAATAATTCTATCAATAGATGACTATAAAGAGTAGTACTGCTAAGAACCTCTCTTCTCTTTATACATGAGGCAGTGAAAAGTATAACTGCCATACCACTGGATGTTTTGCTTAAATTAATTACATGTTGACATCATCAGTGTATTCTTAAACTATATTTTCTCTAAACCATTGTACCTGATTAATTATATTCGCATTTCTAAAGCAATGATGCAATAGTAACAGCTTTAAACAAAAGAAATTTACAAATACAAACTTACAACTGGCAGTCGGTTGTCCAAGTTGAATCAACTTTCCAAAGTCCTCTATATTTTCTCTGGCAGTCGATTGTCCTCTGTACAAATATGTTTGTACAAAGAGTGAGCCTTGCTTGTTTTTGTAAATTGAAAAGACTAGCTATGCCATTTTCCCACACTTGTAAAGCAATGCACACTAAAGTTGAATAAGGGACATCAACCACTTTCTCTATTTCGATCTTCCAATTTAGAGAGTTGTATAATAGCATAGCAAGTTGTAGAATCTGTTTCAGGATTCATCACACAACTCCAAGATGTTACTTGTATGTTAGAAAAAAGAAAAAAAAAAGAAGACAAAGGGACCATACCAGTTAAGATTTTCGAGAGAATTAGAGGGACATGACCATGAATAGTTTGGGGTTCTGATGGTGAAAAGAGGACAAAAGGAACAACATCCAAGACAATTTTAAAATTCTAACAATTGAATACATCGTGTTTTATGGGATGCAAAAGCTTCGGGCTCCCAAGTTTTGTTCAACTCAACACAAAGTATTTCTTGTTCCAAGTGAAAAAAATAAAGCAATTCCAGCTAAAAAATCTTGTCTTCCCCACGCTAAAATTACATTGGGATTTTGACACCTTGATTCCTGTATTGAATTTTGAAACGTTGTGTTAAGGGTTTCAACACTCCGATGTCTTTTCAACAATCAAATTTTTATCAAAAATCACCTAAACATTTCACAAAGTCACAAGTTTCAAAAATTTTAAAATTTCAAAAGCGCAGTTTCATCTGCCAATTTCTAAATTTCAAAAGTCCAGTTTCATCTGGTAATTTCAAATTTCAAAAGCCCAGTTTCATTTGGCAATTTCCAAATTTCAAAAGTCCAGTTTCATCTAGCAATTTCAAATTTCAAAAACCCAGTTTCATCTGGCAATTTCAAATTTCAAAAGCCTAGTTTCATCACTGGCCGGCAAAGCCCAGCTTGCCTGGCCCCTAAGCCCAGTCTCACCTGGCCCATAAGTCCAGTTTCACCTGGCCCACTAAGCCCAGTTCCCACTGGCCCACCAAGCCCAATTTCCATATTGGCCCATAAGCCCAGTTTCGCCTGGTCCACTAAGCCCAATTTCTACACTGGCCCCCAAAGCCCAATTTCCATACTGGCCCATAAGCTCAGTTTCCACACTAGCCCCTAAGCCCAGTTTCCATACTGGCCCATTAAGCCCAGCTCGCTTGGCCCCCAAAGCCCAGTTTCACCTAGCCCATAAGCCCAGTTTTACCTGGCCCCCAAAGCCCAGGTTGTCTGGCCCCTAACCCCAGTTTCCACACTAGAGCATAAGCCCAGTTTCGTCTGGCCCCTAAGCACAGTCTTCACTGGCCCATAAGCCCAGTTTCTACACTGGCACCCCAACCTTAAGTTTTTCTTTCTGTTATCAGTCCTCTGCTTGGCAATGGTCAGATTTAAATTTTTGTTCTTTGAGTTTGGCCCTTTGCGAGGCAATGGTCAAATCCAGATTTTATTTTTCTATTATCGGCCCTCTGCTTGGCAATGGTTGGATTTAAATTTCTGTTCTGTGAGTTTGACCCTCTGCGAGGCAATGGTCAAATCCAGGTTTTATTTTTCTATTATCGGCCCTCCGCTTGGCTATGGTCGGTTTTAAATTTCTGTTATGTGAGTTTGACCCTCTGCGAGGCAATGGTCAAATCCAGGTTTTAGTTTTCTATTATCGGTCCTCTACTTGGCAATGGTCGAATCCTTGTTTTCTTTCTGCAATACTGACCCTCTGGTAGGCAATGGTCGGACTCTCTTTGTTACTTCATGGGACTTTTAATTGACTTTTTGTTATCGTATTTACTTGGATTGGTTTTATTTTTCATCTTTCTCTTTTGAAACCCAGACGAAATTAGTGTTTCTAACAAATTTTCATATTATCTAGTAATTCTAAGTAAAGAGGGGCAGCTGTCAACACCCAATTTCGTTCGGGTGATTAAATGATAGGACTTGTTTTTATTTTTGTCTTATTTTATTTTTTTTTTATTTTTATTTTATTTTGTTCTATTATTTTTAATTTTTAGTTTACTTTGATTTAGTTTTTTATTATTATTATCTAATTTGATTTTTATTTTTTATATATTCTTTTGGAAAAAGAAAAAAATGAAAACAGAAAAGAAAAGAAAAAAAAAGAAAAAAAAGAAAGAAAACTAAGAAAATGAAAATAAAAAAAAAAGAAAAAAAGAAAAAAGAAGGAATTTTGGTAAAGCCACGTATGCAATGGGACAAAGGAGACACAGCAGCGTTTCGCGTTGCAATTTGGCAAGTATAGAACAATTCGGTTTTTGGCAGTAGAGGAAGTTTTGAGGATGAGCGTATCAAAGGCAGCAGCAAAAAAAGAAAGAAAGAGGGGAACCTACTCACACACTCCAGCCTCTTCTACACACACCTGCAATCCATCACTCACCTCTGATTATCTTCATGATCTTCCTCCATCATACACACTCATTTCGGTGGCTCTCAATGTCATCAATCACCGACACCCTCTCATCATTCACACACGAGATTCCCCTATCACTCACAACAGAATGACCTCCTCAAAAACCATTTCCTCTATTTACTCAACAATATATCTCATGTCCATGCACCTTGTCCTTGATTTAAAAAAAATACCATTACTCACAATTGAAAACCACTTTTTGGTCCCCTTCACCACCTAACAGAAAAGATTCCTCCAACACACTAACCCACAATTCACTTATTCCCTCATCATCCATCACACATACGGCGTTCCTTGGATCACCACAAAACATGCACAACAAAATCCATTTTTCCTCAACCTCATCAACTCAACAGAATCACCATCCCTCCCCTCCATTCGGTCCATCACTCATTTACAACAGAAAACAATAGAACAAGAGGGCAACACGAAGAGCTTCGAGATAGGTGAGCTTCGCATCGTCATCGCCGCCTCTCGCACTGGCCAATGCTGTGTTCTTCATCTACTTCTACCATCTCAGGCAACACCACTGAACAGACAGTCACGAGCTGCGGCTCTACCTTTCCTACACCAATTCTTTTCCCAAATCCTTATTATTGATCACGTCCCACAAGTGAAAAAAATATAGATTCATCTTTTTTTTATTCTTCCATTCTATGCCAACATCGACAATCCATCACCATCGTCGACTGAAGATACTGACCGAAAACGTTGCGATCGGAAGGCTCGAGGAAACCACTTACCCTAACACGTTGAAGGCGATTTTGGCCGAATTCATTTCAACCTTCATATTCGTTTTCGCCGACTCAGGCTCCGGCATCGCCTACAACAAATTCACTGACAACGGTGCCGCCACACCTGCCGAGCTCATCTCCGCCTCCCTCGCCCACACATTCGGCCTTTTTGTCGCTGTCTCCGTCGATGCCAACATCACCTTCTCCGCATTGTCCTCTTACAAGCTGTCCTCCTCTGCCACCATCTTTTCATTCCCCTTCTCTGGCTCTCGCCGTCAATCTAATAGTGTCATTCTCACCAGAAGAAGCCGCGACGCTAATGTCTCCGGAGGTCACGAGAACCATGCCATCATTCGGACTTACCGTAGTTAGGTGGACTTGGGAAAACAACTGGATCTACTGGGTCCATGCACTCATCGGTAGTGGCATCACCGGTGACGGCGACGCACAGTCTCGTTCTGACAGTAGTAGCGACAAGCAAGGACGAGAATATCTCCCTCTCAGTGTGGTCGGCGATGTGGTAGCGGTCAACGTCGTTGGGGATCCCTTAAGCAACAATTCACAGTGGCTAGCATGGTGGCGCGATGATGGAAGAAGACTCAGGCCCATGCTTGAGAGGAGCCGATGCCTCTGCATTGACACCATGTGCATCTCCATTGACACCCCCTTTTCATTTGGGTTGAAGCCTGCATCAAGCAAACAAAAAAAAGAGAGTTTGGGCATTGGGCCCATTTCATTTCTACATGACACCTCCAAACTTCACCGTTGCACCCCTATCATCATCTGGACTTGAACTGAAGCTGATTGGGCCGCACCCCTGGTTTTTTTACTCTATACTTATTTGGCCTATTGGACTATAATGTTTTTTTATTGTCTTTGCTTTTATTTCTTTAGCTTTAGAATTTGTTTTAGTTGTTTGCTTGTTATACTCATTTGTTAATAAAAATAAAAAATATAAAAATCAATAAAAAATATTTTTAAAAGGTTAAAGCACACGTGTGACCGTTCGCGTAGGCCTTGTGCTAAAAACCTCTTCCTTTTCTTTTACGAAAATCAATAAAAACTATTTTGAAAAGGTTTAAGCACACGTGCGACCGTTCGCGTAGGCCTTGTGCTAAAAAACCTTTCCCCTTTTTTCACAAAGAATAGTAAAAAATGTTTTAAAAAAACAGGTTAAAGCACACGTGCGACCGTTCGCGTAGGCCTTGTGCTAAAACTTTTTTCTTTTTTCTATAAAAATACCAAAAAATATAAAATCTTCAAAAACTAAAACATCTTCAAACAAACAATCTTTCAGCCAGAACTACGTGATCCTTGATTCTCCATCCAGAGTGGAGATAAGTAGGAGCAAGGCTAGTCCTTGTCAGGTTCACTTTCCAAAAATCCAAAAATATCAAATCTTTTTCAAACAAATTTCTTCAACAATTTCTCAAACAAATTCTCAAACAGTTTCGAAAGAACTACGTAACCCTGATTTCTCATTTTGAATGAGAATACGTAGGAGCAAGGTCAATCCTTGTCGGCCCAAAAAAATAAAAAAGAATTGTTTCTTTATATTGTTATTTTAGGGGAAATTAAACATTTCGCAAACCACATCAACTTCGCGTATTTAATTAAAGGTACTGCCTTAGGGCAGGCGTTGTGCGGTGCTAACACCTTCCCCACACGTAACCGACTTCCGAAACCAGAATTTGGTTTTGTAGACCTTGCCTTATCTTTTATGGTTTTTTTTCCATAGTTTTCCATAATAAACTATGGTGGCGACTCCAAAAACTTTTTCTAAACCCGTTTCTTTTCTGGATCGTCGTCCCGTCGCGATTCCGGTTGCGACAGATATATATGTGGAACATGCTTATATGATTATGTTCAATATGAACTGGTTTATCAAAAACATTTTATGGCACATTTTTGGAAGTGAAAAATCACAAGCACCTTTATGAACTTATAATTGTGTGAAAAAATTGTAGTCCAGTCGAATACACCTATAATGGATTCGACTATTCTAAAACCTTTGTACAGATTTTGAGAATCAGTGTTTGTGATGTTTTGAATTGAAAAGAATTTCAAAGTGTTTTTACATGTGTCAGTCGACATTGTCTAGTGCACATTCGACTGTGTTATTGATCTGTTTTGGAATTCTGTTATGCTTACACGCTTCAACGACTATATTTTTTAAAGTTAGTTAAGCATTGATGACTTGGTCAACTGTAATGAATGTATGTTGATTTTTGTTGACTGAGAGCCTCTATGTTGACTGTTTGTTATAATGTATTAATACAGTCGACTGAATTAGTAGGCTATTCAAATGAGAAACAATTTGACTGACAGAAAACTATAAATTAACTGAACACGAGTTGTTCAGAGACTTTTTATGATCTGACATTTTCATTTCTTGTTTCAGATTGAATTCTCTGTTTTAACAGCTCCAAGAATTCTCCAAGAAGACGGTGGTGATCTATTTTGAGAGAGATTCAAAAGGAGAAGGCTTATGCGTTGACTATGTGATCATTATATGCACGAAGAAGGTGCTTCTTGATTGATCTTTGAAGGCTTGGCATCCTATGAAGACTGTTGTGTTGATTGAAGGCTTTGCATCCTGTGAAGACTGCTGTGTGGCATCCTGTGAAGAGTGTTGGTTACACGTTGAGGATTGTTCGACGTGGGTTCATATTGGAGAAGAGGGCATTCTTGCTGCAAGTCAGGTTTTGTTGTGCAACTATATTTTGGTTTTGGGTTAGAGAGGAGATTTACATTTTTGCATGAGGCTTCTATAAATTCCTTGTTGTAAAAATCACAACCATTATAATGCATTTGCTTCCTGCGTTGGAAGGACAGTGGATGTAGGCATTGTTGGCCGAACCAGTATAAAAACCAGTGTTTGATTTTCTCTATCCATGCACTCTTTATTTCCAGTCAACTCTATCTGTTTCGCAGTAAACTACGTTTTTCCGCTTCATAGATATTTTCATTACTTTCATTTCAAGAAAGATAAAAAAGCTTTATACTTTTGTTTAAAGATTGCGAAAAGATTTTGTTTTTGAACTAACACTAATTCACCCTCCCCCCCTCTTGGTGTAAAACGAAGCCTACCTGTTTCCTAACAAAGTCAATCCACTAAAACACTCTAGCCCTAATCCCTTAGGTGAAAGAGCCTAGGTTTTCCCTATCAAACTCCAATCCCTTGGAAAATCTAACAAACAAACCCGCATTAAGAACTAGGATCTAAGACAAATGTTAATCATATCCCATCCTTGGCTCAATGAACCACAAGGACTCTTGTTTAAGTTCAAGATTCCATCTTACGTCCCCATAATCAATGAAATCCCAAAATCAAGTCATGAATGTCCCCATTACATGCAAGCTTTAAGATCGGAAACAAGAATACTAGTAAAAGATAGAAAAGGCATATATAAATACGAATCAATCATTCATTACACAAGAGTTCATGAGCTACATCTAACCCTAACAAGATGGATTTGGTTCTCCATTTCCATGGAGAACCCTAGAGCTTACAAACATGGAAGATGGAAGAAGAAGGAGACCCAAAGGAAGAGGAGGAGATGTTCCCACAAGTTCCTCGCGCCCTCCATCAGCTCCAACCGTGAAATCGCGCCTCCAAAGAACCAAAGACACATTTCCCTTCGTGTTTCAAATCTAAATAGACCATATCTGCCACATCAGCGTCGTCACCTCTCAAGCGGTAGCCCAGCGGCAGCCTAGCGGTAAGCTTCCAGAGAGCAGAGCGCTCAACTGTCACCCAGCGGCACCCCAGCTCCAGATATTCCAATGACCGAGAGCCCAGCGGTGGCCCAGCGGTACCCTAGCGGCAGCATTCCAGAGACATGGCACTCAAGCGGCAGCCTAGCGACAACATTCCAAAACTCTCCTTTTTTTGTTGTTTGCTTGCATTTGTGGCTATTTAAGCTCTTTAAATTGATGGAGATTCTTCCAAGCACAGTTTTAGCTACAAAAATAATGGGATTAGTGATGAAATTACATCAATGTAGCCTAAAACACATTTATTAAGAAAACAAGACAAAAGAAGAGGATTAAGCAAGTTACAAGCTAGAAAGGAGTTTATTTTGCTAATAAAATGATGCTTAGATAATGGTAAGAATTAGCATTATCAGACACTCCAAGAAGGGGTGTTACAATAATGGTCATGCACCTTGCCTTAGTTAGAGAAAACCAACTAAATGGACATTTTTTGGAAGAAGACCTAATGTCATCATTGGTGCGTGGAACACACTCAATAACATTCAACTCACTCATTCATCTAAAAAATGGAAAAAATTACCAAAAACATAGCAAAACCCTTCATGGGGATGTTCATCCAACGGGAGAGTATAGTTGAAGTTTTTGTACAAATGGTCATCTGACCTCTGGTAATCGATTACAAGACTCATGTAATCGATTACCAAGTAGAAAATGGCAAGAAATGCTCATGGACCTTATCTAACTTACATGAAAGCACCTAAATGACCTTTCTTCTCAATAATTCAATAGCCTAATGTGTTCATTGGTGCACCAAACACCACCCATAGCCATTAAACTCACTTACCCATCTTAGAAATTGGAAAAAGTCACAAGAACAGAGGCAAAACCATCCTAGGGAGTCTTATTCTTCCTGTTGGGGAGTCACGTTGAATTTTCTGTATAAATGTCACATAAGCCTCTGGTAATCTATTACAAGACCCCAGCAATTGATTACTAGAGGCATATTGATGGTTTGTACAAAAAGTTGAACGTGACTCCCCAGTTGGGAGAACTAAGCTCCCTAGAGGTTCATGGACTGTGTTTTTTAGTGATTTTTTCAGTCCTTTGTCTTGGTTGAGTGAGTGAAAATGTCGACCTCAATTATAATTAAGACAATGAATCACAAAGAAACTTTCTTTCATAATGGTTTTCAAAATAAATTATGGTTGAAGATGAATTAACTCATTTTGTTATAATCCATTCATTCATAGTCGAAGAAAATAACATAATAGATAAGAAATCAAAAAATGTAATTCATTCATTGATAAGAAAACAACACAAATTGAAAAAGCATTACAATAATAAAAAAAGTATTTCATTTAAAAACTAAGAAAGACTATACTATCAAATTTAAGAAGGTCCTTGTTGATCTAAGAAACTTCGTATTTAATCCATTTGATCATCTAGGTGTCCAACTCGAGTGTCGATGTTGTCAAATTTGTTCCCCATTTTATCAAATCGGTTCCCACAAATGTGTGAAGATCTCAAATGTTGTTGTTAACTTGAGTCAGCATTGTAGAAGAACTCTCTTACGGAGGGGGAGACGCTCGATGAACATCATGCATTACATGGGCATCCTCTCTTTTGTGAACCCATTTTCAATCATCATTTTTGACAAAACCAAATGATTGTATAATTTCAGCTTCAATCCTAAATGACCGCTTAACTTGGGGTAAAAGGACCAATTGTCACCAATGCCAACAAAATCTCCTAAAACAACATATGAAAAAACAACAAAAAATTCATCACCAATAGCCTTTACAAACATAAAATACAGTAAAACAACAAACACCTCAATATTGTTGTTCTACAGCAACCCAATTTTCAACATAAAAAATAGTCAAGCAAAAACCCAATCATCAATAATAACAATAACATAAAAAGAAAACCTAACCCTCGACTTTATGGTTCTACACACCTCAACACTAACGAAGACTCCTTCTTTCACCCAAAAATGTCAATACATTCAGAAAAGGAAAAGAATCACCTTTACTCCTTGGTCAAGAGTACGAGAGGGGGGAATGTAAATGTGTTGGTCAAGAAACGATGTAAGTGACGGTGGACAAATGGCGAGAGGGAGAAAGGGAAAAAAAATCAAAAGTTGTCAATAAGAAAGGGAGAAAAGGTGATACAGAGAAGAGAGAAAATCGATGGAGGTTGACGGTGGAGGTTGCTGCCGACGAGAAAGAAGGACAAAGGGAGAGAGAGCAACCAAAGATGCTGAGAAAAAGCAACAAGAAATGTACTCACAAAGAAATGCCCTCCATATTACCATTTTAATTTTTCAGAATTTATTTGAAGTACACCAATCAAACGTTGACACGTGACGTTGTTAAAAAGTTGTAAACATTTAGTTGTCAAAAAACGCTTTCCTATTTAAAACAAGCTATTGTATATAAAAAGTAGACACACACATATATATATATATATATATATATATATATATATATATATATATTTACTCATTTATTTATTTTGTGTAACAAGCCGAGAATTAACTCCAGTCATTACTGTTCAACTATTTTTAAGTTCTTCTAAGAGAGTGTTGAGATTTGCTAATGTCTGCACCTTGAACAAGGAAATAATTTCTTAAATTCCACTTAAGTAATTTTTATGCTGCTGCAAAATATATAATGGGATATTTGGAATGTCATTCAAGTCTGAAAGCTCCCTGCCCGTGTTCTTTTTCTTTTTATGACATGGAGGAGTTGATAGAAAATCAATATTCTCAGTGTTCGCTAAATATTCTAATGAGATTTGTGATGGTTAAATTGGACAAGTTTTAATCAATAAGTATGACTTTGAAACTTTATAAGTGGAAATGACACATCTCTATTTTCTCCTCATTACGCTTTCATCTTTGTTTGTCCAGAACCAATGCTAACAACGTCTCGTTGCAGGCATCGCCACAACCGTCCTTGTTATGCCACAGAGCATTTACTAGAGCATTATCCTCGTATGAACTCATCTTTTTTCCAAATTGCAAGCTTCTTCTTTTGTAAGCACCGATCAACCCTATAATGCCCCAATTCTGGGTCACGAATATTTGTTTAAAAATTTGAATGTTTCACAATCAATTGATAAAGTTCTCCAATGAATTAATAATAATACATTAACAAACTTGCATATACAAAAAGTTTCAACATCATAGAAATACAGTCCAAAATATTATTTTAAATGAAAATTAGAATTAACTATAAATCAATTCAATGTACATAGAAGGTTTAATGTCTCAATTGGGTGCTTATTTTTGTGAAATTGAATCAAATAGAACCTTTCCGTCAAATTGATCAGACGGAGTTAAGTGTTATGGCACCTGGCATGCTGGCAGTGTTCATTTAACACACGTGTCATTAAAAATGTGGGTAAATTCTATTATTTTAAATTTTGAATTAAAAAATTAAGTTAAAAGAATGGAAATTCAATTATTGAAAGGGTAAAGTGGGAAATTTGTATTACACTTTCTGGTGAAAGCTTGGTTCTTTTTGCAATTTGCAAATTAAATGAGGGAAATTTTAAGTTTTAGGGTTCCTTCAAACTTAACTGTGACACCCTCCAACCAGACAACGAAGCCTTACTCAAAAAGGTAAAATCTCGTGAGTTTGAAAAACATAGAAACAAGCAAACAATTTGCATTCATCACTAATTTATTGACTTGTAAAAGTTTTGTCTTTAATTTTTAGTACCGGAGTTCTTTTCTGGAAAGAATATTAAAAGGTTGGTTTGTTGTGTTGGCAGAGAAAGGAATTGAAATCAAGGCTGTTGTTGCAAGAAGAGAGCAACACTGAAAGCCATATTTCGGTGAAGGAAGAGATGATAACACTGCAAGATAGTAACCCACTTTGTGAAACCGCCATTTATGGATCCGACTCTAAGGAGTTGAGTTACGAATGCTTCAACAAGAGTGATGAAGTTTTAGGGGCTTTCAAAGACAGGTCTTCCGACAGCGACTCCAGCGCGATCTTGAACGAAGAGAATTCCAACAACAACCATAACAGTCCCAACAACACCACAATTTCATCTTCTGGGGTTATGCAAAGTTAGAGCTTTTTGTCATCGTCTTTTCCGATGAACTGTTTCCAGTTCCAGAAACAGTTTTCGACACAGTACATGAAGATGGAGGAGCATAATTTTCTGAGCACGGACAAGGGTGCAGTTTCTTCTCGGATGAACAAGCACCCACGCTGTAGTGGTACTGTTCAGAGGAGTGGAGTTAAAGATGAACACAGAAAGAAAAAAATAAGGAAGAAGAATCATGGCCACCTTGTTGAGAAGAGGATTAGAGAGAAGCTTTGTAAGAAGGGAAAGGGTTGCAGAGAGAATGGGGGTATACAATAATTTCTCAACTCTACCCTTTCTCTAATTTAATTTCATCTCACATGTATTAAAAGATTACTGTCAGCATTCCAGATACCACAATATTTAACGCCGTCTCATAAATTTGACGTAAAGACCCTATTTGATTCAATTTCACAAAAATAAGGACCTAATTGAGACGTCAAAAAAGAAATGGTCCTATTTAAAATTCTGAACGAAAATAGGGACCTACTGAGACATTAAACCTACATAGAATTATAATCATAAATCAACTTAGTATTGATATTCTAATGTACAACTTATTATATCCTAATAACTACATACTATTGTAGAATTGAATTACATATTTTGCAAGTGGTTTCCTTATGTAATTAAGGGACTTCTCAAGAATTGGAAGAGAAGAATTGAATCTCTACACAAGACAATGATTTCTGTTGATAGGAGTAGCAATGTGAAAGCTAAACTCAATCCCTTATGTGTTTTGTTTTTTATGATGACAACAGAAATGTATCTATATGTTTCAAGCACTAATAAACATGCTTGAACTGATTATTTTGCATACTTATTGTAGTTATACATGTGTTTATATATGTAGTATGCATATTCATGTTTTAAATGACAAAATTGGTTTGCATACTTACTGTGGTTATACATGTGTTTATATTTGTAGTATGTGATAATGGTTGAATTTACCGTTATCTATGATTCAATTTTGATACTAAATGAACTCTTTTTGACTTAGAAACTTGCTTGGAATCTTGTTTTTAGTTTAATTTATGAATAAAGAGACTTGAGGTTATAATTGATGATTTTGTCACTAAATTCTCTTGATTTTGTAGGAAATTGGAATGATTTGGAAAAGGAGTCAAAGTACCAAGGAGTTGGAACCCAGAATGGACAAAAAGAGCACTAGAAGAGAAGGCTACAAAAGGTCACAAGACGCCTAGTTGCCCTTTTCTGGGGCCTTCAGCATCAAAGGCTCACATCAACACCTAGATGCCCTTTCTGGGGCGCTGAGCGCCAACTTCCTTGAGTCGCACACCGCTTGGTTGCCCCTTTCAAGGCCCTAAGCGCCACTCCTCTCGCACCACCGCCTGCTTTCCCAAAGTAAGGGCGCTGAGCGCCAGCGTGTTGGGCTTGGACCTTGTTTACTGATCTATTTAAGGACCTATTCACGTTAAGGCTTGTATCTTTTGGGAGTAGAGGTGCAAAAACACACATTTCGACTCTCTAAAGGCATAATTGGATGCGGGAGCTACCCTCCTCAATTTCTAGGCTTTTTCTATCACTTTCATTCCATTGTACCTCTATTTTCTCCATGACGATGGAGAACTAAACTCATTTGTTGTTGGGAAAGATGTAGCCTCTAAACTCTCATGTATTTGAATTTGTTCTGAATTATATATGCTTCTTTCATTAATTGTTAGGGATTTTCTCCTTTGCTTTATGCTTGTTATGTTTAACTCATTCATAGCATGATTTTTGGTCTTCTTTGTTATTGGGAAATACCTAGAAACCTAGATCTGGAGAATTTCTCCCAAGGGAACTATTGCCTAGACATAGGGATAGAACGCTTGGTTGTCTTAAGCTTTCGTTCGTAATGCAAAATTGATTATTAGGGATGCAAGACATTGTGGTCTAATAATTGAGGATAGGCTTTTTTCGCCAAGATATCGGGTTCTAAGTAATTTATAAAGTGACATTGACATTTAATGAAGAAGATGAATTCTTATATGCATGAGAGTGATTGGGTGAAATCTAAACCCCAGCAACATATTCATCTCATATTATAAACCACATTCATTCAATTTTGTGTTTCTCTTCAATTGATCAAATTGCATTCATATTTAATTTAATTTCATTTGCATTTTAAACCAATGGAATTATTCTTAAGTCTTAAATAGTTAAGGTATTACATAATTTTTTAGTGTCATGAGTCTCTTGGGAAAATATACTTGGTCTTACCATTAATTATTACTTGATACGATTCGGTACACTTGTCGACATCTTAACAGTATGCATATTCATGTTTTAAATGACAAATTCATTTTCACAAAGCATATCTGTATGAAGTAATAGATTATAGTGTTTATGTAATCAATTAGACTCATCAGATATCAGTTAATGCTTAACTGTGGCAAATTAAAAGTTTTAACTGATTACGTTATATGCATAACCGATTAAAACTCGTGTCTTTGCTAACACTTGTTTGCTGAGTGTAGTGATGTGTTTTTAGAAGAAAAAGTTTTCAAAAATTTCTTACGTGTAATACTTAACCGATTACACAATTTCCTTAATCGATTAAATCTGATACACATTGAAAATTGTTTTCATGTTAAGTCTTAACTGTCATAACTGTAACATTTTAAATTGTTTTGACTTACAATAAATTTATAATTGATTACATTAATTGCTTAATCAGTTAAATTTGTTTTAATGTAAATCTAGTATAGCACTGTTAAATGCTTAATCAATTACATTAATTTTGTAATCGATTAAAATGCGTTAAGATTTGGAAAATCCTATAAATAGTCGTCATGCGCGTTGTTTCAAAACGAATATGAGAACATTCAATTTCATAACTAATATTTTGATTGAGTTTTGATTACAGGACCATCCAAGAACCATCTTGAAATAATCAAGGATCAAAGTTGGGTTAATACATCAAGATTCTATCAGGAAGTGTGGTTAAAGGTTGTTGATCATATCTACACTATTGGATTGCCTGCTGTGAAGATCGAGTTTATCTTTTTCAATTTGTAGACTGAGTTCTGGTGTTGTTGTGCCAGGGAGAGAGAACTGTGATTGTTCTTAATGAGAGTTAGGATTGCTCTCAAGGTATTCTTAGAGTTGGCATTGCTCTAAGGTGACAAAAAGTTGGGATTGCTTTTTGGGATGTAAGAGTGTAAGGGTGTTTACCTCTTGTTTGCTATAAGTGATATTGAGTAGGGAAGGAGAATGCATTCAGAGGGAGTATCTGTATTCTTGCTTGCTCTATCATTATAGTGTTTCCCCTTCAACTAAGGTTGTTAAAGGCAGACTAGATGTAGGCTTGGCCGAACCAGTATAAAAATCTGTTGGTTTTTTTATCCCTTGACTCTTTTACTGCATTATAGTCTTTATTGTCTTGTGTGTTAAAGAAAGTTCTAAATATTTTCCAAAAGATAATAACAAAACGTTTTTTTTTAATAAGAATCAATTCACCCCCCCCCCCCCCGCCCCCTCTTAGTTGGAGAAATAAGGCCTAACTATTCTTACAATTTCAATTAGTGTATATGAATTCCAAACGATAGAAAAAATATTCAATAAGACCAAATATTATCATTTAACATCCACTTGTAATATGGACAAGATAAATGGTCATCATCCAATACATTATATAGTAATTTCACTCATATGACTCGGTTTGTCTATTACACTACAATATATCATCATAATTATAAAATGTTAAGGAAGATAGTTGGAATAAAACTATTCTAAGAAAGTATGGACTAAAATACCAAACCTTAAGGGTCAATCATGCAAGCTTTATAGTCGTAGTTGTTGATGTTCCTAAGAATATCACGTGTGCTACAATTGAACTATGAAAAAAAATAGCTTTATGATACACTTATATAACAAATAAAGTTCAATAATTGAGATTCTTACTAATCTACTACTTGTCTAAGATGTTTGGGAGGAGACTTGTGCAATGAGCAAAACCATAAAGCAATGTTATCCAGCAGGGAAACCACAAGTAGTTGTCAATGGTGACTGAAATTGGTAATAACTTAATTGTTATATATTAAAAGATGAAACTTTCAAGTTAACAAACTTCACTTACCCAGTTATATAAGGAACAAAATATAGCTTATTCCCCCTTGCAAAACAACTAGTGACATATGTTTGGATGTCATCAAATATATTCCTTTCATGAGTGAGGTGGGGGTCAATGAACCCATATACATCATTGAACCCCATCTTGTTAGTTACACCAAACATATACCTGAAATCAAAAATTGATTTGATATAAGTAACTTGATAAATTAATTTTATATAAATAATTGTTCATAGACTTACATTATTCATAACTAAACAAGCGTAATATTCAACTTTTCTTTCCCCAACGCAAGTTCCAAGACATCTTTCTTATGCAAGTACAATGGGATCTCAGAGTCTCTTCCAAATATAGTAGAATCTCATGGAAACATCATCGGTTCATCTGCAATGATACCAGAAAGCTCGTGTAATGCACCAAGACGGTCATTCTCAGATAAATGAATCTTCTTAGGTGTAGGACATTCCTCTCGACGTGTCTGCTGCTACATGGAAAAATATTTATGTTTAGACATCAATAATATGTAAAGTTTAAAATAGAGAAGTGTATAGTAGGATTCCATACCGAGGGGTCAGAAATAGAACCAACCAACCATTTAGGCCAGGCGAGAAAAGATTTAAATGCCTATGCTACATTGACCATCTCATATGTTGGCATACGAATTATCGCATCTGGTATGATAATTTCATATATCATGATGTTGACCTCATCTTTTGATAACTTCATACCATGAAATATTGTGGCAGCCTCAAACATTGTGCCACGAGCCACTAGCATCATCCTGGTACCATGTAAAACATATAGCTAACATGGACGGGTGTCGTCCCCTCAGACGCTTGGAGCTACAGCTACATTTATCACTTCTACCTGTCAGAGTCAATGTTAGCTTATATAATAAGTAAATTATTGAACGAATATGATTATTAATTTTACCTGTGGGAAGCACAACATGTTCCATTATAAGAGATGGTTGCGGATGCATCCCATAACTATCAAATTGCTGTTGAAACTGACGCATAACCCTTTCAATCACTTCTGAAGCAACTTCATCATACAATTGTGCCCTAACCCTCTTAGTGATATCTTGTATCAGCCTTTCTTTATACTCTTGTTGGGTGTGTATGAAGTGTGATGCAAGGAACTCCCAAAATAATGCCTAATGCATATCCCAGATTTAGCAGCATGTACTATCTACAAAGTTCTTGCTATTAATTGAGAATGTACTTAGGTTAAGAGTGAGAACGCCAACAAATTAATTGAGAATTTACATTGATTAATTTGAAAATCTAAGATAATAATTAATTGAACAATAATCTTTAGATAACCAATGAAGAATCCTATTTTGAAAAATCAATGAAATCAACCTATTTTCTTTATCATTATTTTTTTTATTTTTTTAAATATATTTATAAATTTCTTTCTTTCTATCTTTTGTTACTTCGTTCTTTAATTTTTATTTATCTTTATCTTTTTTTATTATTTTACTAACCCTTTTGTATAGTTTTTATAAGAAGATATTTGTTAAAAATAAATTTGTATTCGTTGGAAGACGACTTAGGGTTGAATTTGCCCTTTCTATTTTTTGGCTACTATCGTAGCAATACTGAAGTTGCTATAGTTTAGCAGTATTAATTTATCGCGTCAACAAAAATGTTATTACTATTATCTTAATTACTAACTTAGCAATACTGAAGTTGCCTTGTAAAGTAGTTTTAATTTGATAGCTTCAACGACAGCGTATCAGTAATCATTGTCTTCACTGTTATTTTTTGACTCGTATTGTAATAACCCACATTTTGGAAAATTTTTCAAAACTTTAAACTCTTTCCTATATAATATGCAATCATTCGGAGACGTATCTATTTGTTTATACCCATACCCATCGGATAAAGAATTTTTTTTACATCATAATTACAAGTGGGTAGTGTATTTCTTTCTATCTAGTAGTATTTCATTCAACAATGACAACAATTCTATGAAACTCTTATTAGTTGAACTACTAACAACTGTATGAACTTAGTTGAACCGACATACAAAGGAGTCTTCACTTTTTTAGTTTATTGAACATATAAATTTTAAACAATATATCTAAAATTTTACGAAATTTTGTCATTGGTCTTCAAGTTACACGAAATGAAAGTAATTATAAATTGTAATTAAATATGTACTTGAAAATCAATACAAAACACAACTGCAAATTTTCATAAAATTGAAGACATGTATATTAAAATTTATATATATTAATAAACTATGAAAAATACTTGTAAATTATTATTATCATCTCTTTTCTATTCATTTGTAAAAAGTACATTTGTTCAAAAACAATTAGAGATAGTAAATAATTTTTGTATAGAATCTCAAATGGGAAACTAAGGCTAATTCAATACAACAATATATTCAAACAAATAAATAATTACATAAGCAACATAAAATATATGAAAAAGGTACTAAATAATTATATCATATTACAAGGAAAGTTTTAAGAATAGGAACGTGAAAGCCAAACAACAATGGAGAATGTCAACATTTTAAAAGCTATAAAATCTCACCACAAAAATATAATATATGGACAAAAATAAACAACACATTAATTAATCACATGATTTCTAACCTTAAAATTTATTTCATCAGCAAACCAACCAATTCAATACAAACCATTCAAAATCCTTATTCCCCTAATTTTCATATACGTAATTCAAAATAATTCATATAGCTATATATATTATAATTCTTATACTATATTTTTTGTTTGGTTTCCATTTCTTATAATTGTTTTACATATCTTCAAATTTCTTATATCAAAGACAATTTGGTTTTAATTTTTATTGTAAATAATAGTATGAACCAATTTATTTTATCATAAGATTTTTAGAATTTTTAATATTATAAAATTTCATATTAAACTTTATTTTTTTTATTAAAGACAAAACTGATTTTCTTGAGGATGTAGGAAAATGTAGAAGTTCATTGTTTACATTGTCCCCCTTTCATAAATTACTTTAAATTTTTAATTTTACTTTTCAGAAGCTTATGATCCACTTGATCCAAATGGAAATATCACGATCAAATGAGATATCATAAATTGGACACTAATGGTTATGTTGTAAGTATATTCTTGGGTGCCACCTATTAATATCGGAAGCAAATAATCTATTTACAGTTAGACATTTGTTCCTTTTTCTCTCTTCTAGTTAGGCTTACATTTTTTTTAATGAATATGCATGTTCGCATTAGTTCCATCTCATGTTATATTTCAGTTCTTATTTGGATAATATATCTTGCTTAAAAGGTCTAGAAGCAAAATCATTTTGTTCACCGAGAAATGAAAGCAATATGATCTCTATCACCCTTCAGTGTTGATTGAAATTCATATGGCATCCATTAAAAATCATGTGATCCCAGTTTGTTTTTATTGGGCCCCATATGAATAGTGTATTTGTACTTTCTACCATTCCACTTGTTCCAATTAGGAATGTGACAGGATTTGAATTCCAAAAATTTTCACAGAAGTTCAAGATTGTTTTCAGTTTTTACTATGCAAGTTGTAAAACTACTCTAATTGAATGAAAACTAGTATTAATATGAGTTTATTTGTATGATTGACTATAGCCATTTAGAATGGATTTGGCTTACTTTTTTCATTTAGTTATGTTTAAAAAACAATTGAATGGACAAGCTGCTGTTACAATGAACAACTTCCAAAAATACTAGTCATATCTCATAGCTAAATAATTTGCATGGCTAAACTCCCTTTCTCCTGACATGGATTCTCATCACTAATATTAGTGTAATTCTTATTCCTATGACCATTATATCAATCTTATAGATATTCATTATCAAAACACAAAATGGATGAGATTTTAAAAAACCTACCACACAAAGACGAAATTGTGAATTACGGTGAGAGGAACGGCGACGCTAAGAGAAGGAGACGAACCTTGGCAGCTCGAATGGCCAATGGCGACACAAACGGCCGATGGTGCCATGAACGGTGATGAACAATGGTGGTGGAGGCAAGGAAGGTCACGCACAATAAAGACAAAGGTCGTGCACAATAAAGAGAAAGTTCATGCAAAAGAGAGAAAGAGTTCATGTTCAAAGAACCAACACACAATATGTTCTTTTCGAAAAAGTTGTCAGCTAAAAAGTTTGTTTTACAAAAAGGACAAGTGGATTTGCAGGATTTTACTCCTCAATTCCTTAGATAACCAATAACCGAGACACTATATCTATTATGCTTCAATTCCCATTTAACTGTTTATGCTTCAATTCCCATTTAACTGAAACGTACAAGTTCGTTAAAATTGTGAAAATGTCATCACATTTGGGTTTTTTCAAAACTAAAACCTAATAAAAGCGTTAAAAAATTGTTTCTACATTAATTTTCATTTTAACAAGTAAATTATTAGGTAGAGAGACATATTCATTCTAAAAAAAATGAGTGAGTTGTTTTGTCTATAAGAAGACTTTTTACTTCATTTAACTCATTTATATATATATATATATATATATATATATATATATATATATATATATATATATATATATATATATATTAATCATTAAATTTTCGTCACATGGATATTAAGATAAATCCAAAATATAGAGAAAAATTGAATAAAAAGGAGATGATTTGGTTTGAATAGAAAGGTAGTACATATAAATAAATAAAAAATTATTTGGATATGTGATTAATTTTATTGAGTTAATAAAAGTTGATAAGTTATTTTTTTATATAAAGTCAAAATTGTACTTTGTATATATTTTTAAGTATAAACATATTTTAAAAAAAATAGTGAAAATAAATTATTTAAAAATGATATAAAAATATTATTTATCAATTGAGAGTAATATTTAAAAAACAAATATATACATTGAGTTAAAATAGTAATTTAAACACTTTAATAACCTAGAAAATAAAGTATTAAAGTAGATAGGTGTATTAAAATAATGAGACCGAGTATTTTATTTTAAAAATAAGTTGATAATATAAATAGAAATTTTAAATTCGTCTCATTACCTAAAACACTGTCTATCTCTCTAAAATATTATTCTCTTAACCTTTTTACCATCTCTCTAAATTTCTTACTCCTAAGTCATCTATTTTACGATCAGGAGATGTATAGGCGATCCTTGATCATGCAAAGATAATCTAATTGCATGTGCCAAGAACTTGCATTCTTCAATTCTTGACTCTATTGAGGTTCCAAGGTTTGTCTCATTTGTAGGCTTTTCTAGAAGTTCTTTGTGATGGAAGCAATGGTCGGAGATTTCTAGAACGGTAGAAGTTTTCTAGAGATAAGGGAAACTAGAACCCTTGAATTAAATTGTGATTATGTTGGAAGAATCTTCATCTCTATGTGTTGTTATTAAATTTTTGGAATTTATATTTTTGGTTGTATGAAGATTTTAGGAAATTGAGAATTTGACTATGTTTTGTTAAGGTGATGTAATTGGATGTTTTTTTATGTGTGTAACTGGATTGATTATGTGAAATGAAGTGATTTTGAATGATTAAAAATGAATGCAAAGTAATGAGTGTTGTTTTGAAGTCATTTTAGACTTGTAAGCGTGGTTAAAGTGCAAGAAATTTGGTGTGAAATATGTAAGAGTGATAGTGTTGATTTTAGGATGAGTTCTTAGTTGTTTTTGACTAAATTAGAGATTTTGGTATGGAGAGATTTTGATTTTTTGGTTCTGGGTATAAAGATTCACTTTAGAAGGTATGGGTAAGTCTTTGTGACTTGTTGAAGTTACTAAATGGTTCAAAAATGAGCTATAAGTTGTAGAATTCAAGTTGAGTCTCTAAAGTGAAGATTTTATTAATTTTAGGTTGAAATCTTGTAATTAATTTGTTTAAAATGAGTTTAGGATGGTTTAGATAAGTTTGGAAAAGTCAATTCAAGTTTAGAATACAATCTAGGAGTGTTAGAAGTTGGGAAAGAAACCTAGAATTGGTCAAGGGTGGTTAAGAATGCAAATTTTGCAGTTTTGATGCTACAAAATTATGTAGTCTCGCTAAGCGAGTTTAGTCGCTAAGTGAGGCTCACTGTCTCTGTGTTCACACAGCGAGTTGGGTCACTGAGCGAGAGGTGAGGGAGCTTGGCTCACTGTCTCTGTATTTGTAAAGCGAGTTAGGTCGTTGAGCGAGAGATGAGGGAGCTTGGCTCACTGCCTCTATGTTCGCACAACGAGTTGGGTCGCTGAGCGAGAGGTGACGGAGCTTGGCTCACTGTCTTTGTGTTCGCATAGCGAGTTGGGTCGCTGAGCGAGAAGTGAGGAAGCTTGGCTCACTACCTTTGTGTTTGCACAACGAGTTTAGTCACTGAGCGAGAGATGAAAGGGTTGGACCACTATTTCTATGGTGCCTCAGCGAGCTTGGTGCGTTGAGCGACTAATCCAGGACCTGTTGTTATTCTTCTATTTTAAGTGTCTAATAAACTTGAGATCTATTTTGATTGTTTGAATGGTGTAAAAGGCTATGTTGTATTATATGATGATGGATTATGGTGATGTTATATTTATACACTTTTGAAGTATGTTTAGTGGACGTAATTCCATGACTCGTGGGGAGATTTCATGGTAGTGCCTTTGTTGTTGTGGTTGTTGTTGTATGAATGTATGGAGCTTTGAACTAGTAGTTTATTCCGACACTCTAATGATCACCTATTCTCAAGTAGAGAGGGATGAGTCATGTGATGAGAGTAGTGGGAGGTTCTTGTCTATAGGCTTTGATCATGGCCTTACGCAACTGAAATGGGCTAACCTTGTATGGTAGCTTGGTTTCAGCTAGCTGTATTATCGTACAAGTGCACAAACTACCAATAGTTTGATATTCATACTTAATCTGGATGAGTCTTGTCTAGGTTATGGCATGTATAGGATGCATGGTTTGTTATTATTCTAATTTGAGTTTATGTTTGAATTTTTGTGTGTGTGTGTGAAATTTTCTTGTTTATCTAGCTTACCCTTTTGTTTGTAATTTTTTTGTATGTTGTTGGTTTCTTTTCTTGGCGATGATCATCTGGTGGATGTGAGCAAAGAGTGATGAGGTCTCGCTTGAACAGGCATTAGATGAAGGAGTTGTTGACGTTTAATATTTTAGTTAGTTGTAGTTGTATATAATTTTGAGTAATCTTTAAGTATAAAGTTTTAAATTTATAGTTATTTTGGGATGACTGTAAATAATACTTTATAATCTTTTTTCTAACTGTTTTCTTTATATTAATCATGTGATGACTATTATATAGTTTTATACTATATTTTGAGATGTTACAAACACCAAATGACAAATCCCAATAATTTATCTTCATCTCAAACAATTTTCTCACTCCAAGTTTTCTCAATAAATACAGCCAAATCATTTTTACCAAATACCAACATCCTCACAAATACACTCAAAACTTTGCCCAAGATCTTAAATAGTATTTTTGCTATATCAAACACACCATTAATGTTGTGGCTCATCATGTATGTCACTTTTGTGGTTCTACAATTTTTTTTGTATGATTTCTCTGTTTTTCTTTCGTGTGGACAATCAAAATCAAAAGGTAGCTCCAATTTCTTATAAAAATATTGCTATGAGCCGGAGCTCTTGCCGATGGGTATTTTTCTTTAAAAGAATGTGAGATTGCATAAATGTAATATGACCCCAATCCAAATAAAAACTAACATCACTTTTAATAGAAAACCTTCGGACATTAGATTAATAAATATGTTTTCTTATATAACATTTAACTTTGTTATTTCTACCTAATTTAAGATTTAAATTCACGTTTAAATTATTTTCAACACTTTCTTATGCGACCGCATATTCCAAATAACAGTTCTCATTTTATTTCATTATGAAATCACAACTCTATGACTACTACATTATGCAATGGAAATCTTGAAAAAGAAAATCCTTTAAAGAGAACTATATACAGAAACAACCAAATAGATTGGAAGATACTGCATGCAGAACTTGTTCATCTCTTTGGTTTGGAATGACAAATGAACAAATAACAAATGCATTGAATCTTGTTGAAAGTTTGGATGCTCCAACTCTTTATCTCAGACACCAAAAACAGCCACAAATGTCTGCAATCAAATGCTCAAAGCTATTTCATAGACTCTTTGAATGCACAAAAAGATTATATCTGCATGTATATAGAGAACATGAATTTACCAATTAAGCTCTGAAAACTGCTTCCCTTTTTGATTTGAGCATTATGCTGGAAGCACTAATTTGGTCTGGGGAAACGAGTGACAAAACTTCATACATGAATTATAATTTCAGGCAGTACATAAATACATAGGTTGAAAATATTTATTAAGCTTACTAGAGGGTGTTCTTTGTACGAAAAAGCATGCCCCTATGATAATGTAGCACAGAAATAGCACAAGGCCTTTCATGTAGTGAGAAGTTCCATCCTACAATGGAAGATATATTTAATCAATGTTTCTGCTGTACCAACATAAATGATGATATATAATTTATGTAATTAGTGTTAGAAATGGACTTTAAGCCTAACTCAACCCCACAAAACAGGTTTGTAAGATAAGGTTTGCACCTACTTATATACTATTATAACTAACACAATATTTGATTACCTAATATCCGTTAATAGAATATTTGACGTATCTTAACAATTAGTATACCTGTAATGTGAAGGCTGTGGTTATTATTGCCAGAGCAAGTGAACCTGTTTCTAAGAGGTTGAAGCTGAGGTCCATTTGAATTCCCAGAATCCAAGCAACAATCACACAAAGGGGAATCTACATTGTAATAATAACATTTGTTTAGTGAGATTTTCTATTTATCCAACTAAACATTAATTGTTTTCAAGGCGTGTGCTTACCACAAACATGCTAATTTGAGTTGCAGAACCCAGACAAACACCCAAAGAAATGTTCTGCAGTAACATCAATATGTCAGTCTCAGGAAATTAAATCAGATGTCCAAATATAAAACAATATCCATTTAAACACATAAGAATGTGGACAAATGATTAGAATCATAGTTTCAAGCAATTTATGTAATAAATGAAAAGTATCAAAATTTCATAAAACTCGATACCAGTTTGTTCTTGAAAGCAAATATGATTGCTCCAGCATGTTCTGCTGCATTACCAACTATTGGAAGCAAGATTATGCTGAGGAAACTAACAGACAAACCCCATGAATTAGATGCATCCTGTTCAATTTCACATATTTTTTCATCACTATCAGCTGATATTATAACAGATTATGATACTCAGACACCAAAGCAGTGATAAGAAAACACATTCACATTAAGCACAGGTTGTCGTAGATGACAAATACTTTAAAAAGAGTAGCTAAGATAATTTGTTATTTAATTTGCATAATAAAAATGTGTGAATTTACAATTTGTAAAATAAACTCATGTATTGTTATCAAAATATAACTTATTTCCATCTCTCAGAAAAGAAAAAAAAGTCAATTACCTCAATTGTTTCCACCACATATTCAGAAAGCACTGCAATGATCACAGTGATCCCGACCAGCCAAACACATCCACTCCAGAATCCTATCACTGCTTCATCTGAATCAGTGTCACCCTCTTCTTCATTTTGCTGCAAGATGCATGATGACAATTACTATTTACATACTGACATGAAGAAAAATCAACATTAGCTTCATCGTTTCAAAATGAAAGAAAGCTTACATCCTGGTCTTCAAATAGTTGTCTGTGAGTCCAAAGCTGGAACACAAGGTAGGCAAAATATGCTATCACCATAATAATGCTAGCAGCTCTTGACAACTGCAGAGATGATTCTGCACTGACTCCTTCTGAGACACCGGCATAATAGAACAGCATTGGCAGCAAGTGACAATGCAATGCCACAAACAGCATAAGCAAGTTCATATCTGCTTTTCTCTGCAAGAAACATTGCAAAACAATCAACTCTCTCGTCATTATTTCACCTCAAAAGAAGATAGACAATTCATGTATATAAGTTTGGCTTAATTTCTGATCCTTTTATTCAATATCATCCCTCAATTATTTTTATTCCTCAATTCAGTTTCCATTGTATTTAGGTTTCATTCATTAAATTGGTATAGACACTGTTTGGAGACAACTATAGACTTCTCCAACAGAGTATAAACAGTTGTGGTAAATTGTCTTCCAACAGAGTAGAACAGTTGTGATAAATAGAAACTGAGATAATGAAGAGTTTAAAAAATTTAAAGTTACTCTTTCAAATTTTAAATAGTATTAATATCAATTTAATAGAATGAATTCCAATAACTCTTATCAAATAAAATGAGAATTAAATTAAGAAACAAAAAATTGAGGAATCCTCAAATATTAGAAAAAAAAAAACTATTAAACCTAAAAATTTTGAATGGATTGAAGAGTCTCACTCTATCATATTTCTGTTCCTCTCTAAGGTTTACAAGGCCTCCACATAATAGAGAGGTTCCAAGAACCAGAAGAAGATTAGAAATTACAGAACCCAGAAGAGAATATTTGACCAAAGCAATGTTATTACGGCTAAGGGCAAAAATTGCTATAATGAGCTCTGTACTATTCCCACATGTTGCATTCATAAGTCCTCCCACTGTACAAAAAAAAACATAAAAGTAAGACTTAAATATCATGACAATCAATTATATAATCTTACATTTTATAAAAGCTTTGTTTCTTATTGAGAAAATATTATCTAGAAAAGATCAATAACTTATGGAAAAAAAAAAAAAAAGAATGATGGAACATTGTAATTTTGGTTTTTTAATGATTATAAAGTGACATTCATATTTAGTCCAAATTAAAGAAAACATAATAGTACACTGATACTGAAAAACTTTAAAAGAAAGAACATGTTCTTGTAGAACATACAGTTATGGATATTCCCCACTTACCTGTGGGACCAGTGTAGCAAGCAATTTGTCTGCAAATTTTGAAGAACCCAATACCAAGGTAGTGAATGAAAGGAGAATCAGTAAACAAACATTAAAAGGGTAAAGAAAAATTTACAGAATAATAAAAAATTATTAATGTATAGAATCATGTTATGGTTTTCTTACTCTGTCAAGAAACTGAGTCTTTCAGCAAGTGGGGTAAGCCCCAATAAACTCAATGCAAAAACCCAAGACTGTAGACAACAAAAGAAAGTGATTATTATCAGATAATTCATCCTCTGAATACTACACTTTTCTTGAAAGAAAAAAAAAAATATTATGCGTTTGTCTATATTATCACAACAAAGATACTTTAATTATTTTTCTTCCTAACAAACATACAAAACTAATTATTAAAAGTAGTACGAAGAAACTTTTAATGAGTAAAGAAATATATAAAGCTAAGTAAAAAAGTATTAAAGGATTAACTTGGTTAAAATCTTTCCAATAATAATATAAATTATTTTTAAAGTGATATATAAGGAGAACTGTCATTCTCTATCCTTACAAGGATGATTTGGGTGAATAGAATCATAGGCTCAAAAAATATACATAAATTCTTTCGTACAAGAATTTTATTAAAAGGGACATGTAGCACATGTGAAGAAATAAGAAAAGAGAAAAAAATTTAAAATTAAAATAAAAGAAGGAAGATGAGTGATAAAAATAAATTTGATTGAAATAAAAAAATAAAGAGATTTGACTTTTGGAGAAGATATCTCTAATCCATGTCTCTTTGTAAGCTTTGAACTCCTGTACCTTTTGTACCCACGAGACAAGAATTTGTCCATTCTAGAACATTACATGTCTGGTGAGTCAATTCATGAAACTTGAGTTATATTTAACCCTTTTAATTTATAAAAAGGAATAATTCTTAAAACTTAACTAAATGGTTTGAGCTGTAATGATACAATAATTCAAGAATATACACTGATTTATTTACATTCTACATTAAAAAATGGAGGTTTCAAAATAATCAGTGTTCATGTCCATTCATGCATTGGTTTTTCTTCTTTTCAACCATACATGAGACAGAAGAAGCATTTGTTGTTCAAGAGAGATTAAGGAGTGTTGGAACATCATGCTAATTTCATAGGAAACATATGTTTAAATTTTATAATTTATAAAACATACAATATTGTTCACTTACACAGATGATATATAATAATTCAGACTCATCAGGTGAAAAATGGTGTACGAGTATGTACAGAAAAACCAGAAGAGAACTCACTCTTCCAAATCCATAGCATTGAGCAACAATGGCAATTGGAACAGCTGGTAAGAGAATAGACAGTTTGGTTCCCAAAACAACCTCTTGAATGTTCACCAACATGTCTTTTAGAGGACCAAAATTAATCTTAGACACAAGAGTTAGGTCAGATTTTTTGCGCAGTGAAGAAGACGACATGTTATGTGCTGTTCTTCCATGTCTCATCTCCTTGTTCAACAACCCCTTCATGTTTGCATCACCATTCTCCATCACCTCCATTCTCAATACCTGAAAAATTTTGTACTTCTAAATAACAAGAAAACTAAAAGTTGAACGAATAAAAAATATTTTATTTGAAGACAAGGTGGCACCTAACGGAGTGAGTGAATGAAAGTATGTGATGATAGTTAGCCACAACAGAAGAGAAATATTATAAATAAGCATGTAGGGTTGTCAGCACAGCAGGTTGGTGCAATTTCCCGGAAGCTTCCTAATTTTATTTTATATTTATATTTATTTAAAGAAAAAAAATGTAATAACTAAATTGTTAATCTTTTAATATTGGAATAATTGTTACATGTGATGTGCTTATTAATTGGTTAACAAAGTTTCCATATATTAATCCCTATGGGTTTTAGACATTGGATTGAATTTAATGTTATTAAATTTTAGGGTATAGTAAACAGTGAGACCTTTCTTATGATTTTAGTATTATTTTTTCTATATTTAATTTTTATTACTATTATGTTTCTTTATTTGAAGATTATAATTTTTAAATATATAAAAATTTCATATATTTTGAGAATATTTGATCAAACTTTTATTTTCATTTAACCTACTTTAAATGTTTATAATAATATATATTACAGTATACACGAGATATTCACATATTGTATAATATCATAGTATTTTATTATTATGTGTATTTTTTATTAGGTTTATTTTTTTAACCATATCTTTTAAATTTTTAGAATTTAGACTACTGAATTTATTATTATGTGTGTTTTCTTAATGTAACAGTATTATTATTACTATTATTTATTTTCTACTTTATTGTTAAGATTTACATTCATTATCGTGTTTTTACTTTATATTTATTAATTTTTATCTTTCAGTAATTACTTAAAAAATTTTGTAATTTATCTTTTGAAATTTTATACATTTTCATGTCTTTTCAGCCTCATTAGTTATTGATCATGTCAACATCTTTCTAATTAAAAAAAATTAGCATAAAAATTGAGTAGGTTTTTAGAAAAATAAATAAATAAATTATATATATATATATATATATATATATATATATATATATATATATATATATATTCAGTCAAGAACAAATTAAACATGAAATCTGTTTGTTTGTAAATTACCAATATATCTACTAGTTTTAAAAAATTTACAGTTTAATCTATGTTTGTTTTTATTCTATATGGATATATACTTTAACCTATTTTCATCTTTAAAAGTAATTTTTAATATTTTTTATTTATATTAGTTTTTATATCTAAATTCATTTTTTTAAAATTTATTATTTTAATCTCTATCATTTCATTATAAAAATAAGTATTATATATATATATATATATATATATATATATATATATATATATATATATATATATATTATTTAAATTATTTATACAATTAATTTTCTTTTTACAAACATTGATGATTTAATCTATTAAAAACAAATGTCCTTAGGTACAAATGAATGCACTTTGCACTTTAGTCTATTTTTTTAAAAAAAAAAAAATCTATATAAAAAGTACTGTGCACAAAATGCCTCAAAATTTTGGAAAAATATATCCTATTTGTTAGGTAGACATGTAAAAATTTGTAATTATGATTTGACCAATGTAATTAATGGAAAAAGTGAACCATAATTATAAAAAGGGCTTGATATAAAACTATTTAGGGCACATGTAAAAATAGATACATCTGTAGACTTTATTTCTTAAAAATTAATAGCAGTATGTTTTCTACTTATGTATTGGAAAATAGATTGTTTTTTTTTTTAATCAAGACCTAACATAATTGTTTGAATAGCCTAGTTGACAACCACATGTTCACTTAAATGAATCATGAATCATACAATTTTATTTTTATTTTATTAATTTTAAATAAATGTAAACATAGGAAATAGTAAAATACAACAGTAAAGTAAAATAATAAATGGATAAAAATAATTCAATAAAATTATTTGTGTGTATGTGTAGTCTTTTCATATTATATAACCTCTAAATTCTGTTTGAGTATCTAATTACGCACATGTCTTCGTAATCTCTAACTGAAAGCACAAAAATGTATTTCTGACTGGCAGGTTTAAGGTACAAGGTACACGCACATGTATTATTAAAGAAAAAATCTAAATGAATATGTTAATGCATTATTGAATAAATAAGAAAAACAAAGTAAATAAATGAAAAAACAAATATAAGAAAGACAATAAAACTAAAAATTATTTAACTAAACTTTAAAATTTATATTTTTAATATTATTTTATTTAAATTATTATTATTAAATGTAGGATTTTACAAAAGAAAAATAAATAATTAAAGCTTGATAATAGAGAGCTACATTTGCCAAATATGTAAAATATATATGAGTATATAAAAGTACAGGAAATTGTGTTTAAAATATGATTCGAATCATAAAACTCGATCATTTTAATATTAAAAGTGTAAAAGAATATTTTTAAGACAAGTTTTAATATTTAAAATTTACATTTTCTTTAAAACATTTTCATACATCTATTTTTCTTATTAAAACAAATAAAGTCGATAATTTCAACTAAGAAGGAGTGAATTGGTTATTTTTTAAAAAATTTATTTTTTTAAAAGTTTTTTGAAATTTTTAAAGGCTTTTTAGATTGCAATCAAACAAGAATATGAATAATAGTAAAAGAGAAGGGATAAAAAGATCAACACAAGTATTTACACTGGTTTGGCTAAACCTATATCCAGTCTTCCTTCAATCAACCTAAGTTGAACGGAACCACTATGTTGAGATTGTTGATAGGGAGAGCACAAGATTAGCTGAACCCACAATCTCTATGACATTTGTCTTTGTTTTTTATGATGACAACACATTCTTTAATAAAAACACATGTGTATGTATTGTTTTATGAGTTATATGCTTATGCTTACTGTGAGAATTGTACAAGCATATCTATGAACATATTGTGATGATTATTGCATAATATTGTGTTTGAAATGTTATTATATTTGTGTATGCATAAAATGTGTTTTGGAAATGAAAAACCACATGCACCAAGCATATCTTCATGACCAAATCGATTACAATGGTGTGTTAATCAATTAAGGTCGTCAGACAGCTTAAGCTTTAAACTATGGCATTACAAGTTTTGAATCGATTACGTTAGTGTTTAAATCGAATAAAACTCGTGTGTTTGCACAAATATTTTTCAAAGTGTGCTGTGATGGATTTTGAAAAGAAAAGTTTTCAAAATATACTAAGGGATAGAATTTAATCGATTGCACGGATCATGTATTCAATTAAGTTTGTTACAGATTTGAAAATTGTTTCATTGCTTGACATAATTGTCACAACGGTCATATTTTTAAATATGTTGACCAAGCATTTACTGCAAATCGATTACATTAATTGAGCATTCAATTAATGGCTTTGACTGTTATTATTCTGTTATAATTGTGAAATGTATTCGATTATATTAATAACATAATCGATTAAAACGCGTCTGATATAACTTATACTATAAATAGACGCATGATTTGATTCTGTAAGACAATTATGAATTTACACTTTCATATCTATTTCAGATTAAAGCCTTTAGTTTTACAAAAGAGAGAAAAACTCCAAGAACCAAGAATTGTCGTGGTGATCAAAGTCTTAAAGGTTTCTTGTGAAGCAAGATTGTTCGTTTGGGAAAGTCTTATCATTCTGCACACATAAGGTGTTTACTGCTTGATCAGGAGCTAATGCAATAGTTGAGAGTTGTTGTTTCCCTGTGGTGTATACAAGAAGAAGAACGTGGTTCTTGACTTTGAGGGGGGATCTCAAAGGGTTGATTGCAGAAGAGGATTGTTCTTGCTACTAATATATTTTTGTGCATTCTTATATTAGATTAGTGGGTTAGAGAGATGATAACGGTTGAAAAACCGTTATTTTCATACTTAATTTTGATATTAAATTACACCCTTAGTGGCTTAGAATTAGCTTGAAATCCTGTATTTTTCTTAAGTTAGAGAATAAGAGAGTCAAAGTTGGTTTTCTTGGTTTTAAGCTTGGTTTCCCTTGATTTTGTCAGTTTATTGAATGATTTGAAAGAAGCATTGAATTATCAAAGAGTTGCAGTGTAGAAAAGTCAACCAGAATGCAGAAAAGTCAACCAGACAACCAGAAAAGTCAATCAGTTGACCAGAATGCTGAAAAGTTGACCAGAGCGTTGTTTTTCTGCTGCAAGTGAGCGCTGAGCGGTAGCTAGCGCTGAGCAGTGGCACTGAGCGCCAGTTTTGCCCGCTTTTCATTGCTGAGCACCAGAACTGACCGTTGGGTGTCCTGCGACTCCACCGTTGAGCGGTAATGGGCGCTGAGCGCCTAAATGATGGGCCTGGGCCAAAATTCTGTTATTTTTCTGGCCTATAAATAGACCCAGTGCGATTCCTAGGTTAATCTTTTGGCAATCAGAGAGGTCCAGAGCTCTTCTTCACTCCTTGGAGGCGGTTTTTGGATGTGGGAGCTCCGAATCACCAATTCTAGGGTTTATCTTTTCATTCTTTTCATTTATTTCATCTAGTTTCACCATGTCCATGGTGAACTAAACCCTTTGTTGTTGGGGAACAATGTAATCTTTTGAAACTCTCTTATATTGAAATTCTTGTTTTATTCATATGCTTGCATATGCTTGTATTATCAATAGTTGAGTTTTCTTATTCGATTATCATGCTTGCATCGTTTAACTCATTCAGTGTATTGATCCTTGATTTTGTCGATATGGGAACGTACGGGGAACTCTCGGACTGATAGGAATTCTCTTGGTTAAGCAATACTACCTAGGAATAGGAGTAGGACGACCAATTGCTTTAAACTTCTATTTTTCATGCGTTATTGGTTACTTAGGGAGACTAGGAATGGTAAGCTAGTAATTGATAATAGGCTCTCTTCGCCGAGAAATCAGGTTTTGAGTAGATTAGATAGCTGCATGACATTGATAATAAAGCGAATTTAACAAGAATAGTAGATATAAGATAGTGGATAAAGATGAAATTGTAAACCCCAACAACTCCATTAATTCATAGTCTTTTCTTTGCCAACTGATTCAAATTTGCATCTACATGTTTAAATTCTGTTTTTGCATCAACCTTTCAAATTATTTTCTTTTAAGTCTTATTAAATCAAATCACAAGAACGTAGAGGCCAGTGAGTCTCTTGGGAAAACGATACTAGGTCTTACCGTTTATATTACTTGATAGCGATCTGGTACACTTGCCAGGGGGTTAACAAGTTTTTGGCGCCATTGCCGGGGACTCGTGGTTTAACTTTACTAGTAGTGCGATTTTGATTAAATTTGAATGATCTGATAGTGCCTTGGCTTCCATCTCGGGTTGAGTGGAAGGACAATATTTAAATTTGGTTAAGTATGGAACTTAACCGATTACATTATTTTCCTAATCAGTTAAAATGTGTTACATGTGAAAATCATTTTCTTGAAAAGGCATAACTGGCAATAACGGTCATATTTTGAATATTGTTGGCTTGTATGATTTGTATAATCGATTGTATGTGCTTTTAATAAGTTAAAGCAGAAAGAAAAGCTTAACAAATTACATAAATTGCTTAATCGATTAAATTGCGTCAGAGTTTGAAAATCTATAAATAGACGCATTCCTCACTACCTCAACATGATTTTATGATCTTACACTTTCATAACTAACATGTGTGATGAGAATTAATTGCAGGAGCGTCCTAGAATTCTTGGAGAATCAAGATTACTCATTTGGAAGGAAATTCATAAAGATTATTGCAAGAACATTATGCTTACACATTCTTGATTAAATCTTCACATCTGGTGTACTCTATCAGGATCAGTGTTAATCTACAATAAAGAGGATTTTGTTTCCCTGTTGTTGTGAGCCAGGTAGAGAACGGTGTATTCTAGTTCTTAGAGTTGCGATTGCTCTAAGATGACAGAAAGTTGGGATTGCTTTCTGGGTTGACATTATGAGGTGATTCACATCTTGTGTTATAAGAGATATTGAGTTGGGAAAGGAGAGTGCATTTGAGAGGGGAGTTCTCTGTATTCTTTCTTTTAAAACTCTATGTTGAGATTGTTGACAACACAAACTCTATATCAAACTAGTTTTTGATGATGACAACACGATGCTTAATAACAGTACACATGTTGCAGTATTACATGTTCTTATTCTGAATTGATTATCATATCTGCTGAACATGTTTTGATGTACTGTGATATATGTTCCTATGTTGATTGAGTGATATATTTGGAACATGCTTGTATGATAATGTGCAATATGAACTGGTTTATCAAAAACATTTTATTTCACATTTCTGGAAGAGAAAGATCACAAGCACCTTTATGAACTTATAATTGTGAGACAAAAGTTCTAGTCCAATCGAATATGACGGTATCGGAGGGGGTAATTTTTAAAAGAGTTTAGCGCAGCGGAATTAAAACAACTCAGAGAGCAGAAAGCGTGTTCGGTCACAAAAATAGTTCCTTTATCAGTTTTAAATTTCTTGTAAAACTTTTATCGAACAATTGGAGTGCTAAAAGATTAAGGAGTGTAGGGAAGAGAAAAATCACACAAATGATTTTTATACTGGTTCAAATCAAAAGATTCTACGTCCAGTTGTTAATCACTATAAAAAGTGATTAACTATTTTCACTAAAAATATAGTTGTACAGATTACAAGATAATGAAATGAGTAAGGGATAGAAAACACCTTCCTTCGACAAACGAACCGGAAGAGTGCAGTGAGAAACTTCCTTCGACAAACGAACTGGAAGTGCTTCCTTCGACACACGAACCGGAAGCAAACACTCTGCCAACTCGAAGAGAACCGCTCCGACTTTCGACACACGAAACGCGAGCTTCTCCTATTCACGAGACCAGGCAGAGCACCTTGCCAACTCGAAGAGAACCGCTCCGACTATCGACACACGAAACGTGAGCTTCTCTTATTCACGAGACCAGGCAAGGGAACCTTGAACAAGCTTCTGAGAATTTCCTCTAACAAACAGTATTCTACTTAAGCCTTAGTTCAAGAACGTTGCTTTCTGAAGTTCTCAAGGCCCCTATATATAGCCAGCTAGTCTGAATATGAAAGGTCAAGTCCCAACTGCCAGTAATAATCGATTATTGTAAGTGATAATCGATTATTCAAGTCCGTTACATGTTTTTCAAAAAGGTGATAATCGATTATGTGAGGTGATAATCGATTATTCCTGTAAGACTCATGATAATCGATTATTACTTGACATAATCGATTATTTCAGTACAAAATACAAGTTTTACAAATTTTAAAGACATTCCTACTACATTTATATTCTACAAAGTGCTTTTAAATATTTCTAATATGTTCTTCAGGTAAAACATCTTGCAGCATCATCAAAACCATTTTCTTCAAGATTTACCAATGTTCCTTATTGGTAACACCTATGTTGATTGAGTGATATATTTGGAACATGCTTGTATGATAATGTGCAATATGAACTGGTTTATCAAAAAGATTTTATTTCACATTTCTGGAAGAGAAAGATCACAAGCACCTTTATGAACTTATAATTGTGAGACAAAAGTTCTAGTCCAATCGAATACACCTTTAATGGATTCGACTATTCTAAAACCTTTGTACATATTTTGAGAATCAGTGTTATGTGCTGTTTTGAGTTGAAAAGAATTTAAAAGTGTTTTTACATGTGTCAGTCGACATTGTCTAGTGCATATTCGACTGTGTTATTGATCAGTTTTATAATTTTGTTATGCTTACACGCTCCAACGGCTATATTTTTGAAAGTTAGTTAAGCATTGATGACTTGGTCAACTGTAATGAATGTGTGTTAATTTTTGTTGACTGAGAGCCTCTATGTTGACTGTCTGTTATAATTGTATTAATACAGTCTACTAAATTAGTAGGCTATTCGACTGAGAAAGAATCTGTCTAACAGAAAACTATAAATAGACTTAACACGAGTTGTCCTGAGACTTTTGACACTCTGACATTTTCATTTCTTGTTTCAGATTGAATTCTCTATTTTAACAGCTTCAAGAATTTTCCAAGAAGACGGTGGTAATCTATCTTGAGAGAGATTCAAAGGGAGAAGGCTTATGCGTTGACTGTGTGATCATTATCTACACGAAGAAGGTGTTTCTTGATTGATATTTGAAGGCTTGGCATCCTGTAAAGATTGTTGCGTTGATTGAAGGTTTGGCATCTTGTGAAGACTATTGTGTTAAGGCTTGGCATCCTGTGAAAAGTGTTGGTTACACGTTGAGGATTGTTCGACGTGGGTTCAGATTGCAGAAGAGGGGATTCTAGCTGCAAGTCTGGTTTTTTTGTGCAGCTATATTTTGGTTTTGGGTTAGAGAGCAGATTTGTATTTTTGTGTGTGGCTTCTATAAATTCCTTGTTGTAGAAACCGCAACCATTATAGTGCATTTGCTTCCTGGGTTGGAAGGACACTGGATGTAGGCATTGTTGGCCGAACCAGTATAAAAACCAGTGCTTGATTTTATTTATCCCTGCACTCTTTATTTCAGTCGACTCTATCTGTTTAGCAGTCAACTACGTTTTTCCACTGCATAGAAATTTTCATTTCTTGCATTTCAAGAAAGATAAAAAAGCTTTATACTTTTGTATAAAGATTGCGAAAAGATTTTGTTTTTGAACTAACACCAATTCACCCCCCCCCCCTCTTGGTGTAAAACGAAGTCTACCTGTTTCCTAACAATTGGCACCAGAGCTGGTTTTCATAAGATATTTGAAAATTTAGTCGACTCTGTTTTTATCTTATTCGACTATAAAACCTAGGGATGACTTCCAGTTTTCAAACTTTTGGTAAAGGTGCTTCAACAAACAGACCACCTCTCTTTTCTAGTGAAAATTATCCTTTTTGAAAAATTCGAATGCAAATCTTTCTTGAATCACAAGATAAGGGAATTTTGGATGCCACTTTGAATGGTCCATATGTGCCTACAAAAACTGTTGATAAAGAAACTGTTTTAAAACCTTTTACTGAGTGAAGTGCTGATGAAAATAGAAAAGCTCAGTATGATGTTAAAGCTAGAAATATAATTGCCTCTGCATTGACAATTGATGAATTTTCCAGGATATCTCAATGCAAATCTGCAAAGGAAATGTGGGATATCTCAAGAGAGCCAGGACGAACTCATTGATACAAAAGTATGAATTGTTCATAATGAAGGCTGGTGAAAACATCTATGATGTGCAGAAACGATTCACTCATATTGTAAATCATCTAATGGCTCTTGGCAAAGTGTTTAATAAGGAGGAGATCAACATCAAGATTCTGAAAAGTCTGAACAGGAATTGGCAACCAAAAGTCACTACAATCTCTGAATCCAAAGATCTTACAACTATGAACATGGCTACCTTGTTTGGCAAGTTACGAGAACATGAGTTGGAACTTGGTAGATTAAAGGATAAATAGGATATTGAAGAAAAGAAGTCCATTGCTCTGAAAGCCTCAAGCAAGAACAACACAGAAACAGACATGGATGAGAAAGAATTGATGACCTTGATGATAAGAAAGTTTAGTCGACTTATGCAAAATGATAGTCAACTGTCTAACCATGCAGGTCAAAGCAAAAAGAAGAGCTTCAGTACAAATGTTGTCCAATGTTATGAATGTGGAAAAGAAGGTCACATCAAGCCCGATTATCTTGACTTACAGCCGAAGCAAAAAGGAAAGAAAAGATTCCCTGAAGGCAGAAATATGAGAAGAAAAGGAGCCTACATTGCTTGGAAGAATTCTGATTCTGAAAGCTTAAGTGATGAAGATGTTGACCAAGAGGAGAAATCCAACATATGTCACATGGCTGGAACTGCAAGGATTGAATTTGACAGTGATGATAAATTTGAGAAGCTGCCTATAGAAGAAAAATATCAGCAGTTAATAGAGACATTTAGAGAACTGCATGTTGAAGCAATGTGACTGGAGTACAAGGTTAATCGACTGAACTCTGAAAAACGAGACTTTGAAAATAGAATTAATAACCTTGTTGCAGAAAATGAGAAATTACAAAAAGAATTGAGTGAAGCTTTGTTATCTACTAAGAATGTAGAAGTTAAAACTGTTACTGTAGAAAAAGCTTGTGAAAATTGTCCTATTCATATTGAAAAGACAAATTACTTGACTAGCACGCTAGCTAAGTTTACTCAAGGTAGAGACAACTTAGAAGCTATTTTAAACTCATCTGGCAGAATTATTGATAGGCAAGGAATTGGTTACAAAACTCAATCTAACAGAACCAATGCTAGGAAATTTACTGATGTGAATAAACCTGCTAGAAATGCATGTTTTTATTGCAATTGTATTGGTCATACTGTTAGAAACTGTTATTACAAAAATGTTGTTGTTTCTAAAACTTAATTGTTTTGCAGGATACACAGCTGATGCAGAATTGATCTCAAAGATGAAACATCTATGGAACATATCAAAATCTTGAGAGTCTACAACTAGTAAATTTGTATTTATCTGTTGCATCATGCTCATATTGATTAGTTGTTGTTGTATGATTGTTTATGCTGAATGCTTAACTGATTAATTGATTGAAATTGTTTGAAAATGATTTTCACGAGTCTTAGTCGACCTCAATTTTAATCCATTCGACTATAATTTTGTATTTTTGTCCTGGGTTCCTTTTAACCTTTCGCGATCTTTATCCATGATGTCATTACTGCATTTTCTTCTAACACTAGCACACACCTTACTTGTGTATTTCTAATGACCCTTGACTGAACTCTGGATGATCGGAACAAACTGAAAAATAACCTCCACAACTCATCTCTCAAGGAAGGAAAAAGGAAAGTCCATTGTTATGATCAAACAAGTTGATACTAAAGAAGTGGTTGGTGATAAAGACCCCGAGGTAAAAATCCATATGGGATATCCAAAGGAAGTCACTCCACAAAGATATCTAGATCTGAGGCTATTTGAAAAAGAGAACTTTAAATTTCCTGGATTGATTGAGAAATAAAGCTTGTCTACATCATTACAAATGAATGGAGAATGGTTTCCCGATCTTGTTAGAACTTTCTATCAAAATCTGAGAATTGTTGACGGCAATATTTGCTCAAAGGTCAAAGGCGTTGATATCATTATCAGCAATGATATTTGGCAGCAGACTACTAGTCTTAAACCCAACGGAATTCTTTCCCATAAACCTGAGTCTAAGATAAATTTTTGTTTTGATAAAAAGGATATGTTTAGAAGTTGGCTCAGAGTTCCTGTCAGTGAACCAAGGGAAAACATGTTACTTCACAAGGATCTTAAGTTTGAAGAGATGTTACTTGCATATATTTTGGCACAAGTGATTCTTCCAGGAAGACTGGTGCAAAGCGAAATAACTACTGAAGAAGTATATCTCTTATATGCCATCAAGAACAACATACCCACCAACTGGATAGAAGTACTAAAGGACCACATGATCAAGGCCACTCAATTCTTTGTTCAACATTTACCATATGGTTTTCTTGTTAGTAACATGCTGGTACTTCATGGAGTACACGTCTCTGGTGAAAGAAAGTATTCAAGCACATGTTCTGATATAATAAATTTCAACACTCTTGCCTCACTTGGACTTGTCTAGAGTGACAAAGGATGGCATTATAATGAAGATGTTGACATAACAAACGTTATTGGAAGGACTTCTCCAATGGGAATACTTAAATCCAATTCTATTTCTAATTGTCCTCATGAAACCTATTTTGTTGATATACTTCAACTGATCGGTGATAAGCTTGAATCACTAAAGTCAAAGATCAATTTCATTTTAAGGAATCTGAAGAATACGAACCAAGATGAGAATATATCCATGAGTTCATTTGATGAAGGATAGGAATAAATGATACACATCACTTGCTCTATCTTTGCAATATCGTTTCATTTTGACTCACAGTGTCACATCTTTTGCTGTTTTCTTTTGTTTTGATTTCCTTGTTCAAATCCTATCATTGTAATATCTTTTATTCAAGGAAATGAAATTAGTCATTTTGAATCAATCCATTTACTTAATCTATTTAAAATGGTATCTGATATATTGGTTGATTGATTCGACTATGTCCTGTTTGAAGTCACCTATGCTTACTCTGTCATACATCTTTACATATTGACTTCTGTTATTATTTGGTAAATCACATTTAAATCAATCTTTTTACCTATTACACTAAAATAAGAAAAATATATCATTAAATACTTATTTCGAAATTATTTCATTTTGCCGCTTTGACTTAAAGTATTAATTATGGACATAAATTTTAATTAAAAGAATAAATAGAAAGAAACCTTGAATTAGAAATAAATAGATAAATAATATTTGTACCAAAAATACTAAAGGCTTAATATAATAATCACATTTAAATCAATCTTTTTACCTATTACACTAAAATAAGAAAAGTAAATCACTAAATACTTATTTCGAAATTATTTCATTTTACCGCTTTCACTTAAAGTATTAATACTGGACACAAATTTTAATTAAATGAAATAAATGTGACATAATAATGATTGGAAATTTACTCTATTGATAAATTTTTAATTTCATAGCCGGATTTGTGATTTAATAAACAAAATCTCACAATAACCTAAAATGTCATATAATAATGGTTAATTGTCAATAAGAATTGTATAAAAATTAATTAATTGTATAAATAAGATAGTTAAAATAAAAGGTTATTTAAAATTAATTCATTTTATTTTAAATTAATAAAATATTATCGTACCGTCACTTTGAACTATAAGTATAAGACTAAATCCTTATCTTAAAATATTTTAAACATTTAAATTTTAAAAACTTAAATTCAGTCCCTATAATTATAAAAACCTTTAATTTTTAATTTTTGTGTGTGTTCCATTTTAATCATATTCATGAATTCATTTTTAATGGTCATACTTTATAGTCAAACTTGTAAAAACAATCAGAAACTAATACAAACATTTATGTTAAAAAGCATTAAAATACAAATATTTAAGACATATATAATATATTATGAACGTATGTTAAAATGTATAATATATTATAGGTTGATTTCATGTAATCGATTATCAGATACTTGATGATTATTTGTACAGAAAGTTCAATTATACTCTCTAGTTAGAATAATAGCACTCTCTATGATGATTTTTGTCTGATTTGGGTCAATTTTTCCATTTTTCCAGATAGATGAGTAAGTTCAATGTGAATGGGTGGTGTTTAAGTGCAATGATGGTCCTATTTCCCATTTTTTTATTTTTCCATTTTTCCATATGTTTAATCAATTACATGAACTCTAGTCTCGATTTTATTTTTCTAACATAGCACGGGTCAAATTTTATTTCATTGAACCTAAAACCATCCTCAGTCCACTATGCTTTCTCCACTCCACTCTGCTCTGTCTTTCCTTTCTCTCTCATGAACAAAAACTTATTCTCTCTCCACACTCTTTGTGTTGGGGTTCAAGCTTTGTCCTTTCTCTCGTTCAAGGTTGAAGATCTCTCATTTCTCTCGTTGAAGCTCTCGTCTTTCTTTGTGCAATTTCATGTAGGAACAAGATCAATTTTGAGTGCATGAACAACATCTTATTCCATTTCAATGTGGAGGAAAAAGGCCATATGAGTGATAGGAGTAAGATAGGTGAAGTCCAAATAATGAAGAAAAAATGGATAATAGGACCATCATTGCACTTAAAACACCACTCATTCACATTGAACTCACTCACCCATCTCAAAAAATGGAAACTTTGACCCAAAACATACCAAAAATCATCATGGGGAGTAATGTTGTTCCAACTGGGGAGTGACGTTGAACTTTCTGTAAAAATGGCCCTTAGGCCCTTGGTAATCTATTACAGAGTTCATGTAATCGATTACCAGAGGCCTAAGGTTCATTTGTACAGAAAGTTCAACATCACTCCTCAACGGAAACAACAACACTCCCCATGATGGTTTTTTGCCTGTTTTGGGTCAAATTTTCCATTTTTTGACCCAACACACAATAATTAACTTTAATAAAGGACGAAGTTATTGACATTAGTGAATGAAATATTTTCTTTAATTTTAACAATTGGCATTATGACTACATTGAACATTAAAACTAGAAATTAACTAATCATTCCCCCATAATGGGATGTGAACCCTCTAATCTTAGGATTGTGAGGACAATGATTTCTTGTGTGGCCTGGGGTTGACAATATGAGCAATTTTATGGGTGTACTCGTTCCCTAATGTCCATTTTAGTCCTAACTCTGGATAATTTTGGTCGACCCTTTGCATTCCTTTTTGTGGCTGGATAAGGCCAAATTTGTGTGCCTTGGTATTGTGGCCAATATTATTCATGTCGTAGCTCCCCAAACATATTATTATACACTTTCATGATGGCATCCAACTTATAGTAGGGACTGTTGTAAATGTTAAAGTCGTGATGAGCATGTTTGCAAGCTGCCAAGACATGTGAACATGGTAGATGAATCTTTTGAAACTTGCCACAATCACACCATCGTTCATCCAATCTGACAACAAAATTTCTTGCAGGTCGTATTTCTCTTAGGTTTACCATCTCCTCGACTCTGAATCTTGTTGTATTTCTATCAAATTCAACAACCCTATGGGTGTTTGATTTAAAATCAGCATCTTGTAGGACCTCGTGGCATTTTCATAATAGACATGACCAACACTTATCATTGCAGTTATCTATTTCCCTCTTTCTGAGAAAAAGGTGTTGCATCTTATGTATGTAGCCAATATTATGAAGGAGATTGGTAAATTTATTGTCTTCTTTAGGACTGAGTTAATTGCTTCGGCTAGATTTGTTGTTAGATGACCCCATCTTCTACCTTCATCATAGCAAGTGTGAATTGTTGTCTTTCAATTTAATAAATCCAAGTTGATGCTTCGGGATTGTTTTCCATGATGATATTTGTGGTAATAGTTACATCGCAGCTCAGTCATTGCGTATGCTGTAAAAATATTTAAGAAAATAGTAATGATTATGAATAACGAAGAATAATAAAGTCAACATTTAATTGGTTAAAATTTTTAAAAAGGAAGTAGTTACCCATGTTGACAAGGTCCTTCTTCAAACTTGTATCCCTGAATCTTCGAGTGAAATTTTGTGCAATGTGTCGAATGCAATTCACATGCACACATTGTCGTTTTGTCCACTTACTGGTTGGTCTGTTGAATGTTGCACTAATGAAATTGTGACGATCCGAAATTAAGCACAAGTTTTGTTGAGGTGTGTGACATGTCTCCTAAGGTATTTTAGAAAAAACAACCAAGCGTATGTTGTTTCACCCTCAATTATAGCAAAAGCAATAGGGAGTATGTTGTTTCTCCCATCTTGTGCCACAGCCACCAGAAAAGTCCCCTTATATCTTTTGTACAGGAATGTTCTGTCCACTTGTACCAACGGTTTGCAATATGGGGAATCCATCAAAACAATATTTGAAGGTCCAAAAAATTCTTTTGAAATATTGTTGGTTTTGGCGAACCTCCTAACCATCAATAATTGATTGTGTTTTCAATTTGTACACAAATTCAGGAAGAAAAGTTTGCATGGCTTGTAGTAGGCATGACAATTTGTTGAATGATTCTTCTCAATTCCCATACATGTGTTCAATTCCCATACACATGTTTAGCAAACCAAACATTTCTGTAGGATGTAGTGTACTCCTATAAAGGTCTTAATGGAAGCAATAATTGTTGCAATTGGTGTGGATAGGTCTGATTCGACTATTCATGTATGTGGTGGGAAATAATTTGTATGACACGAATAAAATAAAATTACCTTTTAGTTTTATTTTATATTTCTAATATTAAAATATTTAATTATGGTATGGTACTGGGAATAAAAAGTGTTTAGAAGTGTATAAAAATTAATTAATAATTAATTTTATTTTAATTTTCATAATAGGTTAAAGTAAGTTTATTTTTTGCATATAAGGGTGATAACGCTGTTCTAGTGGTTTGTCTATTTAGAATGTTCAGTATTGTTGCATGTTCACACTGTTCTAGTGTTTGAGTGTTTCATTCTACACTTCCAATTTTCATAAATACTCTCATAATTAGTAGGTTGGTCATAATTAAATATTTTTCTCCAATTAAGTGATTCACTAATTAAGTGAAGCTGAAAATCTATATATTTCTCTTGTTCTTGCATCCCTTTTATTTTTTCACTGTCTCTTTCACAGGTTTAATTGTGAAAAGATTCTTTCTTAAATGCCGAGACATGTGGTGAAAGTGTACTGTGTTGCTTAGTTGCCATTGAAACTGAGAAGATGATCCTTTTAAAATTTATCGCATTAAACAAGAGTATTAATTTATTATAAATCTTCCAACTTTTTAATCGAATATCAAAATCCGATAATAAATCAATCGGATATCAAAATCCGATTACCCTTTCGTCGAATATCAAAATCCAATGTTTAACTTTTCGGATAAATACCCGATATATAAATTTTTTCAGTTCGGATCTCAATATCCGATATTGATTTGCTATATAATGTAGTTAATATTTAACATAGATTATTAGTTGAAATCATGAGTGAATTTTGTAGCTTTAGTTTTATATGCATTTTGAAACATTTATAATTATAATAATAATAATAATAATAATAATAATAATAATAATAATAATAATAATAATAATAATAATAATAATAATAATAATAATAATAATAATACAAGTAATGAGTAGATTTTTTAAATGTATTGTGATATTAAAATCTGTAATTCAATATTTATTAAATTTTAATGATTTATTAAGTTTTTGAATTTATAACTTTTTTTTAATTAAGTCTTTGAATTAATAATTCTTTTAATTGAATTGATATTATTAATTTTTAAATCTTTTCATACAAAAATGATTGACATGGTTTTCCAAATTTTTAATTTAATATTTATTAAATTTAAAGGCAAACTGACTTTTGAAATTTTTAATTCAATATTTAAGAAATTTTATGATTTATTAAGTCTTTCAAATTATAAATCTTTTAATTGATTTTTTAAATGATTTATTAAGTTTTATTTTCTTACATTCATTATTCATTAATATGTTATTACAAATAAAAACTTTAAATTCTATAAGATTAAAAATATTTAAAATAAATATTAAATATTTACAAACTAAATTATTTATTTCAAAATAAATATAATTAATTTAAGTATTTATATAAATAATTAATTAACTAAAATAAAACAAATTAATTAAATTAAAAATAAAATTATAAAACAATAAAACATAAAATAATTCAAAATAATAAAATTTATCAAAATATAAATAATAATTAAATTATATATATATATATATATATATTAAATTTAATATATATATATATATATATATATATATATATATATATAGAGAGAGAGAGAGAGAGAGAGAGAGAGAGAGAGATGACAATGATATTTTAAAGAGAAAAGGTTTTGAAGAAAGAGAAAACTGTTAAAAGTGGTTAAAGATTCTTTTTGTTTTATTAAAAGTTAATTACATTTTAATTGAATTTAATTGAGGGCATAACTGTGATTTTTGAAAATTTTGGAGGTGTAGGATGAAGTACTCCTAGTGTTTTGTGTGTTTAGAATGTTCTGTTCTGTTGTGTGTTCGAATCTTCATCTCTTGTTTGTTATTTTTAGCTTAGGTGGAATTTGAGAAGAAAGAGGCGTGGGCCCAGTGCCTTTGGTTTGGCAGGAGAAGAGTGAAGTTTGTTTTGTTTTATTTACCTTTTCTTTTCTTTGACCAAGTTGACCGTGTTTAAGGGAGAGAGAGAGAAAAGTTTTAAACTCATTGTGCATTGTTTAAGAGAGGAAGGACTCTTTTATTTTAAGAAAAAGTTCTTTTAATAATCTTTTGACCATATAATTTGTTATTAGACTGTTTCAAATATTCTTTAAAAATAAATTTAAATAGATTAATAAAATGATCACAAATGTAAGTTATTAAAATACTATGATCCTTTTCTTTTGCATGCAGGATTATATTTTATTTTTGAGAGGAAGAAAAACGTAACTCTTATTTGCTTAGTCTTCCTTCGCGAGTTATAAGGAGATATATTCAAATAAAAACAGAAAGGAGGTAGTGTAGATATATATATATATATATATATATATATATAATCTGTTGGAGGAAAGCTTTGGGGGATATACACTTATCAGCCGTGAGAATAAACCCTAGTTTCCTTCTTTGAGTGAAAACCATGAGAGAGCCTCGCTGCCTGCAATCACGTGAGCATAATGAGGGCTTGGAGAGCAGCCATTGGAGAAGAACGCATCTGGGGTGGCTAGGAATTCAAAGACGTGCAAACTCGTTGGGATGTGAGGTAAGGGTTTGAGTATGTTGTATGTGGCATGAGTCTGGATATGGTTGTTTGGGTTCGGTAATAGATAAGGAGAGTGGGGTTTTGTTTGAGAATATTCGTGACACATCTAAATTTTTTACATTCATTTGATACTATTTTTATTTATTTTTTACTTTTTTTCTTTTTTGAAAAATTACAAATTTTATATTTTTTAAACTATTTTACTCTTGTATTATGTGTGAAGAATAAAGAGACGATCGGGAATGAGAGTTGCGGTGAGTGTGTAATAAACGAGTTATACTTTTGAATTGGTGAGAGAATTTTGCATGAGAAAGAAAAATGGAATGAGCTTGGATGAACGTCAATCTTGCATGCTGAAGGGAGGAAACTTTTGTGGTAAACCGAATGTTGCAGTGGGTTGGGTATTGAATATGCTGGAAAGAGAATGAGATATACAGAAGTATGAAACTCTTTCCACCTATGTATTATTCTAGTGGTATGTAGGCCTGAGTGTGTGTATGTAAATATTATATGTATATAAATGTGTGAGTGGAACCTAGAATTGCATGAAAGGATGGAAGAAGTGTGTATATATATATATATATATATATATATATATATATATATATATATATATATATATATATGTGTGTGTGTGTGTGTATGTATATGTATATATAAACCTTACGTAAAGTTGTGATAAGAAAATAGAGTAAAAGAAAATTGGTAGACAAAGTGGGGTCTACTTGGTAGGTGAGAATTGTATGATATATATGTTAATAGATGAAGATATAGAAATGGATAAACTAAGTGAAGTACATTTGGTAGGTAGAAAAAAATATTCATTTTTAATATAAAAAAAAGTTGTGGGTTACGCATTCATTCTGAATTTTAAAATGTTTTTCATGTTTTCTATCATAACTTTTATTTTATCTTTCTTAATAATAACTTATTACCATAATTGATTTATGTGTAATTATATTTTTGGCTAATAAAATTAATTTTCTACTTCATAACTATTTTTATATTAATTAGTTTATGAATGATGCTGTATGCAATTATTTCTTAATTTCCAAATTTTGTTTTGATAATTTTTTTAAAGCAAGTTTTTTAGTTGAAATTACGGACAAACAAAATAAATAAGTAAAAGAATGAAATAAAATATTGGAACCAGTAATAACATTTTTATACAAATTTTCATAATCAAAGGCTTTCAAACATGATATATTTCAAGCTTTATCAATAACATTTTAATTTTGAATTAATTTATATTTTTTTTCAAAATATGATTTATTTCTAGTTAGCTAATTAGAAATTTTTAGTTAGTTTATTTTTTATTCAATTTATTTGAGGTTCAGAAAGAGAAACGTGAGATGCACCTTGGGCAAATGAAAATTGACCAGAATTCGTAAAAAGAAAGTGTTTGTTTTATCACCAAAAATCACTATATGCATTACCTAATGGGAAAGAAAAGTATATAAAATAATAGATGGCCGGTGCTGAAAGGTTGGCTTGTTCATGGCTCTTAAATATGTTGTAATTAATGTTTTATTGGGACGTTATATACTGTAATTTTATTAACTTTTATAACTGAGTTTATAATTTATTAACATTTTTTACCATCATAAAATTGAATTGAGAGAAAACTAAACTTACCTAATACATGATATTAATGATTTTTATATTAAATTTAAAATTTATCAATATTGTTTTTACGTTAATGAAAAACTAAATTTATATGTTTTGAAAAAAAATAATCAAAAACTAATAATTAGAATTTAAAAATAAAGAAGCTGAAAAAAGTAAGTGAAAATGTATATGGGAAATGTAGATTACAGACATTATAGAAAAGTTAATGAAAAATAAAAGTTTTATATTGGGATTGGGGCTAAACTCAGTTTAACGTTGATTTTAACCCACATAAAAAAGAACTTTATGGATTGGAATTTTTTTTTTTTTGCCCTTCACTTCTTGAGAAACTTCCTAAAAAGGACTTTTTTTTAAGGATGGATCACTAGTCTATGAGTCAGGGTTAAGTTGACACCTACCATATCAACATGTTATCCATTCACAAAATTTGAAAAATATACTCATAAGAAATGTATACAAATTCTAGTACTGGTATAGAATTTTAAATCCATTTATTCATTAATTTTCTTTTGTTAACAAAATAAAATATATCTTTACTATATATTTATTAAAAATATTTAATTTAATAATTGGGTTAGGATAAACAAGATCAGATTTTAGGAAGTTCATTTCTTCTTTTCTTTTTTTCTCATCATTTCTTTATCCTTTTTTCTTTTTCATCATTTTCGAAAATCCTAGACTAAAAGGGGTCAAGAGCGTGGAGAGAGAGTTGCACTAGGGAGAACACCAAATGCTCAATCCGTGACAAGTCAGATCAGGGGTGAGTGAGACACACAGAGAGAACAATGTATGAGGAGTTATCTTTGTCTAATTAATTTGAAAAATTTGGTTGAATGATTGTCCTGTATTCTAAGTATATTTTCATGTATGAGTCGATGAATATAGAAAAATGATTTTTTGACAAACTTAAATTTTTTACATTCATTTGTCACTATTCTTACCTTTTACTTTATTATTTCTTGAAAAATACAAAAGTTTATACTTTTATAACTATTTTATCCTTGTATTTTGTGTCAAATGACTGTAAAAGTGTGTCATTGTACCATTATTCATGAATATATTATACTCTATTGAGTTGTATCTCTCATTTGGCTGATAAAAGTATGGTTAGAACAATAATAAGAAATGATATGTTAAATTGGATTAAAGGCATTGAAATATAATTAAAAGTACAATTGATATAATTCTTGTTTTGGTGAAAAAGCATCATCATTATATGGTGTTAGATTAGGTGAATGAAGGTGTTACGAACTTCGAATGGTTGTTTCATTTTTGAAGCATATGAAATAAATTGTATTGTACTATTCGGACTGATATATTTGGTTCTGACTAGAGATACGAATTGTATATTTTTTTATTGAAGTATGGTGCATTGGTAATATTTGAATGGATAAAAAAAAATGTATGGGTTACTTGAGTGAAGGTGAACCCACTAATTTATGCTGACATATAGTGCAAAAAAGTATGATCATGAATCCTGTTTCAAGGTATGTTTACCTTAGTTTAGAATTTTAAAATCAAATTTAAATGGAAGATAATATTGAAGTGGGTAATGAATGTTAAATTTGAAACTTATTATATCCATGTTAGGATGGATGATAAAGATTAATGAATTAAATGTAGGTGGTTGCTAATAACTAATAGCTTGGAACGTTAATTTAGGAAATTTTGGCAGAAACATGATGTTTCATTGCATAAACCTATGCGGTTACTGTATTTAATACGATGGCACGTTAATCTAAGAATTTTTGGCAGGTACGTGATGTTCCCATAGGATATGTTATATTATACTTTAGATTATCATATTATTTTAGATTATTATATTACTTTAAATCTTAATAGTTATTGTAGTAATATGTATGTAATTTTTAGTGTATAAAATTAAGGGAGTGAGATTTTACGTTGTTAGATTAATGTATTAGTTTTCACTAGGTTAGTAGAGTTTAACTATAAAGTTAAAGTATGAACAAATATGCATTGTATTCATAGAGACGATTTTTAAGGAAATATGTCTTTAAATGTGAATGTATAAATGATATAACATGTCGTGTTAAGGGTATAAGGGTATATTATTAGGAGGATTATTCAAGATAATGGGGTAGGATTAGATGTCTTTAGTGAGTGTTACTGTTTTAATTTGTGGATGGGAAATTGGAAGTATATATACTATGTTGTTTCAATTGATTTTGGTTACATGTGTCGTGATTCATGTTGATAGCTTGTATGACCATTTGAATTTAATAATATTGCCATGCTAGATTTACACTGCTTTTATAAAGTAAGAACAACTAAAATAAGTTCTATAAATTATTGATTGCTTTAAGTGTAATAATTTTTGTGTTTGCATCATGCTTGATGATATGGACTGCTTTATTGGAAGTTAATTATTCTCCAAAGTGATTGTTAATGTGAATGTTTGAGAATAAATGTATATATCTCATCCACTAGATTACGTTGCTTTAAGGTTCATTATATGAGTAATTTGCTTGATTGAAATCGTTCTAGATAAAGCTAAGGGTCTTACTTTGTTGCTTAATTATTTAATGAACCAAAGTTAATTGAACTTAAGGAAATTTTGTATAATTTGGATCAGGATGGTAAATCTGGATTGTGTGTATGAGGGGAATGCTAGTTATGAGAATTTTATGTGTTTGAGTGGATGGGTACTTTGTTAATGATGGGGAGGTATATCTATTGCTTTTATAGCTAGTGTGAATCATGCAAATAGTGAGTTTTGAGAATGAAGACTCGTTGAAGGTGTGTAAGATTTTACTTAGTTTTGGTTAAAAGAGAAACCTTATTTCATTACTAACCTCTGATTTATAATGAGCAATAAAGATAAAGTAAAGGTCTTAATCAGATAAGGTCTTAATCATTACTAACCTTAAATAGACATGTTGCATAAATGGTTGGTTTTAGAAACATTGTTAAATGAAAGAATATTATTTTGAGTGTTAGTATTATATATACACTTGTATGTTTTAGGATATTTTTTTTGGGTAATTATTGGTCTTAGAGACTGGGTTACAGTGGTGGGAGTGACATTGTGGGAACAATGATGTATGTCATTAAATGAGATTGTATCATTGGATGTTATGTATAATTGTTCAAATTTTTTAATTGAGGATGGAAATTTAATGTAAGATTATAAGTAAGATGAGACTCGAGGTTCTGCTATAAGAAATTGATAAATGAATAGTTAAGATTGGTTCTTGGGAATTGATAACACTCTATTTAGTGTTTAATTTTTTAGAAATAATATAGTTTAGCCTATTTAAGATAAAATAGGCTTTTGATAAAAATAGTGTTAATTTTTCTTTTTTAGTAGGTTTTTAAATAAATAAGTCTTTTTCATCTTTAGATAAAAATATTTAGAAAAATAAATAATTTTTTATTGTATTTTTAGGTTTTTATTTTTTGATGTTTAAACTCCTATATTTTTTTTATCTGCAGATAAAGTCTTTGGTTGATTGGACCAAGTATTGGGCTGAAATGTGCTGCACATATGGGATTTCTCTCTCCACCTCCCCATTTCCACCCTTCACCTCGCCAACTTTTGGTCTCTTTTTCTTTATTACAATAATATCTATTTTTATTTATTTTTTTTATCCTTTTTACTTTTATTTTTTTACTTTTAATATATTTAGAGGTTTGCTTATTAACTTTACTTTTTACTCTCACACACCCACCTTCTCCAAATTGACATCCGCTTTTTCTCCAAATTAAAACCAAAAAATAAAAAAAAAAAAAACCCATGTTTCACTTTTTTAACAGCATAGCACTCCATTGTGCCATTATCTTTGATGTCCTAGTTATGTCGTCAGTCATATAGAAATTTTCAATTACAATCCCGAATGGAGTTGTGTCTACCTTCAGAGTGAAGGATGGTCTCAATGAAGATGACAACATGGCTGGCTCTTTCTCATCCACGTTCACAAGGTTTGAAGCTATATTTGATTTGGGCACGAACAACCCCAATTGTATCATAGGACAGACTCACTCCTGCCACCTCAGACTGGAGTCACCAACGGTTGGAACTGCAGGCAACGTTTGTTGCGTGCATCCTTTTGTATTTTGATAGGTCCCTTCCTTCTCATCGAATGCTGTTGTTGGTAAAAAATAACATTTGCACGGTAAACACTTTTGTCACCATGGTGACCTTGATAAACAACAGAAGCATCATCTGGGATCTTATCTAAGATTGACATCCGTTTCACGGATGTTAACATCTGTCGACAGAGATTTCGACATTACGGTTAGGGTTTATGCACGCACTTTTTTTTTAGAGTCTTGCCTTCAAAGCGCAAAGATGAATGAAACTTCTACCTACTTCCAGTGCAGAGATGATTAAACTCTTGTAAGGGAAGACGAGTCTCACTCACCACACTCTCATGATAAAGAGAAGAGAGAATTCTACATATAAGGAAAAGAATTACACGATGAAGTCAAGAATGAAAACCTAAAAGAGTCAAAGAGAATCAATAATAGGTTATGTGATGGAGTAGAAGTTTTTTTATTAGAGTCTAGTAATTTTTTTATTAAAAGGATAAAATAGGAATAGAAAAAAAGAGTGAAGGGTAAAAGAGGAAATGAGGAGGTAGAGGGAACAAATGGGGAGGTGGAGGAAGCAAACGTCCTTTTTTTTTTTGTACTATTTTGGGCCACTTGATGTTGTGAAGATTGGCTGCTGAAACAGGGGAGTTACTCCCTGTACCTCCCCAGTTCCAACTCCCACCCCCCCAATTTTTTTGAATATTTTTTTAAATACAAAATTAACCTTTATGTATTTTTTATTTTTACAGTTTTACCCCTATGTAGTTAACCTACCCTTCCCTACTTCTTTTACACTCTGCCTCACTCAAAACAAACAGAGATTCCTCTGCTTCGTATTCCCACACCCACCCCCACCACCAAAGCTTTCATTTCAAAAATGCTTCTCACCCTCCCAGTCTTCCTCTTCCTCTGAATGGGTTCTGTTCATTTGTGCGGCCTGGTGCTTTCAGTGTGCGGCGGGTGGCAGTGCCGTGAGTGTGTGACAGTGCGGCACGGTTCGGCGAGTTGCGGAGAGGAGGTAGTCATTGGTTTCGTTTGCGGGTTGTTGGGCGGTGCGGTTCTGTTTGCTTTGCAGCCGATGTGTGCGGCGGAGCGGAGGGTGCTGGTGCGACGGGGTTGCGGCGGTGCGGGACGGTGGTTCTTGCTTCGACAGGTTAGTTTCTTTTAATTTCTTTTTTTTTTTAACATATGTAATGTGTAGGATTGGGTAGTTTTGTTTTTTGATTTCTGGTTTGTTTGTTGATATCTGGTTGGTCTGGGTTGAGATTGGTCCTGTTGAGTTTCTGTGTCATCTGTGTTGTTAATGCAGAGATATATAATAATTGAAGGACAAATTCTTCCAGAAGAAATCGATATCTCAATTATCACTTGAAATACAAGAGGAATGGGAGAAAGAATTTCTAGAAAAATAGAACAAAGAATTCCTGGGATGAAAGCATGAAGATAAAAAAAAAAGAATAAATAGGTTATGTGGGGATGGGAGAATAAAATTATAAAATTTTATTTCTAAATATAAATTTTTGGTAAAGAATAAAATTGGAATAGAAAAAATAGAGTAAAGGGTAAAAATGGTACGGGGGGTGGGGGTTGGAATTGGGGAGGTAGAGGGAGTAACTCCCCTGAAACAGAAGCTTTCGGCTGCTGGCTGAAAGTTAATTGGGCCGATGGGCTGACTCCAACTAAGTGTGACGACGTTGTTTTGGCATTGCTGATGCTTAGGGTCCAAAGCTAGGGCTAGCGCTAGCGCGAAGTGAGAAGGAGAGCAACTGGCGACCTTGACCAGCAATGACCAAGGCACGTGACCGGAGGAGTTTGAACTGGCAAAGAAACTGAAGAGGGTGATCGGAGGGTTTGAAGAAGAAAGCGAACGAGAAGCGTCCGATCAGAGAGCACGAAGCATAGTGAAAAAGGTTCCTCTTTTCTATTTTTTTCTTTTCTTTCTTTGTTCCAGTTTCAAACCCTAAAAAAGGGAGTTCTTTTCCATGTAAAGAGACACCTACACACCTTCGAATTCTTTTTACGGTTTTACATTCTTAGTTGTAGCAAGTAGAATAGCTAAAGCGAATGAAATTGCGTAGTCTAGGGTTTTAAGCGCTTTCAATAGTGTAGATGCTGAATTCTCTGGACTTTGATTGATCACTCACGGTGGTGATAGCCCGTGGTGACTTCAATCGCGCTTCTGTTGGTAGTATCTCTTGTAATCTTCAATTCTTTTCAATAAACTTCCTTTTACTTTGAGTTGTCTCTATTTTGTGTACATTTTATGATTCCAAATTTGATTTCATGCAGTTTACTTGCTTTCTTAGTTCAATTCTAATGTTTATGTTTTTGGTTTTCATTTACTTTCTGATGTTATCTGAATTAGGTTAGCTTTAATCTTTGATGTTGATTTAATTTCTCTGCAAGTTTAGGATTTTGCATTATGTTTACATTTGTGGTTCTAATTTTAATACTATCATTTTGCTGTTTCACTTTAGGTTTGATGCATTGTATAGCTTTTGAATTGCTACTGTCATGTGTCCGTGATTTGATTCCAATTTCCATGCTTGTATGTCTTTTATCTTTTAGCATTTAATTTTGCATTATGAATTGATTTGCTGAATTCAGTTTTAGTGCAACAGCTGCTTTTATATTTCTTGCATATAATCCTGTTAGATTCTAGGTTCTGGTTGGAGTTGATGAATTGGTTGAAATGTTTAGGTAGATGCTGCAAAGAGTTTGTTTCAATTGAAAGTAGCTTAGGTTCTTTTATTTTGCTTTTGACTGTAATAGGTGTAGAAAGATACTGTTTCTTCATATTTTAGTTTTCTTTTATGATTTTAGAATTGTATAGATTTAGGATTTATTTTGTTTTAGCTTCTGTTTGAAAGGATTCAGGTTGATATGTTGATAATAATGGTTGTAGAATAAGTTTCTATTTCTTATATTGGTTAGAAACACAAGTTAGAGTTGGATTCACTTTGGTTTGGTGAATTGATTGGAGATCACTGATTTTTAGTTCTGAAAATGAACTTTAAGACCCCAAAGTGGGCTTATTTTTACAGGATGTCTTCTTGAAAAGTGATCAAACATTCTTTACACTAATCCTTTACGAATTTGATTCTAGTTTCTGTTTTAGCCAATACTTCTTATTTTGATTCTTTGATTTTGGTATTCCTGTGAATAGAGATTAGATAATTAACTTAGATAGTGCAATTTTCCATTCTTTTGGTTCTGTTATGTGTATATACCATTTCTTTTCATTAAACTGTACATTGCTTTCATGTATCATTAGTTTCTATATCTAGTTTTACTCTTAATCTTCTTGCATCATTGTTTCATAGCATTCATAGGTTAGTTTAACTACTGTTTGACTTGTATGCATAGTTAGGTTCAATCTCTTCATTACTTTAGTGTAGGTTTTATTTCTTTATATTTTATTTTCTTCTTCTCTTTTTGAACAGATTTCTTTGGCAATTAATTTCTTTCCCCACCTTGTCATAATAAATAGTAATAGTTAGTAAAATAACAAGACTTTAACCAATCATTTCTAAAGCTTAACTGTACCGAATCTAAGGATTGATAACTAGGTTATCTCTATACTTCATTAGTGGAGAAATCTAGCTTTATTCTGATTTTGTGCGACTGAAATCAGTTTAACAGGAATATAGCCTTATTAATGGTATGAATAAGGTTAAATTATTTTTTGTCTAAATGGTGATGTCGTGATGTGTGAATGCTTTGGATAATTGTTCTAGTCTATTGTTAGATATTATATTATTATTACTAGCGCATATTGCTTAAATATCTTAAACTAGTTATTGTGTGGAGTCTTTGCATTAAATATAATGAAATAGACGTAAAATCACTCTGTTTTGCATAATAGAACTTAAATCATAGATTGAAATATTGTGATGCAAGGTATGATATAACCACTTGAAGTTGAGAGAAAATGAAAAGACTTTATTTTTATGATTAAGCAACTGATACAACTTACTACTGTTTCTGAAAAATAAAAGGGCGGGAAGCCCTTAACAAAACCCCTAACATAAATATTAATAATAGAATAAACATTATACTTCAACACTCTCCCTCAAGCTGGAGCATATAGATCATATGCACCAAGCTTGGAACATATAAATTGAATTCTAGGCCCCCTTAGAGATTTGGTCAGAATGTCTGCGAGTTGTTCATTAGAGTTGACAAACTCAGTAATAAGATCCTTTGACAATAACTTCTCTCTGATAAAATGACAATCAATTTCTATGTGTTTTGTTCTTTCATGAAACACTGGATTGGAGGCAATGTGAAGAGCGGCTTGATTGTCACAGTACAATTTCATCTGCTCATTTTCACAAAATTTCAACTCTTGAAGGAGTTGTCTAATCCACACAAGTTCACATGTAGTTAGAGCCATAGATCGATACTCAGCTTCAGCACTGGATCGAGCAACAACACTTTGTTTCTTACTTTTCCAAGATATAAGGTTTCCTCCAAGTAAAACACAATATCCTGTGGTAGATCTTCTGTCAATTGGACAACCAGCCTAATCTGCATCACAATATCCCTCAACTCGAGTGCTTCCCTTGTCCTCATACAACAATCCCTGTCCTGGGTTCCCTTTTATATATCTAAGAATGCGAATCACTGCATTCCAATGATCAACATGTGGATTTTGCATAAATTGACTCACAACTCCCACTGGATAAGAAAGATCAGGTCTTGTTATGGTAAGATAAATGAGTTTTCCAACAAGCCTTCTATATCTCTCTAGGTCTGAGAAAAGTTCACCTTTGTCTTTCATTAACTTTTGATTTGAGTCCATAGGACTATCAATGGGCTTGCAATTTGTCATGCCTGTTTCCTCCAAAATATCAAGAGCATATTTTCTTTGTGAAATGATGACACCTTCCTTTGATTGTGCCACTTCAATACCAAGGGAATATTTTAGCCGACCCAAATCTTTGGTTTGAAAGTGGTTGAACAAATGATTCTTTAATTGAGCAATTCTAGTGACATCATTTCCTGTAATGACAATATCATCAACATAGACCATAAGATAAACACATTTATCAGGAGAAGAGTGACTATAAAATACGGAATGATCCGCCTCACATCGTTTCAATCCAAAATTCTGCACAACCCGACTAAATTTACCAAACCAAGCTCGAGGTGATTGCTTCAAGCCATAGAGGGAACGATGTAATTTGCAGACTAACCCAGACTCCCCCTGAGCAACAAACCCAGGAGGTTGCTCCATGTATATCTCTTCTTCTAGATCACCATGAAGAAAAGCATTTTTAATGTCCAACTGGTAAAGGGGCCAATGACGAATGGCAGCCATAGCAAGCAAAATACGAACAATACTGGTTTTAGCCACAGGAGAAAAGGTATCACAGTACTCGAGGCCATAGACTTGAGTATATCCCTTAGCTACCAAACGAGCTTTGAGACGATCGATTGCACCATTAGGACCCACCTTAATAGCATAGACCCATCTACAACCAACAGGCTTCTTACCAGGAGGAAGAGAAACAAGGTGCCAAGTGCCATTGTATTCAAGTGCCTGCATTTCATCAATCATGGCTTGTTGCCATCCAGGATGACCAAGTGCCTCATGAACATTATTAGGAACCTGAATGGAAGATAAGGAAGAAACAAAGGAGAAATATGGAGGAGACAAATGGTGATAACTCAAAAAATTATAAACAGGATAAAGATTACGAGTAGAGCGAATACCTTTTCGGAGGGCAATAGGCCAATTATTATCTAAGTCAAGAGAGGGTGAAGAGGATGAAGGATCCATGGTTTGGGACTTTATTCTCAAGAGAGGAAGAAGGCATTCTATTGATCAAAAAACAGGCAGTAAGGACTGCATCACCCCAATGATGAACAGGAACATTAGTATTCAACATCAAGGAGCGTGCAGTTTCAATGAGATGTCTATTCTTTCTCTCTTCAATGCCATTTTGTTGTGGAGTGTGGGGACATGTTGACTGATGTAAAATTCCTTGGGAAGATAAGAATGAAGAAAATGTTGTAGAAAAGTATTCCTTAGCATTATCACTTATGAGGATTTTAATTGTCTTCCCAAATTGGTTCTTAATTTCATTAAAAAAGGACACAAATATTGCAAAAAGTTCAGATCTCTCTTTCATTAAATAAAACCCAGTACATCGAGAAAATTCATCAATGAAAGTTACAAAATAATTAAAACCAAAAGAAGTAACACGACTTGGTCCCCAAATATCAGAGTGAATAGTTGAAAATGCAAAATTACAACGCGACTCAGACTTCTTAGGATAGGAAGATCTAACATGTTTTCCTAACTGACAAGACTCACAATCTAAGACTTCAATGTGTTTGAGACTTGGAACCATCATCTTCAACTTGGATAAGCTTGGGTGGCCGAATCGATCATGCAAAAGTTTTGGGGATGAAGTTGCAAAACAGGAAACTGAGGAGTTAGGTTTCAAGTAATAAAGTCCTCGTGACTCATGTCCTTCTCCAATCAGACGACCCGTACCATGTTCCTGTATAACAAAGGAATTAGCAGAAAAGGTTACAAAACAATTTAAGGAACGAGTCAATCGACTCAAAGAGATTAAATTGTAAGGACAATGAGGAATATACAAAACAGAATTCAATTTTAGTGAAGGAGATAGGGAAACTGTGCCAATTCCCTGAGATGCAACTTTGGATCCATTGGCAACAGTAACAAAATGAGGAGTTTTCGGAGAGGACATGGAAGAAAATGAAGGGATGTTACCAGAGATATGATCTGAGGCACCTGAGTCAAGAATCCATGGACTATGACCTTCCACAGATTGAGAGATGCAGGCAGTTGACACATTTGGCATTGAGGAGGATTGGCCAAGATTAGAAGATTTTTCAGACTTGTACCTCAAAAACTCTTGGTACTCTTCATCAGAAATTTTAGATTCTGAATTATCAGATTTAGACACATGAGCAGCTTTGTCTGGAAAGCCATGCAAGGAATAACATTTATCTTGGGTATGACCCATTCTCTTACAATATGAGCATTGAGGACGTCCACTTCGACCACCACGTCCTCCTCGATTGCTCCTACCTCCTCCTCTTCCTCGCGGTGTCACCATAGCTGATGTTTCAATAACATCACTTAAATTCTCTTCCTTTACCAATGTAGGTACCCGAAGGAGTCGAGTAACTAAGCCATCCATCGACGGGATTTGATCACCAGCTACGTACATGATCAAAATCAGAGTGCAAACTTTTCAAAATTAGGACCATGTAGAACTTGTCAAGCTTTTTGTTGAGATTTTCTAATGAGTCAGCTACAAAGAAGTTCTTTAACTCTTCTACCGCACCCCGAGCTTTTGCAACATGAGAAACCATATCATGGTTAACTTGTTTGAGAGAAGTTGCTCTTTGGGTTGCATCAAAAAGACGTTGTACATCATTAGCAAAAATATCTTGGGCCATTTTCCAAAAAGAGGAGCATGTCTTATAGGGTCTCAAGATATCTAAAACCTCTTGCTCATTGAAAGTCTAATTTCTGCCACTGAGATTTTTCTTCTTCTGGGACCATAGAAATATCTTGTTCAAGGTGATCATGGTGTCCTTGACCAAGAAACCACAACTCCACAGCAGAGGACCATGATAAATAATTTTTCCAATTCAGTTTTGTAGATGTGATGATAGGGGTAGCAGACAGGGTTGGGTTGCGCTTCTCAAGGCGCACCTAACCCTTGACTTCGCCAGAGAAAGCGACGGACGACGGACAAACGGCGGAAATGACAGGGAGATGATGTCGCCGACGATAGAGGAAGAAGACAAAGAGTCTGGCTCTTGATACCAACTTGAAGTTGAGAGAAAATGAAAAGACTTTATTTTTATGATTAAGCAACTGATACAACTTACTACTCTTTATATAGAACACAGTAGTTCTGAAAAATAAAAGGGCGGGAAGCCCTTAACAAAACCCAACATAACCGAAGTGATTGATGGTACCCAATGTGTTTATGAATGTGAGTATAAATTGGTTCAACCTTGTATGTGAATGGTTATTTAAAAAGGGCTTATTAAATGATTGCAATAATTTACTATAAGAATGAATCATAGTTGTGTGAATGAATTAAAAGTTGTCAAATTGTTTGATATTTAGTTAACTGTTTAATTTGTTAATTTTACTATGTGATCATAAGTTAGAAGATTTGAATTACATATTAATTGAATTTCTTAGCTCACCCATACTTGTTTGTTTACTAGTTTGTGTATGTAGTTGTGCAATGATCGTATAACGAATGTTATACAGGAGTTCAGTAAGGAACACAAGCATTGTAGGAGTAATATAATCGAAGAGAGAGGGGTTTGACAATGAGAGTTGTATTTAAAGTATATCTATTCATCTAAAGGATTGTATTAATATTTCTTTTAGGCTGGATTTGGATAATTCCTAATTTCAATTCATAAACATTTTTATTTATGTTGTGATTTTAAACGAACATATTTATTGGATTATAAAAGTGATAAATTTCACTTGTTGAGGAATGTGAAAGAATTTTAATATAGATTTCTAAAATTTTAAAATCAAATGATTATATTAAAATAGAATGATTCTATTCACAATTACAAAAAATTTAAATTCTACATGTTTCCAAAAATTCCAGATTTTGGAGTGTTACGGGTAGCCCTAGCTCTGAACAAGGAACACACAACACAGTACACAGTCGAAGGTATTTCCTTGGTATGTTCCATACACTTTTGTTCATCTTTCTCGCTTTCTTTAGTTTGAGTATCTAACTACATTATCTCTGTTCCATTCCACAGACCAAAGATGGTGCAGTGGCAGAGACACATTTTTCCCTTTCTTCGCCACATTCACAAGCGAGTTGTGGATCATCACCATGCCAATCCTTCAGCTCCAAGCCTTGTCATTTCTCGGTTAGCCTCTTCTCTTTCACAAGGTTAAGACTTTTCTCTATTGCATTTTGTGTTTTATCTTATGGGGTCTTAGTTCTGTGAAATTTGTGACCTTTAAGGATTTGTTTGGGTAAAACTTGCTTTGGTATTGTAGGTCAGATAGGGAGAAGAGCGTGGACAATAACGACGCCAACTTTGCCCTATTTCTCAAGACCCATTTTTCTGGGTTTCCAACATCAGGTAAAATTACGTTTTGATGGCATGATCACTGATATAGTAAAACTAAGGCTTTGTTTTGAATGACTTGTTAAATCGTTTTGGCACTAAAATTTATGGTTTTGAAAAAGTTTTGCGGACATCCAGTTGCGGTGTTTATACCCTCTGAGAGAGAGACAGAAGTGGGACATGTGATGGTGATGTTATAAAAAGAGAGAGATGAAGGGAAATAAGAGTGTCATTGGGTGTGAGAGGTGTTAAAAAATTGGAGTTCTTTGGACGACATTCAAATCACAAGTGCCAGTTTAAAATTTTTTTTGTCAATTAATTCTGCCAAACTTTAAAGTTAATGGATGCTAAGGCATTTTCCTAACCTCTCTACTCTAATACTATGATCTGGGAAGGTAGAGCATTTTAATGTACTATAGTGAATTTTATTTTTCCAGCAAGGATGTATGTAGTAATAATAGTAACGCAGTTAAAGTTAACTAGTGTATATTAAAATTGCAATGGTTGTCTCTTGCAATGGAATAGTGGATTCTCATGTTTGCTCCTCTAGAGAGGTTATATGTCCTTTGCTGTCATTAGTGGAGGGGAAACCATGTTTTTGGTAGCAAATATTCTGGGTATGTCCTGATTGGCACAGTGAGTGCAGTGAAGAGAGGGAAAAGATGAGTTAGCAACATTATTTTTGGCAATAGCAACAACAAATTTTTACCCATTAGTTGATGTTCTTGCTCTTGTACAACATAAGAGAAAATCCTAGAAATAGGAGAACATAAAAGAAAACCTGTTACAGAGAGAGAAAAAGAAAATAACCTGAAAAGATGCCATAAAAAAAGAAAAGATCCATGCAATGCAGCCACTCATAAGTTACCCACAACTACATAACACAATCATGCGTGGTCGTGCAAATCGAAAATATTAGTTAAGAAAAGCAGTTTGGCTGGCATTTACATGTTAAATGATGAATGCATACCCTTTGCTTCTATGGTTGCTAATCGAAACTCTCAATGGAGTTTGGTTTAATTTGGGTATTCTTTTAAGAGAAAACCCAAAGGCTTTTCCTTTTTAGATAACTTATAATCTTTAGGTGGTTGAATTTCATTTTTCAGTTTAAATTCTTGAACATTTCCCTCTAACATCTTTCGTGCTGGTTTGACTTTAGAATAAATTATACTAGACTTACTCAGGTCTGTTATGGGTGGATCGAGGACTATTTGTTAAGTTGGTAAATGTTAGATATGAAATTGTTCACTAGCCATTACCTAATAGTATAGCCTTGAGATCATTTGTCATTGACGTGATATCATATTGACTATGACCAAGTGAAAAGTTCAATCCCGTGTGGCAGTTCACTTGGTTTAAGTTAAATTAAGCACAAGGTTGGATGGGGATTTGTGCATTATCAACACTTCAAACTTCCATCGGGCTTGCATGAGGAGGTGCTTTACTTATAAACCATTTTTGAGTTTTCACATAGTAGCTTAAATTTTTTGGATTAGTCGGTCTCAAGTCATCAACAAAATAATATAAGATGGAAAGAAAAGATGGATGGTTTTGGGTTAGTACAAGAGTCTGCAACCACGAGACACAAAAAGCCTTATTCTTTCCCAAAACATTTGGGCAAGGGTTGTGTTGGTGGCTCCTCTGTCATTGAGGTCTTTCCATGCCTCTATATATTCCCTCTTAACATAATAACTCTATCTTTTTTATTTTCTTCAGGATGATTATATAAACAGGGAATTTAACTTTTGGTAATTTTATCATAGCAAAACCCTAGACATACAATCTCTCCTTATGTTAGTTGATAAGGTTTTTTTTAAAGAACAGAAAAGATTAAATGAAGACTGAATATGGATGATTTTTATTTTCTGCAAAACAAGAAAAGATATATCTCACTGTCCAGAGCCAAGCTCCCTCTCTACTGAAAAACAACTAACCGTCCCCAAATTTCCTTCATGATTATTTTTTTAAAACAACCACACCCCTTTCTCTCTCTCTTCTAACCAACCTATTTCTCCCTACTATGCCATGTCACCCTTCTTAGTCTTTTTCCTCTCATATACTCTGCCCCACCTGTGCTTGACCTTTTCTTCTTGGATCAAGGGCTCATTGAGCCCAATAAGGTTTGGGTCTGTATCATTAGTCTTTCATCTATTACTGTTCAGAGAATGTGATTCTCGACCCTTCTATAGTTACAGAAGTCTGTAACCACATAGCAGCCACAATAATGGATGAAGTTGTAATATAAGGATTTGGAAAGAATGATGTTTTTGAGGTTGGCCACTGAAATGTTTTGCGAAAAAATAAGGTTTTTGGCTTCTCTTTGGTACTAGATACTTGGTCTTTTAAGTGGGTTGTACGCTGTTAGTCTTGACTTTTGTTTTGTTGGTTCTTTGTAATCTTTTCTTTAATCAGTTGTCTTGTCAGGGATATCTTATCCTGCTACATTTGTATATCACTTCCTTCTTTATGGGTTTGTTTTTTATTTGAAAACAAAATTACTTTCACAACAATTCTTGTTGCTGCGCCCTAAATTGTGCCAACACTTTCTTAGACTTTGTGATCATACTCAATTATGTTTGGAGATTATAATAAACAGGTTTGTTCATATTTAATATTTTCCAAAGCATCAAACTAAAACTTCTGGGTTTACTAAGCTAGTGTTTTAAGCTTCATAATTTTATGTCTCTGCATGGATTATTGTTGACGTTCATCTTTTTTTCTTTTATTACTTGATTATTTCCGTTTCAGGGAATTTCAAGTACTGCTCCATTGCTGGCAAATTCATCTGAGGAAGCACCTGTTTTGTCACCTTTAGTCCCAGTTTCATCTTTGGGTGGTTCAAAAGGTGAAGACCAGAAGCAGAAAGCTGTTACTAAGCCAGAAACGGTTCAAGCAATATTAAAGGGAATAAAGCAGGTTTGAAATCCATATTACTATTCATGGTTTGCTTTTGGTTTTCTTATATGCGGCAGTTGGTTTCCCTTCATTAAGGGCATGTTTGGCAGACCCGAACAAAGTATATGTTGAGTGAGTATTGTTTAAAATGATTCTAAAGTGCTTAAAAGTACAATATGAAAACTTATAACATGGCAATATCAAAGGAAAATAGTCTTTTAATTGCTTAAATAGTTTAACAGATTCTACTTTATTCATTCAGTATAATGCATGTGATGATTGTATTTAGAAATTGTGGCTTTCTCTAGCCGTTCTACAATGCTGTTCTGTGATTACACCATTTTATGAGGTGCTATTGTCAAGCCAAAAAATATTTAAAGAAAAAAAAACAACTTTTTTTTATAAAGTTAACTAATTCAAGAGCATACTATTATCGAAACTGTTTTTCTCCTTCAAAACAGTTTTGAGAGTGGATAAAGTAAAAGAATTTGCTGTACTCTATTGGAATGGACTGGTTTCATCTTTCCAAGTGAACTAACTGCCACTGCCGAACGCAAGAATTGACAAAATACTAGTAGTGGCACATCTTTATATCTCTGATATCATTTCAGAACTGCTAGATATGACATAATAATGATATGACAACGACGTGAATATGTAATCCAAATGACATACTTTTAAACAATGCTTGTACTTCTACAACCAAGCTAATAAAGGGCACTTATTACTTTTGATTGAATGATCAACCGTTGAGTGTCGTGACAAAATCAAGTACATGTCTAACTCTTAAACTTTGGGTATAAGTCTAACTCAACCTCAGTCTTATAAATCAAAGTTTGCACCCCACTTGTATACCCTAGCTATATCACCAAACAATGTGAGACTGAAACATCATCGTTTAGGTACCTATTGAGGGTTCTCTACTTTATATACACTATAGGTTGGATATACCCTTGTCGATGTGAGACTAAAGTATCTGCTTTGAGGTTACAATTTAGGCAATCCCCAACGGCAAGGTGGGGGTGATTCCAACAGTAACAAACTTTGAAGCTAGTTAAAATCTCAACTTTCAATATTTTAATCAGCCATTGTTAGTGCTGAAGTGCATTCATCTCACTTTAGAGGAGCTAAATTTATCGACATTTTCGCCCATAACTGTCCATATGATCCTAATCCAGATAAATAACAATAATAAGGTTGAACGTATGTAGCATTCAAATGATTATATTCCATTTTGCCCTGTAGTTTCATAGTCCCCCCATCCCTGCTCTCCTTACCAATCTATCTTTAACTGTATCTACTATATTGTTTTATCTCTCCTTTTCTAACATTCGATGTTTCCACCAATTTGTGCGTTTGGTTTTCTAGTAAGCACTAGTGCAGGCTAAAAGAAAACCATTGATTTGACAATATGAATAAGTATCTCAGTGTATCTTTACAAGTATATTTAGCATAGCTATAATAGGAATATAAAAAAATTATAATGCTTTATTTCATTTATGTGGTGTCCTGGCATAGCTTTTTTTAAAGAAACTTCTGTGATATTTTAATCAGCTTGTCAATTTTTTCTGACATGTTAGAACATATTTTTTAAGCTATTGAAATATACCTTCCTTGATTTGATGTGTAAACTATCGTAATTCATTGTTTAGTTCATATTTGATTGAAGCTGATTTTTTCGTACCCTGTCTTCAATGGTATTTAAGAGTCCGAAGAAGGTCAACCTAGTTGCTGCTCTGGTTCGTGGCATGCTTGTTAAAGATGCATTGATGCAGCTGGAATTGACAATAAAAAGAGCAGCAAAAACTGTTTATCAGGTAGTAATACTAGGCGTTTTTTTATTGTCACCACATTGGACAAGAAGATTGCAAAAACTATAATTTTTAATTGCTTTCTAAGTTCCTCTTTGATTGCATCAAATTATAATAATTATTTTTTCTCAATATTTTTTCCTCATGCCCTAGCCATTTTACATTTTCTCACGTATAATACCAATATGAAATTCTAAAGTATCCTTACTCTTCAGTGCTTTTTGCCTGCGTTTAACACAACTTGTGACTATTTAGATTCCGGTTATGTTCAATTTCACCGGAGAGAAAGGTTATTCTATTACTTTCTATGTGGTAAAGCAGAATTGCCAGCATTTGTTTTAATATCCTACACATTGCAGGTTATTCATTCGGCCCGAGCAAATGCCTCTCACAATCATGGTTTAGATCCAGAACGTCTCATCGTAGGTAATAAATATCTTGAAGTTCAAAATTGTTAGAACTTAGAAGTGAAGTTGTTCTATTACATTATTTAAATAGAACATTGCAAGATTGTTTAGTCCATGTAGCGGACCTCATCTAATGATAAAAGGCTTAATTGTTCTATATCTAATGATCCTGGTTCCTTGTTTCTTCTTGCAGCGGAAGCATTTGTAGGAAAGGGGTATTTCAAAAAGAGAATTTCCTACCATGGCAAAGGAAAATCAGGGCTCATGATGAGACCAGAATGCCGGCTAACAGTTGTAGTGAGAGAGATAACTCCGAAAGAAGAGGCTGATATTGCTAGGTTGAGAGTTCACAACTTTAAGAAACTAACTAAGCGGGAGAGACGACTTGTGCCTCATCAACTTATTGAGACCACTCCTGTTTGGGGCCGCAAAAACAAATCTAGTGGTCAAAACTTGAGTGCTGCACCTGCATGAGCCTCACTTTGTTTCCAAGTTTTCATGCTTCATGGCATTTTTTGTGTAATAGATTATTCTTGGAGATTACATAATATGGAAACAATTGAGAAATTTGTCTAGCCCTTGTTGCAAATCTTAGAAAGTTTGTGCCGGATCATGTTCAGTATTTTTGAGATTGTTAGTATTTTTGAGATTGTTGATAGGGGAGCACAATATTAGTTGAACTCATAATCTTTGTGATATTTGTTTTTGATGATGACAACACATTGTTAATTAAAACATGTGTATGTACTATGTCATGTGTTATATTTGTTTATGGTTTTCTCATGCATATTCTAATTGTCAAATTGGATATACTGTATTGATTATTGCATACTATTGTGTTTGAAATGTGAAATGTGATTATATCTGTGTATTCATAATATGCGTTTTGGAAATGGAAAAATCACATGGACCAAATATATTTGTGTGACTTAATAACAATTGTGTTAATCAATTAAGTTCATCAGACAATTTCTTTAAATTGTGGCAAAACAAATTTTAAATCGATTACGTTAGTGGTTAAATTGATTAAAATTTATGTCTTTGTACAAATATTTTTCAAATGTGCTGTGATAGATTTTGAGAAGAAAAGTTTTTAAAAATATGCTAAGTGTTAAAAAGCTTAATCGATTACATTGATGATGTATTCAATTAAGTTTGTTAAGGATTTGAAAACTGTTTCATTGCTTGACATAACTGTCTTAACGATCATATCTTTAAATATGTTAACCAAACATTTATTACAAATCGATTACATTAATTGAGCAACTGTGAAATGAAAACGAATAAATTAATAGCGATTAAAATGTGTAATTTGACTTACTCAATATATAGACACATGATTTGGAATTCTGTAAAATAATTGTGATTAACATTTTCATATCAGTTTCAGATTGATATTTGAAGTTTACAGAAGTGAGAAACGCTCCAAGAAACAAGAATTATCGTGGTGTATAAGTCTTGAAAGTTTCTTGAGAAGCAAGATTAATTGATTTGTAAAGTCTGATCGTTCTGTGCAACAAAGGTGCTTATTGCTTGATCAGGTCTTTTTGCATGTGCCTATATTAGATTAGTGAGTTAGAGAGATGATTTAAATTTTTATAGTGTGGTCGCTATAAAGCCCTTGTTGTAAAAACTCAGATCTTTACAGTACATTGACTTCCAATGATGAGCTGCTCCAGCATATGAGATGCAGAACCCGTAGTTTGTTCCAGCAGTGATGGTAATGGAGGCAAGATGAAGTAGATGTGTGGTTGAAGATCTATGTGGAAAGAAGATCTAGCTTCAGACAGCTTCCATGAACTGGAAGAAAGCTAGGAGATGGAGTGAAGATTAGAGAAGGTGACTTTGGCAAAGTATCTCTCGGCTGAGAAGAATGAATAAGCAAAGAAGAAAATTCTCATTAATATCCAAAGTTTGACAAGGAGTTTCCTATGTGATCCTTGAGGTATGCAAAGTTTCCCTTCTTAAAAAAGATATCCCTCTTTCACATAGAATCCTCCTTGTGGTTTTTGTAAACATTCCTCATACAATGTAGAAAACTCACTATCTTGAGCATACAATGCTTTTATGTTATCAAACCCAAGAATCTGAGCTCCTAGAGTGGCTAATAAAACATTTCTTCTTGACAAAGCATCCGCCACTACATTAGACTTGCCTTTCTTGTATTTGATAACATAAGAGAATTGTTCAATGAATTCCAACCACTTAGCATGTCTCTTTTGCAACTTGTGTTGACTCTTCAAATATTTGAGTGACTCATGATCAATATGAATGATAAATTCCTTAGAAACAAGATAATGTTCCCAAGTTTGAAGAGCCCTCACAAGAGCATAGAGTTCTTTGTCATAGGTGGGGTAATTACAAGAGGCACCATGAAGTTTTTCACTAAAATATGCAATGGGGTGTCCTTCTTGTAATAATACCGCACATATGCCAAATCCAGAAGCATCACATTTTAACTCAAAAGTTTTGGAAAAATTGGGTAAAGCTAGAATGGGTGCTTGAGTGAGCTTCTCTTTGAGTAGCTCAAAAGCTTTTTGTTGTTTTTTCCCCCAATGGAATATAACATCTTTTTTCACCAACTCATTGAGAGGTGAAGCAAGACTAGAGAAGTTAGGTACAAATCTTCTATAAAAACTTGCTAATCCATGAAAACTTCTAACTTCTCCTATATTCTTTGGGGTTGGCCAATCTTGAATGGCCTTGATTTTCTCAGGATCCACATGAACCCCATCTTTAGTAACCATAAACCCAAGAAAGATGACACTATCAACACAAAAGGTGCATTTGTCAAAATTTGCAAACAATTTATGGGTTCTAAGAATTGTTAAAACAACTCTCAAATGTTTTTCATGAGTTTGCAAATCTTGACTATATACTAATATGTCATCAAAATAAACAACTACAAACCTCCCTATGCAATCCCTTAAGATATGATTCATAAGTCTCATGAATGTACTTGGGGCATTAGTAAGACCAAAAGACATTACTAACCATTCATATAGTCCAAACTTAGTCTTAAAAGCAGTTTTCCACTCATCACCCTCTTTGATTCTTATTTGGTGATATCCACTTTTAAGATCTATTTTTGAAAGATTTGAGCCCCATGTAATTCATCCAACATATCATCAAGTCTAGGGATGGGATGTCTATATTTTAATGTGATGTTGTTGATAGCCCTACAATCACAACACATCCGCCACTTGCCATCCTTTTCGGGTACCAACAAGACAGGTACAACACATGGACTTAAACTCTTTTGAACCCAACCCTTGTCTAGTAAATCTTGGACTTGTGACTCAATCTCTTTTGTTTCTTGGGGATTAGTCCTATAGGCAGGCCTATTAGGAAGAGTTGCCCCTGGCATAAAGTCAATTTGATGTTCTATTCCCCTTAAAGGTGGAAGCCCAATAGGAATATCTTTGGGAAATAGGTCATCAAATTCTTTCAAAAGATTTTGTATGGTAAGAGATAGAGTAGAAGTCTTAGACTTACTAGATATACATGTGAGTGTTCCTTGACAAAGGAGAAGATAGGAAGGTTGCTCAACTTGAAGTGTATTGATCAAAGTCTTTTTATTTAAAAGGACTTCATGTTGAGTAACCTTGTGGGAGGAAACACTAGACCCCTGCTCTTCTTTTTCATCCCTAGGGACTACTTCTTGCTTGTACTTAAGACCTTGTTTTCTCCTTTGTTCTTTTTCTTGGTCCCTAGTTGCCTTCATTTGTGCTTGATCTTTTGCAACCTGATTGGGTGTCAAAGGATGAAGCACAAATTTCTTGTCTCCTTTGTGCACAACTATGGTGTTGGTAAGACCATGATGTATGGTGTCATGATCAAATTGCCATGGTCTTCCCAACAACACATGACAAGCTTCCATGGGAACTATATCACAAATTACTTCATCTTTAAAGTTCCCAATGGAAATTGCCAATTTAGTTTGTTTCTTGACAGTTATATCCCCATCTTCATTTAGCCAATGAAGTTTATAAGGTTTTGGATGGGGTATGACTTCAAGATTTAACTTTTCAACTAGCTTGGCACTGCAACAATTGCAGCAAGATCCACTATCAACAATGAGAGAACAATATTTATCTTGAATTTTACATCTTGTATGAAAGATGTTCTCTCTTTGAGATAAGTGTTCCAAGCTTGGTTGATTATTGAGCACTCTTCTCACCATGAGAAGTTGACAATCCTCCTCTCCCTTCTCTTGTTCACTCTCACTTTCACTAGTGTGGGACTCACTTTCACTACTATAAATGTCACTACCTCTAAGAATAATGGTTCTCTTGGTAGGACATTGAGCAGCTACATGACCCCTTCCCAAACACTTAAAACATTTGATGTCCCTTGTGTGAGTGTGTGAAGAGGATTCTTGTTTGGGCTTCTCATTTATTTTGGAAAAGGTTTAAAAGGCTCTTTTTCTTTGAAAATTTTCTTTTCAAAAATAGGTTGAACTTGAACTCTTTTAGAAGAGGATTTTCTCAAGTTTTGTTGTTCTACCTTGATACACATTTGAACAAGATCATTCAAATCTCTATAAGGTAGAAGTTCAACTCTATCTCGAATTTCAAAATTAAGCCCACTTAAAAATCTAGCCAAAGTAATTTCTGAAGCTTCTACAATTCCTGCCCTCATGATGTACAACTCCATCTTTTGTCTATATTCTTCAACTGTCATAGACCTTTGTTGTAACCTTTGGAGTTTATCCATGAGTTCTCTATTATAGTAGGAGGGAATGTGTCTCCTCCTAAGGGCAGTTTTGAGATCATTCCAATAATGAATTGGAGGAGCTTGATGTCTAAGTCTCTCTTGGACTAAGGCAGTCCACCAATACATTGCATACCCTTGAAAGCTTAGGGTAGCTAGAGAGACTTTTCTTTCTTCACTTACTTGGTGGCAAGCAAATAATTGTTCCACCTTCATTTCCCAATCAAGATAGGCCTCAACATTATCCTTCCCATGGAAGTGAGGCAAAACAACATTGACTTCTTTAGGGGATGGTGGTACATGAACATTTCTTCTAGATTTCCTAGAAGAAGAAGGTTGATTGTAATAATTCCCTACATTTAGAGGTATGCCCTCTACTTGAGAATGATCACTTTGACTTCCCCTAGACCTATTTTGTTCTTCTCTTAACAATCTCAACTCATCTTGAATGATAGCATTTTGAAGCTCTCTATTGACTCTTTCTTGACTCATCTTTCTTTCAATTTCATTGAGTTGGTTGACTAAGGTTTGGAGGGTGAATTGCTCTTTTTGATTTTCACTATCACTTATCCTAGGAGAATGCCTTCTAGACATGGTGATGGACTTAAAGACACAAACAAACAAAAACAAAAGCCTAAACCCTAAAATTCGGACCCCTAAAGAGAGCTTCCTAATCGCACAAGGAGTAACATAACTAGTCGGTGAAATGAAGAAAAAAATAAAGATAAAGTGAGGTCTCCTAGGTGAGGCTTAGACTTTGGATCTAAGACACACTCACCGTCTACCAAATTTTAGGTGTGAGACTTTTTAGTCAAGTTAGCAAATGAGGGAAGAACACTTAGGAGCTCTTCCACCTCACTTACTTGGAATGGCCCTTTACAATACAAGAAAAGAAAACCAATGAACAAATACAAAAATTATTCAAGATACAAGGAAGTGGGTTTGACAATGCAACTCTAGCTTCTCTCAAAGGAAACTGCGTGACATTGGTGCAGCCACAATTCTCACAGTTGCAGAAAGTGAGGCTTTCAATTTTGTATCTGTATTAAAGCTGCACAAGCTGTTACAGCCAATTATGCAGATCAACAACAATTTGCTGCAGCACCGAAAGGTGTTGACTGCTGCCAAAATCAGCTTTCAATCCAATCTTCACCCTCACCAATCCTCTTTCTAATATGCTACCAGCAATGCAAAGCCGTCTGGGTTCAATCTACAACCACAAAAATACTCACAAGAACCATCAACCATCAATTATCATTGCAGAACAATTGTTTGACTGCTGCTAGAATGAGTACAGAACATGACACACCACGGAAATTACACAAACAGTTGGTGTGCAGAGTTCCAAACAATTAAAAGCAAACATTAAAAGGCTTTCAAAGAAGGTTGGCACTCAAAAGGATCTTAGGAAAGGTTCTAGAGTAGATTTGAAAAACAAGAAACAAAGATAAGTTGCAGAGACAGTTAATCCAACTCAAATGTAAAATAGGCAAAAGTGTTTGAGAAAATGCCTAAGTGAACTGCTGGAAACTTGTTGCATCAGACTTGTGTTTCGTATTTAGTACTGGTCCAAACAGCTTTTTACTATGCAATTTTTTTATACCATTCGAGATATGCACTGCTTTTTAAATTCAATTGGACCAAGCTTTTGCTACTATATGAAAATGAATGATAATGCAACAAGATAACAGCACAGCTTTATAAATGTTTGCAACTATATCAGAACAAAAAAAAAACATTGAAAATGGTTGGTGTTGAATGGCCAAATTTCACAAACCAGTTTAGACACTCAATTTTATAGCTTGAGCAACTTTATTTTACCAAACATGACTTGTTTGAACTGTCACTAGAGGTTAAAAGCATATAGATCAATTTTTCACCATATGAGTTGCTTGTAATTCCAAAATTGTAGCCAATTCACCAATCAAATTTCAACTTCAAGAATCAAATTGAACTGAACAGATTTATCAGTTCTAAATAGCCAACCAAATTGAATAAGACTCTAAGAAAGGTAAAAGTGAGAGGTCCAGTAAAGATTTGATGCTGGACAGATTCAAAAACAGCAAACAGAGAAAAAATATTCAGACTACAGCAAAGATAATGCAGTACGGCCAACTGCTAAGCACTGATTTTATGGACTTCTGCAGTGTTTGGCATCCATGTTTCGATTTGTCTTAGACAAAACACTGTTCATTTGGTATGCTTGTTACACTATTGCAGTAAAACAACACTTTCTTTCCAATACAACGTGTCAGTTCAAATTCATTCAACAAAACAGTGTAGACACACTTGAACGATGCAGTTTATCTTCAATCAATATCAGTCTCATTCAAACAAATATGAATCAATGATTTACTGGTACTGATCTGTAAATGCTTTCAGAATACACTGAGCTCATTTAGTCATTGCTCATTGAATCGTGCATCTATTGAAAGTCATCTCAGGAAATCAGCTTTATCCACACACTTTATCACTTCAGAAACGGTAGGTTGGTGCTAAAACCAATTAACTCAGAATTTTGACAATAAAATCAGATCACAACAAGACCAGACATGACAGTATCAGATCTAAAAAGAAAAGACTCTGATAGGAACCCGGAAATAGTTAGGCCCAAACCCACAATATCTAAGGTGTATGTTAGACAAAGAAAGAAGGGCAAAGTAGGGGATCAAAATGGCAAGAGAGAGAATGAGAAGAATTTCACGTAACAAACTGCTGAGCTGGCACATTAGGAGAGGAGAAATTCTGTTATGTGGGTATAAGGAGTGGAAGGAGAGTGGGGGGAAGGGGGGCTGGAATTGGCTGGGAATTGGGAGAGACTAGACACTCTCTAACTGTCTAGGAATACTTTTTTCTTGCTTACAGATCTGTATTTCTCTTCTTGGGATATGCACTCTGTTTTCCTTTAATAATAAAAGTGAATATTCAGCGTTAGTGTGCTTTCTTATTTCTGGTATCTATCAATTGGTATAAGAGCCCACGATTCTTGGGGTCTGGATGGTTACTACAAGAACAACAATGGAGTCACGGATTGAAAATCTAGAGAAAAGTATGCTTGAATGGAAGCATGAGAGTCAAATCCAAATGGATGAAATCAAGCAGCTGTTGAAGGAAAAAAATCGAGGAGATACGAGGGGTCAATCACGACAACGGCGTTCTCCGAAACGACGCACGGAGGGAGAGAGTCAGGGTAGTCGAGCTATTTCATCACGAGAGTCTGAACCCTATTCCAGAACTCGGGATTTGCGAAGGGGGAGTCGACCACCGAAGGGGTATTACAGAGGGCGAAAATTGGAGATTCCAATATTTGCTGGTGATGATGCTTATGGATGGATTAACAGAGTTGAACGCTACTTCAAGGTGAATGCTATGGATGACTATGAAAAGATGAGGGCAGTGTTAGTAGCATTGGAGGACTAGGCATTGAATTGGTACCATTGGTGGGAAGAACAAACACCTTCACCAAGTTGGGTCCAGTTCAAGGAGGCAGTGATTCGGAGGTTTCAACCTGAACTAGTGCAGAATCCTTTTGGGCCATTGTTGAGCATTAAACAAACTGGGACAGTAATGGAGTATAGGGAAAAATTTGAGATGATTTCAGCACCTTTGAAGAACGCAGATCGGGTGATGTTAAAAGAAATTTTTCTAAACGGACTCCACGTAGAATTGCAAGCCGAACTGAAGCTGTACAACATAGACTCATTATCTGAACTCATGGATCAGGCGCTATTATTGGAAGAGAAGAATTGGGCTTTGAAGAAAAAGGTGTTAGGCTCCGGTGAGAAAGTAAGCATGGGTGAGAAGGAGATTTCTCCAATGGTGACCAAGATGGCTAGATCCTATACTGCAACAGTAGATACTATGAAGAATAAATTGTATGTTAAGAAGCCCAATTATGGAAGTGCGGGTCCAGTTGAGCCTAAACCGCAAAATGGGCCTAGTGGAGACAAACAAATCACTATGGGTAGGAGGCTTTCGCAAGCTGAGTTGCAAGAACGGAGTAAGAAGGGGTTGTGTTTTAAATGTGGGGAGAAATGGGGACCTGAACATGAATGCAAGCTGAAACATTATCAGTTGGTTTTGATGGAAGAATGAGGGGAGGAAGAATCGGAGGATGGGGATGAGGAAGAGGAAGAAAAAACAGAGTTGGAGCACAAGACACTTCAATTGTCTTTAAAAAGTAAGGTGGGGCTGACCTCTCACAAATCTTTTAAGATTTGGGGGACTATTGGCTAAAGACGAGTGCTGATATTGGTGGATTGTGGAGCAACCAACAACTTTCTTTCTAGAAAATTAGTAGCTGAGTTGGATCTGCTAGTGGAGAATACCCCTATTTATACAGTGGAGGTGGGAACAGGTGAGAAGGTGAAGGGTAGAGGATTGTGTAAAGGAGTTGAACTTGAGATGCAGGGAGTCAAAATTAAACAAGATTTTTTTCTGTTTAATTTGGGTGGAACTGAGGTGGTATTAGGGATGGACTGGTTGGCAGACCTTGGTGACATTGAAGCTAATTTTCGAAACATGATCATAAAATGGGGAGATGAAGGAGGCAAGAAGGTGTTAAAGGGAGATCCTTCCCTAAGCAAGGCCCAAGCATCCTGGAGGAGCATGATTAAAGCATTACATGATGAAGGAGTAGGTTACTATATTGCATATCAGCAGCTAGAAGATACAAAGGAAAATCAAATACCAAATATCAGACCTTACAGGTACCCCTATTATCAGAAGAATGAGATTGAAAAGATAGTAGGTGAGATGCTGGATGCAGGGATTATTAGGACTAGTACTAGCCCTTACTCTAGTCCGATTATTCTTGTAAGAAAAAAAGATGGTGGGTGGAGATTTTGTGTGGATTATAGAGCACTTAATAAGTTGACAATACCTGACAAATTTCCCATTCCTGTAATTGATGAATTATTGGATGAAGTAGGATCAGCTATACTATTTTCCAAATTGGACTTAAAATCTGGTTACCATCAGATTCGAATGAGGGAAGAAGACATTCCGAAGACAACTTTTAGGACACATGAGGGACACTACGAATTCTTGGTCATGCCATTCGGGTTAACCAATGCCCCTTCTACTTTTCAAGCTCTCATGAACAAGGTCTTAAAACCATATTTAAGGAAGTTTGTGTTGGTATTCTTCGATGACATTCTAATTTATAGCCCGGATGAGGGAAGCCATCAACAACACCTTAAATGGGTGCTTCAATTGCTGCGGGAAAATAATTTATTTGCAAATTTCAAGAAATGTAATTTTGGGCAGCGACAGTTGAGATATTTGGGACACTTGATTTCGGGAAAAGGCGTTTCTGCAGACCCAGACAAGGTTAATGAAATGGTAAATTGGCCGGTTCCGAAGGATCTAAAAGGGTTGAAAGGATTCTTGGGGCTCACGGGATATTATAGGCGATTTGTTAAAAATTATGGGAAGATTGCGTGGCCACTCACACAGTTGCTCAAGAAGGACAATTTCAAGTGGGGAAATGATGCTCAACAAGCTTTCGAACAACTCAAGGCTGCAATGACCACTTTACCTGTCTTAGCTGTTCCGGATTTTGAGAAAGCTTTTGTAATAGAGACAGATGCCTCTGGCAAGGGAGTAGGAGCTGTGCTTATGCAGGAAGGCAGACCCATAGCTTACATGAGTCAATCATTGTCTAATAGAGCTCAACGAAAGTCTGTCTATGAGAGAGAATTAATGGCTATAGTATTGGCTGTTCAGAAATGGAGGCATTACTTGATGGGTAGCCATTTTGTGGTGCACACGGATCAGAAAAGTCTGAGATTTTTGGCTGACCAGAGGATTATGGGGGAGGAGCAGCAGAAATGGATCTCAAAATTAATGGGTTTTGACTTTGAGATAAGGTACAAACCTGGTTGTGAAAATAGGGCAGCAGATGCCCTTTCTAGGAAGCTACAATATTCGGCACTTTCCACTGTACAATTGAATGAATGGGACGAGTTGGAAGATGAAATTCAAGCTAATGCTAGATTAAGGGGGATCATCCAGGACTTATTGAAACAACAAGATTCACATCCAGGGTTTCAATTAATAAAAGGAAGATTGTATTATAAAGGACGAATGTTAATACCAAAGAATTCCTCTAAAATTCCTTTAATACTCAAGGAATTTCATGATTCAGCATTGGGTGGGCATTCTGGATTTTTCAGAACATACAAGAGAATTTCTGGATTATTATTTTGGGAAGGGATGAAGAAAGAAATACAGCAGTATGTGTTGAGCTGTGCAGTTTGCCAACAAAATAAGTATCAAACCTTGAACCCAGGCGGGTTGTTACAACCTTTGCCAATACCTACTCACACTTGGTCTGATATTTCGATGGATTTTATAGGAGGATTGCCTAAAACCCAAGGGGTTGATACCATTTTAGTGGTTGTGGACAGGTTAACCAAGTATGCACATTTTATAGCTATTGCTCATCCTTACACGGCTAAGGACATTGCTGAAATTTTCATCAAAGATATCGTCAAGCTACATGGGTTCCCCTCTTCGATTGTGTCTGACCGGGATAAAGTTTTTATCAGTCATTTTTGGACGGAACTATTTAAAATGGCTGGCACCAAGCTGAAATTCAGTTCCGCCTATCACCCTCAAACGGACGGGCAAACTGAAGTGGTGAATCGCTGTTTGGAGACCTACCTTTCGGTGTCTCACTGGGGCTAAGCCTAAACAATGGCCTAAGTGGCTCAGCTGGGCAGAGTTTTGGTACAACACTAACTACAACTCATCTACTAAAATGACTCCCTTTAAGGCTTTATATGGGAGAGAACCTCCAGTATTAATTAGAGGAGATATGATACAGTCTTCTGTGGAGGAGGTTAATAGGTTGATGGCTGATAGGAATCATATGTTGGATGAGTTAAAAGAGCATCTAGTCCTAGCCCAAAACAGAATGTGCAAGCAAGCCAACAAGCACCGACGGGAGGTGGAATTTCAAGTTGGAGATGTAGTGTATTTGAAGATAAAACCTTATAAATTAAAGAGCTTGGCTAAAAAGGTCAATCAAAAGTTAAGTCCGAGATATTATGGGCCTTACGAAATTATGGAGAAGTTTAGTCCTGCTGCCTATAAACTGCAACTACCTGCAGGAAGCAAAGTGCATCCAGTTTTCCATGTTTCTGCACTTAAGAAATCCATCGATGCAACAATCACCAGCCAACCATTACCTTTATTTTTAGCAGATGATTGGGAATTAAAGGTTCAACCAACAGAAGCACTTACTGTTAGAAGAAATCAACAAGGGGATCTCGAAATTCTTATTAGGTGGAAAGATTTACCAGATTTTGAAAATTCATGGGAAGCTTTATCTACAATCAAGGAGCATTTTCCTGATTTCCACCTTGAGGACAAGGTGCATCTTGTGGAGGGGAGTGTTGATAGGAACCCGGAAATAGTTAGGCCCAAACCCACAATATCTAAGGTGTATGTTAGACAAAGAAAGAAGGGCAAAGTAAGGGATCAAAATGGCAAGAGAGAGAATGAGAAGAATTTCATGTAACAAACTGCTGAGCTGGCACATTAGGAGAGGAGAAATTCTGTTATGTGGGTATAAGGAGTGGAAGGAGAGTGGGGGGAAGGGGGGCTGGAATTGGCTGGGAATTGGGAGAGACTAGACACTCTCTAACTGTCTAGGAATACTTTTTTCTTGCTTACAGATCTGTATTTCTCTTCCTGGGATACGCACTCTGTTTTCCTTTAATAATAAAAGTGAATATTCAGCGTTAGTGTGCTTTCTTATTTCTGGTATCTATCAGACTCAAAAGCACCAGATCTGACCGAATAAAATGAATGAAAAAAATTGAAAGCAATAAACGCTGGATAGAAACAGAACACTCAATGAGTAGATGAAGTTTACTGGAGTCAAATAAGCAATGAAACAGTAACACGAAATACACAAGAAACACACATGGAAAATGTTGACATTGTAACAAATGGAAGAAACGACTTAGCTGAAGCTTGAATCACGAAACCAGGCTCTGAATACCAACATGATGAGCTGCTCCAGCGTATGAGATGCAGAACCCGTGACTCTGCAGTAGTTTGTTCCAGCAGTGATGGTAATGGAGGCAAGATGAAGTAGATGTGTGGTTGAAGATCTATGTGGAAAGAAGATCTAGCTTCAGACGACTTCCATGAACTGGAAGAAAGCTAGGAGATGGAGTGAAGATTAGAGAAGGTGACTTTGGCAGAGTATCTCTCGGCTGAGAAGAATGAATCAACAAAGAAGAAAATTCTCATTAATATCCAAAGTGTTTTTACATGTGCTGCAATGTGGATTTATAAGAAATCCCATGAACTATGTGTGGTGTGGATGAATTCCTAGAGAATGGGATCTCCATCCACGTGTCAAAGCAATGCAAAGTATGCTGGCATCTAGAAGCCTTATTTACAATGTGCAAAAATTGAAGAAAACATGATCTGCTGAAGAGAAATGACCGACGGTGTGCTTAGCCAAAAATGGGGGTGCTGCTAGCAACTTCAGCCTTTATGTGGACAGTTTTGCCCCTTCCCTTGGTGTCTCCAACTTCCACTTGAATTGTATGAAGAGAACTTGCCTATTTGAGTCCATGTCCTCAAGCTCTTCTTGGAGTCTTCTAGCCATGCTTCTAGTAATAGGTCCATGACCTAAGTCATCATCCAATCTCGGGTTGAGTGGAAGGACACTGGATGTAGGCAGATTGACTAAACCAGTATAAAACTCAAAGTTTGAATTTTATTCTCTTTATCTCTCTCTATATTAAATCGATTATACCCTGTCTGCATTCGAATACGCATATTATTACATTGCATACATTTTTACTTGTGATTCAAGAAAAATTTAAAGACTTATAGTTTTACGAAAAATATTTCAAAAGTGATCAATTTTACAAAACACCAATTTACCCGTCTTGATGTGAGCAACAAAGCACTTTTTTTTAACAAGTATTATTCTCATTCACTAGCTTATTTTTCTTCCTGTTAGGTACTAAAAAGGATATGCCCTGTTCAATTAGCAGCAAAATAATCTCCTCTCGTTTTGAGTGGAAGTATAACCCTGTGATTTTCAAGATAAGGGTATTCTTGCATCATTTTATTACATGTGGTTTAATTATTTATTGAACTTGTTAGCAACATATATCAATCGGTAAATGAGTTTACTATCAGTTGTAACTTTAATTTGACATGTCAAATCTTGGTCAATGAAATAAAAAATTGGTAATTTGAAACTGCTAAGAAATAGTTTATGTCTTACTTGTATGTTAATCTAACTGATATTTTCACCAAGTTTGTTCTTGGGAGCAGCAAGTTCATGTATCTGAATTTCTCAAAATGGACTATCAGCAGCAATTTCTTATCAGCACTGATATGAAAGAATAAGCTGGGGAATTGTTGAGTTTATTTGATCTCATCAGTTGTATCATCAGTTTTATTATCTGAAAAAAATTACAATGATTATTCATTTAAACTTATTTTTACCATTTGCTACTAATTTTTTCTCGTCCCCTGTTGTAAATTTTACAATAATTATACATGCAACGACTTCCTTCTTACCAACAGCACACACAAAGTTTCATTTCATATTCCATTTTATAAAATTGAAAATCACTATAGGATGCACCATTTCTATAACATTAGGAAGTCGTTTGATTTTATTTGAAATTTCTATAACATTCCATTAGGGATGTTGAGTAGGATGCTTAGAAGAAGACATTACAATTGATTTTATTTTATCATATTCAATAATCGTATATTGTTTGGGAGGAGTCAAAATTAAAAAAAAATTAAATATTTATTATTTCTTCGATATTTTGAGATGCTTTTATAAAAATAAAACCCTAAAGTAATTTGTTTTATGGACAAAGACAATAAACCTCCATGCCTTACAAAAACAATTTTTGTGTGATAAATAATAAATTCTAATGACATCAAATAAATATAATTGATGACTTTTGACATAGTTATTGTATTTTATGTTAACAATGATCAGATCCAAAAGTGACAGAAACTAATAAATATATATCAAGTAGCAAACGATTTTTGTAGTAAACTAAAAAAAAGTAAAAATATATTTGAGCCTAAATTTAATATATACTTTTATAGCTATTTATTTTTTTGTATTAAAATAATGTGTATAAAAATATAATTTTTTGAAAACATTTATGTGATATTTAAAGAAAAAATAATCACTAGTGCAAAAACGCTGATTAACGTCGGCTATTTTAGGCTTTTAACGTCTATTAATAAATCGGTGATGTCAATGGGACGTTCGTCATCCTAACCACAGACGTCTATAATGACGTCAGTTAGTGCCAGAGACTGACGTCAATAAACGTCGGTTCTGGTTTAACTGGATGTCTAAAGGCACTGTATAGACGTCGGACAAAGGATTAACCGACGTCTAAGAGGCACTAAAGACTTCAGAAATGACACTGACTGAAGTCAAAGAGGTACTATAGACGTCGGTGTGTACATTAACCGACGTCTAATACAGTGGTTGTGTTTTAGTGTAGTTTTGTTCCCGTCTTTGGATAGCCTAGTAGCACAATCTCCTTTTGCTAGTTTCACCCAAAAAAAATCTTGCGTCTTTTGAATTTCTTATGGTCCCTTCAACCAAAAACCGAACCTGGGTAGTTGCTTAGTTCCCTTTTTCATCCGCAAGAGGCAAAAATCACGGTGAAACAAAAACTAGACAACGACCCAGGGTCGTTTTTGGGTTGAAACGATCAAAAGAAATTCAAAAGAAACCGCTATTTCTGGGAGGCAACTAGCAAATGGAGAATGTGTTACTACGTTACCCTAAGAAAGGAACAAAACTGCACTAAAACACAACATAAAGAAAACAAATTTTAATCAGTTGAACCAGAAGATAATAGATGAAAGACTAAACAAAGTTTAAACGGTAAGCATAAAAAAAAATCACGCACCTGGGATGCCGCTAGAGAGAAAAAGGAGAAGAGACAGAGGATAAAGAAATCAGAAACAACAACGGATTGCCGCAAGAGAGAAAATGAAGAGGTGCCGCAAGCGAGAAAAGGAAGAGGCCGCAAGAGAAAATGGAGAAGAGGAAGACGATATCAGAAACTGAATGCCACAAAGAGTTTGCGGTTGTATTTAAAATGAAATTGGGCGTCGGTTGCTCCAGACACTGACGTTTATAGTCACCTAGACGTCAATTATATCACTAATATGACGTCCAAGTTAACATTTAAACTGACTTTTTGAACACCCATTAGACGTCAGTTTCGAGGGGAGCCGACGTCTAGTAAGCTGAATCGATTGACGTTTGATTTTCTGTCAGGGATGTTCACGACAGTTGTGATGGGGCACCGACGTCTATAATGATGAACATAATTATTTACAGGCACATAGACGTCGGTTCCCCTTTTATCCGACGTCTAAGCCCCCGAGTTTGGTGAACCTAATTAATTACAAGCACATAGACGTCGCTTCCACTGATCCCCGACGTCTAAATTGAAGATTCTTTGTCTTCCCGCCTTCCTTTGAGGCCGTAGATGTCGCCTTTTTACTACGCGACGTCTAAGCGCCTGAGAATTAGGTGAAGAGCATTAGTTGCAGCCCTATAGACGTCGCCCCCCTGTGAACACCGACGCCTAAGGACTGTCTTCTCACCTACCTCTGAGAATTAGACGTCGGTTTGCGTCAGTGTGGACGTCTACAGTGTAATAAACGTCGCCGAAACCTAAAACCGACGTCTAGGTTACCAAGCTATTTACGATAATGCCACCGTCCACTCATATACGTCAGGTTACCAACAAACCGACGTCTATTGGGTGACATTAAACAACATTTTTGCATTAGTGAATAATTAAACCATTCAACTTTTCGTTTATAAAAAAATATTTAATTTTATGTTTTAAAACGTTAATTGTAATTTTTGTTAAGTTTTAGTTTTAGATCATATGATATTTTTAAATAAAGCAATGGAGGAGGGTGTTACTTTATTAAAAATGTATATATATATATATATATATATATATATATATATATATATATATATATATATATATATATATATATATATATAGATGTCATTTTATTAAAAATATAAAAGAAATTGTTTAGTTAAACTTAGAAAATTGTAAATTTCATTTAACATAAGGTGATTGCAATTTTCCATTTGATTGTACTACATTTTGGTGATTTTGACTTCAATATTTAATATTCTCTTTCAATAACAATGACACAGTTCAATATTTTAAGGTGTAAGTGTTATAATTTATGCGACACTTACCTCAATATTTTTTAATATTCTGTTTTGCAAGTGCTTAAAATTTTTAATAACCATAACAATCAACTCGTGCATGTTACTAATCTTATCATTGAGATTTTCACATGACAAAATAATGAAAGAAAAGAGGTACAAAAATAAGATGTCTTAAATTTTAGTCAACTATAATATCTGTTTTTTTTGTCTTTAATACTCTGTGACATGAAAAAAAAAATCCATGACAATTCACTTCCAATTGTAAATCACATATGCAGCTTTCGTCAACTAATCATTACATATCCACAAATTCACTTCCGTGACAACTTCCATGCAACATATTCAATTTTAAAACTTCAATAAAACTAAGCAAAGGAAGTGTATCTATCTTGAAGTTATTTTCCATTACACACTTCCATTCAACTTAATACAAATAGAATGTGTAGATAGACAATACATAGTTCCCAAAAAGCATTTCATTAGTGTAGAATCAGGCTTTAACGTCACTCCTTAGACGTCGGTTAGGGGGTAACACGACGTATATTAATGACCGGTGACATTTTCGTAAATAAATGACTACAGAAGTTCCCAAGCCATCATACAGTACATCTAAGGTCCATAGTACTTCAAATCATAACTTACAAATAAGAGGATTAAGTAACAATAACCCCAATGACATATTCATTATCTCTTTAAGTATTCCTCCTTCCCTTGTTATCTTAAGGATAATGATACTTTGAGAACATTTTTTTTAACACCATCTACGTGTCATTCTGTGATTGGTCCATGTTGGTGTTTATGATTATTATTATTGATTGTGGAGTAATTTTGGACCAATTACAAAATGACACGTAAAAGATATTAAAATGTTGTCAAAAAAATGTTGTCAAAGTATCATTATCCTTATCTTAAGGGTCTAGTTTACTACATTGTATTGTACTCCTTTTGATCTTGGATATAAGCAAAATAAAAAACCTAATTCATATTGATTTAAAATGTTAGTAGCTTTGAATTATACTAAACTTATTTAAAAAATAACAATTTTTCCTAATTTACCCTTCCTTAAGCATTGGAAGCAAACATTTGAATTAAATAAAGGGCCTTTTAGAGATACTATAATTAAATAGAATAAATTTAGTCGAGATTTGCTTATCCTGAGAGGCTGGATGGAGTACTTTGATTCTTACAAGAATTTTAGAAGAAGAGAAAGAAAAACAAATGTGAACCTCATAAGATTCCTCATTTCTTGTTGAAGACATCCAGCTGAGGGAAGACCTGTCCATAGAAGTACAACCTGTACGAGTCAATGAGAATCAGACGAAAAGGAAGAATGGGAGGAGTGTTAGACTCGTCAAGGTTGTATGGGATGAGAGGACCGGCGACTCCACTTGGGAAGTAGAAGATGAAATGCGGAGCTCATATCCTCACCTGTTTATCGGTAATCTTTAATTTTCGCGGACGAAAATTTTATTTGTTGGGGAGAATGTAAGGCCCTTAAAATATTTAAAGCTAGTGGACCTCTAGAAAGACCCCAGGCCCATTCGTATTGGGCACATGGCCAAGAGAGGGGTCCCTTCCCTTAGCTGCAGAATTTTTCATTTTCTCCATTTTCTTTTCTCTCTCAAGAACATAAACCTTGCCCTAACTCAAGCTCTCACTTCTCTTTAAAATTCCAGTAGATTCCACCGTTTAAAACTTGATTTGAGGCCACCAAACTGCTCCTGGTAGGAAGGGCTTCCAACTGAACCGAACGTTTCTCAATTTCATTGGGTCCCTCTCTCTCTGCCCTAATTTCTAGGAGCACTTTAGAAGCGTTGAGTGAGCTTGTTGTTGTTTGTTTCCAGGTAAGGGGAGTTGATATTTTTTTTGTGGTACTTATGATTCTGTAAATTATAGGAATGGTATATGTGTAAGGGGAATTAATTATATATATGTATATATATAAAATTTTTTTGTTGAACCTGTTTCAGTGTTTTATGCATGATTAAATTCAAGATATGATATTCTGTTGGGACTGTTTTATTACTGTCTTATGTAATTGGCTTAGTATGAACTTGATTGAGTAAAGGAGAAGCTTACTTTGGTAGGCTTGGGCTTTGACGTTAGATGCAGAAAGAATGAAATATTGATATTATGCGTGTAGATAAGGTTAAAAAAAAATAATAATGGGTCTGAGTGATTGATGTTGTGTAAGAACTTTGGAAGGAGTTGAATGTTGGAGGAGGGTAGTGAATGGTATTGGAACGTTGCATAAAGATTAGAGGGTATGGGGTTATACTAAAAGAAAAGAAACAGAGAATGAAACAAAGGTGGGTATTTGACGTGGGCGTCAAATTGGGTTTTAGAGGAAAAGAATATATGTGAGAATTGTTGGGTAGATATTGGTCACGGTTATGAAAGGAGAGCTTTGGATGGTGATTTAGAGGTGCTTCAACATCGTAGGCATAGAGGGGTAGAAACTTATTCTGTTGGAGTGTGGGTTTCATTTTCTTTTGAAGAGAATGGGTATAGGCGTGGTTAAGATTTGAGGGAGTTTGGTTGAATATAAAAGTGGTGGACTGTGTGCAAAGATCAAACAATTTGGTTTAGGTTACATTGTGAGAATTTGGTGCAGGTTGGAGTATTCTTTAGCTCTCTCTAAGTTGAGTGTATAAGGGTGTGTTTCTAGATGAGTAGAAAATGGTTGTAGGTCCCGCAGCAGTAATAAGAGAGTGAAATGGGATTGGGGCCGGTTGGGAATGAAAAGTATAAATAAGAAGAATTGTGGAGAGAAGTCACTGTGAATGAGGAAATAAGCATGCAAAAGCTATATAAAGTAATGAGGGATGAGTAATATGGAGCTAGGAGATGGGTTGGTGAAGAAGAATTCAAAATAATGTTACTGCAGACAAAAGTAAAGTAAATGAAAAGAGAGAGAATAGAAAGGGTTAGAGGTATTAGGAGTTAAAAAGCAAAGAAGAGAGAATATAAAATAAAGAATAATAAATTGTAAAATTAGTGTGGGCCATAGTAGCATTTAATTTAATGAAAGATAAAGAGGAATAGATTAATATTAAGTTCATGAGCATTGGTTAAGGTGGGTCCATGGTGGTAGGAAAGGGATAGTTTTTTTACTTTAGTTGAAGGAAGTATATTCCCATTGTTACAGGAGGGATTCTCATTTTCATCTCATTTGGGGTGGGGTTGTGGTTGTATCTTTTCTTTTCTTTAAATTTTGATTCGTTAGAAATTACTTCCATATAAAATATATAATATAATATAGTTACATAAAAAGATTAGTAGAAGTAGTTACGATATTAAATTCTATTAATATATATATATATACTTGAAATTAAATTCTATTAATATATATATATATATATATATATATATATATATATATATATATATAAAATATAAAATAAAGTAAGATAGTTGTTTTTTTTTATTGAAACATGAGTGGTAATAAATAATTATATTACTCATAGGTATATATAAATTGATGCATTTTATGAGCTGTTACGGGTTAGTTGGAGATGTTTGGTTTTTGGTATTGATCAACTTAAATTCAATTGTGGAGATGTTATTTTCATAACTTGTGATTGGTGAATAATGTATATGTTGATTGCGGCAAAAAGTATACGATTACAAAGTGTGAAAGTACGATACAAGTGGTAAACCCAGTTCCATAGAATCTCTTGGTGAGATTCTTAGTGTTTTAGAATGAGAGTAGGAGCTCAGTCTTGGGGGTCTTCCTGACGCTCCAATGGCCTTTCTTCTCATGTAGAGAGGATTGGACCATGTGGTGAGGAGTAGCAGGAGGTCTTAGCTTTGGAGGCTTCCATCATGCTCCAAGGCGCGACTAACCTCGTGAGTGGCAGGGCGGGGGAGCCTAAGTATCACAAGCCACCACGGGTGCATAGCCCGCCATAGCTCGACTATCATTCTAAAGTCCGGACGAGTCAAGTCTAGAATATAACTTGTTAGGATCAGTGTCATATATTGCATTACTTGTATGTGTTTTACTTGAGTTGAAATCTGATATGTAAATGTTATAATTATGTGCTTTATATATAATCAGCTCACTCTTGCATTTGGTTGTGTTTAGCTATGTCTGCGTGTTTTCTCTTGCGATGATCATCCATTTTGGATGGGAGCAGATGGAGAGGAGGTTACTCTGGAGACAATCTTGGATGAGAATGACAATGCTGCAGCTTAGTCTTATTAGGACTTTCATTTGCTCTATGTTATTTTGAAGAACTTTGTTATGTTTAAAGTTTCAAATTCCTACTCTTTTTAGGAAGACTCTAGTACTTCAAGTGCTTAAAGTTCTAGTCTCCATTCCAATGTTATTTTTAAGGATGACTGTAATCCTTTATATTTTAAATTACTCTTGACTGCTTTCCCTTATTATAATTGATGACGTCTAGACTATATATGCATGTCGTATATTATTAGGATGTCACATTTATGGTATATTTTTGTACCATTTCCCTGAGATTATGCTTGCCGTATCCATTACTAAACCAAATGTCTCCTTGCATATATCTATCTCTATCCCTGATATCATAAGATCACAAAACACAGTTTGTTGGAAGTCCCATATCGGCTAGAGATAACGCCAATTTATAATATATAAGCGAGGTGCAAAACTTACCTTACAAGCCGGTTTTGTGGGGTTGAGTTAGGCTTAAAGTCCACTTCCGCATGAAGGGAATGTGTTGGAAACCTCACCCTCATATCGACTAGAGATAAAGCTAATTTATAATATATAATAAGTGAGGTGCAAACCTCACCCTATAATACATTTCGTAATATAAAATAACTTTAAAAATGTTTCAAGGTAGTGTAAAAGAAATATATTACAAGCTGCATTTTTTCTGTGTATGTAATCAATAAATTAATAAAACATCCATCTAGAAAGTATCAATAATCGCTTGCCAGAGCTTTCCATAATTCTTCAACAAAATATCATATAGGTAAGAGAGAATAAACAAAACAATACGACAAGTACACTTGAATACAAATTTTAGTTTTCTCTTGAAAAGAGAGAAAACAGAGTATAATTGCCTATAACATTTCAGCCTCCAAGACAATTTATAGTAACAGAAGAAAAGCTGAAACAAGCTAATATCTGCCATACTTAAATTCCAAAATAGATGTTTTGTATATTTTTATTGCAAGTTCTTGACCATGAGATTGTTGAAAAAATGCTTACAAAATCTCATACCGCAATTTCCTAAACCATGTAGATCATTGTCCTTAAGGACTTATCCGCAGTGTATTGCGCAAGTCCCCCAGGATACAACAGGAACTTTTCGACAATATTCGAGGATCACAGAACTAGCAAGAAAGTCTGATAGAGTTTATACCCAGGATGGAAAAGAGAATATAACTAAGAAGAGAGGAGAATGAGAAAGACTCGACTTGGTGTGTTTTGGAATGGGGGAAGAACTCTCTATTTATAGAGCTAGAAAAGAATAAAATAAAAAGAAATTAAAACCAATAAATGATTTTAACGTTGCAAAATTAATTGACATTGAAAAATTTGAATGTTGGCATATTACCGTTGAGCAACGTTTCTTTTGCAATAATCTAATATTATTACAACAATCCCCCACTTATTGTAAAAGAAAGTTGAAAGAAAAGAAAAGAAACTTTTATCCTAGGTCTCATAGGATGTAATGCATCAAAGCTGGTATAGCAAGCTATATAAACCAGTCTTAGATTGAGATACATAACACACAAGAGTTGGTATAGCAAGCTATATGAACCAAAGACACTTGACGTGTGTTAGAGGTTTATCAATCACAATACACCCCCACAATCCTTACTGTTATTGCTGTGTTGCACTTACTAGGCCATGCACGTGCCCGGTATTCATGAGTGCTCTAGAGATCATGCCAAGATCTCATGCAAGCGGCCCCACTTGACACTCATATAGGTGATTTCATCAAGTATATGCTGCAAATCATACACCACCCATAAGGGATATGAAAATCATTAAAAACTTTGTTTAAGTTAAAATTCTTTCACCATATAGAATTTTAGTGACAAAGTTTAACCTCTCAATGATGCAGTCTCTAGCACTTTCACACACACCATAGGAAGGGACATAATTGATTAAAATCAATTTAGTGCTATCAGAACTAACAAGTGACTTGTTTTTACCCATATGAACCTTATTCATGGGATCTCTAATCACAAAGGTTGGGTTACCATTACTTGTTTGTTTGCAAGTGGCTTAAGTCCCATTCCCCTCGATGTTTCTAAAATCATATTTCTTCCCAGAGGTTTTGTCAGAGGATCTGCTAGATTCCATTCCGACTTTACATAATCAATGGAAATAGTTCCACTTTTTAGCAACTGCTTCACCAAATTCTTGTTTTTTAGCTATAGCTATTGTCCATTAGCAATCACAGTGTATTGACATCGGCGGGGTTGGTTTTATTCCTAGTAGAATGTTCGCTAAGAAGTTTTTCAACCACTCACCTCATTACCAGCCATCTCAAGAGCAACAATCTCAGATTCCATTGTTGATCTTACAATAATTGTTTGCCTGACTGATCTCGATGTAATCGCACCACCCCAAGTATGAATACATAACCACTAATGGATTTTGTCTCTTCTGAATCAGAGATCCAGTTAGCATCACTGTACCCTTCTAGTACAGCGAAAAATCCACTATATTCAATGGCATAATCCATTGAACCTCTTAAGTATCTCATCAGCCTAACAAGTGCATCTCAATGTTCCTAATTTGGACATTGGGTGTACCTACTCAGTCTGCCCACTGCATAAGCAATATCTGGTCTAAAAAACCTCATCAAGTGCAGTAAGCTCCCAATTATTTGGGCATACTAAGGCTGAGATAATGATTCTCCTCTATTTTTCATTAATTTAGAAATAACATCATAAGGGGTACTCACTGCTTCAGGTCATAAAACCCAAACTTCTTAAGAAATTTCTCAATGTATAATTTTAGAATAGTAATATACTATTTCCCCATGATTCTAATATCTAAAATCACATTACATTCCAATATTTATATTTGGAGAACCGGGTAAACTCACACACACACACATACACACACAAACATATATATATATATATATATATATATATATATATATATATATATATATATATATATATATATATATATATATATATATATATATATATATATATATATATATATATATATATATATATGCACTTCAATACAAGGATGTACACTAACATTCACAACCCAACAAATATTCCATGAACACATTCAAACCAAACTAGACTGTATTTAATCATTCAAATAACATTATACACATTACTAAAAAATATACCTTATCCATAATCTAGACAACTATAACAACTAAATAGTTCAAATGAGTACGTTCAACAATTTTTACCACATATTAATCAGCGTGAACGTGAAGCCATAATCATTTAAAACTAATCCAAATCAATATTAGAATTATATATTCAAATAACCTATTTTTGCAGTACTTGGTATCGTTAACTGATTAGTAATAGTATGTCCAATAAACCCATTTTCACTCAAGCATATTTAACGTTTCTGGACACTATAAGCAACACCTTATTTTACACCCATAGACCTTATTAAGTCATAAAGTTTTATTCAACTTAAAATCCACTCCCAAAATAATACAAATTATAAGCCATTAATCCATTCCCTTTAATTATGGATTAACATGCAGTATTTTCAGTCAAATAACTACTTTTGGTGTAGAAAAATAACCAAAAAAAAAAAATACATGACAACACATTTTAATGCATACTTTCAGTCTAAAACAACACAAAACAGCAAAGCTTCTAATGCACATTTTAAAATAAAACAGTTAGGTTTGGTGCATATTTCTACAAAAACCAGCAAGGTTTCTGGTGCAGGTTTTACAGAAAACAGCAAGATTTCTGGTGTAGATTTTTACAAAAACAGCAAGATTTCTGGTGCAGATTTTTACAGAAAACAGCAAGATTTAGAAGGCCAAAATAGCACCTATTTAGAGCTAAAAACAGTAAGCATATGCATTTAAAACAACATCAGACTCTCGATGTAGTTTCTACAACATAGAGTAACCTTTCCAACACTGGTACAAAACGGCATGCAAAGGTACTTTATACAATTCATGAGTTGGACAAAAACCATGCTAAGAAGCATTCAACCCATTAACATTTTATTTGCCACTAAGTTATTCACATCAACCTCAACATTGAACAACATTTAATTATTTCCTAAAAGAAACCCTAAAAGCTACTGCTAAATTAGATAAACCCCTTTCTCGCTCCAGAATTCTTCTTTCTTTCTCCATAATTGTAAAGAAACTAAAAACAACCAGTGGCATGCACTCACCGTAACCACTTTATTAAACCATTTTTCTTTCTAAAAATTAATTAGAATCAATTATCTTTAATGCTTTTCTTTTCCTGCATAATATTTTAAACATAATTGATTACCTAAGATAACATTATTAGGTTACCATTACCATATTTACTCATATATCAAAACTAATTTCCTTTTTAAAAGATTCATATCTCTAAATTAATTTCATTGATTACAGAGACTATAGATATGAGTAAAATATCTTTATCATTCAAACAAAACACAAACATATTAAAATATCAAATAATAAATAAACTTTCAAGAATATATTCACAGTAGGTAAACTTCACATACCTTTTTACTTTTGACAAACTGAAATATAAATCCTTAAGATTGTTGAAAAAATACTTACAAAATCTCATACCACAATTTTCTAAGGTGTGTAGATCATTGTCCTTAAGGATTTATCCGCGGTGTATTGCGTAAGCCCCCATAATACAACAGGAACTTTTCGAAAATATTCGAGGATCACAGAACTAGCAAGAAACTCTGATGAAGTTTATACCCAGGATGGAAAAGAGAATGAAACTAAGAAAAGAGAAGAATGAGAAAGGCTCAACTTGGTGTGTTTTGGAATGGGGAAGAGCTCTCTATTTGTAGAGTAAGGAAAGAATAAAATAAAAAGAAATTAAAAGTAATAAATGATTTTAACGTTGCAAAATTAATTAACATTGAAAAATTTGAATGTTGGCATATTACCGACGTTTCTTTTACAATAATCTAATATTATTACAAAAGAGATTAGTTGCATGATAAATATTTGCTTCTTAGTAAAAAAAATAGTAAGAAACAGAAATACGTTGGCTTAAGATCACATAATCAATTATCCAAACCATGTTACTATCATAGAACCTAAGATTGAGAGAGAAAAAAAGGGAAATAAAAGCTCCATGCACATCACGTACTTCCTTGCCGGTTGAAATGCATCCATTGATAACATCAAAGACAAACTTTGTAAAGCATCTTGTATAAAATCTTGCACGTCCTTTGATCAATTGCCTGGAGGAAACTTTAGAGTTACTTGCATAATAATTGTAAAAAAGGAATCAACAAAAGAACAAAGCTCAATTTATGTGCCACATTTCATGAAATCACCATTTACTCACCTGTTCAACAATTGCTCGGTCTGTTTTATCTGTAGTTTTAGTCTTTCCAATGGTATTTTCTCTAACACTTCCACGAATTGCTGTGATCACAGAGTTAGACATGCCAACATTCATCCTCCTTTCCCACTCATGCACCACGAACCACCTAATTGAAAACTACAACCAAACAAGCATAACACACAGAATTCCAAAAAATACCATTCACCACACAACTTCAAATTCAAACTAGTCCATATTAAAGGAACACAAAAGAGCCAATAAAACAGAAGTAAAATACACAAGATCATGCATCATGTTCAGAATTCACTAGTGGAAAAATATCTTTCTATGACCGACCTATTATGACGTACAAAAGTTATACATCATAATAGCTTGATTGGTGGTAGAATTGTAATAAAAGTAAGACATATTATGACATAGTTTTATATATCAGTCATAATAAGAAACGCGGTGACAAACTTGTAAATAAATTTAAGACATATTATGACGTAGTTTTGAACATCAATCATAATATAAAAACACGGTGACAAACTTGTAAATAAGTTCAAAACTTATTATTACGTAGATATGGATATACGTTATAATATGTTAAATAATTTTATCTCTTACACGTTCCCTCTCACACTCCCGGCCCTTCTCATCTCTTTCATGTTCCCTCTCACTCACACTTTCGATCCTCTCATGCTCTCTTCCTCTCTTCCTCTCTAAAATTAGGTTTTCTTGCTTTTCTTGCTCCACACCGTGCTTTTCTTACTCTGAGAACACTCCTCCTCTGCAACACGCAAGGGGCCGCCACCAATTAGGTTTTCGTCTCCTCCACCAACGCAGACCGCCACATCCACAACCGCCTCTCCGACCAACAACTGGAATTGGTGGTGTCGTCGCACATACTCTACCCTCACTCGGTGGCCTCGGTGGTGTCGTTGTAGCTGGAACCGGCTAAGAGGAAACGAGAGCGACCGAGGAAGTACGACACATCAAAGCAGGCTCTTCCTTGTCGTCTCAATCGTTCTCCGCAGACAAGAAGCCCCACTTACCAACGTTCCCTTCTTCCTCATCTTTCACGTCCAAGAAATCTCATTCCTTCACTCTAGGTTTGCTTTCCCTTTCTTAATTTCACTTATTAATACTTAGAGAATTGGGCGTGTTGAAATATATCAGTGTGTGCTTGATCTAGGAATGAATCAGTTCATCGGACCAATTCCTCTAGATTTTGGAAATCTAACTCTAGAGAGAAAGTGAAGTTTGTGAATAGAAATGATGGAAATAATGTTAAGGTGTAGAAAATTTTGTTTCGATATTGGAAGTTTGAGGGAGGGCTCTCTGACTTGGGCCTTAGGCCATACTTATATTTTCTTTCCTTACAAAATTAATATTATCTGTAAGTTCTCATCAACGGTGAGAGTTTGGGAGACATGACTATACAACGTTTGGTTGCTTTAGAACCTTGTCTTTCTGTTGTTGAGGTAAGTCTTCAAAATTATGAGGCACCAATGAGGGAACAAGATGCTGGGTCCATGCTAATGAAGTGACTCTAAAGGATCATACTGTTTAGTTGGGCTCCTTATTGTCTAGTGTACAAAGATGGCCAAGTCCCTTTTGAAGCTCTCCATGGTGAAATATGGTAGAGATTCCAAAGACAACAATCGTTGATGCCAAGGTTGGACGTGGGTTCACATGGTTTCATAGATGGTAGTGGGTTTTGTCATAGCCCTATTAGACGATCTTCTCTTATCAGCCAAATGAGTAGAGTTGCTGCAGTTCACTAACAACTTGATATGATAGATCATGAAGTTAGAAACCTATATTTGCGGTTCAAGGAACTCCATCGAAGATGAAGATTCAATTGGTTCAAAATCCTACATGATTTTTATCCCCTGTTAAATTGGAAAGTCCTTATGTACTCAATGACAAATAGTTATGATTATAGTAGAAGAGTATGTTGAGGCTTTGAAGTCCTTATGGCCCAGGTTCCTCCCATGTCAGAAAATGAATATAGGGTTTTTTCTTAGGGACTGAAGGAGGATGTTCGACTGGAGCTGTTGGCCTTTGAATCTCGCAATTGTCATAAGCTAATCTTAGTGGCTTGACTCATAGAATGGAGGTTGAATCTCATAATCCTGTAGATTTAGCAATTGGGATAATTCAAATCAAAATCAAAATTATGGGGACTGACTCAAGTTGTGAGGAATCCCGTTGGTTGTGCTGATTGAGAACAGTGAAGTTATCAATTGCAACAATCCTCAGTAGTTATCTCAGTTTAAAATGCTGAATTAGAAGGGATGTTGTCTAATTTTCCTAACCTACTTTTACTCGACAGTGGTTGCTTGGGAGTGGTTGATATTCATTTTTATTTTACTGATAATTGCAGGATTACCATCCTATTTTCACTTTAAAATTACTACCTCTACTTGTGAGGAGCTTGTAAATTTTATCATACTAATAAGATTAGGATTGTGTGGTGCAACTTATAGTGTCTATTCTGAATGCAGCGTTTGGATCAGAAGGGAGTAAGCTTTTGTACCCGGACCACACATGATGATAATGCCATAACAAATGCAATTGAAATATGACAGCTTGAGGTATTTTTCATACCAAGTTATATTTGTCTCTGTTTGGAACATGAACACGGCTTGACATGAAAACTTTTGCAGTGGCGCAACTCATATTATTGCTTCCAATAATGATTGTGGTGTGAGAGAATATGACATAGAAAGGTTTCAGCTTTTGAATACCTTCCAGTTCTCTTGGCAAGTGAATATTGTTAGAAAACAGGTTGACTTCTTTATTCACCAAGAGGGGGGTGAATTGGTGTTCTTTCAAAAACAAGTTCTTTTCGCAATCTTGTAAACAAAGTCTAAAGTTTTTTAAACTTTCTTGAAATGCAAGCAATCAGAATATGTATACAGCAAAAATTACGTAGTTGACTGCGTAAAAAATAAAGTCGACTGTAATGTAAAAGATAAGGGATAGAGAAATGAAAACACATGTTTTTATACTGGTTCGGCCAACAATGCCTACATCCAGTGTCCTTCCAACCCAGGAAACAAATGCACTATAATGGTTGCGGTTTTTACAACAAGGAATTTATAGAAGACCTTTACGTCAAAAATACAAGTCTCCCCTCTAACCCAAAACCAAAATATAGCTGCAGAGCAAAACCAGACTTGCAGCAAGAATCCCTTTTTCTGCAATCTGAAACACCACTTTGAACAATCCTCAAAGTGAACAACCCCTGTAATCACCAATAGGTACAAACAACAGTCTTCTTGGATGCCAAGCCAACAAAAAACGATTCCAACAGTCTTCACAGGATGCCAAACCTTCAAGATCAATGACAGAACACCTTCTTGTGTAGATATTAATCAGACAATGAATGCGCAATCCAATCTCCTCTTCGAATCTCTTTCAGGAAAGATCACCACCGTCTTCTTGGAGAATTCTTGGAGCTAAGAGAAATATGAAACAGAATTGAAATTGTCAGTTCATCAAAAGTCTTCTAAACAGACTCGTGTTAAGTCTATTTATAGATTTATGTTAGTAAGATGATTTCTCAGTCGAATACGCTACTAATTCAGTTGACTGTATTATGACAGTTATAACATATCAGTCAACATAGCAGCTTTCAATCAAATAAAAACAAACCACATTAATACAGTTGATTAAGTCACCAATGCTCAACTAACTTTCAAAAATATAGTCGTTAGAGTGCATGAGCATAACAAAATTCCAAATCAACCAACAGACACAGTCGAATGTGTAATTCACATATTCGATTATCAACATGTAAAACACATTGAAATTCTTTTCTTCTCAAGATAACACATAGCACTGGTTCTCAAAGTCTGTACAAAGATTTTAGCAAAGCCGAATCCATTAGTAATGTAGTCGATTGTACTATTACTTTGTCGCACAAGAATAAGTTCAAAAGAGTGCTTGTGATTTTAAGCTTTAAAACATGTGCAGTAAAACATATGAAATGATGCATAGCACATAGAACATAAAGCATGTAAACACGTTCCATATATATATTAATCAATCAACACAGGAACATGTAAAACAACACATAAACATGTTCAACAAATATCACATTTAATCAGCATTGGAACATGTAATGCAGCAGCAACATATGCTTGTTATTAAGGTGTGTGTTGTCATCATAAAATACCAGATTGATATAGAAATTGTGTTGTCAACAATCTCAACAAATGTAAGCACCTCTAAGAGAAATCTGACTTATGCAGTACATTTTTTTTATTTTATTTTAATGATATTTTTCACTATTGCAGAAAAGTTAAAACATGATACCTGGTGTGAATATAAAAACCATAGAGTTATAAATTATAATAGCATAATACCTCTTTATGAGGCTAGAAATGTTGAAGTCATGAATCCCTTTGACTGGTGCTTCTAAGCTTATTGGACAACCTATTTCTCCATCAAACACAACATACTAAATATAGGAAACTTGGTGGGTGAGTAGTTTAATGTTAATAACCATGCAGGGGAGATTGGAAAATATGAATAGGCCTCAATTGATTTAATTATTATTGAATCTACACAAACCAGATGGCTAGAAACTATGATTCAGATTATCAACTCCACAACTTAGCAGTGAATGAAAAGTTCACATTGGAGAGTTCTTTCTTGAATATGATTCGGATTCAATAGTCAGGTACTTATAACATAATTTCTTTTACATGATAAAATTATAAGAAGAACCAGTTTCTGGCAGTAGGTAGAAAATCAGAGTTATATAAAAAGTAGTCTATCTGAACTGTCAGACCTTAAGTTTGTCTCTGTAACATTTAATACAAATGGCAATAATGGATATTTTAACTTAGCTTAATCAGACTAGAGATGAATGCTTAGCTGATATCAGTCACTGTGTTAAACTTGAGTAGTTTTGATGGACGACGCCTGGAGGATGATGACCGAGACGCGACGCAAGCTTGATCCAGAGGTTCCTCAAAGCGATCCGAATGAAGAACACAATGGAATAACAAAATTAACGAAGAAAATGATGTCAGAAATCCTAATTAAAACAAGAGAAAAGAGACAATCAGTGAAATACCTCATCTGACACAAAGAAACCCTAGAAAAGGGGAAAAACACAAAACAGATCGAATCTTCCTGACACAGTCCTCTTTTATTGTATTTTTACACTTTCATTATATCTGTAGCTTAGCTTGCAAGGAGCTTGGGTCACTATAAATACCCAGCTCCTCACTTGTATTTGGTACTTTGGAGATTAATGAGAATTTGATTTTCTGACCTTCAGAAATAATTCTCTCTTGAAAGTCACATAGGCTAGAGAGTCCAAAGACTTCCTCTAGCCACCTTCCAAGGCATACTACCTCCATTTTCATTTTCCATAAAATTCCATCGTGCTTCCATAGCTTTCTCTCTCTTCCACGCTACGTCACACATCATCTGCCAAATCTCCAGCTTCTCAAGTAAGCCTCGGTCACTCCTCTGCTGCTGGCACATCTTCAGCATCACATACGCGTCACAACCATACACGTTTCATGCTCATTATCACCTCCGTCCACCATGAAGCAGAGTTCATTTCTCACATCCTTTGCTAGGGTTCGCCTTTCCAGCACCTCTACTCCATTCCTCCTCACAGATCCGTCACCTTTCCTTCGTAAGTGTCATTTCTTTCACAGAAACAACATCGTCTTCATCTCCTCTGCCTGTTGCACCAAACATCTTCCTTCAAACTTAGGTTTTCTTCGTCATTTTCACTTTTACCTTCGATCTCACCGAACAAAAGCCTTTCCATCCTTAGATATTTCATTTCTACTGTTTAATCTTTGTTTTGAACCGATTAATCAGTTCATTTTACGTCTCTCCCCATTTCTAGGGTTCAACTAGTCCAGATTAGGGTTTTAGTGAGTTGATCTCACTTTTGGTCCGATTAGGATTTGAAATTGTTTCCTCCTTCAAGTATCATCATTCCACCGCGTCATTCTCATTCGGAGGAAGCTTCGAGGAGCTCGCGATGCTCGTACGGTCATTTGGTAAATTGTTTATGACATAGCATGATGTGATTCTTGACAGTTGAAGAAAACACTCTGTTCTAATTTATCTTGTTCATTTCCTGTAACTTTTGCAGGATGGAGATGAGCTCAGTGGTCTACATTGCTTTAGGCATCTTAAAGATAATGTAATAGGCTTTATAGAATCCATAAACAGGTACACCTTTTATGATGTACTAATTGCATATGAAAATTCAATAAGCAGTGCTTTCTGCATAAGTCTAATAGTAATAAGTCTGATAGTAATAATTTTAAACCAGGGATTGATCTTATAAAGGGGGCCTCTCCCTTTTGTTTTTCATAACATTATAGGAGCAACAGTTACTATAGTTATACTAGTGTGTCGCATGCTTCATAATGACATCTACACATTGAATGGTCTTCAGGATTTCTTCTGTCTCGAAATTCGTCTTATGTCATTAATGTTAAGTCTAATCCACTCATATGGGAAATTTATCATCATTATTCTTAGAATTTTAGAACAATTTAATATTTCAACATTCAGTTTTTTTTCATGTCTTCTTGCATTCAGCTACACTATATATTTTTAATTCATTTGTGAAGTATTTTCTTAGTATAAATAAAGTGATAATTCTTATTAATATTTTTGCAGTATTTGTATAAAATAAGAAAAGTATATCGAATATATTATACATATTAACTGGTTGCTAGTTCAATAAATTGATTTTTCAAAATTTTGTTAAGATTAAATCCAAATTTTATAAATAATATTATATTCTATTTCAAGAATTATTTTTGTGTCTATCTCTAATTACTAGTTATATATCAAATCGTTATCTACGTAAATCATTATCAAGTGTATACTAGTAATAATATACATACATGCATTTTGATTTTGTTTATATTTATTATCCATTTTTTTATTATATCATCTAACCTATAAATCTATTTTTTTTCTTTTTCTAATGGTACATTAAGTTAATGCACACGTTAATGTACATGAATAATTGCTTCTATAGCTGCATGAATTGGAAAATAAGGTATATGATTTAATGAGATACAATTTTTTCTGTTTGTGTGGTTGCTATGATTTAATAAGATACACTTTGCATTGTATTCTAAGTGTTGAGATTTGATAGCATTAAAGAATTTAACCTTTTTCAGAGAGTTTAGACAACTCAATATATAGTGTATTCTCTCTTAGATTGTCATTTTCTCTAAGTATAACTACATGATGATTAATGAGAAACACCCTAACTTTTTCATTGGAACCTGAAGTTTGTAGGTATAGGTGTTGCTCTTTCCTCTAAACTTATGAAGAATTCCAAGGTTTAAAAGATTATTTGCTAATGTCAAAGATGCAAAACTCATTAGATGACATGCAGATGAATGTAAAAGAGATGGTCAAATAAGGCATCCAGCTGATTGTAGTCAATGGCAGACAATAAATTCAATGTTTCCATTATTTGGAAATGATCCAAGAAACCTTAGGCTTGGACTTGCAACAGATGGAATGAACCCGTACGGTAACCTGAGTAGTAGACATAGCTCATGGCCTGTCATGTTAGTGATCTATAACTTACCTCCTTGGTTGTGCATGAAACGTAAATACGTCATGTTATCTTTAATGGTTTCTGGTCCACGACAACCAGGAAAGGACATTGATGTTTATTTAAGCCCGCTAGTTGAAGATTTGAAAATGTCGTGGGAGAAAGGCGTTGATGTGTTTGACGGGTACACAGGCTCCACTTTTAAGTTGCATGCCATGTTATTTTTTACAATCAATGACTTTCTAGCATATGGTAATTTGAGTGGGTATAGCACAAAGGGTCACAAAGCATGCCCTATATGTGAATAAGGCACATGTCACCATCAACTTAAGCATGGAAAGAAAACAGTTTACATTGGACATCGAAGATTTCTTAGTGTAAACCATCCTTTTTGTAAATTAAAAAAAGCATTTAATGGGTGTCAAGAAAATGAAATAGCTCCACCACCTTTAAGTAGATTAAAAGTATATGAACGTGTAAAGGACATCAATGTTGTGCTTGGCAAGACAAAAAAGCAAGCCACAACAACTAACATATGGAAGAAAAGATCAATCTTCTTTGATCTCCCATATTGGAGGATGCTTGATGTGAGACATTGTATAGATGTTATGCATGTAGAGAAAAATGTGTGTGACAATATTATTAGAACACTCCTTAATATTCAAGGTAAGAAAAAAGATGGTATGAACAGTCGCTTGGACTTGGTTGAAATGGGAATAAGAGAACAATTATCTCCACAATCTCATGGCAAACGAAGATACTTGCCTCTGACATGTCACACATTATCTAAACAAGAAAAGAGAAGTTTCTGTGAGTTTTTACGTGGTGTGAAAGTTCCGCATGGTTACTCTTCTAATGTGAAACGACTTGTATTTATGAAAGATTTGAAATTACTTGGGTTAAATTCTCATGATTGTCATGTTTTAATGCAACAACTCCCACTAGTGGCGATTCGGGGAATATTGCCTAAGAATATTCGATATGCATTAACTAGATTATGCTTCTTTGTTAATGCCATTTGTAGTAAAGTTTTTGAACCTGCATGGTTGGATCATTTGGAGAATGAGGTTAAAGTTATATTGTGTGAGTTGGAGATGTATTTCCCTCCATCATTTTTTGATATCATGGTTCACTTGATTGTACATTTAGTAAGGGAAATTAGACTTTGAGGACTTGTGTTATTGCGATGGGTGTACCCAATTGAGCGATACATGAAGATATTGAAAGGGTACGTCAAGAACCAATATCGTCCTGAAGCATCAATTGTTGAAAGATAAATTGCAGAGGAAGCTATTGAGTTCTGTATAGAATACATATCAGAAATTGAAGCTATAGGGGCACCTAAAAGTCGCCACCATGGAAGAATTGTTGGTAAAGGTACTCGAAGTACAAAAGTGGTGACATTGGCATGACATGAAGTTATCCAAGCACATTTTTATATCTTGAATAACACTGATATTGTCTAACCCTACCTAATTTCTCACAAAGACATTATAAAGAGAGATAATCCACGAATGCCTAAGAAGTGGTTGATTAATGAGTATAACAAGACTTTCTTAAAGTGGTTCAAAGAAAAAGTTCAAATTGATAATACAAGTTGTGATACATTGAAATGGTTAGCATGTGAGCCAAACTTTGATAAAAGTACTATGCAAAATAACGGAGTTATGGTTGTGTAATTGAAGATATATGGATGATTGATTATACAAGTTTCAGAGTTCCTGTTTTTAAATGTAAATGGGTTGATAGTAACAATGGTGTTAAAACTGATGATTTGGGTTTTACCTTGGTTGATTTACATAAGGCCAAATATACAGATGAGCCACTCATCATAGCATCTCAAGCAAAACAAGTTTTTTGTGTCAATGATCCTTCTAACAAAAGATGGTCAATTGTTCTCCAAGTAAGAACCACACATGGTACTCATCCAAATGACGATTCAACACTTGATATTTCTGAGACACCATCTTTCTCCACAAATATACCAAAATTGGATGTTGATACCGAAGTTGATGATGTCCATGCCACACGTGATGACCATCATGAAGGGTTATGGGAGAATATTCCAACATAACATCACGAAGGGTCATTTTGTGTTAAGTCCACCACTTGGCTAGGTTTGTTAAACTTTATGGATTTAGGGCACTTGCTATCTCTCATTCATCCTTCCCACCAAGGTTTCTACTTTCTTTCCCTTGCTTTGCTGTCTCACCAGCTTTTGTGCATTTTATTACTTATTTGTTTATAACGTTGGTTTTTGTAATTTTGGACTAATTCTTGCTTATTTGTTGTTTTTTTTTGTTAAAACCAATCTGCAAGTCTTTCATTATATAATTAGAGACTGTCTGGAGCCTTGTTGTGGTTTTTTGCTGCCATAAGGAAGAGAAAACAATCATAAGGAGTCTAGCATATTTTAGGGTTGTTTCCATTAGGAAGACCAAACTAAATGGTGTAATTGTTGACACAAACTTATTTTTACTTTGTGAATAATTTCATGTCCATTAGGAACTATTTCCTATTCCTTTGGTTAAGGAAGTTACTATTCCTCTGGCCCGGCCTTAGCCACCGGTTGTTCCTACACAATATAAAAAGAAGAAACCAACTTAATAAGTAGAACTAATGTAGACCCAGTTATAACACTATCAGCATGAGAAGAAAAAAAGTAAAGTATCATTAGGAAACCATAATGCAACAGGAAGGTTAAATCACTTGTTTTGCTTCCTCACCCATTTTTCCTATAAATAGAGACTGAAATGTCAATTATTATTCTGATATTATAGGGAGGAAAGGAGAAGGGGAAATGATAGATTGCTAGGGGGTTGATTTGCATATAAAGTTAAACCGGTGAATAATTAACCATGTGAGGCTAAGATTCTTTCTTTATTTGCATTAAAGAACTATAGAGAAGTTAGTATAATATAATAATATTCTTGAGAATCTTTACATGCTAACATTCCTGCATCCGTTTAATTTATCAACTCAGTTGTTGGTTTTAGACAAATCAAATCAATTTTATTCTTTTATGTTACTAATGATCATTCTCCTTACCTAAAGCATACACTGCTTTTAGTTAAAATTTATTGGTTTACCTGGATGAACATTAAGATACTTTCATCAAAAGAAAAAATGTATTGTATATTTATTAAATATTAGATTGTACATTTATTCATAGATGAGTCACACAAACACAAGAGTTTGTCCAATTAATGAAAGATCTTTCATATCTATTTATCTATTCTGCATAGAATAAGCATTCTCTCAGAAGACATAGGTGAATGGTACATTGTAATATATTATATGAAAAAAGTATCAATTTTTTTGTTAAAACAGTTTTATGGCTGATCCATCTACACCTACACCACCACAAAGTGAGGACCAAAGTTAATCGTCTACCCAACCCAAGTGTAGACGTGCGACTAGGCTAAGAGACTTGACTGTTAGTCGTAATGCTGATCAGAGATTGCCCATTCAATTTGATATAAGTACAGGATAAGTTATTGGAGACAACCGTGCAAGATTCACTAGCTTTGTGGCCTTACTTGGTAGAAGTAAGGTTAGTATTCTTATTGACAAATGGGACCATGTTCCTGAAGAAGTGAAGAACAAAATATGGCAAACTATCATGGTATGAAAATCTTAACTTAACTTCCACAATTATTAGCAAAATTATAAATATAACATTCATGTACTTATTATGTAGCTAACATATGATGTCCTAAACAACAACTTATTGAGAAGTAAATGGATATCATATGCTGGGCAACGATGGAGGGGTTTTAAGAGTGACCTTACTAGTCGGTATATTTATGGTAAGTTAAGTCACAAGAATCCTTGTGAGATATATCAGTTCCTTGATGAGGAAACATGGCAGACTTTTCGTAACAAATGATTAGAACATGCCTTTCAGGTAAATTTAATGTTTTTTTATGATTTGATATTCATTTTTTTGTTTCATAATTTGTTATTAATTGTTGAAGTTACATGTTTGAAATAGGAAAAGGAAAATTTGCACAAGACCTTCAGAAAAATAATCTCCACCCACACAGATTGTCTCGTGAGGGATATGATAGGTTAGAGGAGATTATGATCTATGAGGCCTCTTCCTTAGCTACCGATGATTGGTCAAATTTGAGTTTGATTTCTCCACCTCTACGTCATGAGAAATGGAAGAGAGCTCGCACTAAGCCATCAGGAGAATACACTTCTGAAGAAACTCGACTTGTAGCGGAGAAGATTGTTAGAAACTCATAAGAAGCCTAATTTTAATTTTAATGTCTTCAAATATATTTTTTGGCATGTATTCTGTAATAGATGGACTAAATCACTATTTTTTCAGGATGACTTAGTGGAGAAAAGCATTCAAGGGTCATTCACTCAAAAAGGCCGAGATGACATATTAGTGGTTGCCATTGGACGTCCGGAGCATCCAGGATATATCCATGGTGTTGGACGAGGGGTAGGACTCAAACAATTCTTTGGTGGTCCTACTCGAAAGGTTACTTTAGCACAACTTAGTGAATCTGATAAAGAGGTGTTAAGAAATGAGTTTAAGAAAAAAAATTTCCAAGAATTGAGAGATGAGTTATTGTCAGAAATCAAATCAGAGATAGCATCCTTAGGATTGGCTATTCAAGGTGCACCAAAGGGGGCTTTCCCATGTTGCTAGCACAAAGGGAGTGAATCAGGGGATGGTGTTGATGTCCCTGTTGATCGTGAATTGTATGTTAGATGATCGCCACTGGAATTTGGTGGCTTTAGGTAAATTTAAATTTAATTGTATATGTGCTAAGTAAGTCATTTATAACATTTTACTTAATAATTGTCATATTTTTTGTCTTAGGTAAAATATATAATTTGGGAAGCACCATCCACCACGAGGCTATTAAAGATGATATGTTGCGAGTGGTGGTTGTAGATATTAAAGATTCTTCTGCTCGTGTTCCTCTGCCTAGTGAGGAGGTTCAAACAATGGAACAAGCTTCAGTCAATTTTATCATTTGGCCAGCCAGATTGGCAAAGCCAATTTTAGTTAGTATTTCTATTCATATTTGCCTTAATTACTTATGTATTTGTTGTATTTGGATGCATATAATATTTGGATTTATTTTGTGGTCAAATGTAGGACGTTTCTAAGAAAACAAACATTGTTACAACTCCTCAACCACAATTGTCTCCTCTCCAACAACTTGGTGTAGCGGTAATCACAATGGGGAATAAAACTATTGAGATAGATATGCCTCCTGAACTCACATGCAAGACTGCTACCACCACTTTATTTGTATGTCATAGGGATATTTGTGAAATTGTCATTGGTAATGATCTCCTCTCTACACCAGTTATACAACTTTGGAATTGTAAGTAAACCTTCACAAACCATGAAAATACTATCATATTGCATTCGTGTATTTATTTTAACATTATTTGTTCATATTGAAGGTATTTGGATCACCTCTACATCGAGAGAAGGAATGCTACTATCTATGGATTTCTTGATCCTGTTATAATTCAAACTGTAGGAAAAAAATCAGAGGAGGTGCAAAAGTACTTGATAGAAATGTTTGAAAAAGCTGGTAAAGAGGTTTATTTAGCACCTTACTTGCATAAGTAAGTACATAATTTTTGAACTTTTCATGACTAGTTTAAAAGTTTCTTTCAATTAATATTATTCTAAATTGTAGGGGTCATTGGCAATTGCTAGTTATTGTTCTTGGTCGTTCTCTTGTAGTGCTCTTATGTTCCTTGCATAAGAAAGCTAACACATTGCCCATCAAAAATATATTAGAGGCGTAAGTTTTCCTTTCTATTTTGATTCCTTCCTATATTATTATGATGATGTAATGGATGTTTAACTTTTGTATAGGTCTTTGGAAGCTCATTCAAGGTTGCGGGGTGTTCCATATGTTTCTAGGAAGAAGATGCAAATAATCACACCTAATGTAAGAGAAGTTGACCTATCCAAAAGGTTGTGTTTTGTGATTTCTATTTTAAATTTTGGTTTTTAGAAAACTAAAAGGCCCTAATGGGTATATTATCTTGTTTTACTTTAATGATTTAGATGAATGTTAATGAACTATGTAACTATTTATGACTGCAGATTTAGTTCCTAATGTTATGTTTGTCCCACTTTACACGCTGTTGTTATTGGAACTACATCATTGTGTTAATAATATTCAAGATATCTACATTATCGAATTTTGATGGTGTTTTCTAAGTGCAATTGGATTGAATGCCTAAATAATTGCTTACAAGAGTGAATGATATTAATTTTGTGCTGTTTGAACATGCCACTGTTGTGTATTCACGTTGTGACCTTTTGAATGTGAGCTTTTGGCTTGTTTGAACATTCTATTACTTGTAATGCTTTCGGATACCATTGTTAATGCTTAAGATGGTTTAATGCTCAGGTATTTGCCACTACAATGTATGTATAAGCTAAGCATAGTCCTTGAGATTCTTGTTTGCTGTGATTAATGTATGATTGATGATGATTGGTGTGTGTGTGTGTCTATAAATATGATAGAAACCTGTTTGTAACTGGCTACTGGAAGGAAGTAAATAAATTAGCTGTGTTTATCTAATATAAGCTTGAAATTAGATGTTTCAAATCTGTAGTGGATCTAAGTTTTCAGATTAAACTAATAATTTCATTAGATAAAGTGATTGCTATACATATGAGGAATTGACTCTGTTGTTGGTTTTGTGAAATTTGGTTTAGCAAAATATACAAAGCTACATATGGCGCAAAGGCTAGCTAGAGTATAATCTGATATTTTGTGTCCTTGGTTTGAATGAGTCATGATTATTTGTATTTAATTTGCAGTGTCAACGTCAATTGGGCAGCTATGAGTGTGGCTATTATGTAATGAAACACATGCATACCATTATTTGCACAAACATTACTGAATCATGGAATAAGGTATTAAAATACTAACTAAATACTTATCCAACTATTCATTACAATATTGTTTTAACTCTATTATTTTATTTGTAGATCTTTAATGATTCATCTCCCATGGAAGCTGCAGACATTGAAGACATTAGAAGCAACTGAGCTTCTTTTATTTGAAGTGTTAGTAGAAACTTGGCTTCAATTCAATAGTTGATGTACATTAATGTAATACTTTGATTTAATATATAGTTTCATATATAAATGATGTATTAAATATTATTAGACTTTTAATGTTTGAAATGAATTTTATTTTGTTAGTTCCATTAACTTTATTCATTGAAGTTATATTGATTATAAATTGATTGAATGAGATGATAATACAGGAATATTATTATAATTTCATTGGATGTCAAATGTAATAATCAATTTTTTAAAAAAAACAACATATATTATGACGTACAAAAATATCTACGTAATAATAGATCATAACATATTATAACGTAAAAAAATATCTACGTAATAATAGATCACATATTGTTATAATATTAGAGTTGTCAAAACGGGTAACCCGGCCCGACCCACCACGGGTTGGTCATTTAGTGAGCTAACCCAACCCGGCTCATTTATTAGCGAGCCAGAAAAACTTGAACCCAGCCCGACCCACCACGGGTTGGTGGGTAAACAGGTTGGCTCACTAGCCCATTTAATTATTTTTTTTTAAATAAAAAATACAAACTTTCTATAATTTAAATTTAAACAAATTTCACTCTCAAAAAATTATGTTAAAGACAATTCAAAATAATAATAAAAAGTACAATATAATCCAAATGTCATCCAAAAACAAACACAAAAAACATACAAATAAGTTTCTTATATTCATCATTTTTTGTTCCTTATCCATTTACAATATTAGAATCTTGAATAGATAAATCCACAATATTATGCTCTCTTGAATCATCCTGGATGTCAAACCTACCTTAATGTAGTCTATCATATCAATTCTTGTAACCCTTGACCCTTGTTCTTGTTGTCTCTAAATTCACTAATAAAGATTTTCCTAATATCAGAATAATTCTGACAATCAATAAAAAATTATTAGTCAAAAAAAAGAGAACCAATACTCAATAACATCAACAAAAAATTAATAGTTTAATTTGTAACATAATTTCCCAAATTCAAATATATCAAAAAGAGCTTGTTCAAATAATATATACTCAAATTGTTTAAATAAAATGAACAAAATCTGATACAAGCATGTCAGAACATGAAAAAAATCATTCCATGTCTTCAAATTCCCCAAAACAAAAAACAAATTCACAAACCCTTATTTTTGTCATCATAGGGTTTTTGAAAAAAAAAAGAAAGAGAAGTGAGAAAACAAAAACGTGGAGAAAAGAGAAGAAAAAAGGAAGGGTGTTTTACCTGCTCCTTGAAGAATTTCAGTGAAGTGAGGGTGAGAGCACCGTCAAATGAGAGCAAGTACCATGAGTGTGATTTGTGATAACAGATCTTACTTTTTTGTATACACAGTGAGTGAAGAAAGTATTTTATTTTTTAGAGTTTCATAAATAAAATAATAAATTAAAAAAATAAAATTAGGTAGGTGGGTTGGTGGGCCAACCCGGCTCACCACGGGTTAACCCGCATGAGCTGGGTTTAAATGAGCCGGGTTGAAATCTGACCCGCATATAAATGGGTTGTATTTTTCAAACTCAACCCGGCCCGAACCCGTGATGGGCCGGGTTGGCTCGCGGGTTGTGACCCATTTTGACGGCTCTATATAATATGTTCAACATATTATGACGGACTTCAGAAACTACGTTATAATATGTTCAACATATTATGACGGACATGACGTAAATTTCTGCTACATTATAAAATGTGCAGACTTAGTACGACGCCCAAAACTATGTCTCTAGAAACTACGTCATAATATGTCATTTTTGTACGTCATAAAATGTCATTTTTCCATCAGTGATTTGAAAAAAAAATATCTTTAATAAATAACAAAACGTCCCCTTAATGTTTCCATTGGATAATCAAGAATGACACACATTAACGGGAGTGAAAGCTTCTCATAAACCCAACCATCGGCTAATTAATTCGCACGATTTATGAACAGTCATAAAAATAAAGAAAATAAAAATCCAAACTTCTTCAACGAACCAACGAATAAAAAAGTAACCCTTTTGATGTTTAGAGTGAATAAGGGATTCCCATTTAGCTATTAACAATTATGAATTGATGGATCAGGATCACTGGTAACTGGTAAGGGATTCACACCACCTTTATCGTATTTGGTTCTTCTTCTGTCTAACTTTCACATCTTTACTCATGTAGGACTTAACACTCACTAATGGATCATCTTCCTTTTGATAACAGGCATAACACAAATTTAAAGGAATTTTATCTAAAATCAACCATGGAAATGTTATTACATCTTTTGCCAATCAAACCAAGTTCATTTGAAGAAGCATGACAGATTAAAAATGATTAGGTTCAAATGTAACTTTTAATCCTTTATCACACATTAGCTAATGCTAAGGAAATTATGTTTCAACCCATCAACAAGTAATACATTTTCAATGACATATGAAGATGGTGTTTGTATTTTACCAATACCAACAACTTTACCCTTATTGTTGTCCCCATAGGTGACATATAGACTAATGAACCTTGTAGGATCTCCTGTCATATGTCTGGAACATCCACTGTCCAGATACCACATGACTTATTTTCCTCAGTGCTTCCAGCCATTGCAGATTTTGCCATCATACTCAAATCAGTTTGTTGTTTTAAGTGCTTGCAGTCAACTTCATTGCCTTCATTTTGCTTCGAATCTTGGTATTTATAGTGCCTTTTATCTTTTGCAGGGTTATTGTCAAATTTCCTTTTAGTAGTCAAGAATTTTGAGAATCTTTCTACCATTAAGTCAGTTTCTTCATCCTCTGGTTTCTCTGCAAGTCTCAGGATGTTGGTGGCTCTTTCCTCCTTTTGAGACGATTTTCACGATGTTCATGTCTTAATAAGCTCATAGGAATTGTTAATCACAGAACTCCATATATCTTTGCCAGTTGCATTCAAGAAACTATCATCAATTTCACTCTTTCTCATGATCAAAGACATGTTGGCCATCAAGAACAAATTAATCGATTATACTCAAAACTCAACTAATTAAAATTTGACTAAAATTCGAATTTCCAACTCTGGTCCCAATTGTAGAACAAGTTAGGCCAATTATCTCAATAAGAGGGGGTGACTTGGTTTTCCCTTGTAAAATTTTGTTCTTTCAAAAGCTTTTCAAAATCTTTGAGGTTTTCTTGGAATGCAATCAAACAAGAATATGAACAATAATAAAAGAGAAGGAATAGAAAGATTAACATAGAAACTTATATTCGTTTGACCAAGCCTACGTCCAGTCTTCCTTCAACAACCTGAGTTGAAGGGAACCACTATATTGATAGAGTTATACAAGCAAGAAATACAGATAACTACCCTCTCAAATGTACTCTCCTTTCCCAAATCAATATCACCTATAGCACAAGACGTGAACACCTCACAATCTTAACCCAGAAAGTTATCCCACCCTTTGTTACCTTAGAGCAATCCCAACTCTAAGAACTATAACTCCACGTTCTCTTCCTAGCTCACAACATCAGGGAAACATAATCTCCTTGATTGTATGAAGACACTGATCACAGTAGAACACACCAAATGTGCAAGTCTGATCAACAATGTGCAAGCACAATGTTCTTGCATGAATCTTTATGAATTTCCTTCAAAATGAATGATCTTGATTCTCCAAGAATGTAAGAACGCTCTTGCAATTAAATCTCAACAACAAAGTTAGTTATGAAAGTTTATGATCATCAATCTATGTTGAGACAGAGAGCAATGCGTCTATTTATAGATTTTTCAACTCATACGCAATTTAATCGATTAGGCATTTAATGTAATCTGTTAAGCTTTTCCTTTTACTTTAACCGTTTTACATCTGCATGAGATTTAACAGATTAAAAACGCATGCAATCGATTATATAAAACACACAAGCCTCAATATTCAAAATATGATAGTTATTGACAATTATGGCTTTTCAAGAAAATGATTTTCACAAGTAACCATTTTAACCGATTAGGAAAATAATGTAATCGGTTAAGTTTCATACTTAAGAAAATTTGAAAACATTTTCCATTCAAAACACTTCAATGCACTCAACAAGCATGTACTGGCATAACAACATGTTTTAATCGATTATACAATTAATGTAATCCGTTAAAACATAGTTGTTTTGCCTCTGATAAGCATATACTAATATCTGACGAAATTTAATAGATTATGGAAACAATGTAATTGATTATTTCATGCAGATATTCAATGTGCAATTTGTTTCACCCAATGATTCATTTTCAATCAATGAATACATATTCCAAACAGTTCAAGCACAAACACAAATATAATCAAGCAATTGTTTTGCCATTTTGTTGTGCAAGAAATTATAAAACATTTATTTTGTCATAATAAAAAACTCATATTTGAGATATGAGTTCAGCTGTACATAGCTCCCCCTATCAACAAAAACAATGTGTGGGAGATGAAATGGATGACTGGTGTTATCATCAAGAATAAAACAAGATTAGTAGCAAAGGGTACAGTCAAGAAGAGGGAATTGATTATGATGAAATGTGTGCTCCTGTGGCCAGATTGAAAGCTATAAGAATCCTTCTTGCAATTGCATCAATGCTGAACTTTAAGTTGTATCAAATGGATGTTAAAAGTGAATTTTTCAATGGCTATATCAAGGAAGAAGTGTTTGTGGAACAACCACCCGACTTCCCAGATTTTGAGTTCCCTGATCATATTTTCAAGTTGAAGAAAACCTTATATGGACTCAAACAACCTTATATGGACTCAAACAAGCTCTAAGAAAGGTTAAGTGAGTTTATGCTCAAAAAGGAGTTTCAAAGGGGTAAAGTTGATTCAACATTATTCATTAAGAAATCTGGAAAAGATTTTTTATTTGTACAAATATATGCTGATGATATAGTATTTAGATGTACTAACTCTCTTTTGTGCAAGGAATTCTCTAAGAACAGGCAGGAGGAGTTTGAAATGTCTATGAAGGGGGAGTTAAACTACTTCCTTGGACTACAAGTAAAGCAAGGAGAAGTTGGAATATTCATTAATCAATCAAAATATTGTGTTGATCTGTTGAAGAAATTCAAGATGAATGAATGTAAAGAATCTGCAACTCCTATGGCTACAAATTGCTACCTGGACAGAAAGGAAAAAGGTAAAGAGGTAGACCAAAAAATGTATAGAGGTATGATCGGATCTCTAATTTATCTAACTACCAACCGTCACAAATTAGGGCCTCATAGTTTGTAAGTATAATGTGCAAGAGTTTAAGATAATTAGACGCTAGGTTTTGATATTATGAGTAAATGGAAAACGTTATAGATAGAGAAGAAATAAATCATAGATTTTTATACTGATTCACTCAACCTGAGCTACGTCTAGTTGTCCCTTGAGGTAATATTTACCAAATATTTTTTAATCAAGCATATATCTTCTCAAATATTTTTAGATCTCCACAACAAGCAAATATATTTTGAAGATATTGGATTATTTAGAAGATAATTGGAGGACATTACATTATCATAAAGAAGATTACACCAACAGAAAAGCCTGAAACAAAGCCCAATCTAATTTCTATATAAAGAGACTTAGGGAAACATTAGAGGAGCTTAGGAACCCTTTGGGGAGTTCAAATTTCTTCCACCCTCTCTTCTCTCATGTTCTCCACCCTCTCTTCTTCTATTTAATGTTATTTCTACATTCCATGGAGTGCTAAGCCTTTAGGGTTGATTCTACTGTAATTTCTTAATTGGATTTTGAGGTTAGAAGAATAACTATGTTTGTTCTTTTTATTCTTGTTGTCATTTAATTTTATCTATGTCTTTTGCTTCTTAATCAAGTAAAAGTAATGATTTTACATTATAGCAAGTAAGCATGGTGTTAAATCTACATAACATATCAATAGTATGAGTCCAAAGGTTTTTAATTTTAATTGAGAATTTACTTTGATTTAATTTAGAAACTTTTATATGATTGAATGAGTTTTTGCTACCAACTGAGAATGTACTTTGATTAGTGGAAAAAATTTGACAATAGTTGATCAAGAATGTAATTTGGTTAATTAGCTTTTTACTTGATATAAGAGGTAAAAGAATAGACATGATTTAGCATAGTAATATTTAATTGAGAATTTACTATGACTCATCTATAAAGTTCTTGCTTTTAATTGAGAATGTATTTTGGTTAATAGTAAGAACGTCAACAAAGACAATAATTAATTAAACAATAATATTTAGATAACCAATGATGAATCCTATTTTGAAAAAACAGTGAAATCAACCTATTTTCTTTATCATTATTTTTATCTTTTGAAATCTCTATAAATTTCTTTCTTTCTATCTTTTGTTACTTTGTTCTTTAATCTTTTCTTTATCTTCATCTTCTTTATTATTTTACTAACCCTTTTGTATAGTTTTTATACAAACTAAATTGTTAAAAATCAATTCCATGTTCATTGGGGTTTATCAAGGAGGAGGTTACCTTTGGGTTACACAAACACCAATAACATATGAGCCCTATATAAACGCCCAAAACCTTAAGGCAATGGGTTAATGGGTCTTTCACATTTATATACTGCTCTACTTTCTCATTTCTATCCAATGTGGGACTTAGACTCACATTTGGATTCCCAACAAGAAAAGTAGCCCTTATATCTCAAGTCAAGAGGGGGTGAATTGGATTTTAAAAGCTTTTCAAATCTTTGAAGATCTTTTAAATCTTGAAATCAATTATCTAAAATGTTTTAATCAACCAAGTAAAGAAAGATGAAAGAAAGATCAAAACACACAAAGATTTATACTGGTTCAGCTCTTCACAAGCTTACCTCTGGTCTTCCCTCAACAACCTTAGTTGGGGGGCAATCCACTAATCAAGATTTGAGTACAAGAACACAATGATGCTCTCAATTGCTATCCTCACATCACTCAAATATGAAAACAATACAAGAGATGATTCACTCAACCTCTAACAATACAAGAGAGAAACACTCACTCTCTAACCTGGCCTACCCAACATAGGTGCTAAATAAAATACAAGATATAAGAACCTAATGAAATCACACTCCTATTGTGCATAAAAATCAGAACATATGAAGTCCAATGTATCTTGAATGAATTCTTGATTGCTTGATCACAGATGAAGCTTCAAATCCTCCAAGAATACTTCTTCAGAAAACCTGTACTCAAAACTCAAAGAGAGTGTTAATATATGCCAATGAAAACATTAAAGAGTCAAGTCACAAGTCTGGTTTATATAAAAAAACTAAATCTTGTCATAGTTTAATCAATTATATTATAGTGTAATTGATTAAGCTTTAGCTTCTGGTTTAATCGATTGTCGCTTATATAATCAATTATATTGACGTTTATGCTTATAACTATTTTTTTCAACCAACATAACAGATTAGGTTATTTGTATTATGGATTAGACCTTTCTCTCTATTTTAATCAATTATGTAACTTATACAATCGATTATTTTACCAATATGCCTGGTTTCTCATATATTTGCCTTTCTTAACAGATTATGTTATTTGTATAACATATTATGCCTTTCTCTCTATTTTATTCGATTAGTAAACTAATGTAATTGACTATAACATAGTATTTTGCCCTGTTTTGCATTCGAAGTGTTCTGGCTTAATCTAATGGATTATATTATTGATGTAATCAATTAATACTACCACAAAATTAGATTCTTAATATGTTTAGGCTTGTTTCATTGATCCTATCAAGATTGATACATCTAGCACAAACATGTTAATGATTTATACAATTTTTATGCCGTTTTGTTATGCTATGATGATTAAAACCTTTTCTAATCATTATTAACCATTCATCATCAAAAACCAATATATGTGGAGTCTAATGCTCCCCCTATCAACAAAGAGATTTCAAATGAGAGACACTTGTTCTTAGACGTTGTTTATGATTTTCTAATCCATATAGTGTAAAAAGCATTACTTTAGCTCTTGGCTTTAGATGTTATAAGATGCTTCTTTGTTACTTGTTTCAAACAACTTTTCCTACATAGTAATATTTTCTTTTGATGTTATTTGTTAAACTTCAAAACTTAGGTTGCTTATATAGTCTACTCTATAGATGATTTTTGTCTTAACACATAGACTATGCCTTAGTACCTTAGGAAAGAAAATGACTAATGAGAGACAAAGGTAGAATGTGAATAAAGTGTCATGGGCGTCAACCTCTCTGCCCCCAAAATTTCAAAGAAAACAAGTTTGCTTATGTTTTGGGTTGGATTATTAAGTTAGGAATGATATAGCTTTTTTCTTTATGTTTGGGTTGATGAGCCAATCCAGCTTACCACGGTTTCATCCTGGGTGAGTCAGGTTCTTAGAGGGTCAGGTCCATTTTTGGCCTGTAGTAAAATTTGAAAACAAAATTAACCCAACCTAGCTCGAACCCCGTGATGGATTGAGTTGACTCACGAGTTTTAACCCATTTTGAACACTCTAAGTATACATTCACACATGATTAGACAAGTATAGAAATACCCATTTGATGAATTTATCTATACACTAATTAAATAAGTCTAGCAATAAATACTAAACAAATTTGTCTATACACTGATAAGATGGGTCTAACAATATAGACGACACAATTCTATCCATACACAAAATATACGAATTTATTAATATACATTAGACGAATATGTCCATTCACTTATTAGACGAGTCTTGCAATACATATTAAATGTGAACATACATTGATTAGATTACTCTCTCCATGCACTAATTAAACGAGTCTAGCAATAAACACTATATGAGAATGTCTATACACTGATTAGACAAGTATAGTAGTATATATTAAACGAGTCTATCTATATACAAATTAGACAAGTCTATTAATACATATTAGACGAGCTTGTCCACTCATTGATTAGACGAGTCTTAAAATACATATTACACGAGGTTGACTATACATTGATTAGATGAGTCTAACAATACATATTAGACAAATTTGTTGATGTAATGATTAGATGAGTCTAGCAATACACATCAGACGAGTATTTTCATACACTGATTAGACAAATATAACATAAAAATTACGTAAGTTTAACCATACACATTAGACGACATTGTCTATACATTAATTGGACAAGTATAACAAAAAATATTAGACAAGTCATTCCATATGTTGATTAGACGACTATAACAAAAACTAGTAGACAAGTCTATGAACGGATTGATTAAATGAGTAAACCAAAAGACATTAGACCAGTTTTTCGATGTATTAGACGAATCTAGCAATACACATTAGGTTAGTCATTCATATATTTATTACAAGACTCTAGCAATATACATTAGAGAAGTTATTCCACTCATAAATTAAACGAATCTATTAATAAACATTAGACAAGTATGTGAATTCACTGATTAAAAGAATATTGTAATACACATTATGTGAGTATGATCATATACTAATTAAATATTTATAACAAAAATATTAGACGGGTCTAACAATATACATTTGACGAGTTCATTCATAAACTGATTAGATGAGTATAGCAAGAATAATTAGAGAATTCATTCCATACATTGATTAGATGAGTCAAAGAATACACATTAGACGAATATGTCCATACGCTTATCAGTCGAGTCTTGCAACACACATTAGACAAGTTTTTCTATACACTTATTAACGTTGTCTAACAATATACATTAGACAAGCCTCTTCATGAATATATTATATAAGTCTATTAATACACAATATATGACTCTATCCATTTTCTTATTAGATGAGACTTACAAATACATTAGACAAGTGTGTTCATATATTGATTAGACGAGTCTTTCAAAACAAATTAAACAAGTATATTTATATATTGATTAGATAAGTCTAACTATACATGTGTTGCGACAACATATTAGACGAGTTTGTCAATGCAATGGTTACATGAATCTAGCTATACACATTAGATCAATCTATTCATACACTTGATTATTTTTTTCTAACAAGTCTACTCTACATATTTCTATATATTCTTTATATAAATATAAAGTGTGATTTATAATTTTGCATATGTTTTACTCTTTGTATTTTTATAAAATCTACTATTTATAGTTTTACATATATTAGCTTTCTATACTTATAAATCATTTTTCACATTGTATTTAAAACTTAATTACAAAACTTAAATTTTTGTATTATTTCTTTCTTCAACATCCAAATTTATTTTAATAAACATACAAATAAACACCAATCTAATATAATATGTGGGTCTAGTTTTAGAACTAGTTGCAATTAAAATCAATAACGTTATTTAATAATATTACTTTAAGAGAGGTCAAAAAAAATATTTGATAATGTATGAGAATTCGGTACAATCAGACTAACAATTCAGACACCCTAAACTTCTATCTCAATGAAAATTTTCACCAAATAGCACACTTGAATTTAAAATTTAAAATTTATCTGGATATACTCTGTCAATTATTTACACATATAACAATTTTTTTCTAAATCAAAATTCGATCAATGAGAAACCGAATTCTAAACTATATTAAATTTTGCAATAATTTTTTTTCCAAAAAATTCTTCCTCCTTTTTTCTAAATGAAAAAGAAAAGAAAACTCAATTTAATCCCATTCTAACTTATTTTTCAACCAGTTACCTCCAAATCATGGTTCAAAATTCGATCATCTAGAAATTAAATTCTGACTTATTTTTCAGCCCTTTCAATCACAGTTCTGAAATTATGTGTAAATATAATTTTTTTAGTCCACGTATTCTATTTGGGTAAAATAATCCTAGAGTGTTTCTATTCGGAAATTTATTTAATGAAGAAATTTTAGACAGATAGCACAAGAACATTCTGGATTTTGGAAAGCAAATTGGAGTACTTGTAGATTTCTAGTACACAAAGGCAAGTCTTTTTCAAAAGGAAAAGAAAAGAAAGCTCAAACATTCAAAATCAAACTTTATAAAGATAATAATAACCACCAATGTTGCTAATCTTATATCAGCTTTGTCGTCTTCAGCAAAAACAAGGTCACATCAATAGTGCTTTGTCCAAAAGATACCCTATATCATGATGTTTGAAATTAATGGTCAAGTTAGTAACAATAACTTGAGAAAATGGTTACAACATGCCAACCCTTGGAGGCTCCACAAGCCTCATGATGTTTTGTGTTGATACGAGGACCCAACTTGGCAAGTAATAAGAAGATTCTATGCTTTGAGTCTATCAATTAAATTACCATATTTACAGTCCTGCATGATCAAGCCAACCCAGAAATGAATTCCATTTCGTAAGAAAAAATAGGGACTCAATTACAATAAGACCAAATGTGTCAAACCAATCTTGAACAGTGACAAATAACCAACACCAAAAAATGTATTTCTGTGCTGTGACAACAAACAACAAAACAGAACATGATCTTAAAAGTTTCAATCAAAACCAAGAATTCAATTTCAGTGATGTAACTAACAAGAAAATAGCACAATCCAAAGAAATTGAGGCATGGTTACCCTCTGCTCAAATCGATGAAAATTGATGAAAATATATGAAATAAGTACGTATCAGTGTTATCAACTAGGAGCTTCAAATTAATCTTTAGAAGCTATAACTAAAACCAGAAAAATTGTATTAATGGGCCAACTTTCTAGTTTACACTGCATTCTCCTCCCAGATATGCTTGAATACTAATTTAACTAATCAAGACTTTGTTTCTGATATCTCATTTTTTATAGGGTTGATGCAATATACACGTGATCCAATATGCTTCACCTTTAGACCAGCTTTTTCACAACCATTGAAAAAAAGAGATTCATCTTCCTTCCCAATTCTGCGTCTCCAGCTCATCAAAAAGGCTGGCTGCGGCAACACTACATCTCCTGCCAACACAAGATTCAGTAAAGATGCAAACTTGAGTAGCTAAAGCATGTTGGTTAGAAGGGTCTCTGCATAATACCATCACTCTCATCATTTCCAGTTGGAGAAACCGCTCTGCTAAGCTGTGGCTTGTAACATTTGAGAAGAAAGGAAATGGTCTGTATCAAATTTGCATACTGCTTTACATCTACAAACATTTAAGATTATATTAGTGACTATTTTCATACTTTATGATGATAGGATGGGCTTAAAGAGGCTTTTTAAAGAAGGAAAATCAAGTGGCTTAAAGGATTTTATAAGATGGTCTTCAAATATAGAAAAGAAAAATAATTATAACAATGTTTAGTTTACACGAACGATCTTGCATTGTTTAGTTACATGAACAATCTTATAAAATGTGAAACAATCTTACATTAAGATGAGTTACTCGATGTTATAAGTCTTGAGGTTATGCTAACTAGTACTAGTTTTTCGGATTCGGATCTTCCTTTATGCTTAAGTCCTAACAAATAATCTCTTTTCTTTATTGAAGACAGTCAAGAGGACAGAAATTCAAAAGAGAAGAGAAAAGAAACACAAATCTTAAATTTCCCATAGCATGATGATCAGGAAATTTGTCTGGTAATTATGAAGTGGACATGTGACCATGACTGACCAGGACACTATCCACTCCTAGAATTTAAAAAAAAAAAATAAAAAAATAAAATAAAATAAAAAAAATCAGTTAGGTTATCAAAACTCAAACAAAAATCCAGATACAATTACATATTACAACATCTCAAGCCTTATCATACTAGCTGAGGTTGGTTATATGAATCACACATCATCATTAAAATTGGTCATATACAAAATATTCATAGATGCAATTACATATTAAGTAAATACCAAAATTGGTCCTAGAAAGATGAGTGTGTTGGTTGATAGGTCCTTATTTAAAATTTTCATATAAATGAATCCTTGACAAATTTATTTGCTTGCATATAAGTCCTTTTATATTAAATATATAATAAAGAAACATTTGTGTTTACGTATCAAATATCAAATACTCATAAAGGACTTGAATAAGGGTAGCGCACTCATCCTTTAAGGATCAATTTGAACATTTATTCAATTAAGTATTGCAAGATAATGAAATTAAATGACATATTTCAATAATTATTAAACAATTACTTTAATTTGGTTGCATCATTCTTTAATTTAATGGAAAAGCATATCATTAGTGAGAACTGGAGCTAAGAAAGAAAAGGACAAAGTGCAAGCTAAACCCTTCCACAACAATCACAAAATTTAGAAAATCGTTCACAAATTGTATCCATGACAGATTGAAATTACTAATATTGGTATTCCAGGAAATAATGATCATCAAGTCTGATAGGATAAAGGGGAGAGGGCATAATGGGTATTGGGTTTAGGTTAGAAGGCAAAGGAATAGTATAAATAGGACTCTATTATATTGGAGGGAAGGGGTCGGCGTCAAGATGAACCCCATTCGGAGGACAGCGAAGCATCGGTCAATGGAAATGTGAAGAAGACGGAGGAAAACGGAAGCGGAGAAGGGAGTGGCCGGACTAAAGGCGCGATTAATTGGAGGAAAAAGGTGGAACTACCCACCTTCGACGGATCGGATCCGCTTATCTGGATCAATAGAGCGGATCGATTTTTCGATTTGCAAGGAGTATCGGAAGATGAGGAGAAGGTCCGGTTAGCGGAATTCAGTATGGAAGGTAGCACTCGCTACTGGTTCAAAGCTTGGAAGGAGAAAGCAAAAAATCGTTCATGGGATGGTTTGAAGGGAGCCCTCGTGATAAGGTTTGGCACCATTGTTGAGCGGAAGTCGTATTGGGGACGAACGTGCGGTGAGATGACAAGGTCCGAGGCCGATCGCTGTGACCCAGGCCGATCGAGAGTGACCGAGCGGCTGGACGAATCAAAACAGGAGAGGACTGCTGGACCCAACGGGAGAGGACTGACGAAGCCGAACGTGACAGGATGGTCTGAACCGAACGGTGAAGCACTGCAAGTTGCGGACCCAAGAGGACTGAAGGAACAACTTCGCATGGCATTGTCGGTGTATTCAACTGGAGGAATAACTCAATCGAATACCATGAAGTTGTCGGGGTGGATTCAAGATCGGAGGGTAGGCGTGCTCGTCGATAGCGAAGCGAGCCATAACTTTATCTCGACAAGTTTGGCGGAGGAGATGGGTTTAGAGAGGGAGGACACGACACCTTATCGAGTCTGTCTGGGGGACGGCCAGAGAAAGGAAACGTGAGGCCGTTGCATGGGAGTTTCTTTAACACTGGAGGGAGCGGAGATTAAAGAGGATTTTTATCTCTTTGAACTAGGGGAAGTCGATGTCGTGCTGGGAGTAGAGTGGCTGGCCAAGTTGGGGGAAATTAGGGTGGATTGGAAGCAAATGACCATGAAATATGGGCCAGCAGAAACAGAGGTAGTGATAAGGGGTGATAGCAAATCTATGATGAAAATCATCACTCCCAAGGCGTTCAAGAAGGAGATAGGGATCGAGACTTTTGCGGTGGTGTGGGGTCTGCATCAATCTGAAACAGCAGCGGAAAACCCATGAGCAAAAGGATTAACCCTCATGCAGGAGGAGAATTTCGAGAAGGTGTTTGAGGTGCCACAAGGACTTCCTCAGGTTAGAAGAGTGGGCCACCGGATAACCATTGAAGAAGGCACTGAACAAGTGAACGTGAGATCCTATAAGTATACCGACTTAATGAAGGCTAAAATAGAGAACCAGGTCCAGGAGATGTTGGGCTTGGGCATTATTGGACCCAGTAACAGCCCATTTGCCAGTAAAGCTGCTATTTTTAGTGAAGATAGAGTGGTGGGTTGTGGCGAGTATGTCACAACAGTGAAGAAAGGAGAAGAAGTGTTGAGGCCTGGGATTAAAGCAGTGTTGTCAAGAAGTGACCCAGCTGTGGTTTGGGGGTCCACGGGTGCATCCACTAGGGCTGTTACAAGTCCATTTTCTGAAATTACTGAGGTTATAAAACATTCAGATCTAGCTTCTAGCATTGGCCACAAAGGAATTTCCAGGTTGCTTGCAGAATCTTTATTAATTAGCCATCTTATATTACTTACAGTGGTGAAAAGTAAAGATGGTAAGAAAGAAACTTCAGGACAGGGAGTAATGCAAACAGTTTCAAAAGCAATTTGTAATACCTGTGCTCCAGGAGGTAAGAGGTCACATGTCAGAAAGCAATATACAACAGTCATATGGTCTAGGAGAATCTTGGAAAAGGAGCAGTTATTGGAGAAGGAATTGCCACCACCTAAGCCTCCCGACATGAATTGATGGGTAGTATCTAGTGCATTCTCTTCAGATGAAAACAAGATGATGAAGAGGAGCCAAGCGACCCGGTTTTTTTTGGGTTCCAACCTTGAGGACAGGGTTGTTCTGCAGAGGGGTGTAATGATAGGATACAGGGGAGAGGGCATAATGGGTATTGGGTTTAGGTTAGAAGGCAAAGGAATAGTATAAATAGGACTCTATTATATTGTCAGAGGAGAGTTAGTCAATTGTATACTTTGTAAAGACCGGTTTCGAACCTGGTGAGAGGGGTTAGGCCCTCGAGTTACACTTCTTACTTCGTGATTGTTACTGTGAATAAGATACCCATTGTTTCATTCTTTCTATCTTGTGTGAGTACATATCAGTGGTGAGTGTGACTGTTAGGTTCTTATAATAAAGATTCCTAACAAAGTCACAGAGCTCAAGATAGATGGCCATAACAACTTAAATCATTGCAGAAAAAAATGAATTGTGAAACTAAGCTAGTCATACGATATTATTCTCCATCACCCCTTAAAGTGCAACCAACTAGGAGATAACTTAAGCATTTCAATGGGAACATGAGATCTAGCTTTTTAATTCTACTAGTAACTTTGGGCATTCAATTTGCAAGAAACACAGGTAGTTTTACCAGTTTATGGACCAGTAACAATGGCAAACTATTCCTTAACGGATACTTTGCATTAGTTATAATGTACTAATATTAAGTTTTAAAAATAAGGAAAATGGCCACTATGATAGTAAACAAAAATAATCTTACATAATAAGATATCACTTGCAATGATCAGGTCCCAGTCAGGGTCAGAATTTGGAAACTTGTCTCCCCAGGTATCTGAAAATTCAAGCACATTTAGTAATTTTAGAAGAGAAATTAATTACAGAATCCATAGTAATACAAGGATCAACATAAAATCAACTGGAATTAGAGGATGTATACACATGGCTATGCATGTATGTATATATAATTTGGGTACAATATTAAATACAAATTTATAATCACCTACTAGTGAGTAGTAAGCTAACTAACATTATTCAATGTAGATGTTCTTAATCCTAACAACTCATCATGCATCTCCTTAATTCTAACCACCCCCGAGTATAGTTGTCATGTTGTGCACTTAGAGCCGAAATGAGCCCAAAGAACACCGAAAGTAAACAATAAACTAAAGAATAATGAAAGAATGAAATTTCTTTTATTGATGGTGATAGAATTATCTGAATAAACAAAAGTAAACAATAATTGGGAGCATAATCTCCTTCAATTACTTGGGAGCATAACCTCCCTCACAGGACGGTAGTCGCCTATCAACAAAACTCAATAATCAAAACATAACCCTAACAATAGACTCTAGCTTTATTTATACTAATTATTTCCTGCCCATCTTGTGCTAAATCTTTTCCAAGAATATATTTTTATTTAATATAAATATTTCCTGTATATTTCCCTAGAATATATCTTTATTTAATACAAATCTTTCCCATATATTTCCCTAGAATATATCTTTATTTAATATAAATCTTTCCCGTATATTTTCCTAGAATATATCTTTATTTAATATAAACATTCCCCGTATATTTCCCTAGAATATATATTTGTTTAATATAAACATTCCCCGTATATTTCCCTAGAATATTGCTTTAGATATACTAAATATTTCCCCCTACCATTTGGCTCCCGTGCCTTCTATCCTATCACCCACTATCGTGTCATTACACCCCGCTGCAGAATAACCTTGTCCTCAAGGTTGGAAATTTTAAACTTGATCTCCTGGCTCCTCTTCATCATCATGTAATCATATGAAGGGAATCCTCTGGCAACTGCCCTCCAAATCAGGTCTGGAGGCTTGGGAGGTGGCAATTCCTCCTTCACTAACCTCCATTCTTCCTTGATTTTATTAGCTTCTAGCATTCTAGTCACCTCTTTTTCAGAATCATAAGCCTTGAGATAACGGTCTTCGATGTCTTTCAATGCTTCATGCCACTCTCTACCTTTTACCGTTGTATCAAAAATTGCAAGCCCCATTTTTTTTTTGCTGGCCCACCTCCTCACAGAATCCACTGTTCTCTCCAGGGCATTGATTATTCCATCTGCCCTTCCTTCCAAAGCCTTCATTCTTCCTTCCAGTACTAGCCCGTTCGGTTCCGGCAGTTTTCTCACGTTCGGTTCTGGCCGTGCTCTACCGTTCGGCTCAGGAAGTCCTCTTTCTTTAGGTTCCGACCGTTCTCTCATGTTCGGATCCAATAGTCTGCTACCGTTTGGTTCCTACAGTCCTCTCATGTTCGCATTCGGTAGTCCTAGCTCGTTCGGTTCCGGCAGTTCTCTCACGTTCGGTTCTGGCCGTCCTTTCACGTTCGGCTCTGTTAGTCTCTACCGTTCGGTTCCAGAAGTCCTTTCCCGTTCGGACTTTGGACGTATTTTTTCACAGTACCCGACTGCTTACTGGCCGCCATTCCTTCAACGGCTGTGCCCCTGTTCCGTTATCCAAATCACCACACCATTGCCCCCTTCAGACCTTCCCATGAACGATTCTTGGCTTTCTCCTTCCAAACTCTGAACTAGTATCCAGCACTTCCCTCCATACGGATTTAGGCTAGGCGCACCTCCTCTTCCTCTGACACCCCTGTATTTCAAAGAATTTCTCAGCTCTATTGATCTAATTCAATGGATCAATTCCTTCAAAAACTGGTAACTCTACCCTTTGTCTCCAATTGGGTTGCTCCTCATCTAGTTGACGGGCTCATCCTCCCATCATTCTCATCAGTTCTTGCAAATCTTTGCAGATTGTCGTCATCTCCGTCTCCAATCCCCCAATGGACAGTTCCATGTTCTCCTGTTCCCGCCCAATGTGCTCCAGTTTCCCTTCGACTGCATTCATCCTTCCCTCCATGATCTTTCACTCCTCTCTGTCAATTCGGCTCTCACTCCTCTCTATCGATCTGGCAGGTCTGACCAATTGTTAGGTATCTGAACTCTCAACGCTCACAATAAACCAAAAGAATAATGAAAGAATGAAATTTCTTTTATTGATGGTGATAGAATTCTCTGAATAAACAAAAGTAAACAATAATTGAGAGCATAACCTCCCTCACTGGATGGTAGCCCCTGTCAACAAAGCTCAATAATCAAAACATAACCCTAACAATAGACTCTAGCTTTATTTATACTAATTATTTCATGCTCATCTTGTGCTAAATATTTCCCTAGAATATATTTTTATTTAATATAAATATTTCTCGTATACTTCCCTAGAATATATCTTTATTTAATACAAATCTTTCCCGTATATTTCCCTAGAATATATCTTTATTTAATATAAATCTTCCCCGAATATTTCCCTAGAATATATCTTTATTTAATATAAATATTCCCCGTATATTTTCCTAGAATATATCTTTATTTAATATAAATATTTCCCGTATATTTCTCTAAAATATTGTTCTAGGTATACTAAATATTTCCCCCTACCGTTCGGCTACCCTGCCTTCTATCCTATCACCCAATATCGTATCAGAAAACGAACAAAAAACTCACAAAGTAAGATAGATATGAATTAAACTGTCATGTTTATTAAGTTTTATTGAGAGGTACCAGCTAACTATTCCTGAATTTCTACCATTACTAAGGAACTACATGAAAAACTCATGGGGGGACATACCGGTTATTTTCGTACTCTTAAAAGAGTTGCAGGTGTTTTATATTGGGAGGGCATGCGGAAGGATATAAAAAATTGTCATGCAATGTGAACTATGCCAGAGGAATAAAACCGAGACACTGGCCCGTGAAGGTTTACTGCAGCCACTGCCTATTCCAACACAAGTATGCACAAATATCTCTATGGATTTTATTGGAGGACTACCAAAAGCAAAGGGAAAAGACAGCATTTTTGTAGTGGTAGACAGATTCACAAAATTTGCTTATTTCTTTGCTTTATCTCATCCTTATTCAGCATTGGAAGTCGCTCAACTTTTTGGGAAGGAAGTTGTCCGTTTACATGGTTTTCCCTCATCCATTGTATCAAACTGAGACAAGGTTTTCCTTTTTGAGTTTTCTGTAAAGGGAAAGATAGGAGAGACAGGTCCCCTCAAAAGACCTTGACAATTGTACATATTGTTTCCTGTTCATACCACATTGGTAGAACAGAGCTGTTCGGTTTCTTAATAAACATCCAAGAATCTGTCTTGAAGTTCTCTAATAAATTCTGGGTACCTATCAATTATATCAGAATGATTGGCTTGCTCTACTACTAACTTGAGAAAAATATTAAAAGAGAAATTACACTTTAGAGAGCTTGAACAAGTCTCTCTGGGGTTCTCATATTTATATATAGAAACTGTAGATTAATCTAAGATACTATGAAAGAGAGAAAAGAGTAGAAAACAAGTAAAGACAACTCTAGGACCGTTCTATATACATATAGGTACAACTCAACAATTTTTTAATAAAGCCTGTTTTGAGCCTACTCTAACTAATTTAACAAGGGTAAGAACTGTCACTTCTAAAGATGAGACAATGAAAATTTAAAGTTATTTTCATTATCAGTTGAATGAACAATACTAATCATCCAAATATAGGGGACTACAAAAGAAAGCAAGCTGAAAAAACTAGGCAATGTATAAGGCTCAAAGGCAGCAAGTTGTTAACTAGGTAATGTATAAGGCCCAAATATAAAATTATATTTTAATGACAAGATTTTAAAGTGTAATCAGAATCACTACTTTGAAACCCTTCACAACAGCTAAGAAGCAAATGACTAATAAGTCAACTTAAAGAAGTCTCACGTTTTATGTGAGGAATGATAGGTATTTCATTTGCCTGGCAGTTGTGAGCTATGTTCTTCTCTATTTCATTGTCATCATAGTCGGAAGTTGTAATATCAAGATTGTATGATTTTCGAAGAAATATGGCCAAAGCTCCTGTGCCACTGAAATTAGATGCAACATTAGCAAAGCAAAAATGAAATCACTTGTCTGATAAGTGCAGAGCTACAGACATAGTATACACTTTCACAAGAATACCATGGAGCACTAGTCACAGAAACGAGATATACAACCAAGTGCAATTGTATAGCTTCACTTTGAAAATCTTGAGCAAAACTTTCAGCCTTTCAAATAAGTAATAACTAACTAGCTTATACATAAATTAATATACAAGTAATCCATATATACCTCCCCAACTCAATAGCACGCCTTCCTTCAATGCATGATCTGTGCTGAACTAACCATTCTGCAAATGAAAACGTCCCTGGCCAGAGTAAATTAGCATTCAGTTGATGAAAGGAAAATTCTCGGACAATCAACTCCTGCACAAATCATAAAGGCGTAGAGCAACTCAGACTAGTAGAGTACAAATTAATGCTCAAAAAACCTCAACATTTTGAATCACAGTATTCCCATGATTAACACAAGGTGATATCATGACAGCATTAAATTACCAAACTAAGCAAAATACAAATGCTTAGTGTAAGATAATTTAGCTTTCTAACTAACTTCCTATACATGGCAGGATCTGTCAATAATATGTTCCCCTGATATGTCAATAATATGTTTTTTGGATCCACTGGGAGTATTAGTAGGTTTACAAATTATTATCAACTTTACTCCAATATCAAAAGCATATTTTCTCCCTAAACCACAATGTCATATAATCCACGTAAAGTATCAGATAAATGCATCTATGAATGCGTTTCACTTAAAATACTAATTAGTTCACATCAAATTCCTGCACAATAGTACTAAACTTGTCAAACAAAACTCAAGGAGATAGCTTTTAACGATAAAGAGATTTTTCAACTTACATGTCAAGCTTGACTCCTCGCGAGCATTAAACCAATCGAATATTATATGAAATAAACATAATTATGGTCCCTTGTTTTCACAGACAAGCACACCCAATCTTTCTGAAATAATGATTTGGTAGACCAAAATACCCTATAAGGCAAGATCTTCCTAAACAAATAATGTTTTTTCTATTAAAGAGATCGTACAAGATTTGTTTATCTCCACTTCCTATAATAAACTCAGCAATACCATTCAGCCTTCATTAGCTTGCAAAGTTTTCCTCTTCCAAACAGTTAAGCACTTCAGCTTAAATGTTGATCCTTCCAACACATGAAACAGCATTCCCCTGAGCCAACTCTACCACAGCATCATTTTTTGTAATCACCCTACCACAGCATCATTTTTTTTAATCACCCTACCACAGCATCATTACAAACTCACAGCAGTCCAGGAGCAAGACTCTCACAGCAACCAAACCAATGATAACAATACTAAGAAAAATCATAATCATAAAAACCAACCCCTGTCAATTGCAATTTCAGTTTCCTAAAGAGCACAGCACTTCAACCAAACCCATCAAATAATACCCCAACTAACCTCAAACTTTCAACATATGACAGTCCCCGAAAACAAACCCACATGATGATTTTGCTTAAACAGCCACTAATGATGTTAAAGAAGGAAACTTCACCATCCCAGGAAACTGGTGCTTCCTCTCAACATAGCTTTCCTGTGAGTCTGCATCTTCCTCACCTTTATTCAAACACAATTTATCCCACCAATTAAAAATGGAATATAGAAGTAAAAGAACCAGGAATGAGAGAGAGAGAGAGAGAGAGAGAGAGAGGTTTTACGAGTAGGGCAGTCATCTTCACCAAAGAGGCCTGATGGAGAGAATATAGCTATGTCCATTTGTTAGTGTGAATGAACATAAATTGAAATTATTGAAGAGGTGATGAATCTAAGAGTACAATACTATTTAGCTGTTTAGGCACTGTTCTGTGACGTTAATAGTGATTTCGTTTTGGAATTTTGGGCGTGGCGGTGACAATGTGCAGGCGCGGCGGCGCGTTTGGCCATGCCAACGTGCGTGATTGATTTTGTTAGGGATTTTACAATTTTTTGAAAAATAATTATCATTAATTAATCATTTTATTTCAATATAATGATAATTAATCATAATTATATTATAATAGTATTTTAATTTGGGAAATATATAGAATAAATATTTATTTTATATAACTATAATTTATAATGACCAAATAATTTTAAATAAATAAATATACTACAATTAAGATTTATAAGAACTTAAAAAATAGATTATTAGAGTTAATAGGTGTTTTAAAATAATGAAATTGAATATTTTATTTTAAAAAATTATTTTAAAATAATTCAATAATACAAATAAAATTTCTTTAAATGTCATTTTTAGTTTATATATTCGTCAACTTTATTCAAAACGAGACTCATTTTTTTTTTTAATGTTGAATGTGATCCATAATTTTGTAATTTATGTTTAGTTTTGTCCTTTATGGCAATAGTTAATGGCTAAGTGTCTATGTGAGCAATTAATGAATTATATGGCAGTTATTAGCTTATATGGGCACTTAAACACGTAGTTATGTGGATTTATGATATTCAGAAGTGGTTTTCTGAATTTTAATAAGACATTTGGATTCTTTATGAGGCATGGCTTCAAAACTGGGGTTTTTGTTTTTGAAGTGTGAACGTTTACTTTTCGTCATTTGGTGGGAACTTTCCTAATTAAACATCTTCTTCCCAATCTTCGTGGTTAATGAGGTATGTCTACTTTTCAATCTTCTTCGTCTTGTTGCAATACTTAGGGGCACCGAACTTGTCATTCCTTACGTGATGGTGGTTCAAGGGGGTAGGGATAATCCCTATTTGCAATTATGGTGAGATGAAAATAGTAAACATGACAAGAACTTCAAAGAATACTGGAAGACAATTTTGGGGTTGTCGTAATTACAAAGTTATTTGAATAAAAACATTTTTAATTAATTTAAATGGAGTTATGTGTTCGTAATTAATATTGTGTATGAAGTTTTTTTTTTCCTAAATAACAGAGTGGATCTTCTAATGTGATGTGTTGTAACTATTTCAAGTGGTACTCTAAAGAAAATGTTGATGAAAGGGATGTTATCATTGCCAGACAAAGGAGGAAGATTTATGATATATGGAGAATTCGGTGAAAGTTTTGAAGAAAAGGATGCAATTATTACGCAGTCATGTGTGTTGTTAGTGTTCTGAACATACTTATATTGTGTGCGTGTTTAGATTGATGTGTTGTCTATGTCTTTGGTTGATGTATTTAGGTGGCCATAATGTGGTTTGGTTTAATGTTTTAGGGCAAGGAATTTTAATGAAGTTAAGTTCTGTAATGTTAACGTTCAACCATTGTCTTTTGTAATATCTACAAATAAATGAAGGAATGAAATTTGTATTTGTTTGAAATTGTTCAAATTAGTCCCCATTTCAGTTAAATTTGTGTGAATGTGGTCCTTATCATGATGATTGGTGTGTGAATAAAATCAAAGTTTTAAAAATCACAACTTTGCAAGAATTGATATCCAAGATGCAGAGTTGAAATCAAAGAGTTCTACAACTTAACTGTGAACATTTCCACAACCTGTGGATTTTGCTCCAAAATGCAAAGTCCAAACCAAAGAGTTCCATAATTGAGTTGTGGCTTTTTCCATAACTTGTGGATTTACTTTAGGAATGCAAAATTAAAAGCAGAGAAGTGCACAAGCAGTATTGTTTCATGCATATCCTTTACATTGTAAAATTATGAACAAAAGTATTGTATTTGGTATAAACCTATATTTGCAATACTACTTTAGTTGTCCAAACAACAAGAAAAAAGATGTTTTAGATAGATGTTATTAGCTTGCAAACAATGATGTAATCAATCCATTCTCAATTAATTGAAACATTTATACTCATTTTAAACTATCTCATTTTATTTGTGATATTAGAGAGCTTATAATTCCAATATGAAGGTAGATGGAAACCCTTTTCCATGAATACTTTTTTAGGAAAATGACACTTCTTTGTCCAAATAAGAACCATTCATACTGCTTTCGATCTTGGTCTCATAAATAAAACACTACCCCTTTATGTTTATCCAAAGAAATGCTGACCAAAATAAGTAATTCTCAACATAGTCTCATCCAGTAGCTAGAAATAACAAAATCAACTCCATCCAACTTCATGAAAAATCATAACAAACACAAAAATTCTCTTTGAAAGAACCTTAAATTTGTGCTTTCAGAGGTGAATTTTCACATTAGCAGTGCTCCATCAGTTTGAATCATTCTAGCAAAGTTTAATCTTCAAATATAACTTGTTTGAATTAACATTTCACACAGCATCACTGCAATTTGAAAATTCACCCTGCAACATTCACTTATGCAGTAAAATTCACTTAACTTCACCACCAATTTTTAGTCTAACAAAATCAAAAGACTAGAAAACAAGTAAAATGACTCTAGAGTGCTAAAACAAATTGAACTCAACTAGACACTACAACTAAGTATGATTGAAACTCAAATTGAACTTTCAAAGCTTAATCAGTTTAAGTGGAACTAAGCAAATAACAAGCATAATGTACCAAAGAAGATAAACAGAAGTACACCAAATCTCATTACAATACAAAAGTACAATAATTCTCATTAAAATAATATTCCAAATATTATAAAGCACATGGTCTTCTAATTTATAAAAAAAAAGAAAAATAAAAACTCAAAATGCCACTTCTAACATATTCTCTAACTAAATGTAATCTTTGTTAAAAAATAATGTATCTAAATTAGTCACAATAGTATCTAAATTAGAATAAAGTTTTAAATAAAGTCAAACCTGTATCATGTTTGAATATATGTATTTTTAATTAACTTGTATCTAAGACTAAGCAATGACCATCTTACATATAAATGTGTTTTTAAGATAATACATGAAGAAATATAATATGTATATCTTATTTCACCCTCATCAATAATAAATATAATTAAAAAGATTTTGTTATAGATATATTTAAAGGGTCAAAATGTCTATTCTATCGGTCCATAAAGGAGATTGAGTTAAAATTTATCAATTCATTATTGTCTTATCTATTTAATTCAAAGACACATCAGCCTGTCTTAACTTATTATTCTTTTTTTTTTTAATTTAAAAGTTAAATAAAAATAATTTAAAAAGTTAATTTTTATATTATATTTTTAAATATATAAATATACATTAATATTATAATTTAAATCATAAACACTAACAAATTAAATTTTAATTTTTAATTATAATATAATAATTTAACATGTAAATATAATAATTATTTTAATTTATCCCAATAAATTTTTAAATATTCAATTAAAATCTTAAGAAATATTTATATAGTTAAATATGCTTTTTAATATATATAAATAACTCTTAAAATTAAGAAAGATCAGAACAAAACGGCTTAAATATCTTATACTATAACAATAAGAAAACTTTATCAGTATTTTCCATCAACTTAAACAATAACAATAATCTCTTTATATTTCCCATCAACTTCAGCATGCAATATTTAAAATTAAATGTGTATAAATAAGCTAACTAAAATTCTTCTAGTTATTATCATAATAGGAATATTACATTACTTGTAATTAAGTTTCTTTCTTCCATTGAAATTGTATTGGTGTTTTAAAATTAATAATAAGCGTAAACCGTCAATTATTTAAACTTTTAAAAAATATCTTACTTAGCAATTTTGGTTTATATTGAATGGTAAAGAATAATTGAAGCATTTGAAAACAAATAATGAAATTGAACTTTGTTAATAAGATTTAAAAGTGTATATTAATAAGAAAAAATTAAATTTGTTAAAAAAATTGAAGAGAAAAAACTGGTTATTATTTGTTTAATAAGTTATCATTTCAAAAAAGACATATGGATGGGACTCTAACCCACAGGACTTTTATAGATATTTTGATTTTTATAGATATTTTGACTTTATGAATTTTTTTTATGAAAAGTTTTTTGGTCTGAAGGGTTTTTCTGCCTCCAACCCACCTAGATGGACCAAACCATGCAAGAAAAGTCAAATCAATGAGTCATACTTGTAACAATGAACTAAGATAATTCCGATTCTACATAACACCATACAAAAAGCTTCAAAATTAAAAGGTAAAATATAATTGAATATTGTAGTTTAGTCTTGTGTTTTGTTGGGTGGTTTTATCTTGGATTGTGTTTTTCTTAATTGTGAGTGCGTTTTCTTATTTTTCTTAATTATGTAAGCTTTAGTTAAATTTCATACTATTAATGATGACTTCCTATGCACTAATGAAAAATGAATATCGCTGAAAATTATTTTCTTACTTATCTTTTTCTCTTTGAACTTTTATTGCATTTAATAATAAAAAAGGAGGAAAGATAGTTACTGTTTTTCTTTTTATTTTAAAAACTACATCTTCAAAGATCAAACTAACATTTTTATAAAGGGTTTTCATCTTCAAAAATCAAACTAAATGAACCTTCACTTTTTCTTTCTTTAACTTAAGTATATTGAATACGAATTGAAATGTGTATCTATGTTGATGAAAAATTAACAAAATTACCTTAACATTTGTTGAAACTTAAATAAGTTTTCTTGTGAAAATTGTTTTTATTACACAAATTAATTAATCAAGTTAAGGCAATTTTTCAAAGTTGAAATCAGTCTTCTTTATTAATCCTAACGCAAAATTAAACTCACACACACATCAAATTAGAACGACCCAAAATTCAACCTAAATTAATTCTCCAATTATACGAGATTTAATTTATAACTTTCGAATTTTCAAAGTTAACTTCAAATTAAACTAATTAATGGGTAGGAATGAGTCATACAAAGTGTCTCGAAAGTTGCTTTTCACTTTGGTTACTTCATCTTAAACAACGAATGATAAGGTTAGCGTATCATATGAACCACACATGTAAATAAAAAAATCCTATTGATGTTTAGGCATCAAATGGTCACTTCTCTCTTAAAGCTATGTTGATGGGATTCATTCAAATAAATTCAACAATCTCTGTTTGGAAGTATTAAGTATAATTTATATAATGTGAATTAAAACAGTCCTAAGAAAACAAATTGAATCATGAAACCAACACAATAAACATAAAAGTTAAAACTAGATTTGGCCAAAGTGTAAACCAAGTGCAATGATCCTTATCATATTAGGGTGGTTTTAATAAAGTACTACAAAGTACTTTGAGAATTTAAAAGTCCAAATTAACCCGACCCACCATGTTCGACAGGCTAGCCTCGTGGATCAGGAAAGCCCGCCAACGAGCTTTATTAAAAAAAAATTAAAACTTACATTGCGATACTTCATATTAACACAAACAACATGGTCGAGGTCCAATATGTAAGGTCTGATACAACTTAACCAAGGTTGGATATAACTCGACCGAGGTAGCAAAAATCCAATATAGTTCAACCAAGATCTGAAATAGTCCAGACAGCAAAAAAAAAAAAAAAAAAAACTCGCCAGCTCAGCTGCTTAGTAGCCGGTCAGACTAAGCTATAAATTTCAATTCATTATGAATTGAAACACCAATCCGGCTAAACCCATTTTTGGTGGGTCAATATAGGATTGGGCTTAAACGGGTTGAATTGACCCGTTTTGTCACCCCTACATGTATATAGCATAGTTTATATTACCTTAAAAGAATATTTTACAAATTACTTTTAAATTATTCAACACATTTGTAAATAAATTAATTTGAAAAATAACACGTTAATTTAGAAAATAAAAAGTTGATGAACCATGTTAATAAAAAGAAAAAAAATTAAGAATTTAAATAGTAACCAAATAACCTTGCTCAAAATCAAATCCTATATCATAAATTCAAAATTTAATGTAACAAAAAATAAAAAAAAATATAATTTATTCTTTTTACACAATTAAATCCTTCTTAATTCATTTTTTCAGAAAATATTCGATACTACCAATAAGTCTTTTTCTTAAATGAGTACATGTCAAACTACTAGGTTGACATGTACTAGGCCCATCTCTTTTCAACCAGCATAACATTGTATATGACACTTAGTCACCAGAGTCCTTGATTAACTATAACAATCCAAGAGACAACAAGTGTTTAGGCCTATGGATCTAGGCCCACCAAGTAAAAACTCCATAAATTATAAGTAATGTATTTAATTATGTACATTGATTATGCTTTCATTTATTATGCATTTATTACTTATTGACTGGAAGAGTAACTTGAGTATTTCTTCTACAAGTCTTCTACAACCACACACCCTAGAAGAACAAATACTCAGGAGAAGGATGAGTACATTAGAGTTTGAATGTTGAAAACATTTAGAAAGTTCATGGAAGTCTTTTGTAGGATACTTACACGACTTTGTAAAAACACTATTTAAATCCTTACTCAAGTTTTATAAAACACTTTGAACAAGAAATTACCTTTCAAAAATTTAACAAATTACTAATTAGAATTTTAATTTAAAATCATTTATAATTGTCTTAGTTTATATATGAGGTTAGAATTAAAAAAAAAAATCTATTAGCACCACATGTTAATCCATTCAAGTTGCTCAAAGTTAGTTTTATGATTATGATTATATATAAGGGTTACATATGTTTTTTTTTTTTTGTGTTTTAGCTTTTAATGAAAATTGAAATTAGTTCCTCATTGAATCTTTGTTTCAATTTAGTATTCAAACTTAAGAAATATGCATGAATTTAGTCTCTTTAACTCAATTTTATAAAGTTTATTTGACATTTCAAACTTGTTTCATAATAGCATTTGAATTGTTTATACCGTTTGATCCATTTTTCTTTAACATTAACTGTGAAACACATTTAAAATATCAAATCAACTTACTAAAATTTGGTTATAATAATTAAATTCACATATTTATAAAATTGGAAGACTAAATTGTACCAAAGTCTAAAAAATGAACTAATTTCAAATCTTCACTAAAAATTAAAGAACCATAAACATATATAACTCTTCATATCAGTATTATTTGTCTCCCTCAGTTTAATAGAAAACAATGATGTTTTGACTTTAAGCAACTAGTATCTTATCTTAATCAATTAATATTTTAAATATATAATCGGAATATTTGTTAACATATGAATTAAATTCATAATAACAATATAAATTAAATATGCGGTAATTTTAAACTATTAACAACTGAAAAATGTTAAAGTCAATTTGATAATAAAGATGAAAATAATAGATAGAAAAGAATAAACACGTAAGAAATCAAGTATTAAAACCCAGCCAGATGAAAGCAAGAAGGTAGTTTAAAGATGTTTAAGAGAGCTTTTTTTTCTTTTTTGGAAAAAGTATTTTAACAACTTTTTTTATAAGTGATGGCTTTTGATTGGTTTTTTTAAATATCTTTTATGAAAATAAAATAAATTCAAACAATCCAATAAAATAGTGACAGCTTTCTTGTTGTCAAAAAATTGTTAATATAATTTTTTTTTTCTTGTAAAGGTAATATGTACAATCTAAAAAATGTAGAAAAAGCAGTAGTAAAAATATTAATTTTGATTGGAAAACGAAAAGTACTAGAAATACCATGTATTAAGTTATTTGATCTGATTTATGTGATTGATCAAAATTCCAAAAGTAGGACGTAACTTTCATATCGTTATCTACAAACGTGCTGTGCCAATGACAAGAGCAGGCAGCAGGGCAAAGAAAGCAAATCCACATCTATAAATATTGACGTGAGAGTGAATTATCGATATATATTGTGAGAAATGGTAGGACCAGTGAGGCCTCAATTTGTGTTGTTTGGTTCATCCATAGTTGAGCTGAGTTATAGTTGTGAAGGTTGGGGAGCTACCCTTGCCAACTTGTATGCTCGCAAGGTACTTGATATGTTGCCTCTTGTTCTTCTTCATGCATCATGGTTCCATATATATTCATGTTAATGCTTCGTATTTTGTTTCTTTTTGGTTTTGGTGCATGCACTTTGATTTTCACAATCTTGGTCTTTCTGATATAAGGTTACTCACTCGCTTTTTGTTGTGGTGAATTTTTCCCAAGAGGGTAAAGCTCGTTGTGCTTTAATTTTTCATGTTAAGAATTGTTTTGTCTGTTTATTTTTGTACAAATTTTTTCTTGAGTTTTTAATCTTTGGGAACAGGACTTCACCCAATAGTCTCTTTTGGGAAAATTTAGGTCCTGTTTACTAATTCTGATTCGATGAATGGATATGTGGAAATTATGGCTGGTCGTTTTCTTGTGGAGAATCAAAAGTAAGATGTCAATCATGGAGGAAAAAAGTGACTTAGTGGTGGTCCTGTAGCATGGAATTGGATGAGATTTGTCTTCTCCATATAAGCACAGAGTGAGGATATAGAATTAAAATTGATACCATAACAAAAATACTGATGTGACCAGAAAGAATATACAGAATCATTGTTGAGGGTGTCAACGCTACAGTTTGCACAACTTACATAGATATAATATAGATAATAGACATCCTATGTTTGAAAGTGGTTTAATTAACACATGCATTTAAAGTGTCTAAATATTCTAAAATATAGCAGTCAATTTATATTTGTATTTAATTTTTGTGAGTGAAGCATTAAGATGGAAAATGAGTTTAACTTATCACAGATTGACTTGACATAGGCAGATGTAATTTTGAGAGGATATTGCGGTTGGAATACAAGACGTGCTCTGCAAGCTCTGGATAAAATATTTCCCAAGGTATTGAGAATCATCCTTTCTTGACAAATAATAAGATGCGTTTATTTTAATTGGAGTGGTAGTAAATATGGAACTACAGCTAGCTAATTAACTTATCCTATATACTATTTATATGAGATATGAATTGTCCATTTAAAATACATGATAACATCTTCAACACAAAACTCTAAATTTCAGAGTTTGAGAACCTTTCTTTCTTTATATGACAGTCAATTTTTTCATTTTTATTTAATGTAAAATTTTTAACTTGTATTTGAATTCTTAACAATGTACACACAGACACCCATATTAATCTTTAGATTCATTTTTGCACTGTGTGGTTACTTGATTCTTGCTCAGACTGACTTAAAGGAAATCACTTTTTTGTTCTATCATCTCCAAATCAGGATGCCACTGATCAACCATCATTGGTAATTGTGTACTTTGGTGGCAATGATTCTATGCATCCACATCCAACAGCCCATAGTCCTCATGTACCCCTCCAAGAATACATTGAAAATATGAGGAAGATTGCTATCCATCTAATGGTAAACTTTTTACACAACAACACAAGTTTCCTTTCTTTGCATCCACGTTTATTACAATGAAATTTTACCGATGGTTGTCAGAGCCTTTCAAAGAAGACTCGCTTAATATTTCTCAGTTCCCCTCCCATCAATGAGGTGCAAATGCATGAAATGCTCAGGTTCTCATTCCAAATGATTATGGTTATTCATTATAATTTCACATTATCTTGAGGCTAAGTAATTCCTGCACTTCTACTATTTTTATGACGCCTGTACTTTTCTCTCTGCTATATGATTACATAGTAGACCAACTTATTTATAGGTCGAACTTTTACCCTGGCCAAAGGGTCTTATAAATTGGTTTTAAAGATTTAGACAAAGCTTGAATAGTGGCACCTTTCGCTTTGTACCAACAATATCTGAATCAGTATGCTGGCACATGATAAATTTTGAGGATGGAGGACTCCAAAAGTTTTGATATTGTTGCTGCCTGATTTTATTGAAAATATAGTTTCAATCACAAACATTAATGGTTGAACTTGAAGCAGTGATCTACTGGGGCCATTAAAAAGGACAAATGAATCCTGTCGATTATACTCAGAAGCATGTTTGGAGCTGTGCCGTGAGATGAATGTGAAAGCCATTGATCTCTGGTCTGCACTCCAGCAAAGGCATGACTGGTTAGATGTTTGCTTCACGTGAGTTTATATTCCAATTACTCTCTGTCTTTCTGTTTTATGTATCTAAAGGAAAAGTATAAATCTACAAATTACAATTGATTCATTTGATGGGGTGTTGTTTGATAGGGATGGAATTCATTTGTCACATGAGGGAAACAAAATAGTGGCAAAAGAGATATTTAAGGTCCTCAGAGAAGCAGACTGGGAACCTAGTCTGCACTGGAACTCAATGCCAACAGAGTTTGCAGAAGATTTCCCTTTATGATCCAAATTGTGCTGATAGAAAGAGTATTATAAATGTCTCTAACGGGAACTTCCAAGGAAATTCTCAATTGGAGTAGAATTATTCTGCATTTTCAAGCAACACAAAAACACATGATTTCAATCTCAAAGTGGAATGCTTTTATACTGTTTATAGGTGCTTAAAGAAATATGCTGTTCTTAAAGCATATTGTAGCATGTTAAAAGCACTCTTGAAAATAGAAATAAAATCGCATACGAAAAGAAACTATGACCGTTAGCTTCTGAAAATCATATCTGACATGAAATTAAATAGACTGTAATATGTATATTGTCATTCATGATCGCTTATAGGTAACGCTTTTTTATTTTAGTGTCCCGATATTTTGATACCAAAATATTAACACCATTTTGACACTGCCAGGTGTCGGCAGGTGATTGGTTGTATTTTTTTTATTTTAAAATTCCAATTTATGACGTCACTTGACCTCTTTCATAGGCACATGAACGTTCGCTTTCATCTCATTTCACCTTCTCACTCCGTCTCACTGCCGCCATCTCCGTTTTGCAATATTTCGATTTCTCCATCTCCTTTTTTGCTGATTCCAGTGCGATTGGGGTTCGTTGTTCGCATCTCTTCGTTGGTTACATTTTTCTTGTTCGTTGGTGTTGGCGTGTGATCTCGTCGATCTTAGTGTTGGACTTAATGGTTTAAAGAAACAATACATGTGGACATTGGCAACATTCTTAGTTCAATATAGAAACCTGGTTGATTGAAAGAAGGTGTTGTAATGGTTTAGAAAATGCGGGAAAAAACGTTTACGCGATAGCTTTCTTGAATTTGTACAGAAAGTCCTTCACAAGGGGACCAAGATGTCAAACTTTAACTTTTTGGCAAACTTTGCATGGGATTTTGATTTTTTTGGTTTTAAGTTGTGTTTTGGGGTGGAGAGTTCATTTTGGGGATCCCAAATACCATTGAGGGAGGTGTTGTGTTCACACAAAGTGGTTGGATGAAATCCAAAGTCAAGTGCATTGAAAATGGGTGGTGTAAACGTTTACCAATAGGTGGTAAACGTTTACACGAGAGCATTCTTGAATTTGTACAGAAAGTCCTTCATAAGGGACCACTTTTTTGTACACAAGGGACCAAGATGTCAAACTTCAACTTTTTGGCAAACTTTGCATGGGTTTTTGATTTTTTTGGTTTTAGGTTGCGTTTTGAGGTGGAGAGTTCATTTTGGGGACCCCAAATACCATTGAGGGAGGTGTTGTGTTCACATAAAGTGGTTGGATGAAATCCAAAGTCAAGTGCATTGGAAATGGGTGGTGTAAACGTTTACCAATAAGTGGTAAACGTTTACGCGAGAGCTTTCTTGAATTTGTACAGAAAGTCCTTCACAAGGGACCAGTTTTTTGTACACAGGGGACCAAGATGTCAAACTTTAACTTTTTGGCAAACTTTGCATGGGATTTTGATTTTTTTGGTTTTAGGTTGTGTTTTGGGGGTGGAGAGTTCATTTTGGGGACCCCAAATACCATTGAGGGTGGTCTTGTGTTCACACAAAGTGGTTGGATGAAATCCAAAGTCAAGTGCATTGGAAATGGGTGGTGTAAACGTTTACCAATAGGTGGTAAACGTTTATGCGAGAGCTTTCTTGAATTTGTACAGAAAGTCCTTCACAAGGGACCACTTTTTGTACACAGGGGACCAAGATGTCAAATTTCAACTTCTTGGCAAACTTTGCATGGGTTTTTGATTTTTTTGGTTTTAGGTTGTGTTTTGGGGGTGGAGAGTTCATTTTGGGGACCCCAAATACCATTGAGGGAGGTGTTGTGTTCACACAAAGTGGTTGGATGAAATCCAAAGTCAAGTGCATTGGAAATGGGTGGTGTAAACGTTTACCAATAGGTGGTAAACGTTTACGCAAGAGCTTTCTTGAATTTGTACAGAAAGTCCTTCACAAGGGACCAGTTTTTTGTATACAGGGACCAAGATGTCAAACTTTAACTTTTTGGCAAACTTTGCACGGGATTTTGATTTTGCTGGTTTTAGGTTGTGTTTTGGGGGTGGAGAGTTCATTTTGGGGACCCCAAATACCATTGAGGGAGGTCTTGTGTTCACACAAAGTGGTTGGATGAAATCCAAAGTCAAGTGCATTGGAAATGGGTGGTGTAAACGTTTACCAATAGGTGGACCACCAACGATTGAACTAGTCAAACAAACACCAAAACCTCTTATTCGACTACCTATGTGGGCAGAAAACAACATCCATGTCAATGAAATCCTCCAGAAATTCATTCCACCACCATCTGACCAACCATCATCGTCCCAAGAACCAAACAACAACTAGTCTAATGAAGATATATTTTGTTCAATGTTTTGTTATGCACCTGAACTTTTAACTGTAAGATCCTATTATGACAACTTCAAAAACTTAGTGACCATTACTTTTATGTCATAGCTAGCTTCATGGTTATCATTAAGATGTTATTCTGTAATAGTATTCATTAAGGTAAACTAAATCCAATGTTCGACATTGCTTTCTGCCAGAAATGATGTGAAAATAAAAAAAAAGTTGGTCCCCTGTGTTAAAAAAAGTGGATCCCTGTTGTTGGGTTCTTGGAGCGTTTCGAGAAAACCCTAGAACCAGAGAAAAATAAGAGAGAGAGAGAGAGCGGAGCGTGAGAATGAATACTGAATATTATTGAATGAAAAGTTATTATTGAGGAGCGGGGTTGGTTACTATTTATAACCAACGTAAACGCGCAACAGGCAAAACCGGCAAACAAAACAAGCCCACCAAAACAAGCCCAAAACGCGCAACCGGTAAACCACACAAAGCAAACAACCAGACTGACCGGACCGACCGGACCGACCGGTCAACAGACAAAAGAGGCTAAGTCTAAATAACAATTCTCCACCTAGACTTGCTTCAAAAACAAAAAAAAAAAACAAAACACGGACACGGCCGGTCAAACGATTAGTGACCAACCGGTAGACACCCAATCCTGGACAACAACAAGAGAAACCTCTCCTTAGCGAGCGGCTTTGTCAACATATCTGCAGGGTTCTCTTCGGATGCAATTTTGCAGATTTGAACGTCACCGGATTCAATAATGCTTCTGACAAAGTGCAACTTGACGTCAATATGCTTGGTTCTGGAATGATAAATCTGATGATTGGCCAGATGAATAGCACTCTGGCTGTCGCAATGAACACATACAGATTTTTTATCAAAACCAAGTTCCCGAACCAAACCTTTCAACCATAGTGCCTCCTTAACTCCTTCAGCAAGAGCATAGTACTCAGCTTCCGTAGTTGACAAAGCCACAACCGACTGTAGTGTAGACCTCCAGCTAACAGCAGTCCCAAACAGCGTAAACACATATCCCGACCAGGATTTCCTAGTGTCCATGCATCCGGCAAAGTCAGAATCAACAAAACCTTCAATATAACCTCCACCTTGAAAGTTATTCTGGAAAGACAATCCAGTACCGAGAGACCCCCGTATATATCTGAGCATCCACTTCAACGCTTCCCAGTGTGTTGGTCCAGGATTAACCATGAACTGACTGAGAACACTAACACCGTGCGCCACGTCCAGTCTTGTGCAAACCATGCCGTACATAATGCTCCCAATCCCATTTGAAAATGGAACAGATTCCATCTTCTTTCTTTCCTCCTCGGTCTTTGGGCATTGTTCCTTGGTAAGTTTCAAGTGTTGACCGACCGGCGTGCTGGCCATTTTAGATTCAGCCATCCGATACCTTGAAATTACCTTCTGCAAATAACACTCCTGAGACAGAAAAAGGTTACCGCCCGGTCTATCCCTTTTAATGTCTATGCCCAAAATCCGCCTTGCTTCCCCTAGCTCTTTCATTTCGAAAGCATCCGCCAACCTTTCTTTCGTGTCACCGATCATGCCCCTGTCACTGCTAGCAATTAGGATATCATCCACATAAAGCAGGAGATATAACATTTCACCGTCATGATTCAGAGTGTAAACACAGTCATCATAATTGCACCGCTTGAAGTTCAGCTTTATCAGAAAGTCATCAAATTTCCTGTACCACTGCCTTGGGCTTTGCGTCAAGCCATAAAGTGACTTCTGCAACAGACACACCCTATCATCCACAACGAAACCGTCCGGTTGCTTCATATAGATGGTTTCCTCCAAATCGCCATGCAGAAAAGCTGTCCGAACGTCCAACTGTTCAAGATGCAAATTGCAATGTGCAACTATTGCCATCAGAACTCTGACCGAACAATGCTTAACCACTGGAGCAAAGATCTCATGATAGTCTACGCCTTCAATCTGAGTAAAGCCTTTGGCAACAAGCCTAGCTTTGTACCTCGCTTTCTCACCGCCCGGTGTAGCTTCCTTTTTCTTGAAAATCCATTTCGAACCTATGACCTTCTTACCCTTCGGCAGATCCACCAATCTCCAGGTGCTATTCTTTTTCAAAGCCTCCAACTCTTCTTCCATAGCACCCTGCCAAAGATGCCGGTCGCTGCTGTCAAGGGCCTCCTTATAACTTCTCGGTTCATCCGATCGGTTAAGATCTTCAGCAGCATTCAGGGCGTAGCAGATTAGATCCGCCTCTCCAAACCGTTTGGTTGGCTTGGAGATCCTTCTTTCTCTGTCACGAACAAGCTGATAGTTTCTCAAATCAACACCAGCAGCTTTTCCATGACTTCCCTCGCCAGACATACCATCTGTATCATCACCAAGGTCTGTTCGAAATTCATCCGATCGGTTCTCCTCTATCGTCCGACCGTTTTCAACTTGCCCTTCACCCATTTGGTTTTCCTCAGTCCCACCGGGTGTGCCAGCTCCATTAGTAGTATGCTCCACCTCCACGAGAATCTTCTTCTCACTTCCAGAGTTTTCAGGGTGCATCGCCATCCTTGTTTCATCAAAAATGACATCCCTACTAATGATTAGTTTTGAAGGTGAATCTAACCTCCATAACCTGTATCCCTTAACTCCTTCGGCGTATCCAAGAAAGATACATTTCGCCGCCCGGGAATCCAGCTTATCACCCCTGACATGAGCAAACGCCAAAGAACCAAACACTCTCAAGTGTGAGTAATCAGCCGGTCGTCCACTCCACACTTCCATTGGCGTTTTAAAATTGAGAGCTGAAGACGGACTCCTGTTAATCAGATAGACGGCCGTATTGGCAGCCTCTCCCCAGAAAGCCTTTGACAACCCTGATCCCAACAACATGCACCGGACCCTTTCCAGAATGGCTCTATTCATCCGTTCGGCCAAGCCATTCTGTTGCGGAGTTTCAACGACCGTTCTGTGCCTCCTGATCCCTTTCTCTTTGCAAAAACCATTAAACTCCTCTGAAATGAACTCCAGCCCATTATCGGTTCTTAGGCATTTCAGCCTACACCCCAATTGGTTCTCAATCTGTGTGTGTCACTCTTTGAACTTCTGAAACGTTTCAGACTTATTTTTTAGGACGTAAATCCACACTCTCCTTGAGAAATCATCAATTATACTTAAGAAATACGCTCATCCACCATGAGTTAAGGTTCTTGCCGGTCCCCATAAGTCAGCATGGACATATTCAAAGGGGCGTTCGGTTGAGTGTTTCCCTTTTCCGAACGGTATCCTGTGTGATTTCCCTAAGACACAATGGTCACAGAAATCCAGCTTCTGCAGTTTGTCTCCCAGAAGCAAGCCTTGCTTTTCCAATTCTTCAAGACCCTTCTCACTGATGTGTCCCATCCTCAAGTGCCATAACCGGGCGGTATTCTCGGTCCCACTTGCTACTGAGACATGACCAATGACAGTTGATCCCTCCAGAATGTATAAGCCGTTCCTCCTTCTGCCTTTGGCAACCACAGAATCTCCAGAACAGACCCTCATTACTCCATCTTCAACTTTAGTGGTGTAACCTCCAAGATCAAATGCACTAATAGAAATCAAATTTCTCTTTAGTTCGGGCACATACCTAACAGCCTGCAACACCATCTCACGATTGTCAAACATCTTCAGCCTCACCGACCCCACACCTTGCACTCGGCAAGCTTTGTTATTTCTGAGCAGTACATTTCCATGCTCTTTCTGATCAAGATTCTCAAAAAACTCCTTCACCGGGCACATGTGATAGGAGCAGCCGGAACCCATGACCCAGCTCCTTTGAGGATCTTCAGACGAAGCCACCAGCACTCCAGTCGACTCATATCCCTAAGACGCCTCTGCCACATCAGCGGTTTCTTGTGGCCGACCGGCCTTTCCTTTCTCCGGGCAGAACTTCTTGATATGACCCATCTTCTGGCACTTGAAGCAACGCACCTGCTTCGTACCGTCCGGATTCAACTTCTTCTCTTTTCCAGACTGCTTCTTCCCTTTCCCTTTCACCGAGATCAATCCGGACGCTCCTTCCCCGGTTGTCTTCGAATCTTGAAGTTTTTGGAACTCCTTGGTTCGAATTGACGTCAAAACCTCCTCTAACGTGATCACTTGATCTTTCCCGTAGAGTAACGCATCCCTGAAATGCTCGAAGGTTCTTGGAAGCGCATTCAACAGGATGACAGCTTTATCTTCATCCTCCAACTTCACTTCAATATTCTCCAGATCATCAACTATCTTGCTGAATTCTGTAATCTGCTCCTCTATCGTTCTTGATTCTGACATCTTGAACGAAAAGAGTTGCTGCTTCAGGCACAACCTATGAGCCAACGATCTCGTCATGTACAGAGACTCCAGTTTTGCCCAGATTTCAGCGGCAGTCTTCTCCTTCGCAACCTCCCTCAGTACCTTATCACCAAGGCACAAGATGATTGCACTCCTTGCCTTATCTCCCATCTTCTTCTTCTCTTCTTGAGTCATGGCATCACTCATCCTCGACTCACCCTTCAACGCTTCATCACATCCCTGCTGTATCAAGATTGCCTCCATCTTGATCTTCCACAGCCCGAAGTCATTAGCGCCGTTGAACTTTTCTACGTCGAACTTGGTTGCCATTGCTCCTTGGGAATTCTTGAATCCTTGCCCCACGGTGGGCGCCAATTGTTGGGTTCTTGGAGCGTTTCGAGAAAACCCTAGAACCAGAGAAAAATAAGAGAGAGAGAGAGCGGAGCGTGAGAATGAATACTGAATATTATTGAATGAAAAGTTATTATTGAGGAGCGGGGTTGGTTACTATTTATAACCAACGTAAACGCGCAACAGGCAAAACCGGCAAACAAAACAAGCCTACCAAAACAAGCCCAAAACGTGCAACCGGTAAACCACACAAAGCAAACAACCAGACTGACCGGACCGACCGGACCGACCGGACCGACCGGTCAACAGACAAAAGAGGCTAAGTCTAAATAACACCTGTGAAGAACTTTCTGTACAAAATCACAAAAACTCTCGTGTAAACGTTTACACTGCCCTGTAAATGTTTACAATGGCCTCTTTTCACTTAAGCTGCTCAAGTGACTAACAATGACACATTCCATGAACCTTGGGTGCCCAAATATGACCTCCAACACTCCTAACACACTTTACCAACCATTCCCAATAACAAAGAATGTCCTCATGTGAAAAAATAAAAAAAAACAAAGTTGGTCCCCAATGTTCAAAAAAGTGGATCCCTATGAAGAACTTTCTGTACAAAATCACAAAAACTCTCATGTAAACGTTTACACTGCCCTGTAAACATTTACAATGGACTCTTTTCACTGAAGCTGCTCAAGTGACTAACAAGGACACATTCGATGAACCTTGGGTGCCCAACCATGACCTCCAACACTCCTAACACACTTTACTAACCATTCCCAATAACATGCACTGGTCTCATGTGAAAAAATCACAAAAATCATAGTTAACTTGTAAAAAAAATTGGCTCTTTTTGAACAACTTTCTGTACAACAAATCACAACTATTAACTTAAGTTCCTCAATATGATCAATATACAAACAACAATTCACATTCGTATACATTTTAAATAAATAAATACACATTGTACATAACAGTGGTTGGATATAAAACATATGCCATTCAAATTCAACAATCTGCACATTTATCACTGTTTGTAACAATCATTATTTTTACAATTGAAGATGAACAATTGAAGATGAATTGGAATATCACTGTTCGTCTAAATACATATGAAATGAACACATTAATCTTTTGTAGATATCCATCAAAATCCTACAACAACCCATATTCATATAAGGCATCAAATAGTCGACTGTTGTCGTTGTCTAGGATCCAATATTTGACATAGGTCTTCCTTATTTGACTCAACTCCTCCTGAAAAAAATTAGTTGTAAACTTTAGATATAATTAAAAAAATCATCAAACAATGCTACCAATGAAATTCAAACTTACATTTGTGTAGTCGGGCATGCTTTTCCCGTTGTATCTATCCTCTCCATCCCACATTTTCATGGCTTTTAACATGATAATTCCACAATCATATCTTAAAATAATAAAACCATTTATAAGTAATCACAACAAACGATAAGAAAATATCCAAATATTTCATTACAATTAATACAACAACTTACAAGTTTGGTTGGGATGGGATATTTGCTTGTTTAACGGACAGAGGACCTATACTCCCTTCCGGTCTATTGTACAACATGGAAAAGAATTTGGCCATGTTTTCACCCTACCACAGAAATTCATTAATAGGTACATTAACACATCATTAAATCACATCAACAAAATTGATCCAGAAAATGAACTATCATATCATACCACAAAGTTGTCAATTCGTTTCCTATTTCTTACACCCTTCCCTATTGAGTCAATGACATATAGTTCTAATGTGCTAATTTTGACTGCATAGCACCACCAGTACTCATCATGCAGAAAGGGCATAAACAACTATAAGCAAACAAAAACACATGTCAATGCTTGAACAATCAACATTTGCCAAACATTATAAATACATAATAAACTAACTAACTCACAAAGTCAACATTGGGAATGTCTGCAAGACCAAATATGTCAGACCTCATATACGACGTGTAACGACCTTTAGGAACATCGTCTTCTTCATCAACAACATCTACATAATCGGGACGATGCTTGGAGGTTCCAACTTCGTTATGTGTACCTGCTGCTTCTTCATCCCCAGCTGCTGGTTCTTCATCCCCAAAAGGATGGTCATCATCTCCAAACCCGACATCTTCGTCACCTCCACCAACTCCTTCTCCACGATCATCAAATGTAGCTTCTTCGTTTTGCATTGGAAATTCACGAAGGTCCATTAACTCCTTCGTCAGCCTTTAAATGTGGCCATGCAATGACGCTATTTCAGAGTTCGTCTTCTTCAAAATCGCATCAGCATCTTGCAGCCGCGTAGCAGTGTCGGTGTTTTCATCATCCAATTCCTCAATCCTCGATGCTTCACCCTTTGATTCTTCACCTTTGGACAACCCAATGTCATTCATTCCCAATGCAATTCGAAGTTCAGCATTGTGACGATCCGTTCGACTTACATACCAATCAAGATGTAACTGCAAACAAACACAAACATCAACATAAGTCAAATATATCCATCAAATAATTTAAACAAACTTTCAAACACTTACATCGCCGGTCTCAAATATCTCTTTAATTGTTTTTGTCTTTGCTTTTAACGGGTTCCAAATCCAAATGTGTGGGAACCTCCTGTGACTTGTGTGTCGGTGCAAAGAAAATCTTTCCACCGCCCATGCCTTCAAGTATCAAAACCAACAAGTTAGCCAAATAGTCAAGTGCTTTACAAAAACAATATTCAATAAATCATGTTACCTGCAGCACAGCCACGTTCCCACTAAGACTGAGGGACTTCTTCATTCGTCCGGACATAATCTTGTTCTTTGAGTTATTTAAGCTTTGAACTAGGTGGTTATGTACACACGACGCCCAATCATACAAACACAAACTATCTAAGTCGTCTAGAACAGCACAAGGCATGTTTGCGACATATTCAGATTTCCTAGGCAGAAAAAAGGTTACTAAACATACTAAAATATACAACCTACAAACTACGTCAACATCTACTTCTTCATCGTTCACAATCAAATTAAACATATCAATCAAATCTTCTTTGGTAGTGGTTTTCGGATTAAATACCCTACCAACAGATCCAACTACACACTCATCTAGAGGAACATGTAGACCACCCATACCCAAACCGGTTGTCATATATACATCTAAAGTAGTCAACGGAACAAGTTGTTGACAAACCCTAAAACTCACATCATTCCCGACCCACCTTTTAACCATACGTTTCAACAATTTCAAATTCACTTCCACAGGTTTTAAAATTTGTACGCACCAGTGAAACGGTGCCATCCTAATGCGCTCTGCATGAGACTCTTTCAGTAAACTATTCATTTCAATAATGGTTGACGAATTCATCAATACATGCAGGCGCCACTACAAATCATTACAAGAAAATCATAAATACAACAAACCAAAACATCAACCATACCAAAATTCAAGAAAATTTAAAATAAATCTTACACTTTGTTTTGGGGAAGCCATTGGACCTGCGCGAAAACAACAATGTATTTGGACATCGTTAGGGTTTGCGACCGTTAATAGATAACAATGAAAACAACATTGTATATTCTCCACTTCCCACTTACCAAAATCAACGTACCAGATACACACCACGACACCAAGGACAAACACCACGAACCACACAGAAAGGGCACAACAATGGTGAGGCGAAAGGGAGTGGAGACAGCTTTCTGAGAGGCAAAACGAGTGATGAACGCAAGGGAAAGGTCTTCAACGCGGTCTTCAATGCCCAAAATAAGGGCTTGCCGAAAGGCGAAACCATTGCCCAAAGCCGTCGAGGCGAGACGAACACGACAATGCTGAAGCGAGAAGACCGGAGAGGCGAAAGGAGTGGAGAGTGCAGACGAAGGTGATCGGAGATTGGCGAGAGAGAACCCGAGAGGACGACAGAAGAGAGACGAGAGAGCGAGAGTCAGCCCTGTTTCATCACAAGAAAACACAATGCAAGAGAAAGAGAACCTAAACCGCCAAAATGAAAATACAATTTTTTCACTTCCATCTTTGTCCATGGTTCAGAATTAATATCATTTTTTTCTTAAAATAAAAAACACCCAATGACACTTTGCCACGTGGGTAGTGTCAAAGGAGTGTCAAAAAATGGTGTTGAAATATCATTTTGCTTTTATTTATTACTGATCCCAGGCCATGCCTTATTTTTAATGGGAAATATGAAGTTTTAGAGAAAAGGCTTTGCAATTTGTGCACATGCATTAAGGAGCTTCGCCAGCTTTCCGTTGGTGGCTCAAATAACTGCATTGAAAATGCGTACAATTTCTTTAATCTTTGCAAAATATAAAAGGAAACACATTAAGCTGCATGTGTAAAATAATTTGGCAAAGTATAATTTACCTATGAACCAAAAATACTGCTAGGCCTACCAACAAATTTCAAATCATTGTCGTTTCGTCGAGTTTTATGTTTACAAGATTTTTTAATCAAACTAATCGCGTCATGTTTTTCTGACAATGAACACTATTATGTCGACAGAATTGTAGTTCGAGATGCATATTTGATACACTTTTAAATCCCATTGCCTTAATTTTTATTCAGGTAGTTATATGTAAGTTTATGAGCAATGTAATGATCAAGCAATATCAAGTAAAGGTGTTTAGTTATTTTGCATAGAAATGTCACGAAAGTATGTTTGGATTACACTTGGTGACATTAAAATCAGCTCTGACTTTTTTAAATGTACAATTAGAGTTTGAATTATACACGTTAGCATCATAATTGCTTTGTGTTTCTACATTTTTTTTTCTTGCGCCCCAAATCATGATATTTTTAGAATAAAACTATGTATTGATTTGCTGGTATAGATTATTACGTTCTTCAACAGACCCGAAAGTCCCTTTTCACAAAAACCCAACATCCTGTTGGTATAGGAATAGGATATCTACGTTACAGAGAAACAAACATTAAAACATTGACTAGTACAATTTGTTTTTGGGAACAGTTGCATTATACATTAAAGGGTTACGAAAAACCCAGTAGTCTCTTGTGCTCATGGTATATTCAGTTACAGTTACACAATCAGAAGAATGTGTTTGCATAAATCAAACCAAGGAATCATACATACAAGGGTGGAGAAAGAATAAAAAAGCTAAGTGGTATCGCAAGCACCCACCCAATGATTACACCTCAGAAAAATGATTCTATTCGGATGCGCATCAGCCAACTCTATAATCTTTAAGGAAAAACAAAACTGGGCCGATGCACATCCAAATAAAAGCCACTTAAATGAGATTTTGCGATAAGAATTCCCGAAGGCTACCTTTAGAAAACATTCTTCCACGCAATAAACCACTACCCTCATGTAGACAATTGGAACCTGCCACTGGGCTTCTTTCTTCTCCATCCCTGACATTTCCAAATTCAAAACCTCTTCTGGATCAGCAAAAATCATTGATACACAAAAGAAAAGAAAAGAAAAAAAAGCACTCCAGAGTTAAACTTACAAAGGCAGCATAATATACAAAAGTTAACCCAGCCAATGCAACAAACGCGATCTGGAAGACGTTGTATCTGTGATATGAAAAATTCATGGGTTAGTTATAATAGTAAGGTACTTAAAATGCTAGAACAAATAATGCATGCAAACCTCCTCTGTTAAATATCCACGGTTAATAGTAAAATATAATCCCCTAACTACCCGTCTTTAGTTCTCAATAATTTATCTCATATTCATGCCAATATATGACCAGCTGATTTATTATGTTTTTCACATTTTGAGCGCATGAAATACTAATAGAATCATCAGTAGAAGATATTTAGGGAAGTTAAAAGGACAAGCTAGGACAATCCCAGTAAATGGTCAAAATTTGCAATCTAACAACATAAGGTTCTTTCTTCACCCAATCAGAGGATAAAGGGGGAGAAAAATATCCAGCTTGACTCACTTGTACAAATATTTAATTCCCCGAAGAGACTCCAAGGTGTGGCCAAAAATTTCCTGTGCTGCAGTTGCTTGAGCATAGTAGGCAAATGCTGTGGAGCAGAACTGGATCACACTGAAAAGGTAAAACAACTGAACTTTCAGCAATGTCATCACAGAATATCATGACAGCACAACAATTTTTCACTATGTAGAGAACCCTATTTGCTACTCTGTCCATAAATAACTTGCTTAAACACAACATTATAACTGGCACAACAGAGAAATATTCCTGCTCCTTTTAAACTTTTGAACAGAAAAATCAAAGCCAGAAAGTAAGACCACTTTCAATGACGCACTCTAGTTAAACTATCCCTTCCTACCATATGAAATCAAAGAAGGATGAAATTCATAATTTTAAAATTTAAAAAGGTACAAAATAAAAACTAAACACAAATGTTGAACCTATGAATCAACCATAATAGAAGTAAACTTCTATACATTATATACATTCGAAAAGGCATCCTACAGGCTATACTGACCTAATGGAAGAAAGAAGAATAAGGCCCACATTGAACAGAAAAGAGTTCATGAGAGTAGCTCCCCACCTGCCATAGATAAGTTCACATAGTAATCAACAAGTCCTAGTATGTAACCAATACAAATTAAAATCAATGTGAAATGGTATAATAGACTGCAAAGTTTAATTACTTCATTGGATGAATAGTAATGAAAACTAGTCTCAGCCCAAGCACCATGGCTCCAGCAATCACAGCAAGAAGAAGGTAGAAGCAGAAGAATGCAAATGCAGCTGTACCAAGAAGACCTAATGGAAGAAGAAGACATCACGAAGAATAACAAAAAGGAAATTATAATATAATGTATCTAAACTCTATAACTTATGGTAATCAAACATTAAGGTAAGCGTATTCCAACATACCCCAGATATCATCCAGCTTGATGAAAACTTCATTCAAGAAAGGAGAAAGAGGAGGATCAACTAATAGATAGATAATGATATGACCAACCCAAGCCACAGAAACGATCAACCTGGCACAGTTTTCAAATGTTAAGTTAGATGATACATGGAAGTCATAAAACCTGTTTTAGATTAAGATAGCAAGAGTAATAATATCCCAGCAATAGTTATGCAGCTGTATTCACTGCCCCCATCGAAGGGGTGTCTACTGCCACTCTTATACGTCTAGTAGCACTTCAATTCAACTAATTTTGTCTATTTTCTCTAAAATATTTTCTCCTAGTTAAATTAAATTTTCTATAACCAAATATAATTTTACTTACACTTCTTATCAGTCATTCCTTCATTAGTTTAAATTCAATCAATTTTTAGTAATGAAAATAAACCATTTAATCTATTTATATATCCATCTTTATGAAAGTTATCAGGAGAGAACCTTCTGAAAATCATCACAGACAGTTTAGTGTATCCAGCATTCCAAGTAACTCAATCCTTATATGCCATTGCTTACCCTAAAATTCCCAAAACAAGTTTTGCCAGATACCCTAGAACTGTTAGTGCCCATGTTGCCTCAGCCTGCATTCATACAGGATCAGTAAGTAGGGGAACTATAGCACATTGTATATGCCTAGAAGTCCAGTATGTACAAGGAACTCACCTTTTCTCCTTGTGGGTACATCTCTTCAAGAAGCTTGACATCTTCTTCTAATTGAAGCAACTCCTGGCAAATTATGCAAGATAGGTAAGTTTAAGAACATAAACACAAAAACAAATTAATCATAAACTGTAGACAACTTTGAGCAGCCACTACAAAAGCATACATCAAATTAATATATGGCAGTCCATGTGAACAATGGTACACATAAAATACTTAACACGATGTTGGAAATATAAAGTACCACTAAAGCACTAATATTAGTTTACCTTTTCCACTGATTTCACATTTTTACGAAATTTCCTACCCTTTGAACCACCTTTTTCTTCCTGACGAAGTGACTCAGCTGCTTTCTTTAGATCTTTTGCTTTTTTGCCCAATTCAGTTGCTTCCTACAACCATAACCAACAAACCACACGATAAATATAATACAGTATATTCAATCAACATTTAGTAGTTTACAGCTCTAAAAGGATATAGCACCTTGATATACTGTGAACGAGTGATAACAGCCTTTGGACGCCGAATGAAAGAAAATATAAGTCCCAATGGAAGACAAGCAATACCAACACCACCAAATATCTGGATTGAATGGTGAGAAATCAATTGTTAACATCAGTAATAGGAAATAAACTTACTTGTGACCTTGGATGCAAGGCATTACCAGAGTCATTATAAGCAGTTGCTTCTGCTTGTGTGCAATTTATAGGATCAGATTAAAATTTTTAGGGAGTCAACTAGCCCAATATCCTAATTCATAGACACTTTCACAAGAAAAAATATGATAATTGAAAGAATGTATGATCATTTGAAAAGAAAAAAAAGATATATTTTGCTCATAAATCCATAAACTGCCGAGGCAGCATATGAGATAGGATAAACTTACAGCAAAAAGCACAGATCCAACTATAGTGGCCAGAGCAACAACATATTCCGGAAAGGTGGTTCGCATGGTCCAGGTTTTCTCTGATGAAGGACTGGCAGTGTATGCAGAACACTGTTTTTCAGACAAAGGGGAAAAAATCAGAATGAGCACAGGCAAAAAAATAATTACTTTCAAGAGAGAAAAAATATGGACTTTTGGTCAGAGAGAGAGAAACAACAGACCTGATGTGTGTTTCCAATACATTGTTGACTACTGCTGAACTCCCATGTGCTAGGAAATGAGTTTGTGGAAGAAGAGAGATGCCTAACAGTAAAGTCCACCTTTCCAATAAGTCCTAACACATCAGTCAGATGCAGGTCAATACTCATATGAAGCAAAAGTGGATATAAAATGCTAAATTAATTGTGGATTTTTAAAAATGAACAAACAGATTTTACACTTAGTAACAAATCTTCCACTCATAATAACTAGTCATATAACAAATCTTCCACTCATATAATGAATTTCAGAGGGTGGTATTTGGTGCATAGGTGAAATTAATACCTTGCAAGTTGCAACATTATGATTATGGATTTGTGAGGATCAAGAATGGTCTTATATTCATAACACACATCTTCATAAAAGAGCCCTTTGGGCTTGAAACACAGATAACAGGTTGAAATCATATTTAATTATGATTTATGAAGAATGGATGCAGCCAGAATCAAATTCCTGCCCTCTTATTGTGTATTTGGCAACGTGTTCATAACTCACATCAAATTCATATATGACAGAAGCTACTCTCACATCCCTTTTGATGTGAATTTTCTGTTCTTCGACACAGAATCCCAACCCAGCCTATAATAGCTCAAAACCCAACCTTAATCCAACCATTAATCCACAACGAACAACTTTTCCTTACCAAATAATCCTTAAACATGGTTTCGTACAGCAAAGGAACTTCACCAACTGATATCCTTCGGTAATCTCAACCCCTCAGGCCCCAAAGAATAAAGTAATAAACAGCACGACCACTTGTCATTTCCTTAACGTAGGACTTGTACAATTTACAAGATGGACACATAGTGTATAGCTTCACAAGGAAAGCAGCAGCGCCACAACCAATGGATTTCTATGCCTACGAATGAGAGATCACCAGCATGAAACAAAAAAAATCCGCCCACATTAACGCATATCAACTCTGCAAATTCCACTCTCAACTTCCAAATCTTCATCCCACTGCTCACACCCATTGAACCATCCAGAAAAACATGGAAAATAATCTATGGACTCCCAACAGTAAATAAATGTGAGTATTAGATAAGGTACAAAAACAGAAAGAAATAATAGGAATTGAGAAGATGTATGGTTTCTACAGTAATTATATATCACCACTCAAACAACATTTCCATTCACTATCACATAACCCTCACCCAACCAACACCAGCTACCACAAAAAAGCAACAAAATCCAAACACTAAACCTTCAAATCACACAGGAAATTACCATCTTAGCCCTACCTCGTTCAGAACAGATTAAAAAAGAAGGTACAACTGAAATAAAACAACCAACAAAACTGCGAGAACGTACCATACAAAATCCCCAAAATAAGAGCGCACACAATCGCAGTGGTCACCATCCAACACAACGCGCTCTTAATCCGCTTACCAACACTCCTACACACAACAAAAACAAAACGCATTGCGTTTCCTCAAATCAAACAAATTTTTTATTTTTTCAATAAATCACGAAAAGCTTAAAAGTTTAAAATTTGAATTAAAGCACAACGTACTTACTTGTCCTGGTCGCCTTCGTAGTAGAACATGGCGAAGGGGATGACGAAGAAGACGAGGATCGCGTCGAGGATGTACACCGCGAGCCAGAGGTCCTTCATGGGGAGCGTGAGATTGCACGCGCCATTGTAGATCGCGTGCCGACAGGCCTGACGGTTAGCAACGTCGGCGGGAAGCATGAGGATGGAGATGGCGGCGACGGAGAGACCCAAAACGACGACAAATTTGGGGAAGTAGGCCTGGTTAATGTCATCGGGGTGCTGGTAATTGACGAGGAGGTATACGTTGACGAGGAATACGATAACGCACACCACGATCGCCACGATCACCAGCGCCAGGTTGAAGTCCCCCATTCTCGCTGAACGCGATTTGGGAGCTAGGGTTAGGGCTTAATCGGATCTGAAGAGAAATTGGGAATGAGGGAAGGTTTTGGTTACTTGGTTCTGTTGGGTCGGGAATGTGGAAATACTGTTTTGCCCCTATTGGAGAGGAATGGTAGGAAGAGGGCAAGGGTGTTGGGGTAATTTCCACGGCTTATTTGTTGGATGTGAGAAGAGACAGTTTCGGAAGTTCAGACCAGGCTGTACTAACTAGTCGAGGTAGGTTGTGAACGAATATCTGTATGTTTGGCACTAACATTTTTTTTTTGTTCTTTTTTAGGTTATTGTAGTTGATAAATGACTCTTTCCTCTTTTGGTTGGATAAATCTTGGTATAACTCCGTAAAATTTACGATTTGAGTTTTTCTAAAAGAAATTTTTAGTTTAGTTTACGAAAATATGTTACAATTATTTTTTTTTAATTAACTTATGTCAAATTGATCTTCAAACTTAGGGATAGGTCTCGGAAATAAAAAGTATCTCTTCGTTACTTGACTCTTAAAAAGAAAATTCAATTTATTATAAGTTTTCTTTCCTTAGATATCTATTTAAAAAAAATTGTGAATTTTTAAAACCACGTTTATTTATATATATATATATATATATATATATATATATATATATATATAAAATATTTAAAATAAGATATTTTATATTTTTTAAAATAAAATTATAAAAATATGTTTTTAGTTTCTAAAGTGTTTTTGAGTTTCGTCCCTTTACCAAAGTGTTGTTCACTTTCATCCTCTTTCTTAGGAAACTTGAATTTTTAGTCCTAAAAAAACAACGATGTTAAATTTTAGCTGAGGTGGTTAACGGTGTGTCAAATCGCTTTTCTTTTTTTCTTAAACGTGTCAATCCTTCCTTCTTACATCTTTACACCATGAGACTTCTCTCCCTCTCTTATTCATCTCCATCATCCTCTTCAATGTCGTCAACAAAGAGGCGCAAATTATCTAGTAGGAGCGACCACGTATATCTGTATGTTTTAGGGTTTTGAAATAGTGAGGAATGGATGAAGAAGGTTTATTTAATGTTGGGAACAAGGAGGTTCAAGCTAATAAACTACTGTTGTGACTTTGCATTGAAAAATACCAACGTGGCGAATGTTAGAATGAAACATTTCATCACACACGTGGCTAGACGTTAGACAGTTCAGCTTAATTTTAAAGGCGTCTGTTTTGGAGGATGAAAAATTATAGTTTCCTTAAGGACAATGATCAAAGTGTATCAAAATTTGAAAGAGGAACTAAACCTAAAACCGTTTGACAGTTGAAGGACACTAAAAACATATTTAATTCTACCCTAGAATAAGCTTTTGTATTGGAAGAATCCCTTTACATTTTTTTACATCTTTTTAAGGATTCTTGTGCAAGCTCTTTTTTTATTTGACAACTTCATGTTTTTGTTCTCATAAGCTACTATGATGGTTAAGACAATTGCATAAAGAAAGAGAACTTGATGGAAAATACCTTGTATGCAGCAACTTTTATAATGAACTTGTCAACATGTCAATCATCTATCTATAAGATGATGACTTATGAATTTTCTGAACGATGGGTGTATCTGAATTTTGAAAACTCTAAGTTAGATAACTAAAGTTTTATAAATTATTGGATCCTTTAGATGAAAATTTACATTTTATTCTGTGACAAAGTTTGATTGCCAACAATTATGGTTTAAATTATTATAAAATATACCATCATGCAAATGGTTTTTGTATTGGTTCAAATCAAAATATTCTACATTAATTTATTAATCACTATAAAATGAGTGATTAAATTTTCACTCAATTCAGTTTGAGGTTACAAGATGAATGAACAAATAAATAGTTAGAATACACCTTCCTTTGACACACGAGGGAATGATCACCAACTTGAACAACTTGATAGAGAACTGCTTGCACCGTAGACACATAACAACAAGCTTCTCCTTCTTCAAGACTTTGATCAAGCAATCTTTTAAACACAAGAGTTTGCTCATAACCGATTCTATACTCTCAATAGTTTAGGTAACCTTCAAAAGGTTTAGGAGACTTTTATTTATAGACCAGGGGTCAGAAAATGAAAAGACAGCTTCCAACTGCTAGATATAATCAATTACCAAAAGTGATAATTGATTATTTTAGGTTGTTATGGGTTTTGGAAAAAGTGGCAATCGATTATCCTTAGTGATAATCAATTATTGTCGAAACCTAGACAATTATATCTTTCAATGATAATCGATTATATTTAATTTTACTTATGATAATCATTATCCCCCGTGATATCGATTAGAGCCGAGAGAAAACTATGCTTAAAAGAAATTACTTGACATCTAAATGCTTACAATTGAAAGCTAAATCTTAATACAATTGTTTCTACAAAGAATGTGTTTAACAATGTATGTAGATGTTTCTTCAAGTCTACAAGTCTTCAAGTGCATCATCATCAAAATCTCTTCAAAGCATTAATGCTTCTCATTGGTAACAATCTCCCCCTTTTTGATGATGATAAAAAATCATCTTTGTTAAAAGCACAATTGTTTATCTTGCTTTGTTTTCACTTAGACAAAACACAAAGATCATTAGCTTTAAACACATATATGTTGTTAGCATTTGTTCTACCCTTTTGATCATAAGCAAAAAGGCTCTTGAGTAGGAGAGACTCCTCCTTAATAGAAACTCCCCCTCAACAAAAAAGTTAATAAAAAAATGCCAAGACAATTTAGAATTAAAATGAGAAAAACAAGTGCATTCAAACTTAAAACATCAAGGATACAAGGAGTCAAAGATACAATACTTAAAACAAAAGAAATACACCAACATTTAAAAAGTAGGATTAAGAGCATTATCATTAGGATCGAAATCATAGTAAGTATCAATGTTGCTAAGCCTAGTATCAAACTCATCTAAACGTTTACACAAATGTGTATGGTGAGAGTGTTGCAGCTCCATTAGCTCCATTAGTGCTCATTTGCTATATTTGGCATGTTAAATTGGAAAGATGTTCTTCAATGGAGAAAGGGGATAATGAATGAACATTTGAAGGACCAAATTTGGATGGATCAGCTACATTGACAGGTTCAACCATATGAGCATCTTCATTATCATCATCTTCATTTTGAGCATCATCTTTATGTACAAAAATATCTCCACAAGAAACAAAACCCATTTGGTGTAAGGTGTTTCCTCCAATTTTAGTACCAACTGCTTGAATAACGAGTTTCTTTTCTCCAACAACATTCACTCCCTTGTATTCAAGGATTCTTGACACTAGAAGAGCATAAGGTAAATTATAGACTAGATATCTCTGTGCCTTGTTAAGACTCTGACAAGTGTACCGAATCGTATCAAGTAATATAAATGGTAAGACCAAGTATCGTTTTACCTAGAGACTCATTGGCCTAAACAATCATGTGATTTGTTGATTATTTAAGACTTGTAAAATGAAAATTAGTGTTTATAATGCAGAAAGTAAATATGCATGCAAGTGTTGATCAATTGAACAAAAGAAAACGCAGGTGAATGATATATGGGATAACTGTGTTGTTGGAGTTTCTGACTTATCCTATCCACTCTCATGTATTTACAACTTAAACTCCTTCATTAATGTTAATGCCAATTTCTAATTTACTTTAAACACGATGTCTCGGTGAAGAAAGCATACTTCTAATTACTAATTCACAATGTCTTGTATCCCTAACGACTAATCATGCATTACATTCGCATAGAAGCTTAAAGGCAATCAGTCTTCCTATTCCTATGTCTAGGTAATGTTGCTCCCGAGAGAATCTCCCCATGTCTAGATTTCCCCGTATGTGTCCATATCGACAAAATCAATGATCATGCAATTGAATGAGTTAAACAAAGCATGCATAGAGTAAAGAGGAAAAAGCCTAACAATTAATGAAGTAAAGCATATATAATAAAGATCAATTCAATACATGAGAGTTTCAAAGGATTACATCGTTTCCCCAACAACAATGGAGGTTTAGTTCACCATAGATGTGGTGATGCTAGATGAAAATAATGAAGAGAATGAAAGATAGAACCCTAGAAGTTGTAGATCGGAGCTTCCGCATCCAAAATCCGCCTCCAAGGGGTGAAAAGAGTGTTTCTGCGCCTCTTTCTGTCAAAAGATAGACCCTCTAGGTCGACTAAATCCTTATATAGCTTATAAAAACAATAGAAAATTGGCCCAGGCCCACAGTGACAACGCTCAGCATTGGAATTGTCGCTCAGCGGTGGGTGCGATATTCATAAATAACGCCAGCGTTGATGCCTAGGCGAGAGACAGTGAATTCACTGAAGAGGCTGGCGCTCAACGGCAAAACTGGCGCTCAGCGGTGGCTGCGACACTTAGATTTCCCCTCAGTGTTGGCGCTTAGGCGTCAGCCAGAGAACTCCACAGCAAGGATAGCGCTCAGCGGTGAAAATGGCGCTCAGCGCCAGCTGCGATTCTTCTTTTGTGCACTTTTCTTACTTTTCCTGAGTCCAACTCCTTGCAACTTCAACTTCTTTCATCCAATTCATGTTAATTCCTGCCAAAACAAGGAAAACCAAACATAAAACCAATAATACCACCTTTACCTCTCTTATTCTCTAACTTAAGCAAAAAAAACATGATTTCAAGCTAGTTTCTAAGTCATAAAGGGTGTTTTTAGTATCAAAATTACGTATAAAAATAACGATATTTCAACTGTTATCATGCCTTCATCATGGTGTCAACAATGAGAGAAGGCCAATTGATCTGAATATGATTTAGAAGCCCATAGATTATAAGAAGATCTTGTTCAGAACACTAGGCATGGTTGGTGGCGTGTGAGGATAAGACCCAAACAATTAAGTAGTGAATAAGACGTTCTTCTACCTTAAAGTCGCCTAGAAGATGTTTTTTGCGGCTGGTTTGGAGTTAAGGGTTGCGCAAAAAGGATTGAAAGGTAAGTAGATGATTGAAACCATATACTCAAAGATGGATTTTAACAACATCATCACAGATATGTAGCATGGCCATATTGGACCAGATATCATCATCAAGTATGATATTAATGCCTTTGACTTTTGTTGTTGCCACGCCATTACGAAGTCAAAGATTGAAATAGAAGACGTAGACAAGATCGGGATATAATGCACCTTTTTGTTCCACAAAATGCTATAAACCTTGATCTTCCATGAGATTAGGAAATTGGAATCCATAAAATCTATACCAACCCAAGGTAACATACTTGGAGGTAATGAGTTTCTTGTCTTTCCAAAAGTGGATGAACTCTTCATGCTTTCCAATATTTGAAAGCCACCCATTAATGTTGGGGGAGTAAGATGCATGAGGTGGAGCAGAGGAAGAAGCTCTAGTTCTTTTCCTTGTTGGCTTTTTTCTACAAGAGTTAGCCATTTTAATTGCAAAAAGAGAGGAGTACAAGAAAGAGGGTTCAAGGTTGTGCAAGAAAATGAGAGAAGAATAACTTTGAGGGCTTAATTTGATAGAGTTTTGGTTCAAGAGTGGTTTGTAATTGCTTAAAGGGTCCAATTTATAGAGCAAAGGAAGAAACTAGCCGATTTTTTATCATTTCTCGCCGTCAATAGTCATTGTAACGGCTAGTTTTTGAAAGTTCTATGCATGATAATCGATTATCATGACAACACATATATGTTACCATGAGAACAATAGAAATATGTCTGTTTGTTTCATACATATGTTGCTAAATTGATTGTCTACATACTCTCTATGATCATAAATCTGTTTTACATATGTTGTATGCATTCTCATGTTTTCATATGTTAAAACCACTTGCACAAAGCAGATCTGTATGAAGTGATCGATTACACTGGTTTAGTAATTAATTAAGTTCATCAGATAGCTTATGCTTAAAACTGTGGCAAAAAAGTTTCAATTGATTACATTATGTGTGAAATCGATTAAAACTTGTGTCTTTGTAAACACCTTTTGAAAATGTGCAGTGATATGTTTTTAAGGAGGAAAGGTTTTCAAAATTGTCTAAGTGTAGGACTTAACCGATTACATTGTTTACGTAATCAATTAAGTCTGGTATTCTTCCAAAATTGTTTTCAAGCTAAGTCATAACTGTAATAACGGTCATGTTTTCAAATGTTTTGACTTACTATTAACGTGCAATCGATTACATTAAATACTTAATCAATTAAATATGTTTCAATGTAATTATGATATAACTCTGATAAAACGTAACCGATTACATTATTTTCTTAATCGATTAAAGTGTGTCTGATAAGAGAAAAACTATACAATAACATGTTGTCCGCTGTATGAAAAAATTTTGACACTTTGATCATTTTAGAATTTTCATATATGATATCAGAGAGTTTGAGAAAGAGATTGCAGGTGCTAATAGCGCTCTAAGAATAAAGAATAAAAGAACTTGTAGATTTTGAAGAATTCTTGAAGGCTAACATTGTACGCTTATTGGCTGATCAATTCTGCACAATTCAGGTCTATTCTTTTTTTATCAGGTTTTGTTTTGCAATCAAGAGATTGTGGTGTTTCCCTGTGCGTGTTGCCAAAAAGAAGAACTTGATGTTCTTGGTACTTTGAGAAGGGTCTCAAAGGGTTACTGTAGTGAAGAGGATTGTTCTTCTGCAGGATGTGTTTGCTATATTATATTAGTGTGAGTTAGAGAGGAGATTTACATTTGAGAGTGGTCTCTATAATTCCTTGTTGTAAAAACTTAGAATCTTTATAGTGGAAATTCTTTCAATCTAGGGTTGATTGAAAAAAGACTGGATGTAGGCATTGAAGCTGAACCAAGATAAAAAGACTGTGTTTGTTTTATATCCTTAATCTCTCTACTGCATTATTTTGATATTCGTATTGTGTGCTTTAAAGATCATCTATAGCTTCCAAAAAGATTAAAAAAGAAAGAGTTTTTATTGATTACCAATTCAACCCCCCCTCCTTCTTGGTAAAAGAAACAAGCCATAACTTTTCTTACATAATCGATTATTACCGAATGAAAAATCCCTATTGCAGAAGAATCTCGAGATAAATTATTATTACGTGTGATAATCCATTAAGTCCGAACAAAAGCATTTTCTCACTTTGAGATAATCGATTATTACCTTGAGATAATCGATTATTGAGTGTTGATTTCCCAAAAACACAATTTTGGACCAAATTTCAGTTCTAAGACATATCTCACACTCCTAAATCTCTCCTAAGTTCATAAAATCTATCCTTAGTCAATGCTTTGGTGAATATATATGTTAATTGATGCATTATATCTATATACTCAATGATACAATCGCCTTTTTGAATATGATCTCTTAGAAAGTGATGTCTAATTTCAATATGCTTTGTCCTAGAGTGTATTATAAGGGGTTTTTAGTTAGATTAATGGCACTTGTATTATCAGATTTTAAGGGAATATGATTAAGGAAGATATCAAAATCTTCAAAGTTGTTTCATCCAAAGGATTTGAGCATAACAATTCCCAACAACTATATATTCTACTTCAGTGGTAGACAAAGCTACACACGCTTGTTTCTTTGAGTGCCATGAAACTAAAGAATAACCTAGAAAGTGGCAGGTTCCACTAGTGCTCTTTCTATCAATTTTATAGCCACCATAATTAGCATCAAAATATCCTATTAGACTTGGGGTTGCATCTAAAGGGTACCATAATCCAAAATAGGTAGTTCCTTTGAGGTATTTCAATATTCTCTTATTGGCTTGATATCTAGCACACACACACACTTTGCATATTGTATGGTCTACTAGTTGTAAGGTAGAGCAAAATTCCTATCATGCCTTTAAACATGGTTTGATTAACCTCTACTCCAAATTCATCCTTATCTAAGTAACAAGAGGTGCCCATAGAGTGTTGGCTTCTTTAGCGGTATCCATCCCAAATTTCTTAAGAATTTCTCTACAGTGTTTAGTTTGAGAAATAAAGGTTCCCTATTCATTTGCTTAATTTGCAATCCTAAGAAAAATGTTAATCACCCATCATAGACATTTCAAATTCACCTTGCATTATACTAGGAAACCCTTCACACAAAGTATTATCAGTTGGCTCAAATATTATGTCATCAACATAAACTTGAACAAGCAAAATATGACTTCCGACTTTCTTTATGAAGAAGTTTGAATCAAACTTTCCTCTAGAAAAATCATTATCAATTAAAAAGTTACTAAGTCTTTCATACCAAGACCTAGGTGCTTGTTTCAGGCCATACAAAGATTTCTTCAATTTATAAACATGATTAGGAAATTTAAAATCTTCAAATCCAGGGTGTTGTTCAACATACACTTCTTCTTTAATAAAACCATTTAAGAAATCACTTTTAACATCCATTTGATACAATTTAAATTTTATCAAAGAAGTACAAGCAAGTAACAATCTAATAGCTCATAACCTTGCCACCCGTGCATAAGTTTCATCATAGTCAATACCTTCTTCTTGGCAATATTATTTAGCAATAAGTCTTGCTTTGTTCTTACTGATATGACCATCCTCATTTAACTTGTTTCTGAAGACCCATTTTGTTCTAATTACTTGGTAATTTTCTTCTCTAGGAATGAGTTCCCAAACATCATTTCTTTCAAATTGATTCAACTCTTCTTGCATAGCTACACACCATTTATCATCTTGAAGAACCTTACCAATGCTTTTGGGTTCTATCTGAGAAACAAAGGCAACACTTAAAAGTTATTTAAATTACGTCTAGTACTTACCCCTTTTGAGATGTCTCCAATTATGTTGTCCATAGATAGGTCTCGTGGTTGTTGATAGCCTCTAGGATCATCTTGTTGAACATGTGGAATTTTAGATGGAGTATTCTCATTGATGTACATTTCTTCAAGGGCTTCCCTTAGATAATTTTCATCACCTGCAAGTGGCTTATTTGACCCAAGAAGGTTCTTCTTAAGGTCTATTATCTCATAAAAAACAAAATGCACAAATTCTTCAACTATCAATGTTCTCCTATTGAATACTCTATATGCTTTACTAGTGAGGGAGTATCCAAAGAAAATAACTTCATTAGATTTAGCATCAAACTTTCCCAAGTTATCTTTCCATTATTTAAGACAAAGCATTTACATCCAAAATTTCAAATGAGATACATTTGGTTTTCTACCTTTAAATAATTCATAAGGAGTTAACTTTAAAATTGGCCTAATGAGCATTCTATTAAGAAAATAACAAGCAGTACTAACTGCATCAACCGAAAAATATTTAGGAACATTAGACTCATTCAATAAAGTTCTAGCTAACTTTTCTAATGAACTATTCTTCCTTTCAACAACCCCATTTTGTTGGGGAGTTCTAAGAGTAGAAAAATTATGAGTTATATCATACTCATCACAAAACTTTTCAAAATACTCGTTTTGAAATTCACCATCGTGGTCACTTCTCAAAACTTTTATTTTCAAATCTTTTTCATTTTGGACTTTTTTTGCAAATGTTTTTGAAAGCTTTGAAAGCTTCATTTTCAAAGTTAAAAAGAAAGTCCAAGTGTACCTAGAGTAATCATCCACAATGAAAAGAGCATATAATTTCCACCAAAGCTTTTGATCCTAGAAGGATTAAATAAGTCCTTATGCAATAATTCTAAAGGTTTAGATGTAGAAATCATATTTTTGGAAGAAAAACAAGATTTTGTTTGCTTTCCTTTTTGACAAGCTGCACATAGTTTGTCTTTTTTAAATTTCAATTTTGGCAAACCAATAACATGATCTTTTGAAATCAATTTATTCAAATGTTGCATATGTATGTGCGCAACTCTTTTATGCCATAACCAAGGATTCTCTTCCTTGCAACTAAACATGTTATGCTATGGCTATATGCCCTTTCAATATAAATCAATTTTATTATGCCTAACACCTTCTAATGCAATGTCAGATGAATCTTTAAAATAAACAGTGCATTTATCACTTTTAAAAGTTACCTTGAGACATTTATCGCATAATTGACTCATGCTAAGGAGGTTGTGCTTTAGCCCTTCAACATATAACACATCTTTGATGGTCAAGGTATTTCCTTATCCAATGTCTCCGGTTCCAATTATCTTTTCTTTGTTGTTATCCCCATAAGTTACAAAACCTCGCTCCTTTTTCTCAAAGTTTATGAACCTTCTCTTATTACCTGTCAAATGCCTTGAGCATCCACTATCAAGATACTACAAAGACTTGTTTGACTTTGAAGGTTCTTGGCTTGTAGTGTCATCAAGATTTGCCATTAAGCACTAATTTGCTTGCTTGAACTAGATGAGCTTGAGTCATTTTCCTCCCAAGCAATGTAAGCCTTCTTCTTTTTGTGAAACCTCTTTTCCTTCTCTTCCTCACTCTTTTTGTTATACTAATTGATGCATCTCTACTTGCTTCTTTATCTCTGTTTCAATTACTGAGTTAAACATGCCTTTTTTGCTAATGCCCCAAGGGGGAGAAATATTTGTAATTGAATTGTGTTAATGAGATAATTTTGAAAATGTGTTTAATTGTGGACTTGTGTTTGATTGTAGACTGTACAACATGGTTTTATTAATCATGGTTGTGCGTCATAAAAAAAAAGGGAGATTGTTGATAGGGGGAGCATAATGTTAGCTAAACTCACTCTCTGATGTGTGTTTTTGATGATGACAACACATAGTTAATAAAAACACATGTGTATGTACTGTGTACTATGTTATATATGCTTATGCTTACTGTGAGATTTGCAAACAAGCATATTTGTGGATATATTGTGCTGATTAATGCATATATTGTGTTTATAATGTGATCATATATGTGTATGCACAATACTTGTTTTGGAAATGGAAAAACCACATGCACCAAGCATATTGTATGACTTAATCGATTACAATGTTGTGTTTCAATTAAAGTCATCAAACAACTTTAGCTTTTAAATTGTGGTAAAACAACAAGTTTTAAATCGATTACATTCGTTAGTAAATCGATTAAAACTCGTGTGCCTGAACAAATATTTTTCAAGTGTGCTGTGATGAATTTTGAGAAGAAAAGTTTTCAAAAATATGCTAAGCGTTGAAGCTTAATCGATTACATGGATAACGTATTCATTTAATTCTGTTAAAGATTTGAAAACTGTTTCATGCTTGTCATAATTGTTTCAATGGTCATATTTTTAAATATGTTGACTAAGCGTTAAATGCAAATTGATTACACTAATTGAGCATTCAATTAATTGATTTGACTATTGTTAATCTGTTATAAGAGATTAATGTAATCGATTATATCAATAGCATAATCGATTAAAATGCGTCAGATTTGACTAACTCTATATATAGACACATTGATTGGATTTCTGTAAGAGAATTGAGTTTAACATTTTCATATCTGATTCAAATTGAGTTGCAAAGTCTTACAGAAGTTATCAAACGCTCCAAGAAACAAGAAATTACCGTGGTGTACAAGTCTTGAGGATTTCTTGGGAGACAAGATTGATTGATTTGAAGAGTCTGATCTTTCTGCAAAATTGAGGTGCTTGTTGTGTGATCAGAAGTTTCGCAAACGCTGAGTGTTGTTGTTTTCTTGTGCGTGTTGCCAAGAAGAAGAACAAGAAGTTCTTGACTTTGAGAAGGTTCTCAAAGGGGTGACTGCAGGAGAGGATTGTTCTTGCTACAAGTCTTTTGTATTTGGCTATATTATATTTGTGAGTTAGATAGGTGATTTAAATTTTGACGGTGTGGTCGCTGTAAAGCCCTTGTTGTAAAAACTCAGATCTTTATAGTGCAATTGGTTTTCAATCTCGAGTTGATTGAAAGGACACTGGATGTAGGCAGTTGAGGCCAAACCAGTATAAACTCAGAGTTTGAATTTTCTTCTCCCTATCTCTGTCCATTAATCGATTACCTTATGTATTTATTCGAATACACATACTATTACATTGCATACATTTTTTGTTGCGGTTCAAGAAAGGTTTAAAGACTTTTAGTATTTGCGATAAAGATTTCAAAAGCGATCATTTTTATAAAACACCAATTCACCCCCTCTTGGTGTTGAGAAACAAAACACATCTTTTTTAACAAGTTTGAACAACACCAAAATATCAGATCAACATAATCATATCTACCTTTGTCACCCAATTGCAAGATTATATGGCTCAATTTATCAAAGCGCTCGTAACCAACCTTCCATCCCACCACTCACCTAACTAGATAATTGACGTGCTATTTCTTAACCACCACCTCTCTTATCAATAATTATTGCTGAAATCTTTTATTTGTCGATAAAATTTATCACCGACAATTTTATCAATGAATTTTTTACTATATGTAAACTATGGACATAACTAATGAATTTTAGCCATCAATAGTATTATCTTTTGTTGTATTGTTCTTTAAGCATGATTTTTACAAGATTAAAGATATTATACAAATTATAGATCAAGAGATAAAAACTTTATTAATTACATTTTTTTATCATTTATTGGATCACCTAGAATAATAGGTATAGCGACATACCACCATTAATAGTATTTTAAGTATAGTTTATAGTGACATTATCCAAATTATATTATAACAGATTATAAGTGTGGATGTATCTTAACAAAATTGATCATTCTCACTATTGAAAAAATAACATATGTTAAATTTCATTAAAAATCTACACAAATATTGTGTGAGCAATGGTGGATTGTAACGTAGGGGGCTTGGTTGGCTCCCAATTTATTTATTTATTTTTATATATATATATATATATATATATATATACACATATATATATATATATATATGTATATATATATATATATATATATATGTATATATATATATATATATATATATATATAATTTAAAATATATTTTTAAAATTTTAATATATTTAGTCATCTTAAGTTTTTTTATATATTTATACATAAAATCACTCAATATTTATCGAAGATTGACAGTGTATAAGAATATGTATAAGAGTCATATATTTACACTAAAATGACCTAAGAAACAGAAACATGTATAATATAGAAAATTATGATATTCTGAATTTGATCTTCTGTATGCATAAATTCAACAAAAGCATATTACGAGATTGATACTAATTTTTATTTTTTCTTATTCATAAAATAGTTTATAGTTTTTATCACCTTTTTAAAATATCCAAAATGCAAGTTCTTTTGAATTTGTAGGATTCCAATTATATATTTACTATATTTTATGCATTTTTAAACTAGATATGTGTAATGAAAGTTACACTTATATGATTTTAATTAGAACAAACATGCAATATATAACATGATAGACGTATTGCATCAAAAGTAAAACCTGAAACGAAATGTTGCAACAAGAAAAGAACATAAACAAGCAATACATAACAGTGATCCAAATTCGGCACTTCTTTCCCATTGAATCAATAAATTATTATATTAAGGCAACAAAGACAAACACAAGAACCAATAATCATGCTGCATGCGTAAGGTGTAAATGACATTCATTAATTTTTAGCAGACAATCCACAAGAACAATGAACAAATATGAAGAAAAATGATCTGATCAACGTCGACGATCACCCAAATATTCTATTCTCTTATTCTTCTCCTTGTGCTCCTTGATGCTTTGTTTTATCTTGGCCCAACCTTTCTTGCATGCACCATAAGCCTTCTTGCTACCTTTAGCTATAGCCTTCTTGGCTTTCTTCGCCGCAGCTGTGGTCTTCTTTGCTGCAACCTTTACTTGCTCTTCGAACTCTGCCATATTGAACTCTCAAAACGAATTCAATTGCAGCTTGCAAGAACAAGCCAAGGACGAAGGGCAAGCCCCAAGAATTGGCTTGAGCAACGTTGACATAGAAAATTTTAGGTATTTATATGTGTGAGACACCAACATTTGATTCTTACCTAAAATCAGAACCCTTTGACCTAGTCTTCGTGTCCCATATTTAGAACGTTATCCTCAATTACCTTAGATCTAGAGGCTTATCAGCCTATACCGTTTGTTTTAATTGCACTCATACACTGACACGTCCACATGATGAAAACATTCAATTGCTGTTCAATTTTTTCTTTCAAAATTATCCTTTCATTCTTAATAAATATTTAAAAAAAATAAAATCTACCGTGTTATTTAAATATGAAAAGCAAACATACGTGTCAGTATTATTTTTGTTGTAACTCTTTATAAAGTTATGAGTAATGATATCATAACACACTTTTACATTAATTTGATACACAGTATAATGGTAAAATAGTTATAAAAGTGTAAAATTTTGTATTTTTTCAAGAAAAAAGAGAGTAAAAAGTAGAAAGAGTAGTGTCAAATGAATATAAAAAGTTAGGTGTGTCAAAGAATATTTTTCTAAAGTTATTATTACCTAATTAGTATATTTACATTCATTACATTCAAATTACTTAAGCAATAGTACTTCTTCCAATCCAAGCTCTTATTAGGGAGAAATCACCTCATTTGAATTTTGATTTTGTCTTTAAAAAACTTAAGTAATGTTAGATTATTCAGTTTATTGAAATAATACTATTGTATGTTAATATTACAAGTATAGGTTTTGTTGATATGTTAAATATAATATTTTTGAAACACGTATTTGTATCTTAGACAAATCCAATCCAACTGATAGAATTATTCAAACTCATAACCATTTATTAAGATAGAACAACCATATAATAATTGATCCATGTTCTTGATGGTATTATGTTAATTGGTGTAATAATTAGTCCGTGTCAATGCACAAGTGTTAGGATAGAAATCTATGAACTTTTTATTTATTGCAATTTTATTGATTTTTTTTAAATATTTTTTATTTTATATAGATAGATGTTAGTGAATACGTACGTAAACATTTAACTAAAATACAAAATAATCATGATGATAATAATATATATCAAAACCTATTCAAATCATATGAACATTGTGTTGATGTATGGTTTTTACCTCTCCAAAAGTAAGTGTAATCTATTTTTAAAAATTAAGGACGAGACTTCGATCTTCTACCAAGATAAATAAGCATAATCTATCTCTTACTATTGGCAAAGTTTTTGCACAATTTAAACCGGAACTTTCAAATCACAAGATAAAAATCTAGTTTTAACTTATTCCAGATCACAAAAGAATATGTCTAAGGGTAAATTTAACATTTTTTCAAACAGTATAGGAAATTAAAAAACGTGTCCCAATCCAAAACACAGTAAAGATTATTTTTCATTTAAATTTGGTGAATATATAAAACTTGTATATTTTTTTGTTGAAAATAAAGAGAAGACTCAAGTTATACAATGAAGAAGTTTCTATAATGTTTGAAGATGATGAAGATCTGTTGTTAAGTTTTTACAATGTATTTATTCTAACCTGTTTGAGTACTTCATATAATGTATTCACAAGTTTATTTTATTCTAACCTGAAAAAGTTAATCAGAAAAATAGTATAATCCATTCTCTTTTTTATAATCAATTAAACCAAAAAACTTATAAGTGTTTTTAGTTTTTTCAATAATATAGTCAATTACATTATTTTATAATCAATTAATGATGTTTTCAAGAATTAATGAGAAGCATATTTATTCAATTATAACAGAGATTTTCAATTTATTTTTTAAATTTTAGTGTCAACTTGATTTAATCGATTAAAAGTGTCAACTTTACTTTTTAATAAGACTTTGCCTTTGTATTTTATAAATGAATAGTTAATCTCAGTCTTTGAATAACTTTTAACAATCATTTAAGAAAGTCATTTGAGATTCACAAAATTTCATAATTTAAAAAGTGCTTCCAAGATTTACAAAGAATCAAAGAAAAATTTGTTTTGAAAAAAATACTTGTGTTGTGCTTCTTTAGTGTGTTTGATAGTTATGGCCTTCCTTCAGCTAGATTTTCATCACACATGGTTGCTAGAGTGAGCATGATTGTGGATGCTTGAAATGGATTGAGATGTTTCAGCTATGGTGTTTGTCCTAGGGAGAGGTGAAACCAACTTCTAAGGAAGGAAGTTAGAGAGATCTAGAAAAGACAACTTTTCTATAGAGAATTTCAAGACAAGTATAATGGCAATTTTGGTAACATCTCATTACTAATCTTAATGCTTAAAATACAAGAGGTTGAGGCCTTTATTTATAGGCTAAGAAACCCTAAACGTGCTTAGAAAAGAAGATGGAGAAATTTAAATTCAAACTCTCAAATTTGGAGCCAAAAGGTGTTATGCTTTTAGTCTGACATGTCAAGTTAGCAAGGTCATGCTTCTCACAAGGTTAGGTGTGCAAGGCGCTCCCTTAAAGAGAAAGCTACACATTTCAGGGTTGCTTGAGGCCTAAACTATCCCAAGCAAACCCTAATTCATGTCTCACACATAAAGCCCAATCTTTTAGGCCTAAAACCCAAAGCTTAAAACAAGGCCCACAAATTCTATATTGGTTGGCCCAAAATATAAGACCCAAAGCAAACCTATTTTATTAATTACAAAAAATGTTTGCCCATAAGAATAAAAGCTTGGCCCCACTAAGCAAAGTTGAAGCTCATTCTTCTTGTGTTCGTTTGGCCATAGCTCTTGTGATTGTTCTCTTGCCTGGGGTTTGCCATTAGGGCCTCCCCTTGAAAAGAATTTGTCCTCGAATTTAGAGGATATGTGTCATCATTTATGCTACCTGCAAAAGGAGTAAGATCACTGACATTAAAAGTAGTATTCCCTCAGAAACTAAGTTTGGAATTCTTTTGTTCTGGAAAGATAACCTCTCTCTTACCCCTGTTATTATGCTTAATATATGCATCTTTCTATTTGGTATTGTATTTGGTCTTTTACCGTTTCATGAAATTTCTTTATAAAATCTGATCTAGCTACCTCTTCCTTATAAATGAACTCGCTAGGATTGGATAGAGGTATTAAGTCTAAAGGAGTGAGAGGATTAAACCTAAACACAAGTTCAAATAGAGAGACTTTGGCAGTCATGTGAATTACCTTACTATATGCAAATCCAATGTAGGGAAGATACTTTTCCCCTCATCACCCTCTTTGATTCTTATTTGGTGATGATCACTCTTTTGATCAATTTTAAAAAATATGGTGGACCCATGCAATTCATCAAGCATATGATCAATCCTAGGGACAAGGTGCCTATACTTTATTATGACATTATTGATGACTTTACAATCACAACACATTCTCCACTTGTCATCTTTCTTAAGTACTAACAAGACACGCAGAACATAAGCGCCGAGGATCTTTTGGACCCAACGCTTCTCCAATAACACTTGAACCTAAGATTCTATCTCCTTAGTTTCTTGTGGGTTAGTTTTGTAAGTTGGTCTATTGGGTAGACTAGTACCAAGCACAAGGTCTATTTGATGCTCTACTCCCCTAAAAGCTAGAAGTCTCATTTGGCCTTCTTTGATAAATACGTAATCAAATTCTTTCAAAAGATTTTCCAACTCAGGAGACAAAACCTTATGTTCTAAAGAAGTGGTAATGCATGTGAATGTTCCTTTACGAAGAAACAAGTATGCAAGTTATTTTATGAGAAGAAATATTTTTATTAAATTTTTTTTTCACAAAATGTTCTCCTTCTAAATAACCTCATGGGAAGGAACACCAAGCTCCCACACCTTAGACTCATCTATAACTATTCTTTTGGGGTGGAAGATGTTGAGATTGTTGACAACACAAACTCTATATCAAACTGGTTTTTGATGATGACAACACAATGCTTAATAACAGTACATAAGTTCCAATATTACATGTTCAGCTGATATACCAAATTGTTCTGAATAATGCCTTTTGTTGAACATGTCTTGTTACTTTGCAATGTGTTCCTATGAATGAATGATTATGTGTTATATGCTTGGAACATGCTTGTATTGAAATGTGTGATAAAGTGATTTTGAATATTTTTGAACATTTCTAAAGAAAAGATCACAAGCACTTTTATGAACTTATATTTGTTGTGACAAAGGTCTAGTTCAGTCGAATACACTGGTATTGGATTCGACTATGCTAAAATCTTTGCACAGATTTTGTGAACATGTGCTTGATAAGATTTTGAGATGAAAAGAATTTCAAAGTGTTTTTCAAGTGTCAGTCGATAGTGTGGAACACCTATTCGACTATACTGCTGTTATTTTATGAATTCTGTTATGCCTACTTGCTTCAACGGCTATATTTTTAAAAGTTAGTTAGGATTGACTGACTGGGTCAATTGTCATGAATGTGCATTGATTTGGTTGACTGAGGAGCCTTTGTGTTGACTGTCTGTTATAACTGTTTTGATACAGTCGACTGTATTAATAGGCTATTCGACTGAGAATGACAGGAAAACTATAAATAGTCAGAGCACGAATTGCTATGGGAGACTTTTGTGATCTAACATTTTCATTGTCCTGTTTCAGAGTGAATTCTCAATTTTGGAAGCTCCAAGAATTCTCTAAGAAGACCGTGGTGATCTTTCTTGAGAGAGATTCAGATTGAGGAGTCTTTTGCGCACACTGTTTGATCAACATATGCACAGAGAAGGTGCTTCTGGTTTGATCTTGATAGGCTTGGCATCCTGTGAAGACTGTTGTGTTCAACTGAAGGCTTGGCAACCTGTGAAGTCTGTTGTGATAGGCTTGGCAACCTGTGAAGCGTGTTGTGATAGGCTTGGCATCCTGTGAAGAGTGCTGGTTACACGTTGAGGATTGTTCAACATGGGTTCAAATTGTAGAAGAGGGGATTCTTGCTGCAGTTCTGGTTTTGTGTGTGCAGCTATATTTGGTTTTGGGTTAGAGAGGAGATTTATATTTTTGCGTGGTGCTTCTATAAATTCCTTGTTGTAAAAACCGCAACCATTATAGTGCATTTGCTTCCAAGGGTGGAAGGACACTAGATGTAGGCATTGTTGGCCGAACTAGTATAAAAACCAGTGTTTGATTTTCTCTATCCTTGCACTCTTTATTTCAGTCGACTTTACTTGTGTTACAGTCAACTACGTTTTTCCGCTGCATTACATTTTTCATTACTTGCATTTCAAGGAAAGATCAAAAGCTTTGAATTTTCATACCAAGATTGCGAAAAGATTTTGTTTTTGAACTAACACCAATTCACCCCCTCTTGGTGTAAAACGAAGCCAACCTGATTCCTAACAGGAGATGCCCATTTTGACTTCTTTTTCTGACTTTTTCTCTCTTCATTATTTTCTTTTTCATTTGTACTTAGTCCTTTATCACTTAGTTGGGTGCTAGAAGATAAAGTACAAAATTTATATCCTTGTGGGTGAACGTGATGTCATTGGTAAGGCTATTGTGCAAGGTTTTCTTATCATATTACGATGGCCTTCCCAATAAGATATGACAAGCTTTCATAGGTATAATTCCCCCACAACATATATTCCTCATATTTGCCTATAAAGAAGATGCACTTCAATTGTTGGTTCATTATCATGTCCCCATCTTCATTAAGCCAATAAATTTTGTAAGTGCTGAGATTGTTGATAAGGGAAGCACTGGTTTAGCAGAACCTTAATCTCACAATACTCTAGTTTTTTATGATGACAACACATTATTAATAACACATGTATTGTTATGTGTTACATGTTCTATTCTTTATTATGGATGATATTTTAATGAACATGTTTGTGTTGATTCTCATATATGAATGCATATTCACTGATCTTATATATGATACATCACTTATGATTGCATTACATATGTTTATGAAAAGAAAACCACATGCACTTTGATGAACTTATTTTGTATGACATAACTGCAAGTTTTAAGTCGACTTTATTATGAAGTAAGATGATTAAAACTCGTGACTATGCACATATTTTCAAAAGCAGTGTTGTGTGTGATTTTGCATTGAAAAGATTTTCAAACTGAGTTGAAGTGTCTAAGTCGACTACATGCACAGTTGATCCGACCTAGTTAGTTATTTGATTTGAAATTCTCTTAATGCTTTTGTACTGTAACGACTATATTTCATTTGTCTATTAAAGCTTTAAATGAAATTCAACTTTATTAAATGCGAAATCAATTTGGATCTAATGACTGGTGCTAATTTGCTTATCTGTTATAACTGTCTGGTAACAGTCGACTTCATTAGTAGCACAATTGACTAGAAGAGCATCTAATTTATAGAAAACCATAAATAGACGTGACTCTGCTGATCACAACAACTTTGGTTGAACTAACATTTTCTTTTGTTGTTTCAGATTGAGATCCTGTGATTAAACGCTCCAAGAACTCATCAAGAAGACGGTGGAGATCTTTCTTTGAAGAGGTTCTGAAGGAGAAAGAATTGTGTGCTTACTGGTTGATCATATTCTGCACGTTGTGGTGTTCATCAGTTGATCAAGATTTCTATCAATCTTTGGAAAGATTGTTGTTATCCTGTTGGGATTACAGGAGGTGGACTCGTGGAGTTCTAACACTTTGAGGGGATATCTTGTTGCAGATCTTTGTGTTGCTGCCTATATTTTGGTTAAAGGGTTATAGAGGTATTTTATATTTTTGATGTCGAGGTCTTTATAAAAGCCTTGTTGTAAAAACCTTGACCATTATAGTGCATTTGCTTCCTGGTTGTGGAAGGACACTAGATGTAGGTGTTGAGGCCGAACTAGTATAAAAACTCTACGTTTGATTTCTCTATCCTTACACTTTTACATTAAGTCAACTTTATTGTTTACGTAGTCAACTTTACATTTCCACTGCACTTAAACTTTTTATTCCTTGCGATTCAAGAAACTTTGTAAAGGTTTATACTTTGCAAAAACGATTTTGAAAAGACTCTGATTTTTAAAACTCACCAATTCACCCCCCTCTTAATGTTGAAACTGAGCCATCTTGTTTCCAACAGTAAGGTTTAGATTGGGGCCAGACAATCAAGGCCAACTTCTCCACCAACCTAGTACTACAACAATTATAGCATGACCCACTATCTACAATGAAAGAACAAGTATTTCATTCAACTTTTCATCTTGTATGAAATATGTTTTGTTTTTGTGATATGGGTTGCAGACTAATATAACATGTTTCTGAATGTAAACCTAACTAGTCGACTTCTGTTTTCCTTGAATCGACTATATTCCTTGATAATGGCTTCCAGTTTACAAACTTTTCGTGATGGTGCATCTACAAAAACACCTCCATTGTTTGCGGGTGAAAATTATCCTTTTTGGAAAATTAGAATGCAAATTTTTCTAGAATCTGTGGATAAAGGAATTTGGGATGCAACTTTGAATGGTCCTTTTGAGCCAACTCAAATTATTGATGGAAAAACTGTTTTGAAATTTTTTTCTGAATGGTCTTAAGAAGAGAACAGGAAAGCACAATATGATGTCAAAGCTAGAAAATCATTGCCTTTACAGTAACTTTTGATGAATTTTTCAGGATAGCTCAATGCAAATCTGCTAAGGAAATGTGGGATGTCTTGGAAGTCACTCATGAGGGCACTGATGAAGTCAAGAGAGCAAGGAAGAATTCATTGATTCAAGAGTATGAGCTTTTAAGGATGAAGGCTGGTGAAAAAATCTATGAAGTCCAGAAAAAATTCACTCATATAGTAAATCATCTTATGGCTCTTGGAAAAGTCTTTGATAAAGAAGAAATCAATATCAAGATACTGAAAAGTCTGAACAGAAACTGGCAACGCAAAGTTATAGCAATCTTTGAGTCCAAAGATCTGACCAACACGAACATGGCTACATTGTTTGGAAAATTAAGAGAGCATGAGCTGGAACTTGGAAGATTAAAGGACGAAGAAGAGATTGAAGAGAAGAAGTCCATTGCACTAAAAGTAACAAGCAAGAAAGTCTCAAAGTAAGAGGATGATTCAGATGTTGAGATGGACAAAAATGAATTGATGACCATGGTGGTAAGGAAATTTAATCGACTTAAAAGGATACCAGTCAACTTACTAACCATGCAGGTCACAACAAAGCCAAGAAAGCTTTCAGTCAAGTGTTATTCAATGCTATGAATGCGGGAAAGAAGGACACATCAAACCAGAATGTGCAGACCTGAAGCCGAAGTAGAAAGCCAACAGAAAGTTTCCTCAGGACAAAACTAGAAAGCAGAAAGGAGCTTATATTGCCTGGGAAAACAATGATTATGATACATCAAGTGATGAAGATGTTGATCGTGATAAGGAATCAAACATCTACTATAGGACTGGAGCATCATTTGCTGACTACGACAGTGACATAGAGTTTAAGCAAGAACCGGTAAAAGTCAAATACGACCTACTGTTGGATGCCTTCAAAGAAATTTGTGATGAAGCTATGCGAATCCAGTACAAGGCTAATTGACTTAACTATGATAGAAAAGGTTATGAACATAGGATTAATAATCTTGTCGATGATAATGAGAAACTACAGAAAGAGTTAGAAGAAGCCTTATTGTCTGCTAAGAAGGTTAAAATTGAAACTATTACAGTAGAGAAAGAATGTGAAAAATGCCCTACTCATGCAAAACAAATAGATTACTTGACTAGCACGCTAGCCAAATTTACACAAGGTAGAGATAATTTGAATGTTGTATTAAAATCTATTGGTAGAGCAATTAACAGACAAGGCATTGGTTATAAAGCTAATTCTAATAGAACCAATACAAGGAAATTCTCTGATTTAAGCAAACTTGTTAAACATGCTTGCTTTTATTGTAATAGTATTGGTCACACTGTTAGAAATTGTTATTACAGAAGAGTTGAAGTTCCTAAAGGATACGTGTGGATACCTAATGAATATCTAGCTACAATTGACAATTAAGGACCCAAATTTAAATGGGTACCTGCATCAAAAACTTGAACTGTTTTGCATGATTTGAAAACAAGTGCAGTGAGAACTCAAGGATGAACTAACATGGCTATTTCAACCATCTTGAGTGTTTACAACTGGTAACATGTATTATCTTACTGCATCATGCATGAAAAGATTGATTGTTTGATATATGATTGTTTGATGATTGTATGATTGATTTTCTGAATGATTTGTGTGAAAATCAAATTTTTCGAACTATAGTAACTTGATTATGAGCATAGTCGAATATGTGTCTCTGTATGTCTGTATCTGTTTTGGAAACTTCATGTCATATAGTAGTCAACTTGGTTTTTTTATCAAAATTGACTATGTTTTCACTGTGTTGTCAAAATTCAAATTTCAATTAAATCGTTTTTGTGCCAAATTGTTTTTACGAATTTGTTCCTCCAAATTTGATTTAGGATTAGAATATAACCTAATCTCTATGGAACTTATCACTAAACATCTTAGTATTCTCAAAATCACTACACTCTCTCTGTTTCAATCTAAGCTTTCTTTCTTCACTCACAAGAAATGGCCTCCAGCTCAACTCAATGGAAGAGAGTGAAATCTATCGGTTAGAAAAATTTGAGACGTGTTTGTGATTTAAATGGATGGATTAGCGATGATGAAATGCAGTCAAAATTTCTGGATTGATGGAAGATGAGAAGCGTTATTACTCATAAGTTTCCAAAGTTGAGATTCTTCAAAGAAGAAGGATTTGAATTTCAGGAATGGCTTAAACGACAGGGGTTGAAGAAGTTTGTTGAAATGACAAGTTCCTAGTATCCAGACCTAGTTAAAGTCTTCTATTGCAATATGAGGATTGAAGAGGATACTCTTTGTTCAAGAATGAAGGGGGCCGAAATCAAACTTACAAATGAAGTATGGTCAGAGTTATCAGGACTCCGGATAAAAGGAGAAAAATGCCATCTGGGCATTGAGGGGTTCCATAAGTTTACAGTTTATCAGGATTGTATGAGAAATCCAGATGATTGTTAAGACTATTCAAATTACAAGACTGGGGGAATGAAAATAAATGATCGACTTGCAGCCTTTGTCATCTCTTGGATCCTAATGCCAAGGGGAGGAAATCACGCCCAAGCTACTACTGAAGACTTATTTTTGCTGAAAGCACTTAAGGAAAAATATTCAGGTAGATTGGTCTGCTGCAATATCGGACAATATGTTAAAAGTCACAAGACTAGAATTTGCAAAATTGCCATACTGTGTTTTTATCTCAAAGATTTTAATCCACTTTGGAGTTGATTGCATAGGCGAGTCAAGTGAGTCATACAACAAAAAGTCTCATTGACAAATCTGCTATGCACTTAAAGCAGATGTTGAAAACACATGAAGGTTGAGTGTTTAAGAATGAAGCTCCAAACAATGATAATGAACCATAATCAGCTAAAGCTACTCACTACAGGGCAAGATCAGAATTTGAAAGGATTGTGTTGAGGGAATTAAAAGCACCGAGAAAGATGCTTGAAGAACTGAGAGACAAGTCTCAGTCGACTAAAGTGAATACTGAGTTGAATGATGAAGAATCTAAAGAAGAATGCACTCCTGATTCATCTTCAAAAAGGATTACAGATGAATGTACTGAAGATGAGAATACTGATGATTGTAGGAGTTACATGATTCTTAGTTATTTTGTTAACAAAAAGCAAAAGAAAAATTAATTGTGTATTTGCTTGGCTTAGACTAGCATTATGCTTGTCTTGTTCCAGTTCATCATTGTAATATCTTTTGGACTAGTAATGAAATTAGTTGTTTTGGTTCAAATTCATTAGCTCTAAATTTCTTGATTGAATCTGCTTGGATGAATATTGAATCGAGTAAGTAATTGTTGAAGTTGATTATGCACATACTCACTGTTATATTAACTGTTTTGCATACTAACTTCTTATCTGTTTAAATTTCTTCCACTACTATGATACTAAACTGTTTGATCTTCAAAAGATTGTGAAAGGTTTTGCAGGAACCATTGCTTTGGAACTTCCTGACTGAGATCACAACTTTTTGAAAAGCAATGAAATCGACTTGACAAATAGTTCAATCGATTTATCACTTACAGGGGGTTATAAATTCTATTTATTGGAATTTGGTTATTAAGTTGTTTGATCATTTTATATCAATTGTCTTCAATATATCTCTGTTTTTATATAACTGTTTTATCAATGAGAATGTATTGTGAGATTGTTGATAGTTGTATCTTTGCTTGATTGAATTGCTTGCAATCATAACTCTGATACAATTTTGATACAAACTGATTGTATTCTATACTTGTGAAACTGCATTGTGCATCTATATCTGATTTTATAATATGCATAATGACATGGGGAACATTACTTGATTGCATAGATTTTTCACATGCCTACACATTAGGGGGAGTTTATTTATCTCATGTGAATATCTGTGATAGGGGGAACATCTTTGAATGTTTAATTAGTTTACATTAATTTACACTGATGCATCTCTGTTATTTCATTTTATTAGCATATCCATATCTAAAAGCAAACCTTTTTTGCTAATTCACAAAGGGGGAGAAAAGTTTGATTGATTATCTACTTATTTTGCTTGATATGTGGTTGCTTGATATTGTTTATTCAGAGTAACTGTGTTAAATCATGCTGAAATTATCTTTTGTTTGCTCTTATATATTGGAAAAATAATTTAATCACTTGTTCTTACTGATTTCTTATGTTAGCTCTGATTCTAGAGATTACTTGACTGATTTTATGTGTTGTTTGTGTACAAACATGATTGCTTATTAATCATGGTTGTGCATCACCAAAAAAGCAGGAGATTGTTAAGATTGTTGATAAGGGAAGCACTGGTTTAGCTGAACATTAATCTCATAGTACTCTAGTTTTTTATGATGACAACACATTATTAATAACACATGTATTGTTATGTGTTACATGTTCTATTCTTTATTGTGGATGATATTTTAATGAACATGTTTGTGTTGATTCTCATATATGAATGCATATTCACTGATCTTATATCTTATACATCACTTATGATTGCATTACATATGTTTATGAAAAGAAAACCACATGCACTTTGATGAACTTATATTTTGTGGCATAACTACAAGTTTTAAGTCGACTTCATTATGAAGTAAGTCGATTAAAACTCGTGACTACGCACAGATTTTCAAAAGCATTGTTGTGTGTGATTTTACATTGAAAAGATTTTCAAACTGAATTGAAGTGTCTAAGTCGACTACATGCGTAGTGGATCCGATTTAGTTAGTTATTTGATTGGAAATTTTGTTAATGCTTTTGTACTGTAACGGCTATATTTCATTTGTCTGTTAAAGCATTAAATGAAAGTCAATTGTATTAAATGCGAATTCAATTTGGTTGTTATAATCGCTGCTATTTTGCTTATCTGTTATAACTGTCTGGTGAAAGTGGACTTCATTAGTAGCCCAGTCGACTACAGGAGCGTCTGATTTATAGAAAACTATAAATATACGTGACTCTTCTAATCACAACGACTTTGGTTGAACTAACATTTTCATTTGTTGTTTCAGATTGAGATCATATGATTAAACACTCCAAGAACTCATTAAGAAGACGGTAAAGATCTTTCTTTGAAGAGGTTCTGAAGGAGAAAGAATTGTGTGCTTACTGGTTGATCATATTCTGCACGTTGTGGTGTTTATCAGTTGATCAAGATTTCTATCAATCTTTGGAAAGATTGTTGTTATCCTGTTGGGACTATAGGAGGTGGACTCGTGGAGTTCTGACACTTTGAGGATTGTTTAAAGTGGGTTTAAGATTGCAGAAGAGCGGATATCTTGCTGTAGATCTTTGTGTTGCTGCCTATATTTTGGCTAAAGGGTTAGAGAGGTGTTTATATTTTTGACATGGAGGTCTCTATAAAAGCCTTGTTGTATAAACATTGATCATTATAGTGCATTTGCTTCCTGGTTGTCGAAGGACACTTGATGTAGGCATTGAGGCTAAACCTGTAAAAAAGCTTTGTGTTTGATTTCTCTATCCTTACACTTTTACATTAAGTCGACTTTACTGTTTACGTAGTCAACTTTACATTTCAGCTACACTTAAACTTTTCATTCCTTACGATTCAAGAAACTTTGTAAAGGTTTATACTTTGCGAAAAAGATTTTGAAAAGACTCTGATTTTTGAACCTCACCAATTCACCCCCCCCCCCCTCTTGGTGTTGAAACTGAGTCATCCTGTTTCCAACAATAAGGTTTAGATTGGGGTCAGACAATCAAGGCCAACTTCTCCACCAACCTAGTACTACAACAATTATAGCATGACCCACTATCTACAATGAAAGAACAAGTATTTTATTGAACTTTTCATCTTGTATGAAATATGTTCTCTCTTTGTGATATGGGTTGCAGACTAATATAACATGTTTCTTGATGTAAACCTAACTAGGAAAGTCATCCAAAGGAGTACCAACTTAAGCTAAGCTAAGGCTAAGAAAGAGAAGTTAAAGAAGGACTTTTAAATGCTTTTTCTTGTTTTTCTTTCTCTAAGTCTTAGAAGTATTCTCTTTTGAAACATATATTATTGTTTTGTAGGGTCTAATAAAGCTTGGAAACCATGGTTGAACCACCCAAGAAGCTTGAAAAGCCAAGGAAAACAAAGGAGCTAAAAAGGGGAGAAGAATGAGTTTTTTCTAGATTTGGCAACTATGCTTCTAGATTAGAAATATAAAGAAAAATACCTTCTGGATTGTAATCTACGCCTAGCCAAAACCCTGGCACGCCCAACCACTGCGAATCAGATTTCAAATTTCACATGTGTTCCTTGTGTGCTTGAAGTGGGAAGCGTGACCCAACTAGCTTGGCTCCCAAGCTCGACTTTTATTTGAATTTTTGGAGGGAATTAGGTCAGAATTAAGGCCCATCTTCACCTATAAATAAGAGGCCCTCTCCATTGTAAAATCTCACTTTTGAGCTTTAGTTAAATACTGTAGAATTTAATTCTAGCCTTATATGCTCTTGAGTCATTCTTTCTCTTGCAACAATTGCTAGGTTCCAACAAATTAATATAAGAGAAGAGTCAATGATAACAATTGCTAGGTTCTAGAGTGAACTCAACTATGACGTAAGAGATAAGGTAGAACTTTTACCTTATAATGATCTCAATGAGTTAGTCCAACTTTGTATAGAGTAAATCAACAATTGAAGAGGAAAACTTCCTCTAAAAGAGACTACTCTGACTCTTCCTACCCTAGGAATGATTCCAAAGGGGAGGGTGAACCCTCCAAATCAAAAGAAGAGGGACCTAGGGAAAATGAAAAAGAAAAATATCCCTCTAAAGAATCTTCTAAAAATGATAGGGTAAAAGAGACCAAGTGTTTTAGGTTTGGTTACAAAGGACATAATGCCTCTGAGTGTCCTAATAAAAGGTCTACTTATATCCTAGAGCATCAAGATAAAGATGAAGATTCTTTTAGTGATTCCAATACTTCCATATCTGAGGAAGAAGCCTTACCTTGTGAAGGAGAGTTGTTATTGGTGAGAAGGCTTCTTTGAAGTCAACATATAAAACTAGAACAATCACAAGGGATAATCTATTCTGCACAAGATGCAAAGTTTTTAAAAATACTCGTTCATTCAATGTGGATAATGGGTCCTCTTGCAGTTGTTATAGTTCTAGAATGGTGGAAAAGTTGGCCTTAAATATTATTCCTCATCCCAAGCCTTACAAGCTTCAGTGGATAAAAGAGGATGAAGAAATAGTAGTCAAAGAACAAGTAAACATACCTATCTCTATTGGAAATTATGAAGAAATAGTTTTATGTGATGTTGTGCCAATGGATGTTGGGCATGTTTTACTAGGTAGGGCATGACAATATGATCATAACTCCATTCATGATGGCTACACCAATAAAATAACTTTTCTCCACAAAGGAAGTAAAATAACTTTGATTCCTCTTACACCTCCACAAGTGAAAGAGGATGAAATAAAAATAAAAATGAAAATTTAAAAAGAAAGAAAAGAAGAAGAAAGGTTGGATAAGCAACCTTCTAAAGGAGAAAAGAGAAAGGAGAATAAGGTATGTATGCTTTTAAATTCTTCATCCAAAGGTAAATACCTTGAATCTTCTTCTCAAAAACATCACTTTGTTTCAAAACAAAGTGAAAGGAAAAATATAATAAAGGCCAATGATACTTATAATAAAATATTTTTCAAAGATAAAAGACCTTCATTTTGTATTCTTTTCTTTGGGTACATCCTTTTAATATTCATATTTTTTGTTTATTGTATATATTCTTTTGATTCAGGAGGGAAGTACTAAACCAAAGTTGTGTTTCTTTATACCATTCCGATTTGAGGACAAGTCATTTTTCAAGAGGGAGGGTATGATGGAAACCTAACTAGGGAAGCCATCCAAAGGAAACTTAACCTAAGGCTAAGATAAGGAAGTTGAAGAAGGACTTTTAAAGGCTCTTTCTTGATTTTTTTTCTCTAATTCTTAGAAGGATTATGTTTTAATACTTATATTATTGTTTTGTAGTGTCTAATTAAGCTTGGAAACCACGGTTGAACCACCCAAGAAGCTTGAAAAGCAAAGGAAAGCAAAAGAGCTAAAAAGGGGAGAAGAAGGAGTATTTTTCGTATTTGGCAACTATGCTTCCGGATTAGAAATACAAAGAAAAATACCTTCCGGATAGGTGGTTTTTTATCTGTTATAATATATTTAACTTTTATTACAAAAATGATAGGTGGTTTTTTATCTGTTATAATATATTTAACTTTTATTACAAAAATGACACCACTACACCTATTATGATAAATTTTTTAAAATACAAAATAATATATCTTAGTTTTATTATGAAATTGTCATTGATCAATGTATTATGACAGGTGGATTTCACCTATCATAGTATCCTGTCATAGAATCCAATTTTTCCACTAGTGTTTGATTTTCTAAACTACCCTTCACACTAATTTTATGGATAAAATTTAATTGGAACATTTTGCATTCTAAAACCATGTTAAAAATTTAAGTATGAATTCAAGTTTTACAGTGTCTATAAGAAAATTGAATTTACATAGACTAAAAATAATAAATTATACTGGTTATAAAGAAGAATACTCATCCATTTATTAACGTAATATGTTTAAGCTGAAAATTTTTTGTGCATTAAGTTCGATTGATATTATATATTTTATAATAAATTTATCTTTGAATAACATTCAAACCAATGATTTGTTAAACAGAATTTGAACTAAATAAAGAGTATAATAATGTAATGAAAACATTTAATTCAACAAAGTAAAATTAGATACGATTTACTTGTATTTGAATCATCACACACATAGTCTTTTTTTATTTTATTTTAAACCTAAAGTATTATGCTAAGATAAAACATAAATCCAATTCATTGATACTCTTATAATTATTGTTTGATTACAATTTCAGTAATATACATAATAAAGATTTGAAGTAAAGAATGAAGTAAATTAATAGGGTAAAATTATAATTTTGTTTTTGTCACATCCCATAAATTCCCCACTTAGTGGGATCCATGTGTCACATAGAAGAAAGGTGAGAATTCAGTAAGTGGATTATAGGTGGTAGTGTGTGGGTGGACCGTCCGGTTTTGACGGTAGTATTTAAGTTGGGATTTCAAATTTACAACCTTTCTTCTTCCTCAAACTCAACCTTCCTGAAACACCATTTTCTCCTCCTTCTCTCTAAACCTTCCAACCTTCTCACTAGAATTATAATCCTTTCTTCTACTCCGATCATCAACTTCCTTTCAGATTAATTACTCCCAGTGTCAAGAACTACAATTTTCACCGAACAGAATTCCACTATGAACTGGTAAGCAATTCTGTCTTTTGAAGCATTGTGTCTTCCTTGCATGCAAGAGTAGTGCCATGCTTGCATGTGTGTTGATAAATCATTATCTGAATCCATTTTATGTATTTGATGAAATGGTGGATGCCCTTCTCTGATTAGACCTTGGACCTTGAAAATCTTAGAAGTAGTCACCGCTCAAAAACCTTAGAAGTCTAGCTGGAATTAGAGGTAAGGGAAGCTTATAAATTTAATTATGATTATTTCTGTATGCATGATTATAGGAGTATATGTTGTTGAATGTATGATCTTGCTGTGGTGAAAATGCATATTTGATTGAGGTATGAAATAGGTTATAAGGTTATAAAACTTAGTGAAAATCTGAATTTGTAACCGAAGGGTCATTAGGACCGTTCGGTTTCCCCTGAAACAATTGATCTGATACCTCAGTAGAAAACTTAAAATATTTTGTTTAGTTAGTCGTTCGGATTTACCTATTAAAGGATGTCCGGTCTTACACTGAACGTCCGACATTGAATTACTTGGTCATAGACTGAGTATTCGGTCTCATATTAACTTTTCAGAAAGTTCAGTCATACACTGAGCATTCGGTTTCTATTGATGATTATTTATTTGAGAAGTACTAGGTCTTATACCAGTACTTGAATTCTTAAAACGTCCGGTTTATAATATTATTTATTTGAAAAGTGTTCGGTCTTACACTGACACTTGATTTCTCATAGAGTGTCTGGTCATGTACTCGCACTCGCTTTATTGAAGAGAACTCTTCTATTGATCTTTCTAATCGTCCGGTTTGTTTTCATTGTTGAGTTCTATTGATCTTTCCGTCCGGTTTTCATGGATTAAGTCATATTTGCTTTTATTGTTGAGTTTCTATTGATCTTTCCGTCCGATTTTCATGGATTAACTCATATTTGCTTTCATTATTGAGTTCTATTGATCTTTTCGTCCGGTTTCTTTCAAACAACCAGTTTGCTTTCATTGTTGAGTTCTATTGATATTTCCGTCCGGTTTTCATGGATTAAGTCATATTTGCTTTCATTGTTGAGTTCTATTGATCTTTCCGTCCGGTTTTCATTGATTAAGTCCTATTTGCTTTCATTGTTGAACTTCTATTGATCCTTCCGTCCGGTTTCATTGATTTTCCGATTGGTTTCCTTTTAACCGTCCAGTTCCCATTAGCTAGTCTGGCTTAGTTTTTCATTGTTGAGTTGCTCATCAATTCTTTTTCTTAGCTGCCAGACCGTTCGGTCACCTATTATAACTTCTTATTTGTTCAGTTCTCATTTTTTCTCTGATCGTCCGGTCACTTATTGAATCCCTTTAATACTCAGTTTCCTCCTCACTGTTGGATCATTTTGTATTCGTATTGTCTATAAGAAAAAGAAGAAAAGGATGAATGAGTTTATTATGATTTAAGAGTATTCTAGGGAGGAATAGCTCATGATTGGAATTGTATTGGTAAAGTATGAACATGGTCAGACTCTGCTGTCGTCCTGATCCTGATATTCCGTGATTACACCTTCTCAGGTAGAGAAGGGTAACTCATGCGTGGGAATGGCAGGAGGTCCGCGGTCATAAGACCAGATGATCGTTGTAGGACTAACCTCGGGTGGCAGCTGATAGTTCAGGCAACTACTACACCACATCAGGTGCTAGGGACGTCAAGCTACGTGATTCATATAGTCCGGACAGTGTCTAAGTCGTTGGATATAATAGTAAAACGTTCGGTTGATATGAATATGAATGTGTTGTTCGGTTTGCATGTTTGTACGTATGTTTGAAATGATTAATTAAATTTACATAAGCTTACCCTTATTTTCCTGTCTTGTCCATGTGTCGTTCGGTCTTAACCGTTTGGCTGTTCTCTTCACTGCAATGATCATCTTTTGGGTGTGAGCAGAGGGTGTTCTTGAAGATACCTTGGAGGATGCTCTGCAGACTAATCAGCCCGAGGATAGTTTGCCTGAAGATAGTGCAGGACCGTCCGGTCCTTAGTTTAGGTTTACCCTTTCCGTATAGTAGTTAAGATCGTTCGGTTGAAGTGTTTTGTAAAACCATTCGGTCTAGTTATGTAAATTGTATCAGACTTCTACTATCTTGTTCAAATTTTAAATTCTATATGATATTTCGTATTCCTCATTCACCTTAATGCTTGTGTTTCACTGTTCTTTATTATTGTTTTTGTTAACTCCTTAAAATAAGCATAGTTTTAAGGCTATATTTATTGGGATGTTACATTAATGGTATCAGAGCAGTTTTGTCCTTAGAATGTCTGTAGGTTATGAGTATACCATGTTTTTGCTGTGTACTCTATTGTTCAGTCAGAATATACTGATCTCTTATGAACTAATGGATCTTTCTTTCTGTAGGAAACAGAAGATGGCTCCAAGACCTCCCCCACAGCCTACCGATCGTAACTCATCCAATGGTAATAATAACTTGCTGGAATCGGTCCTAGCAGCACTTCAGCAGCAAAATGCCAACCTGATTCTGCAGAACACCAACCTAGCGCAACAGAATACACTCGCTTTGCAGAACTCAGAAGCCGCTAGGGTATCGGCAGAGGCAACACAAAGATAGATAATGGAAATGATGACGAACGGAATGCAGTCTAGCAGACCGTTCGGCTCTTCTTCAAACAGCCAGAACGAATGGAGTCTTGAAAGCTTTTTATAGCACCGTCCGGCTAAATTTGATGGGAAGTGTAGCGCTGACGAGGCCGACCACTGGCTTCGTGATATGGAAAGGATCTATGACGCTAAGAGGTGTGGAGAAGAGAATCGACTAGCGTTTACTGAGTATTTATTGACGGGAGAAGCGAGACACTGGTGGGGAAGTACTAAGATGTTGCTGGAGGATGATCTCACCCCTATTACATGGGAAATATTTAAAAAGAAGTTTTATGAAGAATATTTCCCTAATAGCGTCTGGTTTGCTAAAGAGGTGGAATTCCTGCAATTGGTACAAGGAGGAATGACAGTGTCCGAATATGCTAATAGATTCAAGCAGTTGATGAGGTTTTATACAATGAGAATGAGTGAGGAGTGACAGTGCCGGAAATTTGAAAATGGACTGAGAGAAGATCTGAAACCAGTCATTGCCAGCCACTGTATTCAGAAATTTCCTGCCTTAGTGGAGAGAGCTAAGGTGTTGGAGAAGAATTTAATGGACGCTGAGCGGCGTAAGAAGCAACAGCAAAGCTCTAAGGGGCCTATATTCTCAAGGAGTAACCCTGGTCCCGGAATAACTTCTTACTCTCGGCCCGTGTCATCCTCGGGTCCTTCCGCTTTGACCGTTCAGCCTATCAACTATGCAAGACCGACCGATCAACAGGGGACCGTGATCTGTTACATATGTGAAGGACCCCACTATAAGAATGAATGTCCTCAGCAAGGAAACGCAAAGTATTGCGTTCGGTGCCGAAAGAACAGACATTGGGAGAGGGAATGCAACATGGGGAACCGAGCGTTCTCAAGGCCACCGAACGCTGGAAGGTTTCAACATGGTGGTGGCCGACCACAGGCAGCAGGCCGAGTGTACGCTATCACGGGAGTGGAAGCGTCCAACGCAGGTAACCTCATCACCAGCACTTGCTTGTTGTATGGAATGCCTTGTTGTGTATTGTTTGATTCGGGGGCAACACATTCCTTCATCTCGAAGGCATGTGTTGATAGACTGGGTTCGGCAGAGAGAGAGATGTAGCTTGATTTGGTGGTATCAACCCCAGTAGCTGGTGAGGTTAGGACATCTATTGTATGTGTTAGATGCCCTATTGAGGTAGAAGGGTACAAGTTTAAGGTAAACCTCATTTGCTTGCCTCTTCAAGACTTAGAGGTAATTCTAGGGATGGATTGGTTAAACTCCAATCACATTCTTATTGATTGTGGAAAGAAGAAGTTGATTTTCCCTAGAGAAGAAAAAGAGAAGTTATCCTTGACGCTCGGTCAAATCCGAGAAGATCTCATTGAAGGTGCCATGTGCTTTCTAATCCTGACACACATGGACGTGAGAGAAGAAGACCGTCTGATGGGAAACCGTTTGGTCATTGAAGAGTTTATGGATATTTTCCCGGATGAAGTGCCCGATCTTCCTCCCCAAAGAGAAGTTGAGTTCTCAATTGATTTGGTGTCGGGAGCAGGACCAATATCTATAGCTCCTTACCGAATGACACCAACTGAATTGGCAGAACTCAAAAAGCAAATTGAAGAATTACTGGAAAAGAAGTTCATTCGGCCACCTTGGGGAGATCCTGTTCTGTTGGTCAAGAAGAAGGATGGCAGCTCTCGGCTCTGCATTGACTATCGGCAATTGAATAAGTTGACCATCAAGAACAAGTACCCACTGCCAAGAATAGATGACTTGTTGGATCAGTTGTCCGGTGCAACGGTATTCTCTAAGATTGACTTGAGGTCTGGATATCATCAAATTTTGGTTAAGGAAGGAGACGTCCAGAAGACTGCTTTTAGGTCTCGGTACAACCATTATGAGTATGTAGTAATGTCGTTCGGTTTTACTAATGCTCCTGCAATATTCATGGACTACATGAACCGTATCTTCCAACCGTTCTTGGACAAGTTCGTGGTGGTTTTCATAGATGATATACTGGTATACTCCAAGAACCAAGAGGTGCATGAGGAGCATTTGAGAATAGTGCTTGGAGTGTTAAGAGAAAAGCAATTGTATGCAAAACTATCCATGTGTGAATTTTGGATGGAAGAAATACAATTTCTGGGTCATGTGATCTCGGCTGGAGGGATTTCAGTGGATCCAGCCAAAGTCCGAACGATTTTGGAATGAGAGACACCCCGTTCGGTCACGGACGTGAGGAGCTTCGTTGGGTTGGCCGACTACTATAGACGTTTCATAAAGGGATTCTCCAAAATAGTAGTGCCACTGACCCAACTAACCAGGAAGGACCAACGGTTCGTCTGGACCGATCGGTGTGAGTCAAGCTTCCAGGAGTTGAAGCAAAAGCTGACGAGCGCTGCAGTACTGGTGATACCGGACGTCAGCAGACCGTTTGAAGTCTTTTGTGATGCTTCATATCAAGGGTTGGGTTGTGTGTTGATACAAGAAGGGAAGGTAGTGGCCTACGCCTCTCGGCAATTGAAGGTACATGAGAAGAACTACCCAACACATGACCTAGAGCTGGCAGCAGTGGTGTTTGCCCTTAAGATATGGAGGCATTACCTCTATGGTGCTCGGTTTCAAGTGTTCAGCGACCATAAGAGCCTCAAGTATTTATTTGATCAGAAAGAGCTGGACATGAGGCAGAGAAGGTAGATGGAATTCTTGAAAGACTATGAGTTTGAGCTCCAATACCATCCTGGTAAAGCCAACGTTGTTGTTGACGCCTTGAGTAGGAAAACCGTCCACATCTCAACTATGATGGCCCGAGAGTTGGGTTTGGTTGAGAGCTTTCGGGATTTGAAGTTGCAATGTGAGCTAGAACCGAACGGTATCAAGTGTTGCAGTATGTGGTTCTCTAGTGATTTATTTGATCGCATTAAGAGAGAACAAACAGCTGATGAAGAACTGCAAAAGATGAGTAAACTGATCGGTTCCCAGCAAGAGAAGGATTTCAATTCAGGGATGGACGGTCTCCTGAAGTATAGAGGAAGGACGTGCGTTCCTAGTAATGGTGAATTGAAGAGGCTGATTCTTGAGGAAGCACATCAAAGCCGTTTTAGCATACACCCAGGTATTACTAAAATGTACCAAGATCTCAAGAAATCGTTTTGGTGGCCAGGAATGAAGAATGATGTCGCTCGGTTCGTATCTTCATGTTTAACATGCCAAAGGGCTAAGGTAGAGCATAAAAAACCGAGCGGTCAGCTACAACCACTAGAAATTTCTGAATGGAAGTGGGATAGCATAACCATGGACTTCGTGACTCGTCTGCCCCGAACTGTCAGGAACCATGATTCTATTTGGGTCATAGTGGATCGGTTGACTAAAAGTACTCACTTTCTCGCCATTAACCTGAAGATGTCCATGTCAAAGCTGGCTCAGCTATATATCAGAGAGGTAGTTCGGTTACATGGAGTGCCATCAAGCATCATTTTAGACCGAGACCCCAGATTCACCTCTCAGTTCTGGCAAGCGTTGCAGCAGGAGATGGGAAGCAAGTTGCGGATGAGCTCAGTCTATCACCCTCAGACGGACGGCCAATCAGAAAGAACCATCCAGACTCTAGAAGACCTCTTGAGGACAAATGTCCTAGACCATTTAGGAGTTTGGGATGAAGTCTTACCGTTAGCTGAGTTCACCTACAACAATAGTTTCCAATCTAGCATAGGAAAGACACCCTTTGAAGCTCTTTATGGAAGAAAATGTCGAAAGCCCTTATGTTGGTTTCAAGAAGGAGAGGCAGTGTTGACTGGACCAGAAATCATTCAACAGACAACCGAGAAAGTGAAGTTAATCCAAGAAAAGTTGAAAGCATCTCAGAGCCGACAGAAGTCCTATGCCGACAAAAGGAGGAAGCCCTTGGAGTTTACTGAAGGAGATCATGTTTTTCTCAAGTTGAACCGAACGACTGGCGTTGGAAGAGTTGTTCGGCCTAAGAAGCTATCTCCCAGGTTCCTTGGTCCATATCAAATTCTAAGGTGTATTGGACCAGTCGCGTACGAATTAGCGTTGCCACCTCCCCTGTCCAACCTTCATTTGGTTTTTCACGTCTCTCAACTCAGGAAATACATAGCTGATTAGTCTCATGTGTTAGAAGCTGACAACATTTAGATCTGAGGAGACTGTTCGGTCGAGCTGCAACCGGTCAGAGTTGAAAAGTTCATGAGAAGTCGACCGTTCGGTAAAGCCACTACGCTTATCAAAGTCATCTGGGATGACCGAACGGGTGACGCCACTTGGGAGCAGGAAGAAGACATGAAGGAGTCCTACCCTCACTTATTCTCGAGTAAGTTTTAAATTGTCGAGGACGAAAATTTTTATATGTTGGGGGGAATGTCACATCCCATAAATTCCCCACTTAGTGGGATCCATGTTTCACTTAGAAGAAAGGTGGGAATTCAGTAAGTGGATTACATGTGGTAGTGTGTGGGTGGACCGTCCGATTTTGACGGTAGTATTTAAGCTGGGATTTCAAATTTACAGCCTTTCTTCTTCCTCAAACTCAACCTTCCTGAAACACCATTTTCTCCTCCTTCTCTGTAAACCTTCCAACCTTCTCACTAGAATTCTAATCCTTTCTTCTACTCCGATCATCAACTTCCTTTCAGATTAATCACTCCCGGTGTCAAGAACTACAATTTACACCGAACAGATTTCCACTCTGAACTGGTAAACAATTCTGTCTTTTGAAGCATTTTGTCTTCCTTGCATGCAAGAGTAGTGCCATGCTTGCATGTGTTTGATAAATCATTATCTGAATCCATTTTGTGTATTTGATGCAATGGTGGATGCCCTTCTCTGATCAGACCTTGGACCTTGAAAATCTTAGAAGTAGTCACCGCTCAAAAACCTTAGAAGTCTAGCTGGAATTAGAGATAAGGGAGGCTTATAAATTTAATTATGATTATTTCTGTATGCATGATTATAGGAGTATATGCTGTTGAATGTATGATCTTGCTTTGGTGAAAATGCATGTTTGATTGTGGTATGAAATAAGTTAAAACGTTATAAAACTTAGTGAAAATCTGAATCTGTAACCGAAGAGTCATTAGGACCGTTCGGTTTCCCCTGAAACAATTGATCTGATACCTCAGTAAAAAACTTAAAATATTTTGTTTAGTTAGTCGTTCGGATTTACCTATTAAAGGACGTCCGGTCTTACACTGAACGTCCAACATTTAATTCCTTGGTCATAGACTGAGTATTCGACCTCATATTAACTATTTAGAAAGTTCAGTCAGACATTGAGCATTCGGTTTCTATTGATGATTATTTATTTGACAAGTACTAGGTCTTATACCAATACTTGAATTCTTAAAACGTCCGGTTTATAATATTATTTTGAAAAGTGTTCGGTCTTACACTGACACTTGATTTCTCATAGAGTGTCCGGTCTTGTACTGACACTCGCTTTATTGAAGAGAACTCTTCTATTGATCTTTCTAACCGTCCGGTTTGTTTTCATTGTTGAGTTCTATTGATCTTTCCGTCCGGTTTTCATGGATTAAGTCATATTTGCTTTCATTGTTGAGTTTCTATTGATCTTTCCGTCCGGTTTCTTTCTAAACGTCCGGTTTGCTTTCATTGTTGAGTTCTATTGATCTTTCCGTCTGGTTTTCATGGATTAAGTCATATTTGCTTTCATTGTTGAGTTCTATTGATCTTTCCGTCCGGTTTTCATTGACTAAGTCCTATTTGCTTTCATTGTTTAACTTCTATTGATCCTTCCGTCCGGTTTCATTGATTTTCTGATTGGTTTCCTTTTAACCATCCGGTTCCCATTAGCTAGTCTGGCTTAGTTTTTCATTATTGAGTTGCTCATCAATTCTTTTTCTTAGCTTCCAGACCATTCGGTCACCTATTATAACTTCTTATTTGTTCAGTTCTCATTTTGTCTCTGACCGTCCGATCACTTATTGAATCCCTTTAATACTCAGTTTCCTCCTCACTGTTGGGCATTTTGTATTCGTACTGTCTATAAGAAAGAAGAAAAGGATGAATGAGTTTATTATGATTTAAGAGTATTCTAGGGAGGAATAGCTCATGATTGGAATTGTATTGATAAAGTATGAACATGGTCAGACTCTGCTGTCGTCCTGATCCTGATATTCCGTGATTACGCCTTCTCAGGTAGAGAAGGGTAACTCATGCGTGGGAATGGCAGGAGGTCCGCGGTCATAAGACCAGATGATTGTTGTAGGACTAACCTCGGGTGGCAGCTGATAGTTCAGGCAGCTACTACACCACACCGGGTGCTAGGGACGTCGAGCTACGTGATTCATACAGTCCGGACAGTGTCTAAGTGGTTGGATATGATAGTAAAATATGAATATGAATGTGTTGTTCGGTTTGCATGTTTGTACGTATGTTTGAAACGATTAATTAAATTTACATAAGCTTACCCTTATTTTCCTGTCTTGTCCATATGTCGTTCGCTCTTAACCATTCGGTTGTTCTCTTCACTGCAATGATCATCTTTTGGGTGTGAGTAGAGGGTGTTCTTGAAGATACCTTGGAGGATGCTCTGCAGACCAATCAGCCCAAGGATAGTGTGCTTGAAGATAGTGCAGGACCGTCCGGTCCTTAGTTTTGGTTTACCCTTTCCGTATAGTAGTTAAGACCGTTCAATTGAAGTGTTTTGTAAAACCGTTTAGTCTAGTTATGTAAATTGTATCAGACTTCTACTATCTTGTTCAAATTTTAAATTCTATATGATATTTCGTATTCCTCATTCACCTTAATGCTTGTGTCTCAGTGTTCTTTATTATTGTTTTTGTTAACTCCTTAAAATAAGCATAGTTTTAAGGCTATATTTATTGGGATGTTACATTAATGGTATCAGAGCAGTTTTGTCCTTAGAATGTCTATAGGTTATGAGTATACCATGTTTTTGCTGTGTACTCTATTGTTCGGTCAGAATCTACTGATCTCTTATGAACTAATGGATCTTTCTCAGTTAACATTGAAGCAAAAATGTGTCAAACAGTGTAAACAATCCAAATGCTATAATGAAACGTGCTTGAAAGAGCAAATAAAGTTAAAAAAATTTGGTAAAAAGGACTGAAACCAGAGTTTTCTAAAGTTAAAGGACTAAATTGTATGTTAGTTTGAAAATGAACTAAAATCAAAATCGTCCTAAAGTATAGGGACTAAAAACATATTTAATTTTTAAAATTAATCTGATTACATTAAATCTAAAAATAAAGAGAGTAAATGACTATATGCATAGTCAACATAAGAGTTTAGAAAAATCAAAGACTAAAAGTATACTTACAATCTTTGTTATTTATGAGTTAAATAATTATATGTTATTTATGCTTGAATAAACCCGAAATTCATTTTGTTTTTAATTTAGGATAAGTCACATTTTCAAACTAATTTTCTAAAATGATATATTACAGCATTGTTGGACATATTTCTTTGTTAAAACGATTTAATATAATCCTACTTTTTTATGTAATGAAAATATAATATACAAAATGTTAAAACCTAAAAGTCGGATAATTTATGTTAACTTTTCTAATATTTGTAATGAAAGAAGAATATTTTTGTTTCTTTGTCTAATTGTTTTATATTAAAATATATTTTTTCTCTTTTAAAAAAATTTCATCTGTTACTTGAATAAATATTTTTTAGTAAATCATTCATTTAAAAAGTACTTATTTTAACTAGTGGAATATATATATATATATATATATATATATATCTGTGTGTGTGTGTGTTATACATACCGCGTCAGAAAAGAAAATTTGAAGACAACCTCTGAGAAAAAAAGATGTCATCCAGTAAGCTTCCTTTTCGAGCTTTCAGCTTCATGATTTCGATTTCTGATTCGTCTTTGCATTTTCTGATTCTTTGTTTCTGATTCGCTGTTTCTGATTAGCATTTCTAAATCTTAGTTTTTGTTTATGTATTTTCTGATTCTCTGTTTTCGATTCACTGTTTCTGATTCACATTTCTGATTCTTTGTTTATGCATTTATAGGGAGTGAATATTTTAAGGATTTTGTTATTCCAATAACGACTATGTTGATTAAAGTAGAAATTTGGAAATATATTCCATCTGTTACTTAAATAAATAATTTTTAGAAAATCATTCATTTTTAGTAAGTACGTACCTACCTACGTATGTCCATACGTGTCTACCTATATACTTACCTACTTGTGTATACGTACGTACATACCTCCGTGTATATATATATATATATATATATGTGTGTGTGTGTGATTTAAATCTGTATCGCGCCAGAGAAAAAAATTTGAAGACAACCTTTGAGAAAAAAAGATGTCGTCCAGTAATGCATTATTTCTAAACTGCCATCTAACGTTTATTTTTATATTAATACATAGTTGCAGATCATATATTTTTCTCTTCAATTGCTTTCATCAGCTTCAACTGTAAAATTTCGGTCCTGGAGGCCGAAATTCTTGCAGTATACGCAGTCACGGACACTGCAGCAATTGCCTGTTCTTCCTCCCTCTTCTGTTGTCCATAGAGGGGAATGTATTCCCATAATTTCACGTTAACCAAAGTAGTAGCTATTGGAATAACGACATCCTTCAAATATTCATAACCTACAAATACATAAACAAATAAGCATAAACAAAAATCCCTAAAAATACATAAACAGAATCACGCGCTCGAATCAGAAACAAATAAGAATTAGAAAATGCATAGTTATCAGAAAATGTAAATCGAATGCGAATAGAAAATGTATAAAGAAAAACTATCAGAAAATGTATCAGAAATCGAAATGCTAGAAACAAATAAGAAATGCATAAACAGAATCACGCATAAACAGAAGCTCGAATAAAAAACAAATAAGAATTAGAAAATGCAAACGAATGTGAATAGAAAATGTATAAAGAAAAATTATCAGAAAATGTATCAGAAATCAAAATGCTAGAAACAAATAAGAAATGCAAAAACAGAATCACGCAAGAAACAAATAAGAATTAGGAAATGCATAGCTATCAGAAAATAAATAATTTTCTGTAAATCATTCATTTTTAGTAAGTACGTACCTACCTACGTATGTTCATATACGTATGTGTGTATATATATATATATATATATATATATATATATATATATGTGTGTGTGTGTGTGTGTGATTTAAATGTATACCGCGCCAGAAGATGTTATATATATAGGTGATTTAAATCTATACTTGAATAAATAATTTAAATTTTTAGTAAATCATTCATTTAAAAAATACTTGTTTTAACTCTTGGGGGTATATATATAGGTAATTTAAATCTATACCGCGCAAAATTTGAAGACAACTTCTGACAAAAAAAAGATGTCGTTGAATAAGCTTCCTCTTCCCGCTTCCTTTTCCAGTTTCCAGCTTCATGATTTCGATTTTTGATTCGTCTTTACATTTTTTGATTCTTTACATTTTCTGATTCTTTGTTTCTGATTCGCTATTTCTGATTCGCATTTCTGATTCTTTGTTTTTGTTTATGCATTTTCTGATTCTTTGTTTCTGATTCGCTGTTTCTGATTCGCATTTCTGATTCTTTGTTTATGCATTTGTAGGGAGTGAATATTTCAAGGATTTTGTTATTCCAATAACGACAATGTTGATTAAAGTAGAAATTTGGAAATACATCCCCTTCAGTATTAAGTAGACAGAAGAGTGCAGAAGAAAATGTCATTGATGAAGCTTTCGTGGCTGTTTATACTGCCAAAATTTCGGCTTTAGAGGCCGAAATTCAATATCTAAAGCTAATGAGAGCAATGGAAGAGAAAAAGATATAAGTCTTCGGTTTATTTTACTAACTTGTATGCACTGTGAAAAATAAAGAAATAAAGCTTGATGATATACACAATTATTTTAGGAATACGGACTCTGTTTGTTTTAGTTGTTTTAGTATCTCTTGTATGAGTATTGTATGTACTGTGCTCTTAAGTATCTTGTATGCACTATACACAATTATTTTAGGAATATGGAGTCTGTTTGTTTTAGTTGTTTTAATATCTCTTGTATGAGTCTTGTATGATAAGCTGCTGGGATTACAAATACATCGTCTTCAGACAACTCAGCTCTATATCTCTCTGCACTTCCAAGCTTTCCTCTTGTTGTTGCTGCTGCTGCTGATCGCTTAGGCCAACAAGTTCAATCTTTTCTTCTCCTTCATTAATCACCAGTATCACTATGGCCTTAGAATTGTAGTGTGGCAAAAGAAGGCCTCCCTGAATTTTTTAAGAAAGAAATCATTATTAATTAGGGTGTCAGTACTAAGATTTCCTAATTAGGACGACATAGTAGAACTCAATTGCTGAGTTTGTCCATGTGGTTTTCCTTTGTATTACCTCTTTCATATCCACAGAACTGATGAACACGTCCAAGTCCTTAAGTTGGGGGTTTTTCTTCGGGGTGATCTCATACCACCTTCCAAATTTGTTGGAGTAGACGGGATTGCTGTTTCTCAGGTTGAATGGTTCATCTTGGGAGGAGAGTTCTTTCCTTGAACTAGATTTGGCATGTTTGATCAGTTCCCGAATCTGTTCCCTTTTAAGTTCTACAATCACTCCCTCTTCCTGACTCTCTTCCCCATGCTGCTGTTGTCTCTCCGCTCCAAATAGAACCCTGTCTATCTCCTTGAAGTCGCTCTATAAAAGTCATGCAAATATAGATAATGATATCATTCAACAAATGTGAAATTTAGACAAACTACTAGATAAATGGCAAGGCAAATATGCGGTTAATTAGATGTTATGTTCTTGCTTACATCGAAGGAGGCCTCTAGAATATTCTTGCTGAAGCCTCTCAAGTAGGATTGCTGGGCTTCTGTGCTAGATAGGAAAAAGTTCTACAGGACAAGAATTTAACATCAAATTTAGAGAGAAATTGAAAGTAGAATAAAAAAAAGTTAGTTGGGAATGACAAAAAGGCGCTACTTGAAATCTGTGAGGGTTGTTAACAGGTATGGCGAGTTTGATTATTCTGAGATTGTCGTTGTCGTTAGGGTTAACCAAAAAGAAAGTGGTTCCTGCAGGGATTTTCTGAGCATGGCCTTGCTCAAGAATGTAGGAGTCTCTGCCGTCAGGGTTCACCAAAGTAAGAATGGCTCTCCCTGGTAATTAAGAAATTGATTAGCATCATTGGTGCAGGAGAAGCAAGTGTAATGATATTGAGTGAGTAGTGATTAGTTGATTACTTACCATTAAGGACGACTAGGAGGAAATCGGCATCAGCATGGTGAGGAAGAAGGAGGGTGTTGGGTTTGGACTTGAACTCTACGACACGGTAGTTTTCAAGATTCTGGATTTGTTTGGAGCGTTGGTCAGATGACCATATCAAAGTTGAAATTGGTAAATAAGCATAAATATCGTTAAGGATGTGTAAATAGTTAATGGTGGTGCACAATGGACACAGTGATGTGGATTATTTTATTACGTGGAACTTAATATTCATTATATGTAAAGCTTGGGCAAGGAAGGAGACTTTCAACAGTGATTGAAGATTGTCAACACTTGAGTGAGTTGATTTCGTGGGTGATCGATAATTATACGTAGTTTTGGGAATTTGGCATAGGATTTATTACCTTTTAAGTTATATGTAATTTGGGAATTTGGCATTTGAAGTAACTCTAAAGGGAGGTTGGTAACCAGGAACATTTGCAGGAAGCATATCTGCATCAAGAGGTAATGGATCACATCCAAACCAATCTATGTATCTAGGGCCAAGACCATTCAATAACTTTTCAAGTTCATAACTGACTTTGGGAAGATAATCTCTTTCTTTCTGGTCATTTGTAGATTTCAAATTTGCAATTGGTTCACTTGTCCCAGAATTAGAAGTAATGTTGGAAAAATTCCTCACAGAATTATAAGGTGTTAGAAAAAGCTTAGAAAAGTTCTCACTTTTTTTATACATTTGTTTGTTCTGTTGTACAGAAGGAACCTCATAGCTCACACCCCTGTATAAGGAAACAATGTTCCAAGACCTCCAAATTACAAGGAAAAAAAAGCAAAGGATGGCCTTCGGTGACCATGAAGTTGGACAGCAGTGACTTTTGGGAATGGATTTAAGGTCAGCTACAATGTCACCTACAATGTGACCCTTGCGTGAGGTAAAGGGGTGGAGTAAACACGTAATTGAAATATTTTATTAAAATTAAGAACAATTATATTCATTGATGTATGTAAAAGACACCTAAATGATAAAGGAATAACTAACTCTACCAACAAAGATAGGTTTTGAAAATAATTTGAAAGAGAACCTTGTACTTTCAAGAGTTATATTATATTAATTAATTAAATTAAATATATTTTTAGTCTTTAAATAATTATGTGAAATGGAAAACGCTATAATACTGTTGTTAGTCACGTTTATAAATTATTAATATTGTTTGATAAAAAGAGTTATATTTATTTACTTCTAAAGTACGAGAATTAAACATTACCAAAGACAGAAAGAAAATCTTTTTCAAAACACAAAAATATATTTAATCCTTATAATGTTTAGATCAAAATTCTTCCAAGATATATATATCGTCTTTTTGAAGGTCACTGGATTTTAACTTTCGATATGGATGATTACGTTTTAGAAATTTCCGATGACGCAGATACACCGTTTTTCTTCCATGTTTCAATTGATGAGCTGCAATGTTTTCTTCACAGATAGAACATGCTTTTTGACCCTTGACACTGTATCCTGACAAATTATCATAAACTGGAAAGTCATTATTGGTGCAAAATAACATTGCACGCATCACAAAGTCTCAGAAGCGAATGCATCAAATATTTCAACCCCATCAACCCACAAAAACTTCAAGTCTTCAACTAATGAGCTTAGATAAACATCTATATCATTTCCAGGCTACTTTGGACCAGATATCATCATAGACAACATCATGTACTTCCTCTTCATGCACAATGCAGGAGCTAAGTTGTAAATTATCAATATAACTGGCCAACAACTGTGGTTGGTACTCAGATTACCAAATGGGTTCATTCCATCAGTGGCTAAACCAAGCCTAAGATTTCTACACTCTTTACCAAATTCGGGGAATTGTTCATCAATATTTTTCCATTGCTTTGAATCAGCTGGATGACGAAGCAGCCCGTCAATTTTTCTCTCATCTGCATGCCATCTAAGGTTTTTAGCATCTTTGGGATTCGCAAACAAACGCTTAAGTCTGGGCACTATTGGAAGGTACCATACTACTTTCAAAGCAGATCCATTTTTTTTTCTATCTGACCATTATCTTCACTATTGTTTTTTGACTTGTATCGTGATAACCCACATTTTGGACACTTTGTCAAAAATTCAAACTCTTTCCTATATAAAATGCAGTCATTGGGACAAGCATGTATCCTTTTATACTCCATACCCATTGGACAAACAATTTTCTTCGCATCATAATTACGAGTGGGTAGTGTATTTCCATATGGCAGCATTTCATTCAACAACGTCAACAATTCTATAAAACTCTTATCAGTCTATCCATTGCTCGCCTTCAAATTCATGAGCCTTAACACAACTGACAAACGTGTGAACTTAGTTGAACCGACATACAAAGGTGTTTCCGCATCAGTCGACATCGTCTCATACACATGAGCTTTGGCAAAAATTTTTGCGCCAACATCGCGGATCATGTCCTCTAATATGTCTTCATCCGGTCGATCTTCTTCCATGGTGGAATCGGTAACATTTTCAGTTTGCGAGTAAGTCAGAAAGTGCATTTCTTCGCCGTGCCATATCCATGTTGTATAGCATCTTAGGAAACCATCACAGATAAGATGTTCTCTAATTTGGGTTGCATTCAACTTTCTCCCATTCAAACAGTTCACACAAGGACATCTAAACTTCACTTCATCATCACTTCTCCCATCATTACGTTGCGCAAATTGTATAAATTCTTCTACACCTCTCTCGTACTCAGCACTAATACATGGTAAATTAATCCAATTTCAATCCATTCCTAAATATTACATAAAAAGATAAGCTACTAAAAATCAAACTTGCAATTTCATACATACCAACATTATAATTTCACTTAGTGATTATTCAAATATTTTAAGGTTTAGGAATTCTCATAATTCTATCATTTCTATGTTTTCATATTTTAATAATTCTAATAATTATAAATATTCTAATAATAATTCTAATAATTCTAAATTACCAAAACAATATATTTTCTATGTCTACATTATCAAACAACAGTAATTGTTATTATGCAAAAACAACGAACAAATCATGTTGAAAAAATCAAAATAACGAAGGGCATCAAATACCTGGAATGGGCACGACGAGAAGGAATGACGCAACAATGGCATGGCGTAAGAGGAATGGCAGCAGAAGTTCATGATCTCAGGGTAGAAAATGACGATTCTGATCGGTCAAAAATCTTCCCCAACATCAAAAGTGGCAAATGCATCGAACAAAATTGAGTTTAAACGGTGTAAAATGATAGAGAATTGAAAAACAGTGTCGTCGTCGACAGAGAATGAAGCAATGCGCAGGTCTGAAACTCTTTCGCGAAGAAAACGATATTGTTCGTGCTTTTTATTTTTTTAACCTAAAGAGAGGAATATGCCGCAGTTCTTCACTTAACTGCGGTAATATAGGGGAATATGTCGCGGTTCTACACTCAACCGCGGCCTATTCTCCTGGAAAAAATATATCAAAATGGCATTTTTGATATTTTTTTCAAAGTATATACCGCGGTTCAGCGCCCAACCGCGGTCTTTTCCCTTAAATATTTAAAATTTATTCAGATCAGGGAATAGGCCGCGGTTGCTCTGAGACCCGCGGCATATTCCCTGACATTCTGAATCCCCCAACTGCCTTCCCAACTGCCTTTTATGGAATGTCAGAAGGTAGTAGGGGGAATAGGCCGCGGACCTGCTAATTTATTGCAGGTGCTGACTGATGGGGAATGTCAAAAGGTAGTAGGAGGAATAAGCCGCGACTCTGAGAGCAATCGCGGCATATTCTGCTGCTATTTAATTTTTTTCTGACGTGGCGTCAAAGGCAGAAAGTTGATTGGGGTATAGGTCACGGTTCCCCTCAGAACCGCGGCCTATAAGTTTGAATTATTTTCAAAAATGTCACAGCGCACCATTATGTTGCGGTTTCTAGTGAACCGTGACATAATGTGCGCTGTAAAAAACCATATTTTTACTAGTAAATATATATATATATATATATATATATATATATATATATATATATAAAGCTGTTGGACTTTTTTTTAAGTTCAACTTTGATAATAATACTAAGTCTAAAGATGAAATAGAAGTCAAAGAAAAATTAGAAGACTTCTATTTTGATAATAAAATTAATTTTGAAATTGGATTTTATAAATGAAGTGAGAGTTCATTTCCAAGATACAAAAGTTAAGAGAAATCAATAAAACTTGAGAATTTTGTAAAATAGTTTTGAAAATTCTAGTATGAATAGAATGATAATATTAAGTGAGTGATTGAGTATTATTATTGTTTTTATTGAAGTTATTCATTCTTTTTGTGTGACTGACTTAAATGAAGTGCTTATTTCATGTAGTTAAAGTAATAAAATCATTTTATCAAAAGAAAAACATGATATAAAAATCAATATACCCTATATTAATACAAATCAATACAATAATAAAAATCATTTTATCAAAAGAAAAACATGATAAGAAAATAATGTGAGAAATATGACTAACCGTTGATTGGAAATTTGAAAAACTGATATCATATTTTCCAATTGTTTGTGAATTTTATTATAATAATTTTATAATATCTTTACTTGAACAAATAGCTTTCATGTAGATAAATTTAACAAATAAATTTCACATTTTGAATAAAAAAATAAAAAACATGTACTAAAATCCTAAAAGGATCATATTGATCCATAATCAAAAGATAAATACTTAGAATGAATATTTTGAAAAGAAAATAACCAAAACAAATCTTAAACTAGATTCACTTTTTATGTCTATATAATTTTTTTTTTCCAGTTTTACCTTTTATAGCAATTATTTTTTAAATTCAAATAATTACTATAAAAAAAATTCAATTTTATCTTTTTAAGAATTATTTATTTGAATTTAAATAACAATTTTATAATAAAAAAGTATAAAATAATTTATTTTTATAATTGATTTTTTATAAAAATTATTTTATAGTATATTAATATTTTATTTTGATAATTAAAAATTCTTTTATAGTTTAATAAAAAATGTGTTATTGTAAAAAGAAAAATGGATATACATACGTGTATAAAGAAAAGTAAATACAAATGTACGTACTCATATATTTCAACAAGTAAAAAATAAAAAATATAATTTAGCACTTTAATATTTGCTAAAAAGTTATTAAAAAATATAAATTTTGGTGAAGTTAAAGTAAAATTCATCAAAATATTTACAAATTTTATTAATAGCATAATATATGTTAAAAAAAAGTGTTTAAGAGAGTTATATTACAATTTTTTTCTATGTAAATAACAACCAAGAGCTAAATAATAATAAAAAGGAAAAAAAATAAGTGGAACGAGGAAACTTCTTAAAAACATATATGAAAATAAAAAATAAGATTAAAATTAGAAATTCTTTTATGTATAATAAGTTATAAGAATTTTTATAAATTAGTTTATTATGAAATAATTTTAAATTTAAAAATTATTTATCTTTTTTCTCGTTTAAAAGTAGTTATATCGAAAATTTTATAATTAGACTATTTTAATATTTTGTATTTGTAATATAATATGCTTTCACTATTAAACTCTAAATATCTTTATCTAATTATTTGAATAATTTTGTATACATTTAATGAATAAACTAATATTATGAGACACAAAATAAAAAGATTTATATAAAATATTATGGTTAAATTAGGTTGAATTTATTTTTGAAAATGGATTTGGAAGTGTGGATGAGAAGAAATAGAGGTGAAAGGAATATTTTTATATGGGTAAGTACATTCTATACAGAGTTTTCAAAATTCCTTCTAGTGAAGACCTTTTATTCTTTAAATCAAGATGTTCAAGGTCTACATTTGTTCAAGATCGAGAAAAGGTGTGTATGTAAAATATGCTTTAAGTTAGTCGAATGTGTTAGATAGTAATTAATGTTGCAATAATAAAAATAAATTATTTACCTTTTGTATTATTTATAGGATAATTATGACGTTTGTAGTCTTTCATCTATATAAATCTAGGTGGACCCAGTGGTCCATTTACCTCATGAGTCAGTTGTATGATCTAAATTTTGCTAAGTTATAAAGTAATACATCATTAGCTTTGTTGGTACGAAAGATAGTCAGATAAACTAGCTTATGACGAGGTAATGGTGGTTATACAAGCTAGGTTATGACTGGATAGACGCAATCAAACATTGTAATTACAAGACCAACTTGTGGTCGAATAGATCACCATTAGCTTCAGACATGCAACACATGGTCCTAGTAAGAGACACACAATCCTCAACAAGCAACACCTAGCCATCACCATATGACATTTAGTCTTGGGTGAAAATATATAATCTTAGTAAACGACACATGACATTTAACAGACAACGTGCAACCTTCGACAAGTAGTACTCGACCTTTGGCATGCAACACATAGTTCTTAGCAGACAACACTTAACCTTCAACAGGTATAACTTGACCCTAGGCATTCAATTCGATCAGACTTTATTTAACATCTGGCAGGGGCCAAAACTGAACCAACTCAACTCGACCTATAACAATCAAATCAAATTGACGACCTTTGGCCCAAGCCAACATGACTCAACCTTCGACATAAGTCAACATGGCTTGAACTTTGCCAAATCAAATTGACTTGATATTAAACATGGATTGGCTCGATTCAACCGCTAACCAAGGTTTACCCCGACTTTGTTTTTACTTGGACCTGCTTGATTCAATCTTTGATTAAAACCAATTCAATTTAACCTTCAATCTAGACTTACATTCAAATTTCTATCGAAGTTAACTCAACTCAACCTTCGGAATTCAACTCAACCTTCAATCCAAACCAACTACAGTTTATTTCCATCATGTCAAATTGTTTAAGAACAAATCATAATTATTTTCTGCATAATGCAATGTTCTTTGTCCATTTTGCTTCTAAATTTTAGTTTTTCACGGGTTTATTCTACTAGTTAAACTGTAAACCAATGATAATCTCCAAAGTCCTAGATCTATGTTTTAAGTCACTGTTTTGTGCCATATGGCCATACCAGTAGCTGTTTTCTCACTTGCCCTCTGTTAAACACCGGGTTAGAATAGTTGTTACTGATTTCTTCTTTTAGAACTCATTTTATTCCTAGTCTAGCATGCATTTCATTTTGAATCTCATTGAGTCTACTCTTCAGTTTACTCCAGTTTAGTTTTACCATTGTTTGATATTTTACTTCTTGTTTCGTCCGAAGCTTCAATTTGAGTCATGTAATTAATTTGACTCATCTAACGTCCTTGCTGCCATCTCAACTGGTAAAATTGATCCAAATCGAAGAACTCTAAACACCAAATTTCTTTTAGGAAATTGTCATGAGATATTTTCAGTTCAAAAAATACAAGCCCCAGTCAAACTGTTTCCCCCATTCATAAAATGCAGATCATATTAGTTCAACTCATGAATCCATCTAACCTTATCAAAAGGACACAGATAAACCTACGTGGTGACTTCAACTACAAACAAAATACCAAGAAAATGTCAAACTTACTGATTGTTTTAAAACATTCAAAACTTCCATGAGACTTCCAACCATTAAAAAATGTTCCTAACAAATTTTTAAAGAAATGACAATAGTATATAAACAATACTCAGATTACTGAATAAGTCAATATAAATCTGCATTAACTCATCTATCCGCCCAATAATTCTTTAAATAATTTTAGTATAAAAAATGTATGAACTTAATAAATAGTAACTTAAAGCACCTTCTTAAACAAGAGACAAAATACAGACATACTAACTCAAACCAGTTCCAATGGCTGAAAAAAGTCAAAATTTTCCCTACTAAACAGTTAATCCATCTGCAACTAGACATACTAACTCAAACCAGTTCCAAGATATTGCTTGTTATGTTCTTGAACAAGCTATTTCAGTGTTTGCGATAAATATAACTAGAATATAGCTTCTTAGTGATGTTGTAGACACATTTAGATACAAGTCCAATAACAATTAGAAGACTGAATTGCAATCCCACATGTCCTTCCCCAGTTATACTTCACAAGTCATTATAACGACAAATAAAGCAAAACAAAAACCCAGGGAAAAATAATTTTTTGTTGCACCATGCTCGTATAATCTGACAGATTATTGCACATCAGATTAAGAATTTTGGTGCTTGTGTTTAATTCCCTTTATTTCCTCAGCATTTAGAATCACTATCAGGTGATGAGATGACATTATGCCAACATTCAATCACACACATTTATTTCTATAATAACACATTTATCAAGGCAATGGTGCAAGACTTAAAATCTACATTTTTTTCATATGAACATCTAACTTGATTAAATTTCCTAATAACATGTAAGGACGAAAAAAAGGATGACAAAATGCAAAGTCTAAAGGTATATTTCAAAAGAAGAGAAGGGAAATGTAGTGTGACACATCACGTATTACTCCCATTACAATTTGATCACTCTTCTATTCACATCATCATAAAGGGGAAAAATAAACCATCAATTAAAATAAGAAAACACAATTGTCGATGGCAACACAGGCATATCAATCAGAGAACTTTGAAGACCATTATGAATGATGATTCAACACAGTATTCAGATATTAAAACCTCATCACTTTGCTAGCCTTTTACAGTTCATTTTTCCCCTTGTCTACTTCTAACAGAAATATTAACTAAAACCAAATCAGAATACGTAGCATCCAACTGCGTTATCAACAAAGTAAATAAAAATCTTAAAACCAAAAATTCTTTGAGAAGTACGAAGTGCTATGCATCAAGTACAAACAACATGAAACCCTCCCTCATTATCACACCCATCGAACCAAACAATCAAATCACAACAACACAGAGCAAAGCAATCAGAGAACTTTGAAGACCTTATGAAACAATATATCCTCATGCCAGTATCAGACAAGTTTTGACTTCATCATTTTGCTTCGCTCATTGAATTGAACAAATCAATCTAACAGATCAATTATTTGGCAAAATAATGCAAATTGGGTGAAAAACAGAACACCCAAAAACATGAATTTTAATTGCCGTGGATAAATGTTGCACCTGAAAAACCTTATCTCGTAATTTCCTTGCATCTAAACTTGGAGATGCAAAGGGCTACATGGTGCACTATGTTATCAATCACTGCCAAAACCCAATCAAGTCAAAATAGAACAACAGAGGAAAAAAAAGAAGAAATGTACTATGGCGGCACCATGGAAATGCAATTGTAGATTAGGAGGTTAAGATTTGTTGGTGGTGTTTTCATGATTTATACTACGAGACCACATCGGCAGTTAGGGTTTAGTTTAGTTGTTTTTTTCCTATATGTTTTGTTTTGACCTAAAGAAAATAAATTTTACTTAAATAAGTTTTATTTTTCCAAATATGTTTTATTTTCTTCTTTCTCTAATAATTTTCTTATTTTTTTTATTCTAAATATATTTGTTCTGTATTTTTGTCTATGAAAAAAAAAATAGATTCCACCAAGAATTATCAAAATATCTTAAATTTTTTTTCTCCAATATTTTAAAACAGTCATAACAAATTTTGTTTTATTTGGGTTTAATAATATTTTTTCTACATAAATATTTTTTTCTAAATATGTTTTATTTCTCCAATTTATAATATTTTTTATTTATTTTTTGGATTAAAAAAATATTTACGTTTCCCTATTGTCTCTAAAAATAATTGACTTTATTGACTAAGGACAAGTTCCAAAGTAGATAATACCACTAATTTGCTATTCTTTTTTGTCCTCTAACTTTTATAAAAAAATTCAATGAGATCTTTAATTTCATTTGGTTCAATTTAGTCATCTAGTTTTTAAAAATGATCTAATTAAGTCTTTTTGTTATATTAAGTTTGGATTTTCATTAGAATTTATACATGAAATTACTCTACTTAAAAAACAAAATAATTTGAATATTTAGGCTTTTAAAATAAAGTGATTTAATACAAATTTTAATAAAAATAAACGTCAATTAAATGAAACTAAAAGAATAAATTGAACCAAATAAAAATTAAGAATTTAATTGAATTATTTTTATAAAATTTACATAACAAGTTTTAGTCTTCGTAATTCAAAGTTAAACTATGGAAGCCTTTTGTGTATTTTGGAAATTATAATTTTCGAAGTGTATTTTTATATATTTTGAAAATAAGATATATGGGAATTCTACTAAAAGCTACATTGGACAAAACCAGAATAATTCTTTTGGGCAAGTAGGAGGCTTCCGACAGCAACAACCTTCACCTTTATGGCAGCAAGTAAGCAGCTTGACAGAGACAGTCAGAGAATTAACCGACAGATTTGACAAATTTTTGAAAGTCTATGAGTCTCAACAAGCAAGTGACCATACTAGCTTTAGAGCACTGGAGACACAAATTGGGTAGCTGTCAAAAAGGGTTGAAATCACCGAGAAGAATCAGTTCTGGGCTATCACTGAGGTTAACCCCAAAGATGAATGCAAAGTTGTTATGACAAGAAGCAAAAGGAAGCAAGCTGAGGAAATAATTGAAATTGGGAGCAGTGAAGATGAAGATGAGGTGATGATTCAGAATGATAAATTTAATGAGCAGAAGAGTTGTGAAGAGAAGAGAGAAGAAAAAGAACAGGAAAGCTACAGAGAGCCATTTCGGGAAATCTTTAATCGTGTAACCGTTACTCCCGGAGCATTTTTGCAAATTCCTGAGTATGACAAGAGGATCAAATATTATCTCGGAGAGGTGATTGATCTTGATAGTGAAGAAGAACATGAACAATTGATCAAGCCTAGAAAGAAGGACCATCCGCCAAAATTAAAGGACTTAGGGAATTTGACTCTTCCGTGTGTTATTAATAATGTGGATATAGAGAGAGTCATGATCTATTCAGGATCAAGTATTAATTTGATGCCCTTCAGTGATTTCAAGAAGATTGGAGGGCTAAAATTAAAACCAGCTAACACAACTCTGACAGTGGCGGATGGATCTATTAAGAAGTCGGTTGGTATGGTGGAGAATGCAATTGTTCGGATTGAGGAATTAGAGTTCTTGGTTGACTTTGTAGTTGTGGATATGGTAAAAGATGGAAGAATTCCTTTAATTCTGGGAAGACCTTTCATGAGGACTTCTCAGATGATGATACGTGTCTATGACGGGAGAATAGTGTTAAGAGATCAAGACCAAGTGTTAGTTTACAGCGGATCTGAAGACAACAAAATGAGAATAAGAAGAAGATCCAGATATAAAAAGGCCAGAAGAGAAGTTGGAAACGAGAACACCATAGGTATTGATCATCTTAATAGTTGTACTGTTTTGAAGACACTTGAGGAAGAAAAGATAGATAAAGGAGGGTCTACCCACTCAGAAGACAAACCATTCCTGCGGGGCATGTCAACAAGATATAAGAACAGGAAGTAGATTGTCAACAGGAAGTTAAAAGAAGAAGGAATGGTGGAGATTAGAAGGTCGTACTCCACAACAATTAAAAGAGTGGATAGAAGAAAGCTGAGCAGATGGGACGATGAAGATTCCAATGTGAAGAAGAAGAATTGATTTGCTGAAGAACACTTTTTGTATTTTAGAAAAAAAATTTTATTTTATTTTTGTTGAACATGTAAATTTTAAATTTTTGCACAATTTTTGGGTAACATCTACTGAGGGATGCTAAATTTGGTATCTACTGAAGGATACCCAGAAGGTACACCTACTGATGGGTGTTGGAAGGATCTGCACTTACTGACAAGTGCTAAACAGGTTTGGGTCAGGCTCGTGACATTAAACAAGCGCTACTAGGAGGCAACCTAGATATTCTTCTTTACTCTTGCATTTTAAATTCATAGAATAGGTTGAATTTTATTTTCAGTGTGTATGCTTGGCTTAATACTTTTCTGAAGATGTTTGACTGAATAATTTGCATGAGAAGCCTGTTTGATGATGATCTGATGTGAATGATTCTCAAGTTGTGTTGCATGTTGATATCCTGTGAAATAGATGTGTGATGAATTATGATTGTGGTTATGATGCTGAGCAGGGTGTATGAATGAATGTGTGTGAGAAAACATGTTGTGTGAGGTATTGAGCTCCAGAGTTTTATTCTTGTTTGAAATTATTCACAAGAAAGCATGCATGATATTGCCTAAATCTTGATGATTGATTGAATTACATGTACATGTCATATGATCAAGGCCATTTTTGAAAGCCCTTACTTAGCCAAATTTTACCCAAAGTGCTTGAAATTTTATACCCTGTTTGAACCTTGGCCCTAAACAGAATGAAAACCCTTGTGCTGAATTTATTACTTTGAATTGGGTTAATGACTGTAAGTATATTCAAGGTTCAAGTTTGGGGTTGTGGGAAAAGTTTGAATGGCAAAAAGAAAGGAATTGAGCTCAAGTGTTGAAAAAGAAAAATACATGAGAAAGAGGAAAAATCATGAAAGATGAGCTCAATGTAAAAATAAAAGAAAAAGGGAAGAAGTTAGGGACAAATGAGATTGGTTGAAAAAGAGAGTTAAACTTAAACCTTGAATGATGAATGAGCTCTCTTGATTCAAAGATTTTGTGATCCAGAAAAACCATTTTTTTTTTTATAGCCCAGCCTCATTACAAGCCTTGGAAAAGTCCTTTTGATGGCATTTGCATGTGATGATTTTGATTGTTTGAGATGAAAGGCAATTTTATTTCATGTGACTTGTGAATGATTAAGAGTTGGAATACTACCTTAAACACTTGAGTGATTGAGTGAAACACATGCTTGGTGAGAAATTCTAAGTTTCATGATTGCATCTTTGCTTTAGTGGATTGATCATTCATAATATGTAACATCTGTTGAGGAATGTGAGATAACTGAATTGAAAGCATGCATGCATCTTGATTTGATCATCACTGAAGATCTGAAATTGAGTAGTTCTCATCATGTACTTTAGGAATGTTGAATCATTGGATGAAAGTGTAGAGAGCCAAGTTTTGTTTTGTCTATAGTTTTGTTTTGTTTTGCTTGAGGACAAGCAAATTTCTAAGTTTGGGGTTGTGATAACGGTTGAAAAACCGTTATTTTCATGTGCTATTTTAGACCAAATTACTCCCTTTACTGCTTAGAATGAGCTTGAAATCAAACAAAACTCAATAAATGAGTCAGTTGAGAGTCAAAGGCTGTTTTTAGCGATATTATGCTTGTTTTGCATTGTTTTGCAGCAATTTTGATGCAAGTGAAGAATGGAGGTGAAGATAAAGGCCTTAGACTCAAGATAGAGGAAGAAAATCAAGAAAAGAAAAGTCTAGAAACCGCCCAGCGGTAGAATTGCACCGCTGGGCGGCCAAATGCGAGGAGTTGGCACCAAGGCAGCGACGCCTGGCGGTTTTGCGATAAGAGGCAAACCGCCGGGCGGCATAAGTGTGACGCCGGGCGGTTGCCTGCTGGGCTCGGGCATGTTTTCTGTTGCGCACCTCAGCTATAAATAGCCCTAATACGATTTCATTCTCATTCTTTTGACAGAGGAGGGCGGCCAGACCTACTTTTCACTCTCTGGAGAGGATCTATTGGATGCTTAAGCTGCTTTTCATCTTTTCTAGGGTTTGCTCTTCCATTCTTTCATTATTTTCATCTCGGTTCACCATGACTATGGTGAACTAAACCCTTTTGTTGTTGGGGGAACAATGTAATCTTTTGAAACTCTCTTTTATTGAAACTCTTGTTTAATTATATAATTTTCATATGCTTTGTTTATCGATTGTTGGGTTTCTCTTCTGCGCTTAAAGCTTTTGTCGTTTAACTCATTCGATAACTGTTGTTTGTCTTTACTGATACGGGAACGTACGGTACTGTCATGAACTGGGGAAAATTCCTTGATCAATGAAATACCACCTAGGGATATGGAGGTAGGACGGTCAATTGTTTTTGCTTCTGTTCGGTAATGCATTGCTAGTTGCTAGGGGAGGCTAGGGATAGCAACTCAGTAATTAGTAATAGGCTCTTTTCGCCGAGGGATCGAGCTAAGGGTAGGCCAAGAAAGTTTGCATAACAATATGATAATAAAGCAAATTAAACAAGAGGAGTAGATAAGAGAGGACAGATAAAGATGAAATTGTAAACCCCCAACAACTCTACTCATCCATACTCTTTTCGTCAATTGAATCAACCTCATTGCATGTTTATTTTCTGCTCTTGCATCACAACAATTAATTTTATTCCTTTACAAGTCTTATTATTTTGATTCACATGAACGATAAGGCCGTGAGTCCTTTGGGAGAGAACGATATCGAGTTCTATCGATTTTATTACTTGAAATGATCTGGTACGCTTGCCAGGGAGTCAACAACGTCCACCGCCCGGGCAGCGGGGCCTCGAAGCTTAGGCATCCAATTTCGACGCCTGGGCCTTACATGAGCTGTTTTAGCCGCCTGGGCAGTGTCCCTGGACGCCTGGGCGTCGACTTTCGTGGACCGGGCCCTATTTCTGCTCTGTTTCAATTCTTTTGGACCGGACCCTGTTTAGCACGCCTCTGACACTATTTAAAGGACCCTAGGGCTCTAGGTTTTTCATCCTTGGCAGATAAGAGCATAACAGTACACTCTTTTCCCAATTCTTAGGCTTTCATTCTCATTCTTTCTTCCATTGTTCATAGTGTTCCCCCATGTCTATAGGGAACTAATTTCTATTTGTTGTTGGGGAATGATGTAACCTTGTAAACTCTCATGTATTTGAATTGATTCTTAATTCCAGAAATTGTATGAACTGGTAATTAGGGACAAACTTATTCACCGAGGGTTCGGTTTTAAGTAATTTAGTGAGAGACGTTGGCATTAATGCATAAAGAAGAGTTCTTATATACATGAGAGGGAACTTGGAGAAATCTAACCCCAACAACATATCCATCTCATATAAATCAACCTCCGTTCATCTCTGTGCTCCTTTGCCATTAATCAATTGTATTTTTATTTTATTTATTATTTTTGCATTCAAATCCAATGATCTTTTCTATTTCTAAGTCTTAATTAATCTTGTTATCACATAACTGTTCAACGATGAGAGTCCTCTGGGATACGATACTTGGTCTTACCATTTTATATTACTTGTGTGACTCGGTTCACTTTGTCGATCCATCCCAACAGGGCCCGTGGAATATAAGGGCTATAACATTATTTATTGTACTTTGTTTTCTTTTTATTGGTAAAAGAATGAGTGTCAAAGAAGGGAAATCTAATTGATCACGTGATTGCATATAATGAGTGATGCATGGAGTGGTACGTTATGAAATGACCATTTCAGATGGGGGCCCATTATGTTTATTGATAGAAAGGGAAAGGTCAAATAATAGGGCCCATTTCAGATAGGGTCATTCCTTTGCTTGTTATGTGAATTTTGTTTTAGTTTGACTTTGGTTATGTTGGTATTTAATAGAGCATTGTTTTCGAAATGCTTTTATGGGATAATTAATTTGTGAGCGAGGTCGCTAGATAATATGATTAAAGTTCCCATTGAAGTACCTGAAAAACACTGGAAGAATGGAGGGGGTTGAATAAGGTTTATGGAAAACATTTTTCGCAACCCTTCTGATATAGTATGTTGTCGAGCGTGTAAAATATTCTTTTAAAGGCTTAGATGCTCGACTTGAAATATAAGCTATGAAAAGATCAGCGTGCTATTCAGAATAATTTATATTGCAGTGTTTGTAAGAACTTCCTTTAAAAATAAAGGAACGTTTAGCTTGGAAGTTCTTATATTTTCAAATATGTAGCTCAACTGGAGGCTTTCGAAGAGGATCATTTAGTAAAGAAAAGAGAGAATAACACAAGAGATTTTATATTGGTTCAGTCCAACTGAGCTACATCCAATCTCCTTCGCAGAGGGTTCAACTATAATCTCCACATGATTACAAATGAGTATTAGCACCACTTCTGGTACTCAGTTACCTCGCCGAAATTTCCTTTCAGTATTCACACCACTCTTGGGACTCAGCACCCTGCTGGGATTTCCTTGAGTATTTGAACCACTCCTGGTACTAGACTATCGTGCCTAGATTCCTCAACTCAAAAGAGTTCAGTTGTAAATGTTTTAATTCTCTTCAAAATTGCAATGGAACATTCCATGAGAAGAATTGATTACAATGCAATACAATCTAAACACTTGCAAGTGTTTCTCTTTATCATCTTACAACAGTAAGAGATTTGACGCTTAAGCTCGAGAGTATCTCTTTCTATATTCTCTTCTTTTCTTTTTTCTTTAGGTCAAAATATGTATTCTTTTCTTTGACCTCTTTTCTCTCTAGAAAGGATATGTCGTTGTAAGCTTTACGCATTTTTGCAATCCTTTATTTTATCGTCTTGATTATCTTCTTGAAAGATCTTCTATTTATAGGCTTTATGAATATTTGTTCGTTAGACAACGTTTGTAGTTTGTAGCATTGATGCTTGTGTTTTGTCTTTCTTCTTTTCATGACAGTCAATGTGTAAGTCAACTTTGTTAGAGCATGCATGCTTTATCAGTCCTTTGCTTGGAGTAGGTTGTACAATCTTTTTAGGCTTTGCTTCAAGTGAGGAACATTCCATAATTATCTCTTTTGTCTCTAGCGTGCACATTTCATATTTGATCTATAGCACTATGGATGCGTGTAGAATAGCTTGTCTACAAAATTAGAGTAAACTATGCATGTAGTAGATACAACTTTTCTTGTAACTTTTTTTGTTTTTGAACGTTGGACATTTAATGTCATTTAATGTTCTCTTAGAATAACAAAGTGCTTTTTTATTTCCTACCGTTACGTAGCATTTTAAATATTAAGCTCTTTTAATTTAAAGATACCAAATGTATAGATACTTCATCACAAAATTATGTGCCTATTTCGTTCGTGGTATCATCTGGATTCAAGTAAACGCTTCTTTTGCATTTGTCTTTTTGTAGACAGACATCGTTTAGCTGCTCAGGCTTTCTTGTATATTTTAACAATTAAGTCTTTTAATCGTTTTAGTCGAATACATCATCTCGACCTGTTTCATTTCCGAGAGAAGCCAAATACCTACTTCAGGTATTTTTAGCATTGAGCATTTAACTTTATTCTCTCTCAAACGTCTTTAGACAAGACATCGTCTAGTCATGCGTTTGGTTGTTCTAGCCTAAGTGTTTTTCTATTTCCTAGGACCTAATTGTTTTCCTATGATTTCTATGTTTGGGGTTCAAGTTCTAGTTTTTATTTGTTTCGGGTTTTGGCTCTATGTTTTTATCCTAGGTTGCTTTCTGATCTTTAACCCATTTGAATGTTATTTTATTAAACTTCAAAATATGAGATCATTTGCTCATATAGACAATTTTGTCTTTAACAGTCTCCCCATTTTTCTTTTAGGTTCATTGTTTCTATTAATCATTTTCATTTTTGTTTTAGGCAAATGAATTTTTATACATTTATTATTTTTTAACTGAGTGTCAATTTTTTTAACAGAAAAATACAAAAAATATTATATAGAAAACATTAAAAAATAATAAAGAGTAAAATATATATATATATATATATATAATTGTTCTCATTTATGTTCTCAATTAGTTTCATATGGGTGCTCTATGTGGGATTGACCAAATGTTTTTTTTCTCAAATATAAATACTCTTTTCTGGAATGGTTATTGGATCAGTGAGTTATTAAAACTACAAGTTATACCTTTTTTCAAATAGCTTCCTCTTTTAGAACTACGTTGGTCCCTAGGACCGTAGTCAATCCTTATCATATAGTCTTTTTTCAAATATGCATTTTTTCTTTCATACTGTCTTTTTTTCTTATTTTGTGGGAAAAATAAACATTTAGAAAAACCACATCAATTTTCATTTTCAATTAAAGGTACCATTTTAAGATGGACATTGTGGTGGTGTTAACACCTTCTCTACACGTAACTGACTTCCAGACCCAAAATTCGGTTTTGTAGACCATGTTCTTATTTTTATGATTTTCATAGTTTTCTAAAATAAACTACGATGTTGTCTTCAAAATCTATTTTCAAAATTTTAATTTTAATTTCTATTTTCGAATTGTTGTGCCTTTGCGATTTGGGTTGTGACAGATGACGACTCCACTGGAAATACTAAATGGATAAACTATTTAATTAAATATACAAAAAATTTTGTGGACCATTAAAATGTTTTCTTTCCCCCTTCGTTATTTTTCTATACATTTGTATATTCTTATATGTGTGATGTGTGAAATAATTTTATGTCTATTCTTAACATTGTTGGATATTAAACTCTAGGAAAAAAAACATTGTTATACATTTTGTTTAGAAATTTCTAGCTACTTTGCAATTCAGGTATGTGCATCATTTTCCTTCATACATGCATTTTTGTTTATCTTCATGTCATTTATACTTTCTTCTTTTTTTTTAATTATATTGTTAAACCATTAAGCCTTAAGGTAGATGATTATTGTTACATCTGGTTGGGAATTTTTGGATTGTTTTGCGGTATGGGTTTAGGTAGTCTTAGGTTACGCCCATTCACACACCCTACTCATGCTATGATAGTACATTAATTTTGAGATTGGAGTCCTACACATGTTATGATATGGAGTGGAGGTTCAACGATTGTCATATTAGATTTAGGATCTACTTGGCTATTGTGAATACCTCATCTAGAGTTTGCTTCCTTTTAAAGTGTGAGATTATTTAGAGCTACCCATATAGTTATCATTAAAAGTCCATGGACCAAAAATTAGGTTTTCTAGTAAAATGTCGAATATAAATGGATATAAAGTAACAAAAGAGATGGAAGATGATAAAACATGGAAGATAGAGGAGGGGAAAGTGGATGGTAAGCCCATTAGGGGGACATTAAAGCTTACCAATCCAAGATTAATGGTGTATGTTCCCACTTGTGGGGATAATATCAAGATAAGACAAAGAGAAGATGACACTCTTCAAAGTGTTGGAACAATCGGTATCATTCTAAGATAAAGTATAACGTAGCAGAATAAAACTTAGAATAGTGGAAAGCGTGTTTGGTCACAAATCAAGTCGTTTTAGAAAATTGATTTTCTTAGAGAACTTTTATCAAACAGTTGGAGTGCTAAAACTTTAAAGAGTGTAGAGAAGAGAAAAATCACACAGATGATTTTTATACTGGTTCAAATCAAAAGATTCTACGTCCAGTTGTTAATCACTATAAAGAGTGACTAACCTTTTTCACTAAAAATATAGTTGTACAGATTACAAGATAATGAAATAAGTAAGGGATAGAAAACACCTTCCTTCGACAAACGAACCGGAAGAGTGCAGTGAGAAACTTCCTTCGACAAACGAACTGGAAGCAACCACTCTGCCAACTCGAAGAGAACCGCTCTGACTTTCGACACACGAAACGCGAGCTTCTCCTATTCACGAGACCAGGCAGAGCACCTTGCCAACTCGAAGAGAACCGCTCCGACTATCGACACACGAAACGTGAGCTTCTCCTATTCACGAGACCAGGCAAGGAAATTGAACTAGCTTTTGAGAACTTCCTCAGACAAACTATATTCTACAAAAGCTCTATGTTCAAACGTTGCTTCTGAACTTCACAGAAACCCAATATATAGCCAACTGCTCTGAATATCAAAGGTCAAGGCCCAACTGCCACTAATAATCGATTATTGTAAGTGATAATCGATTATCTAAGTCCGTTACAGGTTTTTCAAAAAGTGATAATTGATTATGTGAGGTGATAATCGATTATTCCTGAAAGACTCATGATAATCGATTATTGCCTAGTATAATCGATTATTTCAGTAAAAATAAAAGTTTTACAAAAATTTAAGACTTTCCTATTACACTTATATTCTACAAAGTGCTTTTAAATAATTCTAATATCTTCTTCAAGTAAAACTTCTTACAACATCATCAAAACAGTTTTCTTCAAGATTTACCAATACTCCTTATTGGTATAAAAAATTTAAGTTTTAAAAGCAACTTTGGCTTTCCTGCAAAAACATATAAGCTAACAGAGAAACAAAACATTTAGCAATACTTGTATCAATTTATATTATACATCACTCCTAAAGATACATAAGATACATCTCCCCCTTTTTTATCATAAGCAAAAAGATTAATGTAAAGAGCTCCCCCTTAATAGAATCTCCCCATCAAATAAGCAGAGTATGCATAATAACAGGAGATCGTTTTATTCATAAAAGGAAAGATTACATTAACATCGTTAAGATAAACATACTAGCAACAAACCATAGAAGCATCAACAAGCAAACAACAAAACATGCTAACATAGATTCTTAACTTTAAAAATTCAGGACTAGGGGATCTCTCAGGTGGTTGAAGGTTGAGGTGATTTTTCAATATTTCCATTAATGTCAAGAAATTGATCAACCATATAACCTTCATGAGCTTGCTGCCATTTATAAATTTGATCAAAGTGAGCTTTCTGGGCAAGACTCATATCCTCCAGTTATCACAAAATTTCTCAGTCAAAAGCTTCACCCCTCCTTTAAAAAAAATCTAAAGTTTTATGCTCTTCAAAAAATAGGTAACTTAAAAAGAATTTAAGTCCTTTTAATTTATTAAAAGTATTCCCCCAAAATGTAATAATCCCCTCTTAAAGGAAAAACAAACCAAAAGAATTTTTTTTTACGCTGATAATCGATTATTACTTTAAATAATCGATTATTTGTGATCTAAATTGTCAAAATCCAAATTTTGAGGCCGAGATAATCGATTATTACCCTTGGTAATCGATTATTTACGTTAATTTCCGAAAAACACAAATTTGGGTCAAATTTTTTACCTAAGATACATCTAACATTCATAAATTATCTCAAAGCTCTTTAAAAAATACCAGGATACCATAGAGCTTTCTTTTCCTTTGGAAAATTTCACCTGCAAAACAAAACAATAGAGTTTTGGTCCCCATAATCTCATTTTGGTCCTTTGATGTTAGAGGCAAATTACTTAATAATAGGAATCCAAGCATATTTTCCATTAGGAATATCAAAATGTTTGATTCTACATTTGTTAAAAGTGTGCCCCTTTTTATACAATAAAAACATGTGACAACATTTGGGTTCCGATTACAAACAGTTCCTTTTTCAACCCATACCCTACGGGTTCTTTTAATTTGGTTCTTACTTTTAAAAACCCTTTTGTTTTTATAAACCTTTTTAACAGGTATAGGCATTTCAACATTATTATTTCTAGTTGCAACTTCAAGCAGATTTTCCTGAATATCAATATCAAGCATATGACTCTTACATGAAAGACATTCAACAGGATGTTCAATATTTGAAGACTCTTTCATTTCTAAGTTGCAGATTTTATTTCTCAAAATCACTTCCTCATCTAATGTCTTCTCATATTTAATTTGCAATTTCTTAAATTCCTTTTTCAAATTTTTATGAGCAACATTCAATTTCTCAGATTCATCAAGCAATTCAAGAAAAGCCTTTTGTACATCAAATTCACTAGTGTCAAGGCTAGACTTACTTGGCTTGCAATGTCATCAACAATAGTTGTCAAACATAAGTTCGCTTCTTCAACAGAATCACTTGAACAAGAAGTGCTTGAAGCATTATCATTCCAAGCAATATAAACATTCTTTTTTCTTGAATGACTTCTTTTCTTCACCCTTTTTAAGGTTTGGACAATCCGCATTAACGTGTCCTTTTTCTCCGCAACCATAACACCTGTAATTTGAAGAAGATCGTTGTTTCTTGTTTCGATCCTTTTTAATTTGTTCCTTTCCTTTCAATTTCATGAACTTGTTGAATTTTCTGAACATGTGAATCATATTTTCGTCGTATGAGTCTTCATCTTCAGATTCCTCATCATTTTCTAAACTCATGCCTTTTGAATTTTCAGTTTCGAAGGCCAACGTTTTCTTCTTTCCTTGTGCTTCTTCAACGCTCAGTCTATTCAACTCGAGCTCGTGCTCTCTCAACTTTCCAAAAAGCACAGCCATAGGCATGGACGTCAAGTCTTGAGACTCAGTTATCGCAGTAACCTTTGGCTCCCACGTCCTATTCAAAGATTTCAAAATTTTAACATTTAATTCGTCAGTGTCAAATTTCTTACCTAAGCCAAAAAGATGGTTGACGATATGTGTGAAACATTTTTGCACATCAGCGATGGTTTCACCCTGTTGCATCCTGAACATCTCATACTCCTGTATTAGGGTGTTCTTCCTAACACGTTTCACATCGTTGGTTCCTTCATGGGTTACTTGAAGAACTTCCCATCTCCTGAGCCGTTTTGCACACTGAGTTCCTGTAAAATTCATCTAATACCAAAGCAGAGGATATTATATTGCGAGCCTTTATATCAAATTGAGCTCGTCTATTCTCTTTAGCAGTCCATTGCAAATATGGTTTTTCTTCCTCTACACCATTTAAATTTACAGTAGGAATAAAAGGACCATTTAAAACAACTTCCCAAATACCCCTATCAATTGATACTAAAAATATTTGAATTCTTATTTTCCAAAACGCATAATTTTCCCCCGTAAACAAAGGAGGTCTATCAATAGAAGCACCCTCTAAATACATTTGGTTGTGACCACCCATTTTCGAAAAATTTGAAAAACTATCAAAGCAAGCTCTGATACCAATTGTTGGTTGGTACCAGACAGAGTATAACGCAGCGGAATAGAACTCAGAATAGCGGAAAGCGTGTTAGGTCACAGTTTTAACTTAAAATGGTTCGTTTTTAGAAAATCAATTTTCTTTCAGAAAATTTGTCAAACAGTTGATATGCGTAAAAGATTAAAGAGTGTAGAGAAGATAAAAATCACACAAATGATTTTTAAGTCCGTTACAGGTTTTTCAAGGCCCAACTACCATTAATAATCGATTATTGTAAGTGATAATCGATTATCTAAGTCCGTTACAGGTTTTTCAAAAATTGATAATCGATTATGTGAGGTGATAATCGATTATTCCTGAAAGACTCATGATAATCGATTATTGCCTAGCATAATCGATTATTTCAGTAAAAATACAAGTTTTACAAAAATTAAGACTTTCCTATTACACTTATATTCTACAAAGTGCTTTTAAATAATTCTAATATCTTCTTCAAGTAAAACTTCTTGCAGCATCATCAAAACAATTTTCTTCAAGATTTACCAATACTCCTTATTGGTAACACAAAGAACAACTCACAAAGGTGGTCAAATATAAGTATATAACCTCAAAATATTTAATCCTTTCAAGAGTCTTAAAGAGTCCCTTAATAGGTGAGGGTGAAGGGTCTCTTAGTAATAGTACAAAGCCAAAGCGCGTACACATAAAAAGGCACACTAAGCTTAAAGGAACTAGGTCTAAAGGAGATTTCTTTAAAAGGAGAGAACTTTAACTTGATCTCCAAGCCTCTCTTGTGTGCTCTTGACGTTCTAGAAGAGAAGGTCAACTCCAAGCTTCTTCTCTCTCTCCAAATATGTGCCCCTCATCAGTGGTCCAAAGGGTAATGCTCTCCTTCACTCCAAGTAGTGTAATCCTCCTCCTTGTTGGCATAAGCTTATCCCACAAAACAAAATATCAAGGAGTCAACATGTCAACTTAAGTTAAGTCAACTAAAGTCAACGAGTCAACCATAGGAAGTCAACATAAGTCAACTTTAGGAAAGTTAACATAATGAAATAGAAAATATAGATAAAAAGGTAGGGTTAGAGGTCTTCCTTCTAGTCATGCTTTTAGTCACTCTCCTTGGAAGGTTCTTCATAGCTTCATGGTGAGTCATGGACTCACTAGGAAAGTAATTTTGAATTCATCTTTGAATGATTATTATAAATATTGTTATAATATCAACCAATCATAAACCGGAAAAGGACTCTGTAGATTAAAGACTATAGGAGTATATTATGATGATTAAAGCCACAACGTTAGAATGTTTGAAATTCAAGTTGTTGAATGGCTAAAAAGGAAAAAAATGATAATTCACAAGAATAATACAATGACAAAAGATATTAGAAGATCTTTGAAGATATGAAGATATTTTGCATTAAAGGTCAAGTGTACAATTTGCAACTATAAATATCAATACCTAGATGAAGTACTGAAGTAATGTCAAATATATTTTTTAAGATAAAAGAGAAAGAGAGAATACTCTAAGAGCTTATATTTTCATATTCATCTTATTAGAGAATGAAATTGGGTTGAGTGAAACCACGGTATATCCTTCATTGTGTGAAGCAAACCCTGTGTGCGCTATTGCAACTCTCCTACGTGAAAGATAAATTGATTTTTGCAATTCTGTGTTCTTTATCTCATGGGGAGATTGAGACGTGATACCTGGAAAAGTTAAATTTATTGTAACTTTTAGAGGTTTTCTCATGTTCCTGGAAAGGAAAAACTCGTACCTAAAGAGGAATGACTTGTTGTAACTTGGAGATTGATACTCGATTCTATGAAAAGTGTTATTAAGAAACTGAACATAACCTTATGTGGTGAACCAATATAAATTATTGTTTTCATTCTTCTCTTCTTTACACCTTATGTTATTTGTAGTTGTTGTATTATGTCTACACGAAAAGATCTTCAAATAGCTACAGACTTCTCCTTTCCTTAAAGAACCACTTTACACCAACAACGTCAATTTATTTGCATTTACATTTACATTTATAAGCTGAACTTCTTCATTTGTAAAACATTGTTGATATATTGAATTTTGAGAGAAAATTGTCAACACTTTAAGAATGAAGAAATCAAGTGATAATCCTTCACTTAGGTTTCTTTTTGAAAAGTCTTCATTCTATTTTAAAAGTGATGGACAATTTTTCATCTCCTTAAGTCTTCTGATATTTTCTCTTTGTTTCCTTTTTCATTTTTATCAATATCTTATTTACTTTTGTCTTGCTGAATATTTTTTTCTCTTGTTTCACTCGTAGGATGTATGTTTTCATACAATAATCTTATTAATTAAAATTTGTATTCAATGATCAATATTTTTAAGTTCCTTTATCTTTCTAAAATGAAAAAAAAAATATAAAAACATAGATTACTTGAAGTTAAGTCATAAGTAACTTCTTATATTTCACTCATCAAAGAGTACATTCTTGATATAAATACTAAAAGTCTTCAAGTTTTTAAGAAAATTTTGAAATTTCAATAATGGAAATTGGATACAAAATTTCAATTTGTCAATTTTATTCTTTTAATATATGTTATATATATATAAAGTAGATTTTTTCTTATTTTGTTTTAAGTGAACACTCCTCTTTTTCTTTCATGTGGGTTACACCACCTTTTATTAATTCGTGGTACCCAATCTTTTCCAACTCATCTAAGTAACAGAGAAGAAAAATACGTCTAATGTTTCATGCAGCATGTAATGTTTAGATATAAGTTAAACTTTCTCAACTCTTTATTAGAAAAAAAAATAATAATGAAAATTTTAGATATTCATCTATCTTTGTATCTAACAAGAATTTTAGACACACGTCTAAAACCCATCATGGCCAAAATTAGAGAAACAAGTGGCCAATACTAACTAATCACACAAAACAGAACCTAGAAACATACTAAATACAGTACATATACACGTAGAATACTACAACAAACAGATCAAAACCCCTTGTATGGAAAATACAGTCTGTTACCATGCTTATAGGTACAAAACATAACAGCCACAAAAGCCAGACAATACAAAGAGGTAGAAATAAATAAGGAAGGAACTTGGTCTCATTCTTGGGAAACCCTAATATTGTCCTTGAACAAAGAGCAACATTGAATCAAAGGCCTTATCACTTTAATTTACCAAATTATTGTTCACTTTCTTTGCTCTTCATTGAATATCAAAGATGAGTTCATGTTCACCAAACACAGAATATGACAACCAAATGAGAAGATCTAAAAGTGGATTTTTTGTCAGAACTGGATGGACTTTTGTGGGGTTTTGCAAGAGAACATGGTACAAGATTCGAATGCGTGTCTATTTTGAAAAACCTAAGGGCCACACTGACGATACAATGCATAATGATAAGAGTTCACACAAATCTAATTAGGGATTTCTTATTTCATAAATTTCATAAAAATTCATTTGCATTAGTTAGTTGTTGATGTTACTATTGTATATATTGTGATAATTAAGTAAGGAATACGACCATGTATATGTATATAGTACCAAAGCTCATGTTATCAATTGATTTGATCAAGGATTAATATTTTATTATATATTGCAATACAATGTTGATCTTTACATAAATAAACAAATATAATTTTAATTTTTCTATTTCAGTCCCCTATTCTTTTTAAAGAAGGTTAAAACCACTTAAGCGTCTTTATTTTCGTAGGGTTTTTCCATTTTGGTCCCTTTCATTTAAAACTTCTCAATTAGGTCCTTAAAAGTGCCAATTTTAAACAAATTAACCCCTGCCGTTAAAATTGACTAATGGTGTTAAATTTGTTCATACGTGGATGGATGATGTCTTGAAACATTAAATATCAGAAGGAACGTGGCGTTAAGGGATGTCATTAATTGTTAAATTGAAATTAAAAAGGGGATTAGGGTTACGTTAATTAAAAAAGGGAATTAGGGTTCATTTAAATAAAAAAGGGAATTAGGGTTCTATTAAATCGAAAAGCAATTGGGATTGAACTGTGAGAGGAATATGAGAGGAGTGCATCGCAAGTTCATCTGAGACGATCCATACTTGATTGGGGCTGTGGAGCTTGGGCATTCCCTATTTGGACTTCAATCGCGACTTCGTTCTAGGTGTCCGTCAACTGGTTTCTCTCGAATTTGCTGGAAGGTAAGTTAGTTAATATTTGATTGTGATTTGTATTGTTGTTATTTGGGGATGAATTTTATATTTGATTGTGATTGTGATCGTTGATATTTGGGGATGCCTTTTTTAATGTGGGGTTTGGGTTGTCTGCAAATGTGGTGTATTATTTTTGCGGTTGTGGTCCCCCATTGTCCCCCCATAGTTATACTTAGTTTCTTTTGTCATTATCACTTTAATAAGCGGTGTGTTTTGTCCTTTTATGGTTATTGGTAGGTGTAGAATATTGTTTACGGTGTTCTGTGTGATGGACCATATAGAAGTAGTTATTCACAATGGGGAAAGTTCGTGAATGAGGGCTGCTTAAAGTATGAAGGGGAAATTGAGACACTTTGTTTTGATCCTGACGTATGGAGTTATTTTGTGATAGTGAGTGTAGTTAAAAGTCTAGGGTATGATGGTTTTAAAGAGTTATGGTATTCTGTTGGTTGTGGTCCTGTCTTAGATGATAGGCTAGAAGCATTGACTGATGACGTAGGTGCCATGCAAATGGTCACTTTAGCTCACTTAAATGGACGAGTTCATATGTATATAGTGCACAATGTGTCTGAGCCTGAAATCATTCACATGATTGACTATAACGTTGATGTTGGTGAGGAAGTTGCACCAACAGAAGAGGGTATTGAAGAGAGCGGTGAGGGTCAAGAGTTGGATGAGGGGGTACCTACTGAGGAAGTTGTTGTCGGGCAGGCTGAGGAAGGTCATGGTGAGGCTGTTGTCTCAGTAGATGTTTTCCACCAAGAGAGGATAGAGACAAATGAAGTTGTTGTCGGGCAGGCTGAGGAAGTTCATGGTGAGGCTGAGGAAGTTAATGGTGAGGTTGAGGAAGTTGTTGGTGAGGCTGAGGAAGTTGTTGGTGTTGAGGTTGATAGGGCTGAGGAAGTAGTTGGTGTTGAGGTTGATAGGGCTGAGGAAGTAGTTGGTGAGGCTGAGGAAGTTCATGGTATTGAGGTTGATGAAAATGATGTTCAGAGGACAGAGGCAGCTGAAGTTGAACTTCAGACTCCTAGAATTGAGGTTGATAGTGCAGAGGAAGATGGTATTGAAGTTCAGGCTGATACTACTGATGTTGATAGGGCAGAATCAGGTCAAGTTGAAGTTGAGGCAGAGAAGGATGGTGAGATGGATGATGTACAAGTTGGTGATTGGAGTTCAACAGAAGAAAGTGATGGTGAGATGGATAATGAGGATGGGTTAGTAGACATAGATGTTCAGTTTGATGAAAGTGAAAGTTGTAGTGATTTTGAGGTTGAGGTTGAACCATTCCCACCTGGGTCTGATTGTGATATGGATGAACAAGAGATTGATGATTCTAATTGGTTCAATGATGAATGACAATCTGAGGACTGAGATGAGACATATCAAAGAGGTTAATGAAGATGCTTTCAAACATCTGATAGCAATTCCTCCAAGGTTTGCCATTCTTACTTAGTAAAACTTTTCAGATTATTTAACACAATGCTTGTTTTCAGATTATCTAACATTTTATACTTTTCCTTCAAGGTTTTGGTCAAGATCAAGGTTCACAACCACAACTCAAAGTGATACCTTGGTAAATAACATGTCAGAAGCTTTTAATAGCGTTCTGGTAAATACAAGGACCAAACCTATTATTACAATGTTAGAGGACATCAGATCTTACATGATGAAGAGATGGGCAACTAATAGGTCAAGGGTAACTTCTTTTAAATCACCAAATTGTCCTAAAATTATGAGTAGATTACAGAAGGAGGCACTACATACAAAGAACTGGGTTCCCAGGTATCCACAACTATTACATGTATATACTTGTTTATGTTTACCTAGATATGATATAATTATTGGTTGCTTATGTTGACAGCTGGTCTGCACACAAACTTTTTGAGATCAGACATGTGTCTCAAAGTGGGGACAACTTTGTGGTAGATATAGATAAGTATACATGTTCCTGCAGGAAGTGGAGCATCAGTGGAATTCCTTGTGTGCATGCATTGACAACAATGAAGTTTCTCAACCTAAATGCAGAGGACTATCTACCTGTATGCTTTAAAAAGTCAACCTATGAAGAGATGTATTCCTCCATTATATACCCATTAATGGAAAACATCTATGGGAGGTCACTCAATGTCCAGATGTCTTGCCTCCACCAAAAAGACAGCTTCCTGGTCGTCCTAAGAAGAAAAGGAGATTAGAGCAATGGGAGTTGAAGAAAAGTACTACCAAAATGTCAAAAGGGGGCTTACTCAAGAGATGTACCATCTGTAAGGAAGTGGGACACAACAAAAGAAATTTCCCCAAACGAAGCCAAGGAGGGCAGCAAGAGGGACAACCCAGCACATTGCCTCAGGGTCAACCAGATAGACCAGCACTTGAAGTTTAACATATTTTGTTTTAGGCCAGCTTTTTTTGGTAGAATATGTAATAGGCCACATTTTGATGTAATAGGCCTTTTTTTGATGCTTACCAGATTATTATGTTTAGCAGACTTTGCTGTTTCAGTGGTTCCATATGTAATAGGCCACTTGAAGAATGATTCATGTAATACCTCACTTTGATGATGTTTTAGTGCTGGCTGTATGAACAATTAATTACCTTTTGGTATTTATATAAACATCTTTGTTTCAGTTATGAAATTCCCGTGCCCCTATTTTACTCATTTAGTTTTGTATTCAGATTGATATATATCACATTGATAAATCATGTTTTACTCCTTCAATCAGGTGCCAATAGTCTGAACTCATGCTTTCCAAATATCATTTTCATTAAACATATGAAGCAATACATTAAACATCTTCAACATCTAAAGCAGTACATCTTCAGAACACAAAACATTAACATTACCCAAAACCTACAACTGATAGCATAACACACCAACTAACTACAATAACATGACCAAATCCTACAACTGATACCAAAACAGGCCAACTAAGTACGTTATCCTGGCCAAAACCTACAACTAAATACATTATCAAACCCTTCCCATCAGCATTGCAATTATAATGAAGTTCATTATAAAGACAACACTAACAACCACAACCAAATATTTCATTGAACTTTGAAGACTCATGACAGCTTTCTGAACATCAAAGATCTGCTTAACACTTTGGTTTTCAAAAGTCTTCACCAACCTCTAATCATTTGGTTCCAACACCTCACAGCTAACACTCTCTTCAAGTCCCCAATCAGTAAACCACTTGAAGAAGTTGCATCCTCCATTTTCACTCCCCATCTTATACCTAGGGCAACCCCAGAACAGTTTCCCTCGATTCTTCATCGTTTTTGCAGTCCTCAACACAGTCTTCTCTCCACAATGGCAGATCAGCTGTGCATCTTTCTTGTTCCACCCTCCACATCCATGAGAGCTCGCAGTAGAACGGAAATGTTTTTTTCCACAAGCATTGCAAGTTGAAGATGAACACGAATGAGCCATGGAAATTGTTTCGTCTTCTACTGCAGAACTTCCGTCTTCAACACCGATAAACCCTAAATATGTCGAGCTGGGTCTCCTACTTCAGAACTTAAGCTCTCAATTTCATTCTTCAAATGATTTAACAATTCCAAATCTAATTAACGTTTTTAATAAATGGATAAAACGCCACGTATCACTCACTACTGTGCCACGTTTCTTCTGATCTTTAATGGTTCAAGATGTCATCCATCCAGATATGCACAGATTTAACATCGTTAGTCAATTTTAACGGCAGAGATTAATTTGTTTAAAATTAGCACTTTTAAGGACCGAATTGGGAAGTTTTAAATGAAGGGAACCAAAATGGGAAAACCCTACAAAAATAAGGACGCTTAAGTGGTTTTAACCTTTAAAGAAAGAAATCCCGCGTTAATTTTTCTTAATTGATTAAAACAGAAAAAATGTTTATGATTTTAAGTGATTGTAATCAATTAAATCGATAGTCTACTTTAATATATTTCTTGCAGTTTTTCTAGACCAGCTTATAGTGTAACATCTTGTCTTTCCATTTACAAAATATGAAAATCAATATTAATTTTTATTCTTGATTCTTAAAAATGAGTGTTGTTTTTTAAATGCAAAAATATTTTTCATGATGCATATAAGTCTCTAAAATTTCTTAAAATTATAAATTGACGTCATATTTTCTAATTATTGCAAACTGGTTCTATATGTTTTAGTGTTTGCAACCCAGTCCATAAATATTTTTAATAATTGTAATTTACTCTCTCGTTAGTTTAGATAATTCCAATTAGGCTTACGATAAACTAATTATGTTGATTTTGTTTTGCAAATACTTTAAAATTTCAATGAAAATATTATTCATTTAATATACGAATAAATATACAAATATTAAATTTATTAACATCTTTGTTTCTTATTTGATTTCTAGTATGAAACTAAACTAAAATATATAATATTTCTAGGTTACTGCGACTAATTCTATTGCAAAATCTATTGGATGTTTCTCCCTCCCTTCCTCCAGCTCCCTATTATTTTTTTTTATTTCAAAAATACCTTTATCTCTTTATTATTATTTTTATTTTAGAAAAAAACCCTGCACCTCCCCAATCTTTAGGCTTTTCCTCTCGACCAGCAACCATCAACATACCACTCTTTCTCTCCACCTTCTTCCCCTTTTCCTGGGTGGCCGTCGACGTCATCGAGTACGCCTCTCGCCTCATCACCGGGCCTTCGCTCTCCTCGCCTCCCAGTCGCCTGGTTCAGCTCCGCCAGTGCCCAGGCCGAGCCCCTCAAGTGCCTCCTCTGTGTCGCCTCAAGTGGCCTCTTCACGGTTCTCAACGGTTTTCACCGCCGGTTCCGCTGACACGGCTCCAATCACATGCCCTGGCGACTTCTATATGGAGTTCGTGTTGGAATCCAAGAAGCTTTAGTTCCTGGCTCGGGGATCTTCTCCTTCGTGTCAAAGTACTCCCTCTGCGCCTTTACTAAAATTTTTGTCGGCCATATCGGAACAATCGAGCTGACGAAGCTTTGGTTTTTTTATTCGTGTCAAAGCTTTGGTTTTTTGATTCGGTGATTTATGATGCAACAATCGAACGGTTCTGATTCCTCGTTGCAGTCGCAGTCCATGGAGCAGAATGTTCTGCGGTAGCCAACAGGGTCTCCAGTAGTGGCGCGGCCGCAACAGTGGCTCCCGATGCAGTATCCAGCGGCCATGGTAATATTGCACCATATGCTGCATCCGTAACACTATGCGCCGCCGCCGTACATGCCTTTCCATCATCACCAGTATGCGCTGCCGCATGTCCCGCACCATCAACATCATCCAGTGGCGAGAACAAAACCGTCTGGATCGACAATTTGCATCACTGGATGGACGAAAACTATCTTCTGCTGTTTCGCCTCCACCGGTAAGTTTATCTCGCAGCAGGGGATCTCAACAATTAATTGATTGTGGTTTACTTGTTGATTGGAGCTATTTCATCAATATTCTTGTTGGCCAGAAGTCTTGCTACAGTCGCTTATGGCCTTCAATTGTCAAAGTCATTATTTTTACAGCTACTGAACTCCCTTTTTCGTGCTCCCATGTCATTTTATGACTCCATTCCTTTAGGACGGATACTAACTAGGGTAAGCATGTTTAACATTTTTTTTCTTTCCCTTTACAATGTAATGCAATGCATTTGATTTTTTATCTGTTATTTCCTTGTTTAGGTCTCCTCGGATCTCAGCATTGTGGACCTTGATGTTGCATTCAGCTGTTTGTTTATTGTGGCAGCTAATCTTGCAGTTTTATCAATTGTTACTTGGAAAGTTTTGTTTGTCTCAATCCCCAATGATTTATTTTGCAATCCTCTTGCAGGTGATGAACGAATTCTTCTTTGGATTACACATGGATAATTTGATGTCATTTTTTAAATTAATTTGAGAATAAGTAAGATTTCCTCTGTCAAGTTACGGATTTGTGAAAGTATTTATGGATGTGGATATCCATTACGGATGTAGATATCCGTCACACATCACAGATGTAGATATCCGTTTAAAAAACAAACACATATTATCCGTTATTGAAGGGTAAAAAAGGAATTTGGGAGGTGCAGGACGTAGTATGTAAAGGTGTAGGGAGTAACTCCCAAATCAATTAGTAATAAAATTGATGGGAAAACTCTACAATTTTAGAAAAATTAGAATTAAGATAAACTATCATTAATTCATAAAAAAAATATGTTACAATGTATTAAAAAATAATTTAAAATGTTCTTTTATTAAAATGCATGATTTTTAGTTTACAAATGGATTAAAATAGCGAAATTCTGTATTACAAATCCATAAACAAAAGTTCATTGTTTGGTTCTAATTGAAAACAATAGAAATAAATGTATCAAGCTTAATTCTCTAATAAATTGTTGGGTACAAACAAAGTCCCACATCTTAAAAAATAAGAGATGGACATGAGTTTATATACACATAAGATACTTTCATTGACAAGAGACCTTTTGGAATGGTACCAAAAGCAAATCCGTGAAATTTCTACTAGTTTTTGAACAAATTTATGGAAGGATCGTGTTACAAATTTTAAAAGAATTATAATTATATGCTAAGTTATCAAAATGTGGATTTTGGTTAAGTCAAGTTCAATTTTTAGGCCACATTGTTTCCAATGAGGGAAATGATGGATCCATCAAAGGTTGAAATAGTAACACATTAGGAATGACAAACAACTCCAACAAAAATTGTTAGCTAAAAAAACAAGAATTAATATGAAATGATGATTGTGAAGCTAATTTTCAAAAATTAAAAAGAAGATTAACTCATGCACCAATTTTAATCGTACCTGATCCTAAGAAGATAGAGTTTAGGTTATTATTGATGCAAGAACAAATAGTCATTGCATAAGCTTCAAAGGCATTAAGAAACAATGAAATGAATTATACAACATAAGATTTTGACCTAGCAGTAGTGGTTTTTATGTTGAAAATTTGGAGAGATCGCCTCTATAGGAAAAAGGATTGAATATGTGACATGGACGTGGATGAAACTTTTGAAAGACTACGACTTCAAACTATCATATAATTCGGGAAAGGCAAAGATAGTTTCAAATGCCTTAAGTAGAAAGTCCTTACATATCTCTGCTATCATGGTAAAGGAATGGGAATTATTAGAGAATTTTCACAATTTGATCGTAGCAATAGAAGTGTGACCTAAGAGTTTGTACTTGGGGACTTAAAAATTCATCAATAATTTTCTTAAGAAAATCAAAATGACAAAACAAGTTGACCAATATTTACATGATAAAGCAAAAGAGGAAGACAAAAGATTTAGAATATTTTCTCACTAATGGACTCATTAAGTTTAAAGACAAAGTGTCAATCCCTCAAGATGAAGAATTGGAACAAATGGTATATACTAGACGAGGTGTATAATATTAAGATAAGTTTTCGTCCAGAATCAACTAAGACGTATCAAAACTTGTGAAAATAATTTTGAAGGTATGGAATGAAAAAGGATGTAGCATACTACATTTTCAAATGAGTATCGTGTAAAATATCCAAAGTTGAGCTTAAAGTATAATAGAAGGGTTACAACCTTAGAAATCCCATAATGAAAATGGGATAGTATTTCCATAGATTTTATTTCTGGATTCCCAAAAAACAAACGAAATTTCAATGCAAAAAGGGTGATTGTGAATAGGCTAATTAAAACTACACATTTCTTGGTGGTTAACTTGGCGAAGCTAGCAAAGTTGTACATAAAATAAATGACAACATACCCCTTAACCATAGTTAAGAATATTCAAGAAAAGTTGGAGTCATTAGTAAAAGATTGACCTAAGGAAACACATAGATCTAGATTAAAATCTCTAACTTGGATACCACCTTGGACAAAAACCCACAAACTTCTAATATTAAACAGAAAAACAATCATTAAATTTATTTGTTTTAAAGTTAAAATAAATTATTTATACTTAAATTAATTGTTAAATTTTTGTAGAAAAGAAAAAGTATATATATATATATATATAGAGAGAGAGAGAATACTCCAACAGCTAAAGTTGTTTCCCGTCCAGAATCCATAACTCAAACTCAGGTTTCACCTTATTGATTTCTGCAAGAAATTTTTCAGTTTCCGGTAAAAAAAATTAGATTGCCAACATTTTCATGATGAAAAAAAAACCAAAAATGAGCTATTTAGTAAACATAGATTAGGAAATTCATAAAATAAATTGGAATGTTACCAAAACAAGAGATCCAATATTGACAATGATAAATGACAAGCTACTTCTGCAATTGTATGAAACAGGAAACTGGCATAACTATCTACAAAACTGCAAAACGTCATACTTTATATGGAAGTTGAAGAAGATGTAGTTGTAACTAGGCTACAGAGCCTTAAAGCTTCAAAAGTTGCACAACATGAACAACATTAAAAGGTGTCAAAATAATTCCTTATCCCACAGCCTTTAGAAATATGAGCAACTGAAGGAATATGTAAGAAACTCCCCCAATTGTAGCATGCTGCAACTTCTCTTTTCCTTCTGCTGATGGGAAGTCATTGTCCTTTGAACGATTAAATCCACCAGCCAACCATCCCAGATTTTTGTAACCTCCATTACACAGTTTTGAAGCTGCTGTCATTGACCTGAATCACTCACCAAAACCAACAAATCAATATTCTCCTTCATAGCTAGCCATAATCAATTTCCTCTGCTTGCTTCATTGATTTTGTAAACCGGGAAATCTCAGATTATACAACACAAACTAGCATAAAGCTTCAATCATAGTTTTTAATAACTTTACTGATTAAGCTCCGATACATCTCTCAAATGGTGTGTACCTATATTTCACATGTATCACACACTGATATGGGGTAAAACACTACTACAACACGTATAATAGTGTCATTTTACAGTTATATAAATATTATGGAGAATATTTTTATTCAATCTCTTGCCTTTTCATATTATATGAAATATTTTAAAATGTTACATATGGAAAACAAGGAAGAAAGATAAAGAGATCCAGTAAGATGATTACCATAAAAATTAACTGAATTCCTCATCAAGAACAGGAACAACTTAATTAAGTGCAAGAAATGAGAAGAAATATGTGTCTATCCAAAGTTCAAGGCTATATATATATATAAACAATATCATAATTTGATACAACTAATTATAGCTGTATATTTTATAAAAGTAAAAGTTTCTTCCAATATACTTACCTCAATCCTTCTCCACATGCCACAAGAAGCTTTGTGTCCTTACCAGGAACAGCTTTTTCCACTTGAATAAGGAACTCAGAATTCACAGTAGTGAGATACTGGCCAGTCCACAAGCCAATGTACCCAAAATGTACCCACTTCTTAAGTAAAGTTATAGGGCTGTTATCCTTGTCTTCGACAAAGATTGGCACGTGCAAAGAGCCTGCCACACGTGCCTTCTCTCTCTCCCAATATGGCCTAACATCAAGGAGAATAAAGCCCTCTGAGTTTATTGCTGAGGAAGCATCTTTGGGCAATATAGACCTCACTGTGCCAGACTCTATGAGCTGCCTTGCAGTGCTGGTAGAAGATGTTGTTGCATTGATCACTTCAAATCTTGGGGTTCTTCGTGAGGTTCTCAAAGGGGTCTCTGATTGTGTTTTGTGCTTCAAAATTGAAGTTCTGAACACATGATTCAGATGGGTTGCCATATTCCTATGTTTCTCTCTCCCTTCTGTGTTGCTGTGATGGATTTGATTTCATTGGTTTGAGATAACAAGAAAACTCTGTTGTGAGTATGAGATTTTCCTTGTCTTTTTGCTACAAGCTTTTTAATATATATTGAAAGAAAGAGTCAAAAAGATCTAATGTTATCTCAAAAGGATAAGATAAGAAAAGGCATTTCATTCTACTGCCAAAAATACTTTATCAAACATTTTATTTAAATTATACTAATATTGAAAGTTTGTTGTATAAATTGAATGGTGATGAAAACTGGAGCTGACATTTTTTGGAATTTGAACAAAACCGAAAATAAGGCTTGCTTGTAATACCTTTAAATTTTAAACTTTGTTTATGTCAAACTAGTTTTAAATTATCTGTAAATTCGCTTGTGATTTTATTAAAAGAGATCTAAAAATTGAAAAGAAAAATAATAAATATTTTTAAATTTATAATCAATTTTTTAATAGAAATGATTTATAGGTTTAGAAAATTAATATATCTGAAAAATATAAATAGTAAATTTTGTTAAAATATAAAAAATAAAATATGTAAAAAAAATAACAAGTATATCTCTAAAAATATATAAAATATGTAAAAATATGTAAAATACACTCGTTAAAAATATAAATTGGTGTATAAATATATTGGTCTAACATGTATTAATATTCTATTTTTTGTCTCTCCTTTTTCGTCTTCTTTAAAATCTCTTTTTTAGTTTTATAGAATTTGTAATTTTATAGAATTAGAATAGATTTTAGTTTTAGGTGTAAAAATAGAGTTCTGGAAAAATTGTTGTTAAATTCTCATTTTAAATACTAAATGTCTCCAGAAATAAAATACCTTATTTTTCTTTAGGAAAATATAAATAAAAATGTAGAGCTAATTTTTATTTTTCTTAGATAGGTTTGGTTTTTTTAATATAGATTTTTAACTCTTGCTTTAATTTGGAGTTTTTGTAGAAGAACCCTTAGTAAAGGGCGCTGACTTTGCAAATCAAGGCTTTTGACCTAACCAACGCATCACGTGTCCATTCTTTTAAACCTCTTTTTTGTACATTCTGAATCAAATAATATTTTTGTTCGAATTTCGTGGATTTCTTAAGGTACCTTGCTTGGTTATTCTTCGAGGACATTCTCTCCTTCCTAGAACAAGTATATCACATAGTTGAACCATGGTGCATGAAAAAAGCAATCTCGAGTTAGAGTTCATAGCGGTGTTAGGCAGAGTCAAATAACAGTTGAGTACTAGTTTGAAACGACATTAAGAACAATTATTTCTCTCAATCGAACTTAAGATAATTATATAAATGACTTTTTTTAAAAAAAAATTTCACTAACATCACCTACATGTCTTTTAAATTATCGTTCCTCCATTTAAGTCTACATAATCGTGACATTATAGACTTGTGTAATACTTTTCTATGCTAATCTTGAACTGTATAATTTCTCACTATAAGATAAATAGATAATCTGACACTATATCTAAATCCTAATATATTTGATAAAGACAACGAATATAACGACAAAAATATGTCTCATTCACATAGATGGTGTGTTTTTGAGTATATTGCAAGAACTCATAAAAAACTCTATTTTCATACTCTTCATTTATGACGTTAATTCATCCAGGATCCATATTATTTTTGTAACAAACTCCATCAATATCAAATTATTAATTCTCACAAGATAAGATTTTATCCATTCACTAAAATTATTTTTTATAGTTTGCTAACATATATACGAAGAAGTAAAATATCATAAATTTAACAAAATTTTAACAGTATTTCATATTGATCTCCGAAATACACGAAATGAAAGTGATCACTCATAATCACAATCAAATATACATTCGGAAAATAACATAAAATGATTTCAATAAAAGTTTAATCAAATATATGCATAAATATAAATTTACATAACAAATTATAAAAAATAATTTTTTTAAACGGTATAAGATTTAATAAAAATATTAAAAGTTTAATAATTTATACTAAATTTTAAATAGAAACTAAGGTTCGTTTGACTAAAATTATAGAATAAAAAGTAACAATTCACCTAATAATAATAAAAAGTCTAATAAAACTAAAATTATAAATTACAATAAACCTAATAATTAATCTAATATCTAAAATATTTCTTATCTAAATATCCACGTTAAGACTCACATAAAATTAATTTTGATAAAAAATATTCTAAAATTTTAAATGAAAGAAAATTTACAGAAAAAAAAACACTACTTAAGAAAATATAATTTGTAAAAGAAACTTCTTAAAATAAAAGTTTCTTAAATTACTAAAGGAATTTGTCTAAGATAAAAATAATAAAGGAAAATCCAATACCAATCATTCAATCAAGAGAGAAGTAGAATATGTATACGAAAACCAAAAATCACAACATGGAACGAAGTTGAAGAGTGGCCTTAGGCCCTCGTCAATGCCACTTGAGGGTGGTTTAAGGGAGATGTCGCCACCCCTTTGGAGCCTTGAAATGCACCTCCAAGAACACTATTTAGTCAAAACGGAAACAGTCAACACATATATGAATTAATAAAATAAAGCGTCCCGATATTTTGACACCAAAATATTAACACCATTTTGACACTGTCAGGTGTCGATAGGTGATTGGTTGGTTTTTTTTTATTATTTTAAAAATCCAATTTGTGACGTCACTGCAGATATTCATATTTGAAATTTTCACTTCCCGTTTTTCCCTTGACCTGTTTCATAAGAACTTCAATGTTCTCTTTCATCTCATTTCTCCGTCTCACTGCCGCCATCTTCGTTCTTCCAATTTTTCGATTTCTCCATCTCTTTTGTTCTGATTCTGGTGCGGTTGGGCTTCGATTTCTCCACTTTTTTGTACACAGGGGACCAAGATGTCAAATTTTAACTTTTTGGCAAACTTTGCATGGGTTTTTGATTTTTTTGGTTTTAAGATGTGTGTTGGGGTGGTGAGTTGATTTTGGGGACCCCAAATGCCATTGAGGAAGGTCTCGTGTTCACAAAACGTAGTTGGATAAAATCCAAAGTCAAGTGCCTTGAAAATGGGTGGTGTAATCGTTTGGTAAACGTTTACGTGAGTCCTTTCTTGAATTTGTACAAAAAGTCCTTTATAAGGGACCACTTTTTTGTACACAGGGGACCAAGATGTCAAATTTTAACTTTTTAGCGAACTTTGCATGGGTTTTTGATTTTTTTTGGTTTTAAGATGTGTGTTGGGGGTGGTAAGTTGATTTTGGAGACCCCAAATACCATTGAGGAAGGTCTCCTGTTCACAAAAAGTAGTTCGATGAAATCCAAAGTCAAGTGTCTTGAAAATGGGTGGTGTAATCGTTTGCCAATAGGTGGTAAACGTTTACGCGTGCCCTTTCTTGAATTTGTATAGAAAGTCCTTCACAAGGGACCACTTTTTGTACATAGGGGACCAAGATGTCAAATTTTAAGTTTTTAGCAAACTTTGCATGGGTTTTTGATTTTTTTGGTTTTAAGATGTGTGTTGGGGGTGGTGAGTTGAATTTGGAGACCCCAAATACTATTGAGGAAGGTCTCGTGTTCACAAAAAGTAGTTGGATGAAATCCAAAATCAAGTGCCTTGAAAATGGGTGGTGTAATCGTTTACCAATAGGTGGTAAACGTTTACGCGTGTCCTTTCTTGAATTTGTATAGAATGTCCTTCACAAGGGACCACTTTTTTGTACACAGGGGACCAAGATGTCAAATTTTAACTTTTTGGCAAACTTTGCATGGGTTTTTGATTTTTTTGGTTTTAAGATGTGTGTTGGGGGTGGTGAGTTGATTTTGGAGACCCCAAATACCATTGAGGAAGGTCTCGTGTTCACAAAAAGTGGTTGGATGAAATCCAAAGTCAAGTGCCTTGAAAATGGGTGGTGTAATCATTTATCAATAGGTGGTAAACGTTTACGCGTGTCCTTTCTTAAATTTATACAGAAAGTCCTTCACAAGGGACCACTTTTTTGTACACAGGGGACCAAGATGCCAAATTTTAACTTTTTGGCAAACTTTGGATGGGTTTTTGATTTTTTTGGTTTTAAGATGTGTGTTGGTGGTGGAGAGTTGATTTTGGGGCAAAAAAAATAACAATATGGTCATTTCACCCAATGACAATCAGTCCAAATAACATTAAACATATATTTTATTAATAAAAAAACAAGTACATGAATCTAAAATACATTGATTATATCGTTTAAAAGTGGCTCCCTGTTAAGAACTTTCTGTACAAATTCACAAAAACTCTCGTGTAAACGTTTACATTGCCCTGTAAACGTTTACAATGGCCTGTTTCCACTTAAGTTGCTCAAGTGACTAACAAGGACACATTCCATGAACCTTGGGTGCCCAACCATGACCTCCAACACTCCTAACACACTTTACCAACCATTCCCAATAACAACGAATGTCTTGATGTGAAAAAAAAAAAAAAAAAACAAAGTGGGTCCCCTGTGTTATAAAAAGTGGCTCCCTGTGAAGAACTTTCTATACAAATTCACAAAAACTCTCGTGTAAACGTTCACACTGCCCTGTAAACGTTTACAATGGCCTGTTTTCACTTAAGTTGCTCAAGTGACTAACAAGGACACATTCCATGAACCTTGGGTGCCCAACCATGACCTCCAACACTCCTAACACATAGTAACAATCGAATTGCAAATAATATTTATTCCATATAAATCCAAATGCCAATTGCTATACATTTATAGATGTCTGTAAGAATCATTACTTATTACAATATAAGATTAATACATATGTCATTGTTCATCTAAATACATACATATTAATATGTCCATATACATCCAATTCTACAAAAACCCATATTCATCGAGCGCTTCGAATAATCTAATGTTTTCGTTGTCTAGGATCCAGTACTTCACATAATTCTTCCTAATTTGACTCAACTCCGCTTGAAACAAAATATATTTAACCTTAGATAATATAAACAAAATCATCAGTTGTTGCTAACATTGAAATTATTACTTACGTTCGTGTACTCTGGCATGCTCTTCCCGTTGTATTTGTCCTCTCTATCCCAAATTTCTATGGCTTTTAACATGATAACTCCACAATCATACCTTTAAAAATACATCCAAAAAATTATTGACTTATTACAACAAACACTGATACAATATCCACTTATTACAATACAATTATGTAAACAACTTACAATATCCATTAAGCCTTACACTTGGTTTTCGAGATGCCATTGAACCTGCAGTCAAAAGGGCAAATGTGCAACAAATCTTTAGCTTTCACCAAATAAGAACAAAACTTCTGTACTGGACATTACAACACTATTCCACCACTTCCACTTAACAATATAACCAACACAATAACACAATGCACCACAGCGACACAACGACACAGTGCACCACATGCTCTCGCTTCATAACACACACATGTGCGAAAAAGTAACCATTTCACCACAATCAACGGTGGCTTTACCAATTCAACACTCACAGAAAACACATTCAACAACATGAACCATGGGTTCACACACAACGCACTCATCAACGACCCACCAACGCTTCAAAACAAACATAGACACATGCGGTGGCTTTACCTCAAACCCACCAACGCTTCAAAACAAAATAGACACATGAGATCAAAACCCACAAACGGTTCAAAACAAAGACAGAGACAAGCAGTGGCTTTACCTCAAACCAAAACGTTCACCGGAGAATCGTTGACACACCCAAGAAGAAAACACTCCACACAACGATAATGAGATGATGGAACCAAAATGAGATGATGGTTGAGGATGACAACGTCAATCCCTACAGAGAACGAAAACCAAAGTGAGATGAAGATGATGGAACGAAAATTACATGATAATTGAGGATGGAGATGGAGCTCCCGTCTCTTCACAAGCCCTAAACACAACGAAAAAGGAACCACCAAAGTGAGATGGAGATGGAGCACGACTGATAGAACGAAAATTAGATGATGGTTGAGGATGGAGATTGAGCCCATTTCTTCACAAGCCCTAGAGAGAACGAAAAAGAACCGCCAAAGTGAGATGGAGATGGAGCACGACTCTTGAAAACCAAAATGAACCGCCAAACCCAAATTTCCCAAATTTTCATATTTCTCTTTCCAACTATGCCCTTACCAACGTCCCAAATTAAGTTTTCTTTTTAAATTCAATTGCCCCAATCACCAATTGACACGTGTATAGTGTTAAATTGGTGTTAAAAAAGAGTGTTGAAATATCATTTTGCTAAAACAAAACTTACCTTAGTTGCCTTTGTACTTGTCAACACTACTGCAAACGAAAGCCTTGGAACCTTGGAAAACCAATAGTGCAAAAACCATTCAGTCTAAAACACAAGAAAAGCCCAAGGAAGGCAAGGAAATAAGTTGTGTTTGATTTTAAACGAGGGAAGTGTTCACGTCTTCGAGGTCACCGCATCTGCTGGTGAGTGATGGGAGTTCATGGGGAGAGACACAATACAAATGAGATCTGAGTCAACCACAAAATCTTAAGGCAATGAATTAATGAGTCTTTATTTTTATATAATATTTTACCTTTTCATTTATATCCAACATGGGACTTAGATTCACAAAAGATGAAAGTACAAAAGAGTACTGAAAACACAAAGAATAATAATACTATGACACACTTTTACATAAACCTTAAATAGTCTTAAAAGTATAAAGTTGTATAGTTTTTCAAGAAAGAAAAGAGAAAAAAGTAAGTAAGGATAGTGTCAAATAAATATAAAAAATATAAGTGTGTCAAAGTATCATTTTTCAACACAAAATCTTAAGACAATAGATTAATAGTTCGACAATGAATTATAACACGTCGAGAGACGTAGAATAGGGGAGAAACACACACCCAAAGATGTCGAGGAAGGGCTGTTGATGTCAAAAGACGTGAAAAGCGTTTTTTTGCTAGGTTTGTCTTGTTGTCAATTTGATTTCAATTCTATAATTTACTGTCTTCTTGCCTCTAAACCTTGTTTCTTTTATCTTTCAATTTTGCGATATGCTCTATGTTCACAATCTTGATTTTTGCTTTATGGTAGTTTCGCGCTATGCCTCGTTCCTTCTTTTTGTGCTCACTGTTAATTCAGAATTAAAGTTTTGTTTTGTCTGGGGATTGAATGAAAATTTGTACTATTTGGTCTCTAATCAAGAACCTATAGGACCCAAAGTGGGTCTATATAAATCAAAATGTCTTCTTGACAGGTTATGACTCAGATAACTAAAGAAATCAAACATTTAATTCGAGTTTTGGTATGCTTTGTTGTCATTTTAAATTCATTGTAAAAGAGTTTTAATTTTTGACTATTTTTCTTTAAATTATGCTTTATAAGTTTATCTTGTTCCATGATTAGGATAACACTTCTGTTAATTTTGATTCCTCGGTGATTTTACATTTTCTGCAAATTGTTCTGTCTTGATTACTTCAGCATCTGCATGGCATTCATAGCATTCGTTGATTTAAATTTCTGCACTGCATATCATCATTCGTAAATCCCAGTTTTATTGCATGCGAACTAATATCCAATTGGGGATTTTTTATTCTTTTCATTCTCTGCATAAAAAGGAAATCCATTAGAATCATCTCATAGTGCATACGGCTAGTTGGAATCATTTGCATAGTTTTTTAGTTTAATATATCATTTGGTTTTTATTCAAAATCAGTAAGTCTAACATGGTCTTTTTTACTTATGACGTTAAAAATATATCGGTGTAATTGACACCGTGACAAAAAATAAATGACCTGTGCATTTTGATCAATATATAGAATGAATGAGGCATGATATATTTGAATGGGCAAATTTAAAAAAATATTATAATGATATTTGGGTCAGAATAAATAAAAACAAAAGTTATAATAAGGAAAATACCATAAAAGGTAAAAGGAGACTCTCCTCTTTCTTCATCACCGGCAACACGGGCCGGTAGCTTCACGGCAGTTCCACTGTCAGTCTCTGCAGCCGCTGCCCCTCGTCTCTTCCAACCATTTCTGTCGTCGAATCTCCTGCCCTCACTCTTTCTCAATTTGTCTCGTTCGTCTTCCTCTTTCGGTTTCTTTTTCTCTCATCAACCATGAAAGCTTCTCTTCACCGCAAGCACTTTTGTCAAGTGTCTACGGCCTTCACTGCATATATTTTGGATAACTTAGGGTAACACATTTGTTTTAAATTTACACATTCAAATATTTCATATGTGCTACATATTCATCAAAGTACACAGGGCGTTAATTTCGACAACAGTGACAATTGCACCCTTATGCTTTTAACGTAAGCCAAAAGGATTATATTAAACATTTTTTAACGAAATATGGTATTTTACTGAACTTTTTTAAAATGTAGGATGATTTTGAACAAAACCACTAAAAGTAGGGATCAAATGATGTATTAAACATAATTTTTTCCATTTCATGTGTAGAAGCTCTAATGCCTTAGAGTCCACCAATCATTTTGGGAAAAACTGAAATCTTCTTTTGTTGATTTTGAGTCGGTAATTTTATGAAGAGAAAAACAAGGTTATACAATAAACAAATCCCCTAAAGTAAAGGAATCGAATCTCATGAAATAAATCTCCAAAGACACTGTATAAGGAGAAAATCTACTAAATAAATTCCTATCTCAATCCCTTAAGTTTACGAATTTCTTACAATCAAATCCATATTTACTATACAGTAAATGTACAATAATGAGACGGTCGATCGCTAGACACGCTATTAATCATATAAAAGGTGCCCCAGACTAAATAATAGAAGTATTAGGCTCATTCTTAATTTTAAAATATAAGAGAAGATAATTTCAACTATACTTAAATCATCGATTTAAAGTACTAAAAAGGAAACTAAGCCTAAATTATACAGGATGAAGTTAATGCTAAGTTAGCCATGGGAAGATTGTTGGCCGAAAACAGATTTTGTATTTAACAAGTACCACAAGTCCACTAGTTACTAAACTCAATACATCTATATATTGTTCAAATTGATGCCAACAAACACTTCAGACATTTGATTTTGTAGTCCAACATAATGGCAAAAACATGAACGTAATTTCGTATTTTATTATGAAATCGTTGCAAATAAATTAGAGATCAAAGTAACTCAACACAATTTCAAAAGCAAATCTAAAAAAGTAGTGTGTAAAGATACTCTGATCCTTGTCTTAACCAGAGATACATATGCTCAAGACAAACGTTAAAAAAGTTTCCACTGGGGAAAATCAACGTGTATATATACATTTTAATAGGAACAGATTATGTTCAAACAGTAAATAAAATAAAATAAAATTGGGGCCAAAATAGAAACCCATACCATTCCAATACACATCATTCCATCTATATACATGTGTACACGCTGGGTTGTAGCCTAATGCCAAGGTACAGAGAAGGCCACAAAAACCCTGAGCACATAGCCCAGCTATTTAGCTATCTGAATGTGTTGAATTATCAATATTGGCCCTTTATTCCTCTGTCGGACAGAGCTGATTGTGGTTAGTCTCGGTCAGGTCTAGGCTAATTCAACCTGAGACTCGGTTGAATAGTAAATTCCACCACATCATCATGGTTGCTTATTTTTTAGCTCGCTGTAGATGATTCTTTAGATTTCTCGGTCACTGTGTCCTTGTCTGAGTTGCTTGTCTCACCAGTCTGTGTTTGACTAGTTTGTGTCTGAGTAGTATGTGTTTGACTAGTTTGTGTCTGAGTAGTCTGTGTCTGACTAGTTTGTGTCTGAGTAATCTGTGTCTGAGTAGTCTGTGTCTGAGTAGTTTGTGCTTGACTTGATACCTGAGAATCGGATGCAATTCCAAGAACAACTAGCATAGCCCTAAACACATTCAAAAACTTAGAATCAATGTTGTTCACAAACAAACTCAGTGGCTACACCCCGTCCCAAAAAGATACAGTTTTTAAACTAGAATGAAACGAGTTCACCATCAATAAGATGTAGAGAAAGGTGCCCAGCGAAATTTCGAACCTTGGAAGTTTGGATTGTATATCTGGCTGGCTAGCATGTGCAATCAATGGTGCCTTCAAGGCTGAAATTCTATTTAATGCATTCTCCAATTGTGCTGGAGGCAGCTGCTTCCAAGCATACACCACAAGAAAAAGCATTAGAACATACATGTCTTAAAATTTCAAAAGCTTTTAAAAAGACCATCTAAATTCAAACTCAAAAACAATAAAGAATGCGTACCCAAGAAAAAAGAGAGGAAATTAAACTAGTGAAATTTTCTATATCAAAATAGTGAAAAATGAAGGAAAAAGACTCACTTAAAACGATAATTAAGTATGAGCAATGTAATTATTTAAAAAAAGATACCGAAAGCAACTGACTTCTACATTTTATTAACCCTTCCCAAACCCGTCTGGTATATAAAAGTGAGGTCTCGATTAACAGATAATTAAGCTCCACGATTGAATGTCATCTAAAATTTTTCTTTAGAATACAGATCATGCAATTCTCTTCACATAAAAAATATAATTATAATAATCTAATTACTGCAGTCATATTTCCAATTGTATGACTATCACTAATCTAGCATGCAGAGCTGCCACATGATGGAGAATATCAGCAGCATAACAGTACCCATGCATCAGAGTTAGTTACGAAAAATCACCAGGTGGCAGTAAAGCCATATTCTGGGGGATTGAGAAGGAGCAAAAGAGTCACAAAACGAAGCAACAAATGGGAGGATTTCGCAACACGAAGATTTCATGCAAGTGTGCCAACTCTGATATTCCATTGGACCAGAATTTTATGTAACTAAGCTTGTTTCAAAAGCTCTCGGAATAACAAGAAAACGCACAAAGATCTTATGATTTAATAGAATAAAATACAATTTGAAAGCAACAACATTAAATTACGATAATAACAGTTAACCCAAGAAATCAACACTAAAGTTTCTCAGTAGCTATTGTTCCACATATTTCGTGCGGAGCTCCTCCTGTAGGAAACAAATAATTGATATTTTCATCTTATTTAAGTTATACGTTCATCATATAGAATAGGTATGTAAGGGCGCAATACTAAACAAAGACTCTGAAAACTAATTCAGAACTGTGCCGTAACTTCAAAAATGACAATAAGTTCCTGATAACAAGAGTAAACATATATAATAATACCTGAAGCAAAACGCTAAATGACTGTGGTTTTGTCAGCTGCACACACTTCAAGAATCCCACCCACAACTTCGGATATTTCCATATCTGCAACAGTTCATTTAGCAATGTGTAAGTACACAGAATAATAAAATAGATTACAAAAAACAAAACAATAATACACGAACCTGCTTTGTCACAAGGCGAGAAAGAATCCCCATGATAAAGTCCACCTACAGTAATTTATACAAGTCAATAACTAGTTCGAATATATCAAATTCAAACCAAACAGATCTCAATGAACATTTGTTAGGTTTCTAGATATATACATATCCTGTCAACAACGGTAGAACATTTTCAGTTAGAAAATAATCAATTAATCAAAGCTGCCATATCTCAAAGGAAGTATGTGTTAGCAAAATGGTGAAGATGAAGTTTTGATGATGCCCAAATCAAGTCAAGATATCAAGATTCAAGAAGATCCTTTGAAGACTTGTTTTGCTATTAAAAGTTTTTGTAATAATTGTAGTTTAATGTTTAGTACTTAGATTTGTAGTAGGTTTTAATTCATGTACTTTCATACTTTGTATTTGCTGTTCAGAATAAAAAATACACGATTTTAGTCAATTAAATCAAGTATTAATTGATTAAAACGTTGCAGGTGCTGAAAACTCAACTGGCACGGAAATAATCGTTTAATACCTATTTTAATCGATTAGTTAATTGATTAATCCTAAGAATAATTGATTAAAGCTAGCCATTGGAGTTTTCTGGTTTTTGAAAAACTAGCCGTTGTACTCGTTTTAATCGATTAAAACTTGTATTAATCGATTAAAAGCGTTAAATGGCCAGTTACGAAGAATGGAAGAGTATTTTGCTTGAGTCTATTAATAGGCTTTCATTTTCCATCAACAACTCTTCCCTTGGGCTCAAACACTCAGAACACTTTAAGAATTGTGTGCTCTTGCTCAGCTAAGGAAACTCTTGTTTGTGGTGCTGGTACATTGCTATTACGGTGACGGAGAAATAGCTGATTCATCCTTGGTGCGTCTGAGGAGGTGTTTGGAAGAGAATCATCCTTCGTGAAGTATTTGGAGAAGGTGTTTCATCCTTTGTGAAGATTCAAAGGAGGTGCAGGTTCATCTCTTGTGGTATCAAAAGAGGTGGTTTCTAAAATTTTACAAATTGTTTCTATGTGAATGTAGCTTGTAATTGTTTTGTGCTTAGTTAACTGTTTATCTTGATTTGAGATAAGTGATTGGACGTAGGATTGGTAAGATCCAAACCAGTATAAAAATCATCTGTGCAAATTTCCCTCAACCTTACTCTTGTTATTTATCTTTATTATTTGCGTAGTAAGTTTAATTGAGTAGAAATTAAAAAGCACATGTTTATATTAAAACCCTTCTTGGTTTGTTATTCCACGCTAACCATTCCGCTGTAGCCACTCTGAAAGTATGCATTGATATTTTGGAAGAAACTGGATTGTTGAATTCAAAACTTGTTGACACACCCATGGATCCTAATACCGAACTCCTACCAAATCAAGGGAAGCCTCTTTCCGATCTTGAGGAGTATAGAAGATTGGTAGAGAAATTAAATTATCTTACAGTTACTCATCCTGACAATTTGGTATGACTAGAAGTGAGACAAATCATTTGGTCTTTTACCATCACTCAAGTGTTGGATGTGTCTATTTAGTATATGTTGATGACATTTTTCTTATAGACAATGACCACCATGGCATCTCCCAGATGAAACAACACCTTTGTCACCATTTTCAAACAAAAGATCTTGGCAAACTCCGATACTTCTTGGATATTGAGGTAGCACAATCAAATGATGGTATTGTTATATCTCAAAGAAAATATACCCTTATATTTTGGAGGAAACTGGATTGATGAATTCAAAACTTGTCAACACCCATGGATCCTAATACTCCTACCAAATCAAGGGGAACCTATTTCAGATCTTGAGCAATATAGAAGATTGGTTGAGAAATTAAATTACCTTACAGTTACTCATCCTGACATGTGAAGATCATTGGAATGCAATCATCCGTATATTAAAGTACATGCAAATACTCATCAGTATGGAAAAGGTTTTTTGTATGGTTTCAATAGCCATACAAAAGTTGTTTGCTCTTTCAAGTTGTGTCTCCATTGGTGGTAACTTGATTTCTTGGAAGAGTAAGAAACAAAGTATTGTGACAAGATCTAGTGCAGATACAAAATATAGAGCTATGGCCTTAGTCACTTGTGAACTTGTTTGGCTTAAGCAATTGTTTAGAGAGTGTTAGAATTATGAGTGATGGGTGAGTGTGTATGAGCTGTATGTGAGTGTGTCCACTACTTTGTGTTAGTGTATTCCAACTAAGAGTGAGTTGGAAAGGAGTGGTTAGTTTCCTATAAATGTAACTTAAGCTATTGAGGGAAATCAAGCCCTTAGAAATAAATGTTCTCTTATCAGTTTTAATCTCAAGTTGGTATCAGAGCAGGTTCATCCTGCTCTGTTTCCGTCCTGGTTGTCCACCAGCGCTGCTGTTCGCATCTGTCCGGTGCCATCTGCCGCTGTCCGCGGCTGTCCCACCATTATCTGCTGCTGTCAACTGCGGTTTGAAGTTCTTAACTTGGTTGTCCGCCATCTCACATCTGTCCGCGAACCACAGTTCTTGGTTGTTCTTAACTTGGTGTGCCCTATTGTGGTAATCTGTGGAACCACGACTTTTGATATCTCTTAGAGCTTTCAAAACATGTCACTCGTTTTGGAAGAAAGCTCAAAGCATTTATGCTAATGATATTTAACGTCTCTACGATACAGCTAACAAGCTTGCAAGTCTCAAAATGACAGATCATGATATGGTCCACTTCATGACTGAAGCCCAAGCAGCTGTGGAAGAGTTAAGAATGTTCTTGGAAGAGGAATCTTCGGAAGACATCAAGAAGAAGCTCGACAAGTATTATATGGTGATGATCCTTCGTGCTTTGCATCCAGACTTGAATCACATCAGAGACCAACTTCTGACAAGCCAGGAGGTCCCAACCTTGGAAGCCTTGACCACACGTCTTCTTCGTGTTCCAGCGCCTCAATCTCAGGAAGTTCATGAAACACTAGAACCATCTGTCATGGTTGCCACACGAGGAAGAGGAGGATGTAGCACTAGAGGAGGAGGACGTGGAGGTCGGGGACGTCCACTGTGCTCTTACTGTAAGAGGCCGGGTCACACCCAAGAAAATTGTTATTCCTTGCATGGTTTTCCTTCAAAAACAGCCAACATCTCTAAGGCTGAAACTTCCACTTCCAACTCCAAGTTCAACTCCAAGTTCACTGAGGAAGAGTATCAAGAGTATCTGCGATTAAAGTCTAATAGCTTGGCTCAATCATCTCAGTCCCCAAGTATGTCCACAACTTGCATTTCTCAGTCCATGAAAGGTCCAAATTCATGGGTAATTGACTCGGGTGCTTCTGATCACATCTCTGGTAATACCTCATTGTTCTCAACCCTTTCCCTCCAAGAAAAACCCTATTTCATTACCCTTGCCAATGGCTGTAAAACTTCTTCAAAGGGAGTCGGTCAAGTCTCCCTGTCTCCCTCTGAAATATGTTCTTTTTGTCCCTCACTGTCCATTCAATTTAATTTCCTTAAGTCAATTAACCAAAATGTTACATTGTTCAATAACCTTTGATTCAAAATCTTTTATCATACAGGAGCGTGGCTCGGGGAGACAGATTGGAGAAGGATATGAAGCTGGAGGTTTATACCATTTTGGATCTCGTCCACGGGTATCATGTGTTGTTGTTCCTTCTCCTAAAGTGTTACATGATAGGTTGGGCCATCCTCATTTGTCAAAATTAAAACAGATGTGTCCTGAACTTAGTAGTCTTCAGACTTTAGAATGCGAGTCTTGTCAACTAGGAAAACATGTCAAATCTGTCTTTCCTAAAAAGTCTCACTCCATGTGTACTTCTAGTTTTTCTATTATTTATTCTGATGTTTGGGAACCTAGTCGCGTCTCTTCTTTTGGTTTTAGATATTTTGTTACTTTTATTGATGAGTATTCTAGATGTACCTGGGTTTATCTAATGAAAGATCGTTCTGAACTGTTACCCATTTTCACCTCTTTTTTGAATGAAATCAAGAACCAATTTGGTCAAGTAATAAAAATCTTGAGAAGTGATAATGCTAAAGAGTATTTCTCATCCTCTTTTTCTGCAATCCTTAGCTCCCATGGTATTTTGCACCAATCCACTTGTCTTCATACACCCCAACAAAATGGTATAGCCGAAAGAAAAAATAGACACTTGGTTGAAACGGCTCGTACCCTTTTGCTTGGTGCCCATATTCCTGTTCATCACTGGGGGATGCTATCTTAACTGCATGTTTTCTTATCAATAGGATGCCATCCTCCTCTCTCAATAATAAAGTCCCTTTCTCCATTCTTTTTCCCAATGATCCTCTCTTTCACACCTCTCCTCGCGTTTTTGGTTGTGTGTGTTTTGTTCACGAAATGTCTCCAGGGTTAGACAAACTCTCTGCTCGTGCAATCAAGTGTGTCTTTTTGGGCTATTCTCTGTTTCAAAAAGGGTATCGGTGTTACTCCCCTGAAACCCGGAAGTACTACATGTCTGCCAATGTCACATTCTTTGAACAGACACCTTTCTTCTCTCCATCTGTTCAAGATGTTCATATCCTCCAACAGGTCCTTCCTCTTCCAGTCGTTGAGTCCAATATCTCCAATGTCCCTGTCGATTCAAGTCACGCTCAAAGTCCTCCCGAATCTTCCTCTCCACATATTGATATCTCCCGACACAGTACTCCCGTGGACAGTCCTCTCTCAGACAATGGTGGATCTCCTCCTTCAGATTCCTCTCCGTCTCCATCTCCTGTCACGCCTCCTGGTGAAGCTTATTCTGGTTGGCCCATTGCTCTCAGAAAAGGTACTCGTTCCACTCGAAACCCTCATCCCATTTATAATTTTCTTAACTATCACAGAGTGTCGCCCTCCTTTTATTCCCTTTTATCCTCAGTATCCCCTGTGGTTATACCTAAAAATGTGAAAGAAGCACTTGATCATCCTGGATGGCGAGAAGCCATGATTGACGAAATGCAGGCTCTTGACCACAGTAATACCTGGGAACTTGTGCCACTTCCCCCAGGCAAAAAGGCTGTTGGTTGTCGATGGGTATATGCAATTAAAGTTGGCCCTAATGGTGACATTGATAGACTCAAAGCCTGGCTGGTTGCAAAAGGGTACACTCAGGTTTATGGTCTTGATTATTGTGATACCTTTTCTCCCGTGGCCAAGATGACTACCATTCGCTTGTTCTTTGCCATGGCAGCCATTCGTCATTGGCCACTTCATCAGTTGGATATCAAAAATGCCTTTCTCCATGGTGATCTTGAGGAAGAAGTTTATATGGAGCAACCTCCTGGGTTTGTTGCTCAGGGGGAGTCTGGTATGGTTTGTAAATTGAACCGATCTCTATATGGGCTCAAGCAATCTCCACGTGCTTGGTTTGGAAAGTTCAGCTCCATTGTTCAAAAATTTGGGTTAAAACGCAGTGAAGCAGATCATTCAGTCTTTTATTATCATTCATCCCTCGAGAAATGTGTATACTTGATAGTATATGTTGATGATATAGTTATTACAGGAAATGATATTACTGGAATATCTCAATTGAAGGAGTACTTGTGTAGACATTTCCAAACCAAGGATCTTGGGAGCCTCAGATACTTCCTAGGTATTGAAGTAGCTCAGTCAAAAGATGGAGTCGTAATCTCCCAAAGGAAGTATGCTCTGGATATTTTACAAGAAACAGACATGATTGATTGTAGACCGATTGATAGTCCTATGGATCCAAATCAAAAATTAACAGCAGAAGGTGAGTTATTCTCTGACCCGGAGAGATATAGGAGACTAGTGGGAAAACTAATCTATCTCACTATTACAAGGCCGGATCTATCTTTTGCAGTTGGAGTGGTTAGTCAGTTCATGCAAGCTTCGTGTGTTGGTCACTGGAATGCTATCATTCGCATTCTAAGGTATGTGAAAAAAGCTCCCGGGCAAGGGCTGTTATATGAAGACAAATGAAACCTTCAGGTATCAGGATATTGTGATGCTGATTGGGCAGGTTCTCCTATTGATAGACGGTCTACTACAGGATATTGTGTTTTCCTTGGAGGAAACATTATCTCATGGAAAAGTAAGAAACAAAATGTAGTGGCTCGATCAACAGCTGAAGCTGAATATAGGGCAATGGCTTCAATAACATGCGAACTTATATGGGTGAAGCAATTCCTTCAAGAGCTTAGCTTTTGTGACATCCAGAGTATGAAGATGTATTGTGAAAACCAAGCTGCTCTTCACATTGCATCAAATCCAGTGTTTCACGAGAGAACCAAACGTATAGAAATTGATTGTCATTTTGTTTGGGAAAAATTATTGTCAAAAGAAATATGTACTGAGTTTGTTGGATCAAATGACCAACTTGCAGATGTACTGACTAAGTCAGTGAGGGGACCTCGGATTGAGTTTATTTGTTCCAAGCTTGGAACATACAATCTGTATGCTCCAGCTTGAGGGGGAGTGTTAGAATTATGAGTGATGGGTGAGTGTGTATGAGCTGTATGTGAGTGTGTCCACTACTTTGTGTTAGTGTATTCCAACTAAGAGTGAGTTAGAAAGGAGTGGTTAATTTCCTATAAATGTAACTTAAGCTATTGATGGAAATCAAGCCCTTAGAAATAAATGTTCTCTTATCAGTTTTAATCTCAAGTGAGAGTTACAATTTGGAGATGTCACTCAAATGACACTTATAAGTGACAATCAAGCAACTCTTCATACCAGTTTTAATCATATCTTTCATGAAAGGACCAAACACATTGACATTAACTCTCATTTAATTCGAAAAAAGATTGTATATAAAGACATCAAGATTGAGTTTGTTATCTCAAATGATCCGTTAGCAGATATTTTCACGAAGTCTTTTAGGAGACAAAGAATTGCTTGAGGTGGAGTATTAGATATATTGCGTTTTACATTAATTAGGGAAACATAGACTTTTGGTAGTTTGATATTGGTAGATATTGTTGACATTGTTTTTAACAATATCTTCAATTTATCATATTTATGTTTTGTTGTCATATATACTTGTATCATTCTTCATTATAAATATATTATCCTATGTGTGTTTTAAACACAAGGGAGATTAATCTTATATCTAGTTTTACTATATTCAATACTAATAGTTGGAAACAATCAACTAACCGTAGAATTCTTTGATTCTAGTCCACAATAAATAATTGAAAACATTATAACATTTCCTGGGAAAGGTAAGGTTCTTACCAGTGTTGGAAAAGCACCAATTGCTTGTAACACTGTACGCATGAATAGTAAAGGTGGAGGAATCTGCTCAACCTGCATTAAAAATCATTTTCCATGTGAGATCAACTAACTTGCAAAGGCCCGAACATATAAAACAAATTTTGCATAACACACCAACTGATTCAAAACTCTTGCAATAACTTCCTGCGTAAAAGTTTGTCGCTGCTCAAAACAAGCATTGCATGCATCTGTCACCTGCATATAAAAACACTTGTCGTGAAAAATGTTTCAATTTTTAATAAAACCAAATATCATTGCATACCTACCTTTTTCAAGGGAATTCCATCCCTTTCAGGATCAATTCCATGAATTGCAATTAAAACTTCAGCCGGAGAAAGCACTGGACCAGACTGTGATGATCCCTGGCAAAGAACTCTACAATTAATTAAATAACAAAAATCTACTCAACAATTCAGAACTATTTTTTTAATTAAATTAAATGTATAATATCTCACAAGGTTTGGTAATCATGGAAGTTAAAACTTAAATATAAGCTCTAAATTTCATGTGTAGGGCTAATCCTAACAAATGAGGCATTGTTTGTTGAACTTTTACATAACACTACTTAAAAAATATAGCCATTATTTTAAAAACATAACTAATGATGCATTCTATAAAAAACAGTATTTTAAAAATATAGCCATTATTGTGCCTCAAATTGCAATAGTTTTTCTTTATTACTTTAACTGGGAATCCTCGTGGTCTTCCAGCAAAATATCAGGCATCACATTATGGATGCCAAAAGCTTTTGATGAATATTCCAAACTAACTCCGACAATACACTCCAAGACACAGGCACAAAAAAAGCTGTTCAGCAATTCAAATCTCAAGCTTCATTACTATTACGGTTCGAACTCCTATTACAAAGGTCTATGAAAGAAGAAACGAGGGAAAAGGCAAAATACAGATAATTATTTTAATTCAAACAGTTGCAAAATCTTGGTAGTTAAGCTTGTTGTTGTGTTGGAAAGCTTGTATATATAGGTGCGTTTTCAAGTCTTGGGTGTGTGAGAAATATTACTTGATTAGTGGGAGGTTTCCTGAACCCTCCAAGTGCTAGTGGTGTATCTGTAAACTTTTGAAACTTCTATGCACACTTTTCAGTTTCATTGTTTAAGTGTTTGTTCCCCATTTTTGAGTTTCTGATCCAGTTTCTATAAACTGCTATCAAAGCTCTTTCCAGCTCTATGGGTTATTACACACGGTGACTAAAAGAATGATGGAATCACAAGTGGAAGCACTACAGAGTGTTCTGAAGCAAGATTAGACACAAGATTAACCCAAATGGAAGCAAAATTTGGAATCTCGTCTTGCACAACAGGATTCACGCATGACGTGGTTGGAAAAGATTGTGGAAAAATTTATGACTTAAGGATTTGGGAAAGGTGTGCAGCAAATTCTATGAATCAAGAGTCCCTGGTGACGGTACACTAGAAGAATGAGCAAGGGCAGTAATGACATAAAGGCTAACAGTGATGGTCACAATAGAGGCAACTTTAAAAGGTTGACATAGTCAGAGCTTCAAGAAAATATCAAAACGGATGTGAATCATGAATGCAAGAACAAACAACTTAATGTCATGGTATTAATAGAAGGGCACGAGGAAGAAGAACAGCACAAAAACAGGGGAAGTTAGGTTTTTTGAGGAGAAGCAACATGAAACTCAATTATCTCGATATTGTATAGCAGGAATCACAACTAGGAGGAAGTTTCTGTAATCATTATACATTTTCCACAATTCCACTTTGGGGAGATGGTGCATCTTGATGGGGAGGGTATTGTTCGGTTACAACCTTCTACACGAAGGTTTATGCAGGAAGAAACAAGGGAAAAGAAAAAATACAGCTAATGTTTTTAACTCAAACAGCTGTAAAATCTGTTAGTAGCTAAGTTTGTTGTGCTGGGAAGCTTGTGTGTGTGTGTGTGTGTGTGTGTGTGTGTGTGTGTGTGTGTGTATATATATATATATATAAATGCATTATCAGGTCTTGGGTGTGATAAATATTAGTTGATTAGTGGGAGGTTTCTGGATCCTCAAAGTGTCACTGCTGTATCTGTATACTTTTGAAACTTCTATACAAACTTTTCATTTTCCTTATTTGAGTGTTCTTTCCCGTTTGAGTTTCTAATCCAGTTTCGATAAATGGCTCACACAGTATGAATTCTATTACCTATATACTAACTACAATGCTTGGTTGTAGCTCTAACTAAGCTCTACTATAATTATAAAACAAATGATTACCTGTAATATGCGACCAAGTGCTGTTTGGAACTTCTCCAAAGGAAGATTCACAATGTGAGGAAAAATCGGTATTACCTGACAAATGAATTGTTAGAAAATGTCCGCCAAAGGAAAGACAATGTCATTCAAGATATAGGAAGTAGAAGAAAAACAAGTCTTGTTTAAATGAAATAATGAACTGATCCTACAAAATCAAGAATACCTCTAGATTATATATGTATTATTAGAAACATTTTTATTTATTCTCATATAATACCTTGTTATTAGAGGACATTAAATCTCTTTATTTATTGTATTAATTCCATTTTCACAATATAAACAAAACACTCGTATTATCTTAGAAACACACGTTCCAGCTGAATATTTAATTTTACCTAGAGCCTTGAATTCATTCCTACATAAAATGAGAACAATGAAAAGAGTTTGATGCTAAATTTTGTATTGTTATTGGATCCACTATTCACATCTCACTAAAACCCGTTTTTTTGTCCGCATGTGACATACGTACCAATTTGGAGTGAAAATCTTGCCATTTATACCAATGATATATTTATACGGCCCGTGCCAAGATCTACACTACTTGCTCCACAACATTTCAAGGGTCGTGTGTATGCTTATCCTAGGCAGCTTCATGCTGCCTTGCATGATTTTGATGAGCTCCTTCAACCATGTGTATGTGAAGGAATTTGATTACCGCAGTATGTTCTTTGTGACCTTGGGCTTTGTATGGCTTGCCACAAGAGTATGTTGCCACCCTAATCAGGTTTTGGGATAACCAGTAAAGCCTACTACGACACCCACACCATTTGCACTCCTTCACATTCTTCAAAAAGTGTAAGCTCAGAGAAAAATAAATCATCCATAGGGGAAAACATTGTCTTCACATAACAAAGTAATCATTTTGAACACTCCCACATAGATAATTCAAAAAATGGTTCAAAATGCAAGCATTGTCACCTAAGTGGACATTAAATTGATAGGTACTAGAAGGTGCATGGGAAACTCCCTCGTTCACACAACTTTTCCCCTATATCAACAGTTGAATCAGTTGTTGCTCCTACACTACCAATTATCTATCTCCAACAAAATTTGAAAACTTTATCAAATATTGAGACTCACCAATCCACTAGAAACATTGCTTAAGTGGTACACTTGGTAATTCCTCCGTCTGTCTCAATCTCCCTTCATGTCCTTGGATCATTAGCTCTGCTTCAACTGATCACATATCTTGTAATTGCTTTTCCCTCCTTTACTACTATTATTGTTAATTTGCCCTTTGTAATTATTGTCATTGGTTCACAAACACAAGCTTGCAACATTGGTACTACCAAAACCCCTCCGGTTTTGTCTTCATGTCCTTCATAGTCCTTTTAATTTACAATAGGTTACTTCATTAACCCAATCCCATGATATTATTCTCACAATATAATGGTAGCTTGCAGGATCAGATGTCAAGCCGAACAATTGGCATCAGATGTGAGTCATATTGTCTTTACTATCTCTCCCTATCACTGTCATTATGTGCATTAGCACAGAGCAACATCCTGGATTTGTTGCTCAAAGGGGAATCGTTTAATTGGTTTCTCATCTATGCTGGTCCCGGTATGGTTTTTAGTATTTCAGACTATCATCCACTAGTTTGGAATGATACATTATTCTCTTTTTAAACATCACTCTCTCCAAGGATGTATCTATCTCACTGTATATGATGAGGACACATTGTTGTCATAGGCAGAGATAAGGAGGGCGTTATACAACTTAATATTTTGCTCAAAAGTTCCATACAAAGATCTTGGATGCCTTAGGAATTTTCTAGGTATATAAGTGTCTTAGAATAATTATATCTATGTATCATCATTAAGCCTAGGCAGGGTGTAGTCTGCTAGATTATTTATTAGTTGTACTTAGTTCTGCACCTAGGGGTCTAGTGCAGTCCCTTGCTATTCCATGTACTTTTTTATTTTCATTATAAATAGAAGACAGTGAAAGGGATCTCTTAAGCCCTCTAGAAATATATTTTCTGTTCTAATCTCAAGTAAGTAGATAACCTAGGATGGTTGGGTTATATCTCTTGGGTTTGTTGTTTAAGAATTCACCCTGTGCATGGTTTAGGCCCTTTTGGACTATCATCTAGCAATTTGGAATGATACATTATTCTCTGTTTCATTGTGATTCTCTACATGCATCTATCTCATTGTATATGTGTACGCATTGTTAAGAAAGACACTATATGACAAACAATATATTGCTTAAAAGTATCATATATAAGATCTTGGACACGTAAGGTATTTCCTTGGTATAGAAGTGGACAATCCACGGATGGTTAAGTTATATCACAGGGAAAAGATGCTTTCGACATTCTAGAAGAACTGGGGATGATAAATGCTGAGCCTATGGAAATACCAATGGATCCGAGCGTCAAATTTGCACTTGGCCAACTAGAAGCATATTCTAATCCTAGGAGATACAAAAGGATGGTTGGCAGACTAAATTACGTCTCTGTGACTCATCCTAACTTCTCTTTTGCTATGGCATAGTAAGTCAATGTTTAAACTCTCCCCGTTAAGACAATCGGGATGTCATTCTGTGAATCCTAAGTATATTAAGAATGCCTTCGAAAAACTCATGGCTAAAAGCAACTCCTCAAAAAGCTCAAATTGGAAGAGAGCTCCTAAATGCACCTTGCGTGTGACAACAATGCAGCATTACAAATTTCCTCTGATCATATCTTTCATGATAGGACTAAACATATTGAGGTAGATTGTTACTTTCTAAGGAAAAATTGGAGTCTAGATCACCACTAAACTTGTCAATCCTAGTGAACAATTGGCTAACTAGGTCACCAAGGATCGATTACTTTGTAGTACTCATAAGCACATACGTGTTATATGCTTCAACATGAGAAAGAGTATTATAATATAGAGATAAGAACCTAGTCTTATACAATCACAAATATCAAGATTATATATATACTATTAGGAATGCTTTTATTTACTCTAATGACTTTGTTATTAGAGCATATCATATCCTATATTTGTTGTATTGATTCCTTTTTCACAACATAAATAAGACACCTCTGATGTTTAAAAGAACACGGTTTCAACTTAATGTTTCTCTCTTACCTAGAGTTTAATATTCTTGATATAGATAAATCATAATTATTATGAAAAAGCAACAATTAAATTTACATCCAATTGAAAGAATAATAAGTAATACCTCTTCATTTGATAGGAATGGTAATACCGGAATAAGAACCTCTGCGTCCTGTATAGACTCAACAAACTATTAACCATAATCCTAAGTTTCAATGTGAAACTGCTAAGACAACAATTCACAATACCTTGAGTTTTGAACCATGCAACCTTTTCACAGTGCTTATTAAATCCTTAGAAGGGATCGTACCATCTGTAAGTGTATGCAACACCTGACATTTCAATGTAAAATTATCAATATTCAATATATATTTTAAAATTTCAAACCAATGAAATATTATACAAGGTAAAACAGTAAACCTGCATTAGAAGGTTCTCGCTTCCATTTGGAGGATCCGAAATAGTTTCAAGGAGATCTAAGGATGAGCCCATAGTTCGTACTAGTATTGGGATTTGTCGATGTACTGCCTGTGGCATAAAAGAAATTATGTAACTTATAGACAGAACATTAGTTGATAATAGTCACTAGATCCCAAATTTTAAAAACCGAAACCTGCTTCACTGCCTTTGATGTGCATCTATAGATGACAAATATTTGACGAAAGAGAGAATGTTTCTGCCATCATAGAAGATCCAAATGTATTACTTCCAATTGAATAACAAAACATAAGTCACACAGTATCAAAGGATGCATACTAGGGAAAATAAACAATACCTTTGTACACAAAGCAAAATACAATGACATGCACCTCTGAGCCTCAGAAACGGATTCTGGTGAGACACTCTCAGATGTGCATGATTGACGATTATCCGAGACATCTTTAGTGCTGCCACTCAATGATGATTGTTCGTTTGAAACCTTTTCAACATCAGGTCCCTGAAAATGAAAAGAGAAAAGCAAACTATCATATCAAGTTCAACAAGAAAAATGACATTAACTTGCCATCCAGAGGATTCAATAAAAAAAAGTAAATCCATACATGTGTCAATACCTTTTGTGAATCAGCAACGGACCCTTCAGCATCTGTTAATTCTGAAACATCGTTACTTGTAACTGAGATAAGCATTTCCTTTGCAAAATCTTCTATTTGCTGAGAAATGGATGACAAAGGATAAAGCTTATTTGCCACCTGCAAGGAGAGCTCAAATTGACAAATGCTGATACGCAGCCAAGTGATTCAAAAGGAATTTATACTGTGCATACCAGACGTATTGCCTTCATACGCACTTCTTCCAAGGGATGCACTGCACTCTTTCATTTGAAAAGAAAAAATTCAAAATTAAGAGATCAGAATTAAGGCCAACAAATTACAATCACAAGGGAAAGCAAGGTTTGAAAATTCAGTTTCTAGAATTCAAGGAGAAAAGGAATGGGCAATTATCATAAAGCCACCTCTTAAAGTTCTAAACATATGAGGAAAGAAAATCGATACAGATTTTGAATTATGAACAACAACCAAAACTAAAATAGCACGAAAGTTTGTACAATAAAAGTAGGATGGACAAACCTGTAGAGCAATTTGTAAGCAAGTATCTCGGATCGGAGGCCTAAGAAGAATCAAACTCCATACAGCACTTAGACCTTGAGTAACTCTATCCGCATTCAGTGACTGTAATTCCTTTTCACCTCTATCCCCATTTCCGGGAGAACACATGTTTTCTAAAATTTTAAGAACCGATTTTGGTAAATAAGGAGATTCACCAAGCAATTTACTCAATGATTTATCTGAAGGTGGAAAGGAATCTCTAAGTGCTTCTGCCTGCATTTGAAGTGAACCCAAAAACCTCAACTCATGCCTTGTAAATGGAGACAAAAGAATCGAGAAAGAAAACCACAGACCACTGTAAAGAGGAATTTTTCGTATACAGAAGCTGCAGTAGTGGAAGAAAAGAAGTCAGGCTCCTCTTCAGCCTCACCAAATAATCTGTAGAGGACACGTAATGTCAACTCATGTCCCTGAGACATTAGGTAATCATTGTCAACAGTGTCTATCAAGTCTATTTAGATATTAGACATCTAACTGCTAGACACATTAACTGTGTAAACAAATCTATCAGATATTACATGTCCAACAACAAGATGTTTACAGTCATCCCACATACATGATTTAGCTAGAGAAACAACAGTATTTGTCAGCAATGACATTTAATTATTCCATATTTTGCAGATTATAATTAAAGTGCGTAATGTCAATATACTTGAATCATAAGAAACTAATTATATCCAAGAATAATACGGATCTGATTATATTAAGTATATCAGGACTCACAAACAAAGCTAAGGAGATCACAATTTATTTTTCAAACACTTAAAAGACAGGTGCACCGACAGCAATGTAGTGCATGTGGATGATATCATTGTCCCTGGTGATAAATGGAAGGAAGAACAACTCTTAAGTCAACATTTAGCATTGCAGTTTGATATAAAAACTCTTAAGAGGCTGAAATATTTTTAGGAGCTCCAAGAAAGGTATTTTCATTTCTCAACAAAATTGTCATAGATTTGCTTAACGACACCATTATGACAACTTGTAAAACTACAAGATAGTGTAAATCTACAAGTATTTTATGCTTAGTTGGGAAATCAATTTATGTCTCATGCAAGGCAAGATATTACATCTGTTGTTGGTTTGGTTGGCCAATATGCACTGTGCAAGAGAAGCCAATTCATAGGCCACTTATAGAATTTTGCAATCTCTTAAGGTGACACCACGTAGAGGAATTTGATATAGAAAAAATGGGAATACAAATATTTGAAGCCTACATTGGCATTGACAATGCAGGGACAATAACTGAGGAGAACTACTTCTGTAAATTCTTGGTAACTAACTTGGAGAAGTAAAATGCACAATGTTATAGCATGATCTAGTATTGAATCTGAATTTCGAGCTATGACAAAAAGGTATATGTGAATTTGCTTTGGCTGAAAATGATCTTAGAAAACTTGAAGATTAATTGGGAATGGACCTACGAAGCTCTATTGTGATAATAAACCACAATAGCCAATAATCTTGTTCAGCATGATTAAACAAAACACAATGAAGTGGACAGACATTTTTTCAAGGAAAAGTTCAACAGTGGCTTGATTTGTACTCCACATGTACCTTCATTCACAAGGTCAACATGCAGATGTTCAAAACACAATGAAGTGGACAGACATTTTTTCAAGGAAAAGTTCGACAGTGGCTTGATTTGTACTCCACATGTACCTTCTTTCACAAGGTCAACATGCAGATGTTCTTTCTAAAGGAAAAGTTCATGTTTACCTTTCTCTTCCATATTCTTTTTAAATAAGCAGCCCAGTTTTTTATTAATATGCAAGCAAGGAATGGAAAAAAGTTATTCTCTAGCCTAAGGGGGGAGTGTTAAAATAGGAGTAATTTATGTTTCTTATTTTTTCTATTTGACTAGGTCCTATGTACTTTAGGAAGTTGTGATAGTTCAAATGTTCTCTTGAAAAGAGTTGTAGTACCTATGTAACACTTCTGATTATTAATAGATCAATATGCTGGGTGGAAACCCAACTCAAGCATATTCAGAAATACGCCCTTCGTCTCTCTTCTCAAACTTCGTTTCTTTCTTTTAACAAATATCAATTACAAGTCTAATACAACTAAACATGTTTCTTTGATCCTTACATTCTCCACATCCAGCATGCCAGACATTTTTGATGAAACACGTATGACAAAATTGAATTGACTTGGATAACATGTCTCTAATGAAAGCTCTCCAAGTTCAGACTTTCAAAACCAGTCATAATTGATTTTTTGAAAAAACAAGCCTACTCTCTTTATCGGAAAGAAAAAAAAAATTAGGCACTTTAGGATGTCTGTAAACATGAAATTGATGGACATGTGTGAAAAAAGAAGGAAGATAACATGCAATATTAGACTTCATCTCATGATTATTGGCCACTGACGAGGAGCTGCGTCAAAGCTAAGTAAAAACAGTTGATAGAGAAGTATAACATTTGAGACAAGAGCTCACCTCGTGACTAGTGTAATCAATCAAAATATGCTTCTGTAATAGTTTCCATGGGTCTAATTCCAAGGGAAACTGCATAGAAAGAAGAGTGCATGGTGTCAATTACAAAGTCGCTGGAAGAAAATACACACACACAAACCGTTAGAAGAAAGAATTGATATTGAGATCTTAAGGAGGTCTGAATTACGTAAGTTGAAGCCTTTAAGAATAGAAAGAGACAAAGGATGATGATTGTTAGAAACATCAGAAAATCAAATATGTCCTATGTCCAATGAACTATAAAATGCATTAAACTACTGATGAACTTTAGATCCTAATTTCTCGAAAATTAGAACTGAGACAGGTAAAATGAAAACATTTAATATTTAAATTAATGCCATAGACAGTTAAAGGTTAAGGCAGTCATAAATCATGTAATTCCTACAATGCTGGAGATAATATTTCCTTCTACAGTTTTAATTACATTCCATAATTAGGAGAAGAATTTGGAGGATTAAGAGGCTAACAGATTTTATACTTATTGCACGGGATCTATCATAATTTAGGATTTTCCACTATTAAGTCTTTTATATTCTATTTAAGAGCAATTTCTTTTCTATGAATATTATCAGAAATAGTTTTTCTGCCATGGTATCAGAGCTCTAAAATCCTTCGGAGCCTGTGTAATATCATGCGAAGCCTGCACCGTTGCAAAACCACGCCCATTTCTTTCTTTCGATCTATTCACCTGCGCAGCCTACATTGCTGCACACCCCTTTCTTTCTTCCAATGTATTTCTTCTTGGCCTACATTGTTATACTTCAAAGCTAAAAAATGTCCAATACTCGGAAAACTCTTAACCAATTACACAATTTGGAACGCAGCAGATGCAGTTGTACTATCATGGTTGTGGAATGCCATGACACCATAGGTGAGTGATGCTTACATGTACATGAAGACAGCTAAGATGGTATGGGACAGTTATAAAGCAAATTATTCCAAAGTTGGTGATGTTGCCAAAATCATTGAGATTAAGATGAGTCTCTAAAACAAAACAAGGGAATTACTCAATGAGTGTGCCCATACTCAAGCAATGCGTTAAATTCCTCTAAAGAATGTGCCTAAGTAGTTGATTCTGGAACCACGGACCACATAACTCAATCATCTACTGGGTTTATACTTATAGACCCTGTCCACGAAACAAAAGAATTGCACTTGCAGATGGAACTTTCATTATTACTGGAAAAGTAGATATGATAAACCAGAATCCAATTCTGAAGGAAGTTTTGCATGTGCACAACTTGTCTTCCAATTTGATTTTTGTTCACAAGCTTACAATGGATTTACACTGTTTGGTATTTTTTAATCCTATAACTTGTCAATTTCAGGATCAGGGAACAAGGAAGCTGATTGGACCTGCCAGGGAAGACAATGGGCTTTTACCTCCTAGAAGATGTTAACAGGATGCATAGCATAAGAATCAAATTCCTTTATTTTTGCTGTCAGAAACAACTTTCTACAATGAAGAAAGAATTTAGTTATACCACCTTCATTTAGGTCACCCATCATTCAGTGCCCTAGACATTATGTTTTCTGATTTATTTCAAAATGTTGGCATACAAATGTTTCATTGTGATACATTTATATTTGCAAAGCACAAGTGTGTTGACTTTCCCTATAGTAACAAAAGAATTATTGTTCCCTTTGCATAAGTATACAGTTAGGTGGGGACCCGCTAAAATTTTGAACTTATCTGGGACTAGTCGGTTTGTCATATTCATTGACGATTGCACTCAAGGACAATCAATGTTTCTCTTGAAACAAAAAAGTGATGTGGGCCAAGTTTTCAAAAGCTTCATCCAAATGATTAAAAATCAGTTGGGGTCAACCATTAAAAGAGTTCATTTAGATAGTGCCAAAGATTGTTTCAACCAAACACTGTCCTCCTTCTTCAATGAAAGTAATTCATGAATCTTCTTGTGCAACAACCCACAACAAAATGGAGTGGCAGAATGAAAAATTTGGCAACTCATAAATGCAACTTGAGTCTCTTTTCTATATAAAAGTGGCCCAAAACAGTATTAGGGAGAAATTGTCCTTACTGCTACCTATTTGGTCAATCTTCTACACTCCATAACACTAAACAATAACAGTCTCATTCAACTATTTTCTAATTTCTTCCTCAACCTTGGAACAACAAATCATCTTGTACCTCGAGTTTTTGGCTATGTGTCCTTTGCTCATGTTCATTATAATCATAGGGGGAAACTTGATCCTCAGGTTATTAAGTGCAAATTTATTGGTTACTCACCTACCCAAAAGGGATGCATATTAAAGTCATTGTAAATTTTATCAATAGGAAACAGTTATAGAATACAAAAAAAGAATAAATCGAGTTGGATCTTCCATGCTTCTAACGACCAAAAAACAGTTTTAAAAAAATAAAGTTCCAATAGAGAGCACCTAAATATGTCATTTTACAACTGAAATATAAAATTAGAAAATTTCTAGATAGGATTTTCACCTCAACTCCTAAATAAGCAAGTATTGAAAAGCGGACTTTGGAGCCTCCAGCTGCAGCTATTTGCTTATATGCATCAATAATACGCATAAAACATGACTTTTGCAAATGATCCGTTTGTTCATCTTCAAGTTCAACAACAGGAGCAATCATCTTTGGCAAGACTAAACGGGAAGGCAACACAACTGAAGTAGCTGTTGATGACACCAAGCTGTTGACATCTCTAACAGCCGCTTTTGGGCTCAGATCCTCAGATCTATCTGTTGATATTGACGGAGCTAAGTTCAGGGGTGACCTCAAATCCAAACTTGTATCTTGCTCTTGGCTGCCATCTTCTAGGCCCACTTCAGTGGAAGCCAATAAAGAAGGATCAAAAGTTTGTGACAAGGCATCACTACGACCAAAAGAATCCAGGCCAGGAATTCCACTCTCTGAGTTTCCAACATCATGGATGTCAGGAGGCATAGTTGTACAGCCATTCTCCACTCCAGGTATACTAGCATCAGAAGTTGGAAAATCAGTAGGAGATGGTACATTTTCAGATACAACATTCATGCCAGAGTGAACAGCACCACTATTGAGAGCAGTTGCAGAAATTTCTTCCTCCCCTTGTGACTTCTGTAATATATATCAAAGGCTTACTCAAAAAACACTTCTCAGAAATATGCTAAAAAATAGGCAGACCAAATGTATAATGAAAGGAAAGATAATAAAATGTAAAAATAAAAGGTAGGCCTAAAAAGTTGACAGATAATTAATTAATTATTATACCTCAACCTCATTTGAAACTGATTGTTGTGCGTCAAGAAGGGAAGCTATTGGTGGAAAAGTACTAGAAAGTGACATAACAGCAGCTACAAATGAAGGTGGATATTTAGCCTTATCATCAGAACCAATCATACTAATGTCTTGCAGCTGTTCATTTCCTTCAGTATTAGGGAAATTTGGAGGTAAGTTTTGCATATTAGCCATCACCACCTCAGCTAGCAAGTCAGCAGAAATACTTGAGATGAGAATCTCAAGATGCCCAACAGCTTTTTCACCTTGAGCAATCAAAGCACCAAATGTGGCAACAAGCTGCCTTACGGGCCCATTATCCGTATCTCCACTTGAAGACGCCGGTACATTTGAAGGAGTATCATCCTGTGAGTTGGAAGTGGTGCGTTCATCCAACTCTTTGCTAGGTTCTTCCAAAACATCAATTGTTGCCCTGACACGTTTTCCAGGAACATCTTCAGCTAAATCACCTTCAATTTGAGATCCAGATCGCTTTCTTGCCAAATTACTGTGTACTGAATCATCAGAATTTATTGCAGGTTCCTCTTCCTGAAATAAAAAATGGTAAGGAATAACATGATGTCCTGCCAGTATTAAATGCTATTTAAAATTCTTAAATTTAGAAAGGAAATATTTCTTTATTTCTCACTCACAAGTATTAGGTCAGCTGACCTATATTTATACATGTGTTCAAAGATAAAAACAGAAATTAAAAAATAAACAGAGAACAATCCTAAAGAGAATAAATCCCTATAATTATGGGAATTAATTCATGTAACAATCTCCTAATATTAAAATTCATAATCAAATCTAACCAAACAAACGGAATAAAAGAAATTTAAATTTTCCTAAATAAAGCCTAAATTCACAGCGTGCTTCTTGACACTCCCCGTCGAGCAGGTGAATAAATGTTTTTCATTCCCTGTTTGGATACGATTCCTTCAAATGTGATAATATTTAGACCTTTTGATGAATCCATGACCACACACGATGTTATAGAGGTCCTCCCTAGAAGAGTGACAAGAGGGATGACAAGAAGGGACGCTTCTGATCCTTCTATTATCTCTTTATTTACCATTTTTTTATGTTAAGTTTCCCTAAGGCTTGGTTGGGTTGACTATAGTTGACTTGAACCCAGTTGATATGTTTACTTATTTTCTTTGTTTGTTTTGTAGGAGTTTTTCAAAGGCTTCAGGTTAGCTTGGCAGCTCGCAGACTAGCAGCCTGACAGACTAGCATGCCCGACAGTCTTGCTGACTAGCATTAGGTCCACCCTGCAAAGGTGGGTTGGGCTGCTGTTAGGAATAAAAGAGAGTAAATTAGGCACGTGTGAAACACGTGTAAGAAGAGTAGTATGTTATAGTTTCTTAGAAGAGAAAGAGAGGTATAAATAATAAACCAAATAGGGGGAGAGGGTATCAGATATTTTACTCTTGGGATTTAGACTGGACATTTTCCAGTGGAGAAAGGGAGACTTCCTTGGGACTTGGGACTCGGGACGTATAATTGTATTTCTCTTTATATTACATTAAAGATTCAGTAATATGCATACACATACTTTCATCTTTGGCTGTTTGGAGTATTATTGTGAGAAGAGTGTGTTCTGTTTGGTCTCTTGAACAAAGGAACCTAACAAATTTGGTCCGACCTACCGGATCCAGATCGAAGGGGAGAAGAGATGGAAATCAGGGTGACTACATTGGAAAACAAGGTGAGTGCATTGGAGGGAAGATTTGTTTCCATGGAGGCAACGTTGGAGGAAATTCGAGCGGAGTGGAGTGGAATGACTTGAAACCCGTATCGCGACCGTGGAAGACGAAACATTAATCGCGATTGTGGGAGAAGAAGGAACCAGCGTCGGAGCTCCGAAGAAAGTCGTGATTCCGTCAACGTTGAACGGCGACCACCAGAGAAGTCGGAGGACGAAGCATAAGAGGACAGAGGAGACGTGCAACGTAGCGGGATGAAGCGCGTTGAACTACCAACGTTAGGAGTGGACCCCATGGGCTGGATCGCAAAGGCAGAGAAATTTTTCGATCTACAAAACGTGACGGAGAGGAAGAAGATGAAGCTGGTATATACATGTATGGAGAGAGGCGCGAGCTAATATTGGATCCGCTTCTTGTGGAAGAAGACCAGACATCCGAATTGGAAGATGTTCACGGAAGCGCTGACGCGGAGGTTCGGCGGACTGGATCGAGGCACCGTTCTTGAGAAGTTGGCGACGGTGCAGCAGAAGGGGAGCGTCGATGAATTAAACCAGGAGTTTGAAATTTTGGTGGCACAAGCATCGGGCGTGGGTGAGAGGATGGCAAAAGTGCGACAGGAGGGATATGTCAATGCCGACGGAGGGCAGAAAGACGAAGAAGATGAGAAAATTAACAATCTCTTGGATATGGAGAATATGGGTAAAGGAATGGGAGAAACGGAGCTGAAGTTGAGCACACATCAACCGCCTTTGTTGTTTCGGTACCGTCTCTTTCACATGGATCGCACAATTAAGGGCACTCTTTTGGTTAAGAGGAAGCTTCTTCCTAGGATAATACATGTTAGGCATTCAATGATTAAAGTTGAGAAAGACCTTAGAACACAAGCATAAATTCATTGGAGGTAGTGAACACAAGCATCAAGCCAAATAGAACTTATTTATCAAAAAATCTAATTACACTTTTGAGCTATGGAGGGGTGCCAAATGAATTCTTCAAGGCTTTACTAGAGAGTAATTTGGAAGATGCAAATCATGTTTTCTCCAACAAGCGCGTTGCACTCAGAGCATCCCTTAATAATGGCATCATTGATGAATACATTGTGGCAAAAATGATTTTATATGGAATTCCTCTGGATGAGCCATTTTTGCAACATCATCCGTCTATACTTGCAAGGGAGGAACACAAGAAGCTTAGAGGAGGAAAGCTATATATGCCTGAATGTTTCTATTTAATGGGGACTGTAGATCCCACTAGATGCCTAGAGAAGGATCAAGATTGTATAATACATGAGAATGGCCAAATTACCGGGGATGTGTTGGTCTATAGAAATCCAGGTTTACATTTTAGCGACATTCACATAATGTGTGCCACATATGTGGATAACTTAGAATCTTTTGTTGGACACAGCAAGTATGCAAATTTTTTCCCATGTGTTTGGACTCGCTCAGTGGCAGATGAAATTGCTGGAGGTGATTACAAAGCAATCGTGCAGAGTCTCAATCCACTGATTCCACCCATATTTTCTTTTTATGAGAGTGTCTGTTGTTCTGAATGGAATGCAGCCATGGAAAGGCTAACTGGTTGGAAAAGAGGAAAATTGCCACCTAGGTGAAATATTTGGAAGCTTTTGTCGACTAAAAGGTCAATATACCCTGGCTAATTTTATGATTTTAATATACCGTGGAATAAGTGGTCAAGATTCTGAGAAGTTACCATTTGGATTTTTTGATAGAAATGGAGAAATTGTTGAAAGTTATATAACAGCAAACAAGAGAATTGATGCTGGTGGGAATATACATGGTTGTTTTTGCTTCTTGCAGGTTGTAACGCCAGACCTGAATCAGTCCTCTGAAGAACACAAGCTAATAGGCAGAGAAAACATTTTTGAATCCAAAGAGTTAGCTTATATATTACAAGTGATTGAAACCATGACTCTGGCTTGGAGATTGAGCCAAGCAAAATTTGTGGAGGGGGAGATAGAAGAGAGTGACTTAACTCCCAATAAAAAGGGACTTGTAGAGGGGAGAGAGTTGTTGGGAGCATTGAAAGACATCAAAGATCATCTTCTCCAGGCTTATAGTTTTGAAAAAGAGGTGACCAGAATGTGGGAAGTTAATATAATCAAAGAAGAATGGAAGACATTGGAGGAGGATTTGCCACCACCCAAGCCTCCAGACCAGAATTTGGAGGGCACCATCTGGAAAGAGGAGCATTACCTCAAATAACAGTTCCCTAACTTCAACCTTGAGGACAAGGTTGACTTTGAGGGGTGGAGTAATGTTAGGAATAAAAGAGAGTAAGTTAGACACATGTGAGACACATGTAAGGAGAGTAGTATGTTATAGTTTGTTAGAAGAGAGAGTGGTATAAATAATAAACCAAATAGGGGGAGAGGGGTATCCGATATTTTACTCTTGGGATTTAGACTGGACATTTTCCATTGGAGGAAGGGAGGCTTCCTTGGGACTTGGGACTCGGGACGTATAATTGTATTTCTCTTTATATTACATTACAGATTCAGTAATATACATACACATACTTTCATCTTTGGCTGTTTGGAGTATTATTGTGAGAAGAGTGTGTTCTGTTTGGTCTCCTGAACAAAGGAACCTAACAGCTGCATACAAGGAGGAGGAGAGAGGAAAACATAAAGCAACTCTATCGTCATGGTACATGTGCCTTTGGCCGTCACCACGTACTTGGACAGAATCAATATGGAGCACCATTTTTCCACACCAAAAAAATAGCCTCCAATTCCAGATGACGATGCTTCACAAGAATTTTACGTAAGTGTCATTGGACAGGAAAATTTGTCACCAAACATCCAGTGTGAAGCAGGACATTTTTATTATATATAAAGTTCACACTCCATTAATTTCTTTCTTTTCATTCCAATTATTGGAAGATACCAGAAGACCAATAAAGTAGGAAATAAATAATTAATGTCATCTTACTTTTCTAAAGCAGCAAAAACTGATGGAACAAAACCCATTCTCTAAAACTAAAATTTCTAAAGAGTACCATCTACGTCTCTTCTGTAAACAAAAAAGGAAATTGAAACTATCAATTCAATTGTCTATCTATAGATACGGATACAGCTAATATTCGATCCAGCCAATACACAACCTCCATACTTACATGTTCATAGATCAAAAATTTAATAAACAGAAGAATAATTAGTAATAATAAAAAAATAAACTTATCAGGAAGTGGTTGTGCTTACCTTGATAACAGGTTGATCATCCTTCTCTCTCTCAATGCTTCCATTGCTAGATGAGATTAGGTGGAAAACCCGATCTGCCTTTCCTTCTGACTGTATTTCCTTCAAGGCCCCTGCCAAACGATCTCTCCACTACCAAAATACAATAATCAGTTTCCCACAATAACACCATATCAGACCAAATGTCTTAAATATATGCACCAATGTAATCAATTGCAGAAAATGGCCAAAAGCCAACAACATTCAGCAATAGCATCATGTGCACATAGAGAAAACCACATCATGCGTACATAGACCCGTCTCTTTGATTTTCCTATATATAAATGCATAATCATATGTGATCTACTAGGGATTTAGCTAATGCCTCTCTCTTTTATTTTAACAGTTCAAATATAATATATATATATATATATATATATATATATTGTTAGAATAAATAGGCTTAAATATGGTTTATTTTACTTTGTGCTAAACCTAGTACCTAGGAGCATGCTTTAGACATAGTTCCTAGGAGCATCTTCTAGAGTTGAGAGAACTCTCTCTCAAATTCACCCTAAATCTTCTTCACTTTAATCTCAAGTTATATATACACACACACACACACATATATATATATATACATATATCATTTATGTATTATAAAAAAAATAAGTTGTGTGCACATTAAACTAAAATACATATAAATTGGCCTAAAGACCAACTAAACTTCAATTGCCTCAAGACTCGAGTTGACAAGGTGATGCAGGTTAATGCCAAAACCACAACAATGATAGCAGCTGCAACTGCGAATGGAATCACAGATGCAGATCTGGGAGCTTCTGCAATGCAATAACACTATACCACTACAGTGCCGAATGTTTAAAACCATATGCACAAATTACTCATTTAATGAAAATGTAAATTAGTGCTCTCGGTGACAGAATGTGATAGGATATAAGGTGATAGGATGTAAGGTAGGGGGTAATGATAAGGGTTGGAAAGTGTATGAGGAGAAAAAAGGAACCAAACGGTTAAGGGAGTGGGGGTTTCTGTTGTAAAGGGGAGCAGGTCAGAGCTGCTTTGTATAGAGCTCCCGAACGGTTAAGGGAGTGGGGGTTTCTATTGTAAAGGGGAGCGGGTCACAGCTGCTTTAAATAGAGCTCCTGTAACTCTATTTAAGGAATTGAGTTAATTCTTTGTGTAAAGACAGGCTTTGGCTTGTGGAGGGAGGTTAAGCTCTCGTAGAACGATATACTTGTCCATTGATTCTTTTGCTAATATAGACCTATGCTCCTTTTGTTTTGTTTCTTGCGTTGAGTGTGAGAGTGTTTTAGAGGTTTCTTTTCCCCATAAACCTAACAATTGGTCTGACCTGCCGGATCCAACTGAAGGCGGAGCAAGACGGAAGGCAAGCTACCGTTGTGGGGAATAGAATCGAAGGGAGGATAAGCGTGATGGAAGGAAGAGACAATACCTTGGAGAGGAGGACCAACGAACCGAAAAAGAGCATGGCAGAATGGAGAAGAAATATGCAAGAAATACGGCAAGAAACGGCCACAATGCGTCAAGACTTACAAGAAATCATGCAAATGTTGGGTGGACAAAACAGGATGGATACTCAGATGGGAGCCAAGCGTCCGTCAATGAGAACAGGAGGGACAAGCGAGAAGAAAACAATGGCGGAAGTAAAGTAGAACATCATGAGGGGCAATACAATGGGAGGAAGCAATGAGAATTACCTGACTTCGAGGGACTCAACCCATTGAATTGGATCAATCGCACTGAGAAGTTCTTTGAACAAGGGGTATGTCCAGTGCATTATCAATGTTATGTCCAATGCAGAACATTTTGGACAACTTTTAGAATTACATATGTGAAAGCATCTAGAATTATAATTTTGTGATACAAAGGAAATATTTTCCCTACAAATGAAGAACGTGCCCAAGTTGAAAAGTTTGACTAATACATCTTTTCAACACTAACAATGTGGTCAGAAAAGGTGGGAGAATTTGCGGTGGATGTTGATTGGTTGCTAGAAGATTTTCCTATTTTGGAAAATAAAAAGATAATAAAGTAATCCAAGAGAGAAAATAGATTGACCCACCTAACAAACTCCATGGAGCAACTGCCATAATGGTAGGGTCACACAAAGGAAACATCCAGGGAGTAGGTTGGTCAACCATTAGGCATCATTGTATGCAATAGTTGGAGTTGTAGAGCAAGAGAGACGACATGTGTGAAGGTATGTAGATGGGTCGTTCGTGTCAGCATGTGAAGTTGGATAGACTAGTTCAGTAGTATCCCAACCCTATGTTCACCAAAGCAAATGGATGACTCTAGAAAACTTCCCAAAGACAACACTGAAACTGTGCACATTAACCTAAAAGAAAGGTTCACCAAAAAAATAACTTTCAGAGACAATGGATCTACCTGGACAACACGCTTTTGAAACAGACCTGGATAACATGTTGAATTATAGGAAAGAGAGAGACATTGATCTAAACCATGTGTTTCTGAGACAACACGGATGCTTTATTTATACTGACAAAAGAAAATCAACACAATAAATAGAAAATATTTTATATCCTTTATTAATAAAGATATTATACAGAAATAAGTGAAAACATTAATACATATATAATCTAGACATTCCTTATTATAAAGGATTTGTACCTTATAGGAATATAAAAGTATACCTTGTAACATGCTACCTAGAAATTTATAAACATTGACATGAACCCAAAGCAAATTAAATAATAAAACTAAAATTTACGCAACAAGTAAACAATATATGTTAAACACATTTTATCCAATAGAATTACCGGAGCAGCACTTGGATGTGTACATTTCGAGCAAGTAAGGAAGGCATTCTTCAAAGCAAGATGCGCAGCTGATACACAGAACCCATTAACAACAGAGCTGGAAGGTTGCAAACTAAGCAAAACTGGCAAGATGCGACCATAGAATGCAGGCCTTTCATTTGCAATAGCTGAAAGACTGTTATAGACCAATAAAGAAGTCAATATTAAGAAAGCACCAATCAGATCAATGAATTTATAGGGTTAAAGGTTAGTAGTAATTGTAGGTGATAAAAATAATTAATTTACCATCTCAGAAAATCCTTAGATTTTCAAAATATGGATCAGTTCTCTTCCAAACAAAAAAGATGATTATATATTAGATTAAAAGAAGTCCTCTCTCTCTTTATCAGTAAATGCATGCACGTGTGCAGGTGTGACTAAGTAAGAGAAGCGATCCAATATTGACTATCTGATCATCATGGATGTGTAATCAGGAAGTTCTAAGCAAGTAGAACTTTCTCTATTCACGGGTGAGAGAGAGTGCGTGAGCAAAATACTAAGCATCTGATTGTCATAATGTATGTTTCACCAAGAATAAAATATAAAGTCATGATACTTTTCAAGCAGTCACATTGAACAGAAAATCAAAGGATGTAAAGAAAAATATCAAATACCTTTTAATCAGCACAATGATAACTGAGTTACTAAGGGACTTCACATTTGAAAATCTGAGTTGATCAAGCAAGAGACCCACACTACGGCTTGCTTCAATTTTCAAATCTCCAATATTGAGTACTGGATGACCCCGCCTCAGCCATGATATATTAAATTCCACAGGCTTTCCTACAAAAAAGTGAGAAGTCATAAAAGCACATAATTTAAGAATTAGAAAAACAAAAGGTTTGGCAGTACCATTTTTTTCCCAACCAAACTCAAAATGTAATACCTTGATGAGAAGTAGGCTCAGAGGAACCACTAGGATCAGGAGTGTAAAGACGAACAACTGCTTCAACAAATTTCAGTGCCAGCAGCTTAGCACCACCACTTCCATACTTTCAAACATGTTACGAAGGACAACCATCAGAACATAAACCAAAACAGGAAACATCAGACTTTCAATGAGAGCAATTACTTACTTGAAAAGCTAGTGAGTATGCTTTTTCTTTGAATTTAAGCGTCCATTCCCATGCAGATTCAAGTGCACCATCTAAATCACTAGAGTAAAGACCCTAACACAAAATAAAACCAGAATGGGAATATGCTCATATCATCAAATGAATACCATGTGAACATTAACATATGAAAGATAACCACTGTCAGATATTAAGTTTTTTAAAGTATAACTACTAAACATTTGTCAGCATTTTCTTATTCGTCTTCTGATTTCTGTTTTGGTAGAGGCCATGAAATTATGAATAACATACTTGCTTTATAACTTTATACAAGATGTTCTAGACTAGTAGTTATAATGCTTTCATTGATAGAAGCAAAAGGCTTAAAAACTTTGAAGCACAGAACCAGAATTGGACGGTTGGCAGTCCCTGTGGACATATCATAAACCCAAGAAAAACTATATGGGTATTAACTAATAATGTCACCTTCCCTCATTTTCCCTCTTATTGAAACAAATAAACATCAAATTCACTAACCAAGAGTTCTGTGGATTTACAAAAATTAAAACTGCAGTTGCAGTTTCATTACAAACCTTGACACTGGGAAATTACAGTAAACGCAACCACAGTTGTGACCAATATCTCAATTGTGGACCTTTCTAAAACCATGATTCCCTTCCAGAAGGTATAACATCTATGAAACATGTTGAAAAGAAAAATAAAACTAAATACTCCAATTCCTATTTAGTTGCACAAATTTCAAAACAAATTCACACGACCCAAATCCACAACAAAGAGCAATCACACCAACACACAGCCAAAAACAACAATAAGTAAACCACCACCCACCACACTCATTACCAATTTCTTTGCAAAATTGTAAATTCATCCCCCTCTCAAAACAAAGCTCGCACCTGAACCACAATTTTCTCAAGTGTGCTACGAAACAACTCAATTCCACACAGAAGAGCTTGCCGAACTACTGCCGGTGTGTCGTCATTCAGTACCTCAATTAGCACAGGCACAATGTCAGACAAGAACTCAGTGTTCTTCAATCCAATCTCACCAAGCATCCTGAAACCAGAGAGAGAAAAAAAAGGTTCGCCTCAAACCTCAATTCCAGTAGCCAATGCAAAAAAATAAAAGTTACAAAGTGTGTGTGGTTTCAAGGTCAAAATAATGAAACTGATTTTGGCTTCGGCAGTCAGGCCCAATTTAACAAAACAAGTCTGGTTATTGCTATAGATAAAATTAATTTTATCTGGAAACCGACGACAAGTAGCATTTACATGAGGTTGAAAAATTTAGCCTATGCTTTGCAGTAAACTTGGCATTAAGATAAAAGATTAATTTATCTAAAAACAAATTTTAACCAAAATTGGAAATCAATTTGGACAAAACTCATCCAACCACAGACGGAGAACGGCGAAAAGATAAAGGGAAAAGGTGTACTCGGTGACAAATTTGCGAACGGGGCCAAAGGGATCTGAGTGGAAGAAGAAGAGCGAGGGAAGGAACTCAGTGAGAAGGACGGGGTCTTCGGGTGGAAGTTCATGGCGCAGTTGGCGCAGGGATTCGAGCTTGGAGGGGATGTCACTGGCCAACTTGGCAGCGTTCAGGAGACTTGCGAGCTTTTCGCGCGAAGTTGCCGCCATGGACATGGTTTTTCCGACCATGGCCCTGAGAAAAGAGGAGAAGAACGAGCAGCAGCCAGAGGCTAGTTTGGGAGAATTTGCATGGAAATCGAAAGCGAGGGGATCACTGTGGTTTGTTTGTTCTAGGGTTTGGTGGAAGAAGAGGGAGAAGGGATGTTTGAAAATGGTCCTGCAAGAAATGGGCGACTTTTTTAATGTTAATTTAATTACTATTAAAGAATTATAATAAGAAACCCTATTAATTCACATATTCACTTTCACGGTTACGACAGAAAAGAAAATGTTACTGCGCCTTGTTTCTTTTAAGGGTTAAATATGTTTTTAGTCCCTATACTTTGGGGCGATTTTGGGTTTAGTCCCTCTTTCAAACTATGGTACAATTTAGTGTTTCAACTTTAGAAAACTCTGGTTTTAGTCATTTTTACCAAATGTTTTTAACTTTATTTGTTGTTTCAAGCACGTTTCATTATAACATTTGGATTGTTTACACTGTTTGACACATTTTTACTTCAATGTTAACTGAGAAACGCGTTTGAAACAACAAATAAAGTTAAAAAAATTTTGTAAAAAGGACTAAAACCAGAGTTTTCTAAAGTTGAAGGACTAAATTGTACCTTAGTTTCAAAATGGACTAAAACCAAAATCGCCCCAAAGTATAGGGACTAAAAACATATTTAACCCTTCTTTTAAATTTAAAAAACATAAAGTAAGTTATTATTAAATATCACATGTAAATACAAATAAAACTTTAAAATATATTTTAGATGAACATTTTTATTTATTCTATGTAAGAGATATTAAAACCTAAAATCAAATAAAATAATTATAAATAATATTGGTTATATATATTGAACTTTGATGTAAAGTGATGCCAAGGTGTGTGTGTTGATGTAAAGTGATGCCAAGGTGAAACCATTATGTATGTGCAGTGTAGGTTTTATTGAATATGAAACTCCCTTTAAAGAGATTATCCTAACTCTACTAGTTATTGGACTCACGTAGAAAAAGATATTTATGAGTGATAGTTGACGGACATCTTTGATATGAAAAAGAACTACATACAATTAGATCATAAGGGATTTAGTTTGTCATATGGCAAGAATGTTTTTATAGAAGTTGAGCATAGCCATGACTGAGACCATAATTTATTGTGTGATAATACAAGTGTACAGTGTTTGAGTTTTGATTCCACGTATAATAAACTTCTGAAAGTAGAATTCATATCATCATGATTAATTGATTGGTATTGAATAAAATGTGCAAATTGGTATGTATGATATATTATATATGTGTATGTTATGTTTGTTTAAGTTAGCTTACCTGGCGATTTTTGTTTTGATTACGTTGTTATGATATGAATGTGGGTTGCACGAGAGCAGATGATAACTCGGGTGATGGTGAACAACAATGAGCATAATCCTCTTGTGCTTACCTGAGGTGTTGTTGGAGCTTCAATGGGCAACCCAATGGTACCTTAAGTCATGGAATGCAACTTTTCTTCAAGCACTCTTTGTATTTCTTTTTTTTTCTTGTATTTGCTCCATGAATTGTTGCTTCATAGATCTCATGCTTTGGTTGAGCCTTTCCTCCCACTGCACCTCCATCTTCCTCAGTGCCTCCTGACTCATGGATTCACTACTTTTTTATGTATGGCCATAGTAGTCACGAAGACCAATAGCTCCTCCAGCCCCACACATACGCCCTTGGTGCTCGGACTTTCCAATGGTTGTTGTTAGAATGTCATCCCTACCTTGGCCAACAAAGGAACCCTAAGTTTGCTTCTTAACCAACTCATCTTGAATATGACAATGAACTTTGTACATAAAACACATAATATGGTAAATACACAACCAATCAAATTTTAGAATTTGTACTTACAAATCTTTTTTAGATCAAGGCAGTTGAAGAGGATGTCATGTTCCCATCAGACTTAGTACGAGTAGCCTTCCACATCTGGTACCTAGCAGGTACAGGTGTTAAGTCGGGGGACTCAAGGCCTTTGCTCGACTCTTTCTCATCTCTCTATTAAGTAATGCATAACCACCTCGTGATAACACGTGTGGTGCAACATTTAGCCTTTGTCTTTCTTGGGCGGCTAACCTTTTACCCTGAAAAATCATGTATACTCATAAGTGTAAAATCCTAATTGAATGCATTATCTGACGTTAGAAATATGTTAAGAAAGAAACCTACCATTCACCAAACTCTCTAGATGCACGAAACTACATTCACTCCTCTTCAGTTATTCTGTACTTGGCACAAGGAGACTCACGTTGTCTGTCTCCAAAGACATATAGAGGTGTCAGCCTTGTTTTGAAATCCCTCCATCTAATCGCTATGTGGGATAACACTTTCTTTCTAATTTGACCAGTGTTTGGAATATCAAATTGTTTTGTTTAAAACAAAAAAAAACATGTTAATAACATAATAAAAACAAGGTAAACAATATATCAAATTTCTTTTAAGTAAACATACCTTAATGTCCTGCCATAGGAGGTTATTGTCGACCTTTGGGATGTCATCCCAAGATGAAATGACGATAGAAACATTGGTTTTTGCTAACATACCCAGATAACTTCTAAACTTCTCAACATGTGTCCCTGAAGGTAGACCCGATCTCAGATCAATCTCGACCTATATCCTCTCCATGACAACATGTTAGAATGTCACATCGAGCAATCACATCATAGATCGACCACGTCTGCTCTTTCCTGGTCTCGAGCTCGGCATACTTGACAAAACAATGTTAGTACTACATCAAATATGATAAATAGAACAAATTGTAAAGGCTATAAAAAAATAACACAAAACCTGTTAAGATATTGTTTTCTCCCAGATCCCTTCATTGTGATCACTCTGAATTGCGTGGATGTCATCGACTAGGTCATCCACCTTGTCTTCAATGGGTCTTGATGCAAAAAATGTTGTCTCAAGTATATCCAAAGAATCTTCATCATCATATCTGTGCATGTTTTTTCCTTCCAATACCACTGACCATTTTTTATTTGATGGATCATTTACATAAAATATTTGTCATGCTTGACTAGCCATAATAAATGTTTCATTAATGTAATTCATCTTATTAAGGTCTACCAAAGTGAACCCAAAGTCATTTGTCATGACACAAGAATTTAAATCAACCCATTTACACTCAAAAACTAGAACTCTAAAACTGACATAATCAACTCCCATATTTCTTCTATTCTTCCAAAATAACTCATGGATGCTGTGATTGGATTTTTGTCCTTAGAACTAGCAAAGTGCACAACCTCAGCTTGTAGTGTAACCCACTATTTTGAACTCTACTTTTGTCATCTTCTAACTTTGTCTGAAAAGAAATATTGTTTATGTAGTACCCACCATATGTGATCAGATTTGTGTTCGACCTATGAGCTAACCTCAATAGACTTTCAGAAACATTTGGAGTCATATAAATCTTTTTCTTAAACCATGGTAAGAAGGTTTTGATATGTTCACTAAGAGTCCATTTTTCACTTATTCTTGGGTGTGCAGACTTTATTTCATCAACGTGTTGAGAATGTAAGGAATCACATCAACAATGTTGTTTAAGATGTACAAATGAGCTTGATCAACTTCTTTTCTACTAATACTTTTAATTTTCACTCCTCGAACACCCTTACCTTCACATTTTCCTTCATGTTTGCTCTTAGGAAGTCCTACTAGTTCACATTTTGGCATATAACTTGAACAAAATTTAATGGCTTCTTCTGTAATGATCCACTTTATGATTGAATCTTCCGATTGATACTGATTCTTGACATATCCCTTTAAGATCTTCATGTATCTCTCAATAGGGGACATCCACCTTAAGAATACCATCGAACATATTTTAATTTCTCTGACTAGATGAACAATCAAATGAACCATGATATCTAAAAAAGAAGGTGGAAAATACATTTCAAATTTGCACAATAGTATGATTTCATCATTTTCCAAATCATCTAAAACTTGAGGATCAACAAATTTTTTGTAAATGGCATTAAAGAACAAACTCAGATGTGTCAAAATACCTCTAACAGAAGCAGGTATTATGCCTCGAATAACAATTGGTAACAATTGTTGCATAAATACATGACAATCATGACACTTTAAACCAATTAACTTTAACTCTTGCATAGCAACAATGTTACTAATATTTGAAGAATAACCTTGTGGAACCTTCACACTACTTAAAGACTTACGAAAACTTTTTTTTCTTTTTTAGAAAGAGTATGACAGGCTAGGGGCAGATAAGTGCGTCTTCCAATTGATTGTGGATGTGACTCAATACGAATTTCCATGCCAGCCAAATCTCGTCTTGCTTTTATTCTGTCTTTGGTCTTCCCTTTTACGTTTAATAAAGTTTCAATGACACTGTCACAAACATTTATTTCAACTTGCATCACATTTATGCAATGTCATATATTAAGTTTACACTAATATGGAAGATTAAAAATATTGGTCGTTTCTTCCAAATGTTTATATCAATGGTCTTCTTTTGATGTTTTTTGAAAACAATGTCAATGTTTTTGGCTTTGTTGTACACTTCTTCACCATTATGGAGTTTGGACACAACATCATCAACACTTCCATTAAATGCTTTTTTCAATCTACGGTAAGAGTGATTCCTGGGAAGGAATTTCCGATGTCCATACCGTTTTTTAACCATGCTTTAATTAAAGGTAACTAGTGTTTTCTTCACAAATGGGACATGTAAAATGACCTTTAACACTGTAACCACTCAAGTTTCCATATGCTGGGAAATCATTTATAGTGCAAAACAGCATTGCACATAAACAAAAAGTTTCTTGAACATTTGAATTGAAGACGTCGACACCTTCTTCCCACAACATTTTCAAATAATCGATTAAAGGTTTCAAATACGCATCAATGCCATTTCCTGATTGTCCAGGACCCGATATCATCATGGACAACATCACATATTTTCTCTTCATGCACAACAAAGGAAAAAAATTTGTATATCATCAACATAATTGGTCATTAACTATGTTTGTTACTTAAGTTCCCATAAGAATTCATATCATCAGTTGCAAGTGCAAGTCTTAAGTTTCTTCGATCTGCACGAAATTCTGAAAATGTTTCATCGATCTTCTTCCATTGTGGTGAATCAGCTACGTGTCGAAGAAGATTATCACACTTTCTTCTGTCAATGTGCCATTTAAGGTTATTGGCATCTTCTTTAACAGAAAACAATCGTTTCAACCTAGGTATTATAGGCAAATACCACATGAGCTTAGCAGGTGCACCATCATTGCCTTCATCACCAATGTTTTTGTCAATTTTCTTTTTAAACCGTGATAAACCACATGTTGGACAAAACTTTAGTGAAGCAAACTCCTTTATATACAAAACACAATCATTAGGACAAACATGTATCTTTTGATATTCCAAACCCATTGGACATAAAATTTTCTTCGCCTCGTAATTACGAATAGGTAGAGTGTTTGTTTTTTCTGGAAGCCTCTCCTTCAACAACTCCAACAACTTCGTATAACTTTTGTCGATCCATCCATTTCTTGCTTTTAAACTAAACAACTTCAAAATTGTAGACAGACGTGTAAAGTTGGAGCATCCTGGATACAACTCTTGCTCTGAATCATTTTTAAGAAAATCATACAAATTAACTCTTCCAAAATTTTGTTCAACAGAATCACGTATCATGTCCTCTAAATGATAACTCAATCATTCTTCCACATAATTCGTTGCTTGTGATGTTGTAGGCTAGTCTAGTACTTCTCCATGCCAAGTCCAACGATATAAGTTCTTATTATACCGAACATGAATAGATCGTCACGCATAATGCCTAACACTAGTAAAAAAAGGAGATATTACCATGCCCATTATGCTTCCACTCACCAGAAACCGAAGCATAATATGACACGATGACATTTTTGAAATTTTTGTGATAGTATAGGTCTCAGTTGTTTTAGAACCGAAGAAATATAGGGTATATGACCTCAGTTGTCTGCAGAACCAAGGCCATAACCCCCTTGTAAAACACTGACATTCCAATATGCTATTTGATTGAATCTTTGTACAGGATTTTTGGCCTCGTTTCCCTACAAACTGAGGCCATAACCCCTTGACAGAAAGTTGGTAGTTGAAACGGTCAGATATTTTATAGAGATATTAATTCTGTGTAGAGGATTTGGTTTCAGTTCCCTTGAGAACCAATGCCATAGGCCTCTGCTGATAACGGATTAAAATACCGTTATTTGCTATATGATTTTGATACTAAAAGCACCCTTTTTCACTTAGAAACTTGCTTCAACTCATGTGTTTTCAGTAAATTGTGTGAATAAGAGAGTTGAGGTTGATTTTAACAGTTTTCTTACAAATTTCCCTTGTTTTGACAAAGATTGAAGCATACTGGAAGAAGAAGTGAAAAGCCAAGAAGATAGAGCTCAAAAAGGGTCAAAAAGGCACCAAGAAGGGACGAAACCCGAAACCCAGGTGACAGGAGCAAAAAATAGCGAGTTCCAAATCAACGTTGGTCGCCCGAGCGATAGACCCGACGCCTGGGCGACAGACGCCCGAAGCCTAGGCATCCAAAACTGGCGCCCAAGCCTCACATGACCCTCAATTCATGCTTGAGCGAGCTCCTTGCGACACTTGAGCGTGATTTTACGTGGATTGGGCCCTGATTCTGCTCTGATTTGATTCTTTTGGACCGGGCCGCACTTTGGGACGCGTCTAGCACTATTTAAAGGACCCTGGGGCTCTAGGTTTTGCATCCCTGGCAGAAGAGAGTATAACAATACACTCTTAGCCAATTCTTAGTCTTCCATTCTCTTCTTTTCTTCCATTATTCATAGAGTTCCCCATGTCTATGGGAAACTAATTTCTATTTCTTGTTAGGGAATGATATAACCTTGTAAACTCTCATGTATTTGAATTGATTCTTAATTCTATATGCTTTATTTCATTATTTGTTAGAGTAATTCATCTGCTTTATTCTTGCTTATACAATAGCATTATCTGTGACTTGCATGAGTACCGAGAGGTTCCTTAAAATTTAGGTCCTTGTTGAATTACTCCTAAGGGTTATATTGCTCAGGGATGAGGGTATGAGTCTTAGTCGTCTTAACCTCTTGATCTTCACATCTTTTTACCAGGAATGCTAGGAATTGTATGAACTGGTAATTAGGGACAAACTTATTTACCAAGGGATCGGGTTTAAGTGTTTTAGTGAGGGACGTTAACATTAATGAATAAAGAAGAATTCTTATATACATGAGAGGGAACTTGGTGAAATCTAACCCCAACAACATACTCATCTCATATAAATCAACCTCCATTCATCTTTGTGCTCTTTTTCCACTGATCTATTTTACTTTGCTTTATTTTATTATTCTTGCAATACAAATCCATGATCTCTTTTATTTTCAGTCTTAATTAATCTTGCTTTCACACAACTGTTCAACGTCGAGAGTCCTCTAGGATACGATACTTGGTCTTACCATTTTATATTACTTGTGTGACTCGGTACACTTGCCAATTTGCCCCAACACCTGTCAAACTCTGACATTCCTCACATCTGTAGTATAACAGTCAGACGGTCAGAGAATTGGCCTCGGTTCTCTTGAGAACTGATGCCATAGGACCCTGTCAAACTTTGACATTCCCACATTTATAGTCTGATCATAAAGTTGGCAGTTAAACGGTTAGAGATTTGACCTCGGTTCCCTTGAGAACCAAGACCATAAACCTTGCTCTAAACACAATTTGAATATTTAACAAAGGATTTGGCCTCAGTTATATGATAACCGAGGTAATATAGCTATTATGCATCGGTTTGGCGGGAACCGAGGCAAAAAAGTTGAAAAAATTTTCAAAATTGCAATTTTAAATTAATTTTGAATTTTTTTTGGACCACTTTAGGCCTCGATTGTGTGGAGAATCGAGGTCGTAGGCCCCATATTGCCTCAATTTTATGATGAACCGAGGTAATAACCTTTCGTAGGTTAAAAAAAATAAAACACGAGATGAACAATTTCGTCTTCATCACGAGAATGAAACTGTTTCCATTGCATTCTCTCTTTGCCCGTGCCTCCAATAGCCACTTTTTTCATTTTTCTCTGTTCAAAGTTGGTTTTTCTTGTTGTCGTGGCCATCGTCAATGTTTAGGAAACATTACCACCGATCAAAATCGTTTCAAACCTCTTTTTCGTTTGGTTTTTGCGATTCTCCACCTTAGAGGTAAATTTTTGATGTTTTTTTTTTGCGTTTTGGTGTTTTTTTGTTTCTAAAACTAACATTTTGTTTATATATTTGTCTAGATTTGACTTTTGCAAATTGAATTTTCTACTATTTTGATTGCGGGTTGTCCATTGTTATTGTTTTTTCACACTATTAGGTTCTTATACTAATGTTTAAAGTTTACTTTTTCATACGATCATATAGTTTTGTATGATTGTATGATTGAATATGTGATTGGATGATCATATAATATGTGTATAATTTTGTATGATTCTATAATTTTGTATGATTGTATAATTCTGTATGATTTTAAAGTTTAATTTTTTTAATTTTGCAATGTTATTTTAAAAAAAATTGTGTTGAATATTTGATTATTTCAATGCTTATTAATTGTACGATTGTATGATTGAATCGAATTAATCTTAATTTGACGTTAAATGATCAATACAAAAAAATTGTATTGTAATTTTGTAGAATATTTCAAAATATTTACGTATGGATCGAAATTGGATTAATTTATCACGGATTAGTGTTAAGTACAAGAGAGGGGTAGAGGAAATTATATAATTTATGCAACGTAATGAGGGTATAAGAGATGATGAAGTGAAGTTTAGATGTCCTTGTGTCAACTGTTTGAATGGGAGAAAGTTGAACGCAACCCAAATTAGGGAACATCTTATCTGTGGTGGTTTCCTACGATGTTATACAAGATGGATATGGCATGGCGAAGAAATATATTTTCCGACAATCTCCCAAACTGAAAATGTTATTGGTTCCACCATGGAAGATCGATCGGAAGAAGACAAATTAGAGGACATGATCCGCGATGTTGGCGCATAAAATTTTGCCCAAGCTCTTGTGTGTGAGGCGATGTCGACTAATGCGGAAACACATTTGTATGTCGGTTCAACTAAGTTCACACGGTTGTCAGCGGTGTTAAGGCTCATGAATTTGAAGGCAACCAATGGATGGATTGATAAGAGTTTCACAAAATATTGATTGATTCAAAGTAATGGAAAAATATTGATCAACAATTCTCCCAATTTTGTCAAGAATGTAGAAATCTTAGGCTTGATTTACCCATTGATGGAATGAACTCATTTGGTAATTTAAGTACCAATCACATTTGTTGGTAAGTTATATTGATAATTTACAACTTATCTCCTGTATATTGCATAAAAAGGAAGTACAGATGTTGTCTACGATGATATCTGGTCCAAAGCAGTCTGGAAATGACATAGATGTTTATCTAAGCCCACTAGTTGAAGACTTGAAGTTGTCGTGGGTTGAAATATTTGATGCCTTCACTTATGAAACTTTTGTTATTTTTCATCATTAATGACTTCCTAGCTTACTATAACTTGTCAGGATATAGTGTCAAGGGTCATAAAACATGTCTTATATGTGAAGAAAACACTGTAGCTCATCAATTGAAACACGAAAGGAAGTGATGTATCTGCATCATTGGAGATTCTTAAAATGTAATCATCCATATTGAAGGTTAAAAAAAGCATTCAATTGATATCAAAAGAGAGATTATGCACCAAATCCACTTACTGGCCTTTAAATTCTTGAAAAAGTCAATAAAATACATCATGTATTTGGGAAAACATCCAAGAAGTCATCTGTAACTAGAGCCGTCAAAATGGGTCACAACCCGTGGGTTAACCCGGCCCGTCACGGGTTTGGGCCGAGTTGGGTTTGAAAAATACAACCCACCTATATGCGGGTCAGATTTCAACTCGGCTCATTTAGACCCGGCTCAGGTTGAACCCGTGGTGAGCCGGGTTGGCCAACCAACCCACCTACCTAATTTTATTTTTTTAATTTATTATTTTATTTATGAAACCCTAAAAAATAAAATACTTTTCACTCATTGTGTATACCAAAAAAGTAGCCTCTGCTCTCACAAATCACTCTCATGGTACTTGTTCTCATTTGACGGTGCTCTCACTCTCACTTCACTGAAATTCTTCAAGGAATAGGTAAAACACCCTTCCTTTTTTCTTATCTTTTCTCCACATTTTTGTTTTCTCAGTTCTCTTTCGTTTTTTTTCAAAAACCCTATAATGACAAAAATAGGGTTTTGCGAATTTGTTTTTTGTTCTAGGGGATTTGAAGACAGGGAATGATTTTTTTCATGTTCTGACATGCTTGTATAAGATTTTGTTCATTTTATTTAAACATTTAAGTATACATTATTTGAACAAGTTCTTTTTGATATCTTTGAATTTGGGAAATTATATTACAGATTAAACTATTAATTTTTTGTTGATGTTGTTTGAGTACTGGTTGTCTTTTTTTTTTACTAATATTTTTTTCTTGATTGTCGGAATTGTTCTGGTATTAGGAAGATCTTTATCAGTGAATTTGGAGACAACAAGAACAAGGGTTAAGTGTTACAACAATTGATGTGATTAAATGTAATTAAATGGGCTAGTGAGCCAACCCGTTTACCCACCAACCCGTGGTGGGTCGGGGCGGGTTCAAGTTTTTCTAGCTCGCTAATAAATGAACCGGGTTGGGTTGGCTCACTAAGTGACCAACCTGTGGTGGGCCGGGTCGGGTCAGGCCGAGTTACCCGTTTTGACAGCTCTATCTGTAACGACCCCTTGGAAGAAGAAATCAATATTCTTTGATCTTCCATACTAGTCAAAGTTAGATGTTAGACATTACATAAATGTGATGCATGTAGAGAAGAATGTGTGATAACTTGATTGATACATTACTCAACATTCAGGGAAAGACAAAAGATTGAGGGAATGCTTCTTTGGATTTGGTTGACATAAAGATCCGAGAAGAATTGACACCAAGGGAGATTGGTAAACGTACTTATTTTCCCCCTTTATGTTACACAATGTCCAGACAAGGGAAGATAAATTTTTTCCTTTGTTTAAAAAGTATCAAGGTACCACAAGGATACTCTTCAATATATGAAGAGTTTAGTGTCGATGCAGGACTTAAAACTTGTTGGTATGAAGTCTTACGATTGCCACGTCTTAATGCAACAATTGTTACCGATGACTATTCGTGAAATTTTGCCCAAAAATGTTAGGCAGGCCATAACTCAATTGTGTTCATTTTTCTCGTCAATTTGTAGTAAAGTCATCGATCCTACAAATTTAGATGAACTTCAAGGCGAGATTTTTATTATCTTATGTCAACTAGAGATGTTTTTCACTCCATCTTTTTTTGACATCATGGTACATTTACTTGTTCATTTGGTTAGAGAAATCATGTTGTGCAGACCGATATACTTAAGATGGATGTATCTTATTGAGCGTTATGTGAAGATTTTGAAAGGGTACGTTAAAAATCCATATCATCCCGAAGGTTCACTTATTGTAAGGTATATTGTTGAAAAGAGTATCAAGTTTTGTTCAGATTACATGACTTTAACAAATCCAATAGGATTCCTCGCACATCATGGTTGAATAAATGTTCTACAAGTAAAACCATCTGAGGTGTGATTGTGGTGACGAAAGATCGCGAAGAATTGTTCCAAGCACTCTTTATATATTTAGCAACACATATGAGGTGATCCCTTTTTTGCAAGCACACAAAACCATTGTGAAGGATAAATATCCAAGACATTAAGAGAAATGGCAATTGATGAAGCATAACAGAACATTCATGTTTTAGTTCAAATCTGAAGTTGACAAACAACCACATTCTTCTTAGACTTTGTTGTGACTTGCAAATGGTTTAAAGTTTGATGTTGTATGTTGTACACGTTATGAAATCAATAATTGTACATTCTATACGAAGACTTTGGATGATAAAAGCACAATACAAAACAATGGTGTCAATCCAGAAGCTGAGTCGCTCCAATTTTCCAGATCAAAAGATCAAAATCTTGTACTTGGATCAATGAGATATTATGATATAATAGAAAAGATATGGGAGGTTGATTACACTATGTTTTATGTTCCATTGTTCAAATGTAAGTGGTTTGACAATTAGAGTGGTGTGAAAATAGATGAATCGGGTATGACACTAGTTGATTTTCGAAAGGTGGGTTATGGAGACGAACCGTTTATCATGGTACATCAAGCATCTCAAGTTTTTTATGTCAAAGATCTTGCGTCTAATCATTGATATGTTGTTCTTCAAGGAAAAAACTAAATTGAGGTTAATGAAGATAATATGATTAATATTCATATTGCTGATAACCATTCATTTAAAACAAGGACAAATTTGGATGACCACCCTCTAGTTGATGATGTGCATGCATTTCGGTCAAATCATAATGAGAGAATATAGATATGATCAATCCATATCTTTATGAATGAATTTCATATTTGTATATAAGTTTCTTTATGAATATTACATAAGCCTTTTATTAATATTTCATATGACCCCTATTACTTGTTTTATTAAATTATATGATATTACATAAGTCTTTTATTAATATTTCATGTTTTTATTTATTTTGACAGATATATGGCTGACCACCCACATTCATAAGGGGATGAGGCTCCCTTATCCAGACCTACTAGAGGAGCCACTAGGTTGAGACAACTGATGGTCAGAAGAAATAGTGGTGAAAGGACACATGTGGATGTTAATTTGATCACTAGTTTGACATCTGGCCCAAATGCAGATGTCTTCAAATCATACTTAGAGTACTGGCGCGTGATAAAATTTCTATTCATACTCCATATTTTGACCATGTGTCCGAGGTTGATCAAAACATTATATGGAATGATTTATTGGTGAGTTAATTAATATCATTTGATTTACACTTTATTTATATTGACAATTTTGTATTGATACAACTTTATTCTCTTTATTGCATATGACATTTTACTTTCCAAACGTTGCAACACTTAGAATAATTGTTTGTCATCTATTGCTAAAAAATTTCGGGGTTTTAAGACTAAATTGACCTCGAGATATATATTTGGAGCAAAAAAAAAAAACAGTATCCATGTGCAAAATATAAGACCATTGATGAAGAGACTTGGCATCTATTTGTATAGAATCGGACATGAGAGGTATGACACCTTAGTATAGTTGATATTATTCAATTCCTCATTAACAAATTTATATCATATGAACGAATTCTTTATGTGACAGGAAACAAGAACAAAAGCACAAGGAATAAGCTAAAAATAAAACTCCCAACTTATTATCTCGTGGTGGATATAGGAAGCTTGAAGAGAAACTCCTCAAGCAAACGATAGAAGGTAGAGCTAATGAATCATTATTTTATACTATTCACTTAGCTTTCCGCACCGAATTTAATTAGTCAATTGTGCTTAATTGTCCATTCTTTTCTCAGTTTTGCTAATTGGGCTTAATATAATTAGTAATTCATATTTTTAATTAAATTGAATTATTTGAATCTAATTATTCTCATTATCAATTGCAGGACAATTTTGGAATTATAATTAGGACTTCAAGAGGGCTGCCACATCATTTAATTTCGTTTTGGAATTTTAAGTACTTTAACTTTGGACCAGATTTGACTTTTGCACCTATTTTTTGGTCAATTTTAGGAGAAACCCATATGAAGGGCATTTTCGTCCAAAGGGGTTTTTAAAATACCCAAATTAGATTTTAGGTTTCTCTCTCTCCTCCATTTTTCATTTCCAGCCCCCCTCTTGGAGGTTTTAGGTTTTGCTCTCTTTTCTCCTTTATTGTATTGAATCTCATTTTATGTGCAATTCCATTTTCGTTTTCCATTCTTGTTTCATTCACCATTTTCGTTTCTTTCATTGCTTGTTGTTTTGTTTTAGTGCTTTGGGTTCCTTTTCCATTTTCATTTTACCTTGCTATTTCTAATTTCAATCCGAATTCCATTTTCCAAATGCGTTTTAGTGTTAGGTTTTCATTTATGTTTGCATTTTTTAGATGAATTTCGTTTGTTGCATTGTGCTCTTGAATTTCGTTTTAAGGGAGGTATAATTCTGTTTGGGTTGGTTGCTGTTGAGATTGAAATGTTCCATGATATTTCTGCACTTTCAATTCCTATTTGTTGCCTTGTCTTGCACCATGTTGAATCTATTTTTGCGCCTGGAATTAGGACAAACTTAGTGGCCTAATTGGTATTTGATTTTTGCTTAGTTAATTAGGTTGTGTGTGCAGAATTGATTAGGACATGCGCGATGTGTTTTCTTAGTTAACGTTTTTGAAGAGCGGATTAACCTTCACTTAGTTGGTTAATTCGTGTTGGATTAGGGATGAAAACAATGTTTAATCATTGTTAATCCTGGATTGGAACAGTGCAATCGAAACAATGACCGACTATTTTCAATTAGTGTTTGAATTCGTGCTTTAATTTCGTTCATTTTAGTTCATAAAATTGTCCGTAAACCACCTCCCACCACGTGTTTGAACCATATTTGGTCCTTGAGAGACGACCTAGGAGTCACTTCCTAGTTTATATTGCACTTAATTGCATATTAATTTGATTCGGGTACGGCCTCGATCAAGAGCCCTACTTCCTAATGATGGTAGTCCCCAACCTCCTTCACCACCTTCTCGGCATGAGAAGTGGAAGTTAACCCGCCTCAGATGATCGGGCTCCTACACTTTTGATACTGCACGAGAAATATCTGAAAAAATTGTAAGATAATATTATTCCTAGAATATTAATAGTTTCATTATACATATTACATTGAACATTTTAAAAAATAATGGTGTTTTGTTATGTTACAAGACTCCTTGGTTGAGTAGAGCTCCCAAGGTCAATTCACTCCAGAGGGTCGCTAGGATATTCTTACCACTGCAATTCAACGACCTGAGAACCCTGGACGAGTGTGTGTTGCTGGTACTGGAGTAGGCATTAGAGATTATTTTACGTCACACTTCATATGCACACAACGAAGAGTATGAACAAAGGCTGACATAGGAGATATCAAAAAAGCTTAGGGCGCAATTGTATGATGAAGTCACTGCAGAAGTGTCTGGAAGAGTTATGTGCCAATTTTAGCAGTAGTCTGAGACTTATGGGATGCACCTACGTCCATCTCCTGTACAGGAACATGTTGTGCCTCCCACAAGTAAAATTAATAAACATTTTTGTTGAATAATTTATTATTTTTACAATCTAACATTTACTCTAACACGAAGAAGCGAGAAAGGAAGTTGTTCAGGACCAACCATCGCGGGGAACGACATGGACAATGCTAGTCCATGTCTACTATACGTTTTAGATGGTACGAGGATGATGCTGGTAGCTTGTGGAACAATGTTTCAGGCAACGATTGTTTTTCATGGTATGGAGCTATTAGAGGATGAGATCAAGGTCTTAGTTGATGACATTATCATACCAAATGCCTTAGTTCCTCTGCCCATAGATGAGATTTCCACTATGGCACAAACATTCCAGTCTTTTATCGCTTGACCTAAACACTTGGTTGCTTTTGTTTCTGACCCCCCGGTATGGGCTCTTACTTATACTTCTAAATTTTAAAGTTTACATGTTATTGAAGTCAAAACTTATCCTATTTTTCCATGTAACAACAAACGCATGGACAGGGGAAGATTCGTTTATCTGAGGACGATCCTCGTGGTGCATTGTTTCAACTTTGTGACATCATTGCAAATGAGCCTATGATAGTTGAATATGATCCTAATGTATTTGGGAAGGCTCTAAGGTCCCAATATAACTGCATAGTCAAGATGTCACAGAGCTTGCGTCGGAAAAAGAAGAGTTGAATATTACATTAATTAAGCTATGAATGATGTAAGTCTATGAGCAATTATTTATAAAAAATTGATTTATTTATTAAGTATACTTATATCAAATGTAATTTTTGATTTCAGGTATATGTTTGGTGTAAGTAAAAACTTGGGGTACAATGATGTCTATGGGTTCATTGATCCCCAAATTACTCACGAAGCAAATAAATTTGATGACATCCAAACATACCTCACCAGTAACTTTGCAAGGGGGAAGGAGATATGCTTTATCTCTTATATATCTAGGTAAGTCAAGTTTGTTAACTTCAAAGTTGCACGTGTGATTTTAACATATAACAATTAAGTTATTATCACTATAGTGTGGTTCTGCTCATTGCATAAGTCTTCTCCCAAACATCTCAGATAAGTAGTTGATTGGTAAGAACCTCAATGTTTGGACTTTCTTTCTATATAAATGAATGCTAAAACATTTTTTTAATAGTTCCATTGCAACACGTATGATGTTGTCTAGGAGATCAACTAGTAACAGTAAAAAGCTTGCATGGTTGGCTCTTAAGGTTTGACATATGCTAAAGCCATACTTTCTTATAGTTGTTCTTTTAATGATTTTCACTAATTATTTATAACTATGATGATATATTGTAGTGTCATAGACAAAGTGGGTCATATGAGTGCGGATACTACGTAATATATTGGGTGACACACACTATTCGTGCCCATATTACAAGTGGCTAGAAAACGGTAATATTGAGATTTAATGAATTTTGTTTTTCTCCATCATTTGGAATTCAAATACACTAATTAATATCATGTGTCTTGTGCAGAGATTCAAAACTCCTACTCCAATTCTTGAGAAGTCACTTACATTCCTAAGGAAGGAACTTGCAAAACATATAATTAGATTATACAATAGTGTAGTTATTAGGATTTAAAATACATTACCACATATGAGTCGATTTATAGTTATTAGACTTTTTACATTATGCTTTAAACATTATGTACTGTAAATATTGACTATTGTGTTGAATCTGTGCTGTAAATATACTATTTGATATGCATGTCTGTTTTTGTGATAATGGATATCACAAAAACAGACCTGCTATTAAAAAAAATCGCAGAGCATAGGCCTCGATTATGGCACAAACCGAGGTAGAAAGTCAATCTATAGCCTCGGTTGAGCCATAACCGATGGCATAATGTACATGAAAATTAAAAAAAAATTAGGGCTACAACCTCAGTTTTGGAGTAAACCACTTCCATAGACCCACATTATTACCTCGGTTGAACCGAGATAAACTTTCTTCTAGATGTTGTTTATGATTTTCTAATCTATTCAAACATTTTGGTCTAGAAAACATTACTTATATTCTTGGCTTCAAACGATATAAAATGTTTCTTTGTTAGATGCTACTATTGTACCAATTTTACATACAATAATATTTCATTTGATGGTTTTTGTTAAACTTCAAAACCCTGGGTTGCTTAAACATTCTATTCTCTAGGCGAATTTGTCTTAAAAATGTGTATGTTGTGTTTTAGATGTTAATCTTAAGCAAGGAGGGTATGTAGCATCTAATAGGAGTGTTACACATAATATCAAAGTAGGTCGTCGCTTAGGTGATATGAGTATAAGTAATGAAATTTCAATGCAATGTATTGCGTTTTCTTTATGAATGAATGTTTGGTGGCTAGACAATATACCAAACAAAACACCATTGGAGGATAGATATATGTGTTTTATCACAATATATTAGAGTATAATTATTAGAAGATACAATTGTTCTTACGCCTTAGGTAATCGGTTCTCTTTATCTTTGTTAAATAATATACGTATGTTGTGTTTTAAATGTTAATTTTAGTTAAGGAGAGTATGTAGCATCGAGTAAGAATGTTGGACATATGGTATTAGAGTAAGTCGTTGCTTAGGTGATCTAAACAGAGTGGCTTTACTGTGTTTCTGTTATGCACTGTATGTGTGTTTTGATATGTTCTTTGATTTATAATTTAAGAAAGTGTATGAGATTTTCTTTAATATGTTATTAGAATGGCTTGTTGACCACCTGCCCTACCCTAACCTTCAACTAAACTTAGAGGGATTACACATGGAATGTGCTATCAGGTTTCAATGAAATAACGGGAGGCTACTAGAGTAGCTGCTGCTAAAATCACTATAAACCTCATTAAGAGAAAGTGACTATAGGCAAGTTCACAATCGCCACACTCCAATAGGAATGTGACTCTAGACCAAGATAAGAACCTAGATTAGAGGCCTAGAAAAGACTTTTAAGGTTATAGCTTGGCCTAAGGGGAAACATATGATGTTTTCTATGTACCTGTTATCTAAAAAAGTTGAACTTAAGTGCATTGGAATGCAATATACGATAGAGGCTAGGGAGGAGATAGTGGATTGGGAAGGCTTCAAGTGGAGATTTTTGGAGATGTACTTTTTGGACAATGCTAGTTTGGTAAGGAGGTTGAGTTCTTGTTGCTAGAGCAAGGTGGTTTATTCGTGTCTGCTTAGCCCGCTATGTTTGAACACTCAGCAAGATTCTACACCTGTTACCTTTGACACCTGGAGATCTTGGAAGCTTAAGTAGGAGTTGAAGCATGAACTGAAAAGGGTAGTGATCACTATAGGCATCTGGGAGTTTCCAACCTTGGTGGAAAAGGTAAAGTTTATGGAGAGATGGGAAGTTAGACTAGGTAGGGTTGTACACCTTTGGGATGAAGGATCTTCAAAAGGGAAGACAAAGGTTGTTATCATCTTCTTCGTCGAACAATGATTGAGATGAATTGAAAGTTGAATCAATAGCAAAGTTAGGATCAAAAGATACCACTTTTTCCATGTTTGCCATCAACCACATGTTGGCATGCTCTATGTTTGAGTCAAAGCCTAACTTGGAGTTTAAATCGTCCTATATGGCCATCATACTCTTCTTCCTATGATAAATCTTCTTCTTTAACTTTAAACCTTTTCTCCTCATATGTTTTGGTTTCTACACTTGTAGAAGATAATCTCTTTAAGTCTCTTCATCCTTTTTATTGTGTACAAAGCTTTATTTCTTTCTATAAGGAAATATTTTTTTTTTGCCTTGTCCTCAACGTTTAAGCCTTTTCTTAAACTTTTGAGACAATTGCGAGATTCTCTTGTTAATTGAGTTTTTGTGCTTAATCTCAAACATAACTACATCATCCTCAAGAGCTTTGAGTGCTTTGGTATCTTTTCCTCTAACTAGTACCCACTTTGGCTTCAACTTGGTTTGAAGCCCTTTGTTAAATATTGTAGCTACTTCTTTTTGTTGTCTATCTCGAAGATGTAACCTTTAACTTGATATCTAACAACTTTAAGTTGATCGGTTCTTTGGAGAAGCACTTCCAAAAGCCTTAAGCTCAGTTAGAAGGATCAACATCCTTCAAAACATGTCATCAATGCTTCTCTTCATGGTGGATTCATGCTAGCTTGTAAAGATTGCAAAATTAGTTGAACATCTTTGTTGTTCACATAGTTAATTTTTAAGGAATCTCACATCTCTTTAACCGTCTCCAACCTACAAACATTTTTATATTCATTTTTGGACAAAAATAAAAGTTGAAGTGTGTCTTGCATTATTGGTTATTGTATGGTGTTAAAATCTTTTTTTTTTTAGTCTTCTTTTAGGGATGTGATTTTAGTATATCCTCAAGTGACGATCTTCAACAACTGATAATGTCTAGACTTAACATACATTTCCATCTAGTCTCTATAGTATGGAAAGTCTTCTCTAAGGTTGTAGGCCCTTTGATGTTCTCTTGTTTTTTGTTGTAAGTTGTTGCTTGATTTCAACCAGGGTATGATTTTCTTTTCCTTAAGACATTAAAGTCATGTTCACTTGAGTGAATTTGAGGGAGAGTAATTAAGTGGATTTGAAGATAATTTTTTTTTTGGTTGTTTTATTTGAGTGAATTTGGAGATAATCGAGAGTGGATTTGGAAGTAAATTTTTTTAATCCGTCACATAAATTAAATCCTACACTAATTCTCACAAACTTTACTTCCAATACACTCTCTTTTACCTCCAAATTCACTCAAATAAAAAAAAAAATCTTCAAATCCTCTCAAATCCACTCAATTACTCTCCCTCAAATTCACTCAAGTGAACAAGGCCTAAGTGATGCTTAACATTACAGAGGATTAATACCAATTGTGAAAACAAACATAAAAACATAAGAGATGATAAATTGTACTTTTAAACCTAGTGATGCACAATTAGACCATAATGCAATATCAAAATATGCAAGGAACAAAAATAAACGAAAGAAAGATTTATACTATGATTTATACTACTAGGAACCACATTCCATTCTCAATCAACCATTTGAGTCAATTACCTCTAACATGGACCAAAATAATAACAGAAATTATGGTGAAAAATAAAATTAAAAGCCAAAACAAAATATAAAAATTTGTTGAAAACAAGAAACAAAATACACTTATTCACTTAGCCAATGCCAGCACATTGTAGAAACCAAAACATAAGCAAACATTTATACAAGAACCGAAACGAAAATTAATTTAGTGAGAAACACATGTAAAATTCCTAAATTTATATTTTATTTATAACAACTTTTTCACTTTCATAATTTGTTTTACAAATATTTAGGAACCAATAAAACATGAAAACAATACCCTTTTGGTAGTCCTTTTACGGAAGGAAATACAAACATTATACTTTTCTCAAATCAAACAACCTTGTATGTTTAATATCAAGTCTGCCAAGTATGTAATGTAAAAATAGAATAACACGCAGAAAAGACTTTGATTAACCTATTCAGTAACACAATAGTTATAGAATTAGAAGAATCCAGGAATGGTCGGTCACACCTCAGTATTTTACCAGCTACCTTGTGTGTCAGAATTCAGATACAAAATAAAATAAGCATACATACACCTGGTAAATTCAAGCAAAATATAGATTAATCGACAAAATAGAATGTAAGGTATCCTATTCTATAAATTATATAACATACACTGATGATTAATCTGGGTAGAAGAAATTAACTTAACCTGAAAGATTATGATCAGACATAGATACTATACTGTTTAAACAAACTTCTGTAGGAGATGCAACAATATAACAGTATCTTGTCGGCCATAAAACAGAATTATTCAGTTCTCAGATTGCCCTCGCTTAGGGCCTGCCCCGCCTCAAGCTGCATGATGGACATTTGTATTGCTTTATGCTCTCAGCTTTTGCAGGAGTAATCTTCACACATTTCCCATGGAACCACCTCTCACATATATCACAACCAATCCAAAATTCATCTGCATTGTAATTTCCGCCACAGCTCCCACACAGGGTTTCACTATGCTCGTCATCCTCCTCTTCATATCCTTCGTCTGCAAACTTCGGGTTGCTTTTAACTTGCCCATCACTTGATCTCTGCAGATAAATGAAGAAGCAAGCATAATATAGAAGCAACCTTTAATTCAATGTCTTAGAAGTACTTGGAACCTAAAACAGATTTCATGATCAAAGAGTTTCTGAAATACATTCCATTTATCCCTAGAAGTATTTGCAACATGAAACAGATTTCATGATCAAAGGGTTTCTAAAATACAGTCCATTTATTCACCTACATAGTAATTTTTATTATCATAATGCAAAGAGGAAAATATAATTGTGGTTGCATCACTGTGACAGATTCTGTTCTTAGTTCCACAAAAAGATTAAGATCCAGAATCTTTTAAGGCCCCCTTTAGTTTTTGAATGTACTAAAAATTAATAAACAAGTCGATGATTATGTTCAATAAAGTGTTAAATTTGTGCTTAATTGTTAGTACCATAATAACATGAGAAGATATAATGACATTGATAGATTTACTTTCCTTACAAACTTTTATAATGCGTGAGTATAACCTAACCATGACAGAGTGCTAATCAACTAAATTCAGATGATCCGACCACAAAATAAATAAATAAATAAAATGCATACACTTACAACAACACTAACCTTGGTGCTGCCCCTAGATTTGCTTCCACTGTCTGCAGTGGGCTTGTCCTTTACCGGCTTCCTCTCAGTCACAACTTCAAAAACAGTAGGAAGATCATTTATCAAGCCAAACAAACGTTTCCTGCCATAAGGAATTTATGGAACCATCAATAGAATGTAGGGGTTATAGGATCGATACAGAGCAGATGTCGTGGAAAATGAGAACAGGAATTCTACTAAGGAAAAACTTCCAAGAAACAAAGCAACAGCATATAAATATTCCCCCGTACAAATAATAAATTAAACTCAGTTTTTTATATTTTCCTTAAGTATCTTTGGGACATATAATGCCCTTTGCAGCTCTAAATTGAATATGGGTGGGAAAGATAACCACGATTGCAGAAAGATAAAGGCACTTATGAATTGCTTTGAGATAATTGTTGAGTTAAAATATAAAGCATATTATTACAGCTTAAAATATAATCCCCTTTGCAGCTCATAATTGTAAGTGGGAAAGATAAACATGATTGCCAAAAAACGAGGACTTAAATTAAATAATAAGAATTCACAGACGCACGATGGTAATCCATCCCACCAACCTCAAATTCATGATTAGTTTCCTGAATTGTTACTCTTTTGGATGAGAAGGAAAACTAGAAGATAAGATTGCCTTAAGAGACCTCCAATAAAAGGACTGTTTGCATAAAATAATCCAGAATCACAACAGTGCACAAATAAATTTCATTCATTTCCAGTTAATTTAAAAACCATTATTTCTTCAACAACATTTACCCATCACGATCCTGATGCATTTCAGAACCCATCACAATAACAAGACCCCAGTATTCAACATTACACACAGCAATTAAGCATCAGCATTGAACACACCGAGCAAAAACCAACTTAAATCCTCACCACATGCTCACACCCAAACCAAAGATAGAGTGTACCTTTCATTGCGGTTAAGACGAGCTCCAAGATAAAAAGCCACAGAAAGCAGCCACGAGTCACTGTGCACGGCAACCAGAGAAAGCCAGTCCCTGCGGTTCATGCCATCCCTTGCAAAATTGATTCCAAGAGCAGGCTCCGGAAGCTCCGGCGGAACTTCCTCCGCTGGCAAAGTCACCTCCCAAGTCTCATTCGGATGTCCATAGAGGCACAGGTTCTCCTTATCTTAAAACAAGCAAACCAGTAAAACCTCGAACTCAATGAAACAACACAAATTCACAGTAATCATCACAGAAAACCATAACTAACACATCTAACTCGACCAGTTAGTTATGCGCATATCAAACTCAAACCTTACGCCCAAATCAAAATCCAAAACCCAACATGACACAGAAGAACAGACCCGACCCAAGCCAACCTTAACCTTTTCAAAATTTACCCGATTAGTAACAACGCATACACTGCTTAAGTGTCACAAATACACAAACTAAGAATCCAAAACCAGCTTAAATCACTAACCGATAATTAGTTTGTTAACCAATTTACATATATTATAAACAAATAATACATTTATATTTATTTATTCGTTTGTTATAAAACATGTCGGATGGGACATGTCAAAGTTTGACTTTCTTTTATTATATGTTTTTTTTTTTGCTCAAATTCTGATAAAAGAAAAAAAGTCAACTTGCTCAATTAACACAGGAACAAAAAATCCACAATTGGAAAATCAGTAAAAGAAAACAGTTTTGGAACGTAAAGCAACAGAATTCAGATCCGCGGGTTCGCTGTACCTGGATCACAGAGTCCGTAGAATTCATCGACATCTGAGAGAAGATAAAGCCCTAAAGTGTTAGGGCGATGACTGAAATTGGAAGGGAAAAAGGGGAGTTAGAGAGAGAGAGGAAGGACCTTGAGAGAGAGCGCGAACGATGGCGGTTCTTCGGGCGGTGTAATCCTTGAAGATCTCTTCGACGGTGCGGGGAGTGGAAGCCATTTGCATGAAAGGAAGGGGCAATTGAGATCTGAGGGGAAGGTTCTAGAAGGCGCGACGTGGGTGCAGGGTCGAGACCATGGGAAGGGATCGTAGGGATCGCGGGTGCATGTGATGGTGTTAGGGACTGAGAGAAAGAGGTTGGAATTTGGAGAGGAAAATAATAAATAGAACAACAGACATAGTGGAAGAGTTTATGTCTGCGTGTCCATGTGAATAACGCTGCAATCAAATTATTATTATTATTATTATTATTATTATTATTATTATTATACTTTATATTCAGTGATTACGTTTTTATAAACCATATCAGACTATTGTAAATAAAAAAAATGCTGGAATATTGAAATGGTAGGCTTTTAAAATATTTATAAATTAAACCATTTTAATAATTTGTATGTGACATGAAGTTCTTGTAAATGAAAATTATTGTAATTTAGGTTTTTTGAAATTTATAAATTAAATTGTGTTCTCTATTAAAGTGTTAATGTTCTAATTCTTGATTAATACTCAAATTAATTAGATTATAATTCCTTATAAAATTAATTAAATTATTGATAAGATAAATTTATTTAAATAAAAGTATTTCAATATATATATATATATATATATATATATATATATATATATATATATATAATATTTTTTAATTTGTGTGTTGTATCTATTCGGCCTAAATTCAGATTATTGTTATTATTTACTTGTTATTATTGACAGATCTAAAATAGTTCAATAAGTATAACATCCAAATACAATATCTTTATCATTTATAAAATGAGAGAAAGATAATAATTGAAATATATGATAATAAATAAATATATTAAATAGATTATATTCATTGAAAATAATTAAATATTATATTTTAAAAATATTATTGTTAAGTCCCTCGTAAGTGTGCCGGATCGTTATCAAGTAATATAAAACGGATAAGTCCGAGTATTGTTTTCCAAAGGACTCTTAAACCTTAACTTTCATGTAAATCAATTTTATAAGACTTGTAAAGAAATAAATCTTGTGGGTTGAATGCAAAGAACGAAAATAAACATGCACATGCAAGTGATTCAATTGGCGAAAAAGATATGGATGAATAGAGTTGTTGGGTTTACAATTTCATCTTATCCACTCTCTTTTATCCACTCTTCTTATTAAATCGCTTTATTATCTAATTGTCATGCAAACTTTCCGAGTCTACCCTAAACCCGATCCCTCGGCGAGAAGAGCCTACTACTAATTACTGGCTTATTATCCCTAGTCTCCCCTAGCAATTAGCAATGCATGTATCACACACTAGTGCAAAAATGCTGTTTAACATCAGTTAATTTGGGCTTTTAATGTCGCTTTCACATCCGACGTCTAAACGGGTGACGTCTATGGGACATCGGAATTCCTTAGAACCGACGTCCAACTCAACGTCGGTTACAGATATCCACCGACATCTCTATAGACGTCTGCTTAAACACACACCGACGTCTAATTACTCTGTATAGACGTCCTTCTATGATTAAACCGACGTCAACATGAATATATAAAGAGGTTTAAAATGACACTAACCGATGACTATGTTGTTATAGATGTCGGACATGGCTTTAACCAACGTCTAACAACAATTTTGTGTTTTAGTGCAGTTTTGATCCAGGCTTTCGGTAGCATTGTGTAACATTCTTCTCTCGCTAGTTTCCTCACAAAAAAAGCTTGCGTCTTTTGAATCTTCTAGTCCTTTCAACCCAAAACCAAATCTAGGTCCATGGCTACTTCTCATTAATCAACCGCAACAGAAAAAAATTACGGTGTCGAGAAGTAGACAAGGACCCAGGTTCCATTTTGGGTCGGAAGAACTAGAAAGCTTAAAAGATCGCCACTCTTCTAGTGAGGAAACCAGCAAAGGAAGAATGTTGCACTATGTTACCCAAAGAGAGGATCAAAATTGCACTAAAACACAACACAGAGAAAGAAAATTTTAATCAGTTCAACGACAAGATAATCGATAAAAAACTAAAGAAAGTTTAAACGGGTAGCATAAAAAAAAACCACACACCTGGGATGCAAGAAAGATAAAGGATAGGACGAAGAGAATGACGTTATGAGAAACGACAACACAATGCAGCAAGAGATAAATAGTAGAGGAGAAGCAGAGAAAAAGGAGAAGAGATGAAGACGCGATTGAAACTGAATTTTGAGAAGAGTCCGCGGTCTATTTAAAATGAAATGGGGTGTCGGTTGCTCCAGAAACCGAATTCTAGGAAGCTGAAAAGATTGACGTTTTGGTTTCCTGTCAGGGAAGTTAACGGCGGTGCCCCTAACAACCGACGTCTACAACCCTCGAATTTGGTGAAAATACAGGAAAGTAGACGTCGGTGACCCTCAGAAATGACGTCTACATTGAAGAATTTTTGTCTTCTCGCCTTCCAGACAAGCCTTAGACGTTGGCGTTTGACTAGGTGACGTCTAATTGCCTGGGGTATTAGGTGAACAACATTAATTGTAGCCCAATCGACGTTGCTTTTTCACGGGATCCGACGTCTATTCGACGTCTAAAGCTAAACCGATTGACGTTTGATTTTCATGTCAGTCACGTACACGTCGGTGCCCTTTCCAGCCGACGTCTAAGCTCCTGGGATTTTTGTATAGCATTAATTGCAACGTAGTAGACGTCGGTGCCCTGAAAACGCCGACGTCAATGGACAGTCTTATCACATACCTCAGGCAATTGGACGTTAGTTTGTGGCAGGTCCGACGTCTATGATGTCATAGACGTTGCCTGACATCGAAACGGACGTCTAGTTTTCCAATTTATTTACAATAATGCCACCACGCATTAGTAGACGTCGGATTTTCACGAAGCGAATGTTTAAGGGGTGACGTTAAACATCGTTTTTGCATTAGTGACAGAAGCAAAATATAATTGATCGTCCTACCCCTATCCCTAGGTGGTATTGCTTAATCAAGGAATTCCCTATCAGTTCATGACTTCCCCGTAAGTCTCTGTATCGACAAAGGCAAACATCTTTTACCGAATGAGTTAAACGATAAAAGCTTTGAGCATAGATAAGAAACCCAACAATAGATAATTAAAGCATATGCAAGCATATAAATAAAATAAGAATTTCAATAAAAGAGAGTTTCAAAAGATTACATTGTTCCCCAACAACAAAGGGTTTAGTTCACCATAAACATGGTAAAACTAGATGAAATACAATGAAAGAATGGAAAAACAAACCCTAGATATAATAAATTGAAGCCTAAGCATCCAAGAAACCTTCTCCAAGGAGTGTAGAACAGTTCTGGACGTCTCTTCTGCCAAAAGAATACATTGAGGGTCGCACTGGGGCTATTTATAACACAGAAAAGTAACAGAATATAAACCCAAGCCCAGCAGACAACCGTTCAACGCCTAATTTGGCCGTTGAGCGGTTTCCCTCTAATCCGCCACCGCTCAGTGGTCTATTTCACCGCTGAGCGGTTTGCCTCTAATGGCAGAACCGCTCAGCTGCACCGCCTGGGCGCCAGACAATGGTTGCTCCCTCGAATAGGACGCTCAGCGTTGGATTTTGACGTTGAGCGGTGCATAAACTCTTCTTTTCTTCCTTTTTCTCTTCCTTTCTTGAGTCTAAGACCTTCCTACTTCACTTCCATCTTCAATTCCCATCAAAACCCTGCAAAACAATGCAAAACAAGCATAATATCTCTAAAAAAAGCTTTTGACACTCATGTGACTCAACTAAGTGATTTTACTTGATTCTAAGCTCATTCTAAGTCACAAAGGGTGTGTTTTGATATCAAATTCAAGCATGAAAATAACGGTTTTTAGACTATTATCACAACCCCAAACTTAGAACTTTGCTTGTCGTCAAACAAACAAGACAAAACTTAGCTTTCCACTTTTCATCAAAATAATTGAACAATCCAAAAATTCATTTTCCTTATGACAAGAACTACTCTATTTAGATTTTCAGTGAAATCTCATCAAGATGGATGCATGCTTTCAATTCAATTCAGTTCACATGATCACATATTTCCCAATAGATGTTATACTTTATGAATGATCAATCAACTAAGCATAGATGTAAACATGGGATTTATCAAGTCTTTCCAAGCAAGTGTTTCAGTCAATCACTCAAGTGTTTAAGAGGATACTCCAACTCTCTACTGTTCACATGTCACATGAAACAAAATTGCCCTTCATCTAATACAATCAACACTCTCACATGCAAATGCCATCACAAGGACTTTTCAAGGCTTATAATGAGGCTGGGCTGACAAGAAAAATTGGTTTTTCTGGATCACAAAATCCTTGAGTCAAGAGAGCTATTTTAACATTCAAAGTTCAAGTACAAACTCTCTTTTTCACAAATCTCTCTCATTCCCAACTTCTTCCCTTTTTCTTTTATTTTACATTAAGCTCATCTTTCATGCTTTTTTCTTTTCTTCTTTCTCTTTTTCTCATGCATTTTTCTTTTTCAACACTTGAGCTCAATGCCTTTCTTTTGTTTTTTTTTTCTAACAACCCCAAACTTGAACCTTTTTAATACCATGCAATTATTCGTAACCCAACTCAAGGTAAATATTTTCAATCAAGGGTTTTCATCCTGTTTAAGGTCAAGGTTCAAAAAGGGTAGAACACATGGTTCTAATCATTTTTGGGCGAAAATTTGGCTTAGTAAGGGCTTTCAGACATGGCCTTGATCCTATGACATAAACATACAATTCAATCAATCATAAAGACTCAGGCAATATCATTCATGTTTCCATATAAACAACACATATATCAATGAATACTCTGGAGCTCAAAACCTCACACACTATGCTTTCTCACACATCATTCATACACCCTGCTTAACATCATAATCACAATCATAAGTCACCACACAGTTGTTCACATAAGCTAGTAAACCATTCACCTGGATATCAACATGCAACACAACTCAATCATCATTCACATCCAATCATCATCAAATAGACTCATCATGCATTTCATTCAGTCCAACTATTTTCAGAAACAATGTTCAAGCCAAGCATAGACACCGACAATAAAAATTCAACCTATTCTAAAAAAATCAAAATACAAAAGTGAAAGAAAAATCCCTGTCCTAAGCTTTGACATCCATCAGTAGATGCCCTCTCAGTCCATGTCCTCATTTGAGTCATCCTCTTGGTCTCCATCATCAGCATCCTCGAAGTTCTCCTCCTCATTGTCCTCATCCATGCCTGGTGCTCCAGCTGCTCCAGACTTGCTACCTTGTGCCTGCTCCTGAGGCCAAACCATAGCACTATGAAACTCGTCCATAGTCCACTTGTGCACTGGTGGCTGATCATACAACCCTACTATAATCTCTACAGTAGCTATCTGCCCTCTGCGAAGAGACTTCATCCTAGCCTCCATCATGGACATATACATGTCCCTCATCTGGAACGGCTCGGCATGCTGTGCAGGTGCATCTGCAGGTACCTCCTCCAGCTGAGCCGTTACTCTCCTAGGACGTCTCCTAGGTGCTGCTCCAGCTACATCCTCCTCTACACAGAACTGTTGATAATAGGAAGCATCTATGACCTTCCTAGGCCTCTCATATGGTGGAACTACAGTATCCACCCCAGCCTGCTGACACAAAAAAGTAATCAGGGACGGATGTCCCAACGGTTTCCTGCTACTCATAGTAGTAGCGCAACTCTGAATCTAATCGGAAATAACTTTCCCGACGTTCACATCCATCTGCCTCAGCATGCAGTAGATGAAGATGATCCGGTGCACGGTGATGTCGGAAACATGGGAGCATGGCTGAATGTTGGCATGAGTGAATGCCACCTAGTGTTTCACCAAAGGCATCAAATCTACCTTTTTTATGTTGACGGGCACTCCATTAGGGTTGTTCTGAAAATGCCTTCCAGAAGGCACATAACCCTCTCAATATATGCTATGTCTCTGAACCCCCCTACGAGTGCTGCATACTGGCACTGCTCACCTGGCCATTCAGTGCCCAAAAAGCTGTTGATGGTGTCAGGGTCATACCTGATGGTCTGCCCCTAACATAGCTCATGTATCTCCCAGCTGACACTCCTCCTCTGGTCAAGGCGTTCGTATAGAACTCCTTCACCAGTTCAATGCTGGCTGACGCAGGATATGTGGCCAACCTCTCCCAGTCTCTCCTCATGATCTCTATTCCAAATTCAAGAGCCAAGTTTGGGATAAAAGTGGTCTTCCTTTCCATTAGCAATCTCCTCTCCTGCACAATTACATAATGCTCCTCATGCTTCCTGGAGAGGAACCTAGGAGAATGGAATCTTCTTGGATTCTCAAGCTCCTTCCTCTTGTTGCTAGGAGTTTTCACCCTTCTTGATGATGATGACATTCCTGCATAAAATAAAGTTCTAAAGACCACAAGAATTCATCATTAGAGGTTAGCAAATCATCAATCAAACTTATGATTAAACACAAGCTAACACCGAGGGAAGAACAGGACCCCTCAGCATCCCTGTATCAGAAAATCAAACATCCACATAAAACTGCTACAGACCGCTCAGCGGTTTCCCCTTAATCGCGCCATCGCTCAATGACAAAACACACTGCTCAGGGGCTACGACAAGGGTTTTTCAAAAACCTTTCCAAAACGCCCTAATCTCCACTCCTAACACCAATTTCATAGTTCTAAACCAAATTCATGCAATTCAATCGGTTTAAACAGTTTCTATTTCATCAAATCATGCATAGAAATCAAAAGCCCTAATTTATCATGTTCCTACACATGTTCTTCATCAAATTTCAAATTTAGAAACCCTAGGAATGAAATTGCACAACTTACTTGAGTGGAGATACTAGATGCTTGAAAGATTCTTTCCAATTGATGATGAATGCCTCCCGATGCAAAGCTCTCACCAAAAACCCCAAACTTTTGACAAGAGAATGGTATAAAATGAGGTTTTAGTGAATGGGTGATGAGAAAAAGTGGGGAAATCTCTTTGGAAAACCTTTGAAAGTGAAAATTGGGTGCTAAGGTTCACAGAGAATGCTTGGACAAGCTACAAAGAGGAGTGAAAAAGTGCAGAACCACCAAAACGTTGAGCTTTAAAAAGCCCAAGCGTGGTCTGTGCCGCAACCGCTCAACGGTAAAATTCCCCGCTCAGCGGTGCGCGTTAAAGAGCACTTCCTCTTTTTGCTTGCTTTTTTCGTGATTCAACCCTGTAGCATATGCTTTCAACCTTCAATTTTTCAATTTCATGCCTTTCCTCTCTCAAATGCAACATGTAAACATATAATGCACTTAGAACAGAGTTAAAAACAAGAAATAATCAACCGGGTTGCCTCCCAGGTAGCGCTTGTTTAACGTCACGAGCCTGACCTAAACCTGTCTAGCACTCATCAATAAGTGCTTCCCAACACCCTTCAGTAGGTGTACTTACCTATATCCTTCAGTAGATACGTAAAAATTAGCTTCCCTTAGTAAATGCTACCCAAAAATTGTTTAAATATCCAAAAATTACATGTCCAAAATAAAAATAAAAATAAAAATTGTTTTACAACACTTGGGATTCATTCAAATAATATCATGTATTCTCATCCCAGTTGGGGTCTTTATCAACCCAAATCATCAGCTGACTTCTGTTCACCCTTCTGATTGCTTTGGTGTATGGTCTTCCAATCTTCATTACTCCTTCTTCTTCAAACTTGTTCACAATCCACATCCTATTTTTGAATCTTACTTTCGAAACACGTAGAAGTGCTGTGTCCTCTGAGTGAATTATTCCTCCTTTGTCTATCTCTTCCTCCTTAGGTACCTGCAAAATATTACAACTGTCAGTTTTAATACCTGTGCTTTCTTTAATTGCAGCTTCTCTTTTCAGCTTTCTGCTTTTGGCTCTTTTCCTTAGTCTCATTTTAGAGCCATTATATATTATCACTTTTTCTTGATCTCTTAACATCATTTTTCCATCATGGATACGCATCACCATTTTAGAAGTCCTCATAAAAGGTCTTCCCAAAATTAGTGGAATTTTTCCATCATTCTCCACATCCACAACTACAAAGTCAATCAAGAACTCCAGCAGCTTAATATGAACAATTGCATCCTTCACCCTACCAATTGGCTTTTTAACAGAACCATCCGCAACTTTCAGAGAAATATTAGCTGGTTTTGATACTAGCCCTTTGATTTTCTTCAGATAGCTCGAAGGCATCATATTAATGCTTGATCCAGAATCTATCATTGCTTTTCCTATATCCACATCGTTAATGATGCATGACAAAGTCACCCATCGTGGATCTTTCATTTTTGGTGGATGATGTTTCTTTCTAGGTTGAATAGCAATTTCCTGTTCTTCTTCATCAAGATCTATCACCTGTCCAAGATAATATTTTATTCTCTTAGAGTAAACAAGAATTTGTGGAAGAGTTTCAGTTAAAGGAACAACAGTCACCTGGTTAAAGATTTCTCTTAATGGCTCATAGTGACTTCCTTTTTCCTCACTTTCCACAATTTTTTTAACCTCTCCCTCACTGCTCTCACTCTCCACATTCTCACTCATCTCTTCATCTTCCTCCTCACTACTTTCTATCTCAATAACTTTCTTCTCTGTTGTTCTTTTACTCCTTGTTACAACAGCCTTGCACTCCTCTTTAGGGTTAACATCAGTATTAGTCCTAGATTGATTCTTTTCTGTGATCTCAACCCTCTGTGACAGTTGACAAATTTGCATCTCCAAAGATCTGAAACTGGCTTGGTTTCTTGCCTGATGAGACTCATAAACCTTCAAAAATTTGTCAAATATATCACTAAAGCCTCTGACACTCTCTGTCAACTGACTCACCTGCTGCCACAAGGGTGAAGGTTGCTGCGGTCTGTTATTAGGGAAGCCTCTTGATTGCCCAGATGGGTTACTTTGAGATTGTCCAATATTAGGATGGTTTTTCCAACCTTGGCTAGAATTGCCTTGGTTGTAATTTCCCTGCCTATACTGGAATTGGTTACCCATATAATTAGCCTCCTGTTGCATATTTTCTGGCACAACACATTGACCATTAATATGGTCACCTCCACAAAAGTCACAAAGTTGTTGTGCATTGGAGACATTCCAAATCTCCTTTGGAAGCTGAGAAAGGATCTTCATCAAATTATCCAGCTTTTGCGTAAGAAGATGATTTTGAGCTAGCATGGCATCATCAGCTGGCAAATGCAAAACTCCCATTTTCTGAACCGGTGCGCTCCTTTCATTAAACGTCTCCTGCTCATTAGCAACCATGCTCTCGATAAGATCATAGGCCTCGTCTTTAGTCTTTCTCTTTATATCACCTCCAGCTGAGCCGTCAAGCATCATCTTAGACTGCGTATTCAAACCTCCAAGGTATGCAAGAACTAATGTTGTCTTGTCAAAACCATGGACCGACGTCTTCCTCAATAAGCCTTTGAATCTTTCCCAAGCTTGGCCGAGAGTCTCTTCCATGCCCTGTTTAAATGAGGAGATTTCCAGCTTCCCTTGAGTGACCTTCGATTGTGGAAAATATTTATTTACAAACTTTGACGCCACAATCTCCCACGTAGTAAATGTTCCTTCCGGAAAGGAGTTCAACCATGCCTTAGCATTGCCTCCCAGTGAGAATGGAAACAAGCTAAGCTTTACTCGTTCATTTGACACTCCAGTCATCTTGATAGTATTACAAATTTCACTGAAAACTATCAAATGATCATATGGGTTCTCATTTGACAAACCGTGAAATTGATTACCCTGCACAAGATGGATCAACGCGGGATTCATCACCATGTTGGTCATATCATCTGTGGGCATGGCTATGCTGTTGAAGTGGAAAGGACCCACAACATTGGATGCATCACCCAATGTGCGTCTAGGAGGAGGTTGCTCATTTGCCATCTCTTCAGAATTTACTGTACGAGCTTCTGGTGAAGATTGTAATAATCTTTCAGGAGAAGGAAATAGTTCCCTAGATGGGCGTCTAACTCTCCTTCCTCTCCTGTCTGATATTCCTTCAAGAAGTGGTTGCTAGCTTTTTTTACTCTTAGTATGTATAGCTTCCTGGATACACAAGAAACAAATACCCTAAAAGCACCTTTTATAAAAAAAAAATAAAAAAAAATAAAAACAAGAACACAATACACAATATATACAGACAAGTCAAATTCAATCAATTTACACTACTAGAAAAGTTAAACCACGAGTCCCCGACAACGGCGCCAAAAACTATTTAAGCCCCTGGCAAGTGTACCAGATCGTTATCAAGTAATATAAAACGGGTAAGTCTGAGTATCGTTTTCCCAAAGGACTCTTAGGCCTTAACTTTCATGTAAATCAATCTTATAAGACTTGTAAAGAAATAAATCTTGTGGGTTGAATACAAAAAACGAAAATAAACATGCACATGCAAGTGATTCAATTGGCAAGAAAAAGATATGGATGAATGAAGTTGTTGGGGGTTTACAATTTCATCTTATCTACTCTTCTTATTAAAGCGCTTTATTATCTAATTGTCATGCAAACTTTCTGAGTCTACCCTAAACCCGATCCCTCGATGAGAAGAGCCTACTACTAATTACTGGCTTACTATCCCTTGTCTCCCTTAGCAATTAGCAATTAATTTATCACAGAAGCAAAATACAATTATTCGTCCTACCCCTATCCCTAGGTGGTATTGCTTAATCAAGGAATTCCCTATCAGTTCATGACTTCCCCGTACGTCCCCGTATCGACAAAGGCAAACATCTTTTACCGAATAAGTTAAACGATAAAAGCTTTGAGCATAGATAAGAAACCCAACAATAGATAATTAAAGCATATGCAAGCATATAAATAAAATAAGAATTTCAATAAAAGAGAGTTTCAAAAGATTACATATTGTTCCCCAATAACAAAGGGTTTAGTTCACCATAGACATGGTGAAACTAGATGAAATAAAATGAAAGAATGGAAAAGCAAATGCTAGATATGATAAATTGGAGCCTAAGCATCCAAGAAACCTTCTCCAAGGAGTGTAGAACAGCTCTGGACGTCTCTTCTGCCAGAAGAATACATTGAGGGTCGCACTGGGGCTATTTATAACACAGAAAAGTAGCAGATTTTAAACCCAAGCTCACCAGACAACAGCTCAACGCCTAATTTGGCCGCTGAGCGATTTCCCTCTAATCGCGCCATCGCTCAACGGTCTATTTCACCGCTGAGCGGTTTGCCTGTAATCGCAGAACCGCTCAGCTGCACCGCCTGGGCTCCAGAAAGTGGCTGCTCCCTCGAATAGCACGCTCAACGTTGGATTTTGACGCTGAGGCGGTGCATAGACTCTTCTTTTCTTCCTTTTTCTCTTCCTTTCTTGAGTCTAAGATTTTCCTACTTCACTTCCATCTTCAATTCCCATCAAAACCCTGCAAAACAAGCATAATATCTCTAAAAACAACTTTTGACTCTCATGTGACTCAACTAAGTGTTTTGATTTGATTCTAAGATCATTCTAAGCCACAAATTGTGTGTTTTGATATCAAATTCAAGCATGAAAATAACGATTTTTAGACCGTTATCAATTATATAATTCGTTATTATGATAAGATGTAAATTATAAATATCTTTAATGTGCACACATGAAAAGTCCGTAAATTATCTTTTTTGAATAAATATTAGGCTTAATATGATTATTGGTTCCATTTTTTGTCAATTATGTTCGAAATGGTCCTAATATTCTTTTTAATGTAGTCCTAAAAATTGTAATTTATGTTCAATTTAATCCTTTTTGCAAACGTCGTTTAAATTGTTAATGACCAAATGTCCTGATGTGCAATTAGAGAGTGAAATGTCATTTATTGGCTAATGTGAAGTCCTTAAGGCGTAGTAAGGTGGGTTTATTATTTTTGAAATTGCATTTCTGATATTAGGGTTATTCTTTTCAAAATTAAATTAAGGGTATTAAGGTATGAAGGTTTGATCGTGGTTTGGGAAGGAAATTTGCAAGATTGGGAAGAACACCAGTGACGTGTTGTTCGAATTAGAAGCACTCGTCTTTGGGAAATTCAGGTTTGCGTTCCAAATCTATGATCTGTGGCATTTGTCTCTAACATTTTCTAAAACACTGAACACTGTAAAATGTGAAAAATTTTTCGTTTGTGAGTATTAGATTTTGGAAAATTTAGATTTTGTTTAACTTTTGTTTAAATTGTTTAAGGCATTTCCGTGTAACGTATTATAATTGGTTGTGTAAAGGTCATTGTTGCTTTTTGGTCTTTGGTTTTGGTTTCCCATACCGTTTAGCAGTTACTTTTAGCATTTATATAGTGGTCCCATGCCATAAAGTTCATTTTATAGGCTTACGTTTGGGATGTCTAAGGAGAGGTTTAATGTTGTGGTCCACCATAATGGGACCCTAGTAAAGGATATTCCTTTTCGATATGTTGGTGGGGAAATGACTTATTGGAGTGTGGACCCTAACAAATGGAGTTATTTCGAAGTGGTAGATGCCATTAAGGAATTGGGGTATATTAAAGTAAGTGAGATATTTCATTGCGTTGAAAATATTCTGTATAAGTTGGTTGATGGAGAGATGCAATGAACATGGTAAACGTTACCAAGTATTTTGGGGAAGTTCACTTGTTTTTGGTCCATGATGTGGATGATGAGCCAGAGGTTGTTGATAATGAAGTAACTGAACAAGTTCTTTTGCTCTGTCATGGAAGTTGAGACAGTGGAGATGATAGCCATGTAGGTGGGGATGAGGATGAAGTGGGAGTGTAGGGTTTGGTTGATGAAGTGGAGGTGCATGGTTTGGATGATGAAGTGGACTGGTTTAGATGATGAAGTGCAAGGGGAGGAGGAGGAGGAGGAGGAGGAAGTAGAGGTGGAGGATGAACAACAGGTACAGGGGGAGGAGGAGGAGGAAGTAGAGGTGGAGGATGAATAAGAGGTGTAGGGGGAGGAGGAAATAGAGGCGGAGGACATGGATGAACATCACATGCATGTGGAGGAAGAAGTACACATTGAAAATTTTACTTCTAGTGTGTCTGATGATGCAGGGGAGGTGCATGGTGAAGTTCGTGAAGGAGTATTTGATGAAAGACAAGGGCATGAAAGACTAGTGGATGTTGATGAACTACTATATAACAATATAGAAGGGGCTGTGTTAATGGAAGTTAATGAAAATGAAGAAAACTTTGATTTAGAAACAGATGATAGTGCACATAGCCAGAAAAACCCAAAGGCTTAATAGCTTTGATGGTCTCAATTTTTGTCAGGTTTGTTCGAAATGGTCCTAATTTTTTTTAAATGTTCAATGTAATCTTAAATATTATAATTTGTGTTCAATTTAGTCCTTTTTGCAAACGCCGTTTAAATTGTTAATGACCAACTGCCCACCTGTGCAATCAGTGAATGAGATGTTATTTATTGGCTGACATGGACACTTTAAGGCATAATGAGGTGAATTTATGTTTTCTAAAAATGTATTTCTAATATTAGGGTTTTTCAACGCCACTGCCAAGGTTTTTCATCTTCCATGCTGTCAACACAATCAAATGGTCGAAGAAGGTCGAAGCCATATTTCTTATAAAAAATGAAAAAAATCATTCCAGAGGAAAACCCTTTGAAGGTGGTGATGGAAGAAAATTCTAGTTCTGCGCGGCTCAGAGCAACCTCTTCCAGATGTTCTTGGAACGTTGCTACTTTGTTTGGGAGTTGGCGTCAGAGTTCTAGTGCACATGTACACTAAATAGTAAAACCCTTAGTTATTTGATAGCCCTTCTTGTGTCACTATGATAAAGTTTGCTATCTTCTTCTCCATCTACTAATCTTCAAAACAATTGAACTTCCACTCATCACAACACTGAAGCTCACACATTAAATTAACATATGAACCAACCCTCAATTTAACTATTTATTTCTCAAAATAATGTCACCAATATTTTTTTACTGTTTCGTAGTAAGAATTTTGCAGGTATCAAAATCTTACCAAGGGGTAAAATATATGAGCGAATAGGACCACTGAAAGAAATTCGACAAGTGCATATAACTAGATGAACTTGCTCTTCACTGGAACACAAAATTTAAGTTAGGATTTGCTTGTTGATGAAACCAAACCATACAATATTTTGAAAATAAACTAGGACAAACAGTGATGAATTTCAAAGAGACGGTAGGAGCAGATTTTTGGGAATGAAAGTGTGGATTTTTGTGGGGTCAATGTTTGGGAAGAGACGATGGGAGCAGATGTAGCAGGGAGTGCAGGGGAACCGGACAAGGCTACTTCTTGTGTCGAGAAAGAAGGGGGAGGTTTGGCGTGGGGGCCCGAGTTAGAGAAGCTGAAGCACTGAGTTTGAGAGAGTGGAAGAGACCGGAAGATTGGGGTTTGGTGAGTACAAGGGAGAGAGGAAGAGTGATGGGTTTCATTAAATATCAAAAATACATTTTCAAAAAGCATAAATTCACCTCACTATGTCTTAAAGTGTCCACGTCAGCCAATAAATCACATCTCATTCACTGATTGCACAGGTGGACAGTTGGTCGTTAACGATTTAAATAGCGTTTGAAAAAAGGACTAAATTGAACACAAATTACCATCTTTAGGAATACATTGAACAATTTAAAAAAATTAGGACCATTTCGAACAAACCTGACAAAAAGTGGGACGATCAGTGCTATTAAGCCAAAACTCAAATGACAAGGGGTTGTCTGATGATGAGTGGGACTCGGATTTTTTGGCAACTCTAGAAGAAAGTGGAAGTGAGGATGCAGGTGATGAAAGGCAAAGTTCTGGTCTATTTGGGACATTTGTTATGCAAAAGATTATGTCAGAGTACAAAGGAGAAGTGGGAACAAAGTTTAGGGATAAAAATGAGTTTATGGAGGTTGTTAGAAGTTATGCAGTCCATGCTGGGAGGAATTTGAAGTTTATTAAGAATGATAACAGAAGGGTACAAGTGAGATATTTGGGTGTCCAAAAAAGTTGTCCGTGGATGGCTTATTGTGGGTATTTGGAATGATGTAGAATATGACAATTGAGAAAAATATTGGATAATCATACTTGTAGTAGGGCAATTCAACATTAAAATGATGAACACTAACTGGTTGAGTGAGATATTAGATACTGGACTACATGAAAATCCCAATTTGAAGATAAATGAAATATGCTCAAAAGCTTTGAGGAAATGGAATACCAATGTCACAATTTCTAAAGCTTGTAGGGTAAAGATAATAACATCATGCAAAGTTGAAGGTAGTTTTAAAAATCAGTTCACAAGAATATATGACTATGCACATGAATTATTGAGATATAACCCTTGATCAACAGTAAAAGTTAAAGTGGATAGTGACAATGGTGAGACAACATTTTAGAGGTTCTACGTTTGTTTGAAAGCTTGTAAGGATAACTTCATCTGTTATAGGCCATTTATTGGTTTGGATGGATGTTTTTTGAAAGGAAAGTATAAAGGGGAGTTATTAACATCTATTGGTAGAGATCCTAATGACCAGATGTTACCACTAGCATATGCAATTGTGGAAGTAGAGAACAAAGATACTTGGACATGGTTTTTGGAGTTGTTGATAGAAGACCTTCGGGGTGCTGAAGTATGCAATTCATGCACTTTTATGTCTGATCAACAAAAGGTAAATGTATTTCTTATATGTTTCTGTTTTGGTTCCTAAGATTAATTGTATTAGTTATATCATAGTTGGTCCCCATTATTGTTAAAAATGTTCAATTTGGTCCCTTTTCACAGGGTTTGCTGCCAGCTATGTTTGAACTTTTACCTAGGGCAGACCACAGATTTTGCATGCGATACTTATATGTAAATTTCAGGAAAAAGTTTTTTGGATAGAACTTGAAGAATCTGATGTGGAAGGCTGCTACAAGTACATACCCCCAAGCTTGGGAAAGAGAAATGTTAAATATAAAGGAAGTGAATGTAGAGGCTTATAAATACCTAATTGTTATCCCCCCAAGGTATTCTTTGTTCCTTAACAATACATTGATGACATGTATAGTGGATATAAACATCATTTTTATTCCTTGTAATAGGTTTTGGTCTAGATCTAGATTTATAGGTAGAGCAGTTTGTGATACACTTAACAATAACATGAGTGAAACTTTTAATAGTGTGATTGTTGATGCACGAGGAAAGCCCATTATAACCATGCTCGAAGAAATTAGAGTTTACCTCATGAAAAGATGGGCCACCAACAGAATCAAGATGTGTAATATGAACTTTGATATCTGCCCCAAGATTAGAAAGAGACTTACAAAAGAATCAAATTTATCCAAAAATTAGATCCCTATGTATGCATTTCCTTTCCCACTATTAGTTGATGGCAGTTGGTCTGTGATTAAAATAGTGTTATTGATCACTTAATTTTTAACTTGTATTCATCTATTACTTCATGGCAGTTGGTCTGGAGATTGAAGTTAGGCATTTTGCAGTGATTACAAACAAGTTTGCAGTCAACTGGTAATCAAGACTATACTTGTAGGAAATGACTTATTAGTGGGATCCCTTACTACCATGCAATTGGAGCCATCAAGTTCTTAAATTTAGATCTAGAAAAGTATGTACCCATTTGGTTCACATGGCCCACGTATGATGAAACATATGCCTCTATCATATTTCCAGTCAATGGCCACTTGTTATGGGAAAGAACATCCTTCCCAGACGTCCTCCCACCATTCAATAGAAAATTACCTGGTAGATCAAAGAAAAAAGGAAGGTTGGAGCAATGTAAGCTAAGGAGGGATGACACCTAAATGACCAAAGGTTGCCACCGCAAAAAAAAAATGTAGCATTTGTCGTCATCTTAGGCATAACAGAAATAATTGCCCCTTAGGTCCTCAAGATGACGCACACCTGCAAAGATATTTTTATTTTGATTTTGTGTTTTATGCGCACATCAGTCGTCATCATAGGGACCACATTTGCAAATAATTAATAGAAATTGGGACTACATTGAACAATGACTTACTAATACAAATTTCATTCTTCATTCATTACAAAACACAGAGGCACAACCTTAGCATTACAACGGTTCAACTCCATTGCCCTAAAAACACTAAATTCAAACAAATTGGGGCCACCTAAAACACATAAACTATTGAACGAAAACACACACAACACATCAACCTAAAAACACACATAACATAAGTATGTTCACTACACTAACAACACCAACCACTGCTACTAATAATTGGATCCTTTTCTCCAAAGCTTTGACTATGTTTTCCATATAATAAATCTTCCTCCTTTGTCTCCCAATAATAACATCCCTTTCATCAACATTTTCTTCATTGCACCACTTGAAATTGTTGCAACACATCACATTACCAGCTTCACTATGTTATTCATCAACAACAAAAACTTGAAACACAATGTTAATTACTAACACATAAAGAAAATAGGGCTTAATTAAAAATGTTTTTATTCAGATGACCTTGTAGTTACGACAACCCAAAAATATCTTCCAACATTTTTTGAAGTTCTAGTCATTTTTACTACTGTCATCTCACCACAATTGCAAATGAGGGTTATCCCTAGCCTCATTGAACCACCACCATGTGAAGAATAACAACATCATGTACATGATTATGGAATACAACATCATGATTTAAATACGATATTAGAAGTGATAACAAAAACTATAAATTTAAATAGATTTTGGAATTCATTACTTATCTTTTAGGATATAGATATTTTCTTATGTTAAATATCAATATTACAAAATTTTAAAATTCAATTAAGAGTTGATCATATAATTTTTAAAAAATAATTATTGAAATGATTGTATACAGAAAATTCAGGTTTTTATGAAATTTTTAATATCACCATTATTTATTTACCTTAAGTTCTATTTGGTAATATGCACTTTACTTATAATTATATAATTTACATGGTTTATATATATATATATATATATATATATATATATATATTATATATGTATATATATATATTATATATGTATATATATATATAATTTACATGGTTTATGTGTGTGTAAAGATTGTCTACGGAGAAGAGATGGTTTAGTATTTTTTGTTTTGAAGTTTAATAAATAACATTGAATGAAATAGATATAAATCGTTTATTAAATAATGTTTGTAAAAATAGTATTTTCTAACATATATTGTGTAACAAAAAATGTACAACAAAAGAAAACGGCTTAACAAAACAATAAAGCTTAAATTTTATATCTAAATACTGTTGAACAAATAAGAGTAAAGCCCATGAAAAATATTCACCTTAATAAATGATAGTAATTTTCTCTTAGCATTATTATTATTAGTAATAAATTTTATAGGTATAAAATATGATTAATAAGAAAATTATGGTAAGTAAAATAGAAATTTATGATAGAGAATATATGATGGATAAATAAAATTATTGTGTACACTTTCTTCTTTTGGCTTCCCCTCTTCTTCTCTATCTTCCTTAAATCCTTTTGGACTTTTTCTTGTTTTTCATTAAGAATTCTAAGCTCTTCTTCTAAGTTAGCAAGATACTCTTCACTTTCAATTCTTTCTTTTTCTTTGAGAAGGGTTGCTTGCCTTTGCCAAATTTTAAGTGACTTTAACTCTTTTGCTAAATTTTTCAAAGTGGATTTTAAATCCTCACTAGAGTCACTTCCAATTTCATAGGAATTAGTCTTAGACATCCTTAAAGGTTTTTTTAAAAAAATGCAATGCAACAAACAAATACTTAAATTTCAAAGAAAGTTGCATAAGAGATTTCAGGAGGCAAAAGACACCCAAGTTCACTTCAAGGAAAGGGAGGTGAATCACAATGGATTTCTTAAATATCAAACCTTTCCTAGCCAAATTTTACCTTAGACACTCTTCAACCAAATTTCTCAAAGGGAACTAAAGTTGAAATTAAAGCTGACACACGTTAAGCTATCACAATAAAAGACAACAAATAAACTAGTTATGTGGCCTAATGATTAAGTTAGAAGAACTTTGGTTCCTCCAACCAACCAACTAAAAACGAAATGTACTAAAAAATAAAGGTTCTTGTTAGGAGATGGGATTGAGCACCAAAGACTCCCCCAAGACACCTAACAAGGCTGTGAGTTACAAGAGAAAAAAGAAGAAAGATTACAGAGTCAAAAAATACAACCAAATTAAAGCTACCTCCCAAGGTGTTTCTCTCCTTTCTTTTTGGCTACCACTCTAGACTTCAAGCTCCCTTTGGGTCTCCACCACCTAGAAGGCTACCTCTAAGATATTGGATCACCTCACAAAGAGAACCTACACCACACAAAGTAACTAAACTCGAAATTGTTCAAGAAGAAACAAGGAATAAAAGCAATAAAAAGGTCAAAAAACAAGAAAGGCTTTGCAAAAGGAATTTAAGTATGACAAAACTAAGAAATCTAAGAAGACAAAAAAGAAATTAAAGGTTAAGAAAGAAAGGTTAGAACTCAAAAGAAATCCTAATGAAAGGTGCTAGAATAGATTCATAAAACAAAAATTACTAGAAGAAAAGTGGGTGGTTCTTGTCTTTTGGCAACTTTGAGCAAATGGGACACTAAGGCCACTCTTTTTACATCATAACCAAGACTTTTAGCCACTGGAAAATGAAGATAAAAACCCAAAACAGTGAGCAAAACACGTTCCAAAACAGATTGCACAAAAATAGTGGTAGTGGTCTAAGCACACAATATTTTTCAGCACTTTTCAAGGCTCTCTTTAGTACTCTTTTAAGGCCTTTTTCTTAAAAGTTTTTAGCATTTCTTTTTCCACTCTTTTAAGGTGCAAAATAAAACCACCACACACTTGGAACAGAGGTAATTTATGGGTTTTAAAAGCCACAAAGACAGGAAACACAAAATAGAAGAAAATCCCACTAAAATAAAAAATGGAGTTGAAAACTAGAAACATCAATAGGAAATTTTTTTTTAGAGCTTGCCAATGATTTAATGGCAAGTATGAATCCAAAATATCAAAGATAAGATGCTCAAATGGTTGTATATGGTGCAGTTTTGCAAACTAAGTTATATATATTTTTTGATGATTTTTCAAAGGTTAAACTTGGAAATAAAGACATGTAAAGGACTAAACATGACTCTAGACAACATGGATGGATTCAAAAATCAAAATGACACAAAATAAGCATATAAGACCAAACAAAACAGCAAGGAATTACTCAAAAAAGAAAAAGCACAAAACAATAGCTAAAACTACCAAAATAGAACTTGAAACACGCTAATGACAACATTCTGACAACTTTGACCTTTGCTGAGTGTTTTACTCATAACTTGCTCCAAAGAACTCCAAATTAAATGACATTTTTTTTCTTTGAAACTAGACTCAAAGGGCTTTCATTTGAGTATTTTTACATATTTTTTGGACAATTGGGCTAGATGCATTTTAAGTTTCAAAATTGTCCAGTTTACTGCCAGAAAAAAATGATAGATGAGAAAAAAAACACAACAAGACAAGTAAGGAAAGCATTAAACAACAAGGAAATAACAAAGGATAAAAACCAAGAAACTTAGCTCTTTGAAGAACCAAGGCTCTTGAGAATGGTTTAAAAACCGTTATTTTCATACTTAAATTTGATATCAAAACACAATCTTTATGACTTAGAATTAGCTTGAAATCATGTATTTTGTCTTAGTTAGAGAGAAAGAGAGTCAAAGTGGCTTTTCTAGGTTTTATGCTTGGTTTTCATTGTTTTGACAGGATTTAACAAGAATTGAAAGAATTGGATGAAGGATATTGAAGAAAGAAGGGGTTGGAATAAAAAGAAGATAGTGGGAGGCACCAAAGAAGAGCCGCACTTGCCGCTGAGCAGCAGATCCACCACTGAGCAGCAGATCTACCGCTGAGTGGCAAATCCATTCTTGAGTGGCAGATCCACCGCTAAGCGGTGTCGTCGATAGTAGAAACACCGCCAGGCATCTGGAAGTGACCACTGAGGGGTGGAATCAAGCGTAGAACGTACCGCTGAGCGGTGAACTCACCGTTGAGCGGTGAACTCACCGCTGAGCGGTGTACTTATGGGCCTAAGCCAAAATTCTGTTATATTTCTGAGTTATAAATAGACCCAAGCAAACTAGAGGGTTATCTTTTGGCAGAAAGACGACAGAACACTCTCTACACACCTTAGAGGCGGATTTTGGATGCGAAAGCTCCAATCTATCAAGTCTAGGGTTAATTCTTTCATATTTTCCATTCAATTCATCTAGTTTCACCATGATATGGTGAACTAAATCCTTTGTTGTTGGGGAACGATGTAATCCTATTTGAAACTCTCTTATATCAAAGTTCTTTTTTTATTCATATACTTTAGTTATCAATTGTTTGAGTTTTCTTCTCTATACTTTATGATTGCATTGTTTAACTCATTCAATGTCATGATCATTGCTTTGTCGATATGGACACATACGGGGAAATCTAGACATGAGGGAAATTCTCTTGATTATGAAATATTACCTAAACATAGAGACAGTCAATTGCTTTAAGCTTCTGTATACTAATGCATGACTAATTACTAGGGAGACTAGACATAGTAAACTAGTAATTAGGAATAGGCTCTCTTCGCCGAGACATCGGGTTTAGAGTAAATTAGAAAGTTGCATGAACATTAATAACAAAGTTGAATTTAATAATAGTAGATATAGGAGAGTGAATTAGGGTGAAATCGTAAACCCCAAAAACACCATTCATCCATATTGTTTATCTGTCAATTGATCATGCTTAACTTTTACATTAGCATGTTTATTTTAGTTTTTGCATTATAAACCCTAAATTCAATCTTTATTCAAGTCTTACGACATCAATTCACATGAACGTTTAGGCTTAAGAGTCCCTTGGGAAATGATATTCGGACTTACTGTCTCTTTATTACTTGATACGATCTGGTACACTTGCCAGGGTGTTAACAAGTTTTTGGCGCCGTTGTCGAGGACTCATTGGTCTAACTTTTCTAGTAGTCTGATATTAATTGATTTTGAGTTGATTTTTATTTTTGTTTTTCTATTTATTTTATATTTTTATAAAAGTGCTTTTTAGGGTTTTTTTGTTTCTTGTGTATGCATGAGGCAATTCACACTAGAAGTAAGAAAAATAAACCTCTTCTCGAAGGATTCAGTGAAAGGAGGGGGAAAAAAGTCAGAAAACCATCTAAAGAACTATTCCCCTCTCTTGAAGGACTTTTACAACCCTCACCAGAGGCATCTACTCAGAACACAAAAGAGATGGCAGAAGGAGCTCCTAGATGCACTCTAGCGGACACATCTAATGTGGTTAACCCTCAACATTTTAATAGTATTGCCATGCCGAGGGACAACACATTGAACATGGTGATGAATCCTGCGTTGATACACCTGGTGCAAAGAAATCAATTTAATGGACTGTCACATGAAAGTCCATATGATCATCTTACGACATTCAATGAGATATGCAACATAGTGAAGATCAATGGAGTGTCAGATGACAAGATCAAACTTAGCTTGTTTCCTTTCTCATTGGGAAGCAATGCTAAGTTGTGGCTGAATTCTTTTCCAAAAGGAAGCTTTATAACATGGGAGGCAGTGGTGTTAAGTTCATGAATAAATACTTCCCACAGTCCAAAATCAACCAAGGAAAGTTGGAGATTTCTTCCTTCAGACAGTGCATGGAGGAAACCCTAGGTCAGGCATGGGACAAATTCAAAGGATTGATGAGAAAGATGCCTGTACATGGGTTTGATAAGACAACTTTGGTTCTTGCGTTTCTTGGAGCTCTAATTACACAGTCTAAGCTTATGTTAGATGCCTTAGCTGGAGGCAATATCAAGAGAAAGACTAATGATGAGGCCTATGAGTTGATTGAAAGCATGGCTGTAAACGAGAATGAGACTCATAGTGAAAGGGGCATGATGGTTCAAAAGAGGGGAGTTCTCCACTTGCCCATTGAAGATGCATTGCTAGCTCAAAATAAACTCCTATCTCAACAATTGGATAACCTGTCAAAGATTATTGCTCAACTGCCGAAGGAGATTAGGAATGTTTCACAAGCTCAACAATAACTATGTGATTTTTTTGGTGGTGACCATATTAATGGTCAATGTGCCATCCCTGAATAGGCACAAGAAGAAGCAAATTATATGGGCAACCAGTATCAATACTGCCAGGGTAATTTCAACCAAGGTAACTACAACCAAGGTTTGAAGAATCACCCAAGCATTGGGCAAAGCCGAGTAATCAATCTGGACAAATGGGAGGCCAATTTAACAGACCATAGCAACCATCATTATGGAAACAGGTGGCTAGTTTGACTGAACATGTCAGAGGCCTTGATGAGAAATTTGAAAAATTCTTGAAGGTGTACGACTCTCATTATAAGAGTCATGAAGCTAATTTCAGGAATTTGGAAATGCAAATTGGCCAGTTATCAAAAAGGGTGGAAGTCACTGAAAAGAATCAATTTAGGGCTAACACTGAGGTTAACCCTAGAGAAGATTATAAAGTTGTTGTGAGCATAGTTGAAGGAGTGGAAAAAGAAATTATTGAGTTAGAGAGTAGTGAAGATGAGGATGAGAAGATGGAAGAGAAAGAAAAAGATGAGAGTGATCTTCCTTACCTGAGAGGAGAAGAGAGAAAAGAGAGTAATTGTGGGCATTTTAGAGAAATTTTCAATTAGATGAAGATTACTATGCTTTCACCCGAAGCATTTCACCAACTTCCGACGTAAAAAGAGCGCTTACTTGGAGGCACCCCAATGATCCAAGAACAATATTTTTGAACTTTAAATTTTTAAATCTTGGTGATGTAATTATGAACAATTTTTAAATTTTTGTGTATTGGGTAGCTTCTATTGAGGGAAGCTAAAAATTGTAGGTACTCACTGATGGGTACAGGAAGGTACACTTATTGAAAGGTGTTGGAAAGTTATGCACTTACTGACAAGTGCTAGAAAGGTTTGGGTCAGGCTCGTGACGTTAAACAAGCGCTTGCTGGGAGGCATCCTAGGACTATGTTTCTTATTTTCTTTTGTAATTTGAATTTTTAGAATAGGCTTCCTTCAGTTGAGTAGTGTAGGGTAATGTACCTTGTTTGAAACTTTACTGTGTGATGGTTTGACTACTTGTTTGCATGAGATTATTGCTTGATGATGCTTGTTTTGAATGATGATTGAGATTGCCATATGCTGATATACAGCTGGAGTGTTCACTTGCTATGTGAACAAATGCATTGTGATTTTGTGATTGTGATTATGAGGCTAAGCAGGGTATTTGATTGAATGATTGGAATAAGCTTGTGTGAGGTTTTTGAGCTCCAAAGTTCTTATTGATATATTTGCTATCTATGTGAAAGCATGAATGCTTTGGCCTGAGTTTCTATAATTAATTGAATTGCATGTATGTGTCATGTGATCAAGACCGTTATTGATAAGCCCTTTTCTAGCCAAAGGAAATTTTAGTCCCACATGAAGAAGGAACATTAAATATTCCACCCTTTTTGAACCTAAGCCTTAAACAATATAAAAACCCTTGCTCTGAAAATCTTTGCCTTGAGTTAGGTGAGAATATTTTGGGGAGTTGTTAAAAGGTTCAAGTTTGGGATTGATGGGAGAATTGAAAAAGAAAAGAAAAAGTTTACATTGAGCGAATGTGTTGAATGAGAATGCATGAAAAAAGATGAAAAAAGATAGACAAGAAAAGCATGAGAAGAAAAGCTCAATGTAAAGAAAAAGGGAAAAGTTGGGAATGAGTAAGAATTGGTAAAAAGAGAGTTTGTGTTTGAACCATGATTATGCGAGTAACTCTCTTAACTCAAGGATTTTGTGATCTAAGAAAAACCAATTTTCTTTGTTAGCCTAACCACAATATAAGCCTTCAAAAGTCTTTGTGATGACATTTGTATGTGATGATGTTTGATTGTGGCAAATGAATGGCAATTTTGTTCTATGTGACATATGGATGGTAGAGGGATGGAGTAACCTTTTGAAACACTTGAGTGATTGAGCGAAACACTTTGTTTGGAAAGGTAGAATTCCATGAATTCATGATTATATTTGAGCTTAGCTAATTGATCATTCATGAGAATAACATCTGTTGAATTTTATGAGAATGGGAAGAACACTATGATGGTTTGAATTGAAGCATATGTTCATCTTGATCGAATTCTTTGGATAAGCTGATTTGAGTGATAATTTGTATTGAGATTTGGATTTTGAAAAGGTTGAACCATTGTGATGAATTGTGGAAGGCTAGGTTATATTGTGTTTGCTTGAGGACAAGCAAAGTTCTAAGTTTGGGGTTGTGATAACGGTTTAAAACTGTTATTTTCATACTTAAATTTGATATCAAAACACAACCTCTATGACTTAGAAATAGGTTGAAATCATGTATTTGGCCTTAGTTAGAGAGAAAGAGAGTCAAATTGGATTTTCTAGGTTTTATGTTTGGTTTCCCTTGTTTTGACAGGATTTAACAAGAATTGGATGAAGGATATTGAAGTAAGAAGGGGTTAGACTTAAAAGAAGACAGAGGGAGGCACCAAAGAAGAGCCGCACCTGCCGCTGAGTGGCGGATCCACCGCTGAGCGGTGCCGTCGATAGTAGCAACACCGCCAAACATCTGGAAGTGACCGCTGAGGGAAAATGATGGCAAATGCTCTAGCTAGGATAAGCCAAATCTAGAAGCAAATCAAGCCATAAGTTCATGCATGAAGATTGCGGTATTTGGTGGTGGTGAAAGGTGTTGATAGCTCATGGTTTTGATGAGTTGTATGGTGAGGGAAGATGTGTTTAAGGGTTGTCTAAGAGAGGTTGGGCCAACTATTGGAGGAAGGTAGCTAAGGATACCACTTGGGTTGCTCTAGCCTAGGATGATCTTAAAAGAGTAGTATGACACAAAAATGACAGCATAACTTTACTCTAAAACAAAGGTGATTACATGATGGAGAACACCTCTGTTTATAGGTAAGGTGTCTCAAACTGGGCTGAAATTTTAACTTGAAAGAGTCACCTTGGTTGTCTTGGAGAACAAGGAGAAATTGTCTCCAATAGGAGGGAGATAATTGGCAAAAATCGTCTTAAATGAGAGAGTGATATGTGGCCATGATGGGTGTCGCATCCCATACAAATTTGATGTGCATAAAGAATACAGTATAGTGCTAGGAAGTGACTCCTAGGTCGTCTCTCAAGGACCAAATGTGGTTTGAGACTTAGGTCAAACACGTAGTGAGGGGGTTTGAAAGTGTTTTTGTGATTAGAAATGAACTAAATTAAAACTGGAAATTAAACACAATCAACATAATTGAAAGCATTAAAATAAAGAATAAAATAAAACCAAAAATAAATGATCAGTCACAAAAAAAAAACTAGTGACAATTTGTTACTCATGCATGCATGCTAAATAAATGAAATAAGAAACAACCTTTTAATATGCACTTAGGAAGGATGAAGCATGGCAGCGTGTAGCTCAAATAAAATTCAATTAAAAGAAATATGCTTGAATCGAATTTAAACACAATACAGCAGAATGAAAATTTAATGCAAGAAAGCATTAATCCATTAAAGTGCAACGCACAAATTAGCAACGCATAAGCAAACGCACAAGGTAGCTTGAATAAAGAAAGCTATGCTCTAGCTTATAAATGAAATGCGAATTAAACATGGAACAACTAAAGGAAACACCATTGAACAATAGAGAATTTAATCAGAAATGCTGAAAAGTAACGCTAAAAGAAGTGAAAAAGAATCAGCCATCGTGTTTAACATTAAGAAAGGAAATGCAATGCTTTTTCTCAATTAAAAGAAAAGAAATGACACTGTGCTGCTTCCTCCACAAAGAAATCACATTGGAATCAAATTACATGCAAAAAAGTGCTGAAATATATTTAAATGAAAAAGTGTTCTTGTAAAATTGAAGTCAGCAAAAGAAAGCAAAATGATTGTTATAGAAGCTAGCTGTTGTCCGTGTGCTGGAATCAAAATTCAGTCGTAACACTCAATCTCTCAATGTCTCTATGTGTTTTTCTAAATGAAAGATGATGTGAAAAAGTGATCTCTCTCTAGAGTGGCGGCTAGTGCCCTTAAAATGAAGGCTAGACGCGTGGTGCTGCTCCAACGCTGCTGGACATTCAATGAATCTGCCCACCACTTCATTGCTTCCAATTGCTGAACGTGCAGGCTGTGGATGCAATTTTTGAACGTCACCCCTTGTTGGCTGCTTGGTCATTCACGGTTGTGCACTCCCCAAGCTGCTGGACCTTTGGGCCGTGATGCAGTGTGAAGTCCAGCCCAAGTCGTGATAACACTTCTTTCTTTCAGCATTCCTTCTTTTCTATATAGTGGACGTTCCATAATGTGCTCCTCCGTGACAACATCTTTTAGCCCTTGACAACACGTGCTTTTTCCAATTGCAATCAAAATTATAACCTTGTGCCAGCAGCAGGTTCCATGTGGTGGCTAGCACACCTTCATTTAATCCATTGTGCTCTTTATTTTAGCCCATCTCCATGGGCACTTCCAAAAATGAAATCCATACCTCTTCTCTCATTTTAGCTTAAAATAAAATTGATGTGGCATTTCTCTTTAAGTTCCAAAAGATTATCCAACAATTTCTCTACAATTAATAATGCAAATAATCAGCTTCAGATAATTCAAATTAATTAAAATAAGAATTTGGTTTAATGTCTCAATAAGTCCCTATTTTCGTCCAGAATTTCAAATAGATCCCTTTTTTTTTCAACGTCTCAATCGAGTCCTTATTTTTGTAAAATCAAATCAAATAAGACCTTTCCGTCAAATTGAGATGACGCCGTTAACAAGGATATGCTGACAGTGTACTTTTTTATTACGTGGCATTAAAAAAGTGAGTGAATTGTATTTTTTTAATTTTTGAATTAAAAAATGAAATATAAAGAGTATACTTCCTTTTTTAATTCAAAAATTAAAAAAATACAATTCAGTCACATTTTCAATGCCACGTAACAAAAAATTACACGGTCAAGATACACGTCTTAACGGCGTCATCTCAATTTGACGAAAATGTCCTATTTGGTTCAATTTTAAGAAAATAAGGACTTAATTGAGACGCCGAAAAAGAAAGGGACCTATTTGAAATTCTGGGCGAAAATAGGGACCTATTGAGACATTAAACCTAAGAATTTCTGATCAAATTAAGCACAATTAGGAAAAATTAGAAAATATTGGACATTCAAGCACAAATCCCTGATTAAATCTAGCACAACAAACTAAGTGAAATCAATAAAATATTGACTCATCATGCCACTACTTATGGAAAAACTCTCTATTCCTCAAGTGACACATGACCACTAACAGGAGGAAAACTCTCCAATGGGAAGCTTCCACATGTCTAGGACGAAATTTTTCTCCCTTGTTCTCCAAGCTTAGCCAAAATGTTGACCCCTTGGTCAACACACCCATTTTGGAAGTCCAAGCATTGTCAACTTTGGGCATTGACCCTCTGTTGACTTGTTTGGTCAAAATCCTATTCTACTTGACCCAAAATACAAGGCCCAATTGAAGTCCTACCACTAGGCCCATAATACAAAGCCCAAATAAAATCTAGATTACTTGGCCCAAAATACAAGGCCCATAATTATTCTTACTCTACTAAATCTTCATGATGACATAAGGTGACCCAAGAGAAAGAGTCTAGGCCCATCTTCCATAGATGTCTCCAACTCTTCATGAATGTGCTAGGTCATGGCAAGGGGTATGCCATCAGTAAGTATGCAATGAAATGTAAAAAGATAGAGAAAGAAGAGCAAGCAAAGTTTTTATCCTGGTTCGACCTCAATGCCTACATCCAGTCACCCTTCCAATCAATCTTAGATTGAAGGATATTTCACTATAATGGTTGGAGAATTACACCAAAGGTTTTACAATGAACACACTTTCACAATGTAAACACCTTTCCCACTCAAAAAATCAAATATAGAAACAAAAACACTTGCACACACAGAACCACACGTTATTGCTACATAATCCCTTTGAGAAACACCTCTCAAAATCCAAGAAGTCCTCACTCTTCTTCCTGTTGCGCACAAATAGGGAAAAATGCAATCAACAAATGTAGAAACCTTTTCTGATCACAGTAAATACACCTCAGTAGTGCGAATACGATCAGTCAATGAAGCTCTAAAATCTCCTCTCAAGAACCCTTCAAGTTTCTTCAAAATATTTGCTTCTTGATTCTTGGAGAGTATGTGCAATCTGGAAAAACTTTCTCAAATCAAAGATGTTAGTTATAAAATTTTACAATTGATTAAAAGTCACAGGATTACAAGCAATGTGTCAATTTATAGTTTTAATCATATCAGACGCAAAGTAATCGATTACGTTAGTAATGTAATCGGTTACATAAAAACAGATGTAACAGTATTACAACTAACTCAGCTCTTAATTGAATGCACAATTAATGTAATTGATTTGCATTTAATGCTAGTCAAATATATTTAAAAATATGACCGTTAAAGCAGTTATTACTAAGTGGAAAACAATTTTCAAAAGATAACAGACTTAATTGATTATATAAAGTGTGTAATCGATTAAGCTAAGCACTTAAACAAATTTTGAAAACTTTTTCTCTTCAAAAACTCATCACAACACATTTGAAAATGATATATGCAAACACACAAATTTTAATCGATTTAACAACTAATGTAATCAATTCAAACTAATTGTTTTGCCACAATTCAAAACATAAGTTGTTTGATGAACTTAATTGATTACAACAATATGCATACAAAGATATAATCAAATCATAATCACTGTTGTATGCAAAATCATCAGTATATTAACATATGCATTTATCACAATAAGCATACACATTTCCACATATGTATTTATCACACATAAACACATTTTTGTTGTGACATGACAACATCTACTGTTACCAATGTGGAGCATTGGTGTCATGAAGATAATGATTTTGATGAAGATCCTTGTTGAATTATGTCTAAAATCATATCTATATGTTAATCCGCGAGGAAAAGAACAAGAACGCAGATACAAACCGAAGAGCAAAGACCGAACGGTCACTATCAGTCAAAGACCGAACGACGTTAAACACGTTGAGCAAAGTCTAAAACAGCTCAAGACCGAACGGTCACTCACAACAGTCAAAGGATGAACACAAATCGAACACAACTAAAATGTTGAACAAGGCATAACATAAGAAGACCGAACAATCACTAAAAGTTGAAGACCGAGCGGTGTCACTACCATATGAAGGTCGAACACTGTTCATGGACGAACACATATGAAGGCCGAACACTATTCATGGCCGAACACACATAAAGGTCGAATACTGTTCATAGTCGAACATAGCTTAAAGACCGAACGACATATAGGAGTTGAAGACTGGACAGTGTATAGCAATTCAAAGCTGAACACATGACGATCACTGGACGAACACAGTTGAAGACTGAACAGCGTTGAGCATATGTTGAAACTGGACACACAGTACAGACCTAATGGCTTTGTACAGGAACCGATCGGTTGAAGCCTTAAAAATCATAATTTCTCCAAGTCTCGTAGATAATCGATTATTACTTACAATAATCGATATCGATTATCATTGGTAGTTGTAATGTATCTTCTCAGTTTCGGACCATGAGGCTATATATACCTTTGCCTAACACTTCAGAAAGCATCTATGCCCTTTTTCAGAATACAGTTTGTTTGAGGAAGTTCTCAAAGTGATAGTGTGCTCATTGTCAAGTCTTGTGAATAGGCAAAGCTCGCACTTTGTGTGACAAAGGTCAGAGCGTTCTTTTCAAGTTGGCTGAGCAGTTTTCTTCCGGTTCGTTGGTCGAAGGAAGAATTTTGTTGCACTCTTTCGGTTCGTTTGTCAAAGGAAAGTGCTTCTTCCCTTCCGGTTCATTCGTCGAAGGAAGGTTTTGTTTTTCTATTTTATTCACTATATTGTAATTTGTGAAACTGAATTTAGTGAAAACGTTAATCACTCTTTATAGTGATTAATAACTAGAGGTAGAATCTATTGATTCGAACCAGTATAAAAATCCTTTGTGTGATTTTTTCTATTCCTTACACTCTTTACATTTTCTGCACATTAACTGTTTGATAAAAATTTGATAAGAAAATTGAAGGAACCAATATTTAAATTGACCGAATAAGCTCATTGCTTTTTAAACAATCCGTATCATACTCTGTTTTATTATTTCCGTTGTGCAAAATCGGTATCGATTGTTCCAACATCTACGTGTTGTTACTATCGATAGTTGGGTTCAGCGATCACATTGTTCCCCTATCAACATAAACAATGACACAAAACATGTAGCTATCATGCATTTAAACTCAAGAATTTGAAACCTTATGACCAAGCATATCAAGATATGTTATCCAAGAACATTTATGAATAAAAAGAGGCTTAAAACATCTTAAAACAAGCACACAAAACCTGAAAAACGTTGATTACCACATTTTGATAACTTTGACCCTTGTTAACTATTTTGCTCATAACTTTGTCAAAAACATTCCAAATGTGTTATTTATTTTTTTGTTGGAAACTAGCCTCAAAAGATTTCATTTGATTACAAACACATATTTTTTTTTTACCTTTGAGTTAGATAAAGTTGAAATTTGAAATTTGAACATGTTTACAATATATTAGCTTTTGGCACTGTTTTATGTGTAAAAGAGATTAATTTGAACCATTCCATAATAGCTTGATAGTGGTAATCTGTAAAAGTTAAGATTTGTGATTTCGGAAGCTTGATAGTGGGGAGAACATGTTGCACATATGATGGATTTGATATGGTGACTTCTCCTCAAAACTATTACTTAAGCAAAGATAAAAACTACAATAGTACATGGTATGTTCTCGAGAGAGGTAAAACCAACTATAAAACAAGAAGCGTCCCGATATTTTGACACCAAAATATTAACACCATTTTGACATTGCCAGGTGTTGGCAGATAATTGGTTGGTTTTTTTTTTTATTTTAAAAATCCAATTTGTGACGTCACTACAGAGATTCAGATTTGAAATTTTCACTTCCCGTTTTGCCCTTGACCTGTTTCATAAGAACTTCAACGTTCTCTTTCATCTCATTTCTCCGTCTCACTGCCGCCATCTTCGTTCTTCCAATTTTTCGATTTCTCCATCTCTTTTGTTCTGATTCCGGTGCGGTTGGGCTTCGATTTCTCCACTTTTTTGTACACAGGGGACCAAGATGTCAAATTTTAACTTTTTGGCAAACTTTGCATGGGTTTTTTATTTTTTTGGTTTTAAGATGTGTGTTGGGGGTGGTGAGTTGATTTTGGGGACCCCAAATACCATTGAGGAAGGTCTCGTGTTCACAAAAAGTAGTTGGATGAAATCCAAAGTCAAGTGCCTTGAAAATGGGTGGTGTAATCGTTTACCAATAGGTGGTAAACGTTTACGCGAGTCCTTTCTTGAATTTGTACAGAAAGCCTTTCACAAGGGACCACTTTTTTGTACACAGAGGACCAAGATGTCAAATTTTAACTTTTTGGAAAACTTTGCATGATTTTTGATTTTTTTTGGTTTTAAGATGTGTGTTGGGGGTGGTGAGTTGATTTTGGAGACCCCAAATACCATTAAGGAAGGTCTCGGGTTCACAAAAAGTAGTTGGATGAAATTCAAAGTCAAGTACCTTGAAAATGGGTGTTGTAATCGTTTACCAATAGGTGGTAAACGTTTACGCGTGTCCTTTCCTGAATTTGTACAAAAAGTCCTTCGCAAGAGACCACTTTTTTGTACACAGGGGACCAAGATGTCAAATTTTAAGTTTTTAGCAAACTTTGAATGGGTTTTTGATTTTTTTGGTTTTAAGATATGTGCTGGGGGTGGTGAGTTGATTTTGGAGACCCCAAATACCATTGAGGAAGGTCTCGTGTTCACAAAAAGTAGTTGGATGAAATCCAAAGTCAAGTGCCTTGAAAATGGGTGGTGTAATCGTTTACCAATATGTGGTAAACGTTTACGCGAGTCCTTTCTTGAATTTGTACAGAAAGTCTTTCACAAGGGACCACTTTTTTGTACACAGGGGACCAAGATGTCAAATTTTAACTTTTTGGCAAACTTTGCATGTGTTTTTGATTTTTTTTGGTTTTAAGATGTGTGTTGGGGGTGGTGAGTTGATTTTGGAGACCCCAAATACCATTAAGGAAGGTCTCGTGTTCAAAAAAAGTAGTTGGATGAAATCCAAAGTCAAGTACCTTGTAAATGGGTGGTGTAATCGTTTACCAATAGGTGGTAAACGTTTACGCGTGTCCTTTCTTGAATTTGTACAAAAAGTCCTTCACAAGGGACCACTTTTTTTGTACACAGGGGACCAAGATGTCAAATTTAACTTTTTAGCAAACTTTGCATGATTTTTTGATTTTTTTGTTTTTGTTTTAAGACGTGTGCTGGGGGTGGTGAGTTGATTTTGGAGACCCCAAATACCATTGAGGAAGGTCTCGTGTTCACAAAAAGTAGTTGGATGAAATCCAAAGTCAAGTGTCTTGAAAATGGGTGGTGTAATCGTTTACCAATAGGTGGTAAACGTTTACACGTGTCCTTTCTTGAATTTATACAAAAAGTCCTTCACAAGGGACCACTTTTTGTACACAGGGGACCAAGATGTCAAATTTTAAGTTTTTGGCAAACTTTGCATGGGTTTTTGATTTTTTTGGTTTTAAGATGTGTGTTGAGGGTGGAGAGTTGATTTTGGGACAAAAAAAATAATAATATGGTCATTTAACCCAATGACAATCAGTCCAAATAACATTAAACGTATATTTTATTAATAAAAAAACAAGTAGATGAATCTAAAATACATTGATTATAACGTTTAAAAGTGGCTCCCAGTTGAGAACTTTCTGTACAAATTCACAAAAACTCTCGTGTAAACGTTTACACTGCCCTGTAAACGTTTACAATGGCCTGCTTCCACTTAAGATGCTCAAGTGACTAACAAGGACACATTCCATGAACCTTGGGTGCCCAACCATGACCTCCAACACTCTTAACACACTTTACCAACCATTCCCAATAACAACGAATGTCTTGATGTGAAAAAATGAAAAAAAAAAAAAACAAAGTTGGTCCCCTGTGTTATAAAAAGTGGCTCCCTGTGAAGAACTTTTTGTACAAATTCACAAAAACTCTCGTGTAAACGTTTACACTGCCCTGTAAACGTTTACAATGGCCTGTTTTCACTTAAGTTGCTCAAGTGACTAACAAGGATACATTCCATGAACCTTGGATGCCCAACCATGACCTCCAACACTCCTAACACATAGTAACAATCGAATTGCAAATAATATATATTCGATATAAATCCAAATGCCAATTGCTATACATTTATAGATGTCTGTAAGAATCATTACTTATTACAATATAAGATTAATACATATGTCATTGTTCATCTAAATACATACATATTAATATGTCCATATACATCCAATTCTACAAGAACCCATATTCATCGAGCGCTTCGAATAATCTAATGTTTTCGTTGTCTAGGATCCAGTACTTCACATAGTTCTTCCTAATTTGACTCAACTCCGCCTGAAACAAAATATATTTAACCTTAGATAATATAAACAAAATCTTCAGTTGTTGCTAACATTGAAATTATTACTTACATTCGTGTACTCTGGCATGCTCTTCCTGTTGTATTTGTCGTCTCCATCCCAAATTTTCATGGCTTTTAACATGATAACTCCACAATCATACCTTTAAAAATACATCCAAAAAATTATTGACTTATTACAACAAAAACTGATACAATATCCATTTATTACAATACAATTATGTAAACAACTTACAATATCCATTAAGCCTTACACTTGGTTTTCGAGATGCCATTGAGCCTGCAGTCAAAAGGGCAAATGTGCAACAAATCTTTAGCTTTCACCAAATAAGAATAAAACTTCTGTACTGGACATTACAACACTATTCCACCACTTCCACTTAACAATATAACAAACACAACAACACAATGCACCACAGCGACACAACAACACAATGCACCACATGCTCTCGCTTCATAACACACACATGTGCGAAAAAGTAACCATTTCACCACAATCAACGGTGGCTTTACCAATTCAACACTCACAGAAAACACATTAGACACAACGAAAAAGGAACCGCCAAAGTGAGATAGAGATGGAGCACGACTGATAGAACGAAAATTAGATGATGGTTGAGGATGGAGATTGAGCCCGTTTCTTCACAAGCCCTAGAGAGAACGAAAAAGGAACCGCCAAAGTGAGATGGAGATGGAGCACGACTCTTGAAAACCAAAACAAACCGCCAAACTCAAATTTCCCAAATTTTCATATTTCTCTTTCCAACTATGCCCTTTCCAACGTCTCAAATTAAGTTTTCTTTTTAAATTCAATTGCCCCCAATCACCAATTGACACGTGTATAGTGTCAAATTGGTGTTAAAAAAGAGTGTTGAAATATCATTTTGCAAAGAAGAATGGTAAGAAAAAACCTATAAGGGACACTAATAATTTGTAATCTAAGATGAATAGTAATACACAATTTTAACTGTATAACAACACTCACATTTATAGGTAATTCAAAGGTAAGAGACACCTCTATTTTAAAAACTTAGATAACCTTAAAACTATGTCAAAATTATAAAACCAAAACCCTAATATTCTAATTTAAAAACCACGAAAAAGTCTTCATCATTAAAAAGAGTACACATGACCACTGATAAGGTGAAACTCTCTTTATTAGTAAAGTGACACATGGCCAATATTAAGATGATACATTTTCATTAAGAGCATGTCATGGGATCAATACTCTTCCAAGAATAAAAGACCAAAAAATCCCTCAACCTTGGAGAGCAAACCTTCTTCACATGTGCATGTTGACTTGGTAGTCAACCAACCCTGCAAAGTATACGTGGATTGCTTAAATGATTAAGCAAGCCATACAACCAAAAAGGTTGATGACAAAAATAAAGATTTAATCTACAAGCGTACATAATGAAATCTTCCAAAACATTTCTGTAGAAACAAGTAGGCAATTGGTCGAGAGAATTTTTTTCATTGAGAAACAAAAAACTAGACAAAATATGAAACAACAAATATGAAACTTCTAATAACTTTCTAATAACAGAAACCAGCTCGCGAAAGGAAAGAATTTCCAAATGAAAATTGAAAACTAAGTAATTCCACTCTTTCACGATTTGATGTGGTAAGGAGACGCATCACCAGAGTTTATGGAGATGTCAATAATCGTTTAATGCCAGTTTTCTGCTCTGATGTAAGTCTAGAGGGGAACTTGATATTGAACTTGATCCTCATGTTTCCCCTTTTGGAAGGTTCCTTGGGAATGGGCATACCCTCTCCTTTGATCACTTCTTCGTATGTCGGACTGATGATGGAGGTGGTGGTTACGGTAAGATTCCGGCCATCAAGAGTTGTCAGCTGTGCGGTGTAACCAGTCAGAGCTTCAACAAGGGATATTTTCTGTGTGACAACAAGATCATTGCCATCCCTTTTGAAGACACCATGCGGTTTTTCATCAATAATAAAAACAAGATCAGCGGGTATAACTCCTCTTTGTTCGTTTCCCTTCTCTGGAAAAGTTATTTTTGTTCCTTTCTTCCAACCTGGCTTGATCTCAATGGTTAGAATTTCCTCTACAGTGGTGGGCCTCCTACACAATAAGAAAACTAGTAGATTATTTGCTCAGTTAACTCAATTTACTATTCCAACTTGCTATTAGTTTCAAAATACAGGGGAATCACTTTTATTCCTTCTCTATGTAAAGAAGCCAGTTAGCATATTGAATATTAAAACAACTGGGTCCTTATTTTCAAGAACATAGATTAGTATATATCCTTCTATTTTTTGACACAACTAGTCAATGACGTGAAGAAAATTTTCCATGATATCAGAACCATTTACGATGATAATTCACTGTCTCACATGTATTATTTTTAGACGTATATTACAGAATATGCATTCTATACAAACATGCCTAACGGCTAAAGTTTCCCACTTAACATAAATTTTGGTGTTTTCTCCAACAATTGTTGCTTCATAGTTTTGGGGTATTGGAACTAGTTTTAATCAATTGCAGACATAGTTTTAATTTGCAAGAAATAATAAAACTAGCAAATTTGTTGTATCAACGTGAATATATATATTACACACACTCCTAGAGTAATTCTTAAGAGAATTACAGCTTGTCCCTACCCTCCATTGTGTCATCGAAGTCTCACTTCATGGCTAAAACTACACACGAGATTGGCATCTGATTTCAAAGTTAGATTTGGATGCAAAACCAAATTTCTGATCACCACAGGCACAATGTAAGCCAGGCAAATACAGAGGTGAAAAACTTTTCAACCACGTATGTTCCAATCAAACACAGTCCAAAATGAAATTTTCAATGATTTTGGATATAAAAAATCTTCCATCATGCCTATACCATTTGTCCAGGACCATACTACTAATTACAGTTCTAATGGATATAAAATCTCCAAGTCAATTAGGAGAAAACTGTGATGAACATTATAGTTACCATTGTTATTGTTCACCAATCAAAACCATTATTGTATCTCAGTAATTGCAGCTTTCTTAGAAAATAAAATCAGCATTGATTTCAAAGATACAACACCAATTTGATTGGAGAATAACACCATCAATACATATAGTATTGATACTATGTTTTTTTTTCTATCAAGCAATATACTATCTTAAGTTGCCTCTACTTTTACTAAGAATGGAGTTAAACTGAATATTTTATGGCTAAATTCCCGTTTATTTATTCTATGTCAATAGACAAAACATCTATCCCTTTTCCATATTTCCAGGTTAACCTTGATATTTAACATCCCCATCTTACTAGTAGATTCATTCCCCTGGATATTTTTATGTATTGAAACCTTTAACACAGTGGTATTTGCTCAATACAGATAAAAAATTAACAAGCCCCTCCAGATTAAAACAGCACAAAGATGAATCTTTGGAAAAGAACACTCAGATCTCCTTGAATTTTGCACTTATGGACACAGATGACATTCCTTTGGTGCTTATGAGCATACCAAATAATATGGACTAACAAAGGCAGCAGGCTATATGATGCACATGATCTAGTAAAAGCCAAAAACAAGATAATACGTAGAACTTGCATATTTAGCAACAGTTTTCCAGCCTACTGAATAGAAAATGACAAAAGATCATAGTAATAATAATCTATAACTGTTAGAATCCGCAACAAGAATCCTTTATGTTTGCATGAACAATGATAGGAAAGGAAACTAATCAAAAGATAAAATATGTCCAAGAAGTCATACAGCATAACTAATTACCTTGCATTTTGAATGAATAACACAAACTGCAAATATACAGTAATTTTTCTATCATTTTTTTGGATTAAATTACTAACACAATGATAGCAAAGTACTGTGCCATATATATTCACATAAAAATTAAGAATATTCATCAAGGAAACAGCGTATTGCAAGAAAATAGGCAGATCCAACTCAAGTACTACGAGTTACAGATCTTCATATACATAAAAGAAATCGTGAATACCAGAATTTATTCAGCACTTTATTAGAGAAAAGTTTATTACCCTGTGGCTACGAGACTGTGAACCTACATTTCAAATTCAAGTTTACCAAAACTATTGAGAGAAGTGATTATCAAACTCAAACAACCATATAGTACAAAGCAAATAATCCAACCTAATTGGGAATTTAGCAAGTCATATCTATCCAATAAAAATTACAACAAGAAACTTCATATGTTGTTAACGAATGGAAGGAAAGGAAGTTGGTAACAAGTTAAAACTGTATAGCTTACCCACTAGCATCAATCACATCCCTGGAAATCTTCATTTTTTTGGTAGTCCCTTTGTATAAATCCTCCAAACTGCATTGCAAGGTTCTCTCAATAGGTGCACTTTTCCTTGGCACATTGACAGAGCCTTCTCCAGCCGCATTCCTACTAAAAGAGGTAAAGATGTCATCCCCAAATCTGGGAAAGCCAGATGGACCGGCACGGCCACCCATATCCCCCATTCCAAAGGGACTCGAAAACCCAAAGAACTCCGAAAATATATCATCTGCACTTCTAGGGTTGAACCGGAAAGTCGTTGATCCACCATCAGTGCCACCGGAAAATCCACCAGCACCCGGGGGTGGCACCTGCCCTTTCAATCCCTCCTCACCATACTGATCATACACTGCCCTCTTTTGTGGATCACTCAAAACCTATTCACAAATCAAATCACCACCATAACCCATGATTCCAATGATCCAAATCACAAGAAAAAACCTCAAAACTGCAAAACTGGACACCCCAAATTTCAAATTGCAGAAATTAGTAAAAGAAATGGAAGCACTGATAAATTCACCCGCTTGCTTTCGCAATCCAATCGGCATTACATTGAGATTGGGAGACAAATTACATATATACGTCGACATAAAACCCACAATTCCAATTCTCAAGAACACAAAATTCAACACCTAAAAGTTCATATTATAAGAAAGAAACAAAGAAAAACATTAAAACTTTGATAGAAGTTTTAACTTTTTTCCATATGCAATTGGCACTGCATGAAGAAAATTTTTTGTTGAGAGAAATCGTACATCATAAGCTTCCGAGATTTGCTTGAATTTGGCTTCAGCATCCTTTTTATTGTTAGGGTTCTTATCAGGGTGCCACTTCATAGCAAGCCTTCGATAAGCTTTCTTGAGATCCTCATCGCTGGCACTTCGATCTACCTGAAGAAGTTTGTAATAATCCACTCCCATTTTCCAATTTGCCTCAGCCGGAAGAACAACGTCTGCGTAGTTTAGAGTCACCGGTGGAAAAAAGAGACGAAACAAGACATATCCACGAACACAGTCATACAAACTTGTCTGGGCTCAACAAAAACAACACTCTTGTACTTTTCACTAGTATCAGGCCCAGTTGTCCACCAAATTTGGAGTCGTACTTTTTTTTTGTGTGTGTAAAATACTATAAACATTTAATTGAATAGGGTTATTTTAGATGATAAGAAACAATAATAATTATTTAACACAATCATACATCATTGTCATGTGTTTTTCTATATATTTTTGTCGACTTCTTATACCAAATAAGAATTTAATTTGGACATTGAAAACCATATTTTACATTGTCATTTAGTTACAATATATATATACGTGTGTGTGTGGTAATATATTTAATGTTTAAAAATATAGATATGTGAATTTTTTTTCTTATTAATTTCCTGTGTAAAAAATTCCATAGAACTGATTTATTAAACTCATTTAATAACGATGATGTTGTGCCATTTAGCATACTTTGCAATATTCTTTAATTCTAAAAAGTATTTGTATGTTTTTACTAAAATTAATATGATGTAAATATTTTTATAAAATTAATTTTATTTAAAACTATAACCCAGCATTAAAGACGAATATTTCTTTTATTCGTATAACTATTTTTGTATTAGACTCAGTTCCTGCTAATAAGTGTTTTACCTTTATTATTGAATAAATATGTCAATTAAACAATTTTAATATCCAGTTTTATTTTCAAGTACAAATTATAAAAGTATTTAATAAATCATAGATTTTTAATTACTTTTATTTATGGAACATCATAAATTGCCCATTTAAAATGTGATGTCAGCAAAACAAATATTATGAACATTGATTTCTTTATTTTATTGATTTTATTCAGGATATCTGCATATCAATTCTAAGTAAAAAAAAAAATTCATTAACTTGTTTTGGTTTGATTGGGATTGCTTTCTTGAAAGAAAAAGAAAAAAAAGAGTTCTTTAAACTGAATTAGATACATGACTTTAGTTTTTGTATGTTTGTAAGATAAAAAAAAAATATTCAAAAAAGTAGTTTAGATTTTATTTATGTTTATTAAAATAAGAAATAACATCTTAGATGGAAGTGAAGTGCAGTGCAATTTGTTGAGCGTTAATATGGAATGTCATGTGTTTGATTCTTGCTTCATGGATAATATATGTTTATTATCTATTTCCAATTTTATGTATTAATATTTATAATAATTGTTGTACATTTGTTTGATAAAAAAAATTAATTAAAGTTTGGAGAGTGAAATTAATGTGTTAATTAAAGTAGTTTAGAAAGAATAAAAGATAACTTATTTCTTGTGATAATAGTTATATATTTTTGTATTTATATAAATAATATTTTATGGGATAGCTTTCTTTTGTTATATTATTTATAATAATATAAATAATATTGGAATTACAGTTTTAATATCACTTGGATGGTTATAGTAATATTATATATATTAAGTATAATATAATTTGGCTTATATATGTGGTTAAAATATATAAATAATAATTATATTTTGTGGATTTGTAGTGTTTAAATATTATTATGAAATTGATGGGCTTTTACAAAAATTTTAGAAAAATCAATTCAAAGGAGTCAGTTATTTTTATTGTTTATTATAATATTAAAATAGAAACCCTAACCAGGAGAAAAAGAGATAGAAAACTCTTTAGTGGTGAAAGATGTTGGAGGGAAGACAAATTATTTTGAGAGAAGACTGAACCAAGCTATTAGGAGGGTCTAGCATATTTAGAATTCTTCGTTGGATTAGAGGTAAGAGGAGCTACCATTATTGTGTGTTTTGAGATAGTTTTGCATCTCTTATATTTCAGTGACGTATTTTGTTCAATTGTACTTTGAATATATAGAAATGTGGTGCGGCCATTATCGTTGAAAACTTTTCATGCATTTGTTTAATATTTTTCAGTTCTTTGAATGGGTGTTATAAACAGTAGGGTGTTGCCCGTGTGATTTGTGTGTTATTGTTGCCATGTTTCTTTAGGTTCTTTACGGAGTATTATAACCCAATACGCTTGAAAGAAATATAAGCACATATGGTAGGAAAGCTAATGATGGGTTCAAGGATTAAAAATGTTTTTGCTTTCTAGCGCATGAAGCTTTGGGAGAATAAATCTTGGAATATATGTTAATGTATTTTTGTTTTTGTCTGACGATGATATTATTAGCATAATGATTGATTTATGGAAATATGGTTAATTTACGGAGAATTTTATAGATAACATTATATTAGGTGCAGTGCTTAATTTCTTCATAATTTTATGCTATATATATTGTTATTTAGCATTAGGGAATTGAGATGGGTAGCTTTGAAAATGAATGCTATAAAAGTTACGTGTATATTATGTATTTATAAATAATATAATATATATTAGGTGTTATATATATCCGTATGTATAAAACATGCAGGGGTTCATTACAAAAAGGTCTAGCGTGATTGGTTTTGGCAAGACAATATGTTTTATAATATTAAAGTGTATTTGATTTTGTTTATTGGAAAGAGGTGAATGCATGGGAATTCATAGTAAATGATTATCACCCTACCTGAGGATGACTCAATTCCGTGTTTGGGGTTTAAAGGGTTTGCTATTATTCATAACTTTGGTAATGGGTTCGTAATTGTTCAGAGGGGAAATAGGGTGTCACAGGTTTATTAGAATTTTCTGTATATTATGGTTGTTATCTATGGTTATGGCTTATAAACGGCAAGGCAGGAAATATGTGACGTAACGTCTAGACAATGTTTTATAAAGTGTTGATTGAAATCCGTATTGTAGTGATTTAAATTGTAATGTACATGTAATTGTGGAGGGCTTCCAACCGGGTATTTGCATGTTCTTTATGGTGGTTAGGAGAAGGGTTGTGGTAATCGGTTTTATAAACATATTGTTAACAGTGTGAAAATCCTACTTTGGTAAGTTGGTCTTGTTTTGATAAACATGAGAGTGAAAGTCCTGCTTTGGTAAGTAGGTCCTGTTTTGGTAAACAGGATTGTGAAAATCCTATTTTGGTAAGTCGGCCCTGTTTTGGTAAACAGGTTGAGGGGCCAGAGTATAGAAGAAATACAGTGGTTAATGGTGATAGTCGTAGTATTTTATATATTGGTATTTTATAGAAAGTCGTAGTTTTTCTATATGAAGCTTTGGTGTTGTATATGAAGCTTTTGTATTTTATTTGGTGTTGTCATGTTCTTATAGAAAGCCGTGGTATTTTTATAGGATGTTTTAATGTTGTATATGAAGCCATAATGTTTTATATGGTATTGTGGTGTTTTATAGAAAACGGTAGTATTTTTTTTATGATGATATGATATTTCTCGAATGTATGGTTGCGTTAGATACTTGGTGTGCGTTTTGGAAATGTTCCCAAGAAATCAGTGATGATTGAAATGTGGTGAGTTTAATTTAAGTAGGAGAGTTATGAGCTTATGTCTTAATTGATAATTGGTTTATTATATTATATACTATCTTTGAGTTAGATGTTGATTTTGTTAGCTCACCTTTGCATTTGTGATGATGGTTGATGATCGTATTTATACGGGAGCAGATGATATTACAAATGTTATTGCTGATGATGTCGAAGCGGTAAAGAACGAGAGACGAGTGAGGAATTAGTTTTTGGGTTTTCAAAAGGATGTTTGTTTTGATTTATTAAAACAAAGTATAAAGAGTTTAATATGTTATTTTAAGTTGTAATTGGATAATTATTATTCTCGCATGTTTTTATTTATTTTCACAATAACTTAATAAAGATTAAAAATTTTACTATATCCCTATGGTATCATACTTTTATTTTCCTAAATAATGGATTTTCTTTTACTTACACTAACATCCTAAATCGGGATGTTACAATGTTTTAATCTCCTCTTACTACATGCCTCTTTAGACATTGAATATCATCAAAGTAGCAAATTATTTTTAGACTTATATATAATAAAAACTATTTAAAACTAAATAATAAAGAAGACATATCAAATGGATTCATTCATTAATTAACTTAAACTATATTTTCCTTTTTTACAAGAGACAACTAAGGATATCAACCAAAATCCTATATAAAGGTGATGATAAGGAGAAAAGATACCGAAAATTCAAAGTTAATTTTAATAAATATTAAAACATCAAATTTAAGCTTAACTTAGCTATATAAAATAAATTAGTTTATAGAGTGACTATATATATATATATATATATATATATATATATATATATATATATGGGTTTGTTAACACGCGTACGCCTGTTTTCCAGTTGGTACGTTTTAATAATGTGTACTAGATTATAGTAGACAAAAATACCCTCATTTATCATGGATTCATGTTTTAAGATGAAGGATATTTAAATAATTTTCATTCTCAAAACTAAAAAAAAAAAAAAGAAACTCCCTCCCTCATTCCTCTCAACCCTTTCTCTTTCATCTCTCTCACTCCAACATTTTCTCTGTCATCCCTATTGTTGCCCCAATTGAAAAAAAAAACATCAAAAACCCTTGCCAAATACAATTAAAAAGCTCCTTAGGAGTACAATTCTTTCAATTCTAGGATGTAATATTACATCATGTATACCATACCAAAAGAGAAAGGAAAAAGAAACACTTTGTGTAAAGGGGAAAGGATAATAGAGGGAAATATCTTGTTCTTTAAAAAATATAATGAAATGTGGTGTATATCTGTAAATAATGTATGAAAATTTAATTGATTTATGAAGGTTTTATTTACATGATTTAATTTAAAAATGAAATTTAATAATAATAAGAATGGAAAATATATAATACATCCTCCAAATGAACGAACAGAGCAAGAGCAACAAATTACGATGTCGCGGGAGAAACAAATTGGATAAGTGAGGAAGGTGGATTAGGGTTAGGCAAGGGTTTTTTATTTTTTTTTTCAATTGGGGCAACAGTAGGGATGACAGAGAAAATGTTGGAGTGAGAGAGATGAAAGAGAAAGGGTTGAGAGGAATGAGGGAGGTGAGTAAGGGTTTGAGGGTTTCTTTTCTTTTTTTTTTTTTAGTTTTGAGAATGAAAATTATTTAAATATCCTTGACCTTAAAACTCAGAATCCATGATAAATGAGGTTATTTTTGTCTACTATAATCCGGTACACATTGTTAAAACGTACCAACTGAAAAACAGGCGTACGCGTGTTAACAAACCCCATATATATATATATATATATATATATATATATATATATATATATATATATATATATATATATATATATATATATATATATATATATCTGTGTGTGTGTGTGTGTGTGTGTGTGTGTAATTTTAGTCATGTGATCTTCAATTATAAACTCAACCTTCATTTTGTTAACTAATTTAGATGCCAAAGATCACTACACCAACATAGAGAGAATTATTTTTTTATTATACTTTAATAAAACAAAATATTTAATACGAGGATTCATATGGTTTAACTATTTATATAATGTAAAGTCTGATAAAATATCACTTAATTGGAGAACACGTGGTAGCAAATCATTGGGCCAAGGTTAAATGCAAAGAAATAAAATTTTGTAAAAAGCATTGCTCTCAAATATTTCTGCCACGATCCTTTTTCATCAGAGCATAACTTCTTTTCTTCTTTCCTTCATTGCTCCGCTTTCCATCCACCCTAACTCAAAGTTTATTCAACTTTTTGTCAAATAGGAAGCTCTTAGGCAATTTGGAGGCTGAAAGCAACAATTTCACCGTTCGAATTTCGGTTTCTTGTAGCGGGTAAGAAAAACCCCTTTCTTCCCTTTCACTTAGGGTTTTAATCATGCAACAAAATCTGGGTGCATGCGACCCATTTCACGTTTCTCAAATTTTTAGCTTCTATTAGGTTCGAAAAATTGTATTCTATCATCAAATTGATGATCTATAGGTACCGTAAGGGTTTCCATAGGACGCGGGACATCTCTAGCCTTCTTGAGCTTGGTTGTCTACACTAAAGGTAAGGGGAGCTATTATATTTTTGGGTTGAATTGTTTTAGTATAAGTATGCATGTTAATTTCAAAAATGATATATTGTTTGGACTGCAATTGATTGTTGTGTGTATTTGGTTTTATATGAATTGAATAGTATGAATCTGTGAATTGGTAGTGTGCTGATCATAATATGTTTGGAATGGATTTGATTGCTGGAACAAGAGTTTTATTTTTATTTAATGCTATCAAATCTGGTGCAGAGCTATAGTTTCACGTGTAGCCTTTAGGTAGAGTTTGAGAAAAAGAAAAGAATTAAAAGGTAATGGGTGTTATGTTTATCAGTGGATGCAAATAGGGATGGATTAATGTTCTGTTTAGGAGTTTAGGTTATGGGATAATTCTTTGGTTTAGCAAATGATTAGATGTGGTAGAAGAGAAGGGGGCAGTGGAGAACAAGGGGGAAGGTTCGCGTTAGGAGTTTTAAAGTAAGAAAATTAATTTGGAACAAATAGTTGCATAAAAAGTGTATGATGAATAGAAGAAAGAGAAATTATTTGTTTTATAATTTTTAGATATGTGTTCCCGTGACAGAGAATTGTAGGAAGGAGTTTTGGTTTATGTTATGTGATATTAATTTAATATAGTAATATATAAAAGTTGCACAGGGGCGTAATTGTATTAATATAATTTGTAGTAGAGATTGTAAAGATTACGTATAGTAATATAGTTATATGTATGTAAAGTAATATAGTTATATATATATATATATATATATATATATATATATATATATATATATAAAAGTAGTAGCAATGTATTTTTTTTAAATTATATTAATATAATTATGTATAAGGTTAGTAGTTACGTATGATATTGATATAAAAGAAAATTGTTTGCTGTTTTGATATAAATGCTGTAGGATATTATTTGCTGTTTTGATTAAAATGTTGCAGAAAATTATTTGCTGTTTTGAATAAAATGCTGCAGAAAATTGTTTGCTGTTTTGATTAAAATGCTGTAGAAAATTATTTGCTGTTTTGATTAAAATGCTGCAGAAAAATATTTGCTGTTTTGATTAACACGCTGTAGAAAATTATTTGTTGTTTTGACTAAAATTCGTGTTGTATTGAGCTGTTTTGATTGTTGTTACTACATTAACATCTTTGTTGTATTAGGTTGTTTTTGCTGCTGTTTTTGTACCAAAACATTGATGTTTTGCAACTTTATTGTGTTTTATAGTTGGGATGATAATAAACTGGAAATTTTTATGCGAGAGAAACATATGTTGAGTTATGTTGTTGGGTTATAAACTAACATCTCTAAATCAATGATTGATTTGCTTGGGTTGTGAAGCATGTTCTGATATATTTGACTTGATCTTTAAAGCTTAAATGTGTGGTTTGATTTTGGTTCAAAGGAATTATGACATGATTAAAAGTCTTGCTTGGTGTGAAACTGTGAGAGGAATTATTGATTCAAGAGGTATATCCTATGATTTAAAGTGGTTGGATTGAATATGAAAGTAAGATCTCTAGGTGAGATAATTTAGTGTATTGAATGAATGTAAGAGGCTTTCATGTGGGGGTTATCCCTAACACTCTAACGGTCTCGAGGATTGACGCGTGTGGTGGGAGTAGTGGGAGGTCTTAGGGTAGGTGCTATCACTGGAGGTCTATTCCGCGGTAACGGACTAGCCTTGTGTGTGGTTGGGTGAAACCCCTCGGCAATGACTTTGCAAAGCAGTAGGGGCCACCACAAGTGCATAACCCGTCCCAGCTCTACATTCATTCCAAGTTCGGACGTGTCTAAAGTCTTAACATGATTGGATGCTTGTCTTGATGAGTTTTATGAAATAAGTGGTTATGTTTATGATGACTAAGGTGTTTATGTGTGTATGGATATTCTTGGAAATGCTAGATTGATTGGAAATGAATTGTATGATTGTTTGAGACCTAGCTCACCCTTGCATTTGTATGTGTTGCATGTGTTTGCCTTCCCCCTTGCGATGATCATCCAATCCTTTGGATGTGAGCAGTAGGTGATGATGTACCTTTGGAGCAAGCTTTGGAAGTTGAGGAAGACCCAGCCCTAGTGCTTAGGATTTCTACTAGCTCTTAATTTAAATAACTCTTTATTTTGAAAGACTTCTAGCTTTCATTTTATCATGATCTGTATTTTGGAAACACTCTTTAGGTCCCCTTGAACCTTTATTCAGTCATGTATTTTGGAGAATTATGAACTTGTACTTAAGTTTTAAAATTCCCAGTCAGATTTGGATAACTGTACTCCTTAATCCTATCAATTCTATACTCTTAACTGCTTTCTTTATCATGATTTAATGCATTCCATATATATATATGAACCATATATGTTGGGATGTCACATTTATGGTATTAGAGCAGTTTTTATCTTTAGAGAACCTGTAGGTTGTGTGCATACCTTACTTGTGCTTGTGTGCCTTAAATGTACGGAAGCATTCTAAATTCTTGAGTAAGACTTATTGTTTTACTCTTTGATCCTAAACAGAATATGGCGCCTAGACCTCCTCCTCCTCCACCTCCACAACTCGATTAGACGGAAATGATGCGGATGATGGAGTCGCTCATGAATTCCATGCAACAGCAAAATAATGCAATAGTACAACAAAACACCATGGCACTACAAAACTTATAAGCCGCTAGAGTGGCCTCGGAGAGTGCTAGGGTGGTAGTTGAGGCCACCCAAAGACAGTTTTTGGAGGTGATGACTAGTGGTAGGATTCCCACCGGTCCTACTTCATCTTTGGCTGCTCCAACTCAAGAATGGAGTTTGGAGAATTTCTTGCAGCATCATCCCGCCAAGTTTGATGGCAAATGCTCACCAGATGAGGCCGATCAATGGCTTCATGATATGGAGAGAGTTTACAATGCTAAGAGGTGTCCTAATGAGAATAGGTTGTCTTATACTGAGTATCTGTTGACTGGAAAGGTAAGTCACTGATGGAGTAGTGCATGTATGATCTTAGAGGGAACTAGAACCCCTATCACATGGGACCTATTCAAGAAGAAGTTCTACAGGGAATACTTCCCTGACACTCTTAGGTATGCTAAAGAAGTGGAGTTCTTGGAGCTAGTACAGGGAAATATGTCAATATCTGAGTATACTGACCGCTTCAAACATCTTCTCAGATTCAACACTATGACAGTGGATGAAGAATGGCAGTGCCACAAGTTTGAAAACGGGCTGCGTGGTGATATCAAGCTCTTGTTGAAGGGACACCATTTGAGGAAGTTTCCGGCTTTAGTAGAGATGACTAGAGATATGGAGAAACCCAAGAGAGAAGCCGAGGGATAGTCGAGCCGTCAGGCCCAGCCACTGAGGGTTGGGGGACCAGCCATGTCTAGAGGCGGGTCCAGTTCCAGGAAGGCACCATACTCTATCTTCTTCTTCTTGTCGTAGTTCTAGAGGATCTTCTCAGCTTTCTGTTCAGCCGAGCCAGTCCTCATCTTTGAGTGGCGTGAGATGCTATGGATGTGGCGGTCCATACTACTTATCTTCATGTCCCCAGAGGACTAATTTTCGGAGGTGCAACCGCTGCCACCGAGAGGGCCACTATGAGCGTGATTGCTCTATGGGTAGGAGAGCTATTTTCGAGCCACAACATGTAGGGACATATCAGCAGAGGGGTGGCATCATACCTTAGGCCACTGGACGTGTCTATTCATTGACGGGGACAAAAGCAGCTATCTCAGGTGATTTGATCTTCGGTACATGTTTATTGGGTGGTAGATCTTGCATGGTCTTGTTTGACTCGAGAGTGACACACTCATTTGTGTCAGATACTTGTGCTAGAGAGTTGGGGTTGACAGTGAGAGAGCTACAATATGACTTGATTGTATCTACTCCCACTTCTGGGATAGTGAAGACATCTACAGTTTGTGTTAGATGTTTAGTAGTAGTTGAGGGACGTCAGTACAAGGTAAACTTGATATGTTTACCTTTGCAGGGTTTAGATGTCATCCTAGGGATGGATTGGTTGTCTGCCAATCGTATTCTCATTCATTGTGGAGAGAAGAAGTTAGTATTTCCCCATGAGGAGGATTACACACCTCTGACTCTTGGTGTGTTGAGGCAAGACTTGATAAAAGGTGCATGTTGTTTCCTAATACTATCACACATGGAAGTAAAGCAAGGAGATTCTGATGTAGACCTCTCGGTAGTCAGTGAATTTCTAGATGTGTTTCCTGAGGATATTCCTGGCTTACCATCCCCGAGAGAGGTAGAGTTTTCCATAAACCTTATATCTGGAGCAGGACCTATCTCTATAGCCCCATATCGCATGGCGCTAGTTGAACTGCCCGAATTGAAAAAGCAGATTGAAGAGTTGTTGGGGAAACAGTTCATTCGACCCAATGTTTCTCCTTGGGGTGCGCCTGTGTTACTTGTAAAGAAGAAGGATGGCAGTTCAAGGTTGTGTGTGGATTACAGGCAGCTTAACAAATTAACCATCAAGAATAAGTACCCTTTACCTAGAATTGATGACTTGATGGACCAACTACATGGGACAGTTGTATTTTCCAAGATTGATCTGCGGTCCGGCTATCACCAAATATTAGTTAAGGCTGAAGATGTTCAGAAGACAGCCTTTAGATCCATATATGGCCATTACAAGTATGTGGTCATGCCCTTTGGTGTGACTAACGCCCCTGCCATATTCATGGATTACATGAATAGGATTTTCCGACCTTTCTTAGATAAATTCGTTGTCGTCTTCATAGATGACATTCTAATTTATTCTAAGAGTGAAGAAGAACACGCCGACCATCTTAGAACAGTGTTGGGGATATTGAGAGAAAGAAAGTTGTATGCCAAGCTCTCAAAATGTGAATTTTGGATGAAAGAAGTTCAGTTCCTTGGTCATATTATATCGGCTGAAGGGATTTCTGTAGATTTGGCCAAGGTTCAAGCCGTGTTGCGATGGGAAAGACCAAACTTAGTCACTGAGGTCAGAAGCTTTGTTGGGTTAGTAGGCTACTATCGTTGCTTCATTGAAGATTTCTCTAAGATTGTAGCCCCTTTGACGCAGCTGACGAGAAAAGACACTCCATTTGCTTGGACCGATCGTTGTAAGGTTAGCTTTCAGGAGTTGAAGCAGAGATTGACTAGTGCTCCAGTATTGGCCATTCCTGACACAAGTAAACCTTTTGAGGTTTTCTGTGATGCTTCCTATCAGGGACTGGGATGCGTTCTAATGCAAGAGAGAAGAGTTGTTGCATATGCCTCGAGACCACTCAAGATTCATGAGAGGAACTATCCTACTCACGATCTGGAGTTACCTGCAATAGTACTTGCTCTCAAGATATGAAGACATTATTTGTATGGGGCTCAATTTCAGGTGTTCGGTGATCATAAGAGCCTGAAGTATCTATTTGATCAAAAGGAGCTTAATATGAGACAGAAAAGGTGGATGAAGTTCTTGAAAGACTATGACTTTGATCTTCTCTACCATCCGGGGAAGGCCAATGTGGTTGTTGATGCTTTGAGCAGGAAGACAGTGCATATCTCAGCTTTGATGGTTAAGGAATTGGAGCTAGTTGAAAGCTTTAGTGATTTAAAGCTGGATATAAAATTTGAACCTGATGGCATTAAATGTTGCAAATTGGTTATATCAAGTGGTCTCTTTGAAAGAATTAAAGAAGGACAACTAGTAGACCCCAAGCTTCAGAAGTCAAGGACTTTAATTGGTACAGAACAGGGAAAAGATTTTAACACTGGGACAGACGGTCTTCTACGGTTCAGAGGTAGAACCTGTGTACCAAATGATGGAGAGCTGAAGAGATTGATATTGGAAAAAGGTCACAGGAGTCACTTTAGCATGCATCTAGGCATGACTAAGATGTACCAAGACCTTAAGAAGTCATTTTGGTGGTCAGGTATGAAAGGTGATGTAGCTTGGTTTGTTTCCTCTTGCCTTACTTGTCAGAAGGCTAAGCTGGAACACCAGAGGCCAGGGGGTATATTACAACAACCTAATGTTCCTGAGTGGAAATGGGACAACATTGCAATGGATTTCGTAACCCATTTGCCACACACTGTCAGAAAACATGATGCCATTTGGGTAATAGTTGATAGATTGACCAAGAGTGCCCACTTCTTGGCAATTAATTTGAAGACGTCTATGCAAAAGTTAGCTCAGTTGTACATCAAGGAGATAGTTAGATTACATGGTGTCCCTTCCAGTATCATATCGGACAGAGACCCCCGCTTCACTTCTCGATTCTGGCACACTTTACAGAATGAGATGGGTAGTAGACTCCATATGAGTTCTGCTTACCATCAACAGATTGATGGTCAGTTAGAGCGGACTATACAGTCATTGGAGGATCTGCTTAGGACGTGTGTACTTGATCATCTGGGAGTCTGGGATGAAATGCTGCCATTGGTAGAGTTCACGTATAACAACAACTTTCAGACCAGTATTGGAATGACACCGTTCGAAGCTCTTTATGGGAGGTGATGCAGGACACCTTTATGTTGGTTCCAGGATGGAGAGTCTGTGTTGACTGGGCCAGAGATAGTGCAACAAACGACTGAGAAGGTGAGAGTGGTTCAAGAAAGGATGAGAGCCTCACAGAGTAGGCAAAAATCTTATGCTGACAGGAGACGCGGGCCTTTGGAGTTTGAAGCCGGTGATCATGTGTTTCTTCGTGTAATGCCTACTACTGGACTAGGAAAGGCCATCCGTGCTAAGAAGCTTTCTCCCAAATACCTTGGGCCATATCAGATTTCTAGACACATTGGACCAGTCGCATATGAGATAGCAATGCCGCCTTAACTAGCTAATCTTCATCCAATCTTTCATGTTTCTCAACTTCGGAAGTATGTCCCCGACCCTTCTCACGTGTTGGAAGCTGACGTTGTACAAGTCAAGGAAGATCTCTCTATAGAGGTGCAACCAGTCAGAGTTGATGAGAGACTAGCCAAACGACCAGAGGGAAAGCTACTAGGCTTATCAAAGTCAAAAGGGACGATAGAACAAGCGATTCCACCAAGGAGAGGGAGGAAGAAATGAAGAAGTCGTACCCTCACTTATTCTCAGGTAAGCCTTAATTTTCGAGGACGAAAATTTTTGTTGTTGGGGAGAATGTAAAGTCTGAGCAAATATCACTTAATTAGGGCACATGTGGCAGCAAATCATTGGGCCAAGTTCAAATGCAAAGAAATAAAATTTTGTAAAAAGCATTGCTCTCAAATATTTCTGCCAGGATCCTTTTTCATCAGAGCATAACTTCTTTTCTTCTTTCCTTCATTGCTCCACTTTCCATCCACCCTAACTCAAAGTTTATTCAACTTTTTGTCGAATAGGAAGCTCTTAGGCAATTTGGAGGCTGAAAGCAACAATTTCACCGTTCGAATTTCGGTTTCTTGTAACGGGTAAGAAAAACCCCTTTCTTCCCTTTCACTTAGGGTTTTAATCATGCAACAAAATCTGGGTGCATGTGACCCATTTCACGTTTCTCAAATATTTATCTTCTATTAGGTTCTAAAAATTGTATTCTATCATCAAATTGATGATTTATAGGTACCGTAAGGGTTTCCATAGGACGCGGGACATCTCTAGCCTTCTTGAGCTTGGTTGTCTACAAAAGAGGTAAGGGGAGCTATTATATTTTTGGGTTGAATTGTTTTAGTATAAGTATGCATGTTAATTTCAAAAATGATATACTGTTTGGATTGCAATTGATTGTTGTGTGTATCTGGTTTTATATGAATTGAATAGTATGAATATGTGAATTGGTAGTGTGCTGATTATAATCTGTTTGGAATGGATTTGAATGCTGGAACAAGAGTTTTATTTTTATTTAATGCTATCAAATCTGGTGCAGAGCTATAGTTTTACTTATAGCCTTTAGGTAGAGTTTGAGAAAAAGAAAAGAATTAAAAAGTAATGGGTGTTATGTTTACCAGTGGACGCAAATAGGGATGAATTAATGTTTTGTTTAGGAGTATAGCTTATAGGATAACTCTTTGGTTTAGCAAATGATAAGATGTGGTAGAAGAGAAGGGGGCAGTGGGGAACAAGGGGGAAGGTTCACATTAGGAGTTTTAAAGTAAGAAAATTAATTTGGAACAAATGGTTGGAGAGAAAGTGTATGATGAATAGAAGAAAGAGAAATTATTTGTTTTATAATTTTTAGATATGTGGGCCCGCGACAGAGAATTGTAGGAAGGAGTTTTGGTTTATGTTAAGTGATATTAATTTAATATAGTAATATATAAAAGTTGCATAGGGGGTGTAATTGTATTAATATAATTTGTACTAGAGATTAAAAAAGATTACGTATAGTAATATAGTTATATATGTAAAGTAATATAGTTATATATATATATATATATATATATATATATATATATATATATAAAATTAGTAGCAGTGTATGTTTTTTTTAAATTATATTAATATAATTATGTATAAGGTTAGTAGTTACGTATGATATTGATATAAAACAAAATTGTTTGTTGTTTTGATTAAAATGCTGTAGGAAATTTTTTGTTGTTTTGACTAATATGTTGCAGAAATTATTTTCTGTTTTGACTAAAATGTTGCAGAAAATTGTTTGCTGTTTTGATTAAATTGTTGCAGAAAATTATTTGCTGTTTTGATTAAAATGCTCAGAAAATTATTTGCTGTTTTGATTAAAAGACTGCAGAAAATTATTTGTTGTTTTGACTAAAATCCGTGCTGTATTGAGCTATTTTGATTGTTGTTACTACATTAACATCTTTGTTGTATTAGGTTGTTTTTACTGCTGTTTCTGTACCAAAACATTGATGTTTTGCAACTTTATTGGGTTTTATAGTTGGTATGATAATAAACTGGAAATTTTTATGCGAGAGGAACATATGTTGAGTTATGTTGTTGGGTTATAAATTAACATCTCTAAATCAATTATTGATTTGCTTGGGTTGTGAAGCATGTTCTGATATATTTGACTTGATCTTTAAAGCTCAAATGTGTGGTTGGATTTTGGTTCAAAGGAATTAGGAAATGATTCAAGTCTTGATTGGTGTGAAACTTTGAGAGGAATTATTGATTCAAGAGGTATATCCTATGATTTAAAGTGATCGGATTGAATATGAAAGTAAGATCTCTAGGTGAGATCATTTAGTGTATTAAATGAATGTAAGAGGCTTTCATATGGGGGTTATCCCTTATACTTTAACGATCTCTCATTCTCACTTAGAGAGGATTGACGCGTGTGGTGGGAGTAGTGGGAGGTCCTAGGGTAGGCGCTATCACTGGAGGTCTATTCCGCGGTAACAGACTAGCCTTGTGTGTGGTCGGGTGAAATCCCTCGACAATGGCTTTGCAAAGCAGTAGGGGCCACCACAAGTGCACAACCCGTCCCAGCTCTACATTCATTCGAAATCCAGACGTGTCTAGAGTCTTAACATGATAGGATGCTTGTCTTGATGAGTTTTATGAAATAAGTGCTTATGTTTATGATGACTAAGGTGTTTATGTGTGTATGGATATTCCTGGAAATGCTAGATTGATTGGAAATGAATTGTATGATTGTTTGAGACCTAGCTCACCCTTGCATTTGTATGTGTTGCATGTGTTTGCCTTCCCCCTTGCGATGATCATCCAATCCTTTGGATGTGAGCAGTAGGTGATGATGTACCTTTGGAGCAAGCTTTGGAAGTTGAGGAAGACCCAACCCTAGTGCTTAGGATTTCTACTAGCTCTAAATTTAAATAGCTCTTTATTTTGAAAAACTTCTAGCTTTCATTTTATCATTATTTGTATTTTGGAAACACTCTTTAGGTCCCCTTGAACCTTTATTGAGTCATGTATTTTGGAGAATTATGAACTTGTACTTAAGTTTTAAAATTCCCAATCAGATTTGGATAACTGTACTCCTTAATCCTATCAATTCTATACTCTTAACTGCTTTCTTTATCATGATTTAATGCATTCCATATATATATATATATATACCATATATGTTGGGATGTCACATATAATCTATTTAAATATTAACTTCATTTGACACACATTTTGCAACATTCGTCTTTAAGCTTAAGTATCGGTTGGATATTATTTATTTAACTCAGTTTATTTATTCAATGTTATTCAAGTCAAATCTAATCCATCATACATTTAAATTTATATCAATTTTTTTCAAATTCGTTTTAGATGGAGATTTTAACTCAAGCTTAACCGTAATTGAGAGTTGCGTTTTGTGAACTAACTAGTATTTTACCACGGAACTACTTCAAAAAAAAAAATATATATATATATATATATATATATATATATATATATATATATATATTTCATAAAATATGAAGAAGTTAAACATTAAATAAAAATAAAAATAAAATAAAATACCAATATTAATGAAAGAGACATCATAATAATGTATTGAAGAATAAGGATGGTAGTAATATAAAGAGACGTTCTCTCTGCACCTACCTAATCTCGTCATGCACCTCGAAAATGACAATAATTTCTCTTCATTTAATAAAACATAACGAATTGCACGATGATTGGTTAATGATGGTTGTTAAATTTGACTAACCTATAATAAATTATGTTTTATATACTGATCGAGCATCTATCTGAATCAAATTAACATGTGAGGATGATTTATGGACAGTTTTGTTAACTAAAGTTAACCAAATTAAAGTACAAATTCAAACACTAATTAAAAGATGTTAGTCCCTAGCTCAATTGCATTGTTCCAATCACAGATTTAACAATTACCCACTCTTTTAACCCTTAATCCAACACAAGTTAACCAACTAAGTGAAGATTAACCGTGTTTTTATAAAAGCGAATTAAGCAAACGCAATGCACACATTCAATCAATTATGCACCATACACTTTAATCAACTAAGCGAAAATTAAACACCAATTAGGCAACCAAGTGTATACCCAATCACAAGCACAAAATATAGATTCATGAAAACGATGCAATTTCACTAATGTCCAACCAAACACACTTAAACTACCATTAAAACGAAATCAAAACAGCAAAACTGAATTGAATTCATCAAACCACAACAATAGCACAATCAAAAACACAATTCTGGACTGAAAATTAACTTCAAAACAGAAACAAAAACGCCATTCAAATTAGAAAACGAAATGAGGAAAACAAAATTGAAATAGGGAATCAAAGTACAGATGAAATCAGAAACGGAAATGCAATTGTAAATGGAGAAGCAAACCATGAACGAAATTGAAATTAGATGAAAACGATTCAATACATAAAGAGGGAAATGGAAACAAAACATAAACCCCAAAGGGGGAGACTGGAAAATGTTCCAATGCTCCAAAACCTAAAAACGAAAATAAGAAGGGAGATAGGGATTGAAATCTGATTTTGGGGTTTTATAAGCCCTAATTACAATTTTGTCCTTCAAATGGACTTGTACAAAAATCTACCCAAAAATGGGCCCAAAGCCATTAAAAACGAAATTCAAATATTATGTTGATCTGGAAAATAATAAATGATGTGGCAGTCATCTTGAAGTCCAAATATATGATTCCAAAATTGTCTTGCAAATAATAATTGGAATAATTAAGCCCAAATGATTTAAATTAACTAAAATAAGAATTAATAGTCAAATTAAGCCCAAATAATGAAAATGAGACAATAATGGAGAAATAAACACAATTCACTAATACAATTCGGTGTGAAAAGCTAAGTGAATAGTACAAAATAATGATTCATCAATACCCTACGCTACACCCCTCTCCACTATCACTTCTTTGTGTTCATTGTTCTTATTCTTACTCAGTTACTTTTTTTGCTTCTATTGTGTTTCCATTGTGTGGGTTATGGTCCCATTGTGTTCGTTGTGGTCGTACTGTGGTGGTTGTGATCGTTGTGTTGGTGTGGAAGTCTGAAGTTAGCATTCGAGATAAGTAAAGTGTTAAGTTTTGGAACACTCTTAACCAACTTTCGAAAGTTGGTTAAGGGTCAACGTGACTCAAAATACGTTATATCTTTAATTGACTTTCGAAAGTTGACGAGTTTTTAACCGGCTTTCAAAAGCCTGCGAACCCTTGACTAGCTTTCGAAAACTAGTTAAAGGCTGACTGTTGAAAATTGGTTAAGGACCCAACATGATTTGAAATAAAGTGACCTTTTAATTTATTTTTTTGAAATTTAATTTATAATATCTTCTATTATTTAATTATGTGTTTTTTATTTTTATTCAATTTATAATATGTTTGTTATTTATTTATTAAATAATTTTGAATATTTTTTGTTATTATTTATTTATTAGTTAATTTATGATATATGTTAATTTATGAGATTTGATAATTATTATTTAAATTTTAATATGTTTTATTATATTTTATTTATTAGTTAATTTTAATGTTTTTAAGTTTTACTTAATTTTTAAAATATTTATGTTTTTTATTTATTATTTTGTTTTTAATATTTTTTATTTTTTTATTAGTTAATTTTTACACATGTTAATGTTTTAAAGTTGTATTTAATTTTTAATAAATTTTTGATTTTATTTATTCTTTAGTTTTTAATAACTTTTGTTATTTTTTATTTACTAGTTGATTTTTTTATATGTCTTAATCTTCTTAACGTATTTATAATATGTTTATATTTTTCAATTATTTATTAAATTTTAATATGTTTTGTTATTTGATATTTATTAGTTAATTTTTAATATGTATAATGTTTTTAATTTATAATATGTTATTTATTTTAAGGGTTAAATATGTTTTCAGTCCTTGAACAATCATGTTATTTTAGGTTTCGTCCCTCTTTGAAAGGTTTGTTCATTTTTGTTCTCTTAGTTTGGAAGCTCGTATTTTTAGTCATTAAAAAGTAACCGCGTTAGATTTTCTGTGAGGTGGCTAACAACGAGCCATGTGTGATACCAGCTTCCGTCATGACTGTGCGCCACATTGCTCTTTTTTTTTTTTATTTTTTTTGCTGAAATGAGAAACTACAAACCGGTAACCTCATACTCACCAACGCTAATCAGTTGCAAGTATGGTCCATCGGCACCGCCACCTCATCCAGACAAGTTCGCTTACATTTGTACGAAACTAGCAACCTCGTACTCCTCGAAGATTCCTCTGACAGTGTTGTTTTGTGGCAGAGCTTTGATTCCCGATCGACACACTTCTTCCAAACCAACCTCTGAGAGGGAGCACCAACCTCATTTCCTCGAGAAGCGGGAGCAACCACTCTTCCGGTTTCTACAGACTCTTCTTTGACTTCGAGAATGTTGCTCATGTACTAGGGCCCTCGCTTGGAATTGGAAAATAATGTTGCCAATGGTAAGCCTTAATTAGGAAATTAATGATCACAAAGTGGTAATTTCATTTTGACAAACATGTCTCTGACACAGTGCAAACAAATAACCACAATGGAAGCACTTGCTCTATCCCCAAGCCACGAGCTTTCTCGAAAACATTATTCCTTTATCTATTATTTCAGATGAGATTTTTTATTTAACTTCATTATCCTTATCATCGTGAAGAAAGAGAATGGTAAATACTAAAGGGTTAAATAAGAGATATTATAGATAAAAGTAGGTTTAATACATTATTTGGTCCCTAGTTTTGGGCTTTTTGTTTAAAGTCGTCCTACCTTTTAAAAAGCTTCAGTAAGGCCCCATATTTCATTTAAAACGATTCAAGTTGGTCCTTTTGGTGTACTACGTTAAAAACATAACGGTGCAATGATGTGGCAATTGTGACCTGTCCAATTTTTTATTACGTGACAACTGTGACCTGTCCAATTATTTATTACGTGGCAACTGCGATTCTGCACTCTGACTCGCGGCAGCCCATGGTGGCGTAACGCGTTTGATTAGTGATGAATGATGAAGAAGATGGAGAATGCACGAAGAGGCTTCTTGCACGGTGCATGGAGGCGTATTGTTTCTGCATTTCTGGCTTGTGCAATTTGCAGGTTATGCCCATGGATGCTACTTGATGCGATTTGGGTAGCGATTATGTGCTTTATGGCTTGCTGCAGGTGTGAATTGAGTTTTTAGGTGTCGCGATTGCGATTTTCTTGTTCATGTTTGGGTTGGAATTTCTGATTTGCAGGTTAAGGATTTCAATTCGGTTCTTGCTTGATGATGGTGAGGGGCGACGTACGGTGGAGATTTTTCCCTGGTTACTGGCTTCACGATTTAGGGTTTCATGGTGGCTAGGGTTTGGTTGGAATTAGGCGATTTGGGTTTGATTTTTAGGTTTTCTGTTGCTTTTCTCTTCTTCAAATTGTAGGTTTGTGTTGATGGTGGTAAAGGTGGCATGGTGGCCTGAAGGTTTGCTGACAACAGCGACGGATAGGGTTTCACATTGGTGACACAAAGGTTTCTATTCTTAGGGAAATTAGGGTTTCACGGTGTCCTCCTTTCCTTTTACATTAACATTGCCACATAAATTTGGTCACAGTGCCACGTAATAAAAAATTGGATAGGTCACAATTGCCACATCATTGTACCGTTATGTTTTTAACGCCGTAAGCCAAAAGGACCATTTAGAACCGTGTTTAACGAAAAATGAGACCTTAATGAACTTTTTTAGAATGTAGGATGACTTTGAACAAAAAGCCCAAAACTAAGGACTAAATGATGTATTAAACCATAAAAGTATTGATCAGCTTGAATTCTGGCATGACCCTTTGAATTTCTTACTTGCCATCTGCAAATGTCATTTATTGTATTGAGATCACTAGTTTATAGGATTCCTTTAGCTTAAAGAAGGAAAACTTTAAAAGTAAGCATTATATGGTGAAGCTCATGATCCAAGTGAGCCAAGGCTAATATCATTACTTCTTTCTGGTTTTCTCTAATTTATGTGATGTATCCTTTCCTAAAGAACTTATGCAAGTTTTCTTCTACTCAATAATTTAATGAATCTCTTGTTATTTCCTTCTTCATCTTGACAATTATTGCTTCATCACACACACAACAATGGTTGTTTTAGTTTCACCAATGTCAAGACAAATCCAAGGGAAGAAATTAAGAAGAAATAAAATTATATTTTAAATATGATTCTATGGCACAAAGATATACTAAACAAGTAAGTCTATTTTCCACTTCGGGAGCAACCATGGCTCATGTACTAGGGCCCTCGAGTTTCCATTGTTTTTTGGCCCTACGCTTGGCTAGTGGAGGCAAGCAGCGACGCGATTCTGGGTTTTCCTAAAAGACGAAGAAGCTGTGAATTCTGGTCTCAATTTCTGATTCAGGTAAATCTTGCGCGACTAGGGTTCATGAACTTGTGGTTTTCTATTTGTAGGTTGTTGGATTCCGATGTGGAGGCGCGAGACGCGATGCATGGTGGTTGTTGGTGACAACGTGGTGGTCCGATGCGAGAAGGATGATGATTCTAAGGTTTCTTGTCAATTGAGATTTTCTGATTTCTGGTTTTGTAGGTGATGAAGATGAATGTGTGATAATGATGGAGTTGATTTCACGGTGGTTATGGAGGTTGGGACGCCGCTTGTAGTCCATAATAAAGAGCAATGTGGGACACAATTACGAGGGAAGCTAGCATGACACGTGGCTCGCTGTTAGCCACCTGACAGAAAATTTAATGTCGTTGCTTTTTAAGGACTAAAAATACGAGTTTCCAAACTAAGAGGACGAAAATGAACAAACCTTTCAAAGAGGGACGAAACCCAAAATAGCATGATAGTTGAGGTACTAAAAGCATATTTAACCCTTATTTTAATTATAATATAATTTATATTATGTTTTGTTGTTTTTTATATTATTTTTAATTTATGTCATAATGTTTTTAATTTTTTATTTAATATGTGATGTTGTTTTATATGTATTATTTAATTTTGAATTAGTGTTGTTATTATTATTTGATTAAGGAACATTTAGTGGTAACGGTAAGATCTGAGAAGAATATGGGTATTAGAAATAAGTTAGTTTTGTGATTTTGGTGTTTTTGTTTGGTAATTAACGTTTTTGTGTGTCGATATTTATTAAGACATAATTAGTATGTTATTTTCTTTTATTATATTTATATTTCTTCCTAGGGCTAAAAAGGTCTTTTACATTTTACAAATTAGGTGCAAATATTAAAATAGGGGAGTGTAGAAAGAATAAACATGAAAATTAAATAAAAAGAGATAATGTAAATCTTTTAGAAGTTTTAATGGTTGTTATTTCAAAAAGTAGTTGAAAGAAAATAGGAGATATAATATTGGTGAGTTTAGAGATTAAAAGAGATAGTATTATTAAAAAAAATATACTATTAGATATTGTAGATATTTAAAAATATATTATGAGATATTGTTAATTAAAAGATATCTTAAGATATTATTAGATGTAATTAAATATTATTAGTAGATAATAATAATAATAATACTAATAATGATAATAATAATAATATATTATTGATAGACTTATTATAATAAATTAAATAATAATATTAAGATAAAGTATATTAGGGACTTATTAGAATTAAGTTAAAGATAAAGATGATATACTAGACACCTCCTATTTATATAGAAACTCTAGCCATTAGGAAAGGAGGATAGAAACCTAAAAACCTAAAAAGAGAGAAAAAGAGAGAGATAGAGAGAAAGAACGTTTTCTAGAAGAGAGGTAAATGAGCTCTAGAAAACCTTAGTGCAAGGGAAAATTTATGATGTTTTTGGAGAATAATAGGTAAAGCCCTAATATTGGTCAAGGTATGAGGAAACTTATCTTTATTTTTCTTGTTTGATTGTATGATGAAAGTGGGTTTATTCTTGATTTTCTTGAGGGGTATGGGGAAGCTTACCATTGCTTGTTGTATATATTCTTGATTTACTTGCATGAAAATACTTGTTTGATATATGTTTATATGATTATGATTATGATTATTTGTTGTTATTGTTGGGTAAGGGTTTGTGTGTGTATAGGAATAGGTTTTTAGTAATATTTGTGATGATTTTTCCTATGAATGTATTGTGTATGTTTTGTTGGGTTATCCCAACAGAGGGTTTGATGGTAAGCGAGAACAAAGTTATGATGCTTGGGGGTTTCCACGCAAATATATATTGTAAGGGTATGGTAATAATCATATGCAGTATAATTGGGTTTATTAGGGGTATAACATGTCAATGACTGGATTTGGGTGATTCAAGTGAAGTATTATATGTGTTTGAGTATGTTTAAATGGTTATGTGATGCTTGAATGCATGTATAATGTTGTAAGTATGTTTCCATGTGATCTAGGATTGATGTATGTATGTCTGAATGCTTGAATAATGTCCAAGATGTGTTTCGATTCGGCAATAATCGATTATCATTAGTTATAATTGATTATCTACGAGTCGATGTTGAGTATGGTTGCGAGAATAATCAATTATCTAGGATGATAATCGATTATCCCTTCCTGCGTAATGTTTTTAGGTAATTTTCATTGAGATAATTGATTATCTTAAGTGATAATCGATTATCATAGTGCATTTTGTGAAAAATGGCGAATTTGATGAAGAGTGAACGTGGATCAAGCTTGAGGAGCTGTGTTAAAATAAAATGGCTCAATTTCTCACACCAAAAGGTGGGGGGGGGGGAGGGTGAATTGATGAAGTGTAAAAACAAAATCTTTTAAAATCTTTTTTAGAAAGAGTGACACCTTTATGCTTTTCTTGAATTGCAAGGTAAAAGATTTTCAATGCAGCGGAAACTTAATCGAATAAGTACAAAAAGCAATCGATTGAATAAAAGAGAATATGGATTAGAAAATTCAAACACTGCGTTTTTATACCGGTTCAACCAACCTGCCTACATCCAATGTCCTTCCAACCACGGGAAGCAAATTGCACTATAATGATCAAGGTTTTTACAACAAGATTTCTGCATAATACCTCACATCAAAAATGTAAAAGACCTCTCTAACCCTCTAATCAAAATATATGCTATACATAACAAGACCAATAACATGAATCCCCTCTCCTACCGTCTAACCCCTTTGAGACACTCTCAAAGTCAAGAACACACATGTTCTTCTTCCAGTAATCACAACAGGGAACTTCAAACCAATCTTAAAAAAATTGTAGAATTTGATCGTGCAATAACACCAAAATGTGCAGATTGATCAGTCTTTGAAACACAACAGTCTTGCTCGTCAAGAAATCACAAGTTGTTGATCACCACGGTCAATCTTGTTTCTTGGAGCTTTTTCTTTCTTTTTGTAAGATCACAACTTTCTATAAAAATATGAAAATGTAAGAATCACAAAACTCCTTACAGTATTCAAATATGCGTCAATTTATAGTATAACTCATATCAGATGCATTTTAATCGACTTAGCTACTAATGTAATCGAATACAACAATTCTGTTATAACAGTTAGCAGCAAACACAACAATTAATTGAATGCACAATTAATGCAGTCGACTATCATTTAATGTTTGGTCAACACAATTAAAAATATGATTGTTATGACAGTTGTGTCAAGCATTAACAAAATTTTTAAAAAAAACTAACTTAATCCAATACAGCACGCATGCAATCGATTATGCAACAATGTTAAGCATAGTTTTGAAAAACTGTTCTCTTTGAAAAATCTCACAACACACTTGAAAATAGTTTGTGCAAAGACACAAATTTTAATCGATTCACCCCATAATGTAGGAGACTTAAAATTGTTATTTTGCCACACATTTAAAGTTTAACATAAGTGCTTGTGGTTTTCCTTTTCCATAACCATATGTCATGCAATCACCTATAAAATCACATATGTAACACAATGATATGCAATGAACAACACAAACATGTTCTCAAATATCCTTTAAACAGATTTAACACATTGATCAAAAGCATATAACATGTAAACATAGAACATATAACACATATTACACATGTGTTATTAATTATTTGATGTCCTCATAAAAACCAGATATTACTGAGATTGTGGGTTAAGTTAAATCTTTGCTCCCCCTATCAACAATCTCAACAATCTTCCCCTTTTTTGGTGATGCACAACCATGATTAATTATCAACCATGTTGCACAAATCAAACATAAACAAATAATCAATCAATTACAAAATCATCATAATTCTCCCCCTTTTGGCAATAACAAAAAATGTAAGCTCACTGTAATTGATACACAGATAATCAGTCACATAGAGATGCATCAGATATAACAATCAAAACATATTATGATGCTCCCCCTGACAATATTATTCACATGATTTAGGATTTTCTCCCCCTTAAATGAAGATGTGTGAAACAGATCAAAAATATGCAACGCTCCCCCTGTCACTATGCATGTATTAATCTTATGTGTACAGATACATAATGTAGTATTCAGAGTACATATTAGAGCATGTAAAAGCATATTCCATGTAATGTATCAGATCAGATATGTAACAGTAGTATCAGATCAAAGTTGATACATTTTCACTCAAAAAACAGTTTAATCTTTTTATTATCTCAAAACATATATATCAGTTTAGCAAAGAGATATAAGAAGAATAAACATTCAACAACATATAAAGTAAGATTTAAAGATATCAGATATTCCAAGTTGGAATCTTTAAACCCCTGTTGATACGCAATCGATTAGATCTCAATCGTAATTGATTTCTTGTTGTCCTGTAAGTTGATTTTCCAGTTTCATCCAGTAAGCAAGTAATGTTCTTGCAAAAACCTTTCAAGATCTTTCTAGATCAAGCATTTTAGAATTAATATAGTACATGAATTATAATAGGTATTGTATGAGTATGCAAAGATACGTATGTAACAGTATGTAATATCTCATTTTGCATACAAGCATAGTAGTCGATTTAAGCAAACTCTGATTTCATTGATATTAATCATGAAGTACAATCAGATCAACCAAAATATAAGTGGCATATAAAGCCAACTACAAAAGAAAACACAGAACTCTACAATAAAAACACAACCAAAAACTCTAAATTGTAATAGACTTAAGATAAGTAATCCCAAAGCCCTATTCCGAATAAGATATTTCCATAGAATCCTCTTCACTAGACTCATCATCCTCATTAGTTGATTTTCTATTGATATGGAGCTTTCCACATAATTCTTAATAATTTCATTCATTTTCTCGTTCATTCGCAAAAGAGATTTCTTCATCTTGCTAACACTCTTGGATGTTTTCTCAAACTTATTTACCACAAATTTCTCAAACTCTAACTTAGGAGATAACAAGGTTGGTTCACTGTCAGAATCATTGTATTGTAATTACATCCTCTTTGTGAGAGTAATAGTCCGAACGAGTTGTAAGCAATCATTGATTGCAATTCTGAAGAGAATTAAAACACTTGTTGAAACTCGATTGAATTAAGGAAATCTAGGCAATGCTGCTTAGTGCCAGGAGTGGTGCAAATACTCATCCAATCTAGGGTAGCAGGAGGTTACTCACTAATAGAGAAGTCAATGGTATGAATACTCATCCAGTCTAGGGTAACATGAGGTTACTCGCTGACTGAGAAGACCAACAGTGGCGAGAATAGTGTTTTTGTGGAGATTATAGTGGAACGCTCCACGAAGAAGACTAGACGAGGCTTAGTTGAAGTGAATGAGTATAAAATATCTGTGCAATTACTTCCTCTCTTACCTAAAAGCTTCTCTTAGAAAACTTGTAATTTAGTTTTTATTTCTAAATGCACGAACTTCCCAAGCTAAACGATTACTATTAAACAAAGGAAGTTCTTATAAACTCTATAGTGTACAGTCTGAATAACACAACAAAAGTATTTCTTGAAACAACCTTTTACTAGGTAGAGCGTCTAAGCTTTTAAAAGAAAATCATAAGCTCTACAAGGTGCTATATCGAAAGGGTTGCAAAAATAATTTTTCCATTAACACTATTCAACCCCATGTTCTAATGTTTTTCATGTACTTCATGACTAAGATCTACAAGGATTTGAAGGATTCATTCTAGTAGAGTGGAATGAAGAAAGATGTGGTAGATCTTGTTTGGTTTGTTAGAAGGCAAAATTGGAGCACCAGAGATCGGGAGGAAATGTTACAGCAGTTGGGAATACCTTAGTGGAAATGGGACAATACATCTATGGATTTTGTAACTCATTTTCCTAGATCATCGAAAGGACATGGTTCCATTTGGGTAATTGCGGATAGGTTAACTACATGTGTTCATTTCTTAGCGATAAACTAGCAAATGTCATTGGAGAAGCTTACCGAGTCGTATATTAATGAGATTATACGATTACATGGTGTGTGTAAGAGTCAAGCATTTAATACAACTACATGACTAAATTAATATCCTTTATTATTAAAATGAGGAATATTTTATACAAGTAATGTTTAAAGCTTGATGTGGTCGAGTAATGATCTTGTGAACAAGGTGATGTGTGATATTAATTGTTTATTCTAGAAATAATGTTTAAAATGTGAGATAATAAAAATAGAATAAAATAAATAGATATTAAAAGAATATGTTATCAGTGAACAAAGCTTGGCCTAGTGGTATGTGTGACGTGAAGGTTGTGTGTTGCTGACGAGTCTCAAGTTCAAACCTTGCTAGTGGTGATTATATTTTTATCTGGTTTTTATTTTCATTTGTTTTTATTTGCTTAATGTTGAGATTGTTGATAGGGGGAGCACAAGTTTTAGCTTAACCCACAATCTCAATATACCTGTGTTTTTTATGATGACAGAAAAATAGGATATAAAAATATGATAGAAAAATATGATGACAAAAGATAACCCTAGGGTGTCCAAGTCTTTAAATAAGACATAAAAATAACAGAAAACAAGTCCAAGCCCAAACAGATCACAAAAATCGCAGAAAACAGGTCCAGGCCCGCGTTCCCGGCGCTCTCGTCCAAAACTGGCTCTCAGCGCCTAACTGGCACTCAACGCTCTGGTCAACGTTTCTGGTCAATTGGTTGACTTTTTTGATTGACTGGTTGACTTTTCTGGTTGACTGGTTGACTTTTCTACATTCTGGATGACTTTTCTACACTACAACTCTTTGATACTTCAACCTTTCTTTCAATTCATTCCGAAAACCTACAAAATCAAGGGAAACCAAGCATAAAACCAAGAAAATCAACTTTGACTCTTTTGTTCTCGAAATTAAGAAAAATGCATGATTTCAAGCTAATTCTAAGCCATAAAGGGTGTAATTTAATATCAAAATAAAGTATGAAAATAACAGCTTTTCAACCGTTATCAGACTGTTGTAGTATATCTATTCTATGTAAGCCAAGTTATAGTTTTGCTTAAGAACAAACAAAGTTTCAAGTTTGGGATTGTGATAACGGTTGAAAATACCGTTATCTATGATGTAATTTTGATATTAAATGCACCATTTTTTACTTAGAAACTTGTTTTAACTCAAGTTTTTGCTTTAGTTTTGTGAATAAGAGAGTTAATGTTATACTTGACGATTTTATCACTAAATTCCCTTGATTTTGTAGGCTATTGGAATGAATTGAAAGAAGAGTCAAAGTACCAAATGGTTGGAGAGTAGAAAAGTCAACTAGAATGCAGAAAAGTCAACCAGAGTGCAGAAAAGTCAACCAGAGTGCAGAAAAGTCAACCACAGTACAGAAAAGTCAACCAGAGTGTAGTTTTAGCACCGTAGGGCATTGAGCGCAGAAAAAAGGCATTGAGCGCCAATTTTTTTGTCTCACGCGCCTGAGCATCACCGCTGAGCGCCAGTTTAGTGTCGCGCCTACCGCTGGGCGCCATTTTGGGCGTTGAGCGCAGGCAACGCGTGTTTTGACCTGTTTTCTGTTATTTTTATGATCTGTTTTGGGCTTGGATCCGTTTTCTATTAGGTTTTTGCCATATTTAAAGACCTGGACGTTTTAGGGGTTGTATCTTTTGATGACTTAGGCAAAAGCACAACTGTTTAGTGCCGTGAGTCCCTTAGGAAAACGATACTTAGTCTTACCACTTTATATTACTTGATACAATTCGGTACACTTGTCGGAGTCTTAACATCTGTATTGTTTTTATACCTATTTTAGATTAAACGGTTAGAGAGGTGTTTTACACTTTTGACGTGAGGTCTTTGTAAAAACCTTGATCTTTATAGTGCATTTGCTTCCCGTGGTTGGAAGGACACTGGATTTAGGCAGGTTGGCCGAACCAATATAAAAATTAGCGTTTGAATTATCTGATCCCTACACTCTTTTATTAAGTCGATTAACCTGTTAGCATATTTGCTTAAGCTTACTATTATATTGCATATCTTTTAACTTGCGATTCAAGAAAAGTGTAAAGACATCTTATTTTGTGAAAAATATCTTGAAAGCTTTTATTTTTACACTTCACTAATTCAACCCCCCTCTTGGTGTGAGAAACTAAGTCGTTCTACTTTTAACACTTAAAATTTTGGATAAGGTGGAGAAGCTCAAGGAAAAACGTGAAAGGAGGGCAAACGAGTCCTAGAGTCACAAGTCCTATTCCTCCTTTCTTCTCTTTGTTTTTCCATTTTTTTTTCTTCTGCTATATGAGAGGAAGGGAGAGTGAGTTTCAGCGTGATTGATGGATGGGAGAGGGGGAATCATGAAGAGTTTTTGAAGCCAACCCTTATGGTTTTGTGGTGTGTGATCCCGGAGCAGCGAGAGAGATTCGTCGACGTTCTAAGGATTTTGGGCAAACATGAAGGAAATCTCGATTAAGGGCAAAGTGAAAAGGACGAAGAAGAATCATAGAGCGCGAAGGTCGTGCGTGAGATGCTTGAGCGATACAAGATTAGGGTTTTTGGGTTGAGGGTTAAATTGTGAGAATGTATCAAATCAGGTATAGGGAGCTAAACTAAATGTGTTTACTTGATTTGTGTATTCATATAACAGATTACATAATGTGAATGGTATTTCTTGGTACATTGGGATGTTTGTATTGACATCTTTATGTTGTCATGTACTAGCTTATGTAGTTTTAGTTAATTCTCTAATTGGGTAATATTGTTAGATTGGGGTTTTATATATGAATGTAGCCCCTTTTATTTTAAATGTGGATGGCGCTACGATGTGTGAAACTTGGATGATGTGGTTCTGTTCATCATAAATACTTTGGTAGATTATTTATACTTTGTTCAAGTGTTCCAATATATATATATATATATATATATATATATATATATATATATATATATATATTTATTTATTTATTTGTGCGAATCTAATTTTGAATAGTTCAAATATGTTTGACATTTTTAACTATTGAAGTTTCTAGCTGAGGATTCTTAGATGAAATTGTGTTGATATTGTTGATAGGAGAATCACAGGTTTAGCTTAACCTTACAATCTCAATAATATCTGTTTTTGATGATGACAACACATAGTTAATAACACATGTGTGATCTAGGTTACATGTTCTATGTTTGTTGTTATATGCTTTTGATTAATGTGTTGAATATGTTTAAGCATACATAAGAACAAGATTGTGTTGTTCAATGCATATCACTATGTTACATATGTGATTTTATCTGTGAATGCATGACATATGTTTATGAGAAAGGAAAACCACAAGCACTTATGTTGAACTTTAAATGTGTGGCAAAACAATAGTTTTAAGTCGATTACATTATGGAATGAATCGAATAAACCTTGTGTCTTTGCACAAACTATTTTCAAGTTTGCTGTGAGATTTTCAAAGAGAAAAGTTTTTCACGACCATGCTTAACATTGTCGCATAACCGATTGCATGCGTGTTGTATTCGATTAAGTCTGTTATTGTTTTGAAATTCTGTTAATGCTTGACATAACTATCTAATGGTCACATTTTTAATTGTGTTGACCAAGCATTAAATGATAGTTGACTACATTAATTACGAGTTCAACTAATTGTTGTGTTTGCTGCTAACTATTATAATAGAATTTTTATATTCGATTACATTAGTTGCTTAGTCAATTAAAATGCGTCTGTGATGTGTTATTCTATAAATTGACGCGAATTTCATTTCTGTAAGTACTTTTGTGATTCTAATAGTTTGTGATATCTTTTACAGAAAGTGTGATCTTACAAAAAGAGGAAAAAACTCCAAGAAACAAGAGTGACCGTGGTGATCAACTACTTGTGATTTCTTGAAGAGCAAGACTGTTGCATTTTCAAAGGCTGATTAAATCTGCACATTTGGGTGTAACTACGAGATCAGATTATGCAATCTTTTGAAGATTGGGTTTAGTTCCCTGTTGCCACTACAGGAAGAAGAACGTGTGTGTTCTTGACTTTGAGAGTGTCTCAAAGGTTTGAGACGGTAGGACAGGGGATTCTTGCTACTGGTCTACTTTTGTATTGCCTATATTTTGATTAGAGGTTTAGAGAGGTGTTTTACATTTTTTACGTTAGGTCTTTTGTAGATACTTTGTTGTAAAACCTTGATCATTATAGTGCATTTGCTTCCCGTGGTTGCAATGACACTGGATGTAGGCAGGTTGGCCGAACCAGTATAAAAACGCAGTGTTTGAATCTTCTGATCCCTACTGTATTCATTTGATTAAGTTTCCGCTGCATTGAAAAGTCTTTTACCTTCCATTTCAAGAAAGTGTTAAAGGCATCAACTTTTGTGAAAAAGATTTTAAAAGATTTTATTTTTACATTTCACCAATTAACCCCCCCTCTTGGTGTGAGATATTGAGTCATTTTATTTTAACAATTGGTATCAGGGCTGGTTTTCATAAAATATTTGAAAAACTAATCGATTACTATTTCCGATTAATCTATTGATCCTGAAAATGGCTATCAATTCTCAGACCTTTGGTGAAGGTGCTTTGACAAATAGACCACCACTATTTGCTGGAGAAAATTATGCCTTTTGGAAAGTAAGGATGCAATTCTTTCTTGAATCAGTGGATAAAGGAGTTTGGGATGCAACTTTAAACAGTCCATATGAGCCCACTCATGTTTTAAATGGAAAAGTTGTTTTGAAAAATTTTTCAGAGTGGACTCAAGATGAAAACCGTAGAGCGCAATATGATGTGAAGGCTAGAAACGTTATTGCATCTGCACTAACAATGGATTAATTTTTTAGGATATCACAATGCAAAACGGCCAAAGAGATGTGAGAGGTTCTTGAAGTCACGCACGAAGGAACTGATGAAGTAAAAAGGGCCAGAAAGAACTCTCTTATACAAGAATATGAACTGTTCAGGATGAAAGCTGGTGAGACGATCTATGAAGTACAGAAGAGATTTACACACATAGTTAATCATCTCATGGCTCTTGCAAAGGTGTTTGACAAAGAGGAAATCAAAGATCCTGAAAAGCCTCAATAGAAGCCGACAGCCTAAAGTCACAACCATATAAGAATCAAGAGATTTATCCTGTATGAATATGGCAACTTTTTTTAGAAATCTCAAGGAACACGAATTGGAACTTGGTAGGCTAAAAGAGGAAGAAGAAATTGAGGAAAAGAAGTCAATTGCCCTCAAGGCCACAAGCAAGAAAGTCTCAAAGAATCTTCAAGAAACTGACTCTAAAGCAGAACTGCAGGACAAAGAGATTATGAACATGATGGTAAGAAAGTTTAATCGATTTATGAATAACAGAAGTTCTATCACTGATAATGCAGGTCCTGTAAGAGGAAGGAAGAATTCAGGAAACAATGTTCAATGCTACGAGTATGGAAGAGAAGGACATATCGAGCTTGAATGTCTAGACTTGAAGATCAAACAGAAAGCAATCAAAAAGTTTCCACAAGACAAGAGTAGAAAGCAAAAGAATGCATACATTTCTTGGGAAAATGGCGACTCTGATTCTTCAAGCGATCAAGACTACAACATTGAGGAAGAGTCAAATAAAAGTGAAGTATGATATGTTGTTGGACGCGTTTTAGGAGATACACGCAGAAGCTATGCGACTCCAGTACAAGGTAAACCGATTAACCTCTGATAGAAAGGATTATGAGTATAGAATTAATAATCTGGTAGAGGAAAATGAAAAATTGAAAAAGGAATTAGAAATTGCCTTGGAGTCTGCTAAGATTGTTAAAACTGAAGGCACATCATGTCATACTAGGGTTCAACAAAGTTGATATTTATAACAACTTTTTGAAGGACCTTGATATGATAGGGAAATATGAATCATTTTGTGTTGATAATCTGAGATGTCATACTAGGGTTCAACAAAGTTGATATTTATAACAACTTTTTGAAGGACCTTGATATGATAGGGAAATATGAATCATTCTGTGTTGATAATCTGAGTAAAGAGGAAAGAATATGTGCATATGTGATCACCTGGATTTTGCTTCTAAGGGGCGATGATCAATCATTGCTGAATGTAGAAGATGTGTACTTGTTGCATGCATTGCAAACAAAAACACAAATAGATTGGGCATCTGTCATTGGTGATTACATGCTGAAGATTGCAAAACAGAAAGAATACCACTTGCCATACGCTATCTTTGTTAGAAGAATTCTGAGACTACAAAATGTGGACACCACAAATGAGATCACCATTAGTTGTAGTAAAAAGAATGTGATTGAAAAATTATTTCTGGACCACATGGGACTCAAAAAAAGTAAAGAAGGCTGGATTTTCAAGGATGAATACCTTCCTGGTATTGATGAAGAAAATCCTATTAATATTGACACGTCAAGATATAAGTTCAAGCCTCAAACAAGATTTGAGGAGTTTGTTGATGAAAGTTTTAAAAGACTAGATGAGAAAATGTTAATGCTTCAAAGATCCTTTACTGAGCTACACCGGAAAATGGACTATGCATTAAGAATAAATGCATTTGGTGACACCTCTGTAGATGATTATGAAAGTGAGAAGAATAGTGCAGATGAGAAGATTCTTGAGTCATCTGAAACAGAATAAGGGTCTTGTGCTTACAATTTAGTGTTTTTGATTGTTGTGTTTTGTTTGTAGTGTTTTCTTTTAATGATTTTGTAATAGCTGGCATTACTTGCCATTTATGTTTTGGTTGATCTTATTGTACTTAGTGTTTGATATCAATGAAATCAAAGTTTGTTTAAATCAAAATGTTCTGTAAAGTTGATTTAATCAGAAAGAAATCGATTTGAATATGCTTATATGCGAATGAGTTGTTGATTACTGTTACATTCATACATTTGCATACTCATATAATAGCTGTAAAAATTCCTGTGCTATATTGATTCTAAAATGCTTGATCTAGAAAGATCTTGAAAGGTTTTGCAGGAACATTACTTGCTGGATGGATGAAACTGGAAAATCAATTTACAAAACAACAATGAAGTCGATTAAGACTGAGATCAAATCGACTGTGTAACAACAGGGGTTTAAAGATTCCAAAATTGGAATATCTTATATCTTTAAATCTTGCTTTATATGTTGATTAACTGTTTATTCTTCTTATATCTCTTTGCTCAACTGATATACATGTTTTGAGATGATAAAAACATTAAACTATTTTTGATAAGTAAAAATGTATCAATGATTTCTCTGATATTACTGTGATATATCTGGTCTGATATAATGTTGATATATGTTGATATATGCTCTGCTATATACTTTGATTACTGCATTATGCATCTGTGTTTGGAAATTAAAACATGCAGATGCATAATGACAGGGGGAGCATTGCATATTCTTGATATATTTCACATGTCTTCATTTAAGGGGGAGAAATTCTTAAATCATGTGAATAATATTGACAGGGGGAGCATCATGTTTTATTCTGATTGTTATCTGATGCATCTCTGTGTAATTGATTATCTGTGTATCAATTACAGTGAGCTTACCTTTTTTTCTAATGCCCAAAGGGGCAGAATTATAATGATTTTATAATTTATGTAATTGATTGATAATCTGTTTGATTTGTGATACATGGTTGATTATTAATCATGGTTGTTCATCATAAAAAAAGGGGGAGATTGTTGAGATTGTTGATAGGAGAAGCATAGGTTTAGCTTAACCTTACAATCTCAGTAATATCTGTTTTTGATGATGACAACACATAGTTAATAACACATGTGTGATATGTGTTACATATTATATGTTTATTGTTATATGCTTTTGATCAATGTGTTGAATCTGTTTAAGCATACATAAGAACATGATTGCGTTGTTCATTGCATATCACTGTGTTAAATATGTGATTTTATCTGTGAATGCATGACATATGTTTATGAGAAAGGAAAACCACAAGCACTTATGTTGAACTTTAAATGTGTGTCAAAACAACAGTTTTAAGTCAATTACATTATGGGATGAATCGATTAAAACTTGTGTCTTTGAACAACCTATTTTCAAGTGTGCTATGAGATTTTTCAAAGAGAAAAGGTTTTCGAAACAATGGTTAACATTTGCATAATCGATTGCATGCATGCTGTATTCGATTAAGTCTGTTATTATTTTGAAATTTTGTTAATGCTTGGCATAACTGTGAAACGGTCACATTTTTAATTATGTTGACCAAACATTAAATGATAGTTGACTGCATTAATTGCGAATTCAATTAATTGTTGTGTTTGCTGCTAACCGTTATAACAAAATTGTTATATTCGATTACATTAGTAGCTTAGTCGATTAAAATGTGTCTGTGATGTGTTATTCTATAAATTGACACGAATTTGATTTCTGTAAGTACTTTTCTGATTCTAATAGTTTGTGATATCTTGTACAGAAAGTGTGATCTTACAGAAAGAGGAAAAAGCTCCAAGAAATAAGAGTGAACGTGGTGATCAACTACTTGTGATTTCTTGAAGAGCAAGACTGTTGCGATTTCAAAGGCTGATCAAATATGCACATTTAGGTGTAACTGCGAGATCATATTCTACAATCTTTTGAAGATTGGGTTTAGTTCCCTGTTGCCACTACAAGAAGAAGAACGTGTGTGTTCTTGACTTTGAGAGTGTCTCAAAGGGATTAGACGGTAGGAGAGGGGATTCTTGCTGCTGGTCTAGTTTTGTATTGCTTAAATTTTGATTAAAGGGTAAGAGAGGTGTTTTACATTTTTTACGTGAGGTCTTTTGTAGAAACCTTATTGTAAAAACCTTGATCATTATAGTGCATTTGCTTCCCGTGGTTAGAAGGACACTGGATGTAGGCAGGTTGGCTAAACCAGTATAAAAACGCAGTGTTAAAGGCTTATTTTCCCGCTGCATTGAAAAGTCTTTTACCTTGCGTTTTAAGAAAGTGTTAAAGGCATCAACTTTTGTGAAAAAGATTTTATTTTTACATTTCACCAATTCACCCCCCCCCCCCTTCTTGGTGTGAGAAATTGAGTCATTCTATTTTAACAAATTGGAAAGGCATAATGAGTATAACTCTGCAAATTTAACGTGGTTAGCATTGGAAATAGCTTTTGAGATACTGTTTGGATTGCTTGGAAGAAGTGAGTCAATCTTTGGCTATCATATTGCATAAGTTTGTTGTTGTTGGTTGCTGGAATTCATTATGCATTTTCAAAACATGTCCTAAGTTTAGAGAAAGGGTGTAACAAAATTCCAAGTTCTTCAAGATGTGAAAAATACTACTTTAGTTGTTGTATTCCGATTTGTATGTGATGCTTCATATATGCTTAATGAATTGAAATTTGGGAAAGAGATGGATACTATTCAACTATTATAATTGATAGAAAGACTATGTGATTAATAATAAATTGATTTTAGTTTTCTTGGATATCATATGTTGTGGTTGTGATTGGTTGTTGTTGTTTGATGATATTTGACGTTAGTATTGGCGGTTTACACTAATTATAGCCCTGAGATTATTGTTTGTTGTTTTTAGAGTTTGGGTGACACTGATAGCTCTTGATTAAGAGTCAAATCGTTGGACTGTTATTTTTGTGTGCTGGTATGATAGTTTGGGGTATTCGACTCAAGTTGTATCAGTTGTTTTATTATAGTTAATGGTGATGAAGATATTCATCGTTGTTTGGATTAATTAAGGTCTTTAGGGGTTATTGTTTATGATTAGGTGTTTGTTAATAAGCGAGGATTTTCAAATGGCTAGTATATGGCTGTAGGAGTGTGGTATATTATTTTTGGGATTTGAACCCAAAGGATGAGTTGTTGGTGAAATGGATTTTCGTGACATTTATGTGGTATTATAGTAAATGTAATGTTGTTGTACCCATCATGAGGGGTGATCGATGTTATATCTTCTTGTAATACTTCTTTAGTTTGGGATTGTACCTTTCCTCTTTCGAGGAGGTAGAAAGGTAGTCACATTTCCTCTTGCGAGAGGGTAGAAAGGTGGACCTCTTCATCTTTAAAAGTCGGTGAAAGAGATGAGTCTCTTCGTCCATGAGGAGCGATAGAAGGAACTAGGATTTGAGTGGCTCCCTTTCCTTTTAAAATGGGGTAGAAAGGGATGGATGTCTCACCCATAGGGTGATAGGAAACAGGTTGGCTTCGTTTTACACCAAGAGGGGGGTGAATTGGTGTTAGTTCAAAAACAAAATCTTTTCACAATCTTGGTATGAAAATTTCAAAGCTTTTGATCTTTCCTTGAAATGCAAGTAATGAAAATTCAATGCAGCGGAAAAACGTAGTTGACTGCTAAACAATTAAAGTCGACTGAACATAAAGAGTGCAGTGATAGAGAAAATCAAACACTGGTTTTTATACTGGTTCGGCCAACAATGCCTACATCCAATGTCCTTCCAATCTTGGAAGCAAATGCACTATAATGGTTGCAGTTTTTACAACAAGGAATTTATAGAAGCACCACGCAAAAATATAAATCTCCTCTCTAACCCAAAACTAAATATAGCTGCACACACAAAACCAGACTTGCAGCAAGAATCCCCTCTTCTGCAATCTGCATCCACGTTGAACAATTCTCAATGTGTAACCAGCACTCTTCACAGGATGCCAAGCCTATCACAGCACGCTTCACAGGTTGCCAAGCCTATCACAGCAGACTTCACAGGTTGCCAAGCCTTCAGTCAAATACAACAGTCTTCATAGGATGCCAAGCCTATCAAGATCAAACTAGAAGCACTTTCTTTGTGCAGATGTTGATCAAATAGTGTGCGCAAAAGACTCCTCAATCTGAATCTCTCTCAAGAAAGATCACCACCGTCTTCTTGGAGAATTCTTGGAGCTTCCAAAACTGAGAATTCACTCTGAAACAGGACAATGAAAATGTTACATCACCAAAGTCTTAGAACAATTCGTGTTCTGTCCTATTTATAGTTTTCTGTTATTCTCAGTCGAATAGCCTACTAATACAGTCGACTGTATTAAAACAGTTATAACAGACAGTCAACACAAAGGATCCTCAATCAACCAAATCAATGCATATTTAAGATAGTTGACCCAGTCAGTCAATCTTAACTAACTTTTGAAAAATATAGCCATTGGAGCGTGTAGGCATAACATAATTCCAAATACAACAGTAATACAGTCGAATGAGTGATGCACACTGTCGACTGACTCATGTGAAAACACTTTGAAATTCTTTTCAACTCAAAATCTCACACAGCACAGTTTTACAAAGTCTGTGCAAAGATTTTAGCATAGTCGAATCCATTACCAGTGTATTAGACTAAACTAGACCTTTGTCACAACAAATATAAGTTCATAAAGTGCTTGTGATCTTTTCTTCAGAAATGTGCAGAAGTAATCAAAATAATTTTATCACACATTTCAATACAAGCATGTTCCATACATGTAACACATAATCAATCATAGGAATACACATTGCAAATCAACAAAACATGTTCAACAAAAACAATGTTCAATCTAGTTTGGCATATCAACTGAACATGTAATACTAGAACTTATGTACTGTTATTAAGCAATGTGTTGTCATCATCAAAAACCAATTTGATATAGAGTTTGTGTTGTCAACAATCTCAACATAGGGTTCTAGCTCATGATGAGTTTATAACTAATGTGAGTAGCTTGAGGAGTGGGGGAGATACGTCCAAACTATGGTGGAGGACTACTCGAATTGTCCTGTTTGTATTGACACGTGTTGCCTTAATGGATGAGTTGTGTAAAACTCATGGGTTGAACATTAAAGTACTTGAAAAACACTAGAAGGGGCGTTGAATAGAACGTTATGGAGCATGTGAAATCTTCTTTTGAAAGCTTACATGCTCGACTTAGAATATGTGCGTTGATGATTTCCCCGTGCTATTCATAATGTTTCTATTGTAGTGTTTGTAAGAACTTCCTTTAAAAATAAAGGTTCGGTTAACTTGGAAGTTCTTATATTTTGATATATAAAAGTCAACTGTAGGTTTTCTAATAGAATCGTTTAATAAAGAGAAGAGAAAATAACACAAGAGATTTTATTCTGGTTCGCTCCAATTGAGCTACGTCCAGTATCCTCTACAGAAGGTTCCACTAAAATCTTCACACGATTACAAATGAGTATTAGCACCACTCATGGTACTCAACTACCTCATCAAGGTTTCCTCGGAGTATTAGCACCACTCCTTATACTCAGCACCCTACCTGGATTTCCTTGAGTATTCACACCACTATTGGTACTCAGCTCCCTGTCAAGATTTCCTTCAGTATTCCTGGCATTAGACTACCATGCCTAGATTCCTCAACTTAGAAGAGTTTAGTTGTAAGTATTTTAATTCTCTTCAGAATTGCAATCAGTGATTGCTTACAAGTAGTTCAAACTAAATCTCATTTGTTATGCTACAACAACCCAATATACTTGCTGGTGTAATTTGTATGTTGCACAGACACAACGAGTATTCACTTACCACCTCATATTCATCAACACATCTACTCCAGTGGATGTACTCATCGTTAATTATTGTAATTAAGTTCTCAAACCTGTTAATGATTGCTTCTAAGTATATCTGGCATTATATATATGTTTAATTGTTGTCACATTACTATAATTATTTTCTTTAAGAGTAAGGAGAGCATTTATAAGTTTCACTTGACTCTTAGTCATATCATTAATAAATGATTGTTTAGTGGGATTTAACCTCTTAGCATAAGGGTGATCGACTAAACTTTATGACAATAATCATGATTATAATATCCAGATATTACCTTCAATTAGAGTTGTTAAGTTGACCCATGGCCCATAGGCCAACCCTAACCCACTCTTTAAACCGCCTTCTTTTAAGAAGCCCCTCAAAAGAAGCCCCTCAAGTGGAGGTAAAAAAATTGTCCTAACTTCTAGAGCTCCTTCTTAAGTGGGTTAGGATCAGGGTTAAGGTGAGTTTATCTCCATTACAAAATTTTAATTAACTTTTAAAAACAATATTATTTATATATACATATAAAATTATATATTTTATTAGATAGTTTAATATGTTATAATTTTATTATATTTAAATCAGTATTTTTATATCATACTTATTATTATATTATTACATAAAATATATAATAACACTTCATACTTTTTTAGTTTTCATATATTAAATAAAATATGTATTTCTATATTTTTATACCATACTCATATAAAACAATCTTCATATATGAAATGACACTTCATATATATTTCTCATATATTATTATACGACCACGTTGAATATTTAATGATTTTATTAATTGTTAACTTTTATAAAAAAAAAAAAAAGAAGTTTGAGTTATCACTTCTAACATATTCTCTAAACAATGCAGTGTTTATAAATAAAATATTCATGTTAAATAAGTAAAATGATTTTTCTTTGTCTTTAATTTCTTTAAAATCAAATAAACATTTTAAAAGATATAAATGACTTGCTTAATTAATAAGAAGTGAATTGTTTTATATTGTGATAAATAATTAATTTTTTTATATTAAGTATTTTTATAACATTTTAATAGATTTTTAATTTCTTCTAATTTTCTAAAGAAGTAAATCAGCATTATTAGAAATTAAAGCATAAAGATAGATTTTTCATGTTAAAACATAATATAAAAAAACAATAAAATTATATTTTAAAATTTCGAATTAAAGAAAACATTTTATATTATTTTTTTATTCACTTTTTCTATGTATAATCATAAAACATATACTTGTGAATCAATCAACATAAAAAATAATTGAAATATATACGTATAATTAAAAAAATTATAAGAATAGAAATTTTTAAATATACATATAATTTTTAAATATTCATTTCTAATAATAATAAATTGAATAAATAATAAGAAATGGTATATAAACTACTTAATATTATAAATAAATTTATTATTAATTTTGATAAAAATGTTTATACGAGAAATTTTATATGAACTTTATAACCATTCCACAGCCCACTAAGTTTTCAAAGGCAAACCATTTTATTTTATTTTCAATTTTAAAGAAATTAAAAGTGTTCCTTAACATAGAATTATTGCTTGTTGCACCTCTGTCACTCCCCATTGTACCTCTATGCACAAAAGGAATAGATTTTTAGCCTTTGTAAAGAATTCAATTTAAAATATCTCATAATAAAATTTATGATTATACAAAAAGACATTGCAAAATAATTTAGAATTTATTATCTTGAAATGATATTTAATAAATACTTTTTGAAATGTTGATTTTTGATCGTGAGTCTTGGGCCTCTATTTTTGTACAAGGTTTTACTTCCTGCACCTCAACAATTCAACTTTTCCAAACCTCACTAATTTAGGATGCAGTAGTGTCTTTTTTTCCCTTCTTGTGGGCAAAACGAAAATTACCATGAATGAAATATAAACTTTTTATTCAGAACCAAATTTAAGCATTGCACATTGCTTAAATTTAAAATTATTGAAACTTGATATGCTATTAATTATTTACGAAAGGGTCAATTTTCTTTTGATATTCTTTCCTTCTTTATTTTAGTCGGAACTTCTCTCACTAGGACAGGTTCATGTGTCATTTGATGATTTCAATACTTTACATTATAAACCGTAGTTGTTATTGACAACCTTTCCTCTGTCTTTGTCTAATGGTTTTTTCCATGGATATGTTAGGAATTTTGATTGTGCTTGTTATACCACAGATAAAGGAATATATTCTAAGTATACTAGTAGAAAATGTGTCTATAATAACACTGCATTTATGTTTGTAAGCTCAAGAAGTGAAAAATTTAGGTTGTTATTTTTGTAATTAAATAGTAGTTTTGTTTATGTTTGGTATCTAGATTTAAATGTAATCTAAAAGATATTAGGAACCAGGAAAATAGCTCTTTTATACATGTCAATGATTTTGATACAGCAATCTTTGATTTACCTTGTTTATTGTATTTGTAATACAAAAGCTTGATTTCAACATTTCTCTCTTTTTCAATGTTGACAAAAGCTTGGATTTGGTGGTTCTCCATTCTAAATGTTCTTTTCTTCCATTTTCTTGTACCATTTTTTTTTTTATGGAGAAGGTTTCTCTTTCCACCAAATTGGATAATCATTTTGCTATTGGTGAACCAGTGACTATTTGTAAGATTTCAATGACAGATAATACATTAATGGATGTCCTTATTAAATTTATCTCCATTCTTCATTGTTGATTTTGAAAATTTTGGATTTTAAAATTTGAAATAAAATGTTTCACACAATTTTTTAATTATACTATTTAATTAATTTAGTCATTAATAAATATTTAATTTTTTAAAAAATATAATATAATCTTTAAAAGTAATTTAATATATAGAAATTAATTATTTATTTTAATTATAAAAAGTACAATTAAAATATACATTATTTTATAAGAATAATTTGAAAAATATGAACTAAGTAATTACTTTAGTCTTCCTAAACACTTAAATGTCTTTACTAATTTAAAATATTATAGAAAGTAAATTATAAGAATTTATAAAGAATAAATTGTGCATAAATTATGGGAAAAACTTACATATTTATCTCTTACAAATTTAATTTGAACAGACTAGTGAGGAAACTTATATTCCAATTAGTTTATTATAACAAGAAAAAAAAAAGTTAATTTAAACTTAAATTTACTTCACTATTTTACTATTTTCCGATCCTCTGTCATATCTATTTTCTTCCAACTTTATTTTCCCATCTTTCTCTCCTCTTTCCGTTCCAATCAACTGAATAAAAAGAATCAATTTCTATTATTTTCCTTTCTAGAAAGTATATATATACAAAAAATGAATTATTTTACAAATTGATCACCACATGAACAATGGACCTATTATATGGCTCCATTGCTTTTTTTGTGTTGTGTCAATCCAACTCACTGATAATTACCAATTCAAGAAAACACTATAAACATGGTAGCAACGTGAGAAATAGGACAAAAATTGTAGTATTTCCAAGACCCAATTAATTTTTGACACAAACAAATAAAACAAAGTATAAAAAAAATTAATAAACTAATTGATAGTCGCACAAACATGATAAAAGATAATGGATGGAGATGTATTGACATCACAAAAGAAATATCCATTTCACAATTCAAAATATTAAATTATAAGGATATTTTTTATTTTTTAGTTCAAAATATTAAAAATATTAGTATATTATGAAAGTAAATTATAAAGTGGATATTTTTTAATGGTATCAAACTATTATTATTCATATAAAAAATAAAAAAAATGTTTTGATTTCATTAGTTTCTAAATTAAAAATTGGATGATAGGATTGATTGTGTTTATTCACTTTTTTTTTTCCCTCATTCTGTTTACTTTTGTTTCCTATATTATTTTGTTTATAGAATGGTTGAAATTCAGGTACTAGAAAAAGGAATTTGAACAGTGTTCCAAATATTTTTTTTTTCAAAAACAATGTTTAATAATTATTGTGAGTGTTAGATAAACTGTAGTAGTTGTTAGATGGTTGTGTTTGTTAGGAAATAGGTAGGCTTCGTTTTATACCAAGAGGAAGGGGGGTGAATTAGTGTTAGTTCAAAAACAAAATCTTTTCGGAATCGTTATACAAAAGTATAAAGCCTTTTTATCTTTCTTGAAATGCAAGCAATGAAAATTTCTATGTAGCGGAAAAACGCTTATGACTGCTAAACAAATAAAGTCGACTTAAATAAAAAGTGTAGGGATAGAGAAAATCAAACACTGGTTTTTATACTGGTTCAGCCAATAATGCCTACATCCAGTGTCCTTCCAACCCAAGAAGCAAATGCACTATAATGGTTGCAGTTTTTACAACAAGGAATTTATAGAAGCCTCATGCCAAAATATAAATCTCCTCTCTAACCCAAAACCAAAATATAGCTGCACAACAAAACCAGAATTGCATCAAGAATCCCCTTTTCTACAATCTGAACCCATGTCGAATAATCCTCAACGTGTAACCAGCACTCTTCACAGGATGCCAAGCCTAACACAGCAGTCTTCACAGGATGCCAAGCCTTCAATCAACGCAGCAGTCTTTACAGGATGCAAAACCTTCAAAGATCAATCAAGAAACACCTTCTTCGTGTAGATAATGATCACACAGCCAGCGCATAAGCCTTCTCCCTTTGAATCTCTCTCAAGTAAGATCACCACCGTCTTCTTGGAGAATTCTTGGAGCTTAACACAGAGAATTCAATCTGAAACAAGAAATGAAAGTGTCAGAGTGTCAAAATTCTTAGAACAACTCGTGTTCTGTCTATTTATAGTTTTCTGTCAGTCAGATTGTTTCTCAGCCGAATAGTCTACTAATTCAGTCGACTGTATTAATAAAGTTATGTCGCAACCGAAAATCGCGACGGAACGACGATAAAAAAAAACGATTTTAGAAGATGAGATTTGGAGTCGCCGCCATAGTTTATTCTCGAAAACTACGGAAACTTATATTCCAATTAGTTTATTATAACAAGAAAAAAAAAGTTAATTTAAACTTAAATTTACTTCTCTATTCTACTATTTTTATCCTCGTTTTCTTCCAACTTTATTTTCCCATCTTTCTCTCCTCTTTCCGTTCCAATCAACTGAAGAAAAAGAATCAATTTCTATTATTTTCCTTTCTAAAAAGTATATATATACAAAAAATGAATTATTTTACTAATTGATCACCACATGAATAATAGACCTATTAAAGTTATATATGGCTCCATTGCTTTTTTTTGTTGTGTCAATCCAACTCACTGATAATTACCAATTCAAGAAAACACTATAAACATGGTAACAACGTGAGAAATAGGACAAAAATTATAGTATTTCAAAGTCCCAATTAATTTTTGACACAAACAAATAAATCAAATTATAAAAAAAATTAATAAACTAATTGATAGTCGCACAAACATGATAAAAGATAATGGATAGAGATGTATTTACATCACAAAAGAAATATCCATTTCACAACTCAAAATATTAAATTATAATGATATTTTTTATTTTTTAGTTCAAAATATTAAAAATATTAGTCTATTATGAAAGTAAATTATAAAGTGGATATTTTTTAATGGTATCAAACTATTATTATTCATATAAAAAAATAAAAAAATGTTTTGATTTCATTAGTTTCTAAATTAAAATGGATGATAGGATTGATCGTGTTTATTCACTTTTTTTTCCCTCATTCTGTTTACTTTTGTTTCCTATATTATTTTGTTTATAGAATGGTTGAAATTGAGGAAATACTAGAAAAAGGAATTTGAATAGTGTTTCAAATATTTTTTTTTTCAAAAACAATGTTTAATAATTATTGTGAGTGTTAGATAAACTTTAGTAGTTGTTAGACGGTTGTGTTTTTAAGTAATCATTTAGAAAAATGTTTTGAAGAGGAAAAGCAATAAAATGAGTATTTTTATACTGGTTCACTCAAACTGAGCTACGTTCAGTCTCTCTTAAGGGGTTCCACTAATCTTATACAAGACTATAAACGAGTATAAATCACTTCTAGTATATTATCAATCACTTTTGGTTCCCCTAGTCAACCTGACTAGTTTAAGTTTAACCACTCTTGGCATCAATCCTAGGCAACCTATCTAGAACGTTTAAATCAAGTGAGTTAAACAATATGAGTATTTTAATTCACTTCTGAATATACAAACACAATCAATGCTTGATTACAACTACAAATTTGAATGACTCTTACAAAGAGGATAAAACAACATAGTGAAATATGATAATTTGAAGATTTTTCTCATGTTCTTAGAACAAACTCAGATAATGTAAGCTTTTAAAGAGAATAACAACGTAATGATACAATGATAGCAAATGTTCTTTTATTCTCTTCAACGAGTCTGCCTTATATAGTTATCTTTGAGAGATGACCATTAGTTAGAGAGAGTTGACCTTCTTGAGAGTAGGTGTCTTCTTATACGAAGATTTGTACTTTTATGCATCTTGGAAAGAGCAACATTGCTTTAGCAATTGTTAAGACAAGATAGTCTATAAGACTAGAGTGCCTAACGCCTTCATGTTTTGAAGTTTAACAAACAACAATCATTATAGGAAATACACGATTTATCGATGGATATTGATTGACAACCTTCGATCCATAGGTAAATTGTAATTACCGATGGAGTTACCCACGACCACATATGTTGTGTTTTACCGACAGATAATTTCGTTGGTCATATGAAATTACCGACGACTTTAGTAACAGATGGCCGATTTACATTTACCATCGGATGTATCCATTAGTAAGGTATACTTGATTTTATTTACCGTTGGATATATCCGTCGGTATATTGTTCAATGAAATAAGTTTAGAATTTGGGGTTTCCTTCCCCCAAATCAGTTTCAATCAACTCTTTCTCTTTCGCTCCCGCTCCCACTCTGTTATGGCCCTACCTCCATTGCTTTGGTCTTCCCCATCCTCTGTTGGTGTGCTCTTTCAAGACTTCAATTTCCTTTCACACAGCTTCCACTATTTCTTGCACTCCTTCCTTGTTGACATTATTGTGACGTTGAGGGATCGTCGTCGAAGGTTAGTGTTAGGCTTCTCTTCGTTGATGGAGTTTGCACAAGGTTTCGTGGTGAGTTTTCCAACCTTGTCTTGGTCTAGGGGTTTGGGTGATTTGTAGCTGTTAGGGTTTGGTAATGTAATTTGTGAATTATTTTACAAGCTTTTGGGGTTTCAATCAGGGGATGAGGCATAAAACGTGTAGAAGGTTCCAACACATTTGGTTAAACATTCTAAATGGTTTTAACTTTTGTTGTTCAAAAGTTCCATTACTCAAGGCTTGTAGTTCAAGTCAAGTGTCCAATATTTCATTATTTGCATTGAGGTAGACTTCATCCTCTTATGTTTGCCTTGCTTCATTTTGTTTGGTAATTACGTTAGGAACTGAGTTAACATTTTAATTGAATTTCTTTTATAAATTGTGCAATTTGAACAATTTGAGCATGGTCTGGGATGTCTCTTTTAATCCTAGCCTTGGTGGGAAGTAAATTGTGCAATTTAAGCATGAAAACTTATCTACATTATTTATTCTAGTTTGTTGTTAATTGATCTGTCTAAAAGCCTATAGATTCAAGACACAATTATCTATGATGGATTAATAAATGGTGTGCTTAAATATGATATTATTGTTTTCATGGATTACTTCCTATAGTGGTTGGTTGAAATTGGATGAGATTAGTGATGTAATTTGTTATATATTTTACAAGTTTAAATTAAACTAGTTATGCTTATGCCTTGATAGTCGTTTCTACATGTGAACCATGTTTATTTTAGGAAATCATACATTTTTCCAATGTATACGCAAGTCTATGTGGTTTGAAATCTATTTGGTGCATTATGCAAGATTGCCCCTTCTAAGAAGTCCTAACCAGTCCTATACCGAGAGTATAATGCCCTTCACTAAGAACCACATCTTCTTAGGCCTATAAATTGTCTCTTTTAAAAAATTTGAAATGTAACAACATAGTTTTCCATTATGATTTAAGTTGTACTAGGTGCATCCTTTGAGTGACTAGACCATGTGCAATCCAGTTCCATAGTTGATACACTTTTGCACCCAATGAAATAGTTGAAATTGATAGGTTAGGAGATAGAGATCTGTTGGACGTTGTAGGTTTCCTTTGTCTAATAATAATAGGTATATTATCTTCTTTAATAATAAAGTTGGACTTTAAGGCATGTGACTTTGGTTGTTGTGTATAAGTCTTACTCTGTTAAGTGGAGACAAAAATTAAAAGCAGTGGGAGTCTAAGTGTGGTTAAGCTACATGTAGATAAGTATCAAAATAAATGTTAATAGGCTGGGTTGCTGCTAATGGATTTTTAGCTTAGTATTGTTGCAGTTTACATTGAAGTGTTGCCTTGACTATCTTTACATGACAGTCTGAACAATTTTTGGAAGGTTTAAGTCTTTTAGAAGAGGTTATAGGGTCATGTTGGATACGTAACTGAGTCAGGGGGGATTGAATTGATTTTATCAAGTCAATAGAGTTTTCATTTAATAACACAACTTTGTTAAGAGGATCTTGTTGATGTGGTGTTTGAATGATGTTCACAAAACCTTTAATCTGTCCAATATTGGGTGTCTAGTAACCTTTATCCTCCATTCATGTGTCTGATGGTGTTTATAGTTGGATATAACTTTGTCCCATAACTTTTGGCAATGGGTAATGAGTCCTTGGTACTTTGTGCAGTTTACGAACGATGTTAATAATTGTGGTGCATATTATCTTCTTTTTTTTAATTAATTGTGAGTAGTGGTTGTTTTCAAAATTCTTGGTGAAGTGTGTTGTATGAATATTGTCTTGCTATTTTTCTCCTCTTTTGAATGCTGTTTGGAATGCATGCAAAGTATCATTTTTCGCCACATTGTATATAGTTCTAGGTGTAAGTTGTGCATGGGTTTAAACTTGGTGGAATGCGTATTTATGGGTTATGTATTACGACTTCAAAGGTTATGTATTATCACTTGAAAGGAAATTTCTTATTTGTGTGGTTTTTTCTTGTAGATTTTGCCGTCACAGTTGTTGTCCAGTAGGAATTACTCTATTGGTCACCACCCATTCCTGTGTTGTCTACTAGGGACTCCGCAATTTTGTACCCAGTATACTATGTTTAAAATATGAAATTGTTTGTTATTATGTTCTGCATTCTAGATTTGTGTTGTACCTATGATATATGCTATGCTATTGCAATCACCATATGGGTCTTGTTATTACAAAATAAATGTAAATTATTATTTGTCAGCTAAGTTAAGGATCATAAAAATTGTAGAGTAAATGCTTTTAACAACAAATTGGTTACTGGTATATCATGGATTGAATGTTTTAACTTGTAATAATACTTAAGTATAGTTATCTTTTTAAATGAAGCAAACCAATAAGTTTCCTTGGTCCAAAATAAGTACAATAAATTATCTTTAGCTATGAATAAAGAATTGGTTAAAACACAAAGTTTTAAAACCATATCCAAATACTACAATCATTTAAAAGCATTATTGGATGTTTTTGTAGGTTTTTAGGTTTCTCGGGGATAAGAAACCACATTTCTAATTGTTAAAAGAAACAAACAATCACTTTGTCTTTCGACCATACATTGTTCAAAGTCAAAATATGATCACTGCACGGTTCCACTCTTTCCATTTCCCACTTCTCTTTGTCTCTTTTAAAAGTAAAGCAATACTAATACATAATATGTATACTATCAAATGAACACTTTTTTGCTTGTAACTATAGAACTCATTAATTGTTGGACAACTCATTTTAAGTTATAGAACTGATTTTCTGGATGAATGTTAACTCACATTTTTGTGACTGAACATTTTCCTATTTTGGCTTCTCATAGAACATGGTCGAAGTTCCCCACCACCGTTGGTGGATGTATCATCGTTGCTATAGTGGTAGGAGAGGTTTGAAGGAAACTTTTGTCAAATAAGTTGAAGAGTTTGTTCTGAATGGCTCGACAATATAAATATTATGCTCTTGATAGAGGGATTAGATGTCCATGCATCAAGTGCGAATGTACAAGAATTTTGAAAGATGAAGTGGTCAAAGCTCACATATACCGAAAAGTGTTCTTGCCAAATTACAAGATTTGGACATTTCATAGTAAAGAAATACCTTCTACCTCATCTGCCAGTGAAAATTGGCAGCCTTCAGGTTTGAACACTTTTGTACAAACATATGAGATGGATCAATTTATGCATATGCAAGAGATGGTCAATAGTATTCTTAGTCGACATGCTGGACAAGAATCATACTATATTTGTGCTGAAGAGTCTTCAAATGAAGCCACTAAGAGGTTTTACAATTTATTGGTAGAGGAAAATCAATCTATATTTCAAGGGTCAATGATGGAAGTCGCTCCAAGTGAAGATGGAGGTAGGTCGGACAACGAAGCTTCCTGAAGCTTCTTTAGATGATTAAATGTAGTAGAAAGGATTGTGTTCTTGATGAATACCAGATGTTGTTTAGGACTTGAGGAACCAAAACGTGCTTCAGTGATTACATTACAGACCTGTGTTATAAAACCTAGGGCGAGAATCGGTGTTCGGTGGTGGAAGGTAAAGGAACATAGTGGAAGATTGAATCTACTAGGGCTTGAGAGGTAAATCGATGGAAGAATGGATGATTCTATGATGAAAACAGATGAGGAAATACATGAAGAAATGATGAGAAGGATTGTTTGATGGAAAAAGGCACATGAAAGTTGAAGATAACAGAGAAGAGTGAATTGATTATGCGAGAAGAATTGGAATGCTCGAGAAAGTGAAATGGTTTTGTGATGTGAAACACCGAGAGGTAGAGGAAGATTAGGATTTCTGAATAATTGAGGAGGAAGTGTCGGTGATGGAAAGATGAACTAAAGAAAAAAATTAAGGAATAAAAGAAAGAATAATGTGAAATGGAAGGTGGCTAGGGGAGGATCCCTTGGATTCTCGAGCCTTGACTCTCAAGGAGGAATTGAATTCTGGAGTACTCTCTATAGAAACAATCCTCATAAATCTCAAAAGTGATTTTTACAAAGGTGAGGCTGGGTATTTATACTAACCCAACTTTCATGCAATCTAGCCTATCATACAATAAACATAAGAAAAATACAAAGTGGCAGGACATTGAGAAGGCTTACTGGACTATATGTTATCATTCCCTCCCTCCTGAAAAGGATTTGTCCTCAAATCTAGTGGGTCACCTTTATTATGAGGAAATACGACTTTATTGTTGAAGAAGCTCCTCACAGTCTTGGGAGTAGGCCATCTTGAAATGGCTTTATTTTTGTTGGGCTTCACATGATATCCTCCTATATCAAATGTCAATTGTAATAAGTATTAAACATATCTCTAATTATTTTTTTTCATCAAGAAGATATATGAAAAGATTTTTTTAGAAGAAAGCTTCCTCATATTGAGATTTTTACTTTAGATAGAATTAAATACTTACTTCATAAAATTTTTATTTTGTTTTGAGCTATTTGTAACCACAAAGGTAACAATAATTCAAGTTGTGAATTGCCAAATTTTGAAGATTTTAATATTTTGAAAGATGGAATGAAAACTTTTCAAAAGAGAAGTTTAAATTTAAAAACTCAAAGGTTAGAGGAGAAAAGTGAAAGGATTGAAAAATTCCCCTTAAAAGTCCTTGTTCTAGTGTAATTGTAGGATTGGAAGTTGCCCTTAGTAGCACTTTCTCCTTTTCTCTCTTTTCTTTTCCTCCATTTCTATTCTATCTTGTCTTTCTCTTTTCTTTTCCTCTTCTCTTCTTTCTTTCTCTTCTCTTTTCTCTTGCTCTCTTCTTCTCTCTTTCTCTTCTAGTCTTCTTTTAATCTTTCTTTTTCGTTTCTCATCCAAGAGCCTTTCAAGTTTTTCTTCAAACTTAATTCTCTTATGAAAGAAACCATCTTGACTTCTAATGAATGCCTTTCCCTCTTGATGAAGTACTTGAAAAATACTAGAAGAGAGGTTGAATAGTATTTTGGAAAAATTTTGTCACAACCAATCTGATATACATGTTATCAAGTGTTTAAAACTATTCTCTTGAAAGCTTATATGCTCGACTTGAAATATGTATATGCATTAGTTAGATTGTCGCGCTAATCAGAATATTTCTACTGTAGTTTTTTGTAAGAACTTCCTTAAAAAGAAAAAAATTGTTTATCTTGGAAGTTCTTGTATTTTGAAATATAAAGCTCAACTTCAGGTTTTTCAAGAGGATCGTTTAGTTAAGAGAAGAGAAAATAACACGAGATTTTATATTGGTTCACTCCAATTGAGCTACATCTAATCTCCTCCACAGAAGATTCCACTATAATCTTCATGCAATTACAAATGAGTATTAGCACCACTCTGTACTCAGCTACCTTGCCGATATTTCCTTTGAGTATGTGCACCACTCTTGGTACTCAGGACCTTGTCGAGATTTCCTTTGAGTATTCACACCACTATTGGTACTAAGCTCCCTGTCGAGATTTCCTTTGAGTATTCAAACCACTCTTGGTACAAGAGTACCATGCTAGATTCCTCAATTCAAACAGAGTTTAGTTGCAAGTATTTTAATTCTCTTCAGACTTTCAATCAACTATTGCTTATAAGTAGGTGTTTCTCTCTTCTTTCTTATAGCAGTAAGAGATTTGTTGCTTAAGCTCGAGAGTATCTCTTTATCATTTTCTCTTTTCTTCTCTTTTCTTCTCTTTTCTTCAGCTCAATGTCTTCTTTTCTTTGAGCTCTTTCTCTTTATTTCTCTTTAGGTTGGATATGTCATTGTAAGCTTTTCTTGTGCTCTTGAGCTATCCTCTTGATTTTCTTCTTGAGAGATCTTCTATTTATAAGCTTCATAAATATTTGTTTATTAAACTGAGTTTGTAGTTTGTAGCCTTGATACTTGTGTTTTCTCTTTCTTCTGTTCACAACACTCGTTGTGTAAGTCAACTTCGTCAAAGCATATATGATTTTTCAGTCCTTTGTTTGAAGTAGGTTATATGATCTTTTTACACTTTGCTTCAAGAAAGGAACGATAAACATTCCGTGATTATCTCTTTTGTCTCTAACGTCCACATTTTGATATTTGATTAGTAGCACTGTGGATGAGTGTAGAATAACTTATCTGCAAAATTAGAGTAAATTGTGCATGCAACAGATATGACTTTTCTTATCACTTTTGTTGTTTTTCAATGCTGAGCATCTAAAGTCTTTCAATGCTTGCTCAGAACAACAAAGTGATTTTTGATTTCCTACCATTAGGTACCATTTTACAATTTAGTTCTTTCATATGAAGATACCAAGCTTATATAAATACTTTATCAAAAACTAAGGTGTTTGTTTAGCTCATGGTATCGTTTGATCAAGTAAACGCTTCTTTGGCTTTTGTCTCTTTTTAGACAGATGGTGTTTAGCTTACTTAGGCTTTCTTATGTATTTCAATAATTAAGTCTTTTAGTGTGTTTTTTCGAAGACATGGTCTTGACCTATTTTTGTTTTTGAGAGAAGCCAAATACCTAAACCAAGTATTATAAGTATTGAGCGTTTAACTCAATCTCTCTTGGACTCTTTTAGACAAAACAACTTCTAGCCATGCGTCTGAGTGTTTTAGCCTAGATGTTTTTCTAGGTTGTGTCTGTTAAGGATTTGGGCTCTAAGTCTTGTGTTTTTACCCTAGGTTAGTTTCTAGTTATTAACCCATTTTAATGTTATTTGATTAAACTTCAAAACATGAGATTGTTTGTTCGCATAGACAATTTTGTCTTTAACAATCTCTCCATTTTTTATGTTTAAGAAATACACATATAAACAATGTATTCATTCTTTAGTTTTAAGTCTTGTGTGTTTTATATTTTTCTGTTTTTGTCATTTGCATGCTGTTAGTGGACAGAGTAAAAAAATATTGCACAAAAGCAAATAAGCAATTAAACGAGAATAAAAATAGATAAAGTGATAAATAAATAACAAAAAAATTGAATAGATAATAATCACAGAATAAACAACACTAATAGACAATTTTATTAAAACAAAAGAGATTACAAGAATGTAAACATGGACTCCTAAGATGATAATGAAACTCTCTTGAAGTCTCTAATGAAGTGCTTGTAGAAACTTGCATGTTCGAGAAAAGATCGCACCTCTCGCATGCCAGAGTCGTAAGGCAATTGTGAAATAACATAGACTTTTATAGGATCTACTTCAATGCCCTTACGGGAAATGACATGCCCTAAAACTATACCCAATTCTACCATGAAGTGACTTTTTTTAAAATTATGAACAAGATTAGTTTCAATGCATCTATGTAAAACTTTATCCTATTGGAAAATAGGTAGGCTTCGTTTTAACACCAAGAGGGGGGGGGGGTGAATTGGTGGGTTTTCAAAATCAGAGTCTTTTTGCAATCTTTAAATTAAAGTAGAAAACTTTACAAACTTTCTTGAATCACAAGTTATAGAAATTCGTTTGCAGCGGAAAAGTAAAGTAGACTACGTAGATAGTGGAGTTGACTGTAAGTAAAAGTGTAGGGATAGAGAATTCAAACACAGGTTTTTATACTGGTTCGGCCTCAATGCCTACATCTAGTGTCCTTCCAGTACCAAGAAGAAACTGCACTATAATGGTCAAGGTTTTTACAACAAGGCTTTCATAGAAGACCTCCACGTCAAAAATATAAAACACCTCTTTAACCCTCTAACCAAAATATAGGCAAACAATACAATAAGACTTGCAGCAAGATATCCCCTCTCCTGCAACCTGCAACCCACTTTGAACAATCCTCAAAGTGTACCAGGCTCCGCGAGTCCAACCCTTGTAGCCACAACAGGTAACAACAATCACAACAATCACCACAGATGTCAAACAATCACAGAAGCACCTAAATTGTGCAGATAATGATCAACAGTATGCGCGATCCACTTCTCCTTCAGAAACTCTTCCAAGAAAGATCACAACCGTCTTCTTGATGAGTTCTTGGAGCACTAAAATCCAAAGAATCAATTTGAAACAGAAAATGAAAATGTTAGTAATCCAAAAGTTCTATGTAATTGATCAGGTCTTGTCTATTTATAGATTTCTATAAATCAGACGCTCTTGTAGTCGAATATGCAACTAATAGAGTTGACTGTATTATAACAATTAAAACAGTTCAGACATAATAGCTGCAATTCAGTTAAACAATTAATTCCACAGTCAATGCAGTTGACCATCATTCAATGTCCAACTATCTTTTAAAAATATAGCCGTTGTAGTTCATGGGCATAACAAAATTTCAAAACAATCAACTAATATAGTCGAATGCGTGGCGCACACATTCGACTTCAACACTGTTGTTCACTTTGAAATTCTTTTCAATGTAAAATCTCACATAGCACTGTTTTTGAAAGTCTGTGCATAATCACGAGCTTAATTTGACTTCCCCCATAATGAAGTCGACTTACAGCTTGCAGATATGCAACACAATGTAAGTTCATAAAAGTGCATGTGGTTTTCATCTTTCAAATCATGTGAATAACAACCATATATGATGTAACAAACATAAGTTCAATAAATGTTCATTCACATATCACAAACCATGTTCAACAATATATCAATCAATTAGCAAAAGAACATGTAAGACATCAACAATACATGTGTTATTAAAAATGTGTTGTCCTCATAAAAAACTAGAGTGATAGATATTGTGTTGTCAACAATCTCAAAATATCCAAACTATCAAAAAATTTGTCAAAAGAGGATCCATAAACAGTAAAATCATCCACAAACACCTTTACGCTATTTTCAAGAAAATGATTGAAAATACTAAGCATTCATTGATAGAATGTATCAGGAGCATTACATAGGCCAAAGGGCTTCCTCTTATAGGCAAAAGTGAACAAAGGGCAAGTGAATGTGGTTTTCTCTTGATCCTTAAGGGCTGTTGGAAACAGGATGGCTTAGTTTCAACACCAAGAGGGGGGGGGGGGTGAATTGGTGAGGTTAAAAAATCAGAGTCTTTTTAAAATATTTTTCACAAAGTATAAAGCTTTACAAAGTTTCTTGAATCGCAAGGAATAAGAAGTTTAAGTGCAGCGGAAATATAAAGTTGACTGTGTAAATCGTAAAGATATAGGGAAAGAGAAAGCAAACACAGTTTTTATACTGGTTACCTCAATGCCTACATCCAGTGTCCTTCCACAACCAGGAAGCCAATGCATTATATCAGTCAAGGTTTTTACACAAGATTTCTATAAAGACCTCCACGTCAAAATATGGACAATCTCTCTAACCCTCTAACTAAAAGTATAGACAATAACACAAAGATCTGCAGCAAGATATCCCCTTTTCTACAATCTTCAACCCACTTTGAACAATCCTCAAAGTGTCCAGAACTCCACGAGTTCTCCTCCTGTAATCCCAACAGGATATCAACAATCTTCCAAAGATTGATAGAAGTCTTGATCAATATGATGAACACCAGCAGTGCAGAATTTGATCAAACAGTAAGCGCAAATCACTTCCTCCATAAGAAACTCTTCAAAGAGAGATCTCCTCATTCTTCTTGTTGAGTTCTTGGAGCCTTTACATGGAGATCACAATCTAAAACAACAAATGAAATTGTTAGATCAACAAAAAGTCTTTGTGATCAACATAATCACGTCTATTTATAGTTTTCTATAAATGAGACGCTCCTGTAGTCGACTTTGCCACTAATGTAGTCGACTGTCATCAAACAGTGATAACAGTTAAAACAAATTAGCAGCAATCATAACAACCAAATTGATTTCGCATTTAATTCAGTTACCTTACATTTAATGCTTTAGCATAGAATAGAAATATAGTCGTTACAACACAAAAGTATTAACAAAATTTCAAAACATATAACTAACTAAGTCGAAAATTTGTGCAAAGTCATGAGTTTCAATCGACTTAGTTCATAATGAAGTCGACTTAAAACTTGTAGTTTTACCACACAATATAAGTTCAATGAAGTGCATATAATTTTCTTTACTTAAACATATGTAATGCAATCACAAGTGATGTATGAAGTATAAAATCAGTGAATACGCATACATATATGAGAATCAACACAAACATGTTCTTTAAGATATCATTTACAATAAAGAATTGAACATGTAGCACATAACAATACATGTGTTATTAACAATGTGAGATTAAGGTTTAGTTAAACCAGTGCTTTCCTTATCAACAATCTCAACAATCTCCCCCTTTTTTTATGATGCACAACGATGATTAATAAGCAACCTTGTTTGTACACAAACAACACATAAAACAGTCATGTAATCACCAAATATCAGAGCTTATATAAGCAAACGGTAAGAACAAGTGATTAAATGATTTTTCCAATATATCAGAGCAAACAAAAGTCAGTTTCAAAATGTTTTAGAACATTTACTTTGAATTAACAATATTATGCAATCAAATATTAAGCAAATAATCAATCAAACTTTTCTCCCCCTTTGTGCATTAGCAAAAAAGGTTTGCTTTTAGATAATGATATGTTGATAAAATGAAATACCAGAGATGCATCAACGTAAACAAATTAAACATTCATATATGCTCCCCCTATCACAGATATTCACATGAGAAAGAAAATCTCCCCCTAAAGTGTAGGCATGTGAAAAATCTATGCAATCATGTAATGCTCCCCTTGTCATTAACCATATTTTAAAATCAAAATCCAAATGCACAATGCAGTTTCACAAGTATCATAGCATATAATAGTTTGTATCAGAATTGTATCAGAGTTAGATTTGCAAACAATTCAATCAAGCAAAGATACAATTATCAAAAATCTCACGATATATTCTCACAGATATATTAATCAAATAGAAACATAGATATATTGAAGATAACTAATATAAAATTATCAAACAAATGAATAACCAAATTCCAATAAATGGAATTTATAACCCCTGTAAGTGGTAGTCGATTGATCCATTGTTCAAGTCGATTTCATCGTTTTTCATTGAGTTGTGACTCTAGTAGTAAGTTCAGAAGAAATGTTTCCTACAAAACCTTGCACGATCTTTTGAAGATCAAGATATTTAAAATCACAATAATGCAAGAAATAATGTGTTATTAATAATGTGTTGTCATCATCAAAAACCAAAACACTATGAGATTAAGGTTTAGCTAAATCAGTGTTTCCTTATCAACAATCTCAACAAGGGCATAAATGAATTTGAAAGTAACCAGAAAAACCGTCAGTAGTAATGTGATTTACTTGTCAAACGCTCAAGCATCTGGTCAATGCAGGGCAACAAAAAATTATTTTTCCGTGTTTCTTGGTTCAGCCTCCGGTAATTAATGTAGACTCTCCAACTGTTTTATACTCTATTAGGAATGAGCTCATCCATATCATTTTTAACAACAGTGAGGCCTGTCTTCTTGGGGACCACGTGGACCAGACTCACCCGATGATTATCTAATATAGGATAAATGATCCTAGCTTGAAGAAGCTTGGTCACCTCCCTATTCACGACATCCAAAATCATTAGTTTGAGTCTTCTCTGTGGTTGTCTCACTAGTTTAACTCCATCCTCCAATAAAATTTTGTGCATGCATGTGAATGGGTTGATACCAAGAATGTCCGCCAGGGTCCAACCAATGGATTTCTTATGCTTTTTAAGCACATGCAACAACTTCTCCTCTTGAACAACATTAAGGAAAGTAGAAATGATCATTGGTTGTTTTTCATCTTCTTCCAAGTAAGCATACTTGAGTTTTTCTAGTAGTGGTTTCAATTTTGCAGTGGGTCCCGATCGAACATTAGAAGTAACCAGAGAAGGGAGAAGAATGGGTTCCACAGTCTGCAAATTAGATTTATGTTTACTTCCTGCAACAGGGTTAATGCATTATGACTCTAAAGAATTAATATCCAAAGGTACAACACCCAATGCATCAGACTTATTATCAGAAAAAATCTCAGAACATAAATCAAGTTCAGATTCAAAATCAATATCAATAACATATTCAAATTCAACGCATGCAAGAGAAATATATAGATAGGAGAAAAAAAGTGTTTATTGTCATGCAATGAGTCAAAATCTGAAGCATACTCATCAACAACGTCATCGTGTATATCAACACGAAAAATAGAATGGCCCTTAGATGTTTCATGGCATCAAGAATATTGAAACATACAACAATGTCGCAAAATTACATGGATAAGGTACCATCATACACATCAATTTTAGTTCCGGTTGTTTCAATAAATGGTCTTGCTAAAATGATTAGGGCATATCCATGATAGAATATGTCCTTCGTTTCAAGAACATAAAGATCAACAGGGAAAATAAGTGCATCAACTCAAACTAAGACATCCTCGATGAAACCTGTAGTGTGGGCAACACTCCTATTAGCCAACTATATCACCACACTCGTAGGTAATAGAGGCCAGGAGAAAAAGATTTGTAAATAAATAGAGGCATGATGTTAATTGAAGCACCTAAATCAAGCTATGTAGAATGTACCTGGGTCCTAACATTTCTCAAGAATGTGATATTTCCAACAATACAAGGTATACAGAATGTACCTCAGTCCTGACATTTATCAGGAATGTGAGGAACATATTTACGTATCAATTTAGATACAGTTCTAACCATGATGATCCTCTCATTTCCCTTCATCTTCCTCTTATTAGTGCAGAGCTCCTTCAAGAATTTTGCATCTTTAGGAATATGTTTGATAGCATCAAGTAGAGGTATGTTCACCTTCACTTTCCTGGAGGTTTCCAGAATCTCCTTATCCACCTCTTCCATCTTTTTTCTCTGAATAAATTTGGGAGGGAACAAAAGAGGGATAGGAGGCTACTACAGGTTAGAAGTATTGGTGGAAGAAGAGGGTCAATGTGATTGAAATTTCCTGTTTCCACTTGCTTCCTCCCCTTACTCAAGAATTTTTCTCTTAGATGTCGCAAGGTCATCCTCTTCTTTATTAGGCTCAGGTGTAGGTATAGATGAAGGTGGTACTATGGCTGTATCAACTTGTTTCCCAAATCTTAGGGTGATGGCACTGGCATTTTTAGGATTCTGCACAATCTAAGATTGTAGTCTTTCAAAATTCTGTGATTGTGCCTGATTAAACTGAGTAGCCATCTGCCTCATCCGATTTATCAAGCTCTATATGGAAGCTCTTGCATCTACTTAGAGCTACATATTCTGAATGGTCATCTGCCTCACTAACTCCTCCAATGAAGGCTCAGAAGTTGTAGGCTCAAAAGTCGAACGTTAAGGAGCTGATAGTGTAGGTACATCATGTTTTTGTTGTCTTTGATACTATTGGACTAATTGAGGTACATAAAGTCTACTTGGGCTCGTAGAACTCTAAAATGGTGGTGGTTGTTGCTGTTGTGGAGAATTAGACCATCTAAGATTAGGGTGATTCCTTAATCCTTGATTGTACCTATTACTGGAAAGATCTTAATTTTGCTGTTTTTGTGGCCTGGTGTCAGAGATATTTGCAGCATAGGCTTGAGGGGCATCTGGGCCAGCAGGTTGTTGTAAAGATGGACAAGAATCTGTATGGTGATCATTGGACGTGCAAATGCCCCATACAAGTGCTACAGATGCAGATTTCTGATTGACAACAAACTAGTTTAACAAATTCACAAAAGTATCAAGCTTACTCTCCAGCTTCTGATCTGCAGATGAAGAAGAATAAATAACCCTCATCATTAACTCCACTAATAACAATGGCATCATTTGTTGCACTAAACTGCCTGAAGTTAGAGGCCATCTTTTCAATCAAATCCCTAGCCTAAGCACAGGTCATATCATTGAGGGCTCCACCAGTGGCAACATTAATCATACTCCTCTCCATATTGTTCAGACCCTCATAAAAGTACTGAAGGAGGAGTTGGTCGGAAATTTGGTGGTGGGGACTGTTAACAGAAACTGGCAAGCGTACCTGATCGTTCCAAGTAATATAATTTGTAAAACCCAGTATCGTTCTTCCCAAGAGACTCGAAGGCCTTATCGTTCGTGCAAATTGAAATCGTAAGACTTTTAAAGAAAAAGTGATTGGTTTGAATGCAAGAAACAACAATAAACATGCAAATGCGATTGATTCAATTGATGAGAAAAAGACTATGGATGATTGAAGTTGTTGGGGTTTACAATTTCATCTTATCCACTCTCTCTTATCTACTCCTCTTATTTAATTTGCTTTGTATCTAATTGTAATGCAAACTTTCTTAGTCTACCCTTAACCCGATCCCTCGGCGAAAAGAGCCTATTACGAATTACTGACTTGCTATCCCTAGCCTCCCCTAGTAATTAATAATGCATTATAAACAGAAGTAAAAACAATTGATCGTCCTACCCCCTATCCCTAGGTGGTATTGTTTAATCAAGGAATTTCCCCATGTTCATGACAGTACCGTACGTTCCCGTATCAATAAAGACAAACAACGATTATCGAATGAGTTAAACGATAAAAGCTTTAAGCGCAGAAGAGAAACCCAACAATGGATAATCAAAGCATACGACAAGCATATAAATAAATAAGAGTTTCAATAAAAGAGAGTTTCAAAAGATTACATTGTTCCCTAACAACAAAAGGGTTTAGTTCACCATTGTCATGGTGAAACTAGATGAAGAATGATGGAAGAATGGAAAAACAAACCCTAGATTGGATAAAAAGGAGCCTAAGTATCCAAGAGATCTTCTCCAAGGAGTGAAAATTAGGTCTGGCCGCCCTCTTCTGTCAAAAGAATACATCTCAAATCGCAATAGGGCTATTTATAGCTGAGGAGCGTCACAGAAATCAAGCCCAAGCCCAGCAGACAACCGCCCGACGCCACACTTATGCCGCTTGGCGGTTTCCCCTTAATCGCGCCACCGCCCGACAGTGAATTGCGCCGCCCGGCGGTTTGCCTTTGTACTGCCTGGCGGTTTGCCTCTGCACCGCCTAGGCACGAGACAGTGGCTCCCCCTCGGATTTGGCCGCCCAACGTTGGATTTTGGGCGCTGGGCGGTTCCTAGACTCTTCTTTCTTCATCTTTCTTCATCTTTCTTGAGTCTAAGACCTTCCATTTTGAATCCCATTCTTCATCTTTATCAAAAATGCTGCAAAACAAGCATAATATCGCTAAAAACAGCTTTTGACTCTCAACTTGTTACCAATAAGGGAGTAATTGGTAAAACCTGAAGACAAGTTTTGATGATGCTGTAAATTGTATTTCTTGATTGTAATAGGAGAATACGTAAAAAGCAACTTGTAGTTTTTTAAAATGTAGTAGGAAATTGATAAATTTTGTAATTTCTACTTGTATAATCGATTATGTTTAAGGTATAATCGATTATCATATGTTTTTGAACTAAAATAATCGATTATCATGAAGCAATAATCGATTATCACAAGTCACACTTGAATAATCGATTATCACTTCAAATAATCGATTATCACTTTTTGAAATTTCTATAACGGACTTGAATAATCGATTATCACTTACAATAATCGATTATTCATGGCAGTTGGGAGCTGTCCTTTGGTATTCAGTGTGCTTGGCTATATAATGGGTGTTTGAGAGCTTCAGAAAATAACTTTGTTGAACTGAAAAGAGCTGAGTGAACACTGTGTGTCAGAGAAAGGTTCCCATTAGCTTTTTGTTCATACTGTTCCCTTGCTTGTTACTTGTGAAAAGAGAGGCTCTTATATTGTGTGTCAATAGCTGGAGTGAAATCTCTTCAAGTTAGCAAGGCTCACTGCTGTTCTTGTGGAAGGAGAAGCTCACGAATCATCTGTTGATTGCCGGAGTAGTTCTCATCAAGTCGGTAGTGTGTTTCTATTGATTTTATAATCTGTTCATCTGTTTGTAATCTGATAAAATTGTTTTTAGTGAAACTGTTAATCACTCCTTACAGTGATTAACGACTGGACGTAGATTCTGTTGAATCGAACCAGTATAAAAATCCCTTGTGTGTTTTTCTTATGCCCTACACTCATTTTACATATCGCATATCAACTGTTTGATTAAATTTCTGAAAGAAATTTATTTTTTAATAAAAAGGACAAATTCTTCTTTAACTGTGATCGAACACGTTTTACGTTCGTTTTAAATCCGCTACGTTAAACTCTTTAAAAATTTACCCCCTCCGATACCAACACAACTGACTCAACTAATGTGTTTTGCTTGATTCTAAGCTCATTCTAAGCCTTAGAGTGTGTATTTTGCTCTTAAATGAAGCATGAAAATAACTGTTTTTCAACAGTTATCACAACCCCAAACTTAGAATTTTGCTTGTCCTCAAGCAAACAAAACAAAACTTGGCCTTCCAATTTTCATCCAATAATTCAACATTCATGAAATTCATGACACGAACTACTAAATTTCAGATTTTCAGTGAAGTCCAATCAAAATGCATGCATATTTTCAATTCAATTCAATTCACATGATCACATATTCCTCAACAGATGTTACACTTTATGAATGACCAATCCACTTAAGCAAAAATGTAAGCATGAAATTCATCAATTTCTCACCAAGCAAGTGTTTCACTCAATCACTCAAGTGTTTAAGGTGACACTCCAACTCTCTATTATTCACAAGTTACATGAAACAAAATTGCCATTCATCTCAAACAATCAAAATCTTCACATGCAAATGCCATCATAAGGAGTTTTCTAAGGCTTGTATCGAGGCTAGGCTAACAAGAAAAATTGATTTTTCTGGAATGCAAAATCCTTGAGTTAAGAGAGCTGCAAAGATGTTCAAAATTTAAGCACAACTCTCTTCCTTACCAACCTCACTTATTCCCAGCTTCTTCCCTTTTTCTTTTAATTTTACATTGAGCTCATCTTCATGCTTTTCTCTTTTCTTTTCTTTTTCTCAAGCATTTTTCTTTTTGCATATTGGAGCTCAATGCTTTTTCAATTTCCCCCACATAACCCCAAACTTCAACCTTGTGAACATTTAAGCTCAACCCAACTCAAGGTAAAGAATTTCAAATCAAGGGTTTACATCCTGTTTCAGGCTAAGGTTTAAAAAGGGTATAATATTTGAAGCACTTTGGGTGAAAAATTCGGCTAGAGAAGGGTTTTCAAAAATGGCCTTGATCATATGACATTCACATGCAATTCAATCAATCATCAAGATTAAGGCAATATCATTCATGTTTCCAGTGAACAATACATACAACAATGAAAACTTTGGAGCTCAATACCTCTCACAACATGCTTTCTCACACACATCATTCATTCATACATCCTGCTTAGCATCATAACCACAATCATAATTCATCACAAATCTGTCCACACTTCTAGTGAACTTTGTCATTTGAATATCAACATGCAACACAACTCAATTATCATTCACATCACATCATCATCAAATAGACTTATCACGCATGTCATTCAGTCAAACATTGTCAGAAAAGTTTCAAGCCAAGCATATACACTGAAAATAAAGAAATCAACCTATTCTACGAATTCAAAATGCAAAGGTGAAAGAAAGAACCTAGGTTGCCTCCTAGTAGCGCTTGTTTAACGTCACGAGCCTGACCCAAACCTCATGGGTTCGCCAACATCATTACGGAGGCGAACTGTTCCACATCTCCTCCCACATAATGTTTAAGCCTTTGGCCATTCACTATCCAGCTCCGCTATTGATTATCATCATTTGAATGCTCTAATTCCACTACTCCATTTTGGAAAACATGCTTTACTACAAAAGGTCCTGACCATTTTGATTTCAGCTTCCAAGGGAACAACTTTAACCGTGAGTTGAACAATAATACCAACTCCCCGAGATAGAAAGTTCTCTTAATCAGCTTCTTGTCATGATAAAATTTTACCTTATCTTTGTAAGTCCTAGATGAATCATAGGCATGCAGTCGCATTTCTTCAAGTTCTAGCAACTGATTTCTTCGTTTGCTTTGAGTCTCATTAAGATCAAAATTTAAAAATTTCAAAGCCCATAAAGCTTTATGCTCCATCTCAACTGGCAAGTGACATGTTTTCCCATAAACCAACTGAAAAGGTGATAATCCCATAGAAGTTTTCATGGCAGTTCTATATGCCCAAAGAGCTTCGTCCAACTTCTGTGACCAATCTTTTCTTGAAAAAGTGACCGTCTTTTCTAGAATTCTTTTGATTTCCCTATTAGAAATTTCAGCTTGGCCATTTGTCTGAGGATGATAAGGTGCAGACACCTTATGTTTCATCTCATAATGTTTAAGTACCTTGGCTAGCTAAGCATTACAAAAATGAGATCCCCCATCACTGATGAGTACCCTGGGAGTTCTAAAACGTGAAAAGATTTTTCTTTTTAGGAATTTTGATCATAGTATTAACACCATTCTTAGGACATGCTAAAGCTTCAACCCATTTACTCACATAATCAATAACTACCAAAATATACTCATTATTGAATGATGGAGGAAAGGGTCTAACAAAATCAATACCCCAACAGTCAAAAACTTCAACTTCCAGAATGCCTTGCAATGGCATCTCGTGCCTCCTTGAAATAGCCCCTGTCCTTTGACATTTGTCACAGCTCCGAGCATGATTATGAGCATCTTTAAACAAGGTCGGCCAATAAAATCCTGCTTGCAGAACTTTTGCGGCAATGCACTCTCCATTATAATGGCCTGCATAAGGAGAATTGTGACAATGCCACAAAATGTCTTCTGCTTTTGCCTTAGTTACACATCTCCTCAAAAGATTATCTACTCCTATCTTGAACAAATACGGATCATCCCAAATGAATTGTTTGGCATCATGTAAAAACTTCTTTTTCTGTTGCCAATTGAATCCTTCAGGAATAACACCTGCGGCTTTGAAGTTAGCTAGATCAGCAAACCAGGGTCTTTGCTGAATATATAAAAGAGTTTCATCTGAGAATGATTCCCAAATTTCTTTCTCTTTGCTTTTTACTTTATCATTGACTAACCGGGATAAATGATCAGCAATTAAATTTTCACTTCCCTTTTTATCACGAATCTCTATGTCAAATTCTTGTAATAGAAGCACCCATCTATCAATTGTGGCTTCGAATATGGTTTGTCAATAAATAATTTATAGCCGCATGATCCATATAAATAATCACCTTAGATCCAATGAAATAAGATCTAAGTTTCTCCAAAGCATAAACTATAGCAAAAAATTATTTTTCTGTAGTAGCATAATTTAGTTGGGCTTCATTCAAAACTTTACTAGCATAGTAAATAGCATGAAAAATCTTTTCCCTTCTCTGACCCAACACAACGCCTATGGCATAGTCACTAGCATCACACATAAGTTCAAACTCTTTATTCCAGTCTGGAGCTACAATCACTGGAGCAGAAATCAATCTTTTCTTTAAAATATCAAAGGCTTGCAAACATTCAGGACTCATCACAAATGGTGTCTCTTTAGCAAGCAAAATTCTCAATGGCTTAGCAATCTTTGAAAAGTCCTTAATAAATCGTCGATAAAATCCAGCATGACCAAGGAAACTTCGAATTCCTTTTACATTTTTTGGTGGTGGAAGTTTTTCAATAACTTCCACCTTTGCTTTATCCACTTCAATCCCCCTGGCTGAAATTTTGTTCCCCAACACAATTCCTTCTGTAACCATAAAATGACATTTCTCCCAATTCAGAACAAGTTTTGTTTGAACACATCATTTAAGAACAGCATCCAAGTTGGTCAAACATCTTTGAAAGGAATCCCCAAAAACTGAAAAATCATCCATGAAGACTTCTATGCTTTTCTCCATGAAATCAACAAAGATTGCTTGCATACATCTCTGAAATGTGGCTGGGGCATTACATAATAAAATGGCATCTTTCTGTAGGCAAATATACCAAAAGGACATGTAAAAACTGTTTTCTCTTGGTCTTCAGGGTCTACCACAATTTGATTATATCCAGAGTAGCCATCCAGAAAACAATAATAGGCTTGTACAGCCAATCTCTCTAACATCTGATCCATAAAAGGTAAGGGAAAATGATATTTTCTGGTAGTTGTATTTAACCTCCTGTAATCAATGCACATTCACCAACCAATAACTGTCCTTGTAGGAATAAGCTCATTCTTTTCATTATGAATGACAGTCATTCCTCCTTTCTTTGGTACAACTTGAACTGGACTCACCCATTTGCTATCAGAAATAGGATAAATAATTCCTGCTTCTAATAACTTCAATACTTCCTTTCTCACAACTTCTTTCATAACAGGATTAAGTCTCCTTTGCGGTTGACCTACAAGCCTATAATCATCTTCCATCAGAATTCTATGCATACAATATGTGGTACTTATACCTTTGAGATCTGCAATTGACCAGCCTATGGCACCTTTGTTTGCTTTTAGGATTCCCATCAACTTTCCTTCTTCTTCTGGCGATAATGAAGTACTAATAATGACTGGCTTTCTTCCGTTATCTTCCAAAAACACATATTTCAAATGTGGTGGTAACTCCTTCAGTTCAACCTTACTTTATGGATTTTTTTCTTTAAGCTCAATCTTCTCAAAAAGAGCTTTTTTTGCTAGTATTTCTTTTGTTGCCTCCAAATCCTGAACACATTCCTGCTTTATTTTATCCTCATCTTCATTCAAATCCTCACATTCGTTGATAAGAGTCCTTTCCAACATGGATGCATTACGAACTCTATTTTCTTGCGTCATACAGAGTTCTTCCACAATGTCAATTTGAAAGCATGACTTGTCATCTTTAGGATGTGACATTGCTTGAAACACATCAAAATCCACCTCTTCATCTTGTACTTGGACTTTAAGGTTCCCCTTTTCAACATCAATGACAATTCTAGCTATCTTCATGAAGGGTCGCCCAAGAATCAAAGGTGCATTTCCATTTTCTTCCATCTCCATTATAACAAAATCCACTGGGAATAAGAATTTATCTACCTTTACTATCACATCTTCTGCAACTCCATAAGGATATTTGAGAGATCTATCTGCTATTTGAAGAACCATTCTTGTTTGTTTGATCTTTAACCCTTTAATCTTTTTGAACATAGAAAGAGGCATCAGATTTATACTGGCCCCTAGATCAATCAAAGCTTTCCCAACCACTAACTCTCAAATAGTACATGGAATAGTGAAGCTCCCTGGATCTTGTGATTTCGGAGGTAATGACCTTTGTATGACAGCGCTACAATTCCCTTGCACCTCAATTGTTTCTTTTTCAGCATACTTTTTTTTTTTTTTTTGTAATGATTTCCTTTAAAAACTTTGAATATGAAGGTATTTGCTGAAGTGCCTCCGAGAGTGGCATAGTTATTTCCAATTTCTTGAAAATCTCCATAAAACGCTCAAACTGTTTTTCTTTCTCCTTTCTGGAATATACCTTCGGGTATGGCAGTGGTTTTTGATACTCTTTCTCTTTAAATTTTGCAGCTTCCTCTTCCTGATTATCATTCATCGTTTTTTTCTCTATCTCACACTCCTCCCTCTGATCATTCTTTTCTTTGACACTTTCTTTTTATTTTTCTTTTTTCTCAATCTCTCTTTCTTTTAATATTCTCCCACTTCTAGTAACAATCTCACATGCTTCTTCCACCTTACTTTTCTCCACACCATCGACATCAAACACATTTCTATTCATAATTCTCTGAAAAAATTCTTCAGATTCTGCACTTCTTTGTATAGGCATGAAATGAGGATGTTGTGGAACAATTGAAGCTTCTATAACTACCTGGATAAATCAGATAATGTTTTTGTCACTATCTCCCACTATTGAGAGATTATATTGCTTTGCTCCCTCATCACAACATTATTTTGTATCATCGAGACTTCTTTAACAACATCAACATCTGCACCATGCGTTTCTTCATTATCAGTCAAATTTCTATCAAATCATAAGCTTCGTCCTCGGTCTTCTTCCTTATGTCTCCTCTAGCTGCAGCATTCAATATCATTTTTGATATCATGTTCAAACCTCCAAGGAATGCAAGTAAATATGAGGTCTTGTCAAACCCATGGACTGGGGTTTTCCTCAACAGGCCTTTAAATCTGTCCCAATCCTGTCCAAGAGTTTCTTCCATTCCTTGCTTGAATGAAGAAATTTCCAGCTTCCCTTGATTGATCTTTGTCTGCGGAAAGAATTTATTGACAAATTGTTTTGCCACAGACTCCCAATTTCTGAAAGTACCTTCTGGGAATGAAAGCAACCAATCTTTAGCGTTTCCTCCAAGAGAGAAAGGAAACAAGTTGAGTCTGACCCTGTCATCCGACAGTATTGCGAATTTCACCAAAGATGGTCAAATGATTATAGGGATTCTCATTTGACAACCCGTGAAATTGGTTGCTCTGAACTAACTGGATGAGTGCAGGGTTCATCACCATATTTGTTTCATTGTCTGCCGGTATGGCTATGCTGTTGAACTGCAAAAGACCCACTGTGTTTGATGAGTCCCCCAGTGTGCGTCTTGGAGGAGGTTGGTCCACTATCTCCTCAATGTCTTGTGCAGAAGTCTCAAGTGAAGATTGCAAAAGTCTTTCAGGAGAGGGAGAATTTTCACATGAAGGACGTCTGATTCTCCTTCCCCTCCTGTCTGATAACCCTTCTAGAAGAGGTTGCTGGTTCTTTTTGCTTCTAGTGTGTATTGTTTCCTGTATACACAAAAACAAAAACCCTAAAATCACTTTTACAGAAAAATAAAAATAAAACAAAACAAAATATAAACAATAAATACAAACAAGTCAAATTTCAATCAATCCACACTACTTGAAAAAGTTAAACCTCGAGTCCCCGGCAGCTGCGCCAAAAACTTGTTAACGGAAACTGGCAAGCGTAACAGATTGTTCCAAGTAATATAATTGGTAAAACCCAATATCATTCTTCTCAATAGACTCGAAGGCCTTATCGTTCGTGCAAATTGAAATCGTAAGACTTGTAAAGAAAAAGTGATTGGTTTGAATGCAAGAAACAACAATAAACATGCAAATGCGATTGATTCAATTGACGAGAAAAAGACCATGGATGAAATGGAGTTGTTGGGGTTTACAATTTCACCTTATCCACTCTCTCTTATCTACTCCTCTTCTTTAATTTGCTTTGTTATCTAATTGTCATGCAAACTTTCTTAGTCTACCCTTAACCCGATCCCTCGGCGAAAAGAGCCTATTACTAATTACTGGCTTGCTATCCCTAGCCTCCCCTAGTAATTAATAATGCATTATAAACAGAAGCAAAAACAATTGATCGTCCTACCCCCTATCCCTAGGTGGTATTGCTTAATCAAGGAATTTCCCCATGTTCATGACAGTATCGTACGTTCCCGTATCAATAAAGCCAAACAACGATTATCGAATGAGTTAAACAATAAAAGCTTTAAGCGCAGAAGAGAAACACAACAATTGATAATCAAAGCATACGACAAGCATATAAATAAATAAGAGTTTCAATAAAAGAGAGTTTCAAAAGATTACATTGTTCCCCAACAACAAAAGGGTTTAGTTCACCATTGTCATGGTGAAACTAGATGAAGAATGATGAAAATATGGAAAAACAAAACCTAGATTGGATAAAAGGAGCCTAAGCAGCCAAGAGATCTTCTCCAAGGAGTGAAAATTAGGTTTGGCTGCCCTCTTCTGTCAAAAGAATACATCTCAAATCGCAATAGGTCTATTTATAGCTGAAGAGCGTCATAGAAATCAGGCCCAAGCCCAGGAGACAACCGCCCGGTGCCAAACTTATGCCACCCGGCGGTTTCCCTTTAATCGCACTACCGCCTGGTGGTGAATTGCGTCGCCCGGCGGTTTGCCTCTATACCGCCTGGCGGTTTGCCTCTGCACCGCCTGGGCGCGAGACAGTGGCTCTCCCTCGCATTTGGCCGCCCAGCGTTGGATTTTGGGCGTTGGGCGGTTCCTAGACTCTTCTTTCTTCATGTTTCTTCATCTTTCTTGAGTCTAAGACCTTCCATCGTCAATCCTATTCTTCATCCTTATCAAAAATGCTGCAAAACAATGCAAAACAAGCATAATATCGCTAAAAACAGCTTTTGACTTTCAACTGACTCAACTATTGTGTTTTGCTTGATTCTAAGCTCATTCTGAGCCTTAGAGTGTGTATTTTGCTCTTAAATGAAGCATGAAAATAACTGTTTTTCAACAGTTATCAGGGACAACTTGCACATAACTTCTTGAATATCTCCCAATACTTGTACAAGTTCTCTCCACCAAAGTGCTTGATCCCAAAAATATCTTTTTTGATGGTTGGGATCCTAGATGTAGGGAATAATTTCTCCAAAAACATTGTCTTAAGATCATCCCAACTAGTGATGGACCTGAGAGCAAGATAATACAACCAATCCTTTGCCACTCCCTCCAATGAACGTTGAAATGCCTTTAAGAAAATGTGATCTTCAGGGACGTCTGGAGATTTCATTGTGGAACAGACTATATAGAATTCCTTCAAATGTTTATGAGGGCATTCACTTATAAGACCATGGAACTTAGGCAACAAATGTATCAGTCCAGTCTTGAGAACGTATGGAATACCCTCATCAAGATACTAAATGCACAAGCTCTCATAAGTGAAATCAGGTGCAGTCATCTCCTTAAGAGTCCTCTCACGAGGTGGAGGTTGAGCTATATTATTCTCAGTATAAAAACCAACAGAATCAGAGCAGAATCAATATGCACAAAATAAAAATTGGAAGACATAGAAGAATAATGCTCAGATAAATTCCTAAAATTCCTAATTATTTTATGGAATGTCCTATCTATTTCAAGATCAAACTAATGTTTTTTTAACCTAGAAAATGCTTATATAGAATTTGGCTCAGTACTTAAACATTGTAATGCATGCAATATTAAGTGTCTTGTAATATTTAGTTCTAAATTCTATATGACACGCACTAAATGCATTGAATTTGTTAGAAAATATGAGTTTTGTTTCTCAACACCAAGAGGAGGGTGGGGGGTGAATTGGTGTTTTATAAAAATACTCGTTTTTCAAATCTTTTTCGCAAATATTATGAATCTTTAAACCTTTCTTAAAGCATGTGGTTTTTCCATTTTCAGAACATATATTATGCATACACAAATATGATCACTTTTAAAACACAGTCGTATGCATTAATCAACACAATATGTCCATAAATATGCATGTGCAAATTTCACAATAAGCATAAGCATATATCACACAGTACACACACATGTGTTTTCATTAACAATGTGTTGTCATCATAAAAAACAAACATCAGGGAGTGGGTTTCGCTAACACTTTGCTCCCTCTATCAACAATTTCCCCTTTTTTTTGATGATGCACCACCATGATTAATAAAACCATGTTGTATAGTCTATAATCAAACACATTTTCAATTATCTCAGTAGCACAGTTCAATTACTTCAAATACTTCTCCCTCTTTGGGCAATAGTCTTAAGCCCCTGGCAAGTGTACCAGATTGTTATCAAGTAATATAAACGGTAAGACCGAGTATCGTTCTCTCAAAGGACTCAGTGGCCTAGACGTTCGTGTGATTTGATTTTATAAGACTTAAAAGAAGAATAAATTGGTAGTGTTGATGCAAAAATAGAATTTAAACATGCAAAATGTAAAAGTTGAATCAGTTGGCAAATAAGACTATGAATTAATGGAGTTGATGGGGTTTACAATTTCATTTTTATCCACTCTTTTATACCTACTATTCTTGTTAAATTCTCTTTATTATCAATGTCATGCAGCTTTCTAATCTACTCAAAACCTGATTCCTCGGTGAAGAGAGCCTATTATCAATTACTAGATTACCATTCCTAGTCTCCCTAAGTAATCAATAACGCATGATAAACAGAAGTTTAAAGCAATTGGTCATCCTACTCCTATTCCTAGGTAGTATTTTTTAACGAAGAGAATTCCTATCAGTTCGAGACTTCCCCGTACGTTCCCGTATCGACAAAATCAAGGATCAATACACCGAATGAGTTAAACGATGCAAGCATGAAAATCGGATAAGAAAACCCAAACTATTGATAATACAAGCATGTGAATAAAACAACAATTTCATAATAAGAGAGTTTCAAAAGATTACATTGTTCCCCAACAACAATGGGTTTAGTTCACCATGGACATGGTGAAACTAGATGGAATTAATGAGAAGAATGGAAGAATAAACCCTAGAATTGGTGATTCAGAGCTCCCGCATCCAAAAACCGCCTCGAAGGAGTGAAGAATAGCTCTGGACGTCTCTGATTGCAAAAAGATTACTCTGAGAATCACACTAGGTCTATTTATAGGCCATAAAAATAACAGAATTTCGGCCCAGGCCCATTCATTTAGGCGCTCAGCGCTAGCTAACGCTCATCGATGGCAACGCTGAACGCTCAGCGCTCACTGGATGCTCAGAGGTCTGCGTCTTGGACGCCCAGTGCTGGGTTGGCGCTGGGCAGTGGTCGTGGCCCCTCCTTTTCATCTTTTCTCGTCCTTTCTCTATTCCAATTCCTTTCTTCTTCAGCTTCATCATTCAATTCTCATAAAATCCTACCATAACAATGTAAAACCAAGTATAATATCTCTAAAACCACTTTTTGCTCTCTTGTTCTCTAACTTAAAAAAAATGCATGATTTCAAGCTAATTTTAAGTCATAAAGGTTGTGTTTTGATATCAAATTAATGTATAAGAATAACGGTTTTTAGACCGTTATCACAATCCCAAACTTAGAACTTGGCTTGTCCTTAAACAAACAAAACGAAACTTGACCTTCCACCTATCATCAACATGGTCAACACTTTTCAAAACATATCCTTTCAAAACAAGTAATTACTCAATTCAGCTATTCAATGAAATCCAATCAAGATACAAACATGCTTCAATTCATTCAAGTTCACAAATTGCTCACATAATCACATATTCTCCAACAGATGTTATTTTTATCAATGACCAATCCACTAAGCACAAATGTAATCATGAAATTAATCAATCCTTTCCAAGCTAAGTGTTTCACTCAATCACTCAAGTGTTTCGGGAGGTCACTCTTCTCTCTACTATCCTCTTGTCACATGCAACAAAATTGACTTTCATCTAATACAACCAACATTCTCACACACACATGTCATCACAAGGACTTTTTCAAGGCTTATGACGTGGTTGGGCTAACAAGAAACATTGGTTTTTCAGATCACAAAATCCTTGAGTTAAGAGAGTTATTCAATATTCATAGTTCAAGCACAAACTCTCTTTCAACCAATCTATTCAATCCCAACTTTTCCCTTTTTCTTTTGCATTGAGCTTTATCTTTCATACTTTTCTTTTCTTTTGTTGTCTATTTTTCTCATGCTTTCATCATTCAACACATATTGCTCAATGTTTTCTCTTTTGCCTTTCAATTCCCCCAACAACCCCAAACTTGAACCTTTATCAATATCATTCAATTATTCTCAACCCAACTCAAGGTAAAGATTTTTTTCACAACAAGGTTTTCAAAGTGTCTCAGGCTAAGGTACAAAAAGGGTAGAACACATGGTTCTCTTTACTTTGGCGAAAATTTGGCCTTGATCATATGACATAAGCATGTAATTCAATCAATCATACAGATTCAGGCAATATCGTTCATGCTTTCAATGGGATAGCAATTATATCAACAAGCACTCTGAAGCTCAAAACCTCACTCAATTGTGCTTACTCAATCATTCAATCGTACATCCTGCTTAGCATCATAACTCATCATTCATCTGTTCACACAGCTTGTGAATAATTCACCTGTATAGAAGCATATATAACAATCTCAATCATCATCCACATCAAGCATCATCAAGCACACTCATCATGCAATAAAACAAGTCAAACCAAATCAGATAAGATGTTCAGACAAGTTCAAACAAACCTATACTACTAAATTGAAGCAAACTTACTCTACAAGTTCAAATTACAAAAGAAAAAAGAAAAATAAACCCCTGCTCCACTGCATACGACATCTATCAGTAGATGTCCAGTCAGCTCATGTTGTCATCAGAATCATCATCATCTCCAGCCTCTGCATCCTCAAAGGCGTCATCCTCCTCATCATCATCCATCACTGGAGCTTCAGCTGCTCTAGATCCACTGCCCTGTGCCTGCTCTTGTGGCCATGCCATAGTACTATGGAACTCGTCCATAGTCCACTTGTGCACCGGTGGTGTGTCGTACAGGCCCACTATCATCTCAGTAGTAGCCACCTGTCCTCTGCGAAGAGCCTCAAGTCTTGCCGCCATCATGGACATGTACATGTCCCTCATCTAGAACGGCTCTGCGTGCTGTGCTGGCTCATCCTGCCTAGTTGCTCCTCTCCTAGGACGTCTCTTAGGCATTGGTTCACCCACCTCACTTCCTCCACAATGTTGTCTGTAGTAAGCAGCATATATGGCCTTTCTAGGCCTCTCGAACGGTGGTATAGAAGTATCTACCTCAGCCTGTTGACACAAATGTGTAATGAGGAAAGGATGTCCCAATGGTGTCCTACTGCTCACAGTAGCAGTGCAACTCTTTATCTCATTAGTGATCACCTTGCCAATGTTCACATTCAATTGCCTTAACATGCAGTAAATAAATATGACCCTGTGAAAAGTAATGTCAGAAACATGGGAACAGGCTGGACGTTGGTGTTGAGATTGTTGACAACACAAACTCTATATCAAACTAGTTTTTGATGATGACAACACAATGCTTTATAGCAGTACATAAGTTCCAGTTTTACATGTTCAGCTGATATATCAAATTGTTCTAAAAAATGCCTTTTGTTGAACATGTCTTGTTACTTTGCAATGTGTGTTCCTATGAATGATTATGTGTTATATGCTTGGAACATGCTTGTATTGAAATGTGTGATAAAATGAAGACCAAGAGGTTAAGACGACTAAGACTCATACCCTCATCCCTCAGCAATATAACCCTTAGGAGTAATTCAACAAGGACCTGAATTGAAAGGAACCTCCCGGCACTCATGGAACTCACAGATAATGCTATTGTATAAGCAAGAATAAAACAGATGAATTACTCTAACAATTAATGAAAAAGCATATAGAATTAAGAATCAATTCAAATACATGAGAGTTTACAAGGTTACATCATTCCCCAACAACAAATAGAAATTAGTTCCCCATAGACATGGGGGAACTCTATGAACAATGGAAGAAAGAAAGAGAGAATGGAAGACTAAGAATTGGCTAAGAGTGTATTGTTATGATCTTCTCTGCCAAGGATGCAAAACCTAGAGCCCTAAGGTCCTTTAAATAGTTCCAGACGCATCCCAAAGTGCGGCTCAGTCCAAAAGAATCAAAACAGAGCAGAAACAGGGCCAAATCCAAGTGAAATCACGCCCAAGCGTCGTAGGGAGCTCGCCTGGGCGAGAATTGAAGCTCATGTAAGGCCTTGGCGTCAGATTTGGACGCCGAAGCTATGAAGGTCCGTCGCCTGGGCATCGGGGGCCACCGCCTGGGCGACCAGCGTCGATACTGCTTACGCAGTTTTTGCTCCTAGACGCTCGGGCTTCGCGATTTAATAGGTTATCAATCAACTTAAATCATCAATCACAAATTTGTAATTCACTTAGATTGATTAAAAACCAGAAATATATCTTTCATTTATAGTCAGAATATGACTAAGCTTGAAAACGGTTTTCAAATAATAACAGACTTAATGGATTACATAACCAGTGTAATCGATTAAGCTTTTCACTTCAACAAATTTGAAAACTTTTTCTCTTCAAAACTCATCACAACACATTTCAACAAGATGTATGCAAAGACACGAGTTTTAATCGATTTTACACTTAATGTAATTGGTTTAAACTTGTTGTTTTGTCACAATTTAAAACATAAGCTATCTTATGAACTTAATTGATTACAACACCACTGTAATCGATTATTTCATACAGAGTTGCTTTATGCTAGTGGTTTTATCACACAAAAACATTTAATGTGCATATAGGGATATAAACACAATTATCATAGAAGTATGCAGACCAAACAACATGTCAACATATGTATTAATCACAAATACACATTTCTGTTGTGTCATGACAACATCCATGTGTTGTTACAATCAATGTGTTGTCATCATCAAGAACCAAATACTTCAGGGATTGGGTTTAGCACTCATATTGCTCCCCTATCAATAGGATTGTTTCCTTCAAACGAATTGTTTAGCACCTTATGCAAGGTGTCATTTTCTCATTTTAGTTACTCAACGTGTTTCACATCTTCAACAATTTTGGTGTTTTTTTCCCTTTTTAAAATAGTTAGCTTCCCTTTTAGGTCACTAACTTTTTTCTTTAAAGATTTTACATCATCTTTAGAAGATGTTAGTTCATCTTTCACAATATTGTCAAATTTGAAAGTTTTTTGTTTTGTTTTTGCAAATGTTACTAGGCTTTTGATAGTCTTGAGGAGTTGGACAATAGTTCATTATCTACTTGAATAATCGAGTGAAGGTCATAAAAGTCTACCTCTTCTTCAAAGTCGTTTGACCTAAGACAAAGATTTGCTTCCTCTTCTCCTTCATATTCTAAGGCATCTAGGTCCTTCTAAGTGCACATGAGAACCTTCTTTCTATCCTTTTTGTTGTAGACCATCTTCATCTTGGCCTTCTCAAGATTTGGACATTCTAACTTGAAATGTTTTGGCTGCATGCACTGATAACAGACTATTGGTCCTTGCATACATCTTGTTGAAATGTGTTGTGATGTGTTTTTCTTTATAAGGTGTGTCTTTCTTTTTCCTCCACATGGAAAATATTTTTCTAGATATGAATGATAGTTAATCTTTTTCTTCCTCAATCATTGAGTCTTCAATGTCTGACTCTTCAAAGGACTCTTCAATACTGAATGCTTTTGTAGGTGTCTTTTCGACAGGTTTTTGTGTTTTCGAAATCTTCTTTTCCTTCTTCAACACTTTGTCCTGCTGAAGCTCTGGCTTGTGCACCCTTAGGATTCCAACAAGTTCCTTTAAGCTTGTACCATCAAGATTCTTTGAAGATCATAGAGCAGTCACTTGTGGTCTCCATTGCCTGGAAACACTACATAAAATTTTATCAAAATTATCAAAGTTTTCATAAATCTTACCCAATGATCTTAACTCATTTAAGATTGCCTAAAATCTATTGAACATGTTTTAGATGTTTTCATTGTCCTCCCTTGAGAACAACTCTAAAATCTATTGAACATTTCTAAAATCTTCTTTTTGTTTTGAATGTTTTAAGCATTGAGCATTTAATGTTGTTTAGAGTTTGTTCAAAGTTTTATGTTTTCTATTGTTTTACTAAGAGTGTGTTTGATATCGTTTAGCCTGTAAGAGACCTTGTCTTGGTTAGTGTTTTACTTGTTATTTTCAGTATTTGTTAGAAGTAGGTTGTACTTGTTTTTAGGTCATGATTTCCTAAGGTAAGAACATTCCATGATTGTCATCCTTGTTACTGACATCCATTTCAGGTTTAGGTGGATGTGTGTAGTATAGGTTATCTGCAAGGAATAGTGTTGATTCTGCATGCAGGAGATATGTCTTATCTCTTATCACTTTTGTTGCTTTTGAACGTTAAACATTTAATGTCATTTAATGTTTCCTCAGAACAAAAAACCGTTTTCATTTTCTATCGTTGATTTAGCTTTTATCAATTAAGCTTTTCTCTTAAGATACCAAGTGTTGAGTAAGAGCTTCATCATTGGACAAAGTAATAGTTTTAGCTCATGGTAACTTAGGATTGAAGTAAACGCTTTTTATGATATTGCCTATTTTAGAGCAAGAGCATTTAGCAGGTTTTCCTTTTATGTTTTTAGTTTAAACTTTTTATGGTGTTTTGTCAAAGACATAGTCTTGGCACTTTTTCTGTTTTCCAAGAGTTCAATGAATACCTCTTGGGTACAGTATAGCTTACGCGTTTAGTATAACTATCTTAGAAATTTTTGACTTACCAGTCGTTTAGCATAATGTCTGAGTGTTTCGACTTAGGTGTGTTTGTTTTTTTTGTTTTCGACAATCCTAAGTCTTTTCCTAAGTGTTTTCGTATTGTTGGGGGTTTGAGCCTATGTCTAATGCTTTGATTTTGTTTTTCTACAATCTTATTTATTACTTTTTTTATGTTCCTAAGTGTTTTCTTATATGTTAGACTTTTATCTTAGGAGGTCGTCTACCGAGTTTTCTTCCTGGTGGATTGAAAATGTTATATTTGTTGTGTGGACACTTGTTCTTTCAAACTTAGGGTTTCTATCCTAGTGTTTGTTGTTTGAGTTACTTTCTACAAGCATATTCAAGACGACTTCATTTGATGTTGTTTCGTTAAACTTCAAAACTGAGGGTTCTATAGACAAGCTTGTCTTGGCTCAACAGAGATGACCTTCTTGAGAGTAGGTGGTTCTCGTATGAAGATATGTAATTTTTCACACCTTGGGAAGAACATCATTTCTTTTGCAGTTACTATGGTAGGACATAAAACGTTTGGAAACATTCTAAGAATGTCTTCCTATTTCATAATGTCTTTCTGGTCCATGTGCAATACTTTTAAGTAGATCTTGGTATTGTCAATATTTGCATACATAAAGAGAGAAGAAATACAGCAACAAGGTACAGTACATACATGAATTTAATGATATATACCTTGATAGAGTGTTGAAACATGTTTTGTAAAATAAATGTTTAGTGTAAGTTTGAGCTTTTTCAAGTAGAGACAATTGATAAGATATATAACATTTATCGCTTCTTTTTCTAGAAGCGCTTTTTTGAAATGTTGTTTAATCTTTTATACTTACACGTCATGATTTGTCTTCTATAAGCGTTTAACAAAAATGTTCTTATGTGCACATTGCTTAGATTTTATATTTTCTCTAAACGATTTTTCGTTAAACGTTATTTGTTAAACTTCAAAACTCGATATGCTAGACAATCTATTCTTTTTAGGCGATCTTGCCTTAACATTTTTTCCTTAAGAAGACTACTTTTTACTCAAGCTAATTTTTCGTTATCATTTCCTTAATTAATGGAAGATAAATGTTTTTATAAATGCATAATAAATATTAATTTTTATATTTGATTAATTTGAGGTTTCCACATATGTTGTAATAGAGATTTTTTATTCATTGATTACTTAAGTCATATAAATTAATAAATAAGATAGTGAAGAGCTAAAGGAGAGTTCTTATATACTGTAGCACATTTAGATACACAAACCTAGGTTGTAACAGAATTTATCTTGGTCTATTATTCATAGATTTGCTTTAAAACTGGATTAAATATTTGTATTTGTTAAGACATAGTAAATATGGATGTTTTTAAAAGTGTCATTCAATATTTTATTTATTGAATATCCTATTATTTATTATATATTCATGTGTTTATATGTTATTTTTTATGTTTGTGTTTGATTGAAATTAGATTATTAATAAAATTATTTCTTTTATATCTTTTTCTTATATAAGGAAATTATTTTCAATAATTTAACCTAATTATAATTATATTATTTACCCGAGTATATATATATATATATATATATATATATATATATATATATATATATATATTGAAATACATTATGCTTTATAGAAATCTTCTAATAGGTTTATAATATAATGAATAGTATTTTATTTTGGATGTTATATTTAAATTTTAGGTTTAAATCATTTATTCGTCTCTATTTTTGTTAGGTATTTCCAATTTGATCCCTTTATTTTAATGTTTCCCAATTAAGTTCTTCTAAGTATTAATTTGAAACAATTTAGCTCCTGCGTTAAAAATAATTAATGATAGAATGACGTGATCAGTTTTTACCACATCACTCCTGCTATCTCATAATCATCTTTTCCAAACCTAATTTCTCTCAAGAGTCTCTAAGCAAACCCTAGCGTCGCCTCGCCGCTGTGAAGCCTTTGGTCTCGTCGTCACCACCTTCGTCTCACCATCGACGCTGTCATCGAAACCCTAAATGCGTTCAAGCTGGAAAAAATGTCTATCGAGCGCTTTCTCATGGACGGTTCCGACACCTGCGAGGTGTTCAGGCAGGCTGTGGTGAACATCCTGGAGTGGTGTTTGTTCTACATCTCATCGTTCAAGATCTACCACGGCGTTGCCGGCTTCTTCGACTATGGTCCTTCCGACTGCGCCGTGAAATCGAACGTCCTCTCGTTTTGGATTGCCCCTCGTCACTCCCGAAATCGTTCTCAAAGCTTCGGGGCACGTGGACAAGTTCACCGATCTTCTATGTTCTAGAATCATCTATGGTTTTTCTCCCAACTTTCAAATTCCTGGTTTCGCCGTTAAACACTTGGAAAATCGTGTTCGGCGCATTATCGTAGTTAGTGAATACTATTTGCTTACTTTACCCTGCTGAGTGTTCAGCAATCTGTTTCGATTCTTTGCTGTTATAGGGATGGTGGCTGAATGGAAGAAAACAAATCTCATTTTGTAGGCTCCACTGACTTTTGTTTAATTCTTGAGATTTCTTTATATAAATATATGTATGTAACCATGAAACCTGTCATTAGTGTCTGTTATGGTCATGAGGGTGGGATAGTAGATATGCATTGATAAATATCCAAGAAAGATGAAGTTTGGCTAATTGGGTTTGATGACGGTGTTTATAGTTCGCATTGAGATTGGAAACCACTGTCGATTACCATCCAAGAATTAATTATGAATTATTAGTTTATAATCCTTCTTTAAGTGTGTAGAAGAATTATGATGGTTCTCGTTGGTGATAGCACTGATGGTGTGGAATGAAAAACGTTGTTGGAACGAAGAAGTAGAAAATTGATTAGGTGGGAGTTGGTGATGGTTAGTGAATTATGCATATCTGGATTTTTCTTTAAGAAGGTTGGGAGTGGTTGGAAGAGATAAGAATAAAAGGAAGAAGAAGGAAGAGGAAAATGGCGTGGGAGAAAGAGAGTGACACGTTGAAACTATTTAGACACGTCAGTTCACCACCTGTGAAGAAAGTTAATTCTGTTAACGAAATTTGACGACAGGAGCTCAATTGATTGAAATTAGCAGTTATAAAGACTCAATTGGAAAACTTTAAAAGAAAGGAACCAAATTGGAAATTCCTAACAAAAATAAGGACACCTAAATGATTTAAACCTAAATTTTAATATTTTAGAAATGAAAAAAAAAATTAACTACCAAAATCACTAAACTTATTCGTCAATAGGAACAAGACATTGTGGTGAAGATAAACATCTCTTGACATGTGGGGATCACATTATCTGGTGGTTCCCACATGCTCCTTTTTGTGGATGTTACATGGTTTTCAGCTACATGGTCGGTAACTGCAAACAAAACTCATATTTCATGTACTCGCTTTCATTCGTTGCCCAAATACAATCACAATGGAAAATACAAAATAATAGCACCTTTTCCTACTTTTCTTTGTATCATCTATCAATATCCTAAAAATTTTTGTTAGACTAATTTATCTAAGATAAACTTTAATAGTTATGAAGTATTTCTACTCTTGATCAAGCTCAACAGGTCCTTAAATAGTTTATCCTTAAGCTAAACATATTAATCACTTTTTTTAATCTTGTTGGTACCTGTTCTTCCATTTTAATACATGCAGGACACATGACACATGAAGGATCTGGGACTCACATCCTATAAGAATAGCTTCTAATCATGGTACGAAAGAATGCAAGCTTTTTACACCATCATCATTGCTTGAACGAGAGAAGAGAAATTAATCAGAATGTATTTTTTTTTTTTTGTTTTAAAGGATGGTCTTCTTTTTCTACTGAAACAAACATGTGGTATAAGGGAAACGTCCCTGAAAATAAAATGATGTGAGAGTGATGCGACAATGAAGAAGGGGAAGTAATGATATTGTTTATTTTGGAGGAAAACATAAAGATAAATTTTGAAATCCAAAATGAAGTAAAAGTATGAAAAAAAATTAAAATTTTAAATTTTTTTTTTAGAGAGTTCTCTTTATATTCACTTTTTCAGAGTCTTTGTTCACTTGGGAAAAAGTGAGTGAATAAATTTGGGAGAATTTAAAAATAAATTAATTGTTGTTTATTTGAGTGAATTTGGAAGTAAATGAAAATAAATTTGAAAGTAAGATTTATGAACATTAGTGTAAGATTTGATTAATGTGACCGATAAAAAATTTGTTTAATTGATAAAAATTAAAGATTGCGAAAGGTTGAAAACAAAATATATCCTTATTAGTATTTTGATTTTTCTTAATACCACAAATTCCATATTTTTATGAATTGATTTTACTGCACCTAAAATACTTTTGTTAGCATTTCTTCATTTTATTTTTCACACACAATAAATAAATATATATATATATATATATTAGCAAAATTATAATCTTAACATTTCTTAATTTCTTAGTAGTGGAAACAGGTTCTTTATAAGTATTTTAGTTTTCTATATCTCATAATTTTAAATAAATAAAATTAATAAGTTTAATTCTTTATCGATATTAGGACATAAAAAACAGTTTAGGAGTAGTGTTTGTTTTTAAAAGATAAAAACACTTGTTTATTTTATAAATAAAAGATCAAGACTATAAATAAAAGTTTTGTTGATTTGAGTTTATTTTATAAAAGTCATTATCTCTTTAGAACTTCAGAATAAGTTCTAGAGGATTAAAGCATTGGACATTGCAGGTACTATTGGGCACTTCTTTAACAAAGAGCTATAATGGACTTAACATCAATCTAGTGACATTGGGTCTTAGAGGATGAGCATTGAATGCTGGTTTCTGCACTGAGTGTGTTTGTTGACTGACAAACTCTCTCCAGGCAACGAAAGACAAGAAAATCCTTAAAACTTTTACAAGTTCTTTAAGGAACTCGGTAATAGAACAAGAAGATTAGCAAAATCATGCGTATTAGTTCTAATTAAAGTAAAAGTTGAGTACAAAGTGTAAGGCTGAAGAAAAATAAAATATCTAGAAAGGAGGTGAGTGTGGATGTCATTTATTAAAATAAGAAAATATGAGTTATATAAAACTAAAGTATAACACACTTGGTTAAACTTCTTTATTATAGGGTAGAGGTCATGGTTTTCATGTTTGTTATGTGCATAATACATGTTTTATTTCTTTCATTAATTTGTTTTATGTGAATGTGTGGCATATGTTATTGTTTGTAATATTTGATGCGCATATGTATGACAAGCTAATTTTGATAGTCTGTTTGGTTTGGTGTGTTTGTTTGGAATTTAGGTGTATATTATTGTTTTAGCCTTGAATATAGCACCAGTGGAAAAACGTTGTTTAACATCGGTTATTTTGGGCTTTTAACGTCTCCTTCACAGCCGACGTTATTGCCGGTGACGTTAATAGGACGTCGGACATCCACATAACAGACATCTATACTAACGTCAGTTAGTGCCAGGACCGACATCAGTAAACGTCGGTATAGGCCTAACCCCGATGTCTAAAGGCACTATGTAGACGTCGGACTGCGCATTAACTGACATCTAAGAGCACATAAAGACTTCGAACATGTCACTAACCGACGTCTCATGTCACTATAGACGTCGGTGTGTGCATTAACCGACGTCTAAACAGTCATTGTGTTTTAGTGCAGTTTTGTTCTTGTCTTTGGATAGCCCAGTAGCACACTCTTTCTTTACTAGTTTCCCCCGAAAAAAAGCTTGCGTCTTTTGAATTTCTCATGACATTTCAACCCAAAACCGAACCTGGGTCTTTGCTTAGTTCTATTTTCAACCGCAAGAGGGAAAAAATACTGTTAAACGATAACTAGGCAACGACGACCCAGGGTCGTTTTTGGGTCGAAACGCCACGAGAAATCCAAAAGACGCCGCTTTTTCTAGGAGGCAGCTAGCAAAGGAAGAATGTGGTACTGCGTTACCCCAAGAGAGGAACAAAACTGCACTAAAACATAAAACAAGAAAACAAATTTTATTAGTTGAACTGGAAGATAATCGATGAAAGATTGAACAAAGTTTAAACGGTAACCATAAAAAAACACGGACCTCGGATGCAATGCTGCAAGAGAGAGAAAGGAGAGGAGCCGCAAGAGAGAAAAAGGAGAGGAGGAAGATGCGATGATATCAGAAACTGCAATGTCGCGAAGGGTCTGCAATTTATTTAAAATGAAATGGGGCGTCAGTTCCCCCAGGACCCGACGTCTATAGTCACCTAGACGTCGGTTATCTAACTGATTTGACGTTCAAGATAACATTTAAAGTGACTTTTTGAATGCCATTAGACGTCGGTGTCCAGGGGGCCGACGTCTAGTGCACTGAACCAATTGGCGTTTCATTTCCTTGTAAGGGATGTAGACGACGGTTGTGAAGGGGCGCCGACGTCTATAATACTATAGACATTCGTGCTCTACTAACGGGCGTCGACGTGCTTCGGATTTTGGTGAACATAATTAATTACAGGCCAATAGACGTCGCAGTCCCTGAAATATGTCGTCTATTTTGCAGAAATTTCTGTCTTCCCGCCTTCCGGACAGGCTATAGACGTCGGTGATTGACCACTCGACATCTAAGCGTCTGGGAATCAGGTAACGAGCATTAATTGCACCCTAGTAGACGTTGGGTCCCAATCACAAGTGACGTCAATGGCGCAGGAAAAGTCTGCCTTCTCGCCTACCTCATTACATTGGACGTCGGTTTAGGACAGAGCGGATGTGTATTATATAATAGACGTCGCGTCCCCTTCAAACCGACGTCTAGGTTACCAACTTATTTACGCTAATGCCACCGTGCACTCATATACGTCGGGCTACGGGCTAACTGACGTCATTTGGGTGACGTTAAACAGCATTTTTTCACTAGTGACGTGACTCATATTTAAGATAAAAACCCTAGACACTAGGAAAAAAGAATAAGAGAAATATAGTGTTCATGTTGAAGGTTCGTGAGAGCTCGGGGGTAGAGTAGAAGGATATTTTTTTATCAAGGAAATAGGATAATGGAAACCAAGATAAGGGGAGGTATCCTTATTTTTATTGTATGATTTTGAATGCGTTCATCAATTAATTATGAGGTATGTAAGTGAAATTATTCTGTTGTTGTTATACATGATGTGAATCACGTTAAATTATGTTGGTAATCCATGTTGTTATGTTTATGTGTTGTCCTCTCTTTTGTGGTATGGGATGTTGGTACATTTTATTGTTTACATGACTTCAGGGTGTTGCTCAGCAAATTCATGATGCATGATTTTGTTCCACGTTAGTTCCTTATGTTCAACTAATATATTATATTGTTCATTAATTCTATAGTGGATGTTTTAGTTTCACTATAATTTCATTTTGAATTTATTGTGTTGTCATGATATTTCTATAGTGTTTGATCTTCTTATTGCACATTGAATACTCTTGCTATTAATTATGTGTTGGGAAATTTAAAAACCAGGCTCTTCTGATTGGTGGCAAGGTGTTCCTTTATGTAACCAAGCTATTTTTGCATGTACTAAAGTGAATATTATTTGATCCTTACTTATTTCTTGAAATTGTGTTGTTCATAATCAAAACCAAGTTATTTTCATTGTGTTGTGTTGTTTTCCGTGTGGTTGTGTTGTCTGGTTATGTGTCGTAGTGTGGATGAATGATACCATGATGTTTGAATATGAAGGTGTGATGTTGGAATATGATTTGAGTTATGTATTTCTTTGGCCATGTTATTTTCATTAAAATCATATTGTTTTTCCTTAGTAGATGATTGTTTTCATTAAAAATGCATTAATTTCCCTTGGTCATGTTGTTTTGTGAAATATGTGTTGGTTTCCTCTTTGGTCAAGCTGTTTCCACTAAAAATTAATACTTTTTTCATTTAAATTGAATTGTTTTCCTTGAGCCATGATAGCTTTAATCCAAGTTGATTTTCCTTTGACTGTGCTACTTCTGCATGTTCTGATTCATTTTCAATAGTTCTACATTGTTTAAGAATTTTTTTTATGTTATCGTGTTATTTTGATGGATTGCCATGGTGTTTTCCGTGATGTTGTGGTATTTGTATGTGTTGTTTTTAAGTTGTCTTTATATGTTGTCACGTGGTCCTTATATGATGCTGAGTTGTTTTATATGTTTTCATATTATCATTAAATCATTGCTATTAGAGGTTAATTGGTTGGGTTATGGTTCCTTGGTGTCGGGCTGGTTTGCTTGATGTCGGGCTAGTTTGCTTGTGTCGAAGTGTGCTAGTGTGTGTTCTAAGCTAGACTGTTTGACTAAGTTGTGTTATTGGATCAAGAAGTCTTAGACCTTGACTTTAAGGTTTTACAACTCAACTTGTGTGTTTTGGAGGTCGGCTATGAGGTTTTTTACCTCAGCCAAGTTGTTGGTGATGATGACTTATTAATAATGATTGTCAAGCTATATGTGTTTTTGACCATGTTGTTTTGTTTTGTGTCGAGTTGTGTGGTTGGTTGTTGATGTTATGTTTGAAAAGGGATGTGTTATTGGTTGTTGGTTGTGTTATTTTATGTGACTTGACTCGTCATCTCAAATTGTATTGGGAGAAGACTTTAGTTGCAATGTCTTCTTTCCGTAACTAGTAAAGTCGGATTTTGTACCTTTTCGCCTGAGGCTTTGGTAAGTTGAGAAAAAAAGGAGAGGTTCAGGTGTTGTTCCTTTATATATATATATATATATATATATATATATATATATATATATATATATATATGGGGTTTGTTAACTTGTGTACACTCTTTTTTTAGTTCGTACATTTTAGCAATGTGTACCGAGTTTTAGTAGACAAAAATACCCTCATATATTATGGATTCTAAGTTTTAAGGTCAAGGGTATTTGAATAATTTTCATTCTCAAAACTAAAAAAAAAAACAAAAAACCCCCCAATTCCTTACTCATCTCCCTCATTCCTCTCAATCTTTTCTCTTTCATCTCTCTCACTCCAACATTTTCTCTGTCATTCCTATGGTAGCCCCAACTGAAAAGATCAGAAGCACTCGTTGTTAAACAATATCTTAAAAAAAAAAAAATTTATAATGAGTTTTCATTTTTACAGTTTTATAATGGTTTTTTTATGTGTTTTTAAGTATTTTCACTTAAAACACCACACCAGAAACAGCTTTTTCATAATTAAATTAAAAAAATATATATCTTTTCATTATTAATTTAATTTGAAATATTTATAAAAATTTATAAACAGTCCTTTTATTTATTAGAAGATAAAGTTTGTTTCACGAACATAATATATTTATTATTAATTAATAACATATTATGGAGACAAATTTGATACAGTTCATAACATATTAGAGCGACAAATTTGTTACTTGTATACGTAACATGCAAAAATTATATACGTTTAAAATTTAACAAATCAGGTAAATATATGTATGAAAAAATATTTATAAATTAATGTCTCGATTGTATCTTTTAGAACTTACCTACTTCTAGAGTTTGAGTAAAAGTTCGTACATCAAATATATTTATATCACGTTATCTCATAATAAAGATAAACCATAAAAGGGATTATAGTATCACAATTTTATATATATATATATATATATATATATATATATATATATATATATATATATATATATATATATATATATATATATATATTTAACCATTTTCTATGAGATTTATTATTTGGTTCATTTTACCATTTCAAAACTTAGAGAACATAGATTAAAATAGGTTTAAATATATTTTTACTTGACTAAAACACGTTTTTTAATCAGTCTTTCAAACTTCAACATGTGAATTGACAATACAACAAACCCACATTTCCATTCTATAATATATTTATTGTATACATTTGTCATAAATTTCCTTAAATTAAAGTAAAAAATCATTTAAGCACCCAATTCAATAATTTTTGCACTTAGTCTTGTGATGAATCAATTGAATAAAGACATCAAATAATATTTTTGTGTTGACAAGATTAAATTAATATTAATAAATTATAATAAATTCAATAGTAATGAAATAATAATCAACAAAATAATAAGATAAAATCAACCTTAAATCATTTTCAAATAAATACAAAATTAATTTTAAAAAATTAGTAGTTATATAACTATAAAAACGAATTAGTCAAATAAAATAATAAATGCAAGAAAAGAAGATAAATATAAAATAATTAAATAAAATAATAGATAATAAAATAAATAATGAAATAAAATTATAACATTCAATTTTTTTTCGATTTTTCGATTAAGTAAATTTTTTTCATTTTTTTTATAGTTTTTTTGTCTTTTTCATATAATGTTTGGTTCAACTTATTGTGATTTTGATGATATTTTATTTTTATATTTATGTTTAAAACGGCATAACATTTTAACTAAATTACTTTTATATCTTAATTTTATTTATACTACCACATCTCAAAATATATGTATAAAAATATTTGTATAACTAAAAAAAACTATTATTTTAACCAATTATAACCAATTTTAATTAAAATAATTTTTTTAAATATAAAAACCAATAAAAAATCTAAAATTAAAGAATAAATTAAAACATGAAGAAATAGTCTATTAGATATTATGAAATGAATCACTAAATAAAATGACGAATAGAATATCTTCGCTCACGCATGTATGCTGATGCAGACAGAAGAAACACTTACAAAAGTAACTAAGATGGAATTTATATCAAGTGAGTTTTACTTTTTAGCATGAATATCATATGAAATATTCACTGTATTACTGAAATATTTATTTGAGTGAATTTTATGGAGAATAATTAAGAGTATTTGAGAGGATTTGAAGATAATTTCTTGTTATTTATTTGAATATATTTGAAGGTAAGTGAGAGTAGATTTGGAAGTAAAATTTATGAAAATTAGTGTAAGATTTAATTTATGTGACAGATTAAAAAAATTTACTTCCAAATTTACTCTTACTTACCTCCAAATCAAAACAACAAAATAAAATTATTATCAAATTCTCTCAAATCCTCTCAATTATTCTCTTCCAAATTCAGGGAACAAAACCTTAGTGTCTTAAATAAAATAATAAATATATTTAAAATATAACTATCTTTTTATATATTTCGAAATCTATTTTTATCTTATATCATACATATAATACATTTAAAAACTTATTAGGAAAGGATAAAATTTAAATAAAAATAAAATTAAAATTAAAAGTAATATATAAAATTTTGAAACCAATTAAAGTAAAAGACAGATTATAGAACCGAATTTAATTTAACATAAAATAAAAAATAAAGTTAACTCATATATTTCTTAATATTTATAAATTTCGAAGGAGGTAGATTTTCCACGTATTTGTGGACAAAACTTAAATCATATTATATATTTCTTTTTTGAATATACTGTATAAAATCATTTATTTTGCATTAAATTTTTGTTTCTACGAAACTTATAATAATTGTAACATTATTTTTTATAAGAAAATACAGGTAATTGTTTTTATACTGATCATGTAATTTTATTATTGAATTGTAAAAATAATTACAAGAAAGAGGGAGATTTTTGGTAGAAATTTATCGAAGGACTATGTTTCGCTGGTAATATTGTTTTATCGAAGGATTTTCCGGCAAAATGTTGGGTGTAACATTATCGAAGGATTAGCGAAGGATTTAGGCCGCCCGTAAAGGGGTCAGGAAATTAAATAGGGTGATTTTCCCCTCTTCGAGTTACAGAACCCATATACCCTTAGAAGTTTTTAGAACCCCTTAGAACCCTTCTTCTCCGTAACCCTATTGTGCACATATCTTCCTTCACAAAGGCTGTTGTGGATGGTCGTTCAGTGCTTCTTTGTTCGATGCATGTGAGCTATCGGAGTCCCTCCGCCGTCATTCGCGGTCATTGGTAAGTGTTATTTTTTTTCCGCAAATTGTTAATGTGTTCGGTGGAGTAACTAATTTGGGTTGTGACTTGTGGCTATTGTAAGTAAAAGACCGTCTAGAGCCTTCGTCAAGGCGTCGTTGGTTTGGGGGGTGTTCGGTAAGTGGGTGTGAGGTTCGTGACTTCCTGTGGCTGGTTGTTTGGCAAAATGCCATTGTTGGCTGGCACTTGTAAGTATCCTAATGAAGTTGTTGTCACGGATGAAGTTCAAATTCAGCGCAATTTCCACACGAAGGCGTCTCATAGGCTCTCTGAGATGTTTCGAGATGCAAGGATAGCTGGAGAATGCCCCTACTGGATTGGGGAGCAAATCTGGACCTCCTTACTGGAGCATTGGAATTCGCCACAATACCGCGCCAAGTGTGCAATCGCCCAAAAGAATCAGTCTTCAGAAAAGGGCGGTGTTCTCCATACAGGTAGATCAATCACAGTACATGAACATGCCATTCGTATGGTAAGTATCCATTTAGTCATATAACTTACGTAACTTTAATTTCAATGTATATATCAAACTTTGTATTTTGATATAGGCAGCTAAGTTGGGACGAGCTGTGCACGTTGATGAAGTTTTCCACCAAACTCATCTTCGCAAGGGAACTGACCAGTTCGTTGATGAAAGGTCCCGAAAGACCCATGTAAGAAAATACTTGTAATTGGAGTATTGATTCATAACTTTGTGCCTTGTATTGTACATTTACTGATACTTTATGATCACTTTTAACAGAAAGAATTCTCCACAAAACTTTCACGGGTCAGATCCTCACATTCTTCATGTCCTCGGTCAACCCAACAACCAGATGATGACGATGACCTTATTAGGTCACAATGTTGGATTGATGTTGTTGGTGGAAAGAAAAAAGGAAGAATTTATGGGGCAGGACAACTGGCTGCAAATTACAGTGCAGGTTGTGGTGGTCTAAAGCACCAACCTTCTTCTTCCTCCCAACGTCCTGATGAGACCATTCATGCCCTGACGTAGCGGCTTCAAACACATGACCGAGAATATAATGAACCAAGACAAGTGTTTACCAATTTTAAAGAATTGGTCATGAGATTGCTTCCCGAGTCTGTAGTGCCTCCGACCTCTCATTCGCAACCCACACCAGTTCAACCTAGAGAAGTTCAACCCCCCATACCAGTTCAGTCCCCATCTATCCAGCCAACTTCAGAGCCTCAAAACAATGAAGAGGAAGACAATCATCAAGTTTATCATTATGAGGACTATTAGATTTTATGACTTTGCACATTACTTACATTATTAGTTCTTTAGCTTCTAAGAACAATTTTATATTTAGTCCTAATTAGTTAGTGGAGTTCTGTTTTGTTTATCAATTACAAATTTTAGACATTATATATATATATATATATATATATATATATATATATATATATATGTTTGCTTGGAATGTGTTTACATTGTTTGAAATTTGCATTGATTAGAGTTGACTCCATTGGATGAATGTTGGAAGGTATTTTGAGTTGAATGTGAATGTTGTTGCTGTTGAATTGTGCAGGTTTACTGTGATTGGGTATAAATTTTGCAAGCTGCAGAATGTATTGTACAGGTTACTGTTTTGAGTGGGATTATATATAAAAGGAATTGCAATGACTATAAAGAGGTCCTACCAAAGGATTTATCCTTCGGTAATTATCCAAGTATTGTCCTTCGGTAATTACCGAAAGATGGAATCCGTCGGTAACCATTTCCAACAATGGTGTTTTTGACGGAATACGGATTGTCAGTAATCCGTCGATAAAATGTGATTAGCGATGGAATATATCATATAGCGACAAAAATTTACCGTCGGTAATACCATTTATTTAATTTAAAATTTTACCATTTTAAATTATTTTTTATTATGTATAAAATAAATTTTAAATTATTTTTGTTACGACTAAAATAAATTTATTTGACTAAAGTATTTTTATAGCTATCCTAATATTATATTTTAAACCCAATTGTTTTAAAAATTTATTATTTATCAACAGAATACATTTTCAAATATTAAAGATTTAAATAATAGTGATGATCTAATATATACTTACACCTTTTTGTCATAAGATAATATTTGACTTATATTTTTAATTGTACTGCGAATTAACTTTTTGAGTAATCTATTAGTTGGTATTATTCATTCTTTTTATTTAAAATATAATACAAAATTTACATTGAGTTATATATCTTGTTTTTAATAATTTAATAATATTTTATGATTATTTATAAATTCATCAAATAATATATTTTTCACCTACTTCTTGATGTAATTTTGATGGGTATAATAGATTAATCTAATCAAAATTTAAAAATAACTTGAAAATAATAATTACAAATTAGAAACTGAACTAATTCAAATTTTTATAAAACAAAATATGATTATATATAATCCAATAAATTATATATTTTTCTCATTTATTTATCAGTACATGATAAAGTCTTATGAATTCAATTGTAAATCTTTCAACTAATTCTTTGACAAAAACTCTAATTATTAACGGATACTCATACTAAAATATATAGAATTTCAAAAAAGTAAAATAAAATTAAGTTAAAAAAAAGTTGAAAACACGATTTTGTATTCATATGAACTTTTAGAAAATATACATACTTAAATACTCTTTTATAAATCTATTTTTTTTATTAATCTTTACTTACAGAATTCAACCAATATTTTTATTAAAAAAATAATTTATAAATAAAACATTTTAAGAGCTACCAACAACGTTTTCAATGCTTAAAATAAATTTAATTTATAAAATATTATTTGAATAATGGTTTGTAAATATATTATTAGTACTAATAAATAAAAATTGTTACATCCTTTCTTTAATAAAATTCTAGTCATGTTATCTATAAAACTTATAATAAGTATAATATTGAGTTTATACGAGAAGAATGTAATATTGTGGGTAATTTTACTTTTTAACATATCAAATCTGTTATTAAACCTTGCAATAATGAACATTAAATTTTTAAATTTTTTATTTATTGGTTTTACAATTAAAATAATTTTAGTTTACTAAACTAAATTTCTTTTAATTGTCATATTATTTAAACAGACATGATTTAATTTAAATATGTTATTTATCTTAAATAATATATCTTTAAAATAATTTTTTTGATTCATGTCTTTTATTCTATCATAAATGAATTGTATAATATTCTTTTATTTATAAGAATTTTTTTAATTGTATTATATATGTGTCATTATTTTAACCTTAACTTATTAATTAATTTATAATTATCTCGAAGTAGTTTTTCGGTATATAAATATGTACTATTTTTTATAATAAGTTTTTTAAGGATTAATTTAGTTAAGTTATAATAAATACTTTCATATTATTGCCTGATAAATATAAAAGGTTAAAAGTTCTTCTTAAATCGTAGTAGTGCATTTATTTTCGCTGAAACATAAAGTATGAAAGAAAAGTTAAAGCAGGATATTTTCAGCAATGACAGAAAATTTGCCGACAAAAACATTCCCAAAAAAAATTTTATATTGGAAATTCACTGTAAAAATACAAATTAAACATTAGTTTTTCAATTCTAATACTGTGCTTTTTTTTTTTTTTAAGTTAGTCAAGAAAATTAGAGTTGTCAAAATGGATCGCAACTCACGGATCAATCTGACTCATCATAGATTTAGACCAAGTTGAGTTTGAAAAAATTTATATTTTTTTACGCAGGTTAGATTTCAACTCGGTTCATCCGGGTTAAGTCCGTGGTGGATCGGGTCGGTCCACCAATCCACCTACCTAATTTTATTTTACTAAAATTTAATTTTAATTTTATAAAAAAATATTTAATTTTTTTGTTTGAAAAAATTATTTAAATTCCCTATTTTTAAAAGTAATTAAACACTCCATGTTGGGAGTGAAATTTGAGAATGAAATTTGTTTAGATTTTAATTATAGAAAGTTTTTAATTTCTTTTATTTTAAAAAATTGTAATTAAGTGAGTTAGTGAACTAACTTGTTTATCCATCAATCCGTGGTAGTCAGGTCGTGTGACCCATTTTGACAGCACTACTAAAATTTATAAATTTGACACTCCCTCTCTTCAAGAGGAATTCAATTTTAATAAAACCGATATGAGATTTTGCATACGAGATCAACACTACGTTTAACACATAACTTTAAAACAATAAACTAGAAACTTTCTCATCTTCTCTTAAACTTAATATAGTTTTGAAAAATTAAAAAGAAAAATCTTTTACTACAAAAGGGAGTGGGAGTGGATGCTATATTATTCTCAAAGTTATGTTAATCCATGTATGGCCACCTCCTTTTGTTGGCTTAATCAATGGGTTATGTTCCATCAATTGTTTTCAATATTGATTGATCCCAAAGCACAAAAAGATAATACATATGTATATATGGCATGTATCACACCTATAATGTACTTATAAAAAATAGATCTTGATTTTTGTGTGCGTTTAATAGACACTGCACAAACATAAATTGACATCTTCTTGCTACTTCATTTCCAACTTGAATCCATCACATGTTATCACTGTGGTACCATCTCTTTTTGCTATCTTCTTTCCTTGGCAACCACATTGTGTGGCACATAAATAGACAACACTTGGAAGTTCACTATTGCCAAATTGTCCTGGTTCCGATTCCATGTACAGCTAGCATTCTATTCAGTCACATTGTCCATATGCCATTCAACATGCCTTAATTAAAGTGGTTACTATTGTTTCCTCTATTACATTGATTATATAATAAATTAGTTATTTTTATAATTTGTTTATTATTTTATTGTTTATCGAGGATTTGGATTCAATATGTATTGTTATAATGTTCTCAATCAACTTAATTTATTCCACACAGATTTATTTGTTCTAGCAAACTTATGTTTTTCAATTGTTTTCGTAGTGTTTATGCATATACTTTTAGAATGACTTTAATAAATAGTTCGCGTGACAGATACCTTTAAATAACTGAATTCTATTTTAACATGGACATCAATCAATAATATGCATTTTCTTCTAAAAATCATATTTTTGATGTTTTTGTTATTTGTTTAACAAGTGGGATGATCAATGAAGGAAAAAGATAAAAATGAAGAATGATAAAGAAGAAAATAGAACTGAAGGGTTTGTAGAAATATAAATTGATAGAAAATAAAATATCAAGGGTAGAATAAGAACTGGTAAAGTAAATCAATGAAAATAGTGACTTAACTACCACCAACACTGAATTTTCCATTTCTTCATGTTTGTGATGTCTCATAATATTTGAAATTGTACATAATTTGTCACCATCTATTTATATTTAATCCACATATTTATATTTTTTTCTTCCTTTTTTCTAGTATTTATTTGGTAATTAAAATAAAATAAAAATACATAAATTGAAATAACACTAGTACAAAAAGCGGTTTAGACGTCTATGTTTTTTAACCTTTAATGTTTAAAAAAATAACGACATCATATCATGAGACGTTAAATTAATCTCGGATTTAAAAAATTCGTTGTTAATTGACGTCAGACATGGAGCAATATCCGCCATTAATTAACGTCTTGTTTTGCCATTGTCCGACCGACGTTAATGAACTTTTTTTTTAATTAATTGTGATCAATTTTTACAACTCTACGAGACTTGAAAAGTAGAAAAACAACAAATGTAATATTTTTTTGATATTTTAATCAGTACAAACTATGAACCTATGAATTATAAACTATAAGCAAAAGCACAAAAGCTATGACAACAATAGTATTAACTTGTGATTTTTGGTTTTGATAGCTATGGTTATTGGTTTTAGTTGGATTTTTTTTTTACCACTCCTTAGAACCCCTAGTTCAAGAAAAAACACCAAGAGCCCTTACTATTAGTCTCTATGAAGTATAAAAATTATTTGGAAAGTGAACTGTGATAGATATTTAAACGACTATAATATTTGCTCCCGTTGGCCGATTGGTTCCTGTTGTTCCTTTTAGATTTTCAAGAAAATGTCGTTTTCTATTTTTCGTCAATTTTTTGTTTTTGTTTTCAAACTTCGAATTTTGATCTACAAATTTTTGTGAGGGCTTCTCATAATATTTTGGTGCTTTGAACAAATTTTCAAGTAATTTGGAGTTGTTTTGAATATACTCTCAGTTTTACCCTAAAGCTTGGATGTATAACGTGTATTGTAGTATGATATCATTAACATAAATTTGAACAATGATGAAATCATTGTTAAGATTTTCGAAAAACAACATGGTATTTACCTTTTGGAGTACCGAGAAAAAGCAAGAAGGGAATGTTGAATAACGCTATAGGAAAACTTTTCGCAAAGGAGATAGTTTAATAGCCTTGTCAAGGATAGAAAAATTTATATATAAGTTGTTAAATGCTTGACTTGAAGGTTTTGTTTAAACTATAAGTTCTTTAGACAAATATTTTTCAATCGTTTAAACAAATTTGCTACAACGTTTTGATGATGTCAACTTAATAAAAATAGCGTTTAATGACAAGAGCTTTTATAATGATTAAGATAGTTCACAACTGTAAGGTTTATAAGAGAAGCGTTTAACATGATTAAAGCAATTAAAACACAGTTATATTTATATTGGTCCACTCCACCGAGCTACCTCTAGTTCTTCACTAAGACCTCTTAGAGGGTTCCATTATAATCCTGAATACATTACAACTGAATATTCTCACCACTCATGGTATCATTTAGTCACTCCAAGTAACCCCCGTTACTCTAACTAAAACCTATTTTCACCCACTCCTAGTTGTGGAGTATTCTTCACCACTCCTAGTATCCCTAGACACTCCCGGTATTTTCCCAATACAATATCTAGTTGAGCTTCACCCACTCCTAGTTTCCACAAGACAAACTCGTCCAACACCGATTAACCCCACCAAGTTAAGCATTCAGTGTTTGAATTCTCTTAAGAATTTGCAATCGAACAGATTTCTTACAAGTCCTTAGACGACTACTCTCAGAAAGAGGATGTGTATACAATACAATTCAATCTAATAAACTCTTAAAGTTTTTCTCTCTTTTTACAAAAATAAGCTTATGATTCTATGAAGCTTAAGAATATTTTCTTTGTCTTTTTAGTTTTTCTTTTCTTCACAAATATTTTCTTTTTGTTCATAAATTATTCTCTTACTTTTTTCTTCGACATTCTACAATTTATAGGGTTCAAGAAATTTTCAGATAGTACTTTGCTTTGACCTTCGAATCTTCTTAGCCTTGTTGTAGGTAGTAGTTGTTCGTTAAAGTCAACTTGACAGAGCAAGCGTAATTTTTCAGTTCTTTATCAAAAATAGGTTGCACGAACTTCTTGGCGTAACTTTTGATATATAGAACATTTCGTGAATGACTTCTTTGTTTCTAACGTCTACTTCTAATTTATATACGATGAAACAGGTGGATACTTGGCATAGGTAATCTACACAATGTAGCGTGTATATGCATGCACATAAATACTTAATGGCATTTAATGTTTGTTCAGAACAATAAAGTGTTTTTCACATTTTTTGCCATTTTGGCAAGATTTGATCGTTTAAGCATTTAACTAAGATACCAAGTATTTTATGAAGATTTCATCATTGGATGAAAGAAATCGTTTGGGACAAGGTATCGTTTATCCTATGTAAGGCTCTTACCAAAAACGCTTTTTCAAGTTATCTTTGTTCCGTTCAAAGGCACGTTTAGCAAGATTTCTTTCAACATAAGTTTTTGGATCATCATTTCAGACTTTTATCATACCTTTCAAAAACATTTTAAAATTTTATATATCAAGACATATTGAGAGCTTGTTTGAGCATTGCTTACCAATTTGTAACGTGAGTGCATCCACCAAGACTCTCATTGACGCATTTAAAAGGGGAACCATTAGTAGTGCATATGTTCATGTATTGTTGTGTATACTAAAGATTTTCTTAAGGTATATAGATTTCACAAAGCATTTCATAATACACTTATCTTTTAGCTATATTTCTTTACCCAAGATAACACTCTTTCATATGCTCATTTCATTTATTGTTGTTTGTTAAACGTAAAAATATATGAGGACTTTAGACAATTCAGTCTTATAGACGATCTTGTCTTAACACCTTTCCTATTGAAAATCATTTTCTATCAAAAATGAACTTAAGCATTCATACCAAGATCTGAAAGGTTGCTTTAATCCATATAAAACTTTATTCAATTTGAAAACATGTCTTTTGATTAGTAGGGCACTCAAAATCATAATGATGTTTCATATAAACCTCTTCTTTGATTTCACCATTTAAAACCATACTATTAACATCCATTTGATATAGTTTAAGTGTACTAAACATAATTGTTAAAATGGAATGGCTTAGTTTCTCACACCAAGAGGGGGGGGGGGTTGAATTAGTGAAACTTAAAATCAGAGTCTTTTTAAAATCTTTTTCTCAAAGTTGAGGTCTTTTAAAACTTTATTGAAACGTAAGGAAAAATACTTGTTAATGCAGCGGAAATAGAGTTGACTTAATGCAGAACAGAGTCAACTTAAAATAAAAAGTGTAGGGATCAGAGAAATCAAACACTACTTTATATACTGGTTCGACAAACCTGCCTACATCTAGTGTCCTTCCAATCACAGGAAGCAAATGCACTATAATATCAAGGTTTTTACAGCAAGGCTTTTATAGAGACCTCCACATCAAAAATATAAAACACCTCTCTGACACTCTAATCAAAATATAGGCATACAACAAAAAGACCAGGGGCAAGAATCCCCTCTTCTACCGTCTACACCCTTTGAGCAACCCCTCAAAGTCAAGAACACATCACGTCCTTCTTCTTGTAATAACAACAGGGAAACAAGTCAATCTTCAATAGATTGATGATCCTGATCACGCAGTTAACACCGAATGTGCAGATTGATTAGACTTTCACAGCATAAAAATCTTGCTCTTCAAGAAATCACAAGAGATGATCACCATGGTCTTCTTCTTTGATTCTTGGAGCTTTTCCACGTTCTGTAAGAGAGCACTAATCTGAAAGATATCACAAAAATCGTTAGAATCAAAAGCTTCTAACAGAATTCAAATTCGCATCAATTTATTGAATGACATTTTAAGTAACCTTCTTACAAGGTCATGGCGTTGCAACTTAGAAATTAATCTCATGTTTCCATGTCCATAGTTATTATGCATATTTTAGCCTCATCTTTTATTGATACAAGACATGAAACACGTTCAGCGTACACTTCATGAAGATCTATCTTGTACAAGTTCCCTTGTTTATCAATAGAAAATACTTTGTGACCTTTGTTGTCTAACACTTTACATTGGCTTTTTTCAAAAATATCATTATATTCGTTGTCACATAATTGATTTATGCTAAGTAGATTATATTTAAGGCCTTCAATTATTAAATCATTTTCAACAGACGGGGAAGTTTTTATACTTATCCATCCAATCCTAATTATATTTCGCTTTTGGTTTCCCTAGAATGTTATTATTCCTCCTTTCCTCTTCTTCAGGTCCTCGAACATACACCTTTCGTTTGTCATGCGACGTGAGCACCCATTGTCTAAGTACCATGACTAGGGTCTCCTTTCTATCATCAAGAAGATTTGCAGGAGTAATACTTTTGTCTTTAGGTATTCATGTGGGATTGGGTCCTACCTTGTTATTTTTGTGTAGTTTTTGCTTTTGAAAAATAGACACATCATTAGAGACTTCCTCTCTAGCTTTCAGAAATTTAATATATTTTAAGGAAGACATATAATAATCTGGTCTAGCTTTAAATTCAAGACCAGTCTTATCAGAAGGATGTTTAGAATTTTGTATCAAAAGGACTAAACGTTTGTTTCCTTCAAACGTTCTAGTTAACATCTTGAGCAAGGTGTCATTTCCACGTCAAAGAAGATCAATGTGCTTAGCTTCTTCAGCAATATTAGAATTTTCTATATTCTTTCAATTTTAAAATAAAATCTATTTATCGTTTAGGCTCGACTAGCTTCTTATCTAGGTCGTTATTTTGTTGTTTCAAATACACATCAATTTCATTTCCATGTTGTCTAGGACCCGATATCATCATGGACAACATCACATATTTTCTCTTCATGCATAACAAAGGAGCAAGATTGTATATCATCAACATAATTGGCTATAAACTATGTTTGCTATTTAAGTTTCCATAAGGATTCATACCATCAATTAACAGAAAACAATCGTTTCAACCTAGGTATTATAAGAAAATACCACATCACCTTAGGAGGTGCGCAATCATTGCCTTCATCATCACTGTTTTTGTCAATTTTCTTTTTAAACCGTGATAAACCACATGTTGGACAAAACTTTAGTGAAGAAAACTCCTTTATGTACAAAGCACAATCATTAAGACAAACATGTACCTTTTGATATTCCAAACCCATTGGACATAAAATTTTCTTCGCCTCGTAATTACGAATAGGTAGAGTGTTATTTTCTGGAAGCATCTCCTTCAACAACTCCAATAACTCTATGAAACTTTTGTCGGTCCATCCATGCCTTGCTTTTAAACTAAACAACTTCAAAGTTGTAGACAGACGTGTAAAGTTGGAGCATCCTGGATACAACTCTTACTCTGAATGATTCTTAAGAGAATCATACAAATTAGTTCTTCCTAAATTTTATTCACCAACATCACGTATTATGTCTTCTAAATGATCACTCAACCATTCTTCCACATAATTCGTTCCTCGTGATGTTATAGGCTGCTCTAGTACTTCTCCATGCCAAGTTCAAACGGTATAAGTTCTCATTATACCAAACATGAATAGATGGTCATACATATTGCCTAAGTCTTGGAGTATTTGATTAAGACAACAAACACAAGGATAAAAATATGTCTCGTTCACAGTGTTTGCGTTTTGTTCAACATATTGCAAAAACTTCGAAACTCCCTTTTCATATTCTTGACTGATGTGACGTTCATTCATCTAAATTCGATCCATACTATGTTCGTAACAAACTTCATCATCTCAATTTTTTTGAACTATCATAAGGTTAGGCCCTACCCATTCAGAAAAATTATTTTTCATAATTTTCTAACACATGCAAAAAAGTTTAACATGATAAATTTCATAAGATTTTGACAACATTTCGCATTGGTCTCTGATATACACGAAATGAGAGTGGTCAAGTTTGACCACAATCATATATGCATCTAGAGAACAACAAAAATAATCTGAACTGAAATTTTATCAAACTTATCCATAAACTCCAACGTACATGTTATAGAAAATTATGAAAAATAATTTTTGCAAACTATTCGATCGGAGAATGCGAAATTTAATACAAATGATTAAAAGATTAATCATTTGTGTTAAATCTCAAATAGGAAATAAGAGAGGAACTTGGAAAAGAAGAGATGCAAAATGGACATAAATTCTCTCTAATATTTCCAAGTTCTATGTTTCTAAGTTGAATGTACAATGCTTGGGCACTCATTTTCTAGAATAAGGAGTGGACTCAAGTCTTAAGAAAGAAGAAACAAAGTGTAATGAATTGAAAGAGTGCATTGAATCTAAAAGCTTCAAGAACCTTCATTAAGAGTATATGCATGCATAAGGTGCGTTTTCCACTAAGGTTTCTAAGGGTTACTTGAGGCTCAAGCAAGTCCATAAACCTACTTCATACCCATCAAGAATCAAGTTAAAAAGCAAAAACTGCAGTTTCTATTGTGATCTGTCTATTTTAATTGATTATGGAATTTTCATAATCGATTAAAATAGTAAAATTGTTTTTTTTCAAAGTGTTGTCTTTTTTAATCGATTATGGGTTTTTATAAATTAATTAAATCAATAACTGAATAACAAAAATGAACCAAATACAAGGTCTAAAGAAAAGACATATATATATATATATATATATATATATATATATATATATATATATATATATATATATATATATATATATATATATATATATATATATATTTACAAAGCTTAAGAAAAGGAAAGATAAGATAAAAGATATTCTCAACAAGAGTGGAGTTCTTTGAAGTCCTTTACCTTCTTCCATTCTCCTAGCCCTGACTCATGTTGTAGTTGCCTAGTTGGGTTTCCATCAAGCTCCGTGGATGGGTTTCCGTCAAGGAGGAAGCTCTTAGGCTGCATAGAAAAGATACCAATGGAGTATCAACTTGGTAAGCCAATTTCCATCATGAAGGTTGTCACCCATAGCTTTCTCAAATGAAGACTTCTACCTAAATGACCCAAACTAGGACAACTCGATGGTCATCATGAAAATAATATCTACTTGACGAGTCCATAAGACCCTTATAGACTAGGGTAGCTAAGTTGATGTTCTGTTTTGACACATGATAAGTGCCCAATATGAGTTATTTTTTATGTTAATTTGACACTTACCTGATTTTTATTTTGTTAAATATCTATGCTAATCAACCCCATTTTTCTTGTTTTTACAGGTTTTGATGAACTTAGAGAGTCAAAGGTGAAATAAGAAGAAAATAGAGGAATTCTAAGCAAAACATAACAAACTAACTTAAGTATGGTTGTAGTGAGGAATGTGAGGCTTGAGCCACACGAAGAAACCCACCTTGGAGGAAAACCTCAAGCTCTAACTTAAGGCTAAAGCCATGAAGATAACTTCTCCTAAAAGTTATCCCAAAAGGCTCTAGCACATAAGCATAAGGCCTAAGATATAGAGGAAACCCACCTTGGGATGAAGCCTCACAATTGAAGCCAAAATGCTACTACTGAAGCCACATTCTAGAATGTCTATAAAAAACAAAATTTCTTCTTTATTTTAAGAGAGCTTTTTACATACTTTTTCCCAAATTTTCTTTGATAGATTTAAAGAGAGACTTTAGAGAATCTTTTGACATGCTCCCTTTATAGTTTAAAGAACATCAATAGAAGACTAGTAGAGGGAGTTCCTTCCTTGTACTAATTTCTTCCCATCATGAGGAGTTAAATGCCCTAAGTGTTGAAGTGAGATAGAATGCTTCCTTTTAATTAAATGTTTATGAATTGGCTTACTCTAGTTGTTGGATGAACTGATCACTCATCTTATTTCACTTGCTCGAGATTAAGTCGAAACTAGTTTCAAGTTATGGTCCAATCAATTTTTCTATGCGCTTTTGGATGCTAGGAATAAATCTAAGGTTGCAACTAGCTATAAAGTCTTTATCTTAATACAAGTAATTCATTCAAGTAGTCACGAAGGAGTCATACTGAAGTTTGGTGATCCTAGACTCTAGGTGTTAGGGATAGATCTAAGATTGCAAGTAGCTATAAAGTCTTTATCTTAATTCTAGGAATAGAGCTAAGGTTGAAACTAGCTATAAAGTTTTTATCTTAATGCAAGTAATATATTCAAGCAGTCACGAAGGAATCATACTAAAGTTTGGTGATCCTAGGCTCTAGGTGTCAGTGATAGACCTAGAATTACATTCAAAGAGAACTCTTAGGACTTGATTACTTGTAACATCATATTTAATAATAGAACCGTTACAAGAGAAGGACAAAGTTTTGGAGTCAAACTTCAACACGTTTTAATCATCTAAATGTCAACTACTTTTAATCCAAACTATTCTATAATATTTTTTCCTTTACCAACTCTATTTTATACATCTTACAACCAATTTACTATTTTATCAATATTCAAACTAGTTAGAACATTGTGTTTTTTTATCAAATCCTTCTGGGTATTACACTTTTTATATCACAAACTACTCCGTATACTTGCTTATATATTTGGTTGTTGCATAGGCACCCAACAACACACCTTTACAAAATTGGATGTGCCCGTCGACCTAATTTAACCCTATCTAAGACCCTTATTCAGTTTCGCTAGAGACGAGTAACACCAAAGGATATCTTAACCTGCTTACAACCTTTGGTAAGTTTGAAACTCATCGAACTGTGACAATATGATACCTCCTAGTTGATGTAAGCACGCCCTACAATGTCTTGATTCAATGTAAAATGCTCAATAAGCTCGAAGTCGTTGTCTCCACCCTACATATGGTAATGAAGTTCCTGGTCGAGGATAGCTTGAACATCATCACTCTCAAGTCAGACCCAAAGGAGGCTACGACATGTTATGCCCTTAGGTTGAGAGTAGCACCACATGCACTTTCAACCACCCTGGTCAGCACCAACACCTTATCCCAAGCAACGGTAGTCGAAAAAACTAAACCATTATAGTTGTAACCAAACTCGGGAGAATAATGCGAGTTGCTTGGCAAATGCTACCAAGTCCAAAATGGATCCTATAAGCTAAAAGAGCTCATAGGAAAGCTCGTAATACCACGAAATGAAAAAAATGTTGTTGAAAATAGAATGGCTTAATTTCAACACCAAGAGAGGGGTGAATTGGTGAAATACAAAAATCAGAGTCTTTTCAAAATCTTTTTCGTAAAAATGAGAACTTTCAAAAGTTTCTTGAAACTCGAGGAAAAAGATTATTCAAGTGCAGCGGAAAATAGTTGACTATGTTAAATGTAAAGTCGACTTGAAATCTAAAGAGATCAGGGATAGAAAATACAAATGCAGTTTTTATACTAGTTCGACCACACTGCCTACATCTAATGTTCTTCTGTACCCGAAAGCAAATGCACTATAATGGTCAAGGTTTTTACAACAAGGTTTCTATAGAGACCTCCACGTCAAAATATAAAAACACCTCTCTAACCCTCTAACCAAAATATAGGCATACAACACTCAAAGAACAACAACAACATATCCCATCTCTTGCAGTCTTTGACAACTTTGAACAATCCTCAAAGTTTCTCAGAATGCAGCACACCCTTTTCTTGTAATCACAACAGGGCAGCCACAATCTTCACAAGATTGAGAGAAGGATTTGATCACGTAACAGAAGCACCTCAGTGTGCAATATTGATGAATCTGTAATTCAACACAAACACTTGCTCTTCAACGAACCACCAAAGGATGATCACCGCCGTCTTTCTTGATGCGCTCTTGGAGCTTCAACACTTTCTACAAATATGAAAAGAATCATTGAAATCGTTAAATTCACAAAAGTCTTTGTAGAAATCAAACTTGCATCTATTTATAGTTTTTCATGAAACAAACGCTCCTCAAGTCGACTTCGTTACTAATAAAGTCGATTAACTACAGTAATGAAGTGCATTACCGAAGGCCACAATCCCTCGGAAAACGCCATAAGCCGTCGCTAAAGACCCATTACCGAGGGCCCGACGACGGTCAAATATCCCTCGGTAAATACGTTGTCGCTAACTATTACCGAGGGCCATACCTGCATAACAGTTTCGATCCACAAACAGACCTACATATATACCAAAATCTTTCGTTCATTGATGGAAAATCATAAAGTACTAACATTATCATCATAATGTACTGACATCCATTATGTTCTAACAATATCATAATAGCAATATCATCCAATTCTAAGCAAAAATAATTGTACCAATATCATAATGTACTAACATCTAAATGTACTAACATCACTATGATCAATAACAAAATGAAACTAAAATTCAACAAAGTCTTCAGAAAGATCTTCATCGTCCTGGTCATCTGTAGATGGTTGGACTGGTGTGGGTTGGACTGATCTAGGCTAATGAGGGACGGCGGGTGACGGCGAGGGTCGTGGCTGGGTCGGAGGGACAGTGGAAGGAGTGTCTGAACTTTTAGGCAGCGCTCTTATGACCAGGGACTTGAAGCTTGAAAACTCGTCTCTCAAGTCATTGTATTCTTCTCTCAATGCACGGTTTTCCTGGTCACGTTGCTCTAGTAGTTGTGTCAAGCACTGGATGGCCTCGTCAACAGAAGGGGTGGAAGAAGAAGAAGGTTGGTGCTTCAGTGTACCTCCTCTCAATGCTGTATAGTTTGCAGCAAGTTGTCCTGCACGTAGACTCGTCCCTTTTTCTTCCCACCAACGACATCGACCCAGCACTGTGTCCTACGGATGTCGTCATCTGTATTACTCGCATCATCCGGTGTAGGAGCTGACCCATGTTCCAATCTAACCTGTGAAAGTCTCGTAGAAAATTCTTCCTGTATAAACATTAAAAACAATGTCAGGGAATGATACAATAACATAATAATGTGGATTACTAACACTAGGAGTGCTATTTGCATACATGAGTCTTGCGAGATCTTTCATCAACGAATTCATTAGTGCCCTTCCGAACATGGGTCTGTGCAAAGACCTCGTCAACATGGACCACTCGTCCAAGAGCTTGTGCCTGTAACATAATTTAGTCTTATTAGTGTATATGAGATAGAAAATACATAAGTTATATATGAAAGAAACAGAAAAGTAAAGAAAGTTTACCATACGAATGACATGCTCGTGAATTGTGATCGACCCACCAGTACGCAAGGCACTACCCTTTTCAGACGCTCTGTTCCTTTGGGCTATAACACACTTCTTGCGAAACTCTACTGTATTCCAATGTGCAAGCAAAGAGTTCCAAATAATTTCGCCTATCCAATAAGGGTGCTCCCCTGCAATTCGGGCATCCCTAAACATCTCTGAGAGCCGATGAGATGCTTTCATGTGAAAATTTCTATTTATTTGACTTTCATGTTCATCTTTCCACTGCAGCTTCTTTTGTAATAAACATTGATTAAGACATGGTAAGATATGAATGATAATTAGTTTAAAGTGTTGTTCACCTTAAAACGCTCCCAGAATGGCTTTCTGTCGTCTATAGGTATGGCTCCCCAAGTAGGCCATGAAGTCAAATACTGTTGCTTGATGATTCGTGTGATGGCCTGGGAAGCAACCCTGGATGGAATAAACCTTCATATAAAGAAATAAAAGTCATTTCAATTAAGACAATGTTTAAAACTTCAATCAAAGTTAAAAAAAAAGGATTAAAGTCTTACCCTTTTCCATATGGCTCAATCCATGGTCGATCATGGAGGGGCGGGTCAACATCATCACCATCATCAGCTGAATCTGGATCAGTAAATGGTGTGACAGTCTCAGAAGGCGGTCTAGAAGATGAGGAAGGTATAGAAGTAGGGTCAGGGGGAGGAGTAGGGGTATTAACCATAGGGGGAGGAGTGGGGGTAATAATCACAGGGGGAGGAGGAGGGTGTATTGCAGGGGTGGGAGGAGTAGGGTGTAGTGCAGGGGTGGGAGGAGTAAGGTGTACTGCAGGGGTGGGAGGAGTAGGGTGTGCTGCAGGGGTAGGAGGAGGAGGGTATACTGTAGGAGTAGGGGGAGGGTGTACCGCAGGAGTACGGGTAGGTAGTGTAGTAGGCACCCTAAGTACATACTTTGGGGCCTTCCGTTGCCTTTTTTTAGCCCTTGCTACCCTCTTTCCTTTATCAGGACGGTCTGAACCTTCTCCTGTCATTACTGCATTGAAATGTTTACAAATAAAGTGAAACAATAAAAAAGAATAAGGAAGGATCACTACAAATTAAAGTGAATTTAAAATTATTGCATAAAAAAAATAAGGAAGGATCACTACAAATTAAAGATTGTATTTTACATAACTCTATTGAAATGATAGTTCAATTTGCTACAATATTTAAGATAGTCGAAATTCAATCATCGTCATCATGATCTTCATCTTCATCTTCATCATCATCATCATCATCATCATCATCTTCATCATCATCATCATCATCATGTTCTTCTTCTTCATCATCATCATCATCATCATCATCACCTTGTGCAGGTGCTTCTAATTCATCTCCATCAGCATCAGGGTCGCGCAATGCGGTTATAGGTTCAACTTCAATAATTTCTTGTGGTTGTGACATTTGGTCAAGTTGGTACGCAACATCTTCCTCAACCTCATTTGAGTCAATGCGACCTCTAGGCTTGGTTTGTATTGCTACAACCCAACCCCGCTTGTCAATATTGCGGAATGGTGGATATGGCACATAATAAGCCTGTCTGACATTAGTTGAAAGAATGAAAGGATCAAACGGTCTATATCTGTTTCTCAAGTGGAGTTCGACAATGTTAAACCTAGGATCCACTCTAGTACCAGCTCTAGAAGGAGCAAACCATTCACAATAAAAAAGTACAACTCTGTTTGGAAAAGTAGTGCTGTTGTACTCTAACTCATATATATTTTGAATGATGCCGTAGAAATCATCATAACAACCCTCTGTAAGGCCCTTTACGTACACACCACAATTTGTTGTTTTCTTTCCTTTAGACCATTCATGTGTTTGGAATTTGTAACCATTGATGAAGTAAGTGTGCCATTCTTTCACACATCTCATTGGCCAATTGGAGAGATGTCTTAACTCTTGAACCGTGGGAGTTAATGCCTGATTAAAAACCTACAAAGATACCAAATTCATTTTTAAAGCAAGCGTCAAATTAACCTTGCTCAAAACATAGGAAAAAGTACGGACCTAATTTCTAAACCATTGGGGAAACTCTGAGTGTATTCTAGCAGAAGCATTTCCTTCTGCGACTTGCTCAGCCACAAGAAATGAGGTGGTACAAATGAAATGAATTAGTGTATAACAATGTAAGCATTGCAAAGGTAAGAATTGGATGATAACATACTCAAGGTACAGCTTAACTTCATTGCAATTGATTAAGATATGGACATGAGCAGAGTTGAATTCAACATCAGTTAACCAATGAGTGAATTCTTTCTCGGCATGACGGCCTAATTGTCGAAAAACTGATAATGAACCTTGATGTTGTTCAGCTTGCCATTGCATTTCGTTTCTGACATTAGTGGAGGACAACATGAAGCTTTTGAAATAATGTGAACAAAAATAAGTTGTCTCTCTGTGCAAGTAAGCTGCACAAATTGAGCCTTCTACTCTAGCTTTATTTTTAACTGAATGTTTGGATTCTCCCATAAACCTTTCAAAGGGATACATCCACCTATATTGCACAGGTCCCCTAAGCCAAGCTTCATATGCAAGATGGATTGGAAGATGCTCCATTGATTCAAAGAATGCAGGAGGGAATACTCTTTCTAATTTGCAGAAAATAATTGGGATATTTTCGTCCATCTTTCTTAAGCAATTTTCCTTTAGTGTCGTGCAGCACAAATTTTTAAAGAAGTTATTGATTTCTATCAGTGGATGTATCACGTGCTGTGGCAAACAACTAAACGCAAGAGGGATGAAAGTCTCCATGAATACATGACAATCATGACTCTTCAACCCTTAAATAGTACCGTTTTGAACATTGGCACATCTAGACAAGTTAGAAGAATATCCATCTGGCATTCTAAGCTCTTTGACCCATCCACACACTATTCTTGCCTCATCTTTTGACATGGTATAATTTGCCTTTGGTTTGAAGAATCAACCGTTACCTTGCGCCTTCAACTCTAAGTCTTTTCGTGCACAATACAGAGGTAAATCTTTTCTGGCTTTGTCATTATCTTTTGTCTTACCAATAATATCCATAATTGTGTTGAAGATGTTGTCAAAGAAATTTTTTTCTATGTGCATGACATCCAGGTTATGTCTTAGCAAGTTGTCTTTCCAATAGGGAAGATCCCAAAATATGCTTCTTTTAGTCCAATTATGCCATTCTCCAAACCCTTCTATCCTATTCTGTCCAGATTCAGTGACTTTTGGATAGTCTTTCACTCTTCTCCAAACGTGTGATCCAGTCAACTTTGGCGGAGGCACATCCGTTTCAACTTGCCCTTTGCGAAATGCCTTTTTGTTTCTTCTAAAGGAGTGATCAATGGGCAAGAACCGTCGATGACAATCAAACCAACTATTTTTCCGACCATTAGTCAATTGGAATGACTTTGTATGTTCCATGCAATGTGGACAAGCTAATCGACCATGCATGCTCTAACCAGATAACATGCCATATGCTAGAAAGTCATTAAGTCCACATCAAAGCTGCCTTCATAAGGAAATTTTGCTTCCTTCAAACATCATATGTCCAAACACCATTCCATAGCTTTTTCAGATCATCAATCAAAGGCTCCAAATAAACATCAATCCCTGATTTGGGATTAGATGGACCTGGTATTATACACGTTAAAAACATATAAGGCTTTGTCATACACATCTCAGGTGGCAGATTGTATGGGGTAACTATCACGGGCCAACATGAATAAGGTGATGCAGACACCTGAATGTATGGCATAAACCCATCAAAGGATAGACCAAGTCTCACGTTACGCAGTTCACTAAAAAAGGACGGATGTTTATGATTGAAGTACTTCCAAGCTTCACCATCAGAAGGATGGCGCAAAACTCCTTCAGTTTTCTTACCATCATGCCATGTCATGTGTTGTGATGTTTGCATTGAAGTAAACATTCTTTGTAATCTTGGAATAATGGGCAAGTAGAACATTGACTTTAAGGGAATTGGTTTTTTTTGCCTCCATCCTGCATGCATGGTATGATATCGAGGAGAGCCACAAAACTTGCATTCAACCAACAAAGCATCATTTTTGCCACTATCATTGTCATAGAATAGCATACATCCATTAACACAACAATCAATCTTCTTGGCTTCCAATCCCAACATTGAAACACATCTTTTGGCTTGATAACAATTCTTCAAAATAGAATTGTTTGGTGGTGTCAGATCTAAAATCAATTTTGTATAATGATCCATTGCTTGATTGGGAACGTTCCAATTAGATTTACCAGCCAAGAGTCTAATGGACACTGACAATTTTAACTCAGATGAACCTTCAAATACATGTAGATTTGCCTCTGTCAGTAATTTGTAAAACCTCTGAGTGATTTCATTGGAGACTCTTCATCATGACTATCGTTTGCATCTTGTTCGTCATTTCGACGAAGAGCATTGTCGATCATCTCTTGCATATAGGCAAATTGATCTATCTCAGATGTATGTACAACAGTATTTGAACCTGATGCAAGCCGATTTTCAACTCTATTGGAGGTCGAAGGAATTTCTTCACCATGAAATGTGCAAACCGTGTAATTAGGCATGAACCCTTTTTGGTATAGGTGAACTTTAACGTCTTCATCTTTCAAAATCCTTGTACATTCACACTTGATGCATGGGCATCGAATCCCTTCATCAATAGCATAACATTGACATCGTGGAGCCGTCTCCACAAACTCTTCAACTCCGATGACAAAAGATTCCTTCAAACCTCTCCTTCCGCTATAACAACGGTCTACATCCATGCACGATGGTTGAGAAAATGGGCCATGTTCTGTGACAAGCCAAACAAACAAAATCATTATCAAAACAGCAACACTCCATGCGACATAAGTAATAAACCTATTACTATTCACGTCGAACATGGAAGGCAATTTGAACACTATTGTCATAGGCATTCAATAAGGGCATCCAAAGAGAAGTCCTCAATATTGAAATGCCTTAGACATCCTAAGTGGTTGTGTATTAAATTTGGGTGACAACTTATTATTAGTGAAGTCCTCTTTTATAGAGTATTTCCACATACATTGTAGGTTTAAAGTGTTTATAGTACTTTTACCATTCTCATTCCATTGAGAATGTGTGTAGTACCATAGGATTTTAAATGACTACTTAACTTAATCAAGTTGTAGCCTAATGAATGAACATATAATAAATAGGAATATACAATATACATAAACATAAATTAGGCTCAAATATGATGGTTTGACATACTAAATTGCATACAGGTCATTCTAACATCATATGAATGGTTCTAACAACTTTAACACATGAATTTGCACTTGTTTAAACATCCGAACATCAAAGAATCACAACAGAACGAAAAATGACTTGTAATAACTCAATTTTACTACACTTTTTAAGGTTTAAAGTAGTGTCATTTCGAGTTTGACCTTATTCTCTGCTTTTGACCACTTTCCTACCTTTATTAGAGTAAGTTAGACTTGTTAGGATGTTTACATACATTAGAATAAGTCTACATTAGGTGAATTGACCATTTTTGACCTTAAAAGTTCACTTTTTAAGTACTTAAGAGTCAAATTTCGAGTTTGACCTTATTCTTTGCTTTTGACCACTTTCCTACCTTTATTAGACTAAGTTAGACTTGTTAGGCTGTTTACATACATTAGAATAAGTCTACATTAGGTGAATTGACCATTTTTAACCTTAAAAGTTCACTTTTTAGGTACTTAAGAGTCAAATTTCGAGTTTGACCTTATTCTTTGGTTTTAACCACTTTTCTACCACTATTAGACTAAGTTAGACTTGTTAGGATGTTTACATACCTTAGAATAAGTCTACATTAGGTGAATTGACCATTTTTTACCTTAAAAGTTCACCTTTTAGGTACTTAAGAGTCAAATTTTGAGTTTGACATTATTCTTTGCTTTTGCCCACTTTCCTACCTTTATTAGACTAAGTTACACTTGTTAGGATGTTTACATACCTTAGAATAAGTCTACATTAGGTGAATTGACCATTTTTTACCTTAAAAGTTCATTTTTTAGGTACTTAAGAGTCAAATTTCGAGTTTGACCTTATTCTTTTCTTTTGACCACTTTCCTACCTTTATTAGACTAAGTTACACTTGTTAGGATGTTTACTATTGAAGTTCTCTTTTATAGAGTACTTCCAAATATTTTGTAGGTTCTAAGTGTTTATAGTATTTTTACCATTCTCAATGCATTGAGAATGTGTGTAGTACTATAGGATTTTAAATGACTACTTAACTTAATCAAGAAGTAGCCTAATAAATGAACATACAATATACAAAAACATACAAGCAAACAGTAACTGGAATATAAGCAAATAGTAACTGGAAAATAAATTATGCACTAGAGAAAGTGATGCACAAGCATATTAAATTGGCTTAGAATTGTTGCACCAAACTAAAAGTTTAAGTGACACCGATGCATTCACAACTGTTAGAAGTGGAGAGATTAGAGTGCAGAAATTAGCATTTGTCATCAGTTCTTGTCCTCCATGAGTATTTTGTGGAGACTTCATAATGTTGCATTTTATTAGGTTCTCTAACACATTAGTCACTTTATCAAGTGCTTCGATTATATCAATTTCTTGCTCCCTAAGAGTCCTTCTTGCTACCTCAAAACAGAACAGTAAGCCTCAGTTTCCAGGTAGTGGATTTGATGCTCCAAGTCCATTACATCCCTTATCCCATGAGGTTCAAGAACAGTGCAGTGGTTGGTGTCGTAAGTGTACTCCATCATCACTTGCTCCCTCACACACTGCTTACCCTTTTTGTCTCTTCAATGCTCATATTCTTCCCTTAAACCATGAGTCTATTCAAGTTCAACTCTTTACCTTTATTTTTTTTTTTTTCAGGTTTCTCACTCTTAATTCAATTTTTGTATCCTTTTCTTTTACTTAGATAAATTTTACCTTGTTCTATACCTAGCAAATTCTGACTGTGAAGCATTAACAACTAACAACAAATATTGAACTATTGCCTGAAGAATGGGAACAGATGGGACTCTAACTCAGAATATATACTTAAATAAGGTGTTTCAAATAGTATAATTCGAGGCCTATTGGAAGAAGTCATGTCAAAGTGTTCGTTTTCACATCAGTTACTGAACTAGTAAACTATTTAGTGAACCAATCCAGCAAAAACCAGCCTCTAAATTGGCTTAGAAGTTACAACTCATTCATTCAATTTATATTGAAAATATTTCATAAATTACTGAAAGAAACAATTTTCATAAATAGTTATTTAAAATAATTTTCTGAATCTTATCTAATGCATAATACCAAAAAAAGTACCAAAATTACCTGTTTCAGATAGCAGATGACTCCAACATGAACTAGCTCTCCAAATTACCTGTATCAGATAGCAGAAAAAATCAGCCTTGTTTTCTTTTAATTTTTCTTCCGTGAAATAAAGCATTAGTTCATTTAGAGTACTCATACAATGTGAATTAAGTTATATAGGTGTTTCTACTTTCTGTAAATTTGATGACATGGTTGATTGGTCCACCCAAGTATGAATCGTGGTGGTGATGCATTCTGTAAATTTAATCCCAAGTATGAATCATGGTGGTGGAGGGACTTACGAAAGATATGTGGGGAAGGTGGAGAAGGAAGTTGGTTTGATGAGAATATTAGTTGGAAAATAGGCTCAGGCTCAAGGATAAGGTTTTGGGAAGACAAATGGACTGGAAATACTCCACTCATGTATAGTACCCTAGATTATACTCAAATGCAAAACTAAAGCAAGCTACATTAGGGGGAGTCAGGTGAATGAATACAAAATAGGTGGGAATGGATAATAGAATGAGGGTGAGAATGGTTTGAATGAGAAAAATCTCAAGTCATAACACTAATGTGACACTTAACACAAAATACATTAAACTTTCAAAAGGAGATCGAGTGACTATGGGAAGATGAAGATATGGAACAATACTCTATAAAATTAGCATATAAAAAAGCTTCAAAACACTTGCATAACAGAAGATTTTAAACTTTATAGTTTGTTTGGAAAGTGAAGGCTTTACCTTCAACTCAATATTTAACATGGAGGGTATTTTTAAATCCTATTACAACCAAAGAAAATCTAAGAAAAAGGAGAGTAGTGTTACAGAGCTATCTTTTCCCCATTGAGTGGATCAACAGATAAATCTACCAATAATCTTTTCTATAGATGTGTAATATAAATGGGTTGGGGTAAGTGTTGTTATTCATAATCTACCAATAATCTTTTCAATATTTGGATCCGATCACAAGTCAACCTATATACCAATTGCATTGACTAAAGAAGCTTTATTCAGTAATGATCAGTAATGTCCAATCTAAAAGCTAGGGTATGGTTAAGCTGCAGGTATTATAAAGTATTGTTGAAGTTTCATATTTCTTAATCGTGCACAAAGAAGGTCTCATTTACTTGAGAACAAAGTTGGGCTTTAGCCCGGTAAAGTAATTTTTGTAAATCTCAACTAGATAAAGTAATTGTTTACAATCACAATTTTATGGTTCCAGCAACTTTGATTTATGAAATATGAGTTGTAGAAGCTGCCATCACATGCTAAATATGATTAAATCAAAATATCATTGATTCAGTTGCTCTTTAACACCAATTTTAACCATTTTTACCTAACCAATTTCAAGCATAAGAATCAAATTGGATTGTAATCATGTAATCTGACTCTAGGACAACAATTGAGATGTGAACAAGACTCTAGGAGTGATATAAAATATGTTCAGAGGTGTTGTTCATTACATTTTTATCCTAGGTTGTGTTGTCTATGTTTCATCCTTAGCAAGACTCTTTTATTTCCAAGTCAATTTCAGTAGTTTGTTTACTTTTTATTAGTCTTTTACCATTTTTAAAGTTCCCTACATACTAACACTGTAGTTTTATTTCATACTTAGTGTGAGATGGCAATAATTGATGTTGCTGCAAATACTATTCGTGTGCCATTGTTTTTCAATCTCAAACAATACTTGTTATTCGTGTGTCATTTCTAAGTACTATAAAGGTTAAAACCATTTAGGCGTCCCTATTTTCGTAAGGTATTCCCAATTTGGTTCGACAATGTGAGAAACAGTGGTTGGAGAGTGCAGAGAATTTGGGAGTGAAAATTTGGGATTTTTTTTCGCTGAGGAAAGAATTGGGGAAAATGGAAGTCTGGCATCCCAATTCTGATTTCATTAAGTGCATGCATATACCGACGGCCAACAAAGCCTTCGATAAAAGCTCTGCCCATTACCGAAGGGCATAAGCCCTCGGTAATCACCATCTAACGTGATAAAATCGCTGCCCATTACCGACGGGCTAAAGCCTTCGGTATATTAGTTTTACCGAAGGCCCATAAGCCTTCGGTAATAATCTTCGGTAATAACCTTCTTTCTTTTACAGACAGTTAGAACAGTTATAACAGTTTAGTACCAGTCAGACCAACTAAATTGATTCCATATTTAATTCAATTGACTAAAAATTAATGCTTGGTCAAAGAAACAAAATATAGTCGTTATACTTCACAAGCATCAACAAAAATTCAAAACATAACTAACTAAGTCAAGTAGCTTGCGTATACAGTCGACTTTGTCATTGCAATGCAGTTTTGAAAATCTTTTTTGCAAAAATACTCACAACGTTGTTTGAGAAAATCTGTGCAAAGTCACGAGTTTTAATCGACTTGCTTCATAATGAAGTCGACATATTTGCAGTTTTGCCACACAATATAAGTTCAATCAAAGTGCATATGGTTTTCTTTTCTAAAACATATGTTATGCAATCACAGATGATATCTCAAGTAGTACTCAGTAAATATGTACACATAGATAGAATTATCACAAATATGTTCTCAAGAAATCATTCACATTAAAGTAATGAACATGTAACACATATGAACATGTAACAATACATGTTGTTATTAATAATGTGTTGTCATCATAAAAAACCAGAAGTTATCTGAGATTGTAAGGTTTAGCTAAACCAGAGCTTCCCTTATCAACAATCTCAACACATGTGATAGTTGAAGAGTTCATATTTTTCTTATTTTCTTCTTAGATGTACTCTTGAGTAATTTTTCTTTTTAGACAAATGGTTTTTACTAAGAGCTCGGCCGAATTGCCAAATTATCTAAGAGCTCGGTTGGATTAGCCACTCAAGGAGCTCGTCCAAATGGACAAATAATTTAAGAAGCTCGGTTGGATTTGCCACTCAAGGAGCTTGGTCGAATAACCAAATTGTTTAAGAGCTTAGTTGAATTAGCCACTAAAGGAGATCATCTGAATGGTTAGGCCCTAAGGCCAACCTATTTAAAAGCCCAGCCAAATGGCCTATATACTTAAGAGTTCAATCGAATGGCCAAGCCCTAAGGCCAACCTATTAAAGAGATTTACTGAATGGCCTAGATACTTAAGAGCTCGATCAAATCGTTAGGCCCCAAGGCTAATCTACTTGCAAACTTAGCTGAATGGCCAAGCCATGAGGCCAATATATTAAAGAACTAGACCGAATGACCAATCCACTTACAAATATAGCTAAATGGCCCAACTATATTATGAGTTCGACTGAATGGCCAATCCATCTGCAAATTACACAAGTTGGCTCAAGACCTACTAAAAGATCCGACATGATCTCATACACCAAACCAAACTCCTAAGATTGGGGTACTTATGTTCATATTCGGCCCAATAGGCATATTAAAGAGTGCAGCCCAATAAGACCTTCAAGCCTCTTCATTATGAAGGAGATCAAACATACACCTATTTGGGTCATATTCACATATCATAAATAAAAATCTTAGTAGTTTGGTGAGTTAGTTATTATTTACCATTATGTTATATTTATTATACTATTTTTATATGTCTGAAGTAAGTATTATTCCAATAGGAACATAGACTCATAGCTTATGTTGATCTTATAAATACACCTTGTATTCTCCAATAAATACTCACTCTCTCATAAACACTGATACACACGATTTATACAAAGATCTTTACTCTCTTACTAACTTGAGCATCAAAGAGTTTTTTGCTAGTAAATCTCACCCACACTCAACAACAAGGAGACTCTTTATAGATAATAGGAGCCATCAACACCACAAGATATTGTCATCTCAAGTCTACGCTTAAGTTCCAAATAAAAACACTATTAAATTTTAAAATTTCACTTTTGTATATATTTGATTTCCTTATTCCTATAAATCTCCATAAATAAGAATATGCTATGTGATTTTATCTAGTAATATATTGAAGTTATTATATATATCTCATCATATATAAATGGGCTCTAATATAAGTTTTTAAACTAATTTGTGAAAGTTAATATTTTTATGATGTTTGTTATTAAGTTAACTAAATAAATACTATTTTGATGGGTACCTTCATTTTTGTTCTTATTCTTTTTCATATTAGACTTCTATTAACTTTATTCTTATAAATAATTCATTTCTATTAGTTTATATTATCGTATTTATAATTAAGTTTATCCCTAATTATGCAATTAAAGTTTTAACTCAAATAATAGTTATTTCGTATTTATACGAATTACGTTTTCTAGATCACAATTTATTGTGGGTTTTCTAACGCAATGGCTTCGTAACCTTATGTTATCAAACCCAAAATATTGATAAACATACTATTTTTAACCCAATTTCAATAATAATAATAGAAAAAAGTTAAATATAATTTTAATTTCTGAATTTTAATATAAAATTAGAATTTTTTTTTCAAGATTTTGGTATATTTTAATCTTTAAATTTAAAACAAAAATACATATAATTTTTTTAATCTAACTATATTAAATTTTTTTAATATATTAAATACATTTATATTAACATTTGGATTATTTATCTTTCAATTATATATGTATGACTACTGTCATGACAAAAATATCCAAATACACTATTATAATATATTAAGGAAAACATACTTTGCGCACCTTTTAATAAAATACTAATACACATTATTATTTTTAGTTAAAAGTACCAACAAAGTATAATCAAAATATTAATATATTAATTTTCAAGTGATTATTTTTTCATTGGCAGATATTAAAATATCACCATCCACAAACTTCTTCACATATAAATCAGTTACAACCATTTTATATTAGTATAATAATATTAACATTTAAATTAACTGTGTATATTTAAAAAAGTGATTTTCAAGCATGTCTGTGTGTGATATTTGATAGTAAATATATTTATTATAAATAAAAGAAATCGTAGTTGGCTTTTAGAATTTAGCATGCAGCACAAACTCATCTACAAATCGTTACCAACTTTGTTGCATTGTTAAGTGGAAGAACAGAAACTTGTAACCACAAAAAATAGTTAAAATACTGTACGCTGAGAGTGAAGTTACTTGTAGTACTTGTTCACAATTGCATCAACTTTGTGTTTTAGTGGAAGCAATACAGACTCACCATTTATTTTGGTAGCAGACAAATCAGCTAGCTGTGTTTTGCTTTTAAATACAGCACATGCTTATTCTCCTCAATAAGAAAATTCATGTCAAATCAAGAAACCATTGGATAAGAAATTTCTTCAAATGAGTTATTCTGTCCTCGTCACTAACTGCATTTTTGGATAACCAAGGCTGCAATATACATGAAAAATGTATTTTTAATAATTTGTTTTTGACAATCTTTTAACAATAACTTGTATGAAAATTTGTGATTGATCCGTTTTAAATATATAAATTAGGTTTAAATCTGTTTTTATCCCTAAGTTAAAAGCTGGTGTTCAGTTTAGTTCCTCTTTTAAAAATATAAATCTTTGGTTTCTATGATGTCCAAAATGTATCAAATCAGTCCTATCCGTTAACGGTTTTTTATTAACTTCCTTGATTTGTCTCATTACTAACCCCATGCTTCAGGGGTTGTTAATGTTGCAGTCTTCTATAGTAATTGTCTCAGGTTTATGCCAGCAAATTTCTTCCTAAAATTTAACGGATAGGATTGATTTGATACATTTTGCACATTATAGGGACCAAAGGTTTACATTTTTAAAAGAGAGACTAAACTGAACACCAACTTTTAACTTAGAGACCAAAAACGGATTTAAATCTATAAATTAATAAAATAATAACATATAATCTATTATTAAAAAAATTATTAATATATGATAGTCTTTTATATATAATTTGGTGGCTCTTCACTTTTGAATCCAACTAGTATATATGACCAACAAATGTGCAACAGCATGTCCCCAAGATCAGAACTGATACCTAAAAGCATTTTTGTCCATTTGTGACAATGAAATTTGTGTTACCTAGTTTTGTGGCAACTAAAGTTTATTGTGTTTTCGTTTTTCTTAAACAAAATGTGTTTAATAGGTTTTCTTTTCTATTGTAATAATTTCTAAGTTTTTTTATTATTATTTTGGATGTTTTTCTTAAACAAAATATTTATTTATCGATATTACATGTCATTATTATGACAAACCAATCCTGGTGGAAGTATTTAAGCGTGTTTCTGATTTTGATTATAATTTTGCAGTAGTTGAATATGGGTATAGATATTATAATATTTGATTTTTAAAATTAAGCATAATTAAGAATGATATAAATAAATAAATAAATAAATACATACATACATATATATATATATATATATATATATATATATATATATTCTTATATCCATTCTTATTTTAAGTTATAAGTTTATTTAATTTATTACTTTATAAATCTTTTCTTGAGTTTCATATATTTTTGTAATCTTCTATAATTATTTGACACTTATATAATTACTATTTGACATTTATATAATTATAATTTATTGTTTGATATAATATTGAAGAAAAATAAATATATATTATTTTTCTAGTTAATACTTAACAATATGATTGGTTTTGTACAATGACTTTCATTTTCTTAAAATTTTATTTAATTAATATTTTGAGTACAGAACATGACCATAGGTACAAGTATACATGATTTTTAATAATGAAAATATAGATCAGAAAAAATTAAATATTTATAGTACGAAGATGAGGATGTAAATTAATATTTACTTTTAAGAAGGAGATAGTTAAACTCACACTCCTCTCACCTTATTGTCATTCCTGGATATTATTGTAATATTACTACCATCAACTTGACCTAATTAATTCTTAAAAAATAATATTAAATTAAAACAACACTAAAAAAAATAAAAGAGATTTTAAATCAAGCTTTCGTACCAAGCTTAGGAAGTTTGTTCTAATCCATAAGCCTTGTTAAGTTTAAACGCTTGTGTGGGATTGATTGGACATTCAAAGTCCTGAGGTTGTTCCATATACACTTCTTTCTTAATGTCGTTGTTTAGGAATGTATGCTTGACGTCCATTTTATAAAGTCTGATCTTGTTGAATGCCGAGTAGGATATAAGAATGCGAATGTCTTCTAACATTGCTACTGGAGCATAGGTTTTGATGTAGTCAATTCCTTCTTGTTGTGAATACTTTCACAACCAGTATTGCTTTATTTCTTATGACTCTTCTGTCTTCATCCAATTTGTTGTGATATACCCATTTTGCTTCGACTACATGTTTTCCTTGAGGTAGCTCAACGAGTTCCCATATCACATTTTTCTTGAATTGATCCAGTTCTTCTTTCATTGCTTCTACTCAAGAGTTATCTTCCAAAGCCTGATTGATGTTTGATAACGGTTGAAAATATCGTTATGTGTGATGTAATTCTGACACTAAAAGCACCCTTTTCTGCTTAGAAACTTGCTTGGGATCATGTTTTTCTGTTAATTTATGTGAATAAGAGAGTTGAGGTTGAATTCAATAACTTTATGACTAATTCCCTTTGTTTTGACAGAGAATGAAGTAATACTAAAAGCAGAGATGAAGAGCCAAGGAGATGCAGCTCAGAAAGGCTTAAAAGAGCACCAAAAGAAGGAATAAGATGTAGCTTGGGCGCCCTGTATAGAGGCTTAAGCGCTGGAAATCAATGTCCACCGCCCGGGCGCCCCTTCTGGGCGCTTGAGCGTCAGGCCCCGAGGCTTGGGTGCCCTTCCTGGAGGCTCAAGCCCTACATGACAGTCGTCCATCGCCCGAGCGCCCTAAGTGGGGCGCCTGAGCGTCGTGCGTCGTGGATAAAGCCCAGTTTTTGCTATGTTTCGACTCTATTGGACTGGGCCCTGTTTCTACTCTGTTCTGACTCTATTTAAAGGACCCAAGCGCTTTAGGTTAGGTATCTTTGGAAGAGAAGAACAAAGCAACACACTCTCTCACCCTCTGAAGGCGGATTTGGATGCATAAGCTCCTTTTCCCAATTTTTAGGGTTTTGCTATCTCATTCTTCTCCATTGCTCATATAGTTTCTCCATGTATATGGGGAACTAAACTCTATTTGTTGTTGGGGGATGATGTAACCTTGTGAACTCTCATGTGTTTGAATTGATTCTCAATAATATATGTTTTTTCATTAATTGTTAGAGTAATTCATCTGTTTCAATGCTTGTTGTGTTTAACTCATTCATTAGCATGATTTATGAATTGCATGAGTGTTGGGAAGTTCCTTAAAATTCAGGTTCTTGTTGAATTACTCCCAAGAGTAATATATCTCAGGGATTAGGGTATGAGTCTTGGTCGTCTTAAAGCTCTTGATCTTCACATCTTATTACTAGGAATGCTAGGAATTGCGAGAACTGGTAATTTGGGACAAGCTTATTTGTTGAGGGAACGAGTTTAGGTGATTTAGTGACTGACTTTAGCATTAATGCATAAAGAAAAATTCTTACATACATGCGAGGGAACTTGGTGAAATCTAACCTCAACAACATATTTATCTCATATTAAACAACATTCGTTCATTCCTTTTCTATTCTGCTATTGATCAATTTCTTTCATATTTAATTTTGTTCGGAAACATGTAGGCTTCTTTTTACACCAAGAGGGGGGGGGGGTGAATTGGTGTTAGTTCAAAAACAAAATCTTTTCGTAATCTTTAATCAAAAGTATAAAGCTTTTTGATCTTTCTTGAAATGCAAGTTAATGAAAATTTCTATGCAGCGGAAAAACGTAGTTGACTGCGTAACAAGTATATTCTACTGAAATAAAGAGTGCAGGGATAGAGAAAATCAAACACTGGTTTTTATACTGGTTCGGCCAACAAGGCCTACATCCAGTGTCCTTCCAATCCAGGAAGCAAATGCACTATAATGGTTGCAGTTCTTACAAGGAATTTATAGAAGACCTCACGTCAAAAATATAAATCTCCTCTCTAACCAAAAACCAAAATATAGCTGCAATAACCAAAACCAGACTTGCAACAAGAATCCCCTCTTCTGCAATCTGAACCCACGTAGAACAATCCTCAACGTGTAACCCCTGTATCACAACAGGTCAATTCCAGCACTCTTCACAAGATGTCAAGCCTTCAATCAATGCAGCAGTCTTCATAGGATGCCAAACCTTCAATGATCAATCAAGAAGCACCTTCTTTGTGCAGATAATGATCACACAGTCAGCGGATAAGCCTTCTCCCTTTGAATCTCTCTCAAGATAGATCACCACCGTCTTCTTGGAGAATTCTTGGAGTTGTTAACACAGAGAATTCAATCTGAAACAAGAAATGAAAATGTTAGAGCGTCAAAAGTCTCTGAAGAACTCGTGTTCAACCAATTTATAGTTTTCTGTTGGTCAGATTGTTGCTCAGTCGAATAGCCTACTAATTCAGTCGATTGTATTATTACAGTTATAACAGACAGTCAACATAGAGGCTCTCAGTCAACTAAAATCAACATACATTCAATACAGTTGACCAAGTCATCAATGCTTAACTAACTTTTAAAAATATATCCGTTGGAGCGTGTAAGCATAACAGAATTCCAAAACAGATCAAAGATACAGTCGAATGTACACTGGACAAAGTCAACTGACAAATGTAAAAACATTTTGAAATTATTTTCAATCCAAAACGTCACAGAGCACTGATTCTCAAATTCTATACAAAGGTTTTAGAATAAACGTGCTTGTGATTTTTCACTTCCAAAAATGTGCAGTAAAATATTTTAGATAAAGCAGTTCATATTGCACATAATCATACAAGCATGTTCCACAAATATATCACACAATCAACATAGGAACATACATCACAGTACATCAAGACATGTTCAGCAGATATGACAATCAGTTCAGAATAAGAACATGTAATACAGCAACATGTGTACTGTTATTAAGCATAGTGTTGTCATCATCAAAAACTAGATTGATATAGAGTTTGTGTTGTCAACAATCTCAACAAATTTTATGTCTTTGCATCTAAAACCAATGATCTCATTTGCTTTAAGTCTTAATTAATCTTGTTATCACACGACTGTTTAGCGCCAAGAGTCCTCTAAGATAGGATACTTGGTCTTACCATTTTATATTACTTGGGCGATTCGGTACACTTGCCGATCCATCAACAGGTCTTGGGCTCCGTTCTTGGAGACCATAGATTTTGTTCAACAACGTTTAATAGCTCTATTTAGGAGATGAGATTATTGGTAGATTGCTTGTGATATGCTCTTGTTCTCACATACTCATTCATATTTCCTATGATCGTTTTTTAGGGATGATCCTTGACTATTAGGCGATGTAGACTGTTAGGTTCCTTCATTTCTTCATATATATCGTTGAGTGGCTTTTCTTGATGGTTTTATTCTTGACCATTGATATATCTGAAATAGTCCTCCTTCTTAGACAGAGTATTGTTTATGTGCAATTTAGAAAATGAGTCATCTAGCTCGGACTTGTTTAGGTCAGGCTCATGATTAAACTTCACATGAATAGCTTCCCCAACTTTCAAAGTTCTTGAGTTGTAGACTCTAAATGCTCTAGATGTTTTTTAATAGCCAAGCATGATTCCTTCATCACCTTTAAAGTCAAACTTCCCTAGATTATCCTTTGTATTCAAAATGAAGCGTTGACATTCGAAAGGATGAAAGAGATCTTGTGTAACACCCCAGCAACTTACAGGGACTGTTGACTGCCCCCACAGATCACCACGACGCTTTCCAAATCAATTCCTTTAAGCTATCCTTCAACCTTATAGTCTCATACCTATACAGTCTCCAGATCCCTCTCATTCCGGTGTATGTTCGATTCATCCATGTGCCCCTTCCACTCGAAGCCTGCCAGGAGCCTGCTAACTCCCCGCCCTCGTCAGTGCCCGGGCGTCACATGCCCACCAGCTTCCGCTTGGTTCGTCCTCGAACCACACCGTACTGGGAGAGGCTAGGCTCTGATACCATCTGTAACGCCCTGCCGGCAACTTACAGGGACTGTTGACTGCCCCCACAGATCACCACGACGCTTTCCAGTGTGCTTTGTCCTCACTCACACACTTTCCGGGAAAACTTCCCGGAAGGTCACCCATCCCAGAATTACTCCAGGCTAAGCACGCTTAACCATGGAGTTCTTATGGGCTAGGCTACCGAAAAGCAAATGCATTTGGTGATATGAGTAGCCAAATCAATTCCTTTAAGCTATCCTTCAACCGTATAGTCCCATACCTATACAGTCTCCAGATCCCTCTCATTCTGGTGTATGTTCGATTCATCCATGTGCCCCTTCCACTCGAAGCCTGCCAGGAGCCTGCTCACTCCCCGCCCTCGTCAGTGCCTGGGTGTCACATCTTGGGCCTTTTGTCTTTCCATAGTTCATAAGGCATATTGTTAATGATTGGCCTAATGTAAACTCTATTCAAAATATAACATGCAGTATTGACTACGTCTACCCAGACGTGCTATTAGGAGAGTTGAAAGCATTTAACATTATTCTTGTCATCTCTTGTAAAGACCTATTTTTCCTCTCAACAACTCCATTCCAAAATTTTGAAAAAGTTCATTTTCAAATTCTCTTCCATGGTAACTTTGGAAAGACATGATTTTAAAATTCTTTTTAGTTTATATCCTTTTATAGAGATTAAAAAAAGCATTAAATGCTTCGTCCTTGTGAGTCAAAAATAGGACCCAAGTCCACATAAAAATCTTCTACTACTATTAGTCTATACTGTTTACTGCTCACAGATGTTGTTCTTATAGGTCCAAATAAATCTATGTGAATCAGCTTTAGAGGTTGTTTCGTAGAAAAGATATTTTTACTTTTGAAATACTCTTTGACCTGTTTTCCCTTTATGCAAGCACTATAGAAGATTATATCATTGAGTGACACTTCAGGAAATCCTCTTAGGAGATCATGACGTTACAACTTTAAGATTAATCTCATACTTGCATGTCCATAGTTATTGTGCCATGATATTGCCTCAGCTTTCATAAATACCAGAGATGAAACACTTTAAGACTACAATTCATCTAGGTTTATTTTATACAAGTTACCCTGCATATTAATTGTAAATACTACTGAACCACTATCATCTAATACCTTACATTGGTCTTTTTCAAATACAACATTGTATCTACTGTCATATAATTGACTTATGCTCAGTAGATTATGTTTAAGGCCATCTACTAACAAAATATTATCAATGGAAGGGGAGAGGTTTGTACCTATCTTTCCAATTCTTATGATCTTTTCTATAGGTACAATGATAGAGTTTTTCTTTCGATCATTAAGCATATTTGTAAGAGGAGTTATTTGACTCTTAGGTACCCATGTTTCATTGAGTCCTTGTTTGTTAGTTGTGTAATTTTCTTTCTTGAAGATGATGTACCATTAGTTGACCTAATGGACCTAGTATTCTTGGTTTTTGTATTGAATTTACTAAACCCTGGGCCTCATTTATCTGAGGGATGCCTATTGTCTTTTAATAGGAGATTTAGCCTATCATTCCCTTAAAGTGTTTTAATCAACACTCTAGTATAGGTATCGTTTTCATGCCTATGGGATTGTAGTGTTGAGATTGTTGATAGGGGGAACACTGGTTTAGCTGAACCTACAATCTCAGAGTTTCTGGTTTTTTATGATGACAACACATAATTAATAACACATGTGTATTATGTGTTACATGTTCTTTGCTTTCATGATTATGATTATATGAGAACATGTTTGTGTTGTTTCTGTGATGATCATTGCATTTCACTATGTTATATATGAGATTTTATCTGTGAATGCATGACAAATGTTTTGGAAAAGAAAAACCACATGCACTTTTGTTGAACTTTAATTGTGTGGCAAAACAATAGTTTTAAGTCGACTTCATTATGAAGTAAGTCGATTAAAACTCGTGTCTTTGCACAAACTTTTTCAAAGTGTGCTGTGAGATTTTTTTTGAAGAGAAAGTTTTTCAAAACTATGCACTATACTGTTACATAGTCGACTATATGCGCAAGGCATTCGACTAAGTTTACTATGTTTTGAAATTCTGTTAATGCTTAACATGTCTAACAGTCATGTTTTAATTTGGTTGACCAAGCATTAAATGATAATCAATTGTATTAATTGTGTAATCAATTATTTGCTTTGACTGCTACTAACTGTTATAACTGTCATGTTACATTCGACTACATTAGTAGCTATAAGTTGACTTGAGAGCGTCAAAATTGTGAAAAACTATAAATTGACGCGAATTTGAATTTTGTAAGAAGCGAAGTGATTCTAACGATTTTTGTGATATCTTTCAGATTATTCCTCTCTTAAAGAATGTGGAAAAGCTCCAAGAATCAAGAAGACTGTAGTGTTCATCTTTTGTGATTACTTGAAGAGCAAGATTGTTGTGTTGTGAAAGTCTGATCCATCTACACTTTGGGTTTTAATTGCGTGATCAGGATTCTTAATCTTTTGCAGATTGACTTGTTTCCCTGTTGTGATTATAGGAAGAAGGACGTGCTGCGTTTTTGACTTTGAGGGGTTACTCAAAAGGTGAAGACAGTAGGAGAGGGGATTCTTGTTGCTGGTCTTTTTGTTATATGTCTATATTTTGATTAGAGGGTTAGAGAGGTGTTTTATATTTTTGACGTGTGGTCGCTATAAAAGCCTTGTTGTGAAAACCTTGATCATTATAGTTCATTTGCTTCCTGTTATTGGAAGGACACTAGATGTAGGCAGGTTGGTCGAACCAGTATAAAAACCAGTGTTTGATTTCTCTGATCTCTACACTTTTACATTTAAGTCGACTTTGTTCTGCATTAACTCGACTGTATTCCGCTGCACTAAAAAATCGTTTTCCTTGCGTTTCAAGAAAGTTTTCAAAGAACATCCTTTTGCAAAAAAGATTTGAAAAAGACTCTGATTTTAAGTTTCACCAATTCACCCCCCACCCCCCTCTTGGTGTGAGAAAGTAAGCCATACTATTTTAGCAATATGTGTCTAACACTTTCAGCTATAGTTATATCTTTTACAATTCTTTCATTTTGAAAAATATTTTTCTCCTTTTCTTGTTTAAAGGTCATTAGCTCTTTCCTAAGGTTACTAACATTTTGTTGTATCAACTTCACATTATCCTTGGAAGAAGTTACTTCCTCTTTTAAGGATTTGTTTTCTATAAAAAGTTCTTTACTACAACTATGCATTCATCATTATCAAGCTCTTGAGATGAAAGAAAGACATTAAAAAAGAGTTGAAGTTTTTTAATGGCCAAAATTGATTTTACAATATATGCTTTATTAAGAATAGATATAAAGCTAAAATGCTACTGAAATTTCTAATCTAACTAAACCTTCAAAGAAGAACCTTGTTAGTGTTCGATCAAAAATCTAGAGAAGAATATTAATCTCATATGCATATTTAAATGATTAATCTCCTTAGTGAGCATGTGTGGTTGTTTATCAAAGAACACTCGGTTATTAGTCAAGAATGATTGATGTTCAAAGAATATTGTATAAACGGCTGACCGACGGTCAAAAAGCCGTCGGTAAAACCATTGTCAGTAACGTTTACCGACGGCTTTTGCCCCTCGGTAATTACCGAAGGGCAGAGGCCTTCGTTAATTATCGAAGGACAAAGGCCTTCGGTAATTACCGAAGGCTTTTGGCCTTCGGTAACATCAACATATACTATTCACCTATCCCACCTCAGGAAATTACAGCAAATGGAACTCCAGTGCACATTTATCTTCATTACACGTTAAATGTCAATTATAATAATAGATGTAATATATATATATATATATATATATATATATATATATATATATATCTCAATTAATTAAAATAAATATAAAAATTGAGATAATGAAACTCAGTAAATAAAATCTTCTACATTAGATAGCCAAATGAGAAATCATCAACAATCTTCTATCAACAATCTTCTACATTAGATAGCCAAATGAGAAATCATCAACACTGTTTTCATTCACAGGCATCCTAGCATTCCTATACTCTAACTGTTTCCTGCCCCACACCCTAAATGAGAAATCATCAACACTCCATTCCTTCATGCAACTGACTCTGAAACTCTAGCTGTGAAATATATAGAAAAAAAATTTTAAAATTAGATATACGTACAACATAAGCAATGAAACAGAATGCCAATAAAGTACCTCTGTGCCTAAACCATAAAGTGAAGCTTCTAGTTATCTTGTTGGTGTATACTATGAAGGAACCGAAATTTGTAATAAGAGGGATTAACAAAGTTAAGGAAATAAAAAACAAGTATATATAAATGGGACCATTCGAATAAATAAAATAAAAAATAAATAATTTTTTTTATGAAAATCTGCAAGGATTTGACTATTAACCTTATATATGAAATAAAGTTAAGTATTAGCAATATATAAATAAAATAACTATGAAATAACAATACAGTAAAATACCTTGTCGTAATTGTAATTAATAAAAAAATGATATTTGGATTCCTTTAGCAAAGGGAAAACAAAATTCCACCCATGCCGCAACCAATACCTGCAACAAAATTTAATTACAATTGTTAAATAAAATTAAATGCTGCAACCAAGACGTGTAATAAAATTACCCGCAACCAAACCATTATATTAAAACCATATCACAAGAGAAAGATATAAAGTCATGACAGTGACATAAGATCAATTGCACGCTGCTAAAATTGTCATTTAAGAAATCTTTAAGCCTTTTAAGAGGGCCAATGCTACAACATCTTCAGGCATCAAACATTCAACCATATGCTGATATGCAGATATAAAGATAAAATGCTCTAGAATCCTAAAGTAAGGTTTTGGTTAAGTCTTGTGAATGGAAAACACACGGTACCCACTACAGGTAGGAAACCAATCAAGTTATTTACCAGAGATTAGTTATCTATAGTGCAAGTATATAAAAAATGCAGGAGAAATTTCTAATAATGTCCCCTGATCCAATATAAAACAATCACAACCTTTCTAAGAGCTACATTTCTAATGTTCTATCACTTCAACATTGCAAAGAGGGGAAACTACACCATTCTGAATACTATTATCAAGATAAGCATGATAATCTAAATTGAGAAATTAATCATTGCTGAAATGCCTAAGCTCCTGCCAGAATTGATAGAAGTTTTCACAATGTTATCAAGTTAAGAATAAGCTTGAACAGTATAAAGTCTTCAATTAACTAGCATCTGGAAAAAGTCTAGATACTCACCCCACGGCTAAGGATAACTGAAGGCAATAAACCAACGTCTTTGGTTACTTAATGAAATATGCAAACATCTAAAATCACAGATTATGAAATTCCCTTTGAAGCAATCAAGAAAATTTGTCACTACTCAATAACTATATATGAAAGAAATCTTTCAAGTTGGTAAATCGAAACTGAATCATACTTAATACATAATGGAAGATGGAAAATAGCATAACCTGATACATAATGAACACGGTTTACATCAAACAAAGAGCAAAATAAAACAATATCTCACACATAATGAACACGGTTTACATCAAACAGAGCAAAATAAAATGCAGGAGAACTTCTTCATTTTATCTCAAGATCTTCACTAAGTCCCCTCCTACCCAGCTTGTGCTAAAATCTTTTCAACACCAAGAGTGATCTAAACCCAGTCTTCCAAGGTTTCATAGCTCTATCTAACAAGCCCCATTTGGTATCAAGATCATCCACCTGCACAAAACAAACAAAATAAAGCATCAAGACTCCATCCGGTGAGTCGAAGATCAACAACAGTTGCACCTTTCATCGACCTCCGTCCGGTGAACCCGTCGTCATCACTATCACGCTTCAGACGTTGCCGATGCATCTCGGATCACCATCGTGCCTCCCCTCCGCCCTGAATCTCCTTCGCCGTTGTCGCTCCAAAGTCGTCATCTTCCCCTTCGCAGACTGGCAGAGCCACCACGAAAGCAACCGTAACGTGTCTCGCTACCTCCATCACCACAGCAACGTTATTCGCTCTAGACCTACCAGCCTTCCCCAGACAATGAGACTCTTGTTGCCGCCGCGTTCCGGACATCTCCCCCGAACCCTAGCTACAGAACCCCGAAACCTGCGTCAACGAACCCAGCCGCAAAACCCCCAAATTGGCTTCAACCAACCTAACCGCAGAACCACCAAACCGGCCTCGATGAAGCTAGGCGCAGAACCCCCAAACTGCCGTCTTTAATCCCAGCCAAAGAATCCCCAAACCGGCGTTAACCAACCAACCCCTCACTTTTCCCAAAATTTCTCTTCAAATCGATATTGGGAGGCACAATATTGGAGGGCACCAGCAGAATAAGGGAAGGGAAAGGGGGAAGCTTCAGACGAGAACAAAGAAGAGAGAAATTGGAAAATTTGGTGGAAGGTACGAAGGAATACCCAATTCTCATGACTTAAATGATCGTGGACATTACCGAAGGCCTTCACGCTGCCGGTAATTTATGTCACTCAATCGTTACCGAAGGCATTGAAGCCTTCGGTTATAGGCCGTCGGTATTCAACGCCTTTTTTGTAAAGCATGGTAGGGATAAATCTAAATCATAAATATGTATAAATAAATGAATATGTAAACAATAAGAAAAACATAATAAAAGAGGGTTCGATAGTGTTTTTAAAAACTTTTAATATTTTTGAAAAATATTATACAATAACAATTACTGAATCAATAATTTTTTATATTAAACAATCAAATAAAGTAAAACGAACGAAACTTTGAATCTTAACTAATTGATTTAATTAATAATTTTGTGAGTTTACGTGCTCTTTTAAGTGCTCTTCTTCTAAGTTAGTATAGGTGAAAATAACATGTATTGAAAAAATAAAAAAAAAAGAGAAAAAACACACTTTATTTTTATATAAGTTGATCTAATTAAGTAGACTATATCTAATTTAATTAATTAATTGATTTTTACTAAACAAACTAACATTATGAAGTATAATTTGGGTATTATTTGGGTTTGTTGTCATTCTTATTCCTTGAGTATTGTTTGGATTTGTATCTATATGTGGCTAACCCTTCGTACAAATTTCTTGATAAATCTTTCAGACGTGACTTATATACGATGTGAAAAAAAAATATTAAGGGAATATAAGTGAACTTTTTCATATTCTTTCAATATTTTTAGTATAATTGATTAAAAAATATTAAAATTTTCAAATTCAGTCTAGAAAAATTGTAGTTTTCAATAAATCGTTCTTGAAGAAAGGTCGCCTGTATTAATCAAGAAATTATTGCGGGAAGGACGAAATCAATTTTATTCCTTAAATAAAATAATATTGATAAAATTAAAGTGAGTAGTGTGAGGATAAATTGGTGGCCTGTACAGGGGTCCATAATTTATTGGGCTTTAAACTTGACACACTGTTGTTTTTTTATAACAAGTTATTTTATAACAATTGATTCGCAGTAAGATGGTGTGAGAATATCTCAAATTCAAATTTTGTACAGGAAGGGTGAATTGTTTTTCTATAAAGGTAAAAGACTTTTCGGGTCAAATCATGATTTATAAACATTAATATTAGGAAGAGTATAAAAAAAAAAAAGATACTCTAATCCATACACAATAATTTATAGGAGTAAATCAGAAAATTAAATAAAGAGACAATCATTGAATTAACATACCAACTAGAAACAATATTTATTAAGCACTATTAATCTCACTAGCGTAATTTAGTTAGCGGAGTGGACGTTATTCTTAAGGCATAAAGAGTTTATTAATTTTGTCAATTGAAAATATGCCATTAAAAAGATTCGAAATAAAAAGATAGGTTAATCACAGAAGGAATAAATACCACGTGAATGAGAATTGCTTTTCCTGTGCTATAAGCTATATGTGAGGTCATCAGGTAACAGGGCAAGAGGAGAAGTTATTCCATGACATGTGATGTATATAAATGACAAATATAACTTTTTATAGTAGGATGGCACACCACTTTCACCACCATGTATAATAACCCAATTGATACAAAAGGTTAGGTAGTCAATCGGATAATGATACTTTCACAATACTTTTTTGACAATATTTTAATATCATCTACGTGTCATTCTGTAATTGGTCTATGTTGGTGTTTATGATTATTATTATTAATTGTAGAGTAAGTTTAGACCAATCACAAAATGACACATAAATGATGTTAAAATGTTGTCAAAGTATCATTATCCTAGTCAAAATAGGTTGGAATTCCTCCGTCAATTTGATCTACTCTAGCTTCGGATTGTGTTGTGTTGAAAAAATAAAAAATAAAATTTTGATAGGACTAATTTTGAATCTGACCCGTTAAAAACTTGATTCACTCGTATTGAACTCGTGGTGAGTCAGGTTGACTCACCAATCTACCTAATTATTATTTTGTGTTTCAATATTATATTAGTTAACACTTTTTTTTATTCTATTAGATGGGGATAAGAAGAAGATGTTTCAAGAGTGGACTCCTATCTTAATATTATTTTCAACTGAAATTTATTTAGATTTAAATTTGAAAAGTTTAATATTTTTTTTAATTGAAAAAAAAACTTGTAATTAAGTGAATGAATGGGTCAATCCGTTTAATCCACCAACTCGTGATGGACCAAGCTGAGTTGAAATTTTTTCGACTCGCTAATAAGTAAGGGGAGTTACTCCCTGTACCTCCCCAATTCTAACCCCCACCCCCCATACCATTTTTACCCTTTACTCTATTTTTTCTATTCCAATTTTATCCTTTACCAAAAATTTATATTTAGAAATAAAATTTTATAATTTTATTCTCCCACCCCCACATAACCTATTTATTCTTTTTTTTTTATCTTCATGCTTTCATCTTTACGCTTTCTTCCCAGGAATTCTTTGTTCTATTTTTCTAGAAATTCTTTCTCCCATTCTTCTTGTATTTCAAGTGATAATTGAAATATCGATTTCTTCTGGAAGAATTTGTCCTTCAATTATTATTTCTCTCTGCATTACATTGGTGTGGTGGTGTTGTATCCAACCTTTAATCAGCAATCCTCTTTGAGTGAGGCAGAGTGTAAAAGAAGTAGGGAAGTAGGGTAGGTTAACTAAATAGGGGTAAAACTGTAAAAATAAAAAATACATAAAGGTTAATTTTGTATTTAAAAAATTATTCAAAAAAATTGGGGGGTGGGAGTTGGAACTGGGGAGATACAGGGAGTAACTCTCATAAGTAAGTTAGGTTGGATTGACTCACTAAGTAACCAACCCGTGAACCGGACCGGATTGGGCCGAATGACCCATTACAAAAGGTGTTAAAGAGTGAAATTATTTTAGGATTAATGAGAGGTTCTCTTTTTCGTCACTGATTACAAAAAGAACAATCATTTAAGCTAGGTTTAAGGATTGTATATTTAGGTAGGTGATTTTTCAACTTTTTGTCGGAAAAAAATGTTTGTTTTTATAATAATATTTTGGTTATGTTTATAAGAGTATATGAAAAAGTTAGTTAGATGATAAAAAAAGGTTGACTCAAATAATAAAGAAATAAAATTAACAGCGGATAGATTATGACAAGTTTTACACCGTTTCAAATAATTATTATTAGTTGTTTTGTTAGTCGAAAAAATTGTTTCAGATTATTTATAGTTGTTCTTACAAAAAAGATGAAGTGTCGTAAGATGAGCTCCGGAAGGAGAAAAGTTTTCTTGTTAAGGTGGTGAACTGTAAGAAATTCTAATTGAAATACTTTTGTACCAAAATGAAGGTTGTTAGCCAAAAATTAACATATCCCTAATGTAATTTTAATCAAATACTTACAATAAAGTGTTAACAGCGACTCTTTCTTTCACATCTATATTTATAATATATTTTTAAAAAAGAAAGTTTAAAAATTGACCTTAAGTTGCGAACAATTTTACAATTCAAATATTAAGCTTGCATGTCAACAGAAGATTGTTGTGGTATTTAATAATATAGAAAAGTGAACCTTATTATATACCTGTTATAAGATGCAATAATTTTGTTAGCAAACAATGTTTTGATCCTCTAATCACATTTTCTTAAACAAGTGCTTAGACAACAATGATTACATTTCAAATATATTCAAATTTTGTGAAGAGTAGTTGCATTTAAATAATTCTCAAAGATAGTGAGGGGTATCTACTTTCTAAATAATACTTGATTGTTTATACAAAAATAATTGTGTTTTAAACAATACTTAGTTTAGACTAAAAGTGATTGTATTCTAAACAAATTGATTATCTATTTCATTGAGAATTGAAATCTTCCTCAATTATCATTCCTTCACTTTTCAAACTAAAACTTGAATTACTAAAACAAGCATCAATCAAGTATTTAACTCGTCTCCAAGCGTCTACGTGTGAGATTTTATTCTTTTACCTCTTGAATTAAGTGAATAAGAGAATTTTAGAATTAATCAAACTAACAAGAATTCCATAATTAAATAATATATCACTAAAACAAACTAAATTTATCAAGAACCAATATTGGTTGGAAAGTGCAAAAATCCATTATAATCGTTGTTTTCTAATGGATTGTTGATAGGTTGAAATTTTTTATAGGAAAGATTTACCATCGAATATGGTTCACCGGTAATTACTGATAGATATATCCCTTGGTAATTACCTATGGACGATATCTGTTAGTAGCTACATGACTCAATATAGGACATTACTGACAGATTTATCTATCGGGAAATTCCGACAATAAATGGCATGACAATTTTCAGTGCATTGGACTATATTTCCTTACTAGCCAAACATCTTGGACATAAACATTAAAAAGACAACAACTTTGATAGTGTCAACTAGACAATAAAATTCTAACAAACATTAATACAATACAACACAAACATCATAAACATGTTTATAATGTAATTTAAACAAACATAGAAATTTTAAAAGTGTGTCTATAAGTAATAGAGTCTTAATAATCAACATATTCATCAAAATTGTTTTCTTCTTCTTTAGGGTCTTGTTGTTGCTACTAGGAATGTGGTTGAGATAGGATGGGCTGAATGAATTAGGTTGTTAATAAAATAGTGTTGGGCTGAACTAAGTCTATTGAAGATAACTTTATGCTTCTAGAGACAAGAATCTCATGACCAAAATTTTCAAAGTGTAAAATTTGTGGCTTAAAACACCATGTTGGAAAAAGAATGACTTAGTTTCAACACCAAGAGGGGGGGTGTGAATTGGTGAAAAAAAAAATCAGAGTCTTTTCAAAATCTTTTTCGCAAAGTATAAAACTTTCAAAAGTTTCTTGAATCTCAATGAAAAAGATAAATCATTGCAGCGGAAAATAGTTGACTATACTGAAAATAAAGTCGACTTGAAAGTAAAGAGATCAGGGATAGAAAATTCAAACACATTTTTTATACTGGTTCGGCCAAACTGCCTACATCCAGTGTCCTTCCTGTACCCGGAAGCAAATGCACTATAATGGTCAAGGTTTTTACAACAAGGTTTCTATAGAGACCTCCACGTCAAAAATATAAAACACCTCTCTAATCCTCTAACCAAAATATAGGCATACAAGACCCAAAGAACAGCAGGAAGATATCCTCTCTCCTACAGTCTTTGTCAACTTTGAACAATCCTCAAAATTCCCAGAACGCAGCACATCCTCTTCCTGTAATCACAATAGGGCAGCCACAATCTTCACAAGATTGAGAGAAGTAGATGATCACGTTTCCATAACACCTCAATGTGCAGTATGATCAAGTCTTTCTTTCAGCGCGACAACCTTGCTCTTCAAGCAACTATCAAAGAGAGATCTCCATGGCCTTCTTGAGTAGTTCTTGGAGCTTTTCACAAAGATCAAGATCTGAAACAATAGAATATAAATGTTAGAATAACCAAAGTCTATGTGGAAAACAAAATCACTTCTATTCATAGTTTTCTGTCAAAACAAACGCTCATGTAGTCGACTATGCTACTAATACAGTCGACTTCAGTCAGACAGTTAAGATAGTTAAAACATTTAGTAGTAGTTAGACCAACCAAATTGATTGCACATTTAATTCAGTTAACTAGTAATTAATGCTTGGTCAAAGAAACAAAGTAAAGTCGCTATAGTTCACAAGCATCAACATAAATTCAAAACATAACTAACTAAGTTGAGTAGCTTGCACATACAATCTACTATGTCACTTCAATGTCGTTTTGAAAATCTTTCTTTGCAAAAATACTCACAACACTGTTTTTGAAAATTTGTGCAAAGTCACGAGTTTTGATCGACTTACTTCATAATTAAGTCGACTTAAAACTTGCAGTTTTGACACACAATATAAGTTCAACCAAGTGCATGTGGTTTTCTTTTCCAAAACATATGTTATGCAATCACAAATGATATCTCATGTAGAAAAACAGTGAATATGCACACATTTACAGAATCAACACAAACATGTTCTTTAAGAACTCATATACAAGAAAATGTTGAACATGTACCATATATCAGTGCATGTGTTATTAATAATTGTTGTCATCATCAAAAACCAAAAACACTGTGAGATTAATGTTTAGCTAAACCAGTGCGTCCCTTATCAACAATCTCAACACATCTTAAGCCTGGTTACGTGCTTCTAGTCATTGCATGAGGTGGATAACAACCTCCTCAACACTACTAGAAGAATATGGTAGGGGCTTGAGGGTACCTTTTCCAGTAGTGTAATTTGCAACAAGTTGTCTTGCCTCATATAGTCGTCCTTTTTTTTTCACCACCGTGTCCTAATATTTTCATCCTCATCATTATGCTTTTCTAATGCATCTGGACATGACCTTTGCTCAGATATGACATGTGAGAGCCTACTTGAAAATTCTTCCTGTTAAAGATTTTTCAAAGTGTAAGTAAAAGAAGGAAGTTTGAAGGAAATAATAATAAAAGAAGGAAATTTAAAGGAAATAATAATATAAGTTTAAATTTTAAAATAAATAATAGTAAAAGTGTTTTCTTATGTGTGTCCTCCCAAACCTTTCATCAACAACTTGCTAGATTTCTTTCAAAGATGAGATTATAGAAATACCTCATCATGTTCCTATAAACTTATCTAAAAATTTTGTTTTGCATTCTATGGCAAAATGCATTAGGATTAAACATTATTTCATTGGAGATTATGTTCAAAAGGGTATTATTAATTTAAAGTTTGTCTCAATAGATGATTAATTAATGTATGTATTTACAAAACCTTTTATTGAAGACCGATTTAGTCATTTCAGAATCCTTCTAGGCATGACTCCTGTAAATGAAGGATTAATACAATTAGTAAGCAGTAAACACATTAAGTAAGAGATGCATATGGATGCACTAGATGCTCACAAGCACATTCACATGTTACATGCAATTTAATGGCATCTTTGTAACTTCATGCATTATATTTAGACATTAAGTTGTTATCTTGATTGGTACAAAATATTTCTGTGATTTTATTCTTGTAACATCCCATTTTAATAGTATAAAACTACTAAAATATTACGTTACATATATGATAATAAAATCACTTAGATGAAAACAAACTTATATGAAGACAATAGATCTACCTCTACAGAACCATCTAATAACTCATCTGTTTCGCCCTTACATCTTGCTGAAACAACTAAAAAGACTGTCTCCCTAAGCTCACACCATTAAGGTGATCATCGCAAATGAGAAAACAACACATAGACAAACAACACAAAAGCAATGGTAAGTGATAACGGTTCAAAAACCGTTATTTTCATACTTAAATTTGACATTAAGCACATCCTTTATGACTTAGAATTAGCTTGAAATCCTGCAATTTCCTTAAGTTAGAGAATAAGAGAGTCAAAGTTGGTTTTCTTGGTTTTATGCTTGGTTTTCCCATGATTTGGCAAGATTTATTAGGAATTGAATGAAGGAAATTGAATAAGATAAGAGTTGGACTTAATAGAAGGTAGAAAAGTGAAGAAAGAAGAGTCGTAGCTACTGCCGGGCGGTGAAGCCACCGTTGGGCGGTGGACTTTTCAGGAAACTTTTTGGCCAACACTCAGGCGGCAGCGCTGAGGGGTGATATCAAGTGTTGAACATACCACCGGGCGGTGTACTATTGGGCCTGGGCTAGTTTCTGCTTCGATTTAATGAATTATAAATAGATTTGGACAACCTAGATGGTCTATCTTTTGGAAGAAAGGACGCATAAACACTCTTTTCACTCCTTGGAGGCAAATTTTGGATGTGGAAGCTCCAACTTATCAAATCTAGAGTTATCTTTTCATTCATTCCATTATTTTCATCTAGTTTAACCATGATTATGGTGAACTAACCTCCTTTGTTGTTGGGGAAACGATGTAATCCTATTGAAACTCTCATATATTGAAAACACGTTGTTGTGCCAGTACATGATTCCTGAGTGCATTGAAGTGTTCTGAATGTAAAAAGTTTTCAAAATTGCTTAAGTATGGAACTTAACCGATTACATTATGAAACCTTTTTCTTGAAAAGTCATAATTGTCAATAACGGTCATATTTTGAATATTATGGTTTGTATATGTTTAGTCAATTGCATGCACTTTTAATCTATTAAATCTTGTGTTAAAGCAGAAAGAAAAGCTTAGCATAATACATTAAATGCCTAATCGATTAAAATGCATCAGAGTTGAAAAATCTAAAATAGACACATTGCTCTCTGCCTCTCAACTGATTGATGATCTTACACTTTCATAACTAATTGTTTGTTGAGATCTTAATTGCAGGAGCGTTCTGAATTTCTTGGAGAATCAAGATTGCTTAATTGGGAAGAAGTTCATAAAGATTATTGCAAGAACATTGTGTTTTCACATTGCTGGTCCAATCTGCACACCACGTGTACTCTATTGTGATTAGCGTTCATCTACAATTAAGGTTGATCGTGTTTCCCTATTGCTATGAGCCAGGAAGAGGACTTTGTGTGTTCTAATTCTTAGAGTTGGAATTACTCTAAGGTGATAGAAAGTGGGGATAACTTTCTGGGGTAAGACTGTGATGTAAGCATTGGCCGAACCAGTATAAACATTTGTGTTAATCTTCTATCATTCTCTTTTGACATTGGTCATGTTCTTGTTTGATTGCATTCTAAGAAAACTTCAAAGATTTCGAAAAGCTTTTAAAAGAACAAGTTTTTCAACTTCGAACTTTTTTTTATGCTGACAAAAAGGGGGAGAAGAAAAGAGAAAGGGAGAGAGATGAATTAAAGGAATGCAAGGCATTAGTTTTCATGGAGTTTTTCATTTTGTTTTTTAAGTTGACAACAACATTTTTGGTTTTTTTTTTTGTTTTTCTAAAGTTATTCTACCTAAAGTTTTCAATGTTTTCTTTCTTTGGTTGTTTACATGTTTGTTCTTTAAATTTCACAATTTTCAATTTTGTTGGAACAATTTATTATGTTTTGATTAATATTCGACAATGTGATGATATTATTTTATTCATCTTGATATCATGATTAATTTATACTCTAATACCTAAATTTCTAACTACAAATTTTAATTGATATACTTATATGAATTGTGGTATTCAAAATACGATATATTTTGATCTAATAAGATATATTCCAATTTTTTTATATGATTGATCAAGCATGTGCTTTGATATTATATACATTATTCTTAATGGGTATTGTCATCATAAGAAAAAGGAAATTGTTAAAGTAGATGAGCCCCTTTAAACCAATGGAGTTTTGATGATAACTAAACAATAACTGTACAAGACAATGAAGTCTTTGATTACGAGTCAAATAGAATTAGACAACTACAAGAGAATGTCTAACTAATATAATGATTTATAGTTATTGATCAACATGTTTTGTAGATCATAGTATGTAATATGCATATGTATATTTATATCCTTAATTGACAATATTAAAGGATTATGGATATTAGTGTAAGCTTGAAGTCTAGAAAATGCACAGGTCAAGTCTTAGAATTAGATGAGTTTAAGCAGTAGATGAGTCAATGTATTAGAAGAGTGCACCGAAGGTAATCACTAGGTAAAAGCATTAGACAACTCAAGTCCTTAGATGACCTAGGTCTCTAGATAAAATAAGGTGTTAAACAAGTCAAGGAAATATACGACCCAATACGACTTAAGTCACTAGAAAACCAAGGAATTAGAAAACTTAAAGTAATAGAACTCGATTTACACAAAATGAGTTAGAATACGGTTTGATATTTGGATAAGTGTTATAATCTCTTATTGATGATTTGAAGAAAGCTTTTGAAATCAAATGTTCAAAATATATGAAATTAGAAAATGATAGATGGACAAACTGTTTGATTGATTGAGAAATATAATAGGACAATAGCGTTGAAGAAAAAATAGAATTCAAATCAAACCTAAATCCATCTGAAAAGGGAAAGAAGACATCTTAAAGAGCATCAACAAATTTAGAGTTGAAGTCTTGAAGAATGTAGTTGAAGATTCAAGCTGAAGAATTAAATTAAAGAATTGATAAAGTCATTCCATGTCAAGAAGACCATGATGAAACACTAAAATTCAATTTCTCAACAGCTATCAAATGTCACAACAATATAAAATGTGCATAGCCATACTAGAAGATTAACGAAAGAATTGAGAAAGAATAAAGTATTGTGAAATTGTTATATCAATATTATTTTGAAAGATATTAGGTTGGGAGTTTAGATATTGTGAATCCTTTATAATGTGAGCTTAAATGTGCACTTTTGCTATGAGAGTGTTTTTTTAAGTATTCATTGTAATTGAGAGTTATTGATCTCAAAGAGAGATTAAGAAGGATACTCAAAGAGATTGGTACTCAGTGTAGCCTGAGAGGTTTGTACTCGTGATACCTAGAGAGGTTGAAACTCGTATAACCTGGACAGGATGATAGTCATTATTGATCAAAGGTGTTGATTAGTTGAATATCTTAATTGGATTGCGTAAGAGACTAAACGTAGCCTGACTAGGATGTCAACTAGTATAAATCCTTAGAGTGCATTTTCTCTATGCCTTACTTTGAATATTTGTTTGCACAAGTATTGTTTGAATTTGTTTAGAGGCTCTATTCCTGGTCCCTCCTCCCCACACTCCACACCCTCTTAGAGTCACATTTCATCAACACATTGTTCAAATAATCTAGTGGTGTTTCAATTTATGTGATTCTGCTATTGGTTTATTTGATTTATAAATCTTGATCTCGTTCACATCTAATATCATGTGCCCCAACTAATTTTGAGTTGCATCATTCAAGTTATGGCATCCATCTTGATAGCCACTATTTTCATAACTTTTTTTAAAGTTTGATCATGGGATGCAAAAGTCGATTGTGGTTGTTAATGCTCATAGTATGAAGGATACTCATAATTAACAACAGATGATTTGAAATATAGATCATAAGAATGTACATATGAAGGTCGTGAAAATAATGATCATAATTCTTTTTGAAAATTATACGGTTATTTTTTTTCACACGGAAGATTCTTTTTACATTTTCTCAAAGCAAAGTTATATAAAAATGGTTTAATAGTCAATTTAGTCCCCACTTTGGTTGAAAAATCTCAATTTAGTCCCTCGTTATAAAAGTGTTTTACATTAGTCCTAACTTTTAAAATAGTGGGTGAGATTGGTCCCTTTCGTTAAATATAAGTTAACGAAGTTAATGGATGATGATGTGAGACAGCTTAAAGCTGATGTGTTAGATTGGTCTCTCGTTAGCTTTAAGTTGTGCCACATCATCATCCATTAATTTCGTTAACTTATATTTAACAGAAGGGACTAATCTGACCCACTATTTTAAAAGTTATGACTAATTTAAAACACTTTTATAACGAGAGACTAAATTGAGATTTTTCAACCAAAGTGAGGACTAAATTGGCTATTAAACCTATAAAATTTGTGATAAAAAATAATAAATTTTAAAATTAAAATAATAAGGAAAAAGTAATAAATTTTTTCACAACAAATAGAGAAAACTAATTTTTTTCATAATAAAATTAAAATAAGAAAAAACTAGAAGCAAAATGTAAAAAATTCTAACGTGTTTTTCGCCATCACACCCAATTTGAAAACGATATCGTTGAAGTGATCAAATTAATATTACTTTTATATTACAACTTCAGTATTATGAAAAAAATATATATTATAAAATATATATTAAAAGAGTTAGACAAATAAAATTAACAAAAAGAAAGAAAGATAAATAAAATAAATAAAAGATTAAATACAAAAGTAATAAATGAAATAAAGAAACAAAATTGTAAGAAGAAAAAAATATTCATCAGCTTTTTAAGGATTATTATTCAGTTGATTCTTGTCTCAATTAAAATTAATCAATGTAACTTTCCAATATATCTAATTATGTTTTCTCTATTAACCAAAGTAATTTTTGAACTAAAAGTAATAATTATTTAGATTATTCATACTAAATTTAACCAAAAATAACTTTTCAATTAAATATTGTCTAATTATGTTTATTTTTTCACTTGTTCATGTATTTCCATATTTATGTGATGCTTGACTTAATATTTTTTGTCTTTGATTGTTTATTATTTTTTCTTAATTTTAAAAGTGTGATAAAACTTTAATCAACTTATTTTTACACCTATACATGAGTTTAATTAAATTGTAGCCATCATAACACATCAAAATATTTAAAAGCATTTATGTAACTAAAATGTTATTTTTAACATAATTTTAAAAATCAAATAAAAAAATTAAAATTAAAGGTTGAAGGAGGACATAAATTTACACTTATCACTAAACAAATGGAATTTATTTTATATTAATTTATTCAATTTTTTTTTCTTATATGGAATATATATGCAAATTAGAGTTGGTTTTAGTTTAATTTAGAAGAAAAATAAATAAACTAAATAATAGTTGTTCTATAAACTTGAAATAATTTAGTGATCTTACAGTAGACTGGTCGACAAATGGATAGAATTATATTAATATAAATATTAATACTTATTGGACGAAGATAAAAATCGTTAGTTATTGTTTATTGTAAATTGACTAAAACTATACTAAGATACAATTTTTTTTAACTAATAAAAAAAGTTGAAAACTTTTTCAGATGACTTAAACTATACATTATATATGTTTATAGGTTTAATCATTCACCAAATCCCTATTTTTGCGTAGAATTTCAATTTAGTTCCTTTTTTTTTTCGTTTTTTCAATTGAGTTCTAATATTAAAAAAATTGCATCAATTAGGTCCTTTCTGTTAAATTGGGGCTAACGGCGTGAAGTCTGTGTGTGACGTGGAGGCAAATGTCAGTTTCTTATATCCATGTGGAGGGGGGCACAAATTACGTGGACAATTGAATTTTTTTAATTGGATCAAAAACATAGTTTTAAACAGAAATTGGGATTGGGATTTGGCTTATTCGAATGTGGGATTGATAGTGAAAGAAATTTCTTCTGCTAGGGTTCATCGAAAGTGCAAGTCATTTCACAATTTGGGGTCTTCTGAGTTTCTTGTGAGTTCTTCTAGGGTTCTTTTAGGGTTTAATCGAAAGTTTACCTTGAAGATGCATTCTTGTTCGTCTTCGTGGTGCAGTGGATGGCGGAAGGAAGACGGTAATGTGGTCGTTGGAGGTGGTCGACGGGGATGTAGCCATGGTGGTCCGTTTTGCTATTGTGGGATGAAATGTGTTGTCAGAACTGCAAGAACAGTTAAGAACAGAGGCAAGCAATTTTGGGGTTGCCCTAAGTTCAAGGTAAGGTTTATTCGTGTTTTTTTAGTTGTTCTTATTTTGAGTTCTTGGTGCCCTGATTGGTTTTTTCTTATCACAGAATGGTGGTGAAGACGGTGGTTGCAATTATTCCACATGGTGTACAGATCATGGGGTTGTTGAAACGGAAACGAGTGCAAAGTGTGAAGGCAAGTGTGAGTCTTTCTTGAAGAGAGAAGCAATGGAAGATGGATTGAAGATTATATCTGATTTGGACTTGTCAGTGGAGAAATTGGAAAATAGGCTTAACGTCTTCTTAGGGATTATTTGTGTTCTTTGTGCGTTGAACGTTATTGTACTTACGTTAGAGTTTTTTGGTTGATAGGAATGTTTTGGTTGTATTTACTATGGAATGTAGTTAGGATGCAATGTAGCTACTGGTTTTCATAGGAATGTTTTGATTGTATTGTGTGTAATTTCTTCCACTGTGAAATGAAGCAATCTGTTGTTGTTACTTGCATCATAAGGAGAACTTTGTACCTTTTAATTCAAATGTAAAATTATCATGTTTTGTTTAAAAAATATGCAATTGAGATATTTGAAAGCAATTTTTCCAGGGACATAGGTTTCCTTCATTTACAATTCTTTTATTCTCAACCCTAAGCTAAATATAAAATGAAACTCAATCACAATTCTTTTATTCATTCAATCCATTATCGCAATAGAAAAATCTCAACTCAACCATAAAGGAAAATACAACTATGGAAATTAATGTTGCTGAAGCTGCTACTAATCGCTCTTATGAAGATTTTGAACCTTATTGCAAATGGCTTACACAGGAAGGACAAACAATTCTTGAGATTCATTTGAGAGGTACCTGTTAAATTTCCTTTTTTAGTTTCTACTTGTGTTCTCACTTATATATGAATCACTTAATAGTTTTTCCAAAACATTCACATCTATCATCAATAAAAAGTGGGAAAGTATAATATAACTTTATATGATAGAGTTGTTATAAACTATATATAGATAGATTCGATTGGTCTGAATGGAAAAAAGGTTATCTCTTATGGTGTTACATTTTTACAGGCTTCAAAAAGGAGCAACTTAAGGTGGAAACCGACAACTGGGGGACACTAAAAATTTATGGAGAAAGGCCTGCGAATGCGACCAATAACAAATCGTGCCGTTTCCAGAAAGAAATTAAGATCTCAATAGGGAGTGATACAAATACAATTCGTGCGAAGTTTTCTCATGGCCTTCTCTTCATTGCCATGCCTAAAGAAGCAGTAAGGGAGTTGTTCATCTATGGGGCAGAAACAAGAAAGAGAACAAATGCTATCAAAGTGGCAATTGCAGTAGTGTTTGTGGTGGCACTCGGGACTTACATAGCTCGAAGAGTATATAATGATGAAAATATTAAGTTAATTAGCTAGAACATCAAAATTGAAATGTAGAATGTTGAAAAATCAGGATATGTATTCTATGCTGATAATGTGGGGTGTTAAAAAATACAGAAAGTGACAGTGTTTCATTATCCTAGGCAGCCAAAATAGGGAACCACATCAATAATAGAGTTGGTGGGGACTATTGAATTTCCTTTGATTACAAGGATGATACATGTCCAAAACTTGCCAAGAATATTTTTTATTGTAATTGCTATGATCAACTTACTCAGTCTGATATGGAATTGTGCTCCTCCTTGAAAGTTTTGTAAGCCTCTACAACAAGTTCTCACAAGAATATTTTATGAATGATGTTGTATACCTTCGTTACATCATTCACTTAAAGTAACTTTAATATTAAAGAAATCTTGTCACCAACTAGTAAGATTTTCACAATTCATCAAAAAACAAGATACATTGTAATAAGAGGCAGCACGAAAGTAAGTCAAGCTAATTCAATAAAATCTAATTGACCTTACTTGATAGCTTCAAATCAACCTTAATATGTTTCAAATTGACCTAACTCTATCAGCTATCAAGTAATGAACAAGCAGAAGATATAACAATATTAGTTTTAACTGTAAACTGTTCTACTATTGGAACCTATCATGTGCGATTGGAACCTGTCAGGTGATGAACCACCAAACACCGACCAAACTAAAATCCACCAAACATGATTCATGATCAAAGGAAGGGAAGTGGAAGTGACATAAAAGCAGTAGCTCGAGGAAAAGAGTATTCATATATATTATACACATATAACCAGTAGCTATCATTTCATTCAATTCACTCCAAATAAAACCAGAAGCTGGAGAAAATGTGATGTGCCTGCTTTGTATATCATCATTTCATTCAATTCACTTCAACTAAAACCAATATTTTCCATACAAACCAAATAACAATAAAGAGTACCAGAGTTCCTAATGGACTTCCATACAAACCAATATTTTCCATACAAACCAAAATAACAATCAGTATTTTCAATAGCAGTAGCTCAAAATATTACAAAATGGAAGACAAAACATAATGTTATGTAGGCTTAAAATATTACAAAAGGGACTTCCTACTGTGTACTAGGGTTGAGGCTGAGACAGATGTGCTATTTCAGAATGTTGAGTGGATGGAGTTGGTTCGGTACTAGGCACAGTTCCTGGATGAGTTGCTGATGTGCTAGGCACAGTTGGTGGTTGGGTTGCTAATGGGCAACGACTTCTGTTATGGCCTTGTTCTCTACATATGCCACATTGTTTCCGCAAGCCAGATTTGGTCATTCTTGATTCATCCTTCCTCATTTCCCATTGCTCTAGTCTTCGTTTTCTCTTTGGTCTTCCAGGCAATACTTTTTGTGTGGAGGAGACATATCAAGATATGGAGTAATGATCCACATGTTGGCTCCATTTATGGGATATATAATTGATGAATATGTCTCCAAATATGTGGACTTCATGTCAAGAGTCAATAAATTGTTCTCCATCAATGTTCAGGAACTTCATTGCAGCTAATGCATGACAGCAGGGGATTCCAGTCATCATCCAAGTTCTGCATGTGCAAGAGGAGTCATCTATGTTCACTACGAACTTATCTCCATTGTTAGACATGTGACGAACTTCAAATAGCTTATTGTCTGACCAACTATGTACAAGACAACAATAATTATGAACCAAAGTTGTAAATTAAGATAATTAAATAAAGATTAATGGAATTTACCTTGGAATCCAATTTTTAGTTAACTGAGATTCCTTTCTAAATCTGGATAGGATCTTGGGACAAATGGATCTAGTGAATGATGATATGCTTGACCTGTTCTTGGCCCATCTTTGCATGAGGTAAACTCTTATCTCCTCCAACAAAGTGACTATAGGTTTACTCCTAGTAGAAAGGAGGACACTGTTGAAGCCCTCACTCATATTGTTTACTAAGGTGTCACATTTTGCTCTTTTAGTGAACCTTGATCTTGACCAATACCTACAACAAATAATATAACCATTAGAACTATGGCCTCATGTCTTATACTAAGGTCAATAATTAGAAGACCAATAACCTCATGTTTTATACTAGCAATTTCTGAGTGTAAAATAAATATTGAACTATGGCCTGAAGAATGGGAACAGATTGGACTCTAACTCACAGAATATATACTTAAATAAGGTGCAGAAATTACAGTGTATATTGGACTCTATAATTAGTGTAATTACAGTGCAGACATTAGAGTGCAGAAATTAAAGTGCAGAAATTAGCATTTGTCATCAGTTCTTATCCTTTCTTACTAACCTTGGAGGGATGACAATCAAGTGCTTATAAGCATCTTCCTTCAGTGCTCTAATGTTTCTTATTTCCATCTCCCAGGTTTGTGAGTGTGTGGTTGTGGCTGCCCTCCACATCAAACACTTGAGGTTTTTGCCAGGGAATTTCTTCCTGAAGTTGGCATACATATGCCTCACACAAAGCCTTTGGTCAACTCTAGGAAGAAATTCATCTATTGCATGACGTAGACCCTGCAATACAATACACAAGTAATCAATAAAGCCAATCAATACTTAAGACCGTAAAGTTAAAATCTCAAAGTCAATTAATGATGAGTATTACCTTTTGCTGGTCTGATATGAAGGTAAATGAAGAACAAATTTAAGCCCCTCCAAGGTCATCTATCAATAGTTCCAAGAACCACCTCCATGATTCCTTGTTCTCAACTTCAACAACACAATATGCAATTGGCAACATCTGCTTATTTCCATCTCGGCCCATAGCTGTTAACAACTTCCCACCATACTTACCTTTCAAAAATGCTCCATCTAAACCAATAATTGGCCTACATGACAAAAAACTCTCTTTGCAGGCCTTTAAACATACATAGAATCTCTTAAAAATGACTTCATCCCCCACATCCTCAACGTGTAGCTTCACTGTTGACCCTGGATTTTTGTCCAGCAACTCATGGGCATAATCATACAACCTTTTGTACTGTTCTTTGAAAGAGCCATCAATTTGCTCTTTTGCTATGTTTTTGGCCCTATAGGCCATACACCTTGAAATATCAATGTTCCATTTCCTTTGAATTTTTTCCCTTATATCCACACCCTTAACTGTTGGATTTTCTCTAATAGTTTTGTGTATCTTGTTGCTCAACCACTTGGCATCAATTAATTTAAGGTTGAACTCCCTGCTGCAAGTATGGTTGTCCACCATATTTCTCAATTGCCAAGTTTTGACTGCCTTCTTATAACCATAATATAACCTCCATGGGCATTGACCTTTTGCACCCACACACTTGAACCTCATTCTTTGTTTATCATTCTTAACAAACTTAATATTTCTTCCATTATCTAACGCATAACTTTTTATGGCATCCAAAATGTCTTGCTTCTCAGTAAAATATGTCCCAACTTCCCACTTAAAGTCAACCATATTTTTTGGCAAAACAAATGTTGCAAAACGCCCATAACCCTCTACATCTGTATGGTCTTCATCAGTTTCTGCTCCACTAATTAGTTCTTCAAATTCCCACTCATCATCTGACAAACCTCTATTATTCTCACCCTCCACATTAACATCAGAAATGTTGTCAGAATCACTGGAACATGGTCCACTACACTCATTTGACAAACTTTGGACTTCGACTTCCACATTTCCCTCCAAATCTGCATGTATATCATCATCCATATCACAACCAACATTGACATCAACAAGCCCCTCCAACCAGTCAATATTTCCATCACCACTGCACTCTCAGAAGAGTAATTCCAACTTCCAATTTCCACATCTGGTTCAACTTCATTTTGTTCTGCACCTTCATCTTCACCATGACCACCAACTTTCTCAACTTGCATTTCTCCATGAACATCACCCATTTCTTCCAACACTCTAGTTCATGCTTGTTCAACTCCATGCCCCTCTTCCTCCCTGACAGCCTCAACTTGTATTTGTTCTTCACCACCCATCTCTTCTTCTTCACCACCCAGCTCTTCCAACACACCACCAACTTGTTCAACACCATGGACCTCTTCCTCCATGACAGCCTCAACTTGTACTTGTTCTTCACCACCCATCTCTTCTTCTTCACCACCCAGCTCTTCCAACACACCACCAACTTGTTCAACACCATGGACCTCTTCCTCCATAACAGTCTCAACTTCCACTTATTCTTCATCATCATCAACACCCATCAACATATGTATGACTTGGGCTTCAGAAACAAGGTGTACCACAAACACATGTGCCTCACCATTCAGCCTAGCCAAATTAACGACATGCATGACAACAGTGTCATCACACAAACACTCTAACTTATCATCTAACACTGAAGCCCCTCCTACAGAGTACCAGAGTTCTTTAAACTCATGGTATCCCAAAGATTTAACTACACTCACAATCACGAAATAACTCCAAACATCTAGGTCAAACGTAAACCTAGATGTCTCCCACCCTTCATACTTAAGCTTCCCATCATTAACTAATTTCCCTCCATGGTGGAGCACAACCTCAAATTCCTCGTCCATGACGCAAAAACACTATATATAAGTATTTATACACCTATAATGTAATCACATGACGACAAAACATGTATTAAAACACACTCACACAGAAACAAACCATAAACAAAATGCACTCACACAGAAACATAGAAAAATAACTTTAAACATGGGGGACCAAGGGGACCACAACATCGCAATAAAAAATGGAACACAAGGACGGGACCACAACATCGCAATAAAAAATGGAACACAAGGACAAGACCACAACACAATATAAATAATCAATACAAAAACAAACTTTTACTCACCTGGCCACTCCAGATTGCAGAGGATCAAGGTCCCACAACTCCCACAACGACGACAAAAGCACACTTTGTCAGAAGAACTTTGGACGAACCATAGAAGATCTCGACAGAACTCAGATGAACTTTCGATTAAACCCTAAATTCCCAAAATGAGACCCCAAATCGTTAAATGAATTGCACTTTGGAGGAACCCTAGCACAAGAAATTTCTTCCAATTTCTGTAATAAACCCTAATTCGATTAAGTAAAAAACCCAATCCCAATTTCTATAATAAACTTTGCTTTTAATCCAATTTAAAAAAATTCAGTTATCCAATTTTAAAAAATTCAATTATCCACATGGATATAAGAAACTGACATTTGCCTCCACGTCACACACAGACTTCACGCCGTTAGCCCCAATTTAACATAAAGGACCTAATTGATGCAATTTTTTTAATATTAGGACCCAATTGAGAAAACAAAAAAAAGGAATTAAATTGAGATTCTACGCGAAAATAGGGACTTGGTGAATTATTAAACCATGTTTATATTGTTTTATTTATTTTTGTTTTTCTATACCAAAAATCTTACTTATTGTTTATCAATTTGAATAATAATTAAATTACCATAAATAATAAAATTTAACAATAAAATTTGAACTAATTTATTTAAACATATAATTTGATTGAAAATATTTCTATGTTATATAAAATTTATTTGTAGAATATATATACAAATTAATTTGAAAAAATATGTCTAAATTGTATAAATATATATAAATTAATGTGATATTTTATTGTTGTATAAGGTAAGCTAATATTCTCATCATTTCATCATTTCTATATATATATATATATATATATATATATATATATATATATATTAACTAAAATGTATTTTTAAATTGAAATATAATAAGACATGCTCACCCTCTTATCATTAAGTAAATATAAGAAATAAGAATGAAAAATAATTTTTTTTTACTTCAATGTATTATTCCAAGGGGATCAATGTGGATATAGAATATTTGAATTGTGTGAATATGAGTATAAATATACAAGTAAGATTTGACTTTATAAAATTAGATGAATGAAAATGTGCATATTTGTATAACTCGGGAACACATATTTGTCATTTGTTTCACATTATTAAAATATTAAACATTAATTTATCTTTTATTATAAAGTTTATTATATAATTTTTTAACATTTAATATCAGAGAAAAAATTACTTTTCTATCATATTTCGCAATTTTAACCTTTATTTAAACAAATATTTAATTATCATTCAAGCAATTAAATCTCTTGTTCAAAATCAAAATAAAAACAAACTTCTATATTTTTAAATATCAATAAATAAAATTTTAGATCAGATTATGATGAAAATTATGTGAACTCACTCGATCGTGATCCTTGAGTCAAGGACATATTTTCTTCCAATGACTAATTGGTCTTCAGAATCAAAATTCAAATTAAATTTTTCCTTACAAAAGCTTTTTTTCCAATATCTTTTCAAATTAAATATATTTTAAGACGCTTTTTCTGAAAACATTGTCGTGATTTCGCAGTCGCCATAATTTAATTTCACTACATAACTCAGTTTTGCTTTTCCATTGGTGTGATGTGTTCTTTAATAGAATAAAGATTTTTTATTCATTTAATATTATTTTTATTTATTTATTTAAAAAAATATAAAAGTTTACATTTTAATAATTAATTTATACTTATGTGTTAAATGAATATAAAATGTATTATAATTTATTATTTTTTTCATAACAAGGAAAAAAAAAAAAAGAGACGTGGGGACTGGTTATAGAGGTATTGACATACCAACACACCCACACACACAAGTGGGTCCTCCATGTGTTTCCTTTTCTCTATTCGGCACAAGTTACACAATAAACACTGTTGTTTCTATTTCACTCCCTCCGGAATCAGACCACCTCAAATTTTTTTCTATTCTCTTCACTCTTCCAATTTTATTCTCCTAATATTCTTGATTAGATAAATACCAAAGAATATATATAAAAATTCATTTTTCTTTAAAGTTGAATTTTTAATTTGAAGTTATAAGAGGATCATATGTAGTATTATTCTTGTAATGTAACATGGAAAAAAAAAGTTAAATCACAATCCACGGCGCCGAAATATTGCTTATATAAAGAGGCTTCTATATGCTGCTCATAGCATCAAGTCACAAATACACTAGTAGTGTGGTGTTGTTTGCTTCCATTATCTAATAACACCCTTTTGCTTTTTGTGCTAAAAAAACACAAGAATGATGGCATGCCAAGATTGGCCTGAGCCAGTGATTAGAGTCCAAGCCTTGGCTGAAAGTGGCTTAACCACAATCCCTGAACGTTTCATAAAGCCTAAGTCCCAAAGGCCCACTGTTTACAGCCATGCTTCAAACCAGCCTAATTACTCTCAAACTACTGGTGAGGACGTCAACATCCCTGTAATTGACATGAAACACTTCTATGGCATGGAGGAGGGGCGGCGGGAGGAGGAGCTCCACCGTGTGGCGGCGGCGTGCCAAGAATGGGGTTTTTTCCAGGTGGTGAACCATGGTGTGAGCCATGAGTTGATGAAGAGTGCTAGAGAGGTGTGGCGTGAGTTCTTTCACCAACCAATTGAGGTGAAAGAGGAATATGCTAATACACCCCTCACTTATGAAGGCTATGGAAGTAGGTTGGGAGTGAAAAAAGGAGCTGTTTTAGATTGGAGTGACTATTTCTTTCTCCATTACATGCCTTGTTCCCTTAGGGACCAAAACAAGTGGCCAAACCTCCCAACATCCTTAAGGTATGTCTCTTAACTACTAATGTTAAAAAAAAAAATAAAAAAAATAAATAAATAAATGACAATGGAACCCTTTTTTTTCTTCTCTTTCATCTCTTCTTTATTCAATATATTTTTTACACAATAAATATTTTGAGAAAAATCATATTTGCTTTATAAGTCAGACTTAAAACACACTTTTAATATAAACATGCCTTTAATGGCTTGAATAGTTTACAGGGAATTTTAGCTTTAAGCTGTACAACAAAACTAAAAAAATCTAACCTTTTATCAAAAGAAATAAAGTCTTTTTTTTTTGGTTGCCAAACACGTCAGAAGTCATTCATTTAAAAATTAATAAAAAAAAATTCAGGCCCATATTGTAGAGGACCAAAATAAAGGAGACAGAAGTTTGTTTTTTTCTTTTTAATTTAATGCAAAATTGGGTGTGAGAAACATGTGACTAATTAGGTTATACCACTTTTTATCCAACAAAAAGAAAATAAGGTTTTCTGATTTTGTCTCATTTGGTATGTAGTTGGTGAGTATTTCCTGAATTAAAGCGTACCTAAAAGAGTCACTTTTCTTGATTTGATTAATGTTTTGTAAGATTCATCTATCTACATAAAATTAAATGTTTGGCTTGAACTTGTTTAGGAGTGTAATTCACAAAGACATGAGTACATTAAGAAGAAAACGACGGTTATTTTTATCTATAGACCTATAGAAAAAGAAAGAGTAGGATTATATGCTTTATTTTTAAAATCCAAAGTGTATGGTACAAATTAAAAATTTATTATTTTATTAGTGAGACGTGTTGTACCATAAGAGGATACATCTTCACTTTTTTATTAAAATTGGTGAACTTGTTACCTTCTAGTTAGTCTTGTGATGCCGTTTCATTTGGTACAGTGATAAACTTTTCCATAATACTAATTTGAAACGTAAACAAGTACATCGTACACCCATAAAAAAAACGTGGGTTTCCATCTTGGTCTACATAATATAAAAAGAATTATTATTATCATTATTATTATAATAATAACCAAAAAAAAAACTGTTTAAAAGAGAATTCAGAATAATAATCTACTGGATAATGAAATATCTATTAAATTATATTAGATTTTTTTTTTTGGTTTGACTTACAAACTTGTTTAATCATGTTCTGAATTTTTTATAAATTTAAATATTTTAATTTTTTTATATTATTTAATAAAGAGAGTGAAAAACAACTCATAGCAAAACAGAGTGAAGAAAACATTTTTTTCCTTATGAGGTAAATTGCAATTTCATAGTTAGAAACTGAGTCCCAATTAAATTATCGAGTTCTACAAATGTTTCATATCAGAGTTTTTTATTTTATGGAATGGTTTTGATGAGAAGCTTTAATTTCTTGGTTGATTTTTGTTTAAATCTCCCTAATTAGTCGATTTTGTTTGTTGATTAGGAATGTGATATCTGAATATGGTGAGGAAATTGTTAAGCTAGGAGGAAGGGTTCTCGAGATACTGTCAGAGAATCTTGGGCTGAAAAAGGATTTTCTGCTGAATGCATTTGGTGGGGAGAAACATCTTGGTGCTTGCTTAAGGGTGAATTTCTATCCAAAATGCCCACAACCTGATCTCACAATGGGTTTGTCCTCTCACTCAGACCCTGGTGGGATGACCATTCTTCTCCCTGATGAAAATGTTTCTGGTCTTCAAGTTCGCAGAGGAGACGATTGGATCACTGTTAAACCCACCCCAAATGCTTTTATCATCAACATTGGTGACCAAATTCAGGTCATTTTGATGTCATCACTATAATATTTTGCTGCAAAGAATCACATTATCTTAATTAGAACTGGATTTTGATAGAACACTTGGTGGGTGTTTGTAATTAATGAATTTGTTTTATGTTTGTAGGTGCTGAGCAATGCTGTTTACAAGAGCATAGAGCACAGGGTGATTGTGAACTCAGACAAAGATAGAGTTTCATTGGCTTTTTTCTATAACCCCAGGAGTGATATACCTATTGAACCTGCCAAGGAGCTTGTGACTGAGGATAGGCCAGCACTATACCCATCAAAAACTTTTGATGAGTATAGACTTTACATTAGGACAAAAGGACCTAGCGGAAAAGCTCAAGTTGAATCTTTGATTTCCAAATGTCATTCAAGTTGAGTAGTTTGAACTACACACAATTAATTTGCATATCAATAATTTATCATCGATTGTATTTTCATTTGAGTCTCAATTAATCAATATATCCCACTCTTATCTCGTATACTTTATTCTCTTTCTCTTACCCTCCATGTGTTTGAGTTATTGCTTCAGTCAATGCAAGAAAGAAAATCAATAACCTTGTGATTGGGTCACAAAAGTAAAAGTAAAAAAAAAAAATAAAGAAAGAAAAGAAAAAGAAAGCTAATCTTTCAAGGGTATAAAAGTTCACTTGATTTTTTTTTTTATATTTTTGGCACATACGTAAATCAGAAATTGAACCACTAATATAACTTGATTTCAATACTAAAATATTTGTTATAATATATTAATATTATATTGTAAAAGTTAATAGTGAAACGTTCGTTTTGGAAAGTTTTGTTAATATTTTTATTAATCGACAATGCTAATTGGCAAGGTCAAATGTTTTAAGAGTTGTAACGTTTATTTCCTTTTGTTGCAAGGTTTCTATAAATAGAACAAGTATTTTCGTTCCAAAATATATCAAAATCGTTTCTCTCTCATCTTCTCATTTTATTTTTTTTTCTATTCACTTTCTTTCTAAGAATATCCTAACTTTTTTCAAAAACTTTTGAGAAATTATTATTTTATCTTGAAAAATTTATACAATACATCACACATAAATTTTTAAAGACAACAAAACTAGACATTTTAAAAAATTTTGTTCGTGATTCTGTTAATTTTTATACAACAATATTATCTTATGCTAGTTGAAAAGTAAACCAATGAAAAATTATGTAAAATTTAAACAAGATAAATAGTAAGAGTTATTTATGTATAATATTAATAATAGTAAATTGGTTGTGAACCAAACAAAGTTGTCTATTAATCATAACATGCTATATATTGATAAACCAGCTTTTTATATTTGTCATAGTGGGATGTTAACTAAAGTTCACACTACCTGTGATGGAGAGGAAGAAAAAAGATATTATTCTGAGCCATGAATTTTGAGTTAATAAAATGAGAGAACTTTATTAAAAGTTTAACCTAGCTAGTTGCGTTTGCAGTTGCAACTTGGAGGCAACTTTGGATTGTTGCATAATGTTTATCTGTAGAAACAATGAGTACAAGAAGCATTGCGCGATTACCTTTTTCATGATCAGCTTTATCTGAAATGGAAGTTAGTGCTTGACCCGTTTGCACCATTAATGTCTCTTTGGTTGCTATTCCAATAATGGGTTCTGTTTGCATGCCTTTCTTATACTCACAGCACTGAACACAGGATTCTAAAGAAAGGTACCAAACAGAGTGGTTGATCAGAAATATTACGAACTGTGGTCCTATTTCACCCACTACCGTTTGTCTTGTGGGGACAAAAACGTGTATGAAGACTCCATTGATATTTTTCCCTCTATATTCCACCATAGATTCATAAATTAACACGTTTTTATAATGCACCCATAAAATATTAAACTAGTTAATGGATTTATTCATATGTCGACTATTCAGTAACTTCAATTCAATCACGTCACCATTTCTTTTAAATGGACTGATCATACCAATCCATGTCATTTTGAGAAAACACCATGTGCAATGAAAAGAGAATTGAGTTGGTGTGCACTTCATTTGTCTAAGTGGGAGTCAAAATCTCATATCGGATAGAAATAAGAAATAAGAAAGTAGAACATTATATAAAGATGAAAGATACATTAACTTATTGTCTTAAGGTTTTTAGTAGAAAGTGGTGTCAACTCCTTATGTAGTTGGACTTAGATGTCATTGGTATTTGTATTACTCCGGTGAACATCCTCTCGATAGACCTAACCGTTTAGAACTTCAATTATATATCGTTAAACTCATTCAAAGGTCCCTATTTTCATGGTTTTGTCCCAATTACATCCCCATCTTTTAAGTTTTGCCAATTAGGTCCTTAAGATTGGAAAATTGAATGAATTTGACCCCTGTCTTTAAATTAAGTTAATGGGTTAACTTTTTTGCTGTGAGGGTGAGGTGGATAGATATCGTAACGTGGCGTGCACATAACTTTTTACGTGGGTTTTATTACGTACGTGGCAATATCTTAATCAAAGAATTAAAAAATTGGCGTTTTTGTGAAATTATTTTAAAATTGAATTGGGATTAAAATTAGAGAGCCAAAGGGGCTGAGCCCATCTTCCCCATTTCGTGGGCAGAAAACCTGGACAGGCATTGGCCTCCTCTTATGCACGTGCGTTGTTGCCACCGTCGAGCCAACCGCCGCGGTGCCCTTCCCCTCGGCACAAGGTTTCGCCAACAACGCTGCTCATCGCTAGAGTCACCGCCGTCACGCCACCAAGGTCTCCTTTCCTGCTCCTCTTCGTGTGCGAGAGAGAACTGTTTTCGCCTCTCCACCTCACATCCTCGCTGCCACGACGATCTTCGTACTCAACCAGAGGTGTCGCTGGTGACACAGGTCGTCATTGTAGTCCCCATCGGTCGATGCATTGTCGTCGTCAGCATCAACTCCTTCCCAAGTCTTCACGAGCAACGAAACCCCTCTTCGTTCTTCGATACGCGAATCAGAGGTAAAGCCTAGTCATTGTTATGGCGTCACCTCCGTTTGGCATCCACGCTCGTCGTCGGCGATTATCTTCTCTCTCATTTGTATTGTGCCGTATTGAGTGTGGCCCTTCGGGTTTTTGAGAAACTGGTTGTTGATTCTTTTGTTTAATTTTCTTGCCGTGATTGGACGATTGTGCTTCCTTTTTCTGTTGTAGGTGAAATATGATTAGTGTAAATGGGACGAATGATGGTGGAGTCAATCCGTTCTGTGAGAGTAGTGTGAGAGGTAGGGAGATGAGTGCTGTTGGAGGTGAGGAATTGGGAGTGAAAGGGAAATCTGGTTGAGCTTGTTACGAGTGATGTGTCCTTCCGGTTGGGCCTGATGGAGGAATGGGTATTGAAGGGTTTTTTTATTGCTATTTTTCTTCAGATTTGTCATCCCAATTTTAATCCTTATTCAATTTAAAATAACCTTAATTTTAAAATCTTTCACAAAAACCCCAAATTTTCAATTTTTTGTTTAAGATATTGCATGTACACACCACATAACGATATTTGTCCACCTCATCCTCACATGTAAGCAAAAAGTTAACCCTGTTAACTTGATTTAATGGCAAGGGTCAAATTCGTTCGATTTTCCAATCTTAAGAACCTAATTAAAAAAACTTAAAAGACGGAAATGTAAGTGGGACAAAACCACGAAAATAGAGACCTCCGAATGAGTTTAACCAATATATATTTAAGACGTAAAACATGAAAGTTACTCATTAATTTTGGTTCCAACATGATCATAGATTTTCATTTTAACTTTAACTTGATTTAACGTCCCACTAAATATGCATGAATCCAGGTTTTTGAGGACTCAATTTGTTCATTGTTTAATATGAAATTTATCTTTTAAGTTCAATTTTATATGATTTGAAATTAAATGATATTCCCACCACACACTTAATAGTTTTATATTATTTATGAATGAAAGTTTAAATATTTCTTCTATTTTTTAAAACTTTTCTTAAAAATAAAAATATGATGGAATTTTAGACTTTAAAAAGGATAATATCTTATAAATATGATAATTAACTTCAATTATGGATAAATAGATTTGGAATTGGAACAAACAATAAAGCAAACACTTCTTAGATTGGAAACTCATGCGTGTATGTGCATTAAAGGCAACTAAACCTTTTATGACATTTGAAAATTCACAGCATACTGGCATGGCATTAGTCTTACTATCTTTAAGTATAGATTTCCTATATAGTCAAAATGATCTAAACTAACGTGTTAATTTAGTTTATAATGGGTTTGGGTTGCATTGGTTCAAAAGTAATCATTTCTAATAAAGAATAATGTATTTAATAATTTTTTAATCAATTAACCTAAGAAAATATCTTTAATTATTATGATCTTTGAGATGTTATACTAATTTTCTTTATATTGAAGATGAGCATGCAAGAAATATGGATGAATAAGAGCGATAGAGATGAATAATAAAAATTCATAAAGATATACTGGTTTACCGTTAGAGAAAGTTACATTTAATTTCTCACCGTTTATACAAGGTTACATCTAATTTCTCACCGGTTAGAGAAGGTTACATTTAATTGCTCAATTACTCTCATTAATCCAACTCACTAGTTTCAAAGTTTTTTATGCACTTTACAAGAAAAATAATAGATACAACACTTTATGTTAAATCTTAAACCTTACAACATGCTTATACAAAGAAATCATATCACAAGTAAACCTTGTTCACCATAAAGAATACTATACCAAAAATATATATATACATATATTATAATAATGCAGAAGCCTCATCACAAGGTGATAACAAAAGAGTGACTAGCAACACTTTAGATATTGATAATTTGAAAAGCATAAAAGAAAGCTCCAAAATAAGGTTTTTTTAGTAAAAAAAAAAATGGTGAAAAAATTAACACAAAAAGAAAGGGCTGAATTGTGATTTTTTCTTGAGTCATATTGTTTGGAAGAGGATCCATCATTTTTTCACATCAAACCCATATATATGTACTATATTTTCACCACCATGAAACTTTCGCAACAACCAATTCATTTGGAAATCTCCACCTTGTTTGAATCATATAGCTTCGAATAACTTATTTCACTATTTGGTAATCAGAGCTTAGGTTATTTTTGTTTGTCTTTGTGTTTTTCTAAACTTGTCTAGTTATAGGAATCTTGGAATGATCCAAATTAACCGCCCTTCCACACAAAACATTTTTTATAGTTGTCAACACCCAATTTTGTCCGGAAAAGTAAATAATTAAAATTAAGGAATAAGAGAGTAATAATTAACGGTGGGTAAAGAAAAAAATATTAAAATAATCTTCCTTAATGCATGATAGATCACTTTAGAATATTTTTGAAATATTGTTTTATTTGGTAATAATTTGAATCAGCATTATGACAATAATTGCAAGCAATAATTAAAAATAATATATTGATTGCTGCATTCAGTTTCTTCCTAAAGAGAAAAATATGATTTCCTTTTTAAATGGACAATTTTCTGACAATGATTTTTTCTTCAATAGACCATTTTTTTCCCTATTTTGCTAATTGACAATTAATTCGTCATTAAGGCAAGATCACAATAATATTACAAATGTGTGTATATAAATACGTACCTGATAAAAAAGGAGGGGGAAGAGAATTGAATTTCGGGAAGAGAACACAAGGGAACAGAAAAAAAAAGGAGAGCTTTCTGGTTGGTAAGAAACTTTGGGCCCAACCCGTTTTCCTTCTTGCTGCGTTGTTTCTTTTCTTTTTCTGCCTAATTATCTTGTTTTATTTTGTTTATTTCCTCATTCATTCATTTCTATTTTGATTTTTATTTTTTTATCTTCATATTTATGTTTATTACATTTTATCATACTTGGATTTGGTCATAGCCTTTCAAACTTTTCTTCACCGATTTGGTTTTAATCTTTGGTTTCATTATATTTACTTTTTATTTGTTTTTTTTATGTTACCCTCATATATTAACTCATGCTATTTTGTTTGTTCATCACACATGCATTTTATTTGTACAATTTATTTTACTATTATGCTATTATTTTACTGTTATGCTAATATGCGTTCAATTTGTTTTAGACTTTTATTTTATTTATGTAGTTATCATTTTGTCATAAATATAAAAGAGTATAAAATTAAAAAACTGGAAGAAATAGATTTTCATACCTCGTAGTGTTTAAAATTCTTCTTTTATTTAATAACTAAATATGGTCTTATTTCATTTTAAAAAATTATTTTCATATAATAAATTAGGCAAAATTTATAAACTTACAAAATATAAAAATCATAAAATTATAAAATAAAAAATGGTTCTTGAATATTTTTAAGGTTAAAGCACATGTGTGATCGCACGCATCGTCTTTGTGCTAAAACCTTTTCTTCTTTATTTTTTTCTAAAAATAAATAAAAAATGTTTCAAAGGTTTAAGCACATGTGTGATCGCTCGCATTGTCCTTGTGCTAAAACCTCTTATTCTTTTCTCAAAAAAAAATAATAATAAAAAATATATATTTTAAAGGTTAAAGGACATGTGTGATCGCACACATCATCCTTGTGCTAAAACCTTTTCTTCTCCTCTTCTAAAAAATAAATAAATAATATTTTAAAGGTTAAAGCACATGTGTGATCACATGCATCGTCCTTGTGCTAAAACCTTTTCTTCTCCTCCTCTAAAAATAAATAAATAATGTTTTAAAGGTTTAAGCACATGTGTGATCACTCGCATCATCCTTGTGCTAAAACCTTTTCTTCTTCTCTTCTAAAAAATAAACAAAAAAATGATTTAAAGGTTTAAGCACATGTGTGATCGCACACATTGTCCTTATGCTAAAACTTTTTTTTTCTTCTTTTATAAAAAAATATCAAAAAATGTTTTAAAGGTTAAAGCACATGTATGATCGCTCGCATCGTCCTTGTGCTAAAAACCCTTTTCCCTTTCTTATATAGAAATACCAAAATATAAATACTTTTAAACAACAAACAATCTTTCCGCTAGAACTACATAACCCTGATTTCTCATTTTTAATGAGAATACGTAGGAGCAAGGTCAATCCTTGTCGGGCCCAAAAAACTAAAAAATATTTTTTGTTTCTTTAGATTGTCATTTTTGGGGATAGTTAAACATTTTGTAAACCTCATCACATTCGCGTATTTAGTTAAAGGTATTGCCTTCAGGTAGACGTTGTAGGGTGTTAATACCTTCCCTATGCGTAATCGACTCCCGAACCCAATCTTTGGTTTTTATGGACCTTGTCTTATCTTTTTATGGTTTTTTCGAAGTTTCCCAGAATAAACTATGGTGGCGACTCCAACTCTTTTTTCAAAACTTTTCGTTTCCTTTTTTGGATCGTCGACCCGTCGCGACCCCAGTTGCGACAGATGGGTCGCGACGATAGTAAACATTGACGACTTTGAAAATTTAATTGCATATAACTCAGTGGTCCAAAAAATACATGCTTGTAATAAAATGAAAGTCCTTTGACTCCAGTTTAAAAAAAAGAATCATATATGTGTGTCACAGGTTATTACAAAACCGGTAAATTTCAATCTTTAACATAGCACGAAAACGTATTTTTAAAAAACTTGACATTTAAACATGCATGATTTATTCAAAGCATAATAAATTCCAAAATACTTGTCCAATTGCATTATTTAAAATAATGAAATTAACGAAGGAATTAAAACAACTCCAATTACGTTGTCTTAAAATTCAAATGCAATAACTTTGAACAAAACTCCAAAGTATGTCCCCATCATCTCTTGAATCTATTGTGATGGAATATTGCTCGACAAACCTTGATGGAATCCTGCCTAACGTAATCCTCTTTTTGTATTTTTGCATTTCATTGTATACATAACTTAGCTTGCAAGGAGCATGATTTACTATAAATACCCAACTCCTCCCTTTTATTCTTCACTTTTGAGAATAATGAGAATTGAATTTTCTGAATCAGAAATTATTCTCTCTTAAAAGCTAGAGAGTCCAAAGACTTCCTCTAGCTATCAGTGTTCATTGCTCCTCGTCAGTTTCTCGCGCGCGCATCATTCAACCAATCCTCATTCACCATGCATCAAAGGCAATTTCCTCATCATTTTCTCTCTTATGTATAAGAGAGTAGCCTTCATTTCACACTTTCCTTAATTTGCTTAAACACATTTCCATTGCTCTCTAGGGTTCACATTACGTAAGTCTCTTCTTGTGTCTCCACACTCCAGATCAGGTTATCTTCTTCACAAATCCATCATTTCCTTACACATTTCTTCCATTTTCACCAATCGATCTTCCTTCTTCACTAGGGTTTCTTCTTCCTTCACCATTTTCTTCATTTTCACCGTTTGTTTTCCATTTTCCACCGATTAAACCCTCCTTTGCTCTGACATTTCCACCGATTAATCTTTGGTTTACATCGATTAATCGATGCAGTCAGTGTCTCCTCACTGTTCTAGGGTTCCTTCGTGTTTGGTTAGGGTTTTCTTGAGTCCGTTCATGATTTTAGGCTTTTTTGGTCAGCATAAGAATTATGCCTACTATATGTAGCCTTCATTCGATCATGAAACATTCTCAACTTGTCAGTAGTCTATTGTAACAACTCTGAACCTACAATCACTGATTCTCCATCCTAAAACCAACATAACGGTGTCTGACACCTCCTACCATACAAAGCTTCAAATGGTGTCATCCCAATGCTAGAATGGTAACTATTGTTGTAAGTGAACTCAACCAAAGGTAGAACCTCACTTCAAATTCCAAGATGGTCCAAAATACACGCCCTTAACAAATCCTCTAAAGATTGAATGGTTCTTTCAGACTGTTCAGCAGTCTGAGGATGATAAGTGATAACGGTTGAATTTACCGTTATTTGTGATTCAATTTTGATATTAAATTAACCCTATTTGACTTATAAACGTGCTTGATTCCTTGTTTTTAGTTTATTTTGTGAATAAAAAGAGTTGAGGTTATACTTGATGATTTTATTACTAAGTTCCCTTGATTTTGTAGGTTATTGGAATGATTTGGAAGGGGAGTTAAAGTATAAAGGAGTTTGAACTTAGAAGGGGCAGAAAAAGCACTAGAAGAGAAGGCTACAGAAGGTCGCAGGACGCAGCGTTGCCCTTTTCTGGGGCCTTCAGTGTCTGAAGTTTGACAGGACGCCTGACCGCCCTTTTCTAGGGCCCTTAATGCCAAAAGCTCGCACCAACGCTTAAGCGCCCTTCCTATCGCGTTGAGCGCCAGCTTCCTTGTACCGCATAGTGCTTAGTTGCCTCTTTCAGGGCCCTCGGCACCACTCCTCTTGCATCAACGCCTGATTTCCCTAAGTAGGGGCGTTGAGCGCTAGCGTTAATGGGCTTGGACTTTATTTTTGATCTATTTAAGGTTGGCTCGCCTTAGGGTTTGTATCTTTTCGAAGTAGAGACACAAAAACAAACTTTTTGACTCTCTAGAGGTAGAATTGGATGCGGGAGTTCTCCTCTTCAGTTTTTAGGGTTTTGCTATCACTTTCGTTCCATTGTACACCTAGTTTCTCCATGAAGATGGAGAACTAAACCTTTTTTGTTGTTGGGGAAGATGTAACCTCTAAACTCTCATGTATTTGAATTTGTTCTGAATAATTTATGCTTCTTTCATTAATTGTTAGAGATTTTCTCCTTTGCTCTATGCTTGTTATGTTTTGAATATTCATGGCATGATTTTATAGTCTTCTTTGTTATTAGGAAATACCTAGAAACCACGATCTGAAGAATTTCTCCAAAAAGCAATATTTCCCAGGAAAGGGATAAGAGGTTTGGTTGTCTTAAGCTTATGTTCGTAATGCAGAACTAATTATTAAGGATGCAAGGGATTGTGGTCTAACAATTAAGGATAAACTTTCTTCGTCGAGGGATCGAGTTTTAAGTAATTTAGAGAGTGACATTAACAATTGAATGAAGAAGATGAATTCTTATATGCATGAAAGTAAGGATGGTGAAATCTAAACCCCAACAATATACTCATTTCATATTATCAACATCATCCATTCAGTTTTGTGTTTTGCTCCAATTGATCACATTTTACATTTTGTTATCATGTTTATTTTTATTGCATTCAAAACTCCACGAAATAGATTTTCAGTCTTAATTAGTCAGGTAATTACACAATTTTTAGTGTCGTGAGTCTCTTGGGAAACGATACTTGGTCTTACCATTTATTACTAAACTTGTCGACATCTTAACAATAACTCGAGTGTTAAGACTTCACCATGTGTACTGAACCGTATCAAGTAATAATAGTTTGGTAAGACCAAGTATCATTTTCCCAAGAGACTCACGACACTAAACAATTGTGTTTTTGCTTAACTAATCATGACTTAAGAATGAATTTTTGTTGTTTATAATGCATAATTCTAAAAATGTAAATATGAATGCAATTGTGATCAATTGAAGAAAAATGCAAAAGTGAATAGTTGATTTTAATATGGGATGAATATGTTGTTGGGGTTTAGATTTCACTTAATCACTCTCATGCATATAAGAATTCATCTTCTTCATTTAATTGTTAATGTCATTATCTAGATTACTTTAAACCCGATCCCTCGGCAAAGAAAGCTTATCCTTAATTACTAGACCACAATCCACTGCATCCCTAATAATAAATTTTGCATTACAAATAGAAGCTTAAGACAACCAAAAGTCATATCCCCATCCCTGAGCAAGGGAGAAATTCTCTAGATCATGGTTTCTAGGTATCTCCAGATAACAAAGAAGACCATATAATTATCCCATGAAGTATAAAAACATAACAAGCATAGAGCAAAGGAGTGTTGAAAATGATATGGTTTGATTTATCACACCAAGAGGGGGTGAACTGGTGAAATATAAAATCAGAGTCTTTTAAAAATCTTTTTCGTAAAGGGATGATCTTTCAAAAGTTTCTTGAATTGCAAGGAATAAGATTTTTCAAATGCACCAGAATATAGTGGACTACGTGAAAAGTAAAATCGACTTTAAAAATAAAAGTGCAGGGATAGATAATTCAAACGTAGGTTTTTATACTGGTTCGGCCAAACTGCCTACATTTAGTGTCCTTCCAATACCCAGAAGAAAATGTACTATAATGATCAGGGTTTTTACAACAAGGTTTTTGTAGCGACCTCCACATCAAAATATAAAACACTTCTCTAACCCTCTAACTAAAATATAGGCATATACACACAAAGAACAACAACAAGATGTCCCATCTCTTGCAATTTTTAATCACTTTGAAATATCTTCAAAGTCCAGAACGCCACACATTCTCTTCCTGTAGTCACAATAGGGCAACTACAATCTTCACAAGATTGAGAGGAAAAGTTGATCACGTATCAGACACCTCAATGTGCAGGTTGACCAATCAGTCTATGCGCACACAGACTCTTGCTCTTCAAGCAACCCTCAAAGAATGATCACCTTGGACTTCTTGATGAGTTCTTGGTGATTTGGAAAGTTCTACAAGAGATCACAAATCTTAAAAGAATCAATTAACTCGTTAGAATCACAAAAGTCTCTATTCGAAATCAAATTCGTGTCTATATATTGTTTTTCACAAAATTGATGCTCCTAAGTCGACTTTGCTACTAATAGAGTCGATTATACTCAGAAAGTTATAACAACTAATAGCAGTTAAACCAATTTAATTGATTACGCATTTAATACAGTTGACTCACAATCAATGTTTGGTCAAAGATATAAAATATAGTCGTTATACATCACAAGCATTAACAAAATTTCAAAACATAACTAATTAAGTTGAGTAGCTTGCGCATACACTCGACTTTGTAACACTTTAATGCAGTTTTGAAAAACTTTCTTTCCAAAAATACTCACAGTACACTTTGAAAAAATTTGTGCAAAGCCACGAGTTTTAATTAACTTGCTTCATAATGAAGTCGACTTAAAACTGTTCTTTTGCCACACAATATAAGTTCAACTAAAGTGCATGTGGTTTTTCTTTTCTAAAACATATGTCATGCGTTCAAAGATAAGATCTCATGTAAATCATAGTTAATTTGCATGCTTTGACTAAAACAACACAAACATGTTCTCAAGTAATCATAAACATCAAAGTAATGAAGCTGTAACACATATAACAATACATGTTTTTATTAATAATGTGCTGTCATCATAAAAAACCAGAAGCGTTGAGATTGTAAGGTTTGGCTACACCAGTATTCCCTTTATCAACAATCTCAACAATCTCCCCCTTTATTTATGATGCATAACCATGATTAATATCAACCATGTTTGTACAAAACACATCAGTTCATCAATAAAAAATTCTTATATCAATTTGTATCAGAGCAGACATAAGAATTCTTTATATCAATTTAGAGCTTTGTATCAAAGTAACAAATGTTGAAATATATTATCATTTTTTGTTCAAAGCAAGAACACTACAAGAAAAAAAGTCATTATCTACAGCTGAAATCCGTATATAAGGCCCAAAATCCGTATATAATTTTTGTTTATATAAGATTACATACAGGCAAAAATCTGTATATAATACTGTCGTAGGTAGTGTTATATACGGATTATTCGTATATAAATTATATATAAATTATATACGGATAATCCATATAAGTTTTATATATATTATATACGGATTATCCGTATATAATTTATATATAAATTATGTACGCAAAATCCGTATATAAATTATATACGGATTATCCGTACAAAAATTTTATACAACTTTTTTTGTTAGTAACGTTTATATATCAAACTTACCCATTTCCAAACAGATAAGTGACATCAAATCATAACACCTGACCATTATATCCATTCATACATTTGACATATATAAAAGTTCAAATAACAACACCTGCCCATTAAGTCTTAACTCAGAGACAATCATTTAACATTTAATCCATAATAGAAAAGTTTACATAATTGTCAAGTAGAACAAATAAAAGTTCAAATAAGTTCTCCAGATAATAAAAGTTTGAGTCCTAGATGCCCTACTCTAAAAACACAACTAGTAATTTCTTTGATAACGTGGTTGATCCTGTTGTGGTTTATAGTCTTGATCGTCCTGTGCTTGCGGTGGTTATTGTGGTTGTTGAACATTAGTTTGTGAAAGAATTTGCGATTCAAGAAATTCTTGTGCAGCTGCTGAATTCATATGCCGAAGTAATATGGCGCCAATAAAACCTTCAAATTTAGAATTCATCTGCCGAAGTTGCTCAGCATGGGTTAATACTATGTTATGAAGGTTAGAAATGTCATGCACAATGGGTTGCTGAGAAGAAGATGCATGTGTCTAATGTATGTAACTATCAACACAATTATCTCTACCACTAACATTTCCAATGCCATGTACTTGTCCCTTGTACCTTCCTCCAGCAACCTCGAACCAGCATTGGTTCCTCAATCTTTCCTCATCTGTAGGGTCTAGGTGATCAGTAACTGAACCACCAACAGATCCAGACTCAGATCTTAATTGAGAAAATCTTACTTAAACTCTTCCTGTGAATACATGATTATCATTAAATAGATAGAGCAAATAAAATTTAAAACCTAATAAAGAATATAATAGATTTAGTAGAAAGTAACATGTGTCCTTCTAGACCTTTCATCGACAAATTGTCCTGTTGATGCTCGAATATGTGTTTGCTGAAAAATTTCATCGACATGCACTGTTCGACTACTCACTGGGGTTCGAGTAAGACGACAACTACACTCCAATGCCACATTACAGTTCCAATGACAGAGAATGGTGGTTCGGTAGAAGGAAAAAGAGGGTTCTCGTCACACCAGGGAGAACGAGTGCGAGGTTATGGTTTCAGTGAAGGACAATAATGACTGCAAGCTCATGAAGACTGGTTTAGGTCATGGAGAACGAGTGTGCAGACTAGTTTAGAGCCATTGAGAATGGTCACAGACCATTGAGAGTGCATCCACAATGTTAAGGCTTGAGAGTGAGAAGAGCAAGGGGGACAAGGTTAGGGTTCGAGAGTGAGAAGAGTCGAGACTGAGAAGACTGTTTTCATTTGAACTATGTTTTTTTATAATTACGTGGTATTTTTTAATTACTATTAACTCCATATCCGTATTTAAAATCAGTAGATAATACTGTCTTCTACTTACATACAACCATATATACGGATAAATCCTTGGGAAACTTCGCGCCTAAACGCGCCAAAATTACACACTGATATTACATACGGAAAATCCGTATATAAAACTTTTCCCTATTACATACGGAAAATCCGTATATAAAACTTTTCCCCATTACATACGAAAAATCCGTATATAATCACCATTGTCCAGATCCGTATAAAACTTCCGTATATAATATTCCCATTATATACGGATCAAAATCCGTATATAAAAGTTAGTATATAATTCGCATTTTTCTTGTAGTGGAACACATCATTTCTTATCAGAACATATCTCACATATCTCACATATCTCATATCATATTAGAACATATCATAAAATGTATATCAAAACATTCTCCTCCAATATATATTAGAGCAATCAATAACATTCTCCCCCTTTCTACATTAGAAAAAAAGGTATGCCTTATGATAATGATATGCAGTCAAACAGTTGACCAAAAATGCATCAGTAAATCATATTTGTTGAGATTGTTGATAAGGGAAGCACTGGTTTAGCTAAGCTTAATCTCACATTGCTCTAGTTACTCTGGTTTTTTATGAGGACAACACATTATTAATAACACATGTATTGTTATGTGTTACATGTTCTATTCATTATTATGGATGATACCTTATTCAACATGTTTGTGTTGGTTTCTGATATATGTATGCATATTCATTGATCTTATACTTGAAACATCACTTTTGTTTGGATTACATATGTTTATGAAAAGGAAAACCACATGCACTTTGATGAACTCACAATGTGTGGCAAATCTACAAGTTTTAAGTCGACTTCATTATGAAGCAAGTCGATTAAAACTCGTGACTTTGCACAGGTTTTCAAAAGCAGTGCTATGTGTGATTTTGCATTGAAAAGATTTTCAAATTGTGCTGAAGTACCTAAGTCGACTATATACGTAGTCGATCCGACTTAGTTAGTTATTTGATTTGAAATTCTGTTATGCTTATGTACAGTAACGACTATATTTTAACTGCTGGTCAAAGCTTTTATTGTTAGTCAACTGTATTAATTGGAAAATCAATTTTGTAGTTACTGACAACTGCTATTTGACTTAACCGTTATAACTGTCTGATGACAGTCGACTTTATTAGTAGCCTAGTCGACTACAAGAACGTCTGATTTATAGGAAACTATAAATAGGCGTGCATCACAAGGAATGAAAGACTTTGGTTGAACTGACATTTTCATTTGTTGTTTTCAGATTAGGTTCCTGTGATTCTTGCTCCAAGAACTCATCAAGACAACCATGGTGATCTATCTTTGAAGAGGTTCTTTAAAGGAGAAAGATTTTTGTGCTTAGTGGCTGATCATACTCTGCACACTGTGGTGCTCATCTGCAGATCAAGATTTCTATCAATCTTTGGAAAGATTGTTGTTGTTATCCTATTAGGATTGCAGGTGGTTGACTCGTGGAGTCTGTACACTTTGAGGATTGTTCAAAGTGGGTTAAAGAATGTAGAAGAGGGGATATGTTGCTACAGATCTTTGTGTGTGTTGCTGCCTATATTTTGGTTAGAGGGTTAGAGAGGTGTTTTATATTTTTGACGTGGAGGTCTTTATAAAAGCCTTGTTGTAAAAACCTTGACCATTATAGTGCATTTGCTTCTGGATTGTGGAAGGACATTGGATGTAGGCATTGAGGCCAAACCAATATAAAAATCTGCTTTTGATTTCTCTATCCCTACACTTTTAGATTAAGTCGACTTTATTGCTTTTGTAGTCAACTTTGTAATTTCCGCTGCACTTAGAATTTTCATTCCTTGCAATTCAAGAAACTTTGTAAAGGTTTACACTTTGCGAAAAAAGATTTTAAAAAGACTCTGATTTTTAAACCTCACCAATTCACCCCCTTCTTGGTGTTGAAACGAAGCCAACCAGTTTTCCAACAATATTAATCAAACAATGATGCTCCACTGTCACGGATAATCACATACTAAAGATATAATCTTACCCTTAAGTATAGGCATGTGAAATTATCTAACATATCATGTAATGCTCCCACTGCCATTATGCATGTTTTACATTCAAAACCCAAATGCACAATACAATTTTTATAGAACATTTTAGAGCATGTATAAGCATGTGACAATATGTATCATATCAAAAAATTTGCAAACACATCAATGAAGCATAAATACAATATCTATCAACAATCTCAATAAAATATTGCAGTTAATTTCAATCAATCAATGAACAGAGATATATTGAATAAAAACAATTAATAATATGTGATCAATAAAGCAAATAACATAATTCCAAATCATGGAACTTATAATCCCTGTAAAACAGTAATCGATTTATCTACAGTTGCAATCGATTTCATTGTTCCAGTTGTTCATCCAGAAGCAATGTTCCTACAAAACCTTTCAAGATCTTTTCTAGATCAAGCTTTTTAGAATCATTGTAATGCAAGAAATTATACAGGTAAGAAATGAATATTGATAACGGATTAAAAAACTGTTATTTGCTATGTGATTTTGATACTAAAAGCACCCTTTTTCACTTAGAAACTTGCTTGAACTCATGTGTTTTCAGTAAATTGTGTGAATAAGAGAGTTGAGGTTGATGTTAACAGTTTTCTAACAAATTCCCCTTGTTTTGACAGATATTGAAGCAATACTGGAAGAAGAAGTGAAAAGCCAAGAAGATGGAGCTCAAAAGGGGTCAAAAAGGCCCCAAGAAGGGAGAAAACCCGAAGCCCAGGCGACAGGAACGAAAAATAGTGAGTTCCAAATCGACGCTGGTCGCCCGGATGACAGACCCGACGCCCGGGCGACGGATGCCCGAAGCCTAGGCGTCCAAAACTGGCGCCCAAGCCTCACATGACCCTCAATTCACGCTTGGGCGAGCTCCCTGCGATGCTTAAGCGTGATTTCACATGGATCGGGCCCTGATTCTGCTCTGATTTGATTCTTTCGAACCGGGTCGCACTTTAGGACGCGTCTGACACTATTTAAAGGACCCTAGGACTCTAGGTTTTGCATCCCTGGCAAAAGAGAGCTTAGCAATACACTCCTAGCCAATTCTTAGTCTTTCATTCTTTTCTTTTCTTCCATTATTCATAGAGTTCCCCCATGTTTATGGGGAACTAATTTCTATTTGTTGTTGGGGAATGATGTAACCTTGTAAACTCTCATGTATTTGAATTGATTCTTAATTCTATATGCTTTATTTCATTATTTGTTAGAGTAATTCATCTGCTTTATTCTTGCTTATACAATAGCATTATCTGTGAGTTGCATGAGTGCCGGGAGGTTCCTTACAATTCAGGTCCTTGTTGAATTACTCCTAAGGGTTATATTGCTCAGGGATGAGGGTATGAGTCTTAGTCATCTTAACCTCTTGATCTTCAAATCTTTTTACCAGGAATGCTAGGAATTGTATGAACTGGCAATTAGGGACAGACTTATTTACCGAGGGATCGGGTTTAAGTGTTTTAGTGAGGGACATTGACATTAATGAATAAAGAAGAATTCTTATATACATGAGAGGGAACTTGGTGAAATCTAACCCCAACAACATACCCATCTCATATAAATCAACCTCCATTCATCTCTGTGCTCTTTTGCCATTGATCAATTGCAATTTATTTTCTTTATTATTTTTGCACTACAAATCCATTATCTCTAACAAATCTTTCTATTATCTTTTTGGCTTATATATAGCCCCAGTGCGAATTGAAAAATAATCTTTTGGCAGAGAGAAATGTCCAGAGCTATTCCACACACCTTGGAGGAGGTTCCTTGGATGCTTAGGCTCCAATCTACCAAGTTTAGGGTTATTTATTCCATTCTTTCATTATATTTCATCTAGTTTCACCATGATTATGGTGAACTAAACCCTAGGTTGTTGGGGAACAATGTAATCTTTTGAAACTCTCTTATATCAAAATTCTTATCTTCTTTATATGCTTGCATATGCTTATCTTTATCAATTGTTGGGTTCCTTACCTTTGCTTAATGCTTTTATCGTTTAACTCATTCGATAAATGTTGTTTGTCTTTATTGATACGGGAACGTACAATAATGTCATGAACTGGGGGGAATTCCATGATTATGCTAATACCGCCTAGGGAAAGGGGTAGGACGATCAATTGTATTTTGCTTCCGTTTATCATGTATTATTAATTACTAGGGGAGGCTAGGGATAACAAGCCGGTAATTAGTAATAGGCTCTTTTCACCAAGGGATTGGGTTAAGGGTAGACCAAAAAAGTTTGCATGACAATATGATAAATAAGCGAATTAGATAAGAAAAGTAGATATAAAAGGGTGGATAAGATGAAATTGTAAACCCCAACAACTCCATTCATTCATAGTTTCTTTTAGCCAATTGATTCACTGCATCTTGCATGTTTATTTTTGTTTGCATTCAAAACGCTAAAATTACTTTCTTCTCAAGTCTTATGCAATTAATTTACATGAAAGTTAAGGCCTAAGAGTCCTTTGGGAAACGATACTCAGACTTACCCGTTTTATATTACTTGTTAACGATCTGGTACACTTGCCAGGGACTTAACAAGTTTTTGGCGCCGTTGCCGGGGACTTGTGGTTTCACTTATCTAGTAGTGTAAACTGATCAATTTTGACTTGATTGTATATATTTTATTTTTATCTTTTTTTTTTTTACAAAAGTGCTACTAGGGTTTGTGTTTCTTGTGCATGCAGCAAGAGACTCGACATACTAGAAGCAAGAAAACTACACAACCTGTTCTTGAAGGCTTAAGCGAGACTAGGGGAAGAAGGAGAATCAGACGCCCATCTAGGGATTTGTTTCCTTCTCCTAACAAATTACTATCACCTTCACCAGATCGAAGAATAGAGGAGATAGTTGAACAACCTCCTCCAAGACGCACACTGGCAGATTAATCTAATGTTGTTGGTCTTTTCCACTTCAACAGCATAGCCATATGCCTACGGATCAAACGACCAACATGGTGACGAATCCAACACTTATACACCTGGTGCAAAGCAACCAGTTTCACAGCTTGTCAAATGAGAACCCATATGATCATTTGACAACATTTAGTGAAATCTGCAATACTGTGAAGATGTCAGGTGTATCAGATGAAAAAGTAAAGGTTAACTTGTTCCCATTCTCATTGTCGGGCAATGCTAAGGCGTGGTTTAATTCCTTTCGTAAAGGAACATTCACAACATGGGAGACTGTGGCTACAAAGTTTGTCATTAAATATTTTCCACAATCCAAAGTTACTCAGGGAAGACTGGAGATCTTATCATTCAAGCAGGGCATTGAAGAGACTCTAGGTCAAGCATGGGAAAGATTCAAGGGCTTGCTAAGGAAGACGCCAATCCATGGTTTTGACAAGACCACTTTAGTTCTTGCATACCTTGGAGGTTTAAACACTCAGTCAAAGATGATGCTTGATGCTTCAGCTGGAGGTGATATAAAAAAGAAGACTGAAGATGAAGCCTATGACTTGATAGAGAGTATGGCTGCTAATGAGCAGGAGAATTACAGTGAAAGAGGAGTTTTGCACTTGTCTGCAGATGATGCCATGCTCGCTCAGAACCATATATGCATAGTTTTGAAAAACTTTCTCTTCAAAAAATCGCACAACACACTTTGAAAAAGTTTGTGCAAAGACACGAGTTTTAATCGACTTACTTCATAATGAAGTCGACTTAAACTATTGTTTTGCCACACAATTAAAGTTCAACAAAAGTGCATATGATTTTTCTTTTCCAAAACATTTGTTATGCATTCACAGGTAAAATCTCATATATAACATAGTGAATTGCAATGATCATCACAGAAACAACATAGACATGTTCTCATATAATCATAATAATGAAAGCAATAAACATGTAACACAATATACACGTGTGTTATTAATTATGTGTTGTCATAATCATAAACCAGAAGCTTTGAGATTGTAGGTTCAGCTAAACCAGTGCTCCCCCTATCAACAATATTTAAAATATAGAATACTTGACCAGCACACTATCTAAGTTTACTCTTGGTAGATAAGGGAGAGGTTACAAGGCTAAGAGTAACATAATAAATTCTAAGAAATTTATTGTTATAAGAAAACCTGTAACCAATGCTTGTTTTTAATGGAATACTATTGGGCATACAGTGAGAAATTGTTATTATAGGAAGGTTAGTGTTCCAAGAGGAAAATATAAATGGATTCCTAAAGAACAACCTCTTGTGACCAAAAGTTTATTTGGGTACCTGTAACAAAACCATTTGAATGTTTTGCAGGGAAGTAAGCTCTCTCAGAAGCAGACAAGTACTCAAGGATGAGTTTCAATGGAATATGTTGAGATTGTTGATAAGGGAAGCATTGGTTTAGCCAAACCTTACAATCTCACAGAACTTCTGGTTTTTTATGATGACATCAAATTATTAATAACACATGTGTTTATATGTGTTTATATGTATTACATGTTCATAACTTTCATGTTTATGATATTTTCAGAACATGTTGGTGTTGTTTCTGTTAAAACATGCAAATCACTGTGTTTTACATGAGATCTAATCTGAGAATGCATGACATATGTTTTAGAGAAGAAAAATCACATGCACTTTAGTTGAACTTATAATGTGTGGCAAAACAACAATTTTAAGTCGACTTCATTATGAAGAAAGTCGATTAAAACTTGTGGCTTTGCACAAACTTTTTCAGAGTGTGTTGTGAGTACTATTGGAAAGAAAGTTTTCCAAAACTACATTGAAGTGTTACAAAGTTAACTGTATGTGCAAGCTACTCGACTTAATTAGTTATGCTTTGAAATTCTGTTAATGCTTGTGATGTCTAACGGCTATATTTTATATCTTTGACCAAGAATTGATTGTGAGTCAACTGTATTAAATGCGAAATCAATTAAGCTAGTTTGACTGTTATTATGTCTGAGTATAATTGACTCTATTAGTAGCATAGTCGACTTAGGAGCGTCAGTTTCGTGAAAAACTATATATAAATGCGAATTTGATTTCTACAGAGACTTTTTGTGATTCTAATGTTTTGATTGAATTGTTTCAAATTATTGTTATTATATGCTAGTTCACATGTTAAGAAAGGGAGAATATTAAAAATCATGTGAATATTGTTGATAGGGGGAGCATCAATATACTTCTGATAACGTGTTTGATGTGTCTCTATATGATTCAATATCTTTGTTTCAATAACATTATGCTACATATCCTTTTTTGATAATACCCAAAGGGGGAGAAATAATTGAACATTGATTGAGATAATTGAATTTGGTTGAAACTGTGTGAAACAATTTTGACTGTGTAATGTACATCATGGTTTTATTAATCATGGTTGTGCATCATCAAAAAATAGGGAGATTGTTTATAGGGGAGCACTGCGTTAGCTGAAACGAATCCATGTGATGTTGGTTTTTGATGATGACAACTCGTTGATAATAAAAACACATGAATGTCTACTATGTTATATGTTGAATGTGTACATGCTTACTGTGAAACATGCACATATTGTGTTTGTCACATTTTTTGACATATTGTGTTGATTGATGCATACAATTATGTTTGTGAAGAGATTATATTTATGTATTCATAATGTATTCTGTGATATGAAAACCACATGCACAAAAACATATCTGCATGAATTAATCAATTACAATGTTCTGATAATCCATTAAGGTCATCAGACAACTTGAGTTTTAAATTGAGGCAAAATAACTAGTTTTGAATCGATTATGTTAGTTGGTGAATTGATTAAAACTTGTGTGTTTGCAAATATTCAATTAAGTCTGTTATGATTTGAAAACCGACTTATGCTTGTCCTAACTGTTATAACGGTCATAGTTTTAAATGTGTTTAACCAAACATTTAATGATAATCAATTACATTAATTGAACATTCAATATGTGCTTTGATTGTTGCAAATTATGTTACATGTGTTTAATGTAACTGATTACATTAGTGTAGTAATCGATTGCTTTGCGTTAGGAATGATATAAACTATATATTGACGTGTTGTTTGATTTTATGTAACGATTTATCATACTTACACTTTCATTTCTGATTGATTTCATGTGAGAGGATTTACAGATTAATCAAAAGCTCCAAGAATCAAGATCGAGAAGAGTTTGACAGATCTTGAAGCATTCTTGAGCAATTTGACTGGACTACATTGACTGATCGTTTTTGCAAAGCTGAAGGTGTATCTTGTTTGATCAGTAGAGAAGACTTGCAATCCTGGATTTGCTGTTTCCTTGTACGTGTGGCATCAGGAAGAAGAGTGGTGTGCTCTTCACTTTGAGAGGGGATATCTCAAAGCATTTGCTGCAATAAGGACAAGGTTGTTCTATGTTGGCAAGTTTTGTAGTTCTATATTTGATTGAGAGTTTGTGAGGTGTTTACATTTGAGAGTTGTTTTGTAAAGCCTTAACTGTAATATTTTATCATTATAGTGAATTACTCTCCAATCTAAGGTTGATTGGGAGAATGACTGGATGTAGGCATTGAGGTCGAACTAATATCAAAACTGAGTTTGCTTTTCTTACCCTATCTCTTTACATTTGCGCTTACATTCTTCATTGTCATATACGCATATTGTTTCATTGCACACATAATTGCTTATGATACAAGAAATATTTCAAGAATACTATCATTTGCGAAAAAGATTTAAAAAGTGCAAGTTTTTATAAAACACCAATTCACCCCCTCTTGGTGTTGAGAAACAAAGTATATCAATTCTAACAATATCAATTAAATTTCTTTTTAAATGTTAGGGTTATCTTCTAAAAATATTAATGAGAGTACACGTTAAGACTATTTCTTTATCAATATTGATAAAATTCTTTTTCGATTAATTTAAATTTAAAATAAATTTAAAATTTAATATTAGTGATAAATAAAATACTTTATTGAAATAAAAATTCAAAATTTTAAAAATTTGAATTAATTTATATAAACAAAAATATTGTTATAAGTCATTATAAAAGAAAAGAAGATAGGGCATAGCATAGACCTTAATGGTGGTTTAATATCTCAGTAGGTCCCTATTCTAGGCGTGAATCTCAAATAGGTCTTTTTTTTTCGGTGTCTCAATTGGTTCCTTTTTGGTGTAAAATTGAAGCAATTAGAGGCCTACAGTCAAATTAGATAAATGACCGTTTAAGTTTGGCCTACATGGTATGGTCAGTGTATTCATTAATCAGACGTGGCATTAAAAATAAGTTTGAATTGATTTTTATATTAAAAAATGGATTGAGCAAAGGTCAAATCAAGTGTCTTCAAGGGTAAACTGGGCAAACCCCTTTTCTTCTTTTCTTCTTCGATTGGAAGCGCGAGGAAGAGGAAACCCCTTTTCTTCTTCAGAACCCTAAAATCCTAAAGGCTATACACGAAAAGGAAAAGAGAGAAACACCTCTACCTTCAACCTCCAACGCGGCAGTCCCTACCCTTCATCGCGCTTTCTGTTCGCCGTCAGGAACGTCGCCGACGACGCCACCCGTGTCGGACGGAGCAGTACCAAAGAAATTGACAATAGTAACACAATTTATAAATGTCAACATAATTCGTATTTAATCATCATCATCGTCTTCACTTCGGAACCATAATTATCAATAACATAAGCAGTTTATGAGAGAGGAAGCAATCTTTCTTTTCATAAAACAAAAGAAAACTGAGATTTGAGGTTCTTGTCGCTTCCATCACCATCATCATCATGTCGGGGATGGAGAGGCTTTAGAGGATGTTCGCGAGTGCATGCGGAGCCCTAGCGCACCCCTCACCCTTGATTCCTCCAAGCAAGTTTACATCTCCTCTCTTGCGCTTCTCAAAATGCTCAAACACGGTACTTTTCTCTTCTTTCTTGATCCCTTCCATTTTTCTTCTTTCATTAGCCCGAATGTTTAAAAACCCCTAATTTGTGTGCTGGAAGAGTTAGGTACCATGGAAGATATGTAACCATGGAAGACTGAAAGGCTTCTGATTGCTTCAGTTTTACACAAAAAGGGAACCAATTGAGACGCCAAAGAAAAAGGGACCTATTTGAGATTCACACCGAAAATAGGGACCTACCGAGAAATTAAACCCCTTAATGGTTTACATGAATTTCTTATAAGACATTTCCTTTCTTATAAGTGTTCATTAGACTAAGCTCTTGGCCTTGATTCTTATGCTTTCTCTTTCTTCGTGCATAGCAGTCGTTAGTTACAACCAACTTGTTAGAGCAAGCATACTTTTTCAGTACTTTGCTTGAAGTAGGTTATACATTCTTTTAGACACTGCTTCAAGTGAAGAATATTCTTTAAATATATTTTTTGTCTCTTATGTCGACTTCTGATATTTTGATCTAAAGCTTGTGGATGCATGTAGAGTAGCTCATCTAGAAAGAATATAGTAGATTATGCATGCAGCAAATATTTCTTTTCTTATCACTTATGTTATTTTTAAATGTTGAGCATTCAATGTCACTTAATGTTTGCTTAGAACAACAAAGAACAAAAAAAATGGTTTCTGATTTCCTACCGTTGACTTAGCATTTGACAATTATGTTTTTCTTCTAAGGATACCAAGCGTTGAGTAAAAGCTTCGTCGTTGGTCGAAGTAATGTTTAACTCACGGTATTGTTTAGATAGAGTAAATGCTTCGTGGGATTTTGTCTTTTTAGGTAGACAACATTTAGCGTTGTTTATGTTTTCTTTGGTGTTTTAGGTTTTAGTCTTTTAGAGTGTTTTATCAACGATATCGTCTTAACAATGTTTTGTCTTCCCCGAGAGTTAAACTAAATACCCTTTAGGTATGATAAGCTTTACGCATTTAGCTTGAATTCTCTTAGACGCTTTTGACTAAGGAGTTGTTTAGCACTGTGTCTGGGTATTTTGACTTAGTTGTTTTTCTGTTTCCTAAAATCCTAAGTTTTTTTCATAGGTTTTCTATGTTGGGGATTTTGGTTTTAAGTCTTATGTTTTCTGGAATCCTAAGTGTTTACCTTGGTTGGCTTGATATTAATGCTTTGTTTGTGTTTTCCTATTGTTTTCTTGTTTGTCTTCAGCTAGTCTAATCCTATTTTTCTTATATTGTATCTAGCTAGAGTTTTTTCTATCCTAGCGTTTAGGGTTTTTTTTTTTCTATTCTTATTCTATGAGGCTTTCTATCGTGTGGTTACCTATTCTTTTTAACTTAGGTTTTTCTATCCTATTGTTTATTGTTTTCTATTCTTCACACCTTGTGAGACTTTTTCATTTCATGTTATTTAATTAAACTTCAAAACTAAAATTTTTATAGATGATCAATTATCTTGTCCTAACAACACCCGCTCGAACTCTTTTAATAAGTTAGAAAATGAAAAATTATTCAAGTCAATGTCTCCATACCTATATTTAGGTTAGAATTAATAGTCGCCATTTTTAAGGTTTTTTATACTAATATAATTTAGTTTTCTTTATCAACACATTAGCAATAATTTTTTAATGATATCAAGATTATTTTATTGATATCAATTAAATTTACTTTAAAATGTTAGGGTTACCTTTTACTAATATTAATGAGAGTATACGTTAATGTTTCGGTATAAATTTTAGGAACGAAGGACTGACCTTGATGACGTCGTCTTCTGTCTTTCTGTCTGCTTCTTCTGGTTCTGGACCGTACGCTTTGTGTTGATTTCGACCGTTCGGTTCTCTTCCAGTCTTGACCGGAGGGGGGAGGTACCTGAAAAGGCGCTCCGACGCTCAAGTTAGGCGTGAATGTGAAATTCCCAGTAGGAGGGAATTTGACCCTCTGTTGGAGAGGATTGATAAAGTATGATAGCAAAGAGTGTGCTAAATGAATTGTGAGTGAAGTGTATTTGGAACGTACCTTGTTTGGAATCCTCTGGCCTTTATTTATAGGCTTTGGACTAATATGATATTAACAGAATATAAACAGAATAAAATATAATCCTACTTGACATATCTCTGTTGTAATATCTTTGTTTGGATCTTATTTGTGTTTGGAATATATCTGGTTGATATATTTCTGTTTGGAATATATCTCGTTGATATATTTCTGTTTGAAATATATTTGGTTGATATATTTCTCTGGATATCATTCACGCTAGCGTTGGGCTTTGAGCCCAATAAGAATTGGCACTGTGATGGGCTATTAGCCCAGTTAAGCCGTTCGGTGTAACCGACCGCTGGAGATATACTATCGTACATCATCTCCCCCAAGTCCGAGTGAAGCGTTAGGCTTTAGCCACGGTTGACTATAGGACTTAAAAGTTCGAGGGAGTAATTCGTGCTTCTGACAGTAAGTGAGCGTCTGGACTTTGTCGCGTTGGTGAACGCGTGGCGGTCCGGTCTGGCACCGGGCGCGTTGGTGAACGCGTGGCAGTCCGGTATGGCACCGGACGCGTTGGTGGACGCGTGGCGGTCCGGTATGGCACCGGACGCGTTGGTGGACGCGTGGCGGTCCGGTATGGCACCGGACGCATTGGTGAACGCGTGGCGGTCCGGTATGGCACCGGACGCGTTGGTGAACGCGTGGCGGTCCGGTATGGCACCGGACGCGTTGGTGAACGCGTGGCGGTCCGGTATGGCACCAGATGTGTTGGTGAAGGCGAACGCAGTCCGGTATGGCACCGGACGCGTTGGTGAACGCGTGGTGGTCCGGTATGGCACCGGACGTGTTGGTGACGAGGACGTAAGTGCTGATTTGTAAGTCTTTAGCATCCTCCGAGAGTTTTGTTGTGATAGAGTAGATGTCAAGCTCATGATCTCGATCAAAGGCGTTTAAGCTGGAAGAAAATCTTTTCTTCGAACCTGCATTTTAATTCAAACCTGCACTCGAATATATAACGCATATATACTATGAAATGTAGTATATGGCGATCAAACATTATATATGTTGGTGGAGATGTAATCGCTTTAGTAATCTGCAAGAGATATAAAATCAGAGATATATTGAGACCGATCGGTTAAGATTTTTAACCGCTTTAGCAATCTGCAAGATATATATTATCAAAGATATGATCGAGACTGATCGGTTGAGATGCAACCGCTTGAGTAATCTGCAAGAGATATAATATCATAGATATATTGAGACCGATTGATTAAGATTTTTAACCGTTTTAGCAATCTGCAAGATATATGTTATCAAAGATATGATCGAGACCGATCGGTTAAGATTCAACGACTTTAGAGTCATGTGTTCTGAAAATATAAACTAGATAGTTCAATCATTTGAAAAATCCATGTGAAGTCTTTTAGACCTGCAAAAAATATTATTTATATAAAAATATTTATTTAATCATCGCTGTAAAGTAGTGATTGGCTTTAATGTCCATTTGACCGCCTATGTGTTTGAACCGGCGTGTAACACTTTTGCTTTTCCCACATTCCACGATGATGAATTTGAACTATATGCTCCAAGCTATGATGAACAAGGTTGGTGCAGGTGGCGGCGAAACCTCAGAATTTGTTGAATTCTTGCACTTCACGCGAGGCAGTCAACTAGGTGTAAAGGGATTACACCCTTCTTCGCCTATGGTTTTGTTCCAGATGTCGTAACGGTAGCGGGCCGTGGTTTTGACTGATGAAAATTCTTCAGCTTTGCTTTTGAATATTGCTGCACTTGAAAACTAATTAGTAGGAAGAAGCAGCTATAAAAGCCGCAATGTCAGTATCGAACAAGAATATAGAGATTGCTACGTTCAGGAAGCTTTTATTGCTTTCAGAGAGTAAAATGACCTTTTTTCCAATTGAACTAAATGAATTTGATTTGTATCTTCATAAAAATGAATGAAAATAAGGGATGATGCTATTCAGCGAAAAAAGGTGCAGGTATTTGATTATGATAATATATATGTATGTTAATCCGTTCCAGGATTCATAATATATCTATTCATATAGAGGAAGATGTCAATCTTGAAAAATCAGTTGGGATATATATATATATTCACGTATGTCTATAAATAAGTAAAATTGGTTGTGATATATGCAAACAAATCTTGTTGTAGAATAAATCTTGATTAAAATCTTGCATTGATAGCAACATAATTTTATGAAGGTGCACGCATAATAACATATGCATATTAGGTGTTTCCGGTTGATTCTGAACAAGTCAATTTTGAACATCAATCAGCAATAAATTAATTATGGTTGTGGGTGAAGCAAAATAAATTCTTGAGTCTTGTTTTAATACTTATCTTGTTGATGGAAACTTCCGGTAAGGGTGACGATTCTTGTTGGATAGTTTTCGCTTTGTTGAAATTTTCTGCTGTTGATCCGAAGTAGCGACGTTGATACCGAGAGCTTGTCTTGGTTCCTTGCGGCTTTCAATGGGATGCCCTCCGGCCCCACGGTGGGCGCCAAAATGTTTCGGTATAAATTTTAGGACCGAAGGACTAACCTTGATGACGTCGTCTTCTATCTTTCTGTCTGCTTCTTCTGGTTCTGGACCGTAAGCTTTGTGTTGATTTCGACCGTTCGGTTCTCTTCCAGTCTTGATCGGAGGGGGGAGGTACCTGAAAAGGCGCTCCGACGCTCAAGTTAGGCGTGAATGTGAAATTCCCAGTAGGAGGGAATTTGACCCTCTGTGGGAGAGGATTGATAAAGTATGATAGCAAAGAGTGTGCTAAATGAATTGTGAGTGAAGTGTATTTGGAACGTACCTTGTTTGGAATCCTCTGGCCTTTATTTATAGGCTTTGGATTGATATGATATTAACATAATATAAACAGAATAAAATATAATCTTACTTGACATATCTCTATTGTAATATCTTTGTTTGGATATTATTTGTGTTTGGAATATATCTGGTTGATATATTTCTGTTTGGAATATATCTCGTTGATATATTTCTGTTTGAAATATATTTGGTTGATATATTTCTCTGGATATCATTCACGCTGGCGTTGGACTTTGAGCACAATAAGAATTGGCACTGTGATGGGCTATTAGCCCAGTCAGACCGTTCGGTGTAACCGACCGCTGGAGATATACTACCGTACAGTTAAGATTATTTCTTGATCAATATTGATAAAATTCTTCTTCGACTAATTTAAATTAAAAATAAATTTAAAATTTAATATTAGTAATAAATAAAATACTTCATTCAAATAAAAATTCAAAATTTAATAAATTTGAATTAATTTATATAAACAAAAATCTTGTTATAAGCCAATTTAAAAGAAAAAGAAGATAGGGCATAGCATAGACCTTGATGGTTGACATGATCAATTTCTTATAAGACATTTCCTTTCAACTTTCATTTACATTTCACCCATGTGAAGCAGGCATAACCGACATTCTTCAATATTTTTATTTTAGTTTTGATGTCACTGTCACCTCTCTGCTCACTCACGGTTACAGAACAACAGTGCAGTTTTATTTTATGTCGCCATTTTTGCTGCCTGATGTCGGCAAGCACATTCTGGAACTTCATTACACCTTTTCATTTCCTTTCGCACGTGCTTTAACTTTTTATTATTCACCATTATCTGCACAACAACAAAAGAATGTTGAAAATCATCATGAATTCAAAGAATGATAATTGTTGTAAAGTAAAAACATGACAAATATTGGTACTGACATATCTTCCACCCTATCAGAAGGTATCAACTACAATAAAGAAAGGCACGTAAACAAAATTATCTACATAAAAAGTCATTTTAGATTAAAATTCATATTCTTAAACTAAATTTTTAAATTAGTATAATGATACATGATTGATTCTTTGAACGGTTATGTATTACGAATATGAACGTTGCAAATTGTAATAAAATATAATAAATGGATGTCATTATTTGATTTAAGAAAATAATTAAAAAAAATCAGGAATCTGCCTGAGTTTTACCATATTCCATTTTAAAACATTAATTTTATAACTTCTTTCATAGCCTTTGTATTTAATTAATTTGTCATTTTTCCATATTTTAGTTAAATTAATGTATATAATTTAAAATGATAAATAATTTATTCAATATAACAAGTATTGATATATTCATTACTACAAAGAATATAAATTATAGTCTTATAGTCTTAGAGTAAAATTTTATATTATTTTTTATGTAAAGGCCTAGACAAATGGCAGCCTTGAGAGTGGACATGTGGCAGCAGAGAAGTGGTGTGAAAAGTTGTTTCTGAAATAAAACTTTAAACTCTTTTACCAGTTCATATCACTTTTCTGAAAGGCCATTACCCTCTTCAAGCATTTCTCTTCCTTCTCAACTTTCTCTTTTTAAATTTTTGTACACTGAACCAATTCAATCTTAATCAAAAAGCGTTTGAATAATCTCAGCATTTGAACTATGAATTCAACCGATCAGTTCGTGTTCTTCCTCTGGTAGGTTTTCCCCAAAATTTCCTTTCTTATTCTGTACTGTTACCATGCAATGTTCCACCTTGCATGTACTTAGCAGTTCATTTTCTTTAAATTATTAGTTCAATCAAAATTAAAGATCGTTTCTCCATCCTCAATTTGGTAATCCATATGTGTTTAGAGTTTTTCCTTGAGGTGCAAGAGATCGAGCAAGAACCAGTTTTACTGCGCAACGAATTTGAGGTAAGGGAAGTTGGGTATTTCTTTCTGTTTTGTGAATTAGGAGATGCATGAGATAGATTATTATTTGAAGTGATGAAATAACACACACTGACTGATATATTGGTACTGTTTGTATTGGAAATGAGAAACTGTGTATGTGAACTGAAATGATCTATACCTTTAAATTGGAAGTTGTTGAATGGTGCTTATGAACTGTTAGGGATAAGATTTGATGCTGATATTGAATGGTTATGTGGGTGCTATTTTGTGAGATTTGGTCACCTTGCATGTGAATTCTAATTTCAAATTTTTGTTTAATTATGCAGCTGTGGAATTATATGTTCATGAACTGATGTGTACTGAGATTTAATGTTGATGTTGAGTGATTGAATTGGGGAAAATGGTAGTTAATAGATTATTGAATCATCTGTTAGGAGAAATGAAGGGGTCAAATTGAGAAATTGGTGTTTCAGGTTCTTAGGGTTAGTTTAGGGAACTTAGATAAGCCAAATAGGACTGGATAGAAGTGTGTAAATGGTCAAAATTAGTATCAAAGTAATATATCCAAAGTTGAGCCTTGAGTTGATGGAAGTTGAGTTTTATAATACAATTTGATGCATAATTACTAGATAATTAGGTTAGGAAGTGTTCAAACCAATTAGGCAAGTTAAATTCATCATATAGATCAAGTTGGGAGTGTTAGAAACTCATCAAAGTGTCTCAGATGCACTAAAACCAGAAAAATCAAATTGTTGTCAAAACCTGATAAGAATAATCGATTATCCCACTTGATAATCGATTATTATAGTCATAATGTCATGTTTTCTTCAATATTCACATAAATAATCGATTATCATATATAATAATCGATTATTGTTGTCAGGAAATTATCCAGGTCAGTTTTGAGTGGTTTTCGAGGTTCTGAGTATCATTTTTGGACGTTCCTTAGGTCGTTCTAGGGGTTTTTGACCCTTCCGGAACTGTTGGTGATGATTTCAAAGTCATTTTCCTTGTCTAAGTATGAGTTCACTGGGTTTTGTGTTGTTTAGTGATTCTTTTAGAACTATTATTGATTGGTAGTGTACATGGAATGATTTCATATAATTCGTGATGACTTGTTGGGTTGTTTGTGGTCTTTTGAAGTGTAATTAATATCATATATATATGTTGTATGCAATGTAAAAGTGAAAAGTATGGTTATTGGACGTAATTCCATGATCCTCAAGGGAGGTTACATGGTGGTGCCCTGTAGTTTGTTGTGATTGACCGTATGAATGGCCGGAGTTTCCGATGGGGTTTATCCTGACATTCTAATGATCATCCAAGCTCAAGTAGAGAATGATGAGTCAAGTTGTGAGAATAGCAGGAGGTCCTAGGATAGGCGTTTTCACTGTAGGCCTATACCGCTATAACGGGCTTACACTTGTGTGTGGTCGGGTGAAACCCCTCGGCAATGGCTTTGCAAAGCAGTAGGGCCACAACAAGTGCACAAACCCCTGGAACTCGACATTTCATACTAGTCCGGATGGTCAAATAACGTGGTCGATCATTGGTATTAACAAAATGCATTTGGTCGTAGTCTATATTATGTTATAATCTTTGCATGTTGTGTGTGATTGTATAACATGATTTTTATACCTAGCTTACCCTTGCATTTGTATGTGTTGTATGTGTTTGCCTTCTTCCTTACGATGATCATCAAATCCTTTGGATGTGAGCAGAAGCTGATGACGTATCACTGGAGTAAGCATTGGAGAACGAAGAAGACGCAACTGGCTAATGCTTAGGATCCTTCTTAGATGACTTATCTATTTTGAAATACATCCTTTGTAAGTAAAGTTTTAAATTTATGGTCAATTCTGGATGACTGTAAACTTATAACTTCTCTTCTTTTCATATGCCGCGGTTGTGACCACATGTTTCAATTTTATTTTATTTTTAAATTAGCCTTTTGGCCGCGGTTGTGGTACGAACCGCGACATATTCCCCTGATTTTTACCGCGGTTCCAACCGCGACATATAAGGCTGGGATTTTTGAATTTTTTTTAAAAAAAACACAGGTTTAGGCAGTGGTTCCAAAACAACCGCTGTCTATTCGCCAAACATTCTGTCGCGGTTACAACCGCGACATAAAGCCCCAGACTTTCTACCGCGGCTGAATATGCCGCGGTTCGGGGACTGCGGCCAAAGGGGCAAAACAACCGCTGTCGTTTCCCCTGACTGCACTAGTGATAGATTAAACATTTTTCTACTTCTAGAAGTTTTACACTACTTTATTTTAATTTGTTAAAACATAATTTTAATCCATTAATTTCACTTTCACAAGTGAAATTAATAGAATAAAGTTTTAATCTATAAAAGAAGACACTTTAAATCTATATAATTATCCTTGCTCTTTCCTTTCATAAAGTTTGAGCTATCCTTTTAGACTTATTTTCTGGATAGAAACAATTAAAAGGGATTCTTGGAGTGTTTGAAGATCATATCTAGAGCCGTCAAAATGGGTCATAACCCGCGGGCTAACCCGACCCGTCACGGGTTCGAGCCGGGTTGGGTTTGAAAAATACAATTCACCTATATACGGGTCAGATTTTAACCCGGCTTATTTAGCCTAGGCTCATGCGGGTTGAACACGTGGTGAGCCGGGTTGGCCCACCAACCCACCTACCTAATTTTATTTTTTAATTTATTATTTTATTTAAAAAACCCTAAAAAATAAAATACTCTCTTCACTCACTGTGTATACCAAAAAAGTAACATCTGTTCTCATAAATCACTCTCACGGTACTTGCTCTCATTTGACGGTGCTCTCACTCTCACTTCACTAAAATTATTCAAGGAGCAGGTAAAACACCCTTCATTTTTTCTTCTCTTTTCTCCACATTTTTGTTTTCTCAGTTCTCTTAATTTTTTTTTTCAAAACCCTATAATGACAAAAATAGGGGTTGCGAATTTGTATTTTGCTGTGGGAGATTTGAAGACATGGAATGATTTTTTTTCCTGTTCTAACATGCTTGTATCAAAGTTTGTTCATTTCATTTAAACAATTTAAGTATACATTATTTGAACAAGCTGCTTTTGATATCTTTGAATTTGGTAAATTATGTTACAAATTAAACTATTAATTTTTTGTTGATGTTGTTGAGTATTACTGGTTCTTTTTTTATATATTTGAATTTGGATTATAGTGTACTTTTTATTATTATTTTGAATTGTCTTTAACATAATTTTTGGGAGTGAAATTTGTTTAAATTTAAATTACAGAAAGTTTGTATTTTTTATTAAAAAAAATGTAATTAAATGAACTAGTGAGCTAACCCGTTTACCCACCAACCCGTGATGGGTCGGGCCGGGTTCAAGTTTTTCTGGCTCGCTAATAAATGAGCCGAGTTGGGTTGACTCACTAAGTGACCAACCCGTGGTGGACCGGACCGAGTTGGGCCGGGTTACCCGTTTTGACAGCTCTAATCATATCACAGTGGTGGGAGAAAAGTTAGTGCTCTCACTTGAACGTATATTACAGTGAACTTATCTTGGTTCCCAAGTTATATTGGTTTGTAATTTTCTTTTTTTTGAGTTTTTTTTTTAAGTTCCACATCGACAAAAGATAAAGTCAAATTATAACATAAATAGGATGCAAATCTCTTCAGATAAGTCGGTTTTATGATATTAGGTTAGGTTTAAAGCTCATTCTTTAATATTTGCAGTTATTTTTGAATAGTTGTTTTATGCATACCATTTCATTCTCAAAATTCTGAACTGGGAAAAATATGAACACACCCATGAGTTTTGGTGTTTTCCATTTTTACATGTCACAGTTACAATTTTCGGATTGAATTTGTGTTCTATTGGTCTGATTGATCTACTTATTCTAAGAATTGGTGATTTGAGTTCTTAGCAAGAAGATTGGGAATGACTATGATTGCTGATAACGGTTGAAAAATCGTTATTTTCATGCTTAATTTTGATATTAAATCACACCCTTTATGGCTTAGAATGAGCTTTAAATCAAGCAAAACACTTAGTTGAGTCATAGGAGAGTCAAAAGTTGGTTTTAGAGATATTATGCTTGTTTTTACATTGTTTTGCAAGGTTTTAAGGTGAATTGAAGATGGAAGTGAAGTAAGGAGACTTAGACCCATGAAAGAAAGAGAAAATTGATGAAAAGAGGGGACAAGTATGCCGCTGAGCACCAGAATGGACCGCTGAGCGCTCAAAGCGATTTTAGGGAAACCGCTCAGCGGCAAAACTGACCACTGAGTGGTCAAAGCAGCTTGAGGCAAACTGCTGAGCGTCCAACTTTGGCGCCCAGACGGTTGTCAGTTTTTATACTGCAGATTTTGTAATCTTTCTGTTATCTTTTTGGCTTATATATATAGCTCCAGTGCGACTTGAAAAGATATTCTTTGGCAGAGGGAGATGTCCAGACTTACCTTACACTCCTTTGAGAAGATTTCTTGGATGCTTAGGCTCCTTTTTATCCAATCTAGGGTTTGCTTTTCCATTCTTTTCATTATATTCATCTAGTTTCACCATGACAATGGTGAACTAAACCCTTTGTTGTTGGGGAACAATGTAATCTTTTGAAACTCTCATTTATTCAAATTCTTATTTATTCCATATGCTTGTCATATACTTGTTTATCAATTGTTGGGTTCTCATCTATGCTTAATGCTTTTATTGTTTAACTCATTCAGTAAAAGTTGTTTGTCTTTATTGATACGGGAACGTACGATAATGTCATGAACTGGTGGGAAATTCCTTGATTATGCTAATACCGCCTAGGGATATGGGTAGGACGATCAATTGTATTTTGCTTCCGTTTGCCATGCATTATTAGTTACTAGGGGAGGCTAGGGATAACAAGCCGGTAATTAATAATAGGCTCTTTTCGCCAAGGAATTAGGGTAAGGGTAGACCAAGAAAGTTTGGATGCAATTAGATAAACAAGTGAATTAAATAAGAAGGGTAGATAGATGAGAGTGGATAAGATGAAATTGTAAACCCCGACAACTCCATTCATTCATAGTTTTTCCTTGCCAATTGAATCAATTGCATGTGCATGTTTAGTTTTTGTTCTTTGCATTCCAAACTTAACTTTAATTCTCTTCTCAAGTCTTAAGCGATTAGTTTATATGACAGATTAAGCCTTCGAGTCCTTTGGGAGAACGATATTGGGTTTTACCAATTATATTACTTGATAACGATCTGGTACACTTGCTAGGGGTTTAACAATTACGCTTCTTATTATTTGAAATCAAATCCAACTCAATCTCAAACTAGTGAAATAAGATTAATAATCAGTTCACCCAACAACAAGTACAAACTAATCCGTAAACATATAAATAAAAGCATACTTGAACAAATAAAACACTACCAACACAAGCGAGTTCAGACGGATTACTTCAGATCTTAACATAAGAGAGTTTAACTTCTCATCGTCGTTGCAAAAATCTTGGAGTAGCCATAACTCTCTATGCTCTGCAATGATATATAATAAGCACTAAGGTGGAGCTTTGTAAACCTTTAAAAAGTGCGCCAAGAGGCTCACACTAAAAGCTCTCTCCAAAAATATATCCAAAATAGAGGTGTAATTCTGTTTTTATAAATTGTCTAGGATAGTGCTTAACTACACACTTATGGCTCAACATCAAAGGTTTCCCTTCCATGTGGATTTTCTTTGTAGCTTAAGGCAATTTGGAGAGTCAAAGAGTGATATAGGTGCACGGAAGCTATGGAAAGTGTGGTGTATGGCTTAATTTTAGTAGGATTATAGTGTAGATGGTGTGGTGTTTAGGTGCTCTTAAGAGATGTTGGATCATTTCTTAAGGTAGGGTGGCTAGAGGAAACCTAGAAGGTGAGTTCTAGCATAACTTTCAAAGGTAGTTTTCACATGGGGAAGAAACCTCTATTATAAGTTTAGGTAATTCTAAAGGTTTCTCCAAATTGTAAAAGTAAAACCCTAATATTCTAACTTGGACATCGACGTAAAATCCTCTCTATTAGGAGGATGATACATGGTCACTACTAAGGAGAATCTTCTCCATTAAGAGCATGACACATGACCACTATTAAGGAGGAATCATCTCCATTAAGAGCATGGCAAATGGTCACTACTCTTTCAAGGGTTAAAGACCAAGAAGCATTGCACCTCGGAGAACAAGCCACTCCATGCGCATGTTGACTATGAAGCAACTACAAAATGCTCTCCAAGATAGGTCGTATCCAAGCCCAAAAGTCATATACTACTTGATCCAAATACAAGACCTAAATGAAAACCTAGACTACTTGACCCATTATACAAGGTTCAAAGGATAATCCTATACTACTAGGCCCATAATATAAGATCCAACATAAACGTAATTTACTAAAAACTTAATGATGGCCTATGATGATAAGAGTTTGGGCTCATGTTTCACACATGACTCCAACTCTTTCTCAATGTGCTTGATCATGACTAGATGGTATGCGATCAAAATGAATGAGAATCTTAACAAGTTAATTGAAGCTTATTTAGTTGATTTGAGGTTTTTGTTTATAAATTAAATGAATGATAATTATAACCAATGAAGAAATTAACTATGGAAGAGATGGAGAATCAAACTATCTTTTTTATTTATTTTTAATTATTTATATCATTTATTACTTTTTAAAACCCCCTTTGTTTACTATTTTTATATATGCTTCTAACGTCATTCTACAAATTCTTATAAGTCAGTTTAATCTTATCCATATTCTTTCAATTAATTTTCTACGTAGCAAACAATCCATTTATAGGTAGTAGACAAATTAGTGTTGTGCAACAGACTATTACTACAACATTTAAATATCTATATTGATTTTATCGTCCAAACGATAGCAATGATCATGTTGAACTTGTGGATTAAGGTGGTTAAACTATAGACACATGACCTAGGTAGTTTGGTGAGCTACGATATCTCATTGATTTTTCATGATCATTTGTGTTCAAATTCCCATTAAATTTTTCTGTAAAAAGAAGTTTCCAGCTTTGAAGTAGACCAACGTCCAATATATAATCCCCAAATGAATTACTTTAAAAAAAGAAAGAAGTTGAACTTATGTAAAGGGAGGATTTAGTTGGAGTTCTTCATGTTTTGATAAGATTAGTTGTGCATGGATGAGTTTCTCTTATAATTAGTGATTGACCTTGATTTAAAGTTTTAATGTTTAATTTTTACGCAAAACCAGAGTCATTTCTCTATTAGAAGTAAGGCAGTGTTGATAAGTTTTTTTATTGCATGTAATTTAGGGAATATATAACCAGTACACTTTCTTTCATCACTAATAATATTGACCTTTAATTTTACTATAAAAGAATAAAACATTTCAAAAAAAAATTAATAAATTTAATACCAGAAATACATTAATACAAATTATGTTTGAGTACTTACTGAATATTATCACTATTATCATGCAAAATCACTTAGATATTTTTTCACATAATTGAGACAAAAAAGGAGGAAAAGATCTCAATCCTAACCCAAAACAAATATAAAAAATAAAAGTGGTGATAATTTTATAATAAAAGAAAAAAAAATGTTTTATCTAATTTAATATAAACCTAATTTATTAATTATTGTAAACTTTTTCATTACATGACTATAATCTTCTTAAAATTTGAGACGGTTACATGATAAATATGAATGTGTTCGTGTTCAAATCATTCACTCTTCTACTTTTTGTACTTGCACAATCTCATTCTCTTCTCAAAAAATTTCAAATTAATATAATATTATACTTTCATTTCCTTACTATAATATTCTATGTATCACTATAAATTATACATCAACCTCTTTAATTCATAATTAAAAGGATTATTCTATTGATATTGATATGGCATGTGATAGGAAATTATACGACACATTTGATAGTTTTACCTAATCTCATCATGAATGTTAAATATATCCACAAGGTGACTTTCACACTCAAATTAGATATAAAATAAAATAAATAACAGATACGTATGATACCTTTATTTAGATTAAATATGGCTTTTAATTGAGATTTTTTTAAATAATATAGCACAGTTAAAATATAATCTTTGGAATCGATGTGTGGTATGTCTAATAAGTAAGGATATTATTATGTTTTAATTAATTATTATTCTCTATTATGATTATCATCAACAAAAAGTGTTGAAATCTGGAATATTCGAGTTGGATAAAATGTCTTATATTAGAAAACACGTTTTGAAAACTATAAAAAAAATAAACCCTCATTATAAATTTTTTTAACATATTCTGTAATTGATGCTATATAAGATGAAATTCCATCATTCTCACCATCTAGATTCATCCTATATTTTGTACAAATTATTCATTGATTCATTGAAGGGTATAAAACTTGCATGAGCCCTGGATCACTAATTTTTCTACCCATACTTATTGGCATTGATGCTTCCTTGAGTCAAATCCATGCATACTGTGATGGATAAAGACGCACCTCAGGATAATTAATGATACAAATTCATTGAAAGGAATAATCAATTTCGTTACGATGAGATTCAAGTTCTTATTAGGTTATCTTCACGTGAATTAGAAACTTTTAAAACATATTAAATGTATTAGAATATGTGAATAAATTTGTCCATTCGAAGGTAGTTTTAGAATAAATAAATAAATAATATTTTTCATAAACTATAATATATCAATTAATAATATAAAACTATTTATCATGATATATATTTACTATTCAACCAGTATAAACAAAATATATAAATATTTCATTACATTTATCTAAAAAAATATTGCTATAATCAAGAAAAAAATCATAAATAAGAACAGTATAAAAAAAATAGAATATTAGAGTAGATAGGTCAAAATAATGAGACCGAGTATTTTATTATAAAATAATCTTATAATATAAATAAAATTTTCAAAAGCTCAGTTCATTATCTAAAATACCTATATTTCTCTAAAACACTATCCTTCTTCCTTTCTCTCACTCCTTGATCCACTATTTGGCGATCAGGAGGTATCTAGGCAATCACAGCGTCAAGGTTTACCTATTTGTCTAATCAATTTCTCGATTTGAGCAGGTAAGTTTCCTTCCTCTTTCCTAGGTTTTCCTTAAATTTGTGATTTGTACAGAAATTTTGTCCATGCATGCAATTAGAGTCTTTTTCTCTTGATTCTTAGTTCAATTTAAGTTCTAAGAGTTGTTTCCTATCACAAATTGGTGATTTGTAGGTGTTTCTAGAATTTCCTTGCGATGCAAGCAAACTGTAGGGGATTTCTGTGAGTTGTGCAGAGTTTAGTCGAGCTAAGGAAAGCTATAATGTGTTTAATTGATGATTTATTTTGCATGTTTGATGATTTTATGATTCTTGAACTAATTATACTAGATTGATGTTAAAAGTAGATGGAAAATGTGTAGTTTTGATTGTTTTGAGTATGGAATGGGGAGTTGAGATTGTTGGATCATTTGGAATGATGTTGATTCTGTGTTTGAATGTTTTAAACTATTAGAAATCTATTATGAGAGTGATTTTTTTAAGAATTGAAGGGATTCATACTTGTCTAAGCTAGTTTTGAGGAAGTGAGGTAGTGAATTTTCAATTAGGAATTGGGTACTGAATTGGTGAGTTGGAATAGGATACGTAGGTCAATTGGGACTTGCTTAAGTCCCTCAGTTGCTAAAAAAGGTACCAAAAGTGGTAGAATGTGATTTGGGTCAATAAGTTGACAAATTGGATGTTTTAGAGTAAAAATTGGTTAGTAAACACTTTAGAATGAGGTTGAAAAGGTTTAAACACACTTAGTCAAGTATAATTAAGTATATACCACAATCTAGTAGGGTTAGAAGTTGGGAAAAATAGTTGGAATTGGTAAATTGGGTGTAGGTTGCGTGATTCTGCGTATTTTGTGTTGTTGATTATGTAGACTCGCTTAGTGAGTAGAGTCGCTCAGTGAGTGGTCATGGAGACTGACCCTCTGCTTGAGGATTCGCACAGCGGGAAGGTGCGTTGAGCGACTGATGGAGGTCTGGGAGTACTAGGACTTTTATTCAAATAGCGACTAGGTGCTCTCAGCAAGTGTTTAGGGGGTCTGGGCCACTATCTGAATTTTCCCATAGCGAGTTGGGGCGTTAAGCGAAGGGTTGGGGTCTGGTACCACTGGTAGTTTAATTCGCTCAGCGAGTTAAGCCATTGAACGAGTGGTTTAGAGGTTAGGGACACTGTCAGCAGATCCGCACAGTGAGCTGGGTCGTTGTGCGAAAGGAGTCTGTGGTCGTTCGGCGAGAGTGTGCGTTGAGCGACTGGTCCAGGTTTTAGTTTACTCTTTCCTTATTTGTTCTTGTTTGATTTGAATGATGAAATGATCTATTTTGGATTATGTATGAGTGTGTATGGAGTTATATAAGTATCAAAGATATAATTTGTGATTCAAATGGAAGTAAAGTATGATTTCAAAGTGGTATAGCAAGTTTCAATGTGGAATCTCTTGGTGAGGTTCAAGTAAGTTTAGAATGAATACAGGGAGCTTAGTATTGGGGGTTATCCTAACACTCTAATGATCTTTCATTCTCAAATAGAGAGGATTGATACATGTGGTGAGAGTAGTAGGAGATCCTAATGTAGGCGCTACTTGGAGGCCTATTATGTGGTAACGAATTAATCTTGTGTGTGTTATAGGGTAAAACCCATGGCAATGGCTTTGCAAAGCAGTAAAGGCCACTACAAGTGCACAACCCGCCATAACATGTTTAAGATGTTTGAAGTTAATTATATCATATGCATGAATTACGTTTGATTGTATGTTATAATAATGAATAAATCTTTTATATATAGCTTACCCTTTTGTTTGTGTTTGTCTTTGTATGTGGCTATGTTTCTTGTTTAGCTATGATCATCCTGTGGGTGTGAGCAAAGGGAGATGAACTTTCTATGGAGCAGGCGCTTGATAGGGGTAATCTGATGGCTTAGTCAGTTTAGAATAGTTTGTATATAGTGTTGTTTCATCCAGTTTGTTTATAAAGTTTGAAATTTATAGTTGTTTTTGGGATGACTGTAAGTTCCACTTTATATTTTGGTGCATAAATGTTCTATAGTATCATGCCTGTGACAATTCTTTTATATATTCTAAAGCTATATTTTTCGGATGTTACAAACACCATTAAGAGGATATAATTACAGAGATTTTCAAAAAGATAACGAGTAACAAGTGTTAATCTAAAGTTACTATCATCACTATGTTATGTTGAAATAACGCAAACATATGCACGCACACGTATATGCACGAGCATATGCACATGCACACACACGCACACATATGATTAAATAAAATCTCAAAACAACATGCTAAACACATCAAACTAAATAATATCAATTAATCAATCAAACAAAAAGACAACTTTAGACTCAATTAACCAGATCTGGGCATTGAGGTACGGTTCTTGGTGTTTTTTGTCATTGTCGTGGCCTCTTGGTGGTTTTTGCACTAATACTCTACAAAGTTATTCCCAATGGGTTTTGCCCTAGTACACATAAGGTTGGTCCCTTTAATTGTCATAAGTACCATGAGACCTCTCTTAATGACAGGACCTTCTGCCCTTCTCACCACATAATCTATTCTACTTTACATGAGTCTTAAATAGGTATTAGAGTATCAAGATAAACCTTTCGTACTGACTCCTTACATCAATGCACACACTATTAATTACATCAATAGGATTTCCTTCCCTAGAAATCCCCCACATCATCATCAATCATAGCATATCATAGTATAAATATATCATTATAACTTAAAACAATAGTAATCAAAAGATCAGAAAGTTGGGGAATCAAGAATCACAAAGAAAATATAAGGTTAAAATACCATTTTAGTCCCCAAGTTCGAATCGGAATTTTCGTTTTGTCCTCGGTTTCAAAAATGAAGCCCTTTGCTTCCCATGTTTTCAATTTTGAGTGCAATCGGTCCCTTCCGTTAAGTAAATGCTAACAGCGTTAACTTTTCTTCTCTCTCCTCTGTTATTCCTGACACTTCGTTTTCTCTCTCCTATTTTTTATTTTTTATTTTATTTATTTTGTTTTATTAGTTTTAGTTTACTTTGATTTAGTTTAGTTTTTTATCTGATTTGAGTTGATTTTTTATATTCTTTTTGAAAAAAAATAATAAAAAATTATAATAATAAAAAAAAAGAAAAGAGGCACGTGAGTAATTTTCTTTTGAGAAAAAAATTGTTCCTGGTTGCGGAGGGGATCATCCAATCCACTGCACCTATTATCCCCAGCAAGAAAGCCATCATCTCCTCCATCACAGATACACAAAAGAGAAGAAACAAAAGACAAAGAAAACGGCCAAGGGAAGGAAGGAGGTGGTCGGAGGTGCTAGGCTGACAATAGCAAACGAAAAATATGGTTGTTGTGCTACTTTTCTCTTTATCCATCATTATCTTCGACTGAAATTGACAAGCTATCATCAAATGAAAAATATTATCGAATAATCACAAACCCAAAGCCATCCAAAACACGTACAAGATCACAAACACAAAATCACTGCCAAGCAAGAAAGGAGAAGATGGCGGTGGCTTCCCCGAAATCGAAGAAGAAGGGGATTTCCCCGTTTGCAAGTGCGAAGGAGAGAGGAGGAGAATCCCGTGTGATCCTCAAGGGATTTGGCTGCGACAAAGAAGGACTTTTGTGGATGACATTGAGGGCAATAGATCTCGTCGGCGGTGGGGAGAAAGCGTCTCGGGGTGTGACGGTGCTGGTCCGGCGAGATGGACGCTTTGGCGGCGTCTTTGGCGATTGAGATGGTGGTCGTTGGCGACGCTTTTGGTGGTGTCGCAGTGACCGTGAGGTGGCATCCAGTGTCGCAGTTTGGCTGGTGAAAGATGGAGGGGACGTCTTTTGGGAGAGAAGTCTGAGGATGGGTTTGGAATTCTCTTCGAATGAGAACCTCCTATCCTAGAGGGTTTGGGGGTGAGGAAACCCTAGGGTTTCTGAAGAGGGGGATTGGGCCTGGGTTTGTTTTTTTATTTATTTTATTTTATGTTATAATGATGCTGTGAGAGAGAGAGAAGAGAAATAGGAGAGAGAAAAAGAAGTGTCAGGAATAACAGAGGAAAGAGAAGAAAAGTTAACACCGTTAGCATTTACTTAACGGAAGGGACCGATTACACTCAAAATTGAAAACATGGGAACCAAAGGGCTTTATTTTTGAAACCGGGGACAAAATGAAAATTCCGATTCGAACTTGGGGACTAAAAAGGTATTTTAACCAAAATATAAACAAAGAAGGTTCGCACTTAGCTGTTAATATGGTGTGCTCAGTTGTCAATCACAAAAGCTCTCTAACTTAAGGGCATTGAAAAGTAGAAAAACCTCTCCACGTCCTGTCATGAGTTTTACTACTAATGTTACACTTTCAACTTGCGCTCAACGCCCCTAACTCGTCATTTAGTGCCATATGAGTGATTTTGCGAATATGGGATTTTGGGATTGTCAATTTGATCATATTCGTATCTTTCCTAGTTTTCTGATCAAAATTAGTTTCAACATTATTTTCTAAGTGATACCACTGAGACTCATTACACAATCTAAGAATCTCATATTTATTAACACAAAATTCAACTAGCAATACTACTGAATTCTCATGTGAGTAAAAGCACAACCTTAGCTAACCAACATTAAATAACAATTCAAACATGATTATAACTCCAAAAGTATAACATTATTTCATATTTTACCTTTCCAATTATGATAAATCACTATAATTTCAATTCTACTCCTCACATGATTTTATAGTCTACCAAAATCAATCTATTTTACATAATAAGAAGTAACCACACAATTTGACATATTCATCCATTATATAGTAGTAATTAACATTTTAAACATAACTTTTCTCACATAAACATATCATTAAATTACCATTTAACAAAATTCCCAAATTTGCCAAAAATTTCCAAATTTTGAACAACAACAAACATGTTGTACCATAATTCAATAAAAAAATAACACTAAGACACAATCATTATCTTTCCTTACCTTCAAAGGACAACACAAGAGTCTAAGAACCCCAAGTGCCTTCAAACTCACGAAGGTTCGACCTCAACCTAGAAACAAAAAAAAATGATTGAATGAAACTCAATGAACCATGGATAAGAAAGGAGGTAAAACAAATACTTTAGGAGCACATGCAACCCAAGAAAGCTGCATGTATTGCCCAAAATAGGGTGGGTAATGAAAGAGACTTATATTTTTACATACACGAAAGGAGCTTTTGTTTTATTAGAATTGAAAAGGGCTCCGTAGTGATCGCAACCCTGACCTTCGATCAAGAAGAAGATGAGATTTGAGAGTGAGAAGCTAAAGAAATAGTTTGAGGTTCAAGGAGAATATGCATATGAGAGAAATGGAAAAGGGGTTTTTGTGTTTCTTTCACTTAACAATGGCTAATTTGGTTTGTTTTATTTAAAAAAAAAAAAAAACAGGTTTATATAACTTAATTAGGGTCTTACATTCTCTCAAACAGGAAAAAATTTTGACCTTGAAAATTACACTTACTAGAGCTCGGTGTGGGTATGACTTCATCATGTTCTCCTTTAACTCTCAAGTAGAGTTACTTGTCCTCCTATCCCACACAACTTTGACTAAACTAATGGATTTTCCTCTAAGTTGCTTTGTTTGACGGTCCTCTATACCAACAGGTTGCACCCCTATAGAGAGATCTCCTCTAACTTGACATCCTCTACCTCCATCACATGATACTAATCAGGAACATATTTCCTTAGCTAAGAGACATGAAACATTGAATGAAGTTTAACCAACTAAGGAGGCATGGCAATCTCATAAGCCAGTAGTCCATTTCTTATCAAGATCTGATATAGGTCAATGAACTTAGGAGAAAGTTTTCTTGAATGGATAGCCCTCCCCATACTAGTGGATGAGGTTACCCTCAAGAAAACATGATCCTCTACTGCAAACTACAAGGGTTTTCTCCTTTGATCAACATAAGATTTTTGTCAACCTTGCGAGGCCTTTATCCTTTCTTGGATATTCTTCACCTTTTTTTTGGTTTTCCTCATTAACTCGGGTCCTACCAACTTTAGCTCTCCATCCTGATACCAGCATAGAGGAGTTCTGCATCGCGTTCCATACAAAGCCTCATAAGGTGTCATACCAATATAGTTGTTGTAGGAACTCCACCAACGAAAAAATTTCATTCCAACCACTCAAATGATTTAGCACACAAGTTCTTACCAGGTCCTGTAGTAACTAAATCATTTTTTACAACTGACCATTTATTTGAGGATGCTAAGTAAAACTCATCCTTAACTTGCTACCCAAAGTATCTTGTAGGATCTACCAAAATATAAAGGTAAACTGTGGATATCTACATGACATGATGCTAGAAGGCATTCCATGCAACCTCGTTATTCCTTTACATATAATTGTGCCAACTTTATCATAGACATCCTCATATTAACTGCTAGAAAGTGGTTACTCTTTGTCAACCTATCCACTATCACCCAAATAGCATCATGAGCCCTTACAAATCGTGGTAAATTGGTAACAAAATCCATATTGTTGTTATCCTATTTCCATTTCGGGATCTCCAACTATTGCAACATCCCACGAGGTCTTTAATGCTCCACTTTTGCTTTTTGAGGAGTTAAACAAGCTGCTACAAATTGTGCTACATCCTACTTCATACATGACAATAGAAAAAAATCCTTCAAGTCTTTGTACATCTTAGTCATGCTAGGATACATGATAAAATGACTCTTGTTTCCTTCCTCAAGGATTAACCTCTTTGACCTTAGATCTCTGGTACACAAATTTTGCCTCTAAACCTCAACAAATGATCTGATCCCATCACACACAATTAAGCTTTGTCGGTGTCAAGCAACCCCACCGTATCTTATAGACTAGGATCTGACAGTTTCTTTTCTTTTAACAAGCTTAGAAAATCATTAGATTTAGTCAGGATACTACATCTCATGAAATCTTCTCCCAACACCACTTGTATCCTTATATCCCTAAACTTTTTTACCTACCCATTCATTGATCATCATATGAGATACATGCATTGTCTTCTTGCTCAAAGCATTTGCTACAGCATCAACCTTTCATGGATGGTATAATAGTTTGAAGTCATAATCCTTCTGAAAATTTATCTGGCTCTGTCTCATATTCAACTCCTTTAGATCAAGCAGATACTTCAAACTCTTGTGGTTATTGAATACTTGGAGTTCACCATAGAGATAGTGCCTCCATATCTTAAAAGTATACACCACCCATGCCAACTATAAATCATGAGTAAGGTAGTTCTCCTCGTGAATCTTTAATTGTCTTGAAGCATATGATACTACCTTCCATCCTGATACCAGCATAGAGGAGTTCTGCATTGCATTCCATACAAAGCCTCATAAGGTGTCATACCAATATAGTTGTTGTAGGAACTCCACCAACGAAAACATTTCATTCCAACCACTCAAATGATTTAGCACACAAGTTCTTACCAGGTCCTGTAGTAACTAAATCATTTTTTACAATTGGAATGGTTAACACGTTCAACAAACCAAGAGGGGGGTGAATTGGTTTCTTATCGCAAATCTTTCTTTTAATAATTTTCTCGTAAATATAAATTCTTTAAAAACAATTTAAACAAATTTAAAGAGTAAGGAGGAAGAGTGAAAATTGCATAAGTAATTTTTATACTGGTTCGGATCACAAAGATCCTACGTCAAATTGTTAATCTCAACCGAGAATTAACGCTTCACTAGCACAAACCAACAAATTGTTAGAATCACAAAGAAAATAAACAAGTTGAAGGTTAGAAAAACTCTCTTGTTACCTCCATGAGATGAAACTCACTTCCCCTGTAACCCACAAGGAATGAACACCTCCTCTGAATGTTTCATGAAGGATGACCACCTCCTTTGAATCTTCACAAGGGACGAACACTTCCTTTGAATCTTCACAAAGGATGACAGGCTTTCAACTCAATAACAACACAGCACTTAATCACACTCCAGTGAAAGTTCCCGCTCTATGCCAACACGCCAAGCTCTCAAAGCCACAACACAAGGGTTCTGCAAACCCTAGAACACTTATCACCGCACACTACAGATAAGAATTTCAAAATATACTTATTTCGTATGTTGTATTTTAGAATGAGAGTCCCAATCTAATTTATAAAGATCTCACTCAAGGATACCTCCAAAAATTTGTTGTCAGTTGTTTAGCGTGTAATAATAGATTATCCTAATATAGTAATAAATTATGCATCATTGAATGCACAACAGTCAAAAACTTACTTGAAAATTCTCATAATTGCTCGTGATAATCGATTATGGCAAGTTATAATCAATTATTGATAATCGATTATCATAAGTCGTAATCGATTATCATGAGTATGAAATGAGGTTTTCTTATTCAAAGCTATTTTAAATGCACTCTAAGGGAAAGAATACACAAAATCAAGTATAAACCACATCATATACATCAATCTGCTAAAATACAAAAGTTTTAATATAAAAACAAGTTTTCATGAAGATCTTCATGCAATAAAAGCACTTGGGACTTGACTTAGATATATCATCAAAAAACATTTCTTCAATTTTATGCTAACAGATCAGAATGTCATCTATAAAAACTACAACAAACTTATATAAGAAAAGTTGGAAGATCCTATTCATATAGTCCATGAACAAGGTAGGAATTATTCATAACAAAAAGAACAATTACATACTCCTAGTGTTCATATCTAGACCTGAAGGTTGTCTTCTACACATCCTTAGCCTTTACTACCTCAATCTCATATTTATATTTGAAAACACCACTACATTATGGTCTTGATGGTTAACTTGTTCAATTACCTGTAGTCCATATTGATCCTGGAACTACCATCCTTCTTCTTCACCAACAACAACAGTCCTCCCCACGGTGACACATTGGGTTAGATGAATTGCTTTTCCAACAATTTTTTTATCTACTTCTTCATCTTTGCCAACTTTGTCTAAACTATAAGATATGGAGCTATTGATATTGATCTTGCTCATGGAACCTATTCAATTGAGAACTGCACTTCTCTTCTAGGAGGCGACCTTGGCACTTCATCAAGAAAAACATCTCTAAACCCACTCACCACAAGAATCTTAGAATCTTTATCACCCTTCTTAAGTTCCAAATAGGTCAAGATGATAAAACATTGAGATCCTTCTTTGGTCTCCTTCAAAAATTGATGAGAAGACAACAACTTTAACTATTCTATACTAAGGAACAACAACTTCTTCTTATTGCAATCAATAAGAATGTGATTAATAGATAACCAATCTATCACTAAGATCACATCAAACCATTTTAGAGGTAGGCATATAATGTTGACCTTGAACTTACGCCCCTATACTACCACTAGAAATTAGCACATAACACAGATGGCTTTACCAAACCCAAAGCTAGAGTAGATACCACAAGATCATATTGCAACTCCTTCACAGGAAAACCCAACACTTGAAAATACAAGATTCTGACATAAAATAATGTGTTGCTTCAGAGTCATACAAAACACATAAACTTCTACCAACTATTAAACAACATTAAACTATAAGGTTATCTGAACCAACTGCCTCTATTAAGGTCATAGCATAAAATCTCATTCATGCTTAAGGTTTATCACCTTTCTTCCTTTCTTGAGACTAAGGCTAAGTTCTTCCCACTGCATTCCTACTAAAAGGACAATCTCTTGCATAATGTCATTCCCTCCCACATAATATGCACTTCTTATAACAAACCAAGCATGGGCATTTTCTCTTCATATAGGGTCCTCCATAAGAATAACATTATACCTTATGGTGTTAATATTGCTACTAAAAATAAGTTCCCCTAGATCCTTGAGGTTAAGGCTTTAAGTAAGGCTTCTTCCTCTCTTTGTATCTAAGCTTAAACCTAGATGGTCCTCATCTCAAGACTGTTGTTCCTCCACTTCAGTCTTCAACTTTTCCATCAATTAACTTTGTGTCACCTCTCAAGTTTTTCTCAAACTTCTTGCATCTTCATTCATTATCCTAGAAGCTTCCATTTATTGTAAGGTCATTTGATGTTGTTACATCATGGCAAGACTCTATTGTTGAAGAGTCATTGCCATGGACTCGATTGCCCTAGTCAGATTGGGCATATCCGAGGTTGGAAAAGGAGAAAGAGGTCGCCTAAGTGCCATAAATATGCTCACACACACACACATACACACACGCACACACACATGCATACACACACCATGCTGAACACACCAAACTAAACAATATTAATTAACCAATTACACAAAAGGAAATTCTAGACTCAATTATCCAAATTTAGGAATTGATGTATTATTCTTTGTGGTTTTTGCACTTATGGTTGCCTCTATTGCTCTATAGAGCCATTGCCAATGGGTTGCACCTTACCACATACAAGATTGGGCCCTTAATGATAGGACCCTGTTAAGACAAGATTGTCCAAAGAGACAAGACTGTCTAGCAACTCTTGTTTTGAAGTTTAACAATCAAATATTTAATGAAATGACGTTTATTGATTAAACCATCTAGAGGATATGCTTGCTCAAAACAGTGTTGAACAACATAAGCAAATAATATATGATAAGTCTGTATAAGATGTTATATAGGTTACAAATAGTGTTTGATGAAAATGTGTTTAACATTATAAACTATCTAGAACAAAGTTCTTTTAAAATTTGTATCTTATAAATTATATGTTACTAAAAAAGAAAAGACTTGTGTGTTAAACACTTAGTACACAAAACATGCTTGAACGATCTATAATGTTTAAAACATTAAATGCGTGTACAATTTGTACTTCTTTGTTTGTGGTGCTTTGTTTTACTTTATCTATGCAGATCATGGAAGTACCAACCTTTATTAAAAAGTCTTGCACCATATTAGAAAGACGTTAAGAGATAGGAAGACATTCTTGAAATGTTTCCTTAATGCTTTTTGCTTTGAACAAGTCTTACATGCCATCTTTCCTAAAAGCTCTACCAAACGGTCTAGTCAAGAAGACTAATGTTGAACTCAGAGTGGGTAAACTCGTCTATCTATGTTGGATAGTTTGTAAACCTGGAGTGATAAAACTCGTAATCTTTTAAAGATTAGCGGAATCCCTTACATGTGTTTAAGGGAGAACTAGACATAGCGTTGTTGAGTGAACTAATATAAAAGTATGCTTGTGTTATCTGTTTTCTTTCCTAAACGCTTTTTGAAAAATTAAGTGTTTAATATTTATTGCAGACTATTTAACCCCTGCAAAAGAGCTTAAACATTTTTTTGCAAAAAGTATTTTAAAACTTTATTCAACCCCTCTTCTACAGTTTTTCTTTTGTTTCAGACCTCTTGTCTTTCTGATCAAATAACTCATTCTACTCTACAAGAGTCTTGAATGGGTATTAGACTTAAAGATAAACCTCTAATATTGATTTCTTACATCAATGTGTAGACTATTAATTACATCGATGGGATTTTCTTCCTTGGGAATACATCACAACACCATCAATCATACCATATCATAGTATAAATATATCATTTATAACTTAAAACAACATTAATCTAAAGATCAAAAAATCATGGAATCATTGAATCATAAAAGCTCTCTCCTTAAGCACACCGAGCGATAAAAACCACTTCTCAGCACCCTGTCACGAGTTTTTCTACTGACTTTAAATTTTGAACTTGCGCTCAATGCCCTTAATTCGCCACACAATGCCATATCAATGATTTTGTGAATATGGTATTTTGGGATTGTCAATTTGATCATATTGGTATCTTCCCAAGTTTTTGGCTCAAAATTAGTTTCAACATTATTTTATAAGTGATACCACATTAGGACCAATTACACAATCCAAGAATCTCATATTCATTAACACAAAGTTCAACCAACAATACTATCAAATTTACATGTGAGTAAAAGAAAAACCTTAGCTAAGCAACATTAACTTTCAATATAAACATGATTATAACTCCAAAATCCCAACCTTATTTCATATTTTACCTTGCCAATTATGAAAAATTTGTATAATTCTAATTCTACTATCCACATGACTTTGTAGTCTACCAAAATCAATCTATTTTACATAAGAAGAAGTAATCACACAATCTTTTGACATATTCATCCATTCTATAATAGTAATTAACATTTTAAACTCAAATTTTATCATAGAAACATAGCATTGAACTACAATTTAACATAATTCCCAAATTTTCCAAAAATTTCAAAATTTTGAACAAGAACAAACATGCAATACCATAATTCAGAAAAAATCAACACTATGACACGATCATTAGTTTTCCTTACCTTCAAAGTGCAGGTCAAAACTCCAAGAACCCTAAGCTCCTTCGAACCAGCAAAAGCTCAACCTCAACCTAGAAACAGAAGAAAAACCATCTGACTAAACACAATGAAGCACAAATTAGCAAGGAGGAAAAACAAAGACTCTAGAAGCGCATGCAACCCAAAAAAATTACATGCACTATCCAAAAAAAAGTAAGTAACGAAAGAGGATGCAATTTTAACTTACTCCAAAGGAGTTTTTGTTCGCAATAATCACAACCTTCAACCTCTAATCACGAAGAAGATGAGATTTAAGAATGAAAAACTCAATAAATAAGTTAAGGTTGAATGACAAGATGTGTTTGAGAGAAAAAAAAATAACTGTGTTTCTTTTACTTAACTTTACTTAACAACAGTATTTGTGTTTTTTTTTTTCTTCAAAAAAATTTTATATAACTTAAGAGTATTACAAACAATTACTTATATTATAAATAAATTAATTTATAATATCTTTTTATCCATATTGTTCTAAATCTTCACTTTCATTTATATATTAAGTAATTTTAACCTACAAAAATTATTTTCGTTTTCATTAAAAAAAAGTTGAATAAATGATTAACTATAAATATTAACATATATTATTTATAATATAATAAAATATATATCATAACAAATTAATTTTTCTAACTTTATTCTGACTACATTAATAATTAAGGTAAGTGGACACACTAAAAAATATTGATCTTCGTATGTAATGATATTTTAAGTAAACCTGCTATTCTAAACATAAAATCTTTAATTGTTTTTTACATATTAATGTTATTTATATAAAGAGTTATTAAAAAATTGTTTAAATACCTTAATTTTAATTTAATTCAAATATAATAAAATCATGTAAAAGTATAATATTTTTAATATTATATGTAAAATTTAATATGTTACGTCCTCTTATACTTTCTCTCTTTCTGTATATACAAATATTCCTTTTTCCTTACACGTTTTGTTTGTTGTTTTCTTCTGCTTTGAAAGAGAAACAATGTGTCTCTGAATAAGAATATTCAAACATCACGCAACTATAATAACTTTTATTATAGAGAAGAATTTAAGTTTTGTCTTAATATTCTGGATGAAGATAATAAGAAACAAGCATGAAAACTGCAATGCTGCGCCGGAATTGCGTGGAGAATGAATAAATGTTAGGTTTCCTTTCCATATTATCTTTTTGCTTAGAAAATAAAAATTCTAAGTGTAATATGTAAATGAGAAAATTCTAGTTGCATTTGTTGAAAAATCATAGGGTTTTGTTAATGTGACATAGATATGTACTATGACATACACGTAATGGGAGTGATGTCATATAATGATTGAAAATTAAGAGAAGAAATTATCAAATATTAAAGATCACATGTGAAATAATACTCCTTTAACTACCACAATAATATTTAATCTCTGACTTAATGTATTTTTATTATTTAATGAAGAAATCAAAGTCATAAAATACGTATCATAAGTGGAAAATGAAATCACGACGTTTCAATTATCACTAAATAAAACTATATACATTATTAGAGTTAATAATATTATATGAGGATATTTATAAAAAATTAATGCAGAACATAAATGGGATAATAAAGTAGATAGATGTTTTAAAATATTGAAATCAATTATTTTATTGTAAAATAGTAAATAAATCGATATTATAGATAAAAATTTCATACAGTTGTTTCATTACTTAAAAACATTCATTTCTTTAGAACCCGCTCTCTAAACTCTCTGTACATTCTCTCTACACTTTCTTTCCCTATGATTATTTGTTTGACTATCAGGAAGTTCTTATGTGATCACCGCTAACGTTGTCTTCATTATCCAACAATCAATTTTTATAATAGAGCAGTAAGTTTCTACCCTTTTTTTCTTAGTCTATCTTGGTCTTTGATCATACGTATCAAATTTGTCCCGCATGTATAAAGTGTGTTTCTTCTTTGCTTCTTGGTCAATCTAAGATCCTAAGGGCTCTTTCTGTTTCCAACTTTGTATTGTGTAGGTGTCTCTAGAGTTCCTTGTACTCTAGCCAAGGATTCGACGTTTTAGAGCTCTTTAGTTTCATTGCAAGGTAAGGGAAGTTGGATGAATTGATGTTCATTTATTAAATTGTTCAAAAGCTGTTAGTGAATGAGTATGATGTGCTGAATTGTATGAGAAAATCAATATGATATTCTTGGAGTGTTAAATTGCTTGAAATTGTTATGTAACAAGGTAGGAATTTATGAAATTTGTGAAGAAATTGTTAGGTTGAATGTTACAATTGTCTTTGATAAGTGAAACGGTGGTTTGAATGTATTGTTGAAATTATCAAATTGTTATAACTTTGAATGATATCAATTGTAAGAAATGGGTAGATTTTTTATCTAGAAAAGGAGGTTTCAGAAGTGTATTACTGATATCTTGAGTTAATAATAATTATAGTGGTTTTGAACAGTTTAATAGGCCTTTAATAATTTGTTGTTGAAGAAAACGAATTGATATGATGATTTTTGGAATGGAATGTTAGTCAAAGCAGTATGATTTTAAGGTAGCTTCTAAGGTGCTTTAGGGGTTTTAGTAGGTAAAAATATAAGGGAGGAAAATTTGATATATCCCAGAGTTTTTATGTTTGCTTTTTTGGTAATTCAAAACTGTTTTGGACATTAAGAATGAGAGAAAACTGATGCTACAATCTTTGGTAATTGATATGTTGATTTTGGCTTGGTTTTAGCCAATTTTAGGGGTTTTGAGGAGTGAGATTTTGAATTAGATGTTTTGAGCAAATTGTGATGGTTGGAAGTCTGTTGTTAAATACATTAGGACTTAATCAAGCTATTAGTTGCAGAGATTGGTTGTTGCAAGTGATAGAATTGAGTTTAGAAACTTTTGAATTGTTGAATTGTTTGATACATCTAATTCTCATCCAAATGAGCAATATAGTACTCTATTTCATCTATAAACATGTTTTTGTGTCAATATTAATGTTACAAATTCTAAATTGATCATTTGGATATGTCTAAGATGCACCAAAACCATAAAAATCAAGTTGTTGTCAAAAACTCATAAGAATAATTGATTATCTCACTTGATAATTGATTATTCCAATCATAGGATCATATTTCCTTCAGAGTTCTCGCCAATAATCGATTATCACATATGATAATCGATTATTGTCGTACTAGACACCACTGCACCAATTTTTGTGGTTTTTAGGGTTTTGGATGTCCATTTTGGACGTTCTTTAGGTTGCCTTTGGTGTTTTGGACCCTTTTGGAGTTGTTGGTGAAGGTTTCAAAGTTGCTTTCCTTACCTAAATATGTGTATCAAGATGCCATGGAGAAATGTGTTATTGTGTGATTTCTGATGACTTGTAATTGTGTTTCTATTTCTTTAATGCATGATCAATAGTCACAAGTATCGGTGTACTATGTGAATGTGAATTAATATAAATGGTTTCAAAGGTATGGAAGAGAGTTCCAAGAAGGAACTTCTCAGTGGTAGTTTAAGTATTATAAGTATGAATATGGGAAGCTCAGTCTTGGAGTTCATCCTGACATTCTAATGGTCACCCATTCTCAAGTAGAGAAGGGTGAGGCATGTCGTGAGAATAGCAGGAGGTCCTAGTCTAAGGGCTTTACCTTGGCCTAAAGCGAGTGATAACAGACTAACCTTGTGTGGTAGCTTGGGGTGGGTCAACTGTTTCACCACAACAAGTGCATGAACTGCCATAACTCAATATTCATACTAATCCGGATGGTCAAGTCAAAAGGGTCGTCATGCATAAAAGGGGTTGTTTGGTTTGGCGTGCTATATGTTGTTGTGTGAATGTTAACATGTGTTAATATATCATTAATTGTTGTATTCTAGCTTACCCTTTTTCTTGTATTTATGCTTGTATGTTCTTTGCTTCTTCTCTTTGCTATGGTCATTTGGTGGGTGTGAGCAAAGAGTGAGGATTTGTCACTGGAGCAAGCTATTGGGGGAGATGTTTCTGATGCTCCATTACAGTAGTAGTGTATTTATATATTTTTAGCTTTCTTCTATTTTGTGATTGAGATGATCATTCTTGTATATAGTTTTGTATAACTATGTTGTATGTAAAATTTTAAATTTATGATTATTTTCGATGACTATAAATTATACTTTATAATCATTCTTCCAACTGATCTTTTAATATTAAACGTGTAATGACTATTATATAGTTTATGCTTTATTTTGGAATGTTACAATGCCTATTAGTATACTTTTATAAAATCTAAATATACTAGATATAAATATATTAGGAAAATTAAAAATAATGAATATAAGTATTAGGAACTAAAATATGTAAGTTAGATGTTCAATATTTACATAATATACTTTCCATCACATCTTTTAGGATATATTTATATTTATTAAATTATTGATTTATATATTCAAAGACTAATATATATATATATATATATATATATATATATATATATATATATATATATATATATATATATATATATATATAATATGTATTGAATGGGAAACACAACTACACATCCATTCATTATTATTAAACAAAAAATTATATATTACTAAATTATAAGATCATGATGACCAATGAATTACGATGGTGGCCAAAGAGATCATTTAAGCTTTTTTTCGTATTTCAATTATTAAAAGGCTTATTATTGAAACATTTACTTTAAAAGGAAAAGGTTACGTCGATTTCTACTTAAGATAATTATGCAACAGGAATTTCTTTCTGCACCCTTTATTTTATTCCTGCGCCACCATGTTTTGTAAAATTCCAAAATGACATTGGATGAACGTAGGCCATCTTTAGGTAATAGATTGTGAACACTAACCACATCTATGGAGGTGCTGTGCTGATGCTTTGAATGAAGAGAAATTATTAAGAGTTTTAATTTTTTTTTTAATCAAGAGTAGTTAAGTTATTTTCATAGGACTATGCCGGTGCAGGAAGAAAATATGGGTGCAAGAAGAAAGATAAATACTTATGCAAAACACTTACACAAGTTAGGTTAGGCCCAGGCAACGAAAATGACTGTTCAATCAAAAATCCATTATCTGACTTTGGGATTTTAGAGCAAACTCATCGAAAGAAGAGGCTTCTCAACAAAGTTATTCCTATTGGCACACCCGTTGTTTAGCACTAGCACCCCTTGTTTAGTTTTTCATTTTAAGGATGTGTTTTGATCTTGATACACAATTCTTTTTGTAGCAAGTTATCATCACGCAGTTTTACTCGATTCTGCTGATTGTTAATTCTATTTTTAAGAAAACATAATTTTTTTTCTTTTTAAATAAGGTTTCTTCTTTTAATTATAATTTTTTATTTCTCCAATCAAAAATTTTTAGTGACAAAATTTTTAATAAGACTTACATTTCAATATAAAAATGAAAATATATTTTTGCTTTGCATAATTTATCTGTAAAAACTTTTTCACAAAACAGCATCTAATGGATTCGCAAAAGATATATGATTTAAATAAGATAGTTAGAAGCTGGATTTTAGAAAGAACGTATAAAGGAAAACATTTCAAAGAGAAAAACAATAACACAGATTTTATATTGGTTCACTTAATGTGAGTTAAGTTCAGTTCTTCCTTAAGAATACTTAAAGGGTTCCACTAATTTTTAAGAAGATTACACAAATTTTATCTCTCCGAGTTTACAACGAGTATTAGCACCGCTCCTGGTTCACCAACGCTCCTGGTTCACCAACATGAATAATCCAAGTTTAACCACTCCTAGTATACAAGTATTCTAACCACTTCTGGCATCAACCATCGAAAACTGTCTAAAATGTTTAACTTAACTAAGCTAAACGTCAAGTGTTTTAATTCTCTTCATAATATTCAACACAATCAGTGTTATGAGTGCAAATACAGATTAGGAACTCTTAGGAAAGGATAAAATCAATACAAAGAAATATGAGATTTTGTAAAGTTCTTTCTCTTAGAAAATTAGCTTTAGACGATATATGGACAGAGTAACAACAAGCTTGTATGAGCGTTCAAAAGTTCTCTATGATATCCTTCTTCTCTCCCCTTCATGTGTCCGTCTATTTATAGCTTTCATTGATAAATGGTTCTTAGACAAAGAGGTTGACTTCATGTAGAGTTGGTATCCCTTTTAGGTGAGAACTTTGAAGAGGTACAATGCTTTGTCATAGCTTTTAGCAAAACGTAGCTTTTACAATGTGTCAAAACTGAAGTCTTCAAGGGAAGCTTTCCTAGAAAGGTCTTTCTATTTTTCAACGTCTTTATCTTGTGTGCAATGATTCTGATCAAGTCTTTGTACTTTTATAATTTACACAAATATCAAGAATAAGGTATACAAGCATTGAAACACATTATCGTAAATGCATTAAATATTTTAAACGTTGATTAACGTTAAGTTGCAATGTGTGTTCAAAACATTTTATCATTTTTCAACTCATTAATAAATACATCATTTAGCAAAGCATTCAACATATAATTATCATTTGGTGTAAAATGTTTTATATTCAAAAAGTTGTTTGTGATTTCTAATGTTTAGCGGGCTTTCCTTAGACTATACATTTCGTAAGAATGCGGAATAAGACAGGGATGAGAAGGCCACAATCTAGCATATTAATAAGTGTGATACAAATTTGAGTGAAATACTTAGACAAGTGGTATGGATCTAAATATATTATGTTATTTTGTTTTACCCTTTCTGAAGATTTATCAATATTGAACAATGCGACATATTCTAGTGTAGGCATCTGTTTGGAAGTTGTATGTTCGTGAGGCCTTGTTGGAGAATAAAAATACCTTATTAGAGTCTAAAATTGTAAAGTTGAATGGTAAAATTTTAGTATTAAAAGGAAGCACAAGCATGAAAAAAATGTTTTCCCAAGGGTTAAATCAAGTGTTATATGATGTTCGAAATATCATGGCTATAGGCTAGAAACTCATTAGTGTCATAATTAGAATACAAGTGCCAGGACTACTAATGAAGACCTCACAACTACATTATATATTTGAATGAGGAGGAAGAAAGGACTTTGCAAAAATTAGATGCATTAAAAAGAAGACAAGAGAAAAAACTTAAAAAAGCATAACAGAAAGAAGTACTTATAGAAATGGAAGAAAGAGAAATTAGAGGAAAAGAAGAGAAAGAAAAGAAAGAGGGTGAAGAAAGAGAAAAGTGAGCAAAAAGAAGAGAAAGAAAAAAAAAAGTGAAAGAGGAGAAAGAAAATAGAGAAAAAGAAGAGAAAGAAAAGAGAGTGAGAGAGGAAAAAGAAAATAAAGAAAGAGGGGAGAAAGAAAAGAAAAAGAAAGAAAGAAGAAAAAGAGAATAGAACATCCTGATTTGTTATTAAAAAAATAATAATAGCTGACCTTATTTTGTTTTGTTGCCTAAGGAAGATTTGTTTATCAAGGAACCATGGCATCAATAATGAAAAGAAGACAAGATGACAGAAAAGGAAGACGCAAGCTTATAACGCAAAGAACTTGTGTTTGATAATTTGTTAGCTTGTTTGACAATTCATTTGGATATCCAAAGTCTTTCTTTTAGTATGGAAACAAACTTAGAAATATGCTCATGAGTTAACATGTTTGACCTTCTCTAAGAAACTCACATATAATCAAAACCTTTCTTATAATTTGATTGCTTACATTTGAAATATTATTTTGATCTTCTTTGAGAATTGCATCTTTAATTTAAAATTCTTTGATGATATTTACAGGTGGATATTTGATCTTGGAGGCAGACCTCTAAATCTTTCATAATAAGAGATTAGTCTCTTCAAGGATCCAAATCTCATTTTAGTATAATATCTATTTTGGATTATTTTATATTTGTGTCTTCGATTTATGTTTGTGTTTGTGTGTAAGATTTTCTAGAATTTAGGTAGAATTCAATTCAAAGAGAATGATAAAGAATCTTCAAGTGGTACGAATTTTAGGACAAATTATTTTCAAGAAGGAGAGTATAATAGATGATATATCTTGAAACATATATGAGAATTGAAGGAAGAACATTTAAAATTCAAAGAATCTATTACAAGATCCGAAGTCAAAACATGTCTTCTTGAATCTTATAATCCTTCATGAAGGAGAAAATTTAAAGAACATGAAGATCATGAGCATAATTGAAGAATAATTTAGGAAAATAAATTGTAATTTTATTTTAATTTTACATAATGTCAACTTCGTTGGACGAGCCAATTTGTGTTCATTAGGTGAGCGAGTCTCATTGGACAAAAGTCTGCATCTATAATTTTCATTTTCTATTATTTTTTATGATGTTTGGGCTTTGAGTTTTATTTTAGAGTTTATATGTTTTCTTAAACTTATGTGCCTATATGTAGAGGCACCAAAAGCTAATGTAAACACTTTTGAATCCTGTTTCGGTTGATATTTTTCGAGACCGAGAGACTAACCTGGCTGACGTGGTTTTATCGCTTTCTAATGCTTGGATTGATCGGATCGCTAGCTTTTTCTAGATCTGGACCGCTTGCTCACCCTTTGTTGGAGTCGCTTGCCTTCCTTTAGCCTTGACCGCTCGGTTGACTTCTTGACCAGGAGGGGGGAAGTACCTGCAAATGGCATTCTGACGCTCAAGTTAGGAGCGGTTTTGGGAACTATGTATCATAATTGTATGTTTGAATTGGATCAAACGTTAGTAGGATGTAGTGGAGTGTGAGTAGAATGTACCTGGCTTGTGGTCCTGACTCTCTATTTATAATTTGTCTCATGGACCTTAAACTAACATAAGCCCAATAAAATATAAACAGAATAAAATATAAACAAACTTACCTGAAAATCTAATTAGTTGGTAAATATCTTATATTCTTGATTATCCTTTGATTATTTTATTTTCTGCTTATCAATATCTTTAATAAGATATTCTTGATTATTTTATATCTTTAATAAGATATATCGTAACCGCTCGGCCCTGATATGATATTGTACAAGTCCTATTATATGCATTTGCATTATTTGAGAGGATTATTGGATTAGAATGTTCATTCTTAAAAAAAATTAACATCTTTATGGTGAATATTACTTAACTTATCAATCTTCTACAATGTGTCATCTCTATCTCTGTCTTATTTCGTATTCTCCATTTATTTACTTTTGTTTTTTCTCTTTAAGATTCAAATTTATAAACAAGGATATTTTCTTCTTAAGGTTCAAATTCAGAAAGAAACATATTTTCATCAAAAAATTTAATTTAGATGTTTAATATATTATATTTATAAAAGAAAATCTTACCAAATAAATTTACTTAAAGCTAATAAATAATATAATAAATATATTAATATTTTATTTTAGTTTTTACTGTAGATTATTTTTGACAAAAAGGAATAAATGCATATTCTAACAACAAAAAGTTTCATATTGGAACTAGAGAAGTTTGATGTGTTAAAATATGTACAAGCGAAATAACACAAAATCAAATTTTAGAATTGAAAGAGAAGGAAATCCTAATAATATTAAAAATATTTTAAAATATTAATTAATTTAAAATATTTTTGGTATTTTTAACTAAATAAAATTCAAAGGTATGATTCCATCAATTATTTTGAATCCATTTTATTACTTTACTTTGTTTGATCGTATTTTAAGAAGAGTGAACACTCGTCTGCATTATTATAATTTATAGGCTTTTATTTACTTATTTATTTGTTATTCACATTTAATATTGATTCATTAAAAATGATTTATTATGATTATATTTTTATAAACTTAAATTAATATAATAAATATATTATAATTTTAAGGTTTAATTAATAATTTGGTTTCTACAGCCTTTCATTTGTTTTTATTCTATATTTGTTTTTTATTCAATTGAGTATTAATATTTGTTAACTATATTTAATGTGCTCTTTTCTATTAAATTAGTATCAACATCTTTTGAACATGTTGTATCAAAATCTAGGTATGTGTCAATTGTGAAAATCAGATTCATCTATTACTTTAAAACACTTTTATTTTGATATGTGACAGTCTTTCAAATAAAAACTGACTCAGATTTTGATCGTATTAATCTATCATAATGAACCTTATAGACTCTATTTAACAAATATTGAGTCAATTAAGTAAAAAACAAACATAAAAATCAAAACTAATCAAAAGTCTAAAAATATAGACACCAAATTAATAATTTTAAAAATTAAACAAATAAAAATATTATTATATTCTAAATTAACTTTATTTTTACTCCCCTTGAAACTTCCAACATTTTAGGCATCCAATACCGTAAAATAAACATCAATAGAAATTAAAAAAAAAATATATACATAAAAAGTTTATTTTTGTAGATAAAGAACACATGAAACACAACGCAGCATCTATTCATTGTATTGTGTATAGTAAGAATCCTCTTGTGGAAAACTTTCAACATCTTTTATTCTGAAAAACTTACTTTTTCTTCCCTATGAAATCTTAAAAATTTATCGGCCATTAAATTCAAATTTTCATTCTATCAATATCATGATTTCTCTTCAAGATCTCTTCTTGATGTAATAGTTTTAAATGCTACACGCTTTTTCTTCTTTTTATTTCTTTAACTTCTTTTAATCTCTTGAACTCCTCTAACTCGTGATCCTTCAACAAATGAAACAAATCTATCTGGTAAGGTTCTTAACTTTTATATATATATATTTGCTTTTCGGTAGCCTAAGTCATAAGAACTCCATAGTTAAGCGTGCTTAACTTGGAGTAATTTTGGGATAGGTAACCTTCCGGGAAGTCTTCCCGAAAAGTGTGTGAGTGAAGACAAAACACACTGAAAAGCCTCGTGGTGATCTGTGGGACAGTCAACAGTCCCTGTAAGTTGTCAGGGCGTTATATATATATATATATATATATATATATTCTACTACTAGTATTCTTGTACACTAAGTTATAGGAGACAATATATCCGTCTGTGGATATCCTTGTCACTGCGAACATAAAAAAAAATGCAAAGAACACTAAAAAGACGAAGTGGAGTGTGAAATGAAATGCTGTCTCTATTTGGATACTCTCCACATGAATGTGTGAACGATGTCTTTGGCGGGCCATCGCAGAGAAAAAGGCCCAAATAACGTCAGAAAACAAAAAAAAAAAATAGAAATCAAACACTTCCATATTGGAACAAAATCAACATAGTTGTAAATGGACTCTAACCAATGTGACCCCTTTTACGATGTTGAAGTGTTTGTCTCAAAAATGATTTTGAAAATGTAATAATAATAATAATAATAATAATAAAATAAATAAATCATGCAGCAGCATTATTTATTTTGTTGAAATTTAAATAAAGTATAAATTATTTAGTTGAAGTTGAAGACAGAAATATCAATGAAAGTGGGGTTGGAAAATATGTTGTGCATAACTGATATAATTGAAAGCCACATGTAGTTTTGTGAAATAAAGGCAAACATGATTTATGGTTTTATTATGACATTAAAAGGAAAAGTTTGAAGGTAATAAATGTTTTATATTGACAGAAGACGTAGGGTATGCATAGATGTAGGACAAGAAAATATTAATGCATGATGAAGGACCATGGCACTTATAGAAACCATACTTACATCATAAATGTCTTGTTAGGGATATAGATATCTGTTTCTAGTTAAAGTATGGACTTTAACACCTCTTCTCTACTTTCTCACATTGCAATGGCTTTTATTCACACCTACTTCAGACCTATCAATAGTAGACAAGGACTTTAAACCATTATGCAAGTTATTTTTATCTGGGTATTTAATGGTTGTTCAATTTTTTATTTTTTTACAAGTTTATATACTCCTTCATTAGAAAACAATATATTTTGATTTAAATAAGATTATTGTTGAGAATTTTATTTATATAAAAAAAATATCTTCAAACAAAAATATATGCATACATAAGAGTAGAAATAAAAGAGAGAAAAAAAACAACCACCTGATAGTAGAAATTAGGTGATCCAATAGCAGTCCGACATCGGATAGAAATAGAAATATCCAAGAAAAAATATCCAACCTCGCTTTGATACCATATTAGAAAGTGGGTTTTAAACCTAACTCAATTCCACAAAACCTGCTTGTAAGATGAAGTTTGCACCTCACTTATATATTGATCTTATCTGTAGTTGATATGAGACTTCCAACTATAACTATTATTGTTCAAAATACAATTCTTCCGATAAAAATCATAAACTTTTATATAATTTCTCATACAATATTTTGGATGAAAATAGTAAATTTTCTCATACAATTTTTTTATAAAAATTATAAAATTTGTAATAACTTATAAACTACCCAACCTCTTATATATCCAAAATTATTAAATTATAATTATTACTCTCGTTATAGTTTTCTTTTATTATTTTCTTCCTATTAATCGATATGAGATTTTGATTAATACTCTTTGAGAATCAACCATTATCATGAATGTGAAATCACTTTCTTCAAACAATTATCGTATGAAATTAATTAGAATAATGTGTACTATTGATTTACATGCTTTATGACTTTTTTTTTACAATTAACTAGTGTTTGTGGAAATTTTCTTCTTGGCTTTATAGCTAATCTACCATCTTAGTTAATTTGACAAAGAATAAATAATTCAAACGTGATTAGTTAAATGTTCATATAAGCTCATTATTTAAGTAAAACAAGTTAAAGTTTATAATTAAGTCTAACTACTAAACAAGTGAAACTTAAATTTATAGCCTTAATATTAATAGCTTGTATTTTATGAGTTCAGTAGAAAATTTACTTAAAATCATTTTTCTATAATCAAATTTTAACACCCACCATTTACTTAATATATATTTTAGAGAATCATACATACTTTAAATGGAAAGTGACTATACTGTATATTTTAAATGAACAATTGTAAAAAGAAAATTGATTACAGTTTTGCTTAACAAATCACCGAAAAATGATTTCTAAAAAAGTCAAAACTTAATTACAGTTTTTTTTTATTAAAACTGTTGGAAATTAGTAGAGATTTTTAAAATGAGCAGAAAAAAACCTCTTTTATATTATGTTATTTTTGTAATATTTCATCTATATATAGTTTTATAGTGATCTTTATTTATTTTTCTGAGAAGATTCATTAAGAAAAAACTACATCAATGTAATTTGAATTTATTGTGAATTTAAGTATCAGAGTGAATATAATTCTGAAATTGTATGTGATATATATGAATATGGGTGGAGATCATATTGACTAACAAAGATTAATTAATATTTTGGTTACCTCATTCGTATTTATTAAAAAGTTATACATACATTAAGTTTAAAGTAAATATTGTTCATTAGTTGTACATTTTTTATTATTCCAAAAAGTTCTAACTAATTTGAGTGTAGATATATCTTTGCAAGTATATTATCAAATAAATTACGAAGAGAACATCTGAATATAGAACATAAATTGTGAGAAAGTTTATTATAAAATGAAAAGAGAAAATGAAATTGTGCATATCTATGCAACTTAAACACTCCATTGATGGATAGATTGAGAAGTAGTTCATTTATAGAATGTATAGTGTGGTTTAATAGATTCAGATTTGCTATTATTAGAAGTTGATGGTTACCATTCAGGGATTTTATCCCTTTATTCCAAGTGATGTGAAGATGCTATATCTGAATGAGGTTTGTGGGAGATGTACCCTCCATGTGTGGGACAAGGTCTAATAATAAGGACGTGTGTGGTCCACTGCGTAATTAAAATTAACGGAATTCCAAATCTCAATCTAGAACCATCATGATTTGGAAACAAAATTGTTAAAATTATTAAAGAAATATTGCAATACACTTTTAATTATAAGTACCTTTTTTTTTCTTTGGTTATTAGGGTCAAATTTATGTAAGTTTTTATTTTTATTTTTAGTTATTTATTACTTCTTTAAAGACTAAAATTCTTATTATTTTGTTATAATTTTGGTTTTAGTTATTCAATTTCACTTTTAATAAGTTTTTTTTATAAATATTTTCATTAAATTAACCTTAACAACGTCTTAGTATTTATCACAAGAATATTTAAAATTTTTAATTTCTTTCAATTTTTTTATCACATACTTAATTATGATTGTGTTCATGTGACAATCCTGACAATATCACACCTTACTCAATGTGACATATTTTGTATTCAGTTTTATGTTTATATTTAAAATTTTGATTAAATTAAATTTTAACTTTTTAAAAAATAAAAAAATATTATTTTTTTAAAAATGAGACAAAAAAAATGAGACTAAATTAATAATTGAACATAATTACAATTATATATATATATATATATATATATATATATATAATTCTTTTTAGAATTTATAAATTAAATTACTTCCTTTAAAATAATTTTTAAATTTTAATATTTAAAAGTTATATTTTTTTTTTGTTTAAAAAACTATATTTTCCTTTGTTTAAAAGATTGTATTTGAACTAATTTTGAAAAATGTATTTTATTTTGTTTAAAAAACTGTCTTTAAAATATTAAAATTCAAAAAATTCAAGTGTCCCTTTATATAAAGTTATATAAAGTTATAAGATTGGTTTAGTGTTTAAAATTGAAATGGAGGGTAAAAGAGGTTAAATTCAATTCTCCATTTGTTAATAAAAAAAAGTTGTCACTTTAGATTTATATTTTTTAATATTTTAAATAGAATTATAAGTTTAAAATAATTTTTTTATTGAAATTAAAAATATAAAAATTAAATTAATTTTTTATTTAGGTGAGTTCAACCATTTTCCATTAATAAAACCAACCATTAACAGTTAACGATAATAAAAAATTATCATTTTACATTTATATTTTTAATACTTAAAAATTATAAATTTATAATAGAGATATTTTTTTATTGGAATTCAAAATATAAAAAATAAAAATAATTTCACTGTTTAGGTAGGTTCAACTTTCCTCGTTAGCAAAACTAACAACTTACATTTATACATAAAAAAAGTGTCATTTTAAATTTATATTTTTAATATTAAAATAGTTATATGTTTAAAATAGAAATTTTTATTGAAATTAAAAATGTAAAAAATAAAATTAATTTCGCAAGTTCAACTCTCTTTACCCACAAAACTAACCACTAACTTGCCATTAAAACAAGTGTCATTTTACAATTACATCTTTAATATTTAAAAAAAATATAAGATTAAAATAAGGATTATTTTCTTGAAATTAAAAATCTAAAAAATAAAATTAATTTTACTATTTTGATGTAGTGATTTGAGGTATAAATTTTAAAAAATTATTTCAATATGTATATATAAATTATAATTAGACTTAATTATTAATTTGATTTTAAATTAAAAAGAATCAATATTCCTTGATTTTAAAAAAGAAAAAGTAATTTAATTGAGTCAAATTTTTGAATATAAAAACTGAATTAAATATAATAGACTAACATATCATGTGACATGATCATTAAAAAACTTAAAAAGTAAACTGAGAAAATTAAAAATATAAAATAAAAAAGTTAAAAACTAAATACAAATAAGAAATAAAATAAAATATTACAAATTATATAAAAATGACGTTAATGTCAATATATAATAATTGAATTATTTTAACAAAAATTGAAACTTAATTAAAAAAAACAAATCGAATAATTAAAACAAAAATTATAACTAAATAAAAACTTTCCCTTTAATAGAATATCAATTTCTTTTGCGGTTCCATATTTAGGAAGATATATATTAAGATAGATGTCCATTTATAAAGAGTAAAAGCTTGACCTACAATTACAAACTCTCACAATTCCATACATAGAAAATTTTCAAAACTGATGTATTAAAATATATTAGTTTCGTAAATATATTTATCTATTTTGAATGACCATTCTTAAGTTTAGAAAGAAAACTCAAAAACACGATTGAAATTCAAAGAAATTATCATTCATTTATGTATTTTCATATGTGCATTATCTTTAACAATGTATAAAACGCATGGTGAATATTATAACAAGTCTGAGTACTCTTCTAACATTATTAAAACATTGTAGAATGGTCAACTATGGAAGATGATCAATTCTTTGAGAATTGGTAGGAGATAAGAATTCAAGTTTTCTTCTACCTTACTATATTTATCTAAACATAGAATACAAATATGAAGATAATGTGCAAAATGTTTTATTTCTTTGTAAAATATAGAATCTAAGTTTGTTTCATTTCTTTGTGTATTTGACCATCCATTGTTTTGGAACAAATTTGCTTAATCATATTTCCAATTATTTCTATGTACCTTGTACTTTTCAACAATTCTTAGTACCTTGTACCTTGGTTAAGAATCATTTGGCGTTTTCCATAATCTTTGGGTAACTAACTAATTTTATACACTAGATCCGTTGAGAAAACATATTTAATGAAAAAAATGTCATATTTCAAAAATAATGAGAATAAAATCAGTAAATAACGGTTGTTTGGTATGGTGAGTAAGTACTCAATATCTGTTTAATAATCCTAAATAACTCAATTTAATATAAATAAAATATCAAATTCATTTTCTCTAAAAAAAAATCTCATTCAACTTTTGTACTTGAAAAAAAATCCCTAAAAAAACAAACAAACCCATTATACCCGTGATTCGAATATAGTTGTACCAAACAGATAAGACGAAGCTAAATAAAATATGCTTTACGTGTGTTTTCTTACGTTTATCTTTCTTCTTTTATTTTATCATGTATAATATTAATATGTTTTCTAATGATTTTTCTATTCAAAGATTTATGTGAAAAAGTAAAAGAATATTTTTTTTTATCAGCAAGTATGTGAGAACTCAACTAAAACTCATTATAAATAAAAGACAACATCAACGAAAGTGAAATTTTGGTAGTGTAATTTGTTTCTATAAAACTTCAAATCTATAAAAGAAGGAAATGAATATCACCAATCCAAGGTTTGCCTTTTAATCAAATCATAGTTAGCCAATCTATCGGCAGAGGAATTCTCTGTAGGTGGGAGAAGTTTTCAAGAACATATCAAAACAAAGTTAAACATTTTCTTTGTTTTTCCCTTTAGCACCAATTCATTTCATATGTGAAAACAAGAATGGTAATCTTATAACCACGTTAAGCCACATTATCTTCCAACGGAATACGTTTCCAACCTTCTATGAAAAAAAATTAGCAAAAACTTTTATAATCACAGGTGAAAAATGGGTTAATTATATCATATGATTTACATTCTGGTTACAAATAATCAAATATTAAAAACACTTTGTGACAATTTTGTAAACAAGAGCAATTGTTTTATTTTTGACACTTTTTAGCTCAATGTAAAAAGTTCAATTGGTCTAACCTAATGGAGTAGATTTTATTTTTTTTTTACGTTTGATTCTTTGAGGTCATCAGATATATAAAGTCTCATATGTCAAGAGTATAGATATTTGATGTAAATAAGATCTTTTATGTCTAACCTAAAAAGTTAGAAATAAATGAATTTTTAAAATGTTACTTTTCTTCTTTACTTTTTTCCTTCTTAAAAACCTATACATGTGACTTCTCTCTTCTCCAATGATGACCCTAGGTATGGTAGAGGCTCCATTGGTGATCAAAATAGCTCATTTCTTCATCTTTTATGGGTGGTTTCTCTTGGGAGTGGTTCGGCCTAATTGATTTCATGTTCAACATTGAGGTTAATTTTTTAAACTTCTACTCTGTTTACACTAAAACTGTAATTGTTTTGGGAAGCTTAATGATGTATTCCTTTGTTACTAATGGGTTTTTCATGGTGGTTCTATGTGTTTCATGATAGTTGTTGTGATTACATTGGAGTTTCTATGGATCAAGTACATCATTGAGGTAGTGTTTTATATCTCTATGGTTGTTTTTTGGGATCTTAATCATGGGAATGTATGAATGTCTCCATTATGACACTCTAATTTTGCATTATTGCAAGTTGTGTTTCAAGTATCTAGAAGTATTTATGAAACCAATTTTTTTTTAAATAAATAAAAATAACACTGAACTTTTCTTTTACAGAATGAGCGGGTGGAGTGTCTGACACTTAAGTCAGTGTTCTAAGTTAGAGATTTTGGTGAAAGTATGATTAATGTAAAAAGTGAAGTCAAATAATATTTATAGGAGTATTGTATTAACCATGGGACCTTAGTTGGACATGCCTTGATTATGGGCTCATTGGCCCATTGGTCCAATGGCCATTTTACCTATGGTGATGTGCAGTCGGTTTTAGCTAAGTTACGTAGTATACTGATGTCTTTGACAGGTAGGGGTGGGCAAATCGAACTGAACTGTACTGCACTGCTAAAGACTGAACTGTAAAACAGTTCAGACAAACTGAACTGAACTGTATTTTGTTTTATCAAACTGAACTTAACTGTACTGTACTAAATTGTACTAAACTACAGTACAAACTGAACTGAACTATTAACTGAATGCACCAACTGAACTATTAACTAAACTGTAAACTGCACTAACTGCTGAATTATTAACTAAACTTTAAACTGTAATGAACTATCAATATATATATATATATATATATATATATATACATACGTTTTATATAACTTAATATAAATTATTTTTTTTATTTATATATGTCATATATTTATTGATAAAAAATATAAAAATTTGTGATAAAAAATTTGTCTTAAAAATTAATTATTAATTTTTTGTGATTTATTAATATTTTATTATTAAATAATTTTTTTTAACAAGACGAAACAGTTGTACGGGAACAAGAGAAAATGAAAAAATAAAACAGTTCTCACAGTTAACTGAACTGAAACTGTTATAAGTTCAGTTTTTAAAAACTGAACCATAAAACAGTTAACTGTTAGTAGAAGTGGATCAGTTTTTTTTAGTATAATATAGTACAGTTAACTGCCGTACAGATCAGTTATTTTTGCCCAGCCCTATTGACAGGCATGGATAGGTACTACTAGGCAGCACCCGATTCTAGTGAGGAATGTATCCATCAATGGATGACACCAAGTCTTGGGTTGAGAGAGCATAGTACTCGAAATGTAGTCCTCAATTTTCAGTAGACAACTTAACTTTTACAAAGTTTTCGGTAATCGACATGCAACCTTTACTAAGGATGAGGTATCCAGTATCAAGTATCCAATATGAAGTATCCAGTTTGTATTTAGTTTATTAATCATCTTTAAATCATAGTTGATAAAAACAAAGATCTTCACTAGATACAATACAAATTTTACTCCATTAAACGTGAAAAATCATTATATTTTCGAACAAAATCTTTAACCAATGACCTTACCGTCTATTTTTGTAGTCGGAAGGAAAATATCATAAATTTGGACCGGGATTAAATCAAATGTTACAAAGTTAAATATTCATATCACCTACAATTGAATATATAATTTTTTAAACATTTTATAGAGTTAATTGAGAATTCAACTTCAAAACTTAACTAAACTTAAAATTATATACTATTTATTAGCACATTCCTCCTCCAATTATACGAAATATTTTTTTCAATGAAATACTTAATTCATTTTATTCTCAAGAATCTAAAACTCAAACCAGCAATAGAAGTTTTCATATGCTATAAGATATTTTCTGTAAATATTTTGAGAATTCTAAAATTCCACGTTAACCGCATTTCTTTTAATTTTTTTCTAGGAAAACTCCCAGAAAAGCTATGAAATATAAAAAATTATAACAATCCACAATCTAATTTGATGGATTGATGCATAAATAATCTATAAATCTTTTTTTACTGGTTGACTACAATTAAATAGAATCAACCTATTCAGAAGTGACTTAAATTTATATTTTAATAAAGAAAAATATGTAAAATAAATTCTCTGGTGTACTTTTTCAAAACCAAAATGTAGGTTAGAAAAAGAAAAAATGTGTTGAATGAACTAACTTAGTAAATAGGTAAAAGAGAGGGTCAAGAATAAATGATCTCATCAATATCAATTTCTTTAAACAAGAAGACAATGAATGTTCTAGAGAGTCAGCGCGAAACAATTTTTCTTCTGACCTTGTCAACCACAAATCTTAGTCCATTCAGTCACCTGGTCAAGGTTAGTATCACACATAAGTATAAATATGAAGTCCGTATTAAATAAAAATAAATAAGATAAAAACTATGTATAAAAATCCACAAATACAACATATTAAGGTTTTAAATTAAATGTGTTATCAATTTCATTGTGGTTTTGCTCATCTCGAGAGAGATCTCATTAATGTTTTTACTAGCTCAAATTTTCGAAAAGTGATTAATCAGATCAAATTATATAATTTGGTAAATTAATCCGGTCAAATTTTCCAAATAGTAACTAATATATTTTTAATTACATAATTTGGTAAATTAAGGATAAATTATAAAAATTGTTTCTACCACAATTATATCTTTGTAGCTATCCATATCCTGAGATTTTGGGTTTCTATTCTTCTCAAATACAATTTCTCACATTCAAATATTTCTCCCAAGGTCAGTTCACACTGATTTATATGCCATCTGCATTGTTGGGTTTTGTTTTTTGAGAGCAGCATAACCAATATTATAAACATTGGTTTGTAATATATAAATTGCTATGATTAAAATAAAAGCATATTTGAAAAAAAATAAAACATATTATCTAAACTTTTAATAATTTTCTTAAAATAAATAAAAGACATACTCTTATTTTCTTTTTGGTTTACTTTTTATCTTTCTATTTATTTTTTACTTATTATCTTCAAGATTTTGTCTCTTTTAAAAACTTTCAATTTCTTTAAAAAAAATAATTTTCGTCCTAAGAGATAATATCAATGTTTTCACTTTGTTTTCATCAAGATGACATTTTTCAAATCAATAACCACATTCAAGAAATTATCTATTTTGAAGTTTAAAACTTCGTTACCGTTTTGGTTTTAAAAAATATATCAAAAAGTTTAAAATATATATATTTAAATTATTTTTAACTTTGACGATAAAGACTATTAAATATATCAAAATAGATTAAACACAGAAAAAATTACTAGGAAGGAGAGGTTGAATAATGTTCTAAAACTTTTTCATAAATAATGTTTATTATTACTTTGTAGGAGTTAGATGGTCTATAAAGTAGTTAAACACTTAGATTTAAAGAAAGTGTTGAATAAAAAACTTATTTAAACACAAAGACAGAAAAACATACTTTGATGTTATACTGATTCATTCAAACTGAGTTACATCCCTTAAAAAACTTTTAAGGGATTTCACTAAAAACGAGTTTTACCACTTCTGGTTTACAAACTAACCAATCTGGTTAAATGAGTTTCACTACTCCTGATATCAACACTAGACCAATTGTTTACGACGTTTAACTACGGTGAATTAAACTTTACAAGTGTTTGAATTCACTTCTGAATCTAACAACAAAGGTGTTTTTGAAATCTTACAGGATAAAAGATAACTCTTTCAAAGAGGATATAGAATATTACAAAGAACATCTAAAAACTCTTAAGAGGATTTTTTTTTTCAAGAAAAGTCTTTAGAGCTTAGAAAGAGAACAGAGAGTGTATGAATATTCTTGATAGAAAAAGTTCTTTGTTTCACTTCATGAAAACTTATTTATATAGAGTTCTTTGAAAGAGTCAAAAGCTATGTTGCGTCCTAGTAAAACAACTGTGTCGAACGTAGGAAAAGAGTAGGCATATAAAACATGTAAGAGACATTCCTTGAATATCCTGCTATCTCTTAACACTTTTTCGATTCTGAGCATACTTTGTAATAAAGTTGATAATCTGCACAAAAAAAAAGAAAGTACAACACAACAGAAAAAATAGTACTTGAACATACACACATTAAAGCGCTAGACGACCCAAGTGTTTTGACATGAGCTTAACGCTTGTTTTGTTTTGAGTAACTTTCAAAGCATTTAGGATATAGCGTTTACATTACAAGAAAAAAAATGTATTGCAGACAAATAAAATCCGTCAGAAACGGAAAAAATTCGTCAGTAATTACATTTTTTCGACGGATTACCGACGGGTCAAAATATTACGATAATGGCGTTACCGGTAAATTTACTGAGATAATTTTACTTTCATCGGTGATTACCGAAGAAAAAATCTGTCAGTAAAATTCATCGATAAATATCACGATCTGATTCATTTTCTTTCTCTCTCTCCTTCTTTTTCTTTATGGTTTTCTTAGATTCATCTTTTAGGGTTTTTTCATCTACTTGTTAGTGTGTAGTAATGATTTTTAACATAGCAAGCACCTATGAGGGAACATGAAGTCCTATCACATGTCACTGTTAATGTTTTCTCCGTTTGCAACCAAGGATACTCATCGAAGGCTCTTTGTTCCCTGTAGATTTCCATGAAGGTTCTCGGTGGTACGATTCACGGTGTTACGAGAATGATACAATGTTTGGAGAAGATGTGAGATGGTAGTTTGGGTCGTGCTTAATGTTGTAAAGGAGATCTGGTGGTGGTTATTGTAGATTACTTACGTGAGTTCTACTATTTTTGGAAGTAATTTTTGACAGATGTAAGTAATTTATACCATCGGAAACTTTTAGAATAAATCTGATTTTCCACTTAAAAACATTTGATCTATATTTGGTAATAATTATGATATATATCCACAAAGATGGAAATAGAGTTTCTTTATTTTTTATGAAAAATTCTCGATTTAATTATTAATATTATAGTGCAATTTTTTTTATTAAGCGATTTCATAATTATTCTAGATATAAAAATCAATAGTAGAAGGATTATCATTGAGATAGTTAAAAATAAATTTTACTAGAAAAATAATGTATTAAAGCCAAGAAACTTAAGTTTGAGAAGAAATATAAATTTAAATTTCACATAAACTAAATATATAAAAATGAAAATTGACAGAGCTCTTATTTTAAAGTTTTGCATTTTGAATTATTTATTAGTTATTTTATGGAGATAATCAGCATGAACCATTTCTTAGAAGTATGGATAAAAGGAAATGAAAGTGGGAATGGTGATACTAAAACTAGAACGACGGAAACTACGACAGACGTTGAGATTGCGGCGTCAAAATCCAATTTCAAACATTTTGGCGACCATATATGTCTCTAGATACACTGAACAGGTCCTGGTCATTGGCCATTCTTTTTCTCTTTCAGCACCCACACATCTTTAAAAACTTTTAGATAAATACTTTTAAAATAAAAAAATATAAACAATATTTTATATAAATTAAAAGTTAAATAAAAATTTAAAAATTATATAAAAAAATATTTTTTCAAAATAAATTTATTTGTCTGGTTGGATAAACTTTTCTACAAGATATTCTAAGAAAGAAATGTAAAACAAAAAAAAAAAACAAAAACAAAAACACTAAAGAAACTAGTTTAGAAATTACAATAAACTATGTATAAAATAATTTATAAATTTTCCTTTTACAGTTTTTCTAACTTGTATTTAGTTTAAGTTTAACTTATAAAACAAGTCAATTGATTTTTTTATTTTTTGTATATAAAGGTTTTCTAGAGTTTTTAGGCAAACTTTTTCATAATTGTAATTTATGAACAAATTCATTTTAATTAATTTTATTTTCTTTTCTAAAGATGTTTATAATTTTATTTTACATTTCTGTCTTATTCTTCCCGGAAATACTTGTTTAGATGTGATTGTAATGTTTTATATATTATTTATTTTATTATATTATATTATTTATTTTGGAAACATACACTCTATATATATATATATATATATATATATATATATATATATATTATTATTATTATTATTATTATTATTATTATTATTATTTATATTCCGTTTAACTCTATTGAACACTTTTATACGAAATATCATCTATTTTTTTGTGTATGACGATTATTGTAGTTGAAAATGATAAAAACAAAATAAAGCAAATTAGTAGTTTATAAGATATTATGCAATTTAATCACTTTGTACATTACATAGATCCACACAAAATATATTAATTATAAATCATCTATATTTAATTTACTTTTTTGAAAGACTTGTGCATTAAATTAAACTAAAAGTTTTTTCAATGTTATATAAACTCTTTCTTAAAATTACATCTCAAAAATTATATCTTCATATATATATATATATATATATATATATATATATATATATATATATATATATATATATATATATATATATATATATATATGACAATGTAAATTCCTTCTAGTTATTATATATATTCTTGTTATATATGTTTTTTTCCATTTTGTATTTAAATCTAAAATACATTTATCAACTTTCACTATCTAATATTATTTTCTATATAATTTAGAATTAGTAAAATTAAAATAACTTCGGCATCCGATTCAACACACATTTCGTATAAGTTTTAATATAGCATTTCCACATTGAAAATAGATAATATGTATATATATGGGTCAATATACCATAATAAAGTATTATATGATAAATTATTATATATGTCCTGACTTTATTGAGTCACGCATGCATTGACAATATAATTTTGATTGATAAAATATATATTTTTTAGTTTAATACATGTATTAGTATCTGTATTTGTCCTTTTTATTTAATGTGGTCATCGAATTTTTTTACGCTAAAAGTGGTTTTTTTTAAGTAAAATATGTTTAATTTAGTCTTTTTTGTTAACGGCTGTGTAAAAAACATGGAATGACCTATCACACATCTCATCACGTCATCATCATCTTTCCCAAATCAGAAATCTCAATTTTTCTTCCATCAGTGCACTGCTATGCACCAAACTCAGGCCACCATCTTCTCCACGTTATCGGACCAACATGAGCTTTGTCGTTAGTAACCGCACAAACCAACACGAGTCAGCCAAGAAACCCAATCTATAAAAGAAACCTTCCATTACAATTAATCGGACCCAAACTGCAAGCCCAAATCGCTATGTACCATGAGAACCACCATCAACATCTCACCATCTTCATATTCTCCATGAACTAAAAAATTCCAACTTTGTGAGAACGTGCAAAACGAAACCCCAAAAACCACAAAACCATTGAACCTGCAGAAAACTCATAATTCCCAAATATGCTTTGAACATTAACCATAGTTCGCATAAGAATCACGAATCTTTTTGAACCAAACTCTAACTCGCGCAAATCGTGTTCAACCCTAAATCAAAACAGAGATCCTTCATTGCAATAGATTGCACAACCTTCATCATCTTTCTCGTGCACCATCATCAACACAAATCGTAAAAGCCCAATTCACGATGAACTCCTAATTCGCGAAATCATGTCTCTTTTGTGAAAACCTGTAAAATCTCAAATCGCACTATCATTTAACTCGTTCAACCTCTGTTAATGATGCAAAACTACCTCTGTAAGGAACGAAATCCCAAATCACTTTCCACTAAATCACAAAAACCTATAGAAATCAGAATCAACCACAACCTACAAAAATTAGAGTTCTTGATTTGGAAAAGATGGTGATGAAGTAACAAGATGATGATCTGAGTCAACTATTGTGAACATAACTGTATGACAGCTCATTTAATTTTTTTTTTATGTGGAATCTACGCTACCAATAATCACTTTAAACAAAAACGTAACAAATATAAAGATCAAAATAGATATTAAACTTTAATTTATATTATTTATAATTGTAGTGGCATTTGATTATTTTAAAATAACAACATATTATAAATTTTAAAAACTATTACAATATTAATTATATGTGAAAACGGTATGAAATTAATTAAAAAATAAATAAATAAAATTGAAAATGAAAATAATATGAGAAAAATATTTATTTTGACACTACTTTGACACTGCCACGTGTCGGCGTGTCATTGGTTGAAAAATATTTATTTTTTTTTAAAAAAAAATGACGTCACAACCTAGGGTCAGATTTGAAAATATGATTTCCTTTTCTGCCCTTCAGCAGTTTCAGTCCAGGATACGGTTTCTTTGTTCTCATTTCTCGTTACCTCACTTTCGTTGCCTCATGTTTGCCCACCGCTGACTCTGTGCTCTTCGTTCTCGTCTTTGTGTGTTCGCCAATGTTGTCCTGCTCGCGATTGTTGTTCGTCGTTGTTGTTGGTGTCTCATTTCTTTGATCTTGGTGGGTTGTGTCATCCCTTGGTTCCGAAATGGTGAGTTCTTCAACGAAGGTAAGCGTCATCATGCTTGGGCTATTTTTGATTTGTCCCATTTTTGTGAAGTTCGCAGTAGTTTCTGTTTTAGGGTTTTGAACATTTGTGGTTGATGCAGTTGACGGTTAGACACTCATTTTCCATCAACTATATATCAACTTTGACCAAGGAATTGACAGAGGAGCAACGCTCATTGATTTGTGGGACTCCTTTTGGTTGGTTCCTAGAGGTGAGTCCTAAAGTTAGGCTGGCTAGGAATATATTGAGTGAATTAGTTGTGAAGTGGGTTGACAGTAATGGCTATTTTGTAATCGGAGATAAAGAAGTCCCTATGACTGAGAATGACTTTTGTTTATGTCTGGGGTTGAGTACAGATGGTAAGGACTTGAACTTCAAAGAAAATTATAAAACAAGTTCTTGTGTTAAATATGTTGGGAAAGACACAAAAAATTTGGATTTGGTTTACAAATGTATGATGAGGAAACGTAAGAAGAAGATTCCTTCATCTGATTTTTGTAGTCTATATATTTTAGTGGGGATATCTGAGTTATTATTTCCTAATCGTAGTGGAAGAGTCTTTCAAGTTTTGTATGAAATTGTTGATAATTTAAGTGGGTTGGGTAATTATTGTTGGGGTAGTTTAGTGTACCGTTACTTGGTACGTAGTGTGTGCAATGCTTCAGATGGATTGAAGAAAGGAAAAGGCACAAGCAATGTTTACATTGATGGATGCACTTTCATGTAATATGAGTACATTCATTTATAATTGTGTTGTGAGTTGTGGATTGAATTTTCTTTTTCAGTATTGTTTGTTAGAATCAATTTTTTGTAGGTATGGTTTTGTGAGAAATTCTTACCACCCAAAGGTGAAATACATAAATCTCCTAGAATTTTGCATTGGATGAATGTAAATTTGGGAGACAACATTGTCAAACAAGCTTTGGAGAGTGGTGAGGTATGATATTTAGTGTATGAATGATTTATGTTATGATATAGGTGTTGGTGGTATGATATGATATGTTGAATTTCAGGTTGATCATAACTTTGATGTGGGTGCAATGAATGATGGGATCAATGAGGAACCAAGCCTCAAAACGAAAGTTGAGAAACCATCGTCAGGAAAACAAAAATTGAAACGAAAGCTGAAAGAAAGTGTTATGCATACGATGGAGCATAAACAAAATCTAGTGGCAGAGCTTAAAAGCGAGGTTCTTAACTTGGAGAAAGAGGTTGCTTACGAGAAAGCTAGACGAACAAGACCACAGGAAGGTGGGCAGAGTGTGCCCCGTGAAGATCGTTCGTTCTCCCCGGGAGGCATGTCCAGTGGTCCAACTCCAATGAAGATTGATCCAAGTCCAATGAAGAGTGATCCAAGTCCAATGAAGACTGATACAGGTCCAGTCAAGACTTTTGTGAGGAAGGGGTCGCGATTGCGGATCAAGAGCAAGGCTCTTAAAACGCCTTTTACTGGAACTTTAACAATAAAAAACGAGTGACATAATTTAATCATTGTTTACACATTTTGTCGTTTACTTAGTGGTTGTAATTTATTTTGAGTAATGGTTTATTGTGGACAAATATGTTATTTTATTTGAATTGTAATGTTATTGTTGGGAGATGTTTCATTGCACTACCATTGTTTGACATTGTATTACAGTTATATGAATGGGTAATATTATTCAAATTCGGAAATAAAGTTACTTTATAAATATTGAACTGGAAAGAATTAGTTTGGTGAAATGTGTAATGTGGATCATTCCCGTCATCCCTAAACATTAACTTTAAAAGTGTAAAGTGAGGTTACGAACCAAAACCATTAACATGCAGTGGAACTCATGCGAAATAATGAAACATAATATAAGTGGTCCTCTGTGTTATGAAAAGTGGTCCCTTGTGTTGGACTTTCTGTACAGATTCTGGATTCCTCTCGCGTAAATGTTTACAATGGGCTATAAACGTTTACCATGCCCTGTTTTCAACCTTAAGTGAAATGTTTCCATCTGGTTTGTTGAAATGATTCACATGGATGTATTCCTTGATGGTAGGGTGGCCTAAGTTCACGTGCAACACTCCTAACTCACTCTAGCATCTATTTCCATGAAGATCCATTGGAAGAAAAAGGCAAATTCTTAAAGATGTCTGAGTGGTCCTCTGTGTTATGAAAAGTGGTCCCTTGTGTTGGACTTTCTGTACAGATTCTGGATTTCTCTTGCGTAAACGTTTACAGTGGGCTGTAAACGTTTACCATGCCCTGTTTTCAACCTTAAGTGAAATGTATCTATCTGGTTTGCTGAAATGATTCACATGGATGTATTCCTTGATGGTAGGGTGACCTAAGTTCACGTCCAACACTCCTAACTCACTTTAGCATCTATTTCCATGAAGATCCATTGGAAGAAAAAGGAAAATTCTTAAAGATGTCTGAGTGGTCCTCTGTGTTATGAAAAGTGGTCCCTTGTGTTCCTTGCTGACATTGGTCCACCTACGATTGAACTTGTAAAACAAACACCAAAACCTATTATTCAACTACCTATGTGGGCAGAAAACAACCAGCATGTCAATCATATCATGAAGAAATTCATTCCACCACCATCTGACCAAGCATCATCCTTCAATGAACTTATCATGTTATTAGACTAATTATGATAAATTATGTTAACTATTTTGTTATGTAGATGAACTTTTAATTTCTATGGACAACTTTTATTTTATATGGATAACTGTAACATGCTATTATGACGACCTGAACAAGTTATTCGCTATTACTTGTATGTGTCAGTTGCCTTCATGTTAACATTAAGTTCTTATTTTATAATATTATTCATTAAAGTGCACTAAATCCAAAGTTGTTCATTGCTTTCTGCCATACTTGATGCGTAAAAATAAAAAAAATGGGACTTGGTCCTCTGGGTTATGAAAAGTGGTCCCTTGTGTTGGACTTTCTGTACACATTGTCAATTTCTCTCGTGTAAAAGTTTACAAGGTCTTGTAAACGATTACAGAGGTTCTTTTTCACTTAACTTGGTGAAATGGCTAACATGGACCAATTCCAAGTACCTTGAGTCACACACCATGACATCCAACACTCCATAAACACTTCACCAATATTTTCCAATAACATGCACAGTAAACTTATGAAAAAATCACAAAAATGGAACTTGGTCCTCTTGGTTATGGAAAGTGGTCCCTTGTGTTGGACTTTCTATACAAATATTCAATTTCTCTCGCGTAAACGGTTACAAGGTCTTGTAAACGATTACAAAGGTCCTTTTTCACTTAACTTGGTGAAATGGCTAACATGGACCAATTCCAAGTAACTTGAGCCACACACCATGACATCCAACACTCCATAAACACTTCACCAACAATTCCAATAACATGCACAGTAAACTTATATAAAATCAAAAAAATGGGTCTTGGTCCTCTGGGTTATGAAAAGTGGTCCCTTGTGTTGGACTTTCTGTACAAATTGTCAATTTCTCTCGCATAAACGTTTACAAGACCTTGTAAACGATTACAGAGGTCATTTTTCACTTAACTTGGTGAAATGGCTAACATGGACCAATTCCAAGTACCTTGAGCCACACACCATGACATCCAACACTCCATAAACACTTCACCAACAATTTCCAATAACATGCACAATAAACTTATGAAAAAATCACAAAAATGGAACTTGGTCCTCTGGGTTATGAAAAGTGGTCCCTTGTGTTGAACTTTCTGTACAAATTGTCAATTTCTCTCGCGTAAACGTTTACAAGACCTTGTAAACGATTACAGAGGTCATTTTTCACTGAACTTGGTGAAATGGCTAACATGGACCAATTCCAAGTACCTTGAGCCACACACCATGACATCCAACACTCCATAAACACTTCACCAACAATTTCCAATAACATGCACAGTAAAGTTATGAAAAAGTCACAAAAATGGAACTTGGTCCTCTGGGTTATGGAAAGTGGTCCCTTGTGTTGGACTATCTGTACAAATTGTCAATTTCTCTCGCGTAAACGTTTACAAGGTCTTGTAAACAATTACATAGGTCATTTTTCACTTAACTTGGTGAAATGGCTAACATGGACCAATTCCAAGTACCTTGAGCCACACACCATGACATCCAACACTCCATAAACACTTCACAACAAGTTCCAATAACATGCACAGTAAACTTATGAAAAAATCAAAAAAATGGGTCTTGGTCTCTGGGTTATGAAAAGTGGTCCCTTGTGTTGGACTTTCGGTACAAATTGTCAATTTCTCTCACGTAAACGTTTACAAGGTCTTGTAAACGATTACAGAGGTCCTGTTTCCTCCAATGAACCAAACATGGATCATCTCGGTGCACATGGACCCCAAAAAATTACATGTCCAACACTCCCAACACAATATATACCAACCACAACCACCAATATTCATTGCACAAGTGAAGAACTATTGCGTTTCTTAAAATGACTTATTAATATCGACATATAACCTATCATCAATTCACGCACAAAATATCTGTGGTATACACATTTGAAATGAAATTAATTCCATATATAAATCATATGACATTGAAATAACAATTGGTATACATGTAACATTGTCTGTAACAATCATAACTTATTACAATGTTGGTCTAAGTACATTCTAGTGTTCTCATCCAATCCTACAACAACCCATACTCATCTAGCGCATCAAATATTCTAGTGTTCTCATCGTCTAGGATCCAGTACTTCACATAGTTCTTTCTAATTTGAGTCAACTCCTCCTGAAACCATAAAATGTATATAAGTTTAGATATAATTAACAAAATCATGAAATAATGTTAACAATGAAATTGATACTTACGTTCGTGTATGCCGGCATGCTCTTCCCGTTGTATTTATCCTCTCCATCCCAAATTTCCATGGCCTTTAACATGATAACTCCACAATCATGTCTTAATTAATACAACCAAAACATTTATCAGTAATTAAAACAGACAATAATAAAATGTCCAAATATTTGAATACACCTAATTAAACAACTTACAAGTTCGGTTGGGATGGGATTTCGCTTGTTGGACAGACAAAGGACCGATATCGGTTCTATCGTACAACATGTAAAAGAATTTGGTCATATTTTCACCCTACCAAAAAAGTTTATTAACCACATCAAAAAACATAATTCTAATCAAATGAACAAAATTAATATAAAACATACAATCACCTCTCATACCACGAATTGGTCAATCTTTTTCCTATTTCTAACACCCTTACCCAATGAGTCAATGACATATATTTCCAATGTTTGGATTTTAACGGCATAACACCACCAGTGTTCATGATGGATAAAGGGCATAAACAACTACATACAAAGAAACACACATTGTCAATACTTCAAGAATTAACATTTGCAAAACATTATAATTACATTCTACACTAACTCACAAAGTCGGCAGTGGGAATGTCTCGAAGACCAAATATATCAGACCTCATGCAGGCAGTGTAACTATCAAGGTCGTACACATGTTGATTTTTAGTCTGTCTCAAATAATCACCGATTACACGACCCTATCAAGAATTTTGAATAAATCAATGCAGTGCACATAATTTGTACCTCCAAATGGATTATGATATGAATTAAATACAAATGTACCACGTATATGCCATTGAAATGCAGCCTCTTCACAACACCAATCAACTTTCTTTGGTAGTGCATAAACATCGTAGACGCAAATAACACCACCTACACAATACAACACCGATCAACCTTCAATAAACACTAAAGAACATAAATAAATAAAAACAAATGACACATAATACTTACCAAGTTATCCACATATTGACGTGGTGATAAAGTCTGCATAGAACTTGTGTCCAAGAACGCCCCCTTTATTTCACAGACAACTCTGAACAAATATTAAAACACCATTATTTGGCAGAATATCCTCTATCACAATACAGATAATAATTTCAACCCTACGTACCTATTTGGTTTCTTTTTGTCCCAATTCCTTACTGCGTTGTACAATTGGTCGACGTTGACATTGGCGGTAGAAAAATCCCCAACAATGCGGAGAGGGGGAACCGCTAAAGGAACAACGTCTTTGTCATCATCAACTTCGATATAATCAGGACGATGCTCAGATGTTGCCCCATTTAAATCTGGAGGTGCTGGTTCTTCATCCCTACAGCCTGCTTATCATCTCCATTGTCGTACTCTTCACCACCTGCTTCAACTCCTTCTTCATCAAGACCAAATGCATCTTCTTCATTATAAATTGGTATTTCACGAAGCTCAATTAACTCCTTCGTTAGTCTTGCAATTTGGACATGCAGTGACGCTATCTCACAATTCGTATTCCTCAATATGGCATCAGCACCTTCTAGCCACGTTGCAGTGTCGGTGCTATCCTCATCTGATCCCTCACTCCTCAATGGTTCAGGCCTTGATTCTTCACCCTTATCCATCTCAATGTCATCCATTCCCAATGCAATACGAAGTTCAGATCTATTACGATCCACCTTACTTACGTACCAATCAAGATTTAAGTGTAAAAAAGGCACACAACAACATTAGTGAAATATATAGACAAATAAAATTTGTACAATAGTTTCAAACACTTACCTCTCCGGTCTTAAATAGATTTGTAATGACTTCTTCGTCTGCAGTGTAAGGGTGCCACATCCATATGCGGGGGAACCTTCTGTGAGTAGTGTGACGGTGCAAAGACAGTCTCTCCACCGCCCAAGCCTTCAATTGTCAAAACCAAAAGTTAGCCATATTCTAAAGTGCTTTCACAATAGAAAATTCACTAAATCATCTTACCTGCAACACAACAACGTTCCCACTAAGACTGAGCGACTTCTTGAATCGTCCAGACATTATTTTGTTCTTTGAATTGTTTAAACTTTGTACAACGTGTTTATGCACACATGAAGCCCAATCATACAAACATAAACTATCTAAGTCGTCTAACACCGCACAAGGGATGTTTGCGACATTTTCAGATTTCCTTGGCAAAAAAAAGTTACTAAACAAAGTAAAATGTACAACCTACACACTATATCAACATGTATCTCATCATCTTTCACAATCAAATTAAACATGTCAATCAAGTCCTTTTTTGTGGTGGTTTTCGAATTTAATATCTGTGCAAGCGAACCAACCAAACACTCATCAAATGGAACATCTAAACCACCCATACCTAAACCGGTTGCCATGAATACATCAACAACATTTAAAGGAACAAGTTGTTGACTAACCCTAAAACAAACATCATTCCCAGACCATCGTTTCAGCATTTCTTTCAACAATTTCATATTGACCTCAATATGGTTTAATATTTGTACACACCAATGAAATGGGGTCATCCTAATACGCTCTATGTGAGCGTCTCGCAGTAAACTATTCATTTGAAGAAGGGTTTGCGATTCCATCGACACACGAAGCCGTTTCTACAAAATAATAACATCAATATAATAAATACAATAACTAAATACATCATTCATACCAAATGTCCATAAAACATTGCATTAACCCTTACACTTGCTTTTCGAGATGCCATTGCACCTGCACTCATAAGGGCAAATGTGTACAAAATGGTTAGTTTCGCCAAACAACAATACAACCTATGTAATGGATAATATGTTACTATTTTAACACTTATACTTACCAAAATAACAAAAACAAACACACAATCACAACGACAGAGATGACCTAAGACCAATGTTTTCACCAAAACCACACACAGAGAGATAGCGCTCCCTTTACCACTTTGACAAACAAATACCAATGACTCACAACACAAAAATGACCAAAAGAGAAAGAGAGCAAGGGAGTGGGTTTACCGGAATGGGTTCGTAAAACGGAACCCCAAATAATCAAAGAGATACGGTAATGAGTGGCTTCACCAGAGAATCCAACACAAAACGAAACAACGAGTGGTCGTCGAAGAGAACGAAAGACCCAATCGGTGGGTTCACCAGAGATTGGAAGACAAAACAAATGACGTTATGGTGAACTGAGGGGATGAAAGAGTGGGTTCAAAGGAGAAAACTTAACGAACCGCTCTTTAATTGGAGAGGCAGCACGGTGGTGGAGAAATAACCATTCGAGAGAGCGAGAATAAGAGAAGTTCTTCAACGAAAGCATAAAAACCGCCAAACTCAAATTTTGGGATTTTTCATTCCAACTCTGCCTTTGGTTCTTTTGAATATAGTTTTTTTTTTTTAATTTAAAACTGCACCAACCACAATTTGACACATAAATAATGTCAAATTGGTGTCAAATTGTGGTGTTGGAATATCATTCTGCTATAATAAAACAAAGGAAAGTTATATTATATTGTGGTGTACTGAAAAAGAAAAAGAAACTACAACTCTCCTATAACATTAGGGCTGTGTTCTTTTGGGGAGATTTGTAGGAGATGATTTGGAGAAGATGATTTGAATGGATTTGAGTGAATTTGAGGGTAATTTTATTGTTGTTTTTTTTAGTGGATTTGTGGGTAATTAAGAGTGGATTTGAGAATAAAGTTTGTGAGAATTAGTGTAGGATTTGATTGATGTGACAGATTTAAAAAATTAGTTTAATTGGTAAAAATTATAGATTACCAAAATGCCCCTAGATATTAAAGTAATATAAAATGTGATTTTTGTAATGTTATATTTGAATGTATAAATGTTAATAAAGAGAGGAAATTAATTAATAATAATTGAAATAATAAGTAAAATTAATTTTTAAAATATTAAAAATTTATAATGTTGTAAATTAATTTTATTTTTAAATATAGTTTAATTGAAGGAGTTATTATATTACATGATAAAATAAAAAATCCATGTTTTTGTGTTGCTGCTGCTGTGTTTTTCCTCATTCTTCAACAACCTGCTTCTGTGTCCAGGGGCACCACACTCCAGATGCGAATAAGAAGACCCGCGACACTCTGGGGGACCGAACGTTGGTGGAGATGATGGAACCGGATACGTCCAAAGTGGATCAGGATACGTGCTTAAGTGTCTTTGTTCAACCACCTGGATCCGGATACGCCATCCTTATATCTGGATACACCTGGTTTGAAACTCTGTAGAGTGCATAGCTTTTGTCTTATCAAGACATAGTGCATGACTTAATATTAATTTTATGTATCATTTATTATGTTGTTGTTTTTCGTATAGAGATAGATATGTCTTTGCACTCACAATCCGCACAAATCCTCTCATATTTGCGGGATGGCTTCAACAATAATATATCGCAAATCGACTGATTACTTTCATGACAAATCATCACAAATCAGCGGATGAGAACACCACGCATCTCTCAAATTCATTCTTCCTAATCAGCGTGAATAGGTTTTCCACTCAAAGGAACCCAGCGTAGATGAGAATATAAAAGAATATAATAGATAAAAGGATTACTGAATCATTGATTGTTATTGGCGTACTGAAAAAGAAAAAGAAACTATAACTCTTCCTCTGCTGTATTTCGAAACTCGTGCATTTGCCAGGTTCCATAAATCCATGAAAGTGCAATGCAATGTTTGATAAATCTGGGAGATCCAACTTCAACAACAGTACAAACTCTTTTTCTTTCTCTCTCTCTCAGTCTCTCACGTCACCTAAGTAACAGAAACAACACGCATTAAATAAACTTTTGCAGCTTTTATTCCTTATTTTCTTAATATGTCACACAACAAATAATTCTTAATATATTTTTCTTTTCATTTTTTTGAGATTTATTTAATGCAATTCTTTTTTATTTTATTTTATATAGAAAAGTTTGATGCAGTTATTTTTGTTTTATTTATGTTAAGGGTTTGTAGCTATTTTTGTTATATTCATGTTGATGGTCTTGAGAGGGTTATACAAGAATATGAATATTATATATGTATTGAAACAATCTTCTTTGGTCAAGATTTTAGGAGAATGGGAATTCATTTGCTTATAAAGGATTAAGAAAATGAGATTTCAATTTTCTTGAACAACGAGAGTTTTGCGTTAAGAATCCAATTTTTGTTATTAAAGATAGTGAAAATGTTCAAAGGTCAATTCAGTCAAACAATACTATTAAAATTAACTACGATATTCGAAATATTATTTAAAATTTAAAAATTCATAATAATTTTGTTTTATAAAATTTTTAAAATTTTTTAAAATATTTAAATTATCTTTAACACTAATATGAAACTATTAAACTTTCCATATCATACTTATACTCACTCAACAATATCTACACGAATATAATAGAAAACATTATATTAACTAACCTAAAAAAAAATTAAAAAATTAAAAATCATATTAAATAAACTTCTGTGATATGGAGATCAAATACCTGCTAAACCTTTTCATAATAACAAAACGAGAAAAGTGAGTACTTTTTATTTTTTTAGTTTACATTGCCGACTATTATGTTTGTCACCTACGATTATGTTGGTTAATAATTAAACATGGTTTTCATGTGGACCCACTGTGGTCACAAATTTCTCATAATGCGATTCAATGAGGAGTCTTTCTCACAAGATACTTTTCCAAAACAAAAATCATATACTTTTATTTAGTATCGTAAAATTGTACTGTCTGCAAGACCAATTTTAATTATTGGTTAAAAAATTATAATTTATGAAAAATAATATTTTTATAACATTTTTAAATTATATTTTGTTAAAAAAACTTTAAACCTATCTCCAATCCATAAAATCAGTTTGTAAAATAAAATTTATATCCATTTATATATTGAATTAGACTTATTTCTAATCAATTTAATACTTCATACACAATTTTCATCATAAGCTGATAGCTGTTTTCCTTCATACATGCCCTTCGTATTAATACGTGTATCCAATCACATCATATACTTTTCTGTTGACATACATGATCATTATAAACAACCAATTAAGTTTTCGATTATTCAATTTCGCTTATAAAACAAGTTGATGGTCAAATTTAACTTAATTAATTAAAAACTTAAATTTAACTTAAATGGTGGATATAATTTTAATGAGTTAAAGTAGCCACAACATTATTGATTAATTGATATCTATAATTACATAATAAACATTAATTATAATTAATTATAAGTAATATGATATCCTGAAATTTTATTTACAAGAGATATCTATACGATTAATTAGGATAAAATATTACATTATATTATATTTTAAATATTTTACAAGAATTGAAAAAAATAATATAATCTAATAGTTTTATCATTTAGTTATATGAGTATTATGTAAGACATTAGTCCACAAGAAAATTTTATGTTATTAGATTTATTTATTAAGACATGTTTGTATTAGTAAAACATAATATTTGTTATAGTCTTAAATTATTATAATGATGAACATGTATTTTAAAATTTGCAATTTTTCTATGAATATTTTTTGTATCAATTGTGGTATTTTCAAAATACAAGAGGATAATTATAAGTTTTGAAAGGAGAGAGTTGTTTTCTATTTAAGTTGGATGGATGTTGATTATGTTATTAGAAAGTCAAAATCATTTATAATTACTAAGACCAACACTCCATATGCTATTGATCTTCATGAAAAGTGGGAAATGTGAAATTGTTTCTTTGTAACGTTCATAAAGACTAACACTTTTGTTGGAATTCATTGTTCTGTTGATTAGCATGACAATGTGAGAGATTTGATAAACAATCTATTATACAAATCCAAAGAAAGGTGCTAAAAGGAGTTTAAATCTGTTGGTTTAAAACAATCGGTATCGATTTTGCGCAGCGCAATAAAAGTTATGGTTTTGCAATTGTTAAAGAGCAGAAAGCGTGTTCGGTCAATAAAATGGTTCCTTTAGTTTTCTTATAAAAGTTTTATCGAACAGTTGGTGTGCAGAAAGTTTAAAGAATGCAGGAAGTAGAAAAATCACACATATGATTTTTATACTAGTTCGAATCAATAGATTCTACGTCCAATTTTTAATCACTATAAAGAGTGATTAACTATTTCACTAATATTAGTTTAGCAATTACAATAGAGTGAATAGAAATTAAGAACAACAAAAACCTTCCTTCGACACACGAACCGGAAGAACTTTCATTCGACAAACGAAGCGGAAGAAACAACTCTGTCAACTTGAAGAGAACCGCTCCAACCTTTGACACACAAAGCGCGAGCTTCTTCTATCACAAGACTTGATAAGAGCAAACACTATCACTTGAGAAGAAAAATTGTATTCTCAAATGGCATAAATTCCCTTTTCACTCATAAAGAGCTTCCCTTAAGCACACAACTTTAATACTCTCAAATTAAAAGTTACATTCTATAAGTTGTGAAGACCTCTATTTATAAGCCCAGGTTCGTACATGGTTAGAAACTTAAAAGGCATATTACAAATGTTAGTGATAATCGATTATTGTAAGTGATAGTCGATTATCTACAAGACTTGGAACAATTAGGATATTTAACTATTCAACCAGTCAGCTCCAGTTCTCCACCTCCTTCCACCGTTAGGCTCGAGCCCTCACCACCTTCTACCGTTCGACTCGATTATTCTTCTCTCGTATACCTTCCAACTCTTAACATTTTATTCTACAGTGTTAGTTGGACTCAATATCGTTTGACTTGTGTTCAACGCCGTTCGGTCTTTAACTGTATTCGCCTTGTGTTAGACGCCTTTCGGTCTTTAACTGTGTTTGGCGTGTGTTTGATATCGTTCGGTACTTAACTGTGTTCGGCTTGTGTTCGACACCGTTCGGTCTTTAACTGTGTTTGGCTTGTGTTCGATGTCCTTCGATCTTTAACTGTATTCGACCTTCATCTGTTAGTGACCGTTCGGTCTTGTACATGTGTTGTGTTTATCTATATTGTTCGACTTTCAACTGTTATACGCTGTTTGGCCTTTTAGTCGTTGTGTTTGAGTTTCTTTTTCTCTACTTTGCATCTGGGCTCTTGTTCCCTTTCCTCGCGAACCAACATACATGAATGCTTTTAAACTTAATATAACAAGGGTCTTCATATTCTTCACTTTGTAACATCATTAAAATCATTATCTTTAAGACACCAATGCTCCTTATTGGTAACAAAAACTAGTAGAAATAATTCATACAAATATTTTTGTGTAAGTAATATGAGATATTTCATCACCTTTATAAGTGAGTCACTCATAATATATGTATCTTATCTTACTTCATTCTAAGGATGAAGCTTTAAATGTCTTTAAATTTTTTAGGTTGAAGTAGAGTTACATTGAGGAAACTAAAATAAGATTATGAGATCAGGTAGAGGTGGATAGAAGTACTATGGTAAATACACTATGAGTGGACAAACACCTGGTTCATTTGCAAAATTTCTTCAAGAACATAGGATTATTGCCCAATACACTATGTTTGGTTCTTCGGATCATAATGGTGTGGTAGAAAGAAGAATCAAACTTTAATGGATATCCTAAATTCTTATGGATTGAATCACTTAAGACAATTGTGTATATAGTGAACCGAGTTCCAACCAAGACTGTTTTAAGAACACCTTTTGGGTTATTCAAGGGTTGGAAACCTAGTTTACAACATATAACAATTGAGGATGCCCGTTTGAAGTGAGAATTTATAACTTACAAGAGACAAAGCTGTTGGAAAACAGGTAGGCTTCTTTTTTACACCAAGAAGGGGGTGAATTGGTGGTTTATCAAAATCAGAATCTTTTCGTAATCTTTGAAACAAAGTATGAAACTTTTTAAACTTTCTTGAAATGCAAGTAATGAAAATTTACATGCAGCGGAAAAACGTAGTTGACTAGGCAAATAGTAAAGTCGACTGTAAAGTAAAAGTGCAGGGATAGAGAAAATCAAACACTGGTTTTTATACTGGTTCGACCAACAATGCCTACATCCAGTGTCCTTCCAACCTAGGAAGCAAATGCACTATAATGATTGTAGTTTTTAGAACAAGGAATTTATAGAAGACCTCCACGTCAAAAATATAAATCTCATCTCTAACCCTTAACCAAAATATAGGCAACAAAAACAACAAGACTTGCAGCAAGATGTCCCCTCTCCTGCAATCTGCCAACCACCACTTTGAACAATCCTCAAAGTGAACCATACTCCACAAGTCTATCCCCTGTAATCACAACAGGTACAATACAACAGTCTTCAAGTATGCCAAGCCAGAATCTTGATCAAACCAGAAACACCTTTATTGTGCAGAATGTGATCAAGCAATGTGTGCGCAGTTAGTCTCCCTTTGAATCTCTTTCAAGAAAGATCACCACCGTCTTCTTGGAGAATTCTTGGAGCTCTAAAAACTAGAGATATCAATCTGAAGCAAAAATGAAATTGTTAGATCGTCAAAAGTCTCTGAACAGATTCGTGTTCAGTCTATTTATAGTTTTTTGTTTCTCTTAGTCGAATATGCTACAAATTCAGTCGACTAAGTTATGACAGTTATAACAGTTCAGTCAAACTGGTAGCATACAATCAAATAAAATAAAAAATCATTTAATACAATTGACCAACTAATCAATGCTCAACTAACTTTTGAAAATATAGTCGTTATAGTGCAAGAGCATAACAGAATTTCAAAACAGATAACTACTACAATCGATTATGTGGAGCACATAGTCGACTTCGACATGTAAAAGCATTTTGAAATTCTTTCCTTCTCAAAATCTCACAAAGCACTAATTCCCAAAATCTGTACAAAGGTTTTAGCATAGTCGAATCTATTAATAATGGAGTCGACTGTACTACTGCTTTGTCACACAATTATAAGTTCATAAAAGTGCTTGTGGTTTTCATGCTTTAAAACATGTGCAATGCATCTAGAAATGATGTAACAAGTACAAGCTTAATATATATGCATTCACACATCAATACAACATATAAACATGTTCAACATATATATCAATCAATCAACATAAGAACATGTAACACAACAACAACATATATGTGTTATTAAGCAATGTGTTGTCATCATAAAAAATTAGAGTGATATAGATATTGTGTTGTCAACAATCTCAACAAAAGCTAGACCTTAAGACTATTAGGCGATATTTCATTGGATATGCTGAAATGTTCAAAGGTTATAGTTCTTTATTGTCCATCTCATACCACTAGAATTGTGAAATCAAGAATATAAAATTTCTTGTAAATTACTTTATTAGTGGGAGTGATTTAATTCAAAATAATCACAATGAAGTTCAACCTTTTAAATCAAATGATAGACTGGTTTTCATTAAGGCTTCTCTAGTTCAAGAGTGTATTGGACAACCAATTTTTCGAGTTCCACAAATTGTTAGAGATAGATCGAGTTACTGAATAACCAGTTGAACAAAAGGTTTCTCATGAAGATAGTAAAGCAACATTAAAAAGATCTACAAGAATACAAAACATCTACAATTTCTAGTAATTATGAAGTGTATTTACAAGAATTAAGATATAATATTGGAGTTAAATATGATCCTAAAACCTTTTTACAAGCCACGTGAGTTCTCACTAAAGGGTTCACTCAAAGGGAAGGAACCAATTACAAGGAGACATTTTCTCCATTGTCTCGAAAAGATTATTTACAAATAATCATGATATTAGTAACTCATTTTGACTTTTAGTTACACCAAATGGATGTGAAAACGAATTTTCTTAATGGGGATTTAAAGGAAGAGATTTACATGAAACAACCTGAAATATTTCCCTATAATGATGGTGAACACTTAATTTATAAGTTTAATAAACCCATCTATGGTTGAAACAAGCTTCACATCAATGATATTTAAAATTTCATGAAGTTAATTCTTCATTTGATTTTGAAGAAATCATAATGGATCAATGTATATACCAGAAGGTTAGTGGGAGCAGGATTTTTTTCTTATTTTAGTTATGGATGACATTTTTCTTGCAACTAATCATAAGGGAGTGTTATATGAGATATGAGTGAAAAATCTTATTTTATAGGCATTACGATCCATGGAGAAAGATCTTGAGGTATTTTGGGTTTATCTCAAGAGTCCTATAAGAGGATTGATATGAAAAAGTGTTCACCAAGCATAGCTCCTATTCTGAAGAGTGATAAGCTTGAGTTGGGTCAATGCCCAAAAATGATCTTGAGCAGGAACAAATGAAGAATGTTTCATATGCTTCAGAGTATGCTCAAGTTTACGATAGACCTAACATTGCATTAACAATTGGAATTTTGGGAAAATATCAGAGTAATCCAAGTGTTGACCACTAAAAAGCTACAAAGAATGTAATGAGAATCTTCAAGGAACAAAGGATTTCATGCTCATATATATACATATAGATGACCTGATAGTTTTGGAGGTGATATAGGCTACTTCGATTCAGATTTTGTTGGTTGCATTAATACCAGAAAATCAACATTAGGTTATATTTTTATGTAAACCAGTGAAGCTAAACTTTGAGTAACAAAAAGCTAACCTTGACTACGACTTTCGCTATAGAGGTTGAGTTTGTCTCTTGTTGTGAAGTTACCTCGCATGGTGTATGGTTCAAGAGTTTTATATTTTAGCTTGCAATTATTGATTCAATTGCTAGGCCATTAAAGTAATATTATGATGACTTTGTTGCAGTATTTATGAATAAGTGATCAAGTTAAGTGGTCATTGAGTATGTTAGCACTGAGTTGATGATTGTCGATTCTTTGACTGGAAAGGCATGCTGTTAAAGATTATTAAGGATCATTTAGTAAAGATTGTATGATGAAAAACTTTGATATATTGTGATACATGGGAGATAATACTCAATTTTTGAAGTCTTGTCACGAAGATCCTTATATCTTATATTGATTGATAATGAGATAAATGGAACAAGTGAGAGAACATTGGCAATTTTATGAATATGGGATAACATGAGATATTCATGTTAAATCAATTATTTCCATAAATATGTTCCATTTAGTAAATAAACTTTTAGGATTGTTGCATGAATTTTGATATAGTAATTGAAACACAAGTAAACTCTAGAAACGGAGGTTTTGAATAAAGTTTAAAACTTTTTTGCAATAAAGTGTTAGAAGCTATTTGTAAGGTTTAGATGGTCTGAAGATAGTGTTTAACACTTAATAATTTTAAGAAACATTTAGAAAGCTTTTAAAACGATAACAATAAAGAAAACTTGTTTTTTATATTAGTTCAATCTAAACTGAGTTGCGTCTCGTTCTTCCTTAAGCTCTCTTAAGGAGTTCTACTAATCTTTAAAAAGATTACAAAGAGTTTAACCACTCCTGATTTTACACTAGTCCAACTCACTAGACGAGTTTCATCACTCAAAGTATACGAATAATCTAACTGATTATATCGTTTAACTCCACTGAGTTAAACAAACAAGTATTTTAAATTACTTTTGATTATACAAAAACAACAAAGTGTTTTTATTGAAAACAAGTATAGATAATAGCTCTCGTAGAGAGGATATACTTGAAATATAAAGAATATTTTAAAACTTGTAAAAATGATTCATTAAAAAAAAAGTGTTAGATGATACAAGTGTAAAAGTGTTTTGACAACGTAAGAGTAATAATGAGTCTTGATTCTTATTGTCTTTTCTTCGTGCGATCCTTTTTATATATGTTTCTTCGAAAAAGATTCGTTACTTAGAGCATTGACTTTCATGTAGGTGTATAGCCTTTTGGTACGAGGTCATATGCTATGTTGTTTTTCCAAAGGCAATTGTGTTACTTGTATAGACGAATACGTTAGACATAAAGCATTGAGGAAACATTCCCATAATGTCTTCCTATCTTTTAATGTTCTGAATCGATGTAGAACTTTTGAATAAAAATTTTGTCCTTAATGATTCACACAGATAAAAAGAAAATAACACAACAACCAATAAAGTACTATTTGTACATGTATTTAAACATTAGACGTTCTTTTAACATTCAATGTTAACATTTATTTGAAGTTTTTTATTTAGAGTAACATTATGCATTTAGGATGAATGTGTTATACCATATGGTTCCATTTCATTAGACACTATTTCATTAGATACTATTATTAAACTTCAAAACAAGGGTTGCAAGACGATCTTGTCTTAACAATAATCTCATAATTTATTATGTTAGTTATTTTGTTTTGGACAAAGCTCTATAAATTTCACATGCGTTCTGTGCTTTGACTCATCAAATCTACTCTCTTTAATAGTATATTAGACCATCAAAAGTTTAAAAAGTGAGGGTTTGAAACTAAAAAACATCTTAAAGTATTCTCATGACCGTGATAATGACTAAAGATTAGTACTTATTTCTTTTTTCCATTTAAAGTTTTATTCAAGATTCAGGATATACTATAAATTGACTTTATCTTTAGCCGACTTCCAACACATTCCCTCATGTTGAGGCATATACATATTAAGTGTGAGACTATACATTATTAAGTGGTCTGATAACAACTCGATAACGTGTGGAATAATACACCCAAAAAAAAAATGGAAAACTTTATAGTGATAAGTCATGCATGTCAATAAATATACATATCAAGTTTGAAACTAAACATTAGTGAATGTTGTGAAAGTGACATGATAATAGGTGAAATAATACACCTAAAAAACAAGTAATAAACTCTAACCCATGAATCTTATACCATGATATCTATAGCTATTCATCAAACCACCAATATAAATATATCTTACATGAAACTGTTACACAAATTAAGATAAGATTAGAGTCACTAAAATACTCATAATTAACTACTAATGATAGTAAAATAAATTACTATAAAGAATAATAAATAACCATAATATCTCAATAGTCTTAATATAACTTATGTATAAATTATTTAGTTTATAAAAATACTAATTTAGTTTATAAAAATTATAGTTTTGTTTTTTTTTATAAATTTTTATGAAGAAATTCGTCCACTTATTGTTAAAATTAATTATTGTATAAGAAAAATTTTTGTAATAAAAGTTGAAATTCCATTGCAATTTTATTTTAAAAAACGTTTCAAAATATTAAAAAGAAAAATATATTTAAATATGTTTTAACCAGAACAGCTAAAAATGTGAGACCATTATATTATGTGAGATAAACTACTGGATGAGGAATGAGAAAGAAACTCAAACAAAAAGAAAGAATAGCTTAATTAGCACGAAAGTAATGTGGTCATGGTCATACAGAATAAATGTGGCTCCACTGGTCAGCGTGACGATACGTAGACGCAATGGGAACGAAGCCCAAACAAATTACTCCATCACACACAAATCAACGTTTCCGCGTAGACAGATCACACTCCGTTTAGCAACTGTGATCCTCTGTCTCACAGACACAAAAATATATATATAAATATTTTATCTGTCAAATATTCCTATATATATTACGAAAAGTGGGAAACCAATTTTTTTAATATTAAAAATAATCCAAGCTTGCTCCTCCCAAATATGAAAGTGGATAAGCATTATTTAATATCCAAACATGTCCCACGAGAGGGTCACTTTGGATTTTCATCATTATCAATTCCTCACCATAATTGAATGAGGATGTGTTTAAAATTCTATATAATAAAACTGGAAATACATCTAAACGGGTGTAATTATATTAGATTATATTATTTATAAAAATTTTGCAACTTTTAAGAAAATATTAATTTACTTCGAATCTTCCTTTTTCAGACATTTTATATTAGGAGCCTTATTTGCACTACGACACATTGTTTTGTTTTTGTACTTTGTATTTTCGGAAAGGAATATTAAACTGCATATGTTTGTTGTTTTATTATCTGAAATAGGAACACAAAAAAAATAACCATGACTGTTGTAATCCTTTTTTTTTTTCCTTTCTCAAATACGATGTCTTCAGAGTTTGACTGTCTTTAAACAAACAGATTAAGTAATGTTGCCAAACTTTTTTACTTGTTCAAAATAAACAGCATATCACGTTGATTAATATTTAATAAAAGTGTTATGAAATTATGTAAACTAATTAAACCGTAACAGTACAAGAAAAAAAGAAAAAACAAAAACCCTTGTCGAGCAAAGCAAATCTCTCTTTTTCCTCTTAACGCGATTTACAACACAACTGTCTCGTCTCGTGTTCCCACCACCCCATATATAACCCTTTCTTGTCTCTTCTTTTCTCTCTCTATCTCTCTCTCTCTCTCTCTTCCCAAAGAAAAATTCATCTTTTTTCTGTGTGATCAGAGGGGTAACAACAATTGCTTCTTCAATTCTTTCTAGAATATAACTGGGATTCAATCAAGTCACGCACTTTTCTTCGATTTGAATGGAGGGTCATCATCTCCATCGCCACCATGGGCAACAACAACAGCAACAAAGGCTTCAGAATACGAGTGCCAACGTTGATGCCACTGATAGGTTTCCCCAATGGAGTATCCAAGAGACTAAGGAGTTTCTCGTGATTCGTGCAGAGCTTGATCAGACTTTCATGGAGACTAAGCGGAACAAGCAGTTGTGGGAAGTGATCTCAACGAGAATGAAGGAAAAGGGTTACCATAGAAGTGCAGAGCAGTGCAAGTGCAAGTGGAAAAACCTCGTTACTCGCTACAAGGTATATTTCTTCATTCATCTACCTCTCTCTCTCTGCATCAAACTCATACAAGAAAACATAAAATCCATGTTTTACACAAATTGACTAGAGTCTAAACAGTTCAAATCTTCCCTATATTTATATATACATATATATACATATATCAGCTTCAGTTTCTACAGAAACTCATGAATATAAAGAAGAAAGAATCTCCTAAAACTTCATATTATTTTTGAAAATTTGAAGATTTTGGTGTTGTTATTCAGATACTCTCTCTCCCTTGATCTTGGTGAGTTTAAACTCATTTAACTGTTGACTCAAAAGAAAATAACTGTAGTAAAATGTTTATAGTTTCTGGATGTCACAAGAAATATATTAAATTAACATTTTTTTTTTCTCGTGATATAGATGGGAATCAATTAAAAAAGAACACGAGCTTAACAGACTTCAATAAAATAGTTGTTAAGGTTGTTTGAATAAGTTGTAAATGGTGTTAGTTGATGTAAGGATTATCCATGGGTTTCGTTTTACATAAACTAAATGGTATATTTGTTTTGGAGACGTGAAGGGGTTTGAAACAATGGAGCAAGAAGCGACGAGGCAGCAATTTCCATTTTACAATGAATTCAGTGCGATTTTCACGGCAAGGATGCAGAGAATGCTGTGGGCTGAAGCTGAGGGTGGGTCGAAGAAGAACAAGGGGACGCAGCTCTCATCGGATGAGGAAGAAGATGGTAATGAAGAGAGTGCAGAAGGTGGTGGAGGAAGAAAGAAGAAAAAAGCAAAGATAGCTAGTGGGGGTGGTGGTGGTAGCAGTTTGAACAGTTTGAAGGAGATTTTGGAGGAGTTCATGAGGCAACAGATGCAGATAGAAGCACAATGGATGGAAGCATTTGAAGCAAGGGAAAATGAGAGGAGGTTGAAGGAGATGGAGTGGAGGCAAGCCATGGAAGTGTTGGAGAATGAGAGGATAATGATGGAAGAAAGATGGAGAGAAAGAGAGGAACAAAGGAGGATCAGAGAAGAAGCTAGGGCTGAGAAAAGGGATGCTCTAATCACAGCTTTGCTAAACAAGCTAGAGAGGCAAGAAATGTGATGAAGATTTCAAGACTTTATTCAGTTCCATGATCTCCACACATTTGAAGAGGTTAGTGTTGGATTGTTCACAAGAAAATACAAATATAGTGGGCACCAAGAAAAAGGCAAGAGATGTAGTTTAGTAGTTAGGAAGCCAAGTAGGCAAATAGTGTTTTTTCTCTTCCATGAAACAAGCTTGATGATATAGATTTGTTCTTAGTATAAAAATTCTTAGAAAAAAAAAAATTAACTTTATGGTATTCTTGTGATTTTCTTAACTCTCTCTTCCCTCCATTGCAAAATATATAAGAATGTTACTTTGCTTTTCTCTGGGATTGGGCAATGGTAATTATGAGTTTTGGTCATACAACTAGGCACTAGCTGTGTTATGATTGAGAAAAGACCAATATCTTGTGTGTGAGTGTGTGTCCCCGCAAGAAATATAACAATATGTTTGAAAGAGCTTCTCGATCTGGTAGTAGGTGTAGATGGTTGTATAAACTATAGTGAGCACTATATGGTTCAAATTCTCATTTACCTAACAAACAAACAATTGAAAACAGGCACAATATCATTGTCCGCAATATAATGCTCGCCATAATGGCTATTCCATACATTTACACCCATAGTTATATCCTTTATGGTTAATGGATCATTTGTTGAAATGCTTCACTTCACACAAAGTGCCCTTAGTTTCACTTTCGGTACATTTAAAAAAGAAAGGACTGCAAGTTTTTATATATATATGTTGCTATTCTTTCATACATATGTACCAACATACTTACTTTGGACACAAGCAGAAGTAGGGTTAGGTTAATTGTCATCTAATTTTAAGTGTATATATTCACTTCAAGTTTCATGATCTTTGTTGTTAATTCCTTATATCAACTCAAGTTTATTAGTTTTCTGTTTTTTCAATGATTTTTCTTCGAAAGACTCACAGTCTTAAAGGTTGAGAGGTTGAGGTGGAGAATAATAAAGAAATATAATACTAATAAAGATGAAAAAGTTGAATATTATATAAGAAAATCTATAAACTTATTTCTTGAAAGTGTCTTTGTTGAAATACTTGAACGTACAATAATAGGGTAAGCCTGAATTTTCGAAAGTACAATATAATAAATCTCTTAGTTATAAGGATAAATTTGAGAGCTGAATTTGCCATTTTGCATCCACATTAGGATATTTTGACAGCTAGCTGATATGGTTTTGCATGCACACGAGAGTTCTTCAAGGGTTAGTGACATTGACATGTGTACGTGAGAAAGCTAGCTAGGTGTAATTGAAGCTGGAGAAAAGTTATATCAACCTTAGGTATGAACTCATGACTTTTCTTAGATGAATTTCTGCTGCATGTTACCATGTTTACTAATCATCAGTGTTATCAACACGCATGCTAATCGACTTTTCTTTGTAAAATAAAAAATAGTTAAGATAAAAAGAAAAAGGAGACATATATAGATAACTACGATAAAAATCTTATTTGAAAAGCTTTGTAATTCATTTCTGAATAAATGAAAGAATTAATAAAATTCAAGTATATATCTACGATATTTTCCTATATATATATATATATATATATATATATATATATATATATATATATATATATATATATATATATATATATATATATATATATATATATAGGGAGAGAGAATAAGGTAACTAGATATATAAGTAATCAATGCATAAATAATGTTGACAGGTGTGGCTGACTGAGATTCAGTTTTGTACATAAACTTAAAAATTTATATATTTTTAAAATTTTGATGTATGTTTTTCCAGATATAGAAATTAGCTGGTGTGCATAAGTGTTGACATATAATTCAAATTTCTGATATTAATCCATTATTAGTTATTTAGAAAAAAAAATTACTAGTTACCAAAATTCTCAATTCAACTAATATTATCATAATATTTTCGCTGTAAATTTCAACCACTCAACTATAGAAATGTAGGTTAAAATTGTTATACCATATGAACTAAAAGAATGAAAAGGATGATAAAATAACTATATATAATATCATAATAATCATGGTTAATCCATTACATAACTAAAAGCATTAATTTAGTAGAAGGATCCGATGTGTGGTGTACGCAAACTTCATACAGTTTGAAAATGAAAATTAGTGAAAGTGACTCAAATATATTATTTAGATCGGAAAAAGAAAAGGAAAGAAAATGTATCAATTGAGAAATACTGAATCACATCATGCTGTATTTGACTAACTATCGTTAATAATTATGCTTGTGCTTGCTTATTCTACGTATATTTCTTTTGAATTTAAAGATGGATAAATAGAATTATAATTAAGTAGATTACTTATTTCTTAATCAACAAATGTTTGAGTGTTCCTTGCGTATACGATATGTTCAATGCGTTATTAATTAACGAAACGAATTTTCACATTGGTTCATATTAGCATGTACATTTTGGTTTGTGTATTTGGATCTCACTAATATATATTACGAATTATATTCATTTATTTTTCTCAGTTAAGCTCTTAGGATCAGAAAAAAAAAAAACTAAAGCTGATTTAGCATTAATATTTTAGATTCTAACTTAGATTGTTGAATTCCCTGTACTTCCTGTGACATACGAGTTGATGACTAATTAAATTTAATAAATGATCAAATATATTATTTGCCTGACCAAATCATTGATTGAATCTACATGAGGCTGAAAAAAGTGATGTAAATATATGTTTACATACTTTATTTTAATGAAAAGAAACATGATTGAGTAATGAAAAGAATGGATGATGAATAATTACAAAAAAGTGTCATTCATGAGAAAAAAATTATTACAAGAGTCAACAAACGAGTCAGTCATGTATCATCATCACTGTGATTGAACATAAATTCAGATTTTTCTGTAGCTATGAACATTTTCCTAATTACAGTTTGTATATGCAAGCATCATCTAAAACTCTTTAATTTTTATTTTTGTCGCAAAAGCATTTTCTCAGTCAGTTTTTCTAATATATTATTTAATAAGACTAAGTTTTTTTTTTAATCAGCAATATATATCTAGAAGAGAACAAAAACATGATACAAGAAGTACATGTACAAAATTTGCAAGATATTTATCCTTAATTACATACAGAAAAGTTTAGATTTATTGTCTTAATAATTTAGGTTGTTAATCTCAGAATTATACTTATATCTTATTGTTATTGACTCGTGAATTTTTCTTCAAATGATTTATAAAATATAATTAGTTTTCAACAAAAGTTTTCTATTCATTACGAAAGTGGAAATAAGATGAAAAAAATAAAAGAAAAAAAAATTAAAAGAAACGAAGAAAGTTTAAGTATATGAATATAATTTTTATTTTCATTTCAAACAATTAGTTTAACCGAGGTTTATATTTATTTATATATTACTCGTTTATATATTATAATTTGATATTATTTTTGTTATACAATTTCAACCCATCCAATATTCAAAATTAGAAAAAATATAAAATAGACATGGATTTGTATTTTTTCTGCTTCTCTTCTGAATCTCAAAAAGTTGAACATTTCTTTCATTTTAAAAGTTGAAGTTTGAATGAGAAAATTTTCAAACGTCAAATTCCTGTCGTGAGAATTTCACAAGGTTTCCTCTTGTAGTAACAGTATAAAGTCAAATTACGTGATGTTTCTTGAATTTTTGAACAGTACCTTCTTAATCTGAACCAATTGATTTGAAATATTGCTTTGAGAACCCGGTTTCACATGAAACAATGTGCTGTGTAAATTATTCCTTGGAACATAAATTCTCTCTTACAAAACAACAAATATTAGGAACCATTTTTTATACAACAAATAACCCAAATATTACTACACATTTCTTCTGTCTTTACAGTTAATTTAAGGGTTAAATATGTTTTTAGTTCCTTAACTTTCAGTGAAAATTGGAATTAGTCCCTCTTCAAAACTTTGGTCTAATTTAGTCCTTCAACTTTAGAAATGTATGAATTTAGTCCTTTTAACTAAATTTTTTTAGGTTTATTTAATGTTTCAAGAACGTTTCATGATAGCATTTAGTTTGTTTACACTGTTTGACACATTTTTTCTTCAATGTTAGCTAAGAAACACGTTTGAAACATCAAATAAAGTTAATAAAATTTGATTAAAAGGACTAAATTCATACATTTCTAAAGTTAAGGGACTAAATTAGGCCAAAGTTTTGAAGAGGGACTAATTCCAATTTTCACTGAAAGTTAAGGGACTAAAAACATATTTAACCCTTAATTTAATGGTATACATCATAATCAATAAGATTATATTATTTAACAAGTTATTTACTTATTACATGTGAAGGCAATCACATTAATCATATAAATGATGAAAAGGTAGCTATTAATCATTAATCATATGTGCCAAGATTTACATAGACGAGCATTGGATTGTGCTGCCACATAATTGCTAATGCGTGTAGGTTAAAGAATGGGTCCATTCATTTGGATCTTCTATTGGCATTAATATTTTATTTTTTAATTTTTATGATTTTTTTTACTAAATATTATTTTTATTTATTATTTTATTGATATTAGATATTCATATATATATATATATATATATATATATATATATATATATATATATATATATATATATATATATATATATATATATTAAAAGAGGTGGGGTGAAAAATCAATTACGATAAAAAGGAGGGGCTTTTATTAAAAAGTAAAAAGCTAGTAGTTTCTGATAAACTTTAGAAAAAGGAATTGAAAACATTTCTTAAGAACGTTCCTCTCTCTAAAACTTCAAATCCTTACTTTCTCTGCCTTCTTTCTAGTCTCTTCACTCACTGAGTCATTGCATGTTGGATTAGGTGATGCTCAAGTGACCGCGGTACAGAGAGCTTCGCAACTATCCCATTAGATTTTTTATCTTCACCAATAAGTAGTTTTCCCCTTTTCTTCGTTGTTTCTAGAACCTGAGGCATGCTATTTTACTGAATGAATGACACTAGAAGCGTTATACTTTAGATTTGCGTTAATTTCTAGCTCTAAAAAGCTATTCTATCACCATTGAGTGATTTGTAGGGTGTCGTTGAACTTTGCTGTGAGAAGCATTGTTTAGAGCTTCTTGTCAAGTTAAATTGTGAAGTTTTCCAAGTAAGGGGAGCTAGATTTTTACTTGTTTTATAGATTGGTATATGTATGTATATGTATGTATGTATATTGAAACTTGTGATGTACTATTGATGGTGCTATATGTGATTGAAGCATGTTGATTTTAGTGTATCTAAGAATGATGAACTGTGTACTGCAAATTTTGTGATTTGAACTGAATTGAAATATTGAGAGGGTGGGAACTTTGTTGAGGTATTAAGTGAGTAGCTCTTAGGGGTTGGTAGGATAGAGGAATCTTAGAAACCGGAGTTGGCACATCCCTGATCATAGAGCAGCCCTGGTCTGATCCAGTACGTTGTGACTAGTCATATGTGGTGGCGCTTAATGTGAGCTTGTTGCGTTCAAGCATTTGATTCTTCTCCGATGACCAAATAGGGAGATGGAACTTGGGTCTTTTGTTATGTGTGATGAAATCTGTAAAACAGTGAATAGGTAGGAGAAATAGTGGTCTGTGAAGGTTTTTAGTAAAGTCTAGAGGAAGTGAGAGGGTGTTTTTGAGAAACAAAGGTCTAGGGTGTGAGTAGGTAGTGGAGACAATTTAATTAAGTCAATTGAGACTTGTTAGAAGTGCTAAATTGGGTAAAAACACATTTTAAATGGTAAATTTAATTTTAGACCTTTAGGTTGATGAAATTGAGGTGTTAGAGAGTAATTTGGTGCATAATCGCTTAGTAATGATATTGGGGATGTCTAGAATCAATTAGACAAGTTAAATTATGTATATAAGATGTTTTAGGATCATTATAAGTTAGGAAAGAGGTCTAGAACGAGTTCTAGGGTGTTGGGTTGAAAAAATCTACAGAATCTCGTTCTACAGATTATGCAGAGTCACATAGTGCACCCTATGCGCTATGCGAATTTTAGCTTAAAGGCTCCCCTGTAAGGAAAATTTGCTAAACGCACCAAGGATGGTGCGTTGTGCTTATTTTTGTTGTCATGCCTTGACTCCTTTTTCAGGAAAATTCGCTAAGCGCACGAAAGGGTGGTGCGTTGTGCGAATTTTTGCTGTCTTCTCTTGCACCCTGGTGCGCTATGTGAACAGGTTCAGTGAGTTTCAAATTTTTCTTCTTCTGTTTGAGAGGTTTGATGTTGTTTTGACTGCTAGGGTGTATGTATGTCTATATATGTGACTTGTGTGGCTTGAAATAACATGTTTGTGAATTGAAATGATGAACTTGAGTGTGAACTGGACATCTCAGGGTTAGATGATTGAAAATAAAGTGAGGGGTGTGCTTGTTGTTGTTCTGTATAACTGTATGGAGCTTTGAACTGGTATGTCTATCCCTACACTCAAAGCACTGTTCATGCTCGGATAGAGAAGAACAATGTGAGTGGTGAGAGTAGAGGGAGGTCATCATCTATAGTCTTAGAGTTTAGATATAGACTGATTGAGGGAATTTACCTTGCATAGTGTTGGGGATAGGCCAACTGAACTATGCAAGTGCACAGACGACCAATAGTTCGATAGTTATACAAATCTAGATGATTCGTGTTGAGTAATTTGTTACATGATTTGATTTGTATGTCCTTATCTCTTTACTTTATATATAACATGATGATTTTGACTGATTATGCTATATGTATGTTGCTTGTTTATCTAGCTCACCCTTGCTTTCTTGTTGTGGTTTGTTTGGGGATGTTTTCTCTTGCGAGGATCATCCTCTTGGATGGGAGCAGATGGTGTTGAGGAGCTATCTGTGGAGCAGGTATTGGAAGATGCTGATGCTATACCCTAGTTCATTAGGATTTTCTATATTTAAGTTGTTGTATTTTGGAGTACTCTGAATTGTTTCAGTTTCAAAATCCGGAGTTGTTTTGGGATAACTGTAACTAGAGCTGTCAAAACGGGTAACTCGGCTCGACCCGGCCCGACCCACCACGGGTTGGTCACTTAGTGAGCCAACCTAACCCGGCTCATTTATTAGCGAGCCAGAAAAATTCGAACCCGGCTCGACCCACCACAGGTTGGTGGGTAAATGGGTTGGCTCACTCGCCCACTTAATTACAATTTTTTAAGATAAAAAAATTACAAACTTTCTATAATTCAAATCTAAACAAATTTCACTCCCAACATGGATGTTTCACTCCCAAATTTCACTCCCAAATACAATTTTTTCAAACCTAACCCGGCCCAAACCCATGACGACCGGGTTGACCCGTGGGTCGTGACCATTTTGACAGCTCTACCTGTAACCTTGATAACTTAATTTCTACTCCACTCTAACCTTGATATATTTGGAATGTCACATTCAGTATTTGAAATTTAAATTTTATTTTATGGTTTAGTTTAAAATATACATTATTACCATATATTTCTTTATTTACTTACACTAAATAATTAGTATCTAATTATTTTATTATTATATTTATGATAAATATTTATTTTTGTTAGAAGTCTCGTGTTAATTAAATATAAAATTACTTTACAGTAAAGACAATATGCTAAAAAAAAGAAAAGTGAAAATAATCTTTGCAAGTCGGCTATGTGTAGTGTTGTCAAAATGGGTCACTTAGCCCGGTCTACGGTCTACCACGAGTTGGTTACTTAGCGAGTGAACCTAATCCGACTTATTTATTAGCGAGATTGAAAAATTTGAATCCACCCATCACGAGATGGTGGGTTAAACATGTTGACTTACTAGCTCACTTAATTAGAATTTTTTAAAAATAAAAAAATTACAAATATTTTGTAATTCAAATCTAAATAAATTTCTCTCCCAAAATATTTAAACTCAAGACAATTTAAAATAATAAAAAAAAGTACAATATGGTATTTTTTAGAGTTTCATAAGATAATAAATTAATAAAATAAAATTAGGTGAGTTGGTGAGTCAACCCAACTCACCACGAGTTCAACCCGGATAAGCTGAGTTTAAGTGATCTGGGTTGAAAATTAACCTGCATAAAACAATACTTGTTTTCAAACCCAACACGATTCAAATATGTGGTGAACCGGGTTGACCTGCGGATTGTAACCCATTTTGACAGCTCTAGTTGTGTGAGAATAAGTAATTAAAATTTATTGTGAAAAAAAAAACATAATTTTTAGAGATTAAATAAATGTGAGGGAAAATAAATAGGATGGGATTTACTTTTTCTTTTCTATTATATCACCAACAAAATAGTAAAAAATATTATTTATAAAACTCACCAAATTAGAATATTTACTTTTTGTAAGTAAAATAATTAATAGAAAAGGTGCAGAACCTATGAAGCAAGCAAGCAGTTTCAAAAAAGCAACTATTTCCTCCCCTTTTAATACAAATCATGACCATGAATGACTTTATAATCTTGTTTATAAAGTCATGCCAAAGAGTCCCTTGAAAACCTATTTTGTTCCTTAAAAGCCACAAATTAAAGTCGATATGTTACTCAGTATCAAACCAGGTGAAGTAGTGTCCTTTCTTTTGTCTCTACTTTGCCAGAAAATATAATAAATATGTATTACTAAAAGTAATATCGTATACTCTTTACGTAACGAAAACTAAATTATTATTACAAATTTTACAACTAGACTTATGGTTTACCTCATAGTTTGGTCAAGATATATATAATAGAAAAATTTTCAGAAGAAAAAAGCTTTTTATTTAAATAGTTTATGGGACTAAAATATACATAAATTTTTTAGAAAAAAAATATTTATTTTAAGTATAAAAAAATGTAATTAATTCATAATTTGTCATAAATTTAAATAGTTTTAATTTGTTAAATATTTAACTACAAATATTTTAATGAAACTAATATAATTTTTTTAAGAGATTGTAATAAACTTGGTTACTTAATTACTTATATAAGAAAATTATATATCATATAAGACACTGGAATATATGACTATAGTTAATTTAATTTTTCTTGATGAGTTAAACATGGGTTTAAAATATATAAGATAGTCATTTAATTTTGTTATGTGAAAAATTCATCTAGATCCGAATCAAAATTAAACAATATATTTCAATTTCAAAGTTTAAAATAATGAATTTATGAATAATAAATTTTTTTATTATAAGCTATTTATTTATTTTTCTTTTTTTAGTATATGTGTAACATCCCAAAATATAGTGATAAACCATATAATAGTAGTTACAAAATAATACGATATAATAGTTACAGACTATTAGATAAAGTATGAACTTTACAGCCATCCAAAATAACTATAAAATATAAAACTTTATATACAAGAGTGTATTCCAAAACTATACACCAAAAATAAACAACCTAACTAAACTAAACAACAACATCCTCACCCTCCAAAGCCTACTCCAAAGGCATCTCATCTCCCTCTGCTCACATCCAACGAATGATTATTGCAAAGAAAAACATCACACATACAAAATATAAACACAAGTAAAAGGGTAAGCTAGATATACAATAAATAATACAATTTAACAACTATAACATACACGTGATTAATCAAGCAAAGTAAACTAAGTCAAACATCCTAGCATGTTATGTTCTAGACTTGACTTGTTCGGACTTAGAATGATTGTCGAGCTATGACGGGTTGTGCTCTTGTGGTGGCCTCTGCTGCTTTGCAAAGCCATTGCCAATGGGTTTCACTCTACCATACTCACAAGGTTAGGTTGTACCACGCCTCGAGGCATACTAGAAGCCCCCTAAGACTAAGATCTCTTGCTACTCCTCACGACATGGATCAATCCTCTCTATTTGAGAATGAAAGTCCATTGGAGTTTCAGGATAACCCCCAAGACTGAGCTCCTCCATTCATTCTAAACAAACTGGAATCTCCCCAAGAGATTCTACCCTGAAACTTACATCCATCACTTTGTAATCACATACTTTTACTTGTAAATATCACTTATGACAATACTCAATTAAATATTATAATACACACTCAAACGCACTCCACAATACATTTAACACTTCACTTAATTCAAATCAAGACAAAGAAATAAAGAGTGAACTAAACTCAGACCATTCGCTCAGCGCACACTTTCGCACAGCGAATCCAGGAGTTTCTTGCACAACGATCCATCTCGTTCTGCGAATAAACTTGCAGAGGTACCATACCTCATCCACTCGCATAGAGTCCCCATGTCATTATGCGAAAGTCCAAACAAAGACAAAACTCCCTCGCTGTGCGCACCCCTTCGCTATTCGAATTAAACTGGCAGTGATCCCGGGCCACCACCAGTCGCGCAGTGCCCATATTTGCTATGTGAATCATTAGGCAGAGAGCAACCCTCTCCAACCATTCGCATAGCGCACAAACTCGTTGTGCGAATGCCCAAGCAGAGAGCATCTCGCTATGAGGACTCGCTGTGCGAAACCATTCGCTCAGCGAGTCTGCATAATATGCAGCACGAAAATTTTGCAGAATTATGCAACTCATACTCCATTTACCAATTTTAACTATTTTTCCCAACTTCTAACACTCCTAGATTGTTTTATACACCTCATTAGACTTGACTAAGTGATTCTAAACCTTCCTACCATCAATCTAAAGAGTTTACAACTCAATTTCTACTTCAAAACCTCTAAAATCACAAATAATAGACCCAAAATCGAATATCCCACTTTTGATGTATTTTTGACCAATTTAAGGACTCAAACAAGTCAAATTTGACTTATCCAAGCTACTCCAATAGGCCAATTGAGCATCTAACCTCTAATTCGTATTTTCACTACCCCAGTTCCTCAAAATTGACTTAAAACAAGCATAAACTATTTCAATCTAAGACTAAACATCATCCTAGCAGATTTCTAACATGCAATACAGTTCACCACAATCCAATCAACAATCCATTTTAGGTCATAAGCACCATTCACATATCATCTCAAAGATAATCAATTTAAATAGATATAATCTACTAAAAACCTAATTTCTATTCCAATACCACAATACTTACAAAATTTATCATGCACATACAAGTTAAATACAAATTACAATACATTTAGCTTCCCTTACCTCAGAATAAACAACACAGCTGAAATCAAACCCCGACTGCTTACTTGTACCGCAAGGAATTTCTAGAAATACCTACAAATCACCAATCAGTGATATGAAACAACTCTTAGAACTTAAATTGAGCTGAGAATTAAAGAGAGAAACTACTAGACACACGCAACAGAAACAATTGCATCATCAAGGTTCAAGAACGTACGGGAAAAGAGGGGAAACGACTTAGCTATTAGTAAAATGATGAAGATGAAGTTTTGATGATGTCCAAATCAAGTCAAGACCAATCAAGAATCATGAAGAAATTTGTTGAAGACTTGTATTATAGCTTAAAGCTTTTGTAATAATTAGAATTTGATGTCTAGAACTTAGGAAACTTAGTGTATTTGATTCTGTATAAGTTAGAAGTGTAAAAATACATTCAGGGTCAAAAATGCACTGAGTTAATCGATTAACCCAGGCTGTTAATCGATTAATCCAGAGGCAAATTGAAGAATACAGACATCAGGCAGTTAATCGATTAACCTAGTTTTCGTTGGAGAAACTAGCCGTTTTCTGACCGTTGAACTATCAGTTGGTTTATCCTTTAGTGGGTAATCGATTAACCACTTAAGTTAATCGATTAACACAGTAGGAAAGGCTGAAAATGAAAAATGGAAGAGCCTTGGCTTGAGTCTATAAATAGACTCTCATTTGCCTTCAAGGATATCTCTTCCCTTGTGCAAAAACTCTCTGAAACTTCTGACAATTGCGTACTCTTACTCGGCTTGTGAAACTCTTGTCTGTGGAGCTGGTGAAGTGCTGCTACGGTGACAGAGGAAATAGCCAGTTCATCATTGGTGTGTCTAAGGAGGTGTTAGGAAGAGGATCATCCTTTGTGAAGATTCAAAGGAGGTGTTCATCCTTCGTGAAGAATTCGAAGGAAGTGTGGTTTCATCTCTTGTGGCGTCAAGAGAGGTGTTTTCTAAACTTTTACAAATTGTTTCTTTGTAATTGTAATTTGTAATTGTTTTGTGATAGTGAAAGTTAATCTGGTTTTAGATTAACAACTGGACGTAGGATTGGTAAGATCCGAACTAGTATAAAATCATCTGTGCAAATTTCTCTCTACCTTACTCTCTTTACTTGTTATTATTATTTGCTAAGTAAGTTTAATTGAGAAGAAATTTTAAAAGGCACACGTTTTTATTAAGAACCAATTCACCCCCTCTCTTGGTTTATTATCCCACGCTAACCATTCCGCTGCAGCCGCTCTGACATTACCGGCTCAGTACGAGAAATTGATTTGTAGATATTGTAGCCCTCGACGCCAGGTTTTTCTAGACACCTCCTAATCGTCAAACAATGGACCAGAGAGAAGTCAGAGAACTCAAAGAGAATAGAGTTTTAGAGAGATGAAAGTGTTTTAGATAATGAGTCGAGCTTTATAATGAAGGGCATTACCAGCGGCCAGAATCCCTCGGAAAACAACACTTACCGACGGCCTGGCCACGATCAAAAAGTCGTCGGAAAAACCTTTGTCCCTAACCATTACCGAGGGCCATAAGCCGTCGGTAGTTACCGAAGGGCACAAGCCCTCGGTAATTACCGTGGGCCATAAGCCTTCGGTAATTACCGAAGGGCAAAAGCCTTCAATAATTACCGAGGGCCAGAAGCCTTCCGTAATTACCGAAGGGCAAAAGCCGTTGGTAAAGCCTTCGGTTTCATCCACTGAAATGTAGGTGATATTTGTCTTTCTTATCCAACCACACATACCTGCATAAAATGTTCACAACACAGACAGACCTGCATAAAAGTTTCAAATCACAAACAGACCTGCATATTATGCATCCCAAAATCATCCATTCATTGATGAAAAAGCTTAATGTACATTATGTTATAAGAATATCATAATGTAGCAAAATAGTCCATTTCTAAGCAAAGATAATGACCAAATCATAATGTTCTGAAAACATCCAAATGTACTAGTGATCCTAATGTAGCAAAATCAGTGCTATGTTCTAACAACTATGATGAATAACAAAATCAAACTAAAATTCTACACAGTCTTCATATTGATCTTCATCATCTTGCTCCTCCACAGATGGCTGGACTGGTGTGGGCTGGACTGGTGTGGGCTAGACTGATGAGGGCTGGACTGATGAGGGTTGGACTGATGAGGGCTGGACTGATGAAGGTTGGACTGATGAAGGTTGGAGCTGATCCTATGCACTTTGAGGCAAGACACTCATAACCATGGCCTTAAAATTTGTAAACTCTGCTCTCAAATCAGTCATCTCCTGCTCACGTCGATCCAGTGCATGTGTGAGGCGGACAACGACCTCGTCAGCAGTAGTGGTGGAAGAAGAAGGTTGGTGCTTCAGAGTACCTCCTCTCGATGTTGTATAGTTTGCAGGAAGTTGTCCTGCACCATACACTTGTCCCTTCTTCTTCCCACCAACGATGTCGACCCAGCACTATGTCCTACGGATGTCGTCTTCTGCATTACTCGTATCATCTGGTGTAGGAGCTGACCCTTGTTCAGATCTAACCTATGAAAGTCTCGTAGAAAATTCTTCCTGTTCCAACATTAAAAGCAATGTTAGGGAATGATACAATAACATAATGAAAGATTACTAATAGTAGCAGTCTTATTTGCTTACATGAGTCTTTCGAGATCTTTCATCAACAAATTCATTAGTGCCCTTCCGAACATGGGTTTGTGCAAGACCTCATCAACATGGACCGCCCATTCTAGAGCTTGTGCCTGTAACATACTTTAGAGTTAAAAGTGTATATGAAATATAAAATAAATAAGTTATATATGAAAGAAACAGAAAAGTAAAGAAAGTTTACCATACGAATGGCATGCTAATGGACCGTGATCAACCCACCAATATGTAGGGTGCCACCATTTTCAGACACTTTGTTCCTCTGGGCTATAGCACACACTAGTGAAAATGTGCTTTTAAACTCGCACAATAGAGCTCTGTTTACACTAAACCGTTGCCTATTCAAACGCGGTGACATTTATGTAATTCAAAAAATCTTATAGGTCTCGGTTATGAGAGAACCGGTGCATAAGAGCGCTATCATATCGGCTGTAGATGGAACCGGTGCCTAAACATGGTGATACTGCCTCGCAAACATGCAGAACTGAGGCATAAAGGCCTGTTATACTTCTGACCCGCCTACAACACGTCAAGTCAGTCAAGGAATCGACTGCGGGTGTACTTGAAACCAGTGTCAAAAGGATTTTCGGCCTCGGGCCTTTTCTCAAACCAATGCAAAAGAGTAGCCTCTTCCAGAGTAAAAAAGTAGCCTCTTCCAGACTTTTCTCAAAGACATTTCTCAAACCACACAATCTTCTTCCCCCTTTCTCACTGCATTCTTTCTCAAGCTTCTTTCTTCTTCCTTTCTGGTAGACAAACTGGGAGCGTTGTAGCGGCGTTGCCTCCACAAGGGTTCCATCTTCGTCGTCTTTGCAGGGACTCTTCTTCATTTCCACAAATTTCTCCTCGTTCCAAAATTAGGGTTCTTCAGATGGGGAAAGGGGAGAGGATGGAGGCGCGCAACTCTCTGCCATGTATGGCAGCTTAAGGAGTTCGCGATTAAAGCTCATGGTTGTGCTTGCTAAGAAGAAAGGAACTCGTCCGCATCAATGGAGGTAGGCACCATGAAAAGGTTTTGCGATTTGAGTTTGGTTTCTGCAATTTTTTAGTTTCTGGGTGAAGAAGATGAATGATGGAGCGAACATTGTTTCTGTGATTCTGTGTGCAGGTTGGGGTTGAGAAGATTGAACCATGGAGGCCCGATTTGCTTTACGGTTGCGTCAATTGAAGAGGACGAACTCGCGTAGAAATTAAATTGGAATCTGGGTTGCTTATATCAAATTGTGTTTCTGGAATTGGGTTTCTGAAATTGGGAAATCTCGGGTCTCTGTTTTGATTTTGATTCTTCACAACAAACCTAGGTACATATCTTGGGTCTCTTTAGGGAATGGGAATTAGAGGATAACTTCATATCTGGAAGCTTTTCAGATTCAGATTCAGTGTTTATGAATCCTCTGAATTTTCAGTGTTTGAACACCTCTGCAGTGTTTTCAAGTTACAATATTATAATTTGATGGTTCAGCAAGATTATTCTAGTTTGAAAAAATTAAAATAAAAACTCGTTACTAACTCGGTTGCCTAAAAACCGAGACATAATCCTACTTTTTTTAACTAAGTTCATAACCGAGGCATAAAACTCAGTCATTTCTACCTCGTCTGCATATGCACCGATTATAAAACCGGTGCCTATTAGCCACAATAACCGATGTCATTTCCTCTTAATGCACTAGTGACACTTGTTGCGAAACTCTGCTGAATTCCAATGAGCAAGCAAGGAGTTCCAAATGATCTCGCCCAACCAGTAAGGGCGTTCCCCTGCAAGTCGGGCATCCCTAAACTTGTCTGAGAGCCGATGAGATGCTTTCATGTGGAAATTTCTATGTATTTGTGTTTCATGTTTAGGTTTCCACTGCACCTTCATTTGTACATTCATTGATAAACAAAACAAACATTGATTAATGACTCAATTATATAATACGAATGACAATTACTTTAAAGTTGTTTACCTTAAAACGCTCCTAGAATGGCTTTCTGTCGTCTTTAGGTATTGCTCCCCAAGTAGGCCATGGACTCATATATTGTTGCTTAATCGATTGCGTGATGGCCTAGGAAGCAACCCTGGATGGAAGAAACCTGCATACAAAAAAATAAAAGTCATTTCAAATAAGACAATCTTTAAACAAAAAAATAAGTTAAAAAAGGGTTAAAGTCTTATCCTTTGCCATATGGCTCAAAACAGACAATTCTATCATCAATGCTCATTCTTTTAGATAACAATATTTCCCATCAATGCTATCATCAAAACAGACAATTCATACATGCTCAAATTAGAAACTTTACAATCCAAATTCAATTATAATTCACTCTTCGTTCATAAGGCAATTAACAGAACACAATGAACATGGCAAACACAAGAGGATGAACTTTACCTACCTGGAAATGATGAACTGTTGGATACTTGAGTTCAGCCCTTTTGCAACCAACTTTAACCCGCTGTGTTGGAACCTTTCACACGTTCTATGACTCAGCCCTGATCAAAGCCCTAAACCTTGTAAAATAATAGACAAATTACTTTAGAAAAACATAACACCAAGAAATATTAATCATTAAACACCCTGTTACCAAGAATATGGGCTCAACACATTCAGTTTCAATCAGAAACCTACTTACCTTGACGACAGGGGAAGAAACACAACACAAAATGCCCACCGCAGGGATTATCGACATTCTCCCTCGACGACAGCCTCCTCGACAGCGGTGCAAAAGGTAGCTAGTCAGCCGTCAACCAAAACCCCTCAATCGAAGACTTAACCGCTAACGAAAATGATCGAAACGCACCGCTGAGCCTCGCGTCCTCCTCAGACCACCAAACCACCTCAAAGCAACCTCACCACCACCAATAGAAGAAGGAAGACAATGTTGATTGGTAGCAAAGGAGAAACTATTTTGTAGGAGTCAGTTGGATTGTGGAACGAAGAAAGAAAGTTGGCTCGAAGAAATAAAATTGATAGAGGGAAAACCCAATTAGTATTTCATATACCGTGACGCTTACCGACGGGCCAAAGCCTTCGGTAAATTCGCTGCCCAATATCGAAGGGCAAAAGCCTTTGATAATAACCATCTTAAATGGCTTCGCTAAATCCTTCGGTATCTTAAAGTTACCGACGGTCCATGATAACGGTTGAAAAACCGTTATTTTCATATGCTAATTTGGACTAAATTACGCCATTTATTGCTTAGAATGAGCTTGAAATCTAACAAAACTCAATAAATGAGTCAGTCGAGGGTCAAAAGTTGTTTTTAGCAATTTTATGCTTGTTTTGCATTGTTTTGTAGCAAAATTGACAAAAGTGAAGGTTGGGAATAAAGATGAAGGTCATAGACTCAAGAAAAGTGAAAAAAATCAAAGAAAGGAAGAGTTTAGGCACCGCTCGGCGGTAGACCCCTGGTGTCAAACGGGAGGAGAAGACATCAGTTTTAGGCCCTGGGCGGTGTTGGTTGGCTCGGCAAGTGCACCGAATCGTTTCAAGTAATAAACCGTGGTAAGACCAGGTATCGTTTTCCCAAGAGACTCGTAATACTAGAGAATTGTGCGATTAACAACTCATTTAGACTCAATAGAGCAACATTCATTTACAATCATGTGCGAAAAGATAAATTAACACATAATTACATGGTTGGACTTTGGTGTTTGAAGACACTTAGAAATGGAAAAGACTAGAAATGGTGTGAAATGACATTGTTAAGGTTAGTTTTCACCTATTCACTCTTCTGTACACCCAATTTTATCTTCTTTCCATCAATTTACTAAAGTCAATCCACTAAAACACTCTAACCCTAATCTCTTAGGTGAAGAGCCTAGGTTTTCTCATTAAATCCCAATCCCTTGACAACCTAACAAGCAAACCCGCATTAATGAGCTAGGATCTTAAGACAACATGTGAATCATCTTCCATCCCTAAAATCAATGACCACAAGGACCCTTGTTTCAGTTCAAGATTTCATCTTACGTCCGCATAATCCATGAAACCCCAAAATCAAGTCATCAACATTCCTATTACATGCAAGCTTTAAGATCGGAAACAAGAATACTAGCAATTGATGGAAAAGGCATATATATAATCAAATCAATCATCCATTACACAAGAATTCAAAGGCTACAACTAATCCCAACAAGATGGGTTTGGTTCTCCATTTCCATGGAGAACCATAAAGCTTACAAACATGGAAGATGGAAGAAGAAGGAGACCCAAAGAAAGAGGAGGAGATGTTCCCACAAGCTCCTCACGCCCTCCATGAGCTCCAGTAGTAGAATCGCACCTCCAAGCAACCAAAGACCTTGAGTTCTGGGAGCGTTTCCCCTTCCAAAACTGTCTCTGTTTCGCGTTTTCGGACCTTTTAATGAGGTCTAAAATTGGTCAACGGCTGGAGCGAGCTGCTCTGCTCGCTGGAGCGAGCAGCATAGGTCGCTGGAGCGACCGCACTCTCGCTGGAGCGAGCACTTCCTGTGCTCCAGCGAGAAATCTTCGTTTCTGGCTGGCTGGAGCGCTAGGTGCGTGACATCTTCTTCTTTCTTCTTCTCTTGCCTTATTTACACTGCAAAAATCATCATAAAAACAATCAAACCCACTTATAAACATTTCTAAACAATATTTACATCAATTCATGGGACTTTATTGCTATTTTTCACACAAAAGAGACAATTATAAGTGCGTTTATTTAGATAAATATCGCACTTATCAGGCGGCAGACCCCTGCCGCCGGGCGGTTTTGCGGCACAAGGGAAACCGCCGGGCGGTAGACCCCTACTGCCGGGCGGTGGTGCGATTCAAGGTCCACCGCCGGGCAGCAAAGTGTGACGCCGGGCGGTGGTCAGCTGGGCTTGGGCCTATTTTTCTGCTGCGCTTCTCACTTATAAATAGCCCTGTTATGAATTCCAATTCATTCTTTTGACAGAGGAGGGTGACCAGACCTACTTTGCACTCTTTGGGGAGGATCTCTAGGATGCTTAGGCTCCTTTTCGTCTTTTCTAGGGTTTGCTTTCAAGATCTTCCATTATTTTCATATGGGTTCACTATGACTATGGTGAACTAAACCCTTTTTGTTGTTGGGGGAACAATGTAATCTTTTGATACTCTCGTTTATTGAAACTCTTGTTTGAATTATATGTTTTCCATATGTGTTTATTATCAATTGTTGGATTCTCATACTATGCTTAATGCCTTTATCGTTTAACTCATTCGGTAATTGATCTTTGACTTTATTGATACGGGGACGTACAGTAATGACATGAACTGGTGATATTTTTCCTTGGTTAAGCAATACCACCTAGGGATAGGGGAGTAGGACGACCAATTGTATTTACTTCTGTTTGTAATGCGTTGCTAGTTGCTAGGGGAGGCTAGGGATAGCAAGTCGGTAATTAGTAATAGGCCCTTTTGGCTGAGGGATAGGGTTAAGGGGAGGCCAAGAAAGTTTGCATGCAATTAGATAATAACGTCGTTTAAACATGAAGAGTAAATAAAAGAGAGAGGATTAGATGAAATTGTAAACCCCCAACAACTCCATTCATCCATTGCCTAAATCTCGTCAATTGAATCACACATTGCATATTTATTTTCTGTCATTGCATCCACCACAAATATTGATTTTTCTCCGCAAGTCTTACTATTTTGATTCATGCGAACGATAAGGCCTTTCGAGTCTCATGGGAAGAACGATAATGGGATTTACCATTTTTATTACTTGATACGATTTGGTACACTTGCCAATCCGCTAACAGTCCCAAATCCTTCGGTAAAAGTCCTTCTGTAATCAGCGCATTTCTGGTAGTCCACATTGACTAGAAATAAGACCAATTTATAATATATAAGAGGATGAAAACCTCACCTTACAAACCAGTTTTGTGGGGTTGAGTTAGACTTAAAGTCCACTTCTTAACATGGTATCAGAGCCAAGTTAGAGCCTATGCTAGCGTTATTTGTTGGGTATATTGTTTCATTGCAATCGGGCTGCTATCGGATCATCCATTCATGTTTAGTTTCACGCTCGAGATGTATATACCTTGGCTTGAAGGGGGTGTTGGAAGTCCCACATCAACTAGAGATAAGGCGTTTTGTGTGGTTGAGTTAGGTTTAAAGTCGACTTCTTAACATATATAATAAACATATATTTAGTAATTATAAAAAAAATTAGTGTGAACTTTATTAGAATTAATATAATATTCTCCCATTTTGAATAAACTCCATGTTTCTTCTCTCTATTTAGAACTTTATCACATTTATTGTTGTCAAAATAGGTTAGAACCCGTAGACCAACCCGGGCAAGCATGACTTTGAGTCGGGTTGGGTTTGAAAAAAATGAATATTTTTTATACGGGCCAATTTTCAACCCAGCTCACTTAGAACCTGACTCACCGGGTTGAACCTATGCTGAGTCGAATTGACTCGCCAATCCACGTAGTTTAATTTAATTATTTATTATTTTGTGTTTCAATATTATTAATTAACATTTTTTTACTGTATTGTAAATGGGAATAAAGAAAGAAGATGTTTCAAGAGAGCAAAATATTATAAATTTATCCATTATCAAGACTCTAATCTTATAAATGGATAAGTGACACAAAAATCATCAATATTATAAACTTATTTATTCGCTTTTTAGGTTTGTTTTTTATTACATTTGAGTTGTATGTTATTTTTTATTTATTTTGAATTGTCTTTGGAGTTTAACATCATTTTAGAGTGAAATTTATTCAAATTTGAATTACAAAAATATTGTAATTTTTTTTTTTGGATTAAAAAAAAAACTTGTAATTAAGTTAGTCAATGAGCTAACCCATTTAACCCATCACCCCATCAACTAGTGATGGGTCAGGTCGGGTTTAAATTTTTTTTGGCTCGCTAATAAATGAACTGAGTTGGGTTGACTCATTAAGTGGTCAACTTGGTTTGAGCCGGGTCGGGTCAGGCCAAGTGCCCCGTTTTGACAGCACTGATCACAATGTAGTCCTTTAATAAATGTTATAAGTTTTCTTTGTTAGAAAAGTGATGTCTTGTATCTCAAGCCAAGTAGGGAGTGAATTGAATTTTACTTTGAAAAATTGTTCTTTCACAAAACTTTGTAAAATCTTTGACTCTAATAAATGAACCGAGTTGGGTTGAGTCATTAAGTGGTCAACCCGGTTTGAGCCGGGTTGGGTCGAGCCAAGTGCCCCGTTTTGACAGCACTGATCATAATGTAGTGCTTTAATAAATGCTATAAGTTTTCATTGTTAGAAAAGTGATGTCTTGTATCTCAAGCCAAGTAGGGGGTGAATTGAATTTTACTTTGAAAAATTGTTCTTTCACAAAACTTTGTAAAATCTTTGAACTTTCTTGAAATCAATAGAGGAAGTATATATGAATCAATAATAAAAAAAGAAGGAGAGAAAGATCAACACAAGGATTTATACTGGTTCGACCAAGCGTACATCCAATTTTCCTTCAACAACCTTAGTTGAAGGGAACCACTATAATGATAGAGTTTACAAGTAAAAATATAGAGATATCCCCTCTCAATGCACTCTCTTTTCCCACTCAATATCACTTACAGTACTAGATGTGAACACCTCACAATCTCACAAACCTAGGAAGCAATCCCAACTCTCAATGCAGAACACCATGGTTCTTCCTCTTGGATAACAACAACGAGAACACAATCCTCTTGGTTACAAAGTAGAAAAATGATCCTCAAAGAGTACACTTGAAGTGTAGAATTGATCAATAGTGTATTAGCACAACTTTCTTGCAATAATCTTATGAGATCTTTGATTCTTCAAGACTTGTTCTAACACACTCTTGCAATCAATACTCAACAAACAAGTTAGTTATGAAAGTGTAAGTTCATGTAATTGCATTGAAACAACGCGCAAGTCGTCGATTTATAGGATTTTCAAATCCTGACGCAATTTAATCGATTCTACGTAATCTGTTAAGCTTTTCCTTCTACTTTAACAGTTTTACATTTGTTTCAGATTTAACAGATTAAATAGTGCATGCAATCGATTAGATAAATCATACAAGCCAATAATAAACAAATATGACCGTTATAGGCAATTATGGCTTTTAATGAAAATGATTTTCTCAAGATAAACAATTTAAGCGATTATGAAACATATGTAATCGGTTAAGTTCCACACTTAAGCAAATTTCAAAATCATTTTTCTTTCCAAACACATCAATGCACTCAATAAACATATGTTGGCAAAGCAACATGTTTTAATCGATTATACAACTAATTAATAGGTTAAATATAGCTATTTTGCCCCTATTAAGCAAGTACTGAAACATGAAGAAATTTAACTGATTATGTAAATAGTTTAATCGATTATTTCTTTGAGATAGATAATGTGTAATATGTTTATACATAAGATTAATTTACATACAATGAATACATATATCAATCATTTCAAGCACAAACACAATAATGATCACACAATTGTTTTGTCATTTGTTGTGTAAGGAACTATAAAACATTTCTTTTGTTAATCATAAAAAACACATGTGAGATGAGTTTTGCTAGATATAGCTCTCCCTATCAAGATTCTTCTTTAAGAAATTGATAAAATTAATAAATAGATTATAGTTAATAACCGTATTAAACTATATATTATATATTTTATTTAATAACATAATATTAAGTAGGATATAAAAAATATTGATTTAAATATTAATAAAATTACAACACATTAGATTATCTAATAAACTATATAATTTTGTGTACATAACAAATATTATTTCTAATAGTTAATTAAAGTCTTTTAGTGGAGTTAAATCCACCTTAACCTTGACTCTAACCTATTTGAGAAAGGATTTTCATGATTGGGTTTTTTTTTTTTGTCCTACAAGAAGATTTTTTTAAGAGTAGGTTAGGACAAACCTATAGATTATAGATCAAGTTGATAATCTTATTTGAAATGTTATATTCGTAAAATAAATCATCATTTTATATTAGAAGATAATTTATCGATATAATACACTGAAATCAAATAGAAAATCATTATCTAGATATTTCATATCAACTAAAGATAAATAAATTTATGATACACATGTAAATTTTATTTTATAAATCGATTTTAAAAAATTAAGTTAAATTTAAATGTTAGTTTTTTAAAAAAGTTAAATAATTAAGTTTAAAATTACTTTTTAAAATAATATTAAAGTTATCTGAAATGTATTATAAAATATTTATTCATTGTTCAACCTGTATTAACATTATTATCCTTGATCTCATCTCATATATATCTCATCAGTGTTCTAAATCCTATGTCACCTACAACTTAAATAATTTTATAAAATTGGAATCCATTTCTTAAAACCAACTACATATTTCTTTTGGTTTTGCCTCGACTTTCATTGAGATAATGTTCAAGCTAGAAAAAAGTGTTGTTCTATTTTGCTTGTGACTATGTTTTATATGGACCTATAGTAACAATACACGGACATGATCGACTTTCAGGGACACGTGGCACCGACACAAAAGACACGAAAATGCAACCTTGGACATAATTACTAGGATTGCACTCTACAAGTTGTTCATGAATGATGGTGCCTACGAAGTTGTTTCCAAGATAACTTTTTTGCTCCTTTTGTGTCTGCAACTATACGTAATTTTTCATAAGGTTGGTTCCCAGCTACACGAAATTCTACTACATTACTCGCGATTCAACGTTCAAACATACGCGTTTGTGACAGAACATTGGCACTATGAATTTGTTACAATCTCTGTTAAATATTTACTACTTACCATGGTTATTGTATTAAAAATTTAAGTCAAATAGCACTAATAGCACTAAACATTTAAAACAATGAGTTGAACAGACGCAAGGCGTAAAGATTGGTTAAATCATATTTAAAACAATGAATATATACAATATAAAAGTAGTTTATAACCTAACCCAATTCCAAGATGTCATTAACCTATATAAAGGATTGTTCTGGTCTTATAAAGATTATTTTGATGTATAAATAATAATTTCCCCTTTAATTAGAGATTATTAGTTTAATTTTTTTTTTATTTAGTAAAAAATAGTTTTTATTTTGTGAGTAGTTAATTAATCTTTATTTTTTTTGTACATAGATGATTTTGGTAACTCAAAACATTTCACTCATACATTCAATTAATTTTAACATATCGTTTCTATTAATTTCTCTTTTATTTGTCTTCTACCACTTCCAACATATTCTATTGAGTATCGATAATACAACTATTTCAAATACCACACCCATAATCTTTTATTTTTATAAGAAAAAATTAAAAGAATATTAAAATAGAACGTGCTCTAACATTTAAAAAAAAAAAATCGAAGGTATTATACAACTTAAAATATACATATTGTGACATTCATGAGTGTCTGAACCTTTTAAGGCTAAACATAACTCACCACTAATATACAAAACTAACAATATATGCGAACTAGAAAATAAAGGATGATAAGGAGAGTTTATTGTTTGAATTGAAATAGAAATAAGCAATCTTGAACTACAACAACATGATGAGTTTCGTCACATGTGCCCCCATATTAGCATGATCAATTTTGGACTTACACACCACTTGGAAATTTCACTCTTGCTCCTTCTTAGTACCTTCCCATGCATATAGTAGACAAACCAACCTTTCCACTATGGTCTCCAGTTTCATATTCAATAACTCATTTAATCCTTGTTTTGTTCTCTTGGTTGTTCTAGTAACACCACAAGTATACATTCCTTTCTTGCATAACTATACAAGCCAGCAAACAATTTTTTTTTTTCCAAAAAAAGATGAATTTCTAGTACAACTAATCGAGATTGTACCTAAATCAAATTAATGTGCAATTAGAAATGCAGTATACTAGGGAATGACTCCTAGATCATTTCTCAAGGGCCAAATGTGGTTCAGTCAAAGGATTGAACACGTAGTGGGAAGGGGGGCGTTGTATGAGCAGATTTACAAATAAAGACACGAATTAGTGACACAAATTAAAACCTTTTGGTCACTAGATCGATTACAATTATCCCTATCATTGGTTAAGAACAAATTACGCGTTACTCTCACCTCTAATCCAACACGAATTAACCAATTACGCAAAGGTTAACCCGGTCTTCAAAATTGCAAATTAAGCAAACACAATGCATACATCTAATCATTATGCACTACACAGGTTAACCAACTAAGCGAAGATTAAACACCAATTAGACCATTGAGCATGTCCTAATTGCAAGTGCAAAACATATTAAACATGATGCATGGTAAGGCAACAAAATCACAATGACAATGTAGAAATCTCATGGAAACATTGTAATGACACTAATGACCAATCAAACAGATTCAAGCTATCATTAAAACGAAATGGAAACAGTAATTAGAAATCGAAAACATTAGAGTTAAGAACAACAAAACGAAGAAAAATAAAACGAAGTGAAGCAAAACACAATAAAAACTAGAAACGTAAATACATAAATGGAAACACAATAGAAATTGGAAAACATGAATGGAAACAAAAAAAAAACTGGAAAACGTAAATGCAGAGAGCAAATCGGGGAAAAACGAAAGTCTAGAGAAGACAAGCAAACGAAAATGCCAAAACAAAAATGAAGCAAGAACAGAAAACAAAGTTGGAATTAAAACTAAAATGATTCAGTACATAAAGAGGAAAATTAAAAAAAAAAAACCTAACAACATGAGTTGGCTCATATTTTTTAAAACAACATTCAGTGCTCTACGGTTTTCACTCTGAGTCCACTCAGAATTTTTTTTTCTAAAACAACTTTTCCATTAACAACATGAGTTGCCTCATATGGACCGTTCGATGTTGCATCCTAAACACCTTTATCCACGGATTCAAGAAAGATTTGCATCCTGATTTTCTAAAAAACATACTTTTCACCAACAAATAGTGGTGGCCTATTTGTTGATGCACCTTCACCAAAGATTTGAGAACTAAAAGCCATTTTTTCAGGATCAGTTGACTTAAGGAAAAAAGTAATTGACTTGTTTTTCGAATATCTTATGAAAACCAGCTTTGGAACCAATTTTTAAAAATAGTATGGCTTAGTTTCTCACACCAAGAGGGGGGTGAATTGGTGAAACTTAAAATCTGAGTCTTTTCAAAATCTTTTTCACAAAAGGATGTTCTTTGAAAACTTTCTTGAAACGGAAGGAAAAATATTTTCAAGTGCAGTAGATTAAAGTTGACTATGCTCAGAATAAAGTCGACTTTGAATGTAAAAGTGCAGGGATAAAGAAATTAAATGCAGATTTTTATACTGGTTCAGCCAACCTGTCTGCATCCAGTGTCCTTCCAATCATAGGAAGCAAATGTACCATAATGATCAAGGTTTTTACAGCAAGGCTTTTATAGCGACAACAAGTCAAAAATATAAAACACCTTTTTTAACCTTCTAATAAAAATATAGGCATATAACAACAAAGACCAACAACAAGAATCCTTTCTTCTATTGTCTTCAACCCTTTGAGCAATCCTCAGAGTCCAAAACGCCACACGTTCTTTTCCAGTTAACTCAAGAAAAAAATAAAAGTTTTTCTAAAGAAGGAATTTTAGTTTTCCCTAAGAAAATAAATCCAATTTCAAAAACCCATTCTTTAAATATTCCTTTTCTATATATATTGTTTGGAAAACATCAATTCATTCACAAAATGTTTGATATTTTTTGTTGGTTAACATTTGATCTAGGAGGAGTTCCTTTGGTTTATACACGAAATAAGTCACTAATCTCTCTTTGTTGAGTGACAAAAAAGAATAAAAAGAGTAGAATAGGTTTCATAGGCTTGTATTTGCCTCTTTGTTTCTTTACGTTAGTTCTAGTTCAATAAATGCTTATAAACCTTTCTTTTCCTTTTAGCATAAATGTGAGTAAGTAGGCGTCTTAGCTTGTAGTGTAAGGAAGCATAACTAGTGTTAGTTTTTGAACTCTAGGAGAGCTAGGAAGCTTATAAACCCTTTTGGAGTGAGAGAATTAAGCAATGTGGGACTCCCATGAACCTAGGGATGTTGCAGCTGCTGGTGGACAGAACTTGGAGAATTCCAAGTCCCGCATCGCTTGAAACTCTTCACCAAAGTCATTCCAAAAGCTATATAAGCAACCTAGGGGTTCTCTTTTGAAAACACCTTTGAATCAATTGATTTCTTTAGTTGATTTGCACATTTGCAATCCTCTTTTAAGATAGTTCTTTGTCTCCTTAGTCCCTTTTTGGGCAGACCTTATCTTGCTAAAGGCGAGTGGCGGTCCTTCTTCGATGCTTACCTTGGAGCCTTCTTCAAGTGGCGCATCTTCGAGTCATAAGTTTTCTCTTCGTTAATCTTTTCCGCTTTTATTTTCTCTCCATTCTCTTGTATGTCATTTAGTATATTCTCTCTAGGTATGCATTTCCCCTTCACTTAACTAGACCAAGACTTACAATAGTGTTTTGGTTTATCAGATTTGTGCCATTGCAAGAACATCTTCGCTCACCATTAACATTCACTCCTGGAATCACAAGAACTTTGCTTATAAAGACAACATATGGTAGGTAGTGAGATCTTTTAAATGCAACATTCTTTATATGATTTTTTATCACTTCTACCCAGTTTATTGGAATATTGATCTAGATAGCATGTAGCAAATAGACGTCTTTAGTGGACATTTTATCCCTTGTCAGCCTCACTGGTAGAATTACCCATGCGAGAAGATATGTAGTAATCTCCTCCATATTTAACCCTTCATGTACGAAAAGCATCTCAATAGTATATCTACCGGGAAATCTCAGCCAACTTGTGTAGAGGTCCCTTTTCTTGAATAGTTGGTTGATTTCAGAGTTAGGCAAATAAGAGGATATGCCTTTTGCCTTTAGTCCCGTGAGAAACATCCAAATGAAGTTGTCGATGTGAACATCTACCCCTTTAACTCTTGACTTAATGTCACCATCTACAATCTTCAGATTATTATAAAATACCCTTACGAAGTTAGGAAACCAATCTCCCTTCATCTGGACAAATGTTGACAATTCTTGCATTTCAAACCAATTAGGAAATTGAAATCCCTCTCTTTTAAACAGACCAAGGTTAAGGGCCTTGGGTGAGACAACTATCTTGGCTCTTTCTTCCAGAAATTTTTCTCTAGTTTCTTCATCACTGATCCATCCTACAGGATCAGGATTTCTTACTGCCACAACTTCTTTTCCCTTATTTCCTCCAGATGATCGAGTTGGAGACGCCAAATGATTCAGATTTCTTGGATACTTTCTGTTCAGTTTAGGGTTACCAGAATTACACTTACCAACCTCACTAAATGCTATCACAGTTCCTCAGACATGACATTAATATAAGGGCACGAACCACAAACACTCAAATAAGCCCATTTTAAATTTTTAAACAGAGAAAGCCCATAACAGAGATATCAAATCGGTTTCATTATTTGTAAAGTCAACTTCTGTATTTCAGAAGGTTTAAAAATAATAGAGACACTAATACTTTAACATATAATCGACTACACACTTAATTCAATCGATTAAAATTCAGGCTAATGTATTTTCACATAAAACAATCTCAAACAATCAATCAACAGCCAAACATTCATCAGACAATCGTTCAAACAAATATCATGCATGATGTAGTAAGTTAATACGCGTTACCACTTGTAGATACTTAACAACTTTGATATCATCAAGTTAGCTTATCCTTGAGTTATGCACTGCTACAACATCTGCTATCCTGCAAAACAACTCAGATTTTCCGATGCTGGTACTAGGGATGGCAACGGGTCGGGTTCGGTCCGGATAGTGTGATACCCGAAACCAACCTGCATGCAAAAAATGTACCCGTTACCTGCCCCACTACCTGCATAAAAAAACCACGAATTTTTCTCAACCCACTGATATCCGTTGGATACCCCTTAACAATGCCTGTATTATCATCCAAGCCCAAGTTCTGATCCAAACTCTATTTTCCTTTCTTTTTCAAAACTTATAAACCCTAGATCTTCACTTCAAAACTCAGATCTACACCAAAATATTTCAGATCTACACCAAAACATCTCAGATCTACAGTTAAGGATCTCATATTTGCATCAAAGAATCTTAGATATGCACTAAAGCATCTCAGATCTGCCCCTCATCATCGCTCCCAATGCGGTTCAGCCTCTCAAGCTCTGCGAATGGGATCACTTGCTGTTGGCTGGCTCCACCGCTGGCCGTAGGCGGAGCCATGAACGGTGGAAGAAGAAGCTACAAACACTGCAATGACAGCGACAACGTGAGGTCCTTGCGGCGTCATTGAGGACTGTGATTCTTGTTGTTTGTAGGTGGCGAAAAGAAGAAGGGAAAGGAAGTTTGAGAAAGAAGAAGAAGGGAAGGAAGTTTGAGAGAGAAGTTTGAGAGAGAAGAAGAAAGATGAAGAAGGGACCTTTTACTTCCTTTGTAGCGTAACAGAGATAAATATTTTAATTTATTTTGTAATTTCATATTTTAATTTATTTTGTAACCATAATAGCATATATGCATGTTATTTCCTGCATTACCACCATGTTTTACAAACCACACACATTGCCTATATCTATCACACTCAATTTGAAATTAGCAAATGAAAACTCTTTTCACACACTCACACTTTCTAAAGGAAGAACAACGATAGAGAACAACATCTGACTTTTGCATATTCTCATGAGCTTACACATCCACACATATATCTTATAAAGATTTCAACACTTGTACTAATTCAAACCTATTATTTTTAATAACAGAGAAAGGTTTCATGGAAACCTGAACATAAGTAAAAGGTAAAAGAAAATTTTCACACCAAGGCATCTCATAGCCTCTCAAAGATGTATAAAAAAGCTAGAATTGAAGGAAAAGACTTGATTGGATAGGGGAAAATGTTTGGAATGTTGTTCTGGAAAAGTGGACATGCCACTTTATAGACAAAAGTGTGAAACGACCAAGAAAAATTGGACATCTAAAAAAGCGGGTTATTTACGCACTGGAGAATCTATTAGCGTGCATGACCATGTTATTCGTTTGATATAAATCTACATTTTATTTTGTAAATTTGTAATCATAAACTTTACAAATATTTATTAACAAATCATCTTGTTTGCAATCACAGGAGCTTGGTCGGTCAGTGCATGTTGATGAAATCTTTCAGTAAACATGTATTCGTCACTCAACAAGAGAATTTGTTGATGAAAGGTCTAGGCGGATACATGTTAGTTTTTACTAACTTTATCACATTTTGTATTATATTTTGTATTAGGTTTTAAACCTTAGGTTTAACAAAAATCATTTATTCATTTAACAGGAAGACTTTCAAGCAAGATGTTCTCAAATAAGATATGAGACTGCATATGTTGGTGCCTCAGCATCTAGTCCCCTAGACCCTGTAGAGGAGGAAAGATTGTGAAATCGATGTTGGTTAGAGGCTGCTAGTAGAAGATACAAGGGACGCGTATACAACATTGAAAATGTCAGTTCCCAAGATGATTGTTTCGATAATTACATACAACAGACACATACATCTTCTTCTAGTCAACAACCCAATGTACAAGACATTTTTAACCTCCAAGCGCAATTAGCAAACCATGATAAGCAGCTTTAACAATTTCAAGGCTTTATTAGTGCCTTCATGTAATACCTCCCACCTCCAGTAGTCACAATTGCACAACAATTTTTCTAGCCCCAAAATCCCCAAGTTCAAAATCAGCCACAAAATGATGTCCAACCACAACAACCAGAAGATGGAAATGATTATCGGGATTATTAGGGATTTTTTAGAACTTATTTGCATTACTTTTGAACTTACTTATAAAACCCGTTTATGAACTTATTTACATAATGTTTAGAACTTATTTATTGGATACTTATGTATTGATGTGAACAATACTTATGTATTGATGTACAATGCTTCTTTGTGGATTAATTAAGTGTATGTGAAATGCTTGTCGGTTCTTATTGAGATATTTGATAAGGGGAGCATTGGTTTAGCTACACCTTACAATCTCACGGTGCTTTTGGTTTTTTATGATGACAACACATTATTAGCTAAACCTTGCATAACATATGTTTTGGAAAAGAAAATCACATGCACTTTGGTTGAACTTTTATTCTGTGGCAAAACTGCAAGTTTTAAGCCGATTTCATTATGAAGCAAGTCGATTAAAACTCGTGACTTTGCACAAATTTTCAAAAACAGTGTTGTGAGTATTTTTGCAAAGAAAGATTTTCAAAACTGCATTAAAATGTCAAAGTCGACTGTATTCGCAAGCTACTCGACTTAGTTAGTTATGTTTTGAATTTCTGTTGATGCTTGTGAACTATAACGGCTATATTTTGTTTCTTTGACCAAGCATTAATTGTGAGTCAACTGAATTAAATGTGCAATCAATTTATTTGGTCTGAATGCTACTAAATGTTATAACTGTCATAACTGTCTGACTATAGTCGACTGTATTAGTAGCGTAGTCAACTTTGAGAGCGTCTGTTTTAACAGAAAACTATATATAGACGTGATTTTGTATTCTACAACGACTTTTGGTAATTCTAACATTTTCATTGAATTGTTTCAGATATTGATCTCTGCTAGAAAGTGTGAAGCTCCAAGAACTCATCAAGAAGATCGTGGTGATCATTCTTTGAAGAGTTGCTTGACAAGCAAGTGTTGGTGTGCGCATAAGACTGCTTGATCATTCTGCACAAAAGGTGTTTTCATACGTGATCAAATACTTCTCTAAATCTTGTGAAGATTGTGGTTGTCTTGTTGTGATTACAGGAAGAGGACGTGTTGCGTTCTGGGAAACTTTGAGGATTGTTCAAAGTTGTCAAAGACTACAGGAGAGGGGATATCTTGTTGTTGTTCTTTGGGTGTTGTATGCCTATATTTTGGTTAGAGGGATAGAGAGGTGTTTTATATTTTGACTAGAGGTCTCTATAAAAACCTTGTTGTAAAAACCTTGATCATTATAGTGCATTTGCTTCCAGTACAAGAAGGACACTAGATGTAGGCAATTTGGCCAAACCAGTATAAAAACTGCGTTTGAATCTTCTATCCCTTAACTCTTTAAATTTCAAGTCGACTTCATATTCTGCACAGTCAATTATTTTCCGCTGCACTTGATTTATCTTTTTCCTTAAGTTTCAAAAAACTTTTGAAAGTTCTTATTTTTACGAAAAAGATTTTGAAAACACTTGATTTTTAAACTTCATCAATTCACCCCCCCCCCTCCCTTCTTGGTGTTGAAACTAAGTCATTTTATTTGTAACAGTTCTATATGTGAATTGTGCAATGTATAATGTCCAAGTCTGGTTCTATATGTGAATTATACATGTCCAAGTCTTTTAGTAGTGATATTGATTCATGTAGGGCATTTATTTGCCTCCTCTGATACCATTACATACGGATATAGTTGTATGTAGTTACATACAGATAGATCTGTATGTAACTATGCATGGATAGGTCTGTATGTAACTACGCACGGATAGGTCTGTATGTAACTACACACGGATAGATTTGTATGTAACTATATACAAATATTTCCATATGTAAGTTACCTACTACCATTTTACATATAGATTTTTTTTCCATATGTAATCCGTTTGTAACACTACTTTACATAAGAATTTTGGGCCTTACATACAGATTTTGTTTGTATGTAAATGTGTTTTTTCTTGTAGTACGATAATTTAAAATGTTTATTACTGACAGATATATTCATCGATAAATCCATCAATAGAAAGAGCGGGAAATTTCTCACCCAAATAGCGTAGACCCAATTTCATGTGGAAGGTGAAATTATAGGAAAAACACTAGAGGAGGGTGAATTTTGATTTTAAAATATTTTCACAAATCAGCATCTAATATTTATTAAAGATGATATGCAAAAGCTTTAAGATGATTAGATGTTAGGTTTTAATATTGTGAGTGAATGGAAAATGTTCTAGATCAAGACACAGTAAATCAAATATTTTTATACTAGTTTACTTAACCTGAGCTACGTCCAGTTCTTCTTTAACAACTCTTAAGAGATTTCACTAATCTTTTTTATGATTACACGAGTTTTGCCTCTTTAGGATCTCATTGAGTATTCTCACCACTCCTGATTACAACGAGTATTAGCACCACTCTTACTTTCCTAGTCAACTTGACTAGACCGAGTTTAGCCTCTCCAAGATCTAACCTTAGACAATTGTCTAGACGTTCAACTCAACCTGAGCTGAGTAACCAAGTTTTTGGGTTCTCTCTAGAACTTAGAACAAATCTAAAAATGAATTTTCTACAAGGTACATATGAACGACTCTTGAGAGGATATGTTTCAAATACAATACAACCTGTAACACTTGAAAGTGTTTCTCTCTTTACATATATTTTTCTCCTAAAAGATATTGAGCATTAGACGATGTAAGAATAATTTGAGCTTCTTTTCTTTTTTTCTTGTTGTTTTTCTTCTATATTTAGCTTCTCTTGTAAGATGATCGTTGGACCAAGAAGTTGGTTTTTGAAGAGTTGATAGTTTTTCGATGTTAAGTCTAATTTTAGCCTACTTTGTAGGGTCCAGAGCTTTATCTCATAACCTTAAGCAAAATTTGAACTTGTATGATGTGATAAAGCAATTGGCTTCAAGGAAACATTTCCATAATGTTTTTCTTCTCTCACAAAATCTTTTTGTTGGTTGTCGTGATTCTCATAATATCTTTCTACTATATAGAATTGCGCAAATATTAAGAGACAAAGTACACAAGTATCGAAGTACTTTTTCGTATACACATTAAATATTTTAAATATTAATAAATGTTAAGCAGTGTAGCATGCTCAATACATTTTTTCATTTTTCATTTCAATAATTAATGCACCATTTGGTGTGAAAAATGTGTATTCATCATATGATAAGAATACAAGATTCTTTTTCAAGGATAAAGTGTTTTTGTGGTCTCTTATCAGTTGATATTTTCTATAAAATGCATTTCTTGATATGTCTTTTTAATTAATTTGATTCAATTTAGTCTAGAAAACATTATTTTAGCTCTCTCACCAAGTCAGAGATAAGACAGGCCACTAACACCACCATCATTGACTCAGTTCTAGGATCTAATCTTTGAAGGGTTTAACCGCAATTTTCATAATTTGGTTCTCAAACTCAAGTTATTCTCCTCGTTGGAAACAGTTCACCTAGATGAAAAGTGTGCAGACCGAGTTTGCGAAAAGACCGGTTTTGTCGACGGACAATGTGTTCGTTTTGATGTCGATGGGCTTTGTACACTCAGTGGAGGTGTTATGCTCGCTAATTAGATCCATTAGGTTTCCTCTAGTGGATTAGATAGAATCGAATGGAGATATTCCGAAGTAATCGCATTGTTGAATTCATGTGATCTGCAATTACAGGTGTTGGAATTAGAGTGTTTGTTGGAGACTTGTCGACCGCACAACGTCATCCATTTAGGTCAACTCTATCTTTTTTAAGGTCAGTCCTATCTATTTTAAGGTCGATCCTACCATTTCAAAGCTCGAACCTACCTATTTTAAGTTCAACTCTACCAATTTTATGTTCGACCTTATGCTATGTTATTTTGGTGCTTCTTTTTTTTAATTTTCATTTAATACAGCACTATTACAAATGACCTTTTGTAACTTGCATGGCAAGGTTTGCGGTGTAGTTAGAGGTTGGGGAAAGGTTGCGGCGTAAAAGAAGAGGACTTTTAAACTGAAGATTTTGGTGAGAGTTAGACAAGCTTTTCTTTCTAATGTCGAAGATGCCACCATTGTTGTTGAAGTTTTATGGGATTCTTTACCATAGACTATTTTCTGCAAACATGATGGAGAGTGAAGTAGTAAAGTAGTGAAGTTGTGTATGTGCACTCATAGAGAAGCTCGGTTGTGGATGAGCTTGACAACACAACAAGATGAGCACAACAGCTTGACAGCCAGAGCTCGACAGCCCGTATCAAAGTCATGTCATTACTAATTGATATTGTCCTTCGATAATTAAGATGGATATATTCATCGATAATTACCAAATAATATATTTATTGATAATTATCAAGAAACAACATTTGTTGATAAATCATACCGACAATAATTTTACTGACAAATTTTTGTCTGTTAATAATTCTTCGACAAACAATAATGATCGACAAAATTTTACAATTTTTGACTAACAAATTTTTTTAGTACAAATTTCCTACATATTATAAATGTGAAGGAAAGCAACATAAGATTAAACAAATTTTAGTGTAGATTTTCCATTCTCATAAAAATTACGTAATGTTAAGAGATTTTAGAAAAGAAACTGTGTTTTTTGCAACACAATTATAATGTGAGTTTTAAACTTATATAGAAAGATTACCTACCAAATTTCTTTATAAAAAAATTTAAAAGATTTTTTCTTATTTACTTAAAAAAATACGTAGATAATCTCCCACATATTTTAAATTCAAAAATTTATACACTGGTGTATTATTTGTGATTTTTTATCCATAAAAAATCCACACTAAATTAAGAAAAATATAATAGTTAAGTAGGATAATTTTGTTAAAATTTTAAAAGCATCTTGAAGAAATTTCATATAACATTCATGGAAACCACTAATGAGTTAGAGATTTGTACAATAAATATTTAAACATGTTAAAACTAATAATGTTAGTTAAGATTAATACACTACAAAACCTAATATACAGATAAGAGAGAATTAAAGTATTTTTATCACTTAGTTCATCTTACCTGTTAATCTAAAATAGAATAGAAAATTAAAGTAATTAATTTCATCTGTTCTTAAAATTCTTCACTAGTTATCCTAGTTCCATTCACGCTATTTTTGTTGATAAGTACGGAACTATCATGTCTTATTCATGACTAATGTTGATATATATATTATCACTGTAAAAACTGTCAAGGCCTCAAAATTTCTTAATTTTCCCGTGGTTCACATAAAATCAAAAAGCCCAGCTATTCATTAATGGCTTTAGAACACTGGTTAAAAGACATACTTTATTTAAAATTATATGACAGTGAATTATTTTTCCAATAAAAAACTTCTCTTTGAATTCCTAAAAGATTATTATTTTTTTTTTAATAAAAATATAATGAGAAGAAATCATTGGGTCTGGAGTGAGATTGGTTTTGGAAAATTTTCCATACACCTCCATAAGTTTCTTTCTGCACCCCATGTACAAAAATTCCTATTCTAGATTTTTGAAGTGTACAATCCCAAAATAAAAATTGACTTTCAAATTACAATTAAAAAAAATTGGATTGAATTTGAATTGTGTAATCTATAAATTTAAAAATAAATTTTTTCTTAAAAATCGTATTACATAATTCAAAAATTAATTTTTTAAAAATTTCAAAATATGCAATCCAGTAATTCTTTAATTTTTAAATTATGTAGTCCAAAAAAGGTAAAATGAGAAATTTCTTATATACAGGTGCATGAAGAAACTTATGGATAATTGTGTTCTTTTCTTAGAGCCGAAGCTATGGAGAGAAGAAATATATAGAAATATGAATGAATTAACTATCGTTATATGCTTCCAGTTTAACTGTTAGATATATATTCCGACACTAGTGCAGTCAGGGGAAACGACAGCGGTTTTTTTTTACTTTTGGCATCGGTTCCTGAACCGAAGCATATGCAAGCGAGATAAAAAGTCTAGACCTTTATGCCTCGGTTATGAACCAAAGCAAAAAGTTGGATGATTTCGCCTCGGTTTGAAACCAACAGATGCAGTATTTATTATTTTTTTTATCTTTTTTTTTTCGCTGGGACTTTATGCCTCGGTTCCCTTTGAACCGAGGCAGTATGTCTGTCTCTACTTTTCTACATAATTTCCAACTACAGAAATAGACCTGCATATAATTTTACAGTCAGAACAGTCCAGAACAATCCATAAGCATATATTTTAAATGAAAATTATATTAAAACATAAAGACATTCAATGTAATCATAAATCAATCCAATGTAATCATAAATCAACTTTGAAACATAAATCAATGTAATGTACAAAGTTAAACTAATAATAATGTAGAAAAACATAAAACAACTTAGAAACATAACATAAACTTAGAATTTACTATATCCTAACATCTACTGCATACTATTACATAATTGAATTACATATTTAGCCAGTGTCTTCCTCACAACTTTAAGTGTCTTCTCTGGAATTGGAGCAGTCACATTGAATCTCTGCATAAAACACAATGATTTCAATTAGTATATATAAAATTTAAACTATAGAGAAAATAAAATTGAAACCAAAATATTACCGTTTGCCATCCACTGGTGTAATGTGCACGAATAGTGGTCATCATCCAAAACATGACGTAGTAACCACATTCATATTACCCCGTTTGTTTATGACACTACAATATATAATCATAATTATAAAATGTTAAGTAACATCATTGAAATGGTACAAAATGTAACAAAGTATGGACTAAATTACCAAACCTTAAGGTGAACCCATGAAAGCTTTTTAGCTGTAGCAGTAGATTTCCCAGATAATATCATATGTGTTGCAAGGGAACTATTAAGAAAAAATTGCTTTAGCATACATTTATATAATAAAGAAAGTTGAAACATTAAGGTTCTTACCATTCTACTACATGTTTAAGAGGGCTAGGAGGAGACTTGTGCAATTCCTTTTCCTTTAATTCTTTTATTTCTCCAATTCTTTATTTTGTACATCCACTCTTCCCAGACTCACTTTCCACTTCTTCTTCATCTAGATTTTTCCTTTTCCTTTCATTCTTTTATTTTGTTACCTTCTTCCATCCTTCAACACATCACGTTAAAAAACATTATTTATTTTCTTAACAGATATATATTTTCTCAAGACAACTTATTTCTTCTCTTTGTTATGATATCCCAGAGCACAGCACAATAGCATCAATGGTAACAATCAAAAATTTCTCTGCTACAGTCATCTATAAAGTTGGAAGGTTTTTCAAAATACTTACCTCGAAGGAGAAGAAGCCGCTGCAAAAAGAAAGAGGAACGCGAGAGCAATACAGCCAAAGGAGATGGTGCAGCAGGGGCGAAGCAACGAGGATGGAGCAGCGGTGACGGTGCAGCAGGGACGGTGCCGCAAGGGCGGTGCGGCGGGGCCGGTGCAACAAGGGCGGTGCGGCGTGGCAGTCAGCGGCAGCGTTGACGAGTCAAATCGAGACACCAACTTGAGAAAGATGAACACGAGAAGCACCAATCCGGGACGCACCAAATGGTAAAATTATACCAATATTTCAATCAGGAACGACACTTTTACTAATTTTTCATCCAATAATTTACAATCAGGAACCAGCTTCAAGACTTTACAATCACACACAAAACAAAATATGAAGCAAAACGCAAATATCAACCAAGTCTCAACCAATATAGTAACTCAAAAACTCAATATCAAAGACAAGATAAAGTTTGATACCTGGTGAGAACGGCAGCAGATAAAGGCAGCACCAAAACCATGAAGGACTCGCGGCGGCGACGCTGGTGGAGGAAACCCTTGGGGAGAACAACAATGACGGCAGCAAAGACAAAGACGAAGTAGCAGCGCGAAGAAGAAGCTTAGTGAAAGAAGAAGCAACTAATACAATGACCAACGAACACAAGCAATGCAGCACCGTGAAGAGAAAGAAGAAGAAGCAAGCAGCAGCACGAGAAGAAATGTGAACCAGCATAGTGAAAATTTGAATATTAATAACCCATACCACCTCGGTTTTACAGAATACCCGAGGCAGTATCAATCTACGGCACCAGTTGGAGAAAAAACCGAAGCATAAAACTAAATAATCTACACCTTATATGCCTCTGCTAGAGAAGGACCGAGACTGAATAAGCTTTTAACAGCGGGTTAAAGCAAATCGAGGTGGTAGTCTCCTTGAGTTGACGTGTAGAAATAGCATTGCAGGGCGTTGCAGAGGCTTTGTGCCTCGCTTCTGCAGGCAATCGGTGTAGTATCAGCTATCCATAAAGCTGTCACCCAAAAAGGGTATAGAAAGGGTGACATGTAGAAGCTTTTAGGCACCTGTTCTGTTGTTAACCGAAGTCGTAGCATGTTTATGCCCCGGTTTTTATTGTAACTGATGCCTATGAGGTCCCTTTATTTACGATTCTGCCACCGCATTTTGATAGGCAGCGGTTTTGTATAAATCGAGGTATATAGTGCGAGTTTAAAAGCAAATATTCTACTAGTGCGAGTTAAAACAAGTATTTTTAAATTAATGATTTACTAAAAGTTATTTATTTAAGTAACGGTGAAATTTTTTTAAAAAAGAGAAAAACAATATTTTAAATGATAAAATATTGTTTTAACATAATTATAGCAACTATCAAAATCATTATAAAAATATCGATTATACAAACTATCATAATTATTATAAAATATAGCAACTACTCTCTTTTTTCAAGATTTAATCTAATCAAATTAATTTTAATGGAATTAAATTGACTTCACTTTTATTTTCAATTTCCAAACAATTAATTAATATGCAATAATTATGATAGTTGCAATAACTATAATGATAAAATTAATATGATCATAAAAACAGTAAATGATTATTCTAATCGTAATGATAATAATAGTAAAGTCATGACAGATACACAATAATGATATCGATGATTATTATGTATGATTAAACATTGATAGTATTTGTGCTAGTGGTAAAAAAGTTATTAATATTGACTACAACTAATTGCTATAATAATTATTTACTAATAATGATAATACCCTGTATATTGATAAAGACTAGACGTAACAGAAGTAACAAAAACTAACAACATTAATGGTCTTAATTCTTACAGATTTCTTTATCTTAGGTAAAAGTTGAGGAAAACAACTTGAAGTGAGTTATATTATTGATCATGTAGAAAACACAATAGTTGGTTCATTTCCAAATCATCACAAAATATCCTAGGTCTAGTGATACTTTACACACCAAAATGAAAATAAAAAAATCAACAACGAAGTTCAGAAAATTCATTGACGACCTCATATAATAAATGGTCGAAAATTCTATGCTCAAACACCAAACAAATATCCCTAAAGCTTTCACTCTCACGCATACGTTTTAAGGTACAATCTGACTCTCTTACATCGTGTTCTGTCAAAGTACGAAGCTGAAACATCATTTCTGAGAGATACTCTGCTTCCTTGTTGACATCTATGAAGGTATAATCTTTATTAGTACTTGCACTGTCTTCAACATCACAATCCAAGGACAACACTGATGGAGATACCCTCTTTGACTTTGAAGCCGTGGTGTTTGAACCATCTGCAATAAAATCATATATAGTAAGGTAAAGTAAAATTGCTTTCAAACTGCAATAAAACCATGTGAAGAATGCATTATATAGCCACTTTAAGCTTACAGAACTGGTATGTTGTGTAATTTTCAACAACACGATTGTAGAGTGCTTAAGTCTTGAGTTCAAATTAGCAATGGTGATGCTATATCCAACAAACATGTTATATATATGCTTCTTCTACTTACATGACTTAAATGTAGTTGTGTAGATATTTTAGTGCTTTTTCTTTCATTAAGTAAAATTTCAGTTCAGCAATTCATTTAACAAAAATTACATGAGAAAACATGCACATTAACAATGTAAAACTCTAACTTTGACAGCAAAATAGTACCAAAAACTCGTGTAAAGTTACAGTCTGTAAAAATGAGAAATCAGTAACATAAACTGTTCAGTCAGACCAAACACAACCCATTGTGCATTTGGATCCTTTTCTTCACAAGGGAGAGAGAGTTTATAACGAACCAGTTAAAAGGGTTTTGCAAAAAAATTCAATGTTATTCCAACAATTACCAAAGTAAAAGTAATGAAAAAATGGGATTGAGTAGAGAAAACAAACCTAGAAAATCTGTTTCATAAAGGAAAGGATAGTCATTGCTATCTGCAACTGAAACTGGACTGCGATTTTCCAAGCTGCATTCACTTTCAACCTTCAAGAGTAACTTCTGGTTTCTCATGTTCCTCTTGTCTTTGGTTTCCACAAGCCCCTTCTTGTGCTTGTTTGGCAAATAAGTGTTTGACCTTGATCTTGAACCAGCGCCATTTTGGCTATTACTACAAGAACTACACTTAGAGAAACCTGAGGACACAGAAGACAAATCTTTACCTTCAAGATTTCGACCCTTTGAAGCATGCTTAGAAGAAGGGTCTCTTCTTGGCTCATTCTTCAGCTTTGAAATTTTCCTGTTCTTACCTACATTCCTCTCTTTCTTCACACTCACACTCTCCTTGTTCTTACTCCCCTGTCTCTTCACCTTCCTCACCTCTCCCAAACCCGTCTCCAATTTCCTCACCTCTTCTTCGTCTTTGTCACCATCCATGCAAAGCACAAAGAGGTTATTATTACCCTTTTGGTTCTGAACCAAAGCAGGAACCTCTCTGAACGATGACGAAGTCTTCACTCTTCTGTGAATGCCATGGCTTGCATCAAACTCAAGCAAGTAATCCACAAAGTTCACTGACCTGCTTCTAGGAACGGAATCTGGGCTCCCTCCTTTCATTGCCCATTTGGAGTTTGGAAGTGAATCCAAGCCCATTAACCTTGCCACCACTCCAGGAGTTGAACCATCATTCACCACCACGGTTTCTTTGCTGGAATGTGCTTTTTCTGAGTCATCTGATTCCGTGAAATGATCAGAGGGATGCACTGGAGGACTAGTTGCATTTCCAGCACATAGTAGCACACGTAGTAAGCCAGGAAAACACCCAGATTTCGGTTTTTCTGCCTTAGCCATGGAGGGTGAAGTTTGCACAGTGATACAGAAGAATGCAGAAAAAATTCAATGTGAAAAGAGAATGAGCAGTGTAATGGTTGAGCACACTAGAGAAAGAGAGAAAGAGAATGATATAGTATGTTGTTGGAAGAGTTGGAATGTGGGGTGAAGTTTCATTGGGAATAACAAAGGTAACTTCCAAGTCTTTAAAGTCGGCACCAGTACTACTTCACTATAACAGAAAACGAGTTCAATAATTTACCTTTACATTCCTAAAGTAAATTGAACACAACCTCAGATTCGGAGATGCACTTGGTCGCTGCTATTCTTTCATAAAAACAAAATTATAATTTTACCCTATTAATTTACTTCAAATCTTTATTATGTATATTACTGAAATTGTAATCTAACAATAATTATAAGAGTATCAGTGAATTGGATTTATCTTTTATCTTAGCATAATACTTTAGGTTTAAAATAAAATAAAAAAGACTATGTGTGTGATGATTCAAATACAAGTAAATCTTATCTAATTTTACTTTGTTGAATAAAATGTTTTCATTACATTATTATACTCTTTATCTAGTTCAAATTCTATTTTTAACAAATCATTGGTTTGATGGTTTTTCAAAGACAAATTTATTATAAAATATATAATATCAATCGAACTTAATGCACAAAAAATTTTCAGCTAAAACATATTAAGTTAATAAATTGACGAGTATTCTTCTTTATAACCAGTGTAATTTATCATTTTTAGTCGATGTAAATTAAATTTTCTCATAGACACTAAAACTTGAATTCATACTTAAATTTTTAACATGGTTTTAAAATGCAAAATGTTCCAATTAAGATTTTATCCATAAAATTAGTGTGAAGGGTAATTTAGAAAATCAAATTTAATTTATAAATATTGAAAAATAAGTTTTTCTTTTCTTATGTAAGTTAATGGAAATATGATTTTAGTGGTAGATCTAGATAGAAACGAGGTTTTTGTGAAAATGTGAAAGAAATTTATCTTTAGAATCCTAGTGTGAATGTGAATAAAAGGTGTGATTTTACAGCTTTAAGGTTAATACTTGATACATTGGGTAGATGAGAATGGTAGATGATAGAGATAGGGTGTACGAAAGGGTACATTAAAGACAAATATTGGATGAAAAAGCATTGACTGAGGTCTGAGGAAGGAATTTTGTATTTAGTAATTAGTAATGCAAGATGATGTGGTTGCAGTCCAAGTCTTACTAGGCTGCCAAACCGTGTGAATGTTGTTTTGCCAATTAAAAACAAAGTGTGGCCGAAGTTGCTGACTTTTGAGGTCGGAAATGTCCATGTGGTCCACCACCCAAAGGAAATGAGCAGATCTTGCAACTACTATTTCATCTCAAAGAACTTCACCGACTTTGTTGACTAGGTTTTGGGATTCTGAATTGGCCCAATTCATGTTCGTTCTGTAATGGCAAGCCTCTTTATGATGATGGGCCCAATAAATTGGAACCCTGAAGAATTTTTTAGTTAAAATGTTAATACTTGCTAAACAAGTGAGTTTCTTTAATGTTATTATTGTGTATCCAAAAAACTTAGTTAGCCCTAATAGTCATATTAAAAAATATAACTAAATTAAATTTTTTAAGTCTTTTTATTATAGAGTAATTTATGTCTATTTTGATCATATTCATATATTGTAACTATGAAAAATTTTAAAATTTAAAACTCAATAAACCACAAAAATTTAATAAAAACTCAGTTAAATTTTTTAAAATTTATGAGAGATTCAAAACATAAATTAATTAAACTTAAATAATATATACAAGAGTGTGTGTTTGCAGAATCCATAAGTCCGTATAAGGTTTCTCTCCATTTCAGAACTCATCTAATGAAGATTATAGGCTCCTCTAGGACTATATATTATATAACATTCATAAGAAAAATAATCAAACGGGTTTAAACATATTGAAATAAAGCATGTATTGTAACTTGTGAACATTGTGGATTGAAGGGACTTAATGGACATGTGTGACTGTGGTGGAAAGCCATAAGGGGAACAATTGATTTGCAAGAACAGTAGCCCAATTGCAATGTTGTCAAAAGAATGGCTTACACTTTTTTTTTTCCAAAAGAAATTGAATCCACACAATGTGTCTAGGAGAAAACGGTCAATCCACTTTTGCAATAAAATCAAACATCAATTAATTTTTGTTATTTCCTTGTCTCTTGTCTCTTTCTTGTTGTTGGTAAGGTTTCCTTTGACAAGTTCACAACTGGAATCAATGGGCATTTGAGAGGAAATGGGATTCATTTCAAAAGCAATTGTATTATCATTCATCATATTTTCATGCATTCGGAATTTTACAATAGGAGAACCCTACACTAATTTTTTTTTTTCTCTCGCAAAAGGTGTCTCACACTGATTAAGGGACTTAATCTTCTCCAAGTTTGGAAAGATAAAGAAGAATAAACCCTTTCCAACTAAGTTTCCTCTCTTTACAAAAATGGAGAATCAAATTCTAGCCATTTACTTGATGTACAAGAACCTTTTATTATTATCTAAACCTTGATTAAATTTTTATATAAAATAAACTGAGACCCACAAAAATGAAACATGCATAAATAAATAAATATATTTTGATTAAATTTTGATATAAATTAAGATAAGAAAAAAAATTCATAACTATATAGAAAGAAAACGAGAGAGAATAATCTAAGTGTAACTCTAAGTTTCACATTAAAAAGAAATGACAAAGTTAAATACCATATAAAGAAAAAGACCCATAAATCCAATGTTTCTAGATTTTAGGTTAAAATTTGTGTCAATCTCTTAAGTGGGTTAGACTTATGTCACATATATATAATTTCTCCCTAAATGTTTCCTTGAAAAGAAAGAAAAAATATATTCATACATAATATCAAAGTTAATGGTTAGTCAGAGTCTTACATTGTTAAAAATGACAAAGTTAAACGTTATATGAGAAAAAAGATCCAAAAACTCAATGTCTCCTTTAAAAATGGTGTTAATCCCTTACATAGATTGGAGTCAAGTCCCCTATGAATAATCTCTCTTTAATAAACCCAAAAAAAAAAAGAAAAAATCCATCAATATACATGTGCGTTATACAAAAATTTAAATATAAAAAAATAATGAAACCTGTCATGTTTTTCCATAGCATGGTCTTTTATCTTAAAAGGACATTATAATTAGTTATAATTATAATTATAAAGACCTAGAAAAAGACATTTTAAGATTGATAGTAGTTTAAAAATAATGAAACTCAATTATTTTATTTTAATATTAGAAGGTTTTAGTATAAATAATTTTGTTATAAACTAGTTTCATTATTTTAAAACACGTCATCTCTCTAGAAACCACTTTTCTAGAGTTATCTAACTTCTCTTTAAGAGTTCTCCCTCTTTGTTCACCTATTTGAAGATTTGAGACAATTGAAATGATCCTCGCAGCGAGCTCTTCAAGTTGGACCGATCAGTTTCTCTATTACCATAAGTTAGTTTTCTATCGCTTTTCTCTTGGTCCAATCTATTTTTCTTTACATGCAGTCTTCTTTTGGTTGCATGTGTCATTTAAGTTATCAATGTGAGTCTCTGTTGGTTAGTGATCATAATGGTATGTCTTAATCGTTCTTGTGATGTTTCTATCTGTAAATAGAGCATCTTGTGAACTTGGAGGTTTATATGTTGTTTTAGAGCTTGTTGGGCAGTTCTACCAGGTAAGGAAAGCTAGTATGTTATTTTAATTGTACCTATATGTTGATATTTACATTGCATATGGATGTTGTGACATATATGATGTATAAATTGTTGTTGAATCTGTGTAAACTACTATAGAGATGATGATTGATGTTGAATAAGTGTTGTTGTATGTGTTTCTGAAAAGAATAAATTGTGGTTTGACATGGAAATTGAATGATAAAATTCTAAATTGAGCAATTGTTTTGATTGGTATTAACTAAAGACTTGTTCATAGTTGTTTGAATTAAAGAAAGAAGTAGATGTACCAATTAGGGTCAATTAATCAAGCTAGATCCTTCCTATTCATTTTCTAATTTCTTATATATCATTGAGTGGTGGCCAAGGGATTATGAGCGTCAATACCAAAAATTCAAGTTAATTGCCTTTTCGCGATAGGATGTTGTGTGGTGATTCCGTTGAACGTGCTCAAGTCATTGAGCTTTAGTGACCATGACATTAAGCGTTGGTTTTCACTTCTAAGTGCTCTTAAGTCAAAGAATTCTAGGGATTGAAAACACTGAGTTCCAATTTGTACCGTTGAGTGCTCCCATGACAGTGAGCCTCTATGTGCACTAGCACTAAGCGGACCCTAGTACCACCGTTGAGTGTCAATCTGTGTTCTGTTATCCTTTGATTTTTTTCGTCATCTATGGTTTGTGCTTTTTTAGTTTTTGCTTTTCATGTGATTATTAGTGTAATTCAAAGTTGAAATGCTATGATCGATGGAGGAATTGTTGGGCATTTCCAGGCAAAGAAATCCTATTTTATGTCTGTTTCACTAAGCATTGAGTTAAGGATTGTTCCATTTTTGTGTAGTCAACCTAAACTTTTCTAATCATTCATACTCAGGTAGAGGAGAATGATTAGGTGGTGAGAGTGGTCGGAGGTCCTGTCATAAGGACGACCCAGGGTTCCTATGATCGTGATCAGGACTAACCTTGTGTGTACACTTAGGTAGAGCAATATTTTTATCACCACAAGTACATGGCTTTACTAGTCTGGCTCAAGGGTACTATCCAGATAAATTGAGTTCTAGAAGAGTTTTGGTTTTATGTATGTTTTTTTTTTTTTTGCGATAATTGAATGACTCATTGTATTCTAGATGTATGTTATCTTTTTTTTTCAACTAGTTTACCCTGTTGTGTATTTTCTTATGTAAGACCCTAGAAATTCAAAATGTAACAAAAGTTCAAGTTATAGTGTAAAATATAATGTTGTCAAGTTGACATGGTTTACTATTTTACTTATAACTTTTTGTGCATTTTAAATTTTTAGTTAATTCTTTTTTCATTGGATAGTAAACTCGAAGAGCTTCGATTCAAGTACTCATACGCATAATTCTAGCTTTGGGAAGGGGTTCAACCGGGTTGCAGAAGCTGTGATAATAGCTTCCACTCGCTTGGACTCACTGGAAGACTCGCTTGGGCGAGCTGTAGACATGGTAGGTCGATTTTCCCTTCGAAAGGTGTCCGACAACACTGAAAAAGTTGTCCAAAAATTTTTTGTTCGCTCGAGCGAGCTTGGTAATTCGCTGGAGCGAGCCTGGAAAGTCAAGATTCTTCTAAAAAGGCGCCAAAAGCAGGAAAAAGCTGTCGGGAACATGAGACTCGCTATCAACTCGCTCGAGCGAGCTAGCCCATTCAATCGAGCAAGTAGATTCGCTGGAGCGAATTAACTTTGTGTTCTAAACGCGTTTTGGCTATTTAAAGTGGCATTTTAGGGTTGTGTAAGGTTTAGAAACTGAACCTGAGACCAGAGACGCTACAACCTTGGACCAGAAAAGTTCCGAAGTAGAGTTTGGAGACGCGAGAGAAGATTCTAAGAGGGGAAAAATCCTGTGAAACGATTTTGACAAACAAGCTTAGGAGAAAACCGTAAGAGGAATTAACTTTGAGCCTTTTGGGTTTCTGCGTATTCTTAATCCATGAATATGTTGGAAAATTCAAATTTGTTCATGATTTTGGGATGACATTATGCCTTGATGATATAATCAGAATCTGAAATGGTTGTGAAATGGATTCATGTTTCTGGTTTGTGATTTTCGAATCTGTGAAAGATTCTAGAATGGAATTTTCATTTTGTTTTCTTTTAATTACGAATTTTGATGACATTTTGTATGAACTGTAGTTTTGAAATGTTGGGCTTGTAATTTTGAACGTGAATATTGCATGTATGTACTGTGAATATGTAGAATCTGAATCTATGGGTACTGGTTAATGGTTGATTTCATGATACCTGATGATGATGTTGAATCTGATGAAAGTGATGGTGTATGTGTGAGATTGAACTCTGAAAATGAGTTTTATGAATTTAAAACATGGAATTTTGATGCGAATGAATATGTTTGATTTATGTAATGATGTTTGATGAATTTTGATGGTTTTGGAATCCTGTAATGTTAGGAATTGGGTGAGTAAATCGTTAGGATGGATTAGGACAGGAAATTTTGTGATTCTGGAATGGCCCATTCGCTTGAGCCCTAAGGAAAATGAAAATATCAGAGGAGAGGAGGAGAGTGAAATCTGATTTAGGGTTTAAAAGCCCTAATTACAATTATGCCCTTCATATGGGCCTCTCCTAAATGTGCCCAAAAATGGGTTCAACTAAATTACAAACAAAAATTAAAAACAAATGTTGATGTGGAAAATAATAAATGATGTAGCAGCCCTCTTGTTGTCCCAAATATGATTCCAAAATTGTCCTGCAAATAATAATTAGAATAATTAGGCCAAAATAATTCAAATTAATTAAAATAAGTGTAGAAATGGAAAGGCCTTATTTCCTAACCAAGAGGGGGAGTGAAGTGGTTTGTGTTCAAAAATTTGTTCTTTTCTAAACCTTTGGAAAATATTTAGCACTTTCTTGAAATGCAAGCAAATAAAGAATATAATGCAATAAAAGAGATAAGGGATAGAAAGACAAACACCAAGTTTTTATATCGGTTCGGCCTCAATGCCTACAACTAGTTTCCTTTCAATCAACCTGAGATTGAAAGCCACTTCACTATATAGATTGAGTTATACAACAAGAATTACAGAGACCCTCTCTTAATGCAATCTCCTCTCCAACTCCAAATCTAATATAGAAAGCAATAATACTGAAAGAACAATCCTCTTTCTGCATAAATCCTTTGAGACACCCCTCAAAGAAACCAGAACCTCACGTTCTCTTCCTGGCCACCGACAACAGGGAAACCACAATCCACAGATTGTAAAATCAACACTGATCTTGGTTTAGAACACCTAAGAGTGCGGATGATGATCAGTCAATGAAAGCACACAACAATTCCTTCAAGAATCCTTTGGATCTTCCAAATTACATGCTTCTAGATTCTTTGAGAAAGAACACCCGTGCAATTTCTTATCTCAACAAACTTTTATCATATTATACTGATGAAAAGATCAAAAGTCATATCTTTGCAGAGAGTTATGCGTTAATATATAGTTTTCTCAAGTCTGGCGCACTTTAATCGATTACAACATTAATGTAATCGTTAAGCAATTTTCACTGCTATACCAGAATTACATCAAAACACATTTAACAGATTACACAATTAATGTAATAGATTGCACAATTAATGTAAGTCAAAAAAATTCAAAATATGACTATTATAGTAGTTAAGACTTAACAAGAAAACAATTTTCAGGGTGCATAGGATTAAGAAAAACAATCGGTTAAGTATTACACTTAAGCAAATATGAAAACTTTTACAACTGAAAACACATCACTACACTCAATAATCAAATATTAGCAAAGGCACAAGTTTTAATCGATTTTCCATATAATGTAATCGGTTAAAACTTGCAGTTTGCTATATTTAAGCATTTGTTGATATTTGATGAATCTAACTGATTACATAATCACTGTAATCGATTACTTCATACATATATGCATTATGCAAAGTGTTTTATCATTTAAAATTATGGTTATGCATACCATAGATATAACTCATGTATGACCATAGTAAGTATGAAAACTAAGCAGATCAAGCACAAACAAGCATATAAACACAGCTAAACATTTCAGTTGTTGTGCAAGAAACGATTAAAACATTTATGTTGTTGTCATCATCAAAAACACACAAGGATTTAACTTGGGTTTAGTTTTCACATAGCTCCCTCTATCAACAATAAGAATTACTAGTCAAATTAAGTCCAAATAGTGAAAATGAGACAATAATAGAGAAATACACACAATTCACTAGTACAATTCGGTGCGGAAAGCTAAGTGAATAGTACAAAATAATGATTTATCACGTCCTAGACTTCTTGGAGAATCAAGATCATTCATTTGGAAGGAAATCATCAAGATTCTTGCAAGATAATTGTGCTTACACATTGTTGATCATATTCTGCACTTGAGGTGTATTCTTTAAAGATCAGTGTTGACTCTATAATCAAGAGGATTGTGTTCACTAGTACAAAAACAACGTACAACGTCGAATATTTTGGACCTTTCACGTCGAATTTGAGAACGACATCATATCGGGAGACATTAAATTGACGTCGAATTTAAAAAATTCAACGTTGAATTTAATGTTGAATTTTATCAATATACGACGTTAATCAATTTTTTTTATTTTTTTAATTAATTGTGATCTTTTTTACAACTCTACAATACTTGATTAATTAATTGTGATCTTTTTAATTAATTGTGATCTTTCATATACTTATCATATTGATTTCAAGAAAACTTAAAGATTTTGAAAAGCTTTTGAAAAGAACAAATTTTTTATAGAGTTAACCAATTCAACTCCCCCTCCCCCCCCCCCCCCCCCCCTCTTAGTTAAGATACAAGGCATCACTTTTTCTACATAAGCGTTGAAAAGATTGTCGTGTTATTCAGAATAATTTTTACTACAATGCTCCTAAGAACTTCCTTTAAAATTAAAGGATCATTTAGCCTGAAATTTCTTATATTTTCAAATCTAAAACTCAACTGCAGGCTTTTTAAGAGGATCGTTTAGTAAAGAGAAGAGAGAATAACACAAGAGATTTTATATTGGTTTGCTCCAACTGAGCTACGTCCAGTCTCCTTCGTAGAGGGTTTCACTATAATCTTCACAAGATTACAAATGAGTATTAGCACCACTCCTGATATTCAGCTACCTCGCCGAGATTTCCTTTGAGTATCCGCACCACTCCTGGTACTCAGCACCTCGCGAAGATTTCCTTGAGTATTTGCACCACTCCTGGTACTTAGCTCCTTGTCGAGATTTCCTTAAGTATTTGAACCACTCCTAGTACTAGACTACCGCACCTAGATTCCTCAACTTAAAAGAGTTCAGTTGTGAGTATTTTAATCCTCTTCAGAATTGCAATCAACGATTGCTTACAAGTAGTTTAGACTAAATATCTCTACGAGAGGATTTGATTACAATACAATGCAGTCTAAACACTCGCAAGTGTTTCTCTCTATAATCCTACAAGTAGTTTAGACTAAATATCTCTTTCTCTTTTCTTCTTTTTTCTTCAACTTAGATGTATTCTTTTCTTTGAGCTTTTTTCTCTCTTTTTCTCTTTAGAATGGATATGTCGTTGTAAGCTTTGTACACTTTTGCTATCCTTTATTCTATCCTCTTGATTTTCTTCTTGAGAGATCTTCTATTTATAGGCTTCATGAATATTTGTCTGTTAAATTGAGTTTGTAGTTTATAGCTAGGGATGGCAACAGGTCGGGTCGGACACGGATAGTGCCTACCCGCAACCCGACCCTCCAGATAAAAACGTACTTGCCACCCGACCCGCTATCTACCGGGTACCCGTTTAAAAAATACCCGCGGGTATTTTAAAACTCACGGGTACCCGCGGATACCCGCAAAAAATTAAAAAAATATATATTTTATATTTCTTAAAATAAGATTTAAATAAAATTACAATATATATATATATAATATAAATTAAATTAAATATAAATTAAAATTTAATTTTAATTAATTTTAACCTAATAAAATATAATTTTATTTTATTTTTAATTAAATTTAATTAAAAAATATATAAATTAATTTTTTTTTATTATTTTTTACGGGTAGTTGGTACCCGCGGGTCGGATAGTATACTACCCGTACCCGACCCGTTTAGAAGCGAGTTTTAAAATATCCGCTACCCGTTACCCGTAAGTAATAAATATCCGCGGGTAGTAACTACCCGTCACGGGTTTTACCCACGGATACCCGTGCCCACGGATTTTTTTTGCCATCCATATTTATAGCCTTGATACTTATGTTTTCTCTTTCTTCTTTCTCTCAACAATCCTTGTGTAAGTCAACCTTGCGACATGCTTTTTTAATCTTTTGCTTGAAATAGATTGTACGATTTTTTTAGACTTGAGACAAACATTTCATGATTATTTATTTATTCTCTAACGTCCCATTTCATATTAGATAGAAATTTTTTATTTTCATATATTATATTACATTTATATGTTAATATTTCTTATAGCAAAATGTAATTTAATCAAATAAAGATTGTGACGGATTTTTCATAATATATTGGTATAAAAAAATTTTGGATATCAATACATAAAATATATTAAAATTAAAATATATTTTTTATTTATATACTAATTATTTAAAAAAAAAAGGTACCAATTTAAGAAGATAAGTATAATTAACACATCAATTATGAAATGAAATGAGACATTTAAACAACTTTTATTTCATTTTAAGTGAAGATACATATAGTCTATTGAGTATAATAAATATTGAAATATTTCACTTTTTAAAACAATAAAAAAAAACAATTTTAATATAAAAACTTTAATTCTATTAATTTTGTTTAAACTTTTTTATAATAAAATAATTAAGCATATATTTAATCTTTAAAAGTTATCACATATATTTATTAAAGAAAAATGTAACATTAACAGGTACAATTTTGATTGCATATACTTCAACTATTAATCAAGTTTAAATAAAATTAAAATTATTATTTTCTGTTACTATATAAAAAGTAGAGTATCTTAATAAAATAAAATTCACCTTCCAAGTAAACACACTTTCCAAAAATAAAATAAAATTCTACATTTGTGTGGTAATTTCGTGGCTGCATACTATGATAGGGTTAAGATATGAATGGTGGAAATTGTTAGAAATACAACTAAGTTTGGGCTGTGAGGCTGTGGTCCCATGTCTTCCACACCAGAATGTAGCATATGGGGAAGTTGGCTATTCTGAACCATACTTTTTCTATTATTGCCCACTAGCAATTAAAATTAACACATGAACATTAAACTTTCTCAGAAAAGAGACCCACCATCTACTTTCTATGGCTCTCAGCTATCACATTCTGAATAATCAAAACGTGAAAAATTTACCTTAGTAGAAAATCATTCACTTTAGTTTTAGGATTTCAAGACACTTAGCTCAATTGGGCCTGTTTTCAAAAGACAAAAAATGGGACATTTCGTTTAGCCCTCCACAAAAATTTAGTGCATCATCTTCTTTCATTTAGGATTCCAAAATTTCTATTTTGAAACATCCTTCCCAGAATGAAAATGAATGTTAGATTTTTTTTTTTTTTCAGGACATGTGCGGTTTTCTTATTTACTTTCACTGTGGAGTACAAGTGTTTTTCATTGATGGTAATATTATGATTGGAAGTATTTGCAATAGTGAAACTAGGAGCTACTTTGATTCTTTCTCACCACTTAACTTTTCAAAACTCTTAACAATTTCACACTACTTCACAATTAACTTCTCATTCTAAATCTATTAAATTTTGATGTCTTGATCAAAATAAATGTTTTGAAAACCAAGAAACAAACAATTCAAAAATGTTCTCTCATTTCCTTGTCTTCATTACGTTCAATCTCTTTCAGTTTCAGAGACTTTTCCCCCATACAATTCCCAAACTCAACTTTATTAAAATATCACATATATATAATTGGACCAAAATAAAAGAACCTTGAATAAGGGACATTACAAGATGACATGATTTGACACACTATCTAAAGAAATATCAACAACCACTAAAGAAGAGGAATACAAAAGGAAGGTAATAAGCAAAAGAAAGTGACATCTTTTGATACAATTCTATTCAATTATCATTCATCATTGGTGTTTGAGTTTGAGCAAAAAATATTTAATTAAATCGATGAAGACAGTATACCCTTCATCAAGAATTTGCAATTTACATATTCCTTGTTCTTCAAGGAGAACACCTTACACATGAACCCTGATCATGCTTAAAATCATGCAGTCACAATCAAATCAGTCATGCATTCATTCATTCCCTCATCAGAAATTCAACTAGACTCACAGAGCATAAGCTCAGACAAAATCTTCAGAGTTCAGAAATAGTGTCATATGCAGCAACATATTATGTGGCCTCCCTCTGTCTTCAAGAGGGAAAAATGGAAGTTTCACTGTGATGTAGATGAGTTACTAATTGTAGGATCTGTTTGATAGTACACAATATCCCCAGTGTCACTGACAAAATGGTCTTTCTTCATGCTTTTTAGCAATTCTCCAATGAGGTAAAATGGAAGAGGGCTGGACTTCTTTGGCTCCCGATAATATTGACCAAGAACTGGTTTAGCTGCCTCAGTCTATAATGGAGCAAAGACAAATTCCAAAGAGTATGCAATTAGTATAAAATTACCATTCCTTTAATTCATCAAAAGAAGTGCAGCAGAGGGACACTCACTGCTTCTATTAAGTGATAGTGTGGTATTTGAGGGAAAAGGTGATGAATGACATGGGTTCCAATGTCATGGTGAATGTTATTGATCCATCCATAGTCACGATCAATAGTTGTAAGGCCACCCCTAAGGTAGCTCCATTCCTGTTCAACACAGTGAAGAATGAAACTTAGAAGAAAGATTGAATTTAAGACACTTCCAATTCCAAGTCATCACAAACATTGAAGAAGCAAGCTGAAGAAGACTATACTATAACTCTATAATCTTTTTAGTTTATCTATGAACAAAACATAGACACAACTTCTTATGTGTTTTTGGTGTTCTTAAATCAAAATTAGAGGTTTCCAATGTGCTAACCTTTGATGCAAACATATATTATGTAGATGAACACGGTAAAATTTCAACTTTAACTGGTTAGCATAGCAGAATCAAAATACATAAGGAACTATTACATCTAAGTCTTGTTCTTGATTCTAAAAATGGTGAAATGAAATGACCAAGTTGAACAAACATTTTCTTGAAAATGAAAGAAAAAGGAAAGAAATGATACCTCTCCACGATACCAAGGTAATTTGTCTTCGTGGCCATGGTGATGCAAATAAGTCACCAAATCCAACCACATAACAAAAAGCTGCAATTATAGAAGTCAAATAAGGATTTGGTTGTTAGTTAAAAAGAAAGACTTATTCTGAATGAAGTTTCTATTTCACAGTTAAAAAGAAAAAAAAAAAAGATAAGGAACTTACCACATAGGGAATGCCATAAAGCTTAAGCAATTGAACTGGACCCATCACAAATCCCAAACCTGCAAGCAAGGCAGCCATAGCTGTCCAACAAATTGTTGAAGTGATAACATCTTTTCTCTCACTTGGGACAAACAAATCACTGTTTGGATCAAAATGAGAACCAGTCTTCCCAGGACTCCTATTCCACTGAATTGAAAGATCATAACAAAGGTGAATTCCCACACCAGAACCACTAACAATAAATGTTTAAAGTTATGCTGAAACTGTTAGGTACTGCAACTTACAAGGTAGATGGGATACGCAAGCAATGGAAAAGGTACTTTAAATCTTAAAGTACGTGTTACATTGTCCATGCTGTTGAAAATTTTCTCTGGCAACTGCAAGATTGACATTGAATATTTTGACTTAGACCCTTTAATATAAAATATTGGAACAAAAACCAGATTTCCCATAAGAAACCAAACAAAGATGATCATCCTACCGGGTGCCAGGATTCATCATTTTCAACATGGCCATGATTTTGGTGATGTGTTCTATGACTGATTCTCCTGTACAATTCATGAAACTATCAGTTTCAAAACATAGGCTTAAAATGATGCATTTTAGGATAAAAGCAATGAACAAAAGACAAAAAGGGGACTACAATCAAGCATACCATCCATGATATGGAACTAGAATTGATGAATGCAGCAAGTGCCCAGCAACACTGTTCAGCTTGGGATTGTTTGAAAAGCTTCCATGACCACTGAAAGATCCAAAACACCAACCATGGTTATTACAACAAGCTTCTAAAATTCAACTATGCCACCCCAAAAAGGCCAATCAACAATTAAATCTAGATCTGCATTAGTAAAACAAAAATGGAGATATCAATAAGAAATTGCTATTACCAATCATGACCAAGAACAAAGAGGGCCCAGAACATGGTTCCCTGAGCAGCCCAGTAGAGAGGCCAAACTATCCAGTTGTTAAGATAAGCTGCAGCAGCAGCCAACGCAAAAACCACAATGACATCTCTCACTACATAACTCATGGACTTCCAAGGGTCCTTCACCCAGCAGTGTTTGGGAATGGCAGCCCTGATATCTGCCAATTTGAAGGGTGGTGGTGCACTAGGGTCAAATTCAGGTAGTTCCTCTCCAACCCCATTAACGCCATTGACACTTTCTTCTTCTCCCTCGCTGGTGGCAACCTTCAGTGGTGCACTCACTCCCAATTCCCACCTTCTCTCCCTGTAATTGCAACTTGTAAACCCTCTTGGTTGGAGCTTCAGATCTGCCACTCCCTTAGTTGTGTTAAAAAATCTAAACTTTGAAGGCTTTTGGCACACAATGGGCCGTGTTGGCCGTGGAAATACAGGAGGAAGAGGCCTTAAACCACATTCTGATAAAACCCAAGCTGCCATTGGAGAAAAGGAGGAAGCTTTGGTTGGTTTTTGGGTCTGTGGCTGATTAGTTCCTTACCACTTCATAATCCTGAGGATAGAAAGGTAAAGTTATAAGAGAGAGAGAGAGAGAAATATGTGTGAACGAAAATCTATGCATGCAACTGAATCTACAAATCTATACAAACAAAACACAAATTTGAGAAAAACAAAACACTTGTGTGTTTCAACAAGAGCCTCACATTTGTGCTTATACTTTCTCTGTCCTATGTTTCTCCCTGTTCTATCCCCTCCCCACCTCCTTCACAAATCTGAGAGGAGAAAGGTCTTGGCTTTAACAAAAGGGTATCGAAAGGCAAAGATGCAAATGGTGGGGTTCTGGTTTATGTCATTACCTTACGAGATTATTCTTATCTCAAATATAATGCTGTTGTGGGTATGTTTTTTCTCTAGTGATCACTTTTAAATTCCACGATCTTATGTTGGATTCGCATTCTTCAGTGGAAAGAAACTCCAATAACTCTTCCTTGCCTTTCCGTTCGGGTTTTGAGCCCCTTTGGTGCAACTTGGGAAGTGGAGACTCCTATTTTCTTGCCTTAGCTTTTGGTGGCATCTTATCAGAAAGAGGTTTTGAAATTTTGATGAGAAAACATATTGATATCATTAAATTAATTAAATGAGTAAATTGGATTATTAGTTTTTCAGTCTTATCATATAGGAAACTTGAATATGAACCCCTCAAATACTAAATGATATCTAAATAGAGAGAAAAAATATATAAATATTTAAGTGATATTAATGGAAAGAGAGATATAGGAAGAAAGTCTCCATTATGATTAGATGTTGAAAAATACAAAATATTATTTTTATTATTATTTATTATTTACTATTTTTCTCATATTACACTTATTTTTGTGTTTTATAATAATCCTTTCTGTCCACCACAAGAGATCTCTGCTCTTTTCTAATGTAGGTGAAGAATCAAAATTTCAACTATATAATTATACAGAAACTACAAAACAAAAAATCATAGAGGTAATTTCATAATTTCACAATTATAAAAAGTTTATTATACACCCAACTTTTATTTTCATTATCTAAACATATTGATATTAAAATTATTATTTTACAAATTTAATAAATTTACAAACTTAATAAAATAATTTCTTTGTATAAAAAACTGTTATTTAGAAAAAGCTAACAACCAAATGATTAATGTCAAAATAATACTAATAGTAAGTATTTTTATAAAATATATTAACATTTTTATACTAAAATGCTATCTTGTGTGTGTGTGTGTGTATATATATATATATATATATATATATATATATATATATATATATATATATATATATATATATTATATTTGTTATTAGATATAGATATTGTTAGTTATTATTTTTAAAATTGTTTTGTTTAAAAATAATAATATTAGTTATGTGTAATTAAATAAGATTTTTTTCTTTCTTTATTATATATTAAATATATTTTATTTTTTATCGTGATACTAAAAGATAATGTTATATACATCATTACTAAGATAAATATTGATAATTTTTGAAATTTTTTGTTTTAATTATTGTTTTGAAATTTAAACTAAATAAATGAATTTTGTAATTAGTAATCCACATTTTAGTATAATAATGAAAATAATAACTACTAATACTTATCTTATAACAATGTATATAACATTATCTTTTAAATGAATTTTTTTAAAGAATAAAAATAAATCTTTTTCAATTACTCATAACTATTTTTTTTTCTGGTATCATTTAAAATAAACAATTTCAAAATAATAACTATCAATGTTTATCTTAACATTATCTTTTAATATAACAATGAAAATATATTTAATCTTTATAGGAGAAAGAAAAAGAATTTTATTGAATTATATACATAATTAATGATATTATTATATTTTTCACATAATATTATTTTAAAAAAATATTTCATCTCTAATAATAATTTATATATTAAAGTTAACATTTTAGTATAACAATGAAAATATATTTTATGAAATACTTATTATTATTATGGTTTCGGTTGGGAATGTCTTCCAAGTCTTCCTGCACAATTTTCCCTCACAAACCGTCCGGCTCCCGCTCCAGTTGGATCCGGCCGGGTACCTGCTAATGACACTTCGACGCTCAAGTCAATGTCAATTATAAGACACAAAAGGTAGAGATAGAGAGAGTGAAGTAAATATGCATTCAATATAACCACTTACATCTTACCCTTGACTTATATTTATAGTTTTCTTCATAGGCCAATGATTAGCGAAACCTTAATTACGGCCCAATCACCAGCCCACTTCGGTTAATTTGGTTTTACCTTAATCCGGGGTATTTAGTGTATTTTAATCTTCAACATTGGTCGGACGTCTGATCGCCCGTTACCCAGAATTTCGATACAGGATCAGTCCAACTTGAGATCTGGTTAGGCCAACGGTGGGATCGTCCGTCTTAAGCACGGGAATGACCTAACATAAAATAAGAAAACTTAATGACCTAACATAAAACAAGAGAATATTTGACGGAGTGGTCGCGTCCGGCTCGTGTGGTTACTAATATCCATGTGAATTCTTCAAAGTTTAATAAACGGTTATGCCCGGTCGGGGGCATCGAACCGGGTTCCGCTGTAAGTTTTTCCTTGGGTTCATTTTATGTCGGACGTCCTAATTGTCGATCATGCCGTCCGTCCTACTTCTGTAAGCATTCCTTTGAAGGACACTTTTCTGGTGAGCATGGAGAATGCGGGAAGGGTTGCGCCCGGTTGCGGATACCGAGTTTCGTTTTTAGTTTTCCTTTGGGTTTGCCGTATGTCGGACATCCGGATGCTTGACCATGGCCGTCCGTCCTACCCCTTCCATCCAGTACAATTATTATCATGAAATCAATCATTCTATTGTTAGTTTTTTAAATAATATTTTTTATACACAAGAAATTATTTTATAAAGTTTATAAATTTATTAAATTTGTAATTTAATATTTTAATATCAAAAAGAGCGCAATCCCAAAACAGAGAGAAAGAGTCTCCAAACAAGCCAAGATTCAATTAAAAGGATTAATTGTTGAGTTGTAATAAGAGAAATCCATCATTTTCTGGTGACTTGCATATAATAGAGGTTTTTTATGACTATTGTGGAGGCAAAACAAAATTTTACCTATCTCACATTGGACGCCCGACGTGAACCATATTTATCAGTATATTTAGAATTAGAACTTTGAAAATTAGTAAAAAAATTGGAATAAGAATTTTTAAAATGACTTTAAAGTTCACGTTCTGAACTTCAAATTGGAATAAGAATTAAAACTTCAATATCGAATTACAAAATTTTGATTAGGATGTTTTTAAATGACTTGAAAGTTCACGTTTTGAACTTCAAATTAAGCTCAAAAAACACTCAATTTAGACACGAAAAATAGAAATTACGAATAAGATATAAAACCAGACAAAAACATGAAAAGAAGAAGAAAATAATCACTCTTTCTATAAAGACAACACATAAAAGATATGAAAGTCTTTTAATACAGTAAAAAATTTATAGTCACTTTCATAATTTATTTTAGAAAACAATGAAAAATCATAAAGATAAAACATAGTTTGTAAAAATTGGATTTTAGACTCTGACGTCAATTACACATAGGAAATGTGTTAACATCTTACAACGTTCATCAATTTGTACCTTTAATTAAACCATTTTCAAAATGTTTAATTTTTTTCCGAAAGTAATTGGAGAAGAACGTGCAAAAGAAACAAATGTTTTTTAGTATTTTAGGTCCAACAAGAATTAATCATCGTTCCTACTTATTTTTGTTTAAAATGAGAAATCAGAATAACAGATCTTTTAAAAACAATTTAAAAAATTATTTGACAATTTTTGAAGTGAACCCAATAACAACTAACATCGCTCTTACTTATCTCTATTCAAAACGGAGAATTAGATCATGTAATTCTTAAGGAAAAAATATTTATCCAGGCCGAGCTCGACTACGTAAAGACTGAGCTTCATAGCTTATAAGTTGACCTTCGTTGTGTGAAAGACCAAACTTCCCAGGTTGGTTTTTTTTTTTGGATTGAAGAACAAAAAACTTGTGATTAAGTGAGCAAGTGAACCATCCACTTTTTACACCACTAGTGATGTACATAACATAGAAATTGTATATCAATGTTACCTTTTGTTTGTCTAATATAAACATAAATGATGATCATAATCAAGCCCCACCAAGGTCATTTATCAATAGCTCTATAAACTAGCTCCATGAATCCTCGTTCTCAACCTCAATCATAACATATGCAAAATGCAACATTTGGTCATTAGCATCTCACCCAATAGTTGTTAACAACTCCCTCCGTACTTTCCTTTTAAGAAAGCTTTATTTAATACAATTATAGGCCATCATGACACAAAATTGTCTTTGCATGCCTTCAAACATACATAAAACCTCTTGAATATTGGTTGACCGTCATTCACCTCAACCTTTACTTTAACTGTTAATCTTGGATTTCTTGTTAGAAGTTCATGTGCATGATCGTATATCATTTTATATTGTTCTTTGAAGGACCTATCAATGTTATCTTATACAATTACTTTGGTCCTATAAGCCACACATAGAGAGATACTGATGTTCCATTTTCTACTTATTTTTTCACAAATTTCAACACCCTTATCTTTAGGATTTTTTCTTACTATTTTCTCCTACTTCTTAATTAGCCACTTCACTCGAAGTAAATGTTTTGTAAAATAATATTATTTATTACAAAACAACGTTGGTGCAACGTTCAATTTTTTTTTATTATTTATTATTCATTATTGTTGGTAAAACGTTCTTTAGTGCAACACTCAATTTTTTTTTATTATTTATTATTCATTATTGTTAACAAGGATCTTAGACTAATTTTGTCACCTAGGGGGTTGCCTCACGCTCTATAAATAAAACATTCTGGAAAGTTCCTTAAAAATTTATGGAAAGTTCCTATTGTATTTTGAAGGACTTTTGAAACATAAGTCTTTGAGAACAGTAAAACTACAAGGGTCAAGAAATACCATTCGTGATTTTGTCAGCAATTTCTAGTACAAAATGAAAGTTAAATTCTCTACTTTAGGTATGATTGTCAACAATTCTCCTTAGTTGTCATGTTTCCATGCATATAAGCATAATATACCGACCATGAGCATTTTTCTTTTACACCCATACATTTCAACCTAAATTTTTTTTATCATTCTTAACAAATTTTAAATTATTTTGATATTTGGATTAAGTTTTGATAGCTTCTAAAAATTGTTTCTTTTTAGTAAAATACGTTTCCACTCATTTATAATTAGTCATACTTTTTGCTATAAAAAATGTTAAAAACCTTCTCTAACCCGTTTTCATATCACCACTTTTAAAGAAAAAAAACATACAAAATAAATAGGTTTAATGTCTTCGGATGTCCTTATTTATATGGATTTGTATCAATTAGGTTCTCGTATTCTGAAAATGTTCAATTGGGTCCTGTTTTGGTAAAATTGCACCAATAATGCCCTTGCCGTTAATTTTAGTGAACGATGTTAATTTTAGTGTATCTGTGACATGTTGACTAAGCAATTAATTATGACGTGGCGCATGTGGTAGAATTTATTTTATTTTAAGTTTTAAATAAAATCCTTTAAAACAAATTAAGGTCCACCTCCCTGTCGCCGCCATTTCCTCCTCCGCCACCTCTACCTCGGCGACAACTTTTTCTCCGGCCAGATTCCTCCTGAATATTGCACCTGGCAGCACCTCCAGTACCTCGCCATCTCCGGCAACGAGCTCACGGGAAACATCCCTCTGGAGCTTGGAAACCTTACCACGCTTCGCGAGCTCTACATTGGAAACCTCACTTTTCCTCTCCATATCCCCTTCTGACTTCAAACTTTCCTCACCTTCTTCTTTTTTTCCATTATAATCATATTATTTTTATTTTTCTCAAACCACTGTCAGACATTCAAACAAAACAACACCAACTCATCATTTAATCGGTAATCTCCTTCAGATCGATTCTCTTTAGTTTTTCATTTTTTATTTTATTTTTATATATATGTATATAGTTTTTTCATTTTCACAGTCATGTGTTGACGATTTCTCCCATTCTTTTGTCCGTATGTTTCCAGCTTTTCAGAATCTGAAAAACTTTTCTTTCAATTGCTTTCTGGGAAGATCCGGTTGACCCGATCCTCATGGGGAGCGATTTAGGTTTAGTGTTCTCAAATGACGTCGTTTGGGTTTTGTTCTAAAAGCCAAACAATATGAGAGGAAAGTGAAAAAAAATAAACGAAAATGAAAATGGAATTTTTTTCCTTGATGTTGTGCTCTTCCTCTGCCCAACTTGAGGAGAAACAACATCATTACATTCAATCAACAAAAATCACATCTTCTTTGGGAAACCCAACCAGAGCCAAAAAGAAAGGTAGGAGAAAATTTGAAGACAATCTTTAGTCGATGTTGGTATTGTAAGCACCTCGTGAGGCGATTGGGTTGTTGATGATGATTATGAGAGGCTTCTTTCTCGGTCGAAGTGACCCCAAAGACCCCAGAATGATGATCCAGTGCAGAACCAAGTTTCCTTCTGATTCCACCGTTGAGCCTTGTTGAAATCCGAGGGTCCTTCACCCTCACACATCTCAGTCGCTTCCCGTGCCCCTACTGCAAGAAAAAATTTGGCTCCGAACCCTTGCACCCTTTCTGGTTCCTCTCTTCGGTCTCCATACCTACACCACACAGAACAACAAACCCGCTCATCGAGGGGATGCAATGCTGGGAAAGGAGGGCGAAGTAGAGGTTGCGGGGGTTGTGGAGGAGTATGACAACGATGAGACGACGAGCGACGACGATGAGATATGGGGAGGCAAGGAGGTGTGTCAGACGGTTGGATTGGGGGATGGGCGTCGATGTAGATGTTGAAGAGGAGGGTGTGGGAGGGTGAGAAGAAAGTTTCCCAAAGAGGGGAAAAGGTGAGGTTGGAGTTGGTGAGGAAGAGGAAGGGGAAGGGGAAGGGGAGAAGGTGGTTTCCACACAACAAGATTTTACCGTGCCACGTGCTAATTAAAAGACACCTCAACATGCCACCTCGCTAGAAAGTTATTGCCGTCTACTAAAATTAACAACAAACGTATTATTGGTTCAATTTTACTAAAACAAGAACTCAATTGAACATTTTCAAAATACGATTATCCAATTGATACAAATCCGCCTAAAGAGAACCTCCGAAGACATTAAACCAAATAAATACATGAGAAAAGTTATTAGAAATAGAATAACATAAAACATATTTTAAAATAAATTTAATTAAATTTGTATTCTTGAACCCAATTATATTAAATAATGTTTGTGATAGTTTTTAAAATATTAAAATTTAAATTAATATATTTTGGAAATTTATAATAAATTCAATTAGTTTTAGAGAAATAGGGAAACGTAAATATTTCTTTAATCCAAAAAATAATAAAAAATATTATAAATTGGAGAAATAAAACATATTTAAAAAAAATATTTATGTAGAAAAAATATTATTAAACCCAAATAAAACAAAATTTGTTATAACTGTTTTAAAATATTGGAGAAAAAAAATTAAGATATTTTGATAATTCTTGGTAGAATCTATTTTTTTTTTCATAGACAAAAATACAGAACAGATATATTTAGAATAAAATAACTAAGAAAATTATTAGAGAAAGAAGAAAATAAAACATATTTGGAAAAACAAAACTTATTTAAGTAAAATTTATTTTCTTTACGCCAAAACAAAACATATAGGAAAATAAAAAAACTAAACTAAACCCTAACTGCCCATGTCTCGTAGTATAAATGATGAAGATGCCACCAACAAATCTTTACCTCCTAATCTACACTTGCATTTCAATGGTGCCGCCATAGTTAGTACCTTTCTTCTTTTTTTCTTTGTAGTTCCATTTGACTCTGATTGGGTTTTGTCAGTGATTGATAACATAATGCACCATGTAGCCCTTTGCATCTCCAAGTTTAGATGCAAGGAAATTACGCGATAAGGTTTTTCAGGTGCAACATTTATCCACGGCAATTAAAATTCATGTTTTTGGGTGTTCTGGTTTTCGCCCAATTTGCATTGTTTTGCCAAATAATTGATCTGTTACATTGATTTGTTCAATTCAATGAGCGAAGCAAAATGATGAAGTCAACTTGTCTGATACTGGCATGAGGATATATCGTTTCATAAGGTCTTCAAAGTTCTCTGATTGCTTTGCTCTGTGTTGTTGTAATTTGATTGTTTGGTTCGATAGGTGTGATAACGAGGGTTTCATGTTGTTTGTACTTGATGGATAGCACTTCGTATTTCTCAAAGAATTTTTGGTTTTAAGATTTTTATTTACTTTGTTGATAACGCAGTTGGATGCTACGTATTCTGATTTGGTTTTAGTTAATATTTCTGTTAGAAGTAGACAAGGGGAAAAATGAACTGTAAAAGGCTAGCAAAGTGATGAGGTTTTAATATCTGAATATTATGTGGAATCATCATTCATAATGGTCTTCAAAGTTCTCTGATTGCTATGCCTGTGTTGTCATTCACAATTGGCTTTTCTTATTTTAATTGATGGTTTATTTTTCCCTTTATGATGATGTGAAGAAAATAGTGATCAAATTCTAATGGGAGTAATCCGTGATGTATCACCAGTCACACTTCATTCCCCTTCTCTTTTGAAATATACCTTTAGACTTTGCACTTTGTCATCCTTTTTTCATCCTTCTACCCATGAACATATTGAATTTATTAGGAAATTTAATCGAGTTATATGTTCATCTGACAAAATGTACATCTTATCACCTGATTCTAAATGCTGAAGAAATAAAGGGAGTTAAACACAAGCACCAAAATTCTTAATCTGATGTGCAATAATCTGTCATATTATACGAGCATGGTGCAACAAAAAATTATTTTTCCCTGGGGTTTTTGTTTTGCTTTATTTGTCGATATAATGACTTGTGAAGTATAACTGGGGAAGGACATGTGAGATTGCAATTCAGTCTTCTAATTGTCATTGGAGTTGTATCTAAATGTCTCTACAACATCACTAGGAAGCTAAATTCTAGTTATATTTATCGCAAACACTGAAATAGCTTGTTCAAGAACATAACAAGCAATATCTTGGAGCTGGTTTGAGTTAGTTTGTCTAGTTGTAGATGGATTAACTGTTTAGGAGGGAAAATTTTGACTTTATTCAGCCATTGGATTAATATGATGGTCTGTATTTTGTCTCTTGTTTAAGAAGGTGCTTTAAGTTACTATTTATTAAGTTCATACATTTTTTATACTAAAATTATTTAAAGAATTATCAGGTGGGTAGACGAGTTAATGCAGATTTATTTTGACTTATTCAGTAATTCGAGTATTGTTTATATACTTTTGTCATTTCTTTAAAAATTTGTTAGGAACATTTGTTAATGGTTGGAAGTCTCATGGAAGTTTTGAATGTTTTAAAACAATCAGTAAGTTTGACATTTTCTTGGTATTTTGTATGTAGTTGAAGTCACCAAGGTTAGATGGATTCATGAGTTGAACTAATATGATCTGCATTTTATGAATGGGGGAAACAGTTTGACTGGCTTGTATTTTTGAAAATACTTCATGACAATTTCCTAAAAGAAATTTGGTGTTAAGAGTTCTTCGATTTGGATCAACTTTACTATGGCAGCAAGGACGTTAGATGAGTCAAATTAATTAGATGACTCAAATTGAAGCATCAGACGAAACAAGAACTAAAATATCAAACAAAGGTAAAATTAAGAACTGGAGTAAACTGAAGAGTAGACTCAATGAGATTTAAAATGGAATGCATGCTAGACTTGGAATAAAACGAGTTCTAAAAGAAGAAATCAGTAACAACTATTCTAACACGATGTTTAACACAGGTCAACTGAGAAAACGGCGACTGATATGGCCATATGGCACAAAAGAGTGACTTAAAACAGAGATCTAGGGCTTTGGAGATTATCATTGGTTTACCGTTTAATTAGCATAATAAACCCGTGAAAAACTAAAATTTAGAAGCAAAATGGATAAAGAACATTGCATTATGTAGAAAATAAACAATTCATATTGATGGAAATAAACTATACTCAACTTGATTTGGATTGTAGGTCGAGTTGGGTCAATTTTGATTGAAGATTGAGTCAAGCTAATTTTGATAGAAGTTTGAATGTAAGTCTAGATTGAAGGTTAAATTGAGTTGGTCTTAATCAAAGATTGAATCGAGCATGTTCAAATTGAAAGGAAGTCGAGTAAACTTTGGTTAGTCAAGCTGATCCAAGTTTAATATTAATTCGATTTGGCCAAAGATCAAGCCATGCTAACTTATGTCGAAGGTTGAGTCATGGTGGCTTGGGCCAAAGGTCGTCAATTTAACGTTATTGTTATAGGTCGAGTTGAGTTGGTTCGGTTTTGGCCTTAGCCAAATGTCAAGTAAAGTCTGACCGAGTTGAATACCTAGAGCCAAGTTATACCTGTTGAAGGTTAAACGTTGTTTGCTAAGAACTATGTGTCGCATGCCAAAGGTTGAGTACTACTTGTCGAAGGTTACGTTTTCTCTGTTAAATGTCATGTATCGCTTGCTAAGATTATATGTTGTCAACCAAGACTAGATGTCGTCTGCTGATAGCTATGTGTTACCTGTCAAGGACTGTGTGCCTCTTACTAGGATCATGTGTTGCCTGTCCAAAGCTAATACTGATCTATTCGGCTACAAGCGGGTCTTGTAATTACAATGTTTGATTGCTTCTATCCAGTCACAACCTAGCCTGTATAACCACCATTACCTCGTCATAAGCTGGTTTGTCTGACCAACAAAGCTAATGACATATTACTTTGTAACTTAGCAAAATTTAGATCATACAACTGACTCATGAAGTAAATGGATCACTGGGCCCACCTAAACCTCTATAGATGAGAGGTCACAAACATCATAATTGTCCTATAAACAGTAGAGAGACAAATAATTTATGTTCATTATTGCAACATTAACTACTATCTAACATACTTGACTAACTTAGACTATTTTGCAGGCATACCTTCTCTCAATCTTGAAAAAATGTACACCTTAAACATCTTGATATAAAAAGTAAAAAATCTTCGCTAAAAGGAATTTTGAAAAATCTTTATAGAATATACTTACCCATATAAAAACACTTCTTTCACCTCTATTTCTTCTCAAATCCATACTTCCAAACCATTTTAAAAAATAAATACATCTTAATTTAACCATAATATTTTATATAAATCTTTTTATTTTGTCTCTCATCATATTAGTTTATTCATTAAATGTATACAAAATTATTCAAATAATTTGATAAAGATATTTAGGGTTTAATATGAAAGAATATTATGTTACAAATACAAAATATTAAAATAATCTAATTATAAAATTTTCGATATAACTACTTTTAAACGAGAAAAAAGATAAATAATTTTTAAATTTAAAATTATTTAATAAGAAACTAATTTATAAAAAATTCTTATAACCTATTATACATAAAAAAATTTATAATTTTAATCTTATTTTTTATTTTCATATATTTTTTAAGAAGTTTCCACGTTCCACTTATTTTTTCCTTTTTATTATTATTTAGCTCTTGGTTGTTATTTACATAGAAAAAAATTGTAATATAACTCTCTTAAACACTTTTTTCTAACATATATTTTGCTATTAATAAATTTGTAAATATTTTGATGAATTTTACTTTAACTTCACCAAAAATTTATATTGTTTAATAACTTTTTAGCAAATATTAAAGTGCTAAATTATATTTTTTATTTTTTACTTGTTGAAATATATGAATACGTAAATTTGTATTTACTTTTCTTTATACACGTATGTATATTCATTTTTCTTTTTACAATAACAAATTTTTTATTAAACTATAAAGGAATTTTTAATTATCAAAATAAAATATTAATATACTATAAAATAATTTTTATAAAAAAGTAATTATAAAAATAAATTATTTTTATATATTTTTTATTATAAAAATGTTATTTAAATTCAAATAAATAATTATTAGAAAGATAAAACTGAAATTTCTTTATAGTAATTATTTGAATTTAAAAAATAATTGCTAAAAATGTAAAACTGGAAAAAAAAATTATATGGACATAAAAAGTGAATCTAGATTAAGATTTGTTTTTTTAATTTTCTTTTCAAAATATTCATTATAAGTATTTATCTTTTGATTATGGATCAATTTGATCCTTTTAGGTAGATTTGTCAAAACGGGTAATCCGACTTAATTTGCCCTGACCTACCACAGGTTGGTCACTTAGTGAATCAACCCAACCCAACCCATTTATTAGCGAGCCAGAAAAATCTGAATCCGGCTCGACCCACCACGGGTTGGTGGGTAAACGGGTTAGCTTACTAGCCTATTTAATTACAATTTTTTTAAAATAAAAAAATTACAAACTTTCTATATTCAAATTTAAACAAATTTCACTCCAAAAAATGATGTTAAATTGAAGACAATTCAAAATAATAATAAAAAGTACAACAAAATCCAAATGTCATCCAAAAACAAACACAAAAAACATACAAAAAACCTGCTGCTCAAAGAATTTCAATGAAGAAGTGAGAGTGACAACACGTAAATGAGAACAAGTTCCGTGAGAGTGATTTGTGAGAGCCGGGTTGAAATCTGACCCACATAAAAAAAATTCAATTTTTTCAAATTCAACCCGGCCCGACCCGTGGTGAGCGTGGATTTGCTCGCGAATTGTGACCCATTTTGACGGCTCTACTTTCATGATTTAATACATATTTTTTTTTAGGGTTAAATATATGTTTCGTCCCTTCCTACTCGAAACTTTGATGGTTTTTAGTCCTCTTAGTTTTGAAACTCATATATTTAGTCCTTAAAATTGAACGGAGTTAGATTTTGACTAACGGCGAGCCAAATGTGACGTTAATGTTCTCTCAATAACTCACTTGTAATTGCGTGCAACCTTGCTTTTTTTTTCTTCTTTTTATCCTCTGTGACTCCATGGCAACTTCCGTCTTCACCTCCTTCATCTCCACCCTCAACGACTCCCTTCACTCTTCTACCGGCGACACATTCTTCGTGACCTCCGTCGACTCCGTTTGCTCCTCCACCGTCGGAGGTCCATACAACAAGTACCCACGTTTCCAAGGCTTTCCCACCTTCTTGTAGAATTCCTTCCTCTTGAGGAACCGATCTAAATCATCAACTACAACTTGCTTCAACTCGGGATCCAAGGCCAGCGTGTCGAATGTGGTAGGATGAGATAACTCCATGTGGGTCCATTCATAACTTATCCTGGAATGGATTTCCAGAATCCTCTTCTCACTTTTCATGGCCTCGTATGTTTTAAGGACGTGTGGGATATATTGATCCAACACTCTCTCTATTCCTCTCGTCGAAGGTCAGTATAAAGGCTTGCTTCCAGAAATGGCGTGAGTTTTCGTCTAAATTCTCATCCAGCTTCCAAGTGAACTTGGTGCCTTCAAACTCGTCCACCACCTCTTGGCTTGGATCCACTGCGAGATTTAGGTTCTTTTCATTTTCTAATTTACCAAATTTGAGTGATTTATAGGTGTTGGTAATCCTGGTGGGGAGGTACTCCTGCGCTGCAAGGAACTTCATTTTCATCATACTGATCGTGCCAGAATTTGTTGATACGGAGAGATATTTGATTCTTTGGTTGGCTATGGAAAAAGGCTTCTAGCTTTGAGACAAGAAAGGATCGAATTTGATGGGGTATGAGATCATTGAATGTAGTTCTGAGGAGCATGGTGAATGTGGAGAAAGTAGCGTACACCTCGAACCACGACGAAGCTGATGCAAACGAAGGAAGATGTTTGCGCATGTTGGAAACCATGGTTTGGTGAACTTTAGGGAGGAAAATGATATTTTGACACCAATTTTTGACACCATTTTGACATTGCACACGTGTCAAAATGTGGTTGGACGATTTCAAATTAAAAAAAGTTGAGGCAAAGGCATATTTGGAAGAGAAAAACCAAAGTTTTTTTTTAATTTGAAATCGTCCAACCACATTTTGACACGTATGTAGTGTCAAAATGACGTGTCAAAATGGTGTCAAAATATCATTTTCCCAATAAAAAATACAAGAAAGAGAGGAACCAAGGATTAATGAAATTTGTGTAAAACTCAGTAGGTATTCATACTAATTTCAATTCTTGCACCTCAAGTTTTGATTTTGTCTTTTACTACATTATTACTCCGCGTAGCCGTTTCTCTTAATTTTTTAATGTTTTGGTATTATTACTATTATTATTGTTAGAAATATGCTCTTTCTTTGTATTTAAAGTATATATATATTGTCAAGGTTTCATTGCTCCATTAATATTTTTCTCTTTTCTTATAGTTATTTTTTCAATTTTTGTAATCTAGTTCTATGAATGAAGCGTCTCGTTTAAAATAAATTATGAGAATATAAAATAAGATTACAAACTTATTTTATAAATAAGTTCCATCTCGAGTTTTATTATATGGAGATTAGTAAGTAAGATTACATCACTTGAAATTCGACGTATATGATTTGGATTTATCTTATATTACTTCTGATTCAGACCTGATGGAAGCCATGAGGGATATATCTCGCAGTTCCATCTTGGTGATTGAAGACATAGATTGCAACAAAGAGGTGCATGATCGATTAAAACCAAAACAAGATTCAGATATTGAGAAGGGTAGTGGGAAGTTTAATCTGTCGAATTTGCTGAATTTCGTCGATGGTTTAAGGTCAGGCGGCGGAGAGGGGTGGGTTATAATATTCACTACTAACCACAAAGAGAAAATAGACCCGGCGTTGCTGCGCCCTGGTCGCATGGACATGCACATTCACTTGTCCTTTCTCAGAGGTAAGGCGTTTCCGATCATGGCTTCTAATTATTTGGGTATTGAAGGACATCATCCAGTGAAGAGATCAAAAGAATGTTGGAGAAAACACAAGTCATCCCTGCAGTTGTAGGAGAGCATCTCATCAGAAATGAGAACCCTGACCTTGCTTTGGAAGCACTTGTTCAAAGAAATATTGTGTCGCCAGCGAAACAGCGGAGAGAGTAGTTGGGGGTGGAGATAAAGGAGGTGAAGGTGGAAGTCACGGAGGATAAAAAAAAGAAGCAATGTTCCATGCAATTACGAGTGAGTTAGTAAGAAAACGCTGACATCACATTTGGCTTGCCGTTAATCAAAATCTAACTCCGTTTAATGTTAAGGATTAAATATATGAGTTTCAAAACTAAGAGGACTAAAAGTCATCAAATTTTCGAATAGGGACTAAATCCAAAATAATGTGATACTTAAGGGACGAAACACATATTTAACCCTTATTTTATTCAAAATGTGAAATTTATTAGTTAAAACTATTTCGTTCAAGTAAAAAAATTATAATATTATTATAATAAATATCACAAACAATTAGAAAATATGATATCAGTTTTTCAAATTCCCAATCAACGGTTAGTCTTATTTCTCACATTATTTTCTTATCATGTTTTTCTTTTCATAAAATGATTTTTATTACTATATTGATTTGTATTAATATAGGATATATTCTATAGTTTACTTATAAATGGATATACTTTTATAATTTTCACATTTTAAAATCGTAAAAACATATGAAAAATGATGTTCCATAATTAAAAAGATAACTATTTTAATAAGATCAAATTAATCTATTTTAATAAGATCAAAATAATTCTTAAAGGAAACGAAAACATCATAAAACATAAAGGCTTAATTACCTATTTAGTCTCCAAGTTGGGGGTTGAATTTCCGTTTGATATCCGCTTTTAAAAGTGATTTAATTTGGTCTTCAAATTATTGATTTCATTTCTAATATGTCCCTTTGGTTAAGTAGCTTGGAACGGTGTTAAATGTTAAGTGATTTGTCAACTTACTTATTTGCGTGGCAAAAACATTTTATTTTTTTACCAATGACATGTATAAAAATAATTTTAAATATAGAAAAGAAAAAAGGAAATAAATTTGACCTAATCTCATCCAAACACCCAACCACCTTAATCTCTTCCAAAATCTTATCTCCAGAGGCAGCAACAAACAAATTCAGAGAAAAAATTGGTACTTTCAATTTTGAAGCTAATAATTCCTATTCTTCTTCTGGCTTTTTTTACTTCCCTCTTTTTTTTTTTTGATGCCTTACTTGGTTTCTCTCTTCTCCGTATTTCCAGTTCAACCCAATGTGGATAATTCATCAAGAAAGCAAATTTTGCTACAGCAAGCTCTACCCCCAGGAGTACCCAATAATATCTTGGTATGATTTATCTGTCTTCAAAAACTGTAAACGCTTTTTGTCTCCCCCTTTTGTGTTATAAATTTTTTATTTTTTTTTGCTTTGTCGCAAATTTCAGCATGACCCTACTTTCATATTCCCACTGAATCAGCAGCAGCGCCTCCACAGAGTCTTCGTAGGTGGTGGGGAGGCGGTGTTCCGGGGTGAGGCGATAGTCGACCGAAACCACGACGAATTACATGGTGTGGGGCATTATGACGCAGAAGTCGTGAAGCCTCTGCCATGGTAGAAGACGATGAGGGGTAGTTTGGGGTTGGGGGAATGATGAAGTGCTTTGTGGGATAGGTAGATCCGCGCCCAGGTGTGGTTGAATTTGTTGATGGGGAGGTCTTTGGAGAGAACTGGTGAGGGGAGCGAGGGATCTGGTGAGGGAGAGCTTTGCGACGGCGAAATGCTTAAGCGTGTGAGGGTTTAGGATGATGTTGAGGCCCGAAAGAAAGAGCTGGTGGGATTAATGTTTCTGAAGTTTCTCAATTCTAAATGAAAAATCCTCATTAAAAACCTTAATTTTAATTTTTCATTACTTATATCTCATTGCCACGACACATATCTCGGTGACATATCACTTAATATTTAACGCTGCAACTTATTTAACGGAGAGATTTATTAAAAGCAAAATGAGTAACCTTAGGACCAAATTAAATCACTTTTTCAAGCGGGTATCAAACAGAAATTCAGCCCCAACTTGGAGACTAAATAGGTAATTAAGCCAAACATAAACTGTTTGACCGAATACTAGATCAAGTTTTCTTGTTCTGTTTCTCCAAGACCACACCTACATTACTTTCTTCTCTTTCTCTTTCGTTTTCTTGGAGTTTCTTCTTTCAATGGATCGAACCCAAATTCTTCTCGTTGGGTTACCAGTCTTCCTTTTCTTCTCTGACATTCTCAACCTCTTCGTTCCTCCACCTCCTCCCAAAGATGGTTATCGCACTTTTCCCGACCCTAAACCGACCCCTCAACCGAACCTTCATCAACCTCTCGAGTTCCCTGCACAGGTTTCTCAATTCCCCTCTTCTAAATTTATGATTTTGCACCCTTTACTTATGCCAATTCCATTTTTTTTATCTGGGATTCTTCTAATCGTTTTTTCCTTTTCAATTTTTCAACAGAAACAGAGCGGCTTTGGCCCAATTGGAGCTGGCCACACTGTCAGCATTGACTTCTGCACTTCCTGCTCTTACAAGTTGGCCCAAATTCTTCCTTTTTTCCAATTCTCTTCTAATTGTTTAATTAAGTTCTGATCATGGGGTTCTTATTATATGCGTGATAAGTTGTTATGTGGGGTTCTGATCTAGTTGGAAGAGTATGGTGTAATTGCTGCTCATGTAAAGTTGGTGCAATATTGTTTTTATTATCATTTGGGGTTCAGGATGGAAGCGAATGGTAGTGGTTGTGACTTTTACGTCTTCACATCATGAACGTGGTTATTTGCCTATCGAATGTGTTTCCAAACACCTTTTGGTTTCTTAGAATTGAAATGGAAATGATGGACTAGGAAAGGTAAGCAAAAGCAAATAGGATGATTGAGAATGTTATGTGTGTGGCTGCTAAGTTGAACAAATGTAATGCATACTGAACTGTATCTAGGGTTGGTTATTTGTTAGAATCACACAACTTCTATTGTATTTAATTATCTTTGTCTCAGGCTGAGTTATGGTTATTTAGTCAATGGTCATTTATAATAAATTAATAACAGATGAAATGTGTGTTTTGTTTTCCTTTAAGTATTGTTGACCTATATTTTGTTTTCCTTTAAGTATTGTTGACCTATATTCGAGTTCTTGCTTTTCATATTGTCAGAGTGTATCTTTTGGTACATGGTCAACTCCTCCATTAGTCCTTTTTGTAAGTTTGAGTAATTTATTGTGCCCTCCCTTTAAGAAAGCTTGAATTACTCTGCTTTTGCTTCTTAGTTTGAAAATTATTTAGCCCATCCTTAGGAGATTAGTGTGTGCTATATTACAGTTTGTTTTGCTGTGAATGAGTCTTGTAGTGGTGGTGAGCAACTACGAATGAATCTGCAAGGGTATTTTTCTTCGCAATGCTGCTTCTAAAGTTATTCAGAACTTATCTAATTAGTTAATTATTTGTTTTAGAACTTCTGTCGATGAAAATGATGTTATAAATACCATATGCTTTAGAATTTCAAACTTATAATCCTTATTTCGTCTTTTGAAGTTTCAAAATCTATAGTAGAGGTTGAAAACTGGTTGTCAATTATGTGAAGAAGTGTTACCAACAATCACAATAATGAAAATCATATCCCTCTACAAAAGTTAGTTACTTAGATGACACATATCAGTCAGCTGGGTTAAAAGGCTAATTCTCAGACATACTGTTTACCATGATGTGATCCTTGTTTTTAACAACAATTTCAACGTCCTCCTTGGTCTCCCTCCCTCTCCATGGTGCTGGAAACCAAGCTCTTTACTCTCCTTATTGGTGCTTCCAGTAGCTGTCTTTATGTGTTTAAACCACCCTAATGGATATCTTTCATTTTTTCCTCAATTGGTGCTATACCAATGAGATAAAAAACTATCATAAGATACTTGTTCTCTATAGAATGAATTAACTTTAAGCATATTAATCTCTCTGGGAAGGGAGTGTAACCCTTAGAATTTTAGGGAAGGGCTTTATAGTTTAAGCTTTTTAAGGGGATGGGAGTGTCATTTATTCTAAAAGTTTTCATTGTTGGTGCTAAATAGTTAAATTGGTGGTAATATTAATCTTTCTATAACATTATGAGAATTTAAGATGTGTTTGAACTGGTAAAGTTAAACAAATTAGGCTAGACTTTGCTTGTTCTAGCTGCATTCATCCTTTATTTATTCATTGTAGAATCCACATATTTACAAGTAAACAAACAGTATGTAATTTTGGTGCCTTTTTCTGCAGGGGAAATGCAGTAACAGTTAAAAATATGCTGGAATCTGAGTTTCCTGGGATTAATGTTGTTTTGGCTAATTACCCACCTCCACTTCCAAAGCGCATTCTGGGAAAAGTAGTTCCAGTGGTGCAAACTGGAGTTATTGTAGCTATAGTTGCTGGTGACCAAATATTGCCTAGATTGGGAGTGACACCACCACTATGGTACTATTCATTGCGTGCCAATAAGTTTAGAAGCATCGCAAGCACTTGGCTTCTTACAAATTTTCTTCAATCCTTCCTTCAAAGCTCTGGTGCTTTTGAAGTATATTGCAATGGCGAATTGGTAAGTCCTTCAGAGCATATTATTGTACCTCGTTTACCTTTACATTTGAATACTTTTCATGGTTTCCTGATCATCTTGTTCCTTTGAACATCACAGGTTTTCTCCAAACTGAAAGAGAACAGATTCCCTGGGGAAATTGAGTTGAGGGATCTTATTGGGAAAAGAGTAGTTGACACTGGATTTGTCAGAGGTATTGAAGGTGCTGGTGGTGCCTACAGAAACTTCCAATAGCTGATTGCAAGATTTGCAAGATTTAAGGAATGATAATTTGAAACAAGAACTCGACGAAGATACATGAAACTAGTTGAAGCCCTGCCAAATACATGTTATAAAGAATCAAATTTTTATCTTTAGTATATCATGTACACTGTTAGGTTAGCTAGTGAATCTTGAGCAAGCATTTCTCTCAAGTTATCACATTTGAAGCTTCTTTTATTTTCAAATTTTAAATTTGGCTTTCATAAAGAAATATTCCTATATTTGCAAACATTAACAAATTAAAAAGAAAGTGTTTAACCTGAGCTGAGATATTTTTAAGATCAATTGTACAGTTTCTGTTAACTTCTGAAAGAGCCTCTTTTTCTTTTTCTGAAAGTGTGTTGGTGAATTTGTTTCATTCAATCTCATCTTTAATAGAGGCATCAGTTAAGAGTAATACTGAATAAGAATAACTCGCTTACATGTGCGTGATGCAGATTTGGTTGGCAGTATTAATTGGTTGTTTGATTTCGAATTTAAGAGTTTATCTTAAACTATAATGGCAGGTAGAACTTCATACGATGACCAAATATGGTGGATTAAAGGCAAAATCTTACTTTAGACTTAAAATTCATTTAGATTTAATTTTTTTATTTGGTAAAATTAATGATCTGGTTATAGTCAGAGAAAAGTACCTTTCAGTTCTTACATTTAACATTCATTCTTTTTAAATTTGTATATGGACTGTTTTTAATCACTTCTAATCCATGATTTTCAAAAAATAGCATTATTAAAATAAAATATAACTCAATATTATAAATAATTAATTATTGGTTTAAATAGGTTTCTGACTTTTTTTGTGTCTGAATTGGGTCTTTACTTTTGTAAAATTAATGCAAATAAAGATTTACCATTAAATTGATTAAACAACATCAGTGTGTAATTTTAATATACGTGTCATTGAAAATGTGTGTCAATTCTATTTTTTTTTTATTTTGAATTAAAAAATTAAGTTTGAAATATAATTAAAGAAAGGACAAAGTTGGGAAGTCGTGTTCTACTTTACACTGAAAGTCTCATTCTCTCTGCAATTGCAAAATTGAAATGAAATTAGGGGAAGATAAGTTTTAGGGCTTGTCACTCATCCACAAAATTCGTTGTTGTTCGATTGAAAGCGTAATGAATAATGAAATGTAAAATTCACATTGAACTTCTTCTTCGACATGCAATAGCTTGCGGAATGGAAACACTTGTCCAATTATTTAATTATATAATTATAATAATAATAACAAGAGTAACTGAAAGAGCATCAGGGTGAAGTAGTAACTGAAAGAGCAGCAAGGTGAAGTGGTTAAACGCAAAAGGATAGAGGATGACCATAGGATAATGTCTGTCTGCAGAGAAAAAAAAAGCTTTATAAGTGTTCCGGTGGGAATTTCAAGGACCAAAAGCACTAACCTCGATGACGCGATTCTGCTTCCCTCTGATGCGAAATCTCTGATTGCCTTCACTGTCCGTTCTTCAGACCATCCGTTCTTCAACCTTTGCCCAAGAGGGGAGTGATACCTGTAAAGGTACTCCGACGATCAAGTCAGATGTCGGTATAAGAAGACCCTCTGTCCTCAGCAAGTAGATGCCTAGAACGGAGAGAGGGTAAAACTCAATCAAGTATGAGAGTGTGGATGTGGGAATCAATGTAGTGTAGGCTAGATTGTGCGTACCTTGTTTGGAGTCCTTAGCCCTTTATTTATAGGCTCTGGTTTGATATAAAATCAATATAACAGAATAAAATATAACCAGGATGAAATATAAACAAACTCACCTGATATATCTCTGTTGGGATATTATTTGATACGAGATATATGATATTGTATGATACTGCTACTTTATTCTCGTGTGTGACGGTATGGGCCTTGAGCCCAATAGAACTGGATCAGGTTAACAACTCAGCCCATTTAACTGGTAAGCTTGACCGTTCGGTGTAACCGGTCGTTAGAGATATACTAACGTACATCATCCCCCCAAGTCCGAGGGTAATAAGGGATGTAGGACCTTTTGTTGACCGAAGGACTTTTATGAGTTTATGTGTCGTTCGGTGTGAAGGCCGTTCGTGTTGATGTGTGTAAGCTCAGTGGACATTATAGTCCATGGGTTACCAAGACTCGGTGGGTCTTGATGTAACTAGACTCGGTCGGTCTCGATGTATTTGTTGGACCGAGACTCGGTGGGTCTCGATGTATTTGGCGGACGTTATAGTCCGTGTATGACCAAGACTCGGTGGGTCTTGATGTATTTGTTGGACTGAGACTCGGTGGGTCTCGATGTATTTGGCGGACGTTATAGTCCGTGTATGACCAAGACTCGGTGGGTCTTGATGTATTTGTTGGACCGAGACTCGGTGGGTCTCGATGTATTTGATGGACGTTATGGTCCTGTTTAACGTCCAGGTTTGCTGGACGACAGGAGTAACCATCCTGCAAGGTGTTTAACGTCGAGGATCGCTGGACGACGGGAGTGACCATCCCGCAAGATGTTTAACGTCTAGGTTTGCTAGACAACAGGAGTGACCATCCTGCAAGGTGTTTAACGTCGAGGATCGCTGGACGACGGGAGTGACCATCCCGGAAGGTGTTTCTTGATGTAACTGGATGAGCATGTAACTTCTTTAGAGATTTGTGATTGCTTTTGTAAGATATAATTGAGTCTGATCGGTTGAGATTGTAACTGCTTTAGCAATCTGCAAGAGATATAATATTGAAGATATAATTGAAACCGGTCAGTTAAGATTGTAACTGCTTTAGCAATCTGCAAGAGATATAATATTGAAGATATAATTGCGACCGGTCGGTTGAGATTTAACGGCTTTAATAATCTTCAAGAGATATAATATCAGAGATATATTGAGACCGGTAGGTTAAGATTGTAACTGCTTTAGCAATCTGCAAGAGATATAATATTGAAGATATAATTGAGACCGATCAGTTAAGATTGTACGACTTTAGTAACCGCGTCTGCAAGAGATATAATATTGAAGATATAATTGAAACCGGTCGGTTAAGATTGTAACCGCTTTAGAGTCTTGAGACCTGCACTTGAATTCAAACCTGCACTGCATATATAATGGAATATTACATATGGCAACACATATATATTATGGAATGCAATATGTGGCGGTTAAGCATATTATATGCCAGTGGAGATATAACAGATGAGCTTGTAGATGCTTTTCGTGTCCTTCAACCTGTATAAGAATATAACAAAGGACATTGATTATGATTCGATTATTAGGCTCGGGAGGCATCAATCCAAGGTAGATGCACCCAATTAAAATATAATCTTTCATAGTTGTTCCCAGATTGAGATAGTGCTTTGAGGTTTCCAACATTTTCATGAAGATCGATATACGACCGGTTTGATGGTTGCAATGAATGCCTTTTTGTTTGTAGCAATCTTAATTCTCTTTAAGTGGAGAGCACACCAAAGTTAAAGTTATCTATTAAGCTTTGTTTGAAGCAACGCTGCTCCTGATCCTCGGTACCCGAGATCGAAGGCTTTCTTCATCCAATAGCTGTGTTGACAGGGAACCTATGCTGACCGCAGCGTAGATAAACAAATCGCATAATGAATTAAGAGTGAATTCACCTCCAACAGTGTGTACAATGAAAAATTTCTAAGTTTGTCGGTCCTGCATGACCATTCAAAATTTAAGTAAAAAATGAAGGTTCTTGAAGCCCTTGAAGGTTGCCTGAGCAGGCCTCGACTCCCATATCTCCGATTCGCACAAGTGAACTGGTAAGTATACCAAACAAAACCCGATTTCTTTCTCGAAGAACTCCATTTGGTGGCATCCACGACAGGGAGAACGGTGCTGCCATGGCCGCACAAGATTGATCATGGAGGTCGGGTGGGGGAAACTTCATCTTTTTGACGAAGGTTTTTTCTTTCTTTGCATATAGTTTCATTCCAGGTGCCGTGGCAGCAGCGAGCCATGGTTTTGGCTGATGAAAATTTTTTAGCTTCACTTTGGAAGATTACTGTACTTGAAAATTGATTAGTGGGAAGAAGTAGTTTGTAAAATCTGCATTGTCAGTATCGAACAAGAATGTAGAGATTGCCAGGCTCATGAAGCTTTTACTGCTTCAAGAGAGCACAATGATCTTTTTGCCAAATCGGTTATGATATGTGATATATGTAAACAAATCTTGTTGTGGAATAAATAAGTTTTGATTTGAATTATGCAATGATAGCAGAATTAATTTTGAATACCGTGATAATTATGCAGGAATAATTTAATGATGACAGATTTTTCATTTGCAGAGCGTTCCGGTTATAACCATTACACATAACTATATTTATAGTTATATATCATAGAAATCACTAGAAAATTTGCATTCTTTCATACATAAAAATTGCAACAACACATAATATTTATTATGTGATGCATGTCAGTGCAAATATATTTGTGTATATATCTTTAATATTTATTATAATCTCCACTCTATTATTATATACGTGTGCATATATATTTTTAATATATCATGTCATATATTTTGGTTATAAATATTTAGATTTTACCGTGATTTATAGTAAAAATTAATATTTTGATAGATATTTTATTATTTTGCTTTCATATGAAATATTCATGTTTCATAAACACTTATCTTGTTGAGGATGCTCCATGTAGAGATGACAATTCTTGTTGGATAGTTTTTGTTTTGCTGAAAATTTCTGGTGTTGATCTGAAGTAGTGATGTTGATACCGAGCGCTTGCCTTGGTTCCTCGTGGCTTTCAATGGGATGCCCCCGGCCCCACGGTGGACGCCAAAATGTTTCGGTTGGAATTTCAAGGACCGAAAGCACTAACCTCGATGACGCGATTCTGCTTCCCTCTGATGCGAAATCTCTGATTGCCTTCACCATCCGTTCTTCAGACCGTCCGTTCTTCAACCTTTGCCCAAGAGGGGGGTGGTACCTGTAAAGGTACTCCAACGATCAAGTCAGATGTCGGTATAAGAAGACCCTCTGTCCTCAGCAAGTAGATGCCTAGAACGGAGAAAGGGTAAAACTCAATCAAGTATGAGAGTGTGGGTGTGGGAATCAGTGTAGTGTAGGCTAGATTGTACGTACCTTGTTTGGAGTCCTTAGCCCTTTATTTATAGGCTCTGGTTTGATATAAAATCAATATAACAGAATAAAATATAACCAGGATGAAATATAAACAAACTCACCTGATATATCTCTGTTGGGATATTATTTGATACGAGATATATGATATTGTATGATACTGCTTCTTTATTCTCGTGTGTGACGGTATGGGCCTTGAGCCCAATAGAACTGGATCAGGTTAACAACTCAGCCCATTTAACTGGTAAGCTTGACCGTTCGGTGTAACCGGTCGTTAGAGATATACTACCGTACAATAAGCTATCACTCAATTAGAGCCCCAACGTTCTCATCTTTTTCCTTACCTCGAATACCCTTTTGCTTCAACTGTGCAATGGCATCAAGCTTTTACTACATGATCAATTGAGAGAAGAACTCGAGTTCGATCCCATTTTGCCAGCAGTTTTGGTGATGGGGTGGTGGTGAAGGCTTTGGGAGAATTACTTTACGATAAAGAAGTTGAGAAACAAATTGGGCAATTAGTCATCATATGTGGTCGGAATAAGAATTTAGTATCCACCCTTGAATCTCTCAAGTGGAAGATTCCAATAAAGGTAAGTTGCTTCTTGGTTTTTGTGCATTTGCAGATGTCACCCACTAAAACTTTGTTTCTTGATTTTGCATATCAGAGGATTTGAGACCCAGATGGCCAAATGGATGGGAGCCTGCAACTGCATCATAACAAAAGCAAGTTATAGTAATTTGCTCTTCATTTCCTCCTTTATATGCTGTTATTGTTAACAAATAGGGTCATTGGTTGGTTGAAATTTTCAGGCTGGAACAGGTACAATAACAGAAGCATTGATCAGAGGGCTTCCCATAATTCTCAACGACTATATCCCAGGACAGGCGAGTGGTTAAATTGTGTTTTCTTTTATTATTTCTACTGTTGGATGTTGATTTTGAGGTGGAAGTGTGGTAAAAACAATAGGAGAAGGGTAACGTGTTGTACGTGGTTGACAATGGAGTTGGTGCATTCACCCGTAGTCCTAAGGAAACAACAAAAATGGTGGCAAAATGGTTCACCACGAAATCAAATGAGTTGAAAAGATTGTCAGAGAAAGCACTTAAATTAGCACAACCAAAGGTGTTTGACATCGTGCATTAATGAACTACATTAGCTGGGGGAGGGGGAGGGGGAGCGGAAGGTGGGGCTGGGAGGAGAGAGGAAAAGTAAAGTAGGGTTAAGGGTTACTTACATTAAAACTAAAAAAGTAAAAAAAAAAAGTTAAAAAGGGTAAAAAGGATAAAGAAAAAGGTTATTTTTGTAATAGAAAAATTTAAAAAAATTAGGAAGGTGGAGGAAGGAAATGGGGAGGTGAAGGGAGCAACACCCCAAGCGTTGCTCACATTAAATTGTATCTGTTTTAACTTAGGCTTTTATGCATTTCTCTTAAGCTGTTTCATCCTGCACCTCCAAGTCCTTCATCCCGCACCTCTAAATTTTTACAAAATGTCCATGTTATCTTGTAATTAAAACATTTTTAATATTTAAAAAATCAAAAATTAAGGATGGTCAAATATTCTTTTTTAATTACATCAGCGTTATCATTGGTGCATTGATATTCTCTTGGATATCATTGGTGCATTAATATTCTCTCGGATATCATTTCCATTCTCATGCTTTCTTTCCTCTGCTTTCCCTTTCTTCTCTTTTTCTTTTACATTGTAGCACACAAAGCATTGCTTCCTGAACTTTCCTCTTTCTCTCTTTTTTTCTTTGCATTGGTTCGTAGACACACAACATTGCAGCCACACCCGTCCCACTGCAGCCATAACCCTTTCCCCTTTCCAAAATTTTCGTAACATCCTAGATAGGAGAGAAGGTACCCACCACCCATTATTTCAAAAACAAACCCAACCAGAAAATAACTTCGCCTCTGAACTAATTTTCTACTCTAATATTCCTCTCCTCTAACACCCAATTATCACCAACAATCACATCACTTTACCTCCTCATTTGCGCAACCTTGGAGCTGCTCTTCCACAATCGTCTTCACTGATGAAGCACCATCTTCTTTTCCTCTTCAACTTACTTCCATTAAAAACACTTCCCAACAAAAGGATTTAAACATAACTTGCACCCCTAGCCTATTTGTATTTATCCAAGGTTATACTTTTAGTAACCTAATCATAAACCACACACGAGACTCATATAACATCATAAAGCAAACACCAGCATCCAACACAACATCCAAACTCATTATACATACCATGCAAAATCATACGCATCTCATCGAATCTCTGTATCCAATCTATAGTGTATCGGATATTGACGTTCGACAACTCCTTAATCGAATTTTCATATCCGATAAACATCTTCACAATTATACTTTTCAAATATATTAAATCTACAAAACTCATAAAAATTATTTTTCAACAATTAAAAATTATGTAATTAAATTATAAATTCATAAAAATTGTTATATAAATTTAAATATAATTACCTAATAAAATAATTAAATAAATAATATAACAAAACATTTATAAAAGAAAATCGGATGTGCAAATCCAAATGCCATATCCGATATGCGTATAATCGGATTTTCATATCCGATACGCATAAATTAAGTTTTTTTATATTCTAAAATACTTTTATTAATTTTAATAAATTTATATAAATTAATTAATAAAAATTAAAAATTATATAATTGCAATTATAAATTAATATAACAATAATTGAATAAGCAATATAATTTAAACATTTGAAAGACTTTGAGATTTTTTATACATGAGAAAGGGGGGGTGCATGGATGCATATCTCCTTGTAGGAGAAATATGGGATGTAGTTAATGGGGATGTAGTCAATGGTTGACACATAAACTGCCCGCAAACAAAAAGTTAATATATAAATATCTTATTAATTAGGAACATTTTAGAAAATTAGAGATACAGATGAAGGATTTAGAGGTGTAAAATGAAAAACTCTCTCTCTTAAGGTTTCAGCCCATTCATAACATTCTCAACATTTCAACTGAAGGCCCAATCTACAATCTGAACATAATCAACTTCCAATTTCATTTAGGATCTTTCATCCTACACCTTCAACATATCATCTGTACTTCCAAAAATTTCACTTTTAACCTTATGACATCTATTTTGGACTCTTTTCATTTTTTTCTCTTTATTATTAAAAGCATTCTGTACCCTTTTTATTTTTCTCTTTCTTATTAAAACCATTCTACACCACCTTGATAATAATCTTATTTAATTTAAAATTTAAATATTATTTAATAATTATTAAAATATGATTTATATTATAATAATAGTTATATTAAAAAATTAAAATTAAAATAATTAAAATAAAATAAATAATATTAATAGTAATAATCAATTTGATTTAATATATTCAAAATATATTAAATTATATTAAAATATTAAAGTAAATTAAATAATTATTAAATTTTAAATAAAAATTAAAATTCCTAAAACTTGTTTATCAGATATCAAAGTTTATAAAATATGCTAACAGTTTTATTTTTTATTTAAAATTTAATAAATATTTAACTTAATTTAAATTATAATACTATTTATTATATTTTTATATTTTAATAATTATTAAATATGATTTTTATATTTTTATAATAGTTTTATTAAAATTAAAATAATAATAACTAAAATAAGAGTTATAATAATGAAAATTAAAATAATATTTAAAATCATATTTAATATATTTAAATATATTAAAATTGCATTAAAATATTAAATTAAATTAAATAATTTATAAAATTTAAAGAAAAGTGAATCGGATATAGAAATCCGATGATGTATTATTCGGATATGGATATCCGATGATAATTATTTTTAAAATTTTGTTTTTATTTAAATTTAATAAATATTTAATTTAATTTAATATTTTAATATAATTTATTATATTTTGAATATATTAAATCAAATTAATTATTATTTTATTTATTATTATTTTATTTTAATTTTTTTAAAATAACAATTATTATAATATAAACAATATTTTAATAATTATTAAAATATATAATTATATTAAATAATATTTTAATTTTAAATTAAATTAGATTATTATTATTAATGTGGTGCAAAGTGTTTTTAATAAGAAAGAGAAAAAAATGAAAAAATATTTATTAAAGTTAAAAATGAAATTTTTGAAAAAGTTGAAGGTGTAGAATAAGATGTCAGAAGGTCAAAAATGAAATTTTTGGAAGTGCAGGATGAAATGTTGGAGGTGTAGGATGAAACACTCACTCACTAATCAGGTGCAACCATTTAAACATCAGCCCTTGCACAACCCATATAGTAGCCCAATTGCTTCTGCCACTTAAGTCCATTTCATTTCAAAGGCCTTTATGCAAAAATATGAATTAGGGCCCATTAACAATTATAGAAGGATAATTCAACAATTAAAGAAAATTAAAAGCAACATAAAGAAAAATATTTTTATTAAAGAAAAATATTAATTTCTTAATTATTTACAAACACTAAGAATATACCTAAAAACTTATTTTTAACTACAATTTTACAAGTCTAAATATTTAAAGAAAAATCCTAAAATTATCCTAATTCTAGATAATTAAAGGCTAAAATATATTAACCTAGACTTCTAAACACAAATAAAAGTGCAAAATGGAGAGTTATAATAACTATATAACGTTTCGGTGGACCAAGTGGAGTCCACTACGATAGGTACGTAGGATCGAGTGCTGATAACTTTTTTGGCCATGCGATGCGGAAAAAATGTTCTCTTTGGCTATACGATGTAGGAAGAGGATATGTTCGGTGCTAGATGGTAGGACAACTCAAACAACTTGGTTTTGATGAACACGTGTATGTACTGATGAATAGGTGTATGGTAGGGTACAAGAGGATAGAGTACCAATTTGTGATAACTACATGTAACTATGTTTAAGTTATTGGCATGTTATTGTTGTGTTTAATATTGTGATGAATGTTTAGCATATGTGTGTTCTTTTGTTTATGATTGATCCTCAATTTGCTCACCCTATGTTTTTGGTTGTGATTTCCACTTGCGATTATCGTTTTATTCAAGAACAAATGATCATTTGGATAATTCAAATGTTATATAGCACGACGAGTTGATTGAGAGAGCTGGAGAATATATATAATTTTGTTTTGAATAAACTATTTTGTTTGGATTTTTATTTTGTAATTAATTGGAATTATGGTTTATTTTTGGTTAAAATTTTAAAAACTTATAGAATTTGATTTTCTACAATATGGTATTATGATTTTAAAATTTTAAATGTTTACTTTTAACTGTGACATTTCGAATTGAGGTGTTACAGACACAACATAAATTAAAATAAATGAATGTACAAATGAATGAAAAAGCTAAAAGTTGTAAATAACATAAGTTGGACTAAACAAAATAAATAAATCCCTGGCAACGACACCAAAATCTTGTTAACTCTTTGGCAAGCGTACCAATTTATTAAAAGTAGTAAATGGAAGTTCCAAGTATCATTTTCCAAAGGATTTGTGCTTGTTTATCTAATTATGCTTATTTACCAATTTCAACTTTGGTACGAGTCATAGTTGAATTCATAATGATAAAAACAAATCGAAAACATCAAAATTATAACAATTGTAATATGATTCAGTTAAAGCTTCATTAGGATTGGTTTCATGAATCAAATGATGCAAATACTTTATATAATTTATCTCTATCTCATTCAAACATTCACATAAAAACATACTATAAGTCTAATTTCTTAGGAGCAAGTTCTAGATTTATATGCTAAATTATTAATTCCTTAGACCATTTAGCATTCAATTTGCATGAAGTCTAGATGTCTATCTATGTAAATGTTCCAAATCACTTTCCAGTAATTAGATAATTTAGATGCATGACATTTCCAAACATACCCATTAAAGTTAAGATAAAGTATATTGCATAGGAAATTTACATCAATTTGAGTACATTACATCAAATCCTAATGAAAATGGAGTTTAACTACTCCTAGTCACCTAGAACTTAAAAAGTTCATGGAATTTGATGGATGAACAAAGTCTTGATACCCTACCGTAGCTTTTGGCCAATTTTTGAGATTCTTTGTGTTTCCATACCCTAGAACTACCATTCTTTCTTTCCTTCACGACTAAATAATCATTTTCAGAAATTAACCTCTTGTTGGGCAAGAATCAACTTCTATTTCACTATAAATTGATATGTCTCGCTGAGCGAGACAATATACTCGCTAAGTGAAACTTTCTTCTTAGATAAGTGAATAAATTGTGGTTGAGCAAAAAGGTCATGGCAGTAAATTCCCATCATCTTTAGATCTTCATTTTCCTGTACAATGATTTACAAAATACCAACTAAAATCTAACACGAACTAAAAAGAAAAATATTACATCTCCCCATGAGAAAACACATGATAGATGAATAAATACAAATTTAAGGTTAAAAATAAGCATGAACAATAAGTACTTATCACACTTATGAATTAATTTAGAAGTTCTTTAATTCTTATTAACCCTTGTGTAGGAGTTAATGAGACTTCAATTATTTATATATATTTTTATTAAATTATGAAATATGTGGGCGTTAAACAAAAAATTAAATAAATTTTTAAAAAAGTATTCCAACCAATAGAGAATGCTTGTTTGGAAAAACATTGTCTATTGAAAAATTAAATAAATTATTAAAACAAAATTGAACTAATAGACAATGCTTGTTTGAAAAGGTTTGTCTATAAATAAATTATAAAAAAGAAAATGAACCAATAAACAATGTTTGGCTGAAAAAGGGTTGTCTATAGATAGCCTAAATAGATAACACTTTTGTAAAAAACGATGTCCCTAGGTGATCGTTAGATAACACTCTTTTTGGAGGCATTGTCTATTGACAATGCTCCAATAGACTGCGCTTAAAAAGTGTTGTCTATTAGAAAAAAGAAAGCGTTGTCTATTTATAATTTTGTAGGACTTTTAATTCCTAAAAATTTTAAAAAAGGAAAAAGGATGTGTAATTAAACTTCTAAAGTGGATGGAAATTTTACTTATAAATTTAGTTTTATGTCTTGAAGGATGCACAAGAGATTCGAAATATAAAAAATAAATCAAAATATTCAATGAATTTAGAATAGAAAAGAATATCACCACTTCCAACTTTTCTCTCAATGAATAAAAAAAAAAGTCTAGTAAAAATTAACTTTTAGATTAATACTATCTAGGTTTTAATAATTAACAAGTAAGATTTATAATTGCTTTCCACTTTTGGTTTTTTAATCTGGAGGTATATCAATATTTGACCAATTTAAATTATTTTTTATTAGAATGTTACTTTGATACAAATTTGTTACATATTATCTTTATTTATTTTTTACTTATTTATCTAAAAGTATAAAAATTTATTTTTTTATGACTATTTTACTATTATTATAATGTGTATCAAATGAATATAAATATACATCACCCTACCATTATTCTATTTTTTAAAGAATAATCATTGTGCTTATACCATACTCCCCTTCGACTATGTACATACGAAAAAAAAAATTATACTTTCACACACTCAAATTTTTTAGAGTAATGATTGTGACATCTCAATTATATAGAAAAACATACATAATCAAGATGTCATCATGCATAATATAGGAAAACAGTCAAGAGTAATTAGGATTACAATCATCCTTAGAATAGTGTGGAATTGAAAACTAGAGTACTAGAGTTTCTCCCTAGAAATTACAGAGAATTTAAAAACTTAGAACATAATAAAGTTTCTTCGAATATCCTAGGACAAGAGAATTAAAGCCTAGAGAACTAGGCAGCAACACTGTCTTCCCCATTGAGAGCTGTTTCCAGAGTATCCTCCTCGTCATCTGCTCCCATCCAAGTGGATGATCATCGCAAAAGAAAACACATACAACATGATACAAACACAAGCAAGCAAGGGTGAGCTAATTATATAAAAGCATACATCATATTAATATATCGCATACAAGGAACAAGTAAAATCAAAACAGCAAAGCACACCACCTAAAGCATGTTATATTCTAGACTTGACTCGTCCGGACTTTAAAATGATAGTCGGGCTATGGCGAGTCTTGCACCCGTGGTGACTTATGAAACTTGGGTTCCCCACCCTGCCACACTCACGAAGTTAGTCCGTTCCACGCCTTGAGGCATACTCGGAGCCCCCAAGACTAAAGACCTCCTGCTACTTCTCACCACATGGTTCAACCTCTCTAAGTGAGTTTGATTGACCATTGAAGCGTCAGAATGACTCCCAAGGCTGAGCCCCTACTTTCATTTTAAAACACTAAGAATCTCACCAAGAGATTCTACATTTGAAACTACCATAAGCAACCATGAAATCATGTTTCAATCTTTCCCAATTCACACACCTTTGAATTATAATCAAACCACATATTTAAGCTTTAAATATCAAATCATATATAACAGAACATGCTCCACAACCACTTCCAATCATCTCAAATAGACAATATTGTCATGTTATTACCAAACAGTAATATATATCAAAAGATAAAAATCATGGATTATATATATATATATATATATATATATATATATATTACGTACATTAACTAAAATATATATATGTTACGTACATTAACTAAATTATATATACATGTCTATTTAAACTAATTTGTTCATTTTAATTTGTTCCTAGAGTAAAAATGAGTTGCTCTGTTAAATTTTTCATTACCACAAGATACTTGTTCCTAATCTCACCTCACTACCCAATTTCCTTGCTGGTTATATATAACTAGCCTAAGAACTCTATATTTTTCCCAATCCTTCTCGTACCCCAATTGGTCACCGGAGAGAGAACAGATGTCTAACGCATCAGACTCACCTTCGACACCAACACATATGACTAGTCACAACTGACTGGACCAGGCCAGGGCTGCTCTATGATCAGGGATGTGCAGCTCTGGTTTTTAGGTTCTCTCTATTCTACCAACAGAGAAGGTATACTAACACTCTAAGTTTGGCTTTCTTAAGGTATTATGATCACTGTACTGTTTTCTAGACCTCCCTTCCCTTAAATCAGTACCTCACTTCCACTCCCAGACTTAAATACTACACAGCCCAAGTCCCTTCACCAAATCGACAACATAACTGGAATTCCCAGTAACACAAAATGTACCTCAGTATATCCAGAATCAATACTCGCCCATTAAATTTGTAATACTAAGTCAAATGTACAGGAAGTCAATTTAAATCATTCCAAAACATACCATAATACTGAAGAGCACCACATATCCATATCAATACTCAATCCAAATCAAAACAAGTCCAAATATACATACTGTCATTTTCCCTAAATATGACCTTAACATTCGAAATCACAATACATCAGAATTTAGTATTTTCAGAATCTCATATCACCACTAATATATATATCTAGGCACCAAAAATATATTACAGTTACACCTCTCATGCGAAAGATAACAACAGATTCATTCATTCACAAGAACAGTTTAACATACCATAGTATAAACTCCAATCAAACCATAAAAATTCAAACAAACTATATTTATATAATTAAAGCTCCCCTTACTTGTTTTTCCTCAAACACTTGGAGATGCCTAACAGAGCCTTACACAGACCGAACACGACAACACCTATAACCACCATTTCAGCGGTAGAAATAGTTCTTAGAGTTAGAACCTAAGAGGAATTAGAAAAGGATAGTTCTAACTGCTTGAAATCAGTAGAACCCCCAAACCCTAAGTGCCAAAATCAGTGGAGGAAATAGGAAAATTTCTTACCGGAATGAAACAGAGAAAATAATCGGTGAAAGAGGAAGCCCTTCACGTTGCGAACGCGGGAGTACCTTCAATTTAAGGATTGCATGGTTCAGTGAGTGGGAATTCTAGAGAGAAGGCAGAGAACCTTTTAGGGAAAAAAGGGTTTTTGTTTCTTTTTATAAATGTTCTCACTTTTGGGGTTGTTGCTCGGATAAGCAACATTTATTTTTTCTGTTTTCCATTTATTGTTTCAGTTAGGGATTGGTTAGATCCCCCTCACTGGAACCCTTTATAAGGGTCTTCCAGTCGTTGTGTTTGTACAGAACAGAGAATTTCTCATTCAGTAAATAATAACAGAGTTACGTTTTGCTCTTACCTTTTTTCGCTCTTTTTCCTTCTTGGCTTCGGACTGGGTCCGATCACCGCTGGTGGCTTCCCTGGTTTCTTCTCTGCTGTGCTTCCATGGGTGAGAGCTCTTTCTCGAACATGACCCTCATCTCTCTGACACGCTGCTTCTGAATACTAGAGACTTCTAGTGGAAGTCTTCCCCTTTTCCGCTTTTGGGCTAAAGGCTTTTTGGGCCTATTCTTTTCCTTGGGCCGTTTTCCAATATGGCATCAGAGCAGGTTGCGAACCTGTTCTGCCTATGCTTCCGCTGCAATCTTGATTGACATCATCTGGGTATTTGTTTTTCTCCTTTGCTTTCCCAACCAATTGCCGTATGGAGCAAGTCAACAATCCTTCCAGCCCTTATTACCTCCACCCGGGAGAAAACCCAGGTATTTCGCTTATTTCACAGATTCTTGATGAATCGAATTATACCTCTTGGAGTAGAAGTATGAGAAGGGCGCTATTGTCCAAAAACAAGTTGAAGTTTATAGATGGAGAGATCAAGAAACCGAAAACAGAGGATCCTCTTTATGACCCTTGGGAAAGAAATAATATGATGGTATTGTCTTGGATCATCAAGACTCTCTCGGCTCAAATAGCTAAAAGTGTTGTCTACGTTGAGAACGCCCAAGAACTATGGGAGGAGCTGAAAGAAAGGTTTTCAAAAGGAGACCATTTTAAATTCTCTGATTTACTGCAAGAAATACACTCCATCAAGCAAGGAGAGAGAACTGTAAATCAGTATTTCACTGATTTAAAAATACTATGGGAAGAACTCGAATTTTTAAGACCCATTCCTCGTTGTAGCTGCAAGATTCCTTGCAGTTGTGATCTTTCAAAAGCCGGCCACAAGTACAGGGAGATGGAACATGTTATATGTTTCTTGAAAGGCTTAAATGACTGCTATAACACTGTTAGAACGCAGATTTTGCTAATGGAACCTTTGCCCAATATTAATCGGGTCTTCTCCCTCATCATACAACAAGAAAGGCAAGAGAAACATGAATCTGGGCACACTGGTCAAACTGAAATTAAGATTCTTGCCAGCAACACAGACAAACAGAGCAATTGGAAGAATGATCAGAACTGGAAAGGACATGGGCGTGGCTTCTCTGGACGTGGACAAGGAAGGGGCAGAGGAAGAAATCCTAATCAAGGAAAACAATGTTCCTATTGTCACAAAATGAATCACACTATTGATGAATGTTACTCTAAACATGGATATCCTCCATGGTATAAAAAAGGTGACAACAGTGGGCAGAACAATACTGCTCAGAATGAAGGGGGAGCTACAAACGCTTGCACTACTACTAATGACTCACAGAATAATCAACAAAACAATTTCAACAACATCCAAAGTTCCTTCACCCCCGAACAAATGAAAAGATTACTGGAAATGCTTGACAAGACAGAAAAGTCCTCACACAGTGTCAGTCAAATACACAACGATACCATAGAAGATAGACAAGGTATGTTTTCTTGGATAATGGACACAGGAGCTACTGATCATGTTACTCATGACAGATTTTTATTCACAACCTTTTATAAAATCAAGCCTATATCTGTTAGGCTACCAAACAAATCCACTGTCACAGCACATTATGCTGGAACAGTACAGTTTTCACCAAAATTTGCTATTTTCAATGTCTTATACATACCAGAATTTACGTTTAATCTAATATCTGTCCAATCTTTGACTAAAGACACAAATTGCATTTTAACTTTCTCCTCTGAGTTGTGTCAAATCCAGGACAAAACCACATTGAAGATGATTGGATGTGCTAAAGTGTACAATGGACTCTACTACTTGCAGACTGTTGAAGAAAATTTAAGATCTAGCTGTGTTTTCTCTTATGAACATGTAAAAATAAATTTGTGGCACTATAGGTTAGGCCACCCAGGACATAGAGTTGTTGAAACAATATGCAAAGAGTTTCCTTATGTTCAAATTGACACCAACCATGCTTGTGATATTTGCCACTATGCTAAACAACACAAGTTGCCATTTTCTAGATCTAATTCCTTATCTTCAAACTGTTTTGATATCATACATTGTGATATTTGGGGGCCTATTTCAACCCCCTCTGTACATGGACACAGATATTTTCTTTGCATTTTTGATGATTACAGTAGACACACTTGGGGTTTTCTCATGCAAAACAAAGGTCAGACTAGAGAGTTGTTACATTCCTTTATCTTGAAAATCAAAACTCAATTCAATAAGAGTATCAAAATTGTTAGAACAGATAATGGCTCTGAATTCAATTGTTCTAACATTTATAATACCTATGGCATTGAACATCAGACTAGTTGTGTAGAAACTCCACAACAAAATTCTGTTGTGGAAAGAAAGCATCAACATATACTGAATATTACTCGCAGCTTAGTTTTTCAATCTAATATCCCTCATGTTTACTGGTGTTATGCTCTATCTCACGCCATATACTTAATAAACAGATTGCCCTCACCTGTTATTCAGGATAGAACCCCTTATGATATTCTAAATAGTGGCCCCCCAACCTATCTTGACCTAAAAGTTTTTGGGTGCTTATGCTTTGTCTCTACTCTGGAAAATAACAGAAGTAAGCTGGACTCTAGAGCTCGAAAAGGAATCTTCCTTGGATACAAAAATGGAGTAAAGGGGTATATTGTTCTTGATCTTAACACTAGGGAAATATTTATCAGCAGAAATGTGATTTTTTACGAAGATATTTTTCCCTATAAAAATAAGCAAGGGAGTGACAGTAACTGTAATGAGACTGAAGAATATAGTGCATTTTTGTCTAACTTTCCTTGCAGCCAGAGAGAATCACAGAACAGTGATGAAAGAAGTGATCAAATCCCTCCTAACAGAGAGGCTGAGAATTCTGAAAGACCAGTTTTAAATGAGGAGGAACAAAGAGACAACCAAAGGAGACCCAACAGAGTGAGAAGAGCACCTGAATACTTGAAAGACTATGTACAAAGTGATCAATCTTCTACTATGTCCCTATGCTCTAAAAATGAGTTAAGAACCCCTTATCCTATAAGTAATATTTTGTCCTACAAGTCTTTATCTAGTAAACAATTGAGATACACTCTTGCTATCGATGCTGCAAAGGAACCCAATTCTTATGCAGAGGCTAAAGGAAGCCCTGAATGGGTTGATGCTATGAACAAAGAGATTAAAGCTTTGGAAAACAATGGAACCTGGTTCTTGACTAAGCTTCCTCCAGGAAAGAAATCTATAGGCTGTAAGTGGGTTTACAAGATAAAGCACAGAGCAGATGGAACTGTGGAGAGGTACAAAGCTCGACTTGTTGCAAAAGGATATACCCAACAAGAGGGTATAGATTTTCTGGACACCTTTTCACCAGTGGCAAAACTTACCACTGTCAGATTACTTTTGGCCTTAGCAGCATCAAAGAGATGGTTCCTGCACCAACTCGACGTTGACAACGCTTTTCTACATGGAGATCTAAATGAAGATGTCTACATGGATCCTCCACCAGGTTTGAACATTGGTACTGAAGGGCAGGTTTGTAAACTCACAAAATCTTTGTATGGCCTAAAGCAGGCCAGCAGACAGTGGTTTGAGAAACTGTCTAGTTTTCTTGTGTCTGCAGATTATATTCAATCAAAGTCAGACCATTCCTTATTTGTTAAGGAAACACCCACCAGTTTTACAGCTTTACTTGTGTATGTTGATGATGTTGTTTTAGCAGGAAATTCCATGACTGAAATCACTCATATAAAGACTCTTCTACATCGTCAATTTCACATAAAAGACCTTGGAGAGCTTAAATACTTCCTAGGTTTTGAAGTTGCCAGATCTAAGGACGGGATACACCTCTATCAAAGGAAGTATGCCCTAGATATTTTAAAAGAAACAGGAATGATGGGGAGCAAACCTAGCTCTACCCCATTTCTAAGCAACAACAATTTCTTATATAAAACAGAGAATTACATGGAAGATCCCAGTGTCTATCGCAGACTAATAGGGAAGCTCTTCTATCTCACTAACACTAGACCAGATTTGTGTTTTACTATTAATCTCCTAAGTCAATTTATGCAAAAACCCACTAATTTTCATTACCAGGCTTTGCAGCATGCCCTCAGATACATCAAGTCAAGTCCCTCTGAAGGACTTTTCTTCCCTGCAGACTCTAGCATTCAGATAAAAGGGTTCAGTGACTCCGACTGGGCCACTTGTCCTAATACACGAAGATCCACTACTGGATACTGTGTTTTCCTAGGAGCTTCTCTTGTTTCGTGGAGATCAAAGAAACAAAGCACTGTTTCTAGATCATCCACAGAAGCTGAATATCGCGCCTTAGCTGCTACCGTGTGTGAAATGCAGTGGCTGCATTACATTCTCCAAGACCTCCATGTCCAACCTGAAGCTGATGTTGTTCTCTACTGCGACAATGACTCTGCAAGGCATATCTCCCATAACCAAAGCTTCCATGAACGAACTAAACACATAGAGTTGGACTGCCATGTTGTGCGCGAGAAGATCCAAGCCAAGTTTCTTCGCCTGCTGCCCATTAGATCAGACGACCAACTTGCCGATGTATTCACCAAGTTCCCTCATCGCACACACTTCAGATCCATTATCCCCAAGCTTGGATTAGTGAATATACACCATCCAGCTTGAGGGGAGGCTATAAATGTTCTCACTTTTGGGGTTGTTGCTCGGATAAGCAACATTTATGTTTTCTGTTTTTCATTTATTGTTTCAGTTAGGGATTGGTTAGATCCCCCTCACTGGAACCCTTTATAAGGGTCTTCCAGTCGTTGTGTTTGTACAGAACAGAGAATTTCTCATTCAGTAAATAATAACAGAGTTACGTTTTGCTCTTACCTTTTTTCGCTCTTTTTCCTTCTTGGCTTCGGACTGGGTCCGATCACCGCTGGTGGCTTCCCTGGTTTCTTCTCTGCTGTGCTTCCATGGGTGAGAGCTCTTTCTCGAACATGACCTTCATCTCTCTGACACGCTGCTTCTGAATACTAGAGACTTCTAGTGGAAGTCTTCCCCTTTTCCGCTTTTGGGCTAAAGGCTTTTTGGGCCTCTTCTTTTCCTTGGGCCGTTTTCCAATACTTTTAGAGAGAGAAAGGAAAACTGTGTAATGAACTTGGATTTCTGAAAAGTCCCTTCTAAGGCTAAGATACCCTTAGTCTATGGGCCTAACTGCCTTAACATAAGACCAAATAGCCTTATTTATTTCAGGCCCTTACAATGATAAGATGACATATATTTAGATTCATTTGACACATATTACAAGAATAAAATGATTATAAAAAAATGAATTTTTGTAGTTTTAAAAGAAAAAAAAGTGAAAGTTAAAGAAAGAATATCAAATAATGTAAAAAATTTGTTTAAATCATTTCTACAATTTTTTAGGTTCATTTGAAATTTTTTTTACTCTCTTCTATTTAAAAAAATATATACACAATTTATTTTTTTAAAATTGTTTTCTTTATAATATGAGTTATTCTCTTTTCATGGAACTCTAAATAGACTCGTATAACAGAATCAGTAAATTCATTCACGGTTTCATGGCAAGAAAAATTAATCAAAAGAAATGAGACCGATATAAAGACAACAAGAAAAGCACTGTATCCTTTCAAAAACCATGTCCAGATTCACAAAATAGAGACGAATGCAACCGCACTGGATGATCAAGATGTGGCGTCCACGTATGACAAAAGCCATGCACACCAACACGTACTCAACATGCACTTGAAACACCTAATACACTTCTTGTTTCTTAGTTCGCACACAGCCAATGCTACTGAGCATACTTCCATCATCACCAAAACCAGATTCTCTTTCGCCACCTCAATTTCTTCATTTCAACACACGTCAACCTCTGTAAATGCGTGTCATCCCATGCCCAAATCTCCATGCATGTTGCAAGGACCTTAATACCTATAAATACCCCTAACATCCCTCATTTCATTCATCATCCATCCAATACCCCAACCCAACTGATATTCAATACTACTACACTATGGTGAGAGCAAGGGTTCAGTTGTTGCTGGGAATTCTTTTCCTGGCATCACTTTCTGTCTCTTTCGGCATTGTCCACCGGGAGCACCAAGAGAGCCAAGAAGAGTCTGATTCAAGAGGACAAAATAACCCCTTCTACTTCAGCTCCGACAGGAGCTTCCACACTCTGTTCAAAAACCAATATGGTCATCTTCGGGTCATCCACAGGTTCGACCAACGCTCCAAACAAATCCAGAATCTTGAAAACTACCGTGTCGTAGAGTTCAAGTCCAAACCCAACACCCTCCTTCTTCCTCACCATGCTGATGCCGATTTCCTCCTAGTCGTCCTTAATGGTAAGTAATCAACTAATCACTACTCACTCAACATCATTACACTTGCTTCTCCTGCACCAATGATGCTAATCAATTTCTTAATTACCAGGGAGAGCCATTCTTACTTTGGTGAACCCTGACGGCAGAGACTCCTACATTCTTGAGCAAGGCCATGCTCAGAAAATCCCTGCAGGAACCACTTTCTTTTTGGTTAACCCTAACGACAACGACAATCTCAGAATAATCAAACTCGCCATACCTGTTAACAACCCTCACAGATTTCAAGTAGCGCCTTTTTGTCATTCCCAACTAACTTTTTTTTATTCTACTTTCAATTTCTCTCTAAATTTGATGTTAAATTCTTGTCCTGTAGAACTTTTTCCTATCTAGCACAGAAGCCCAGCAATCCTACTTGAGAGGCTTCAGCAAGAATATTCTAGAGGCCTCCTTCGATGTAAGCAAGAACATAACATCTAATTAACCGCATATTTGCCTTGCCATTTATCTAGTAGTTTGTCTAAATTTCACATTTGTTGAATGATATCATTATCTATATTTGCATGACTTTTATAGAGCGACTTCAAGGAGATAGACAGGGTTCTATTTGGAGCGGAGAGACAACAGCAGCATGGGGAAGAGAGTCAGGAAGAGGGAGTGATTGTAGAACTTAAAAGGGAACAGATTCGGGAACTGATCAAACATGCCAAATCTAGTTCAAGGAAAGAACTCTCCTCCCAAGATGAACCATTCAACCTGAGAAACAGCAATCCCATCTACTCCAACAAATTTGGAAGGTGGTATGAGATCACCCCGAAGAAAAACCCCCAACTTAAGGACTTGGACGTGTTCATCAGTTCTGTGGATATGAAAGAGGTAATACAAAGGAAAACCACATGGACAAACTCAGCAATTGAGTTCTACTATGTCGTCCTAATTAGGAAATCTTAGTACTGACACCCTAATTAATAATGATTTCTTTCTTAAAAAATTCAGGGAGGCCTTCTTTTGCCACACTACAATTCTAAGGCCATAGTGATACTGGTGATTAATGAAGGAGAAGCAAAGATTGAACTTGTTGGCCCAAGCGATCAGCAGCAGCAGCAAGAGGAAAGCTTGGAAGTGCAGAGATATAGAGCTGAGTTGTCTGAAGACGATTTATTTGTTATCCCAGCAGCTTATCCAGTTGCCATCAACGCAACCTCCAATCTAAATTTCTTTGCTTTCGGTATCAATGCTGAGAACAACGAGAGGAATTTCCTTGCAGGTATATATATTATGTATCTCCCTCGATTTGAATATAGTGGTCTTGTTTGTTTTATGGCACATGAAACTTGTTTGGGTGATGAGATTGTTTATTTACAATTGGTAAAACGTGATTGAAAATTTGAAGGTGAGAAAGACAATGTGATAAACGAGATACCTACAGAGGTGTTGGAGGTTAGCTTCCCTGCTTCTGGTAACAAGGTTGAGAAGTTGATAAAGAAGCAGAGTAAATCCCACTTTGTGGATGCACAGCCTGAGCAACAGCAGAGGGAGGAAGGGCATAAGGGAAGAAAGGGCTCATTATCTTCAATTTTGGGCTACTGAATAAGTTTTTAGTAAGATACATGTGAGAGAGCTCACAGTGAGCTTCGAATTAACGTATCCGATATTGTAATAAATAAGTAGAGCTTCACATGGCTTTTTCTAATATGAATAATGAATAAATTCAGCCTTTATATCATGCTTATGTGTTTTACGTTCTTCAACTTTCTGGTCTGTCTGTCTTATTCTGATAAAATAAAATCTCTTACAAAAGATAAGAGAGGCTGACAAAAGGAAAAAAGGGAAACGAAGAAGGACTGGAAACGAGGTTCCTATGGTATCCGTCTGTAGCCTCTGTAAGTTAGATAAAAAAATCAATGTGAATTAGTTCAACGGTCTTTGATTAGAACTATAACTTTTTTTTTTCTTTTAAAAGATTCTTTTACTATTAAAACATGACTCACAAAAAAGATTATCTTTGAATGATAAATTTGACAAGTCTCTCATGAGATTATGTTTATTTAGCTTTAAAAGGAGTTTCAAGCTTATGTGACCACGTGCCAAAGTCAATGGTATTCTTTACAAGATAACTTTTCAGAAATTGATTGAAGTTTCATTTTCATTGTGTATACCTAGTCTTTAGAATAATCACATCACAATAAGCAGAGTTAGTAGTGTTGATGAAAAGCTCAGAACTGTGAAAAATTGTTGTCACTAATTCATAGTAGATTGAGTTATGTTGTGGTCATGTTGGGACTTTTTTCAATCAACTCAACATCTTCCATTGCCTATTTCAAAAATTAAATGAGGAAGTGGTGAATCTGATGCTGAAAGAACCAGTGGTGGCTTAGTTGCAAGTTTATTAAACATATTTCCATACTCTATTCCATTCTGGTTTAATCTTTCCTATCCCTCTCCTCTAAATGTTTTATAGTCTTACTGTTTTGAATATACTCCTGAATGTTTTAGTATTGTTCTGTTTTAGTAGTAGTAGTTTAGACATAGAGTTAAGTTTTGCATTCTAGTTTTACTTGTCTGAATACCTGTTAGTTTAGTTTAATGCATTGAAACTTGTTAGTTGTTGTATATAATGCTTTAGGTAAAGGTAAAGATTAGAACTATTTCAGTTTCATAGGTTCATTTACTTACTAACTAGTTAATATTGTTTACATTTCAAATTTTAGTGCATAGATTAAATTTAAGATTCTGCATTGTTCTTTCAGTTCTCTTTATTTTTAGTTGTCTTTTTTATGTTTGTAACTTGTAGGAATTTTTTTAGTTAGGTATTAAGTGTTGTTTAGGATCAGTGTAGTTTGCTGTTTTGTTATAACTAGTTTTAACTAGTGTTATAGGTTTCCATAGTGATATTTTGCATTTGTTATATTCTTGAGTAGACATATATATAGTTAGTTGAGTTAGATGATTTTAAAGTTGTTTGTAGATTTACCTTGCTGTTAAGTAGTTTTTTTTTTTTTTAAAAAAAATCAGATTTCGAAATCAGTGTAGTTTTTAGTTTTTTCTTCTATAGTTTTGGTGTTATAATTGTAAGTACTACAAACATATTTTGATTTCCTAGTAATTCCCTTTAGCTAGTTCAGTTTTTAGTAATCCTTTAGCATTTGAAAGTTGTAAAGATAGTGTTTTTACATTTTTGGTAGCTTAGTTCAATACACGTTTTTAGCAATTTTAGCGTATTTTACTCATCAGTTTTAGGTTGTAGGTAGGCATATTTTGAGTGTAATGTGAGTTGTTTCTTAGTTAGAGTTTACTATTTTAAAGTTGTTAGGATAATTTCTTTAAGGATTTTTAAACTTTTTAGCTATTCTAGTAGAATTTTTCAGGTTTGAGTAATGACCTTTAGAGGTTCTATTAGGAATTAGTTTTTGAGGTAGTTTTTGGTTATTTTTAGCTAAATAGAATTTGTGTAGATAGTTTAGTCACGTTTCGGGTGTATTTTGTAGATTTTTCTCTTTTTCCTTTACTATTGCAATATTGTCAATTTCATGATGTGTATATATGTAGAAATTTCTGAACTAAGTAGACAGCTTTCCAAATAGTTTTTACACTCCTTTTAATGTTGGATAGGTATTTTATATGTTCAAACACTATGCGCCTGTTTTAACACATTCTATATTTTTAGAGATTTGAGCCTAATTGTTTGATTCTAGTGTAAGCTGCATTCTAGAACTTTTGTAGATTCTTGTACCATAGGGCCGGTCATACCTAAGGACATATGGCGCCCAACAAGTAAGACCCGTCTGACGGAAAACGTATCCTTAACTAGCATGGTTAGGAGCTTGGGTTTACAAAGGGTTGTCTCTTCTCGGTAACAATGGCGAAACCTGCGCATCTCAGCCGTTCAAGCATGGATAACCACGATTAAGAGTTAAGGGTGGAACTGGACACAATTGACGAAAGACGCGATTGGGCGGTGTTGAGGGCAGAAGCCTGTCGCCAAACGGTAGAAAGGAAGTACAATACCAAGGTACACCCTAGAAGTTTCCAGGAGAGGGACCTTGTCTGGAGGAAGACTGGAGACGCACGACGAATCACAACACATGGGAAGCTCGCTGCCAAATGGAAGAGCCCATTCAAAGTCATAGAATCGTTGGGCAATGGCGCGTAGCAGCTCACGACGGCAAATCACCAACATGTGGAACGCGTCACACCTGAAGTTGTATTTCAGTTGATATGTAATAACTTCTTTTGTAATCTCATCGATGTTTGACTGAATTCACCAGACGTTTCCACGGTTGACCAGATGTATCTTCGTCTTAAAATACTAACACAAAAGCCAAGTTGAAGAATGGAAATATCCTGTCAACTTGGCGGGGCGGTAAAGGGCAAAGCCTGCGGCCCCCGGCGAAAGAAGCCAAGTTGAAGAATGGAAATATCCTGTCAACTTGGCTAGGCAGTAAAGGGCAAAGCCTGCCGTCCCCTGGCGAAAAAAACCAAGTTGAAGAATGGAAATATCCTGTCAACTTGGCTGGGCGGTAAAGGGCAAAGTCTGCTGAACCCCGGCGACAAAAGCCAAGTTGAAGAATGGAAATATCCTGTCAACTTGGCTGGGCGGTAAAAGGCAAAGCCTGCCGACCCCCGGCGACAAAAGCCAAGTTGAAGAATGGAAATATCCTGTCAACTTGACTGGACGGTAAAGGGCAAAGCCTGCCGACCCCCGGCGAAAAAAGCCAGGTTAAAAAATCGAAATATCCCTTCAACGTAAGAACCATATTCAAATCCCGAGCAATAACAACAACTTACCAAAAGAAAAACAGTAATAGGTAGCGTACAGATTTGTAAATCGCGAAAATGAAACTAAAATTCATTCTTAAGGGGAGGTACAAAAATGTCGTACGGACGGTAAGGTAAACAAACAAATTATGTTGTTTACCATCTGACCGACAAACGTTCACAAAAAAAAAAAGAGAAAAAGGGAGAAAAACCTCAACCCTAATATAAAAAAAAACTAACTAAAAACTAAAAGCCCTATTTTTCAGCGTACGGCAACACTCGTAGAACCTGCAATAGTTTCGGCACCGGCCTCAGCCCTAACGGCCGCAGCGCCCGACGACTCAATCTCCATCAGTACGCCATCATACACATCTTTATACAGATCAAAGCCAAGTTCGAGGGGCTTATTTACATGGAGAAGCACGGCCGCCTGCCTTAAGGCCTTGTAAAACCCATCTTCATGCTCCGCCACCAAGGTGTCATTAAGCTCAGATATCCTCTTCTGCGTGGCCTTCATATATGCTCGGACAGCACTTAAGTCAGTATGTAGCTCCACAGTTTTCCCCTAGAGCCTTCGTTCGATCTCTTTCTGTTCGGTAGTCGCCAACTTCAGCTGATTGCATTCCTCCTCCAAATTATACTTGGCAGTCTCTTCTTCTTTGAGTTGCTTGACCGCTTCCTCAAGTTTCGTGGAGGCGGTGGCTGCACGCTGCTTTTCTTCTTCAAGAGACTTCCGCACGCCCTCCAGCTCCGCTTCCAGGGCCGCTGTTTTTTCTTGTTCTTTTAGCAAAGCTTTCTTCACCTCCCCGACCCTCTAAGATCGCCGAATTCTCGGACATACCCAACCATCGAGGCATCCAGCAAGCCATCTCAAAAATAGAGTCCACCATGGCGGGTCCGGGCAGCGATTCCAACAGAGCTCGATAGGTGGGCCCTCTGTTGAAGTCAATAAACCGGCCCACGTTGTACTCGGGGCTGAAAACACCACCTGGGAGAGGCACGGCCGGCTCAGCACCCTCCCGTCGATATTTTTTGGAGGAAGACTTACTTCCTTTCTGAGACTTCCTTTTCCTCCGGGTTGATGTCGTCGCAGGTATCGGGGTCGATTGAGAGGCCACTACGGTGGCAGGGTTGGCGCCAAGCGCCGCGGACGATAGTCCAATAGAATGGACATTGGAAGGAGCAGATACACTTTCCCCGGCCGGCAGTTGAGAAGCTTTTGGCAAAGTTGCGCCATTAGCGGGAGTATCCTTGGGGGACCCGAATGATGCAATCGTTACTCGGGCGACAGCTGAAGGCGGACGCTTGGGGGAGGAAGAGCTTGATCTTTGGCAAGTGTAGCAGCTCGAGCAAACTCCCTTTTGGCGGCCAGGAAATTGGATTGGCGGGGTCCAGGGGCAGCCATGCAATCTGAAAGAAAATAGCAAATTCAGCTAAGTTACAATGTCATATGTGACAGAAAATGGAACGAATCACATACCAAGTGCTCTCTGAGCGCAATCCTCGAAGGGAATGCGGTCGCCTAGGTAGCGGGTGGGTGTGCGGCGCGGCAAAGTTTCAATGATATCCACCACGCAAAGATCCTCTATCTCCAACTCGCACTTGGCATAAGCCTTCACTTTGCGAGGGTTCTCTGTCCAATATAGAGGGAACAATGGAGAACCCTCCTGGTCAAAGAACTCCCGACACCCGGCGTCAGTCACAACGACCTTAAAAAAATGGTCTTTGAAGTTTTTGAAGGACTCAGAATAGGGCTTGAACAAAGTCCGATCTGCCACAGAGATAAGGGAAACCCAACCGCCCTTGGGAGAGGGACGAACGTCGAAATAGTGCAGAAAGGAACGAACGGTTGGCAGAACGCCAACCACCTTACACTCGACAACGAATGCTTGGGCAACGGCCCATGCGTTCAGATGAAGTTGTGTGGCGCTACGTTCAATTCTCGTAGTAACTCCATCTGGAAATCGTGAAGGGGACACGGACATGCAATTGAGTAAAGAGGTTCACGTACATGAAGAAATAGTCTTCAGAACCAGAACCTTTCCCATGACAGACCCGCTCGTTCTCCCAACTAACGACAATCCTTATTACCTGGGCGTCCGCTGTGTCTCTCACCTTGTACGATCAGTCTATAAAATCTTGAAGACCGGTGCATGAAAGACAAGACACCTGAGTATTTACATCAAAGTCGACCCAGTCGTAGCTGTCAACTCTAGGCAAGCTACCGACAGGAGCGAGAGCGACCGGATCCACGGTCACCCCCCCTTGCACTAAAAAGAGGGGGCCCCGTGAAAGATCCGCCCCTTTGGGACCACTGAAGTTGGCCCGCAAACTTCACCACCGTTTCCATCTGCAATTGGTGGTTTAGCCACCCTTTCCGCCTCCCTCAAGGAGGGTTGCTGGGGGGAGTTACTGCTGGAACTCGACGACTCACTAAACGCAGACGACCCACTGACATTGCCACCAGCGACGCCACCGCCGTCTCCGCCGCAGCCTGACGACTCCAGAGAGGACTCAACACAGACAATCGCCATTTTAATACCTGAGAAGAAGAAAGAATAACGATAGAGTTGGAGAGAGTAACCTCATCGAATCCTCGACCCCTATTTATAGAAATTTTTTTGAAAAACTGCCACAAATCCTTGCCGTCCAAGACTCCCACGACCAACGGCTCAGATCAAGGGGCGTTACGGTTTCCCAACAAACGTAAACCTCCTTTGGATGCCACGTGTCTTTTCCCGCCCAAAGAACGCGCAGAAATTGAAGCGACGATCCGCCACAGCATTTTTGAAGCGTCATAACCATCCTCAGTAGGAATCACGTCACCTAGATCTTAGGCGGCACCCCTCTCGAGACACCAAAAATCGCCATACTAGCTTACCCGACGGCAGGCTACTCTCAAACCCTACGTCAACCGGTTGTCTCGGGCTTGGGGGACCTGTGTACCATAGGGCTGGTCACACCCAAGGACATACCGGGCGCCCAACAAGTAAGACCCGCCCGGCGAAAAACGTACCCTTAACCAGCATGGTTAGGAGCTAGGGTTTACAGAGGGTTGCCTCTTCTCGGTAACAACGGCGAAACCTGCGCATCCCAGTCGTTCAGAGATGGATAACCACGAGCGCCATATCGAACAGGACGGACGACGTCCTAGCGAACGTTAAAGGGTTTTCACGAAGATTTGCATAACCACTTAAGGTCGCAGCGTCACCTGCGAACCAAAATGTCAACAGGCAACAACCGGCCGCTCCGCAGCGACGAACGGCTGAACGAACCCAATCGTGGCGAAAGGAGGTATTAAAATGGGATTAAGCTAAAACGCAATTAGGAAGGTTAGGCCACGGATTGAGCCGCAAATCAAGGGGCAGTTAATCACGGGGCCATAACAAGTACTATAAATACAAGTCAAAGGTGAAAGGTAGTTGGTTACATTGAATGCACATTTATTCTGCTTTCTCTTTCTATCTCTACCCCTTTTTGTGAAATACTAACTTGAGCGTCGGAGTGCCTTTAACAGGTACCTGGCCGGACGCAAGAGTAATCAAGGTTCGAAAGATGGGACCGGGAGGAAGAGCAGTTGACCGGACGTTCGAGGACGAGAAATTGTGCAGGACTTGGGAGATACATCCAACCGGAACAATTCTTGTTAATGCCAATTGTTTTGAGCACACACTTTGAACATGACAGCCAACCTGCATTCATACACCATTGCACCCTTTAGCCATTTTACCTTTCTTGTATACTTTTAGCATGATTAGAAGAAAAAAAAATAAAGTGTGTAGAGTTGACTGAAGAGTTGCTTTTTGCTAGAATGCTCAAATGCAAGTTTTTAATGTTGATGAACTCAATTAACTTGTCATGAAAGGTGTTGAAGGTTCGAGATACATTCAAATAAAGCAAAGTAACTTGCAATTGAAGGTCAACACTGCACTCAAGGAAGAAGAAAATTGAAGTTTCATGAGCTGCTGAACCTGTTGTTTTATGACTGAAGAAGGTGAGCTTCCAGTGGTCACTTTAGAGGAGCTGCATCAACTCACAATAGCCAGTCAAGAGGAAGAATAGTTGGTCTGAGATCGTGTAACCTGCTGCAACCGAAGAAGTTGAACTCAAAGGAGGAAATTGCAATAAAGCTGACCTGTTATAAGAAGTTTTCTGACTTGTAATGATAGGTTAGGAAAAAGTCTCTTTAACAATTTTTTTTTGACAATGCATACGTGACAGTTTATGATTGATCCGTTGCAAATATTTTCTTAAACATAAATTTAAACAGACCAATAAAATAATAACACGTGTCCTATTGTCAAAAAATTGTTAGAAAAGAGTTGTCAAAATATCATTATCCGATAGGTTAATAAGTAGTGTAGATAGCTAGCTTAAATAGTATTTTTCTGAACTTTAGAATGACTCGAATTGCAATTAATTATTTATTCACTAATCCAAATAATTAGTCACATAAATCTAACGCATATGATTAACTATTGAAATATTTTTTACACAAATAATTTTATCCGACTCGAAAAGACGAATACTCTCTAATTTTTTAAAAACATAAACACTGACAAAATCTAATTCTCTAATTTTTTAAAAACATAAACACTGAAAAAATCTAATTTTCATTATAAAAAAATTTCATTATATACATATAGACAAAAGGTGAGAGTCACTTCTCATTATCGGTTAATCTTTTTCTCATTATGCTTTGATTTTTGTTTTCAATATATTGTTATATTTCTGTATTTTATTGTAAATTAGGTATCATAACTTAAAAATATTATTAAAATAATAGAAAAAAATTGTATATAAAATAAATGAAAAATTTCATCATATACTGTCATTTTATAAAACGAACAAAAACGTCACGGGTAAGTTTAATATAATCGCAGTCAAGGGTTTTTCTGGTAAGTTTAATATAATTGAAGTTTTTGAATTTTGTCAAACAAGACAACACTGCACACATGGAGCGATGGGTCAACACCAACACGTAACATTGTGGGTACGTTGATCTCTGTATTTCTACCTCTTTGGATCTCTACCTCCCTGTCTCACTTTTATCTTTTTTTTTTATTTATATATTTATTTTTATTTATATTTCTATTATGTCTTTAAATAAATTAATTTTAATTCTGTTCTCTTAACTAAAAAGTGAAAAAGACAGTAAAAAGAAATGATGAAATATGGAGATGGGGTGCACTCTTAACGTCAGAAGGAAGTGAATGAAATTGAAAATGAGAAAATAAATCTAGAATTAGGTAAATAAAAGAAGCCTAAAAAAATAAATAACAAATTACAAAAAATGTTATTAATAAAAAAATTAAAAAAATATGGGAAGGTAGAAGGCGAAACAGTGGAGGTGTAGGGATTAACATCCAACATTGTGCTGACGCGGAAAATCATCCTCTCTTTGTATTGCGTGTTATTTGTGACTTCATAGCCCGAAGTTCCATTTACTCTCTGTCCTTCCATTTCCTGTCATATCGTGCCTCTTGACCTGAACCCCTAATTTTCACTTTCCATTTCTTCGATCTCTCTCCGATCATGACGATTCCCTCTTCTACGAATCCAGGTCAGTGATTTCTTCTCTGTTGCAGTTTTATTTAGTGTAACAGTTTGCATCATTCAATCTTCGCGATCGGTTTCAATACCACCGAGACTTTCTGAGCTTGTTCAAGCGCTCTTTGATTCGAGCATGATTTGCTAAATATCTTTTCAGTTATTTTTCACATCAATTTTTTAATATTATTTGTTTGCTGTTTGAAATATGTGTGAGCAAATTGAAGTGTCATTTTGATTCAGTGAAGCATTATGTTTTTCTGCAGTTGATTTTTTTTTGTCAAAGGTGGTTAGTTTAGCTTTAATGTAAATATAAGTGCTTTCTTCAAAGTAAACAGTATTGTGTAGAAGATGTGGATATATTGTATAAACCTAGCGTGCTTAGTTTGGTTGACTGACATGTTGTTAATTCTTATTTATCTAATGCCACGATCACTACTATTAATAGTGTTAACATTTTAATTATTAGCAATGGTTCGTTCAATGATCACTCCTTATCGCAATGTCTGACTTTTTGGTTCGTTCAATGATCAGCCAAAGATATTATTTAGTTATCATTTGCTCCAGTAATTTGTTTATTCCTGTCTTCTAATCCACAATTGATGTTTTGAATTTGTCTGGCTATTGAATCCTGTGCTTTTTAATGAATGCTTTGTTTTGTGCAGACGGATCTTTCAAAAATGCAATGCCTTCGTATTTTTATTTACCACCACTGGATGTTTCTGCCGCATTTCCACAGGCAACACCAGCATCAACGTTTCCTCCTTCTGGTAAGAAATTTCTTTGATTATTTAGGTCATACTAGAGTAACAATGTTGTCTTTGATTGAGCTTAGCTAGCTGTGTGGATTAAGTTTTGGGGGCTTGTATGTTGGTAACGATATATACTAGTCCATATATAGTTCAGGTCCCCCCTCCCCCCTTATAGCGCTTCCAAGTTCTAACTTTGTGCTATGTTAATTATTACCTTTAATTTTTAATTTAATATATATTTTTAACCATTTGTGACATTCTATGAACTATACTCTTTCACCAACACATGCATCCACACATGTGAGTGTGTCACGAAATTGCATGTATATTTTCCAATAGCATGTTGGGAATGATGTCTTCGACTATATACCTAAAGGGGTGGTAGAGGAGGAGAATCTGACTGTGGACTATGCACAACAGGAGGATCATAGATAACAGGAATATTAACTGTAGTAGATGGAGATGCATCAGAAAAGAAAAAGCTCATTAAAGGTGACATCTATTGAAACAAAATATAGGTTAAGAGAAGGAGAAAAACACTTGTATCCTTTTTGGGATGGAGTAAATATGAAAAACACGCTTTTTTGTGATCTAGGAGATAACTTATTACCAGGACCAAAATTATGATCAAAACATTTAGACCCAAAAACTTTCATAGGCAAGGAATGGAGAGGTTCATGAGGAAATAAAATAGAATGAGGAATTTTGTATCTAAAACATACAATTAATAAGACAACATGAAGTAAGAATAGCATAGCATCACCCTAAACATATTGTGGAACCTCATCATAAATTAAAAGAGTGTGGATTGTTTCAATAAGATGTCTATTCTTGTGGTTAGCCACCCCATTTTGTTGAGGTGTATAAGCAAAGTTTGATGAAAAATGTTAAGCCATAAATTGTTTAAAAGAAACTAACCTTCATAGCCCATAATCTTTATTGATGCATCCCCTTTTTTCCTCCATAATTTTTGTTTCCCTAGAAAATCGTATGAGCAGATGAAGTTTGATGAAAAATGTTATAAGCCATAAATTGTTTAAAAGAAACTGACCTTCATAGCCATAATCTTTATTGATGCATCCCTTTTTTCCTCCATAATTTTTGTTTCCCTAGAAAATCTCACTTCCTTTTTGTTTTTTTCTTCAATATAGAGGTTGTGATTCCTTATTGTTGAACCTTCTCGCACATCTTGAGCAATTTCCATAACACTAATCAAGTCCTTTGGATCCTGTGTTAGAATCTGATTTTGAATGTTAGTTTGTAGCCCTTAAAAGAAATATCCATGCAAGTGATCTTTTGGTGTTTTGTTTACTTGTGACACCAACCTTGAGGAGTCATTGCCTTCAAACACGGACAACTTCACTCTTTTAACCCAAGGCCGCAGTAGCTCTTGTTAGAGATATTATATTTAGTTTATATTGTGTTTATGTTAATTAGGGAAACGTAGTCCCTATATGTTTATTAGGGAAACATTGTTCTTATTTTATTTTATTTTATTCTTACATATTCATTTGTATTTGGGTTTAGCCCATATTTCTTCTATTATAAATAAGAGAACCCTATATGTGTATTTAACACAAGGGAGATTTCTCCTAATCTTCTTCCTATTTCATATGGTATCAGAGCAAGGTTCTCTGATTCTTTAGCCATTGTCTTCGCTGTCTGCCGGCGGGCGGCCGCCATGGTCGCCGGCAGCTCCTACTAAAAGTCTTTCAACCTATGTCATTCTGCTTCAGCCAAGAAAGGCCACTGCCTCCACTGTGCATCACCGCTACTCACCGTCGGTCATCATCCTTTGCCGCCGTCCGTCACCGGCCACCGTTGCCGGCACCTTCTCCGGCCGTTCGCCGCCGCTGGCCACCGTCTCCGGCCATCGTCTCCGCTCAACGTGCCTCCACGCGCCGTAATTCTCCGACAGATCTCGGACGCGTACTGTTCACGTGCTGTTGTTCCGGTGTCGGAATCACACCGCGCCACTGCCGTCTTCTCGCTAGAGCTTCCTCTCTCCGGTATGGCCCTCCAAAGCAGCCATTGCTGCCATCGTCATTGTCTTCAGCATCTTCGTCTTCTCGCCGCACACTTTCGCATTGCGGAATCTTCCTCTCGTATCTGTGTTTTGGTGTATGCCTCCACGAATGGGTTCTAATTCCCTTTTCTCGTGCTGCACCAATTGGACCTTCTTGCCATCCGCTGCTTGTGCCGCCACTGCAATCAGTCACTGCTGTCACAATCTGTTGCCAGTCCTACCTCTACTGCTTCCGCTATCTTATCTTTTCTGAAAGGTCTTCAAGGACAATTAGTGGTTAACACCAAGAAATTTCAACACTAAAATTATGACCAACCCTGTTAGATTTGTTTTTGGGTGCTTTGATGAATAAGAGCTCATTATGATCTTCCACTTTTACGATCTGTCATCGACACACCATCATTTCCGCCGTCCGTCGTGAGGGGGAGTATGTTTCCAGCCAGGTTTTAGGCTTTCAGACTCCACTAGTCAATGATGACAGTCCTTGCAGTTTTGTCGCTTTTAGCCACTACAGAACCCATCAGTGAGTGATGACATTCCCTGTAGTTTTGTTGCTTTTAGCCACTACAGAACCCATCAGTGAGTGATGGCATTCCCTGTAGTTTTGTTGCTTTTAGCCACTACAGAACCCATCAGTGAGTGATGGCATTTCCTGTAATTTTGTCGCTTTTAGCCACTACAGGCCCCGTCAGTCAGTAATGGAAATCCTTGTAGTTTTGATGCAAGCCTCATCCTTACTTGATGGTGCTATTTTGTCAAAGTCACCCCACTTGAAGTTTCATGGTGCTATTTGAAGTTTCGCAGTTGTCCACCACTGTTCATAAATTGCTGTTAGTTGTTCATCGACATGTGATTGCGCATCTGTTTGCCGCACACTCTTGAAGACAGATCTTATATTTCAAATTAGGTTATTTATTCCAAGCTTGGTCCATACAATCTGTACGCTCCAGCTTGAGGGGGAGTGTTAGAGATATTATATTTAGTTTATATTGTGTTTATGTTAATTAGGGAAACGTAGTCCCTATATGTTTATTAGGGAAACATTGTTCTTATTTTATTTTATTTTATTCTTACATATTCATTTGTATTTGGGTTTAGTCCATATTTCTTCTATTATAAATAAGAGAACCCTATATGTGTATTTAACACAAGGGAGATTTCTCCTAATCTTCTTCCTATTTCATAGCTCTTCTCCCTTCTCATCTGATCTACTACTACGTAGATATCTTTCTTCCTTCTTCTCTTCATCATTAACCAAGTACTCTCCTCCTTCAGACAATTTCTTGCTTTTCATAATTTCTTGTAACAGTTCTTTGATTTCTTTCATGTCTAGCAAACTTTCTTTAATAACAACCATATTTGCTTTCAAACACCTATTTCTTTGACTGCCTCACTTTTCCAACACACTCGAAAACCTTTCCATGTTGACCCTTTGCAATAGATATGACAAATCAGACCAGTTTGTTAGGAACCAAGAATTGAAAAAAGAAAGAAAATAAAGGTTTTTTATTGAATAAAATGAAAAGAACAAAAAATAGGAGATTACTCTCTCCTTCAAGGGCTTCCCCTTTACAAAGAGCTAAAGTTCAATCTACAAAAGTTCACGTGTCTTCCCCTTTCCTCTCTTTCCTTCCTATTTATATCTAACTAACACCTCAAGTAACTAATTCATGGATATTCTCACTATCTTAACTAATTTCTCTTCTTTTTGTGTCCTAACACAAACACACCCTTAAAATATGATTTTCTTCTCCCTTACTTTCCTTTTTATTCATGTTAAGAAGTAGACTTTAAGTCTAACTCAACCTTATAAAACTGGCTTGTAAGATAAGCTTTGCATCCAGTTATATATTGTGAATTGGTCTTATCTCTAGTTGATATGAGACTTCCAACACCCCTTCGTGCATTGAACTAGACATTAATGAATGGTCAGGTAGCAACCCGATTTCAGGTGAAACAATAGACCAAACAAACAACAAATTTTGATAGGATAGGTTTTAACTCATGGCTATGATACCATGTTAAGAAGTAGACTTTAAACCTAATTCAATCCTACAAAACCAGCTTGTAAAGTGAGGTTTGCATCCACTTATATATTGTGAATATACGTTCTCTCTAGTCAATGTGAGACTTCCAACACATGCATGACTTGGTATGCTGGTATTTTACCTTTTTGATATTTTTATTTAAACAAGTTATGCTTCAGGAATTCACTTCCAATTTTGTCTGATGTTTGGTAAACAGCTTCAGATTATTTTCAATTTGACGACTTGTTGACAGCAGAGGAGCATGCCATTAGGAAGAAAGTAAGAGAGTGTATGGAAAAAGAAATTGCTCCAATAATGACCGAGGCATGTATTTGTGATGCTGTTATTACTTGAATTGAAAAAATTATGACAGGAAGTTATTCTTCCATAATGTTCCTTTTTTCTTTCTTTCAATCCCATCATCTTTCAACTTGTTTTCTTTTCAGTACTGGGAGAAGGCCAAATTCCCATTTCATGTTATTCCAAAGCTTGGTGCCTTGCACATTGCCGGTGGCACAATCAAGGTTCTCCCTATTGATATTTTCCTCTGTTGTTTAGATATTCCACATGATCAATGAAGTTCTTAGCTATCTGATTCTCAGGGTTATGGCTGTCCTGGTCTTTCTATCACTGGAAGTGCAATAGCTACTGCAGAAGTTGCAAGAGTTGATGCCAGCTGTTCAACTTTTATTTTGGTCCATTCATCCTTAGCAATGCTTACTATTGGTAATAACCTTGTTCATTTCGTGTAAATAGTTCCCTAAATTTTAGTTGTTTTATTGGTATTGGATGATGTGATGTTAATAGTTCTTGATATTTTATAACTTTGACTGTCAAGTTTAGCATTGTGTGGATCAGAAGGTCAGAAGCAAAAGTATCTGCCTTCTTTGGCACAGTTTCAGACTGTAGCATGCTGGGTTAGTTAGTTTTTCTGGCAATGTATTATTTTATGTTTCTGCTGAAAAACTACTTCTGAAATGAGTTATTTTCTTAACAATAGGCTTTGACTGAACCTGACTATGGAAGTGATGCCAGTGCTTTGAAGACCACTGCCACAAAGGTGTGTCATCTTATGCGGACCTTAACTAGTATTTGCTTTTTGATTCCTTTTCCCTTATTTGTCTTGTTAATCATTCTTAATTTTATATGTTTAGTTCCAAATTTCAATAGTACTGATTTTATGGAGTCGCTTTGCTTTTAAATGAACAGGTGGAGGGAGGATGGATACTTGAGGGCCAAAAGCGGTGGATAGGAAACAGTACATTTGCTGATGTTTTGGTTGTCTTTGCTAGGAATGCAGCAACGAATCAAATAAATGGGTACGAAATGAGTCCTTACCTTCATTATTTAGTCTTTGTATGCTCATATATATGAAAATGAAATGTTAACTTAGTTTTACTATACCACTTCAACTAAATATTAAAGAGATTCAGTTATGTATTAAAATTTTGTGGACTGTCTTGTACCGTGCCCTGCTTCCCAACAGGGAGGGAAATTAATAAAATAACTGACATATTTTGATATGATAAAACTTAGCCTGATATGATGCCTGCATAGCATCACACAATACACGGAAAAGATATATGAAGAAGGAATTCCTTCTATTTTGGGGATACCACGGACTGTAAAGAATTTCTTAGATGGAAGTTTGTGTTACTAGGCACTAACAGCAATAACATGCTAAGACACTCTCTCTCACACACCCACTCCTAGCTTCTGTTTCCTGTGAACCTGTAGTGTCTTTGCAATTAAATTTTATTTACATGTAGTTCCTGTGCTTTCTATTTCAGATTTATTGTTAAAAAGGACGCACCTGGTTTAACAGTAACAAAAATAGAGAATAAAATTGGACTTAGGATTGTACAGAATGGTGACATTGTTATGAGAAAAGTTTTTGTCCCTGATGAGGACAGAATTGCAGGAGTAAACTCTTTTCAGGACACAAACAAGGTATGGTTATGTGTGTTGCTTCTCTATTTTTCTTTCAATAAATAAATATGAATTCACCAAAAAGTTATTGTTTTGAGTTACTTGTTAATAAAAGTTCTATTAGATGAAGCAGTAGATATGATATATTAATCTTTGGTTGGTGGTGTGTCCTCAATTCTCATTTTGACAAACTGTTTTTGTTTTATTCAAGCATGTCTCCTATCCTCGCTGTTTGGTTTAATATCGGAGATCAGGAAAGTCTGGTTACAAATGTAGATGGAATTACAATCTTTACTCAGTCAATATCTTCTGTGTATTTTTCATCTTTCGGGGCTTGATTTACAACATTACCATTGCTTATTTATATTTTACTCTCCTAAAACCAGGTGCTTGCTGTTTCACGTATAATGGTTGCTTGGCAACCCATTGGTATATCGATGGGCATCTATGATATGTGTCATAGGTATTGCTTAATTACAATGTAGTCCTACTTACTCTTTCACGGAAAATATTCTGACTTTGGATTGATAAATAGGTATTTAACAGAGAGAAAACAATTTGGAGCTCCATTAGCAGCTTACCAAATCAGCCAACAGAAGCTTGTCCAAATGCTTGGAAATATTCAAGCTATGATTCTTGTTGGTTGGCGTCTGTGCAAATTGTATGAGAGTGGTAAAATGACTCCAGGTCATGCTAGCTTGGGAAAGGTAGTTTCTAACTTCTGTCGCAATTGTGACTCCCTTGCTTTCTTTCCTAAAACCAAAATCAAGTAATACTACTTGTAATTCTTTTTAAGATAGATGTATGCTAATGAATTTTGCCATGACCTTTCAGTCATGGATCACTTTGAGAGCAAGAGAAACAGCTGCTCTGGGCCGAGAATTGCTAGGTGGCAATGGAATTTTAGCTGATTTTCTTGTGGCAAAAGTATGATTGATTCTTAATACAATATTTATTATGTCGAGCCTAAAGTTGGACCAATGATATAAACTAGGTAATTTAGTTGTCTGTTGATGAGTGTTGGTGAGTATAGATTGTCTGCATAAATCTTGCCTAATAAATGGATGAGGAGGTTTTAAACCCAGTGTAATCATGTAATGATCTTTGTTTCATTCGATATTCATAGAACCTATATACAATTTATAAAGTTAAAATTTGAGGATGAAGAGCATCTTAATTTATAGACATCTATTTATATGCTTTGCAACCGATTGACTGCTTTAATTCATTTATTTAGATTAGATACTAATTAACCTAAATTTGGTTAATTAATTTTAAAACATTTTATTTTTCATATGTTGTGTTGCAGGCATTTTGTGATTTAGAACCCATCTATACCTACGAAGGCACGTATGACATCAACACTTTGATTACAGGTAGAGAAGTTACTGGCTTTGCTAGCTTTAAACCAGTTGCGCAAAGAAGCCGATTGTAGAAGTGTAATGCATTGTTTCTTTTGTACACTCCACTAGGTAACTTCAATGTGGCTGTGACTACTCTGTTGGTTAATGTATGAAATTAAGCAATGGGAAACATTTAATACTTATAAAAACGCTTGTGTAGATTACTAATAATGAGCAAAGAATCATCAGATTTTGTACAGTTTTGTCTATTTTTTACAGTTTTGTCTATTTTTTGTTGTACGGGAGAGAGTACACTACCGATACAATTCTTGCCTTAAAGCGGTGAAAGAAATAGAAGCAATTGAAACGAGCCTTACAAAAGCTTCTAAAACTTGAATTCATTTGAAAATTTATTTGAAATTTTTTTTACAGTTTTTTTGCCTTAACACATGTAAACTTGTCACAAAAAATGTCATGCGTTGGCTTCGATCTGCCATTAAAAGGCTTTTTCAAACACAATCACTAGTATAAAAATCATATTTTATAATATACAAAAACGAACTATGACGTATATGTTATAATAGATCTATACATTTTATGACGTAGTAAAAATTTATGTCATCTGAACATGACAGTTTCTAAAATCAGTGCATTTTTTTATATGAATATTGGAGAAAATTGTTTCGAATTGATATTGAGTAAAAATGGACTCATAATATGTTCAGATGATGTAAATTTTTGCTATGTCATAATATATGTAAACCTATTATAACGTACAAAACTATGTACATCATTAAATATGATTTTTGTAACTAGTACAAAAATCATATAAATAATATTTTATGACGTACAAAAATCCAACTATCATTCTTGGTCTCAAGATGTTTCTACTACTCTTCGAAACAAGAACAAGCTTCAATTCATCAATGGTTCTCTCCCACACCCATCATCTGGCTCTGCTCACAGTTGTAGAACACACTAGCCGTTTTACTTTGGTTTACCTAATGAAAATAAAATATGAAACTGATTTATTTGTTCAAAGTTTTGTTGCATTTATTCAAACATAGTTTCACAAAACTATTAAATTTATTCACACATGCTGAGTTTCTCTTCTCTAATTTTGACAATAAAAAAGGAATCATTCATCATAAAAGTTGTCTGAAAACCCCACGACAAAATGGCCTAGTTCAACGCAAGCACTGACGCATTTTAAATATCATTAGGTTCTTACTTTTTCATTCTAGTTTATGACATTGTTTATGGAACTATGCAGCTGCTTTAGCAGCACTCTTAATTAACATATTACATCACAAATACTTGACAACAAATCACCTTAATGTCTTCTACAACAAACCTAACATTTCACATTTAAGGGTTTTTGGTTGTCTCGTGTTTTGCATGGTGATTTGGATGGAAAATTTTTATGAAGCCTCCTCCTGGATTATCTCTTTCGGATCCTAACTTGGTCCGCAAACTTACCAAATCATTATATGGTCTTCGGCAAGCTAGTCACGGTGGAATTTTAAGCTTTCTCATACTCTTGTTGCAGCTGGTTTTGTACAATCCAAATCTGATTATTCCTTATTCACCAAACATTCTCCCACTGGTTTCACCATTCTGCTTACTTATATAGATGATTTAATTCTAGCAGGGTTTGACATATCTGAAATCCACCAGCTAAAATCCGTAATACATTAAAATTTGGTATTAAGAATCTTGGTCCTCTTAGATTTCTCTTAATAAGAGAAAATATGCTAGCAAGATGCTAGGTTATTAGCTGCAAAACCTTCTTCCACTCCTACGGACCTTCTTACCAAGCCTCTTGTTCCAGGACCTTTTCTGTGACATCCCAAAATTACATGACATGCATAAGACGTCATTCATTATAATAAAGAAAGCAGTCGAAATGCAGAACGACAGTTAACGTCTTTAGAATTAAGGTTAGGGATTACAATTATCCAAATTTAGGGAAATTTAAAACTGGAAGAACTACAATATCACAGAACAACAGTAGATAAAAATGTTTCAAATAACATGGGAGGCCATGAGATCCTAGAGTGTCTAAGCAGCAGTATTTTCATTACCTTCCAAGACGTACTCCAGGGAGACCTCATTCTCCTCTGCTCACATCCAAGTGGATGATCATTGCAAAAGAAAAAGCATACAACATGGCACAAACAAGCAAAACCAAGGGTGAGCTAATTATATAAAAAAAATGCATCAGGTCAAACATATGACACACAAGAGTTAAGTACAATCAAAACAGTTAAAGCATACAACTTATACATAACATTCTAGACTTGACTCGTCTGGACTTTAGAATGAGAGTCAAGCTATGGCGGGTCATGCACCCGTGGTGGCTCATGAAACTTGGGTTCCCCACCCTGCCACACTCACGAGGTTAGTCCGTTCCGCGCCTTGAAACATACTGGAAGCCTCCGAGACTAAGACCTCCTTCTACTCCTCACCACATGATCCAATCCTCTCTATGTGAGAAGAAAGGCCATTGGAGCGTCAAGAAAACCCCCTAGATTGAACTCCTACTTTCATTCTAAAACACTAAGAATCTCACCCAGAGATTTTACACAGATGAAATTTAGTTTGCCACAATCAACATATACACAAACTCAACAATATACATTACTTACCACTCACAATTATAAAAATAATTACTCCCTAATTTAATCTAAGTTAATCAATACCATAATCTTTTATAATTTATTTCCAATGCCTAAACCCTGTACAAATATAAAACCCGGTTTCCTTCAGCTATATTACAATAGTTATATTAAATTATACTTCTATTATAAATTTTCTATTAAACCATTGCACAAACATTTCTAATTTATATTAAGCCAACATTCATATTATACTATTATAATATTATATTATATAAACCTATTATTATATATAAAATTATATTATATTCATAAATATAATAACATACGTACTATTTTATAACATTAATATGATTTATATATGCTATGTAACTATATTATATTAATATAATTCATTAATCCACGTAAATTTATAAATACCTATATAGTAATATTATGTTACAATATATATAATATGTTATATATATATATATATATATATATATATATATATATATATATATATATATATATATATATATATATATTATGTTACGTATATATAATATACATATATATTAATGGCTTAATACCTCCATTGGTCCTCGTATTTGTGTGAAAATCTCAGTTCGATCCTCAAGTTTTGAACTGTCTCAATTGGGTCATAATTTTTGTAAAAATGCACACATTTTCCCAACCGTTAACTGATCTCAAACGGCGTTAAGTATAGCTGACGTGGTATGGTAACGTGTTGGCTTAATCCCTTCTTGGTCCTTGTATTTGTGTGAAAATCTCAGTTCGGTCCTCAAGTTTTGAACTGTCTCAATTGGGTCATAATTTTTGTAAAAATGCATACATTTTACCCCAATCGCTAACTGATCTCATTGTGCAACAGTTATCTTCTGCTATTAGTGGAATAAATAGCTTAAAGGCTGGTGATGAACCTATAGGTTACCAAGTTGGTTCATTTGCAGAAAAGACTGTGAGACTGATTGCACTGGTTACGCGAGTTTTCCGGTGACTTGATTTTTTGAGCCGACGAGATAATCTGTGTAAAATTCCTAATTCTCAGATAGATGAATAAAATCCCTAATTCAAATAAACTAAATAATAAGCATTGTGTCACGTGAAACACTGCTTATTTTAAAAAATAATTCATATAATTAAATAATACACGTCAGCATGTCCTCTGATTACCACGTCAGTGGTAAGGCATGATGATCTCAATCGATTTAAAAGAAATCAAGTTTGGGATTTTGTTCCTAAAACAAATATCTTGAACACTTTTGGAACAAAATGAGTTGAACTAGAAGTGATAAAACGAAATAAAGTTAGATTGTTTGCTAAGATTATAATCAAGAAGACATTAATTTTAAAGAAACATATGTTCCTGGTGCTTGGTTAGATAAAAGATTGTAAGATTATTGTTTTTTTCACTTGTGTAGTTAGTTTTAAACTTTACCAAATGTCAAAATTCCATTTATATCTATTAATGAAGATATATATGTTGTAGAATCTCTAGGATTTATATGCTTTTAGGAAGAATTTTATGAATAAAACATGACGAAGAATTTTATGGATAAAGCATGCTCCAGTGTAAAGAACTTAATGACTCTTTATTATCTCATAATTATCAGAAAGTGTCAAAACTGTAAGAAAGAAGATGCAAAAGCAAAATGCATTCTTTTTATTTCCTCATTGAACAATCTTTATATAGAGAATGTTGTTATATAAACAACAGAAGAAGATACATTCTGTTTTACGAAGTATTAACCGAGTAACCACTTGCTAACTTTCCAACTATGAACCAAAAACAAACTAGTTAGAAATATTGGTCTTAACATCCCCCGTAAGCTGGAATGAATATTAATTATTCCAAGTTTATACACAAGATATTGAAAATGTCAGGACTTAAAAATAAATAAATAAATAAAATAAGCTTAGGGCCATTGGGCCTTAAGTGAGGCTGTCAGGTCCATAAGACAAAGGTTAGCATAGCCTTAGGAGAAGGGAGCTTCTCGTTTTCTGATTCAATTACAAAAGCCACTCTCTCTAAAAAACTTCTCTGCCCTAACTCTCTCTGACTTCTCTCTACAATTACAGCTCTTTGAACCGATCAAATCTTAGTTGGGTGCTACCAAATCATTCCTGGCATAGAGAGCTTCGATTTATAAACCGAACAATTCTTCGTTCTAGCGGGTAAGTCATTTTCCCCTCTTTCTCCCACTGTTCTTGAGCTTATGGCATGCAACTTTTCTGGTTGCATGTAGCTAGTGACCTTTCCCTTCATGATTTCCATTTTTCTAACTCTAAGAGTTGTACTCTACACCAAATTGGTGGTTGTAGGTCCTGTGAATGTGTCGTTGTACTAGGGGAAATATTAGGGCGTCTTCAATTAGCTTACTGTTAAGCTTTCCAGGTAAGGGGAGCTAATTGTTTTGTTTGAATTTATTTAAATATATATATATATATATATATATATATATATATATATATATATATATATATATATATATATATATATATATATGCATGTTTATTTCTTGAACTGGGGCGTTGATTTGAACTTATATTTATCTGTTTGGTATGAATTGGAGTTTGAGAATTATGAATTTATTGACTGTGAAATTGTGCTTAAATATTGTGCGTTTAAATGATTAATCTGAGATTGATTTTATGTGTCCTGTTTTGATGATTATGAATTGTTTCTGAATAGGTTATTGATTGTGATTGGTGATGTTTTGGAAAAGGTCTTAAGTGAGATTTAATTAGCTTTGTTGGGTAGCAATTGGATACACAAATATTGTTTTAGATTAGTGTGAGAGGAAATGAAATATTAAAAAAAAAGAATTGACATTTGAGGTTTAGAGCACAACAAACTAGTTTAGGTAACATAAATAAATTATTTAAAACTGGTTGAGAGTATTTCTTTGTTGGTAGGATAGAGGGGACTTAAAAACCTGAGTTAGCACATTCCTTATCATAGAGCAGCCCTGGCCTGGTCCAGTACGTTGTGACTAGTCATATGTGTTGGTGTCGAAGGTGAGTCTGATGCGTCAGACATCAGAACCCTCTCCGGTGACCAATTGGGTAGTGAGGTGAGATTGGGAGCAAGCATTATGTGATAATGAATAATTTAGCAAGCAATTTCATAATTAAGGGAGTATTGTAAGTTATTTTGAGGTAATACGTATCATAATATATTATATTATTAATATATATATATATATATATATATATATATATATATATATATATATATATATATATATATATATATATACGACCTTACGTACTGTAACATTAATATATTATATTAATATAGGCTTAATACCTCCGTTGGTCCTCGTATTTGTGTGCAAATCTCAGTTCGGTCCTCAAGTTTTGAATTGTCTCAATTGGGTCAATTTTTTTTTTAAAATGCACACATTTTACCCCAACCGTTAACTGATCTCAAACTTAGCTGACGTGGTATGCTGACGTGTTGGCTTAATCCCTTCTTGGTCCTCGTATTTGTGTGAAAATCTCAGTTCGGTCCTCATGTTTTGAACTGTCTCAATTGGGTCATAATTTTTGTAAAAATGCATACATTTTACCCCAATCGTTAACTGATCTCAAACGACATTTAAGTTTAGCACCTTATGAATTATAGATTAATATTTTATATGAAACCAACTGAGCATGAAATTTGTTAATTGATATGCGCCGTTTCCTAATGCATCATAGCATCTAATGGTTATATTACCAGTAGTCAGTCTAATTGCATCGCATGAACGTCTTGCAGAGAACATAAAAAGTTGTAAACAAGTATGAGTCCAATAATTTTTGTTAGAATTGTGCAACAAAATAATTACTTTTAGAAAAAACCAGGAGTGAATTAATTTTTTTAATAAAACTATACCTTTTAAAAGATTTTCCTTTTTCAAACTCACTTTATAAATGAATTTACTTTCAAGAAAAATAAAGAGTATATGGAAAGAGAGAATTGTAGAAATAGTTTTATAGAAGTTCAGTCCAAAAATATCTTACATCTAGTTATTAATCTCTCTAAAAAGGATTAACCAATCAATAACAAACAACCATAAATTATAATCACAGATAAAAAAAAGAGTTTAGGTTAGAAAGCACTTATTTTGAAAACACAAGAAAGGAACAACACCTCATTTGAAACATAAAGTATGGATAACTTTTTCTAATAACAACAATAACACTCAATCACTTAAGACACACTTAGTGAAAGATCTCACTCTACCCGCACTAGGTCTTACAAAATCTCTTTTCAAAACACAAAGAGTTTCTTTTCGTCGCACACTAATAAACCTTTGAAAAGAAAATTTATTTTTAAAACTAGTTTAGGTAAAATATATAGACTCTTATTTTTGAAGATTAGGTCAAGAAACTTATGATTCTGATCGCAATTACCGCTGATAATCGATTATCTAAAGTGATAATTGATTATAAGAGAAACTTTTCGTAAACCTTTTGCTTGATGTGATAATCAATTACTAGAATGTGATAATCGATTATCATAAAGACTTTTCATAAAATTTGTTTTCTCTATGAGATAATTGATTACCTGAACTGATAATTTATTATCATAAAAACTTTTCAATCTCAAATCATTTTGGATAATCAATTACCACTATAGTTAATCCATTATCACAAAGCGTTTTTGAAATATTTAAAATTATATATTCCTGACCAAGTTGTTGTGTAACTCTCTAAACTAAGTCCTACACAAAAATATAAAAGGTTTATTACAAAAGCTTAAAACTAAATTAGATGTCTTCTAATAACTTTTGCATGTTTAAATTCTTGGACTTGCTTTTATCATCATCAAAATATCTCGATCTTCATCATATTCTCTTTTGCTAACAAGTTTTTCTTCCAATGTAAAAAAGTTAACTTCCTCCTTATACACTCACCCTTTCCTTTAACTACAAAGAAATTGTTCTTTTTCTACCTAAGCTCTCTTTGTCAAAGCTTATCTTTCTGTAATAAGATTCAATATTGACAACAATTAGTATAAGGTCATGGTCATAAGTGTAATTCTAAGTGGGATAATTGCTAAGGAAACAATTCTTTCAAGTTGTATCATTTGCCTCCAAGTAGAGTTTAGGTGGATCATGTGACACTGAAGAGTTTGATTGAGTTAGTTAGGATGAGTCATTATTGAATTGTGGTCCTTAGATGACTACATTCTAGTAGAAAAATATGTATCTTGACTAAAAGCTATAGATTTTAGACTAATAATAATTGTTCAATATAATACTTTGAACAAATGAGGTGTATCTATTGCTTCTCCTTAGTTTTCAATAGTTTAGAAAAATCTTTTATTCTTGTTTTTTCAAGAAAGGCTAGCTTTAATATCATATAAAGTAGCATGTTTGGTTTAATCGAGGGTTTAATAAGTCCAATACTTTTTTTTAGAAATAAATGAGGGTTTAATAGAGTCCAATACTTTCTTTTGTTGAAATAATAAAATGTCTAACACTTCATGTCCCTAGGTATAAGAAAGACAATTTTTATCTTGATTCACCCCAATCGATGGGCTATATCTGATTTCCTTTAAGATGTGCTTAAATGATTCCATTAGTAATAATAACAATTATAAAACAAGTACACTAAATCAATCTTAGCAATGACAAGTTCATAAAGACTAAAAGCTAAAAGTAATATAAATTATCACTTCTAGCAAAAAGTATTGTTGGATTAAGTACACCATTAGGCCAAAAGTTATATAGCTAATAGTTAGGGTACAACTTTTTCTACCTAAGTGATAAATCGATATTTTACGGATTTCACTTAGTTTATTGTGGTAGAATTAATCAGGGAATTATGCTTAAATGTCCAGTATTTTTCCGTATTTGCTAATTGTGCTTAATTTGATCGGAAATTCTTATTTTAGTTAATTTGAATTATCTTAGACTTATTATTTGCATTATTAATTGCAGGGAAAATTTGGAAATAAAATTTGGAACATTGTGATTAAATGAAGGAGAGTTACTGCCCACTTGGCACAAGAGAAAGCACGTGCAAAAGGCAACAACGCCACAAGCAATTTTGACGAAGCAATATATGCCACGGCCTAACTACTTGCGGATTCAATTTTTGAAGAAAAAAAAATTCATTCACTGCTGTAGCATTTAATTTTGTTTCTAGAAGAGATGTGGTCCATGAGCACTTTGATTAAAAAATAGTTTAACTAAGTGGCAACACAAAATAAACCAAGACACCTCCACTTTGATTAAAAAAATAGTTTAAACCCATTGTAGCCCACACACTCACGGATTCATTTTGCTTTTGAAGAATAAATGAATGTCCAGCAAAAGCAAATTCTGAGAGGGCCCGCCACCACTTTGCATTGAATTGCTTTCATTTGGAAAAAGCTAGCAACAAGACCTCACATCTCCACAGCTGCAGCACGTGAAGCATCCATTCACGTCCAACAAGGTTTGCACACGGAGAGGGCCATGTTCCAGCATCCAGAAAACGTCCAACCTGCTTCAAACATGCACCACGACTGCAACCATGCAGCAGCTGCCCAACGGCCTTCTACATCCAACTGGTTGGGATATGCACATCCAGCAAGGGAGGAAGCTTCGTCCAACAGCTCATGCGGTCCAGAAGCTTGCAGGTCTGGTCCAGTGGAAGAGAGTTCACGTCCAAATGCTGCTGCCACTGGAAGATATAAAAAAAAGAGAAGCACCACGTGCCAACAATTATAAAAGAGAATTTACTCCAAATTCTTTTAACAAAAGCAACGCTGGATCACATTAAAGAAAGCAGCATCCACAAGTGCTTCAAACGGTTCAACATGATCCAGCAGTTTGGAGGTGCAATGTCTATCTTCACACATCCAGCCAACACATACACACTCACGTTCAACAACTCATGGCGCACCAACTTACATGCTTCCATGCTAAGCTTTAAGTGCACAATGACGTATGGAATGAGAGAAGCATTCAGCAGAAAAGGATATGAAAAGTGGTAGCCGCCTTTGGAGTTTAGTGAGCAACTAATTCAGTTTTAAATTAAATCACCATCTGCAGCACCTATGCATATATTGGTCATCTCATTTTCTCCTATAAAAGGAAAGACACGGTGCTTGCAAAAATGGAAGGGAGAGGAGGGGAGAGCTCCCTCTCGGCAATTTGAGAGAAGAGAGTTGAGACACTTGTTGATTCACTTGCTTTTGGAAGATGATATTCCCAGTTGAAAGAATGAACATAACAGTGACACAAATGAAAAGATTTTTTTTACACCCCCGAAAATAACTAAGTTCACACCCCTTCCAGAAAACAGAATTTATGACACACCCCTTGAGATTACTAAATTCGTACCCCTGTCCAGAAGACATAATTTTTTTGACACACCCCCTGAAATTACTAAATTTGTACCCCTGTCCAGAAAACAGAATTTCTGACACACCCCCTGAAATTACGCAACTGCTGTCATACCCCCTACAGTTAATAAGTTCACTCCTCAGCCTACCCAAATTATTATTATTTTCTTTTTTTTTTATTATTATTATTATTATTATTATTTTTAAAAGTACTAAATTTTCCTACCATTTTTTCTTTTCTCTCTCATCATACGTAAAACACACACAATCTTCTCACTTTTCCTTTTGTTTTAAAACAACCCCAAACATACATTTTCTATAAACCAAGGGTCTCTCTCTCCCATATCTATGTAAAACATATACCCTTCTCATTCTTCTCTTTTTCACACATATAAAACTCATGCATCAACACCAATATTCAACACTCTAAAGAACCCAAAACATGCACCCTTTCACATCTACCCCAAGTGTTGTATACACTCATGAATATGGGTACACCATTTACCTTTAAGGTCAAAATACAACACATGCAAAACATATATCAACATTATACTCCATGCAAAACATAAATCAAGTTATACCCCCATACAACACATATATCAAGCTATACCCCATACAAAACATATATGAAAGTTATACCCCCCCATGCAAAATATATATATCTCAACCCTTCATAAACACATACCCAACCCTTCATAAACCTATACCCATCATCAAAGTTATATCCCAACCCTTCATAAAAACATATACCCATGCAAGGACATATTTCATACGTGCTAAAAATTGAAAGTACACCCCACCCCTCATAAAGTATACTTCAAGTTACTCCCCTTACCTCAAGTTTGCAAGAAAACTTTCAAGGGTTCTTTGGTTCCTTCAACAAATGCCCTTCTGTTTTTCACCCACAACTCACTTATAGTAAAATGGTTCTTTCAAGAGTAACCAAAATGCATGATGAAGAGGTGATTTAAAGAGTAAAATGAATGTCCGATAGTTGCTATTTTGGAACTGCAAGGGAACAAGTGAGCCCTCTTAAGAGACCCAAAGTCTTGGCCAAGGGACCCTATGTTTACTACCCACCAAAATGCACCAGAAAAGTGGGATAATAAGACCAAAGAAGTAAAGGAAAATTTACTCTGCCAAAGTCCCGTGACAATTAAAAACGAAACTTTCTTTGACTAATCCATGCAAAGCCAAATTAATCAAAATTATGAAGCATTAAATAGGTAAAATGATACAACTCCTGTGAGAAGCTTGAAAGCAATGTCGTAACAAAAAAAATGAAGCTAGGAACCTTATTTTGGGCCAAGGGGGATTTGAAGGCAGGTCATGACAATCCCCATACTGACACTACCACTAAGCCAAGGTTCCATTCACTGATAATATACATCAAACAATACTATTTAATATAAACAGTAACAGAAATTATTATTTACTTATTAACTTTCTTAATAATTTCTACATACAACTTCATACTATAATTAGTTATTTAAGACAACAAACTACAATATTAACTAAAATAAAATTTATTTTATATTTTTCTACGGGTCTTACATTCTCCCCAACTCCAAAAATTTTCGTCCTCGAAAATTTAAGCTACTACTTCTGCGGGTATTCTTTTCTCATAAAATCTTCCAACTCCCACGTCATCTCTTGGGTTTTCTCGTTCCAAAGTACCTTCACCGTACGGATTTCCTTTCCCCGTAACACCTTTGTTTGAACTTCCAATATTCTTACTGGCTTAGCTTCGACAGTGAGATCTTCGCGTACTTGAGGTAAACCTCGGATCCCGATCTGAGACAATGCTATTAGGAACACCATGGAATCTCACTATTTCACGAATGTACAGCTCCGCCAACTTCTCCATTGACATCCTTAAGTTGATTGGCAAAAAGTGAGCACACTTCATCAGTCGATCAACTATTACCCAAATAGAATCATGGCCCTTCGATGATTTTGGTAAGTGAGTTACAAAATCCATCGAGATGCTGTCCCATTTCCACTGAGGAATATCCAGCTGCTGCAACATTCCACTTGGTCTTTGATGTTCTATCTTTGCCTTCTGACATACTAAACAAGAAGCCACAAACTGTGCTAAATCCGTACGGTGAAGGTACTTTGGAACGAGAAAACCCAAGAGATGACGTGGGAGTTGGAAGATTTTATGAGAAAAGAATACTCGCAGAAGTAGTAGCTTAAATTTTCGAGGACGAAAATTTTTGGAGTTGGGGAGAATGTAAGACCCGTAGAAAAATATAAAATAAGTTTTATTTTAGTTAATATTGTAGTTTGTTGTCTTAAATAACTAATTATAGTATGAAGTTGCATGTAGAAATTATTAAGAAAGTTAATAAGTAAATAATAATTTATGTTACTGTTTATATTAAATAGTATTGTTTGATGCATATTATCAGTGAATGGAACCTTGGCTTAGTGGTAGTGTCAGTATGGGGATTGTCATGACCTGCCTTCGAATTCCCCTTGGCCCAAAATAAGGTTCCTAGCTTCATTTTTTTGTTACGACATTGCTTTCAAGCTTCTCACGGGAGTTGTATCATTTTACCTATTTAATGCTTCATAATTTTGATTAATTTGGCTTTGCATGGATTAGTCAAAGAAAGCTTTGTTTTTAATTGTCACGGGACTTTGGCAGAGTAAATTTTCCTTTACTTCTTTGGTCTTATTATCCCACTTTTCTGGTGCATTTTGGTGGGTAGTAAACATAGGGTCCGTTGGCCAAGACTTTGGGTCTCTTAAGAGGGCTCACTTGTTCCCTTGCAGTTCCAAAATAGCAACTATAGGACATTCATTTTACTCTTTAAATCACCTCTTCATCATGCATTTTGGTTACTCTTGAAAGAACCATTTTACTATAAGTGAGTTGTGAGTGAAAAACAGAAGGGCATTTGTTGAAGGAACCAAAGAACCCTTGAAAGTTTTCTGCAAACTTGAGGTAAGGGGAGTAACTTGAAGTATACTTTATGAGGGGTCGGGTGTAGTTTCAATTTTTAGCACGTATGAAATATGTCCTTCCATGGGTATATGTTTTTATTAAGGGTTGGGATATAACTTTGATGATGGGTATTAGTTTATGAAGGGTTGGGTATAACTTTGATGTTGGGTATGTGTTTATGAAGGGTTGAGATATATATATTTTGCATGGGGGAGGAGGGGGTATAACTTTCATATATGTTTTGTATGGGGTATAACTTGATATATGTTTTCTATGGGGTATAGCTTGATATATGTGTTGTATGGGGTATAACTTGATTTATGTTTTGCATGGAGTATAATGTTGATATATGTTTTGCATGTGTTGTATTTTGACCTTAAAGGTAAATGGTGTACCCATATTCATGAGTGTATACAACACTTGGGGTAGATGTGAAAGGGTGCATGTTTTGGGTTCTTTTGAATGTTGAATATTGGTGTTGATGCATGAGTTTTGTATGTTTGAAAAAGAGAAGAATGAGAAGGGTATATGTTTTACATAGATATGGGAGAGAGAGACCCTTGGTTTATAGAAAATGTATGTTTGGGGTTGTTTTAAAACAAAAGGAAAAGTGAGAAGATTGTGTGTGTTTTACGTATGATGAGAGAGAAGAAAAAATGGTAGGAAAATTTAGTACTTTCTTTTAAAAATAATAATAATAATAATAATAAAAAAAAAGAAAATAATAATAATTTGGGTAGGCTGAGGAGTGAACTTATTAACTGTAGGGGGTATGACAGCAGTTGCGTAATTTCAGGGGGTGTGTTAGAAATTCTGTTTTCTAGACAAGGGTACAAATTTAGTAATTTCAGGGGGTGTGTCAAAAAATATTATGTCTTCTGGACAGGGGTACGAATTTAGTAATCTCAAGGGGTGTGTCAGAAATTCTGTTTTCTAGAAGGGGTGTGAACATAGTAATTTTCGGAGGTGTAAAAAAAAACATTTTAAATAATTATAGAATTTTTTGATGTTATTTAAACAATTGAGAATTATTTAATTGGTGTTATATTACATAATTATTGAGAATTTTTGGTTATATTGCTTAGTTTATTATTGTTTTTTTTTTTATATACATACTATTGAGAATGTGTATGAATTCGTGATTGAGCACGATTAATTTATTTGTGAAGTGTACATAAACTATGTTAGTTACTTGTAACTTCGTCGGACGTGTGAGCATTTAAATGCTATTCTAAAATTTAAGTCTCGCGTGAGACTGAGATTCGAGTGTCACCTCCCTCTGCGTGGGGAGGTGGATGTCTCGCCCAATGACTTCGGCTCGTGTTGAGTATAGTGCACCGGTGCGCGTAGTATCGGTGTTTATACTCGTTAGTCCTTGAGGAGTCGGGGAGATAGGTCAGAAATCGCGATGGAAGACGGCTCGAATCGCCTTTTATTGAGAACATGTTACGATGACGAAATACAAGGAACCGACATTAGTTTATGAAATGTTTGTTGTCAATGTCATGTCTCACATTTATTACATCATGTTATATCTCATTTTAGTTATAAAGTGTATATGATGCATTGTTTTGTGATATTTCTGGTTACTCACCCTTGCATGTTGTGGTTGTGGTTTCAACCTACGATGATCGTACTTGTATGAGAGTAGATGATATTGCAGATATAGCTGGAATGGAATAGCTCGAGAGAGAGAGATGGGAAATAAAACTTGTTGGGGTTTTTATAATAGTTTCTTATTTATGTGTGTTTGATTTATGTTAAGGTTGAAGAACGAATAAAATTTGGTTGTTGTAATGTATGAACTCATGATATGTGTATGGTTTGCTTCTGTAATGTATTGAAAAAAAAAGTTATTTTATAAAATCGTACCCCAAGACTATAGTTTATTTTTTTTATAACCCTATTTTATTTGGGGTGTTACAGTCTTAATGTAAGACCCGTAGAAAAATATAAAATAAGTTTTATTTTAGTTAATATTGTAGTTTGTTGTCTTAAATAACTAATTATAGTATGAAGTTGTATGTAGAAATTATTAAGAAAGTTAATAAATAAATAATAATTTCTGTTACTGTTTATATTAAATAGTATTGTTTGATGTATATTATCAGTGAATGGAACCTTGGCCTAGTGGTAATGTCAGTATGGGGATTGTCATGACCTGCCTTCGGATCCCCCTTGAACCAAAATAAGGTTCCTAGCTCCATTTTTTTGTTACGAAATTCGTGTGGGCCCCACTTAGTGCAGGAGAGGGAGAATGATAGTAAAACAAAGGTTAGTGTGGTGCAGAACAAGCCAAGAAGCCATTGCTTTCAAGCTTCTCACGGGAGTTGTATCATTTTACCTATTTAATGCTTCATAATTTTGATTAATTTGGCTTTGCTTGGATTAGTCAAAGAAAGCTTTGTTTTTAATTGTCACGGGACTTTGGCGGAGTACATTTTCCTTTACTTCTTTGGTCTTATTATCCCACTTTTCTTGTGCATATTGGTGGGTAGTAAACATAGGGTCCCTTGGCCAAGACTTTGGGTCTCTTAAGAGGGCTCACTTGTTCCCTTGCAGTTCCAAAATAACAACTATAGGACATTCATTTTACTCTTTAAATCACCTCTTCATCATGCATTTTGGTTACTCTTGAAAGAACCATTTTACTATAAGTGAGTTGTGAGTGAAAAACAGAAGGGCATTTGTTGAAGGAACCAAAGAACCCTTGAAAGTTTTCTGAAAACTTGAGGTAAGGGGAGTAACTTGAAGTATACTTTATGAGGGGTGGGTGTAGTTTCAATTTTTAGCACGTATGAAATATGTCCTTGCATGGGTATATGTTTTTATGAAGGGTTGGGATATAACTTTGATGATAGGTATAGGTTTATGAAGGGTTGGGTATAACTTTGATGTTGGATATGTGTTTATGAAGTGTTGAGATATATATATTTTGCATGGGGGGGGTATAACTTTCATATATGTTTTGTATGGGGTATAGCTTGATATATGTTTTCTATGGGGTATAGCTTGATATATGTGTTGTATGGGGTATAACTTGATTTATGTTTTGCATGGAGTATAATGTTGATATATGTTTTGCATGTGTTGTATTTTGACCTTAAAGGTAAATGGTGTACCCATATTCATGAGTGTATACAACACTTGGGGTAGATGTGAAAGGGAGCATGTTTTGGGTTCTTTTGAATGTTGAATATTGGTGTTGATGCATGAGTTTTGTATGTGTGAAAAAGAGAAGAATGAGAAGGGTATATGTTTTACATAGATATGGGAGAGAGAGACCATTAGTTTATAGAAAATGTATGTTTGGGGTTGTTTTAAAACAAAAGGAAAAGTGAGAAGATTGTGTGTGTTTTACGTATGATGAGAGAGAAAAGAAAAAATGGTAGGAAAATTTAGTACTTTAAAAAATAATAATAATAATAATAAAAAGAAAATAATAATAATTTGGGTAGGCTAAAGAGTGAACTTATTAACTGTAGGGAGTATGACAGCAGTTGCGTAATTTCAAGGGGTGTGTCAGAACTTTTGTTTTCTGGACAAGGGTAAAAATTTAGTAATTTCAGGGGGTGTGTCAAAAAAAAATTCTGTCTTCTGGACAGGGGTACGAATTTAGTAATCTCAAGGGGTGTTCAGATATTCTGTTTTCTGGAAGGGGTGTGAACTTAGTAATTTTTGGGGGGTGTAAAAAAAACTCTTTTAAATAATTATAGAATTGTTTGGTGTTATTTAAACAATTGAGGATTATTTAATTGGTGTTATATTATATAATTTTTGAGTATTGTTGGTTATATTGCTTAGTTTATTATTGTTTTTTTTATATACATATTATTGAAAATGTGTATGAATTTGTGATGGAGCACGGTTAATTTGTTTGTGTAGTGTACGTAAATTATGTTAGTTACTTGTAACTTCGTCACACGTGTCAGCATTTAAATGCTATTCTAAAATTTAAGTCTCGCGTGAGACTGAGATTCGAGTGTAACCTCCCTCTGCGCGGGGAGGTGGATGTCTCGCCCAATGACTTCGGCTCGTGTTGAGTATAGTGAACCGGTGCGCGTAGTATCGGTGTTTTTACTCGTTAGTCCTTGAGGAGTCGGGGAGATAGGTCAGAAATCGCGATGGAAGACGGCTCGAATCGCCTTTTATTGAGAACAGGTTACGATGACGAAATACGAGAAACCGACATTAGTTTATGAAATGTTTGTTGTCGATGTCATGTCTCACATTTCTTACATCATGTTATATCTCATTTTAGTTATAAAGTGTATATGATGCTTTGTTTTGTGATATTTCTGGTTACTCACCCTTGCATTTTGTGGTTGTGGTTTCCACCTACGATGGTCGTACTTGTACGGGAGTAGATGATATTGCAGATATAGCTGGAATGGAATAGCTCGAGAGAGAGATGGGAAATAAAACTTGTTGGGGTTTTTATCATCGTTTCTTATTTATGTGTGTTTGATTTGTGTTAAGTTTGAAGAACGAATAAGATTTGGTTGTTGTAATGTATGAACTCATGATATGTGTATGGTTTGCTTCTGTAATGTATTGAAAAAAAAATGTTATTTTATAAAATCATACCCCAAGACTATAGTTTTTTTTTTATAACCCTATTTTATTTGGGGTGTTACAGTCTTGCCACTTATAAGAAAAGCACACAGCATGTCCAGCTCCCATCCAATAACCATCACGGTTGCAGCACACAACAGATCACCACCTGGCCACATACATACATATATATATATATATATATATATATATATATATATATATATATATATATATATATATATATATATATATATATATATATATATATATATATTTATTAACGCAATTGTAGCAAAGATTAAATTGCAAGAGAAAAGAAGAAGAATGACGTGCTTGTCCTTTTTGTAACTTCAGCAGCAATGAACAAGAAAATGCATAGAACATGTTTTGCTTCTAATTGAAAAATTAGCTTTCTTTCATTCAAACTAAGAAACAATAAATAACTTTAAACACATGAACCAAAATAAAAATGGACAGTAAAAAAAATGGAAGATTTGCAATCTGTTGCTCTCTCAGTACCGAGAGGGAGCTCTCCCCTCCTCTCCCTCTGCAAATTCCAAGCAACAGGGTCTCCTTAAATTGCCGAGAGTCCTGCTCCCTTTCCTGTGTTGGCAGCTGCACCACACCTTTTTTTAATCTTTGGCTCCTCCATTAATTGTCCCATGGGCCAACTTCAATTAATCACCAAGAAATAATTTATTTCTCCTGGGTGGGTGATGACCCTCCTTTCTTCGTGGCAGCCACCAGCTTTAATGTTGGACACGCCTAAAACTTATCATCTGCGTTTATAAATATATATATATATATATATATATGTGTGTGTGTGTGTGTGTGTGTGTGTGTGTGTGTGTGGCCTGCTGGTGATCTGTTGTGTGCTGCAACCGTGATGGTTATTGGATGGGAGCTGGACATGGCGTGTGCTTTTCTTATAAGTGGCAGCCTTGCCCTTAATTGAATCAACCAATTGGTTTTGAGCTCCTTTCACGTGGACGACTCTTGCTTGATGTATGTGGGCTGCAGCAAATTATTTTAAATTGTGTTTTTCTTTAAATGGGTGGTGGCCAACTGCTGGGTCGTGAACTTTTCTTCAACACCTGCAACTTTCCGTTTTCTTTTTATTTTATTCTCCAAGCTGGACCAATCTGGACGTGTGAATAGGATGTAGGCCATCCTTCAAGAGTGTGGCAGCTGTTTTGAACCATGAAATGTTGTTGTGTGCTTTCCATTTTTCTATTAAGTTGCTGCGTGTCCATATCCCAAAAGAAACAGCCCATGCTTATTTATTAAATTGAAAGCGTGGCAGCATGAGACGTGTAGTTGCTGCTCCTTGTTGAAGCCGAGACTGCAGCATGTTATGGAGTGTGTTGGAACGTGTTGAAGTGTGGTGCTGCCATGTGATATCCATGTTTTGCTCACCAATTCTTAAGTGCAGCGTTTTCTCTTCACAGTCGTGTGGGATGTGGGTTTTTTGATGCTTCAGCTGCACCACCTCTTCATGCTTGTAGGCCGTGACATGTGTCTTTCAAAAGCAATTAAAATGTAACGTGCCTTGCATCCAATCCTAATTGAAGTCATCTTTTGTTTCCTTTTTATTTTCCAAATCAAATAAAAATAGTGGCTGCATCGATTAATCACGTTTGGACCATGGTAACACCTCCAAATATCCCAAATTGTATTTCCAAAATTTTCCTTGAAAATAATAATGCAAATAATTAGCTTAGAAAATTCAAATTAACTAAAATTAGAATTTCCGGTCAAATTAAGCACAATTAACATAAACGGGAAAATACCAGACATTTAAGCACAATTCTGTGATTAATTTCGGTACAATAAACTAAGTGAAATCAATAAAATATCGACTCATCAAAATAGACCACACTTAGTCTTTTGCACTCCTGGGCAAAATCAAGACGCAAATCAGGGAATAGATCAAAGGACATCAGAAAATGACACAGAATCAGCAGACAGAAAACATAAACTCACAATGAAAGAAACAAAATTACATAGTTTTCAAGAAATCTGGACAAAGAAAAATAAAGTAGACAGTATTCAACACAGAATTAGAGAAAGTAGATACTCATGAATTTAAGCAGTTCAAAGCATGACAAAATGATTAATTGGTTCAAGAGGTGAATTAAAAATAACAGATCCTCACAGATGCACAGTGTTTCTCTCAAGTGTCTAAGGAAAATAATGTTAACTCAATGTTCTCAAGAAAGCAAACACAAACAGACTTGGAAAACCTCTAATATTAACACTTAAATTATATACATGTTTAAATCAAAAGGACTTTTATGGTTATAGTGGGGCCAAGGACAAGGGAGGATAAAAATATGTATGAGAAGCTACAAATCAACAGAAATATAGGGGCAATGGGGAACACGTGTAAACATAATTAAATATCACCCAAAACCTCTTATTCAATCCTCTTTTTTACTCCATTTTTCACACAACAATTTTTTTTTCGATTTTCTCATTTTCTTGTATTTATTTTTTTTTTTGTCTTGTCTCTTTTCTTCTTTTTTTCTGAATATAACATAACTGTTTGAGACAAGATATACATCATATTTAAAAAAAAAACAAGAAGAGGAGCCAACTAACAAATCATCTGAGTCTCCCAAGAGACCGCACTTATTCCCAAAACAGTTCCAAAGCTCTGAAATTCCCCAAGGTTAAAGTAGTCATGGTTTTTCACTTACGGGTAATTAATGAGTTTGAAAATAAAGAACAGGGGAAAGTATAGGCTCAAAGGGGCTATCAAAGAAATCGTAACAGGGTAGGCTATCTGGTTAGAGAGGCTCAATCAACAAAATGCCTTTATCATTTTCAAACATGCATATTAATCAAGAATTATTGACAGAGTTAAGCCAAGGCACATGTGCAAGAAATCAAGAGACATATCACACGTGAAAGAACATAAAGTGGCTCAAATCTCACATAAGATGTTTCTGTCACAATTAATCACCCTCTCAAACATCATAATCATTATTCCAAGCAAATAAAAGCAAGTTTTTTCTTAGATTAATTAGAGTATCAATAAATTGAAAGACACGTCTACAATTTAAACTAAGTCCAGAAATCAAGAATAACATGTAAAACTGTATACAAAACAAAGCAAAAACTACCTAAAAAAAAATTTAACGCAGAAAACAAAAAATTTTAACGCAGAAAATAACAGGAAATACAAATTAAGCAGAAAAAATAGAAAATACAAATTAAGCAAAGAAAATAAAAATCTCCTACACAAACCTTTCTAGCACCGATCAGTAGGTGCAAAAACTTACTGTCACCCATCAGTAGGTGAAAAACTTACCGTCACCCATCAGTAGGTGAAAAACTTACTATCACCCATCAGTAGGTGTACCTTCGTGTATCCTTCAGTAGATACCTGAATCTTCTAGCATCCCGCAGTAGATGTTATCCCAGTAGCATTCATCAGTAAATGCCGTTAGTGACATCCATCAGTAAATGTCCAATCATATAGCATCCATCAGTAGATGCTAATCTTTTTTTTTCTCTTTTTTTTTATTTTTTTATTATTATTTTTTGTTTATTTATTTTTATTTTATTTTATTTTTGTTTTCTTCATTGGCCTCCATCAGTAGATGCCAAATCACCTAACATCCTTCAGTAGATGTTGTAGAAGCATCTATCAGTAGATGCTTTCATCTGAAACACAAAAAAAATTACGAAACAAGCAAAACATAATACAATTAAACATGAAATATGAACACACAAAACGGAACATCATATTCACACACGAGACAAAACACACAACAAAAGACTTAAAACCGAATCGTTGGTACCCGGCAGCGGCGCCAAAATCTGATGGGGTGTCGCAACCCACACAAATTTGATTGCAATTATTAATGCAGTATATTTCTAGGAACTGACTCCTAGGTCGTCTCTCAAGGACCAATTTTGCGGTTCGAGTTTCGAGTCTAACACGAAGTGGGGGGGTTTGTTAGTTTGTTTGTGGATGCGGTAAAATTAAAATTAAAACGCAGATGTAATTAAAACGCAAATGTAAAAACGTAATTAAATTTAATAAAACGAAATTAGACTCAACAAAACATATTCCAATGCTTGAAAGCGAAATTAAAACAGTAAAAACGGAACTGCTACAATAAAAACAAAATTAGAGTAAAACAGAAAACAGTAAAAAAGTAAATACAGAAACAGTAAAACAGAAAATAAAATTACAGCAATACATAATAAGAACAGTACAGTAAATACAGAATTTCAGAATCATAAATTACATTGATACAGAAACTGTAAAAACTGAAAACAGTAAAATTGAAAATACAGAAAACAGTAAAACAATAAAACAGAAAATACAAAAACAGTAATTTTAAAATATAGAAACAAAACCAGAATTGTTACAGCAGAATACAGAAAATAAAATTGAAGTGATGAAAATAAAATTAAAACAGTTCACAACAGAAGAAAAACATCAACAAAATTTAAATTGCAGCAAAAATTAAATTGCAAGAAAAAATTAACAGCGGCTGGAAATAAAGTGACTGTGAAAGTAAAAGGAGAGTTGAGAAATTGTGGTGTGCAGAAATTCTAATCAAATAAAATGCATGAACGTAAAAAGAAATAATGAGTAAATCAAATCTTTTCATTTGTGCCATTGTTATGTTCATTCTTTCAATTGGGAATATCATCTTCCAAAAGCAAGTGAATCAACAAGTGTCTCGGCTCTCTTCTCTCAAATTGCTGAGAGGGAGCTCTCCCCTCCTCTCCCTCCCATTTTTGTAAGCACCGTGTCTCTCCTTTTATAGGAGAAAATGAGATGACCAATATATGCATAGGTGTTGCAGATGGTGATTTAATTTAAAATTGAATTGGTTGCTCACTAAACTCCAAAGGCGGCTACCACTTTTCATTTCCTTTTCTGCTGAATGCTTCTCTCATCCCATACATCATTGTGCACTTAAAGGTTAGCATGGAAGCATGGAAGCATGTAAGTTGGTGGGCCATGAGCTGTTGAACGTGAGTGTGTATGGGTTGGCTGGACGTGTGAAGATAGACATTGCACCTCCAAACTGCTGGATCATGCTGAACCGTTTGAAGCTCTTGTGGATGATGCTTTCTTTAATGTGATCCAGCGTTGCTTTTGTTAAAAGAATTTGGAGTAAATTCTCTTTTATAATTGTTGGCACGTGGTGCTTCTCTTTTTTTTATATCTTCCAAGACGCTGCAGCTGTGGCAGCAACATTTGGACGTGAACTCTCTTCCACTGGACCAGATTTGCAAGCTTCTGGACTGCATGAGTTGTTGGACGAAGCTTCCTCCCTTGCTGGATGTGCATCTCCCAACCAGTTGGATGTAGAAGGCCGTTGGGCAGCTGCTGCATGGTTGCAGCCGTGGTGCATGTTTGAAGCAGGTTGGACGTTTTCTGGATGCTGGAACATGGCCCTCTCCGTGTGCAAACCTTGTTGGACGTGAATGGATGCTTCACGTGCTGCAGCTGTGGAGGTGTGAGGTATTGTTGCTAGCTTTTTCCAAATGAAAACAATTCAATGCAAAGTGGTGGTGGGCCCTCTCAGAATTTGCTTTTGCTGGACATTCATTTATTCTTCAAAAGCAAAATGAATCCGTGAGTGTGTGGGCTACAATGGGTTTAAACTATTTTTTTAACCAAAGTGGAGGTGTCTTGGTTTATTTTGTGCTGCCACTTAGTTAAACTATTTTTTAATCAAAGTGCTCATGGACCACATCTCTTCTAGCAACGAAATTAAATGCTACAACACTGAATGAATTTTTTTTTTCTTCAAAAATTGAATCCGCAAGTTGCTAGGCCGTGGCATATATTGCTTCCTCAAAATTGCTTGTGGCGTTGTTGCCTTTTGCACGTGCTTTCTGTTGTGCCAAGTGGGCAATAACTCTCCTTCATTTAATCACAATGTTCTAAATTTTATTTCCAAATTTTTCCTGCAATTAATAATGCAAATAATAAGTCTAAGATAATTCATATTAACTAAAATAAGAATTTTCGGTCAAATTAAGCACAATTAGCAAATACGGGAAAATACTGGACATTTAAGCACAATTCTCTGATTAATTTCAGCACAATAAACTAAGTGAAATCAATAAAATATCGACTCATCACTAAGAACATAACAATCCAAATGCTACAATTTGATTGTGACTCTATGCACTTGACCTTTACCATATAACAATTAATGCACCCTGTAACAATCTCTCCCTCAAAAATTGTCCTAGTAGGAATCAAACTCTTTGATTGTGATTCGGCCCACTAGGCATACACCATGGAATAATTGTACAACTCTGATAACGGTTGAAAAACTGTTATTTTCATATGCTATTTTAGACCAAATTACTCCCTTTACTGCTTAGAATGAGCTTACAATCAAGCAAAACTTAATAAATGAGTCAGTCGAGAGTCAAAAGTTGTTTTTAGCGATATTATGCTTGCTTTGCATTGTTTTGCAGCAATTCTGATGGAAGTGAAGAATGGAGGCAGAGATGAAGGTCTTAGACTCAGGACAGAGGAAGAAAATCAAGAAAAGAAGAGTCTAGGAACCGCCCGGCGGCAAAAATGCACCACCGGGCGGCCTGATGCGAGGAGTGGCACCCTGGCGGTGACGCATGGCGGATTTGCGGTACGAGGCAAACCGCCGGGCGGTGGACTGCCGGGCGGTTTTGCGGCAAGAGGCAAACCGCCGAGCGGCATAAGTGTGACGCTGGGCGGTGGTCTGTTGGGCTTGGGCCTGTTTTCTTATGCGCTCCTCAGCTATAAATAGCCCTGTTGCGACTTCATTCTCATTCTTTTGACAGAAGAGGGCGGCCATACCTACTTTTCACTCTCTGGAGAGGATCTCTTGGATGCTTAGGCTCCTTTTCATCTTTTCTAGGGTTTGTTTTCCATTTCTTCCATTATTTTCATCTTGGTTCACCATGACAATGGTGAACTAAACCCTTTTGTTGTTGGGGGAACAATGTAATCTTTTGAAACTCTCTTTTATTGAAACTCTTGTTTAATTATGTGATTGTCATATGCTTTGTTTATCGATCGTTGGGTTTCTCTTCTGCGCTTAAAGCTTTTATCGTTTAACTCATTCGATAACTGTTGTTTGTCTTTACTGATACGGGAATGTACGGTACTGTCATGAACTGGGGGAAATTCCTTGATCAATGAAATACCACCTAGGGATAGGGAGGTAGGACGGTCAATTGTTTTTGCTTCTGTTCGGTAATGCATTGCTAGTTGCTAGGGGAGGTTAGGGATACCAAGCCGGTAATTAGTAATAGGCTCTTTTCGCCGACGGATCGGGCTAAGAGTAGGCCAAGAAAGTTTGCATAACAATCAGATAATAAAGCAAATTAAACAAGAGGAGTAGATAAGAGAGGGCGGATAAGATGAAATTGTAAACCCCCAACAACTCCACTCATCCATACTCTTTTTCGTCAATTGAATCAACCTCATTGCTTGTTTATTTTCTGCTCTTGCATCCACAACGATTAATTTTATTCCTTTACAAGTCTTATTATTTTGATTCACACGAACGATAAGGCCGTGAGTCCGTTGGGAGAGAACGATATCGGGTTCTACCGATTTTATTACTTGAAACAATCTGGTACGCTTGTCAGTAAGTCAACAAACTCGCAACTATCTTCCCCTAAAAAATTGTCCTAATGGGAATTGTATTCATGACCTTGGCTTTGATACCAATTATTGGATCAAACTCTTACCACGAGGTCAAAATATAAAACTAATAGTCAAGATGCAACTTTTTCAATTTTAAGAGCACAACAACCCAAACACTAGTTTTTCAACTGTGACTCAACCTACCTGACCTACCATCGAACAATTGATGCACTTTATAACAAGTAGAGATGAAATTATGCACAAAAGTAAAGTCATTGTTATTTATGACTTACATGCATATACAAAGTCACTTCTAAATATCTCCTTTGTTTTCTCTAAGATAAAGAACACATGTAATATTTGATGTTAAGTCATTTTTGCCCACTTTTAGTATTATTCAATTGTGTTACAAACAAAATATTGTTTGAAGACAAATGGATAAACTTTGAATAATGGATTATGAGGTCTAAGATCTTCCTTTTGTTGGAAAACTTCATAACATTGAAATATTTGCAAACAATATAAACTTTTAGTCATCATATTATATGATGATATGACACTTTGTGAAAGAATTTGCTTTAAGCATCATGTAGCAACAATGCATTGAAATATGTATGTCATTCATTAGTTCTATTTACTAGACCTGTTAATTTGACCCCTTTTACATGGTTTGGCCTTAATCCCATGGGTTGAGGTTAGAAAATCAACAGGGCCAAAAAGTCTTTTATAGAAAAAGTCTACGAAACCAAAATATCTACAATAGTTTCATGGGTCAGGATAAACACATGGTTTTTTTTTATGAAAAAAATATTTATTTTGAAATGTTTCTCATATTTTCGATCCAACTTTCATTTTATTTTTGTTAATAATAACTTATAACCATAATTGATTCATGTGTAATTATATTTTTTTGCCAATAAAATTAATTTTCTACTTCATAACTATTTCTATATTCATTAATTTACTAATTATGCTTATATACAATTATTCCTTAATTTCTAAATTCTGTTTTGATAATTTTTTTCCTCTTAAATTTGGTTTATAAATTTGACGATTTACATATCAACATAAAATAGGTTTGAAAGTTAAAAAATTTAATTTAATTTGTAAAATTTTGATGGACTAAATTTATTTATAAATGATAATCTATTTTGTCACTAGTTTAAATCAATATTCGCTTAAGATTTATGATCAAAATTACTTTTTTTTTTTAAATTGGTGTAACCAGGTTAAAATTTTGACTTAATCACTTTTTAACTTTTCTTAATTTTCCAGATTTAATAAAATTAATACTTATAATTTATAAAGTGATATAATTCTTTTAGAATTTTTTTTATGAAACATATAATTTAGTCATTTACATCGATTTATATTTTTTTATGTCTTTTCATATATTTTATATTATATTCATTTGTCTTTTTTATTAGTTTCTTATTATTAAGAGACATTAATGTAATTTATTTATTATTATAATTATTATAATTTTTATTTATTTTATATGTTAATAATTAAATACAGTAATAATTTTAATTTCACTGTTATAAATTCTAACATTATATTTATTTTAAAATATTTTATCTATTATTTAATTATTTTTTATTATAATCCGCTCAATTATGGTAAATAATTCAATATTAAAACGATCTCTGTTGGATAAAGATAGGTCTGATTTTAAAATGTTAATTTAATCTAAAAGGTTAGAAAAAAAAATCTTAATTGATTTTATAACGGCTAGGATTACAGCTAAATATTGTATACTAACATATATGATATTTATAGGGTTAAATATGTTTTTGGTCCCTATATTTTGGGGCGATTTTGGTTTTAGTCTTTCTTTCAATCTAAGGTACAATTTAGTCCTTCAACTTTAGAAAACTCTGATTTTAGTCCTTTTTACTAAATTTTTTTTAACTTTATTTGCTGTTTCAAATGTGTTTCTCAGTTAACATTGAAGCAAAAATGTGTCAAACAGTGTAAACAATCCAAATGCTATAATGAAACGTGCTTGAAACAGCAAATAAAGTTAAAAAAATTTGGTAAAATTGACTAAAACCAGAGTTTTCTAAAGTTGAAGGACTGAATTGTACCTTAGTTTGAAAGAGGGACTAAAACTAAAATCACCCCAAAGTATAGGGACTAAAAACATATTTAACCCATATTTATAACAATTTTGTCTAACAAGGATTTTCTGTCATTTCCCATTAATTCAATCTCTGTGAGTGGGAGACAAGCCATTAAGTCTCATAAATTTCCCACACGAGTGGGACACGTGTCACCTAGAGGGCTTGGAACAGTTTCAGAAAGTGGAATACACATGGCAACAGGGGATTGAACCAACCTGTTTCTGGCAGTAGTATTCAAGCTAGGATTTCAAATTTAGAACCACTTTCTGCATACAACTCATCTTCTCAAACTTCTGAAACTTTCATTTTCTCCTTCTTCTCTCTAAGAATCCTCCTCCTTCTCTCTAAAATTCTAACCAATCTATTGTTCCGATCACCATTCAGATCATGTTTGAAGCTTCCTGGTGCTAATCTCTTTCATTGGAACCGTCCGGTTTTGGTTTAAAGCTGGTAAGTTCCAAAGCCTCTCCTTTCTTCTAAGCTTTCTCGTTCCAAGATGCATGCAATCACTGTTTTGGGTTGCATATGACTTTCCAACCTTTATTCTAAATTCGATGTTTACTCTTAACAATAGGTGAAGCTTGTTACACCAATTTGGACGTGTAGGACGTTAGAATCTGGTTCTATCTCAAAAACCACTTGAAAATACTTAGGATCTCTGGAATTATAAGGTAAGGGAGGCTTATAATTTAATTAAGTTTGATTGTTTAAATATTGTATGTTTGGATGACTATGTTTGATGAATTGGTTGATCTGATAATATTGCATGTTTGTTCGAATTGAATTGGTATTGAATATGTTTTCAGGAAATGTTTAGAAATAGGGTTAAATCAAATGCTGTACAATTATGTATCTAAGACCGAGAGTCGTTATGACCGTTCGGTATAATACTCAAATAGGTTGAGGGAGATCCCAGTCGGTCTTTTAAATAGCTAAATCAATCCCCATCTCTAAATCTTAGTAGCTTTCGGTCTTAAGGTGCTCGGTCCTAGATTTGTAATTGATCTTTAAAATATTAAATGTTATAATATTTTCTTTATAAGAGCGTTCGGTTTTATACTGACACTCCTTGTAAGTAGAAAATGTTCGGTCATATATTGATACTTCTTTCTAAAAAGAGTGTTAGGTCATGTACTGACACTCGACTCCTTGAAGAGAACTCCTTACTATAAAGTGTTCGGCCTAACTTCTAAGTACTCGGTTTAAGATATTAGTAATATGTATAAAGACTTCATTCTCGAAAATAAGCCTGTAAGTGTTCGATCTTAGATAACGTTCAGCTTAACTAGTGTTAAAAGGTCACTACACCGTTCGAGCATACTCCTAGACTGATAGGTCATCCTTATAATTGTAGTGTCTGTTCCCCTAAGTTGTTGTCTCTGGTTAAAGTTGTTAATGTATGTTTAGTTGAATGATTGAATTTATGAATGTGATGAATTATTGATGAATTTAATAATGATAGAGATGTAAGAGAATTCCAAGGAGGGATGTCGCATGATCGGTTATGATTGGTAATGTATGAACATGGTCAGACTCTGGCTTCGTCCTTGATCCTGATATTCCATAATTACTCCTCATCATATAGAAGAGGATAATTCATGTGTGGGAATGGCAGGAGGTCCGCGATCATAAGACCAGATGGTCGTTTTAGGACTAACCTCGGATGGCAGCTGATGAGTGAATGTTAGTCACTACACCACCCGGGTGCTAGGGACGACGAGCTACGTGGTTCATACAAGTCTGGACAGTGTCAGTAGTGGTTAATTTTATGCCAGTACATTCGGTGTTTGGTTGAAATGGTTATATGATGCTGTTTATTTTAATATAAAGTTATGAATCATTCCATGATATGTTGAATGAATTATATAGTTGTGATTTAATTAAATTATATAAGCTTACCCTTATTTTCCTGTCTTGTCTATGTTTGTCGTACGGTCTTATCCGTCCGGACCGTTCTCTTCACTGCAATGATCATCCAATGGATGTGAGCAGAGGGCGACTTTGAAGATTCAGTAGAAGAAGCTTTGGAGACTGTTCATCCCGAAGACAATGTAGGACCGTCCGGTCCGTAGATTAGGTTTTATGGTGTCAATGATCGTACCTTATTTTGTATGGTCGTTCGTAGAACTCTGAACCGTTCGGCTACGTTTGTAAATTCTATCAAACCTGAAATTTTGTGTACAGCCTTAAATTCCTAATGATATTTCATTATCACCTTTCCTCTTTGCTTCTTTCTACTGTTCAATTTTATTGTTTTTGTTAACTCCCTAAAATAAGTATAGTTCTAATGCTATATTTATTGGGTTGTTACATTTTCACTATAAAATGTTAGTTCTTTTATTATGAGAAATTAATTTTAAACTTTATAAAGTGTGTGGTTTAATTTTTTAATGTATATATATCTATACAAAACATTCAACAAAAGAATTTTATATGACAAACTATAAAAATAAAAATTTTACACCGATATTAAAAATTCATCCAAACACTATATTTGAATTTAAAATCTATCCATAATTAATATTTCAAATATTTATATAGATATCAGAATTCGATAATTGAAAAATGAAATTTTGAACTGTGTTACTTTTATAATTTCTTTTTTGAAAATTTGTTCTCCTTTTCTTTTAAATAAAAATAATAATATAAATTTTCTTTTTTAACTTTTCAAAATAATAAATTATATATTTAAAATATAGTTATAATTACAAAATTATTTTAAATAAATTTTTATAAAATCAATATTTATATATTTATATTTAATTAAAAAGGATATTAGTAAAATATCATGCAAAATTTGAAAAATATTCAACTTGTAAAGTAAATAAAAGAAATAACTAAAAATACATTAAGAGTGAATTAATTTAGTTTGTGGGCTACCTCCATCTAACCCTATCCCAATCCACTTTATGTGGGGTTTTGGAGGTTGGGGCTTTTAAAAAGCTCCTATTAAGTGGACTAGAAAAAGGATGTTTTATCTTACACTTTCAAGACTTTACCTTGTATCTCCAATTTTTTTAAAAATTTATTTTTAACTTTAGTAAATATCTTCTTTACTTTTCATTTTTTATTTAAAGTAAGAATATTTCATCCTGCAACACTTGTACCTCAAATTTTTTCAAAACTTTATTTTTTAACTTTAGTAAATATATCTTTTACTTTTTCTCTTTCTGTTTAAAGTAATCTTACATTTTTTTAACTCTGCACCCTTTTAAATTTTTTTTAAAAACTGTCTTTTATTTATATTTTAATAACTTTTAATTTAATTTAAGAATCTAATATTATTTAATAATTTTTATATTTTAATAATTATTAAAATATAATTTATATTATTATAATAATTTTATTACTAAAATTAAAATTTAAATAATTAAAATAAAAGTAATAAAAATAAAAATAATTATATAAAATCTGATTTAATAAATTACATTACATCAATAAATAGAATTTTAAAATTTTTAGATTTCTTAATTATTAATTTTTTTTAATATTAGTACAATAATAATATAAATTATATTTGGGTTAAATATGCTTTTAGTTTCTGAAGTTTCAGTTATTTTTGGTTTTAGTCCCTGCATGAAACATTGATGGCATTTAGTCCTCCTAGTATGGAAACATGTATGTTTAGTCCCTAATTTTGGACGACGTCAAGTTTTTGCTTAAGTGTCTAACGGCGGTGCCACCTATTCACTCTGCCACGTAGAATTTATTTTAATTTGGAATGAAATTAAACATTTTAGCACGTGTTTTGGTGCTTAAAATGTTATTTATAAGAAAACGAACTCATCAAAACACGTGCTAAAATGCTTAATTTCATTCCAAATTAAAATAAATTCTACGTGGCAGAGTGAATAGGTGGCATGACCGTTAGACACTTAAGCAAAAACTTAACGTCGTCCAAAATTATGGACTAAATACATGTTTTCATACAAGGAAGACTAAATGCCATCAATGTTTCATGCAAGGACTAAAACCAAAAATCAGTGAAACTTCAGGACTAAAAGCATATTTAACTCATTATATTTTAATAGTTATTTAAGTATAAAATATGTTAAATAATATTAAATTTTTAAATTAAATTAAATAATTAATAAAATATAAATAAAAAACAAATTTTTAAAAACATTCCTATCGGAATTGGAAATCCGATAACTATGTTATCGGATATCAACATTCGATGATTTTTGTTTTAAATTTTATTCTTATTTAAAATTCAATAATAATTTAATTTTTTATATAATATTTATATTACAAAAATTAAAATTAAAATAATTAAAATAAAATTAATAAAAATAAAAATAATTATATAAAAACTGGTTTAATATATAGATATACTAAATTATATTAAAATATTAAATTAATAAAATAGGATTTCAAAAGTTTTACATTTCTAAATTATTATTATTTTTATTTTAATTTTTTTAATATTAATACTATAATAATATAAATTATATTTTAATGGTTATTTAAATATAAAATATATTAAATAATATTAAGTTTTTAAATTAAATTAAATATTTAATAAAATATAAATAAAAAAAATTTAAAAACATTGCTATCGGAATTGGAAATCCGATAACTGTTATGGATATTTTTTTAAATTTTATTTTTTATTTAAAATTCAATAATAATTTAATTTTTATATAATACTTATATTACAAAAATAAAAATTAAAATAATAAAAATAAAAGTAATAAAAATAAAAATAATTATATAAAAACTGATTTAATATATATAAATATACTAAATTATATTAAAATATCAAATTAATAAAATAGGATTTCAAAACTTTTACATTTCTTAATTATTATTATTTTTATTTTAATATTTTTAATATTACCACTAAATAATATAAATTTTATTTTAATTATTATTTAAATATAAAATGTATTAAATAATATTAAATTTTTAAATTAAATTAAATAATTAATAAATTATAAATAAAAAACAAATTATTAAAAACTTTTGTGTTGGAATTGGAAATCCGAAAACATAGTTATTCGATACCAATATCCGATGACTTTTTCTTAAATTTTATTTTATATTTAAAATTTAATAATAATTTAATTTAATTGAAAAAATTATATTTTAATAATTATTAAAATATGAAAAAATATTAAATAATATTAAGTTTTGAAATTAAATTAAATAGTTATGAAATTATAAATAAAGGATAAAGTTTTAAAAATTTTGTTAAAAGAGTGCAGAGTTAAAAATGTATAAAATTACTTTAAATAGAAAGTAAAATGTAAAAAAATTATTTACTAAGATTAAAAATAAATTTTTGAAAAAATTGGAAGTACAGGATGAAACTTTGGAAATACAGGAATATGAAAACAGGGCTTGAGAAGGGCTCAGGGTCAAACCCGTGGGTCAAGGACTCAAGTGATACTTTTAGTATTTGCCTAGAAAAATTATATTTATTGGTCTATGAGAAATGACTATTATGATGTGTGATCTTTTATTAGTTATAAGACTTTTTGCTTTACACTCTAATTATTTTGTTTTAAATAAATTTCTTTATGATAATTTCTTTCTTACACTAATGTTATCAAATTTAGTGTACGCATGTTCAGTCTTTTGATTTTAGGTTGTATATTGTGTGATAATCAATATACGGAGGAATAACCTGCAAATTCTAGATAATCTAACAAATTAAAATGTATCTGTGCCTTGGATGTCATGTTGTTTTTATCTTTAACCTTCATGTCTTTCTATGTGTCTTATAAATTGTTCAAAGTATTGGCTATAGACTATATTGTTGATATTAAAGAATACCTTCAAAAGTCTTAAGGTGTTTTTATGATGTTTGAAGAGTTTTTAATTGATGATTTTTAAGTGTTTAATTGATGATTTTTTAAGAAGTTGATGAAGAATCAAGATTTGGAGTATAGCTTTCTTTGTTTTATTTTATGCCTTGGAGGAATAACCTGCAAATTCTAGATAAAACACAACCATATTCAAAAGAGAAAATGTTTTTCCAAAGCTAAAATCAAGCTTAAAATGTTTCTAAGCATATTTAATCGGTTATATCGTGAATTAAATTGTTCTTGATAGGTTTTCAGAAAAGAATAATTAATTATCCCTCTTAAATAATCAATTAAAATGGAGAGATATTTGATAAGTAGGGATTTATTATGCTTTGAGCAAATATAAATATTTTTAAAATACAATTAGAATAATATTAGGAGTTTGATTTTAATAAATTAAAAACATATTTCTTTTTTTTCATTTTTTTAAAAATAATTATTTTTCCTCTTATTTTAACAAAAGCAGTCTTATTTTTCTAACATAGACAATTGTGTTAATAGTCTTATGACTAATACATTGATAGATCGTCTTTTATTTTGATTAAATACTTTGACGAAATCATTAATAGTTTAAAATTAAATATTATTTTTTTATAATCATAACACTTGAGATGAACAAGTCTTACAAATACTATCCTAAATAACTGAGATTAAATTGCTAATAATAGATTCTAAAGACTAGATAATCCATGTCTAACATAGAGTTATCTCAATTTCAACAAATCTAAGAATGCAAAAGGAATATGAATGGTAATTTTGTTAAAACTTATGTATTTGTCTTTTGTGTTCTTTCATTTCTTATATAAAATTCATATGATATGAACGATGTAGCACTAATATTTTTCTTTGATATTAGAAAGGAGACTTTGAGCAAAGTCTTCTATAATCTTTGTACATAATTATTTGATATAAATTAGTGTCCTTGTATGGTTTCTTCCTTTGAACATATATTAATAAAAGAGGAAACAAAGTGTGTATCATATAATATTGATATTTTTTTTGAGGTTGATATATTATGAAACGAGGAAAGCATCGGGTTGAATTGTGCTTTAAAAATTTTTGCAATTTTTTGTAAGTATCGTTTAAATATTATGTAGTTAGAAATTAGTTTAATATGTATAACATGAAATATGACAGATTAAGAAAGGAGTTCCTCAATGTTTTTATACTATTTCATTTAATAGTGCAAATACATTTAGTTATTCACCAACTATTTAAGTTTCACTAGGTAGACTATTGTAAAGTACAGATAAATATTCTTTCATACCACAATCACTTTTGTTTGACCTTTTAAAACCTTTAGGATTAACTAGAGGTGGAGTAGACGAGTCACGCATAAGGCAAGGCATGGTTACGGTAGTTAGACAAGTTGAGTGTATGTTAAACAACCCTATGTTAGACGACTCTCTGTGAGACGAGTGTGTTAGCAAAATCTTGAAGTTAGAAGTTTTGATGATGACTAAATCAAGTTTTAAGTGCTCAAGTTGCAAGGAAATCTTCATGAAGACTTGTGTTTTGTGTTAAAGTTTTTGTAATAAGTAGATTTTTGTATAAGGTTGTATTTGTGGTTGATTCCTTGCATTGTATGCTTTAAAATTCATTTTGTAGTAAAAAAAACTCTACAATAATTAATTAGCACTTAAGATAATTGATTAGTACTTAAGATAATCGATTATCATAGATAGGTTTTTAAAGTTTTCTAAAATCTCATTTTGTCCATGGAATAATCGATTACCAGCTTAGGATAATCGATTATCCACAATCGATTATGACTTAACATAATCGATTATCATGACTAGCCGTTGTAGTTTTTAGACCTGTTTTTGGTTGTTGTGCATTTATTAAATGTATAATTGATTACCATAAGTAGATAAACTATTACCACATGAGATATAGATGACAACAAATTTTCGGAGGTGTCCTTGAGTGAGATCTTTATATATTGATTTGTGACTCTCATTCTAATACATGAAAAACATATCTGAGTATTTGATTTTGTGATAAGCGTGTTCAAGGGTTTGTGTAACCCTTGTGTTGTGGTTTTGAGAACTTGGTGTTGACATAGAGCGAGAACTTTCATTGGGAGTGTGTTTGAGTGTTGTTGTTGTTCCTAAGTGAAGCCTGTTGATGACTGCATATTTATGCTCTCATGTAACCTTTAATATTAGATTCTTAATTGGTTTTTGTACTTTAATAAAATATTTTAATTAGGATTTGTTATAATTGGGTTTATTTAGCAAGAGATACAAAAACATGTTAAAAATAACTTTTCAGTTGCATAAATGTTTTTTTAGATATTTTGACGTGTGTTAGTACAGCTACAACTAAGTTGAGCTCGTTAAGGTGTGGAAATAAATCGGTTAAAATTTCATGACACCTTAAAGATAAATCCAAGAATAGCAAATAATCAAGACCACAAGAAGTCAATCCAAGCATAACATGAAAAAGTGAAAAAAAATTGGCTAAGGTAAGAGGAGGGAAATTAGATCTTGCGATTTTCTCTATTTTTTCTACAAAAAGGGCTTTGATAATATATAGATGTTTATGATTAAATATAATTTAGGAAAAACATATCTTAAGATATTTTATTTGATATTGTTAAATAATAACCTTATTTAATTATATCAATAAATATCAAAAGATATTTACTAAATCTTTTTTAATCTAGCATATATCTTCTCAAATATTTTTAGATATCCACAATAATAAAATATTTTTAGATCTCCACAACTACCCTCATTTAAGTTTACCTAACAAAATCCCCCTGTAAATTTAAATACTTCTTTTTATTCATCATTTCGGTCCTTCTATCCCGGCTTCCCACATGCAATAACTCCTTTCACATTGTGCTTGCTCTTTTAATTAATAGTCAGAGTCTTCGCTTTCTTCAAGGCCGACTTTGATTTGATTGTGGTTGACTTGTTCTCTCCATTCTCGGCGACCAATTTGTTCTTAATTGGGTTCTTTTTTATCCCAATGGCCAATTTGTTCTTGTCTTTGAATGACTTCTTTTTAACCTTGATCGACTTGTCCTTTGCTAGGTTCTTTATTATCCATGTGGTCGACTTGTCAGTAACCAGGTTCTAGTCAATAGGTGAAGATCCTCTTGAGAGATCGAATCATTCCCACGTATTGTTGTACTCGACTGCACCTATCTTTTCATCCATTGCAAGTCACAATTTCTCATCTTGCTCCTCCAGTGCAACTCTTAGATCCTTCTCTTCTTGCAACTATTCTTGTAATTTTGAAACATTTTGTTCAAGTTCCAAGTGTCGCTAATGCAAAACCTACTTTTTTCTCTCTAAGCTTGCGTGTAACTCTGCATTGTCTCTAACTTCTTTTATAATTCGTTGATGCAAATTTCTTCTTACAAATTCAAACCTTTTAATAACAAACTCATCTCTGCACATGGTCGAGCTATTCGAGCTCTCCACTACTCCACTGACTTAACTGATCTATCTACGTTCTTCACAAGATCTTCATGTCTCTTTTTGAGCTATTCGAGATCTCCACACATTTTGCCAAGCTTTCTAAGCTATCTAGACACCCTATCAAGTTGTCTGGGCTACATCTCATCGTCAACAACACTATTTCTTTTTCAACTTCTTCGATGAGATTGGTTATCTCTTCTCTTCTTAATACATAGCTACTCAACTACTACAAAAATACTATTAATGGACTTCTATTCTTAAAGACAGCTACCCAACTACTACCAAAGTACACTTTAATGAACTCTATAATTATTGCTAAGAAACACTCATATGTTTTATATTTTCCCAATTTCCTAATATTATAGAGAATTGGACTTTCTGCTTATAAAGTCTCATTACCACCTATAGTGAAGATCCAACCAGTTTTTCATGTTTCTTTGTTGAAACCGTGCAAAGGAGAACCTTAGTACAAATTTGGTCCAATTATCCAGCCACTTAAGGCATTACAATCTTTCCTTTCCTTTCATTAACATATTGTTAAAGAAAGATGAATGTGATTAAATGGCTTCTTATATATAATTGACATCTTCATGTCAAGAAAAGACCAAAAGATGATACAAACGCTAATGAAGGATGAATTGGGACAGTAGCTTTACATATTTGACATCTTCATGTCAGGAAAAACAAAAGCAAATGTCCTTGTTACACCAATACTCCCAAATAAAGTGTTACAACATTGCCAAAAATATTTGATTCCATGTATCTGGAACTCCAGGCAAACACCAATGAATGCAATCTGCATTTCGTGGGTTGGCCCTTTCCTCCTCAGTCAAAATTTTGCCCCCAGTTTCACTGTAAACAGAAGAATGACCATCAATCCTATACTCTGAGATTTGTGTTATGTTGATCACATTCACAGGAACTTTCATTCTCTTCACAACTTTGGCCACCACACTCATCATATCCTTGTTTGACCCACTTCCCCAGTGGTTCTTCTTCTTCACTGGCTTTGTCTCATTGAAGCATTTGATACCATCCTTGTGGCCCCAGTCTGCACTTCTGAAAACATCACATTTGAATTGTTAGAAAGAATCATGAGTTCAGGGTTTATCTAACATGACTTTTAGAGCTATTTGACATAAAACTTAGGACCTATCTCTTATACTTTTACCATCAAGATAACTTTTGAACTGTTTGAACCATACAAACATGCAGTTAATTATGAATTTAACTAGAGTGTATTGACATATATCTAATGACAGTTATGCATGCTATATTTTAAAATAATTAGATCAATGTAGAACAATTTGTAATTAGCTGATATTATAGAAGTCTTATTGATTATGGAATGCCTAAGCATGGAGTTTAAGAGAGAAATAGACAAACTTCGTGTGTGCAGGTGACATGGTTGTGAAGAAGACCCTGGTTTTGTTTGGATCAATGGTTGAGTCAACCCAATTGGCCCAAGTCCTCAAACCAAATTTGTAAGCAACTGGTGTATCCAATTCTTCATACCCTTCTTCTCCATTGGCAAATGAACCCCATCTGCAATAATTAAGATAAAGTTTACTTGGACATCATCATTTTCCTAAGTTTAGTTAAACATCAAATGTTATTGAATTTTCACAAAAGAAATGATCATGAACAACAATGGTGAAAGCTTATGCACTGATGATGATCCACCGAAGAGAACTTACAGTGCTTTTACTCTAAGGCCACTCATCCACCATACATAGGTATTGAAAACAAGGATATCAACTCCTGTCCAATTTTTGGCACGCTCTGTGATTTCATCCACTTTTATTATTCTCTTCTTGGGGTCTCCTATGATATGAATGTCACTGTTGGACTCCACTAAAAATGGTGCCCAATAGAACTCTATGGTTGCGTTATATTCCTAAATGAAACACATGTAATAGAAGAATTAGCCTTGGTTTCTTGGTTCTTGAAGCGATATCAAACATTTAGCATGTTCAATTCAAAGGATATCCTATGAACAACAGTTTTAAAATTTTTATTGCATTTACACGATTCTATTATGCCGTGAACTGTCTAAAAGTTGATCATAAAGAGAATGATATGTTGCATAGCTAACACTATATATGAAGTGATATCTACTGGTATTCATTGTGTCATCATTACCTTGGCTTTGAAGACAGAATGCACACGCCCTCGTTTCATTGACTTTTTCTTTTCAGGTATCACACCTTGAACCAAACATACAAAAGATTCCCACTGGTTTCTTTGTAGTGAATCCCCTACAAATAATAGCCTCTTTCCTTGAAGCTTTTTGAGGGCCAGCTCTGGATTAAACCTACCAATTGTTGTACGTTCAAAATGTGGATCACATCAGTAGGACATACTCCTCTATGAACATAAAAAACAAAATAAATAAAGGATGGTTGAACTATTTCTTGGTTTATATAGTCTTTTGTATTTCAAGTTCTAGTTTTTATACACAAAAACTATGAAGTTTTAGTTTATGCAGAGTTTTCCTTGGTCGTTTATTACCACTAAGATGATTCTGTAGCAGTTTTATATCATTGGAAATTCTTTTCAAGTATTAGCCTTGAATGGAAAGGTACAATGTGAATAAGATCTTAATTTAATTCACACCGTCTTCAATTCAAAACCTTATAACGAGAGTATGAGTTTTCTTTTTTCTAAATACTCAATTTTTCCGTCTTTATTTAAAATCATACCTGGATTTCCGACAATATAAATTTAAACTTAAGGAACCAAATGATTTTGAAGACCAAATGTATGGTTTAATCATAAAACAAAATGTTAAGTGCGAGACTTACGGGGGCAAGGTGCAATCTTCTGGCTGCCATTCCCAATGGAGGTAGTCAGAGTCATTCCTTCCATTTTTGACACATGAAAACTGTCTATCTATGTATGGACAACTTGAGTCTGAGTACAAAGGCTTCAATGAACTGTTAAACACCCATTTTCCATTTGCAACATTGCACTCTTCTGGGTCAAAATCGAACCTATCATCAGTCCATGAGGCATTTGCAAACACTTCCTCATTCTTTTTATCACCTGTTGAGCATCACAAAATGAGATATGGCTGAGTTAGAACCAAATGGTGAGAAACAAATCATGCAAAGATCATGAGATATAATTATGGAATCTGTGAAGCTAACTTACTAGACTTTGATTTAGTGTGCTTTCTAGTACATGTTTTGAACTTGAAAATGGAGCTGGAGTTAGGGAAACTCAGTCTCTCAGCATACAAAACTGCTATGAAGAGAAGAACACAGATTGTGGTGATAATGATGGGCACAGGAAGCTTTACTCTGGGAGGCTTCATTGTCCCTGAAGGGATCATGGGAAGGGGGCTTAGAGAGGATTAAAGATAGCCAAATGGGAAGAAAAAGTATGAACCAATACACATCACAACAGAAGGATGGTGACATTTCTGAGACTTGAGAAGCTTTTTGAGTAGGAGTGAAGTCAAAGCATAGTATGCTTTGGATGTGAATAATCTATGTTAGAGGATACTGGAGTTTAAGAAATGATTAAGAAGGTTAAGATCTTGAACTTGTCTTATGACTTCATGAAAGCTATACATTGATCCAACCACTATGCTTATGTAGGCCATGATGAGGAACATAGTTTAGAAGGTTTGTTGAATCTCTCATATTCACATCTTCCATGACTTGTGTTTTAGAATGATTACATATTTGTTCATACCAACTGATAGGTGATGTTTGTCCATAACAGTTAGAGAAATAGTTATTCTTATACATTATTTCTTCTTACCCAATCTTTTCACATGATTTTTTTTTTTTATCAGGTTGTGTTCTACAGAAGCCCCATAAAAATATTTGGCTGCATCTGTGTCTGGCAATGGGTCTTTCTCCATGTTCTATATTCATGAACTGAATCCAAACATTTTTCTTAGGAAGCACAAACATTTAACAGTAATTGTTGAATGTGTCTTGGAAATGTGGTTGTGCCATAGGGACATTCTGATTGTTACTCGTAATTGTTTTGGAACACTTGAAAAAGAACCTCCTTTTCACTTTCCTACTTTGTTTGGTACACCATCATTTTGTTATATCACAGTGAATAATAACCTTTTCTATGTACAGATGAAGAACGGAAAATGAAATGACTAAGTCAATGAATACTCTTTACTGTAAGATGGTATAAAAAGAAATACTTCAAGTGATGTGAAATAATTTAGGATGTAAATATATTTTTTATTTTATTTTGTCACATAAATGATTTGAAATTAGTCTCTCGTTTTATGGCTTAATATTTATATAAATTACAACATGGTATGTGATGAAAAAAAAAAAGAAAAAAAAAGACCATTTTCTTTCTTGTTAATCTTTTTTCTTTTTTTTTACTTTCATAAATTCATGTTAAATGAAATGTTTAGTTTATTGTGTTATGACTTATGAAAGTGTAATGTACCCGGATAATAAAAGTGTCAGTTTTTTGACACACAAATCAGAAATTAAATTATAAAAGTAGTAAAACCAAGAGTTAGTTTATATGCAAACTATAATATCAGATGATGTTTCGTGGATAGTAGATAATCACATATACAAAAATAAATTGAAAGCGAAAGATGACATACCTATGTTTTTTTTTAAAAAAATTGATTAAAATTATGTTATTTACTTAATTTAATGAAAAATATCAAGTTAAACAAATTACTTGTGTATTTCTAATGCATGAAAAAAATGGAGACTCTTCTTAAATTAACGAAATTTATTATTTTAACGGGTATAGCAAATGGTGACGGAAAATGGACATTTTTTTTCCTTATTAAAATTGGCCTCATCACTTTTTTTTTTTTTTTGGAAATAATTATTTGTAATGAGTTTTTAAATTTTTATGATATTGCAAACAAGGAAGAAATATGGTTTTATATAGTAATGTCTACTTAATTAAAACCTAAGAAAAAAGAAACGATGGAGTGACTTAAGGAGATGGTGACTATCATCGATTTAGAGTAGGAAAATGTTAGCATATAAGAAAAAATAAATTGAGTATTTTTTTTTCTTCAAATAACTTAGAAAAAGAGTTGTCCAAATTTGGGAAAATTTAATAAAAGTAGGTGAGGCACGTGGTTTGAATATACATGAAACTTGACATTAGATGAAATGGAAATAAATAAATAAAGATATAATATATATATATATATATATATATATATATATATATATATATATATATATATATATATATATATATATATATATATCCTCTAAATAAAAACATTTAATTTCGGCATCCATTTTAATAATATTAGTAGTGTATGTGTTATTTTTTTTATAATAACATAAAAGTAATGAAATTATAATATTAAAAATAAATGTAAGTAATTTTTATAATTTGATAATAGATAGCTTTTATTTATTTTTTAGATAATTTTATTTATTTAATTTAAATAAAATGGTTAAATTTTAAAAAATATTAAAAAAAATGGTTGAGTTTAAAAAAAATTGTTACTTGAAGGGTAAAATTAAAAAAAAATGTGGACTTGAAAGATAAAATTGAAAAAAAAAAATTAAACACAAAAAAAAGAATTAATTTTATATAATAGTATAGATAATAAAATGTTTAATTAAGAAATAAAATAAATTGTAATAGTAAAAATTTCATCAATGAAAACCACCCAAGGTCTTGCCTTTAAACATTTCATAATTTAGTCAAATAATTGCAACTTGATACAAAAACTATGGTTAAAAAAATGAAACCTAACTTCCCTTACACTATAAACAATGATAACATTTAAATGAAAATTATCACAATAACCCTTAATCAACCACACAAAAAGTGATTGGGCACCAGGCTTGGAAGTTGACAACTAACAAAACTAACACTAATCTAATCATTATTCAAAAGAAACCTCCAGCATAATCCATCATCAACCACTCATCAATGGCATTATTCACAACTTGCACTTCGGAAGCAATTTTCAACAACCCTTTACTTAAAACGTGCCAACTGCGTGTTAACAACATTAATTATTTCCTTAATTTTTGTACGGATTTATTGTTTTTACCTATAAAAATAAATTATTTTCCATTGAATAAACTTTTGTCCTCATCTTATGTAATTTTCAATTATATTTTTTATCTACTATATGAGACTTCATTTAAAAAAACTGAATTTAGTTAGATTTGAATCATCAGTAATATTTGTTGGTTTTAATTTCTCTATGTTTTATATTATGCATTAATCAATTATGCAAGTCAAGTCTACTTCAATCAACTAGTTGATTTTAATTATTTTTTTATACTATATTGGTACTATTTTAATTTGATTATTTATGAGTTTTTGAGTTAAGGTTAAATAGAGTAAATTCAATTTTAAAGTCTGTTTAAATGTGAATTGTGATTTATTAGAGTTGATAATTAGTTTAAATTTGATTTAGAAAGAGGTAATAGTACTTTGGTGGTGTTTTGGTTAGTTTTTAAAATTTATTTTGCGGGTTTATGAGATTTTGAATTATAGGATGTATTAGAATGATCATTTTGAAGGTTGTTGGTAAGTCAATTCTGACTTGTTAGAGTCTCTAAATTACTTAAAAATGAGCTAGAACTTGTAGAATTCAATTTTGGTCTCCAAAGAGAGATTTTAGATGTTTTTAAGTGAAATCTTGTGGCAAAAGAGTTGATAACTAGTTTAAGTTGGATTAAACACATTTGTTTAGGTCTATAATAGTGTAGAACCCAATCAAGAAGTGTTAAAAGTTGGTAAAAGTGTTTAGGATAGGTCATGGGGTGGTTAAGTGTAACATCCCAATAATTATAGTATTAAACTATAATATAGTTATTACATTCTTGATATGATAGAACAGTCATAGAAACGAGGAATAAAAGTTTTCCTCATTATACAAACCCTCACTCAATATTTAAACTTAATACATTCCAAACTTAAAACGATTGAAATAGGGATCCCGTCCATAAGAGCTAAACACTAGTCAATCCTCCATCTAACGCATGTTCCACCGACGTCTCACCACTTTCTGCTCACACCTACCGGATGATCATCGCCGAGAGAAAACACACAACACAACCATAACAACCAAACAACAGATAAAGCAAGGGTGAGCTATTGTAACAAAGTAATATGATATATTTAGATTAATAACATAATATCTAACTTATAAATCAAATCTCTTTATAATACAATAAACACACCATGATCATCATAAACTCAACCCAGTCAATTAATCGTATGAATATCGAACTCTAAATAGGTTATACGCTTATAGTGGTACTTTACTCAGATACATCATATCCTACTCTGTCCCCCAAAGTGGATCTTCGGATATAAATACAATCACTGAAGCTACATCTTATCCTACTCTGTCCCTCAAAGTGGATCTTCAGATAAGGATGCACTTACTTGCTAGCTCAATTATCATATCCTACTCTATCCCCCAAAGTGGATCTTCGGATATGGATTTCCCACTCTTTACCACACTCTCATTACACTCAAAAATTCTTTTTTTTATATCCAACATCATAACATTCATTTCTTACAACCATCAAACAAAATGAATATCACAAAACAAATGAATAAACGTAAAGTAAATAAAATAAACTTATTGGGAAATAAGAAGTTGTATCAGCAGAGCCAGTTAGACAACTTCTCATCCTTCCAAAATTGCAAAGTAAATAAATAACAACTTAAAGAAGTAATATCGTATTGGGGAAATAAGAAGTTGAATTCGGCAGAGCCTCTTAGACAACTTCTCATCCTTCCAAGAGTTTGCAAAAATAAATAAATAAAGGTAAATAAAGAAATAATAACGTATTGGGAAAATAAGAAGTTGAGTTCGGCAGAGCCCGTTAGACAATTTCTCATCCTTCCATAATCATAACAACATCAAATAATAATAAAAAATTAACACACAAAAAAAATAGAATCAAATCACATAATTAACAAATACAGGTATCATCACAAAAGCAATTTCATAGTCAACACATAAATAAAAATAATAATTCCATATATCAAACAAGAACATAAAAAGGCACAAGGATAGCTCCCCTTACATGATTCTCTTCTTCTCAGATGAAGAGCACTTCTTCGGAATCTCTTGCTACCTTCTCTACAACTCAAATTCTAGCCCTAAAATCTCCTTATTTTCTAATAACTCTTGCTTAGTTTCACCATACTTCTCAAAAACTTCATTTCGTCACCTGTATTAATAGTTGAAGTTAGGGTTACTGTAGCAGTATTGTAGTTGTACTACATTTTACTGTAGCAGTACTATAGCTGTACTACATTTCACTGTAGCAGTACTGTAGCTCGTACTACATTTTTCCTGTAGCAGTACTGTAGCAACACATGATTCACGTGCTACTGTAGCACTGTACATATTTCACTGTAGCATTATACATATTTTACTGTAGCATTATACGTATTTTACTGTAGCATTTATAAAAAAAATTTCTATTATTTCTAAAAATCTAGCCTCTTAATTACAACCATTTTCAAGGGTCTTACATTAAGGGTGCAAATTATGCAGTTTTGATACTGCATAATTATGTATTAAGGATGGGCAAGCAAAATGAGTTTGTTGGGTGAGTTTAGGGGAATTCTGGTAGTGGTTTCCAAAGCCTGAGTGAGCTAACTCACTTGGCTTGGAAGGCTTGTTGTTTTGCCTCTAGTTGGGTGAGCATGAGCTACTTGATGGGTGAGCTTGTGTTTGCTGGTAAACAAGTTTTGGGACCCTGGGCGAGAAGGTTGAGTCTTATTGGTTGTTTAAATTATAATTTTCCAATATGTTTGGAAGTATTTAGTTTGATGATTACTTTTATGATCAGTGGTATGGTTTACAACATATGTTTCAATGGAATGAGGTGTGTAAGAGTTCTAAGAAGAATTCTTAATGGTTGTATTGAAGTGTTATTGGTATGAACGTAATGAGCTCAGTCTTGGGGATTATCATAACACTCTAATGATCATTTATTCTTAATTAGAGAAGATTGATACATGTGGTGAAAATAGCATGAGGTCTCAGTCTAGGTGCTTCCAGTATGGCCCAAGACGTGATACAAACTAACCTTGTGAGTTTGGTAGAGTAAAACTCAATGACTCTACAAAACAGTAGAGACCATCACAAGTGCATGACCCGCCATAGCTCGACATTCATACTAAATCTGAATAGTTCAGTCTAGGTCTTTGGCATGATTAAGATGTTTGGTTTGAATTATATGAAATATGACTCTTGTATGACATGTTAATGTATATTATGATTTGTTTTGAATAACTAGTTTACCCTGTTGCTTTCTCTTGTGCTTGAGTGTTATTATTTCTTCGTGTGTTGGCTATGATCATCTGGTGGGTGTGAGTAGAGGGAGATAATGTAACTGTGAAGCAAGCGTTAAGTGGAGACAACCTGTATGCATAATAATTTTAGTAATTATATCTCTAGCGATTATGTTTTTCTTTAATTGTTTAGATGACCTATACATAGTTTTGAGCCTAAAACTTTATAAAATTTGTTTTTATAGTTGTTAGATGACTATAAGAAAACTTTATGATTTCAATTTATTGATGGTTTTATTGTATTATAATATTATGATTGTTAAAATAGTATTAATATCATTTAAAATCGAAGGTTAGAAAAAGAAGTGTTCTAAAATTTATGAAAAAAAGTAAATTTTTTCAAATAATCTAATAAAAAGTTATTAGCTTTATAAATTATTAACGAAAACATATTCTTTACGTATGTATTTCTTATTATTATTATAATTGTAACAGTAATTTAAATAATTTTTTACAATTTTATTGTAGGCCAAATCGATTTTGCTTATTAATTTTTTACTATAATAATTATTTTAATTTTAAAAAATAGTTAAATTAAAAAAAATGGTCAAATTTTAAAAAGATGTTACGAGATTAAATTAGTAAAATAATTATTTCAATTAAAAAATACATAAAATTAGAAATAGAATGTGCACATAAAGAAATTCTCTTTATTATATAATAGTATAGATGAATTATCTTGTTTTTTTCCCGTATATAATTCGAAAGGATTATTCAACACTTATTAGAAATTCTAATCCAGAAAAAACATGAAAACAATACGGTACTATAATGCTTTTATCAAATTACGGGGAGTGCGAGAAAAAAAAAGAAAAAGTTGTGGGCGTGCTGGAAGAAATAGCCCAAAGAGATTCCTCCCTGCACCAAATGCTCCGTATACCTTTCCAATACTTTTTATTTTATTTCAAAAATATCTTTCATTAATTTAATTTTTATCATTTAATTTTATTTACTGTTTTAAACGTTTATCTTTTTCTCATTCCACACAAACTACATTTCTTCGCACAGAGACCCAGAAAGAAAGCAGTACGAAGGTGAAACTTTTGGTGTGTACTACTTCACAAGATTGGGATGGAAAAAGCAAAAAAAGAGTTAGCAGAAGCATCACAGGAGTATAAACTTCATTGGAAAATAATTGTGACCAACAAAAACTAGTTTCTGCTTCTTGGTGATGAAGTTTTTTTCCTTCTCTGGAGTCTTCAATTCCAAATCTAAAACTTCCCACTGTCCGTATCTTTTGTCCTCTTGGTATTTTATCACCCCTTTTCTCCATTTGGTTGTTGTTTGATGATTGGGATTCATCCGTGGGAATTGGGCTTATCCGGTTTTGATAATAAATTAATAAGGTTAATAATTTATATTTTTTTATTGAAAATCTCAGAGCTATCATTCTTCTCCGCACTGTAACCCAACGCCTCCGCGATCTGCAGCGCCGTCACGCCCTTGTTGGTCCTGGCCTCAACGTCCGCCCCCTTCTTCACCAGCACCTCCGCCACGTCAGCATGCCCCCGACTCTACCGCGCAGTGCAGCCCACTGTACCCCTCCTCATCCCTCGCGTCCTTTAAGTAACAGCAGCCGTAGAATCTCCACGTTCCCTTCTCGTACCGCCAAATGAATCGCACCCAAAGATGAGGTTTCCGTTCTCTCTGTGGTGGCCTTGTGAGCTAAAAAAAGTTCAACGCCTAGTTCTTCTCCCAAATCTCAGGGACCTATCTTTCTCGTAATTTATGCTTTTGGTGGGTGAGGTAACCTTCTTGTGAACATCCGGATATCGACATCCGTTTGTGGGCGTGGAGGTGCAGGATAAAAAAGGAACGGTGAGGTGCAGGGAGCACTGTGTATGTGGGTGGAGGGAGTAACTCCATAGCCCCAATTTAAAACAATCGCACTGGGCTTTGGCCAAATTATATTATTTTGATGCAGTCACTTTTTGAGACAAAACAGTCAGCTTCTTCTCTCTCACTACACCATTGCCATCTTTCTTCAATGGCTTCCCTCAATCTCTCTTCGTTGCAATCTTTCTCCTTCCATCGTGTACTCTTTTCTATTCCCCAAAATACCGCTAACCTTTCCTTCAATTGCCAACCAAAAATCGCCACGGAACGCTCGCCCAATTTCTCTGAAACCCTACGTTTTAGAGAAGCCTCGCACGCGTGTGATGGTGCTAGCCGTGAAAAGCCTTGACGAAACGGAGGCAATGACAGTTTCGCCTGAGAACGACGGTCCTGCTGGAGAATTGCCGGTCTGTGGCGAAACACTGCTGCGAGCGTTTCGTTAAGGTTAGTATGTTTTTTTTTTTAGTTCTGAATTATGAAATATGTGAGAAAGAGAGAGTTTGCAAAGAAATTTTCAATTGTTTATTCTTGTTGTTTCACGTGGATTTTGGTTAATGAAAAATTATGACTAGGAGAATGGTTCGTTGTGTGATTATGACTGATATTAAATCAAGCTATGTCTTTATTAATTAGAGAGAAAATTGGCATTAGAGAGAAAATTGGCATATGGAAGATATAAAGATCTCTTCAGTGTCGTATCCTTCATGTGATCTTGCATAACTTGCAACCAATTTATTAGAATACTATTTCTGATAGCATGAAGTAGATAGATGTCTTTAGTGGTCATTCTATCTTTTCTGATTCTTCCGGGTAGAATTATTCTTGCCAGAAGATGAGCAACTATCTTCTCTTCTTTCAGTAATCCTTCATGTGCAAAAACATTCTCTGTGGTGTACATACCAGGAAACCTCAGCCATTCTCTCTGTATACCCTTTTCTTGTTCAACAAGGTATTTATTTCAGTGGTGGGTAGGTGTGAGGAAGCGCCCTCAGATGGTAAGTTTGTTATAATATTCCAGATAAAATCATCAATATGAATATCAACACCTTTTTCCTTGGAGTGTATGTCATTGTCCACCACCTTCAGATTATGGTAGAATACTTTAACTAGATCAGGATACCAGTATCCTTTCATTTGTACAAGATGGACAACCCTTGCCTCTCTAGCCAGTTTGGAAACATGAACTCTTCTTTCTCAAACAGATTCAGATTAATGTTCATGGGAGTTGCAACGATTTTGGGAGTAGCATTCAGGAATCTCTCTCGAGTCTCTTCTTCGTTAATCCATCCTATTGGATTAGAACTCTTAAGGGTGATGATCTCCTTTCCTTTGTTTCCATCGACAACACGACTGGTGGAAGCCATGAAGATTGATTTTCTTTGAAAACCTTCTTTGTCAGTCTAGGGTTCTTGGAATTTGGCAAGACACTAATGCTAGAACACACCACACACTCAAGAAGACACATATAAAAAGGCGCGAAAGACCAATCCCAAAAATGACCCATTTTGAATTTTCAAGTTTTAAGGCCCAAAACAGAGACATTAAGTCGATTTTAATAAAATCAAAGTTGACTACTATATGATAGAGTTTTCAAAACAGATACACAGATGTAAAAAGACACATATTCGACTTTGCCCATAATCAAGTCGACTATAGTTCGAAAAATTTAATTTTCACACATCATTCAGACAATCAATCAAACAATCATATATCAAAAATCAATCTTTTCATGAATGATGTAGTAAGATAATGGTACCAGTTGTAAACATTCAAGATGGTTGATATAGCCATGTTAATTCATCCTTGAGTTCTCACTGCACATCATTGCATCTGACTGTAATTCCTGCAAAACAATTCAAGTTTTTGATGCAGGTACCCATTTAAATTTAGGTCATTGATTGTCAATTGTAGCCAGATGTTCCTTAGGTATCCACACATATAATCCTTTAGGAACTCCAACTCTTCTGTAATAACAATTTCTAACAGTGTGACCAATACTATTACAATAAAAGCAAGCATGTTTAACAGGTTTGCTTAATTTAGAGAATTTCCTTGCATTGGTTCTATTAGATTTAGCTTTATAACCAATGCCTTGCCTGTTAATAGCTCTACCAATAGACTTTAATACAACATTCAGATTTTCTCTACCCTGTGTAAATTTGGCTAGCATGCTAGTTAAGTAATCTATTTGTTTCACATGAGCAGGGCATTTTTCACATTCTTTCTATACTGTAATAATCTCAATTTTAACCTTTTTAGCAAACAATAAGGCTTCATCTAATTCTTTTTGTAATTTCTCATTATTAGTGACAAGATTATTGAACCTATGTTCATAATCTTTTCTATCAAAGTTAAGTCGATTAACCTTATACTGGAGTCGCATAGCTTCAACATGAATTTCTTTGAAAGCATCTAGTAGTAGGTCGTATTTGACTTCTATTGGTTCTTGCTCAAACTCTGTGTCATTGTCATAGTCAGCCAATGATGCTCTAGCCATATAGCAGATGTTTGATTCCTCATCACGATTAACATCTTCATCACTTGATGTTTCAGAATCACTGTTTCTTCAGGTGATATACGCTCCTTTCTGCTTTCTGTTCTTGTCTCGAGGAATCTTTCTTATGGTTTTCTGCTTCGGCTTCAGGTATGAACAATCTGGTTTGATGTGTCATTCTTTCCCGCATTCATAGCATTGAACAACACTTGACCTGAAAGCTTTCTTGGCTTTGTTGTGACCTGCATGGTTAGTAAGTTGACTGTTATTTTTCATAAGTCGACTTAATTTCCTTATCACCATGGTCATCAATTCTTTGTCGTTCATCTTAGCATCTGATTCTTCCTTTGACTTTGAGGCTTTCTTGCTCATTGCTTTCAGTGCAATGGACTTTTTCTCTTTAATCTCTTCTTCGTCCTTCAACCTTCCAAGTTCTAACTCATGTTCTCTTAACTTGCCGAACAAGGTAGCCATATTCATGCTTGTTAGATCTTTGGACTCAGAGATTATTGTGACTTTGGGTTGCCAGTTTCTGTTCAGACTTTTCAGAATCTTGATATTGATTTCTTCCTTGTCAAAGACTTTGACAAGAGCCATAAGGTGATTTACTATATGAGTGAACCATTTCTGGACTTCATAGATTGTTTCACCAGCCTTCATCCTGAAAAGCTCATACTCTTGAATCAAAGAATTCTTCCTTGCTCTCTTGACTTCATCAGTGCCCTCATGAGTGACTTCCAAGACATCCCACATCTCCTTGGCAGATTTACATTGAGATATCCTGAAAAATTCATCAACAGTTAGTGCAGAGGCAATGATATTTCTAGCTTTGACATCATATTGTTTCCTGTTCTCTCCTTGAGACCACTCAGATAAAATTTTCAAACAGTTTTTCCATCAATAGTATGAGTTGGCTCAAAAGGACCATTCAAAGTAGCATCTCAAATTCCTTTATCCACGGATTCAAGAAATATTTGCATTCTAATTTTCCAAAAAGGATAATTTTCACCCGCAAACAGTGGTGGTATGTTTGTAGATGCACCTTCACCAAAGGTTTGAAAACCGGAAGCCATTATCCAGGAATATAGTCGATTCAAAGAAAACAAAAGTCAACTAGTTTTTCAAATATGTAATGAAAACCAGCTCTGGTGCCAATAGTTGGAAACAGGATGCTCAGTTTCAACACCAAGAGGGGGGTTGAATTGGTGAGGTTTAAAAATCAAAGTCTTTTCAAAATCTTTTTCGCGAAGTATAAACCTTTACAAAGTTTCTTGAATCACAAGGAATGAAAAGTTTAAGTCCAGCGGAAATGTAAAGTTGACTACATAAACAGTTAAGTCGACTTAATGTAAAAGTGTAAGGATAGAGAAATCAAACGCAAAGTTTTTATACTGGTTCGGCTTTAATGCCTACATCCAGTGTCCTTCCACAACCAGGAAGCACATGAACTATAATGGTCAATGTTTTTACAACAAGGCTTTTATAGAGACCTCCACGTCAAAAATATAAAACACCTATCTAACCCTCTAACCAAATATAGGCAGCAACACAAAGATCTGCAGCAAGATATCCCTTCTTCTGCAATCTTTAACCCACTTTGTACAATCCTCAAAGTGTACAAAACTCCACCGTCTTTTTGATGAGTTCTTGGAGAACTTAAGCTCAGGATCTCAATCTGAAACAACAAATGAAAATGTCAGTTATACCAAAGTCGTTCTTCCTTACTGTAATCAGCAAAGTCACGTCTATTTATAGTTTTCTATAAATCAGACGCTCTTGTAGTCGATTGTGTTACTAATGAAGTCGATTGTTACCAGAGAGTTATAACAGTTAAACATATTAGCAGTAGTCATAACAACTAAATTGATTTTGCAATTAATACAGTTGACTATCATTTAATGCTTTAACAAACTTTTGAAATATAGTCGTTACTGTACACAAACATTAACAAAATTTCAAATAAAACAACTAACTAAGTCGGATCCACTGCGCATGTAGTCGACTTAGACACTTCAGCTCAGTTTGAAAATCTTTTCAATGCAAAATCACACACAACACTGCTTTTGAAAATTTATGCAAAGTCACGAGTTTTAATCAACTCACTTTATAATGAAGTCGACTTAAAACTTGCAGATTTGCCACATATTGTAAGTTCGTCAAAGTGCACGTGGTTTTCCTTTTTGTTGAAAGGCTTTTAATCGCATTAAAGCTCAACAAACCTAAATTCCCCACTAATGTAGTATAGGGGTAACCTAGGGTCTAATCCAAGGACTTGGTTCTTATTAAGTTTGAAATTTGTAGAATTAAAACCTATTTTATGTATTTATTTACTAAAAACTAGGTGGGGAAAAAATATAAAATGAAATCTAAAGAAAGAAACTAAAAAAAATAATGCAATGCATAATTCTTAACTAAAATGAATGTTAGATGCCTAAAATAAAATGATGCAAAGGAAAAGAAATAAGATTGTAATCTATGATAGAGAAAGATAAATGGAATACCTAAACTAAAATGACTTATCAAAAGAAACTAAAAGAAAAGTATAAGAATCTAAAGGTAGGATGCATGAGAGGTGACACATGATTATGAATTAAAAAATGCAAAAAATTAATATGTAAAGAAAACCAAAATCTAAATGGTAAATGTTATGCTAAAGATCAAAACAGAATTGACACAATCAAAGGAAAATAACCAGGGAACAATGGGCAAAAGCTAAATCAAACTTGAATGTGAAAATTGTATAGGAATATGGAAAACTAAGTTAAAGGATCAACATCTCAAAACAAAATAACTCTAGAAACATCTAACACCGCAACACAATATGATCAATATCTACTAAATGAAAACCTAACTCTAAAACATAAGAGGAAAGAGACGAATTCAACACAAAATCAAATTTAAAAGCACCAATTAAAAGTAGTGGAAACATAAATGGAATGAAACAGGTTCCTAAAACAATCATCTAAGGGAAGAGAAAACAACAAAGAAGAAAGGAGTTTTTGTGAGAGTTTTGGTGTGCATCCGAGAGGTTGAGAAAGCAAGACAAACATGAGGCTTAAAGTAGCAAGGAAGGGATTTGGAAACTTAAGAGAATCAAAGAACTTTGGCATTTTTTATAAATATATATTACACTTTTAACTATACATTTTAATTGTGCTAGTTATTTGAAGTCACTCTTCTATATATATAGTTTGTGTATTTATTATTGTTGTAGATATACATTTTAATAAAAACTAACAAATATTTGGTACTATTTTTTTCAATTTGACAATTGTGTTTGACTCCTATCAATTATATGTAACTCTTAGTTATTGAGTGCAAATATGAGATTATTTAAATTTTTTTTATAAAACCATAAAGTTACATACGGATTTTTTCATATGTAATTATATACGGATTTGATATACAAATTTTTCCGTATATAATTAAATATGAATTTTATATACGGATTTTCCGTATATAATTATATACTGAAAAATTTGTATATAAATTATATACGGATATATCCATATATAACCTAGCTATAATAGTTTTATATACAGATTTTTGTCTGTATATAAGTCGTATGTAATCAAGTGTTATATACGAATTTTGGACTTTATATATAGATTTTGGTTGTATGTAATTCAATTTTTTCTTGTAATGAATCCACTTTAACAATGATATTTGATCAATGGAAGAAACTGTTTGCCAAGATTATGATTTCATAGCTAATAACTTTGCTCGAATGATGGGTTGTTTCATTTTATAACTTTTGACAATAACTTTTGACGATGTAATAACTAAAATTACTTGTATTTAGTTAAGGAATATAGATACTCATGTTCATTAGTTATCTCTTTAACTCTAAACTTTTGAACTTTGTTGAAATTGAATGCAATATGTCATATGTAATAGATTGAGACTACACCACCTCCTTTCCAACCAATATTTGGAGATTTGAATGCTAACAATGTGGTTGTTTCTCTACCCCTTGTCATGCATTCATTTGGTTAAGGAATGATGTATACTTGTAATAATTGGAAGATCTTGTAATAATTGGAAGAACCATATCATAACATCCTTTATTTCACCTTCAATGGCAAAAAATAAAAGAAATATGGTTTTGTTGTCATCTTGACCAATTGGAGTCAAGAAAGTGTCATGATATCTTTTGGTAAAAAATGTCATATCATCATATGATAAGGATCGTTTGAGTTTTCTTTGTAATTTTTATATTTCAATTAAATATAAGAAATAATGATTCATATACTATGAATTAAATGTAATAAATGGGTATTAAAAAATATTATTGAGAATTAATGTGGAATTTAGAAAGTTTTTCCTAATTTGTCCTATAAAAGAATATATATATATATATATATATATATATATATATATATATATATATATATATATATATATATATATATATATATATATATATATATATAAAGTGAAATCTTTCTGCTTGTTTTTATATCGGTTATAGTTGTCAAAATGGGATACAACCCACGGGTCAACCCGGCCCACCATAGATTCAGGCTGACTTGGGTTTGAAACCCTAATGAAACCTCTTACTTCAAAAATTGAAAGTAACAAGTAGAGAAAAGAGAAATTGGAATTGAAAGAACATATATTACAGGAGAAATTGGAATATGACACTAGTTTCCTCGCTGAAGTTTATCCCATCTAGCATTTCCTTTGTGCACCCAACTGTCAGATTATTTATTTTTCATTCCTTCCCATTTGAACTGCCTAGTATGATAGTGCCAGTGGCAAATAATCCCCTTGCAGATGATCCATCAGCATGTCAATGATAACATTAGAAATGTCTAAAATCAAACATTTTAGTGCAAAAGCTATGCAGATGGGGTGATGATGTTGTGCTAGCAAACAAATACTGTGAAGCCTTGGATACAAAAATGTGGGAGATGTGATTCTCACCTACTAACATTAATTTTCATATATAACAATGGTTGGATACTAGAAACAATGGTTGTTGGCTCACAACAGGTGCATGCCACTTTTTGTGCTTATGTCTATTTATGAAGGGTACCATTTTTGTGCATTTGGTTGTCCTTTAAACGGATGTCGATATCCGTGTACGGATGTTGACATCCATTTAAATATTATTGAAGGATAAAAATGGAACGAGGAGGTGGAAGAAAAGGTGTGTGGTGGTGGAGGGAGTAACACCCATATCAGTTATGAAACCAATATATAAAGCCTTTTTTTACGCTATATAAAAAGGTTTTCCTATACTAGTGATTTATTAAATTTACAAACATTAATGAAACAAATTTGGTAAAATATTAAAATAATTTTAAAAATGACAAAAAAAAAACAAATTTTAAAATTTTAAAACATTTTAAATGTTTCTTTACTCTGTTTTCTAAATTTTAATAAATCTATTTTTTATATAATAATAAAAATTATAATACACCAATTGAATGAAATCACACAAAAGAACAAAGATTAAACTAATATTAATTGAAATTTGACATAGACCTTTCGCCTTTAGAACTTCAATATATGTAATGTATGTTGGATGGTAATAACTAAGATTCATGGAAATGAGACTAAATTATTATAAAAGAAAATTTTTAATACAATTATAGTGATAAAGTTACACTTATGATAATGAGTTAGAAATAAAAATAATTATATAAAAAATATCAAAATAGTATTTTAAATGATAAAAATAGTAAAAATAAGTAAAAGTAATCAAATGTGTATCTTAGAAATAATTTCATACATAATGAAATCGCACAAAGGAAAACAAATATATAATTAAGGGTGTGATATGATGAAAAATACCTTAGAGATCTACAAACCTTTTTAGATATCAAGTTAACCGAATTCTTGAAAGATAATGAATGTAAGACCCGAGGAAAAAGTGATAAATAGGGAATAAAGTAGTTATAAGACTTGAGTATTATTGTTTGGTAATTGATGTGTAATGTTTAAGTGTTTCTTTTTATGATCATAATTCCTATGTTTATTATTTAATGTTATTATTAATATGCAACATATGATTGATATGTTATTAATTTGATGATTTATGTTTGTATGATATTACCAATGTGATGTGTTGGCTTGTTATAGAAGGGAGATTTAGGATTGAATGGGTGTGGGTTCAATTCTAGAAAAAAAAAATTAGGGGAAACTTTTATTTTATTTGTATTTTTAGGCCCAAGGGCAAAAGAGTCATTTTATCCTCATTAAATGGTGCAAAAATTAAGTTAGGGAGGGTGTAGAAGTAAAAGAATGAAAATAAAATTTGAATAATATAATGGGTACGTGAATTTTAAAAGATTTGGTAGATTGTTAATATTTTAAAAAGTGGTTGAGAGAAAATAAGAAAGGAAATATTGGTCGTTTTAAAGATTAAGTGAGAGATTTTATTTTAACCAAAAAGATAAAGATAAAGCGAAAAGAGGTAAAGAGAAAAGAGGAAAAATGGGCTGCAAATAGTTACCCTAAATCTAAAAACGAAAAGGAGAAAGATAAGGATATGAGAGGTGTTCTAGGAGAAGAGAGGAAGAGCTGCAAAAAACCTTAGTGATTGTGGTGTTTTGGAATGTAGACAAAGTCCTAGGATTGGCCAAGGTATGGGGAAGCTTACCTTTGTTTGTTTATTTGTTGTATGTTATATGCTCTTGATTATCTTGATTAATAAACCTTGTTTTGATACATACGTACATGATTATGAGTATGATTATTTGTTGCTATTGTTGGGAAATGGTTTGTGTGTGCATAGGAATAGGTTTTTTTAGAAATATTTGTGATGGGGTTTCCCTATGAATGTATTATGTATGTTTTATTGGGTTATCCCAATAGAGGGTTTGATGCTAAGGGAGAACAAAGTTATGATGCTTGGGGATTTCAATGCAAATATATGTTGTAAGGGTATGATGATAATCATATGCAGTATAATTGGGTTTATTGGGGTATAACATGTCAATGATTGGATTTGTATTATTCAAGTGATGTAATGTATGTAATAGGGTCTGTTGATAAGGGTATTTGAGGCTTGAATGCATGCATGATGCTTGGTTATGTTTTCTCATGACCTAGGGTTGTAGTATGTATGCTTTGAATGCTTGAATTATGTATAGGATGTGTTTTGATTCGACAATAATCAATTATCATTAGTTATAATCGATTATTCGCACACTAATGTTGCGTATGGTTTCGGAAATAATTGATTATCTGGGATGATAATCGATTATCCCTTCATGTGTGACGTTTCTAGGAATTTTCACTGAGAAATCAAATATCTTGAGTGATAATCGATTATCACAGTATGGTTTGTGTAAATATGAACCTCTTTAGGAATAATCAATTACCACTTATGATAATCAATTATCTTAGTGCATTTGGGTTAAAAATGGCAAATTTGAGGAAGAATGAACGTGGACCAAGCTTGAGGAGTTATGGAACGTGATGATAATTAGAGAATGAGATTAATGGATATGTTAAGTTTATGTTTGACTTGTGATGATGGGGGAGCACTGGTTTAGCCGAACCTACAATCTCAGAGCTTCTAGTTTTGTATGATGACAACACATAATTAATAACACATGTGTATATGTGTTACATGTTCATTATTTTTATGATTGTGATCATATGAGAACATGTTTGTGTTGTTTGTATTGGTGATCATTGCAATTCACTATGTTATATAATGGCATATGATTTAGAAAAGAAAATCCACATGCACTTTTGTTGAACTTTAATTGTGTGGCAAAACAACAGTTTTAAGTCGACTTCATTACGAAATAAGTCGATTAAAACTCGTGGCTTTGCAAAAAATTTTTCAAAGTGTGCTGTGAGAATTTTTGAAGAGAAAAGTGTTTCAAAACTGCATTGAACTGTTATATAATCGACTATGTGCGCAAGCCATTCGACTAAGTTGGTTTTGTTTTGAAATTCTGTTAGTACTTGATATGTCTAACAATTATATTTTTAATGTGTTTGACCAAGCATTAATTGAGAATCAATTGCATTAATTGTGAAATCAATTAAGTTGCTTTGACTGCTACTGTTTGTTATAACTGTCATAATACATTCGACTCTATTAGTAGCGAAGTCGACTTAGGAGCGTCAAGTTTATGGAAAACTATATATTGACGCGAATTTGAATTCTGTAAGTTTTTGTGATTCTAACAATTTTGTGATTTCTTTCAAACTTGTGCTATCTTACATAACGAGGAAAAAGCTCCACGAATCCATAAAGAAGATCGTGGTATTCATCTTTGGCGATTGCAAGAATTGTGTGCTTTGACAGCCTGATCAATCTGCACTTAAGGTGTCTATTTCGTGATCAGGTTTTCTCAATCTTGTGAAGATTAGTGTTTGCCCTGTTGTGACTACAGGAAGAGGACGTGCGACGTTATGGGCTTTGAGGGTTGCTCAAAGGGTTGAAGACTGCAGGAGAGGGGATATCTTGCTGTTGTTGTTCTTTGTTATATGCCTATATTTTGATTAGAAGGTTAGAGAGGTGTTTTATATTTTTGACGCGTTGTTGCTATAAAAGCCTTGCTGTAAAAACCTTGATCATTATAGTGCATTTGCTTCCTCGGATTGGAAGGACACTGGATGTAGGCAGGTTGGCCGAACCAGTATAAAAATCTACGTTTGATCTCTCTATCCCTGCACTTTTATATTCAAAGTCGACTTTATTTTTTACATAGTCAACTATATTCAGCTGCATTTAAAAATCTTATTCCTTGCGTTTCAAGAAAGTTTTGAAAGATCATCCTTTTGTGAAAAAGATTTTTAAAAGACTGATTTTAAAGTTTCACCAATTCACCCCCCTCTTGGTGTGAGAAACTAAGTCATACCATTTTCAACAAATATGACTTGCTACTGGATGCATTTCAAGAATTACACGCTGAAGTAATGAAATTACAATACAAGGTAAATCGATTAAACTCTGATAGAAAAGATTATGAGTATTGAATCAATAACCTTGTTGAAGAAAATGAAAAGCTCAAAAATGAATTGGAAAATTCTTTGCAATCTATTAACAATACTGTCAAAACTGAAGTTTAGAGTGTAGAAAAAGAATGTGAAAGTTGTCATGCACATTTAGAAAAGAATGATTACTTGACTAGCACGCTATCTAAATTTATTCTAGGAAGAGATAATTTGGAAGTTGTTTTAAGGTTACAAGGCAGAGCAATAAATAGACAAGGAATATGTTATAAGGCTAAGAGCAATAGAATCAAATCTAAGAAATTCATTGATCTAAGCAAACCTGTTACAAATGCATGTTTTTACTGTAACATTATTGGTCATACAATAAGAAATTGTTACTATAGAAAGGTTGGTGTTCCAAGAGGAAAATATAAGTAGATTCCAAAGAAACAACCTCCTGTCACTAACCACAAAGGCCCCAAGTTTATTTGGGTACCTGCATCAAAACCCTTTGAGTGTTTTGCAAGAATGTAAGCTGTTGTAGAAGTAAAGAAGTGTTCAAGGATGGATTTCAGTGGAATATATCACAAATTCTTGAGTGACTCAATGTGGTAAAAAGACAGTTAAATTCGTGCACTCATGCATTATAAATTATTGTATGTGAATGGATGTTGTGTGGATGATTGATGATTGCTTGTCTGATTGATGTTTTTGTATGAAAAATTGTTTTCACGATTTTTAATCGGTTTGTTATAAATGGAATCGATTAAGATTTATGTATGTTTCTCTGTTTTGGAATGAAACTGTGATAAATTGAAATCGATTATGAAAGTAATAAAAATCGATTAAATTTTCTGAACTGGACTTTCTCGTTTTGAAAATTTAAATGGGCCTGATACTGTCAAATCTTTATTGCGCGCCTTATAAGAGTTGGATTCTGAAAATCTGGATTTTACTCATTACCCTAGTTCTTAACCCTGATTTATGCAAAGACATCCCTAAAAATTTCAACATCTGATAATGGCCTCTTCATCTTCTCGACGCGGAAAATGTCCTGCTCCCATTGAAAGAGAAGCAAATCCCTTCGGATGGTTTAGTGATGATGAAGAACATACTGACTTTATATGCCACTGGGGTTTTAAAGAAGTCATTAGGCACAAATGCCTGAGTATGTTTTTTCTTTTGCAAAGAAGGATTCAGGTTTCAAGAATGACTCTCTATTCTGGCTTAACCAAGTTTGTAGAACTTGAAGGGATTACTACCTGAACCTTGTAAAATTTTTCTATGAAAACATGAAAACTATAGGAAATTGCATTATGTCTAAAGTAAAAGGTGTAACCATTCGAATTGATGAAGCCGTATTGATGAAGTCGTATGCACCAAGAGAAACGTGATTGAAAAGTTGTTCTTAGATCACATGGGACTCCGAAAGGATGTAGATGACTATTTATTCAAAGATGAACATTGTCCTGGAACTGAAGAAGCTGAACCGATCAACATTGACATATCAAGGTATCAATTTAGACGTCAAATAGACTTTGAGAAATTCGTTGTTGACCAATTCAAAAGACACGATAACAAGATGTCCAAATTACAAAAATCCTTTTCTGAATTACACAGAAAAATGGATTATGCTCTAATGATCAATGCTTTTGGTGGAACTTCTAAAGAAGACTCTAGAAGTGAAAAGGACAATGCAGATGAAAAATTATTAGAGATGTCGGACTCAGAATATGGTCTTAGAGTCATAGTATTGAGTTTGTGATGTTTTTGCTGTTTTGAATGGCTTTATATGCCATATTTTGTTTTAATCAGTTGTATTTGTTTTTTACTATGAATGATAGTTATATTTCTGGTTATTAATCAATCTGTGTGAATTGCAAATTTTGATTGATGGATTAAACTGATTAATAATCGATTGTGTCACTTGTATGTATGCAATATGAACATTTCATTGTTACATCTTGACATTACATAATCATACTTAAATTTTGACTCTATTGCATAAAGACTAAAATGCTTGATCTAGATGAGTTTGAAAGGTTATGCAAGAATACTGATTGCTGACTGAGGTGAGATGAGATATTTGTTACAAATAAGGAGTATTGGTAAAACCTGAAGAATTATTTTGATGATGCTGCAAGAAGTATTATTTAAAGAGAACATTAGATTTATTTAAAAAGCAACTTGTAGAATTTGAATGTAGTAGGAAAATCTTAAACCTTGTATTTTTAACTTGAATAATCAATTATGGACAAGCTATAATTGATTATCACTTGCATTTTGTACTAGAATAATCGATTATCATGAAGCAATAATTGATTATCACAAGTCATACTTGAATAATCGATTATCACTTCATATAATCGATTATCACTTTTTGAAAACCCTGTAACAGACTTGAATAATCGATTATCACTTACAATAATCGATTATTCATGGCAGTTGGGAGCTGACCTTTGGCATTTAATGTATTTGGCTATATAATTGGTTTTTGAAATCTTCAGAAGCAACATTTTTGAACTGAGAAGCTAAGTAGAACACTGTTTGTCAGAGGAAGTTCTCAGAAGCTTTGTTCAAAGTTCCCTTGCTTGGTCTCGTGAATAGGAGAGGCTCGCGTATCGTGTGTCGATAGTTGGAGCAGGCTCTCTTCGAGTTAGCAAGGTGCTCTGTCTGGTCTCGTGAACAGGAGAAACTCGCGAATCGTTGGTCGATTGCCGGAGCGGTTCTCTTCGAGTTGGCAGAGTGGTCTTCTTCCGGTTCGCTCGTCGAAGGAAGGTTTATTTATCTGATTTTCATTCACTTAATTGTAATATGAGAAAAATATTTTTAGTGCAACTGTTAATCACTCTTTACAGTGATTAACGACTGGACGTAGATTCTTCTAATCGAACCAGTATAAAACTTACTTGTGTGATTTTTCTACTCCCTGCACTTGTTACCTTTGCCTGCACTCAAACTATTCGATTAATTTTCTGAAAGAAAATTATTCGTATGAAAAAGGACCAACTTCATTTTAACGTGACCGAACACGCTTTCCGCTTAATCAAAGTTTTTAATTCCGCTGCTATACTCTTCGAAAATTACCCCCTCCGATACCAACAATATTAACATTAATTTGAAGCATGGAATCGATTAAGAAGAAGTTCTAATCGATTATGATTTGTCATTTGGTTTGAAGTTTCTAAACTTATGATCTCTATACTTTAAACCTTGACTTGTGGTTTGTTATATGTTTATTCATCTTATATCTCATTATGTTTAATCCGTTGTGAATTTGATATGAGATTATGAGTCATTAAACTATTTTAATTGATTCAAAATGTATCAGAGTGCTCTGATATGATATGATTTAATTGCTTTGATACATTGCTTTAACATACTTGATTGATACAGACTATGACATATCTCAATTATGCATCTATGATTTGATATTTGGATATGCAAAATGACAGGGGAAGTTATGTATGTTATGATGATTGACATGCTACAAAATGGGGAGAAAATGATAAAATCATGTGAATATTATTGACAGTGGGAGCATCATTATAATTCTATTATACTGATTGATGCATCTCTATTTGTTTCATTATCTCTGTTTCAACTACAATGTACTAAATGTCCTTTTTTGCTAATTCCCAAAGGGGGAGAAGTATTTGAAGTAATTGAACTGTGTTACTGAGATAATTGAAAATGTGTTTGATTGTGGACTGTACAACATGGTTTTATTAGTCATGGTTGTGCATCATCAAAAAAGGGGGAGATTGTTGATAGAGGGAGCACAATGTTAGCTAAACCCAATCCTTGTGATGTGTGTTTTTGATGATGACAACACATTGTTAATAAAAACACATGTGTATGTACTGTGTATTGTGTTATATGTGTTTATGCTTATTGTGAAATATGCACATATTGTTATTGTCACATTTGACATATTGTATTGATTGATGCATACTACTGTGTTTATAAAGTGATAACATCTATGTATGCACAATATATGTTTTGGAAATAAAAAACCACATACACAAAAGCATATTTGTATGACTTAATTAATTACAGAGTTGTGATAATCAATTAAGATCATCAGACAGCTTGAGTTTTTAAACTGTGGCAAAACAACTAGTTTTGAATCATTACATTAGTTGTTGAATCGATTAAAACTCGTGTATTTGCATATATCTTTTTCAAATGTGCTGTGATGAACTATGGAAAGAAAAGTTTTCAAAAATATCTTAAGTGTTGAAGCTTAATCGATTACATTGTTCATGTATTCAATTAAGTTTGTTACAAATTCATTGTTTACCCTACATTTGTGTAGTCAGGCATGCTCTTGCCATCAAATTTCTCCTCTCCATCCCATATTTCAATAGCTTTCATCATGATTACACCACAATCATAACTGTTACAATTAAATCAAAACCATGCATTGCTTTTATTAATATAAACAACAATATTTCAACAAAAACCAATATTTTAACAGATGACTAACATACCAATACTTGAACAAATGAGAATTATAATATATATTTACGTGTTTGGTTGCACTGGGATTTTAGCTTGTTCAACTATTAAAGGACACTTCGAATCTTCAAGTGGATTCGTCATCAGACCCCAAAGGCGTTTAATCTTTTGAGCCTGTATTGTACAAATATAAATACATCTTAATTAAATATAAGTACATTTTAAGTGCAACCATTGACAAACAAAAAAATGTCAAACCATTCAAAAACTTACAATTGTTCTATCAATCCGACAACGTCCTTTGATACCCTTTTCCAGTGAGTCAATGACGAAAAGCTGGAAGGTGTAGACCTTAAGTGCATAACACCACCAATGCTCACTGTTAACAACTGGGATGAACACCTACAAAATGGTTCAACTATGTCAAACTAGGAACAACCACATACAAAAAGAACTATGTACTTTTTCAAAGTACACTTTACTCACCCAATCAGCACTCAATAAGTCTTCAACTTTTACTAGTTCGTTCCAGAAATATGTTTGGTAATCAACAAGTCGCCACACATGTTGATTGGATGGTTTTCTTTTATAGTCTATCAGTACATGTGTCTTCGATTAAAAAAATCATCAATAAACAACAGTGCCAATATCAAATTATACCATCCAAAAAAATTAGCAAACAACTAGCTTTTACCGCAAAATTTGGACTGAATACCATCCTCTTTATGACTCCGGAGGATCTTTTCTCAAAATACATAAATATTGTTGCTGCAAACATTAACGTCTACAAAACAATAAACAAATTTAAAATCAACTTGTTGACCTTCGAAAATGTAATTAAAACATTAATTTGAATCAAGTGTATAATTACCATGTTGTCAACACATTCTCGACGCCCTAAACTGTGACATTCAGTTGTGGTCAACAATTGACCCATTATTTCGGACACATACCTGAAATATAAAGAATATTAAATTATGTACTAATATCATTCATCATCAATAACATTAAGAACTTATTGAAATCTTACCTCCTTCCAATGTCTCTTCGCGTCACTGCATTGTTCAACTTATCCAAATCAACGGTCGTTTTTAGATCACCATTATAGGTACGCAAAGGGACTACTACTTTGGGTTGAACATGACCTATGTAATCATCATCACCTATGTCAATGATAGGAGGTGGATCAGCAAAAGCTTCTTCATCGTCATCACCTATGTCATCTACACCTTCTTCATGTGAATGAGCTGAAGCTTCTTCATCTGCGTCAGTTGCACCTTCTTCATGTGCCTCAGATGCACGTTCTTCATGTGCCTCACAAGCTTCATGTCCAACTTCTTCATGTGTAGCCTCTTCATGACCTTCACCTGCACATTCTTCATCAACAGGGGCTTCATCTATAGTTCCTTCATCTGCAGATGCTTCAATCGATCCTTGATCTGCAGGTACGTCATCTGCAGTTGCTTCATCTGCAGCTGCCTCATTTGTAGCTCCTTCATTTGCAGATCCTTCATCTACAGCTGCTTCATCTTTGCCTGCTTCATTTGTTGGACCTGCACCTTCAACAGGAGCTTCACTTGGAACCTCTTCACCAGCACAATCTTCTTTCCCCTGACCCTCAACATCTTGGTTATCAACATTTCCAAAGTATCTCAAGTTTCTAAGATCACTTAGTTCCTTCCTCGTAGCAGCTATTTCATTTCTTACACTTCTTATCCTCTTGGTATTTCTTCTAATTTTATCCACAACGGCTAATTGGGAACTTTCATGTGCTTCTCATTCAGGTGCTTCTCCTCCACGGCTGCTACCTTCAGCCCTTCCAACCCCATCCAAATTGAACGTTGCACGGATTATGGATTTAAACGATCTTCGGCTAAAAGGTACTAATCAAAATGTACCTATAGCATTGCAAAACCGTTACCTCAACCAAATCACTACTTCAAAAATCACACAAATAACAACATAACATGTTAAAAAAGCTACTTACCTCGCCTCTCTTTAACAAAGCATCAATTTCTTCAGTGTCAGAATTTAACGAATGAAATCGCAAAATACGCGGAAAAACCTTGTGCGAAGAATGGGCATACAAACCAAGGCGTTCATACGCCCAAAGCTATAATCAAAGTATTAAAACCATTACAAAAAGATCTAACAATGAACTTTCTTAATAAAACAAACAACCAAAATTTAGTAATAACTGTAAAACAACAACGCTGCCACTTATGCTCAAAGAATCCTTAACGTCTCCATTAAGTATTTTCTTGTTACATCTATTTAGACTCTTTACAAAATATGAATGTACAACACTACTCCAATCATAATTAGATAAATTATTTAACTCGTCTAGCACTAAAAAAGGCATGTTATAAACATGTTTTGTCTTCCTAGGAAAAAAAACACCACAAAAAAAATTAATATGTACAAACGGCACACAACATCAACATCAACATTATCATTCTGTACAAGGACATTAAACATCTTAAATAGCTCTTTCAATTATGTTTCTTTAGAATCAGCAAAATGTTCACCTACTTTACCCACAAATGATTCATCCAAAGGTTCTTCCAATCCGCCCACTCCAAAGCCTAAACTCATGACCACATCATGCACATTAAAAGGAACCAATTGTTGTCTAACTCTAAAAGATTGATGGTGGGGAATCCATCAACGAACCATGAGTTTCAACAATTTTAGGTTCAACTCTATAGGATCTTGAATTCTTAAACACATCTTAAATGGACTTCCAAAAATGCGGTTCTGATGTCTCAATTGCAATAAGGAATTCATTTGCGTAATATATGATGTATTCATCCAAGCCCTCATGCGCCACTGTCCAACATTTCAAATTTGTCAAAATCAATTTATAAAACAATGCTCCAAAACAACTAACAAAACACAAAACTTCAAAATCTACTTACATTGCTTTTACATGGAACCATTTTCAGTTGTTGTAATTCAGTCAATCAAATATTAACCTAACATAAAGTACAAAAGGAGATAATATTAACTTCAATGTAGTTGCTAATAATAAATCTATCGGTCATAAAATTTATACCGGAAACTGATTAACTAAGGCTAAGTATGGAACTAATATTTATTCAGTGTTAGTTCCAAAAATATTGGATGAATGTAAACAACTCACGAAAGAGTGGTTGGTCCAAATAAAATACACTTCAAACTCTTTAAAAGGTTTCCAATTTCAATTTTATGAATGGTGAAAATATGGTTAAAAGGGAAATCTCACTAAACATGATTAGCTAACTTGGTTCACCTAATTAAGTGACTATATAAACTTCAGCATCGATAGTATCTTGGATTGCTTGAAGGATGACAATGTTATTGGAAAGGGTTGCTCAGGTGTTCTGTAAAAGGATTGCTTGAAGGATGAAAATGTTATTGGTTTAAAACTAACCATGTTTTTATCACTAACGCACAATATGGCTACTCCATGAACATAACTGAGAAGAGTGATGTCTAAAGTTTTGGGGTGGTTTTGCTAGAGATTCGAAGTGGTCGCAGAGCGCACATAGGATTCCAAATTTATAGCCGATATCAAATGTCAAATGAACAAATAAATCATGATGCACAGATGAAATGTCAAATAACCAAAGCAACCTAAAAAGTGTGAATATACGTTTTACCTTTCGATAATAAACGAAAAGACGATGCAAAGATACTCAACAGCGCACCGGAAGAAAACATCGCAACGACAACAACGAAAAAAACCTAACCTTTCACCTTTCACACCTACACGCAAAAGAAACACACAATAAAGGCAACGAACAAAACAACTAAAGGCACAACTAAGACATCGAAAACACCTCTCCATTCGAAAGTTATCTGTTCGACGGTTGCCCAATAAGCCAGACTTCGCCCAAAAACCCAGACTTCCACCAACGACTTCAAATGGCGGATAAAGAGATACATTTTTCAGACACACCGTTTTTGAGAGGGAACGTTGCGTCTTTGACAAAGATCGTTTTTCCGAGACTTCGTGAATGAGAGAGAGCGTTTCTTGATGCCGAGAGCGTTTTTTAGATGAATGAAATACAAAGATCGTTTTTCCGAGACTTCGTGAATGAGAGAGAGCGTTTCTTGATGCGGAGAGCGTTTTTCAGATGAATGAATTTCATAATAAAAGGCGCCAACACTTTACCCCCAATTCATTTTTCAAACAATGCCCTCACTAATTCTGAAAAGCATTTTTTAAAATTATTATCACAAAACCAATGAGACAACGCCACGTGGCGTTGTATAAAACGTTGTCAAATAACGTTGTCAGAGTAACGTTTTCCTTTGTTTTAACAATGATCTACTAACAATATTTCATGAATTTTTCTATTCTTATTAGTCTTTAGCCTAATTTAAGTTATTTCTTTTACCTTCACACCTTCTTACAAAATACCTCATAATTAAAAAAAAACATATAACACTTTTTTGTATGTTACATTTTGGATTAGACTATCTAAAAGTATTGAATGAATCTCTTAAATTATATAATATTGAAAACAAAATTATGTTATTACAATATTGCAATTATAAATTTGACAACTCCATATCTAAAAAAAAATCACTCCCTACCCTACATTAAGAATTTATTGGTATGCAATTATAAAATCCAACTATAGAAGAATATATAAAGAAAAGGGAGGTGAACTATTTTTGAGTTATCGGGTTTGAAAAGAAACAACACAACAATAGATAATTAGAATAAAATATTATTATGTATTAAATAAAAGTCTAGTGAACTAACCAAGAAATTTGAGTATTAAAGTTGATAGGTGTTTTAAAATAATGAGACCAAGTGTTTTAGTCTTAAAATAATTCAATAATATAAATAAGATTTCTTAAGCTCGTCTTATTATTTAAAAAACAAACCATCTCTCTAAAAATTCATTTCTTGAGTTTCTCTACCTTCTCTCTAAGATATTTCACTCTTGAATCATCTATTTGACAATCAGGAAGTACCTAGAATATCACAGTAGAGTAATCTTCATTCTTATCCGATCAATTTCTAGTTTAGAGCAAGTAAGTTTCTACCCTTTTTTTCCTTTTAGTTTTTTGTCCATGATCATGCTTTGGAACCCCTTTGCATGTGTCATTGGTCTTTTATGTTTTATTCTTTGTTAATCTGAGGTCCTAAAGACTCACTTTGATCACAATTCGGTCATTTGTAGGCGTTCTTAAAATTCCTTATGATTTAAGCAAATGTGGTGCGTTCTTAGAGCGGTGATAATTCTCTTTAAGGTAAGAGAAGTTAGTGATTATGTTTAAACTTTGAATATCAAGTATTGATAGATACTATTGTGATGATATGATGAGTTAATTTTAGTGATATGATTGTTTTGGTGAAAATTTTATTTTGATGAGTATAATTAATTGGTTGTTTCTTGATGCGTTGTATGATTTTCTGTTGGTTTGGATAACCCTGTAAATGTTGTGGTTATGAAGTTCTTGGTGTTATCTTGGTTGATATGTGGACGAAAATGGAACTAGGTGGAGTAGTAGGTGTTTTTGGTCAATATAGGGGGTTTTGGTATATGAATTTTTGAGCTAAGGGTTAAATGGAGTAAATTCAATTTTAGAGTCTATTTAGATATGAATTGTGGCTTGTTAGAGTTGGTAATTAGTTGAAATCTAATTTAGAGAGAGGTAATAGTACTTTGGTGGTGTTTTGGTTGGTTTTCAAGTTCATTTTGTCGGTTTGGACAAGTGAGAGTATAAATTATAGGTTATGTGTCAGAATGGTCATTTTGAAGGGTGTTGGTAAGTCAATTTTGACTTGTTAGAGTCCCTAAGTTACTTAAAAATGAGCTAGAACTTGTAAAATTCAATTTTGGTCTCAAAAGCGAGATTTTAGATGTTTTTATGTAAAATCTTGTGGTAAAAGAGTTGATAACTAGTTTAAGTTGGATTAAACACATTTGTTTAGGTCTATAATAGTGTAGAATCTAATATAGAAGTGTTAGAAGTTGGTAAAAGTGTTTAGGATAGGTCATGGGGTGGTTAAGGGTGCAAATTATGCAGTTTTGATGTTGTAGAATTATGCAATGAGGGGTTGGTAAGAACAATGAGTTTGTTGTGCGAGTTTAGAGGAATTCTGGCAGTGGTTTCTAGAGGTTAAGCTAGCCAGCTCGCTTAGCTTAGGAGGCTTGTTGTTTTGCCTCTCGTTGGGCAAGCATGGGATGCTTGCTAGGTGAGCCCATGCTTGTTGGGCAATAAGTTTTGTGGCACTGGGCAAGAGGGTTGAGTCTTATTGGTTGTTTAAATTGTAATTCTCTTATATGTTTAGAAGTATTTGGTATGATGATTACTTTTATGATCTGCAGTTTGTTTTGGAACATATGTTTGAATGGAATGAAATGTGTAAGAGTTCTGAGGAGAATTCTTAATGGTTGTATCAAAAGTGTTGTTGGTATGAATGTAGGGAGCTTAGTCTTGGGGGTTATCCTGACACTCTAATGATCATTCATTCTCAATTAGAGTGGATTGATACATGTGGTGAGAGTAGCAGAAGGTCTTAGTCTAGGTGCTTCTAGTATGGCCTAAGTCGCGGTATAGACTAACCTTTTGAGTGTGGTAGGGTGAAACCTATTAACAATGGTTTGCAAAGCAATAGAGGCCACCACAAGTGCATGACCCACCATAGCTCGACATTCATACTAAATTCGGATAGTTCAGCCTAGATCTTTGACATGATTAAGATGTTTGATTTGAATTATGTGAAATATGACTCATATATGAAATGTTAATGTATATTATGATTTGTTTTATATAACTAGCTTACCCTATTGTTTTCTCTTGTGCTTGAGTGTTATTGTTTATTTGTGTGTTGGCTATGATCATTTGGTGGGTATGAGCAGAGAGAGATGATATGACTATGTGATGAGTCAATATTTTATTGATTTCACTTAACTTATTGTATCGATTTTAATCAGGGAATTGTGCTTAATTGTCCGGTATTTTCCCGTTTTTCCTAATTATGCTTAATTTGACCGGAAATTCTAATTTTAATTAATTTGAATTTTCTGAGCTAATTATTTGCATTATTAATTGCAGGGAAGATTTTGGAAATACAATTTGGGACATTTGGAGGTTAAATGTGGTACAGCCACCACTCACTTGCAATCTATTTGCCTTGCACACTGATTTTATTGCAGCAAAAATATAGAGTATGAGTTGAATTATTTTGGGCTGAAAAGAAAGACAAATCACAGTCCAAAGCATAGGGGTGTGAGCTTGGAAAAAGAGAGTGACGTCCAGCAGCCACATGGCAAAGTGATTTTCAGTTTTTATTCATTTAGAAATGGGCTGTGTCACGACTAATAACAAAAAAGAGAATGTTGTTTGGTTTGGAAAAGCGAACAGTTCAACATCCCACAGCAACACTTCAATTCAGCATGTAGCAAGCTGCTTCAGGATAAATCACGGCCTGCAAAGCAGTGATGCTAACAGTAGCAACACGCATGCTTGGGAAAGTCCACAATCATACGGTCCTGGACGTTGACATTTTAGAAGCACATCACAGCCAGATTGTAGCACCCACTTAAGAGATTTCATTTGGGGCTTGGAGAGCACATGCTTACGGCCCACAATCTTGCTGGAATGGATTTGGCTGGGAGGGAATAAAAAATGACGCTGCTAGATTCATTAGCAAACAACAGCACGTGAAGGGACCCTTGTGCACTTAGAAAACACTGGATAGACATTTGGCTGCACGTGAATGGAGCGGGCCAGCAGTAGAAGAAGTAGCCCCACATTCCAGCCTCCACGGCCCACACAAAGAGAAAAAGAATATACACTAGCACACGTTTATGCAGCTTTCGAAGACGTCCAACAAGCTCCATTCTTCATCCATGTTGCACACGACCTGCATAGCTGCAGCAACATCTACAGCACGTGAAGCAGCCTTCACACGGCCACAACCCATATTTGAAGCACTTCACGGTCCAGAGCCAGCAGCAACAATGGAAGCATCACAGCCCAATTTAATTCTTCATGCAGCAGCTTGGCAAGGAGGTCTGGTCCAGAAAACATCTAGAAGCTTAGAGAACTCCAAGAATGGCTCCCACGGCCCAATATGCTTCCATCCAGCAGATTTGGAGGTGCTTTGAGAGGTGCATTCAAGAACTTCAAACCTGCAGCAGAAGCACGTGAAGGCTTGGGCAGTAGCTGGTCCAGCTTGCAAGAAGCAGTAGCAGCCCATGTGCAAGTAAACATTCACGGTCACTTTGAGAGGCTGCAGCACGTAAATGGATTTCAGCAACAGTGGGCTTGGATGCACACTTTGTGGGCTGATTCATGTCCAGCGTTAAAAAGAATTGGCAACGTCCTAAGGCAGCAACAAGCACACAACACGATCTAACATTTGAAGAAAAGCAGCAACATCCAACACCTTTGCATCCAGCCTTCTTCACGAACCAAGGCAGGGAGCAGCAGCCCACATCCTGCACACAATAACATCTCCACGGTCCAACACCTTCATCAACACATCAGCAGCTGCCATATCCAAAGAAGGAAAATAGTGTCTCGGCCCAACCAGCTTGGTCTAGCCTTCACGGAAGCTGCATCACATGAAAGTGATCCAGCAGCTTCCAGAGGTGCAAACAGTCATGGCCCAGCAGTTGCACACGTACAGCAATTGGATCCAGCAGCTCATGGCCAGGGGAAATCAACTCACTTCCAGCGTAAAAAGCACACACTCCAGCCAGTTTTAAAACACACTCATGGGTTGGGAAAAGCATGATTCATATGTGCTGATTCATTAAGCTGCAGCCCATGAATTTTCTTCATTCAGCCTCCACATTCACACGTTCTGCAGCTCAACATCTGCATACGTCCATGGGGGTGCAGCAGCTTGGAATCCATGGCCCAACAACAGCAGTATCCGGCACGTTGTCCAGCAAGGGGTTGCAGAGGAAAACTTCATTTTGGGCTGAATGCACAGATTGGAGGGAGGTTGCCCACACACGGACCAGCAGGTCATTCACCCTTATTTGAGGAACTCCATCAGTCTCCACTTCCCTGCAGCCGCGACCCAAGTAGAGTGCAACAGCCTTTGCACATCCAGCTTTGCAGAAGCAAACAGCAGCCTGCACTCCACATTCAAGGCCCAAAAATGTTTCTTCAGTCTGCAGCAACCCACAAGCACGTCTGAAGAAGGCATAACAGAGGCCACGCTGGCAGTAGGGTATAGAGAGGTTGTCTCGGGATTGCTAAAAGGGGGAGGGGACATATTCCCTGCAGCCGCCACACACATTCCTTGGAGAAGAGGAGGATGGAAGGCTACGGGTGAAGGGCTGCAGTAGCTAGCATTTTCTTCTGAGCACACAACATATGCACTTTCCACTTTGGATTTCAACTTAGAGGAAGCATTCATTTTGGTTCGTTCTGGAAGCGGAAGAAGTTCCTTTTTATTTCTTGTTTTGTGATTATAACTTGAACAGAGCAGAGCACGTTGTTTTCGGTCTAGCAAATGAGAAAGCTTCCAAGCATTGAATGCCTATGAAAGTCTACTTGATTTTTGCTCTTTAATATATTTATACTTTATGACATTTATCATCACGGTCTGGATGGAAGTTCTTTTATTTACATTTAGCTTTTATTTTCTCTTAGTAGAAAAAGCATGCCTTTTATTTTAGTTGGGAGGTATGCACGCGGTCTGACTCTTCAATTTATTTTATTGTTCACACGTTTTCGCATAGAATTAGCGTTTCCAATTTGTTTCAGCACTTTTGCACTACTTCTTTAATTTCAGCCGCATAGTGATTTAGCTGGCATGTTGCTTATGATCGAGAAAGATTTGTTTTATGATTTAGTAACTTCATTTCCAATCTATGTTTTTATATTTGTTGCATTTTAAATTAGTTCACACATTTTGTTTTAGGACCGTTAAATTTATTGTTTTCGTTCGCTTTCGATTGTGTTAATTTAATTGTGATGTTAGCTTAGGTTAGTTGGTTGGTTGTTAATAAAATTACATTTCTTCTTTGAGATTTCCAGACTGTCTTTGTGTTTATTCTACTCTGCCTGGCATTCTCTGAAATCTGACTATGTTCTTGCAACGGGTATACGCTTAGTTGCCCAGTTGGTGATTGCATCTTCGCTTAGTTGATCAATCTGTATAGAACACAGTGGATGGAATAGGTGTATTGTGTTCGCTTAGTTCGCGATTATGATAGCATGATTAACCTTCGCTTAGTCGGTTAGCTGTGTTGGATTAGAGGTTAGAGTAGTGTGTTCTTGTCGTTGATCTGTGATTGGAAGCATAGTAATTGAGTTAATGACCAACCGTTTTTATGTTTCTGTCTGCATTTCCGTTTTTACATTTCTGTTTCCGTGTCTGTTTACATTTATGTTTACATTTCTGTTTGCATCCGTATTTTAGTTTGATTCATCCGCACTCACAAACCTTTCACAAACCCTCCCACTTCGTGTAGACCTAAGACTCGAACAACATTTGGTCCTTGAGAGACGACCTAGGAGTCACTTCTTAGTCTATACTGCATTCCTTAATATGCAATCAAATTTGTATGGGTCGCGACACCCATCACTGTGGAACAAGCGTTAGGTGGAGACGATCCGAATCCATAATAATTTTAGAAGTTATATCTTTAGCGATTACGCTTTTCTTTGTTGTTTAGATGACCATTCTTGTACATAGTTTTGAGCCTATAACTTTATAAAGTTTGTTTTTAATGGTTATCTAAGAAAACTTTATGATTCCAACTTGTTAAGTGTTCTATCTTATTATTAGTGTGATGATTCCTTTATAGTATTAATATTATTTAAAATAAGATATTACAAAAAGAAGTGTTCTAAAATTGATGAAAAAGTACAATTTCCAAATAATCTAATAAAATGTTATTAGCTTTATAATTATTATTGAAAACTTATTCTTTACACGTTATATTTTTTTTATGATAACAAAAAATAATAAAATTATTATTGTAATTGTAATAGTAATTTTAAATATATGTTTACAATTTTATTGTTGGCCAAATCTATTTTGCTTAGAATTTTTTTTATTATAACAATTATTTTAATTTTCAAAAATAGTTAAATTAGAAAAATGGTCAAATTATAAAAAAGGATGTTACGAGATGAAATTAGTAAAATAATTATTTCAATTAAAAAATACATAAAATTAGAAATAGAATGTGCACATAAAGAAATTCTCTATATTATATAATAGTATAGATGAATTATCTTGTTTTTTCCATCATATAATTCGAAAGGATTATTCAACACTTATTAGAAATTCCAATCCAGAAAATAACATGAAAACAATATGGTACTATAATGCTTTTATCAAATTACGGGGAGTGCGAGAAAAAACGGTGTGGGCTTGCTGGAAGAAATAGCCCCAATTTAAAACAGTATCACTGGGCTTAGGCCCAAACTGTATTACTTTGATGCAGCACTCACTCACTTGTTGACAAAACAGTTACCTTCTTCTCTCTCACTACACCATTGCCATCGTTCATCAATGGCTTCCCTCAATCTCTCTTCGTTGCAATCTTTCTCCTTCCATCGTGTGCTCTCTTCTTTTCCCCAAAGTACCCCTAACCTTTCCTTCAATTGCCAACCAAAAATTGCCACGAACGCGCGCCCACTTTCTCTGAAACCCTACGTTTTAGAGAAGCCACGCACGCGTGTGGTGGTGCTAGCCGTGAAAAATCTTGACGAAACGGAGGCAGTGACAGTTTCGCCTGAGAACGACGGCCCTGCTGGAGAATTGCCGTCGGGCGCTGGCGTCTACGCCGTGTACGACAAGGTAGGCGAAGTTCAGTTCATCGGTCTGTCGCGAAACATTGCGGCGAGCGTTTCGGCGCACTGGAAATCGGTGCCGGAGCTGTGTGGCTCCGTTAAGGTTAGTTTTTTTTTTTTTTTTTTTTTTTTTTTTTTTTTGAGTTCTGAATTATGAAATGTGTGAGAAAGAGGGCGTTTGCAAAGAAACTTTCAATTGTTTATTCTTGTTGTTTCACGTGGTTTTTGGTTAGTGAAAAATTATGACTAGGAGAATGGTTCGTTTTGTGTGGTGCAACCTTTGGATGTTTGATTATGACTGATATTAAATCAAGTTATGTCTTTATTAATTAGAGAGAAAATTGGCATTTTCCATTACAAAAGAAACTATACATATCCTTGAGGTACTGTTTAGCCCTGTGAAATGCTTTGAGCCTTGACAAAAAGGTTTTGAATTTTATGATATTGAGGGTCTTTTCAGATAAACCTTATCATAATTATTTATAGGGAAATAAAATAAGAAAGAAAAACAAAATGAATTTGTCACTTGATGAGATTAGCTTATGATATATAAGCTAATTTGTAGATTTTTTTTCTTCTAAAAGATGGTTTTTAGCTCATCCGTATTTAATTTAGCATGTGGGAAACTTGTTTTATTTTATTTTTGTTGTTTTTCTTAGTTGTACTTATGGAGAAGTTTATCTGTCCTAAGACTATGATAGGAAAGTCAAGTTTTGGAGGAGAGGAAGGATGACAACTGTTTTATTTTAAATTAAGAGAGTTGTACAATAAAAATTTGTTTTTTAAATTAAGTGAGTTGTACAATAAAGATTTGCACATTAAGTTGATTTAATTAGAATGTGCAGTGTAAAGTTCGTTTGCATGGTTAGTCAATCATAGATTGACGTATATTATAAGATTGTTGATTTTGTAATAGTTACTTTATTAGTCATATTTATGGTGGTTTCTAATTTTCATTGATTAAAAAATTAAAATTAATATCTTTAACTTTATATTAATCTATCACTTATTATTCTATTTTAAAAAGGTTATTTAGAGAATATTTATCCGAAATGAAAAATTTATTCTCTCCCCCTGTTCTCTTCACAACCTAATCCCGAAACATGGCTAAAACAATGGGGAATTCATACATAGTAGTATTTTACTAAGTCTTCCTTGTAGTGCTGAGGGAGGGAAAAGATAATCATGACTTGATTGGTTCATGAAAATTCTGATGGCAATGCTTTCCATGGCAAGAATATAGCAGAGTGTTGTGATTTTGGTTCATTCTGTAATAAAATTCAAGCTACAGACTGACAAGGTGCTAATCAGCACAACTACGTTATTTAACACCATTTCTAGAAAAGGGAAGGCAACATACCCTAATGGACGTTGATTTCTGCCTCCCACTTCCTCTACCTACCTGTGGAGTATTGGCAACATTGAAACTTTTCCTCAATACTATCAAGTTTCAAAATAAGCCAACTTTAATGTTCATAGTGGCTGCAGTACTATGGAACTAGTAATTCCTTTCTTGGATAGTATTTCCGTGGGGGAAAGGTAGTTATAGACATGTGGACTGTGGTTTGTGGAATACAATGTAAGAGAAAGGAAATTGATTTTTTAAAAATGTCCCTTAGCGTTACCTTCCTATTCTCAATGATTGAAGTTGGGAATTTCAGAAGTTGCATTTAAAAGTAGTTGAAACTTGAAGCATAGTATCAACTACCCGGCAAATGAGGAAAAGGGAAAAAATGTATTATGGTATGAATTGATTATTGTGCTTTTGAGCCTTTTGCATTCCTCGTTGTTTGATTCATAGGCCATTTGAGATGAAATAAATTTTTACTCCGACTGATTGTTTTCATCCTTTCTCTGATTTTATGTAGCACACTTATTTGCCCCCATCCCTTTTAACTTCATTTGCTTACTTTGGTTTATAGTCTCAGTGCTTTGTGTTAATGCAAGAAATTTTTCTTCATTGAATGAAATATCTTCTACATGAACATGATCTCTTACAATGTGCGGCCCAAGATTAATCCACATAAAACAGTGCTTGAGAGTTCAGATCTTCGTTTTACAATTAGAAGACTGCAGTATAAATTGTTGTTTTTTTTTTTTTTTTTTCTATTTCTAGTGATCTGGATGAGGTTAGTATTGGCCTAACCTTGTAATAGAACTTAGATGAGGTTCACCAATGATGTTTAGATACTTTGTAGGAATTTTCCTGTGTAGTTTATTTGGAGTTGCATGAACCAGGAACATCAGTCCTTCCAACCTTGACTTATGTCTTCTCATAATATTGTCACTTCTGTTCAACCAATTGAGTTAGGTGCTTTGAGAAAGGTGATTTACTCATCTCTATGAACTACTTCGGTTGAAGAAATGGAAAACCATACAAATGGTCAGAGTAATCATGTTAATAATAGCTCGTAAATCACAATCTGTGTAATTCTCTTTTTGCTTTTTCAAAATTATATAAAACCACTAAGTAGACTAAAGAGCACAGATGATAAACGGTTTTGGAAGTGATACGATCTCCTGAAAACTATTTTTCTCTTTTAACGCATCATAGTAATTTGCTTTTCTTGAAATGTTTTTAATGAGTAAGATCACTATTCTCCAGATTTCACTTGTAGTACTTTGCTGATGGTGGGCTTTTCTTGGTGAAAACTTTTGTTGCAGGCTGGGATAGTGGACGAACCAGACAGAGAAGCTCTAACCCAAGCATGGAAGTCTTGGATGGAAGAGTACATAAAAGTCAGTGGAAAAGTTCCACCTGGCAATGAATCAGGAAATGCCACTTGGGTCAGGCAGCCACCTAAAAGGAAGCCTGATCTTCGATTAACACCTGGTCGCCACATGCAATTAACTGTCCCTCTTGAGAACCTCATTGACACCTTGGTCAAAGAAAACAAGGTAGTTGCATTCATTAAGGGCCCTAGAAGTGCACCTTTATGTGGATTCTCACAGAGGGTGATAGCCATTCTCGAAAGTGAAGCTGTAGATTATGAGAGTGTAAATGTGCTGGATGAAGAGTATAACTACGGATTGAGGGAAACACTTAAAAAGTATAGCAACTGGCCCACATTCCCTCAGATTTTTGTAGATGGTGAACTTGTTGGGGGTTGTGATATATTGACCTCCATGTATGAGAAAGGAGAACTGGCTAGCTTGTTCAAAAAATAATTGCAAGTTACCTGCATTTGGCATTCTTTTTGAACTGGGAGGATGGGAGTGGGGAGTGGAAGAGTATGGGAAGGATTTGCGCAGGTCATTTCATGCTTTGTTGTATTAATTAATATTTTATATACATGGAGAGGAGAAAAAAATGAAAATTGTCTATGTATATTGCTTTTTGTACAAAATTATTGTCTTTTTCTGTACGGTCTGTGCACAAATCTGATTTGCATTTCATCCAGGACTTTGCAAGATAAATCCGAACTTCATGCTCATATATCAGTGATTCCTTTCAAATAGGTGAGTGCCACACAGGTGTAAAATGCTACTGATTTTTTTAATCAGAAAATGTTACTAATAGATAGAAGGGAGATTTTTAACTACCATATATTGCTCAATCATTGATGCCCGTTTTTGTTTACTACTTGTACAGGAAAAGAAAGAAGATGTCAAAATCGGTGACCTTCTTAACTATTTGATCTATAACTTGGTTTGTTTTTCTACTTATAATCAATTTATGTATTTTGACTTTTGGAAAAGTTTAGTGAATATTTTATGAGAATAAAGAGTATAAGTTGATTTTGGTTTATGAAAAAAAGTTTAAATAATTTTATTATTTCAGTTTTTTAAAGTATTCAGGAAGATATGATTTAGATAGGTCTTATAATGAGTCAAACTGCCTTTTTTGCACTACTAATTGTTATATTAGTACATGAACTTATCACGTTTGTTTAAGGTGATATTATGATTTTCTAAATTGAACTTTAGAATCATTAATTTTTCATGGTTTTGCAACATTTAATTTAACTCCAAAGTATTCAATTTCAATAATATAATTCTATTTTGGTTTTGAGACAAGTAATTTTACATCAGATCAATGCGTTCAATACTTCTCATGACAGCGTTGAAGAAGTCTCGTACACAGTAATCGTATTAACTTCAGTATATAAAATTGGATATTAATAACCTAATACTTTGGATGAAGATGATCAGCACATACGGATTAAACAGTTAGAGTTTTAAACAAGAGGTGCTGAAGCCTGTGTGTGAAAGAGATATAGGATGTGACTTGATTTCGTTCATAGCAGCTTCATTTGACAGAGGAAGAAATTTTGTCCCACCCCTCATTAATTTCAATCTTCTTTTTGAAATTGTCTTTGTGATTGGAAATTAGTGATGGAACAAATACGCCCAAAATTCTTTAATGCTACACTCATTGTCAAGCCAATGAAAAAACACGGCAAAGACTTCTTAAAAATTTGAAATGGAAGCAGAAACTCTCCTAAATTTTCCCTTGTAGAATTTTCAAAGAGTTTTGCATGATATATTTACTGGTAAGAAGTGGAAGGAAATGAGTTCATATTTGCTTTGAAATGAGGTTGGTTGTGGTGGTGAGTTCGTTGTTGTATTTTGTGGCACTTTTAGAGTGTGACGGGTGTTTGGAGAAGGAGAGAATTGGTCTACTTGAAATCAAGAGCTATATCTTATCACTAGGTCGGGATGAGCGGAATGAGTTGGAATTGGGTTCATGGGTTGAAAATAGAAGTAGTGATTGTTGTTCTTGGAACAGAGTCAAATGTTCCAATATCTCAAGTGAACAACACGTAACACACTTGTTTCTGGACAGTCTCAATTCAAGAGGTGCTCATTTGATAAACGGTTCGTTGTTTAGTCCTTTTCAAGAGTTGCTCAGCCTCGACTTGTCCAGGAACGACTATCATGGTTGGACTAACACAGGTTAGTTTCTCCTTCATATTTTACTATTGCGTCAAATTCCTCTTTCTACTTCAAATTTTTTATTCAAGCTAAAAGTAGAATTTTGTAATGGATATGCTTCTTTGAAGGGTTTCCAAGATTGATGAAGTTGGAGAACTTAAAGCTTTCAGATAACTCAATGAATGGTATTCTATCTGATATGGGTATGTACCTGTACCTCTTTCTTTAATTTTTTTTTAACTTTTTATTTATGATCACGATCTTTAGTTTATATCATGAATACTTTCCTGGTTTTTTTCATATGGACAAATTTTAAAAATTTTACTTTTAAGTCATGTTTATATGACATGTCTTCATTTATAAAGAAATTGTATATGAATAACCCAACTTAGACTTATTAAAGAAGTTGTGTTGGTTTCATACAATTTTTCTTAACTTGAACTGAACTCATATAAGAGTGGTACGATTTGGGTGTAATGTGATTTGAACTGCAGTAGTTCAAATTTGACACAATTTTAATATAATTTTATTTGAATTAAAGTTCTGCAAAATTATTACGGTTTAGTATAATTTGATTTAAACTAAATTTATTGATATTAGTTTAGTTATTTGTAAATTATATTTAAATAGTTTCGTTCTTGCACAGTTCAAATTTGAAAAAAAATAAATAAATTAGAAGTTGTTTAAGACCAATCACTTTAAGAAAGTTGAAGTTGTATATTACACATTTGACTTTTTCACATTAAAATCATGCAAGCACAACTTATCCACATGCATAAATTTTTAAAATTTATCAATTTCTATAATGTTTGTTTAAAATTACACTTACATGAGAGAAAAAACTTTCTTCCTAGCATATTTTATTGTACATATAAATTCACCGTTAGTATTTTAACCTAAACCTTTGATTAAGATTAGAAGATACAAGTCATTACTATTTATGTCAAACCAATATTGATAAATTTGAAAGTATTAATAAGGTAATGAGTAATTTTAGAATTATTAATCTTTCATCATAACATTTATCTCAAAAAAAAAAAGTTCCGACAGTTTTATATCGATAAAGTAAGAAATTAATGCAAACATCTCATTTTGACTTGTTAATTTGTTTATTTTTATTGTGGTTTAATTATGTTTTTTTCATTAAAATATAGGATAAATATTTTTTTAGTTTCTTAAAATTTGAAAAAGTTATTTTGTACTCTCAAATTTAATCAAATATGATTTATTTCCTAAAGACTAAATTTAAAATTTGTATAAGTCGTTAGGATAGTAAATTAGTATATCGTTTCTTAGTATTGACAAATTACTTAAAATTACAAAAGGTAATTTTTATTAAAAGAGTATTTGTTTTCCTCAAAGGTTAAAGAAATGAGCTCATTTCTTTTTATTTACCATTACTTAAAATATATTTAAAAATTAAAATAATATAACAATTAAACTAGTAATCTACATCAATTCTTTATAAATATTATTCTGTCTCTTTAACAATATATTTTCTATTGCAGATATTCAAAATTTGCAAAGCTTGAAAGTGTTAGACTTGGGCACAAATACTTTATACGGCTCAATTGAAGGTAATAATCATACAAGTATACAAAACTAGCTTTGTTATATAAATGCTTCATACATTTTTATTTAGGATAAGGTAAAATTATGATATCGTTGCTAGTTTTCTTTTTATGAATTCCCACATATAAATGTTTATAAAAGATTACCTTAAAATAATAGTTAATATTATCTCTTAACCTTAATGTCTCCTAGCATTTAATGGTGTAACATTAATTTTAATTATTTTGCTCTAGTTAAGGTCCATTTCTCATTATAAAACCATGACTTTATTACATTTTCAGGATTATGTGAAATTCAAGATCTTATAGAGTTAGGTCTCAACTCAAATAGGTTTAGCGGTGAAATTCCAGAGTGTCTAAGCATCTTCAGAAACCTCCAAGTTCTTGATCTTTCTCAAAATCAATTCAGTGGCAATTTTCCATCCTTCATTGGAAATATGACATCCCTTTCATATTTGTCTCTCTTTGACAACAACTTACAAGGCTCATTTTCATTGAACATTTTGGCTAACCATTCAAAACTTCAGGTTCTTTATATTTCTGCAACAAGCCCTAAAACACAAGTTGAAACTGAAAATGAACAATGGTTTCCAACATTTCAATTAAAGTCTCTCATCCTTCGAAGTTGCAACTTAAATTTGGATAAAGGAAGTGTTATTCCAAGTTTTCTCCAATATCAGAAAGAACTCCAATATATCGACATCTCACACAACAAACTGGTTGGAGCATTTCCAAATTGGTTGATTCAAAATAACTCAAGACTCAAATGTTTCTTGGTTTCGAATAACTTATTTGATGGAAAACTTGAATTGTCCTCCATCAGACAAAATATAACTTGGCTAGATATCTCAAACAACAATGTTTCTGGTTCACTCCCAAAAGATATTGGTACATTCCTTCCTGTGGTTAGGACTTTAAATCTTTCAACAAACAACTTTGAAGGAAGTATACCTACTTCAATTGGTGAAATGCAAGAACTTTCCTTCTTGGATTTGTCTCACAATCACTTCTCAGGTGAATTGCCTGATGAATTAGCAATCGGGTGCATTAGGCTCCAAGAATTAAGGCTTTCCAACAATCTTTTCCATGGGAATATTCCTAAATTTTCCAATTTTACAAATTTGGCACAGTTGTTTGTCAATAACAACAACCTCAATTGCACTCTGAAAGAAGTATTGCAAAATTTGAATGGTAAAGGATTAATGACAATAGACATATCTAGCAATTCAATCTCAGGCTCAATTCCTAGTTCAATTGCAAAGTTATCACGTGTGTGGGTTCTTCTTATGGGAAATAATCAATTGGAAGGTGAAATCCCCATTGAATTCTCCAACCTAATGATGCTTTTTGTGTTGGATATTTCACAAAATAGATTATTTGGGTCAATCTCACATGTTAATCCATCAATCTTGAGGGTCTTGTATCTGCAAAAGAATGCTTTCTCAGGCTCCATACCTCTCAGATTCTTTGAGAGCCCTAGCCTAACAACTCTAGACTTGAGGGATAATAATTTTTCTGGGAATATTCCCTACACGATTGATAGACTATCAGAATTACGAGTGCTTTTACTTGGAGGGAATAACTTTTCTGGTTACATCCCTGTTCAATTATGCCAATTACAAAAAATCACCTTAATAGATCTTTCACGCAATAAGCTCAAGGGTTCAATACCATCTTGCTTCAACAATATTTCATTTGGACTAGAAGAGAATCATGATTCTTCGGACCACACAGTCGCATTCTCAACCGTGTTCGCCAATATACCCATAGGATCTGTTATTAATGCCAGTGTGTCATTGTTTATGCCTTCATTTGATCATCAAAACGAAAACACAAACACTATTGTTGAATTTGTAACAAAGAATAATATTTACACTTACAGAGGCTTCATCCTTAAGAAAATGACTGGGTTGGATTTATCATGCAATATGTTAAGAGGTAGCATCCCTTTCCAAATTGGAGACTTGCAAAAAGTTCGAGTCCTGAACCTATCTCATAATTATTTGTCTGGTTCTATTCCAAATACTTTTTCTAATCTTGCCCAGATTGAGAGCCTTGACTTGTCCTACAACAACTTGAGTGGTGAGATACCCTTTCAAATGGTGAAGTTGAACCGCTTAGCAATCTTCAATGTGTCATTCAATAATCTTTCTGGAGTTGCCCCTAGTACTGGCCAATTTGGAACCTTTGTTGAAGACAGCTACCTAGGTAATCCTTTTCTTTGTGCTGAACTCTTAAAGCATACGTGCGAAGCTTCACCTCCATCACAATTTAATCACCCAGAAGGAAAGGAAACAGTGGTTGACATGACAGCATTCTATTGGACTTTCGCAGCATCTTACATAGTAATATTGATGGGCTTCGCAATAGTTCTTTGCATAAATGCTTCCTGGCGCATGACTTGGTTTTATTTCATTGCTAAGATTATACATGCATGTTTTCCAACTCTTCCACTGTATTGAACAAGGTCCATTTCAAATTTTTTAGTTCGATTTGCTATTTGTAGGCTTGAAAGTGTTGCACGAATAGGAAAAGAACCTGCCTGGCATTGTTAAATTTATCTATTTATAATATATAGTGATGTATAGTATGAGTGTAAGTATGTATAATATTTATGATGACAAATAAATTCCTATATTTGGTTGTTATATGAACCTCTTTCAATGTTAACGGTAAATACTGAGGTTGATCGAGTATGAATATAAATATTACAATATTTGACTTTTTAAAACAAGTACAAGAAATATGTAATACGTATGTCCTAATTTCATCCTTTATACTTTCATTTTAAATTATTAAAACCTTTTAATTTATTTTATATTTTATTTTAAATTTTATTTAATTATAATTTTTTTTATTATTTGATATTAAAGAGAAGAATATGTATAGTCTTTTGACATTATATTCTTAGTAATGGCATATTTCTTATACTTTAATTTTTAAAGCAGTTATTTAATAAATATTTGGCCGGATACAGATAAAAATTGACTATACCGACGATTGAGTCAAACTTTTCGTACCTATACCTATACATATATATAATCAAAACTAGAATCGATTATTATCTCTAATACACAAAACTTACAATAAACAATCCACATATTTGAATAAGCTCTTTTAAATTTATAATAAATTCTAATATATAAATCTTAAACCTTAAATCCCTATATCATAGTTTAATATTTTTTTTCTACCTAAAATTATAAATACGAAAAATAAAATTAGGAGCAAAATTCTACGAAAATTTGCACGTGTTGATGATATTATATCTAAGAATGTTAAATATAATATTGATACATTTTCAAATCTCCAAACTATTCCATGTTTTTGTTGACGTGAGATTTAGAAGTTATAACAATTAGAAAAATATATAAATATATTAAATATTTTAAGTATTAGATAAAATTTTCTGTTAAATTTAATGAATAATATTTTAGTTAAAAAATATTAACCAGATTTTATAAGAGATAAATATAATATCATTAAGTTTTGGATTCATTATTTGGGTGACATTTTTAATAAATTCTTAATCAGTTTGTTATAGTATTTTGTGTCTTAAATTTTGTAGGAGGTAAAATAAGGTTTTTTAGGTTAAACGTTAGAGCAAACTGAGTGAGAGTATTTAAATCCAGAATTTTCTAAGTGATTTAGAAAATAAAACATGTGAGTTCTTTGAAGAAAGGTCCAGTAAGTTGAAGCTTAAAAGAGATTAGATTAAACTTTTTACATTATTAAGAATTTGAGTCATGTTTCCATTTAATTACATGTTTTATACAGAGTCTCATTTTACGTTTTACATGCCATAACTATTTCAAGATTATTTTACATTTTGATGTCTTATTTATCATAACCAAGATTAAAACAAAGCCAATGAATGTTATTTTTTGGAACCATTCTTTTTTCACCATTAAGTTTCCATTTTGTGTTTGATTTATGTGTTTTTAAGCTTTGGTTGGGTCTTTTATTGATTTTCATTCTGTGCATTTCATTGCTTGAGTCATTTTAAGTTTTTAATCCATCCATTTTAAGTGATGTCTTATATCTCAACCATGAGGGGGCGAAAGGGGGGGGTGAATTGGTTAGCCCTTTAAAAGATTGATCCTTTAAAAAATTGATCCTTTCAAAAACTTGATGAGTTCTTTCTGTTTCTTGAAATCAATAAACAAATGGGTCGAATCAACAATAATAGAGAAAGATAAACACAAGCAATTTATACTGGTTCGACCAAGCCTATATCCAGTCTTCCTTCAACAACCTTAGTTGAACCACTATAATGATAGAGTATACAAGCATGAATACAGAGATATCCCCTCTCAATGCACTCTCCTTCCCCACTCAATATCACTTATAGCAAAAGGATGTGAACACCCTCACAATCTTACCAAAACAGAGAGCGATCCTAACTTCCTAAACACCTTGAGAGCAATCCCAACTCTCAATGAAAACAATTACAGTTCTCCCCTTGGAACAACCGCATTGGAACTCAATCCACTGATTGAAAATGATCAACCTAATATTCACAACACGCACTCTAGTAGTGTAGATATGATCAACAATCTTTAAGCAAAATTCTTGATAGAATCTTGATGTATAAACCCAAATTTGATCCTTGATCACTAATGAAAAAATTACTTTCTATAACGACCTATATTATGACGGACAAAAATTATCCGTCATCATAAAGGCATATTATAACGTAGTTTTGTAAATCAGTTATAATATGAAATGTGATGGCAAACTTTTAAATAAGTTTAAGACATATTATAATGTAGTTTTCTAAATACGTTATAATATGTAACGCGGTGATAAACTTATAAATAATTTTAAAACATATTATAACGTAGTTTTAAAAATCAATTATAATATAAAATGCGGTCAAACTTATAAATAAGTGAAAAACCTATTATAACATAGATATAGACACCTGTTAGAAATTTTTTCATGTATTATAACGAACTTTTGAAAATAAGTTATAATATCTTTTCCTCTCTAACTTTTTACATTTTCCTGTCAATATCTCTAATTTCATTTCACGTTCCTTCTCACTCTCTTCGACTCCCATTCCTCTCTTATTGCTTCAATTTTCCCTTTGTTTGAAGAATCGCCCAAGAGAGCTGGAGAATCCCATTGCTTTGTTTTTCGTTGTCGTTCATCACCTGGTAAGTCTCGCGCTTGTTCTCATCTCACTCGTTCCTCCGTTCCTCCTCGTTGAACCACAATTCAAGCCCTAAGCACTTTCCTTTATCTCTCAGCCTCTCACTTGAATCTTTCACCCTTAACTACTAGGGTTTTTTCGTATTTTCATCTTCTCACCTTTTTGATAGATTGTTTTTCCTTTTCCTTCATTTTTCACTGATTGAAATCGGTTCCCTTAGTGTTTGTCTAGGTGGGCTTTGAGATGATTGCTGCATTTGCTGAGTCGCAGGGGATTCCTATTCCGAAGCCATTTTTGGAAAAGGTTTGCCCGCTGCCTTGCTTAGATATTTCTATTTTCTGTTTTTCTCTCTATGTTTATTGTATTCATGAATTTTTTTCGCAAGTTGGTTTGTTGCAGGTTTTGTTGGTGAAGTTCCTGTCTTCCTTGCAAAGCCTCACACTTACATGAATCTGAGTGGTGAATCAGTAAGGAAACAGGATATGCTAATTTTTTTTCCTCTCTCTTAACCTTGTGGATATTTAGCTTTAGATTGTGCACGTTGTGTTGTCTATATAGCTTGTCACTTGCCACTCAGAAAAATTTATTGACCACGAGTTCCTTTAATCGCTTAAGTTTATATTGTACTTTGAAGGGTAGCTTTTCTATTCTGCACATTGAAATTTTCTCTTATTAGTTGGCATTTTTGAGAATATATGTACTATCAATAGTTGTAAACAGTTAAAAGATTGATGTCTATATTCTGCAGGTCAATTGCTGTAGAAAACAATTTCCCACCCACCTTGAAATGCATTTTTGGTTTCACTTGTGATATCATTGAAAATTTAAGGGTGTGAACGTTTGCGGTGCCAAGAGCTATCCTTTGAACCAAATAGTTTTTCTGTTCGTACCCGGTAAGCCTTTTTCCCTTTCTTTTTCACTGTTTAGGACCTAGGGTTTTTAGTTTTACTGGCTGCATGTGCCTTGTACGTTTTCCTTTTCATTTTCGGCATATTCTAGCTCTCAGAGCTACATTCTATCACCTATTTGGTGATCTGTAGGGTCGGTGAGCATACTGTCGTGTGGGTCGTTGTTAGAGCACCTTGGGTATACTGTTCAGCGCAACCCATAGGTAAGGGGAGCCTAAGTATCACAAGATGATGAGTTTTTGGATTTGTTAGGTTTTCTTTTAATATCCAGATTGATATAAATAATATATTATACTATATTCATTCAATTTTGTGATCTTTGTATAGGATATATTAATATATATCTTTTACTTACCTTTGTATATTATATAATAATATATAGGTTTAATAGTTTCGGAGGTCCCTATATTTGGGGGTTTGTTTCAATTGGGTCCTCCAATTTTGGAAGTGATCAATTAGGTCCCTAATTTTGTCAATTTGAATAAATAAAAGCCTTTCCCTTAAATGCAGTTAACGCCGTGAAGTTTTTGAACATGTGGCACGCTGACGCTTCCAGGTGGCATCGTTTCAAGTGCATAGGTGGATTATAAAAGGGTGAAATCCCTAAATTAAAAGGGTGTATTTGAAGGTGAAATCCCTAAATTAAAAGGGATTTCACCCTTTTATAATCCACCTATGCACTTGAAATGGTGCCACCTGGAAGCGTCAACATGCCACATGTTCAAAAACTTCACGTCGTTAACTGAAAAACTTTTATTGATTCAAATTGACAAAATTAGGGACCTCATTGATCACTTCCAAAATTGAAGAACCCAATTGAAGCGAACCCCCAAATATAGGGACCTCCGAACCTATTAAACCTAATATATATATATATATATATATATATTAATATATATATATATATATATATATATTAATATATATATATATATATATATATATATAACTTTTATATGACCGTATAGAAACTTAACATTAATATATCTTTTTAAGGCTTTTGTATATTATATAATATATATAACTTCTATATAAATAATTATATTATGTATATTATATAATAATATTTTAGAATTGATATTAATGTTATTTTTATATATTGGAGGTGTACATTGAATCGTGGTTATAAAAGGTTTTCCGGAAACTAATAGTATAGTGTTCTTGTATTGTTTTTCCATTTTATTTTATTTTTCTCTACTGTCCAGTTATTGTTTAGTGCTGTAGGTGTAGAGTTTTGAGAAAAATCCTTGTTGTTATTGCACTTTATTCCTTGCTATTTGGTGTTGTTTGTGCTGTTGTTATTGTACTTAAATTATTTGTCGTTTGCTTTCAAAAAGACTTATTGTTAGCTGTTATAAAATCCATACATAATACTTGTTGTTTGTATTAAAAATTCTGCACAAAACCTGGCTGTTTTGAAGGAAATTTATATATCAAAAAGCTGTTGTTTTTATACTTTTTTTTTGTTATTTTATGTACTTTTTCTGCTGTTTAAATTTGATTACTGAAACTTTATTGTATTGGATAGGATAAACTGAATTGAATGAGTGTATGATTGATGGTGCTATGTGAAACTACCAAGGTTGGTAGGATTATTATTTTCTGTCAGAGTACATTAAGGGTTGGTATTGTATTGCAGTTTATTGTCTTGTGTGATATAATGCAAAATTGATAGAATGAATAGTATCTTGATACAATCTTGTATGGGTTATTAACCTTGTTGTGCAATCTGTAATCAGCTTGGTGAAATATATATGTGATGAGACTGGGTTATGTTTGTTGCTATTTCAGTAATGATATAATTGCATGTGTTTGTTAGGTTAATATAAAATAAAGTAAGGATAGTTGTTTCTTATATTAATCAATAATTATATTACTTGTAGGTATGCATAAATTGATGCATGTTATGAGATGTTACAGGTTAGTTGGAGCTGCTTGGTTGTTGGTATTGATTAACTTAGATTCAACTGTGGAGATGTTATTTTTATAACTTGTGATTGGTGAGTAACGCATATTGTTGAGATCGTGTATATGTTGATGGAGGCAAAAAGTATATGATTACAAAGTGATGAAAGTACGATCCAAGTAGTAAAGAAAGTTCCATCTGTGTAGAATCTCTTGGTGAGATTCTTAGTGTTTTAGAATGAGAGTAGGAGCTCAGTCTTGGGGGTCTTTCTGACACTCCAATGGTCTTTCTTCTCATGTAGAGAGGATTGAACCATGTGGTGAGGAGTAGCAGGAGGTCTTAGTCTTGGAGGCTTTCACCATGCTCCAAGGCCCGGAACAGACTAACCTCGTGAGTGTGGCAGGGCAGGGGAGCCTAAGTATCACAAGCCACCACGGGTGCATGACCCGTCATAACTCGACTATCATTCTAAAGTTCGAACGAGTCAAGTCTAGAAGATAACATGTTAGGATCTGTGTTGTATATATTGCCTTGCTTGTATATATTTTACTTGGGTTGAGTCTAGTATGTTCATGTTGGTATAATTGCATGCTTTTTATATAATTAGCTCCCCCTTGCTTGCTTGTGTTTGTGCCATGTTTGCGTTGTTTTCTTTTGCGATGATCATCCACTTGAATGGGAGCAGATGGCGAGGAGGTTACTTTGAAAACAACTCTTGATGGGGATGGCATTGCTGTAGTTTAGTCCACCAGGCTTCACTTGATTAGCCTTTTATTTTGAAGAACTTATCATGTTCTAAGTTTTAATTCCTTGTATTTTCCAGGGAGGAACTTTAGTACTCCATTTCCAAATTCTAGTATTGTTCTAAGGATGATTGTAATCCTTTAATTAACTATCATTCTACTCTTAACTGCTTTCTAGTATTATTGATCTGTGGTCTTGCAGTAAAGTAGCTCAATTTTCCCTTTGCTCACGACTTCTCGCAGGAAGTGATACTTTACTTCAATGTGCTTGCTTCGTCCATGACTTACTGGGTTTCTGGCCAAATTTATCGCAGAAGTGTTGTCCATCCTCAGTTCTATTGAATTCCTTGTCGCTATCTTCAGTTCAGCAAGTAACTCTTCAAGCCAAATCCCTTGACAAGTTGCATGACACCCTGCCACATATTCTGCTTCGCAGCTGGATAGAGCAACGATTGACTGCTTCTTAGATGACCATGACACTTGTGCTCCATTCAAGAAGTAGATAAACCCTGAGGTACTCTTCCTTTCAAGCGTATCTCCTTCGTAGTCTGAGTCGCAAAATCCTGTAAGCTTCAAATAGGTGCTCCGACTTCCGTATGGGAATAGAATTCCATAGTTTGTTGTACCCTTTATGTACCTTAAAATGCGTTTTACACAATCCATGTGACTCTTTCCTGGTTGACACATAAATCTACTTACCAGACCAATACTAAACATCAATTCAGGCCTACTATTGTACAAAAATCTCAGGGATCCAACAATCTGCTTGAATCGCGTTTCATCTGCCTTTTCTTCAGCTTCATTCCTTTCCAGGTTTGTGTTTGCTTCCAGAGGACTCCTAGCTGCATTGCATTGATGCATCTGAAATCTTTCCAGCAGCTCCTTTGCGTATTTTTGCTGATGCTTATAAGCCCTTTCTCAGAATGTGTAAACTCCATTCCCAGAAAGTAGCACAACTCACCCAAGTCCGTCATTTTGAAGTCAGACTTCATCATTTCCTTGAACTTGTTCATGTCTTCTGGATTTGATCCTGTTACAAGAAGGTCATCTATATATAAACAAATAATAAGCAGATTACCTTCCTGAAGTCTTCTTTACATAAACTCCATGTTCAACCTTGCATCTTTCAAATTCGTGTTGCAGCAGAGATGAATCGATCTTCTTGTTCCATGCTCTGGGTGCCTGACGCAAACCATAAAGTGCCTTATGAAGTTTGTACACCTTACCTACATTATTTCTCTCCCTGAATCCAGGGGGTTGCTGAACATAAACCTCTTCCTCTAGCAGTCCATGAAGGAACGCAGACTTGACGTCCAGTTGTGAAATCGACCATTTTTGTGCACAAGCAATTGCTACAACCACTCGTATGGTTTCCAGCCTTGCAACTGGCGCAAACACCTCATCAAAGTCGACTCCTTTTCTCTGTAGAAACCCTTGTGCAACAAGCCATGCTTTATGTTTCGATACACTACCGTCTGGATTCAACTTTCTTTTAAACATCCATTTAACGCTGATGCTGCTTTTGCCAGGTGGAAGATTCACCAACTACCACGTTTTATTTTTTTCAATAGATCTAAGCTCTTCTATCATAGCATTTCTCCATACCTTTTGCTTTAGAGCATTATCTACATCTATGGGCTCTGCTCCCGCCATCAAAGCCGTATGGATCAGACTTCCTTCTTCATCGACTGTTGTGTCTGAGTAAACTTCGTAGTCTTCAAGTCTAGACGATCTAACAGTTTGTCTCCTTGGTCTCTGATTTCCTTCATTGTTGCTGACAATAACTTCATCTGTTCTAGGAGTAACCTCAGTTCTTTCTTGTTCTTCATCAAAACCTCCATGCACCAGAACTTGCTTTGATCTTGCATGCATGCGATTCCAATCCCATGATTCATTTTCGAGAACGACGACATCCCTACTAATGATCATTTTCTCCTTTATCTTCGAGCTTGGTTCGCTTATGGTCTGAGACATGAACAAAAGCTAAGGATCCAAAAACCTTTAAATGTCTTACCGATGGTGTTGATCCTGTCCAGACTTCAAGAGGAACTCTCCCTTCTATTTGTTTGGTTGGACACCTATTGAGGAGATAGACAGCTGTCGACACGGCCTCTGCCCAAAGGTTCCGTGGCAATTCTTTCTCCTTAAGGAGACATCTGGCCATATTCATGATGGTCTTGTTTCTTCGTTCAACTAACGTGTTATGTTGTGGCGTGTACAGTGCAGTTACTTCATGCGTTATACCCTTCTCTTGACAGAACAACTCGAAGGCATGTGAAGTAAATTCTCCTCCACCATCAGTCCGTAAGATCTTTAGAGTTTTGTCGCTCTCTCTTTCTATGCTGACAACGTACTTCTTGAAGATTTCCAATGCTTCACTTTTTGCTTTAATCACGAACACCCAACACATTCTGCTAAATTTATCTACAAAGACAACAAAGTACCTGTTTCCGACCAACGATGGTGTTTCGAGTGGACTGCAGATGTTTGCATGAACAACATTCAAGCATTCCTTTGACCTTGTCTCAATTGTTGTCTTGAAAGATTTTATTGGTTGCTTACCTGCTAAACAGGATTTACACGCATTAATAAGTAAAGAAATACAAGGCATAACTGACACCATAGATTTATTTTTGAGTCTCTGCAGATCTCTGAAGTTCAGGTGACCGAAACGCAGATGCCAGATCCAACTCTCATCATTTTCTAATGCTGACAAACATCGCATGTTCTCTATAGTGTCAAGACAGACCTGAAATGTTCTGTTCTTCGAGAGTTTGCTACTTAAGATCATTCTGCCATTGTTATCATATAGTTTCACTTGGTTTTGATCACCCATGACCACTGTAAAGCCCCGTTCAACTAGTTGTCCAATGCTCAGGAGATTGCACTTCATCTCAGGCACAAACAACACGTTTGAGATTATTGCCTTTGAACCATTTCTTCTGTTGATGACCACATCACCCATACCTTCAACCTTCAGTGTGCTATCATCAGCAAACTTCACTTTGCTTTTCTTCGTATCATCAAAGTTGACCAACCACCCTTTGTTGCAAGTCATGTGATTCGAACAACCCGAGTCAAGATACCAGTTCTTGTTCTTAGACCTCATGCATTCAGTGGCTGTCATCACCATTAAAGTCAATGTTTCTTCATGAGACTCTTCTTGAACAATACGTACCTGCTTTTCCTTGCTAGAGGACTTTGCGAGTTAGCCTTTTCTGGAAAGCATTCAGACGCGAAATGGTCGTACTTATGACAATTGAAGCATTCAATGTTTCGTTTATCTTTCTTTTTCTTCAAACCCTTTTTGTAGTGTTTCTTTTCTTTCGAATCAGATGACCTATTTGAGTCAGACCTTTCATGTTCTTTCGTGTCTGCACTGCCACTTTCTTTCTTCCATTTGTTCTCCCTCGGCTTTCCTTCCCATTTCTTGGATTTCTTTTTCTTTTCTCCTTTCACATGCTTAACCTTCAGTGCTTGATCATCACGTTTGGATTTTCTTTCTCGCTTTCTCATCTCGTAGGCTTCTAAAGAACTTTGAAGCTCCTATATTTTGAGCTTTCCAACGTCTCTTGATTCTTCAATGGCAACAACAATATGGTCAAACATTTCCGACAACGATCTCATGATTTTCTCGATGATCATGGTGTCTGTAACCACTTCACCACAGGCCTTCATCTGGTTTGCAATAGTTATTATTTTGCTGAAGAAATCGTTTATTTTGTCGCCTTCTTCCAATTCCAGATGTTCATATTGCCTTCTAAGCGCTTGGAGTCTAACCTTCTTAACCTTTTCTCCTCCAGAATAACACTTCACCAGAATATCCCATGCTTCCCTCACTGTATTCACGTTCTGAACTTTCTCGAAATGAGCATCGTCCACGCACTGGTGGATGATCAGTAGTGCTTTATCATCCTTTTGTTTGAGCTCCTTTTTCTTATCTTCTTTGCCGGAAAGATCATCCTCCGCTCCTTCAATCATATTACTGACTCCTTGAACCCTTAACACTACGCGCATCTGGGTGCTCCAGCGATTCCAATTTTTCTCTGATAGGATCGGGAACTGTAGTGAAGAGAGGTCTGCCATCAGCACAAATCTTTTCTTGAAGCAAGAACATTGTGTTCTTTGGAAAAAAAAAACTCAACAACCCTTCTCTAACACAGCAGTAACACTTAGAGAAAGAAAGAAGAAATCAAACACGCCACAGGTTCTTACAACCTTGCTCTGGATACCACTATAGGAGCGAGAGAACACAAACGGCAACACACAAATGTTTTCTATTGACAGTGAATACAAACAAAGCTTTTCTCTTATTGATTGAATGGTCTGCATGGTCTGACATATATATTATATACATGTAGAAGCAACGATAATAACAAAAAAAACTGAAAAACAGAACTCCTAAACTAAAACACTATAATATTTGAATTACAACAACTAACACCCACCACACCCTCCGACGACTATTCCTTCGCCATCCCCACCCTTCTCGCCACCATCACCGGCTTCCTTTGAAGCAACGGATGCAAAAAGAGAACCTAAGCCAAAAATAAGCTTCAAGGACAAGCTGAGGTGGAAATGTTGAACCTGTTTTGGAGAAGTGAGTATGGCGAGGAACATTACCAGTGCGGTGATGGAGAAGTCAAGTTCTATAAGGGAAGTATTGGAAAATACATCAAATGCAGGTTGGCCACCTAAGATAGGTTTTCCGTCGTCGATGCTGCCACAGTAACGACAATCGATTTTGCGGTCAATTAGAGTTGCCACAACTCAAAATTGGATAAGTCCTTCAGGGCCTCTGAGCAATCTTTCACTTTCTTCATTTTTCTTAAAGATGCAGAGGAATGGAATGATATGGTATGGCAATGCCTCATCAAAGCCTGGTGGAAAGGAGCGTTTGAATCAGTCTCTTCCCACCAACAAAACAGAAAACCAATAGTTTCATAGCATTCACTCATTATGGGGGTTTATTTACAGAAGTTGAAATGATAAGACGGTAAGTGATTATTTACAGGAAAGTAGTTATTTATTTTAAATTAAAACCTTATTATTTCAATCTCATTTGTAATTCTTTTAATTGATATGATTTATTGCTTTGGATTCCAGTGAATATATTTCATTATAGGGCTGACTAGGTTCCAAGCAAAAATTTCATCTCCTTCATTAATGATACTCATCCATTCTTGTTGCTTCTTGATTCTGGTTCTGTCAACAAAAGCAGCATACAGAGCGGTGTGTGAAGACTGAAAAATTTTCACACGACACAAATGAGTGCGACTTTGAAAATGCAGGATTAGGTTGTTATTATACTGATAAAAAAATGATGTGGGTATTTATTTTGGATAAGATTTTTTTTTTAATGAATAGGATTGATCGGATGGTAAGTAAAGTCTGATTAAATATTATTTCTGTCAAGAATAAGATTTTAATGGTACTCACAATTCGACCTTGATTCATGTGTGTTTAGTTTATTGTGGATAAGAACTTTAAAGAAAGTAATAGATGAAAAAAAGAGAGCACAAAGTTAAGCTTTAACCATTAATGGTTGCACACAAAACTATTTATCTTAAAGTTTCTGTTACAAGTAACCCATATAAAAAGAAGTTTCAATAATTTTCGGATTTGGTAACTCGTGAAAGAAAGATTCTCTTGTGCGAAGACCTAAATCGATAAGAGACTTCATAGAAACTCGAATTGGGATATGATTATTCGTTCTAAAGTGAACCAGGGAAATACTATTGGACACGTTTAGATATTTTTGCGATAAATTGTACAAACCGAATATGTAGATAATTTTCTAATATCTTTTTGTACGAATTGAAAAGACATACGAGTCAAAGGTTTTTCTCTGATATAGACTTAACCAAAGAGGCGATAGAACGGTATTACAAGATCAAATTGTATTGAAAAGATGAAAAATTCGAGGAGAACGAAGATTTTTTATCTTTCTTACAGTAAATGCTTAGTTTGACAAGTTAAAAAAAAAAAAAAGACTTTCAAGGTGAATTATAAAGAAACTTATAATTTCTTGCACAAAAACTAGAATTGAGAGATGTCATCATGTAATTCACAAGCCAAATATGTTATACAAAAACAAGGGACTAACATTTAAAGAATGCTCATGTTATAAAATTGTAGTGTAAAAAAGCAAAAAATATTATGAAACTTATGGAAAAAGTTTCTTTAACAACTCTTTTTTGACAACTTTTTGACAACGCATACGTGGCAGTCTATGATTGGTCCGTTTCAAATATTTTTTTAAACATAAATTCAAACAGACCAATAAAATGATGACACGTGTCCTGTTGTAAAAAAGTTGTTAAAAAAGAGTTGTCAAAATATCATTATCTGAAACTTATTTATTGAAAATGAAAAGGTAAAAAAGGCAGTATTTCGCTCGGGGGTTGAAGTGGATATGTAATTTCATCAATAATATTCAAGGTTCTCCACAAATAAAAAACCAGAAACATAAGTAGAGCTTAACGCAAATAACAAACAAAATTGAAATTGTCACAGCATTTAAATAAAACTGATACAAAGTCGGTATGCAAAACATGTCTAGTGTTCTTTCAAATTTCCCTCCTCAACAAAATCTAATCTCCAAAGCCAAAACAATAATAGCTTAACGCTTCTTAGAGACACCAATAGTCTTCCCCCTACGGCCAGATGTCTTGGTGTGCTGACCACGGACTCTAAGGCCCAGTAGTGCCTCAATCCACGGTGGTTTCTGCATAATGAACATTAAAAAGTTAATTCCGTTCAGAAGACACCAATATTTAACAAGCAATGCACAAATTCTCCAGAAAAGTCCTACGGGAAAATTTGTAATTCCGTTCAGCTCTAATAGTCGGCATCTCCTTCGCAACATCGACCGCCGTCCCTGGCAGCACTGATGACGGAAAACCTATCTTAGGTGGCCAACCTGCATTTGATGTATTTGTTACTGCTTCCCTTGTAAGACTTGGCTTCTCCATCACCACACTGGTAATGTTCCTCGTCATACTCACTTCTCCAAAACAGATTCAACATTTCCGCCTCAGCTTGCCCTTGAAGCTTATTTTTGGCTTAGGTTCTCTTTTTGCATCCATTGCTTCAGAGGAAGCCGATGACGGTGGCGAGAAGAGTGGGGACGGCCGAGGAATAGTCATCGGAGGGTGTGGTGGGAAGATGAGTGACGTGGCTGAAGGAGAAGTGGAGAAGTGCTGGATGAGGGAGGAAAAAATACCCCGTGTCAGAAAAAAATAAAAGACGAGGTATTCTCCGTTAGCCAACTTAGTGAAAAGTTAAAAGTTACAACTGTTAGTTTTGAAGGACAAAAATTAAGGTTTTCTTAAGTAGGAGGACTAAAATGTACATTACTTTGAAAGAGGGACTAAAACCAAAACCGCTTGATAGTATAAAGACTAAAACCCTATTACTCATTTTAATTAAGCGATTGTTCCTTAAAATATTCATAGAAAATTTTAAAAGATATTTATTTAATACTTTAATGATATAAAAGTATTTAATGATATTTATTTAATGATATCCCTTATTTTTGATTAATTAAAAAATTAAAAAAATTAATTAATATATAAGACTGCTAATTTAAAGTTTTTACACATGATTTTTTCCAAAATAATCACAAACCATTATAAACTATGGTAATTATTTTTTTTAATAATTACTTATTAAGTAATACACTAGCAAAAAAATTTTAAACTTGACTTTAGATGTATACTTTTGGACTTTAAAATCATGTTGTCATATTTGTGGCTAAGACTGAGCTTAAAATACACAAGGGCATTCATATTTTTTCTTAGCAAGATTTTATAGAGTAATTTATGTGAATTTGAATTAATGTATTTAAGATTAACACACGTAATTATGGTATAAAATAGTTATGTTGTTCTTTTAAGATTTAAAAAATGGAAAATCACTTTCTTTTCTAAAAGTAATTGATTGTATGAGAAATTATTTCAAATATTTGAATACTATAACCAGATGTATATTTCTATAAGTATCGTTAAAATGGGTTGAAACTCGTGAGCTAGGTTGGCTCACAGGGTAATACACATTTACAAACGTAATACACATTTATCGACGGAAATAAATCCATCGGTAATTCCATGTATTTTTTATAAGGTTTAATTACCTTTTTAGTTCCCAAGTTGGGGGCTGAATTTCTGTTTTGTACCCGCTTTTAACAATGATGTTATTTGGTCCCCATATTATGAATTTGTAAAATTTTGGTCCCTTCCATTAAGTAAGTAGAAACGACGTTAAATTCAGCTTATGTTACTGCACTTTTCTTCTCTCTCATATGTTATTCCTGACACTTTTTTCACTTTTTTTCTATTTCTCTCACCACTCCACATTTTTCTCTCTCTTCTACCGGTATTAGTTTTCTACGAAGCTTTTCATTCCAAAGCTTTCCACGTTTCTCTTCAATTATTTTCCACCAACCCATCATTTAATATTTTTCTCACCTCTTTCCAATAAATTATTTCTATCAACATTATTGTCCAATGAAGGTTTGCTGACAACAATCCACTAATTATTCGGTCCAATGGAGATGGCCACCGTATCATCAATGCAGTATCAATTCTCCTTTAAAATAGCATGACAAAACCTTCAAGACATAGAGATATTAAAACTTCATCGTCACTTTGATCAAGAGGAACACTAAAGGCGGCTAACATAGGTGCCTGACACACCTCAATCATGAATCTCAGGATTACAACATCTGTGGCGGAATAATAAATTGATCTGCAAATTCCAATTAAATGCATATGAAATATATATAAAAAAAAACAAAAATCTACGAACTACTTTTGTTTAACCAGTCAACTTAAAAAATTAGCAAACAAGTGATCTAACTGTCATTAAAATATTAGAGAAAAAGAAAGAGTAAAAAAAATTGGCGAAAATTTTACCTAGATACATGTTGACTCACTGGCAAGTGTACCAGATCGTTCCAAGTAATATAATCGGTAAAACCCGATATCGTTCTTCCCAAGAGACTCGAAAGGCCTTATCGTTCGTGTGAACTAAAATCGTAAGACTTGTAGAGAGAAAAAATAATTGTTGTGGATGCAAGAACATAAAATAAACATGCAATGCGTTGATTTAGTTACCGAAAAAGGTTATGCATGAGTGGAGTTGTTGGGGGTTTACAATTTCATCTTATCTGCCCTCTCTTATCTACTCCTCTTGTTTAAATTGCTTTATTATCTAATTGTTATGCAAACTTTCTTGGCCTACCCTTAGCCCGATCCCTCGGCGAAAAGAGCCTATTACTAATTACCGGCTTGCTATCCCTAACCTCCCCTAGTAACTAGCAATGCATTACCGAATAGAAGCAAAAACAATTGATCGTCCTACCTCCCTATCCCTAGGTGGTATTTCATTAATCAAGGAATTTCTCACCAGTTCATGACATTACTGTATGTTCCCGTATCAATAGAGACAAACAACAGTTATCGAATGAGTTAAACAATAAAAGCCTTAAGCGCAGATGAGAACCCAACAATCGATAATCAAAGCATATGAAAATCATATAAATAAACAAGAGTTTCAATAAAAGAGAGTTTCAAATGATTACATTGTTTCCCCCAACAACAAAAGGGTTTAGTTCACCATTGTCATGGTGAACCAAGATGAAAATAATGGAAGAATGCAAGAGCAAACCCTAGATAGGATGAAAAGGAGCCTAAGCATCCAGGAGATCTTCTCTAGAGAATGGAAATTAGGTCTGGCCACCCTCTTCTGTCAAAAGAATGCATCTAAACTCGCACTAGGGCTAGTTATAACCAAGCAAAGTAACAAAATTCAAGCCCAGGCCCATTAGAGAACCACCCGGTGCCAAAAATGGCCGCCTGGCGCTTTGCCTCAAGCCGCAGGACCGCCCGGTGCCAAAAATGGCCGCCCGGCGGTTTGGTCAACTGCCCAGCGCTCCGGTCAACCGCCCAACGCTCTGGTTGACTTTTCTGGCTGACTGGTTGACTTTTCTGCATTCTGGTTGACTTTTCTGCACTGTAACCGTTTGATCTTCAACCTTTCTTTCCATTCATCTCCAATTCTCATCAAAACCCTCCAAAACAATGCAAAACAAGCATAATATCTCTAAAAACAACTTTTGACTCTCAAATGACTCAACTTAAGAGTTTTACTTGATTTTAAGCTCATTCTAAGCCAAAAGGGTGTGTTTTGATATCAAATTTATGCATGAAAATAACGATTTTTCAACCGTTATCACAACCCCAAACTTAGAACTTTGCTTTTCCTCAACCAAACAAAACAAAACTCTGCCTTCCACTTTTTCATCAAATAGTTCAACATTTTTCGAAATCCTTTTCTTCACAACAAGATATTATTCAATTCAGATTTCAGTGGAATCCTACCAAAACGCATGCATGTTTTCAATCCAATCATACTCACATAATAAAATATCTCCTAACAGATGTTTCATGAATGAATGATCAATCCACTAAGCATAGATGTAAACATGGATTTCAACAATTCCCACCAAGCAAGTGTTTCAGTCAATCACTCAAGTGTCTAAAGAATCACTCTACTCTTTACTATTCACATGTCATATAGAACAATATTGCCATTCATCTTAAAACAATCAGAATCCTTACATGCAAATGCCATCACAAGGACTTTTCCAAGACTTGCAATGAGGCTGGGCTATAAAGAAAAATTGGTTTTTCTAGATCACAAAATTCTTGAGTTAAAATAACTATTTCATCATTGAAAAGTTTCAAGTTTAAACTCTCTCTATCACCAATTTCACTCACTCCCAATTTCTTCCCTTTTCATTGATTTTACATTAAGCTCATCTTTCATGCTTTTTCTTTTTACTTTTTCTTTTTCTTTACTCGTGCATTTTTCTTTTCAACACTTGAGCTCAATGCTTTTCTTTTGCCTTTCCATTTTCCCCATGCAACCCCAAACTCGAACCTTTTCATTCCATACAATTATTCTCAACCCAACTCAAGATAAATAATTTCAAATCAAGGGTTTTCATCCTGTTTAAGGCCAAGATTCAAAAAGGGTATAAGATTAAACTTTTTCGGGTGAAAATTTGGCTAAATAAGGGCTTCCAAACATCGCCTTGATCATATAACATAAACATGGAAATCAGTCAATTATCAAGACTAAGGCAATATCATTCATGATTCCCTATGAATAATACATACATCAGTAAAGACTCTGGAGCTCAATACCTCACACAACATGCTTTCTCACACATCATTCATGAATCCTGCTTAGCATCATAATCACAATCATAAACCACTATACATTTGTTCATATAGTTAGTGAATTATTCACCTGGATATCAGCACACACACATTCTCAGTCATCAACCACATTCAATCATCATTGAATAACTCGTCATGCATTTTATAAAATGAAACCACCATCAGAATCAGCGTACAAGCCAAGCACAAACATAAAAATAAAATGTTCCTATACTAAAATCAAAAGTACAAAGGAAAAAGAAAGATAAAACCTGGGTTGCCTCCCAATAACGCTTGTTTAACGTCACGAGCCTGACCCAAACCTGTTTAGCACTTGTCAGTAAGTGCAAATCCTTCCACACCCATCAGTAGGTGTACCTTTCGGGTATCCTTCAGTGGATACCAAAAGTTAGCATCCCTCAGTAGATGCTACCCAAAAAATTGTTCAAATGTCCACAAAATTACAAGTTAAAAAAAATGAAATAAACCTAAGCTAAGAATAAAAAATAAAAAAAATATGCTACAACAATTGGGATGACCCCAACAAACACCCATAAGTAGGTGTTGAATTTCTTCTCGCTTAATATTCTTTTCTTTTTCTTCTTCCTGCTGAATTCTTTCATAAAGTTGAGAATACCAAGCACATGTTTCCATGTTTCAACCATAGGAACTTTAATCTCCAATTTCTTGAAGATCTCCATAAAGTACTTGATCTTCTATTCCTTCCTATGATTTTTCTTTTGATGAGGAAGGGGCTTTTCATATGATCTTTTCTTCTTTCCTCTCTTCCTCTTTTTCTCACTCTTCTCCCTCAACTTTCTCTTTTTCTTTTTTCTTTTTTTCTTCTTTATTTTTGCATATTTTCTATTTTTCTTTTTTCTTTCAACCACTTGAATGGTAAAGCTCCCTGGATCTTGTAATTTAGGAGGTAATGTCCTATGTATGACTGCACTGCAATTTCCTTGCACCTCAATAGTTTCCTTCTCAATATACTTCTTTTTCTTCATGAGAAACTCTTTTAAAAAATTTGAATATGATGGTATTTGCTGAGGTGCCTCAGAGAATGGTATGGTTATTTCCAATTCCTTGAAAATCTCCATAAAACGCTCAAACTGCTTTTCTCTCTCCTTTCTAGAATATCTCTTTGGATAGGGCAAGGGTTTTTCATACTCCTTCTCTTTCAATTTTACAACCTTTTCTTCTATCTTTTCCTTATCAACAACCTTATCACTTTCAGAGCTAGTGGCTTGACATTCCTCCCTAAGGTTAACCTCAGTATTAACCCTAGAATTCAATATCACATTGGAGTGACAAATTTGTATCTCCAACCTTTTATTTCTTGCTTAGGATAATTCGTTCCAATGTCTCGTTAATTCTGTTTATTTGCCCTTTCAAAGCAGATACCTTTTGTCCTAATAGTAATTGTTGATGTGGTTCTCCTGCTTGTCCATTCCATCCTTGATCCATGCTTGAGTGAGAAGAAAATCTTGTATACATGTCTTGTGGAAATAATTCATCATTCTTAATATTCTCCTCTATGTCCTTGACATGGTATACTTCAAAATTCATAATCCTCTAAAAAATTGCATCAGAATCTGCACTTCTTTGTATAGGCATGAAATGAGGCTCAACAGCTTGTCCATATCGACTTTGATCCATGTATGAGTGAGGTTCCCACCAGTGATTGAAATTATTTTGGTAGGATTGAGTGCCCATATAATCAAATCCTTGTCTGTACTGCATTTTGCAAACATTAGGCACAAAACCCTAGAAAACATTTATTAGAACAAAAATAAAAACAAACATGAAAAATCAAGTCAAATTCAATTAATTCACACTACTCAAAAAAGTTAAACCTCGAGTCCCCGGCAACGGTGCCAAAAACTTGTTGACTCACTGGCAAACGTACCAGATCATTCCAAGTAATATAATCGGTAAAACCCGATATCGTTCTTCCCAAGAGACTCGAAAGGCCTTATCGTTCGTGTGAACTAAAATCGTAAGACTTGTAGAGAGAAAAATTAATTGTTGTGGATGCAAGAACATAAAATAAACATGCAATGCGTTGATTCAGTTGACGAAAAAGGTTATGGATGAGTGGAGTTGTTGGGGGTTTACAATTTCATCTTATCCGCCCTCTCTTATCTACTCCTCTTGTTTAAATTGCTTTATTATCTAAGTGTTATGCAAACTTTCTTGGCCTACCCTTAGCCCGATCACTCGGCGAAAAGAGCCTATTACTAATTACCGGCTTGTTATCCCTAGCCTTCCCTAGTAACTAGCAATGCATTCCCGAACAAAAGCAAAAACAATTGATCGTCCTACCTCCCTATCCCTAGGTGGTATTTCATTAATCAAGGAATTTCTCACCAGTTCATGACATTACTGTACCTTCCCGTATCAATAGAGACAACAACAATTATCGAATGAGTTAAACGATAAAAGCCTTAAGCGTAGATGAGAACCCAACAATCGATAATCAAAGCATATGAAAATCATATAAATAAACAAGAGTTCCAATAAAAGAGAGTTTCAAAAGATTACATTGTTTCCCCCAACAACAAAAGGGTTTAGTTCACCACTGTCAAGGTGAACCAAGATGAAAATAATGGAAGAATGGAAGAGAAAACCCTAGATAGGATGAAAAGGAGCCTAAGCATCCAGGAGATCTTCTCCAGATAATGAAAATTAGGTCTGGCCGCCCTCTTCTGTCAAAAGAATGCTTCTAAACTCGCACTAGGGCTATTTGTAACCAAGAAAAGTAACAAAATTCAAGCCCAGGCCCATCAGAGAACCGCCCGGCGCCAAAAATGGCCGCCCGACGGTTTGGTCAACCGCCCAGCGCTCTGGTCAACTTTTCTGGTTGACTGGTTGACTTTTCTGCATTCTGGTTGACTTTTCTGCACTGTAACCGTTTGATCTTTAACCTTTCTTTCCATTCATCTCCAATTCTCATCAAAACTCTCCAAAACAATGCAAAACAAGCATAATATCTCTAAAAACAACTTTTGACTCTCAAATGACTCAACTTAAGAGTTTTACTTGATTCTAAGCTCATTCTAAGCCAAAAGGGTGTGTTTTGATATCAAATTTATGCATGAAAATAACGGTTTTTCAACTGTTATCAATACACCTCACACTTCAAACATATATGAATCATGTAAAAAGCGGTTAAATATTGGATATGGCAGGATCCATAACAGCCTCTAGCCAACAACAGATTCTTCATGTCAAAAACAACAGGTTAAATGTTTTGCTTGTCAACAAAATGAATGTCAAAGATATGCAATTATACATTTATTTGTAACTGTTATTCTCTTAATTAGGATAATTAGTTGTAGTAAATGTATATATGACAGTTTAGCTTATTTAGTGGGTTGAAAATCAGCTTGACAGATTGCAATTATTTGTATATATATGAAAGTTCTCCAGCAAGAGGAGACACAGTTTTCTGGCTCAATCTTCTTTAAATCTAACATTGCTCAACCTGAGAAGATTTGGAAAGCAATTTATCACTACTAAAGAGAGGGAAAAATACAAACATACTCAGATCTGTGAGCTTTTTCTTTGAATTGTTCTTGCATATGACGAATAAGATCATCACTGGTCTCCATATTCTCTTCACCACGTTTACAAATCACAATATTCAATATACTATCCAACCCTAAGAGTCGATTAGGGCTCACAACCTGTTTTTTGTTGAGGAGCCTCATCATTTTCATTCATTTTTATTTCATTTCTAGATATTCTATCAAACAAGGACTTCAAGTATTCCTCAGGCAAATCTTTTCCATCATCAATGCCACGATTATTTCTTATGAAATCATAAGGAGACATCTGCATAACTCAACAACCAAAAAGAAATTAAGCCATTGTGACTGTCATCATTATTTGTATATCATTTTACGAACATAAGAACTGTGACCATACCTTATTCTTCACCATGGGATTGTGAGCATCAGTATTAAGCATTATAACAGAATATGCAAGGACATAAGCAGTGTCAGCACTAGAAAAGGCCTTTGGATTACATTTGCAGTAACGTTCAACAAACTTTTCCATGATCCTATCAATTTTTTGTGCCTCTGTTTCGAGATTCGCTTCGTGGTGTCAATGAAAAAGCAACGGTGACTCGCGGTGGTGCTTGGAAGCTCCGACAAGGCCTTTTAGCGGCATGTGGACTGTTTTGGTAGAGAAGAATGCAGTTGCTGGTCCACGCCCAAAGGAGAAGAAGGAACGATAGAGGTGATACGTTCTTGTTCCGGTGGTGATGAACTGATCAACCGTGTCACTGAAATATTGACTGTGTCAGGAAGACCAAAGGAAAAGTGAGAGAAATAGAAAAGAGAGAGAAAAGAATGTTAGAAAGAGTGTAGGAGAGAGAAGAAAAGTACATTAAAATTAAAGCGGTTGCAATCTATTTAACGGAAGAAACTGAATTTGTACAAAATTCGTAATATAAGGACCAAATAACATCATTTTTAAAAGCGGGTACAAAACAGAAATTCAACCCCCAACTTAAAGACTAAAAAGGTAATTAAACCTTTTTATAACAATGTAACATGTATTTTTTAAATATCCGTTCCAAATAAATGTCAGATTGTTATAAAAAGTGCAATATTATTCCAATAACACGAGTCACTCCCTCAAAACCTTTTAATTAAGTATGATATACAAATTCCATTGAACTTAAGATCGAATTCTGTAAATATTGTATAATTAACGAAGGTAGTAAAAATAATTTTGGATTACTTATTTCATAGTCAAACTAAATTAGTTGAAGACGAAGTGTTAAAACGCTTGTAAATGATGTATATAAGAAAAGTGACACTTCAACGTTGAAATGAGATGTAAATATACCTTAAATATAGAAAGAGACTAAAGGAAGAGATAATAAATGTAACTAATAATATTGTTTGCATATATAAATAAATAAAGTAAATGAAAATTCGAAATCACTTTATAAAAGTGAGTCCCACTAACGAAAAAGAGAAATCCTAAAATTCTGAAATAATAATCTTGGAAAATTTATTACTAATAACTACATATGTGTTCATGAATTGCTTGAACCGATGAATAAAATAATTTTCTATTTGCTTCCATTTTCCTCTTACAATATTCAAACCTTGAAGATCATTTGCTTACTTTTATAGTATCTTACGTAATTCAGTTTATTTATTTTGAAAACCAATTCCACTTTTGCACTCTCCTTAATTATTTTTCCTTCTACTCTTTCACTAATTCATTTAACACTCCATCTCAATCTCAATTTGATTCTAATTTAGGTCACTCTTTTGTTAATTAATATTTATTATTTATCTATCTTAACATATAAATATTTTCTTCTCTGTCAACAGAAGTATATATATATAAAAAATGGTGTAAGGGTATCTCAGCAATGATCTTAAAGAAGAAAGGGCAATGGTTTAAAATTATCAAACATATTTTTAGTAAGCATAATTTTAAAATCAAAAGAGTACAGTAATCAATACCCAAAATCAGAAAAGTAATGTAAAAATTATAAGTTCTGTTTTACATTGCACTCTTTGTTTAGCAGATATCATACGAAGCAAGAGATTAGAGAGATGTACAAGCATTCCAATAAATATAATTCTCACACTTTTCCACAGACAATAAACAAATCACAGAAAAACTGAAGAAATGCATAGCTTCCAGTTACAGGAACAAAAGAAGAGAAGCACAAAATGAGTCACTCTTCAAGTCATTTATTTACCTTCAGTATACTTCAGCTAAGTTTACTTTTTTCCCAATGCCAATGATTCAACTTCACTCATACTCAAAAGACCATGAACAATTTCCATCAATTAAAATTTTTTCTTCCATCATTTAAGCTTCAATTCCCTCAACCCCATCATCAGAATCACTTCAGCAACAACAATGAAGCCCCCCAGTGGAAAATTTCCTGTCATCAAAATCTGTGTTCTACTTTTCCTTGTCATCTTCTTGTATACAGAGAGTTTCAACTTATTTTTTTCCAGTTCAATTATCAATCTCAAACCTTGTCCTACAAACAGTACCAAGCCTAAATCCAGTAAGTCCTCATATATTCCTAACATGTGCTGTTTCTTCTGGTGCTGTTATTTGTAATCCTTCTTAAAGCTTTGGTCAATTGTAAAATGAAAATGAAAATTTTATTTTACCAGCTCAGTGTTCATTACATGAGTATCTGACTCTAATGCATATTAATGATGTCTCATGTTGTGGTTTGTCCCAAAGATGATAAAAAGACACAAGAGATGGTTCCTATTCATAATGCTGCATGGTTTAACGATGGATTTGTTTATGAGCCTGAGGACTGCGATTTTAGGAATGGAAAATGGGTGTTTAACAGTTCAATAAAGCCTTTATATTCAGGCACCAGTTGCCCTTATATAAGTAGGCCTTATTCTTGTGTCAAGAATGGGAGGGTAGATTCTGACTATCAATATTGGGAATGGCAGCCAGAAGATTGCATCTTGCCCAAGTAGGTCTCAAACTTCATAACATGCCTCATTATTATGATTGCAGAACTAGTCTTATCTATCTATCTATTAACTTTGAATTTCTCTCCTCTAAAAGATATTCATGGGTATTCACAGATTTCATGTAAGGTTGCAAATATTCCTCATTGAAATTGAAACATCACATTGAATAAATCACTTTGACAAAAATCCTAATAAACCTAAATTATTATAACATAGTTCAAAGTTATCTACTTTGAGATGATATATAGAATAGTTTCTTCTATAACCCAAATTAAAATTAAAAATTACAAAACTTGATAGGTTTAATCCAGAGTTAGCTCTTAAGAAACTTCAAGGAAAGAGGCTGCTATTCGTAGGGGATTCACTGCAAAAAAGCCAATGGGAATCCTTTGTGTGTATGGTAGAATGGATAATACCAGAAAAGCAGAAGTCAATGAGACGAGGGACTCATTCAGTCTTCAAAGCCAAGGTATTGATATCATAGATTGATGATGAATCATGTAGATTCAGCATTAATAGGTTAAAACTATGCAACTCTGCTTCTGATAATGTAAATGCAAAATAAAACACACAACTAACAACAGTGATTCTTAAATCTTTGACATCAGTATTAGTAGAGTGATTCATGATTTAAGTATAGTCTTAATTTTCTATACTGTGTTGAAAATTCATTCACTATTTATCCTTGTTTATCATTCAGGAATACAATGCCACCATAGAATTCTATTGGGCACCAATGCTTGTGGAATCCAACACTGAGTTCTTTACCATAAGGGACCCCAAGAAGCAGATAGTGAAAGTAGATTCGATCATGGAGCGTGCCAGAAATTGGACAGGGGTGGATATCCTTGTTTTCAATACCTATATATGGTGGATGAGTGATATTAAGGTTAAAGCACTGTAAGTCCTCCTTACTTTCAACCCTATGTAAAATATTATCATTTTCTGAAATCCAATTACATAGTATAATTAGATAAAAATGAGAAAGTTAGAGAAAAAAAAATATATAAATCTATTCCTTTAATATTCTTGGTTGAAAATAGTATTTAGTCTTTTATATGAATTTGATTTAGGTATGTAGGTGGTGAATCTTCCTGGTAAATTCTGAAAAAGACCCATCAAATATTGTGTGACATTCATCCCATTTTTGTTCATAATCATTTTCTTCCATCAAAAACTAAGTAAACTATGACTTTGATCTTCAACCAAAACCAAAGGTTGAACTAACTATTTAGTCATGTAAGTAACTCTTATTAGTGCATTGGAAAAACAAAAATTTTAGCTTCTGTACATTTTCATGAAGACCGAAGCTTCAGTTGAGTAACATTACAAAATGAAACCAAATTCAAAGCTTATTTAATGTGAAATCCAAAGCTTGAGGCTCTTTTACATGAGAGATTAACATTTTAGTTGAATTTTCCTTTTGGGTTAAAGTCATGAAATTAATTTAATCAAAGGAAAAAAAAAAAAAAGTTGTGTGATGTGTGTGTTGATTGCAGATGGGGTTCATTTGGCAATGGAGAAGAAGGGTATGAAGAATTGGAGAATCAAATTGCTTACAACTTAGGTCTACGGACATGGGCCAACTGGGTTGACTCAACTGTTGATCCAAACAAAACCAGAGTTTTCTTCACAACCATGTCCCCAACACACACAAGGTCTTACCTTTAAAGCTTTATCTTAATTTCTTCAAGTTTTAGACTCCAAATCTGAACCTTGAAGCAATGATTTGAACACAAGGAAGTCAAAGTTTATTGAAATAAATGTGTGATGTTTTCAGAAGTGCAGACTGGGGCAAGAAAGATGGTGTGAAATGTTTCAATGAGACAAAGCCAATAGGGAAAAGGAAGCATTGGGGAAGTGGATCTAGCAAGGAGATGATGAGGGTGGTGGAAAAAGTGGTGAAGAGAATGAAAGTGGCAGTGACATTCATCAACATAACACAGATCTCAGAGTACAGAATTGATGCTCATTCCTCTGTTTATACTGAAAGTGGAGGAAAATTATTGAGTGAGGAGGAAAAGGCAAATCCAAGAAATGCAGATTGCATTCATTGGTGCTTGCCAGGTATTCCAGATACTTGGAATCAAATATTTTTGGCAATGTTCTAACAAATAAGTTCAAGTCTATTATGCACATGCATGCATCAATATATTTTTTTTCTTCTGATATGAAAACGTCTTCTACTAGTATGGGAAATTGGTGTGTGAACTTACCTTTATCAATCTTAATTTTCCTAAATAATGAATGGAAAAATACAATCAAATTATTATTATTATTATTATTAGGGTTAAATATGTTTTTAGTCTATACTTTGGGACGATTTTGGTTTTAGTCCATTTTCTAACTATGGTACAATTTAGTTCTTCAACTTTAGAAAACTCTGGTTTTAGTCCTTTTTACCAAATCTTTTTAACTTTATTTGTTGTTTCAAGCACATTTCATTATAGTATTTGGATTGTTTACATTGTTTGACAATTTTTGCTTCAATGTTAATTGAGAAAGGTGTTTGAAACAACAAATAAAGTTAAAAAAATTTGATAAAAAGAACTAAGTTTTCTAAAAGTTGAAGGACTGAATTGTACCATAGTTTGAAAATGGACTAAAACCAAAATCGCCCCAAAGTACAGGGACTAAAAACATATTTAACCCTTATTATTATTATTATTATTATTATTATTATTATTATTATTATTATTATTATTATTTTATTATCATGAAATAAAAAGTGAGATGAAAACTTTATTTTATAAACTAGTGTTACAAAATTGTTTGTTTTAAATTTTAAATAAATGATTAAATATATTTTTGATCCTAAATTTTTAATAAAATTAGAATTAGTTTATCTTTTTGAAACTTTAAAACAATTTAATCTTATGTAAATTTAATTTTTTAACCAAATTTTATTAAATTTATTTGATATTTTAAATGTATTACTTAACTAATATTAAAGTAAAAATTATTTCTAGTTCAATGTTAATTAAGTAATATATTTAAAATATCAATTAAATTTAATAAAATTTGATTAAAAATATTAAATTTATATATTTATAAAAAATATAAAGTAAATTGGTCTAAAAGAAATTTTTTTATTTTTATACAAGGTTAAGAAGCTTAAAAACATATTTAATTTTAAAATAAATACTTAAATTACAAAGAATTAGAAAATGTTAAGTCAATTTCAATGCAAAAAGTTTAGTAATTGATAATGGGTTTAAATCTTTTTTTTACTTAAATTAAATTCTAATATTCAGTTTAGTCTCCACTTTTAAAAATGTCAATCTTTTATAAGCATATGAAGTCTCACTTTTCTTAAATTGTTATAATGAAAAACAAATAATTGTAGAACCAACAAAGTTCTCTATAAACATAACAACACTCCAATTTATAAAAAAAATAAAACTAATAATAAGTTCATATCTCCTTTCATAATAGGTTTTGAACATTCTATATTTAGAGTTGTTTAGTTATTTGATAACAAGTTTAGATTGTATTTTTGTACAATGTTTTGTTTGTCCCTGTTTCTTGTTAATTTTTTTTATTAAAATTTTCAAACAATGACAAATAATTAGTGCTTTTGAGAATATGAAAATAACTAAAATGTCAAAATCTAATATGAGTTTATAAAAAAAAATAATTATTAATTTATATATTAATGTGTATATTAATTTTGAACTTAATAATTTTTATATAAATATTTATTTATGAAAGTTATTTATATTTATTTAAATTTAAAATCTTATTTAAAAGATTTAAATTTATTATCAAATAAATGTTAAATTATAAGCGGGAAAAAAAATAATTAGAACTTGAGAGAGTAAAAAACTTAGAATTTATAAAAACAAAATGGAATTTAAAAGGTGAATCATATGGTTTTTATATAGTGGAGAAGTTATATAATTATTTTTAAGTTGAGAAATTCAATAATTTCTTTTAATTGAGAGATTGTCCGTAACATATTTTGTTAAATAATTAAATTATTATAATTAACTAAAAGGATAAATAATATTTTTAGTATCCAATGTAACAGATTTATATTGTTTAGAAGTTGAGATATTGTTTAAATATTATTTAAATATTATTTTTTTCTTTCTATTTTTGGAAACTTTTTTAAAGGAAACGGAATTTTACACTCTAATTATACTTCAAATAAAAAGTGATTCATCCTAATAATCTGGGGTCATTAGATTTGGAATCAAATATTAATACGTACCATAAAACTAAAAACACTTGAAATTAGAACATATATAATTAAAAAGAACATTAAATATAAAATTAAAATATCTCTTTATATAATATAACATAAATATGTAGGTAAACTGGGCGAATATAATAGATTTAATCATTCAAATTTTATTAACAAAACTTAACATAAAAAATTAATATTTGCCGACAAAAAAAATTAAGCTAGACCGCTATAACAAACACTTTAAATATTTAATACATTCATTTGGTGGCCATTTCTTAAACTATTTCAATAGCAGTAATTTATAGAAAAATTCATGTTTATTACAGATAAATATATAAATACAAAATCCATGAATTAAAAACTATGTAAAAAGAAATATTATACTATATTTGTTAAAATTTAATTTCTGAGAATGTTTAGAAAATCAGTATAACATAAAAACAAACTTTAATAATTTCAACTCCTTAAAAGATTAGTTCCGAAGTTTTCTTTTTACTGTTTAAATGTGCTTTCCTATATCATGTTGTTATTTGTGTTATGAAAAACATGCCACAGAAATTTTTTATTGGGCCTGAACTCTGAACCAAATCCAAGCCCATCATTCAACCTTTGGGCCTGTATACTCGTAAATTACGATTTTACCACCGAATGATGGAAATCCTGGTACATGTTCGATTCTGCTATATATTTATAAGGTTTAATATCACTAAAAGTCTCTATTTTTGTCTAAAATCTTAAATAGGTCTTTTTTCTTTTTGACATATCAATTGGGTCTTTATTAATGTAAATTTGATTCAATTAGAGGTCTGTCATCAAATTCACCTACGGATAGTTAAATATTTGCTTACGTGGCCTACACAGTTCAACCAGTAATGACATGTGGCATTTTGATTCAGTTTTTTCTTTTTAAATTGCATAACTGATAAAAATTATAAGTGTTGTGACCTTTAATTGGGGAAAAAAATGGGGAAAATCGCGTTCAGTATTAGGGTTGGTATTATTAGGATTTCTTTGAAGGTGAAATCGCATTCCTTGTTCGATTGCAAGTGACAGGGTTCCTTCTTCTGAAATCACATAAATCTTATCACATTAGAGTTTCTTTGAAAGGAAAAATCGCATTCTTTGATTTGAAGAGATGGATAATAAATTATAGAAGTCGCATTTTCCTAATAAGATTTATGTGATTTCAATGCTAGCAAGATTTATCAAGCATTACTTAACAATAGAAAATAGATATATACTCCTCAACATCAAGGCTTCAATGCCCCTTTACTTGCACCCAGAAATCACTAGAGAAAAATGTAGTAAAAAGGAAACATAAAATCATACGTATTTCCATAATAGAAAACATAAGCATATTTTCTCTCTAGCAAACCGTAGGTCTCCTTCAATCTGAGTAAGGATGTCTGTTGTAGCTACCTTCAATCTCAAGACCATCTTCCACCTATATCAAACACAAAGAACAGACCAAATCGTAAATCCCATGCCATTTCATTCGAAACCGTTCCTTTAGAACAACGCGCCCCATTCATCTTTACCTTTGTTCCCCCAACACACTAATTTCGATGTAGCTCAACCTCGAAGATCAGCGAGGCACCACCTCAATCTCTTGCTCAACTCGTAACCCATCAGTAGCATCTGATTTCCTCCTTGGCTGAGAGGGTGCTCAAAGGAGTTTTGCAACAACTACGTCTCGGTGATGACCACTGCTTTTGGGTCGCGCTGAATCAAGTGAGAGGAGGACTTTGACGCTGCAGCCAGTGGCATCCTGGCTTCTGGCTCATGATGGTTGGGCTTGCCCAAGCGGTAGCCGGTGTTGTTTTCGAATCGAGAGGGATTCTCCCTCGCACGCAAAGAAAAAAGAGCAGAGAAGATCCGATGTCTTGAATGGCACTGCCTCCGGCGGTGAACGACGATGATGATAACGTCTTGGCCGACGACCGGCGATGGCTAGTCTCGCCAGTGATAGAAAGTATGTGTCCCAGGGATCGTTTTCCTTCGAGCACGAGAAGAGCAAAAGGGATTTTGATGCCATGGCCGACCATGGGTCCGATAGTGAGCAGTGGAATCGACAACGGCTTGAGCGGCGACTGGCGATGTTCGACGGGGGCGGTGATGGACAGGCGGAGGAGATTCTGCAATTCATCATCCATCTCTTCGAATTGAGATTTTCCCCTTGAACCCTAAGAACCCCAATTTTTTTTGTTTCAGTTTCATATCAATTAACTTAAAATTTTTTATCTTTCCATTTTGCTATTTCCCTCATGATCTCCTTAAAATTTTTTTAAATCAAAACTTAATTTTAATGTCACGTGTCATTATCATTCAGATTAAACGACCCTAAGTGAAAATGGAACTTCTAACTAGATTAAACCTATTTATAACAAACCTTAGCCCAACATTGCAGTTGGTGGAAGAGCGGTTTTCCCCTGTTCGTGTTCTGTTCCCAATATCTTCAGATGATTTGGTTTTTTGTTTTTTCTTTTGTTACTTAACTCGTACTATTTTTTTATTCGTTATCTAATTGATTTTTTTAAAAGTGAAAGATTATGAAATTTTACAATTCAGTGTATAGTTTTACAAATCTGAGGTTGTTTTCTAGAAATTGTTGCCACAGCCAATGATGTCTGTCGTAGGTTTGTAATGATACGTGAAATGATTGGAAGGATTAACTTCCAAACACTAAGACGCTGAGGTTTTATTGATTTTATTATTGATTGTTTCTTAACCATGGTGATGATTGGTTTTATTTAAACTATTAGGTTTAGGATTTTACAATGTTAATAGTTCGAATTTTTTATTGTTTTGTTATTTTTATTTCAAGATTTGCTTTGTTCCCAGCGTTCAGATTTTGAAATGAATTATGGATGTCTAATTTATGGGTTACTGTATTTTATTGTCTTTGCTCTGCTAATTGAAGTTTTAGAAACCTCTATAATCTTCTTGTGAGATGTTTGGTATGTGTCATTCTCCCCTATTTTAATTGGGGATGTTTCAAAATGAACACAGTACAAAAATGGTTATGATTTTTGTATTGATCATGTTATGGAGTATGAAAAAAGAGTTATTTACAGCAAAATATGTTTGATTTTGAATGGAGTTATATAACTATTAATTTCTAAGCTTATTGGTTTAGGTCACTAGCTCATGCTATCTTTACATAGAGTGAAACACTATCTTTGTATACATAATTCCTTGCTATGTTGGACATGTATAAAAGAACGAAATTATAATTCCTCTCAATGCTATATTATATACAAAAATTCCAATTCCTTTCCAATTTATTTATTATATAAGGTTAAAACCACTTATGCGTCCCTGTTTTCGTAAGGTCTTCCCACTTTGGTCTCGTTCTTATAAAACATCCCAATTAGGTCCTTAAAATTGCCAATTTGGTTGAACTTAACCCTTTCCATTAAAATTGAGTAACGATGTTAAATGTAGGCAGAGTTGGATGGAGGACGTGTCAACATTTTTAAACGTGGCGGATAACTGAGTGGCACGTGGCATAGTTAACTGATAAAATGAAATTAAAAAGGGGATTAGGGTTAGTAAATTAAAAGAGGGGATTAGGGTTAGTTAATTGAAAAAGGGAATTAGGGTTGAGTGAATTAAAAAAGGGGAATTTGGGTTCTGGTAAATCAAAAAGGGATCTGAGAGGTACCATCTGAAAGTTCATTAGATATCGTAAGTGGAGACGATCCAGAGTTGGACTTCAATCGCGGTTTGGAGCTTGGCCATTCCCTATTTGGACTTCAATCGTGACTCGGTTGTAGGTGTCCGTCAATTGGTTTGTCTCGAATTTGCTGGAAGGTTTGTCTTGAATCTGATGAAACAATATTATTTAGCTATGAATATTATATTGGATTGTGATTGTTTACGTTCTTATTTGGGGATGGCTTTTTTAATGTGGCGTTTGGGTTGTCTGAAAATGTGTTGTATTCTTTTTGCGGTTGTGGTCCCCCTGTCCCCCCATAGTTATAGATAAGTTTCTTTTGTCAGTATGACTTTAATAAGCGGTGTGTTTTGTCCTTTTATTTTCTTGGTAGGTGTAGAATTTTGTTTACGGTGTTGTGAGTCATGGACCACATAGAAGTAGTATTTCATCATGGGGGAAAGTTCGTGAATGAGGGCTGCTTAAAGTATGAAGGGGAAATTGAGACACTTTGTTTTGGTCCTGACGTATGGTGTTATTTTGTGGTAGTAAGTGTAGTCAAAAGTCTAGGGTACGATGGTTTTAAAGAGTTATGGTATTCTGTTGGTTGTGGTCCAATCTTAGATGATAGGCTACAAGCATTGACTGATGACGTTGGTGCCATGCAAATGGTCACGTTAGCTCACTTAAATGGACGAGTTCATTTGTATGTAGTGCACAATGTGTCTGAGGCTGAAGTCATTCACATGATTGAGTATAACGTTGATTTAGTTGGTGAGGAAGTTCCACCATTTGCTGAGGTTATAGAAGAGGGTGGTGAGGGTGAAGAGTTGGATGAGGGGGTACCTGGTGATGGTGAGAGGATACAAGTTGTTGTCGGCCAAGATGAGGAAGTTGTTGGTCAGGCTGAGGAAATTGTTGGTGAGGCTGAGGAAGTTGATGGTGAGCAAAATGGAAATGATGTTCAAAGGACAGAGGCAGCTGAAGTTCAACTTGATAGGGCAGAAGCAGATCGTATTGAAGTTGATAGGGCAGAAGGAGATGGTATTGAAGTAGATGGTGATGAAGTTCAGGCTAATATTTCTGAGGTTGATAGGGCAGAAGCAGGTGAAGTTGAAGTTGAAGTTGAAGTTGAGGCTGAAAAGGATGGTCAGATGGATGATGTACAAGTTGGTGATTGGAGTTCAACAGAAGAAAGTAATGGTGAGATGGATAATGAGGATGGGTTAGTAGACATAGATGTTCAGTGTGATGTAAGTGAAAGTTTTAGTGATTTGGAGGTTGAGGTTGAACCTTTTCAACCTGGTTGTGATTTTGATATGGATGAGGAAGATATTGATGATTCCAGTTGGTTCAATGATGATTGACAATCTGAGGAGTTAATTTCCTCTCACAATAGTGATGAAGATAGTGAGCACGAAGGGTATGGGAATTTTGCCACATTTACTCAACCAAAGAATATGGTTGATTTTAACTGGGAAGTGGGAACTTACTTTTTGAATAAAGAAGACATTCTTGATGCCATCAAAACTTATGCAATGGAGAATGGGAAGAATTTGAAACTTGTCAAGAATGATAAATCACGAATAAGGGTTAGATGCTTGGGTTCAAAAGGAGAATGCCCATGGATGACATATTTTGGTTTCATGGGTGCAGTTAAATCATGCAACTGAGGACTGTGGTTGACAGACATAGTTGTAGTAGGGACCACAAGGTTAGACTCTTCAATGCCAAATGGCTGAGTAAAAAACTAGAAAAAACAGTGAGAGAAAATCCTAATGTCAAGGGTGTTGACATCAGAGACAAAATTTCTAGGAAATGGAATATAGCCATATCTAAGAATATGGCTTATAGGGCCAAAACATATGCATCAGAGGAGGTCGAAGGTTCACTCACTGAGCAATATACAAGAATGTTTGATTATGCAAATGAGTTATTAGCAAGAAACCCTGGGTCTACAATAAAAGTAAAAGTTGAGCCTGATGATGGGAATGATGGGAAAGTAATATTCCAGAGGTTTTACGCATGTCTTCAAGCATGCAAAAATAGCTTTCTTTTATGCAGGCCAATCATTGGTCTTGATGGAGTGTTCTTGAAAGGCAGACATCATGGTGAGCTATTAACTGCTGTGGCACGAGATGCAAATGACCAGATGTTGCCATTGGCCTATGCAATTGTTGAAGTTGAAAACAAGGACACGTGGACATGGTTTCTGGAGCTATTGATTGAAGACTTAGGTGGTCGAGATGTGTGTTGTGGACTAACTATCATGTCAGATCAACAAAAGGTTGTTTCCTTCTTAGTTCTTTTATTTTCATATTATACAAATAACTTCATTTAATTAAGCATGTGATTGATAGGGTTTAAGATATGTTGTTGAAGATGTTATTCCTGGAGTTGCACAAAGGTTTTGTGTAAGGCATTTATATGCCAACTTCAGGAAAAAATTCCCTGGAAAAAACTTGAAAAGGCTCATGTGGAGGGCAGCTACAACAACCCATCCACAACAGTGGGAGACTGAGATGAGACATATGAAAGAGGTTAATGAAGATGCTTTTAAACATTTGATGTCTATTGCTCCAAGGTTTGTCATTCTTACTTAATACTACTTATCAAATGATCTAATACAACACTTGTTTTCATATTATCTAAGTTAAATATTGTTTTCCTTGAAGGTTTTGGTCAAGATCAAGGTTCACAACCACAGCTCAAAGTGATACCTTGGTAAATAACATGTCAGAAGCTTTTAATAGCGTTCTAGTAAACACAAGGACCAAACCAATTATTACACTGTTGGAGGACATCAGATTGTACATGATGAAGAGATAGGCAGCTAATAGGTCAAGGGTGACCTCTTTTAAATCAACAACTTGTCCTAAAATTCTGAGTAGATTACAGAAGGAGGCACTACAAACAAAGAACTGGGTTCCAAGGTATCCAAAACTATTATATTGGTATATACTTGTTTATTTTTACATGGACATCATATAATTAATGGTTGTTTATATTGACAGCTGGTCTGCACACAAAATTTTTGAGATCAGACATGTGTCCCAAAGTGGGGACAACTTTGTGGTGGATATAGATACATGTACATGTTCCTGCAGGAAGTGGAGCATCAGTGGAATTCCATGTGTGCATGCATTGACAACAATGAAGTTCCTCAACCTAACTGCGGAGGACTATCTACCTGTATGTTTTAAGAAATCAACCTATGAAGAGATGTATTCCTCCATTATATACCCCATTAATGGAAAACATCTATGGGAGATCACTCAATGTCAAGATGTCTTGCCTCCACCAAAAAGACAAATGCCTGGTCCTCCTAAGAAGAAAAGGAGATTAGAGCAATGGGAGTTGAAGAAAAGTTCTACCAAAATGTATAAAGGGGGCTTACTCAAGAGATGCACCATCTGTAGGGAAGTGGGACACAACAAAAGAAATTGCCCAAAACGAATCCAAGGGCAGCAAGAGGGAGAACCCAGCACATTTCCTCAAGCTCAAACAGATGGACCAGAAACACAAATAACTTGATGCTTAACATATTTTGTAATAGGCCACATTTTGATGGTAGAATATGTCATAGGCCACATTTTGATCAAACCATATTTTGTTTAGAACATTTTGTAATAGGCCAGATTTAGTGGTACCATATGTAATAGCCCACTTGAAGAATGGATCATGTAATTGGCTGTATGAACAATGAAAGATTACCTTTTGTTATTTATATCAAAATCTCTGTTTCAGTTGTTAAATTCCCTTGCCTATTTTACTTATGTATTCAGATTGCTTTAGATTGATTTATATCAGTTGATGTTACTGTATTCAGATTGCTATATATCAGTTCATGTGCCAGTAAACAACTTTGATAAAAGATCTTTGATCAGGTGCCAATAGTTTGAACTCATGCTTTCCAAAATATCATTTTCATTAAACATATCAAGCACTACATTAAACATCTTAAACATATGAAGCATTACATCTTCAGTGCACAAAACATTAACATTACCCAAAACCTACATATGAAACAGTACATTTGCAGACCAGATCCTGCAACTAATACCAAAACAAACCAACTAAGTACATTGTATTGGCCAAAACCTAGATCTACATACATTATCAAACCCTTCCCATGAGCATTGCAATTATAATCATGTTCATTATAAAGACAACACTAACAACCACAACCAAATATTTCATCCAGTTTTGCAGACCCATAACAGCTTTCTGCACATCAAAGCTCTGCTTAACACCTTGGTTTTCAAAAGTCTTCACCAACCTCTCATCATTTGCTTCCAACACCTCACAGCTCACACTTTCTTCGACACCCCAATCAGTAAACCACTTGAAGAAGTTGCATCCTCCATTTTCACTCCCCATCTTATACCTAGGGCAACCCCAGAACAATTTCCCTCGATTCTTCGTCGTTTTGGCAGTCCTCAACACACTCTTCTCTCCACAATGGCAGATCAGCGATGCATCTTTCTTGCTCCAACCTCCATCTCCTTGAGAGCTCGAAGCAGAACGGAAATGCTTTCTTCCGCATGCATTGCAAGTTGAAGAGCAATAGGAATGACCCAAGGACATCGTGACGTCTTCCACTGTAGAACTTCTCTCTTCAAGATGGATGAACCCTAAATACGTCGAGCTGGGTGTCCTTCACAACTTAAATTAACTCAGAATTTCATTCTTCTAATGCTTTACCAAGATATTAGAGGTTTGCCAAGTCTGTTTGTGTTTGTTTTCTTGAGTACATTGAGTTGAAATTATTTACCTTAGACACTTGAGAGAAACACTGTGCATCTGTGAGGATCTGTTATTTTTAATTCACCTCTTTAACTGATTAATTATTTTGCCTTGCTTGGAATTGCTTGAATAATTTCTCTGAGTATCTATTTTTTGATTTTGTTAGATACTATCTATTTCCTTTTCTTCGTCCAAATTTTTAGAAAAACTGTAATTCTATTTATTTGTTTTATTGTGAGTTTTTGTTTTCTGTGTGTTGAGTCTGTGTAAAATTTCCAGATGTCTATTGATCTATTCCCTGATTTGCGTATTGATTTTGCCCAGGAGTCCAAAAGACTAAGTGTGGTCTATTTTGATGAATCGATATTTTACTGATTTCATTTAGTTTATTGTGCTATAATTAATCAGGGAATTGTGCTTAATTGTCGGTATTTTCCCGTTTTTCCTAATTGTACTTAATTTGATCAGAAATTCTTATTTTAGTTAATTTGAATATTCTGAGCTAATTATTTGCAATTTTAATTTCAGGGAAATTTTGGAAATACAATTTTAGACATTAGAGAAAATAAATAAATAAATAAAAGACTCTCCACAAATTTTCTAATAAGAAAATGGGTACTATGGTCACTTTCATTCTTTGGGGGTGCAACATTTTACAATTGGGAGTGCATAAAGCAAGGCAATGGTTGCCATCCACTTTTGCACGTGAATTATGAAGAGAATTGGTGCATGTTTTCATTTGAAGAAAGAGCTCCCACCAAAGGCAATGGAAAACACATGGCCCCACTTGCACATGAATTCTTTTTTCTTTTATAGTTAAAGTGGATGCAAAGCAAGGCAAAGCAACAGCACATGTCACGTGAAATCATTTTTTAAAAGAGCAAGTTACCTTCCAATGCATTTAGTTTTCAACTTTTGTATTATATGAAAAATTGGGTGCATTCATTTTGCTCAAAATAAAAAAAAAAACGCTGCACTCATTGGTGAGCAAAGCATGTCATGGCCTTGGTAGTATGGAACAACAAAGAAAATGTAATATATGGGAGGTGCAGCACTTTGCAACACACACGGCCCCCACATGCAGCACCAAACAACCACGGTCTTCATGCAAAGGGCTGCAACAAAACATCTTTGAAGAACACACAACAAGCAGCACACCGTCCAGCAAGGAGTGATGGGTTGAAAGAAAAGACTCACGTCCATGCTACAGAAGCTTGGAGTTCACGGATTGGCAGCATGCAACGTTAACTTGGGAAAAGGTTGGTGCAGCAACCCACAATGAAATGGCATTAAGCTGCAACATCCAACCAGCATTCACGTTCAATAAAGAGCAGCCCATTGAAGCAATGCATCCAACACCTTGTCCAAGACTCACGTGAAACATCCAGCTGCTATCCACGGTCCAGCCTTCTTTCCACTTCAGACGGGCAGCACATGCTACACTCATTAGCTTTGGAGATGCACCACACCTCTTACGTCCAGCAGCAAGGCAACAGCTGCCACTTGAGCACAATAGAAAAGCTACACCACATCAAGCAGCTGCAAGACCATCATCTTCATCCACACACATCCAACAAACTAAAAACGCTGCCTCCCATGCTGCACTCCATGCACATACGGCCCACCAAGCTGCGTTGAAAGAGAGGTCTAGCAAGTTGAGAGGCTAGGTAACGTCTTGCAGCACCATACAACACGTGAAGTTGTTGCACACGTCCAACTCCATCCAAGTAAGCAGCTGCAGCCCATAATATCTTCACGGTCCTGCATCAACCTTCACGCTGCATGCTGTTGATTCACTTGGTACTTGGAGAGGTTGCAGCCCACACTCTAGCAGCTTTGCACTTCACGCTACAGTTGTAGCAATACATACGGCCCATGCAGCTTCCATGCTTCACGGTCCAGCAAGCATGGAGGACTTTGGTCTTGCAGGAAGTTCATCTAGCAAATTTAAACCTACATCAGCAGCGGTCCAGCAGCTCCCACATCTGTAGCAGGGAGCGGAAATGCTCCAACACGTCATGGCCCATGAGAAGAATCCACGCTGGAAGTAAGGCACAATGGTTTTGGGGTTATTGAATGAGTTTTACCAGCCACCACATGCAGAGAAGAGAGGGAGAGGAGGGGAGAGCTCCCTCTCTCGGTTTGGTACTGAGAGAAGCAGAAACACCATTGCAAATCTTCTATTTTCATTTTTTTTCTCTTTCTCAGTTGTTGAGTATCACCTGAACCAGACTCTGTTCCTTTTTAATTTTCAGTTTAATGCATTTATTCTTACTGAAACTTTGGTTGAACTACTCTCATGTTAATTTGTTAATCCATGCACTGTTTTAATTTCACAATCACTTTATTTCTAGCTACCGTTAATTTTTCTTGCCATTTATTTTTGCTGCAACTTTAATTTTTGTTATGTCTTTATTTTATTGTTATTTTATTTTCATCACTTTAATTTTATTTTCTATATTCTGCTGCAATAATTTCAATTCTGTTTCTGTATTTTTTTACTGTTTCTGAATTTACTATTTTTCTGTTTTACTGTTTTTCTGTATTTTATTTTTTTACTGTTTCTGTATTAATTACATTTTTGTTCTGAATTCCTTTATTTTCTGTACTGTTATTTTTATTTACTGATGTAATTTTATTTTCTGTTTTACTGTTTTTAATTTCTACTATTTACTGTTTTCTGTTTTGACTGTTTTACTGTAATTTCGTTTTTACTGTAGCAATTTTGTTTTTACTGTTTTAATTTAATTTTAATGCATGTTAAAATGTTTTGCTGCATGTAATTTCGTTGTCATTAAAGCAGTAAATAATAACAGCAGTAAAGGAATTCAAAAACAGAAATTAAATTAATACAGAAATAGTAAAAACAAAAAAATAGAAAAACAGTAAATACAGAAACAGTAAAAATTAAAAACAGAAAATAAAATTATAGCAGTAAATAATAACAGCAGTACAGAAATTAAAGGAATTCAAAAAAACAGAAATTAAATTAATACAGAAAAACAGAAAAATAGTAAGTACAGAAAACAGTAAAAAGTAAAAACAGAAACAGTAATTTAAATTTGGTGGGGGTGTCGCAACCCACACAAATTAGATGTGCATAAATGAATGCAGTATAGCTAGGAAGTAACTCCTAGGTCGTCTCTCAATGACCAATTTTGCGGTTCGGAATCGAGTGTTAACACAAAGTGGGGGGGTTTTTGAAAGTTTGTGGTTGATGCGGAAAAATTAAAATTAAAGTAAAACGCAGATGAATTTAAATTAAACGCAGAAGTAAAAACGTAATTAAATTTAATGACAACGAAATTAGATGCAACAAAACATTTTAACATGCATTAAAATTAAATTAAAAAAGTAAAAACGAAATTGTTACAGTAAATACGGAACTGCTACAGTAAAATACAAAAATACAAAAAGCAGTGAATACGAAAATACAGAAAACAGTAAATACAGAAACAGTAAAAATTAAACACAGTAAAACAAAAAATAAAATTATAGCAGTAAATAATAACAGCAGTACAGAAATTAAAGGAATTCAAAAATAGAAATTAAATTAATACAGAAATAGTAAAAACAGAAAAACAGAAAAATAGTAAATACAGAAAACAGTAAACAGTAAAAACAGAAATAGTAATTTAAAAGTACAGAAACAGAATTTGAATTTTTGCAGCAGAATACAGAAATGAGTAATTGAAAATAAAATAACAGTAGAATAAAAACATAACAAAAATTAAAATTGCAGGAAAAATAAATGGCATGTAAAATTAACGGTGGCTGGAAATAAAATGATTGTGAAATTAAAACAGTGCATGGATTCATAAATTATCATGACAGTAGTTCAACCAAAGTTTCAGTAAAAAGAAATGCATTAAACTGAAAATTAAAGAGACAGAGTTTGCTTCCAGTAACAACACACTTTAAAAGAAAAAAATGAAATTTGCAATGGTGTTTCTGCTCCTCTCAGTAACGATCCGAGAGAGGGAGCTCTTCCGTCCTCTCCCCCTACGTAAACCCCAAGCATTAGGTGCCTATTTATAGAAGAGAAAATTTGATGTTCTTTGTCCTTTTTTTCATTTAAAAATTTGATAGTTGTTCACTAAAATCCAAAGGCGGCTGGTTTGTGAGATGCTCTACGTCATTTTGCAAGACGTCATTTTGGACTTTGTGGTGGGTCGTGTTTGCTGGACTTTGGTGGAGCTTCCTTCAAGCAAATGGGCGTGAGTTGGAAGTTTGAAACTCTTTAAACTGCTGCAGCGTGAAGCTTGGGCCGTGGATTGTAGCTGGACAATTGAAACACGTCCTCTTTTTTTTTTTCTTTACGTGTTGAGCTGCTTTGCTTGCCAAGTTGCATGCTGGACCGTGGAGCTCCTCTCCAAGAACAAATCAGCCAGGGCCGTGAACTGCAGCAGCTGCTAGACCGTGAAGAGCTTCATCAATACCGTGGCAGCTGCATGGAGTTTGGAAAATGGGCTGCTTGGTGTGGCAGTGATGCTCCAAGTGAGGAGCAACATGGAGGTTTGGTCTGTTAAAGTTTGGAATGCAGCCCATAACTTGCTATGATAGATTGTTGATCTCCAAACCTAAGCTGCTGTGCATGAATGTGAAGGTTGCATGGGATGCATGGTGATGTTGTTGGTGCTTCAGCTGCACCACCTTCTCTTTCAACGTGGGCTGCATGCTACTGGATGAAGATGGCAGTGTCACTCTCGTGCTTGAGCCGTGGAAGTGTGGCTGTTGATGGTGAATGGGCTACAACATATTTTCTTTTCGGTTTAGAAATGAAGGAGTCCGTGTGCTCTTCAAAACCATTTGAACTCATCCCGTTGCTGAACCTGTGAAGGTGTGTGGCAGCTGCAGTGTGAAGCTTGGACGTGATGCCCTCCCCAAGCTGTTGTGTAAACTGCTGCATCTCCACCATTGCTGGACCGTGATGAAGCTTATGGGTTGCAGCTGCTTGCTTGGATGGAGTTGAACGTGAAGTATGCTGCACCGAGAAGACTCATGCGCTGCTGTATGCTTTTTTTTATTCAGCAGTTGGACCGTGGAGCTCCTCTCCAATCTGCTGACCCAACAGCTCCCGGATGGCCCAGCAGTAGCTCCATATATCTTTACATTGAAGTCTTGGAAGGGTGAGCACCATGGTCTAGCAGATTGTTACAGCTTCCAAGCACACGTCCAAAGTTGTGGCAGGCAACAGCTTTCATCCAGCCTAAAAATCCACGGCCATGCACAATCAATTTTGGAGAAACAAGTCAACAGTTGCCACATGAGCACAATAGAAAAGTTGCAGCACGTTGAGGATTGAAGGGCACACCTCTTACGTCCAACTGCCATCCATTTTGGCCTCACATGTCCTAGTGCAGCACACAGCCTTCACGGACATGCAGCCTTCACAAGTTCAACCTTCACACATCCAACAAAAGCATCATCTTCACGAATTGGCAAGTAAATGCACTAGAGGACTCACCTCCTGCTTCATCCAACAGCAACACGTTCCAACAACGTTGAAAGAATGCAGCAGCTACGCATGCAACACGTCATGGCCAACATGCATATCTTCATGCTGCAGCCCACACACTCACTTGAAGCACCACACAGACCAGCCATGGGGGATTAACAACGTGCATCCAGCGCCAGTTCTCCAACAAAACAGCCACATCCAACAGAGTTTGGATGCTTCAAAACAGTGCAGCAACGTCAACATTGTAGCCCATCATTTTCATCCTGGCTGATTCGTTCTTGGAGAGGAGCTCCACGGTCCAGCTGCTGAATAAAAAAAGCATACAGCAGCCCATGACTCTTCTCGGTGCAGCTCCATCCAAGCAAGCAGTTGCAGCCCATAAGCTTCATCACGGTCCAGCTTTGGAGTTCCCATGCATCTCCATTCAACAACCAGCCTTCACACGTTGCTGCCACATTCAGAGAAAGTTTTGAAGCTCACGACCATCATCATGCAGCTGCAAACTTCTTCATGCATCCAGCTTTTACAGACAACAGCAGCCTAAGGGATGCAACACGTTCACATCTTCATGGGCAGCAGCACGTGGTATGAGAAATCCAACAGCAACATGCGTTTGGGTTGCATAATTTTAGAAGCTTCCAACTCCACGCCTATGCAGCAGCCTGCACATCCAACACACGTGATTTCACTTAAAAAAAAAAAAGAAGAAAGGTGCACTCCATGGTTCAAGCAGCAAGCTAGATTTAAATTGTCAAAGAAATAAGAGGAAGCAACATGGCCCTGCAACAGTGTTAACACATCCAGAGGAGCAACAACTTGGAGCCCACACGTTCAGCAAAATGGTGCGTCTAGCAAGCAGAAGCAGCTCCACAATACACGCATATTCCATATGAAGTGACGTTTTCAAACATCCAGCCGACAAAGGAAATAAAAAATGATGTCCGCCTTTGGATTTTAGTAAAGCATTACAAACCTCAAGGCCCACGCATATTTTTAAAAAACATGTTGATCACTTCATTCTCTCCTATATAAAGGAGGAAACGGTGCTTGAGAAAACCAGGGGGGAGAGGATGGGAGAGCTCCCTCTCTCGTTACTGAAAGGAGCGGAAAACACCACTGCAAAATAGTTTCATTTTTCATTTTTTTTCTTCTCTTTCTCAGTTGTTGAATATCACCTGAACCAGACTCTGTTACTTTTTCAATTTCAGTTTAATACATCTCTTTTTACTGAAGCTTTGGTTGAACTACTGTCATGATAATTTATGAATCCATTCACTGTTTTAATTTCACAATCACTTTATTTCCAGCCACCGTTAATTTTTCTTGCCATTTATTCTTCTTGCAATTTTAATTTTTGTTATGTTTTTATTTTACTGTTATTTTAATTTTTGTTATGATATTAGAGGCCTGCCAAGTATGTTTGTGCTTGTTTTCTTAAGTGCATTGAGTTGAATTTCTTTACCCTAGACACTTGAGAGAAACACTGATAGTGCATCTGTGAGGTTCTGTTGCTTTTGATTCACTTCTTGAGCTGATTGATCATTTTTGCCATGCTTGGAATTGCTTTGATGACTTCATGAGTATCTATTTTCTCTGATCATGTGTTGGATACTGTCTACTACTTTCCCTTGTCCAGAGTTCTTGAGGACTATAATTCTGCTTGTTTCTTTCCTTGTCAGTCTTTGTTTTTCGTGTGTTGAGTCTGTGTCAATTCCCTGATGTCCGTTGAATTGTTCCCTGGTTTTCGTCTTGGTTATGCCCAGGAGTGCAAAAGACTAAGTGTGGTCTATTTTAATGAATCAATATTTTATTGATTTCACTTAGTTTATTGTGCTAGAATTAATCAGGGAATTGTGCTTAATTGTCCGGTATTTTCCCGTTTTCACTGATAGTGCTTAATTTGACCGGAAATTCTAATTTTAATTAATTTGAATATTCTGAGCTAATTAATTGCATTTTTAATTGCAGGAAAAATTTTGGAGATACATTTTGGAGCATTAGGAAGGACACCAAATAAATTAAAGACTCTCCACTTGGACATTTCAAATTTAATTATATTGTAATTTAGTAGTATAGAATGTTTTTAATTAAACTTGTGCACAATTGGGTCAATGTTGACAAATTTATGATGCGCCCAATTAGACACATGGCACCTAGGGTTTAGGGTGGACCTCACCCTAAATTTTTAGAACACTTGGCCTTTATTTTGTGCAGCAGCCGCAACTTGGGGGATACCCTACTTTTGGTCTTGAGAATTTTGGAGGATTAAAGGGAGGGCACCAATTTTACTTTGGGATATTCATAGCTTTTGGCTGGAACGTCCAGAGCTCCATTCTCGGCAGATTGAAGTGGTTTGGGAACGTGTTTCCTTGTGCTATTGAACATTTTCTATCTTATTTGAAATCATGTCTCAAGTGATGGATAATGGATGAAGGAAAGTTCCAAGTTCATTTCATTTTCTTAATTTTACTTATTGCTCTTTTCTAATGGAGACACTAATTTTAGTTCTTCTTTGCTTGGAACGTTGTTTTGGATTTGTTTTTGGAGAGCTTCCATGATTGAGCTTCTTTTCACGCTGTTACTAGGAGATGAATGAAGGAGATCTTAAATTATTTTATGTTGTTAAACGTTACCCTTTTTATTGTTCGGTTTCATTTGCATTTTCTTTGATTGAAGTTGAGCCAGCAAAGTCACGTCTTGGATTTGGAGAAGTATATTTCAATTTCTTATTTAGCAAAGAAGCACATTTTTTTTTTTATTTTCTTTCCTGCAAGCATTTGAGAGGAACCACCGTGATTTGTTACTTTGATTTGCAATTGATGTTACGACTTCTAGAAGGAAGTAGCTTTGTTTTTGTTCTTATATGGAAGGAGAAATAGATTAGGTGAGTGAATGATGATGGAACGTGCTAAGACCTGCAGTTGGATGCTTAACATTGCACTTCTTTTCTTTTACAGAGGAGCAGCTAGGTAAATAGATAAAAGATGTGTGATGTGACGATAGGTGCAGAATTTTTGTAGGCACACCTTCATTTATTCAAACACTGTACTGGTGCAAGATATATGTGAAGGATTTCTTTTTAGATTGTTGGGATGAGGACGTTGGCATGGGGTTGCTTTAATTTATTTTTTTCAAGCAAGTAAAGTGGTTCTTTGGGATGAAGTGGGCTACGTTTTAGGGTCTTTGTTTATTTTTGTTATTTTTTTATGTTTAATTGAAAGATGGGAGTGTGGGCTAGCTGCCACGGTCTGCATGGTGTTGGGAGGAAGGAATTCTAATCAAAATACTTTTGGCTTGGTAATTGTGGAAATTGGGTGCAGCAACGGTGGTTTTCAATTGAATTTAGCAACTAGGTTAATTGATTTTTGAAGAAGCATATTAATTTCTTTTAGTGCCGCATGTGTCATTGTCAAGAGTGTTTTAGGCCACTTAAAATTTCAATTCATTTGGTAGATAAATCTGGTCACTTGAATGGTAGAGAAAAAAAAATATGTTTGTTTATTTCTTTTGCTTTAAATTAGTTTACATAGTATATTGACTTTGGTTTCATCTTTTTAGTTTAGTGTTGCATTTTGATAATTTTAATTGTGCTAGATATTTGTTTGCTCTGGTGTTGGGTTTAGTATTTTATTTTACTTGATCTTTTCTAACTTACACAGTTGAGTTTAATATCCATTCATTTTAATTTAGTTATTCGTATTCACAAAAACACTTTTCAGAAACCCCCTCCTTTTGTGTTAGACTTGACTCTGAACCGCAGTTGGTCCTTGAGAGACAACCTAGGGGTCATTCCCTAGCATTATACTGCATTTCTAAATTGTAATCAAATTTGTATGGGTTGCGACACCCATTAAATTTTGGCGCCGTTGCCGGGGACCAACGGTTCGGTTTTAGGTCTTTGTTATGTTAGTGTGTGTTGTGTCTTGTCTCGTGTTGTGAGTGTGATGTTCTGTTTTGTGTGTTCGTCATTGTTCGTTGCATTTAGGTAGCTTTAGTTGCATATTTTCATTGCATTCTTCTTTCCCCCCTTCCTTCTAGATTTCTACCTACTTTGATTTAGTGAATACTGTTTCTTCTGCCTGTGTCTTTGATTATGATTCTCCTTCTGCATCTAACTCTGATATTACTTCTCATGCATATTCTGGTGATTTCTATGTTGAGAACAATATGACTCATCCTCCAACGCCTGAGAGTGCACCTAGGGAGCAAGGTTCACTTAATGAGGATGATGTTCATTGCGTTCTCACCTCTGGACTGATACATTTACTGCCTAAGTTTCATGGTTTTGCAGGAGAATGCCCAGATAGACACTTGGAGGAGTTCTACACCATTTGCTCTTCAAAGAAACCTCCTCATGTCCCTGATGATCACATGTTCTTAAAGGCATTCCCACACTCATTACAAGAAGCAGCAAGGGATTGACTTTATGGTCTTCCTCCTGGATCCATCACTTCTTGGGAAGATCTTGAGCATATGTTCTGCGATAAATTCTTCCCCGCTCAGTATGGTTACAGCAACGACCCTGGATGGAATGACCCTAGCTTGGGATGGTATGACGCTCCACAACAATATCAACCATCTCTGAATTCTTGTATGCCTTCTCCACCTGTTCAGGAACCACAACAGCTACAGTTTCATGAGCCTGCCCAAGCAACTCCTCATCTTTGCACTAGTTCTGAGCCTACATTGAAGGAGTTATTGGAGCAGATGACTATTCTGAACATTCAGTTCCGGGGAGAGAACATGGAGTTTCAGCAGGAGACCAATGCTTCCATTCAGAGTTTGACTTATCAGATGGGGCAGATGGCCACTCAACTCACTGAGGAACAGTCTTATGTTTCAGAGGAATCACTATTTCAGACTGTTCAGCTTCCAGATGATGTTGGTTGATGAGTCGATATTTTATTGATTTCACTTAGTTTATTGTGCTAGAATTAATCAGGGAATTGTGCTTAATTGTTCGGTATTTTCCCGTTTTCACTAATAGTGCTTAATTTGACCGGAAACTCTAATTTTAATTAATTTGAATTTTTTGAGCTAATTATTTGCATTATTATTTGCAGGGAAAATTTTGGAGATACAATTTGGAGCATTGGGAAGGAGACAAAATAAATTCAAGACTCTCATTTTAGACATTTTAAATTTTAGTTATCTTGTAATTTAGTAGTTTAGGATTTTTAGACAAACTCTTTGCATTGTGGGCTAATTTTGGTAGAATAGCTTCCCAATTGTAAAAATGAACACATGACACCTAGGGTTTTGGAGTGGAACCCACCGCATTATTTTTGGACACTTTGCCTAGGAGGCAGCTAACAGCCGACACACACAGTTTTTGGGGCTGCTGGAACGTTTTATAGTGTGGCTGGAACGTGAGACTAGAGGAAGGTCTCTCGGCAGATTGGAGAAAGGGGCAGCCACACATTTGAAGAGCTCTCCCTCTCGGTATCATTTTTTGGAGGACATCATATTCTCGGCATTTGGAGGAGGGGCTGGAACGTTGGGGATAAAGTCTTTTTTTTTTTGGAACAATGGTTTGGCATTTTGATTTTGGATGAATGAATTTTATAATGCACTTTGGTTTTATTAAAGCACATCTTTTATTTGAGAACGAAGTTGTCATGTTTATTTCTTTGGAAGCAAGTGCTGATTTTCATTTAGCTGTTACACGATGAATCATTTTCATCTTAGCTTGGAGGAGGTGACTAATAGGAGAGGTGTCTCGGTTTCTTGTTTTTTTTTTAATTGGTGGTTTGCTTTAATGAATTTTGGTGCAGCAGCTCACGGTGCTTCATAGCTGGATCAGATGCCGTTTTACATTCAATGCTTGGATGTTTCTTTTTTGGTTTAAGCACCCTTACATTATATCCAGAGAATGTTTCTTTAATTTCCAATTAAAAAAATGATGTTTCATTATTGCTGCCATTGTGATAGGAGAGCTGGAACGTGGTTTTTGGGCAGATGCATTTTTCTTTTTTTAACATGTTCACGGTTCTTGCCATTGGTTAAATGAAGATAGCATTTCTTTTCTTGTTTTTAATTGGCTGCAGCGTTAAAAAAAATAGGAGAAAGAAGATTAGGTGATTAATGGAGAAACGGTGATGGGATTGATTTTAGTTTACTTTAGAAAGTTGAAGATGCTGCATCAGACGTTGTGACACCACATTGCTTTTCAATTTCAATTTCTTCTCTTTAAATGGAAGAGGACGGGACAACAGCCCTTGGTTTCTTAAATGGTAGTAGACTTTTGTTTTGTTTAAATGAATGAAAAGTGGATTTTGGTGAGAGTTTATGGTGATGGGACATTCCAAGAGCTTTGCATCAATTTATTTACTTTCTTTTATAATGAAGTAGATTAGATGGGAGTGGTTGAGTAGTGTACGGTTAGTGATAGTTTTCTTTTAGATTAAGTTGCATTCATTTTCTTATTTTACTTGAAGAAGGTTTTATCATTTAGCTTGCTTGGAGAATGTAGCATAGCTGTTTCGGTTTTGATGTTGGAAGGAGATTGTCCTTTTATTCATTTTCATGGCATGATAGCTGGCCTAGGTAGAAGTAGGTGCACGGGTTGCTTGCTTGTGTTTTGGCAAATTCATTGCAATTGAAAAAGAGTGCAGCCGTCACATACTTTGCTGCCACCCACATGGTTTTCATTTTCATTTTCTTTTGGAGAAGAGGCTAGGCTGCCACATCACTTGATAAGGAGAATTTATGGGTTTCATTTATTATCATGTTTGCACCGAGAATGATTTAGTTTCATTGTCAATTTATTTGCTTTGATGAAGGAGTATGCATTGAGTTCAAGAAAAAGAAATGGTTAGAAACATTTTACAATTTCCAAGCTTTATTTTAATAAGCATTTAGTTTGTTAGCTCAACATTGCATATTAATAACTTTAATTTTGGTTAGATATTTGTTTGCTCTAGTATTGAGTTTAGCATTTTCACTCTCTTTAATGCTTTCTATCATGTTCGAATGTGTTTAATTTTTAATTATGATTTAATTCATATGCATTCACCACAAACCTTTCACAAACCCCCCCACTTCGTGTTAGATCTAATTCTTGAACCACATTTGGTCCTTGAGAGACGACCTAGGAGTCACTTCCTAGCACTATATTGCATTTCTAAATTGCAATCAAATTTGTATGGGCCGCGACACCCATCATTGGTGCCATCCACATAGGAGATGGGGAGCAGAGTCATGAGTCTACTATTGCGCAATCTACTTTCCCACCCTCCTATGTCCCCACTCTTACATTTGAGGAGACTGATGAAGAATTGGAGGACCAGGCAGATATGAGCAACACCTTCGAGATAGGTAGACCACTTTCATCTTCCACCACTTTAACCACATCTAGGGAAGTAGAGGTAAGCATACCTAAGATTGATTCTGTTGTTGATGATCATTTTGTTGATAGGTATGTTATTGATGATTGTATTGTTGATGAGCATGATTTTCACCCCCTCTCTTTGCATGATGAGAACTACTTTGTGTTATCACATCTGAATGTTTGTTCTCCATGCACTGAACATGAATATGAACCTATGATTGATATTGTTTCTATTTCTGAAATTGATTCATGTTCTGAGGGTATATCTGAGGTTCAGCCTCTTACACTGGGATTGGGTGTTATACCACTGCATGTTATTTCTGTGGAACCATATTGCACTAACCATGTTGCAGGAGGTACATATGAATTTGATCAACACACACCCATGGTGGAAGACAAGGGTGCCAGTATACACGACAGTTTGAAGATCAATGGGCACCAGCTGAACCCAGTCATCAACAATCACTGCTTCTTAGATCAGTTGTGGAGGACATCTCCCTGCTTGATCAAATATGCAGGATGAAGCAGTTCTTCCTCAACACCTCCTTGCTGAACCCTATGGTGGAAGACATCTCCCTGAAAGTCCAAAATTGGCAACTGCCACCATGATCAGGGGAGTTTCTTCTTTCCCTTCTTCCCCTTTTCCCACTTGAATTGCACTTGACCTTGATCTGTTGATCATTATGACTGTTGATCTTATGCTTGTGACACATTGAGGACACTGTGTAGTTTAAGTGTGGTCTATTGGGAGAGATTTCTGTTTTTCTTTAATTAGTTTATGTTTTCTACGTTAAATTTTTTGTTTTCTAAGTAGTTTTTGTTGTGTCTTGTGTACAGTTTTGCATGTCTCTCTTGATTTCTCGACTTGGTTTAGATTGTAGATGTGTCTTTCACTTCATTGATACTCTGATTGGTTTGAAATCCATGCTTTTCTCTGATTGGAAGATGATCATGATGTTTGAGATGGTGATTGATTGTGACAGAAATACCTTGTGTAATATACTCTGATTGATACTCTTTCTTGTGTAATATATCTCTTGATTGCTTGCACATATGCCTTGGCTTGACTCTGTTGATGATTCTTGATTGATATGCATGTTTGGAAGTGATAAAGGCAGTTTTGTTGTTGAGCCTCTCTAGCCAGATGAGCCTACCTTGTTTTAATCCTTTGATAACCCTTGTTGAGCCTATGCTTCCCCTTTCTTTGTTTTGAAGCTCATACACTAGCCCTAAGAAAAAAACCATGATTACCTTAACCTTAGGGAATTTTGGAGTTTTGGAAGTGTTTTGGGAACAAGTGTGGTCTCCTTGGGGATTTAGATTAATTGACTAGTTGGTTCCTCTTCTTGTTTTGTTTTTGTATATATGTGTGTATCTTGTCTCTTGAATTTGTGTTTTAAAAATAGAGAGAAAAGAAAAGAGACAAGATGAAAAAAAAAATACAGAAAAATGAGAAAATTAAAAAAAAATTGTTGTGTGAATAATGGAGTCAAGAAGAGGATTGAATTAGAGGTTTTGGGTGTGTTTGAATGTGTTTACACTTATTCCTCATTGCTCCTCTATTTCTTTTGGTTTGTAGCTTCTTATCCATATTTATCCTTCCTTTTCCATGATCCTGTTACACCCATGAAAAGACCTTTTGATTTGAACATGCATATGTGTTTGAGTATTGATATTAGAGGCCTGCCAAGTTTGTTTGTGCTTGTTTTCTTGAGTGCATTGAGTTGAATTTCTTTACCCTAGACACTTGAGAGAAACACTAATAGTGCATCTGTGAGGTTCTGTTGCTTTTGATTCACCTCTTGAGCTGATTGATCATTTTTGCCATGCTTGGAATTGCTTTGATGACTTCATGAGTATCTATTTTCTGTGATCATGTGTTGGATACTGTCTACTACTTTCCCTTGTCCAGAGTTTTTGAGGACTATAATTCTGCATGTTTCTTTCCTTGTCAGTCTTTGTTTTCTGTGTTGAGTCTGTGTCAATTCCCTGATGTCCGTTGAATTGTTCCCTGGTTTTCGTCTTGGTTATGCCCAGGAGTGCAAAAGACTAAGTGTGGTCTATTTTGATGAATCAATATTTTATTGATTTCACTTAGTTTATTGTGCTAGAATTAATCAGGGAATTGTGCTTAATTGTCCGGTATTTTCCCGTTTTCACTGATAGTGCTTAATTTGACCGGAAATTCTAATTTTAATTAATTTGAATATTCTGAGCTAATTAATTGCATTTTTAATTGCAGGAAAAATTTTGGAGATACATTTTGGAGCATTAGGAAGGACACCAAATAAATTAAAGACTCTCCACTTGGACATTTCAAATTTAATTATATTGTAATTTAGTAGTATAGAATGTTTTTAATTAAACTTGTGCACAATTGGGTCAATGTTGACAAATTTATGATGGGCCCAATTAGACACATGGCACCTAGGGTTTAGGGTGAACCCCACCTTAAATTTTTAGAACACTTGGCCTTTATTTTGTGCAGCAGCCGCAACTTGGGGGATACCCTAGTTTTGGTCTCGGGAATTTTTGAGGATTAAAGGCAGGGCACCATTTTTACTCTGGGATATTCATAGCTTTTCGCTGGAACGTCCAGAGCTCCATTCTCGGCAGATTGAAGTGGTTTGGGAACATGTTTCCTTGTGCTATTGAACATTTTCTATCTTATTTGAAATCATGTCTCAAGTGATGGATAATGGACGAAGGAAAGTTCCAAGTTCATTTCATTTTCTTAATTTTACTTATTGCTCTTTTCTAATGGAGACACTCATTTTAGTTCTTCTTTGCTTGGAACGTTGTTTTGGATTTGTTTTTGGAGAGCTTCCATGATTGAGCTTCTTTTCACGCTGTTACTAGGAGATGAATGAAGGAGATCTTAAATTATTTTATGCTGTTAAACGTTACCCTTTTTATTGTTTGGTTTCATTTGCATTTTCTTTGATTGAAGTTGAGCCAGCAAAGTCACGTCTTGGATTTGGAGAAGTATATTTCAATTTCTTATTTAGCAAAGAACCACATTTTTTTTTTATTTTCTTTCCTGCAAGCATTTGAGAGGAACCACCGTGATTTGTTACTTTGATTTGCAATTGATGTTACGACTTCTAGAAGGAAGTAGCTTTGTTTTTGTTCTTATATGGAAGGAGAAATAGATTAGGTGAGTGAATGATGATGGAACGTGCTAAGACCTGCAGTTGGATGCTTAACATTGCACTTCTTTTCTTTTACAGAGGAGCAGCTAGGTAAATAGATAAAAGATGTGTGATGTGACGATAGGTGCAGAATTTTTGTAGGCACACCTTCATTTATTCAAACACTGTACTGGTGCAAGATATATGTGAAGGATTTCTTTTTAGATTGTTGGGATGAGGACGTTGGCATGGGGTTGCTTTAATTTATTTTTTTCAAGCAAGTAAAGTGGTTCTTTGGGATGAAGTGGGCTACGTTTTAGGGTCTTTGTTTATTTTTGTTATTTTTTTATGTTTAATTGAAAGATGGGAGTGTGGGCTAGCTGCCACGGTCTGCATGGTGTTGGGAGGAAGGAATTCTAATCAAAATACTTTTGGCTTGGTAATTGTGGAAATTGGGTGCAGCAACGGTGGTTTTCAATTGAATTTAGCAACTAGGTTAATTGATTTTTGAAGAAGCATATTAATTTCTTTTAGTGCCGCATGTGTCATTGTCAAGAGTGTTTTAGGCCACTTAAAATTTCAATTCATTTGGTAGATAAATCTGGTCACTTGAATGGTAGAGAAAAAAAAAATATGTTTGTTTATTTCTTTTGCTTTAAATTAGTTTACATAGTATATTGACTTTGGTTTCATCTTTTTAGTTTAGTGTTGCATTTTGATAATTTTAATTGTGCTAGATATTTGTTTGCTCTGGTGTTGGGTTTAGTATTTTATTTTACTTGATCTTTTCTAACTTACACAGTTGAGTTTAATGTCCATTCATTTTAATTTAGTTATTCGTATTCACAAAAACACTTTTCGAAACCCCCCCAACTTTGTGTTAGACTTGACTCTGAACCGCAGTTGGTCCTTGAGAGACGACCTAGGGGTCATTCCCTAGCATTATACTGCATTTGTAAATTACAATCAAATTTGTATGGGTTACGACACCCATCAGTAGTTCATCCAAAGTGTCAGTAAAAGAAATGCATTAAACTGAAAATTAAAAGAGACAGAGTTTGGTTCCAGTAACAACACACTTAAAAAAAATGAAATTTGCAATGGTGTTTCTGCTCCTTCCAACACTGAACCGAGAGAGGGAGCTCTCCCTTCCTCTCCCACCTTACTAAACCCCAAGCATTAGGTGCCCTTTTATAGAAGAAAAATTTTGTTGTGCTTTGTCCTTTTATTATTTAAAAATTGGATGGTAGGTTGTTCACTAAAATCCAAAGGCGGCTGGAGGACATGATTTTGCAAGACGTCATTTGCACTGTGTTGGAGGTTGGAAATTAAAAGGTGGGCCGTGGTGCTGGCTGGAATGTGCTTGGATGTGTAAAGCTTCCACATGGGTTTCAACTTTTAGGAAGTAGATGTGTGACTTCCTTCACGTAGGCCAAACTTCTTGTGGATGTTTCTACATCAACTTTGCTGCATGTGAAGACCTGGGCCGTGAGTTTTTCTCTAATAAATGAAGTCACTTGCTTCTCTAACGTGGCAGCCCAAGATGATTCACTAGCTATATCTTCCAAAGTTTTTATTCCATTGCTGGATGCTAAATGAAGAAATGAATACCCCGCTTCTTGTTGAGCTGTAGCTGCCAGCGTGAAGTGTTTTCTCCAAGCTTATGGATGTTGTGTTGCTCTTGGATAAAGGATGCAGCTGGACCGTGGAGAAACTTTGAAGAGTGAAGCTCTTGGATGTGCATGGAACATGGTACCAAGGTGGTGAGCTGCCATCATAAGGTTGTTGCACCAAGGCTAGCGCATGGTGTTGGATGTGTTGTTGCTATCATGCAGAGCTTGTGAAGTGTAAAACGTTGCTGCACTTGGAGCTTGGGTCGTGGCTTGTTGCTGCTGGATGCATATGGGCTGCACTCATTTTCTTTGCAACGTTGTTGTTTGGCTACTTCTTCAATTCTGCTTCACGTGTTTGACTCTTCATAAGTGGTGGCTGCCTTAGCTGGGACGTGGTTGTGCACTACATTGATGGAGGAAAATTTGCAGCAGCTGTGTGCATGGGCTGTTTGATGGTGTGTTGCAGCTCTCACTTTTTTTATTGAACCCGTGAGAATCACTTAACCAAGCTGGACTCACCTAGTAGCTGTTGCACGTTGCTTGTTGCTGCACCGTTTGAAGAAGCATGTTCGATGCATGGAGGTGAGTGGGCTGCACTTGAAGCTTGAAGAATGAATTAACTAGTGGACGTGTGAAGATTGGGTTGCTGCAACTTCTCCAAACAGCATGGGTGCTTCTCTTCTTTTTGGTGGCAGCCGCAACTTCTTCAGTCAAAAAGGAAATGGGTGTGCTGCACTCTTTGCTAGATGTGTGTTGATGAAGATGATGGGCTGAACCTTCTTGATGAACTTGGAGCTGCACTTTGGTTGATGAAGGTGTTTGTGTTGATGCCTCAACTTTGGACGTGTGCTTTCTCCAAAAGAAATCAAAATGTAACGTGCACTCACTCTTTGTCCAAGCTGCTGCAGCGTTTTGTTGGATTAAAGACCGTGAGTGTTTTTTTTATTTTGCAATGTGCTGCACCATTTTTATATATGTGGTCCGTGAAGTGTTGAGTGCATGGTGCTGCACCTCCACAAAAAAAATGTTTCTTCTTTCATACATGTGCAAATCTTTTCTTTGATTATAATATACACATGTGCATGTGACAAGTTATGGCCTACCATTTTAGGTGCAGCGTTTTTTTCTCCAAAGCCAAAAGTGAATGCATCCAATTTTCAAAAATTGAAAAACGTAACTTGCTACTTCACGTCAAATGCATAGCTCACCAATTCAATCATTACACTTCTCCATTTTTAATAAGATAATACTTTCCATGTGCACCCCCAAATTTAAAAATCTTACACCCCCAAAGAATGAAAGTGACCATAGTACCCTTCTTCTTATTGAAAAATTTGTGGAGAGTCTTTTAATTATTTATTTTTTCTCTAATGTCTAAAATTGTATTTCCAAAATTTCCCCGAAATTAAAATTGCAAATAATTAGCTCAGAATATTCAAATTAACTAAAATAAGAATTTCGGATCAAATTAAGTACAATTAGGAAAAACGGGATAATACCGGACAATTAAGCACAATTCCCTAATTAATTATAGCACAATAAACTAAGTGAGATCAGTAAAATATCGATTCATCAAAATAGACCACAGTTAGTCTTTTGCACTCCTGGGCAAAATCAAGACGCAAATCAGGGAATAGATCAATAGACATCTGGAAATTTTACACAGACTCAACACAAAGAAAACAAAAACTCACAATAAAACAAATAAATAGAATTACAGTTCTTCTAAAAACCTGGACAAAGAAAAGGAAATAGATAGTATCTAACAAAATCAGAAAATAGATACTCAGAGAAATTATCCAAGCAATTCCAAACAAGGTAAAATAATTAATCAGTTTAAGAGGTGAATTAAAAATAACAGATCCTCACAGATGCACAGTGTTTCTCTCAAGTGTTTAAGGTAAATAATTTCAACTCAATGCACTCAAGAAAACAAACACAAATAGACTTGGCAAACCTCTAATATTAACACTGAAAATATATGCATGTTTAAATCAACAAGACATTTTATGGTTGTAATGGGGCCAAGGACAAGGGAGGATAAAATATGGATGAGAAGTTATAAACCCAAAGAAATAGATGAGCAAGGGAAACAAGTGTAAATAAAAACACCCAAACAGTAAAATACGAAAATACAGAAAACAGTAAATACGAAAATACAGAAAACAGTAAATACAGTAAACAGTAAAAAGTAAAAACAGTAAAACAGAAAATAAAATGACATCAGTACATAAAAACAAAAGTACAGAAAATAAAGGAATTCAGAAACAGAAATTAAAAAATTAATACAGAAATAGTAAAACTGAAAATATAGAAAATAGTAAAACAGAAACAGTAAAAATTAAAAACAGTAAAACAGAAAATAAAATTATGGCAGTAAATAATAAAAGCAGTACAGATATTAAAGGAATTCAAAAACAAAATTTAAATTCATGCAGAAATAGTAAAAACAGAAAAATGGTCAATACAGAAAATAGTAAGCAGTAAAAACAGAAACAGTAATTTAAAAGTACAGAAACAGAATTGGAATTTTTTGGCAGCAGAATACAGAAGTGAATAATTTAAAATAAAATAACAGTAGAATAAAAACATAACAAAAATTAAAATTGCAGAAAAAATAAATGGCAAGAAAAATTAACTCTGGCTGGAAATAAAATGACTGCAAAAGTAAAACAACGCATGGATTAATAAATTATCATGACAGTAGTTCATCCAAAGTTTCAGTAAAAAGAAATGCATTAAACTGAAAATTAAAAGAGACAGAGTTTGGTTCCAGTAACAACACACTTAAAAAAAATGAAATTTGCAATGGTGTTTCTGCTCCTTCCAACACTGAACCGAGAGAGGGAGCATGGGGTGTCGCAACCCACACAAATTTGATGTGCATAAATAATGCAGTATAGTACTAGGAAGTGACTCCTAGGTCGTCTCTCAAGGACCAATATTGCGGTTCGAGTTTCGAGTCTAACACAAAGTGGGGGAGTTTTGAAAGTTTGGTTGGTGTGCAGAAAAATTAAAATTAAAACGCGGATAGAATTTAAATTAAAACGCAAATCTGAAAACGTTATTAAATTTAATGGAAACGAAATTAAATGCAACAAATCATTTTATCATGCATAAAAATAAAATTAAAACAGTAAAAACAAAATTTCAACAGTAAATACAGAGTGCTACAGTAAAATACGAAAATACAGAAAATAGTAAATACGAAAATGCAGAAAACAATAAATACAGAAAATAGTAAACAGTAAAAATTAAAAACAGTAAAACAGAAAATAAAAACAGCAGTACAGAAAATAAAGTAATTCAGAACAGAAATTAAATTAATACAGAAACAGTAAAAAAATAAAATACAAAAAAATAGTAAAACAAAAAAACAGTAAAATCAGAAACAGTAATTTAAAATTACAGAAACATACCCAGAATTGTTACAACTTAATACAGAAAATAAAATTGATGTGATAAAATTAAAATAACAGTAAAATAAAAACATAACAAAAATTAAAATTGCAAGAAGAATAAATGGCAAGAAAAATTAACGGTGGCTGGAAATAAAGTGATTGTGAAATTAAAACAGTGCATGGATTCATAAATTATCATGACAGTAGTTCAACCAAAGCTTCAGTAAAAAGAGATGTATTAAACTGAAATTGAAAAAGTAACGGTTCAGGTGATATTCAACAACTGAGAAAGAGAAGAGAAAAAATGAAAAATGAAACTATTTTGCAGTGGTGTTTTCCGCTCCTCTCAGTAACGAGAGAGGGATCTCTCCCATCCTCTCCCCCCTGGTTTTCTCAAGCACCGTTTCCTCCTTTATAGAGGAGAGAATGAAGTGATCAACATGTTTTTTAAAAATATGTGTGGGCCTTGAGGTTTGCAATGCTTTACTAAAATCCAAAGGCAGCTATCATTTTTTATTTCCTTTGTCGGCTGGATGTTTGAAAACGTCACTTCATATGGAAGATGCGTGTATTGTGGAGCTGCTTCTGCTTGCTAGACGCACCATTTTGCTGAACGTGTGGGCTCCAAGTTGTTGCTCCTGCTGGATGTGTTAACACTGTTGCTGGCACATGTTGCTTCCTCTTATTTCTTTGACAATTTAAATCTAGCTTGCTGCTTGAACCATGGAGTGCACCTTTCTTCTTGTTTTTTAAGTGAAATCACGTGTGTTGGATGTGTAGGCTGCTGCATAGGCGTGGAGTTGGAAGCTTCTAACATGGTGCAGCCCAAACGCATGTTGCTGTTGGATTTCTCATACCACGTGATGCTGCCCATGAAGATGTGAACGTGTTGCATCCCTTAGGCTGCTGCTGTCTGTAAAAGCTGGATGCATGAAGAAGTTTGCAGCTGCATGATGATGGTCGTGAGCTTCAAAACTTTCTCTGAATGTGGCAACAACGTGTGAAGGCTGGTTGTTGAATGGAGATGCATGGGAACTCCAAAGCTGGACCGTGATGAAGCTTATGGGCTGCAACTGCTTGCTTGGATGGAGCTGCACCGAGAAGAGTCATGGGCTGCAGTATGCTTTTTTTATTCAGCAGCTGGACCGTGGAGCTCCTCTCCAAGAACGAATCAGCCAGGATGAAAATGATGGGCTGCAATGTTGACGTTGCTGCACTGTTTTGAAGCATCCAAACTCTGTTGGATGTGGCTGTTTTGTTGGAGAACTGGTGCTGGATGCACGTTTTTAATCCCCCATGGCTGGTCTGTGTGGTGCTTCAAGTGAGTGTGTGGGCTGCAGCATGAAGATATGCATGTTGGCCATGACGTGTTGCATGTGTAGCTGCTGCATTTTTTCAACGTTGTTGGAACGTGTTGGTGTTGGATGAAGCAGGAGGTGAGTCCTCTCGTGCATTTACTTGCCAATCCGTGAAGATGATGCTTTTGTTGGATGTGTGAAGGTTGAACTTGTGAAGGCTGCATGTCCGTGAAGGCTGTGTGCTGCACTAGGACATGTGAGGCCAAAATGGATGGCAGCTGGACGTAAGAGGTGTGCCCTTCAATCTTCAACGTGCTGCAACTTTTCTATTGTGCTCATGTGGCAGTTGTTGCCTTGTTTCTCCAAAATTGATTGCGCATGGCCGTGGGTTTTTAGGCTGGATGAAAGCTGTTGGCTGCCACAACTTTGGACGTGTGCTTGGAAGCTGTAACAATCTGCTAGACTGTGGTGCTCACCCTACAAAGACTTCAATGTAAAGATATATGGAGCTACTGTTGGGCCGTCTGGGAGCTGTTGGGTTGCTGCTGCATTGCTGAACTAGCTGCTGTCCAAGCTGTTGCACTTCATGCTTTGGTGGATTGTTTGAACTGCAACGTGTGCATCTAGACCTTTGGGTCGTGGAGCTTTCTCTTCAAAGCTGGATAAACCAGCTCCCTCACGTGAACGTGCAAGCCTGGTTGGGTGTGAGCTGCAGAACGTGAGTGTGTGTGTGGAGCTGCTTGCTGGATGTCATTGCTGCCACGTGCTCCATAATTTGCTGCAGGGCTCCAAGCTGGTTGCATGGGATATGGTGCTGCATGGAGGTGTGCATGGTTGAAGGCTTGTGCATGGGCTGTGAGGGCTGCCGGATGTTGCCAAAATTTTTGGATGCCTCATTTAAATTTCCAAGTGCTACAGCAATGTTGGACGCTGACTTGTTTTCTTTTTGGACATCCGCTTCTTGCAACCAATAAAGAAGCCACAAACTTTTTCAATTGTGGCCCTTAACGTGATCCACCCTTCTAAAATGTGGCAGCTCAAGTTGCTTCTCTGGATGTTGCCAAATTCCTTTGGGCCATGCACTATGTTTTGCCACCAAATATTAAGTATGTACCATGTGCATGTGGGACCTTGATGTTTCCCATTGCTTTTGATGGTGGCAACTCTACTTACACCAATTATTTTAGAATTCACGTGCAACCCTTTCATTTTGTTGGACTCCTCATTACATTCTTATGGGTCATGCATGTGTCTTCTTCAAAATCAACTTAAAATGACACGTGAAACACCATCCAAAGTCATCCTTTTATTTAAATTTTTTTTTTCAAGCCAAACAAAAATTTATGTAAGGACGTGTGCCACTCTAGGAAAAATCAAAAACATTCTTCAAAAATAAAATTATATCTTGCATATCCAAAATAAATCTCCGAATGTCTCAATATTATTTCCAAAATTTTCCCCTGAAATTAAAATTGCAAATAATTAGCTCAAAATATTCAAATTAACTAAAATAAGAATTTTCGATCAAATTAAGTACAATTAGGAAATACGGGAAAATACCGGACAATTAAGCATAATTTCCTGATTAATTATAGCACAATAAACTAAGTGAAATCAGTAAAATATCGACTCATCAAAATAGACCACACTTAGTCTTTTGCACTCTTGGGCAAAATCAAGACGCAAATCAGGGAATAGATCAACAGACATCTAGAAATTTTACACAGACTCAACACACAGAAAACAAAAACTCACAATAAAACAAATAAATAGAGTTACAGTTTTTTCTAAAAATCTGGACAAAGAAAATGAAATAGATAGTATCTAACAAATTCAGAAAATAGATACTCAGAGAAATTATCCAAGCAATTCCAAGCAAGGCAAAATAATTAATCAGTTTAAGAGGTGAATTAAAAATAACAGATCCTCACAGATGCACAGTGTTTCTCTCAAGTGTTTAAGGTAAATAATTTCAACTCAATGTACTCAAGAAAACAAACACAAACAGACTTGGCAAACCTCTAATATCAATTCTCAAAATATATGCATGTTTAAATCAATAGGACTTTTTATGGTTGTAATGGGGCCAAGGACAAGGGAGGATAAAATATGGATGAGAAGTTATAAACCCAAAGAAATAGATGAGCAAGGGAAACAAGTGTAAATATAATAAAAACATCCAAACCCTCTAATTCAATCCTCTTCTTGACTCCATTATTCACTCAATTTTTTATTTTATTTTTCTGTATATATATATATATATATATATATATATATATATATATATATATATATATATATATATCTTTTATATAGTCTCTTTTCTTCTTCTTTTTTTGTTTTTTTTAAGAACATGATTGTAAGAGACAAGATTCACAACATATATATAAAAACAAATCAATAGGAGGAGCCAACTAACCAAATTATCCGAGTCTCCCAAGAGACCACACTTATTCCCAAAAATAATTCCAAAGCTCTGAAATTCCCTAAGGTTAAGGTAATCATGGTTTTTCACTTATGGGTAATTATTGAGTTTGACAATAAAGAACAAGGGAAAGTATAGGCTCAAAGGGGCTATCAAAGAGATCATAACAGGGTAGGCTATCTGGTTAGAGAGGCTCAATCAACAAAATGCCTTTATCAGTTTTAATCATGCATATTAATCAAGAATTATTAACAGAGTTAAGCCAAGGCACATGTGCGAGCAATCAAGAGACATAATACACAAGGAAGAACAAGTGGCTCAAATCTCACACAGGTTATTTCTGTCACAATTAATCACCCTCTCAAACATCATAATCATATTTCCAAGCAAAGAAAAGCAATTTTTTTTCAGACCAATCAGAGTATCAATAAATTGAAAGATACGTCTATAAATTAATTAAGTCCAGAAATCAAGAAAAACATGCAAAACTATACACAAAATACAACAAAAACTACCTAGAAAAAGAAAAAAAAAATTAACGCAGAAAACAAAAAATTTAACGCAGAAAATAGCAAAAAATACAAATTAAGCAGAAAATACAAATTAAGCAAAAAAAATAGAAAACACACAAACTAAGCAAAGAAAATAGACTATAAAAAAAATGAAAAAAAAATTAATATTAAAAAAAAAATTGTGAAAAATGGAGTCAAGAAGAGGATTGAATTAGAGGGTTTGGGTGTTTTTATTTACACTTGTTTCCCTTGCTCATCTATTTCTTTGGGTTTATAACTTCTCATCCATATTTTATCCTCCCTTGTCCTTGGCCCCATTACAACCATAAAAAGTCCTATTGATTTAAACATGCATATAAGGGCGTAAGCATATTAAGCTTTATTAAGGATTAAACATGAAGCAATAAGTATGAAGCATTAAGCATTAAGCAATACGCATAAAGCATGAAGCATTAAGCATGAAGCATTAAACATTAAGCATTAAGCATTAAGAATTAAGCATTAAGCTTCAAGTACTAAGCATTTAAGTATTTTAAGCATTTAGGAATTTAATCATGTAAGCATTTAAGCATTCAAACATTTAAGCATAAAGAGTATATGCATATTAAGAATTATTAAGGATTAAGCATGAAGCATTAAGCATTAAGAATTAAGCATTAAGCATTAAGCATTAAGTATTAAGTATTAAGTACTAAGTACTAAGTATTAAGAATTAAGCATTAAGTATTAAGCATTAAGCATTAATCATTTAAGCATGTAACCATTTAAGCATTTAAGAATTTAATTATTTAAGCATTTAAGCATTTACACATTTAAGCATATAACCATATTAATCATTATTAAGGATTAAGCATAAAGCATTAAGAACTAAGCATTAAAATTTAAGTATTAACCATTTAAGCATATAAGCTTATAAGCCTATTAAGCATTAAACATTAATCATTAAGGATTAAACATTAAACATTAAGCATTTAAGCATTTTAAGCATTTAAGCATTTATGCATTTAAACATTTAAGCATATTGCAAATAAGCATATTAAGGATTAAGCATTTAAAAATTTAAGCATTTTAAGGCTTTAAGAATTCAAGTATTTAAGCATTTTAGCATTTAAACATTTTAGCATATTAGGATAAGCATATTAAGCATTATTAAGGATTAAGCATGAAGCATTAAGCTTGATGAATTAAGCATGAAGCATTAAGCATTAAACATTTAAGCATTAAGCATTAAGCAATTAAGCATTTAGGCATTTAAGCATTTAAGCTTTTAATTAAGCATTTAAGATTTTAAGCATTTAAGCATATAAGGATATAAGCTTATAAGCATATTAAGTATTAACCATTAAGCATTAAGCATTAAGAATTAAGCATTAATCATTAAGGATTTAAGCATTTAAGCTTTTTAAGTATTTAAGAATTTAAACATTTAAGGATATTAGGGTATAAGCATATTAAGCATTATTAATGATTAAGCATGAAGCATTAGGCATGAAGTAATAAGCATTAAGCATTTAAGCATTTAAGCATTTTAAGCATTTAGGAATTTCAGCATGTAAGCATTTAAGCATTTAAGCAATTAAGGGTTTAAGCATTTAAGAAATTAGAAATGAAGCATTAAGCACATAAGGTTATAAGCGTATTAAGCATTAAGCATTTAAGCATTTAAGCATTTAAAGTCTGTAGGAATTTAAGCATTTAAAAATTTATGAATTTAAGCATTTAAGCATTTAAGAATTTAAGAATTTAAGCATTTAAGAATTTAAGAATTTAAGCATTTAAGCACATAAGCTTATAATTATATTAAGCATTTAAGCATTTCAAGCATTTAGGAATTTAAGCATGTAAGCATTTAAGCATTTACGCCTTTCAGCATTTAAGCATATAAGCTTATAAGCATATTAAGCATTCAAGAATTAAAGCATTTAGGAATTTAAGCATTTAAGCATTTATGCATTTAAACATTTAAGCATATAGCTAATAAGTATATTAAGGAGTAAGCATTTAAAAATTTAACCATTTCAAGCCTTTAAGAATTAAGCATTTAAGCATTTGAGCATTTAAGCATATAAGCATATTAAGCATTATTAAGGATTAAGCATGAAGCATTAAGCTTGAAGAATGAAGCATGAAGCATTAAGCCTTAAGCATTTAAGCATTGAGCATTAAACATTTAAGCATTTAAACATTTAAATATTTAGTCATTTAAGCATTTAAGCTTTTAAGCATTTAAGATTTTAAGCATTTAAGCATTTAAGCATATAAGCTTATAAGCATATTAAGCATTAAGCATTAGGAATTAAGCATTAAGCATAAAGCATTTAAGCATTTAAGCATTTTAAGCATTCAAGCATTTAAACATTTAAGCATATTAGAGTATAAGCATATTAAGCATTATTAAGGAATATGCATGAACCATTAGGTACTAAAAGCATTAAGGATGAAGCATTAAGCATTAAGCATTTAAGCATTTTAAGGATTTAGGATTTTAAGCATTTAAGCATGTAAGCATTTAAGCAATTAAATCTTTATCCATATAAGGGTATTAGCATATTAAGCATTATAAAGGATTAAGCATGAAGCATTAAGCATGAAGCATTCAGCATAAAGCATTAAACATTAAGCATTAAGCATGAAGCATTGTGCATTAAGTATTAAGCATTAATCATTAAGCATTTAAGAATTTATTTATTTAAGGATTTAAGCATTTAAATATTTAACCATATAAGCGTATTAAGCATTATTAAGGATTAAGCAATAAGCATTAAGCATTAAGCATTAAGCGTTAAGCATTAAGTATTAAGCATGTAAGCATTTAAGCATTTAAGCCTTTAAGCATTTAAGAATTTAAGCATTTAAGCATTTAAGAATTTAAGCATTTAAGCATTTAAGTTTTTAAGCATTTTAGCATTTAAGCCTTTAAGCATTTAAGCATTTAGGAATTTAACATTTAAGCAATTAAACCTTTAAGCATATAAGGTTATAAGCATATTAACAATTATTAAGGATTAAGCCTTTAAACATGAAGCATTAAACATTACGCATAGAGCATTACTCATCAAGGATTAAGCCTTTAAGAATTTAAGCATTTAAAGTATTTATGAATTTAAGCATTTAACACTTTAAGCATTTAAGCATTTAAGCATTTAAGCACATAAGCTTATAAGCATATTAAGGATTAAGCATTTATGCATTTAAGCATTTAAAGCATTTAGGAATTTAAGCATTTAAGCAATTTAACCTTTAAGCATATAAGGTTATAAGTATTTTAATAATTATTAAGGATTAAGCATTTAAACATGAAACATTAAGCATGAACCAGTAAGCATTACGCATCAAGCATTACGCATTAAACATCAAGAATTAAGCATTTTAGCATTAAAGCAATTAAGGGTTTAAGTATTTAAGCATTGAAGCATTTAAGCATTCAAGAAATGAAACATTTAAGCACATAAGCTTATAAGCATATTAAGCATTAAGCATTTAAGCATTGGAATTTAAGCATTTAAGCATTTAAAAATTAAACATTTAAGCATTTAAGCATTTAAGAATTTAAGAATGTAAGCATCTAAGCAAATAATCTTATAAGCATATTAAGCATTAAGCATTTAAGCATTTAAGCATTTAAAGCATTTAGGAATTTAAGCATTTAAGCATTTAAACATCTAAGCATATAAGCATATTAAGCATTATTAAGGACTAAGCATGAAGCATTAAGCATGAATCATTTAAGCATTAAGCATTTAAGCATTTAAGCATTTAGGCATTTAAGCATTTAAGCATTTAGTAATTTAAGCATTTATGCATTTAAGAATTTAAGCATATAAGTATATATAAGCTTCTAAGCATATTAAGCATTAAGCATTTAAGCATTTAAGTATGTAAGCATTTTATGCATTTAGGAATTTAAGCATTACCCAAGAAACATTAAGCATTAGGCATTAAGCCTTTAAGAATTTATTTATTTAAGCATTTAAACTTTTAAGCATGTAGGCATTTTAAGCCTTTAAGCATTTAAGCATTTAAGCATATAAGCATATAAGCACATAAGCATTTAAGCATTTATGAATTTAAGCATTTAGTTTGTGAGCATTTGTGCATTTAAACATTTAAACATATAGGTTATAAGCATATTAAGGATTAAGCATTTTAAGCATTTAAGCATGTAAGCATGTAAGTATTTAAGCATTTAAGCATTTAAGCATTTAAGCAATTAGGCATTTAAGCCTTTAATCATATAAGCATATAAGCTTAAAAGAAAATTCTTTATTCAGAATTAATCATTAAGCATTAAGCATTAAGGATTTAAGCATTTTAAGCATTTATGAATTTAAGCATTTAAGCTTTTGAGCATTTATGCATTTAAAAATTTAAACATATAGCTTATAAGCATATTAAGTATTAATCATTTAAGCCTATAAGCATATAAGCTTATAAGCATATTACGCATTAAGCATATTAAGCATTAAGCATTAAGCATTAAGCATTAAGCATGAAGCATGAAGCATTAAGCATGAAGCATGAAGCATTAAGCATTAAGCATTAAGCATTAAGCATTAAGCATTAAGCACTAAGCACTAACCATTTAAGTATTTTAAGCATTTAGGAATTTAAGAATTTAATCATTTAAGCATTCAAGCATTCAAACATGTAAGCATATAAGGGTATATGCATATTAATAATTATTAAGGATTAAGCATAAAGCATTATGCATGAAGCATAAAGCATTACGCATTAAGCATTAAGCATTAAGCATTAAGCATTAAGTATTAAGTATTAAAAGCATTAAGAATTTAAGCTTTTAACCATTTAAGGATTTAAGATTTTACTTATTTAAGCATTTACACATTTAAGCATATAAGCATATTAAGCATTATTAAGGATTATGCATAAAGCGTTAAGCATTAACCATTAAAATTTAAGTATTAACCATTTAAGCATTAAAGCATTTAAGGATTTAAGCCTCTAAGAATTAAAGCATTTAAGAATTAAAGCATTTAAGCATGAAGAATTAAACATTAAGCATTAACCATTTAAGCATTTAATTTAGGCATTTAAGCATTTAAGCATTTAAGCTTTTAGGAATTTAAGCATTAAAGCATTTATGCATTTAAACATTTCAGCATATAGCTAATAAGCATATTAAGGAGTAAGCATTTAAAAATTTAAGCATATTAAGCCTTTAAGAATTTAAGCATTTCATCATTTAAACATTTAAGCATATAAGCATATTAAGCATTATTAAGGATTAAGCATGAAGCATTAAGCTTGAAGAATTAAGCATGAAGCATTAAGCATAAAGCATTTAAGCATTAAGCATTAAGAATTTAAGCATTTAAACATTTAGGCATTTAAGCTTTTAAACATTTAAGATTTTAAGCATTTTAGCATATAAGCATATTAAGCATTATTAAGGATTAAGCATGAAGCATTAAGCTTGAAGAATTAAGCATGAAGTATTAAGCATAAAGCATTTAAGCATTAAGCATTAAGAATTTAAGCATTTAAACATTTAGGCATTTAAGCTTTTAAACATTTAAGATTTTAAGCATATAAGCATATAAGCTTATAAGCATATTAAGCATTAAGAATTAAGCATTAAACATTAAGCATTTAAGCATTTTAAGCATTTAAGCATTTACACATTTAAGCATATTATGGTATAAGCATATTAAGCATTATTAAGGATTATGCATGAAGCATTAGGTACTAAGCATTAAGGATGAAGCATTATACATTAATCATTGAAGCATTTTAAGCATTTAGGAATTTAAGCATTTAAGCATTTAAACCTTTATGCATATAAAGGTATCAGCATATTAAGGATTATTAAGGATTAAGCATGAAGCATTAAGCATAAAGCATTAAGCATTAAGCATTAAGCATGAAGCATGAAGCATTATGCATTAAGTATGAAGCATTAAGCATTAAGCATTTAAGAATTTATTTATTTAAGCATTTAAACATTTAACCATATAAGCATATTAAGCATTATTAAGTATTAAGAAATAAGCATTAAGCATTAAGCGTTAAGCATTTAAGCATTTAAGCATCTAAGCCTTTAAGCATTTAAGAATTTAAGCAATTAAGCATTTAAGCATTTAAGCTTTTAAGCATTTTAGCATTTAAGCATTTTAGCATTTAAGCCTTTAAGTATTTAAGCACTTAGGAATTTAAGCATTTAAGCTATTAAACCTTTAAGCACATAAGGTTTTAAGCATATTAATAATTATTAAGGATGAAGCTTTAAGCATTACGCATCAAGCATTAGGCATTAAGCATCAAAGGACTAAGCCTTTAAGCAAAGGGTTTAAGCATTTAAGCATTGAAGCATTCAAGAAATGAAGCACTTAAGCACATAAGCTTATAAGAATATTAAGCATTAAGCATTTAAGCATTTAAAGTATTTAGGAATTTAAACATTTAAGCATTTAACACTTTAACCATTTAAGAATTTAACCATTTAAGCACATAAGCTTATAAGCATATTAAGCATTAAGAATTTATGTATTTAAGGATTTAAAGCATTCAGGAATTTAAGCATTTAACAATTAAACCTTTAAGCATATAAGGTTATAAGCATATTAATAATTATTAAGGATTAAGCATTTAAACATGAAACATAAGCATGAAGCATTAGGCATTACGAATTAAGCTTCAAGGATTTAACATTTAAGCATTTAAACAATTAAGGGTTTAAGCATTTAAGCATTCAAGAAATGAAGGATTAAGCACATAAGCTTGTAAGCATATTAAGCATTAAGCATTTAAGCATTTAAGCATTTAAAGTATGTAGGAATTAAGCATTTAAGCATTTAAAAATTTAAGCATTTAAGCATTTAAAAATTTAAGAATTTAAGCATTTAAGCACATAAGCTTATAAGCATATTAAGCATTAAGCATTAAGCATTTACGCATTTAAAGCATTTAGAAATTTAAGCATTTAAGCATTTCAGCATTTAAGCATATAAGCTTATAAGGATATTAAGCATTAAGCATTTAAGCATTCGAGCATTAAAGCATTTAGGAATTTAAGCATTTAAGCATTGATGCATTTAAACATTTAAGCATATAGCTAATAAGTATATTAAGGAGTAAGCATTTAAAAATTTAAGCATTTTAAGCCTTTAAGAATTAAGCATTTAAGCATTTAAGCATATAACCATATTAAGCATTATTAAGGATTAAGCATGAAGCATTAAGCTTGAAGAATTAAGCATGAAGCATTAAGCATTTAAGCATTAAGCATTTAAGCATATAAACATTTAAATATTTAGTCATTTAAGCATTTAAGCTTTTAAGCATTTAAGATTTTAAGCATTTAAGCATATAAGCATATAAGCTTATAAGCATATTAAGCATTAAGCATTAAGAATTAAGCATTAAGCATTAGGCATTTAAGCATTTAAACATTTAAGCATTTTAGGGTTTAAGCATTATTAAGGAAAATGCATGAAGCATTAGGTACTAAAAGAATTAAGGATGAAGCATTAAGCATTAAGCATTTAAGCATTTTAAGGATTTAGGAATTTAAGCATTTAAGCATGTAAGCATTTAAGCATTTAAATCTTTATGCATATAAGGGTATCAGCATATTAAGCATTAAGCATTAAGCATTAAGCATTAAGCATGAAGCATTAAGCATTAAGCATTAAGCATTAAGCATTAAGCATAAAGCATAAAGCATTAAGCATTAAGCATGAAGCATTAAGTATTAAGCATTAAGCATTAAGCATTTAAGAATTTATTTATTTAAGCATTTAAGCACTTAAATATTTAACCATATAAGCATATTAAGCATTATTAAGGATTACGCAATAAGCATTAAGCATTAATCGTTAAGCATTAAGTATTAAGCATTTAAGCATTTAAGCATTTAAGCATTTAAGCATTTAAGCATTTATGAATTTAAGCATTTAAGCATTTTAGCATTTAATCCTTTAAGCATTTCAGCATTTAGCAATTTAAGCATTTAAGCAATGAAACCTTTAAGCATATAAGGTTAAAAGCGTATTAATAATTATTAAGGATTAAGCCTTTAAACATGAAGCATTAAACATTACGCATCAAGCATTAGGCATTAAGCATCAAGGATTAAGCATTTAAGCATTTAAAGTATTTAGGAATTTAAGCATTTAACACTTTATGCATTTAAGCATTTAAGCATTTATGAATTTAAGCACATAAGCTTTTAAGCATATTAAGCATTAAGCATTTATGCATTTAAGCATTTAAAGCATTCAGGAATTTAAGCATTTAAGTAATTAAAACCTTTAAGCATATAAGGTTATAAGCATATTAATAATTATTAAGCATTAAGCATTTAAACATGAAACATTAAGCATGAAGCATTAAGCATTACGCATTAAACATCAAGTATTAAGCATTTAAGCATTTAAGTAATTAAGGGTTTAAGTATTTAAGTATTGAAGCATTTAAGTATTCAAGAAATGAAACATTTAAGCACATAAGCTTATAAGCATATTAAGCATTAAGCATTTAAGCATTTAAAGTATTTAGGAATTTAAGCATTTAACCATTTAAAATTTTAAGCATTTAAGCATTTAAAAATTTAAGAATTTAAGCATTTAAGCAAATAAGCTTATAAGCATATTAAGCATTAAGCATTTAAGCATTTAAGCATTTAAAGCATTTAGGAATTCAAGCATTTAAGCATTTAAGCATTTAAACATCTAAGCATATAAGCATATTAAGCATTATTAAGGATTAAGCATGAAGCATTAAGCATGAATCATTTAAGCATTAAGCATTTAAGCATTTAAGCATTTAAGCATTAAACATTTAAGCATTAAGCATTAAGCAATTAAGCATTTAGGCATTTAAGCATTTAGGCATTTAAGCATTTAAGCTTTTAATTAAACATTTAAGATTTTAAGCATTTAAGCATTTAAGCATATAAGCATATAAGCTTATAAGCATATTAAGTATTAACATTTAAGCTTTAACCATTAAGAATTAAGCATTAATCATTAAGCATTTAAGCATTTAAGCTTTTTAAGCATTTAAGAATTTAAACATTTAAGGAGATATTAGGGTATAAGCATATTAAGCATTATTAATGATTACGCATGAAGCATTAGGCATGAAGCATTAGGCATGAAGCATTAGGCATGAAGCATTAGGCATGAAGCATTAGGCATGATGCATTAAGCATGAAGCATTAGGCATGAACCAATAAGAATTAAGCATTAAGTATTTAAGCATTTAAGCATTTTAAGCATTTAGGAATTTAAGCATGTCAGCATTTAAGCATTTAAACCTTTATGCATATAAGGGTATAAGCATATTAAGCATTATTAAGGATTAAGCATGAAGCATTAGGCATGAAGCAATAAGAATTAAGTATTAAGCATTTAAGTATTTAAGCATTTTAAGCATTCAGGAATTTAAGCATGTAAGCATTTAAGCATTTAAACCTTTATGCATATAAGGGTATAAGCATATTGAGCATTATTAAGGATTAAGCATGAAGCATTAAGTATTAAGCATTAAGTTTTAAGCTTTAAGCATTAAGAATTTAAGAATTTATTTATTTAAGCATTTAACCATTTTCACAAATAAGCATATTAATCATTATTAAGGATTAAGCATAAAAATTTAAGCATTTTAAGCCTTTAAGAATTTAAGTATTTAAGCATTTGAGCATTTAAACATTTAAGTATATAAGCATATAAGCATATTAAACATTACTAAGGATTAAGCATGAACCATCAAGCATGAAGCATTAAGCTTGAAGAATTAAGCATGAAGCATTAAGCATTAAGCATTTAAGCATTAAGCATTAAGCAATTAAGCATTTAAGCATTTAGGCATTTAAGTTGTTAAGCATTTAAGATTTTATGAATTTAAGCATTTAAACATATAAGTATATAAGCTTATAAGCATATTCAGTATTAAGCATTAAGCATTAAGCATTAAGAATTAAGCATTAAGCATTAAGCATTTAAGCATTTAAGCATTTTAAGCATTTAAGAATTTAAACATTTAAGGATATTAGGGTATAAGCATATTAAGCATGAAGCATTAGGTATGAAGCATTAAGCATGAAGCATTAGGCATGAAGCATTAAGAATGAAGCATTAGGCATGAAGCATTAAGCATCAAGCACAAAGCATTTAAACATTTAAGCATTTAAGCATTGTAAGCATTTAGGAATTTAAGCATTTAAGCATTTAAACCTTTATGCATATAAGGGTATAAGCATATTAAGCATTATTATGGATTAAGCATGAAGCATTAAGCATGAAGCATTAAGTATTAAGCATTAAGTATTAAGCATTAAGCATTAAGAACTTAGGAATTTATTTATTTAAGCATTTAACCATTTTAACATATAAGCATATTTATTTATCATTATTAAGGATTAAGCATAAAGCATTAAGAATTAAGCATTAAAAAGCATCTAAGCATTAAAGAATTTAAGGATTTAAGCCTCTAAGCCTTTAAGCATTTAACAATTTAAGCATTAAGCATTTAAGCATTAAGCATTAAGAATTATTAAGGATTAAGCATGAAGAATTAAGCATGAAGCATTTAAGCATTTAAGCATTTAAGCATATAAGCTTATAAGCATATTAAGCATTAAGCATTAATCATTTAGCATTAAACATTACGCATTAAGCATTGAAGCATTTAAACATTTTAAGCATTTAGAAATTTAAGCATTTAAGCATTTATGCATTTAAACATTTAAGCATATAGCTAATAAGCATATTAAGGATTAAGCATTTAAAAATTTAAGCATTTCAAGCATTTAAGAATTTAAGTATTTAACCATTTTAGCATTTAAACATTTAAGCATAAAAGCATATAAGCATATTAAGCATTATTAAGGATGAAGCATGAAGCATTAAGAACGAAGCATTAAGCTTGAAGAATTAAGCATGAAGCATTAAGCATTAAGCATTTAAGCATTAAGCACTAAGCAATTATTTATTTAAGCATTTAGGCATTTAAGCATTTAAGCTTTTAAGCATTTAAGATTTTAAGCATTTAAGTATTTAAGAATATAAACATATAAGTAAATAAGCTTATAAGCATATTAAGTATTAAACATTAAGCATTAAGCATTAAGCATTAGGAATTAAGCATTAAGAATTTAAGCATTGGGTATAAGCATATTAAGCATTATTAAGGATTACGCATGAACATTAGGCATGAAGCATGAAGTATAAAGTATTCAGGCATGAAGCATTAAGCATGAAGCATTAGGCATGAAGCATTAAGCATTTAAGCATTTTAAGCATTTAGGAATTTAAGCATTTAAGCATTTAAGCATTTAATGCTTTATGCATATAAGGGCATAAGCATATTAAGCATTATTAAGGATTAAGCATGAAGCATTAAGCATGAAGCATTAAGTATTAAGCATTAAGGATTAAGCATTAAGCATTAAGAATTTAAGAATTTATTTAATTAAGCATTTTACCATTTTAAAATATAAAAGCATATTAAGCATTATTAAGGATTAAGCAATAAGCATTAAGCATTAAGATTTAAGCAATAAGTATTAAGAATTTAAGGATTTAAGCATTTAAGCCTTTAAGCATTTAACCATTTAACCATTTAAGTTTTTAAGCATTTTAGCACTTAAGCCGTTAAGCATTTAAGCATTTAGGAATTTAAGCATTTAAGCAAATAAACATTTAAGCATATAAGGTTATAAGCATATTAATAATTATTAAGGATTAAGCATTTAAACATGAAACATTAAGCATGCAGCATTAAGCATTACGCATCAAGTATTAGGCATTAAGCATCAACGAATAAGCATTTAAGCATTGAAGCTTTTAAGCATTTAATAAGTATTTAAGCACATAAGCTTATAAGCATATTAAGCATTAAGCATTAAGAATTTAAGCATTTAAAGTATTTAGGAATTTAAGCATTAAAGCATTTAAGAATTTAAGCATTCATTTAAGCATTTAAGAAGTTAAGCATTTAAGCACATAAGCTTATAAGCATATTAAGCATTAAGCATTTAAGCATATAAAGCATTTATGAATTTAAGCATTAAGCATTTAAGCATTTTAAGTATTTAGCAATTTAAGCATTTAAGTATATAAGCATTTAAGCATTTAAACCTTTATGCATATAAGGGTATAAGCATATTAAGCATTATTAAGGATTAAGCATGAAGCATTAAGCATGAAGCATTAAGTATAAGCATTAAGTATTTACGCGTTTAAGCATTTAGGCATTTAAGCATTTAAGCATTTAATAATTGAAGCATATAAGCATATATAAGTTTATAAGCATATTAAGCATTAAGCATTAAATAGTACGCATTAAGCATTTAAGCATATAAGCATGCAACCATTTTATGCATTTAGAAATTTAAGCATTTAAGCATTTAAACATTTAAGCATATAAGGGTAGAAGCAAATTAATCATTATTAACCATTAAGCATGAAAAATTATGCATTAAGCATTAAGCATTTTAGAATTTCTTTATTTAAGCATATAAACATATTAGCATATTAAGAATTATTAAGGATTAATCATTAAGCATTAAGCATTAAGTATTAAGCATTTAAGCATTTTAAGCATTTAGGAATTAAAGCATTTAAGCATGTAAGCATTTAGGAATTTAAGAATTTAAGCATTTAAACCTTTATGCATATAAGGTTATAAGCATATTAAGCATTGTTAAGGATTAAGGATGAAGCAATAAGCATGAAGCATTAAACATTAAGCATTAAGTATTAAGCATTAAGAATTAAGCATTAAGCATTAAGTATTAAGCGTTAAGCATTAAGCATTAAGAATTAAGCATTAAGCATTAAGCATTAAGGATTTAACCATTTAAGCATTTAAGAATATAATTATTTAAACATTTAAGCAATTTAACCTTTAAGCATATAAGATTATAAGCATGTTAAGCATTATTAAGGATTAATCATTAAGCATTATGCATTAATCATTAAGCATTATGCATTAAGCATTAAGCATTAAGCATTAAGTATTAATCATTTAACCATTTATGCCTTTAAGAATTTAAGCATTTAAGCATTTAAGCATTTAAGCTTTTAAGCATTTAAGCATTTTAGCATTTAAGCATTTAAGCATTGAAGCATTTAAGCATTGAAGCATTTAAGCATTGAAGCATTTAAGCATTGAAGCATTGAAGCATTTAAGCATTTAAACATTTAAGCATATAAGCCTATAAGCATATTTAGCATTATTAAGGTTTAAGCATGAAGCATTAAGCATTAAGCATTTAAACATTTAATCATATAAGCATATTAAGCATTATAAAGTATTAAGCATTTTAGCATTTTAGCATTTAAAAAATTAAGCATATAAGGGTATAAGGATATTAATCATTATTAAGCATTAAGCATGAAGGATTAACCATTAATCATTAAGAAGTAAGCATTAAGTATTTAGCATTAAGCATTAAGCCTTAATAATTAAGCATTAAGCATTAAGCATTTAAGCATTTAACCATTTAAGCATTCAAAAATTTAAGCATTTAAGCATTTAGGCATTTAAACAAACATTTAAGCATATTAAGCATTATTAAGCATTAAGCATGAAACATTAAGCATTAAGCATTACACATCAAGCATTAAGCATTAAGAATCATGCAACAAGCATTAAGCATTTAAGGATTTAAGCATTTAGGCATTTAAGCATTTAAGCACATAAGCTTATAAGTATCTTAAGCATTAAGCATGATGCAGTAAACATTAAGCATTTAAGCATTTAAGCACTTAAGCATTTTAAGCATTTAGAAATTTAAGCATTTAAGCAATTAAACATTTAAGCATTTAAACAATTAAGCATATAAGCATATTAAGCATTATTAAGGATTAAGCCTGAAGCATTAAGCATGAAGCATTAAGCATGAAACATTAAACATTAAGAATTAAGCATTAAGCATTAAGCATTAAGCATTTAAGCATTTAGGCATTTAACCATTTAAGCAATTAAGAATTTAAGCATATAAGCTTATAAGCATATTCAGAATTAAGCATTAAGAATTAAAGATTAAGCACTAAGCATTATGCATTATGCATTAAATATTTAAGCATTTAAGAATTTTAAGCATTTATGAATTTAAGCATTTAAGCATTTAAACATTTAAGCATATAAGGGTATAATCATATTAATCATTATTAAGCATTAAGCATGAAGCATTAAGCATGAAGCATTAAGCATGAAGCATGAAGCATTAAGCATTAAACATTAAGCATTAAGCATTAAGCATTAAGCAGTAAGGATTAAGTATTAAGCATTATGCATTGAGCATTAATAACTAAGAATTACACATTAAACATTTAACCATTTAAGCATTTAAGAATTTAAGCATTTAAGCATATAGGCCTTTTGAGCTTTAACATCAATAGGCACCAGCTGAACCAGCTCATCAACAATCATTGCTTCTTGGATCCAGTGGAGGACATCTCCCTGTTTGATCAAATTTGGAGGATGAAGCAATTCTTCCTCAACACTTCTTTGTTGAATCTTGTGGTGGAAGACATCTCCCTGAAAGTCCAAAATTGGAAACTGCCACCATGATCAGGGGAGTTTTGCTTTCTTCCCTTCTCCCCCCCTTTCCCTACTTCTATTACACTTGTCCATGATCTGTTGACTGTTCTGCTTTCTGATCTGATGCTTGTGACACATTGAGGACACTGTGTAGTTTAAGTGTGGTCTATTGGGGGAGAATTCTACTTTCTTTGTTAGTTTACGTTTTCTGCGTTAAATTTTTTGTTTTCTAGGTAGTTTTTGTTGTGTCTTGTGTACAGTTTTGTATGTTTCTCTTGATTTCTGGACTTTGATTAGGTTGTAGATGTGTCTTTCAATTCATTGATACTCTGGTTGATTGGGAATCCTTGCTTTTCTTTACTTGGAAGATGATTATGATGTTTGAGAGGTTGATTTAATTGTGACAATTACCTTGTGTGAGATTTGACCCACTTTATGTTCTTCCTTGTGTGATATGTCTCTTGATTGCTTGCACATATGCCTTGGCTTGACTCTTTTTTATGTTTCTTGATTAATATGCATGTTTGGAAATGATAAAGGCAGTTTTGTTGTTGAGCCTCTCTAGCCAAATGAGCCTACCCTGTTTTAATCCTTTAATAGTCCCTTTTGAGCCTATGCTTTCCCCATTTCTTTGTTTTAAAGCTCATACACTAGCCCTAACTGAAAAATCATGTTTATCTTAACCTTAGGGAATTTTGGAGCTTTGGAATTGTTTTGGGAATAAGTGTAGTCTCCTGGGAGATTCAGAGAATTGGCTAGTTGGTTCCTCTTCTTGCTTTTGTTTTGCAAATATGTTGTGTATCTTGTCTCTTAAAGTTGTGTTCTGGAAAGAGAGAAAAGAAAAGAGACAAGATCAAAAAAAAAAGAAAAAAAATACAAAAAAATGAGAAAAATTAAAAAAAAATTGTGAATAATGGAGTCAAGAAGAGGATTGAATTAGAGGTTTTGGGTGTGATTTGATTGTGTTTTAACTTGTTCCCCATTGCTCCTCTATTTCTTTTGGTTTATAGCTTTTCACCCATATTTATCCTCCCTTTTCCTTGGCCCCATTACATCCATAAAAGACCTTTTGATTTGAACATGTATATGTGTTTGAGTGTCGATATTAGAGGCTTGTCAAGACTGTTTGTTGCTTGCTTTCTTGAGTACATTGAGTTGACACTGTTTACCCTAAACACTTGAGAGAAACACTTATAGTTGCATCCGTGAGGTTCTATTGTTTTTGATTCACCTCTTGAACTTATTGATTATTTTGCCATGCTTGGAATTGCTTGGATGATTTCCGTGAGTATCTACTTTCCTTGATTTTGTGTTGGATATTGTCTACTTCTTTTCTTTGTCCAGATTTCTTGAGGACTGTAATTATGTTTGTTGGTGTCCTAGCTAGTCTTTGTTTCTGTGTGATGAGTCTGTGTCAATTCCCTGATGACCTCTGAACTGTTCCCTGATTTGCGTCGTGATTTTGCCCAGGAGTGCAAAAGACTAAGTGTGGTCTATTTTGATGAGTCAATATTTTATTGATTTCATTTAGTTTATTGTACTGAAATTAATCAGGGAATTATGCTTAAATGTCCGGTATTTTCCCGTTTTTACTAATTGTGCTTAATTTGATCGGAAATTCTAATTTTAATTAATTTGAATTTTATGAGCTAATTATTTGCATATTTAATTGCAGGAGAAATTTTGGAGATATATTTTGGAGCATTGGGAGGGAGATAAATTCATTCAAGACTCTCCACACGGAAAATTTAGAATTAGTTATATCTTAATTTAGTAGTTTAGAATTAATCAAAAAAATTGTAATTTAGTAGATTAGGCTTTTTAAATCAAGTTGTGCTTTGGGCCAATTTTGACTAAAAAAAAGATGTTGGGCCCAAACAAAAGTAAGTTAGGGTTAGGGTTTTTTTAATATTATTTTATCTTGTAAAAACTTGGAGACACACGACCTTTAAAAGGGGTCCAGCCACCACCCATGGGGGATATCCCCTTATCACACATTATTATTCATGGGAGAAAACAACACATTGTGCTAGAATGGAGGGTGCGTTGCTTAATAGTTGGAAACTACGTACACGCTGATTGACATTTTCATTTTAAAGAGCCAAAATCCAACGCCAGGCGGTCAGATGCGAGGAGGAGACACCCAGCATTGGACACCGGGCGGTAGACCCTGCCGCCGGGCGGTTTGGCGATATAGGGGAAACCGCCGGGCGGCATAAGTACGACGTCGGGCAGTTGTCTGCTGGGCTTGGACCTGTTTTCTGTTATTTTTATGATCTGTTTGGGCTTGAGCTTGTTTTATGTTATTTTTATGCCCTATTTAAAGGCCAGAACGTCTTAGGGTTTGTATCTTTTGATGGCTTAGGCACAGAAACACACTTTTCACCCCTTTGGGGTAGATTTGGGGATGGTGATAGCTCTCCTTTTTAGGGTTTGTATCTCTTTCATTCCATTATTCACCTAGTTTCCCCATGACGATGGAGAACTAATCTTATTTGTTGCTGGGGAAAGATGTAACCTCTAAACTCTTATATATCGATTTCTTGTTTATTTATATGATTTTCATATACTTTGATTATCAATTGTTGGGTTCTCATCTGCGCTTAAGGCTTTTATCGTTTAACTCATTCGGTAACTGATATTTGCCTTTATTGATACGGGGACGTACAGTAATGTCACGAACTGGTGAGAATTTCCTTGGTTAAGCAATACCACCTAGGGATAAGGGGTAGGACGACCAATTGTATTTGCTTCTGTTTGTAATGCGTTGCTAGTTGCTAGGGGAGGCTAGGGATAGCAAGCCGGTAATTAGTAATAGGCTCTTTTCGCCGAGGGATCGGGTTAAGGGGAGGCCAAGAAAGTTTGCATGACAATATGATAATAAAGCGAATCAAATAAGAATAGTAGATTTATGAGAGTGATTGGGTGAAATCTGAATCCTAGCAACAAATCCACCTCATTTTATCAACATCATCCATCCACTTTTGTGTTTAACCTCAATTGATCAAATTGCATTCATGTTTATTTTTCCGTATTCAAAAAACCCAAAATATTATTTTTATAGTCTTGATTGGTTAAGCAAAAGCACAACAGTTTAGTGCTGTGAGTCTCTTGGGAAAACGATACTTGGACTTACCATTTTATTATTACTTGATACGATCGGGTACACTTGCCAGTTTGTCAACAATAGGGGAACCAACGCAACATGCGAGGAAACCTCCTATGAGTTGGATTACCATCCAAAGAAAGTCTCTCTACTACCCAAGCCTACAATATGAAAATAATTTACAGTCAGCCATATTTTACAATGCAATACGAAGGTGTGTAAAGAACTACAAAGCATGTTACCTACAATACAGCCACATTGCCATTGCAACTGTACAATAAATCAATGGTGGATTAGGGTTCACAAAACACAAAAATATAAAAAATAAAACAAAATTTAAGTATGCTTCGAGAAATACAATGTAAAACATAGCCAAAACCCAAAACAGAGCCACAATGCCCAAAACGCGAAACGCAAAAGAGAGCTTATCAGTACAGAAACAGAGTGATTGCGAAAGAAGCGAATGGAGAGAGGAGGCCGAATGGGAGAGACGAATGGAGAGACCAAGGTTTTGGACAGAAGAAAGAGGAGGCCGAATGTGAGAGACGAAACTTCATAACAAAAGTGAAAGATTTCCAAAATGAAACCACCAAATTGAAATTTCATAAAACGAGAATTCCTAAATTACCCTCCTCAGCGTTTTTTAAAAGGATTTCTTCTTTAACTCAAAATATCCAATAGAAAAGCACCATGTGGATGGGTGTTAAAACTGTGTCAAAAAACGGTGTCAAAGAAACATTTTCCTTTTTAGACCAAGTTTCCTCTGTCCAAAAAGTATTAATTTTAACTATATGTAAAATCTTCTATATATTTATAAATTTTTTGAAACGCAAAATTCAATGAACTATACCTAAAATTTATACTTTATTTTGTACTTAAATAACTAACTTTGTTGATAATGATTTTTTATATATATATTTTTAATCTTCAGTTATTTCTACTTACCTACAAAATTGTAAACCAAATATTTATTTATTTTCTAAATGTATCTATAAAATCTTAATTATCTAAATAGATAATAATCAAAATACTAAAGATAAGGTAGTTGTCTTTTCAAGAATTATTTAATAAATTTTTAATTATTTAAAAGATAATAATAAAAATATTAATAAAAGATAAAAATAAATAAAAATAATAAATATGATAATGTAAATTATAAGGTAAAAACCTAGTATTTCTCCATCTTGTGTTCAGCATAAAAATAATAAGACAATTAAACACTAAGCAAAGATTAAACCCGTCTTGAACACATTTCTAAGTATGCATGACTAAATACTATAAATAGTGTGAAGATTCTAATATATACAATACTAATTGATTAAATATTTATTACTTTACCTATATATTTAATATAACTTGAGATCGAAATATCCTTAGAAACACCCACTTATCTTCTAATGATAATGGAGAGAAAAAAATAACATTTCAACATATTAAAGGAAACATTTTGCGTCTTATAGAAGTTATCGATTTTTAGCCGAACAATTTAAATGTGGTTATTTTTGAAACTTTGAAAATGAGAAGTATTGTTAAGATCGTATGCTTCTATTCACAAAACAGTCCTCTGTCAGAAAACAATTTCTAATTTTCTATTCATACACTAGTGGAAAAACACTGTTTAACGTCACCCATAAGACGTCGGTTTCGTGAAAAAACGACGTCTATTACTGCACGGTGGCATTATCGTAAATATATTAGTAAAATAGACGTCAGTTTTGATGTTAGGCGACGTGTATGACATCATAGACGTCGCACATGCCTCAAACCGACGTCAGATTGCCTGAGGTATGTGATAAAACAGAGAATTCGACGTCGCCTAGAAAAGGGCACCGACGTTCCAGTCTGTGACAGGAAATCACACGTCAAACGGTTCAGCTTTAGACGTGGCATAGACGTCGGATCCCCTAAACAAGCAACGTCGACTGGGCTGCAATTAATGTTGCTCACCAACTTCCCAGGCGCTTAGACGTCAGGTAGTCAAACGGCAACGTCTAAGGCCTATGTGGAAGGCGGGAAGACAAAAATCCTTCAATTTAGACGTCGGTGCTAAACGTAAATGACGTCTAAATTGAAGTAATTGATTATTTTCACCAAATTCGAGGGTTTTAGGCGTCGGCTAGAAGGGGCACCGACGTGAACTACCGTGACAAGAAATCAAGCATCAATCTTTTCAGCTTCTTTAAGAAGAATAGACGTCGGATCCCCTGAACAAGCGACGTCGACTAAGGCTGCAATTAATGTTGTTCACCAACTTCCCAGGCAATTTCGACGTCGGTTAGAAGGGGCACCGACGTCTATAGACGTTGGATCCCGATCAAACATCGATGCCCAACTTCATTATAAATAAACCGCAGACCTTCTAACCACTCAGTTTCTGATCGCGTCTTCATCTCTTCTCCTTTTTCTCTGCTTCTCCTCTTCTTTTACTCCCTTGCGCACCTCTACTTTTTATCTCTTTCGGCATTTCATAACGTCATTGTCTTCGTCCTCTCCTTTTTCTTTCTTCATCCCAGGTGCGTGGTTTTTCTTATGCTTACCGTTTAAACTTTCTTTAGTTTTTTATCGATTATCTTGTCGTTCAACTGATTAAAATTTTCCTTTTTTGTGTTGTGTTTTATTGCAGTTTTGATCCACTCTTTTGGTAACATAGTGCAACATTCTTCCTTTGCTAATTTCCTCACTAAAAGAATGCGATCTTTTGAGTTTTCTAGTTCTTCCGACCCAAAATGGAACTTGGGTCCTTGTCTACTTCTCGACACCGTAATTTTTTCTGTTGCGGTTGAATAATTGGAAGTAGCCATGGACCCAGGTTCGGTTTTGGGCTGAAAGGACTAGAAGATTCAAAAGACGCAAGCTTTTTTTGTGAGGAAACTAGCGAGAGGAGAGTGTTACACAATGCTACCGAAAACCTGGATCAAAACTGCACTAAAACACAAAGTCGTCGTTAGACGTCGGTTAATGACATGTCCGACGTCTATAACAACATAGACGTCGGTTAGTGTCACTTTAAACCTCTTTCTATATTCATCTTGACGTCGGTTTTATGCATGGGTGGACGTCTATGTAGAGAAATTAGACGTCGGTGTGAGTATAAGTAGACGTCTTTATGGACGTCGGTGGATATCGTGAACCGACGTTTATATGGACGTCAGTTGAGAGGATTTCCGACGTCCCGTAGACGTCACCCGTTTAGACGTCGGTTGTGAAAGTGACGTTAAAAGCCCAAATTAACCGACGTTAAACAGCGTTTTTGCACTAGTTATAAACAGTCATAATTAATTGAGATAAGAGACAATGAGATCAGAGTTGTAGATTTTCTCTCAATTTTCACAGAAAGTGTATACTAAGAAACTTCCGTCAAAGTTATCTTATTCATAACACTTACTAAGTTAAGTTTTTTGAAAAAAATATAAATAATTTTAATGCATTGCTAATACTTTAATGTATGTAAAAATGTACTTCTCATACAAAAGAAAACAAGAAAATAAAATGAATAGTTCGTATTTTTTTAAAGAAATACTTATTAGATAAAATAAGCATATTTCTACTTATTAATAATGTGTTTGTCTAATTTATTTATGTTTATTATAAAAATAATAATACTTTAACACTCAAATCTTTTTACAATTTTTTTTAGAAATAAATATAAAATTATCAGTCTATCATTATTCTTATTATAATAAAAGAAACTTCATCTTCTGTTTATTAAAAAAAAACATATATTCATTTAACTGGTTTAGTTAATACCTCTAAACTCGTCATGAAAATACTTAATTGCCACATTTAGCCAAGAGAAGCAATCACCAAATTTAAATAAAGTTAAATACTATGTTTTATATATTTGAAAATCCCTATAGTAATAAAGGTCCAGGAATAGAGAAATAGACATATCACTCAAAAGGTACCATAATCATTAATCATATTCCATATAACTCAGTTATATTCTCATTTATATGGGACAATAACAGCTCATACATCTATGCCTTCCCATAATACTCTCTATATCTCCTACTGGTGCCTACACATGCAGCTTCACCAACTTCAGTTACAGACTTTATCACAGACATAAGATAACTAGTACAAGCCTCAAGGAAGCAATTTCCAGCCATTCCCATGTCATGTCACGTGGCCTTTCTTATTCAAACATAGTATAACATAAACATCATGCACCCACCTCACTGCACACTGCATCACACCAACAAGAACTCGTTATTATTTATTGCATACAGAAAAGATCACAAAGACTAAAACTTTTATGACTTCAAACATAAAGGTTAGGTTTTGGTTCTTGCTATTGACATCAGAGAAAAATTTAGTAAAGAAATCACTGTAAAAGCTGTGTTAAGATTAGAAGAAAGAAGGTATGAGTTCAATGTTCCTTTTCTCTTTATAAACTAAACCTGGGAAGGAGAAACATAGGACAAATGAATAGTTTAAGACAGAGTGATTTTGACAAATACAGACAAGTAATGGAGTACCTGTTACAGTTAGTACTAGGGCTGATCTGATAAGGAATGTTTACACCACATTGCTTGGGAAGACTAGCTGCAAGGTTGAGATTGCGAGGAGAGTAGATGAAGCCACTGTTAGTAACAGCATTCTTGATGCAGTTGCAAACAGCTTGGCGATCAGGTTTGGTCTGAGCCAGGCCATAGAGGTTCTTGATCCCATTGCAGCACTGCTCAGGAACAGGGTTTCCACCATACATCACATAGGAAATGCATGGGGTCAGGTTGTTCACAACTTGCCCACATGTCACCACTGCTTCTGCCTTGGGAATGGTTGTTGCACTAAGAACCATGCACACAATGGCCAACAAAGAAACCCTAGCTGTCATGGTAGCCATGATGAAGCACTCAACTCTTGCAAGAACCAGATATGGAAGGTAGTGTAGTAACTATGTGTTTGGGACCTTTTTTCTGTGGTGAGTTGCTTTGGAATGCTATATGGTGGTTGTGGTTATATAGAGGGATAAGGGCATGGGGCTAAGATTTAACAGTCATGTGGCTGTTCTTGTTGAGTAGTTGAATGAATTCAATGTCATTATGGAGTGTAGTTGAGCAAGTAAATGACACACTATACTAGGCAAGACTGTAGAGAAACTATGATGATGTCTGCAACTTGTTGGAGATTTTTTTTCTTTCTTTTTGCAAGTCGTATCCAACATAAACATTATTTTGTTTCCGAATACCATAATTTCTCTATATTTTCTTTCTGTAACACATCATACAAACTATTTTTTTTTTTTCTCTCCCTAAATCTCATCTAATGTTTTAAGTTTTATCTGTACTTTTGTTTAGAATGGAAAAAAGTTAGATAGACACTGTTCTTCATAATCAGATATATATATATATATATATATATATATATATATATATATATATATATATATATATGTATAATACTGACATAAAAAATAAAATGAATTCTTCCGTTCGCAGTCACAGAATATTGTTGAAAATTGATTGAAAATAATATTGACAACAATGCTATATCTAAGCTGCACTGTCTTTAAAGACAGTGACTTAAATCACTTACGTATCACAGTAAATCATTGTCCATTTTCCGAGCAGCAAGTAGGTCTCGTGAGGATTAAGATTATAGTTGAATTTTAGTAATCAACAATTAAATCATTCTTCTCCCCTTCCTATAGGTTCTTGGGATTGCCACAGGATATGTTTTGAGTTAATCACTCCTTGTTTTCTTAAAACTACATTAAGCATGTCACCAGAAAAAAAAAATAAATGGCCATATATAATTTTATTTTTATAAGTGGAAGGAAGGATTAAAAAAGAGGATGAAAAAAAGGAAAGAGAAAAGAAACATTGTCTAAAGAGTAAAAATATATTAAGAAAAGTGTAAAAAAATATTTGTGAAACTCCAAAAATGGTATTTTTGAAGTAGTGGTAGTCTAAAATAGTGAGACTTGGTTATTTTAATATTAAACAGTTTTATTATAATAGTTTTTGTTATAAATGAGTGTCATTAATTTAAAAGGTATCATTTCTCTAAAAATCACTTTTCTAGATGTTTTAGAAAAAAAATGGAGTTTGAGTAAAGTTGACATATATTAAATTTGTGTTTTTATTATATGGTATTACTGTAAATGGTATAAGGATGTATTTGTGTTATTTGTGTGTGATGAGGATATTTCATTGTTTGAAACAAAATACAAGTGATTGTAGAGAGTAGTAATCAATTTACTTAGAATTTAAGCTTAAAAGGAAGGAGTCTTGAGTAGTGAAAATTATAAATAAGTATAGGAACTGTTTTAGTACTATCATTTGGTAATTTAGAACTTGTTAACAGGCTTATATGGTTAAAAACTATATGAAATGAAAAGTGGTAGTTTATACGGGTTGTTTTCAAGCATTTTTGGTGTAAAAAGAATGTGTTGAGTAGTGAAATGTTGAGGTAAGAGGTCTGTACTGTTTTGGAAGGTTAAGGATATGTTATCACACTTATTAGGACTTGTCTAGGTGCCTAAACTAGAAAGATCTGTTCTGAAATGGAAAATGACTTCATAGGTTGAATTTTTAGCCCATTTTAGGAGTTCTAAGGGGTGAAAATGAGAAGTAGGACTGCTGGGAGTATTATGTGGTTTTGGAGAGTCCTAGCAAGTGCAATTGGATTTGTTTATGCAGGTTGCAAACTGGTTTGAGGGTTTAAAAGGATAGAAATGAAATTGGGTAGCCTGTAGGAGTGAAAAGTAAGTTTTCAAGTGTCAAATTGAGTGACACCAAGGTTCTCTAAGTTAAGTTCTGGAGGGTCCTAATGGTTTTTAGAAGTTGAGGGTAGGGTCTCCAAGGTCCAATTTGAAGTGGCTTCGCTACTATCATGCCGTTGGGCGCCCCTGTGGGAGCGTTGGGCACCACTTGGCGGCACTACAACATTTTTAGGGAGTTTTTAGGGTTCTAGATGTTTGTTTTGTACATTCTTTAGGTCGTTTTGGACCCTTCCAAAGCTACTGGTGAGGGTTTTAAAGCTGTTTTCCTTACTTTTTGAGTATCAAGATGCCATGAAGAAATTGTGTTATTATGTGATTTCTGATGACTTGTATAGGTGTTTCTATTCCTTTAATGTATGATAAGTAGTCTCATGTATCGTTGTACTATGTGATTGTGAAGTGATATCAATGGTATTTTGAATTATGAAAATGATGCATATGAATATTGTGATGAGTACTTGGTGAATGAGGTGAATGGTTGACGGACGTAATTCCATGACTCTAGGAGAGGTTACATGGTTGTATTTGTGTTATTGTTGTATGAATGTATGGAGCTTTGAATTGGTAGTTTATTCTGACACTCAAATGATCATCCATTCTTAAGTAGAGAGGGATGAGTCATATGGTGAGATTAGCGAGAGGTTTTTTTCTATAGGCTTTGATCATGGTCATAGGCAACTGAAATGGACTAACTTTGCATGGTAGCGTTTCAACTAGTTTATTATCATTACAAGTGCATAGACTACCAGTAGTTCGACATTCATATTGAATCCGGGTGAGTCTTGTCTAAGTCGTGGCATGTATAGAATGATTAGGTTGTTATGGTTCATTTTTGAATTAATGTTTGAATTTGTTAATGTAATATATATATATAATTGTCTTGTTTATCTAGTTTACCTTTCTTGTTTGTGCTTTGTTGTATGTTCTTGAATTTATTTCTGACTATAATCATCTGGTAGGTGTGAACAGAAGACAATTTTTTCCTAACTTTTTTTGTTAGACTATGTAAATGTTTTGTCAGTAGTTGAACTATATATATAAAGTTCATTATATAATTATTTTGATGATTTTATTAACTTCATATTCCTCGTTTGTTAATTGTTCTAATAGTTTTATTGATTTTGTGATGAGTATTTACTATATATGTAATATTACAATTAAAAGGTAAATAAATATTAACATTCATTTACTTTTCAGTCATCTAACTCACAGAAAATTAAATTGAAGAGTTTTATCATAAAAAAAAGTATTATATATCTAAATTTAGAGTTCTAGAATGCTCCAACTTTTTTCAGACAACGTATACCACCAAATATTTAAGGAATAACTTTCAAAGAATATATATATATATATATATATATATATATATATATATATACACCCTCTTAAATCATGTTTATCATATTCTGCAGTTGCAGGACAGGACTTTGCTGTAACCTATACATTTATATAGCATTTATAATTGAACCAGTCCATACCCTGCTTCTGTTCTCCAAAATACCTGCAGTTGCATAGTATTAATATATATCCATTTAACTTCTTATCTTTGATGGAAAAAGATGATGATTTTTCAACTCTGAAATCCATCATATATTTCTTTGATAATTTAAATATTGTAATAGATAAAAATAAAAATAAAATGATACTTATAGAGACTAACTAAGATGTTTTAAGTATAAAAAGATGAAAAATATTATAATCATAGGATCAAATAAGTAACTAAAACTTATTTTATAAATAAATTTTGGAATAAATTTAGGGTAAATTAAATTTTTATATGACTAATAAGAATTAAGACAAAGTTCAAAATTTTAAAAAGTACATACAAAATTATTTATGAGCAGGATGTTTACATCTATAATCAACTTACCCTTGTCAATTCTAATAACTTAGACGGACAAGAAAACTCGAAAGTTAATTAATTTAACTGTAAATATTAATTTGTATTTAAATAATTCTCAGAAACAATATTCACGATTTGTATTATAAATGCATATAAGTTCAACCCCAAACTTTAAAGGATTTAATTTCCATGTGCACCCAGCATATAAACTTGAAATTGAGACCCAAATAGAAAAATCTCTAAGAGAAAATCCATCAGATATCACTTTTTAGTTTTTTTCAAAATTATCCCAATTTTATTAATGTTGATCAAATTAGTAGGTTCAACTATACTCATGCCAATTTATGAAGAAGGAACTAGTCACAATCATGTGTACTACGAACAAAGCAATATATTTTTGTAACATTGAAACATAGATCCTTCGGAACTCAAAGAATATTGACTACCATAACAAAATATAGATTTAATAAATTTATACTAATTCTTGGAATTCAATTATTTTCTCCTTTCTAAAACTATCGATACTTAGAATTTTTAATTACTGAGAATTCAAGCTTCAAAATTTGTTTCGCATAAATCAGGCAACAAAATTAATAAAATATATTAAAAAAGTCTTCTAGCAAAATAACATTCAATCTTTCTTTATTTTGATATTCTAATACTTTTCTATTCTTTTTTTTTAAATATTAAAAAGAGAAAGAAAAAAAAAAGCTCTACTTGTAATGTACAACAAAATATTCGTTTTTATCATTAATACTTGAAACATTTCTTAATACAATAATCCATATATAACAAATAATTGAAATATTTTTGTAAGGTGAAAATGTAAATATCTATAGCACAATTTATTTTTAAAAAGTTTAGTAATGTTTAAATTTGTTGAATTTGATCCTTCTCACAATATTGATTTTAGTTTAAATATTTAAGCTGCCATTAAAAAACAGTATAATCAATTCAAGAAAATAATTGAAGAATATAAGACTTTATATAATCGAATGATAAAGATGCATATTTAGGATTTCATAATGCATATGCATTCACATACTCATTCTCACACATCCTTTATAAATTAACCAACAAAGGTTTTATAAGGAGTTAAGCTTCAGAGGAATGAATTGAACTAAGAATAACTTTTGCAAAATTTTAAAAGAAAAATCTTATTAAATTTTTCGATTGCAGAATCTTATTAACTCAAAATAGTGCACTCAATTAAAGATATACAAATTACAAGAAACCGAGAGATATAGAAAGACATATCAATATAGCACATTTTACACTTGTTCAATCTATATCAAGAATTATATATACATATAATATAGTTGTTCAGCACCAACCAAACTCAGAAGATTATGTTAAAAGTTTTGCAAACAAACAACCGCAGTATTGAAAGTAAACTACATAAAAATTCCAAATCTTGAACTCTACCAAATTTGATTTCACACCTTATAACACCCTGTTACAAAACTAGCCTAAAAACCTTGTCCAAGAAGGATAACCAGATTTGAAAAATGAATATAGAAACAAAAGCAATATCCCCTAAAACAAAATAAGTATAGCAAAAAAGATAAACTCAAGTAACTACGTTTTCTCTTCATATTAAGATGTTGATCACAGTTGTTCAAAAAAATTGAAAAAGGTTTTCAACTCTCTTTAAAAAGATAAATTGATTTCAGAAAGAATGGTTGACCGTGTCGTTTGGTTTGAAATGAGAGTTGTATAGAATCCAATCTTACATTTTTAATTTATTGAAAGACATTTAATTTTAATTAACTAAAATGAATTAGAGTTAGATTTTAATCTATTAATTTATAGATTTCCAAAACTACTAGTTTAAAATATCAGAAAATGGTATTTTTAGAAGTCATGGCAGTCTAAAAATAGTGAGACTCGATTTTTTTAATATTAAACGATTTTATTATAAATAGGTTTGTTATAAACGAATTTCATTATTTTAAAATGTATCATCTCTCTAGAAACCATTTTTCTAGAGTTCTCTACCTTCTCTCTAAGAGTTATAAGGTACCTAATTGACCACGGCAACGAGGTCTACGTTTCAATCCGATCAGTTTCTTCAATAGAACAAGTAAGTTTTGACTCTTTTTTCTCCTTTTCGTTCTCAAATCTGTTTTAGAGGAATCTTGTGTTTTTGCATGTGTAATCGTGTCTCTCGTGGTGTTTCGTAGGTTTGCCTAGGTATTCCTTGCGATTCAAGTAATCGGTGAAGCGTTTTGAGGAGTTTGACAGTTGGTTTTGAGGTAAGGTAAGGTAGACCTTGTCTTAATTGTATTTGTAGTGTAAATTTTGTAATTTTATAAATTTTAGACGTTTTAGTAGAAATTGGGGTTGGAGTAAAGTTGACGTATGTGAAATTTGTGTTTTTATGGTATGGTGTTAGTGTAAATGATATGGGGATGTATTTGTTGTTGTATATTGTATTGTTTGTGTGTGATGAGGATCTTTCATTGTTTGAAACAAAATTCAAGTGGTGGTAAGAGTAGAAATTAAGTTACTTAGGATTTAAGCTTAAAATGGAGGGGTCTTGGATAGTGAAATTTAGAAATAGGTATGAGAATGTTATGGGATCTGTTTTGGTAATGTCACGAGGTTATTTAGAACTTGTTAGGAGGATTATATGGTTAAAAACTGTATGAAATGAAAAAGGGTAGTTTATAGAAGCTGTTTTCAAGTGTTTTTGGTGTAAGAAGAGGGTGTTGTGTAATGAACTGGTAAGGTAAATGGTCTGCACTGGTTCGGGAAGGTTAGAGGTATGTTATCATACCTATTAGGACTTGTCTAGGTGCTTAAACCAGTAAAATCTATTCTAAAATGGGAAATGGCTTCATAAGTTGAGTTTCTAGCCCATTTTAGGGGTTCTAAGGGGTGAAAATGAGAATTAGGACTTGTTTATGCAGGTTGCAAACTGGTTTGAGGGTTTTAAAGGATAGAAATGAAATTGGATAGCTTGTAGGAGTGAAAAGTGAGTTTTCAAGTGTCAAATTGAGTGGCAACAGAGTTTTCTAAGTTTTCTCAAGTTTTGGAGGGTCCTAGGGGTCTTTTGAAGTTGAGGGTAGGGTTTCCAAGGTCCAATTCGAAGTGGTTTTGCTACTGTCATGGCGTTGGGCGCCCCTGTGGGGGCGCTGAGCGCCACTTGGCAGCACTACAATATTTTTAGGGAGTTTTTGGGGTTCTAGGTGTCCATTTTTATGTTCTTTAGGTCGTTTTGTGGGGTTTTGCACCCTTTTGGAGCTATTGGTGAGGGTTTTAGAGCTCTTTTCCTTACCTAAATATGAGTATCATTATGACATGAATAAATTATGTTATTAGGTGATTTCTGATTACTTGTAATTGTGTTTCTATTTTTTTAATGTATGATTAGTAGTCGCATGTATTGGTGTAATATGTGAATGTGAAGTGATATCAATGGTTTCAAAAGTATGGAAGAGAGTTCCGAGGAGGAACTTCTTAGTGGTGGTTTCAAGTGTGTTAGTATAAATGTAGGAAGCTCAGTATTGGGGGTTATCCTGACACTCTAATGGTCATACGTTCTCAAATAGAGAGGTTTGACGCATTTGGTGAGAGTAGCAGGAGGTCCGAGCCTGAGGAGCAGTTCTCCATTTGGCAAAAAGGCATTTGAGGACTAACCTTGTGATGTTTGGTAAGGTGAAACCAAATTGGCAAGGGCTTTGGAAAACAGTAGTGGCCACCACAAGTGCACAACCTGCCATAGCTCGACATTCATGCTAAGTTTGGACAATCCAGTCAAAGTATTGTCATGTATAATCAGTTTGGTTGGTTGGTGTGATATGTGTATCATGTGTATAATACTTAACATGTTCCAATATATCATTAATTGTTTGTATTCTAGCTTACCCTTACTTATGTGTTGCTTGTCTATGTGTTGTTTTCTCTTTTGCGATGATCACCTAAATGGTATAAGCTTAGGAAGACAATATTTTCATCAAGAGATGAAGGTGAAGCAGATGAAGAGTCAGATGATTCTACAAGTATAGATAACATTTTTATAAGTTTGTTTTCATCTAGCGATTTTATCATCATATATATAATATTTTATTTTAGTAGTTTTATACTATGAAAATGGGATGTTACCATTAGAGTTTTAATGAATTAAAGTTAGATTTTAATCTATTAATTTGACTTAGTAGTAAAACTAATTTAAACAACTTATTTTAACTAATTAAAATACAGAATTCAATACAATTTAAGTGATTTTAATTCATTAAAAGCTCATTTTAACATATTACATTAAAATAATTAGATCAGAATAACTCATAATTTTAATCTATGAAAATGATAATATAATCATTTCGAATATTTCTTACAACCAGCCAAAAATATTTTAACGTATTAAAAACATATTTTAATAGATTAAAAAAACTGCCACCTATAATATAACCAGAAAAAGCTATCATACATTCAGAAAAGCTTTCCAAATATTGCAATGTAAGATGAACTTAAATAAGAGAAAACTTACAACGGTATCCTAATCAAATCAAATTAACCCAAAACATATCTAAGTCTTCATGGATTATTGCAAATCTTCAAGGAAAATTATTGGATTCTTCAAATGCTTGATCATAGATCCAACAATCTATTAAAAATTAAGCACACGAACCCTCAATGTCATCAATTCAGTATTACTTCATCGCCATAACAAAACTAAATGCGCTGCCCAGTCATGAAAAACACCGCATATCAACGCACCAAACACAGGCCTATATACCGCAGGCCATTGAATTACATAGTATCAAACAAGGACACCTTCAACCGCTGGGTGCCATTGCTGATTTCTTCCTGTTCAAGCCATGCCTAGCAATGTGCTCTGAGTAACAAGAAAAGGCTAGTAGCAGTAGTAGTAGATAGACCTGCTGATAAAACATAATGAACGTACCAGGCGAAGCTTGCAGTGACTCGCCTCATAATGCTTAAAAAAAGCATAATTATACCATCTGAACTCCGACATCTGTTTAGAGTACATGCACAATCAACTATATACAACAAAGAAGAAAAATAAATAGTCCTGTTTACCTGACATGAATGCCATGGCTTAATATATATATATATATAAGGTTCTTTTACCTGACATGAAACCTCCTAACACTGTTCACACCTAACTTAGAATGGATAATATGTGTACACACTTGTTTACCCAAAAAATCTATAGTTCGCTGAAGAACTAATGTTGCGGCTGCAGCAACGTCTGCAAGTTCAGAGGTTGTTTGGTTGTTACAGCTGTGGCTCTATAAGCAGCTAGTTAAGTTATGCGGTGAAATTCAAGGGTTGCATGTTCACTCAATTAGTTGTATTAGATTCGAAATCCAAAATATGTCCATCCATTCGGTCCAGAAAACTACTTAGTGACAATCTTAAAATTCGGTTTTCTTCTCTCAATAAGTCCAGCTCTTTCTTTAACTCATCGTTCTGCTCTTCAAATTGAATATTTGATAAAATCTGCGTACGGAGAAGTTCATTTTCCTCCATTAATTGGTCTAGTTTCATCTTGAATTCAGCGTTTTCCTCTTGTAACGTAACATTCTTCTGTCTTATATCATCCTGCTAATAAAAAAAGTTAATGATAAGTGGAAAAGAAAAAAACTAAGGACTAATAATCTATCACCAGACCCAAATGATTAAAGTAGAATAAAATCTCACATCATAAAAGCTCAACTTTGGAGGAGAATCCTCCACAAAGAGTTTCTCACACTTGAATTCCTGATCACCACCGAGTTCGTCAGAAAAACTCATAGTTGGGGGGGTGTCCTCAACAACCAATACCAGGTTTTCAAGATTCATTTCTTGCTCTCTACGTACTTTGTCACAAATTGTTAAATCCGGGGGAGTATCCTCCACCACCATGACTTTATGTCCGCCTACTTCATCAGGAATACTGATAGTTGTGGGGGAACCTTCAACTACCACTACCCGTTTTTCAGGATCCATTTCTTGCTCTCCACGTACTTTGTCACAGATGATTAAATTTGGGGAAGTGTCCAACACTACCAAGTTCCCGAGATTGATCTGCTTTCTACATTTTTCATGACTAGTGCTTGACCTTGTGGGAGTGTCCTCCACTACCTGATTCTCCATATTATCCTCGTCTTCTCTACATACCTCACCGTTGATACTATGCCGAAACCCTGAATCTACACCAGAAACCTGCCCAATTATCAATCAGTAGAGAGTACGAAATATGAACATTGAAATAGAAAATAAAATATAACACCCTAGAAGATAGATAAATATTTTAAATTCAATCTAAACATGTGAACGTTTTTATTAATATTTAAAATTCAAACTAAAACCATGTCAATTAAAGTTTGGCTCGAAAGATAAGATCGTCCTACGTCAACCCAAACCGTGAATGGTACGTCAGCTTGCTGTGGCAGGTGGCTTGCACTAACCTTACAATGGAGCAAACTGCTTACCCTAAACTTTTAGGAGCAGGAGGATCACCAGCAGTTCAAACAAAAACTGCAGGCTCCTGCAGTTAAAACAAAATCAAATGGCCCAAAGATGTTGAAAATACATTTGTTTCATTATTTAGTGCAAATAGATAATTTTTTTATGGTGAGCACTTTCTGCATTTGAAAGTTCAATTGCAATAACCCTGAGCCAAACTCACATGTACCAGAAATAAAAATAAATATCATAACTCACGCTAGATGGAGTGCATGTCGAACGGCTTTCTGCACTTCGAAGCTCTTTGTTGTCACCTATCAACTCCAGTGCTTCTTTAATTATCTCTATTTGCAACTCTCCAGAAGTAGGTTGAAGCTTCCATATTACCTGCACATTAGACAAAAGGAACTATAAGTTTATAACCCGTTTTCTTTCCTCCACTTTTTTAATCGGGGCATCAATGATACAAATAGAACCAACGTGACTGTCTTCAATTCAAACACCAAAATCATACATATTCATACTAAATCATAAATGACAGATGAAGAGAGATGCTCCAATACTTCAACCATTTAGTGTGTGTTTGAATTGCTGTTACGAAGGACCAAACATCCATTTTCACTTTAATAAGCAACAACGTTAATGAATTGAAAACAAAAATTTAGGTTACTTTCAAAGGAACTATAACCCAAACACTCAACAAATAATCAAATAAGGACTTGATATAACACAAAAATGACAGCGCGTCAAGACAGACGTAAGTTTTCTCAACCTTCTGTGTTATATAAGGAGTCGGTAATGATAAACTCAACACTCAACAGATTTGTAACCAAGTTTCTAAGTTACCTGATCATCATCCAGCTCTTTAAACCATGAAGTACCCTGTTGTCTTTGGTTAGATTTAATATTATCCCATCGACACATGCGAGGAAAGGTGAAATCATGATCTTGCAGTTGTGGCCTGGCTGCTACGTCAAAATGTTCATAGGACCATGTCTGCTAGCCATAGACCAAAAAAATTAAACTTGAATTCCATCAAATAAGCATACATAAATGAGATTTTACAAGTACTGATGCATTCCAACCATCAAAAAATTAAACTTGAATTCCATCAAATAAGCATACATAAACTTGAATTCCAACCAAAAACTAATGCATACCCATGGTCTTAAAAGCTAGAAAAAAGATTGCGTCAATGGCCCATGGTACATAAATTTTAAAATGCATATAGCTTCTATGTACTATCTAAATATGAAAAGAAGAGAAGAAAACACTGAAATATGAAATCACCATATCTCCATTTTACTAACCTTCTATAATTCAGTTCTTTTTTGGACTAAATTGATACTAACTAAATACTTGGAGGCCTACAATTCCTTCTCTCGAATGAAATTTTGCAAATGTAGACGAGCAAAATATCAATTACTCAATAAATTAAAAAATGAAAATTAGCCACACCTCATAGATATGATCAAAAGAAACATTTACAAATCATTATTTAAAGCACTTTATTGTTAACAAGATTTTAAATCGTGGTTGTAGTAGCAATTCTTTTTATTGCATAAAACTACATAAAATTGCAAACTCCCAAAAACATTGACTTTGCGAAATGTTTATTACTTGGGTGTTTCGTTTCACATTTCACATGTAATTTTTAATTTTTTTCACGTTTACTAAAGAGCTAGTGGTTATAGCTTCTCAAGCAAAATTTCTTACTTCTGAATGAATTTTCAAACACGGAGTACTTCAAATCTCGAAAAACCAATTAGCTTGTCCACAAATATATCACATTTTAGTGTCAGGTACCAACACGAACTAAATACCTTGTAGCTAATATTCTTCACATCAAATTATGACATGGTGAAACAAACTTACTTGAAGAAAGATAAGACAACCTCCCACATACTTGACATTCTGCTCCTTTCTCTTATCCAGCCACTGACACAAATCATCAATAACAGCAGCGCCCCAAGCAAACCCTGAAACCTCCCCCAAATCCCCGAGAAAACGCAAGAACTGCGAATCCACCTTCCCGTCGTTCGAAGCAAGAAACGTTCCAATTGTGTAGAGCAAAAAGCTCCGCACAAAATCATCACTCGCAGCATCCCCAATTGAATCGAGCCTATTCTCGAGAAAACTCATGGCCACCTTCCTCTTCACTTTCGTTGCTCCGTACGACTCTTCCAAATCGGAGAAGGGTTCCTGTTCTGTCAAGTTCACGGGGTTACCGGTCACCGGAAGGCCCAGGATCAGCGCTGCGTCCAGAAGCGTCATTCGGATTTCACCGCCGGAGCGTAGCACGAACGCGCGGCTCCCGCTGCTCCACGCCTCCATCAGCTCTGTGAGAAACACCTTGTTCAGGCAGTGGTTTGGAACGGATAGAAGGTTCCCGAAGCCGGTTCGCGAAATAGCGGATCTCTGCTCCGGTGTGAGCAGCTGCACGCGCTTCGCGAACGACCTCAGCGAAAATCGAGTGCTGAAAGGCTTCTTCTGAAAGTGCGCGCGAAATTGAACATAAATTCAATTCAAATTCAAATTGAAAGTGAAATTTGTCCGTTCTTACCGGCTCTGGAGCCTGTACGAGGCCGATGGCGGAGAGTCTGGTGGATTTTCTCATCGGAGAATCAATATTCCAACAAGGGCAACGGCGTAGGAGATGGCCACAGCGACAACCACGGAGGCGGCGACGGTGACAGCGACGAAAATAACAATAGCAAGAGCGACAGCAAAAGCGACGGCGACGTAGAAGAGAAGTGCTGAAATGAAATGATTGAAAATGAATGCATAGAGATAAGGGGGAAGAGCGAGCAGGCGGACTAGCCCAGCACTACTTCGCAGTGACAAAGCTTCCCCAAGAAGCTTCAGAAAAAAGATCAGGCGCCAAAATAAATATAGAAAAATATACTAATATTTCTCTTTCTCCTTCCGGCTCCACCAAAATATTACTTTATTTTCGTTTACAAAATTATAAATAAAAAATGTTAGCATTGAATAATTTTAAAATTTACTCTAAAAGCTTGATACATTAATGTTATGCCTTTTTATAAGTTTCTTAATTATCTTATCATATATTATTGTATAATTGTTTATTGTTATTATTTTTTTAAGTTTCTTAAGGCTTTATTCAAAGAGAAAGAATTCTTAAGAGAAATTTGATAAGATGGATTTAGAAAATTAATTATATTAATGTTTTTTTCACATGAATGGATTTGGAGGAAAGTGATTAAATGGATTTGAGAGAATTTGAAAGTAAATTTGTTTGTTGTTTTATAAAAATTAGTATAGAATTTAATTTATGTGACACATCAATTCAAATCCACTCAAATAAACAACAAAATTTATCTTTAAATCTTCTCAAATTCATTCAATCAGTCTCCTCCAAATTCATTCAAGTAAACAAAGTCTAAAGAATTTGCAATGAATGATTAGAGCTTATTTGTGGGATGAGATGGGATGAGGTGTTTTTTTCATCTCCCAAAATGCAATGTGATTTGGAGATAATTATGGTGAAAAATCTTTTCTATCCCTGATGATAAGCACACACCACATGAAGCAGAATTACTCCTCCTACCTAGCTTTACAGCAAACATAAGTATTTTATATAATGTGAAGAAGGGAACACTTTTTTTTGTCTCTATTGACAAAATATTTTATATAATGTTTCTTTTAATATCAAAATTCTTTTATTTTTACATTATACATAGTTAAAAAGTAACTTTCTTTCATTATTTTTTATTATTTTCATATTACATTATTTAATGTCATTTAACTAAATATAGCTAAATTTAACCGTTTGTTATCCTGTAACCATTTTTATATAATCAACCATATTTATTTTGATTTAACTATTTAAGATAATTTTAAAGTGTTAATTAATTTTTTACATATATTAAAATTAATTTTAATTTTAAATTTCTAATGACCTAATTGTTATTTCTTTTAAATTTATAATAACTCAGGGTATAAAAGACATATTTAAAAAAATAATTAATATTACTTCACTTTATTGATTAGCAAATAAAAAACATTTTCTTAAATAGTCAAATTCAAATTAAAATATAGATATAATCTATAAAAATTATTTTTTTTTCTTCTTATAAACATTTTTTACAATTAAATATAACATTTACAATTATCATTTTTTATGTTACTTTTATAACTAGGGGTATTTTGGTAATCTTCAATTTCTACTAATTAAACAATTTCTTTTTCAAATCTTACACTAATTTTCACAAACTTTATTTTGAAATTCATTTTTACTCACCTCCAAATTCACTCAAACAAACAACAAAAAATTTACTATCAAATTCGTCCACTCACTCTTTCCCAAATCATCTCCCTAAAGTAAATACACTCTAAATGATCTTATCCAATATTGTTGTAATATATGATAACGGATAAGAATTGAGTTTTATTTAAATATAAATTTAAATAAATAGAAATTTAGATTTGCTTTATTTTTATTTTAATAAGGATTTTAGTTTTTTTTAGTGAATTTATATTTCCAAACTCTATAAGATTAGGGGGAAAGAACATATTATTATAGTTTTATTAGTTCATGTTCCTCAAATATTCAATAAGTATAGTGAAGTGTACTAGGGACCACCGGCCGGTCGCAGGTATCAGGGACCACCGGACGGACAGTGCCTTAGAGGATCAAGTGTAAATAAGCGCGAGGATCGAGCGGGCACCGCCACCCGGCAGTAATAAAAGAACAACACGGGTCGGTTTCAACCGGAAACAGATCCGACATTTAATACCACAACTCAACTTTCACATCATTCCATTCTTCGCCATTACTGACAAAACTAACCATTGTCCGGTGGAACTATATCCGGACAGTTATTTACAGGAGCCGCTTGTAAGATACATTCGAAAGGTAAGGCGGTCAGCAGGCAGTGAGGCCGGACGGTCACAGACGACCAATCGTCAGGATTAAGGTAAGTTCGGAATGATTTGTATAATTATGTGTTTTAAGTGATTGGGCCATAATTGGGCCTCGATTAAGGTAACCTTAATCCCAGACCCATGTCCACCATTATAAATACAGGTCAAAGGTCCCAGGTAGGCAGATTCATTTATGACACATTTAATTCTGAACAAAAGTATCCGATTGAATAACAAAACTAACTTAAGCATCGGAGCGCCTTTAGCAGGTACCCTCCGGGCATTTGGAATACGGGAGCACGCGGGTGGAGTCAGATAGCAAATCGACCAAGAAGAAGAAATTGTGTAGGTTTGGAACTCGGCCCTATACCGGAACATTTTGGCGCCCACCATGGGGCCGAGTGTCTAGACCCAATGGTGACCACGAGAAACACGACCGTCGAGGATCCGATGGAGGCGATCAGGGCGTTGCGAAAGCAAATGGAGGACATGAAGCGGCAACACGAGGAAGAGTTGTCGGCTGTGAGAGAGGAGTGTTCGGCCCGGATTGCTCGGGAGCGAGAGGTTAGGGAGAAAGGTAAAGGTGTGTCCGGACGGCAACGGGAGGAAGACCCTAGGCCCTCAGCCAGCCGGGGCTACAACCGAGCACAGTAGTGCCTCGGATAAAACTTGGAGGATAGAGAACACGAAGTTGGAGGGAAGCCAGGCGAGGACGGAGAGAGTGGCCAGCATTGTTAACACAGCCCCGGCAGGAAGGACGCCGACGGTGAAGGAAGAGGAGGCGGTTGAAGGATTACCGTTTGTTCGGGCCATCATGGATGTCCATATTTCCGAGAGTTTTGTGCCACCTCAGCTCAGCATATATGACGGCACAACCGATCCTGATGATCACATCCAGGCCTTTTCTACCAGGATGGCGTTCAGAACAGGCAACAAGGCAATTTGGTGTCGGGCCTTTTCCTTGTCGTTAGAAGGTGAGGCGCTCAAATGGTTTAACTCCTTACCTTCGGGATCCATCCAGAGTTTTGAAGGGCTGAAGGAGATGTTTGGTAGACAGTTTGTTGGCAGTCGGGCCGAAGACCCCACGGTCTTTGAGCTCTCCAATCTCAGGCAAGGGAAAGATGAGACGTTGAAAACATTCATGGATCGATATCAGAAGATGGTCCGAAGGGTTAAGGGGCTAAACGTTGAGTTGGCCCTGCAATACGTGATGCCCGCCCTTCGCCCGGGCCCCTTTAAAGACAGTGTATGTCGAAAGCGGCAAAAGACCATGGAGGAGTTGAGAGAGCGGGCGGCGGATGAAATGAGGGTTGAGGAGATGAAACAAGCGTATAAGAAGGAAAGCCAGGAGCTAAAGGAGAAGGCCGAGGGGAAGAGAACCGACGGCTCCTCACGGGTGGGGGGTTTTAAGCCGAGAGAGGCCCCTCGAGGAGCCAAGTTTCAGCAATACACCCCGCTAAACGCCCCTCCCGCGCGTATCTTACAGGAGGCACTGAATGTCAACTTAATTCCCCCCCTAAAAAAGCGGCCCACACCGGCGGGCGCGGATGGTGCATTGCCTATACCACCAGAACATGGGACACACCACGGAGGAATGCGTGACCCTTCGTGATAAAATAGAGGAGTTAATTCGCGCAGGGCATTTGAAACAGTATGTCAAAATGGCGCCTGTCGAACCTCCAAGAAGACGGGGGCCAAGTCCTGCCCCCAGGAGAGATCGAGACAGAAGTCCGAGTCGACCACTCCGACAGTCGGATAATCGGTCAAAATACGAAAACCAGAGGCACAAGAGTAGGAGTCGCAGCCGCGATCGCGATCGGCCGATACGGGGGAGAATCAATACTATATCTGGGGGGTTCGCGGGCGGAGGGTCGTCGACCTCCGCTCGGAAGCACCACGTGAGGGCACTGCGCTCAGTGAACAGTGTCCAAGCTACCAGGAAATCCATGCCACCGATAACATTCACAGACGACGACTTCCACGCACCCAATTTGGAGCAGGATGACCCGATGGTTATCACGACGGAGATCGCCCGATACGAGGTGGGGAAGGTCTTAGTCAACCAGGGAAGTTCGGCCAATATCCTATATTGGAAAACCTTCTTGCAAATGGATCTCTCAGAAGAGTTGATCATTCCCTTCCATGAGCAGATTGTTGGTTTCACAGGAGAACGGGTGGACACCAAGGGATATGTGGATCTCCGTACACGGCTAGGAGCGGGGCGGGATGGCGACGAGAGGAAGGTCTGGTATCTCCTGGTGGACGCCAACACTTCGTATAACGTTCTGTTGGGGCGCCCTTGCCTTAATTCTTTCGGCGCCATCGTATCGACTCCCTACTTAACTTTGAAATACCCCAATGAGAGGAAGAGAATTATAACGGTGCGGGCCGACCAGAAAACGGCCAGAGAATGTTACGCTGCGGGTTTGCGGATGTATCCTCGGGTTCCGAGGGCGAAGGTACCCCGGTCGGAAGTGGCCATGGCCGATCTGGACCCACGGGTAGGAACGGAGGATCGCCTGGAATCACATGGAAGAGTGCAGCCAGCCAAGTTGGGACCGAAGGAGGATCAGGTCACTACAATGGCAGGGGGCCTGGATCCTGTAACCGAGGATGGCCTGAGGAGGATACTATGGCGGAACAGAGACTTGTTCGCCTGGACCGTGGCCGACATGCCGGGGATACACCCTTCCATCATGACACATCGCTTAGCCCTCTTTAAAGAGGCACGACCGATGGCACAGAGGAAACGCCGAATGGGCGCTGAGAAGGAGCGGGCGGTAGAGGAGGAGTTGAAAAAACTGAAGGAAGCCGGGTTCATCTGCGAAGTGACATACACCACTTGGCTTGCCAACGTGGTAATGGTAAAGAAATCTAGTGGGAATTGGCGAATGTGTACCGATTACACGGACCTGAACAAGGCTTGTCCCAAAGATTCCCATCCACTCCCGAACATCGACAACTTGATGGACGGAGCATCCGGACACCGATTGCTTAGCTTCTTGGATGCCTATTCAGGGTACAACCAGATACCGATGCATGAAGCTGATCGGGCGAAGACAGCATTTATCACCAACCGGGGGAATTACTGTTATGACATCATGTCATTCGGGCTAAAAAACGCTGGCGCAACATACCAACGGCTGATGGATAAGATCTTTGCTGACCAGATTGGGCGATGCATGGAGGTATATGTGGATGACATGGTCGTCCGGTCAACGACGCCCGAGGATCACCTTCGCGACTTGGAGGAAGTATTCCAACAGGTACGCCGATATAATATGCGCTTTAACCCTGTCAAGTGTACCTTTGACGTCTCTGCTGGAAAATTTTTAGGTTTTATGCTGACCGAGAGAGGAATAGAGGCTAACCCCGACAAGTGCGCGACCATCCTCGACATGCGAAGTCCCACCAACTTGAAGGAGATTCAGCGGCTTGTCGGACGATTGACGGCCCTTGCCCGTTACATTCCAAAGTTGGCCGACCGGATCCGACCGATCCTAAAAAGAATGAAAAAGGGGGACGAAGTGGGAGTCTGGGACGCTGACTGCGAAAGGGCGTTCGCCGCCGTAAAAGATTTATTGACCAACCCTCCGGTTATGAACCGACCCCTCCCTAATGCTGAGCTACAAATCTACCTGGGGTGTCCCATGAAGTCATCAGTGCAGCACTGGTTCAAGATGCCAGTGAACCCCGCGTGATATATTTTGTTAGTAGAGTGCTTCAACCCGCCGAGACCCGATATCAGCTGGTCGAGAAGGTCGCCCTAGCTCTTCTCCATGCTTCTAGAAGGCTCCGTCCATATTTCCAGAACCATCAGGTGGTTGTCAAAACCGACCACCCCGTATCGAAGATCCTGAGGAAGCCCGATATCGCCGGGAGGATGGTAAGCTGGGCGGTGGAGTTGTCGGAGTTCGGCTTGCGCTTTGAGCCGCGAGGGTCTATCAAAGGACAACACCTCGCCGACTTTGCACTAGAGTTGCCCCAGGCCCAATCCCCCGAAGGTTGGAATCTTTATGTTGATGGGGCGGCCAGGCGGGCAAGTGTCGGAGCTGGGGTAGTGTTGGAAGGGCCAGGTGGGTTCCTCATCGAGCAGTCACTTGTGTTCAAGTTCAAAGCCTCCAATAACCAGGCCGAATACGAAGCCTTAATCGTCGAACTCACCCTGGCCTTAGATATGGGAGCCCATTCCCTCACATGCAGGACCGATTCCCAACTGGTTGTCGGACAGATGATGGGAGAGTTCCAGGTTAGAGATGACCAATTATTGAGATGCTTCCACAAAGCCAGCACAATAGCCAAAAATTTTCAGCCCTTCACCATAAAGCATATACCTCGAGAGGAGAACGCTCGGGCCGACATGTTGTCAAAACTCAGCGCCGGCAAGGAGAAAGGGCAACTGACTACGGTCATTCGACAGGTTTTGACGGAGCCATCCGTGGAATGCATGGCATTGGGGGAGGTTGGCGGCGAAGACTGGCGCACTGAAATTATGAAGATGATGGCGGACCAAGACCAGGGGATAAGCTTGAAGCCGGCAGAAGCCCGAAGACTGGCCCGGTACGTCACTATAGGCGGGGATCTTTACCGGCGGGGATTCTCAGTCCCCCTGCTGAAATGCGTGAGTCCGGACCAAGCGGCATATGTCTTGAACGAGCTCCACAATGGAATCTGCGCTGCACACTGGAGCAAGGACATTACGGGCGAGGGCCCTCAGAGCCGGGTACTATTGGCCGACGATGGAAAACGACGCCAAGACGTTCACGGAAAAGTGCGAACGATGCCAAGCTCACGCCAACATACCGCACGCCCCCCCAACTGAACTGCGAACTATCATCTCGCCTTGGCCGTTCGCCAAGTGGGGGATGGATATTGTCGGCCCCTTTCCCCCGGGCCGAGCACAGAAGAAGTTTATACTCGTCGCGGTGGATTACTTCACAAAGTGGGTAGAAGCAGAGGCCTTAGCCACGATTTCCGCCAGGCAGGTGCAGAGCTTTTTCTGGAAAATAATATGCCGGTTTGGACTCCCACGAACGGTTGTAACCGATAATGGCCGACAGTTCATCGACAAGAAACTGCAAACATTTTTTCAAGGGTTGGGCATCAAGCACATAACCAGTTCGGTCGAACACCCACATACGAACGTCCAAGCAGAAGCAGCTAACAAGGCGATCGTGGCCGAGATTAAGAGAAGGTTGGGTGAGAGAAAAGGAGCCTGGGTGGACGAACTGCCGGAGGTCTTATTGGCGTACCGTTGTTCTCCGCACGGAACAACCGGAGAATCCCCGTTCAACCTAACCTATGGAACTGATGCCATGCTACCGGTGGAATTGGGGGAACCATCGCTACGGATGAATTGAGGGTGGAATTGGATTCTGTGGAGGAACGTAGGGATCGCGCCGTATTACACGCGGAGGCCTGTCGGCGGCTAGTGGAGCGACAGTACAACACTAAGGTGCGACCGAGGAGTTTCCAGGAGGGAGATTTGGTGTGGAGAAAAACTGGAGATGCCAGGAAAGAGCAGGCGCACGGAAAGCTTGCGGCTAAATGCGACGGCCCATTCCGAGTACTTGAAAATTTACAGAACGGAGCCTACCGCCTCTCCGCCCCAGGCGGACGACCATTGCGAAACACTTGGAACGCTTCCCATCTGAAGTTTTATTTCAGTTAAACTTGTACTGTACTTTGAATGTTTCTTAAAAGTCGGATAATGAAACTCAAATCGTTTACCTCTTATAGTTGCAGCATTACCAAGTGGCGAATGGCGTCTTTTCCCTGGAAAAGACACTGCCACTCCCGACCGGGTGGTGAACGGTGAATTCCATTGGAACCACTGCCACCCGATCCCGTCACCGGGTGATGAACGGCGAGTTCCATTGGAACCACTGCCACCTGATCCCGTTACCGGGTGGTGAACGGCGAGTTCCTTTGGAACCACTGCCACCCGATCACTTCAGCGGGTGGTGAACGGCGAGTTCCTTTGGAACCACTGCCACCTGATTATTCCACCAGGCGATGCACGGCGTGTTCCAACGGAACTACTGTCGCCCGGGAAATGCGCTAAGATGACAAACGACGTATCCCATACAAGGACCGCAGTCGGCGGGCCCTAGCGAAAGAATCACCGCCGTTCGGATAAACGTGTAACTTCGAAATAAACAACCAAAATTACACAGCAAAACGACATAAAAACCAAACGTGATTTCATTATCGACAGAGGGCTGTACAATGTATAATCAATAACTTCAAAAAATAAAAAGTGATTGGAATAGAACCAGTCGACTTCTATCCAACGCGTAACAACCCCCAACCCAAAAAGAGAAAACCACGGGCCGACCCACGGTCGCCACACTGGTAACGAAATCAGCTACCGTCAGCTGGCGGAGCGCCATCCTCTTCTCCGGGGATTTCCGAAAGAGGCACCATCTTCCCCTTGTGGACATCCATCCCCAGATCAAAGTCCACGGAGGTCGGGTCAAAGTTGAAAAAGTAGGTGGCTTGGCGGATGGCCTTAAAAAAACCCTCCTCGTGCTCCAGTTGAATATCCTGATTTAAGCGCGCGATAGTATCCGCCGCTTGCTGTTGTTCTCCTTGCAGGCGGATGTTTTCGGCGTGCATCTCAACCAGCTCCTCGTCCCGGGTTGAGACCTTCTTGTTCGCCTCGGCCAAGGCGGCTCGTTGGCGGCTACTCTCTTCCTGTTCCGCCTCGTACTTCAACCCCAAAGCGTTAAGCTTCTAGGTAAGGGTTTCTACTTCGGCACACACATCCGCCAACTTCCTTTGCAAACCCGTCCGCTCCGATTCACAGTTGGAGTGTTCAAGGGTGAACGCCTCCAGGCTGGCTTTCGCCTCCGCCGTCGCTTTCTTCTCGGATGCCAACTCCCTCTGGATGGCATCTAGCCCCCGGCGGTCGGCAAACCTCTTAACATACCACATTAGCATAGCCCCCCGACTACTATGCTCCAGGGCGGCCTTGAGCAGCTGTTGCTCTGAGCGCTGCTCCACAATTTCTCGCTGAGCCGAGCTCATACGGAAGTCCAGCCGATCGCTGACGCCGAAAGCCGGATCCATAAGACCGCCCGGTAGAGGTTGAGGGGTGCGGTCTCGTTTGCTTCTCTTAGAAGAAGATTTTTCGCCTTCCTTGGACCTCTTCTTCTTCTTGCGAGGGGCATCCGCAAGCGGAGGGTTGGAGAGACCGGCTGCGGTTTTCCCGGTGTCAGCCACGGTCACTTGGGGGGCCGATCCGGGGGGCAGGTTGGTAGGTGCGACCTCAGCGGCCCCGGTTGAAGCGGTCAACGGAATGCCCACGGGGGTGGGGTCAACGTCGGTCCCTCGGTGGACAAACTTGAAGGTAGGTTTCGGAGGGGGGATCTTCACATCACCGCCAACAGTCAGGCGAGGGTCTTTCTTCTGAGTGGGAGGAACATACTTTGTCTTTCGGGGGCCGGGAAACGACATAGCACCTGCGGCAAACAAGTGTAAAATCAGCCAGAACAAAACGAGCAAATAACGGTGCAAAACAATAAAAGCGTACCAAACGCCACATTAATAAAATCCTCGTGGCATAGGCATTCGACCAGCTTGCGGGGGGGAGGCGACGGGGAAGATCATTAATAAGCTTTACGGTATCTCGCTCGGACGGAGTCAGATCGCTAGCCGGCACCGGCGTTATGCTGGACGGCTCCTCAGTCCAATAAAAGGGGAATAGGGGCTCGCCGGAAGGATCCACAAATTCACTCCGACCGCTATCCCTTATTACTATTTTGAAAAATTTATGTTTAAAATCTTTAAAAGAATCTGCATAGTTCTGAAACAAGCCCTGCTGAATAGACGTCAGCGACACCCAACCCCACGTCGTAACCGGCCGGACGTGGAAGTAGTGAAAGAAAACGGAGGTCGAAAGCTCGACGCCTAACGCCGAACACACCACCATGAAAGCCTGGATACAGGCCCAACCGTTCAGGTGTAGTTGGGCGGGGGCAACGTTCATCCTCTTCAGGACGGCGGCCTGAAACCGGGAAAAAGGGATCCGTACCATCATGCGACGAAACAGATATGTATACACGAAAAAGAAATCTTCGGAATTTGTCCCCTTCCCGTGGAAAACTCGCTCGTTGGGATAACATACGCCCAATCGAATGAGCTGGGCGTCCGCCTCATCGCGAGCCACGAAAGACTGGTTTGCCCACTCCAAGAGGACTCCCCGGCTTTGAAACTCGGATTCATAGGTCCCCACGTCATGAGGGGCCCAGTCATACCCCCTTACCACTAGCCATCCACCGGCCGGTGTGGGACGGATGGGTTCAAGCTCCACGCCGCCTTCCAAGAGATAAAGGGTCGCCCCATGTATGATTCGATCTGTTGGTTGCCCGGGGTCTGATTGCTCCACCCTCGAGGATGACCCCGAGCTACGCGAACTTCTGCTTCCACTCGACGAATCCCCACCATCCCCACCCGCGGAACCAGAAGAAGATCTGGTAGTTGCCATTTACCTTATTGAAAAGAAACGCCGAACGACTGCTGTAGAAAAAGTGAGTAAAAGGTAAGTCTGACGCAGTCAAGTAACTCCTATTTATAGCCGAATTTTTCGTAACTGTCGGCTGCATCGCACCGTTCATCTAAAATGTCATCAAGGGCCCAGATTGCGAGACTGTTTCGCTCCCCTGCAGCGCCACCTCTACCATTCCAACACGTGGCATCCCATTTTCAAAATTCCCGCCTAAATTGACCCAATCCAGATTTTCGCCAGTCCATGTAATGAGCCGACGCACCCCCGGCATAGGAAGACACCGTCCATAAACCCTACGACTTCACGTCTAGGGCTTGGGGGGCCTGATGTACTAGGGACCACCGGCCGGTCGCAGGTATCAGGGACCACCCGACGGACAGTGCCTTAGAGGATCAAGTGTAAACAAGCGCGAGGACCTAGCGGGCACCGCCACCCGGCAGTAGTAAAAGAACAACACGGGTCGGTTTCAACCGGAAACAGATCCGGCATTTAATACCACAACTCAACTTTCACATCATTCCACTCTCCGCCATTACTGACAAAACTAACCATTGTCCGGTGGAACTATATCCGGACGGTTATTTACAAGATCCGCTTGTAAGATACATTCGAAAGGTAAGGCGGTCAGTAGGCAGCGAAGCCGGACGGTCACAGACGACCAATCGTCAGGATTAAGGTAAGTTCATAATGATTTGTATAATTACGTGTTTTAAGTGATTGGGCCATAATTGGGCCTCGATTAAGGTAACCTTAATCTCAGGCCTATGTCCACCACTATAAATACAGGTCAAAGGTCCCAGGTAGGCAGATTCATTTATGACACATTTAATTCTGAACAAAAGTACCCGATTGAATAACAAAACTAACTTAAGCATCGGAGCGCCTTTAGCAGGTACCCTCCGGGCATTTGGAATACGGGAGCACGCGGGTGGAGTCAGATAGCAGATCGACCAAAAAGAAGAAATTGTGTAGGTTTGGAACTCGGCCCTATACCGGAACATGAATCATAATTGAAATTTTATTATATGATTCAATTTCTATTAAGGAGTGTGTATGACTTTCTTTTCTTTCTTTTCCTTTAAGGCAATTGGTTAAGAAAGAGTCATGTTGATATGGGATTTGATTTTCTAAACCTATTTAATTTTTCGTTGGTTTTTGGAAGTTTCAAGAAAAAGTTTAAACTTGTAGTCAGGTAGTTGATGTTTATGTCATTTAATGTATTGATTTGGTTAAAATAAATGGTATTTTAGATTGTTATATGTATATTGAAATCAATATATTTATAATTATTTTTATTATAAATTTGGTGTAGTTTTATGTTGTGTATTTTATTTTATTTTAATTTTTTAAATAAGTTTTTATGTAATGATAAATTATTGATAGATTTTAAAAATTTAATATAATTGATTTGTTAAAGTTCATAATAATATTTAATATGATTTTACTAAATATATATGATTTTAATAATTTATTTTTAGTTAAGATGAGGATTTAAAAGATTTCTAAGAAATTGGATTCATTGTAATTTTTTTAATTTCTTTTTAAAATAGGTGTTTTCAAATTGAATATCAGTAACTTGCTTTTCAAACAGGTTCTAAATTGTGTTTTATCGCTCAAATATTATTGTAGTGGTGGTTAAAAATTTTGACAGTTGTTTTATCGCTCAAGTATTATTGTAGTGGTAGTTAAACTTTTTGATAGGTGTTAGAAAAAGTTAGGGTTAAATATGTTTTTAATCTCTATCCTTTGGGACGATTTAGTTTTAGTCCATTTTCAAACTAAAGTACAATTTAGTCTTTTAATTTTAGAAAATTCTGGTTTTAGTCATTTTTATTAAATTTTTTTAACTTTATTTACTGTTTCAAACGCGTTTCTCAGTTAACATTGAAACAAAGATGTGTCAAACAATGCAAACAATCCAAATACTATAATGAAATGTGTTCTTATGTTGTTATGTTAATTTTGGGTTGTGGCTGAGCTGTTTGTTTGTTACCGAGCTGTTTTTTTTTTATAATCGGTAAAAGAAAGATTGACAAAATCTATGTTGAGTATGTTTCCAGGACAACTTAACGAGTTACAAGACAGCATGCCAAAAAAGTCTAACAGATTTTATATCTATTAACAATAAGATGTGAAATATGTAATCTATTAAGAAAGAAAATATTTATGCCGGGAAGTAATTTTGTAGTAAAGAGTTGCTCACTCTGAGAATGTACAATTTTGTTAAGCAATAATCATTCTTACCAAGTTTCAGTTCCTCCAAGCTTTCTTCAAGATAGGATGCTTCTAATGTTCCATTGTATGAATGACAGTACGCTTTACAACACACTGTTTCCACCTTAACTACGATCCCTCAAATGCATCCACCATATGTAAAAGTTTGATTCAAGTTAACTGCATAGTGAATGTCTGTATAGAACCAAGGTCTGTGTAAGACTCAAATTCTATGAAAAGAAATGCAGAGACAGATAGTTAAGCTCTTTGTTTTACCAGAGAACAATTCAGTAAGAGTATCCCCGTTGGCTAGAACTTGAGTGGACCTAAATATCCAGAAATTAGTTAGTAGTTCCAAAATATCTGGTTCCTTCTGTAATGTTTCTTGAGATACTTTTGTATCAAAGCACGGTAAGTCCATTTCCTTTGTGTCTTAAACTCCAAAAATGCTTCAGAACTCATTTGAAAGTCCCCTTTACCTAAGGCCTCATACACAAACCGATCTGTTAACAACATTGGAGAATCATCCAAGTTCATTTTGTTTAGAACAAAGTCCAAGTTCCTTCCAAGTTTTCTCTCCAAGTATGCATCAACTACACACCCAAAAGTCACTAGATCAGGAATGACCTTCTCATGTTCCATATGTTCAATGCTAAGGTGAAGATCCCAGAACAAAGCCATCCTTGAGAAGGCTAAAGCACGAATATTAAAGGTTGTAATATCAGGACGGAACCCAGATTCCAACATTTGCAGAAATTCTTTCTGCAAGCTTTTCATCTTGAAATTTGCAGCATAAGAAAGTAACAAAAGGTTCCATAGAAGATTTCCGACATCTTTCCTACCTAGACCAACATCTCTTAGGAACTCACCCAATTCATAGAATTGTCTGTCCCTTGTATAAGCAGAAGCCATTGCCCGAATCACTTCCCTCTCTATCATAAATCTTGATTTCTTTAGGCGGCCATAAGCATTCTCCATGTCTTTCAAAGAACCAAAAATGCTATAATACAAAACAAAAGCATTAGCAGTTTTAGAAGAGATATGAACACCTCTTGAAGCCATTTCCTTTGCCATATCTTCCATTAACTCAAGCTGTCCTTCTCTTCCAAAACAAGAAATAGCCAACGAGTAAACATTAGGTAATATACTGAAATTCCTCATATCGACATAGCGTAGAATATTGACCACTTCATCGAATTTTCCATGTTTTGCATAAGCATCAAATAGTCTTGAAATAAATTCAAAAGAAGGTACAAAAGAACTATATATCAGCTGCTCCCATGTAGTCTGTGCTTGAGGAAAGAGACCATTTTCTGTGTAATGTAGCATCAAAACACACAAAGAAGTCTGTTTTGGCATATAAACATCAACTTTGGAATCATAAACCCCATCGGATTGAGGAAACATTCTTTTCCTACTATTGTTTTGAACCAATGAAGAACAGTCTACACTGCTGTGTGTTCCATCAAAAGCACTTTTTTTATTCCTCATCCAGATAATCTGTTCAACGCCCGTCCCAAAATATATAAAATGCTGGAAAACACTAAAAAGTCTCTCATCCAGTTATAGATTTGTACATAACTAACTTTATAATAATTAATTTAAAAGCCATACATAAAGTGATTCTTAATTGGTTGACTTGATTACACATATATATAAACTGAAAAGATTTTATAAATTCAAGAGTAAATAGCTCATATAAAGACTGTTTTTTTAATAGCAGAAACGGGTATGTACAATAGATTTGTCGATTGTTACAACAATTTTCTAAACAAATACCCATTCTAATTTTTAATTGGTGAAGAGTGAGGATACTTAAAAATTAAACTCAAATTCAAAGAGCAGACACAGATGAATTTGGTCCCTATTAAAACAGCACAGAGGAAAAATCAAAATCAAATGCAAGTCAAAAGCATATGGGCTTGTACTAAATATGGGCAACTAAGTGCACGCTTGGATCAAATAACAATTATAACATTAATAACAAAGAATTCATAATGAAGTGATAAAAAGTGGAAAACCTTGTTCTGTTGTTGAGGAGCTCCACTGGGAGAATCCTTCAGCAGAATGGACATACGAGAAGAGGGGAGTGTTAAAGAATTGATTTCCATTGAAAAGGAAGACGCTTTAAGAGGTCAAGGAAGAACAAATCATGTGAACAGTGAGTGAGTGAATGGAAGATGTTTTTAGGCAAAAACCTTGTCTTTATTTTGTGAAAGGTTGTTAGAGTCCAGGCCAACCAATACCTAGGACCCTTATCAGTTCAGTGATGCTTTCACATACCCATTTTTCTTATCTATCTTTAATAAAAAGTAAAAGTTAGTTTCAAATACTCTCTGGGTAATAATAATTCTGTAAAGAAACAAAAAGTTTCTACTTAGAAGAAATAATGAAAAAGAAGTTCGCATATAAAAACTAATGTGAGAAAAACTTATGATAATTTTTTTTTCATTGGGTTTGAATTCAAATTCTGTCAAAATACTTTGAATATTATAACGTATTTAACATTAATAGAACTTAAAATTATTAAATATTCCATTTTAATATTTTTACTAAAATTAAAATAATTTCACATAAATTATTTAATTTTGCTATTATTGTTTTTATAAATTATAATTTTGGTTAAATGATATTTTAGTGTATATATATATATATATATAAATAGAATGAAAAAATTCTTGAAAGTGGTTTTATATTTTTATATTTTGAAATAAGTTTTTTTATATAATTATTAAAATGTATTTGTTACTGAAAATTCAATTGAAATCATTAAAGAAACAATCCAGAACATAATAGTTTAGTTTTCAATGTAAGAAAAAGAATTAAAAAAGAAAAAATACAAAAATCAGTATGAAAATTATTGTTTAATAATATATAGGAAAAGAAATATACACATTCAATATTTAAGAACATATATTTCTAATATATATAAAACTTGTATTTCTATCTTTTATATATATATATATATATATATATATATAAATGTTATTAAAATTATTTAAAGTATAATTATAATATCAAATATATACACAATCATTGTATGTATATAAAAGATAATATTATACAATTGAAAATATACTAAAGTTTTTAAAACAAACTTAAGGTTACTTTTAACACTGCTCTGCATCGTCACTATCTCGAATTACACCAAGAAATACATCATTGTCATTGTTTGTTCACGCTATCACTATTAAGGTAATTATTACAAACAAATAATACATTCAAAATAAATAACACAGAAATATTTACCTAGCTTTATACATTGAAGGATTGGTTTTAATAATTGTGTATTTTTTAAATTATGATAATTATTCAACTAACTTTTTATCATTCATTATACTTATACCTAGAGATTATATTATAATATGGTTTTGTTAGCTTCACATAAAACCCAATTAGAAATTGTTTTTATTATTAATGGTAATTATACCTAAGGATTATAAGACAATTATGACTAGCATATGTCTTTATTTTAATTAGACTTATGGCTAAAACAAATGTTTTAATTAGAAGGGATTTAACAAGGTCATTAAAATTTATATACCTTATGGTTAAACATCTTTTAATACATAGAATAATTATTTTATGTCCAAGTTTCATCAAATTAATTTGCTTCACTTCAATTTTATTTTATTTTAGTGTAATAAGAAAATTGATTAAGAAGCAAAAGACATAGATAAAAATAAATCACAACAAGAATCAAAAGAACAAACAAATTTATTCATCTAACCTCAGAATATAATTAAGAAATTACAGCATAATCAACCATAGAGGCTTAACACTCCATGGAATGTTCAAATAATATAAAAATGTAAGAAGAGAGGGTGGAGTACATGAGAGAAGAGAAGGTGGACTAAATTTGAACCCCCAAAGGGTTCCTAAGCTTCCTAATGTGTTTCCCTAAGTCTCTTTATATAGAAATTGGATTGTGTTTTGTTTCAGGCTTTTCTATTATTGTAATCTTATTTATGATAATGTAATCTCCTTCAATCATCTTCTAAATAATCCAATATCTTCAAAATATATTTGATTGATGTGGAGATCTAAAAATATTTGAGAAGATATATGCTAGATTAAAAAAGATTTGGTAAATATTATCATTTGATATTTACTGATATAGTTAAATAAGGTAATTATTTAACAATATCAAATAAAATATCTTAAGGTATATTTTTCCCAAATTATTTTAATAATAAACATTTATCAATTATCAAAGCCCTTTTAATAGAAAAGAATAGAGAAAATCACAAGATCCAATTTTTGTTGCATCTTTCCTTTTCTTGGCTTAGGCAAATTTCTTCACTTTTTCATGCTATGCTTGGATTGACTTCTTGTGGTTTTGATTATTTGCTATTCTTGGATTTACCTTTAAGGTGTTATGAAACTTTAACCAATTTATTTTCACACCTCAATGAGTTCAACTTAGCTGTAACTGCACTAACACACACCTCAAAATATCCAAAGAACATTTATGCAACTAAAAAGTTTTTTTAACATGTTTTTGTATCTCATGCTAAATAAACCCAATTATAGAAAATCCTAATTAAAATATTCTATTAAAGTAAAAAAACCAATTAAGAATCAAATATTAAAGGCTAAACGAGGATATAAATATGGATTCATAAATCATCAACAAGCAATCATGCATTAAGTTCAAGAGTTTTAAGATTATTAATGAATCAAGTTTTATCCTTAGATACAAGCTTTATTAGGTATTCAATTTTAATTCTAGATTCAAAAGACATTTTCTAACACCTTAAGAACCAATAATCAAGCCATCAAGCCACAAGAAGCATTAAGCATAAAAATGAATATTGAAAAAACATATATATTAACATCACAAAATACACAAGATTCAGTTTATTACATCTAATCTCAACAAATAGGTTTAGCTTTTCATGTTGGAGAACTTAAGGTTTACAAAAATAAAGAGACAAGGAAGAAATGAAACCAGAGAGAAGATGCAAGCGCTCTCCCAAGGTTCTTGGCAACTGCTCCATGCTCCAATTGTACTTCCCATTTGTGTCTCTATCTCCAAATCACAACTCATCTTCCTCTCAAACCCTAAAAGGGGAAAAATCACCATGAATGGAGAAAAAGACCCAAAGAGGAGTGAAAAAGTTTTCAATTCCCCCAGCAACCTCCAAAAGGCTCTCCTAAGCATTAAACAATGTTTATCTATTGTGAAAATTTAGGAATACCCCTAAACTATTGCGAGAAGCGTGATTAAATGCTCATATTTTGACATGTTAGCAACGCGACTTCTTGATGTCATCTTAGTACCATTGGGCACCATTAATAAAAATTTGAAACAACAACCTTTGTGAAACCACCACCCGACCATCGGTTAGTGTCACTGGCCACCGCTCGTCACCGCTAGGGCACCACCTAACCCTCTGATACTCTGCAACTAAATTTTCTCTCCGACTTTGTAAAGTAGGGCATGATTCATGTGGTCCCTAACATGGGTATTTGTCTCAAAATCAATCTTTTATTGCCTAATCATGCTTCCTTGAAGTTTAGCTTGCTTTCTTCCACCATGGTTGCTTCCTATTCATTTATTAGAGGCAAAAAAAGAACAAAACAACTAAAACATAAGAAGGATACAAAAATAAGATAAACTTAAAAATAAAACAAGATAGAAGGTAGAAATAATTGGATTTATTCACTAAAACAACTACACAAAAACACGTAAATATCAACGTTATCACATAGTTTAGCTGTTTGTGAATTCCTTGACTTTAATTAATTATGTAGATATGTATGGTTTTTCTTTCTTCTTTTATATACCAACTTTTCCTTATTTTGTGTTTGGGTATTTTGCTATGATAATGGATTTCATGTGAGTAAAAGACACTACAGATGAAGTACCTAGCATTGGTACAACTCAGAAGTATAGTCGAAGATGGATTACCACCGGTACATAATTTTAAGTTATATTACCTTGTGTTCCTTAATATTTGTTTTGACAAACAATATAATTTATTTCTTTTGCAAACGTTAGATGTTGATTATGAGAAATATTCTACTATGATTATATGACTATACTTGTAAAATTAGTAGATTAGTTATATTAATTTGGGTGTTACAACTATAAACTTATAGAAGAGGATAAGGTGAGTCAAATTATTCAATTCATTAATTCACTTGATTCGATCTTCATCTTCTTAGGTTAGATGAATTAAGATAAATTAATAAAACAATAAGAAATTAAAGTATATTTTACATTATCAACTAATAATTAAATATGACAAAAATAGGTCAATTATTATTGCTTAACTTGTTTATTGGTCATGTTGTTTCGCTTTAGAAACTTCGATGACGAATTAATCCTGCTTTAAAGAAATGAAATGTGCTAAACAAAATAATTGACTACTAAGTTTATGAATATTCATGAAGAAGTTGCTGATTTTTAACACAAGTTGCATTAAAAATGAAAAAAATATGAAGCAAATTGGTTGATAGCTTGTACGGTAAAGATATAGGTACACTGAATCAATCCAGTTAGTTTGACCTTTCAGACAAAAAAATCAGGTTGAATTTGATTTAGAACTTCATCAGATTAATTAGTATAAACTAATTAAATTATATAATGATTTTATAACATTCCTCAATCTGTTTATGTGAAAACAATAATAAAACACACAATAAGTAAAACTTAATTTTGGTAAATATATTTTATTAAATAAATATAATTTTTTTTTAAATATTCAATGGTTTCATAATTTAAGAGTTGATGTTAAAAAGAAACTAAATCTACTTTTTTCTTTCAATATTTAGAACTCTTCAGTATTTATTAAATGGATAGAATTTTTTTGTTTAAAAATATTCAACAGTTTCATCCTTGATGTTAAAAAATATTAAATCTACTTTTTTTTTTCAATATATGATTAAGTACATTGGGATCATATAGGTCTTGTTTTTGACATGCACATGTTAGATTTAGTAGGTCTGGTTCATTATTCTTATTTAGTGCGTACAGGATACTTAGTTACATGGCCCATGATTAACAACCACAATTCACGAAATAACATATATTTGGATCAAGTAAAAAAAACTCATAAATTATAATTTTTCATAATATATTTTACTAGATAAATTACATATTTATTGTTTGCTGACATAAAACAGATTTGAGATTGAAATATCTTTTATAAACACAATCCTGTTTTATCTTTAAACAGGACGAACATTTTAAAGATTGAAAATTGGAAGCATTTGGATACTTTTTGAAATACATTTTCGGTTTTGTAAGAATATTTATAAATGTTTTTTAAAGACAAAATGGTAAAAGAAATTTTTGAATTTCTTTTTCTCCAAAAACAATAACCTTAGATCTTATAATTCCAAAGATCAATAAACAATTTTCTTTGAATGATTTGAGGTTAAAATGGCATGAAAACTTCCAAAACCGTCTCAGTTTTTTTCTTTGTTAAATTGTAATTTTAATCCCGTAAATTATTGATCCACTATATATCTCTTTCATTTTTTTTTATGATTTTTGTTTCTGCATTTTTTAAAATAACATTTTAATTCAATTCAAATTTCGTCTACATTTATTTATTTTTGTTTAATTAGGTCTTGAATCTAACATATTCATTTAAAATACAACAAACAAATACTTCAATTAATTAAAACATAAAATTTAAAAATAAACAGTTGCGAATTTAATTTAAACTAAAATCATAAGAATTTCCAAAATATGGAACTAAAATAATAGAAGAAGGACGAAAACTAGGAATATAGAATCTAAAATAGAGAAAAGTTAGAAATTAATATTTTCTTATTCAACAAATGGTATTCAGAACTTTCTCTACCAAAAAAAGTGGAATAAGAAATTCACAACTCTCACGTGGTTTGAGTCAAAGATCAAGCTTCCTTCACGGGCATGTTTTTTTATTTTTATTTAACTATTTAATTAATTAAATCAAATCAAATTTCAATCTTTGACTGTGCTGGTGCACGCACTTCGTTGGAAATGCTGAATTCGGTAAATAACGGAACAGTTTTTTTTATACAAAAAATACTTTTTCACATTTTACCCTTTTTAAGTAAATTCTCTTTTTGCTATAAAGTTCTTTCCGGTAAAAGAAAAACTTTAAAATAATATAATAAATTTTCTTAAACTAAGGGTCGAGTTTGAATTATATAGTTATATTTAAAAAGGAAAATATAGTAACAACAATTAATTATTTTGTATGGAGATTAATTTTAAATGAAAATGACAAAAACTTTTCTTTTATTAATAACACATTTAAAAAGATAAAAGATAAAACTAGTTACTCATTCCATCACCCAAATCTTTAATACTATTTTTTTATAGTTTTTTTAGGGTTTAGGGGATATAATCTAAAGAAACATAGGTATGCCTAAAAATTAGGTCCAAGTTAGAGTATCAATGTTAGATCACAGTATAGAGATGCTAGAAGGAGAATTAAAATTTTAAATTTATTTCACTATGTATAATTGTAATTTCAAAATTATTAGTTTACTACTACTTAAATTCAATTTGATAATTTGTAGTTTGAATTTATTAAAAAAAATTAGAAATGTGTTATTTGTGAGAAAAAATTGGAAGAAAATGTAAGATAAATTGAAATAGTTTGAACTCATTCTTCACGGTCAAATGAAAGAAAAGAATTAGTCAAAATTAAAAGCAAGTTCGATCTGTGGAATGTTAAAAACGGCTTTGACGAACGGTCACACACACCCATTCGAACACATTTCCAATGCATGGAACCAAATTTGGCAGCTACATTTTTTTTTATCATATATATATATATATATATATATATATATATATATATATATATATATATATATATATATATATATAATATTAAATATAGAACGTCAGAGTAACAACAAAATTAAAAAAACATAAGGAAGTTTTACAGTATTATTATATTACATGTTTAAATAAATTATGTAACGTCGAATATTTTCAAACGTTCTTGGTTGAATGTTTTTATTTTATTAAATAATTAAAATAAAATTTTATTTTTATTTAAGCATTTTGTTTTTTGATTTTTTATCTAACGTGATGTGGTAATTATAGTTATTTCTTCTTTAATTAAATTAGAAGTAGGAGATCTTTGACGATAAAATTAAACTATAAGATATTAAGGTGAAAGTAAAAAATATATTAATCACTCAGTATCATCTAACTACGTCTAGATATTAAAATTAAATTCAATTATGCGATTTTATATTTAAAAATAACTATTATTTAAAATTTTTTAAAATTTTGATTTTTCTTTTTACTCACATTGTGATAAAATATCTTTGATCTAATATAGCGTCCAGTAAGACCAATATTTTGTCCATTTGCGCTATTAATATATATATATATATATATATATATATATATATATATATATATATATATATATATTCCAACATAAATAGTTGTAGTTCTTTTAATGAGATTCTTTTGAAAAATCCAAATCTTGAATGGATATATCATTAGAAAGATTCTATCTGACGGGTTTAACATCTTCAAATAAAAAAGGTTCTACGAATAAAAAAAAGTTTAATTAGAGTAAAAAACATAAATTACTAAGAATTAAAAAATTCTTCAATAAGATTTATTTAAAATATAATAAAATCAAAATAAAAATAAAATGTTTTTTATATTTCTGAAAATGTTTTCAACAAAATTATATATGAATTCCTCAAAAATTACGGGAGCTGTAAAAATAATAAAATATTTATTAAAGTAAAGTATTTTTGAGTTTCTGAACACATTCTTTATCAGAATCATTATCCTTAGTTAAAACTATTGAAAAAAAAAGTGATGATTAGAGAAATCCATTATGATTATAAATTTTAATAGAGAGTAAAAGAAAAAATGTGTTGAGAAGATATTAGAAAGTGTGATGTGAAGATTTGTGTTGAATTAATTCCATAAAAAAAGGGTCATAGAATTGAACACTTTCATTTTGACCACTCATTGATTTCCCCACCAGTTTGAGACCAATTCTCTGTTTTTTACCATTCCAAATTTCCACATACATACTCTTCATTTTCAAAGAAACATCACTTCCCACCATTCAGCTTTTCCATTCTGCTCACATTCTTTGACTTCATAAGCCTTTCTTCGTGGTCCAAGCACAACCACATGTTGTACCCATTTTTAGTTTCACTCTGAGTTGCATGAGCTTTTATCTCATACCTCTCTCAACTTCCCTCCTTTACGTTTTCTATATTCTCATGATTTGAATCCTCTTGTGTTTCAAAAGTTTGTTGGTAGGTCACTTTTTTACCCTTTTAATCTCAAAACCATTGCCTTGATTGTGTTTTGCTTTGATTCATTAGCAGTTTTACTTTAGTTTTTTAGTTGAATCATGGAATCATTGCCTTTTCTTTGTTTTTTCTGGGGTGGGGTGGGCTTTGTTTTTGGCTATTTCTATTGGGGTTGAAATCTCAGGGCCTTGAAAATTGTTTTTAAATCTGTGGAAATTGTTTTTGAGATTTGTTTCGTGTTATGGATCTGGATTGATTTTCGTGTAGTAGAATGAGTGAGCATTTGTAGGTATCTTGCTATTTTCTGAGAATAATTGGGTGCATGGAAGTTTATAACTCCATAGAACAGAGTAGTTTAGTTTATTAGCAACAAAGCATTTATGATATTTACTGTGTAGATTGACCAATAATATAGGAAAAATGAAGTGATTAATTGCTCTGTTTTGGGAGTGTGCTTGACACAACGCAAGCATGTACAGCACAGGAGATTTCTTTGGGGACCAGTTGATCCATTCTTATGATGTCTACTGTTGTACGTTTACGTTTTATCTGCAGTCATTGACCAGAATAATGGTCTCTGAGAGCAAAGAATGAGAGTGATGAGAATTGAGATGAGTGAAAAGAAAAATGGTAATGAAAATGTGGGGAAATGGGAGATTGTTGTTTGTATACATTTCATTGTTTCAAGTTGTGTGATCACTAGAGAATCTAAATAAATGAAAAACAAATCTAAATACACATTTCTTCTTGGATCTATTTTGAAATTGAAGGTTGGAAATTCTATGATACCATTGAGTTTCTACTAACTTTGTTTAGGCCTTTTCTTTTGCAGCAAAGGCAATTTTATTCAACAACTGAATTCTGTACAGAAGATGGGGTGTTTCACTGTTCTGAAATACAAGAAGGAAAAGATCAATAAAATCCGATACACAAAATGTGTGAGCCATATTGAACATGTTCCTACAGTACTTCCTGAACCTCAAACTCATACTCGTTCCTTGCATTCTGCACCTCCTAGTTTTAGGAATAGAGTGAAATCCACTTACCCCATTAATAAAGTCACCAATCACAGAACACGGACATTATCTGCTCCATCAGCTCTTGATGTGGCCACACAAAATACTCTTACCACAGTCGAGTTCGAGGATCAAGAGGAATCAAGATACAATGTTGGACCACTGAAGGGGCAGCATTCATCTAATCCACTACCTTTACCACTTCCTTCACACCAGGGTGGTGGTGAATTGAAAGCTACTGGAAGCTTTAAGTCAGGAATAGTTAGTGGTTCTGTGTATGGTCCTGATGTTGCAGAACAGGATGCTTTGGCCTCGGTTGAGTATGAGGAACAAGAAGAGTCAAAACACCGAGTTGGATTGGTGAAAGATCATTGTTCAACTAGTTCACAACCTTTGCCTCTTCCATCTCGTCAAGTTGGTGGTGCTGCATTGAAGGCTAAGATCAGCACTAAGTTGGGAATGGCTACTGCTCCTGTATATGTCTGCGGACCTTTGCCTCTTCCACCCACCGGGTTGCTTAGAAACTTACCGTTTGAGGAGATTGCTGCTGCTTGTCACAACTTCTCTTCAGATCGATGCATGTCTGAATGTCTTTCTTCTACCATATATAGCGCTTCATTTGGCGATGATGCTTCAAGTGCAAAAAAGTTTGAAGCCACTGTCACTCGCCTTCATTCATCAACACAGGTACTTTTCTTCATTCTGCTTTATTACTCTCATCTTTTGATGGTATCCTCATGGCTAGTACAATGATGATTTATCATCCTTATATATGATGCTTCTGTTTCCATATATAGAGAAGCAACGAGGTCTTACCTTAAATGGCTAGAGTCAACAGAAGATTGTTATGCCTTTTGAAAACCATTTTAAGAGGGGCATGAAAGAGTTTAGGTTTGTCAACTCCTGTCCTGTGGTTCTAAACCTTGTTTTTCTTGCTCCCCTTCTTCCTCTGTTACTTCTCACAGCACATTTGAATGTTTTCAAACCATTTTGAAATCAAATGAGGAAAGTTGTAAAAAATTTCAACTTTACCGTTCCAAACGTAAATATGAATTATTGTTAGTATTGCATCGAGAGGTTTATGAATTTTGGCCCAAGACAAAGTTTGAAAGCAGCTGGGAACATTCTGACATGGTCTATGTGACTGTAATGTATCTTGCAGGGATTGAAGGAATTCATAAATGATGTCAATACCCTTGCATCTTTGCAACATCCAAACCTCTGCAAATTGCTAGGATTTCATGCCCGTGATGGTTCTGAACCAAGGATGTTGGTTTATGAGAGGCTATACCATGGAAGCTTGGACCAACAGTTGTTTGGGAGATCTGATGGCCATTCAATTGATTGGAACTCACGAATGAAAGTTGCCATATGCGCTGCACAAGGTCTTACTTTCTTGCATGAAGAAGGGCCTTTCCAGGTAATAAATTTTCTCTTTTTGGTTAAGTTGGTGTAAAGTGTATGTCTTATATTCAAAACTGAAGCAGCCTTTTCTCCCTTCTTTACTTGTGGCTTTTAGACCACATTAAATGCTGTTGGACTCAAGCTATTTCTTAATATTGGAGTAAACAATTATATCTTGAGAAAATATTTTTATATGTTCCTTGTACATTTATATCTTTGCTGACGGACCTCTGTGAATTAATTGTAGGCAATGTATAATGAATTTTCAGCAGCCAACATACAGATTGACAAAGATTTCAGTGCAAAGCTTTCTGGGTATGGTTGTGTGGGACGAATTCCTGAGGAAGAGATTTCCAGCAGTACATGTGTAAGTTCATTTACTCTATAAAATGCTGTATGTGTATTATTATAAGTCATGAACAATTCATCTGACATTTTCTTGCTTGGAATCTTCTTGTTTGACATGTAACAGTATTCCATAAGTTTTGTTCTCATTCATTTGGTTCTTGAATTTATTATTGTACAGGCTGTTGGAAACCTGTCTGTGGAGACACTGGAAAGAGGAATTCTTACTCCAAAGAGCTATGTTTGGGGTTTTGGAATTATTCTTTTGGAGCTACTAACTGGCAGAAAGAATGTGGATAGTCATCACCCCAAGGAAGAGAGGAACTTGGTGAAGTGGAGCCGGCCTTTCCTGGCTGATGATTTTCGACTGTCGTTGATTATGGATCCTCAACTTAAAGGTCGGTATCCTCCCAAGGCAGCAAGAGCAGTAGCTGACATTGCACAAAGATGCCTCCAAAAGGAGCCATCAGAAAGACCTCCCATGAGAACCATTGTAGAGCATCTTAAAGTGGTTCAAGATATGAAGTACACATGTTGGTTCCCACTGCAAGAGCCAGCAAAACAAATGTCAAGATCACCTAGTCTTAATGGTGTCAAATGTCTTACTCCTACACTGAGTTTCTCTCCCTCAACAGCACCAGTTACCAGACCATCTGTTTCATCTCCAAGATGGTGTGCTGTGCCCACACTGCATCTTCCTCTTGGCGCTTGTTCTTCCACTTTCTCCATGGATGACCATGTTAGGCCGGAAAGCCGGAAGTCAATCCTCAATGTGTAGGAGAGCTAATGTTGAAGGATATTGACTGTCTATAATGCTCATTTTATTATATTTTGTTTGTTGCTTTGATCAGTTTTAGGGTGATTCAACACAATTGTATAGGAGATTAAGGTATGGTTCTTCCATATTTCTATTTCTTTCCATGAGAAAATGTTCTTTTGTAGATAGTGCAAAGGTTGCTTATACTGGGGATCTTGATATGAAATTTTGCATTGTCTCTGCCCCTTTCTCCTCTCTACACTTAATTTTTTTCTCCTTAAACACCATTCCTTCACTCAACACTAAACATGCCAACAAAAAAGAACAAAACTCAAATATAAATCACCAATTCTGACAAGAAGATTGACCTGATCGGGTTCAGGGTGATAATTAATTTATTATTTTTCATGAAATAAACCAGATTTTATTAAAATGTCCTTTTTGTCTTATTTAATTTTTTTTTTTAATTATAATACATTTAATTTAGCAATAGTTAAACTTTTCCGTAAACAAATCTAAACTAACATCCTTTTAACGAATGAGATATTAGTCATGTATATTTACGTCCTCCTCGTTTAAGTTTTAATTTTAAATTTGTTATTCAACTTTTATGCTTAAAAGATTGATTTAAATAGAATTTTTTACTATTGAATTTATTACACTTGTGAAATAAAAATATTTTAAGAAATGATTTTTAGTTGTATACATTTTTTTAATATTTTAATGTTTAGTGATATAGCTAAAATTATTATTTTTTTATTAAAATATGAAAATAAATTGGTTCAAGCTTCAAAATAATGCCATAGTTAACAAATTTTGAAAAAATCTATTCTACATTTTTATTTTTTAGTTATATAATCCTTTTTTTCAAATAGGATAGAAAACTTAATCTTTGTAGCATGTGGTACTTCTTACCTTAAACTTTTATATCTAATCACATGTCATGTGACATCATCCAAACACACAAAAACAAACAAACTAAATGTTATTACGTCATCATTTTCAACCTCTCACCAACCAGAAACCTTAACCACCATTAGGCCCCATAATCACCATGGCCTCCTCTGTGACATCCATCACACACAGTGTCACACCTGCAAACCATAACAATGTTAATGTCTCACCAACCCAAATCACAACAGCTTCGTTCCCATCACTAAAACCTTAATCACAAACAAATGCATCATGCTTCAACACCCAAATGCAAATCAAAACCTAATCTTTGTGCCATATGACAATCCTCACCTTAAACATTTGCCTAACCATATGTTGTTGTGTGACAACATCCTAACACTAAAAAACAAACAAACTAAATGTTGTCAACCTCTCACCAACCAGAAACCCTTTCCATCATTGGGCCCCGTAATCACAATGGCCTCCTTTCTGACATCCACCACGCACAATGTCGCACCTGCAAACCATAACAATGTTAATGTCTCGCCACCCAAATCACAACAACTTCGTGCCCACCATGAAAACCCTAATCGCAAACGAATGCATCACGCTTCAACACCCAAATGCAAATCAAAACCCAAACTTCAGCAACCATGAAGGAGATGGAAATTGCGAGCCACTACGAGCCTTCACCATGAAAGACAACGATGAAGCCCGCATCCAGGCCTGTTTGACCACAACAGATCTGCTTCTTCTCCACCATGAGGCCAAATCATCTCCTTCACTGCCAGACAAAATCATATTCATGTTGAACAGTTCATATAACCATTCCATTGCGACATGGAAACACCAATTTCTGGTGAAAGAGAGAATTTGTCATGTGATAGTCCCTCTTTAGAAAGTCAAACAGTCAAATTTGGTCAAATAGACAAAAGAAGGGTTCAATTGAGAATTAGGCAAAATTCTGTTAATAATTTATTAGATATTTTATAAGATAATTAATTTAATTATAACTAAAATTATCAATAGAAAATATTTTCCTAATAATTTTAGTTGGGAGATATTATCGTACCAGATAAGAGATTTCATCAACAGAAAAGTCAAGATCCAAGCAAATTGGTGTCAAAAATGCATTTCTTAAAGGAAGAAGAGATTTATATGGAGCAACATCTAGAATTCCATATAAATATCTTCTTGCAAATCTCCGTTAAGAAATGTATTTTTGACATCCAATTGATAAAGATGACATATGTTCATTTATTTTAGCCATGATGACTCTTAAATAATGGTTTTTTTATCAACGTGATGTTAAAAATGTATTCCTTAACGAATATTTGTAAGAAGAGATTTATATGGAACAAATCCTGGAGGTTGCTCAATATAAATCTCTAGTTGCAAATCTTCGTTAAGGAGTGCATTTTTGACATCCAGTTGATAAAGAGACCATTGTTGAAGAATATCCATGACTATAAATAAACGAACAGATGCCATCTTTGTGACTGGAGAAAAAATATCACCATAATCCAACCCAAAAATTTATGTAACCTTTGGCCACAAGACGAGCTTTGAGGCGATCAATAGTTCCATCAGGACCAACTTTGATAGCAAAAACACACCTGCAACCAACAACAGATTCCAGACAGTAATGGGATAAGCTCCCAAGTTTCACTATTTTGAAGAGCACTTAGTTTATCTAGCATGGTCTGACGTCAACCAGGATGGGCTAAGGCATCAGTAACAAATTTTAGGATGGCCACAAAAGAAATAGACGAAAGGTAAGTATAAAATGGTGCAGACAATCTGCGATAATTTAAAGCAATATAATGTAGAAAGGAATTACGAGTAAAATGTATACCTTTTCAGAGTGCAACAGGAAGGGTAAACTCAGTTGTTGAAGCTGGAGGAGACAACTTAGTTAGCACTTAAATTGAGTCACTAGGTGTTTCTCAACAACGACCAACTAATTGAATTCAAGTGCCAACTACCTTGTCTCCTCTGGCTCTGACAACTGAGTTTACCCTTCCAATTGCCCTCCGAAAAGGTATGCATTTTACCTATAATCCCTTTCCACGTATGTTGCTTAAGTTATCATAGGCTGACTTTACCTTTTTATACCTACCTTTCATTTATTTCTTATATGGCCATCTTAAAATCTATTATTGATGCCTTAGCCCATCCTGGTTGGCATCAAGCCATGCTAGATGGAATAAATGTTCTTTAGAATAGTTAAACTTGGGAGCTTGTCCCATTACCGTCTGGAAAATCCGTTGTTGGTTGTAAGTGCGTTGCTTGCTATCAAAGTTGGTCTTGATTTGTCTTGTGGCCAAAGGTTACACAAAAATTTTTGGGTTAGATTATAGATACTTTTTCTCTAATGCCAAAGATGGCATATGTTCGTTTATTTATAGCCATGGCGACTGTTAAGCCCCTGGCAAGTGTACCAGATCGTTAACAAGTAATATATAAATGGTAAGTCCGAGTATCATCTCCCAAAGGACTCTCAGGCCTTAACTTTCATGTAAATTTATTTTATAAGATTTGAAAAGAAATAATTTTGTAGTTTAATGCAAAGAACGAAAATAGACATGCAAATGCAAGTGATTCAATTAGCAAGGAAAAGATATGGATGAAAGGAGTTGTTGGGGTTTACAATTTTATCTTATCCACCCTCTTATATCTACTCTTCTTATTAAATTCACTTTATTATCTAATTGTCATGCAAACTTTCTTTGTCTACCTTAAACCCGATCTCTCGGCGAAAAGAGCCTATTACTAACTACTGGCTTACTATCTCTAGTCTCCCCAAGTAATTAGCAATGCATTTATCACAGAAGCAAAATATAATTGATCGTCTTACTCCTATCTCTAGGTAGTATTGCTTAATCAAGGAATTCCCTATTATTTCATGAGTTCCCCATACGTCTCCGTATCGACAAAGACAAATATCTTTTACCGAATGAGTTAAACGATAAAAACATTAAGCATAGATAAGAAACCCAACAATTGATAATATAAGCATATGAAACATATGAATAAAATAAGAATTTCAATATAAGAGAGTTTCAAAAGATTACATTGTTCCCCAACAACAAAGGGTTTAGTTCACCATGGACATGGTGAAACTAGATGGAATTAATGGAAAAGATGAAAGAATAAACCCTAGATTGGATAAATTGAAGCCTAAGCATCTAAGAAACCGTCTCCAAGGAGTGTAGAAGTGCTCTGGACATCTCTGCTTGTCAAAAGAATACTCTGAAGGTCGCACTGGGGCTATTTATAACGCAGAAAAGTAACAGAATTTAAGCCCAAGCCCAGCAGACCACCGCTCAGTGCCTAATTTGGCCGCTCAGTGATTTCCCTCTAATCGCAGGACCGCTCAATGGTTTGCCTCTAATCGCCTGGACGCTCAGCGACACCACTTGAGCGAGAGACAATGACTGCTCCCTCGAATATGGCACTCAGCGCTGGAAAATAGCGCTGAGCGATGCCTTTGACCCTTCTTTTCTTTCTTTTTCTCCTTCTTCTTGAGTCTAAGTCCTTCCTACTTCACTTCCATCTTCAATTCACATCAAAACCCTGCAAAAACAATGCAAAACAAGCATAATATCTCTAAAAACAACTTTTGACTCTCATGTGACTCAACTAAATGTTTTTACTTGATTCTAAGCTCATTCTAAGCCATAACGATTTTTAGACTGTTATCAACGACTCTTCAATAATGGCCTATTTATCAACTGGATGTTAAAAATGCATTTCTTAATGGATATTTGAAAGAAGAGATTTATATGGAGCAACCTCTAGGATTTGTTGCTTAAGGAGATTCTTCTGGTTTGGTATGTTGTCTTTACAAATCCTTATATCTCCTAGGGTTTGGTTTGGAAAATTTAGTAATGTTATTCAACAATTTGGTATGACTCGATGTGAGGTAGATCATTCACTCTTTTACTGTCACTCGAGCATTGGATGTGTCTACTTGATAGTATATGTTGATGACATTGTTCTTATAAGTAATGACAGTTACAACATCTCTTAGATGAAACAACATCTTTGCAACCATTTTCAAACCAAAGATCTTAGCAAACTTAGATATTTCTTGGGTATTGGGGTGACACAATCCAACGATGGTATTGTTATATCTTAAAGGAAGTATGCATTAAATATTTTGGAGGAAACTAGGTTGATAAATTCAAAATATGTGGACACACCAATGAATCCTAATACTAAACTTATACCAAAACAAAAGGAGCCTATGTCAAACCCTGAGAAATATAAAAGACTAGTTGGAAAATTGAATTATCTTATAGTTATTCGTCTTGACATTTCCTTTCCAATTAGTTTGATAAGCCAATTCTTTAATTCCTTGTGTGAAGATCATTAGAATGCAGTTATTTGTATATTAAAGTACATTAAAGGATCTCTTGGAAAATGGTTGTTATATTGTTCTAATAACCATACAAAAATGATTTGTTATTCTGATGCGGATTGGCCAGAATCTCCTTTTGATAGAATGTCTACATCTAGTATTTGTGTTTCCATTGGTGGTAACTTGATCTCTTGGAAAAACAAGAAACAGAGTGTTGTGACAATATCTAGTGCAGAAGCAGAATATAGAGTTGTGGCTTGAGCCCCTTGTGAACTTGTTTGACTTAAGCAATTACTTAGAGAATTACAATTTGGAGATGTCACTCAAATGATGCTTATATATGACAATCATATTGCTCTTTTTGTTTTTGGTTTAAGACCTATAACCTTTTACCGAAACAAATTGGTGCCCACCATGGAGAAACGGTAAAATTTTGCCCTATCACACTCAATGAAGAATCAATGATCACCAGGAATGTTAAGAGTAACAGTAGGAAGGACCGTTTGTGTAACAGATCATGTAATGTATTGACTAGTTGAGGAGAGAGAATGTAGCAATGCAACAACTCTTAGAAGAAGATTGAGCCTAAATGAAGGTTGGACGCATAAGATTACAACAAGAAGTTGGCAACAAGCCAAGTAGGAGTGTGAGCAATTGAGACGGGAAACAAAGGAGTCGTGTTGTCATCTCGAGGTTGCCAATACGGTTATTCCTCAAGGTCTGAAATGAAGGTTGACAGATGTAAAGGAGGAATGGCCGGAAGAGATTCCCCATATAGTTTGGTCGTATCACTCGATACCTTAAGCCTCTACTCACGAAACACCTTTTAATTTGGTTTATGAAACATTGGCGACTCTAGCTTGGAAGAGTGTAGAGTCCAAAATTGACCAACCTCATAAGTCTTGGTACAGACATAGGTTGAGTATCATGTATCACTATTTTATTTGATTTGTATATTTAAAAGAGATTAATTACAAATTACCACATAAGTAGTTGTAAAAAAATTGTTAAAAAAAAAATGAGTAAAGATACATTTTCCTTTCATCAAAAACTTATCACAGGCTGAGTTGATCTTCTAGAATGGACCTAGAGGCCACAAAATGACGTGAAGAAGCAGTTGATTAAAATAGAGGATTCAAGTGAGATACCAGCAAATCTGTTGTTATCTTAATTTTAAAGTTTAGGTTTAATAGCCTCTTTGGTCCCCACTTTCTTTGCCTAATCTCAATTCAGTCCCCAAATTTAAAAGTGTGTGGAATATGTCCATACTTAGTAAAATTGGTGTCAAGTTTGTCCCTTTCGTTAAGTCTCAGCAAACGGAGCTAATTCATTAATGATATGGCACCGGGTAGAGGCAATGTGTCACTATATTCATTTGTGAGTGATAATGTGTGAGTGACTAATAGAGAATATCAATTTTTATTAAGTTAGGGTTTTATAATTTGGGGGAAATCTGATTTGGGCATAGATCGAACCAATTAACGCCTTCTTCTCCTTTCTGCTGCGAACACGATCTTCTTCTCCTTTTTATTCTTCTTCAATTTTTCCTGTTCTCTTCTTTTGTTGTTCTTTACTGTTTGTATTTTTGGGTTTGTCTGTTGGCAGTAGGGTGGTGGTTCGTCTTTGGCGAGTTGGTGTTCCCTCATTCGCAGTTGGTTGGCAAAATGATTCGTTGTTCGTGGTTCGTGCTTGTCTCATTTTGGGGTTCGCTTTCAAGTTTCAATGTCTTTGAATAAAGGAATAAATTCTATTGTTTTTTTTTATCTAACTATTATAAGTTTGCATAAAGCTTTGATGTAAGAAAATGACCCCACAAAATAGATTCTATTGTTTTTTTTAGGGTTAAATATGTTTTTGGTCCCTTAACTTTGAGCGAAAATTGGAATTAGTCCCTCTTCAAGACTTTGGCCTAATTTAGTCCTTTTAATCAAATTTTGTTAACTTTATTTGATGTTTCAAACGCGTTTCTCAATTAACATTGAAGCAAAAATGTGTCAAACAGTGTAAACAACCCAAATGCTATCATGAAACGTGCTTGAAATATCAAATAAACCTAACAAAATTTAGTTAAAAGGACTAAATTCATACATTTCTAAAGTTGGGGGACTAAATTAGGCCAAAGTTTTGAAGATGGACTAATTCCAATTTTCACTTAAAGTTAAGGGACCAAAAACATATTTAACCCTTTTTTTTTTATCTAAAATGTTATTTCTAAAAGGTTATAATTTATCTAGTAAATATAATTTATTCTTTTCTTGTCAATATTGTGATGTCAGTATTGTCTTCTAGAATTTGTTAAATAAAACACATAAGACGGAACCTTGAGATTGTCTATCATTATAAATTCTTTATATAAAGTGAGTTATGAATTAAAGATTGTTCATTAATTTGATACTGTTATTTATATAGTTGATTATATAGTTGATCAATCACAGAAAACACATAATCACAAATTCTACAACTTATATCAGAAATAAAATGCTGAAAAATGGTGATTTGAATGGTCAATTTGCACAAAAGTGTTCTGACTCAAAAATTGATGTTTGGAGCAAGTTTTCTTTATGAAACATGACTTCTACAAGCTACCAGCAAAGGCTAAATATTATGAAATCAAAATATCAATTGTACAGTTGCTCTTTAACACCAATTTTAAGCCAATTTACCAACCAATTTTCATCAGATGAATGAAACTGAACTGTTATAAATTAATATGGCTCTAGGACAGGATATTAAACTTCAAGAAGCCTCTAAGAGTGAAATTAAAGATGCTCAACAATGAGTTCTACAATGAACAAATTTAAAAATCAGAAAAGACTCAAACAAAAATGGTGCAATTCGGTCAATCTGCATAGCTGAATACATTTTGGAATTTCAGTCAATCTGCATAGCTACCAAGCTTCTTGCTTAAGCATTTCATGGCTTATGTGGTATGCATCATGTACTATCTCATTCAGCCACTGAATTACAAATAACAGAATCAGATTTTACACTTAATTTGACAAGGTGTTGGATGAGTACCTATAACATGAATATACATAAACATTTAAGCATATCCCTGTCATGACAATATACATCACAATTTACATCCAAAACAGAAACTTTCATTGAAATTTAGATTATTGATAACTGTTGAAAAACAGTTATTTTCATGTTTCATTTGAGATCAAAATACACCTTTTATAGCTTAGAATGAGCTTAGAATCAAGTAAAACACTTGAGTTGAGTCATTGAGAGTCAAAAGTTATTTTTAGAGATATTATGCTTGTTTTGCAGGGTTTTGATGAGAATTGGAGATGAATGGAAAGAGAGGTTGAAGATCAAACGGTTGCAGTGCAGAAAAGTCAACCAGAACGCAGAAAAGTCAACCAGTCAACCAGTCAACCAGAAAAGTCAACAGTCAACCAAAAAAGTCAAGCAGTTGACCAGCGCCCAGCGGTGAAAATGAGCGTCGGGCGGTGGCCAGAAAGTGCCGGGCGGAGAAATTTGACGCCGGGGGGTGGCGCGATTAAGGGGAAACCGTCGGACGGTCAAATTAGGCGTCGGGCGGTCAAATTAAGCGTCGGGCGATTGTCAGATGGGCCTGAGCCTAAATTCTGTTACTTTTCTTGGTTATAAATAGCCCTAGTGCGAGTTTAGATTCATTCTTTTGGCAGAGAAGGGCGACCAAACGTAATTTTCACTCTTTGGAGAAGATCTCTTGGATGCTTAGTCTCCTTTTTATCCAATCTAGGGTTTGTTTTTCCATTCTTCCATCATTTTTCATCTAGTTTCACCATGACAATGGTGAACTAAACCCTTTTGTTGTTGGGGAGCATTGTAATCTTTTGAAACTCTCTTTTATTGAAACTCTTATTTATTTATATGTTTGTCGTATGCTTTGATTATCAATTGTTGGGTTTCTCTTCTGCGCTTAAAGTTTTTATCGTTTAACTCATTCAATAATCGTTATTTGTCTTTCTTGATACGGGAACGTACGATACTGTCATGAACTAGGGGAAATTCCTTGATTAAGCAATACCACCTAGGGATAGGGGGTAGGACGATCAATTGTTTTTGCTTCTGTTTATAATGCATTATTAATTACTAGGGGAGGCTAGGGATAGCAAGCTAGTAATTAGTAATAGGCTCTTTTCGCCGAGGGATCGGTTTAAGGGTAGACTAAGAAAGTTTGCATGACAATTAGGTAACAAAGCGAATTAAATAAGAGGAGTAGATAAGAGAGAGTGGATAAGATGAAATTCTAAACTCCAACAACTTCATTCATCCATAGTTGGGGGAAGCCCAACAACGTTTACGGCAAGAAGTGAACAACGCTTACAGAAGAAACAATTCTCTTTGCAGAAAGAAATGTTGGGGGAAGCCGAACAACGTTTACAACAAAAACAATCTTCTGTACGAAGAGAAACATTGGGGGAAGCAGAAGAACGTTTATGGCAGGAACAAACTCTCTTACACGTTGAAGTCTCTAGGTATTAGGGTTAATACTGAAGTTAATCCTAAAGAGGAATGTCAAGCCACTGTCTCTGAAAATGATAAGGTTGTTGAGGAGGAGAAGATAGAAAGAGATGATGAGAAAATAAAGGAAGAAAAGAGAGAAGAGATAAAAACAGAAAATATTGTTGATGAGAAAAGAAAAAAAGAGAAAAAGGTGAAAATAAAGAAGAAAATAAGAAAAGAGAAAAAGAGAAAGTTGAGGGAAAAGATTGAGAAAGGAGGAAGAGAGGAGAAAAGAAAAGATCATATGCAAAACCCTTTCCTCAACAAAAGAAATATCATAGGAAAGAAAAGAAATTCATGTGCTCCATGGAGATCTTCAAGAAATTGGAGATCAAAGTTCCTATGATTGATACATGGAAACATGTGCTTGGTATTCTCAATTTTATGAAGAAATTCAACAGGAAGAAGAAAAAGAAAAGAACATCAAGCAAGGGGAGTATTAACACCTACTGATGGGTGTTTGAGCTTTACCGGGTCAAGCTAATGATGTTAAACAAGCTCTATTGGGAGGCAACCCAGGTTTTATCTTTCTTTTTCCTTTGTACTTTTGATTTTTAGTATAGGAACCTTTTATTTTTGTCTCTGTGCTTGGCTTGTACACTGATTCTGATGTGGTTTCATTTTATAAAGTGCATGACCAGTTATTCAATGATGATTGAATGTGGTTGATGACTGAGAATGTGTGTGTGTTGATATCCAGGTGAATGGTTCACTAACTATATGAACAGATGTATAGTGGTTTATGATTGTGATTGTGATGCTAAGTAGAATTCATGAATGATGTGTGAGAAAACATGTTGTGTGAGGTATTGAGCTCCAGAGTTTTCATCGTTGCATGTATTGTTCACAGGAAAACATGAATGATATTGCCTTAGTCTTGATAATTGATTGAATTACATGTTTATGTTGTATGATCAAGGACATGTTTGAAAACCCTTACTTAGCCAAATTTTCACCCAAAAAGTTTAAAACTTTATATCCTTTTTGAACCTTGACCTTAAACAGTATGAAAACCCTTGATTTGAAAGTATTTACTTTGAGTTAAGTTGAGAATACTTGTATGCAATGAAAAGGTTCAAGTTTGGGGTTGTATGGGGAAAACTGAAAGGCAAAAGAAAAGCATTGAGTTCAAGGGTTGAAAAGAAAAATGCATGAACATAGAAGAAGTGAAAGGAAAAAAACATGAAAAAAGAACTCAATGTAAAATCAATAAAAAGGGAAGAAGTTGGGAATAAAGGAGATTGGTAATAGAGAGAGTTTAAACTTGAACCTTTTCAATAATAAAATAGCTCTCTTAACTCAAGGATTTTGTGAACTAGAAAAACCAATTTTTCTTGATAGCCCAGCCTCAATACAAGCCTTGGAAAAGTCCTATGTGAAGATTTTGATTGTTTTAGATGAATGACAATGTTGTTTCATGTGACTTGTGAATAATAGAGAGTTGGAGTGTCATCCTAAACACTTGAGTTATTGAGTGAAACACTTGCCTGGTGAGAATTGATAAATTTCATGCTTACATCTATGCTTAGTGGATTTGTCATTCATAAAGAATAACATCTGTTGGGAAATATGTGATCATGTGAACTGAATTGAATTGAAAGCATGCATGCATCTTGATTTGAGTCCACTGAAAATCTGAAATTGAGTAGTTCTTGTCATAAGCAAAATGAATTTTGGAAGTGTTGAACTATTTGATGAAAAAGTGGACAGCCAAGTTTTGTTTTGTTTGCTTGAGGACAAGCAAAGTTCTAAGTTTGGGGTTGTGATAACTGTTGAAAAATAATTATTTTCATGCTTCATTTGAGATCAAAATACACCCTTTATAGCTTAGAATGAGCTTATAATAAAGTAAAACACTTAAGTTGAGTCATTGAGAGTCAAAAGTTGTTTTTGGAGATATTATGCTTGTTTTGCATTGTTTTGCAGGGTTTTGATGAGAATTAGAGATGAATGGAAAGAGAGGTTGAAGATCAAACGGTTGCAGTGCAAAAAAGTCAACCAAAATGCAGAAAAGTCAACCACTTGAGCAGATTGCAGTTGACCAGCGCCCAGCAGTGAAAATGAGCGCCAAGTGTTACCAATAAGGGAATATTGGTAAAACCTGAAGACAAGTTTTGATGATGCTGTAAATTGTAATTCTTGATTGTAATAGGAGAATACTTAAAAAGCAACTTGTAGATTTTAAATGTAGTAGGACAATGATAAAAATTGTAATTTTTACTTGTATAATCGATTATGATTAAGGTATAATCGATTATCAGATGCTTTTGAACTAAAATAATCGATTATCATGAAGCAATAATCGATTATCACAAGTTACACTTGAATAATCGATTATCACTTCAAATAATCGATTATCACTTTTTGAAATTTCTATAACGGACTTGAATAATCGATTATCACTTACAATAATCGATTATTCATGGCAGTTGGGAGCTCAAAATTTGATGGGTGTCGCAACCCACACAAATTACTTTTGAACTGATTGTATTAGCTGAAATGCTTTTCTGTTAAACCTGGAGCAACTGTGATCATATTCATTTAAGCTACTGTTGCTTTCATTATTGTTTATAAATTGATTGGGGATTTCAATGATTTAATTAAGTCTAATAAAAGCTGAATTTGATTTGCTGAGAATCATTGAAACTTGTTTGAAATTGCAAATACAAATTTGAACTGGCTTGTAAGCATCTCTCCATTGTTTTGGACTGACCATATCTTAAAATATTTTTCTTAATCTGTTTGTGAGTTCAAAAGAAATTTTTGTTTGACATCTTATGACATGATTTTGTAATACCCGGTACCCATTTGAGGGGGAGACATATAAGGCTTTTAGATATCTGGTTATTCATCTATACTTTGGTATTTCATCATGTATTTGCCTTTCATTTTATAAAAGTTCAAACTTTATAAATTCATCTTTCTTTTGTTAAGGATGAGAGCCATTTAAGGAGTGTCTAGATTCTATGAACTTAGGAGAGAGTTAGGAGTATTAGACATGTCTTAGGATCAAAATCTATGCAAATGTTTGCTTTTTCGTGACCTTAACACGTCATAATCGATTGTCACTAAGTCATAATCGATTATTTAGTCATAAAAGTTAATTCTGGAAAACTTTGAGCAGATAATCGATTATCATCAGGCATAATCGATTATCATGCAATTCTGGCAGAGATTAATGAATTGATAATCGATTATCACGATCCATAATCGATTATCACGCTAACAGTTTCAAAAATAGAGCCGTTGGAGCGTCCCATAACGGCTATAAACGGCTAGTTTTTCCATTTTTCTTATAAATAGCCCCCCATAATCGATTGTTAGACACTTCTTTGCAACCAAATACTGCTAAAATCAAATCCAGAGCTCAAAATCTCTTCATTTCTCTTTCACTTCATAAACCTTCATCTTTTCCATCTTCATCCATGGCTGAACCAAGAAGGTATCGTCGCAAAACAGCTGGAGCTTCTTCCTCCTCTCAACCACGGCTCGCCAACATAGATGGATGGATCTCCGATCAAGAGAAACATGCAGATTTCGTAAACTCCTGGCAAGAAAGGAAAATCATGGCCGTAAAGTATATCCGTCTTGATTTTTTTTCACTTTTATGGGTTTCAATTTCCAAATAATTTTGCTGAGCAGGGGTTAGCACATCTAGTAGAACAAAAAGGAAATATTTATCCCGATCTCATAAGAGTTTTCTATTTCAACTTGCGCTATCGAGATGGGATAATATCTACCAAGGTCAAAGGCGTACGCATCATTTTAGATGATGACGTTTGGACAAATGTTGCTCAACTTCCTATCTGGGATGATGCTGTCAAAGTCCATTTAGGACTTGAAGACTTCAACAGGATGCTAACTTTCCAATCCTTTCTGCGACATCCTGAGAGGCAAACAAATAGAAGGCAACTACTGGTTGGAGGATTCAAAGTTGAAGAGAGGATGATCCACTACTTGATTGTTTGGATTCTCTGTCTTAGAGCAACCAACCATGCTCAATGTTCTGAGCAGGATTTACTTATCTTGTATGGGATTTTAAATCACATACACATTGATTGGCCTGCTCTGATTGCTGACACCATGGTAAAAGCCAAGAAATCCCATTCTTATCAATTTCCTTATGCTCTTCTCGTTTCTAGGATTTTAGAATATAAAGGAGTACCTGTTGAAGGAGAACTTGTTCAAACCATTGAAGCTGTGGGATCAGAAATTGGAGATACTACCTTTCGTCAGATGGGATTCATTACTAGAGGAAGAGTCCTTATTCACAAAGATGATGACCATCCTGATGATGATGAAGATGACGATATGGACACTCATATGGCTGACCTAGTGAGTGCTGCAGCTCCATCTGAAGCTGGACCTTCCAACATACCCTTCTCTTCCTCAACTTCTATGGAAGAACACTTTGCAAGATTATCTAAACAATTGGAGGATATGAGTCTAGCACAGAAGACACATTTTGATGAAGTACATGAGTGACAACAATCTCTTGATGAGTACTTAGTTGATCAATTTCTTGAGATTGATGTTCGACTACATAACATTGAGAATCATCTCAATATCCCACCTACTGAAAGATCCCCTAGTCCTGAATTTTAGTTTTTAGGTTTCTAAGATTGATTGCTTTCTTTGTGGCATTTTGTCGTTAAAGTCTTTATAAATTTCCTGTAATTCTTTTTTAATAAAATGAGCTTTTATGCATTTGTTATCTTTTTGAGGGGTAGCTCATATTAAGGGGGAGATTCTTACTTTTGCTTATGATAAAAAAAGGGGAGATATTAATATTATAGGGGAGAAGAAATAATATTTTTCAAGTGTACAGGTACTGCTAACTCTGTGGCTGTTTTTATTTTGTATGTATTGCAGGTAAAACTGAGTTGCTTTTAAAAGAAGATTTTTTTATCATCATCAAAAAGGGGGAGATTGTTACCAATAAGGGAGTATTGGTAAAACCTGAAGACAAGTTTTGATGATGCTGTAAATTGTAAGTCTTGATTGTAATAGGAGAATACTTAAAAAGCAACTTGTAGATTTTAAATGTAGTAGGACAATGATAAAAAATGTAATTTCTACTTGTATAATCGATTATGATTAAGGTATAATCGATTATCAGATGCTTTTGAACTAAAATAATCGATTATCATGAAGCAATAATCGATTATCACAAGTTACACTTGAATAATCGATTATCACTTCAAATAATCGATTATCACTTTTTGAAATTTCTATAACGGACTTGAATAATCGATTATCACTTACAATAATCGATTATCCATGGCAGTTGGGAGCTCAAAATTTGATGGGTGTCGCAACCCACACAAATTTGATTGCATATTAGAAATGCAGTATAGACTAGGAAGTGACTCCTAGGTCGTCTCTCAAGGACCAACTGCGGTTCAGAGTCAAGTCTAACACGAAGTGGGGGGGTTTGAAATTGTTTTGTGAATGCAAGAAGAATTAAACCTAATTAAAACTGGAAATTAAATAAAGATGTAACCAGAATTTAAAGTATTGAATTGAATGTGGGAAAAACATGAAAACCGAACGGTTCTTCACAAGGCCGAACGGTTTTAACACGAGTGTGCCAGATACCGAACGGTTCTGTTCATAAGACCGAATGGTCCTGGTAAGGAAATCGAACGACAATTGAAGCAGAAAAGGAAACTAGTTAAAACAAAGAAGCCGAACGGATTAAAAGCAAGACCGAATGCAAATAAAAATGTAAAAATTGGGCAAGTCAATGTAGAAGAAAGTCGAACGGTCTCTAATAGTGAAGCTTGTTAGAGACCGAACGATGCTATTGGAAAACCAGACGGTAATATCAGTAAATGCAAAAACAGTAAACTTGCAGAAATCAAAACACAGTGCAGCGGAAACGAAATTGGAGAAACAAAATGTTGGAACAGTAAACTCGTAGAACAGTAAAATGCAACAGTGACGAAGACAATGAACATTAAAATGAAACTGAAAAGTAGATGCAACAATGATTTCAACTCTTAAATTGCAATGTAAATGGAGTTCACTACATGAAAATGGAATGAAGGAAAAAACCTAAACCTCCCCAAAGGGGAGGGAGGAGGAAGATGCTCCCAAGAACTAAGTGGCGGTGCTCAAAATCATTCAAAATCAAATCCTAATATGAAGATTGGCGGCTGGAAGCAGAATAAAAAAAATCTTCAAAGCCAAGATAAATAAAAAAAAAACAAAGGAGAGAGAGGTTGGCTGCCAGCCCCCTACACCGTTCCAGCCACTGCACCGTGTGATTTTTTTACTTCTACGTTTTTGCTCCACATTCAAAGAAAAGAACTTTTAAAACAAAGCCAAGAAATGTCTTCCAAAGTGAGTGGGCGGCTGTCTCCAAAAACATTCAAAATAAAAAACCCATGAAAAACCGTTCCATACATTTTTTAAGAACTAAAATCTGCAGAGAATATGATTCAAGGAAATATGCTATGCAAAGAAAAAAAATAACGTGTAAGCCAAAGTCAAAGAAAAAGGAGTAGCTACTGAAAGCTTTTAATTCAACCAAAATCATCAAATGCAAACATGGTTTTTCAAGAAAAGAGAAAATATTTCCAGCTCAAAAACTGCTCCCTCCGAGAATGTGTGTCTCCGAAGTGTGACGGCTGTCCTCCAATTCTAGGATCGTGTGTCCTCCAAAAAAATGGGGTGGGGTCCACCCAAAACACTAGGTGCCAAGTGTCATCTATTCTAACATTTTGGGCCTAAACTATTTTGCCAAAACTTTGCCCAATGTTTACAAATTTAATTAAAAACTATCTAGACTACTAAGTTTCAAAATAATTAAATTTGAAATGTCCATGTGAAGAGTCTTGACTTATTTGATAGCACTCCAAATGTCCCAAATTGAATTTCCAAAATTTTCCCTGAAAATAATAATGCAAATAATTAGCTCAAAATATTCAAATTAATTAAAATTAGAATTTCCAGTCAAATTAAGCACTATTAGCGAAAACGGGAAAATATCGGACAATTAAGCACAATTCCCTTATTAATTTTAGCACAATAAACTAAGTGAAATCAATAAAATATCGATTCATCAGCTGACCTTTGGCATTCAATGTGCTTGGCTACATAATTGGTTTTTGAAAGCTTCAGAAAATAACTTTTGTGTAAACTGAGAAAGCTTAGAACACTGAGTAGTAAGAGGAACGTTCTTGAGAGCTTTTGTTTACTTTGTTCCCTTGCCTGGTCTTGTGAAAGGAGAGGCTTACGTATCGTGTGTCGATAGTCGAAGTGGACTCTCTTCAAGTTGGCAAGGTTCTCTGCCTGGTCTCGTGAAAGGAGAAGCTCGCGAATCGTTGGTCGATTGTCGGAGCGGTTGTCTTCGAGTTGGTAGAGTGTGCTCTGCCTGGTCTTGTGAAAGGAGAAGCTCGTGAATCGTTGGTCGATTGCCGGAGCGGTTCTCTTCAAGTTGGTAGAGTGGTTCTTTTCATTCTATTTCTGTACTTTTGATTGTAATTATTTAAATCCTTTTTAGTGGAACTGTTAATCACTCTTTGTAGTGATTAACGACTGGACGTAGATTCTGTTGAATCGAACCAGTATAAAAATCCTTGTGTTTTTTGTTTGTGCCCTATACTCATTTTATATTACGTATATCAACTGCTCGATAAATTTTCTGAAAGAAAATTATTTTTGTAACAAGGACCAATTTGTTTTTAATCGTGATCGAATACGTTTTCTGCTCTCTGAGTTATTTATTCCGCTGCGTTAAACTTTGCGAAAATTACCCCCTCCGATACCGTCACCAAGCGGTGGCCAGAAAGCGCCGGGTGGTGAAATTTGACGTCGGGCGGTGGCGCGATTAAGGGGAAACCGTCGGGCGGTCAAATTAGGCGTCGGGCGGTTGTCAGATGGGCCTGGGCCTAAATTCTGTTACTTTTCTTGGTTATAAATAGCCCTAGTGCGAGTTTAGATTCATTCTTTTGACAGAGAAGGGCGGCCAAACCTAATTTTCACTCCTCGGAGAATATCTCTTGGATGCTTAGGCTCCTTTTTATCCAATCTAGGGTTTGTTTTTCCATTCTTCCATCATTTTTCATCTAGTTTTACCATGATAATGGTGAACTAAACCCTTTTGTTGTTGGGGAACAATGTAATATTTTGAAACTCTCTTTTATTGAAACTCTTATTTATTTATATGCTTGTCGTAGGCTTTAATTATCAATTGTTGGGTTTGTCTTCTGCGCTTAAAGCTTTTATCGTTTAACTCATTCGATAATCGTTGTTTGTCTTTATTGATACGGGAACGTACGGTACTGTCATGAACTAGGGGAAATTCCTTGATTAAGCAATACCACCTAGGGATAGGGGGGGTAGGACGATCAATTGGTTTTGCTTCTGTTTATAATGCATTATTAATTACTAGGGGAGGCTAGGGATAGCAAGCCAGTAATTAGTAATAGTCTCTTTTCGCCGAGGGATCGGGTTAAGGGTAGACTATGAAAGTTTGCATGACAATTAGATAACAAAGCGAATTAAATAAGAGGAGTAGATAGGAGAGAGTGGATAAGATGAAATTGTAAACCCCAACAACTCCATTCATCCATAGTCTTTTTCTCGTCAATTGAATCAACCACATTTGCAAGTTTGTTTTTAGTTTCTTGCATTCAAACCACTTGCTTTTTCTTCACAAGTCTTACGATTTCTATTCACACGAACGATAAGGCCTTCGAGTCTCTTGGGAAGAATGATATTGGGTTTTACCAATTATATTACTTGAAACGATCTGGTACGCTTTCCAGTTTCCATTAACAATTATCACAACTTACAAAATACCCAATTCAAAATGAAGTTGAAACTACATGTCATTGATTACAAAGCAGCCAATACTGAGCTATAACATACTTAAGCTAAACTTGTCAATACTGTGATGTCAGTGTTCAAAATACATGTCAATTTTCTAAAAAACTTTTAAAGTGTTGTTGTTGTTGGTTGCTTTGAGGTTGCTGACTTGGTGCTGTTGTTGGCTGGCTTTGTGGTTGCTGACTTGGTCGTGTCGTTGGCTGGCTTTGAGGTTGCTGACTTGGTCCTGTTGTTGGCTGGACTTCAGGTTGCTGACTTGTTGAAGGATGTTGTGGGTAAGTATTTTTTTTATGACTAAGTTGTCTAAGTATGGAACATCTCTTACGAGTTCCATTCTACTTTTGTTGTGTGCCATCTTTCTTGAGCTCCCAAGCCTCTAGCCTTCTCTTCTTTTTTTGTCTGCTAGGTAACACCATTTTAGGTGGAGGTAAAACATCAGGATGAGCAGTCATTTCCCATAGGTGATGACTGTTGACAGGGTATATCATTGGAATGTATGTTTCTTGGTATGTTGCCTTTCTAAACTAATGTGGGATGTAATATTCTCCATTGATGCTTAAAAAATTCATGGCAGCTAGTGCATGACAACATGGGATTCCTGTTAAAGTCCACTTTCTGCAACTGCAATCCAATTTATCTATGTCAACCACATACTTCTCACTAATCATTGAAGTGTGTTTGACCTCAAAATTTTTTTGTCCTGACCAACTGCAATCATAACCAATTTAAATCAGTATTAAAAGTAAAAATTTGAAAACATAAGATGAAGTCTAGATTCTTATGTAGTGATGTGCACATACCTAGGTATCCAAAATTTAGTCATTTGCAATTCTTTTTGAAATATTTTTTTAACCTTTGGGCAAAGACTACCTTCAAATGTAGTTATTTTCTGTCTATTTGTTGCCCATCTCTTCATGAGGTGGATACGAATGTCTTCCATCATTGTGATGATGGGCTTACCTCTTGCATGTAGTATGACACTGTTAAAAGCTTCTGACATATTATTGACTAAGGTGTCACACACAGCTTTACCCGTAAACCTTGAACGTGACCAAAATCTAATTAAACAAATTAAAATTTTAAAACATCAGGTAACCTTCAACAAATATTCATTTCATTGAATATAAATACATTTAACACAAAACACATACCTTGATGGAATTGCTAGCAAGTATTTAAAGGCATCAGGATTGACATCTTTAATTTCTCTCATCACTGCCTCCCATGCTGGAGGATGTGTTGATGATGCTGCTTTCCATAATAGACGTTTTAGAATATGGCCAAGAAATTTCTTCCTAAAATTAGCATAAATATGGCGCACACAAAATCTGTGTTCCACACCAGGTAGAAGTTCTTGTAATGTTGGCACTAGTCCCTATCAAAGTCAAAACATGAAGCTATTCAAGTTATAATACAAAACATGAAGGTTTGAAAGATAAAAACAGGAATGGGCTACGTTACTCACTTTTTATTGATCTGAAATATATGTGATTGTTGAAGAAAGCTCCTCACCACCAAGATCATCAATGAGCAATTCCAAAAACTAAAGCCAACTGTCCTTATTCTCAACCTCAACAACAACATAGGCCAAAGGACACATTTGCTCAGTCCCATCTCTTCAACCGCAGTTAACAACTCACCTCCATATTTCCTTTTAAGAAAGAACCATCTAAACCTATAATAGGTCTACAAGACATGAAGCTTTCCTTACAGGCCTTGAAACACACATACATTCTCTTGAATATTCTATTGTCCTCATTAGGTTCAACCATAACTTTCACAGTTGAACCAGAATTAGACCGAAGCAACTCGTTTGCATAGTCATAGAGTCTTCTATATTGTTCTTTAAAATCACCTTCAATTTGTTTAAAAGCCATTGCTTTTGCCCTACAGGTTGTAGACTGAGAAACACCAATGTTCCACTTCTTGGAAACTTTGTTTTAGAGGTTATACAGATTAATATTGGGATTCTCTTTTATAGTCTTCTCTAACCTCTCACTCAACCATTTTGAAGTCATTAAACGAATGTTAAATTCCCTACTGCATGTGTGGTTGTCTATAATCTTTCTTAGCTGTCATATATTTCCAGCTGCCTTATATGCACAATATGCATACCATGGACATTTTCCTTTTGACCCACAACATCTGACATACATTCTTCTTTTTTCAGTTTTATAAACTTTTAATTTCCTTCCATTCTCTACTCGATATGTTCTTATGGCTTCTGTAAAATCTTTTTTGTCAGGGAAATAAGTGCGCACTTCCCATTTATATTGTTCCATACTTTTGGGCATAGAAAAAATCCTAAAATCCCCATACCCATCTCTATCACTATCTGTGTTGTCACTTTCAACAATACTGTTCAAACTCTCATATTCCCATTCGCTTTCTGATAAACCCCTAGGTCGACCAATTTCTACTTGGTTAGTAGGTTCAAATATATCACATTCCACTTCATCTCCATCTTCGAGCCCATTCCAACTTTTAACATCATACTCATCAGCTTCTACATCACCCTCACTCTGTCCCTCAACACCATTACCCTCTAACTCACCCTCTACCTCAGCCACTCCCTCTACCTCAACTTGTACTTGAGGCTCTACATCAGTCACTGCCTCTGCCTTAACTTATACCTCACCTTCTACCACATTATCTAAATCAGCCACTGCCTCAACATCAACTTCTGCCTCAATTTCTACCTCACCTTCTACCACATTAGGTACATCACCCACTCCCTCAACCTCAGCTTCATCTGGTTGAGAAGAGTATTCCAACTCCAGAAGATACTGAGGCTCACCCACCATGTGTATAACATAAACGTGAGCTTGACCATTCAACATAGCAATATTAACAACATGACAAACACCTTTGTCATCTGATAACAGTTCCAAACAATCTTCTAAAACAAGACCTCGACCCAATGAATACCACAACTCCTTTACATTCCTATAACCCATCTCCTTAAGAATACTTAATATTTCAAAGTAACTCCATCGATCTAGATCAATTTTTAAAGTTGTGGTTTGACCATAAAGGTATCTGGATGTCCCATTATTCTCAAATTTTCCCGAATGGTGAAACTCGATTTTAACGTCTGAGTTGGCCATCTAAACTAATATAAAAATTGTTTATAGTTAATCTATGCTTAACCCAAATGTTATCTACCCAAAAAGCAAGTAAAACAACGCAAAAGCAAAAGCAAATGACGAGAATAAAAAGAATTTGTTCACACACCAGTAGGGGGACCACAACCACAAACATTGTTCAAAGCACATGCATAGATAATGGGGGACAGTAAATAGACAAAGCATACACAAATTAAAACTTATGGGGGGACCACAATGACAACAACCAAACACTACACAAAAGCTTCCATAAACGCACCTTCGAATCGCATTTTTTGTAACACCCACGAACACGAACTCTTGAAGAAAACGTCCAAATCAAACATAGAATTTGTGATATACACGAGTTGTGTGTTCGCAATGTACACCAAGTGCGACAACGACTGTATCTTCTCTCGCACAATTCCAATTGCCTTAAATCAGATTTCCCCCAAATTATAAAACCCTATCTTGATAAAATAGGCTATCATCTGTAAATTACTTACACGTCATCACTCACAAATGAATATAGTGACACGTTGCATGTACCTGGTGCCACATCATTAATGAATTAACTTCGTTTGCTGAGACTTAATGGAAGGGACAAACTTGACACCAATTTTACTAAATATGAACATATTCCACACACTTTTAAAATTGGGGACTGAATTGAGATTAGGCAACGAAAGTGGAGACCAAACAAGCTATTAAACGTAAGGTTTACCTTTGTAATCCTTTAGGAGGTTTATTTGTTGAAATCTTGTAATCTTTATTTTGGTTTATATATTTTGTAACTGAATATTCTCCTATTATGAAAAATATAAATGATTTGTAATTATTTTATCTATAAATAAATAAAATGTTAATTTTCACCGTAGACAGATCTAATATAAGTCAAAATGCAATCATAAATTTAAGTAAAAAAGTAGTCATAAATTTTAAGTAAAGGAGTTTTCTGATCATACTTTGGTTTTCGCACTAGTGTAGTGAAGGGAAACGACTGCGGTTGTTTTTCCCTATACGTCGTGGTTTACGAACCACGACATATTCAGGCGCGGTAAAAAGTCTGTAGCTATAGGCCACGGTTGGAACCGCGGTCAAAAGGTTTGAGAATAAATCACGGTTGTAGTAGGAACCGCAGCCAAAACCCTTTTTTTTTAAAAAAAAAATCGTTCCATTATAGGCCGCGGTTCGAACTGTAGTAAAGACCAGGAATAGACCGCGGTTCATGCCACAACCGCGGTCAAAAGTCTTTTTTAATAGAGAAGTTAAAAAAGCAACACACTTTCTACCGCGATTATGGTAACAACCGCGGTAAAAGAGCAGGAATAGACCGCGGTTCATGCCACAACCGCGGCAAAAAGTCTTTTTTAAAAAAAAAATTAAAAAAACAACACACTTTCTACCGCGGTTATGGTAACAGCCGCGGTAAAAGATTAGGAATAGACCGCGGTTCATGCCACAACCGCGGCAAAAAGTCTTTTTTTAATAGAAAATTAAAAAAACAACACACTTTCTACCGCGGTTGTTACCACAACCGCGGCATATTCTCCTGCAATTTTTTTAAATAGCAGGTCTGTTTTTGTGATATCCACTATCACAAAAACAGACTTGCATATCAAACACATCAAATTCAATTTCAACAGATCAAACACATGTTCAAATGTATTTTAACATCACATAAAGTACAAAGTCTAATAAAATACAATCTAATAAAATATAATGTTTAAATCTAATAACTATGACCTATTATATAATCTAACTAAATATTTTGCAGCAGCTTTCCTCATGAATAAAATTGGCTTCTCAGGAACTGTTGTAGTAGTCTTGAATTTCTGCACAAAACAATTAATATTAATAAGTGTATATGAATTCCAAATAACTTAACTATTATATTTTAAAATCACATATGGAACTTTATTATGTTAACAAAGTTCAGTTACCTGGATATATAAGGCAAAACATATATTTTCTTGCCACTTGCAAAACTTCTTATGAGATTAGTGTTGATCTGATCAAAATCATTTGATTCGTGAATGGATTGGGGATCAATGAATCCATAATCATCAGAGCGCCCCAATTTGTTATTGATCCGAAACATATACCTGAAATCAAAAATTAACTTTGATATAAGGATACTTGATATATAAATCAATTTTAGATATAAATAATTGCTCATAAACTTACATCATCCATAGCTGAATAATTGTAATATTCAACTCTTGTGTTCCCAACGCAAGCTCTCTGACATCTTGGCTATGAAGGTATAATGGGACCTCAGAGGCTCTCCCAAATACATTAGCATCATATTCAACCTCCAAAGGCTTATCTTCAAGGATGTCAACAAGTAGCTGCAATGAACCAAGAGGGTCATCCTCAGATAGAGGAATCTTCTCCTATGCTTGCGTCTGTTGTTACATGGAAAAATAAGATAAGTTTTGACATCAATAACATTTAAACTTTAAAATTGAGAAGTGTAAAGTAGAATTCCATACCGGGGGGTCAGAAACTGAACCAACCAAATGTTTAGGCCAAGCGATAAAAGACTGGAATGCATGTTCCACAGTGAAAATCTCATTTGTGGGCAGAGGAACTGAGGCATCTGGTATGATCATTTCGTCTACTGAGACCTTCACCTCATCCTCTGATAGCTCCATACCATGAACACAGTCGCTGCCTTAAACACTATTACGAGCTACCAACACTGTCTCAATATCGTCTAAAATGTATTGCAAACATGGACTAGCATCGTCCATGTCATCCCCTGGGACGGCTGGTGCTGAACAACTTCCTTTCCCGCTTCTCCCTGTCAAAGTAAATGTTAGATTATACAAAAGATAGAAATAATTGCACATAAATGTTTATTAAGTTTACCAGTGGGAGGCACAACATGTTCTTGTTCCTGTACAGGAGATGGCATCGGGCGTATCCCATAGCTCTCAAACTGCTGCTGGAACATGGTACTGAACTCACTAAACAATTCATCCCTGAGCTCTGATCTAAGTTGTGTCCTAATCTCCACCGTAAGGCACGCTCGAAGCTTTTTCGTGATCTCTTGTGTCATCCGTTGTTGTTGTGCTTCGCTATATGCATATGAAGTCTGACGAGAAGAGCTCCAAAAATAATCTCGAATTCCTACTCCAGTTCCAGCAGCACGTGCAAGTCCAGGGTGCTCAGGTCGTCCAATTGCAGCGGTAAGAATATCTTGGCGACCCTCTGGAGTGAATTGACCTTGGGAGATCTGCTCAACCAAGGAGTCCTGTAACATTACAAAACACCATTATTCTTTAAAAAGTTCAATGTAGTATGTATAATGAAATTATTATTATTTTAGGAACAGTGATAACTTACAATTCTTTCAGAAATTTCCCGTGCAGTGTCAAAAGAGTAAGTGCCTGATGGTTTCATACGAGCCAACTTCCATTTCTCATGTCGAGAAGGTGGAGAAGGAGGCTGAGGGGGGGCTACCACCCTAAGATGGTGGTCTAGCATCTGCCTTTTGCTTGAGGATTTTCTCCTCAAGCTTCCTATACCCACCACGAGATAATAGGTGGGTTTTTTGTTTTGAGCACTTGTTTGTTGTGCGTTGCTTCTTTTTGCCTGTCACATATATTTCATTAATTAGTTCATATGATATATATTTGCTAATGAGGAATTGAATAATATCAACTATACAAACCTGTCATTCCTCTGTTGTCCGACTCTGTACAAAAAACCGCCAAGTCTCCTCATCAATGGACTTATATGTAGTACATGGAGACTTATTTTATGGCTTCCAAAAATATATCTTGAGGTCAAATTACTTTTAAAATTTCTGAAGTTTTCAGCAAGAGTTGATAAACACTTATTTCTAAGTGTTACGACATTTGGAATGTCAAATGTCAGCTGAAAAAAACATAATAAAGTTGTATTAGTACAAAATTATCAAAATAAACAAACTCTAATTGAAATGATATAAATAACTTACCAATATATCGTTCCATATAATGTTCCGATCAACCTCGGACACATGGTCAAAAGATGGAGTAAGAATACTAATCTTGTCACGTGCCACTACTCCAAGGTATGATCGGAAGTCATCTGCATAGGGGCCAGTTGCCACACCCGTGATCACGTTAACATTCACCGGTGTTCTTTCACCACTATTCATTTTGATCAAAAGTTGTTTCATCCTGGTGGGTCCTCTAGTAGATTTGGAAGGGGAAGCCTCATCCCCTGAAGAATGTGGATGATCAGCCATATATCTGTCAACATAAATAACAACATGAAATATTAATAAAAGACTTATGTAATATCATATAATTTAACAAACGCTTAAAATAGTAATCATAGTAAATACTTATACAGAAATTGGAAATTCATACATAAAGATATGGATTCATCATATGTATATTCCCTCATCATGATCTGACCGAATTGCATGTACATCGTCATCAACTAGAGATTGTTCATCCAAATTTGTTGTAGTTGAAATGAATGGTTGTCAGCAATATGAATATTAATCAAATTGTCTTCGTTAACTTCAATATGTTTTTTGCCTTCAAGAGCGACATACCAATGGTCAGACGCAGGATCTTTGACATAAAAAACCTGAGATGCTTGATGTACCATGATAAATAGTTCGTCTCGGTAACCCACCTTTCGAAATCAACTAGTGTCATACCCGATTCATCTATTTTCACACCACTCTTATTGTCAAACCACTTACATTTGAACAATGGAACAAAAAAATTGGCGTAATCAACCTCCCATATCTCTTCCATTATACCATAATATCTCATTGATCCAAGTACAGGAGATTGATCTTTTGATGTGGAAAATTGAAGCGGCTCAGCTTCTAAACTGACTCCACTATTTTGTACTGTGCTTTTATCATCCAAAGTCTTCATATAGAATGTGCAATTATTGACTTCATAACCTGTACAACATACGACATCAAACTTTAAACCATTTGCAAGCCATAATAAAGTTTGAGAAAAATGTGGCTCTTTGTCAATTTCAGATTTGAACCAAGACATAAATGTTTTGTTATGCTCCATCAACTGCCATTTCTTTGATTGTCTTGGATTTTTATTCTTAACAATGGCTTTGTGTGCTTCTAAAAAAGGGATCACCTCATCTGTGTTGTTCAATATATAAAGATGCGCTTGCAACAATTCTTCGCGGTCTTTTGTCACCACATTCACACCTCGAATGCTTTTATTTGTAGAAAATTTATTCAACCATGATGTGCGAGGAACTCTGATTGGATTCGTTGATGTCATGTAATATGAACAAAACTAGATACTTTCTTCAGCAATATACCTTTCAATCATTGAACCTTCAGGACGATATGAATTTTTAACGTACCCTTTCAAAATCTTCATATAACGCTCAATAAGATACATCCATCTTAAGTATATCGATCCGCACAACTTGATTTCTCTAACCAAATGAACAAGTAAATGTACCATGATGTCAAAAAAAGATGGAGGGAAAAACATTTCTAGTTGACACAAGATGATAACAATCTTGCCTTGAAGTTCATCTAACTTTGTAGGATCGATGGATTTACTACATATTGACGAGAAAAATGAACACAACGTGTTTATGGTCTGCCAAACATTTTTGGGCAAAATTTCACGAATAGCCACCGGTAACAATTGTTGTATTAAGACGTGACAATCGTGAGACTTCATGCCAACAAGGTTTAAGTCCTGCATCGACACTAAACTCTTCACATTTGAAGAGTATCCTTGTGGTACTTTAATACTCTTTAAACAAAGGCAAAAAATTATCTTCTCTTGTCTAGACATTGTGTAACATGCAAAGGGCAAATAAGTACGTTTACCAATCTCTTTGGGTGCCAACTCTTCTCGGATATTCATGTCAACCAATCAAGTTAACACACACATTCTTCTTTACATGCATCACATCTATGCAATGTGTAACATCTAACTTTGACCAGTATGGAAGATCAAAGAATATTGATTTCTTCTTCCAAGGGGTCGTTACAGATGACTTCTTGGTTGTTTTCCCAAATACATGATGTATTTTATTAACTTTTTCAAGAATATGAAGGCCAGTAAGCGGATTTGGTGCTTCATCCCTCTCTTGATATCCATTGAATGCTTTTTATAACCTTCGATATGGATGATTACGTTTTAGAAATCTCCGATGACGCAGATACACCATCTTTCTTCCGTGTTTCAATTGATTAGCTGCAGTGTTTTCTTCACAGATAGGACATGCTTTATGACCCTTGACATTGTATCCTGACAAATTACCATAAGCTGGAAAGTCATTAATGGTGCAAAATAACATTGCACGCATCACAAGAGTTTCAAAAGTGAATGCATCAAATATTTCAACCCCATCAACCCACAAAAACTTCAAGTCTTCAACTAGTAGGCTTAGATAAACATCTATGTCATTTCCAGGTTGCTTTGGATCAGATATCATCATAAACAACATCATGTACTTCCTCTTCATGCACAATGCAGGAGATAAGTTGTAAATTATCAATATGACTGGCCAACAACTGTGATTGGTACTCAGATTACCAAATGGGTTCATTCCATCAATGGCTAAACCAAGCCTAAGATTTCTACACTCTTTACCAAATTGGGGGAATTGTTGATCAATATTTTTCCATTGCTTTGAATCAGCTGGATGACGAAGCAGCCCGTCAATTTTTCTCTCATCTGCATGCCATCTAAGGTTTTGAGCATCTTTGGGATTCACAAACAAACGCTTAAGTCTGGACACTATTGGAAGGTACCATACTACTTTCAAAGCAGGTCCATTTTTTTCTATCTGACCATTATCTTCACTATTGTTTTTTGACTTGTATCGTGATAACCCACATTTTGGACACTTTGTCAAAAATTCAAACTCTTTCCTATATAAAATGCAGTCATTGGGACAAGCATGTATCCTTTTATACTCCATACCCATTAGACAACGAATTTTCTTCGCATCATAATTACGTGTGGGTAGTGTATTTCCATCTGGCAGCATTTCATTCAACAATGTCAACAATTCTGTAAAACTCTTATCAGTCCATCCATTGCTTGCCTTCAAATTCATGAGCCTTAACACTGCTGACAAACGTGTGAACTTAGTTGAACCGACATACAAAGGTGTTTACGCATCAGTCGACATCGTCTCATACACATGAGCTTTGGCAAAATTTTCTGCTCCAACATCGCAGATCATGTCCTCTAATTTGTCTTCATCCGGTTGATCTTCTTCCATGGTGGAATCAATAACATTTTCAGTTTGGAAGTCAATGGGAAAATGCATTTCTTCGCCGTGCCATATCCATGTTGTATAGCATCTTAGGAAACCATCACATATAAGATGTTCTCTAATTTGGGTTGCGTTCAACTTTCTCCCATTCAAACAGTTCACACAAGGACATCTAAAGTTCACTTCATCATTACTTCTCCTCTCATTACATTGCACAAATTGTATAAATTCATCTACACCTCTCTCGTACTCAGCACTAATGCGTGGTAAATTAATCCAATTTCGATCCATTCCTAAATATTACAATATTACAACTATATAATTTTACATATTAAATCAATTCAATCATATAATCAATTCAGTCATACAATCATACAATCATACAATTAATATTAAGCATTCAAATGATCAATTCTTTCTGGAATGGAGCTTTTACAGGTTATTGTTTTAACTTTATGTATGATAAAATTTCTGGAGTGTATGAAATTCTATTTGTCTTAAATTAACTTTAATCTATTTTCTTATGAATATTTTATGTTATAGGTTCTTGATGACTATATGCACGTGGGAGGAGACAATTATATGATTTTTTTTAGTAAGATTAATCAGATTATGAACAACTTTTTAGTCCAATAAATGCAATTTTCATGGGAATTAAATTTTTAAAAGTAGGAAAAATATTTAAAACATCAATAATAATAATAATAATAATAATAATAATAATAATAATAATAATAATAATAAAATACAGCTAAAGGCATTAATAGGTCTGAAAGCAGAGTTAGTTTTTTTAAGAATGATTCAAAGTAGAGAATGACCCACAACATAATGTCATTATGCAAATTCTTGAGTTATAGTATAAAATAAATAACACATTTATTACAAAATACATCACTGATAACCATTCCCCTAACTTTACACTTAAAAAAACTATTCTGAAAATTGATTAAACTCGTAAGACCCAAAAACCGTTGAATAAATAGTTTGAATTAAACCACAATCAATTGGTAAAAGAATTAAGAAATCTAAAAAAGCAGTTCAAAGCAAATAAAAAAATATACTTAATACAACACTATTTCATTCTTTAAAATAAAAAATAAAACAAACTTAAAATATTCATTATTTTTAAAATTTTAAATATAAATATGTTATTATTAATTGTCATGACTTAAAAAAATAATAAAAAAAAAGGCTTAGGGCCATTGGGCCTTAAGTGAGGTTGTCAGGCCCATAAGGCAAAGGTCAGTTTAGCCTTAGGAGAGGGGGGAGCTTCTCCTTATTCTGATTCATTTTCACAAAAGCCACACTCTCTCTAAAACTCTCTACCCTAAACTCCTCTGCCTTCTCTCTACAATTTAACCTAATTGAACCGTTTAATTATTGATTTGGTGCCGCCAAATCGTTCCTGGCGTAGAGGGCTTCGATTCAAACCGAACAATTCTTCGTTCCAGCGGGTAAGTCATTTTCCCCTCTTTCTCCCACTGTTCTTGAGCTTAGGGCATGCAACTTTTCTGGTTGCATGTAGCTAGTGGCCTTTTCCCTTCGTGATTTCCACTTTTTCTAGCTCTAAGAGTTATACTCAACACCCCTGTGGTGACTTATAGGTACTGTTGAGTTCTTGTCCTGTGAAGGGCACTGTTAGGGAATCTTTCACTTAGCTGTGCTGTGAAAACCAGGTAAGGGGAGCTAATTATTTTCTTTTAAATTTATTGTTTAAATCTGCTCTATAGAATGTATGCATGTTGAGTTCTGGGATGTGGTACTGTTTTGAATCTTAAGTGATTTGATGGCTTGACTGTACTATGATACTGATGAAACTATATTGTGGTGGTTCTGAATGTGAATTTCATGAAATTGAGACTATGAATTATGATGTGTTGTGGTTTGGATGGTAAAGTGACTGTTTTGAGTACTGTTTTAAAATATTGTGAGAGGAAGTGAGGTGTTGAGTTGAGCTTGTTAGGTCTAGAAAACAATAGGACAGTTTAGACAACTTAGATAGATTGTTGGGAACTTGTTGAGAGCCTTCTTTGTTGGTAGGATAGAGGAAACCTAAAAACCAGAGATTGCACATCCCTGATCATAGAGCAGCCCTGGCCTGGTCCAGTCAGTTGTGACTAGTCATATGTGCTGGTGCCGAAGGTGAGTCTGATGCATCAGACATCTGTTTCCTCTCCGGTGACCAATTGGGGAAAAAGGGTAATCTCTATGATGTTCAGTTAAGCAGATTAATAATTAGGAACACATTATACGTGGATTGAAGGGAAGTGAGAGGGTGATTTTAAGCAATTGAATGTTGGAAAATATGTTATATAGATTTCTAAATGAAAAGTGTAGTGGGTTATGATGTTTTAGGCTAATCTAAAGAAAGTGAAACTATGAATTTGGGGATCTAAGATATTGGTCTATACTAGAGTATTTAGGCAACTTGGGTAAGTAAATTGGGACCTATTGGGGTCCCTAAAATGATCAAAATTAGACTTAAAGTGCTGGAATCAGAATTAGGTCCATAGTTTAAGAGTTCTTCGTTTTTAGGTGGAAATCAATGCATAACTAATAGGAAAAGAAGTTAGGAAGTGTTAGGGCCAGGCAAACAAATTTAATTCATCATATAGATCAACATAGGAGTGTTAGAAACTCATCAAAGTGTCTCGGATGCATCAAAACCAGAAAAATAAGGTTAATGTCAATTACTGATAAGAATAACCGATTATTATATATAATAATCGATTATTCTAATCAAAACATCATATTTTCTTCAAAGTTCTCGTAAATAATCGATTATTACATATGATAATTGATTATTGTTGGCGAAAAATCATTTAGGACAGTTTTGGGTGGTTTTCGGGGTTCTGGGTATCATTTTTGGACATTCTTTAGGTCGTTTTGGGGGTTTTGGACCCTTCTGAAACTGTTGGTGATGGTTTCAAAGTTGTTTTCTTTGTTTAAGTATAAGTTTACGAGGTTTTGTGTTGTTTAGTGGTTCTTCTGGGTCTGTTATTGTTTGGAAATGTATGTGGAATGATTGCAATGTAAATTATGTTTGAGGTGATGTTGTTAACTTGAAAGTATGTGATCATAAAGGTTATGAATTGGTGTTAAGTGTAACAAGCATGGTTCATGGACGTAATTCCATGATCCTCAAGGCGAGGATTCACAGTGGTGCCCTTAGTGTTTTAGAATGAAAGTAGGAGCTAAGTCTTGGGGGACTTCCTGACGCTCCAATGGCCTTTCTTCTCATGTAGAGAGGATTGGACCATGTGGTGAAGAGTAGCAGGAGGTCTTAGTCTTGGAGGCTTCTATCATGCTCCAGGGCACGGAACAGACTAACCTCGTGAGTGTGGCAGGGCGGGGGAGCCCAAGTATCACAAGCCACCACGGGTGCATGGCCCGCCATAGCTCGACTATCATTCTAAAGTCTGGACGAGTCAAGTCTAGAAAATAACATGCTAGGTTTTGTGTCTTATATTGTCTTGCTTGCTTATACTTGACTTGAGATTAAATCTGATGTGCATATGCTAATATAATCACATGCTTTTTATATAATTAGCTCACCCTTGCTTGTTTGTTGCTTTGTCTGTTCTATGTGTTTTCTTTTGCAATGATCATCCATTTGGATGTGAGCAAAGGAGAATGAGGTTTCCTTGGAGACAACTTTGGAAGGAAACAGAGATGCTGCAGCTTAGCTCTCTAGGCTTTATGCCATTTGAACTCAAGTTATTTTGAAGACTCTTATTATATTTCAAGTTTTAAATTCCTAGCATTTTATAGGAGGACTATGATACTCCAATTCTAAATTCCTGTACTATTTAAGGATGACTGTAATCCTAATTACTCTTGACTGCTTTCCTATATTATGCATGATGACGTCTTATTTATATATAATTGGGACGTCACATTTATGGTATCAGAGCAGTTTCTGTCCTTAGAAAGAATTCTATAGGTTGTGTGTGTGCCTTGCTTCTACTTGTGTACTCTCAACACATCTAGGCAATTGTTTTGCCTCTTTGAATCTGATTGATAATCTCTCTTCTCTGTGTAAACAGAACAATGGCACCTAGACTTCCTCCTCCTCCTCATCCGGCGCCTTATGAGTCCAATACCTGACTAGATGTTGTCCTTGAAGCATTTCAGCGACAAAATCTTGCCTTGGTACAACAAAACACCATTGCTCTACAAAATTTGGAAGCTGCGAGAATAGCCGCTGAGAATACTAGGGTGTCAGCAGAGAATGCAAGGATGGAGACCGATAACACCCAGAGACAACTTATGGATATGCTGGCTAGAGGTGTACCCACTCTTGGTGCTTCTTCCTCTACTGTTGTTCCAGTTCAGGAGTGGAGTTTGTAGAGCTTTCTCCAACACCATCCCGCCAGGTTCTCTGGAAAATGCAGCCCTGATGAGGCCGATCACTGGTTCCAAGACATGGAACGAATTTATGAAGCCAAGGGATGTCCGAATGAGAGGAAACTGGCCTACACCCAATATTTGTTGACAGGGGAGGCTGGACATTGGTGGAGCAGTGTGAAGACAATCCCGGAAAAGAACAGGACTCCTATCACTTGAGAGTTGTTTAGAACTAAATTCTACATTGAATACTTCCCCGACAGCGTTAGATTTGCTAAAGAAGTGGAGTTCCTGGAGTTGGCACAAGGTAATCGGTCAGTTGCTGAGTATGCAGACCACTTTAAACATCTACTCCGCTTCAACACTATGGCAGTAGATGAGGAATGGCAATGCCGTAAGTTTGAGAACGGCCTGAGAAAGGATGTCAAGCTGATGGTGAAAGGGTTATGTATCCGGGAGTTCTCCGCCTTAATGGAGATGGCTCATGACCTGGAGAAGACCAAGGGAGAGCCAGAAGGACCTCAGAGACAACAGAGCCATCCACTGAGGGTTGGTGGACCAGTGATATCTAGAGGTGGCTCTGGTTCTAGGAGGACCCCTTTCTCTAGACCTACTTCTTTTGGGTCCAGGGGTTCTTCCTCTCAGTCATCGGGGCAGTCCAGGTTTGCTAGCCCCGTGAGATGCTTCAGGTATGGAGGACCACACTTTCAGTCTGTTTGCCCTCAGTTAGAAGGGTACAAGAGGTGCAACATCTGCAGGTGAGAGGGACATTATGCCAGAGACTATCCTACTACTAGGAGGGTAGGACAACAACCACGCCAGACTGGGAGACCTATTCAAAGAGGTGGTGCCAGAAGAGGAGTAGGTTTGACATTATCCTGAGGTCACTAATGCAGAAGTATGCCATATACAACAGTGGTTTCAAATTTTCAACTGATTCTGCCAATTAAAGTTAAAAGCCCCAGTTTGTGTTTCATGAATATTAGGCCTTCGTGAATTCAGGTGCAGTGTCACGCATTGGATTTGTCATCGGAAATTTAAAGTTATTTGTATAATGTGGTGGTCATATTTTATTATGACCATATCTACTTCTACTGGGAAAAAAAGAAATGTTTTGGCATAGTGTAATCTCATCATGGTATTTGGGCGAAAAGTGTAATTATTAAAACTCATTTTAAGTGATTGGTGATGCAGGAGCATCATTTTTCTTTGTTGCAACGTGAGACTGAGAAGCTTCATGGTGACATTGAGAAGATGAGAAGTGAAATGAGGTCCACATCATGGAGTATTAAACAAAAATATTCTTCCAACTAAATAAATTTAATTTCCACTTTCACAAATAATAGTTCAATGTCTTTTATTATCTGTTACAGCTACGAGATTGACAAAGTCATTGCCGAACAACGTCTAGACCTGAATCTTGAAAGAGGGTAAGTGAAACTATGAAAACTTATGAGATGTTTTTAAACAGATTCATTTCGGGGAATACTATTTCTACACAGTCCCACTCGGTTTCTACAAGGTCACCCACTTTTATTGCTTCATCAAAAATTATGGCATGGCAAAAAACTCAATTTAAACAGAATCAATTTAAAGTAATCAGAAAAAGGCATGGCAAATAATAAGCTGAATCGAATAATAGAAATCAAGCATCATTCGTGAATTGAGGAACGTACCCGAAGGCGCGGCGGAGGATGGCGCGACAGTTTCAAAGTCGTAGAGGTTGGCGGAACTGAAAACCTCATAATAGACACTCGAGTGGGGCGGCGGAAGGCGGCGGAGGAATGGCTCGACGGAGTTCGCAGAAGAAAGCTTCGAATTTTAGTTTCAGAAATTCGATTGCGTGGAAGACGAAACTGTTCACATTTTTTTTTACTTAATTAAAACATACTACCGTGGTTCCACAAAAAACCGTTGTCATATATGGGTATAGGCCGAGGTTGAAAGGGAAACCACGACCTATTCTTCTGAAAAAATAAATCAAAATGACATTTTTGAAATTTTTTTAACATATATGTCGCGGTTCAGCGCCCAACCGCGGCCTATTCCCCTAAATATTTAAAAATTATTCAGATCAAGGAATAGGCTGCGGTTCCCCACAAACCCGCGACCTATTCCCGGACATCTCCAACTGCCTCCAAACTGCCTTTTTAGGGAATTTCAGAAGGTTGCAGGGGAATAGGCTGCGGTTGCTTGGGGAACCGTGGCCTATTCCCTTGCAAATTCTGACATTCCCCACTAGTCAGCCCTGCAATAAATTGGCAGGAAAAAAGGTCGCGGTTTCTGGGGAACTATGGCCTATTCTCCTGTCAGAATTTGTAGGGGGAATAAACCGCGGTTCCCCAAACAACCGTGGCCTATACCCTTGCAACCTTCTGAAATTCCCCGCGTTGTCAACACCTGCAATAAATTAAGTCAGACTAGTGGTGAATGTCAGAATTTGTAAGGGGAGTAGTGATGAGTGGTTATTTCTTGAACTATATTTAGTTTATTGCACTTAAATAAACCAGGGAATTGTGTTTAATTGTCTGTTATTTTCCCGTTTTCCGAATTCTGCTTAATTTGGTCGGAAATTCGTAATTGTGCTAATTTGGGTTTTCTGAACTGATTAAGTGTATTTTGGTTGCAGGGAAATTTTGGGAAACATCATTTGGAGCATTAGGGATGGTAGCGTGATCATTCAAGACTCAACATTTAGTCACTTCCATTTTAATTAAGTTGTAATTTCGTTTTCTAGAAGTCCTTAATTAGAATTAGGTGTTTTGGACCCCTTTAAGGGCATTTTGTAAAAACAAATTGTGGGGGCCATGTGGCATCCCTTTAGGGCTGACTTGTAGTGTGTGAACCCCACCAAAAAATTAAAACTCTCGGTCATATGGGGTGGAAAAACGGAGCCACCCACTAACACTTCCATAGCTCACGTTTTTGCTTCATTTTCTTCTAGGTTTTCATGTGTGAAGACTCTCTCTTAGAGCTTGCAATGGGGTTTCTGGTTTTGGCTATTTGAATGAAGAAAGTTGCATATTTTATTCTTCTCTTGCTTTAATCTTGGCTGTCTTAACTCATTGGTGGTGAAAATCCTTTCATTCCTTCTTCCATTTGCTTGTTTTTTATGTTTGAAGCTTGAGCTTTTAAGCTTTTCTTTGCATTTCAATGGTGATTGTTGGGTTTGAGTGACTTTATATTTTCGTTTTTCCTCTCCTTTAATGCTGTTCCTCACTTTTTTCTTTGCATTTTATTTGGTTGGATGATAAAAATGCAGTTCTATATGAGTTTTGGGTTGAATAGAGCTTAACTTGATGTGTGGGTGTTGTGGTTTGGGCTCTTTCTTCTTGGTTTTCGTTTTTGATGTTTGAAACAAAGTATGGAAACAGATCTTGGGGTTGTTATTGTGGCTGGACAGAGCTGGAATTGGTAACTTAGTTTTTATTTTCGTTTTTGAAAAGAAACTTGAAAAAAATGGAAGATTTGGTTGGGTTGAAGTAGCATATGTTTTGGTTTATTGTTCATGACTTGTTTTGAAGTTGATGCTTGGTTCCTTGGGCTGTATTCACGTTAATGTATGGTGAAGAAAAGGTTTTGAAGGGTTGTCTTGGTGGAGAAACCGAAATGGAGCATTGGAAGGGAGAGATAAGGTTCATTTAATCATTACCACTTTTGGACCTACATAAAAGGTGTTTGTTTTGACTTTGAGAATGTTTCCATTTTGAGTTTTTGTCTTTTCCTTGCATTGTTGCTGCCGTGAATTGCCATAAGAGATGGAGTGCTTTTGGAGTTTGTTTTCTTTTGGTTTACCCATGGTCACATTCATTTACCCTTCGGTTTGGAAGCAATTTTCTTTGTAGCATGCACATGAGCTCACGGCAATTTGTGGTCTTGGAGTGTGGATTCCGAAATTGCTGCATGGAGAAGGCTAAGGCATGGTTTTCAATTGGATGTTTAAGCATATTTTAATTTCTTTTGAGAATTGGTGCACATGGGACAAAAGACAACACATTTGGTGGTTAAGTGAAGATAGACTTTTGAAGTTGGACCTTTGAAGCATCACTCACGGCCATGTGCTCTTTCTTTGGCCAATTGGACTTTTAAATTCATTTGTTAATTGCCATTATGTCAAGTAATTTGCTAGGATTAAATTAGGTTTGTTGGTTTCTTTTGTTTTCAATTAAATTGCTTAGTAGGTTGAGTTGTTTTTCATCCACTTAATTTAGTGTTGCATTTTAATGGCTTTAATTGTGTTTGGATATTTATCTATTGCAGTGTTCAATTTTCTTTTCCATTCACCATGTTGTCTATTTTGTTTGGTTTCTTTACCTTCTTGCATTTCCATTTTCCTCACTTGGTTTAAAGATAGTTTGGTCTCAATGTAGAGTCGTTCGGTCATCTGTAGGACCGTTCGGTCTTCATGCTTTGTCCATTTATTTCAAGTTTTTCAATTATGTTTGGTTGTATTTAATTTCCAGTTTTATTTTTAATTTCGTCATTACATTAACCAAAAAACCTTTCACAACTCCCCCCCACTTCGTGTTAGACCTAAGACTCAAACCACATTTGATCCTTGAGAGACGACCTAGGAGTCACTTAGCTATACTGCATTTCTCATATGCAATCAAATTTGTGTGGGGTACGACACTCATCAAATTTTGGCGCCGCTGCCGGGGACCAACGGTTCAGTTTTAGGTGTTTTGTTGTGTTAGTGTGTGTTGTGTTTTGTCTCGTTTGTGAGTATGATGTTCTGTTTTGTGTGTGCATGTTTCATGTTTAGTTGTGTTGTGTTTTGTTTGTTTAGTAATTTTTAGCATTTCTTTTCTATCTTCCACCTTTTCTTTACCATGTCTACCTATTTTGGCTTTGAGGATACTTCTTATTCTGTCTGTGCCTATGATTATGATTTTCCTGTTGATCCCTATGTTGAGAACAGTAAAGTTCCTCCACCATCTCATGAGAGTGCTCCTATGGAGCCGTGTCCACTTGATAAGGAGGATATTTGTTGTGTTTTCAACACTGGACTGATACATGTGCTGCCTAAGTTTCATGGTCTTGCAGGTGAATGCCCACGTAAACATTTGGAGGAGTTCTACACATTATGCTCTTGGATGAAACCTCCAGATGTCCCAGATGAAGAAATGTTCTTAAGGGCATTTGGGCACTCATTACACGGAGGAGCACAGGATTGGTGTTATTGTCTTCCTCCAGGATCCGTCACCAATTGGGAAGATCTGAAGCATCAGTTTCTAGACAAATTCTCCCCTGTGCGGTATGGTTATATCGACAGTCCTGGGTGGACTAATCCTAACTTGGGATGGTATAGTACTTCAGAGCATCAATATCAGAAACCATCATTCCAGACTCCTTGTACGCCTTCTCCACCTGTTCAGGAACCACAACAGCCGCAGTTTCATGGGCCGACCCATTCTTTATCAGCTGTTGGTAGGAAATTGGAAAGCAAACTTGATTCTCTTGAGAGTTTGGTGACAGAACTAGAATCCAACCAGAGACCAGTACCTTTATCTGCATTTGTTGCACGGCTGTGTGTTATATGTCATTCCAATGACCACTCTACGGATGCCTGTCCTTCTTTGGAGCACCCTGTCTCTCATGATGAGCCTCAAGCCTATGCTACCAACATCTACAATAACAAGCAACCACAGCAGAAAAATCAGAGTAAACAAAAACAGCAAGAGGCACCTGCCAAATCTTCTACTGAGCCTACATTGAACGAGTTATGGAAGGAGATTGCCAGGAAGGCCATTGAGGAACAGTCTCGTGTTTTAGAGGGACCTCCAATTCAGATTTTTTAGAATACTGATGATGTCACTGCCACCTGCATAGGGGATGAGGAGCAGAGTCATGAGCCTACTATTGCACCATCTATTTTCCTACACTCCTATGTCCCTGATCTTACGCCTGAGGATGCAGTAAATCATTCTGCTGTCATTGAGGAACAGGAAGATTTAAGCAGCACTTATGAGATAGGTAGACCTTCTTCACCTTCCACCACATCTAGGGAAGTGGAGGTAAGCATACCTAAGATTGATTCTGTTGTTGATGATCATTTTGTTGATAGGTATGTTATTGATGATTGTATTGTTGATGAACATGATTTTCATTTTCCCTCTCTGCATGATGAGAACCACTTTGTATTATCACATCTAAATATGAATGTTTGTTCGCCATGCACTGAACATGAATCTGAAACTGTTGTTGATATTGTCTCTACATTTGAAATTGATTCATGTTCTGATGGTATATCTGAGGGTCAGCTTGTTACACTGAGATTGGGTGTTATACCTCTCCATATTATTTCTGTAGAACCACATTGCACTAACCATGTTGTAGGAGGTACGCATGAGTTTGATCAACAAACACCCACGGTGGAAGACAAGAGTGCCAGTGTACACAAAATCTTCAACACTAATAGGCACCGGCTGAACACACTCATCAACAATCACTTCTTAGATCCAGCTGTGGAGGATATCTCCCTGCTCGATCAAATTTGGAGGATGAAGCAGTTCTTCCTCAATACCTCCTTGCTGACTCCAGTGGTGGAAGACCTCTCCCTTAAAGTCCAAAATTGGCAACTGCCACCATGATCCAGGGAGTTTTCTTTTCCCTTCTCCCCCCTTTCCTGCTTTTATTGCACTTGTCCATGATCTGTTGATTGTTCTGATTTCTGATCTTATGCTTGTGACACATTGAGGACATTGTGTAGTTTAAGTGTGGTCTATTGGGGGAGATTCTGAATCTTCTTTGATTAGTTTATGTTTTCTGCATTAAATTTTTTCTTTTCTAGGTAGTTTTTGTTGTGTCTTGTGTACAGTTTTGCATGTTTTTCTTGATTTCTGGACTTTGTTTAAATTGTAGACGTATCTTTCAATTTATTAATACTCTGAATGGTCTGAAAAACGTGCTTTTCTCTGCTTGGAAATATGATTATGATGTTTGAGAGGGTGATTGATTGTGACAGAAACATCCTATGTGAGATTTGAGCCACTTTATGTTCTTTCTTGTGTGTGATATGTCTTTTGATTGCTTGCACATATGCCTTGGCTTGACTCTGTTGATAATTCTTGATTAATATGAATTTTTGGAAGTGATAAAGGCAGTTCTGTTGTTGAGCCTCTCTAGCCAGATAAGCCAACCTTGCTGTGATCCTTTGATATCCCTTTTGAGCCTTTATATTCCCCATTCTTTGTTTTGAATCTCATACACTAGCCCTAAGTGAAAAACCATGATTACCTTAACCTTAGGGAATTTTGGAGCTTTGGAATTGTTTTGGGAATAAGTGTGGTCTCCTGAGAGATTATGATGAATTGGCTAGTTGGTTCCTCTTCTTGTTTGTTTTTGTATATATATGTTGTGTTATCTTGTCTCTTAGAGTTGCGTTCTGAAAAGAGAGAAAAGAAAATAGACAAGATGAAAAAATACAGAAAAATGAAAAAAAAAAGCAGAAAAAGAGAAAAATGAAAAAAAATTGTGAATAATTGTCAATGATGGAGTCAAAGAGAGGATTGAATAAGAGGTTTTGGGTGTTATTTGACTGTGTTTACACTTGTTCCAATTACTCCTCTATTTCTTTTGGTTTGTAGCTTCTTATCCATATTTATCCTCCCTTTTCCTTGACCCCATTGCATCCATAAAAGACCTTTTGATTTGAACATGCATATATGTTTTGAATGTTGATATTAGAGACTTGCCAAGGCTGTTTGTTGCTTGCTTTCTTGAGTGCATTGAGTTTACATTGTTTACCCTAGACACTTGAGAGAAACACTGAAAGTGCGCATCTGTGAGTTTTGTTGCTATTGATTCACCTCTTGAGCTGATTAATCACTTTGCCATGTTTGGAATTGCTTGGATGACTTCATGAGTATCTGTTTTCTCTGATTCTGTGTGGATACTGTCTACTACTTTTCTTTGTCCAAATTTCTTGAGAATTTGTAATTCTGTTTCTGTTTAGTGAGTCTTTGTCATCTATCTGTTGAGTCTGTCACCTCCCTGATGTTTGAGTTGTTCCCTAGTTTTCGTCTTGGTTTTGCCCAGGAGTGCAAAAGACTAAGTGATGAGTCGATATTTTATTGATTTCACTTAGCTTATTGTACTAGAATTAATCAGGGAATTGTGCTTAAATGTCCGGTATTTTCCCGTTTTTCATAATTATGCTTAACTTGACCGGAAACTCTAATTTTAATTAATTTGAATATTCTGAGCTAATTATTTGCATTTTTAATTGCAGGGAAAATTTTGGAGATATATTTTGGAGCATTGGGATGGAGACAAATAAATTCAAGACTCTCCACATGGACAATCTTAATTAGTTATATTTTAATTTAGGTTTAATACCTATTTTGGTCCCTCCTTTGGGAGGGTTTGTTCAAAGTGGTCCCTCTTTTTTTAAAAAGTTTACTTAAGTCCCAGGTTTTGCAAAAACTGTTCAAAGTGGTCCTTTTCGCTAACAGCGTTAAGTTCATTAACGGCAGACGTGTCAGGTGTCTAACATATGCTGATTTGGCATTGTTAATTGTTTTAAAATATATATATATATATATATATATATATATATATATATATATATATATATAATGCTGAGGTGGAAATTAAAATAATTAGGGTAAAATAATGATAGCATTAGGGTCAGAAGTGATTGGGGTAATTAGGTTAGGGTAATTCGAATTGGGGTAATTCGAATTGGATTGGGATTGGGAGGTTCGTGATTGAAACTGAGGTGAGGTTAGGGTTCGTGGTTCCTGAGCGCGATTGAATGTGAAGGTCAGAAGATCGAATTTGGGTTCGTTGTTGGTGAAGGTTCGTGGTTCGTGAAGGGAGGTTCGTGAAGGGAGGTTCGTCGGAAGAAAACCTGATCGGAAGAAAACCCAATCTGAATCCCCAATTCGGAAGAAAATCCCCAATTTTGACACCCAAGACCGATGTTGATGTTGCTGGTCTCTTGGAAAATTATGATGTTTACTCCGTTGTCATATATCATATGGTGGAACTGATTTTCTGATTGAAATGCATTTGTGCCCACACTCTTTTTTTTTTAATTTAAAATTTAAGGTGGTGTTTTTATAATAAAACGTAAGATACAGGATGAACACAGAAAACGTGTTTTAAAACCAGATTACCCTAAATATTTTTGTTTCTTTTCATTATTGATTTGGGATTCTGTTTGGTATCACTTGTTTTCCTTTTGCCTTCATTAACCAGGAACACATGATGGGTGGTAGTATTTTAAACCAGTTTGTGATTCAAGCATTTAACTAATCAATATTTTTTTTCTGCTTTGTCCCTGGTAGGACTAGGATCCATGAAAGGGGAAAGACGACTATGCGACAAAATTAGCGAAGGGAGGAGGGTTCAGTTTTCTGGTTCTAGGGTTCTTAGGATTCAGATTGGGGATTTTTTTCCATTTTAGATTTCCAGAAACAATTAAGGTTCTTAATGAGATTTTTAATTAATTACCCCCAATTAACCCCAAATTCAATTTTTAATTTAAACCTAATTTTATTAAATTTCACGTCACAATTAATTATTTTTTTTAAACACACAACAATGCCAGCACAACCAAAACACTACACCTCAGCAAATATTAGCCACATGGCAGCTGTGCCGTTAAGAAAGTTAATGCCGTTAGCAAAAAGGACCATTTTGAACAATTTTTGCAAAAAGTAGGACTTAAGTGAACTTTTGAAAAAGGAGGGACCACTTTGAACAAACCCTCCCAAAGGAGGGACCAAAATAGGTATTAAACCTTTAATTTAATAGTTAGAATTAATCATTGTGTAATTTAAAAGTCTAGTTTTTTTTTTTTAGACTACCTTTGCACATTGGGCCATTAAAAATATATGGGCCCAAATTTTGTGTGATGACTTGGCACTAGGGTTTTTGGTGGACCCCACACCATTTTGGAGGGCCCTAGGGAGGTGAACCAAGACACAGCCGTCACAGGGAGCAGCTCTCATTTTTTACTCTCGGCAGATTTTGGATTTTGGAGAGAATTTCTTTGCTTGCACCATGTTGACACTCTTAGATTTTGGTTGAATGCAAATGGACCAGTTGTCACTCAAAGTAGTTTTAGCCTTTAAATCTTCTTGGCCGAGAGCTTCTATATGGCTGCAACGTTAATTTAAAATTTTCTCTTCTTTTCTTGGAGAAAGATGAAGCACTGATTGATGGAGAGCTTCTACGCATAAACATTGTCCAGAAATTTCTTTTACTATTGAATTTTCATTCTTGCTTTTCTTTTATCAATTTTCAATTTTGGTGTGTTGCTTTAAATGTTCATTCATTGCTTTTAATTTGGTTCATTCTCGCTGCTGTCATTTTTCACTTTTTATTTGGTGGCTCGTTGTGAAATCTTAGAAAAAAGATGTGTTAATCTCTGCAGCTGCCACACGGGATTTCATCTAGGAGAGAGGCATATGAGTTCATTCCTTTCAATTGGAAAAGAGCACATGGGTCACCGCCTGGAAGGATTTTAATTTTTGGCTTCAATTGAAAAGGGAAATGTGGTGCAGCGTGATGAGTCTCGTTTTTTTTATTTGCTGCAGCTGTCACTGTTTCACAAATCAATCAATGTTTTGCCGTGAATAAATGGAGAAATTCCTATTCCATTTTTTATTGAAATGATGGTTTGATTAGGAGTAGGTATTCACGTCCAGAGAAGGGCTGCAATGTGTTTTGTTTTCTTTTTAGCTTGATTGTTTATTTAAATTAATTCACATCAACTATTTTGTTCACGCATGTTTACCTTTTTATTTTGTGATGAATGTTTGGTGATAGGACTACAATGAGCATTAATTGTTACTTTTAGTTGAGATTTGCCAATTGTCATTTAAACTTTATCTCTGTTTCACGGAAATGTCTCTTCATTTAGTTTTTACATTTTTTTTATATATATACTTTCTCGTATTTTGCATTCTATTGACTAGCTTTAGATGCATCTTATTTTCCAGTTGTCATGTGTCTTATGTCTTTTTATTTTTCTTTGCTTTAAAATATTTTAAATTGCATTTTGAGTTGTTTTTTATTTTCTTAATTTAGTGTCGCATTTTAATAGCTTTAATTATGTTTGGATATTTGTCTCTTGCAGTGTTAGGTTTAGCATTTCATTTTAGTTTAATCTTTTCTATTTTTAGTTGTGATAATTTAGTCATAATGTTAGCTTTCGTATCCAACCGATTCAATATTGTTAGTTAGGTTTAATTTGCGTGTTTTCATTTAGTCTAATTGCATTCACCAACACTTTCAAACCCCCCCCCCCCTCCACTTTGTGTTTGATCTGATTCCTGAACCACTGATTGGTCCTTGAGAGACGACCTAGGGGTCATTCCCTAGCACTATACTGCATTTCTTAATATGCAATCAAATTTGTATGGGTTGCGACACCCATCACTAAGTGTGGTCTATTTTGATGAGTGGTTATTTCTTGAACTATATTTAGTTTATTGCACTTAAATAAACCAGGGAATTGTGTTTAATTGTCTGTTATTTCTCCGTTTTCCGAATTCTGCTTAATTTGGTCGGAAATTCGTAATTGTGCTAATTTGGGTTTTCTGAGCTGATTAAGTGTATTTTGGTTGCAGGGAAATTTTGGGAAATATCATTTGGAGCATTAGGGATGGTAGCGTGATCATTCAAGACTCAACATTTAGTCACTTCCATTTTAATTAAGTTGTAATTTCGTTTTCTAGAAGTCCTTAATTAGAATTAGGTGTTTTGGACCCCTTTAAGGGCATTTTGTAAAAACAAATTGTGGGGGCCATGTGGCATCCCTTTAGGGCTGACTTGTAGTGTGTGAACCCCACCAAAAAATTAAAAGTCTTGGTCATATGGGGTGGAAAAACGGAGCCACACACTAACACTTCCATAGCTCACGTTTTTGCTTCATTTTCTTCTAGGTTTTAATGTATGAAGACTCTCTCTTAGAGCTTGCCATGGGGTTTTCGGTTTTGGCTATTTGAATGAAGAAAGTTGCAAATTTTATTCTTCTCTTGCTTTAATCTTGGTTGTCTTAACTCATTGGTGGTGAAAATCCTTTCATTCCTTCTTCCATTTGCTTGTTTTTTATGTTTGAAGCTTGAGCTTTTAAGCTTTTCTTTGCATTTCAATGGTGATTGTTGGGTTTGAGTGACTTTATATTTTCGTTTTTCCTCTCCTTTAATGTTGTTCCTCACGTTTTTCTTTGCATTTTATTTGGTTGGATGATAAAAATGGAGTTCTATATGAGTTTTGGGTTGAATAGAGCTTAACTTGATGTGTGGGTGTTGTGGTTTCGGCTCTTCTTCTTGGTTTTCGTTTTTGATGTTTGAAACAAAGTATGGAACCAGATCTTGGGGTTGTTATTGTGGCTGGACAGAGCTGGAATTGGTAACTTAGTTTTTATTTTCGTTTTTGAAAAGAAACTTGAAAAAAATGGAAGATTTGGTTGGGTTGAAGTAGCATATGTTTTGGTTTATTGTTCATGACTTGTTTTGAAGTTGATGCTTGGTTCCTTAGGCTGTATTCAAGTTAATGTATGGTGAAGAAAAGGTTTTGAAGGGTTGTCTTGGTGGAGAAACCGAAATGGAGCATTGGAAGGGAGAGATAAGGTTCATTTAATCATTACCACTTTTGGACCTACATAAAAGGTGTTTGTTTTGACTTTGAGAATGTTTCCATTTTGAGTTTTTGTCTTTTCCTTGCATTGTTGCTGCCGTGAATTGCCATAAGAGATGGAGTGTTTTTGGAGTTTGTTTTCTTTTGGTTTACCCATGGTCACATTCATTTACCCTTCGGTTTGGAAGCAATTTTCTTTGTAGCATGCACATGAGCTCACGGCAATTTGTGGTCTTGGAGTGTGGATTCCGAAATTGCTGCATGGAGAAGGCTAAGGCATGGTTTTCAATTGAATGTTTAAGCATATTTTAATTTCTTTTGAGAATTGGTGCACATGGGACAAAAGACAACACATTTGGTGGTTAAGTGAAGATAGACTTTTGAAGTTGGACCTTTGAAGCATCACTCACGGCCATGTGCTCTTTCTTTGGCCAATTGGACTTTTAAATTCATTTGTTAATTGCCATTATGTCAAGTAATTTGCTAGGATTAAATTAGGTTTGTTGGTTTCTTTTGTTTTCAATTAAATTGCTTACTAAGTTGAGTTGTTTTTCATCCACTTAATTTAGTGTTGCATTTTAATGGCTTTAATTGTGTTTAGATATTTATCTATTGCAGTGTTCAATTTTCTTTTTCCATTCACCATGTTGTCTATTTCTTTACCTTCTTGCATTTCCATTTTCCTCACTTGGTTTAGAGATAGTTTGGTCTCAATGTAGAGTCGTTCGGTCATCTGTAGGACCGTTCGGTCTTCATGCTTTATCCATTTATTTCAAGGTTTTCAATTATGTTTGGTTGTATTTAATTTCCAGTTTTATTTTTAATTTCGTCATTGCATTAACCAAAAAACCTTTCACAACTCCCCCCCCCCCACTTCGTGTTAGACCTAAGACTCGAACCACATTTGGTCCTTGAGAGACGACCTAGGAGTCACTTCCTAGCTATATTGCATTTCTCATGTACAATCAAATTTGTGTGGGGTAAGACACTCATCAAATAGGTCACGGTTCCCCAAGCAACCGCGGCCTATCCTCCAGCCAATTTATTGTTTTTTTAACGTGGCGTCAAAGGCAGAAGTTTGACTGGAGAATAAGTCGCGGTTCTCAAAGCAACCGCGACCAATAAGTTTGTTTTATTTTCAAAAATGTCACTACTTACTATTATGTTGCGGTTTTTGATGAATCATGACATAATGTGCACAGTAAAAATTGAATTTTTTACTAGTGTCGATTTAAAACCTACATCCTTTTACCGGAATGATTAATAAAATAAGAATTTAAATTAGAGTGAGTATTTATTTCAAATAATATGTAAAAAGAGACATCAAAGGAAACCACTTTAAAAAATGATAGATATGTAAAGTAAAATTGAGGGAAATCACGTCCCTCTTAAATACGAGAAAATACGAGAAAGAGACATTAGATGTGCAGCATGGGTGAAATGGAAGTGGGTATTCAAACAAAACCCCGTACTAGACAATTAAAGAGGCGTCCTTCCTCCTTATAACAAAAAAGAAAGCAAGCAATGCTTATTCAGAGTTACCACAGAGACCAAAAATACAAAAAAACAAGGTGTTGCAACAGCACGGAGGTACTAACCACCTTCCACTCCTTGTCTCACTAGTTTACAACCATAAAACACAAACTTTTGCGCGTATATATAGGTTATTGAGTTTTGGGGGAAATTTCTCAAGACAAACAATAACAAATATATAGACATACAAAAGAACCTACTATAATTTTATAACTAATGCAAGAACGATTTTTGTAAAATAATTTCGGAGTAAAAAGAAGGGGAAAAAAATGTAACTGTAAGATTTTATGAGAGTGAATTGTTTTGGTCTTTGTCTTGGCCACTGTTGTCTTCATGACTGCTATCCTGGTCATGAATAACTGAAGCCGTACCGCAATCCTCATTTTGTCTTCCCTCACTCTCGTTGGTTGTCTGTGCCTGCTGCACATTTGAAGCTGAATTTGTTTGCTGCTCTGACATCAAACTAGTAAGGCCATTTTGCTTCAGGTAGGTCTCCAACGGCAGATTTGCTTCTTCAAGAAGACTTGTCATGCTCACATTATTTGGCCCAGTTTGCGCTTCTTCTCGATCAGGTTGGCAATTCAAATCTAATTGTCCCTTGGCAGCTTCAGCAACTTGGTCTTGAGGAGTCCTTGGGTCCAACTCACTTGGCGCCCTTACTTCATTCTCCAAACCATCAACTGGAGTTAAATGTCGTGAGGTGCTGTCTACTTCTGATTCGTCCTTGGTCCGCCATGCTAACTGATTTCTCTGTGCTATCTCAGCTTCACGTTCCGATTGACGCTTCTTCTTTCTCATCATCAGGGTTTTAAACCGTCGTTTAACTGTCATGCACACATTGCACGTGCAAGTAGGTTTGTGTTTTCCCTTTCCACTTGGTGGCTGGATACAGACAATGCAAGAACACCCAGGTCTATGCCGGGGATGTTTTGTGGTGGTAACGACTGGTGTCCTGCCAGAGTCACTTGCATCATCTCCAAGTATTGCTGCATTTGCCAAAGCATCCAGTCCTGAAGATTCAAGGTCCAGGGTTGGTCTCTGGCTTGCTGCCAATCTTTGTTTCTTGAATTCTGTTCCAGAATAAATAATTTAAGCATATTTGATATCATCAAGAATTTGTTGACAGGAAAAATATGATAGCATGTATTCGTAATAGTCACAGAATTACTATCCGAGTTCATACAGCACATCTTGGGATTACAAATTTGTCAGTTTCTAGGACGAAGATAATTTAACTAAAAAGAGCAAGCATAAAAGACAAATAGCTTGATGGAACCGGTTAATACAAATTAAAGACATTACGATAATCCTTGGTATGGTTGTAAGTTAGGATTTGGTATGCCAACCATTGAAAAGTACAAAAAACAAAATGCACGAGAATTCAATACTTCAATACTTTTAAACATTGTGTTCATGTTTTAATTTTAAAGTTAATCTTAATTGCCAGACAAATTGTGGAGATCTTCAAATATCCCATGTCTTCTATGCTCAACGCCTAATTGTCTTCTATTCCCATTCTAAAATTCCTTTCCAGATAGCTTTAAATTGATTATGCAGATAGCCGTGTGCCTTCAACAACTGAGTATGGATGAGTTATAGCTAGGAATTAAAATAATGGCTTATTAGAGACACTTTTCAATTATAAACCACACATCAGCAGCAGCATCTAATCAGATCCCAAGTTCAATGGGAAAATGATAGGATATAAGGTAATAGGTTGTAATGGGTTAGGATAGAAGGAAGAACAAATGAGCTGAACGGTATTTGGGAAGTAAGTAGAACCCAAACGGTGGAAGGCGGGGAGAGGTCAAGCCGAACAGTAGAAGGCGGAGAGAGGTCAAGCCGAATGGTGGAAGGCGGTGAGGAGTCGAGCCGAATGGTGGAAGGCGGGGAGAGGTCAAGCCCAACGGTGGAAAGCAGGAAGAGGTCAAGCCGAAAGATGGTAGGCAGTGAGGAGTCGAGCCAGACGGCTGAAGGCGGTGAGAGCTCGAGCTCAACGGTGGGAAGCAACGAAGAACTTGAGCCGATCGGTTGAAGAGTTACTATCCTAACTGTTGTAGCACTTAGGATGGACGAGAAATATTTATAGTAAATAAAGATATATTCTAGAGAAATATTCAGTATAAGATATTTATAATAAATAAAGATATATTCTAGAAAAATATTCAGTATAAGATATTTATATTAAATAAAGATATATTCTAGAGAAATATTGGGTGGGAAATAATTAATATAAATAGAGCTAGATTCTATTGTTAGAAAGGAGGTTTTGATTATTGAGTTTTGTTGACAAGGCGGCTACATCCTGTGAGAGAGGTTATGCTCCCAACCATTCTTTGTAAAAAGAATTCTTTTGCTATCAATAATAGAAATTCATTCATTCACTATTCTTTTGGTTTATTGTAAACGTTGATAGTTAGGTTTCAAACCCAGGAACCTAACAGAAAACCTCTTGAGAGACCCAATACTATTCACAAAAGTCATTAATTTATATTAAATCACAAATACAAGTTTGTGGATAAAAGAGGTCTAAGTAATATCCTGGGAAGTCTTCAGGTATATATTTCAGTACAATTAGAAAATATGAGAAGGAAAATACTGCTAGAAAAGCATTGCTTCATACTGCTAGAAAAGCATCAAAGTATGTATTGGTCAGCAGTAATTAGGAAGCATAAAAAACACAACGAATGGATAAATACCTTTATTCAACCTCAGAAGATTATCCAGTTCCCTTGGGTTCAATTCATTGGGAGCAGCACATGAACACCTGTTGAAAGAAATGCAAAGCACCGTCTTAAGTAATAAGTATAGGTATTAATATCCTAGCAGTATTGCTCTATAAGGTCTTCTGCTCACCTGCTCTGATCCCATAAATTCTCCACACATGTCCACTTAGGGGGAATTAGTACATCAACTGGCAACTTCCGCCATTTTGAGCAACTGTCACACTGCGTCCACTGCTCATTCATCCTAAGTTCAATCACACTCCAAATTGAAATACTTGATAAAAAAATACAAGTTTATGCATTGGCATAACTTATAAGAGAAATCATTAAGTTCCACAGAAAGAGAAAAAAAAAATATGAGGGATGGTAGGAGAGGAAAAACCTGACAAATGAAAATAAAATAGAAAAAACTCTATGCACATATTCATCTTACCCAGCTGATCGAACTACGAATATACTCCTCTTTCCAAAGACAGGAGGTTCCTGCATGAATTGAAAAGCAATATCTTAAACAGGTTACATGAAAAAATTTAAAGTTATTTAATAAGTATACTAATTAAGATACTAGTGAAGCTGAGACGCTAAACCTAATATTTGATTAGTATCGTCACAATTAATACAAGAAAAGTCAATTTTTGATTAGGAAACAAAAACAAAAAACACATTCAATTAAAAGAAATTACTTATTATGTTAAAGATAGAAAAAAAAAATTACATTTACTATTTTAACCAATTGAAAGCATTCAATAAAGTATATTAAAGCTTCCTAGTTAGCGTCCTCAAGACTCTTGTCAGCATATTAGTTAATCGCTGACTCAATCTGAGGTTTCAGAAACTTATGCCTTCATCCCTCTTGTTGTCATCCCCTACCCATTTACTAGTATTTTTCCTATGCATATATATTCCCTAAAAGAAAAGACTTTATATAACCTGAAACTATAGAGGCATTTTAAGAAGTACAAACTAGCCTGCTATTTAAACAAATTCCGGCCGGAAATTTCAAATAGGAGAGGTCAACTACTGACTTATGCTAAACTACCCATATTTGAGAGTGTTTAGAAATCACATCTTCTTTAGATTTAGACTCACCTCGAGAGAAGAAGCTTAGGATAAGATGAATGCATTAAGAAACCCATTACAATGAAAGGCTCATACACTTTAATTTGGGTTAAAATTGGTTCTGAATGGGTGAATTTCATAAAAATGAAAGCTTCTTCTAAATTGTTTACTTACGTCATACTCTTCAAAAACCTGATCCTCAATCATTACAATGCTTGGCTTAACAGCAGGAGGTGGTCGAAGCAAATCCTGAGCCTCTTCCCAAGTAAGTTTCAGCTCCAGTGCATCCTGGCTATCAATAAGCAACCTCTTACTTTTTGACCCAATATTCCGAGTTCTTTTCTTCTCAGGAACCAGCACAGGTGGCAAAGGCAACCCCTCTCTTTTCCTGCTTTCGGGAATGTCAATGTTATGCCAGTTCATGTCACCACCAGCAGAGTTCCATTTTTTAGACAGCACATTTAGGTGAGTTTCTGAACATCCCTTTTGTGACTGAAGAAGGCCAGAGTAACCACTTAATATAGGTAGATTCTCATAAACACCAGAATAGGAAGTTTCACTTGAATGAGAACCATTGGGCATATTAGATGGTAGTGTTTCCTGCTTAATAGGTGATTAAATACCAATTCAGGAAGTTTGAGTTCACTATATGAACTAAAAGTGACTGTTACCTGTACTGCCGTAGAATTTGTGGCCTTTCTAAACCCCATTATAAGTTTCCCCTCAGGGTCCATACGGCTAAATGTTACTGCAGAAATTTTGGAAAAGAAGTTAAAAACAATTTGTAAGCAAATGTCAAGATGAAACTAAAATAAAAATAGAAGTAAGCAGAGGTTCACATTGAAACTTAGTAATTGTACTGAAATCAGTTGTTTTTCAATGAAGAGAACCATGAGCAACATTTTGTTACCTGATGATGGTACTTTTACCAAGGAAAAAAATCACTGGAAGTTACAAAAAACTTCATAAAATTTCTCATAACATAAAGAAGAAATATAACAATGGTACAGAAATTAGTTGTTTTTCAACGAAAAGAGCCAATGAGATAAATCCCCAGAAACATGAGTAGCATTTCATTAAGTGGTACTGGTACTTTATACTAGGAAAAAACATCAGTGGAAGTTACACAAAACAAAATACATTAGGAAAGCAATAGTTTTTAGTATCTTAAAGCAGAATGTCTTTTAAGTATGGCTATTGACTAGTTAACAGTGAGGGAAAAATTAGCCAAGATTCTTAGAAAATGATATTGATTAGTCGCACCTTATTTTAGAAGACATGTAGTGAGTATAATCTTAGAAAGTGAAAGTTTCGACTTGGTTCATCTATTCTAAGAATGGAAATTTTAACAAATTAAGGGATTCTCAGTAAAATATACCAGTATCTCCAGCTTGCAATTGCATAGACTGAATGCAGGGGGTTACACCTTCTAAAACATACATCCTGCTGTTATTATTTGGCCAAAATCTAAATTGAAACATCCATTCTTTTCCTTTCACATCTTGGATTCGTAAAGGAAGGCCCTCTGGTTGAGAAATTGGAGGGAAATATGCCTGCACAATCATTACTTCCAATAAATTATGAGACTCTTTATGAAAAATAACTTTTAGAGGATTATTTATTAATATAAAATGACAACTTAGACAGTTCAACAAATAGGTTAGGATAAATTACTTCTGCACATGCTTTTGGTAAAACCAGGCGACCAATTCGACCAGCATCACTTGCACTCAGCATCTTTTCGAAGAGTGGCACGATAGTGGAATTTGAACTTGAATATATCATGAATCATGGTTAAGGAAATGCTAAGGTAAAGATTAACTATCAAAACAATAATAATTTAATCAACCTGCATAATTTTCTTGCCAGTAATTAATAATTTATCAAACTAATTACAGTGTTGGATACTCTCCTGATATTTGTTGCAACTCTTGATCAGTAATTCTGGGCCAATAACGTGGAAGCAACTGATTCCTTCCCCGACCTTCAGCGGGTGGCCTTGCCACACGAATCTGGGATACCATACCAGCATTTATTTCTAGGCCTGTGCCACTGGTTGACCTAGGGGGCTTAGGTAAAAGATGGCGAGACCTTGATCCCAATAAAAGTGAAGATGTTTTACTTTGTTCCCTTTCATCAACAACAGAACTATGAAAGGGGTTTGAATTTCCTATGGGAGTAGCAAGGGTCATACTTAAATTAGTTTGTGCCAAAGATTCATATATATCTCGTATTTCTGTGTCTGCCTTACAGCTCTCTGCTTTGGAAGCCTTGGATGATCCATTAGACTCAAAATGAAATTGTGATATCAAACTGCTTCCAAGTTCTCCAACAGAAGGCAAAATTTCTGGTTTCATTTCTGTAGAAGACCCATCTGTTTCAATTTTATGAGGTTTGAACCAGCATCGGAGACCATCATTCTCTGCATAGTGCCCTCCTAGCATACCCCTCACGTTTAATTGGTTAGCCAGAGAAGTGCACTGCTGCGCACTGACATCTGTTACCTTTGAAGTCCCGGACCCATTAGGCTTTTCATTGATTGCAATCTGTCCAAAATTGTCAATTTTGAGAACATACAGTTAGACTTAAAAATTATCAACACATCTAAGAAGCAAAACCTATTTATGGAAGCATAGATTTGAATTGCAGAGCTTGCATAACAAAGTTTTTATTTGTTCTCTAGATCATAGACCACTCAATTTACTTATAAAGGTTAATCAATAAATAATTAATCAACCTCATGATGATACAAGTTTCAGTCAAAATTAACCTGAAAATTAAGGTCTTCTATCCAACATTATATACATTGATACATTAGAGGGAGTTGTGAAAATCAATAAAGGAGCAATATTTTCATGTGTTTGCATAGTGGCGAACATAAATGGTAATTTAAATAAAATGGTGAAGTTATTTACAGGTTGAAGTCCTGAATTCCTTGCACAGCTTATACAGCTTACACCACCAGTATCTAATAATTCAAGCTGAGACATAGAAGCAATGCATCCACAATGGAGACGCTGTAGATAAAAGAACATATACGATCATTAAGCTTAACATAGCTCCTCGAAGTACCAGAATTAGGAAGCAAAGATATCCCAGTCTTATATATACTGCGATTATGCACCAAAAATACAAATACTTAAGCACTCTACCTTGTCACATGACGTGCATTCTCTCCAACCAGAATCGTTTGAATGGAAAGTATCACAATATGTTGATTGCTCATAAGCAGAACTACAGCAGAGAAAAAAAAAAATCAGGAATAAGAATTTGTCTCCCATTGAGACCAATTCCAATAAAATAAAGGAAGGTTTGCAGACTTATTGATGCAAGCCAATACTTAATCTAAAGGATACAAGCTATCAATATAACACTGTTTAAAACTTATAGAGTTCAAATTTGAAAATGAAAATCTTAAAAGAAATTTTGTATGAAAAGTTGGTGAAATAAATTGGTGGAAGCATATGCATTAATTTCAATAGTTTATTATGAAACTATCATATGATGTGATCTTATATTAGGCTTCAAATTCAAGATGATGTTTTACAATAAATTTTCAGCTGGATGAAATCCTAGTTCTACTGCATCTCACAAGCTTTTTATTCGGACATCCCATACTTATACAACTACCACGTTTTTCTTTACTTTTAATTTCTTGATCATATTTTTGGGGAAACTTATGCTACGTCGCATTTATTAAGCAAAAAAACTCTGGTCATTTAATAAAAAAAAATAAGGAAATTTAACACAGTAAATCATAAACACATCCCATAAAGAACGTCATGACTGTAGTCCCTGGTCAGCAGCAGCAACTAAGATTCGGAGACCAAATTTTACCTACGACAACTTCATCCACTCATCGCACAATTTAAGTAAAATAAAAAATAAAACATAAAACCGTGTAAATGCCACTGCACTAACTTTAGAAAATCGGGAGGCCTAAGAAGAAAAAAGGTAGCCACAAGTCAAAACTTGGATTATGAAAAAAATTAAATTACCAACATCAAACTAAACATAAAAGCAAAAAATAAAATAAAATAAAAATAGAAAAAAAAAACAGAACAACAACCAATTAAAACCATCAAAGCCACAAATCACAGATTACTCCAAAGTTCTAATCCACTGTTGTGTTCCGTACAACCTCATATCAACTCAAGCGTTAATTTGAGCACACGCTAACTGATCGATTCGAAATCTAGAGTATCATTACCCGCACTTATCACAGAGATCGGCGACTTCGCCGGATCGCAGGGCCCAGCCTTTGCGCCACCGAATCGTCGTCAAGGTGGCGCACGCCACGTTCATGCAGCTCCTTGACTCCATTTTCAACTCCAATTCCACGCCCTCTGCAGCACACAACAAAAACCCGAAAAATCAAAAACGAAAAACCCTAACTGTCACCTCACCAAGTCACTCGACGTCGGACGAAAAATCCGGCGACGGAGACCATACCGTGCCGAAATTAAGCCTGAGAGCGAACCTCGAGTGGCCGCTCCGCGTCGCCGGAAGTTCGTAAGTAGTAGTTCCGGTCACCGGAAGTCTCTACGAAGTGCGGGCGCCGCGAGTGATGAGGTTTAGGATTCGCATTCGCGTGGAAGAGCGGTGGCGAGTGTGATCGGAAGGTTGCTGGAATCTGAACAGAGGAGAGAAACCGGAGAGAGATTTGAATGGACGGTAACCGGAGAGAGAATATAAGAGAATAAGAGAGGGTGAAACAGAGAGAGAGAGAGAAAGAAGGCGTGTGCATGCAGAATAAGAAAGAAGAAAGAAAGAGGCACCAAAATGCATGCACGATGATTATACTTCAAGACTCGGCCAACTCCCCACTTGCTTTCTTTTTTTTTAATTTTTAATTTATCATCATTATTAGAATTATTATTCTTTCTATCTTTTATTATTATCAATATCATTGTGGTTGGTTAGTTACTTTTAGTCATTATTTCCCTGTATCTCTTTTTTGTCTGATAATCTTTACTATATTAACTGAACATTCCTCCGTATAAATATTTTCTAATTTTTATTTTTATCAGCTTAACATTTTTAATCATCCACTAATTCTAAACTCGTGTTTACAGATATTAAAATATATTTAAAGTTGAGAAAAAAATATAATATTTTTAAATTTATAATTAAATTTTGAATAGAATCATGGTAAAAAATTATTTATAAGTTTAGAAAGTTAATATTTATGTAAAAATATAAAAAATAAATTTTGTAAAAGTATAAAGAATATAACATGTGAAAAAATACAAAATAATTTTTTTAAAAATATAAAAAATAGACTCTATAAAACTATATTTAATATATTCGTAATAAATATAAGTCATTGTTTAGATATATTGATCTTATATATATTATTAGACTCGTATAATCAGTGAATTAACAAATTCATTTATTATCTAATGTTAGACTCATATAATTAGTATATGGACACACATATCTAATGTGTATTAGTGCATTCATCTAATGTATATGGAGATACTATGTAATGTATATTACAAGACATTTCTAATTAGAAAATGAACAGATGTGTCTAATGTGTATTAACAAATTCGTATAATATGTGTATAAAAAGAATCATTTAATGTATATTGCTAGACTCATTTAATCAGTGTATGGACAAATATATCTAATGTGTGTTGCAAAGTTGTTTAATCAGTGTGTATGGATAGACTCCTTTAATGTGTATTCTTAGACTCGTCTAATTAATGCAAACTTGTTTTATGCACAAGATATTTGTCTAATTAGTGTGTGGATAGACTCGTCTGAAGTGTATTGCTAAATTAATTTGGTTAGTGTATGCATAAACTCGTCTTTATGTATATTGCAAGATTCATCTATCAGTAAATGCACATACTCGTCTAATATGTATTAATAGACCCGTATAATATGTGTATGAAAAAACTTGTCTAATGTATAATGTTAGACTCGTCTAATATATTTTTTTATACTATCAATTAGTGTGTTTGCAGTCTCGTCTACTATGAATTGTTAGACTAATGTAATATTTTTTACAATACTCGTTTAATAAGTATATGAAAAGGCTTGTTTGATGTGTATTTTCAAACTCGTCTAATCAATTCATTAACAAACTCTTTTAATATGTATTGTTAGACTTGCCTTATAAGTATATGAACACCCCCATATAATGTGTACTGCCAGACTCGTCTAAATAGTGTATGTTCAAACTCGTCTAATGTGTGTTGCAAGACTCGTGTAATCAGTAAGTGGACAAACTCTTTTAATGTGTATTAATAATAAACTTGTCTACTGTGTGTATGAAAGGATTTGTGTAATTTATTTTGCTAAACTTATCTTATCAATGTATAGACAAGTTGGTCTAGTGTTTGTTAATAGACTCATATAACAATGTATAAATAGGCTTGTTTAATGAGTATAATAATGACTCATCTAATGATTTTTGCTAAATTCATTTAATTAGGGTATGGACACAAAGTTGTCTAATAAGTGTTTGTTTAAACTTGTCTAAAGTGTATTGCAAGACTCGTCTAATTAGTATATGGACAAACATGTATTGTACTAATAGACTGATTCAATTTGTGTATATATAGACTTGTTTAATGTATATTGATAAGGACATCTTATCAATGTATGTTGTTGGTAGACTCGTCTAATCAGTGTTTGGACAAACTCCTCTAATGAGTATTCTTAAACTTGTGTCTCGTTTAATGATTTTTACTGTACTTGTCTATTGATTGTATGGACAAACTCGTTTAATGTGTATTGTTAGACGTGTTTAATAAATGCATTAGTAGATCGTTTAATGTTCTTTGTTATATTTGTTTAATCAATTAATGGATTGACTCACCTAATATTTTTGCTATACTAATCTAATTAGAATATGGATAGACTCGGCTAATATATATTGTTATTATCTAATTGTTTTTGTTATATTAATCTACTCAGTGTATGGACAAACTGGTTTAATGTTTTTTTTATATTCGTTTAATTAATGAACAGAATGATTCATCTAATATTTTTTCTATACTCGTTTAATGTATATTACTAGACTTTTCTAAGTTTTTTCTATGCTCATCTAATTAGTATATGGATAGAATTGTCCAGTGTATTGTTAAACTCGTCTACTATTTTTCTATACTCATCTAAGGTGTGTTTATAGATTCTTCTAATCAATATAAGTTAAATGTATGTTTGTATATTCATTTAATGACACTAGTGGAAAAACGCTATTTAACGTCACCCCTTAGACGTCAGTTAAGGGTAAGCACGACGTATATTGATGACCGGTGGCATTTTCGTAAATAAGTTGGCCATATAGACGTCGGTTAGAAGGTGCCCCGACGTTTATAATATTTTAGACGTCGGGGTCCCTCCTAACTAACGTCTATATGTTTGACAGGTGGGTGAAAAGTCATTTCTTTCAGTCACTTTTTGACTCCATTTAGACGTCTAATCCCACCACTCCGACTTCTAAAGCACTTGAGACGTCTGTTATTTTGGAAACCGACATCTAAACCCTAAATCCAGAAATTTAAAAAGTCACTTTTTGACTTCATTTAGACGTCTGATCCCGCCACTCCGACTTCTAAAGCACTTTAGACGTCTGTTATTCTGGGAACCGACGTCTAAACCCTAAATCCAGAAATTTAAAAAGTCATTTTTTGACTCCATTTAGACGTCTAATCCCACCACTCCGACTTCTAAATCACTTTAGACGTCTGTTATTCTGGGAACCGACGTCTAAACCCTAAATCCAGAAATTTAAAAAGTCACTTTTTGACACCATTTGGATGTCTGATCCCGCCACTCTGACTTCTAAAGCACTTTAGACGTCTGTTATTCTGGGAACCGACACCTAAACCCTAAATCCAAAAATTTAAAAAGTCACTTTCTGACTCCATTTAGACGTCTGATCCCGCACTCCAACTTCTAATTCACTTTAGACGTCTATTGTAAGGGGAACCGACGTCTAAATGTCTGCATTAAAACACTGCGCACGCGAGGCAGTAGTTACGCGCACTCATTGTTCATCATCTTCCTCGCATTTTCTATGCACAGGCTATGTTTTTCAGGTTCGTTTTCTCACTTTTGCACCGTTTAAAATTAATTTTATTTCGACTACATTACTCTTTGATGAATTATTTTTCATTTGAACCGATTAAAATGCGTTTTCAATGAGTTTTTGTGCAGTTTTGCTCATGTCCTTAGGCAGCTTTCTTGGACGGCGATTTCTTCCGTTTTGCACTCCTCGAATTCCCTCCATTACATTATCAAAACCGTCCAATACAAAATAAGAACATACAATCCATTCTCTTCAACTAAAATATAAAGTTGTAAACTCGAATCACCATGACCTAGGAGCAACTCGAGAGGCCTCAAGCGGAGAAAGATCCTATCAAATACGGCGACATTTTAGATGTCTGATCTATAGAGTCCGACGTATATATAGACGTCTGACCTATATAGTCCGACGTCTATATAGACGTCTGACTTATAGGGTCCGACGTCTCATTTAACGTCACTGGAATATACGTCGGTTCAGGATCTGACGTTAAAAGCTCAAAATAACCGACGTTAAACAGCGTTTTTCCAGTAGTGTGATAATATAAACACATTAGTGTTATATTTTGAGATAATTAATTAGTTAGCTTTTACCTTTTGTCTCAATCTACTAAAATTATATGTTGTTACATTTGAAGTTGCAAATAGTAAAAATTAAATTTTAAATGTAAAACAAAAATTATAATACTAATTTTTTTATTACAAATATATTTTTTAAACCTTTGAAATGAACTGTTAAGACAATAATCATAATATTAAATAGTGTAACTTTTTTATTACAAATATATATTTTAAACCTTTGAAATGAATTATTAAATAGATATTATAATTTATTTTGTTTTAAATATAACTATTTAAAACCTTATACAAACTTTTATGTATCATTAATGCTAATTTTTATTAGATAAAATTAATAAATTTTACATGCTAAAAAGAAAAAGAATATTTAATAATAAAAATATTTATTTTATTATTTAATGTCAAAATGATAAATATAAATTTTAATTGATAATTTTTTTAAGACAAAATTATTTCATCAAAGATGTTTTTATATTTTATTATCAATTAAAATATATTATTTTTAAATAATATTTATTTTAAAAAAATATATATTTTTTTTAAATTTAATTTTATTAAATTACTAAAAAGTTAGAAATCATAAAAAGAAAAATAGTATATAAAATAAATAATACTTTGTCATTTTTTAAATATGTTGAAAATATGTTAGAATTTTTTTTTTAATAATGGTTATAATGTGTGGAAGGACACACGTTAAAAGACTATTTATTTATTTAGTTTAAAAATAAACTACTTCAAAAATAATTTCTAAGAATGCAATATAAATTAAAGTGCATGTTTTCAATTTATTATTTGAAAGAAATTGATTTTTTTTATAATTATCAACATTGAGTAACAAAAGAATTTCAACTTTAGATACCAATAAGTTGTGTAAGAGATTAGAGTGCCAAATAACAAAAAAAAGTATTAAACAAAGCAAACAACTAAATTGTGTTAATTATACGAGTAAAATATATTTTGGTGTATGAAAATTTATAATATTAAAAAAAATTATGAATTTTTGTGATTTGGTATATTTAAGTACTAAATTTAATGCTTACCTTAGTGCAGAATTGACTTTTAACATCACCCCATAGACATCAGTTAAGCAGGGGTCCGACGTAAATTAATGACCGGTGACACTTTCATAAATAAGTTACGAATATAGACATCACTTAAGAGGGGCCCTGGCGTCTATAATATTATAGACGTCAGGGCCCTCGTAACCGATGTCTAAAGGCCCTCATATACGTCGGATCCCTTGAATAGACGCCAAAACTAAACGAAAAAGTTAATAAAAAATAATTTTTTATTCTATTTAGACGTCTGTTATGGGGAGAACCGACTTCTAAAGCACTTTAGACGTCAGTTATTGGGGGAACCGACGTCTAAACCCTAAACTCAAAAATTTCAAAAGTCACTTTTTGGCTCCATATAGACGTCTGATCCCGCCACTCCGACTTCTAAAGCACTTTAGACGTCAATTATTGGGGGAACCAACGTCTAAACCCTAAACCCAAAAATTTCAAAAGTCACTTTTTGGCTCCATATAGACGTCTGATCCCGCCACTCCGACTTCCAAAGCACTTTAGATGTCAGTTATTGGGGGAACCGACGTTTAAACCCTAAACCCAAAAATTTCAAAAGTCACTTTTTGGCTCCATATAGACGTCTTATCCCGCCACTCCGACTTCTAAAGCACTTTAGACGTTTGTTATTCTGGGAACCGATGTCTAAACCCTAAATCCAGAAATTTAAAAAGTCACTTTTTGACTCCATTTAGACGTATGATCCCGCCACTCCGACTTCTAAAGCACTTTAGACATCTGTTATTCTTGGAACCGACGTCTATATGTTGGCATTAAAAAACCGTGATCACAAGACAGTCGTTACGCGTACTCATTGTTCATCATCTTCGTCGCGTTTTCTCTCTACGAGTTACGCTTTTCAGGTTCGTTTTCTCACTTTTGCACCGTTTTAAATTAGTTTTACTCTGATTACATCACTCTTTGATGCATTATCTTTCATTTGTACCGATTAAAATGCGTCTTCATTGGGTTTTGGTGCAGTTATTCTCGTGTCCTTGGGTGTCGTTCTTTGGTGGTGATTTCTTGCGTTTTGCACTCTCCAATTCCTTCGTTGTGTTTTCTATCTACGAGTCACGCTTTTTCAGATTCGTTTTCTCACTTTTGCACTGTTTTAAATTAGTTTTACTCCGATTACATCACTCTTTGATGCATTCTCGTGTCCTTGGGCGTCGTTCTTTGGCGGCGATTTCTTGCATTTTGCAATCTCAAATTCCCTCCACTACATTTTTAAAACCATCCAATAAAAAAAACATACAATACATTCTCTTACCCTAAAATATAAAGTTGTAAAATCGAATCACCATCAGTCAGGAGCAACCTCAGAGACGTCTGACCTGTATGGATCAGACATCTATATAGACGTCTGACCTATATACACCCGACGTCTATATAGACGTCTGACCTATAGAGGTCCGACGTCTATAAAGACGTTGGGTCCGACATCTCATTAACGTCCGTATAGACATCAGACATTAAAAGCCCAAAATAACCGACGTTAAACAACGTTTTTCCACTAATGTTACCTTGATATATACCACTAGTGTTACCTTGATATATATATATATATATATATATATATATATATATATATATATATATATATATATATATATATATATATATATATATATATATATATATATATATATATATATATATATATATATATATATATATATATATATAAACATATTTACCATTATTATTCCTTAAATTAAACTATTAGATATAACTGAGTTTAAAGGGTTAAATATGTTTTTAGTCCCTATACTTTGGGACGATTTTGGTTTTAGTCCCTCTTTCAAACTAAGGTACAATTTAGTCCTTCAACTTTAGAAAACTCTGGTTTTAGTCCTTTTTACAAAATTTTTTTAACTTTATTTGTTGTTTCAAATGCGTTTCTAAGTAAATATTGAAGCAAAAATGTGTCAAACAGTGTAAACAATCCAAATGCTATAATGAAACGTGCTTGAAACAACAAATAAAGTTAAACAAATTTGGTAAAAAGGACTAAACCAGAGTTTTCTAAAGTTGAAGGACTAAATTGTATCTTAGTTTGAAAGAGGGACTAAAACCAAAATCACCCCAAAGTATAGGGACTAAAAACATATTTAACCTGAGTTTAAAATATTGGTTTAAATATTTTAAATTTCATAAACTAATGACATCACTAAAATGAATTAAAGAAAATATAAAATAAAATTTATAATATTACGGAGTGTGTTTTTTTATTACAAATATATATATATATATATATATATATATATTAAAAAATTTGAAATAAACTATTAAGTACACGTACAAAATTAGACATTATTAATTATTTATTAGATAATATCAATTTAAATTTTACATAATGAATATTTAATAATAAAAATATATATAGTATAACTTAGTATAAATATGTTTTATTGTTTATATTTTTTAAGATAAATTTTTTTTTTAAAATGATAGTATTTTACAAAATAAAATTAAAATATATTTTTTAAATTTAATTTTATTAAGCGACTAAGTAATGAAATATCATAAAATAAAAAAATTAATATAAAAAATAATTAATATAATAAAAATATCAAATAACAAAAAAATTGACAGTTGAGATATTTATCAACCAAATAAATATGGATAAGAAGGTAATTTTTTTAGTATTTTCTTTCATTATATTATAATAGATAATAAATATTAGTTTAACCTATAGTCGGTAGATAATAAATAATTGATTAAAAGAATAATTTCATACATAGCAAAATAAATATAAATAAAAAATTAGTTTTGTTTCGGTAGATAATTTGTGGGACCGAGAAGCTAACCTGACTGACGTGACTTTGTCGCTTTCCGATGTTTGAACTGGGTTCTCAGCTTGTCTTCTTTCCTCCTGGGCCGCTCGATCGTCTGAAATCCTAACCGTTCAGTGATCTTTAAACTTTGACCGCTCAGTCGCCTTCCTGGTGGAGAGGGGGAGGTACCTGCAAAAGGTACTCTGACGCCCAAGTCAGGCGTGTATTGAAGAGCCTCGGCTCTTAGCTGAATATTAAGTGATAAGATTTTGTTATCACTGTAGAATATTTTTGAATGTGATTGGAGAGTGATTTGAAGGTGTGATTGGAAGATACTAGCTTGTGGCCCTAGCTCTCTATTTATAATTTGTCTCATGGACCTTAAACTGATATAAGCCCAATAAAATATAAACAGAATATAATATAAACAGACTTACCTGAAAATCTGGTTGGTTGCTAAATATCTTTAATAAGATATTCTTGAGTATTTTATATCTTTAATTAGATATTAATCGATCGGCTATTCTTCGCAACCGCTCATCCCGGATATCATATCGTATATCATCCCCCAAAGTCCTAGTTAAGCGTTAGGCTTTAGCCATGGTTAACTCTAGGACTTATGAGTTTTAGGGAGGTTGTTCTCGTTGTGTTGTAAGGCCGGATGACCGAATACCTGAGGCCGAATGGCTGAATACATGTGAGGCCGAATGGCTGAATGCCTGTGAGTGAGCGTTCATTGGGGGAATGCCTTTGTCGTTCGGATGATAGCTCCTATGGGATTGTCTTTGATTTTTAGTCCATGGGGGACTGTCTTTTATAGTCCATGGGGGACTGTCTTTGATTTATACTCCATGGGGGACTGTCTTTTATTTATAGTCCATGGGGACTGTCTTTGATTTATAGTCCATGGGTGACTGTCTTTGATTTATAGTCCATGGGGACTGTCTTTTGCCCTGTAGGGCCGATTGGCCGAATACATATGGGGTCGAATGATTAAATACCTGAGAGGTCGAACGGCCGAGTACCGGTGAGACCGAATAGTCGAATGCATGGGAGGCCGAATAGCAGACTGCACGTGAGGCCGAGTGGCCGAGCACCTGTGAGGTCGAGTGGTTGAATACCTGTGAGGCCGATTGGCCGAAAACCTGTGAGGCCGAGTGGCTGAGTACCTGCAAAGCCGAATTGCTGAATGCAAGGCCGAGTAACTGTAATCTAATTCGTGCAATTTTTTCCTGTAGTACCAGTAGTTCGAGGAAGATAAGGATGTTCTTTATGATTAAGGAATGATCAAAATGCTTCGTCAGATATTTGATACGTCATATAAATGCCTCAGTTACAATAGTTAAATATATTGTGAACATTTATATTCATATATCATACTATTAAATATATAATAAATGTTTCGGTTAGAATATATTATGATTTGTACCGATATTCATATATGTGATATATAAAAGTCGTTACTGAAAGAGAAAATTTTTATTCTTCCACTCAAATGAGAATTGTAACAGTAATATATTCCTAAAAGATGAGATGCTCCTGCCCATAGCTAACATGAAAATATGTACTAGTGTGTACGTGTGGCATAGGTTTCACAGGATATTTTCCTTTTGAAATTTGAAAAGAATCCCTTTTTATTATGTGACGTATCAGTATGTATATTATATTATAGATAAAACATCATATCTCTAATGTTTATATATAATAGATATTATGATATCTAATATTTAGATTTTACGGTGGTTTATAGTAAAATTAATATTTCGACAGATATTTTATTATTTTATTTTCATATGAAATATTCATATTTCATAAACGCTTATCTTGCTCCATGCAGAGATGATGTCCCATATTGTGTAGCTTTTGTTTTGTTAAAATTTTTTGATGTTGATCTGGACTAGTGATGTTGACACTGAGCGCTTGTCTTGATTCCTTGTAGTTTCAGTGGGATGCCCCCGGCCCCACGGTGGGCGCTAAAATGTTTCGGCAGATAATTTGTGGGACCGAGAAGCTAACCTGGCTGACGTGGCTTTGTCGCTTTCCGATGCTTGAACTGGGTTCTCCGTTTGTCTTCTTTCCTCCTGGGCCGCTCGATCGTCTGAAATCCTAACCGTTCGTTGATCTTTAAACTTTGACCGCTCAGTCGCCTTCCAAGTGGAGAGGGGAGGTACCTGCAAGATATTGTTATCGCTCTAGAATATTTTTGAATGTGATTGGAGAGTGATTTGAAGGTGTGATTAGAAGATACGTGGCTTGTGGTCCTGACTCTCTATTTATAATTTGTCTCATGGACCATATAAGACCAATAAAATATAAACAGAATAAAATATAAACAAAATATAATATAAATAGACTTACCTGAAAATCTGGTTGGTTGCTAAATATCTTTAATAAAATATTCTTGAATATTTTATATCTTTAATCAGATATTAACCGATCGGTTATTCTTTATAACCACTCGTTCCCCGGCTATCATATCGTACAAGTTTAAAAATAAAATAATGTGTAGAAAAATAAAATTTACATTACTATAATGTACATTCAGGAGTTCCGAAAATCCACATGTCAATTATTAGTATTTCATTCTATAAATAATTTGCAGCAATTGAACGTTACACTCTCCAAAAGTAACACATAAAAGCAATAGAATCATTGGAATTTGCATAATAATGCATACGCTTTAACTTATGGATAAAATGAAGTTTCGTTTTTTATTTATTTTATTTTTCGATAGAAGAGTCAGAGGGCTTCGTTTGTCTCATTGCTATTGAGAGGACTTTTCTTCTAGGAGTCAGAATCAGTAGAAATATAGTTTTTTTTCTGTGATAATATTTAAACTATTTAATATTACTTGCACTAATACTCCATTGTTTTAGAAATAATATTTATACTCATGATTATTTAATCAATATTTTATTTTATTTTCTCATTTTCTCAATATCTGTTATGGTATATTTATTTGCTTTCAATTATTTATTATATTTGTAGTACGTTATGAGTAGCGAAACTAAAATATGAAAAGTAACAGATAAACGTGCAGAAATATGGCGTATAATGGGGGGAACGCGACCGTGAGCACCTCAAAATGCGCCACTCAGATACAGTTTCTTTTGTCGTAATTACTATAGTGTCCTCTACCAGTTACAACATAGGACTGGTGTTCAGTGGTCAACGATGTTTGTCCCTTTTCGTCCATTCGTCTAATTTCCATTTCTATGTGGACCCGGTCTACATTATTAACAATCCGACATTACGGTATAAATAAACAATATTAATTATTTTTTATATCTATCTTGTATGATATGAAATGTTGATAAAGATGTATTTATTATTATGTGATGAATTTTGATTTTAATGATTTAATTATATGATAGTAAGATTATTTGAAAAAGTTGATTATTTTAGAAATGTAATAATTTATGAATGGCGTTGTGTTGAAGGGAAGAGGAAAGAGCAGAGGATGACGCAAAGGGGAATGAAGGCAGAGAGTGGACAGGTAAAGGACAATGACAGAGCCATCTCCATCGATCTGGCACGCGTGTTCGCTCTGCTGTGCTCACTCTCTGTGGCTGCGCACACCTTCCTTTCACTTTGCTTCACTCCTCCAATATAAACAAATTTATTATTATGTCGTAATTTCGATCCCAGTTTTGTCACGTAAGATTCTTCTCTTGTCTAATTCCTGTATACGGATAAATAACAGATCCATTATCTTTTCATGCAATAATAATGCTATAATATCGTGTTTGGATAAGATTATTTTATAATTTTTAAGATGTTTAAATATATTGCAATTAATTTTATTTTAAATTATTTTATTTTTTAAATATTTTATTTGGATGAGATAGTTTTGCATTTAATAAACTTTATTTTTTAAAATAAAATATTTTAGTTATCATTAAATTTAAAACATTATTTAAATATTTAATAATTGTCACAAATTAAAGAAATATCAATATTAAAAATATTTTCTAGTTTTTTGTAAAAAAATTTCAAGATTCTTCACTTGTAAATTTTTTCTTAATTTGTATCAAATGAAAACATTTTTTAATGAAATAATAGATTTGGTCATATTTAAGTAAGATAATATCGTGTCAATCTTTTATAAGGTTTGATTGAATTAGATTGTCTAAGTTAAGTCAACCTAATATAGGTTGAATTGATTTGGGTCCAGTTTGAGCCAAGTAGGCTCAAGTCCTATTTAAGTTGAGTTGACTCACATCCAAGTCAAGTCGAGTTAGGACAAGTCCATATATAGTCCTGACTTAAGTAGAGATGAATCAGCCTTGATCCAGGTCAAGACAACATCTAGGTTCGGTCAAATCAAGTCAACTAGAGGCTAAGTTGAGCCAAATTGACTCGAGTCCAAGTCAAACCGAGTTGGACTAAGATCACATTCACATGAGTTGGGTTGGGCCCTTGTTTAGATAAAATTGGTTAGGTCTAGCTTGAGCAAGGTCTAAGTTAAGTGGGATTGAGAGAAATCAAGTTAATTAGGCGGGATTAAGACAAATCAATTCATGTTTGCCTAGGTCGAGTTGAGTTCGTGTTGGGCCAAGACATCGGGTGAGACTACATCAAACTAAGTTGGCTCAATTCAAAGTCAAATCCATGAGTCCATCGTGTCCAGTTTGAAACAAATCAACCTAAATACAAGTCGATGCAAATTACAAAGACCAAAATATGAATTTGAGAATATGAAAAATTTTAAATTTTTATTTACTTTTTTAAGTAAAATGTGAAATTCTTTAATTTTAAATAATACACATACTTTAATAAAGGTCTAAAAATTTAATTTCTTTCAAATTTTATTGTCCAAACAATATATTTTGTCATACAACATTTTATTTATTTTAAAATTATATTCTTAAAATATCTTATCCAAACGCATTATAAATGTTTAGGTCAACCTCAGTGTAGATTGATTTGACTCAATCTAACTTTGTGTTGACATGGCCTTGATCCAATGTCTTGGCACAACTCGACTTGCCAAACTTGAAGTGATTTCTCTAGGTCCCACTGTTAAGACTTCGACAAGTATACCGAATCGTATCAAGTAATAATAAATGATAAGACCAAGTATTATTTTCCCAAGAGACTCGTGTTCACTAACAATTCTATAATACCTTAACTAATTAAGACTAAAGAATTATTTCAATGATTAAAAGTAAAATGCAATGAGAATAAACATAAACTTGAATGTAAAATTGATCAATTGGGGCTAAACATAAGAGTGAATGAATGATATTGATGATATGAGATGATAATGTTGTTAGGGGCTTAGATTTCACATTCTTTACTTTCATGCATTTTAGAACTCGTCTTCTTCATTAGAGAGTTAATGTCACTTTCTAAATTACTTAGAATCCGATTCCTCGGCGTAAAAAGCCTAGATTTGATTATTAGACAACAATCCCTTGAAAACCCTAACAATCAATTCCACATTTAGGTTAGAAGCTTAAGACAACCAACATCCTATATTTATCCCTAGACAATATTTCTTTTGGGTGAAATTCTCCAGATCATGGTTTCTAGGTATTTTCCAATAACAAAGAAATCCAAACATCATGCTATGAGTGACCAAAACATTACAAACATTGAGTAAAGGAGAAAATCACTAACATTTAATGAAAGAAACATAAAATAATTCAGATCATATTCAAATACATGAAAGTTTAGAGGTTACATCTTCCCCAACAACAAATGAGTTTAGTTCTTCATTGTCATGGAGAACCTTGGTGTACAATGGAATGAAAGTGAGATGAAAACCCTAGAATGAAAGTGAGATGAAAACCCTAGAAAGAGAAGAGGAAAGCTCTTGCATCCAAATTTGCCTCCAAAGGGTCGAAGAGAGTGTCTCTGCGCTTCGGCCTCCAAAAGATACTAACCCTAACATGTAGAGGTTCTTAAATAAATCAGAAACACATCCAAAAGCCCAACTCTCTGGCTCTCAACGCCCCCACTAAGGGCAAACATGCGTCCTTGCGAGAGGAGTGACCCTCAGCGCCCTGGTTGAGGGCAATCAGGCGTGGTGGTGCGACTCCCTACGTTGAGGGCCCCAGAAAAGGGCAATCAGGCATGGTTGTGTGACAGGCATTCAAGGGTCCTGTAACGCCCCAACAACTTACAGGGACTGTTGACTGCCCCCACATATCAACACGAAGCTTTCCAATGTGCTTTGTCCTCACTCGCACACTTTCCGAGAAAACTTCCCAGAAGGTCACCCATCCCAAATTACTCCAGGCTAAGCACGCTTAACCTTGGAGTTGTTATGGGTTAGGCTACCGAAAAGCAAATGCATTTGTTGATATGAGTAGCCAAATCAATTCCTTTAAGCTATCCTTCAACTGTATAGTCCCATACCTATACAGTCTCTAGATCCCTCTCATTCCGGTATATGTTCGATTCATCCATGTGTCTCTTCCATTGGAAGCCTGCCAGGAGCCGCTCTTTGTTTGTGCCTGCCGCACTTCGTGCCTCATGCACCGGGGATCACTCCCCGCCCTCGTCAGTGCCCAGGTGTTACATCCGCAAGATTTGAATGTCAAAAATTTTAATTGGCACCGTTTTTCGCGTTAAGAGGATTTTGAAATATTTTACTTTAATTATAATTCGTGACACCCTAAATTGGGGCGTTACACTTGTGGTATCAGAGCCTAGCCTCTCCCAATACGGTGTGGTTCGAGGACGAACCAAGCGGAAGCTGGTGGGCATGTGACACCCGGGCACTAACGAGGGCGGGGAGTGATCGCCGGTGCATGAGGCACGAAGTGCGGAGGGCACAAACAAGGAGCGGCTCCTGGCAGGCTTCTAGTGGAAGGGACACATGGACGAATCGAACATATACCAGAATGAGAGGGATCTAGAGACTGTATAGGTATGGGACTATACAGTTGAAGGATAGCTTAAAGGAATTGATTTGGCTACTCATATCAACAAATACATTTGCTTTTCGGTAGCCTAACCCATAAGAACTCCAAGGTTAAGCCTGGAAAGCTTCGTGTTGATGTGTGGGGGCAGTCAACAGTCCCGATAAGTTGCCGGGGCGTTACACCTTCAGCCTTGTGCAGTGATGGCATACCCCTTGCCATGACCTAGCATATTAATGAAGTGTTGGAGGCATCTATGGAAGATGGGCCTAAACTCTTTCTCTTAGGCCATCATAAGTCATCATAAAGATTTAGTAGAATAAGAATAATTTTGGGCCAAGTAGTCTAGATTTTATTTGGGCTTTGTATTATGGGCCAAGTATTCTAGATTTTATTTCGGCTTGGTATTATGTGTAACACCCCGGCAACTTACAGGGACTGTTGACTGCCCCCACAGATCACCACGACGCTTTCCAGTGTGCTTTGTCCTCACTCACACACTTTCCGAGAAAACTTCCCGGAAGGTCACCCATCCCAGAATTACTCCAGGCTAAGCACGCTTAACCATGGAGTTCTTATGGGCTAGGCTACCGAAAAGCAAATGCATTTGGTGATATGAGTAGCCAAATCAATTCCTTTAACCTATCCTTCAACTGTATAGTCCCATACCTATACAGTCTCCAGATCCCTTTCATTCCGGTGTATGTTCGATTCGTCCATGTGCCCCTTCCACTAGAAGCCTGCCAGGAGTCGCTCTTTGTCTTTGCCCCCTGCACCATGCCTCTTGCACCGAGGATCACTCCCCGCCCTCGTCAGTGCCCGGGTGTCACATTATGGGCCTAGTGGTGTATAATTTCAATTGGGCCTTGTATTTTGGGCCAAGTAGAATAGGATTTTGATCAAACAAGTCAACAAAAGGGTCAAGGCCCAAAGTTGACTATTCTTGGATGTCCAAAATGGGTGTGTTGACCAAGGGGTCAACATTTTGGCTAAGCTTGGAGAACAAGGGAGAAGAATTTTGTCCTAGACATGTGGAAGCTTCCCATTGGAGAGTTTTCCTCCTAGTTAGTGGCCATGTGTCACTCTAGGAATGGAGAGTTTTTCCATAGGTAGTGGCCACATGTCACTCTCTCATTTGAGAGGATTTTTGCCACTTGTCTCCCTCCTATTGGAGAGGATTTCTCCTTGCTCTCCAAGACAACCAAGGTGGCTCTTTTAGGTTAAAGTTTCAGCCCATTTTGAGACACCTTAGCCTATAAATAGAGGTGTTCTCCATCATGTAATCACCTTTGATTTAGAGTAAAGTTATGCTGCCATTTTTGTGCCATACTACTCTTTTAAGGTCACCCTAGGCTAGAACAACCCAAGAGTTGGCCCAACCTCTCTTAGAGAACCATCAAACACACCTTCCATCACCATTCAAACTCATCAAAATCATGAGCTATCAACACCTTTCACCGCCACTAAATTCCGCAATCTTCATCCATTATCTTATGGCTTGATTTGCTTCTAGATTTGGTTTGTCCTAGCTAGAGCATTTTGCCATCATGCAGCCTTCTTTTTTGATGTTTTTCTGTCCTTCCTGGGTTCCAACTCCTTAATACTTTAACTCTTCTTTTAAATCATTCCAATAACCTACAAATTAAGGGAATTTAGTGATAAAATCATTAAGTATAACCCAAAATCTCTTATTCACATAAACTAAAAACAAGAGTTTAAGCAAGTTTCAAAGCCAAAGAGAATTGATTTAATATCAAAATTGCATCACAGATAACAGTAAAATCAACCGTTATCACTCACCTAACATTAGTGCAGAATCGGCTTACAACATCTCCCATTAGACGTCAGTTAGAGGGGGAAGCGACGTAAATTATTGACCGGTGGCAATAAACGTCTATTAGGCGGGGGGCCGACGTCTATAATACTATAAACGTCGGTTCCCCTAGAAACTGACGTCTATATGTCTGACAGGTAAGTGAAAAGTCATCATATAGACATCGGTGCCCCGCCTACCCGACGTCTATAGTTTGACAAGGTGGAATTTTAAAATTTTGCGCCATCTAGGCGTCTGATCCCGACACCTGATGTCTATATTCGATTATAGACGTCGGTGACCCGCATACCCGACATTTATAGTCTGACAGGTAGGTGAAAATTTAATTTTTTCCGCCATCTATACGTCTGATCCCCCCATACCGATGTTTATAGTCTCACTAGGTATGTGAAAAGTCATTTGTTTCTGCCCACTAAACGTCTCGTCCTGCCAAGCCGATGTCTATATATAACAAAAATATTAATTTTTAAATGGAATGGACGTCACATTAGTGAGGTGGCCAACGTATTTGAGATTATAGACGTCGACTTTGTGGGTAACTGACATCTAATTTCTTGTTAAATGGTGCGAACCAACAGTTTGATCGTCTTCCTTCACTTTTTCTCTCTGCTACACTGCATTTCCAGGTGCGTTTGATGTCCTATGAACCATTTAAAGTTGTTTTTACTCCATTTAAAGTAATCTTTGATGTATTATCTTTCATCTGAACCGATTAAAATGAGTTTTCGTTGTGTTTTGGTGCGGTTTTTCTTGTGTCTTTGGGTAGCGTAGTGCACCTTCTCCCTTTGCTAGTTTCCTCCTAAGAAAAACTTACGATTTTTGGATCTCTTATGGCATTCCAACCCAAAGTCGAACCTGGGTCCTTGCATAGTGTCATTCCCACTGCCAATGAAAGAGAATACGGTGTCACCGTATTCTCACCGTATTCTTTTTCATTGGCAGTCGGAGTGGACCTAGGCAACAACCCAGGTTCGTCTTTGGGTTGAAATTCCATAAGAGATGCAAAAGACACAATTTTTTCTTACGAGGAAACTAGCAAGGGAAGGAGGTGCTACTATGCTACCCAAAGACACGAGAAATACTGCACCAAAACACAACGAACACTTCATAGATGTCGGTTACTGTACCGACTGACGTCTATAGGGCCCTTAGACGTCGGTTAATGTAATGTCTGACGACTTTATAGAGGTCTTACGTGTCAGTGAACCGACGTCTATAGTGCTCTTAGGCGCTGGTTAGTGCAATGTCTGATGTCTTTATAGACGTCGCACTTGTCACTGAACCGATGTCTATATCGACGTCGCGCCTGCAGAAATCTGACGTCCCATTAACGTCACCCATAAAGACGTCGGTTAGGGAGGTGACGTTAAAAGCCCAAAATAACTAACGTCTAAAGCCCTTTCTACACTAGTGTAGGTCCAACCCAACCTAAACCCGAACCAAGCTAGGCCTGATTGAACTTGACTAGACATAGGCTTAAGCTAATTCAGTCGAACATGATCATACCCTAACTTGACTTGACTTGGACTTGGGTCAACTTGGCTTAGGTTGACTTGGTTTAACCTGGACCTAGGTTAACTTTGATTGGCCGACACATGCAGATTTTGCTCGACCAAGCTCGGACCAACCTGATTCAACCTAAACATAGGCCAACTCGATTCAACTTGGACAGGGACAAACTACACTCAACCTAGGTTTCAACTTAACTGTGTGTGAATTAAGCTAGGCTCAACCTAGTTTCGATTAGAATAGGAGCCATTTGAACCTGGTCTAACTCATCCTGACTCAAATAAATGTTAACATGTCCCAACTTTGTTTGACTTGGGCCTAAGCCAACTCAAATCAAATTAGGCCCAAGCCAACTTGGCTTAACTCAATTTAGTTCAGGCCAACTTGACTGAATCGGGTTCGACTTGATCAAACCTAAGTCGAATCAACTAAATTGGGCCCAAGTCAACTTGACCCAATGTTTTGGGCCTACTTGGCTCAATTTAGCTTGATTCAACTTGGACTTAGTCAAGTAAGCTTGAATTTAATTGAAAAAGAGTCAGAGTCAACCTTGGATGAGCTCAACCTAATGTTATCTTACTTTTGTTTAACCCAATTTACCATTTCATAACTTGAAAATAACATTATTTAACGTAAGTTGAGAAAAAGCATTGCAAATATAAAATAATATTTTTAGAACTTTAACAAAAAATAATATCAATCAAGATCTATTATAAAAAATTATTGATGAGTACATATGTATATCCTCATTTATTCTTTAATATTGCATTCTTAATTAGTTTTTGTGCTTTAAAAGATTGTTTTAATTACAATTTGTTATAATTGAGTGTAATGAGCATGAGATACAAAAAAGTATTAAAAATAACTTTTTAGTTACATAAATATTCTTTAGACTCATAGAGGTTAGTGCAACTATAAATAAGTTGAAGTAATGGAGGTGTAAAAATAAATTGATTAAAATTTCATGACAACTTAAAGATAAAGTCAATAATATCAAATAATACAAACCACAAAAAGTCAAGCTAAACATTGATGAAAAAGTGAAAAAAAAAAATTTATGTTCTAAAAATATCAAATAATTTTTCCATTTTTTCAAATAATATCATATTTCATGTTCTACATATTTTTTTTTCTGTTTTTTATGTTATTTATATATTTCATGAAGTACTATACCTTCGAGGTTGATTCTATTGTAATTTCTTAATGGATTATGATGTTAGAATGCAATAATCGTTTGCTCTTTTAATTGTTGTTTTGATTTATTTTTATGTCTTTTGCTTCTTAATAAAGTAAAACCAATATTTTTTTATATTATAGCAAAGTTAACATGACATTAAATCTACATAACATATCAATCATATGAGTCTAAGGTTTTTAATTTTAATTGAGCATCTACTTTGGTTAAATATAGAAACTTTCATGTAATTTAATGAGTTTTTCCCAATAATTGAGAATAAACTTTGATTAAAGGTGAAAACTTTAACAAGAAGTAATGTACTTTAATTAATTATCTTTTTACTTGATATAAAAAGGGAAAAAACAAACATAATTAGACATAGTAATATTTAATTGAGAATGCACTTGGGTTAACCGAGAGAACGTCAACAAATTAATTGAGAATTTACATTGATTATATGAAAATCTAAGACAATCATTAATTGAACCATAATCTTTAGATAACTAATGATGAATCCTATTTTGCAAAGTACTGAAGTCAACATATTTTCTTTATTATTATTTTTATCTCTTTTTATCTTTTACTATTTTTATGCCTTACTTTCATTTACTATTTTGTTAATTAATCTTTTACTTATTTTATTTATCTTTATCTTCTTATATTTATTTTATTTATTTGACTAACCCAAACATGAAATTGATTCCTGACAAATTAATTCTTATAAAAACTATACAAATTGTTAGTCAAATAAAATAAAATAAATATAAGAAGATACAGATAAATAAAATAAATAAAAGATTAATTAATAAAATAGTAAATAAAAACTAGACATAAAATTAGAAAAAGATAAAAATAATAATAAAGAAAATAGATTGATGGTACCTTTTCTTAAAATAAGATTTGTAACATCCCACTTAGAGTAACAAATATTAAAGAATTTTGCTAAACCATAATGTAATTAAAATTTTCCTTTCAATATAGCTATTACAACTTCAAATATAAATTACCTAAATCCAACACAAAAATAAATAGCTTAATACTAATTTTTAATCCCTTTCACAAAGTAAATAAAGACTTTAATCAAACTCCTATTACAAATCTCTCTCTTGTTAATCACGTTGCTTCAGCAACATTTGAATACCCATCTGAGCTCCTACACATCATACGATCATCGCCACAGACACAAACAAAACAAACAAATATATGGGTGAACTAACACAATCAACTCTAAAACACCAACACAACACTTATATATCAAATGTTAAGCCTTTATCACAATCCTATCACATCAAATAGTATCAACACATAGTAAGACTATGATAATCAATACATTGACAACCTATACCTCCCTTTATAAGGAACCATGATCAACCCATTAGTTCCACACAACCATTCCATTACAGGTAAATTGTGCGAATACCAACCATATCTATAAACATATATCTCCTTTCAAACTTCCCCGCACCCTGTTCACCAAAACAGAACAACTTGAGTGGTCCTCTACTACAACTTCAGACCTATCTCCCATGTTCCTAAACTCAGCATGAACCGAAACCCTACGGGCGAGACATTTATCCCTTTCTATCCCTTCGAAAGAGGAAAAGACAACACTCAAATCCCAGTCTCTTCTACCGCCTTTCATGGATTAGAGACGAAGAGATCCACCTTTCTACCCTCTCGAACGAGGAAAGCTACAACCCTAGATTAAAGACATATGGCAAGAAGACATACCCAACGATATAACCATCACTCAACCACATTGTTGATTCAACATTGTGACTCTCTTTTTGAGCTAAACAATGATCATGGAAGACCACAACCTCATTTCTCATAACCCAATCCTCTTCCACATGCAAAAGAGAGACCTTAACTTTAAAGGTATCACTGTCCACCATACCGGATCACTCCCTACTATTGAATCACTCAAGAGTAGCGTCTCAAGGTATCACACCACTCCCATTTGACTTTTAATATTCTGGACTATTTCCTATCCACCTACTCACTTTAAGTGAGCATACCCATTGATACCCAAAGCATAAAATGCATCGTCATTAAATGTGCAAATTATAATCATTCAATGTATAGACCATTGCATACATCTAAAAATTTCATTATAGCCACAAGGAAACATTAATACCCATCTCACATTCAGACAATCACATAAACTTAACATACATATTGATACGCGGGGCTCAAGCCCAATTTCTTTAGTTTAGTATTTCTTTGATGTATGTTGTATTGTGTTAGGCATGTAGGACCTCTAGTCCTATAAATAGTCATGCCTACCTTATTGTACTTAACTTTTGAGATTAATGAGAATAAACTTTTCTAATTCAGAAAATTATTCTCTCTTGAAAGTCATTGGCTAGAGAGTCCAAAGACCTCTAGCCTCCTTCCAAAGCACACTTCCTCACTCTCATTTTTCATTTCCATGGTGCTTTCTCTTTCATACACGCTGCACCATTAAACATCCGCCACATCTTCAGCTTCTCAACCACTCCTTAGCTGACACCTCCTCACGCATGCGTCAGCGACATTAGAGCATCACATTCGCACCACTCAGCCATTCTCTCACATTTCAGAAACGCATTTCATTTCCACATACCAGAGCGCGTTTCATCCTCTGCTAGGGTTCCTCTTGAGTTCATCTTCCTCATCTCCGACCGACCATATCTCCTCCATTTCCACCGGTAAACTTATCTTCTTTCTCAGATCCACCTTCTCATCACCATTGCCTTCCTTTTAACCGAATGTTTTTGGCTTTTCCCTTCAATCTCACCGATTGAAAGCCTATTCGAGTTTATCTTCATCGATTAAACATTCAATCCTTCCATTTCACCGATTCAATCGGTGAATCCTTTAGTTTCACCGATTAAAACCTCACCAACCACCCTAAAACCTAGGTTCTCTTCGATTCTAGTCTTCCGTTGCGTATATTGTCCGATTCGTCAGTCGATCCGCACCAGATCCATTGTTCCTCGCTAGAGTGGAGCGTATCACATATGTTTCCTACCTACCTTCTTATGATTTAACAACAACACACATATAGTAATCACTCATTACATCAACCAACGTTACTAACATTATAAGTCTACACACAATAACCATCCATAGATTTATCAAAGTATTAATCAACATAATTTGTATAATAACCGACAAGGTCAGTATCCTTACATGTATCTGGCAACCACTAGCTAAAGAAGACCCCTCTTAGGTTCAAACCCATCATTTCAAAACCCAATAACATAACATTCCTTTTATTCCCACACTATAAAACTTCCAATATATTTAACCAGCCAAAGAATTCTAATAATTTTAAACACTACTATCCTTATCATTACATTTAACTCATCCGCCTCATATGAACCTTATTCACAACTATACATATGAACAGTCACGATTTCTTTTTTTTTGTCAGTGCACATAACAATAAATAAACACAATCCAACACCTTAGTCATCATTTATTTGCTAAAATTTCACTCCCTATGGAACCCCCAAACTTATTACCATATAAAACACAATATACATCTCATACTTGTCAACATAACAACGCAAACAATTAAAATGTGAACTAACCGTCTCATAATGTCATACAAAAATTCAACTATCAATATCAAATCTAAACTACACTCAAACACACTGAAAAGAATAAAAATAAATAAAGAAGGAATTGATGCCAACATGCTACCCACTTCTCATATAATTAACAACTCGAAACAACTACCAACACTATAACATGGTAGTTCCATTTACATTCAATTTACAAAATACCGTGAATAACAAAACAATAATATCAAAGGCATTACCACACTTGAAACAGAGCAGCAGGTTCACCTATCATAGCCACCTAAAATGAACATGTTCCATCCTCACACATGCACTCAAACATTAAAGGAGATAACACAAGCTCAAGCAAGTTAGCTCCCCATACCTGGTCCGAATTCCCACATGCTAAAACCTTGCCCACGAGTTCTTCGATTCTACACTTCTCGTTCTTGAGTCCCGACACTCCCTTCCAAAACCCTAAGGTTAACTTTTGTCATCCTCAAATTACATCTCCCTAGCTCTTGCATTAATAAAATAAACCTAACATTCTCTCTCCCTTCTGTTTCTCACTCGAGAACCAATGCTTCCTCTCTTACGTTGCATTACTCGTCCCTTACTCTAAGGTTGGTGTTTTCGAAGATGAAGAAACAAAAAAACGAAAAAAAATGAAGAAACGAGAAGACAAGAATTGGAGGTTTGTTCGAATCATCGTTAGGATAAGGTTCCTCGCCAGTTCTCACTTATTGAGTCTCAGTTTTGAGTTCCTCGACCCAACCCAAGAAAATTAAACCAAAACAATCTAAATAAAAAAAAAAACTTTCAGTTTCTACAAGGTTCGAAACCCGTTCCCCTAATATTAAACCCAACCTAAATTGAAAGTTGTTGTACACCAGCTTAACCTTCTAATTATATTATCACTTTTCTTAGTGATTTAACTACTATCCTGTGGCATATATCATAAATAACCACACATCCCTTGAATAAAAATTTACCTATTTTATAACCAACACCTATTCCCAACAATTAACTTATTTTGAAGCTGGTATTAATTTCCGAGTCTTAGAGATTCATCATTAGTTATTAAGGATTATTGTTCCATTCATTATTGTATTAGATTTTCAAATTAATCAATGTAAATTCTTAAATAATTTGTTACTGTTCTCACCAATAAAAAAATACATTATCAATTAAAAGCAAGAACTTTGTAAATTAATCATAATGTACCTTCTTAATTAAATATTTGCATAATCATGTTTATTATTTTACCTCTTATATCAAGTAAAAATTTAATCAATCAAAGTACATTATTCTTGATTAATTCTTATTAAATTTTTCACCTTTTATCAAAGTACATTTTAATTTATTGACTAAAACTCTTTCAACCACATAAAAGTTTCTAAATTTAATCAAAGTAGATTTTCAATTAAAATTAAAAACTATTAGACTCATATGATTGATATGTTACGATTTAACACCATGATAACTTTGCTACAATGTAAAAATAATTAGTTTTACTTGATTAAGAAGAAAATACATTGATAAATATGAATCACAACAATTATCAAAAGAACAAACCAATTATTTCATTATAACCTCAATACATTAAGAAATTGTATCATAATCAACCCTAGAGGTTTAACGCTCCATCAAATATAGAAATAACATAAAAAAAAAGAGGATGAAAAATATGAAAGACGAGAGAGAGGACAAAATTAGGCTCCCTAAACGGTTCCTAAGCTCCTTTAATCGATTTTCCTAAGTCTCTTTGTATAGAAATTAGATTTGGCTTTACTTCAAGCTTTTATGTTGTTGGAATCTTCCTTTTGATAATGTATGAAGTGACAGGAAACACTAAAAGAGGGGTTTAATAATGTTTCTGTATATCTTTTTCAAAGATGATGTTTTGATCGTAGTCGTTGAAGGTTGAATGATCCTCATAAGTTACTTAATTCTTACATTATAAAACATTGTTTTGATGGACGTGTTCATGGTCTCGATTTTAGCTTTTCTTTCTAGCGGTTAGAAGGAAGTGAATCTTAGAAAAGAAGGTGTCTATTAATAGCCATGTATGTTGATTTATTTTTCGCATAGGATGAACATTCATAAATCTAGAACATAACACACAAACATTTTATACTGGTTCACTTAATTGAGCTACGTTCAGTTCTCCTCTAAGATAACATAAAGGGTCTCACTAGATTTCAATGAAGTACATGTGAGTATTCTTATCATTCCTGGTTACACTTGTCAAGCTCAGTAACCCTCGTCATTGTGACTAGTACCGAGGATCACCCATTCTTGGTTGTGCAGTATTATTTACCACTCATGGTATCCCTAGACATTTTTTTTTGTCCTCTAGATACATCGTCCAATTGAGTTTGACCAACTTTTGGTTGTCGTTGTCAACCCAGTAACCTTGTTACTATGACCTTGATTGAGTTTCACCTACTCCTAGTTATGCAATATTTTTCACCACTCTTAGTATCCCTAGACGCTCTCAATATCCTCTAGATACACTATTTAGTTTAGTTTAACCCACTCTTGGTTGTCGTTGTCAACCTAGTAACCCCCGTTATTGTGACCTTGACTGTGTTTTACCCATTTCTGGTTGTGCAATATTCTTCACAACTCCTAGTATCACTAGACGCTCTCAGTATCCTCCAAATACATTGTGCATTTGAGTTTAACCCACTCCTGGTTATCGTTGTCAACCCAGTAACCTCGTTCCTATGACCTTGACTGAGTTTCACCCACTCCTGGTCATGTAGTATTCTTCACCACTCCTGTATCCCTAAACACTCCTGGTATCCTCTAAATACACTGCCTAGTTGAGTTTAACCCACTCTTGATTTCCATTAATCATACCTGTCTAGCTACCGTTTAACTCTACTAAGTTAAACATCAAAGTTTCACACACTCCTGGTTTCCACAAGACACATTTGTCTAACTACTGTTTAACTCCTCAAAGTTAAATGTAAAGTGTTTTAATTCTCTTTAGAATTTAAAATCAAAAGATTGGTTACAAATCGTTAGACGATAACTCTCAAAAAGAGGATATGTGTTCAATACAAATCAATCTAATAGACTCACTGAATATTTTCTCTCTTTTCTCTTACAAATGTAAGCTTATACATCCATGAAACTTAAGAGTAACTCTTCTTTCCTTTAGGTGTTTCTCTCTCTCTCCCTCTCTCTTCTTTCTTTAGAGGATTTGACTCTAAATGGTTCAGAGAGAATGCACGATCATCCATAAGGATGATTTTTCTTTTTATTCCTTAAGTATTCATTCTCAATCTCTTTCTTCTTTAGCGATATTCTATTTATACACCTTTTGACAGTATAGTCGAAAAATGATGCTTGTCCTTGAGATTTGGTGATAGTATAACTGTTGGACGAAGCTTGTGCTCGAGATTTGGCTCTTCGTAGCTTTTATCATAGGTGGCAGTCATAGGTTGATGTCTTCTTGTCAAAGCAAACTTACTTTTTCAGTACTTTATCAAAAGTATATAAGACCATTTCTTTGGCATGACTTTTGATGAAAAGAGCATTCCACAAATGTCTTCTTGTCTTTAACGTACATTTCTGACTTGTTTATGATGGAGCAGATAAATGCTCGTAGTAGACAATTTGTATAAAATAGAGTAGATATGCATGTAGCAAATATGTCCTTTTTCTTATTACCTTTGTTGTTTTTAAACGTTGAACATTTAATGGTATTCAATGTTTGTTCAGAACAACAAAGTTTTTCACATCTCTTATTGTTTAGTTAGGATTTGATTGTTTGAGCTTTCTAGTGAAAATACCAAATGTTTCATGCAAGTTTCATTGTTGGATGAAAGTATGTTTGACACATGCTATCATTTAGCCTATGAGAGGCCTTTCCTAACTAGTGCTTATGTAGTAGCTACTTGTTGAGTTCAAGAGCACATTTAGTAAGATGTCTTTTATCATGTGTTTTTGGAGTAAGGTTTGTCCTTTTGTTGTGTATACCAAAATCATCATTTTATAGTAAGAGTTCGTTTAGCTTATGTGACCGCTTTAGGTTTTTCTAACAGATACGTTTAACACAGTGTTTTCCAACATAAGATTTTAGAATATCATTTGAGACTTTTCAACGTGCTTTCCAAATGCATTGTTTAACACTTTTATCCATAAAGACACATTCAGAGTTTGTTTGATCATTATCTTTTTGATATTTACTAATATAGTTAAATAAATTAATTATTTAAAAATATCAAATAAAATGTCTAAAGATATATTTTTTCCAAATTACCTTCTATCATAAACATTTATCAATTATCAAAGTTTTTTTTTGTAGAAATATAGAGAAAACCACAAGGTCTAGTTTTTGTTTCCCATTCCTTCTTCTTGGCTTAACAAAATTTCTCCAATTTTTCATGCTTTTCTAGTTTTCTTTATGCAATGTTTGACTTGATTTCTTATAGTTTCGATTATTTGAAATTCTTGGATTTATCTTTAAGACTTCATGAAATTTTAATAATTTATTTCCATACTTATATGAACTCAACTTAATTACGATTACACTAACACTTCTTAAAATATCCAAAAAACATTTATATAACTAATTATAAAAAATTCTAATTAAAACAATATTTTAAAACAAAAATCAATTAAAAATCTAAAATTAATGGTTAAATGAGGATATACATATATATATATATATACTTGTCAATTATCAACATTAATATTTTAATTTTTTTTATAATTATTTGATAAAAGTAATATTTTTAATTTAATACTAATTAAAATATTTTATCTAAATAAAAAAAATTAAAATTCACTATATTTAAATTTCTTCATTCAAATCATTCATTTAAGAAATAAGGTAATTTAGAATTTTATTAATTAAAAGTACAAAATAAAGATGGAATACACAGCACTTTTTGCAGATGACCTAAGATGACCTAACATTACGTATGCATCATGTAATGTTCAACCAAAATATCAGCTTGTAGATTTTATCGGTCAATATTCCAGATTGGTGTTCAATTTGCGTGGAAGCATGCACTATTATCTTCAACATCCTTATGATAATAAAAAAGCATTCATTTCCAAAGTTGCCACTTAATTCTTATTGCTCTTAGATTTTTTTTTCTTCCAAAAATAATGTACCTCTTAATTTCAACATTCAATCAAATTTTGAGTAAGACTTTTATATATATATATATATATATATATATATATATATATATATATATATATATATATATATATATATATATATATATATATATATATATATATATATATATATATATATATATATATATATATAGAAGATACTAGAAATTGAGTTTTAAAATGGTTTAAACATTTCTTTCAGTTTTAAAAATATTTTTTAAGAACAAAACTGTAATGGAACAAATTTTAAAGTGAACAATACTTTGTATGAGAGGTGATTGATCTTTAATAATGTCATTCGACAAATTGGAGATCGAAATATTGGTATTCACCATAGAGTTGATAACGAAGTTATAAGATAATTGTTTGTCCATTAAACCCTCTATTAGAGATGAATAGGGATGGCAAAAAAACCCGTACCGGCGGGTATCCGCGGATAAAACCCGTTGCGGGTATTTAGTATCCGCGGGGTAATTCAATACCCGTTTGTTAACGGGTCGGGTTCGAGTATCAGACTATCCGTCTCGTGGATACCCGCTACCCGTTTAGAAAATAAAATTACAATTTTACCTTTTTATAAAATTAGAAAATAAGTTAAAAAAATTGTTTTTAATTTTGCCCCTCTGTTACGCTTCTTCTTCCGTCTTCTTCTTCTTATTCTTTCATCTTTTTTCTTCTTCTTCCTTTTTCTTCTTCTTCTTTCTTCTTTCTTCTTCTTGTTTCTTGTTTCTTCTTCTTCTTTCTCAAACAATAAGGATCACCGTCCTCTGCTCTGCCGCCTACCAACAATAAGGATCACTGTCCCCAGATGCCACATGGACTTCACGCTGCCGAACGTTACACTAAATTAGCGGTGTTGCTTCCTCTTCCGCCATCCAAGGCGCCGCCTGTGGCCAGCGATGGAGCCAACCAGCAGTAGTAGGTGATCCCGTTCGCGGAGCTCGAGAGACTGAACCACATCGGGAGTGGTCGACGACGTGAGAAGACAACGACGAGAGGCAGATATGAGATTTTATGTTGCAAATCTGAGATATTTTGTTGCAGATCTGAGATATTTTGTTACAGATATGATATATATGATATGCTTAGGTGCAGATCTAAGCTTTGGTGCATATATGAGTTTGGAGAAAATGAACACAACACTTTTTGGACTCCCAGATTCTGAAGTGAAGATTTAGAGTTTCTGAGTTTTGAAAAAGAAAGGAGAATGGAGTTTAGGCCAAAATTTGGGCTTGGGAAAAAAAGGGTATTCAACGGGTATCCGCGGGTTGAAAAAAAATCCGTGGATTTTTTTTATGCGGATATCCGGCGAGTAGCGGGGCGGGTATGAGTACACTTTTTTACATGCGGGTCGGGTTCGGATATCACACTATCCGACCCGAACTCGACCCGTTGCCATCCCTAAAGATGAACCATCATTTCACTTAAACCTTAATTGAGAAGCTTATGTTCCGGTACACTCAATAGTCTCATAACTTTAAATATATTTTTCTCCTTTCACATTCCGAGTTACCTTTTAAAAATAAAACTGTGATGAAATATATACTCCAAACCAACAATATCTAAAATACATTATGATTGATCCTAACTATTTTCACTCTTAAAATCAAAATAGAAAATTTATAATCATAAATAGTGATTAGAATACCTAGAGTGAAACTTTGGAAAAAAATTTCAAATTGTTGTAATCATACCAAATTATAAATATAATGATTAAGACATAGGAATGAAATTTATACTTTTACCTTCTGTTTGTTAGGTTTCTCTATAATTCGTAAGATATTTTCTATTTAAACCTTCATATTCTCATTTTCCTATCTATTTTCTTTTATATTTTGGGTGGGTATGAAATTGAAATAGATTTAAAAGTTTAGAAATTAATAAAAATAAGAAATCACTTAAATTTTAAATAAATAAATAAAATTAATTAACTCATGGTGGTAGACCAACATTATTACGTCTAACACAAGCTAGAATGAGTTATAGTCTAATTAAACTGATTTTATTTTAATTAAGAAATAATATTTATATCAATCTAATTTTCTTTTAGAAGATAAATATTATTAGTTTAGGTTTTGGTGCTTAACGTTTTTAAATCTATAACTTTTATAGTTGAGATTCTTAATTGTAAGTGTTGATTCACATATTAATTTTTAAACGTCAGAAGTTGCTACATTATAGTACTGGAGACATTTTTATTTTGACTAATGAACTCATTATTGAGTTGGATAATTGTTATTTTTGTTTGTTATTGATAGAAACGTTGTTTCCGTTTCTTGTTTCGACTAAAACTTTTTTTCTTTCATAATAAATAACAAAACCTGTTCAATTTATTTGAATTCTGTACTTTTATGTCAGTACTCAAATGATTAATCTGTTTTTTTTCTTGATTTTGATAAGGGTGTTTTGATCTCAAATTCCAGCAAAAGCACTACTCCAACCATAGTAAATAAGTGTTGTATTCACATATATTTATTTAGATTTACCAATAACTATTAATCTACTTAAATTTAGAATAAAGCACTATGTAATGATGATTCTAATGTTTATCCTGAAATTGCAATATAAATTGAATGAAATTAATGAGAATTAGTGTGTACGGATTCAACTTCACTACTTTGTTTTTACTCTTTATTATTTTACTACTTATCAAAGAATCATTCAATGTTCATATAAGTATTCTAAGGTAATTCTAGACTCATTTTTGCAGTCTAGAATCTAAAGAGTTTAAATTTAAAGGGATTCATTCACTCTTGATCGAACAAATCTTTGCATTAAGAAGGTGACTCTATAACTAGCTAAAGAATATTAATATATTTTTAGCATCTAACAACACTAGATGATTTTATTAAATCTTTAATTTAAATTAGTTTTCACTCAATTCAAGTTAATTAGATAAGATGAGTAATTAATTCAAAAAGACATTAAACATAAATCAAATTACTAACATATGAACAAAGCATTTGAATAATTAGACAACAGAATAAAGAATCTAGAGCAATTACATCCAATCTCAATACGAGAGAATTCAAAAACTAATGATGAATCTAACATTGAAAACTGGAGGTTGTTTTTCCTCCCTTATGTCTTTTACAAAAGCATGAGAATATTACAAGAAAAATGTTCAAAGAAGACCTAGAGAAAAACTAAAATTTGGATATCAATAACAAAGTCATGCTATGATTTTATAGACTTTTGAGGATTGGCTTCGCCTTTATACATGGTTATTAACACTTGAGATTTCCCTCCATAGCGGATTTCCCTCCATAGTGAGTTTCCTTCTAGCTCAAGCCCCCTATGAGGTGGTTAACTTCGGAAGTTTCATCCTTAGGTGGGTTTTCTCCATGATTCAACTTCTAATTATGGTGCTCAAAGTTTATTTGTTTGGAAGTTTTCTTGGTGTGGCTTAAGCACTAATATCACTGCTTAGGTGTTAAGGCCAAATTTGGATTATGATCTAACCACCTTTTAGCATTCAACTCAGTTTTGGAGCTCAAACTTCCATTCTTCAATTCTTGTATAAAGTGCTCTGTTAGATATTGTGTTTATGTTAATTAGGGAAACATAGTCCATATATGTTTATTAGGGAAACATTGTCCTTATTCTTATTATTTTATTTTGCATATTCATTTGTATTTGGGCTTAGCCTACATTCTTATTATTATAAATACATTACCCTATGTGTATGCAAAGACACACAAGGGAGATTTCTCCTCATCTCTACACTATTTCATATGGTATCAGAGCGTCCATATAATGCTAACAACATGAAGAACTTTGATCGTTGTTCCAGTTCTTCAGCAGGAGTGGAAGCAGGAGGGAATAGCTCATTAAAATCATGAAGGAGGGCATGAACTTTACCAAATATTCTGCCATGGGACTAGGATTGCGTGGACCAATAATAGTGAATAGATCCTGACAAACACCATAAAGACGTTGGATGTCATTCGTGTATAATAACTTCGCTTGTACCCATACTTCTGAACATGTTTCATATGATCGAAACATTTGTTTCAGAGAAGAGTGAATGGTGGACTTTATGACGATGCATAACTAGGCATCAATTTTCATCCAGCGGGAAGTGTCCTCTGTGGTAGCACTAGTCACATTTTTAGTAAGGTGATCTACATACCCCTGATGGTACAATTGATCGCTTGAAGGCTCGACTGGTTGCCAAAGGCTACAAAAAGATTTTTGGTTTGGATTATGGTGATACCTTTTCTCCAGTGGCGAAAATGACCTCGGTTCGCTTATTCATTGCCATGGTCGCTCCTTGACAATGGCCTCTTTACCAACTTGATGTCAAAAATGCTTTCCTTAATGGTGATTTGCACGAAGAAATTTATATGGAGCAACCGCCCGGCTTTGTTGCTCAGGGGGAGTCATCTGGATTGATATGTCATCTTCGCAAATCCCTATATGGCCTAAAACAGTCTCCTCGGGTCTGGTTTGGTAAATTCAGCTGGGTTGTTAAACAATTTGGTATGTCTCGCAGTGAAACAGATCATTCAGTGTTCTATCGCCACTCAAGTGCTGGATGTATCTACTTAATAGTGTGTGTCGATGACATTGTTCTCACAGGAAGCGACTACCTTGGCATCTCTCAGATGAAACAACACCTTTATCACCATTTTCAAACCAAAGATCTTGGCAAACTCCGGTACTTTTTTGGTATTGAAGTAGCACAATCCAATGATGGTATTGTCATATCTCAGAGGAAGTATGCGTTAGACATCTTGGAGGAAACAGGGTTAATGAACTGTAAGTCTGTTGAGACACCTATGGATCCTAACATCAAGCTCCTACCAAATCAGGGGGAGCCTTTCTCAGATCCTGAACGTTACAGAAGATTAGTTGGTAAATTGAACTATCTTACTGTTACGCGTCCTGAGATTTCCTTCACAGTTAGTGTAGTGAGTCAATTCCTTAACTCACCATGTGAAGACCATTAGGATGCAGTTGTTCGCATACTGAAGTATATTAAAGGATCACTTGGAAAAGGTTTGCTATATGGTCCTAGCAACGATACAAAAATCGTTTGCTATTCAGATGCTGATTGGGCTGGTTCCCCTTCTGATAAGAGGTCTACTACTGGATATTGTGTCTCTATTGGTGGCAACCTGATATCTTGGAAAAGTAAGAAGCAAAGTGTTGTGGCTAGGTCCAGCGTTGAAGCAGAATATAGGGCTATGACATCAGCTACTTGTGAACTTGTGTGGCTTAAACAATTACTTAGTGAATTGAAATTTGGAGATATCACCCACATGACACTTATATGTGATAATCAAGTTGCTCTTCATATTAGCTCTAACCCTGTCTTCCATGAGAGAACCAAACACATTGAAGTTGATTGTCATTTTATTAGAGAAAAGATCATATCTGGAACCAACCAGTTGGCAGACATATTCACTAAGTCCTTGCGAGGACCTAGAATTAACTATCTTTGTAACAAGCTTGGAACATATGATTTATATGCTCCAGCTTGAGGGGGAGTGTTAGATATTGTGTTTATGTTAATTAGGGAAACATAGTCCATATATGTTTATTAGGGAAACATTGTCCTTATTCTTATTATTTTATTTTGCATATTCATTTGTATTTGAGATTAGCTCACATTCTTATTATTATAAATACATTACCCTATGTGTATGAAAAGACACACAAGGGAGATTTCTCCTCATTTCTACACTATTTCATATGCTCCAATTCACATAAAATATATTAGATTTTCACATATTTAATTCTTTATACCTCATTCTATAATTTCTAAGTTAAATGGGATTGATTCACTAAATATTAAGTTAAGTCCATCTAGTTCAAGTTATAAAATCAAGTAAAATAGACACTTATTAGACTGTTTAAAATATAACCTATTAAAAAATTAAAAAATTGACGTAAAAAGACTGAAATAGGATTGAAGGATTTAGAAAAGGGGTATAGAGTAGTATATATAGTTTTCATAAGATGAAGTTTATTTATTTTATTTGTTGAATTGTGATATTAGTAATATGTTTATTTCTTAGTATTCGATTTAATTTAATTCTTACTAAAGAATGATGGATTGTGAATTTTATGATGACAGTAAGGACAAATCTTAGTTGGTGTGTAAGGGGGCTTTCCCTACTCCCTCCCGGAATTTTTTTTTTCACACATTGCTCATTAATATATAATAATATATTTGTATTGTTTTAAAATATGAGTATTCAAAAATTTATTTTTCTTAAGAGATAAAACTTAGATAGTTATTAAATTTGAAAACATGAAGAAAGATGATAGTATTTATTATGACTTTTTACTTGCTCACTTGCTATTATTTAACAATTTTGTTACTAAATTACCAATATCATATTCAAGACAAGACTAGTTTAAAATTTCAACTTCACTATTTTATATTGGATGCTTTTAACCATTTAAATTTAAAGAATTTCTTAAACATATTTGGCAAGAATATGAAGTATATTTTACTTGAACTAAAATATATATTTTTAATGTATTATCAAAACAAGATTTCAAAATGAAATGGGAGATAAATTTCATGCACATAATATGGTTATTTACATTAAAAGAGAAATAACTAAAAATTTAAGTTTTGATTTAATTATTGATAGATTCAATAATTTGATAGAATAAAAACAATCGATTAGATATATGTGATTTCTTTTATAGTTATAATTATATTAAAATACATATTATTATAGAGTTGAATATACTTTGTAAATATTTCAACTCTAAACACTCTTAAAGAGTGCTTGGACTTAGAGTTTTTGTCGAGCATATTAAACTTTATAAGAATAATACATATTTATTTTGGTTGTATTAGTGACTGATAATATATATAAATTTGAGAATATTATTTTGGTACCCTCAAAATTATGGTCAAGATCCACCACTGATGATGAGTAATGAATTTATTGGATGAATCTATCTTCAAATGTTAATTTACCTATTTGAAGTGATTGGTTAAATTAATGTTTGATTTGCAATTTTTATATGTTTATATTGATTCTATTTATGAATTGAATTGTGTGACCTAATTGAACTTGTAAGATGTTATAATATAAGTAAAATAATGCACATGTCTCAATTGAAAACAAGTGAAAAGCTTAGGTGTCTGAGGTACACTGTTAGCACAACTGATCTACATAATTATGTAGACTTACTGGGTAAGCATATGACTCCTTGAGCGAGAGTGCATATATTGAAAGGTTTGGATTCCCTAGGCAAGTTATTCCTTGTTGGACGAACTTATTAAAAGTAGTCCCATGAGGTACACTCGTTGAACGAGTCAAAGCTTGGTTGGGCAAGCCAGAGAATGTTGAAAACCCTAGAGCAAGGTTCATGCATACTTACCTTACTCAGCAAATATTTAAGGAATTTAGTCCTAGTACTCTCTCACTAAGGGAGCATATATGTCACTGAGCAAAAAGGTTTATGTGCAAAGTCAAAGAGAATCAGAGTAGTGTTCTCATTAAGTGAGTACTGTGGTCGTTAGGCGAGTCTCGTCCCAGATGATACTCGTTGAGTGAGACATGACTTCCTTGAGGGAGAACTTACTGATCTGTTATGGTATAATTAGTTTAAATATAGTATATTTTATTATGATTGATATGCAATATATGGAATGAGGAAGTAATGGTTCTTAGGTTGGAATTCTAGCATAGTTGTATTATGTGTAATGTATTGATGACAAAGATTGAAATACAAAAATCGAAATAAGATCATTGTGATTGTGTTAGTAATGATGGATCTTTTAAGAGACGTGGTGTGCATGCCCTTTGACAATGGAAGTTATTTTTGCATGACCTTGAGGATAACCATTTATGTTTGCTCATAAGTTGATTTTGGAATGTGCGAGTGTGTTGAGACCTTGTGAAAACTTATGCTTGTGGTTGTACTCATGTTTATATGCTGAGAATGTTGTTATTGTTTTTACTACAATTAATGATTGTGGCAAAGTGTATGACAACTTTTGGAAACCAAAGAACATAACCAGGTGAGATTTTTTCCTTCAAAGTTTACATCTATTGAGTGATACCACTTTTGTCTTAAAATTAACTTTACTTGATTTTGATTGTTAGTTGTTTGATGAGTGCATATTTATCCCCACATTTTACATTTAATTTCAAAATTTTAGTGAGATTATTGCGCTTAAATGATTTCTTTAAAGTGAATTTGTGACGATTGGATTTATTGGGTTTGAAAATTAAAGAGATATAAAAAGTGATTTTAGAGCATAAATTATTCTTGGATATTAATAATGGTTTTATTAATAATGGTTGTGCATCATAAAAAAAGGGGGAGATTGTTGATAGGGGGAGCACAGTGTTAGCTAAACCCAATCCTTGTGATAAAAATACATTGTTAATAAAAACACATGTATGTGCACTGTATTATGTGTTATATGTGTTTATGCGTATTGTGAAATATGCACATATTGTGTTGATTGATGCATACTATTGTGTTTGTAAAGTGATCATATCTGTGTATGCACAATATATGTTTTGGAAATATAAAAAGCACATGCACAAAAGCATATATAAATGACTTAATCGATTATAGTGTTGTGATAATCAATTAAGGTCATCATACAACTTGAGTTTTAAACTGTGGCAAAACAACTAGTTTTGAATCGATTACATTAGTTGGTAAATTGATTAAAACTCTTGCTTTTAGACATCTTTTTCAAATGTGCTATGATGAGTTATAAAAAGAAAAGTTTTCAAAAATCTGCTAAGTGTTAAAGCTTAATCGATTACATGGATTATGTATTCAATTAAGTCTGTTAAGATTTAAAAACTGGCTTCTGCTTGTCATAACTACTATAACGGTCATATTTTTAAATATGTTCATTTAATGAGAATCGATTACATTAATTGAACATTCAATTATGTGCTTTGACTGTTGTTAGTCTGTTACATGTGTTTAATGTAACCGATTACATTAATATAGTAAGGGCATTTTCGTAATTTGGGGGTTTTAAAACCACAAATTAGATTTCATTTCCTTCTCTCTCCCTCATTTTTCATTTTTGCTTCTTAGGGTTTGCTTTTGGTGTGTTTCCAACCCCTCTCCCTTTGGGGGTTTGAGGTTTGCTTTCTCTTTGCTTGTAATAACTCATTTGCGTTTTCAATTGCAATTTCAATTCGATTTCTATTGTGTTCTTGATTATGCGTCTTTAATTTCGTTCTCGCATTAACATTTCGATTTCGTGCAAAATTTAGTATTTTGATTTTCGTTCCAGGTTGCAATTGCATTTCTGTTCACTGCATTTAATTGCGTTTTAAACTTCATTTTCGTTTTCCCCATTTACTTATGCAAATTCGCTCTAGATTTAGTTTCTATTTCGTGTTTAATGTTTTAAGTTTATTTTGCTGTGTTTAATTTTGTTTTAATGGTAGCTTAAGTGTTCTTGATTGGACATTAGTGAAATTGCATCGTTTCCATGAGATTTTTGAGTTGGAAGTGTGTTTTTGCTGCTCCGATTTGGCTAATATTCAATCTATTTTACGTTTGCGATTGGGTATACGCTTAGTTGCATGATTGGTGTCTAATCTTCGCTTAGTTGGTTGGACTGTATGGTGCAGGATTGATTGAATATTAGCATTGCATTCACTTAGTTTGCAATTTTGAAGACCGGAATAACCTTCGCTTAGTAAGTTAATTTTTGTTGGATTAAGAGTTAGAGTAGTGTTTAATTGTTGTTAATCTGTGATTGGAAGCATTGCGTCTGAGCTAGTGACCAATCATTTTAATTTGTGTTGCATCCCAGTTTTAATTTAGTTCATTTCCTTGCATAAAAATGTCCACAAAAACCCCCCCACCAAGTGTTCGACTTAATTCCTGAACCAATGTTTGGTCCTTGAGAGACGACCTATGAGTCACTTCCTACTCTATACTGCACTTTTATTGCATATTAATTTGATTTAGGTACGACCTCAGTCAGATGTACTGAGAAAAGTTCAATGATTGCAAAACTCCCTTCATCATCTTAGTCTCAACCTTAATTGTGGGAGTGGTAGGGGACTTTATTAACTCTTCATCTTCTTCTCTTATCTCAATGTCTTCTTTTTCTCTCTTTTCTTTCTCATTCCTTACTTTTATCTTTTTCTCTTTATACTCTCTTCTTCTTTCCTCCTCCTTTTTCTCTCTTCTTACTTGCTCCTCTTTCTCTCTTTGTTCTTTCTCCCTTTTCACATGCTCCTCATTCTATCTGTGTTCTTTCTTCCTTGTTTTGTCTTCCTCTCTTCTTCTCTTAATCTTCCTTAAATCCTTTTGGACTTTTTCTTGTTTTTCATTAAGAATTCTAAGTTTTTCTTCTAAGGTAGCAACATATTGTTTCTCTTGGTTATTTAATCTTGCATTTTTTCTCTTGGTTTAACAAGGGAATAAGGAACAAATTTTCTTCTCATGCATGCTCTCAAGTCACACCAATATTTAATTGTAGATTTTCTACCTTTCTCAACCTTAGATCGTCTTTGATTCCACCATAACCTAAGTATATGATATTTACCATGCCTAACTAGGAATGAATGAAGTTCTTCTATTCTTTTCTCCCATGCTAGGTATGATAATGCACTAGTATTCTCACCAAAGAATGGAAGGTCACTCTTAACTTTAGAATGTAGCTCAACCTCACCATGACTTAAATGCAAGTTACTATAAAAACTCATTTGTTTTAAAAGAATTTTGAAAAAAAAATTCACAAATAATCCTAGACTTTTTTAAGATTTTAAAAATGGATTATGCAAAAAAACTTAGTATTTCAAATAAAATTCCTTAAGAGACTTAAGGAGTAGACATGAGAAGCCTAAGTTCACTTCGAAGAAAGAGAGGTGAATCACTATGGATTGCTTAGAAACCAAGTGTATCCTAACCAAAGCTTTCCTCATGTTCTCTTGTAGCAAACTTCTCAAAGGGATTTAAACTTGAAATAAAAAGGAAAACAACTACAATTTTACAATTCAAAGAAAATACACACAAATCTCTCTTTCTCTCCAAGTGTATACTCTCTTGTTTTGTGTTTTAGACCAAGACTTCAAGCTTCCCTTCAAGGCCTCCTTCACCTTTGGATGTTGCTCACTATTTTGGGCTCTTATTCCCATGATACTCTCATTTTTTTTACCATCCAAAGACCTACACCACAAGTTAACACTACTAAAGCTAAAAGGAGTCCAAGGAAAAAGCAAGAAAAGGTCTAAAATGAACAAAGACTCTTCAAAAGGATTTTTACTTTGAAAAAACCATGAATGTTTAGAAGACAGTCAATAAATTAAATGTTAAGAAAGAAAGGTTAGCACAACAAAAGGAGTTACCTAAAGAAAGACATTAGAATAGATCACAAAAACCAAAAACTACTAGAAAATCGTAAGGTGCTTTTGTCCTTTGGCAAGCTAGATCAAATGGTGCACAAAGGCAAGCTTTTTTAGATCATCATGGCTGCTGGAACAGCAGCATGGGGACATAAAAATCAGCTCCAAATCAACATCAAAGTGTTCATACAAAAGTTGGTTAAACATGGTAGTGCTTGTACTTTTACTTTTTGCTTTTGCTTTTTGTACCTTTTGTCTACTTTTCTTTTGTACCTTTTGTATCTTCTTTTTTTTGAAATTTTTAGCACAAACACACCAAATCAGACCTCAAATCTGGAATGTTTCATCAAGTTTGATGATGATACAAGTTTATAGCTTCAAAATAAAGACAACCTACTAGAATCAAGTATAGCATGAAACACAAAAAGTGACATAATGGAAACCTAACTTTATGAAATTGTTCATGATCTAACAACAAGTATGAACTCAAATATATAAAATAAAAGAAATCAACGGCACAAATACAAATCAGATTCTGGAGATGACCTCAACATATATTTTTGATGATTTTCAAAGTTCCAACTAAGAAATAGAGACATCAAAAGGACTAAACATGACTCTAGACAACATGAAATGATGTGAAACTTAAAATGACTCAAAGAAACATATATTGACCAAACAAAACAATAAGGAATGACTCAAAAAAATAAAAGGCACAAAAAAAGTAGCCAAAACTACCAAAAATGAACTTGAAAAATGCTAATGACAACATCTTAGTAGCTTTAACCTTTGATGAGTGTTTTACTCATAACTTTCTCCACAGAACTCCAAATGAAATAAATGTTTTTTGTTGGAAACTATATTATATTAAAAGGTCTTTTATTTGAATATTTTTATATATTTTTTAGAAAACTAAGCTAGATGCAGTTTAAGTTTGAAAATCGTCACAGTTTGTTGCCAGAACAAATGATAGATGAAAAAAAAAACACAAGACAAGTAGGGAAATAACATCAACAACATGGAAGAATAAAGGATAAATAAGGACCAAAAGACTTATCTCTTGAAGAACCAAAGCTCTTGATACCAAATGATGACAACCTCCTTGGCTAGGTTGGGCCAAAGTTAGGAGATGTGTATGTAGGGGTCTTTCCTTGGATGAATGGTGCAGAAATGTGGTGGTAAATGGTCCAAGGATGATGAGTTAAGGTATGGATGGGGTAGAAGCTCAAAGCCTCCAGGAGATATCGTGGTGGTGGTGCAGTGTTTGGTGGTTCCAAAAGAGGTTAGGCCAACTCAAGGAGGAAGGTGACTAGAAGGGCCTCTAGGGTTGTTCTAGTCTTGATCAAGGACGAGTATGACCATATTTTGCCAGCATAGCATTACTTAATTCCAAGATGAGATACAAGGGTGGAGACACCTCTATTTATAGGCCAAGGGTGTCTCCTTCTAATCCTAAAAGCATGATCTCCCACCTTTGCTCTCATTGGCCAAAAATGAGGCTTCTAACCTCCCAATGATGGGAGGACATGTGGTCACTCACAAAACACAATCCTCTTCATTCCTAGAGTGTCATGTGACCACTACTAAAGTAAATCCTCTCCACTCCTAGGGTGTCATGTGGCTACCTTTTAAAAAGCAAATCCTCTCCAATGAAAGCATGACACATGACACACACTTTCCACTTGGTTTGGATATCTAAATTAGGGAAAATCCTATGCTACTTAGGCCTTAATACAAGCCTTAGTCAAACCTACACTACATGGCCAAATACAAGGCCTAAATAAACCTACATTACTCTTCAATCGATGCTCCATGATGGCTCCAAAGGTAGCCCACAAGGTAGAGCTGATGTCATCTTCATGGATGGCTTCCATTCTCTTGAAAATGCTTGACCATGGCTGGGGATTTGCCATCACGTGACCAATTAGATATATTTCTCCCAACTTCTAACCCTCCTAGATCTTGTTATACACTTAATTATACTCAACCAAGTGTGTTTAAACCATTATAAACTCATTTTAAACAAGTGGCTACAAGATTTCAACCAAAAACTTACAAAACTTAAACTTAGAGACTCAAATTGAATTCTACCATTGTGGCACAATTTCAAGCAACTTAGGGACTCTAACAAGTCCCAAATGACTTACCAAGACACTTCAAACTGACCATTTGAGCACAGAACCACTAACTCAAGTTTTCACTAGTTCACTTCCTCAAAATTGAGTTCTAAACCAAGTTGAACCCTACCTCCTCACCACCATACACCCATAACTCATATTTCTACCATTCTAAAAGCTTGAGCATGACATCAAACAACTCCTAACCAACCTCAACTAAAACAAATTAGCTTATAAACCATTTCTCACTATTTCATTACCTAAGATCTCAAATTTTAGACCAATTAAACTACAACAAAGATTAACCATTTTTCCTCCAACAATTCAATCAGCATAAATCACTTCATCAACACAAATCCCACATCCCAAACATGCATACAAACAGATTCAACCAGTTATACAACATTCATCATCACACAAATCATCAATATCACCCAATTAGCTCAATTATCACTAACACAAAACAACATTTGCCTCAAAATAATTTAATACTCACATACCATCAAACTTACACCACATAATTCAATTAAAAGAAAATATGTAACTTCCTTTACCTCTAAATCAACAGCTCAATTCATATAAATGCTCCACCAATTATTTGCAACACAAGGAACTTCTAGAAAACCTACAAATCACTTATTGGTGATTGGAGACCAACCTTAGAACCATAAATGAACCAACAATCAAGGAAAAGGGATGCTTGATCCATGCAAATCAGAAACACTTTACAGGATCAAGAACCCTAAAATACCAAAGAAAGGGGTTTCTAACTTACTTGCTTTAAACATTGAATTGATTGGTTGAATGGGTAGTCCTTGTTGCAAGGATCACCTAGACACCTCTTGATCGTCAAACAGATGATCCAAGAGTGAGAAAGCGTAGAGAGATGTGAGAGGAAATGAAGAGAAAAGAGTTTAGAGAAATAGACGGTATTTTAGGTAGTGAGACGAGTTTAGAAAATTATATTTATATTATAAAATTATTTTATAATAAAATACCCGGTCTCATTATTTTAATACACTTATCTACCCTAAGACTTTATTTTCTAGGTTTTTACATAAAGTGGTTTAAAATATTAAAGTAAAAAAAATATACCTATTAAAAGTAAAAATAAAATGATTTAGAATAATTTTAAGATTGACCAAATTAGAAAAACATTTAAAGTGATTTAAAATGTTAAAATAAAGATAACGAAATTAAAAGCATCTAACATAAAATTTTAATATAATTATCAAAAACATATATATAACAATTACTATTAAAATTTCACCTCCTAACCTTAAAAATATAATAAAACAAAACACACATATTTCAATATTTTTAGATGTCTGTCAAGGATTAATATACTAAGAGAACTAAACTAACAGTATGAATCAGGTTTATATATTATAGATGAGAAAAAACAGAAATAAATAAAAAGGGAAAAGAAAACAGAAAACTAAGGTGGGAGAAGATAATGGGGTTGGGCTTGATTTCGTGAGAGTGGCCGTAGGGAAGATGGCTTGAAACCCTAAAGCCCACCAAGAGTGAAAAGAGAATCAAAGGAGAAATCATGAGCGTGGCGCGAAGTGTAACGGATCTATTTGCTTGGAGTATCTCCTTTAATAGAAGGCTATTCCAGAAAGCAACGGATCTATTTGCTACTTTTAGTGTACTTTTAATTATTAAATTATTTGTAATTTAAATTGTATTAGAATTTATTACATATTATTGTATTAGTATTTATTATTATTAATTTTTTTATTTTACTTTTGGAAAGTAAAGTGAAGTATTTTTGTGAAAAGACATTCGCCATACAATATGTGTAGGGTAAAGAGGAACATCTTTTTGTTGTCGCCTTCTTTATTCTTTAAATCTTGAATTTCCTAATTTGAATTCTTCTAGTCTGAGTCAAGGGGAGGGTACCTTTCTATTCTTGCTTTCTTTATTTTCTGACTTCTGATCTTCCTGTTCCAAATTCTTCAAGTCTGACTTGAGGGGGAGGGTACTTACAAAAGGTATTTCGTGCTCAAGTCAGTCACTTTGCGTAATAATAATGATAATATTCAATAGAGAGTAAGTACTCAGAATTATTAGTTCAAAGCTACCAATCTTTCAACACAGCCTTCTATTTATAAGTTATTTCATGGACCCTAAACTGTCATAGGTTTACCAAAATCATCTTACATATAATTTAGGTCTGTTACTCATTAATCGCTTCCCTATGTTGCACTCAGTTATCAATATCTTTAATTATTCTGTAATTAGTTTATTAACTTGTTTTATTTGCTCAATCCATTGGTCCAATAATAATATCTCGAGCACTGACCCAATTATGGTCTAACATAATATCTTCGAACACGGACTCAATTATAGTCCAATCATTAATAACTTAAGCGTTGACCTAACATTATTTAACATGTTTGACCATCGACAGAAGAAACAAATCGAACTGTTACAAATGTTAACCGCTCGGTCTATCCTCTATACCATACAACTAGGTTTTGACATTTCCAAAGCAAAAAAAATTACGTTTAAATAAAATTTTGATCTTTTAATTTATTTGACAAATTAAAAAAGATCGGTAATTTTTATTTGGTGCAATTAATTCTTCTAGTTTTTAAAATTGATTTAATTAAGTTTTTTGTTGGATTATTATCAACGTAACTTATGTGTCAACTTATAGTATCCTTAATTTTCTTTTTAATTTATTTTTGTTTAATCATTTGAATGATCTCTATTTTTTATTCAAAATCGCAAATGGATGCCTCTATTTTTTTTTTCTCAGGTCTCTAATTTGAAAAACTTGATACAATCTAACCGTTTTTGTTACTACTGCACTAATATAGTTAAAAAAAAGTGTCACGTTACCAGTTTGTAATTTTTTTTATTTTTTTTAACTTTTTTTTTACTTTTTATATTTTTTATTTAAAAAAAATATTGTCAATGACAAACTGATATTATGTCATGTGATAATGATAGTGTGATGTATGTAGTAGTGACAGTGTCCCGGGTCATTATCATGTTAGTGCCCTTGCTTTAATATCAATTTAGTCATTATATTTTTATACTGTCTCAATTTAGTTTTTTTTTAAAATTAAACAATTTTATATTTCTCTAAATTAAAAAAAGATTAATTTTTATATAAACGTTACACCATTTTTCTATTAAAATTGATATTTTTATTAAATAATTTTAACAATATTAAATTTATTCATATTTATAATTTAAATTGAACTTAATTTAAATTTGCTTTTAAATTTTATATTTGAATATCTTTCAAACTGATATAAAATTGTTTAAAATTATTTTAAAATTTTACTTTTGAATTTGTGAAATTGTTAGTTTTAAACCAACTCAAACATTTATATAAAAATTATTAAATTTTACGTATTTTAAAAGAATGAAAAAAATGATAAATTTATTTTATTTTATGAAATGTAATTGATAAACAAGTTTAACAAATTTGCTAGTTGAAATTAATCTTGAATATTTTTTCCTATTAACATTACTTTATATTAACTTTAAAACAATTTTAAATAAAATTCAATATAAAATATAAATATAAATAAATTTAATACGGTTAAAAATATTTGTATAAAAATTATATAAAAATTAAATTTTATTCCAATTTGAGAATAGACCAAATTGTTTAATTTAAAAATAAAAAATTAGGATTGAATGAGATAAAATAAAAATATAGGGACCAAATTAAAATTAAGACAATGACATGTGACAAACTTTTTTATTTTAAAAAAGTTAAAAAAAAAATTAAAAGAAAAAAAACCACGAACTGATACGTGACATCCTCTATATTGGTTTTAATACAATACTAACAGAAAGGGTCAAAGTGTAAGTTTTCCAAATTAAGGACCTAATTGAGACAAAAAAAATAGAAAGACTATTTGGTCTTCGGTTGAATGTTTGAAGACCAAAGTTGAAATCCATATTAGGATGTGTTATGGATGAGCTTGTAGGTGCTCTATTACCCTCCAACCTGCATAAAAGAATAGCAGAAGATGTTGATGATGACTATATGAATTATCACCGCTCGGGAGACACTAAATAAAAGTTAAGGTGCCATGTTGAGGTTCGAACTAGAGTCAAGCTAGCAAGGCTGAATATATGCGGTCCAATTAACCGATCGGGAAAGAGACCAAGCTCTGTTCGGGCTGTACCCCATAAGTAGTAATTTTCTGCACAAACTTTGGAAACAATAGAGAAGCACATAAATAATGTGAAGCCGAATGAATTAATACTTGATGCCAAATTTGGCTAAGTACTTGAGGCCATGGAAGGCCGAGCATTTGAGGCTGAATACTTGTGAGGCCGAATGGCCGAATGGTTGAACACTTGACGCCAAATTTGGCTAAGTACCCGAGGCCATGAAAGGCCAAGCAGTTGAGGTCGAAGGGCCGAATACCTGTGAGGCCGAAGGGCCAAATGGTTGAATATTTGATGCCAAAATTTGGATAAGTACCTGAGGCCACGGAAGGTCGAGAAGTTGAGGTTGAATGACTGAATGGTTAAATGATTGAACAATTGATGCCAAATTTGGCTAAGTAGTGAGTGCGTCATTGGATCATGAATAAATCTTGAACAATATTATAATATTGAATTAAGATATTTAAATTAAATCATTCAGCAACTAAAATAAATTTAGGATGGTTATATAGAAAATAGTTATCAAGATTGTTGAGATTGTTGATAGGGGGCACTGGTTTAGCTGAACCTATAATCTCAGAGCTTCTGGTTTTTTATGATGACAACACATAATTAATAACACATGTGTATATGTGTTATATGTGTTACATGTTCATTATTTTTATGATTGTGATCATATGAGAACATGTTTGTATTGTTTGTGTTGATTCTGTGATGATCATTGCTATTCACTGTGTTATATAATTGAGATTTTATCTGTGAATGCATGACATATGATTTAGAAAAGAAAAACCACATGCACTTTTGTTGAACTTTAATTGTGTGGCAAAACAACAGTTTTAAGTCGACTTCATTATGAAGCAAGTCGATTAAAACTTGTGGCTTTGAACAAACTTTTTCAAAGTGTGTTGTGAGAATTTTCGAAGAGAAAGTTTTTCAAAACTGCATTAAACTGTTATATAGTTGACTGTGTGCGCAAGCTATTCGACTAAGTTAGTTATGTTTTGAAATTCTATTAGTGTTTGTCATGTCTAACGACTATATTTTTAATGTGTTTGACCAAGCATTAATTGTTAATCAATTAAGTTGCTTTGACTGCTACTGTTTATTATAATTATCTGAGTACATTCGACTATATTAGTAGCAAAGTCGACTTAGGAGCGTCAGTTTTATGAAAACTATATATAGACGCGAATTTGAATTTTGCAGAGACTTTTGTGATTCTAACGATTTGATTGATTTTTTTCAGATTATAGATCTCTTGCAGAATGTGTGTTGGCTCCAAGAATACATAAAGAAGACTGTGGTGTTCATCTTTGGCGATTACATGAAGAACAAGAATTGTGTGCTTTGACTGGCTGATCAATCTGCACTTTGAGGTATCTGTTTCGTGATCAGGTTTTCTCAATCTTATGAAGATTGGTGTTTGCCCTGTTGTGACTACAGGAAAAGGATGTGCGGCGTTCTGGACTTTTAGTGTTGCTCAAAGGGTTTAAGACAGTAAGAGAAGGGGATTTCTTGCTGCTGGTCTTTGTTTGTATATGCCTATATTTTGATTAGAGGGTTAGAGAGATGTTTTATATTTTGACATGGAGGTCGCTATAAAAGCCTTGTTGTAAAAACCTTGATCATTATAGTCGTTTGCTTCTTGGGATTGGAATGACACTGGATGTAGGCAGGTTGGCTGAACCAGTATAAAAACTTGCGTTTGATTTCTCTATGCCTGCACTTTTACTTTCAAAGTCGACTTTAACTTTTACATAGTCAACTATATTCCGCTGCATTTGAAAAATCTTATTCCGTGCGTTTCAAGAAAGTTTTGAATCATCATCCTTTTACGAAAAAGATTTTTAAAAGACTCTGATTTTGTGTTTCACTAATTCACCCCCCTCTTGGTGTGAGAAACTAAGCCATATCATTTTCAACAATTGGAGCCAGAGTTGGTTTTCATAAGTTTTTTGAAAAACAAGTCGATTACTTGTTTTGTTAAGTTGACTGATCCTGTGAAATTGGCTTTTAGTTCTCAAACCTTTGGTGAAGGTGCATCAACAAATAGACAACCTCTATTTGTTGGTGAAAACTATGCTTTTTGGAAAATACGGATGCAAATCTTTCTTGAATCCGTGGATAAAGGTGTTTGGGATGCAACATTGAATGGTCCATATGAGTCAACTCATGTTGTTAATGGAAAAACTGTTTTGAAAATTTTTTCTGAGTGGACTCAGGATGAAAACTGTAGAACACAATATGATGTGAAAGACAGGAAAGGAAATGTGTGACGTTTTGGAGGTGACTCACGAAGGCACAGATGAAGTCAAAAGAGCAAGAAAGAATTCACTGACACAAGAGTATGAATTGTTCAGAATGAAGGCTAGTGAGACTATATATGAGGTGTAGAAAAGGTTCACGCACATAGTCAACCACCTGATGGCTCTAAGGAAGATATTTGACAAAGAAGAGATCAACATCGAGATTTTGAAAAGTATGAATAGAAGTTGGCAACCCAAGGTCACAACAATTTCTGAGTCAAGAGATCTTACAAGCATGAATATGGCAACCTTATTCGACAAGCTAAGGGAACACGAGCTTGAACTTGGAAGGCTGAAAGAAGAGGAAGAATTTGAAGAAAAGAAGTCTATAGCCTTGAAAGCCACAAACAAAAAAGCTTCAAAGATTGCAAATCTAAAGTTGAATCAGAAGTTGAACTGGACAACAATGAGCTAATGACCATGGTGGTAAGAAAGTTCAATCGATTTATGAAAAACAAGAGTCAACTTATTAACCAAGCAGGTACTGGGAAAGCAAAGAAAGCTGCAAGATCAAATCTTGTCCAGTGCTATGAATGTGGATAGGAGGGACGTATCAAACCTGAATGTCCAGACCTGAAAGTGAAGCAAAGAGGAAGCAAGAGATTTCCTCAAGACAAGAGCAAGAAGTAGAAAAATGCATATATAGCTTGGGAAAACAGTGACACAAATTCTTCAAGTGATGAAGATTGTGATCGTGAAGAAGAATCCAACATCTGCTTCATGGTTGGCTCAGCGCTGAACAATTATGATAGTGATGCAGAATTCGAAAAAAAGCCAATTGAAGTCAAGTATGACTTGCTGCATAATGCATTTCAGGAGATACATGCTGAAGCTATGTGATTGCAATACAAGGTTAATTGACTCAACTCTGATAGGAGAGATTATGAGCATAGGATTAACAATCTGATTGAAGAATATGAGAAACTGCAAAAAGAATTAGATATTGCTTTAGAATCTACTAAAACTGTTAAAATTGAGACTAAAACAGTGGTAAAAGAAGGTGAAAAATGCCCTGCTCATATAGAACAAATTGATTACTTAACTAGCACACTAGCTAAGTTTACTCAGGGTAGAGACAATCTGAATGTTGTTTTAAGATCTTCTGGTAGAGTAGTATATAGGCAAGGAATATGTTACAAAGCTCAAAGTAATAGGAGAAATACAAAGAAATTTTTTAATTTAAGTAAACCTGTTGTTAATGCTTGTTTCTATTGTAATAAAATTGGGCATAATGTAAGAAACTGTTTTTACAGAAAGGTTGGAGTTCCTAAAGGGATATACAAATGAATTTCTAAGGAACAACTATCTGCAACTAACAAGCAAGGACCTAAATTCAAATGGGTACCAACATCGAAAGTTTTTTTATCGTTTTGCAGGATAATAGATAATGTAGCAATGCAGAACTCAAGGATAAGCTAACTTAATGATATCAAAGTTCTTGAGTATCTACAACTGGTAATAAGTATTATCTTACTACATCATGCATGATATTGGTTAGAATGATTATTTGATGAATGTTTGATTGTTGATTGATTGTTTGAGTTTGTTTTCTGTGAAAATTCATTTTTACGAATTTTAATAAACTGGACTATGTATGAAGCCGATTATGTGCTGTAGTATGTGTGTTTCTAATTTTGAAAGCCTTCTGTCATACTGAAGTCAACTTTATACTTAATGAAATCGATTTGATATCTCTGTTATGGACTCTGTATGTTTGAAAATTTAAAATGGGCTGATTTGAGTGTTTGTTGTTCGTGCCTTTATATTCAGTCGTGTCTGAGGTTATGTGATAGCATTTAGTAAGGTTGGTGAGTGTTTTATTTGGTAACTCTAAACTACAGAGAAGGAATCTAAGAACTCTGAATCACATGGAATCTTCAAATCAGTCTTCTGGAGGAAACAGAGGAAAGGGAGTTGTTGCGGCAAGAGGCCCTGATCCTACAGGATGGATCGGTGATGAAGAAGCTAGAGAAAGGTTTCTAACCAGAAGCGTCAAGGTTATTGCTCCTCCCAAAAATCTGAACTTAAACATGTTTGAAAAAGAGGAATTTCAGTTTCCAGAATGGTTCAAGAGACAGGGACTCTCTATTTTTGTACAAATGAAAGGTCATTGGTTCCCTGATCTTGTGAGAGTGTTTTATCACAATTTGAAGATTGTAAATGATGATATTCAATCCAGAGTGAAAGGTGTTGATATTCACATTGACAACTTTATGTGGAATCCGGTTACGGGATTACCTACTGAAGGAACATCCTCTCACTTCTCAACTGCAAAAACTAATAGATTATTGAATAAGAGAAATCTTTACAGAGACTGGCTAAGATTTCCTGGAAGATACTCAACTGAGAGACTCTTTACACATGAAGTGTTAAACAAGGAAGAAAAGATTGTTGCTCATCTTCTCACTTGGGTAATTCTGCCTGGGAGGCCAATAAGAGACAGGATGTCGAACGAAGATGTCTACTTGCTTCATGCAATTAAGACCAATATTCCAAAACACTAGTTGCAAGTAGTCATAGATCATATGAAGAATGCAGCATTCAAACAATCACATTATTTGCCATATGTTGTTTTCATAAGTAAGATAGTTGTGCTCCAAGGTGTGGATATTAGCAATGAGCATAAATGATTTTGGGATTCCACAAATGTGTTTGACAGAAACTCTATTGTGTCTCTTGGGTTAGTTAAAACTATGAAAGGTTGGTGTTTCATAGGTGAAGAGGATTCTGTATACAGCTCAGGGAGTATTCCAACAATAGTTGAATATCGCATAAACTTCTTTCCATAAACCAATTTTGAGAGATTCGCAACTGATCAATTTAGAATTTTGAATGATAAATTCAATCATCTTGAAAGAAGGTTTGATGAAGCTCAGCAACAAAAGGAAGATAGTTCTTCTGAGGAGGATTCTATGGTAACTTAAGACTCATAATAGGGTTACTAGGAGAGCTTGTCTGTTGTGACAGTCTGTTGTTGTTTGATGATGTGTTTTGTCTGTTTTAGTTTGTTTGCTTGAATGCTTTTAGTTTTTCTTTGTAGTAGGCTTTATAAGCCATTATATTTTGTGAATCTGATTGTAATACATTTTGAGAATTAATGAAATAAGATCTTTTGCTTAAATTCGATCAGTACTGATAATCTGACTAACATGTTTAAAGTCAATTATATGATGGATGAAGTTGAGTTTGTTGTTGTTTACTATTACATTATTACATTTTGCATACTCATTTCTTACCTGTAACAATTCTTGCATTATAATGATTCTAAAATGCTTGATCTGTAAAAGATCTTGAAAGGTTTTTTGCAGGAACATTGTTTTTGGATGAACAACTGGAAATTCAACTCAAATGAAAAGCAATGAAGTCGATTGCGACTATGGATCAATCGATTATGTTTAACAGGGTTTAAAAATTCCATTATTTCAAATTCTATTATCTTTCTATTGATTATATAACTGTTGATTGTTTCGTATTCAATATATCTCTATTCTATGATTGATTGAAAAATTTGAGATATTATATTGTGTTGATTGATTGATATTGTATCACTGCTGCATAAACTTTATTATTAATGGATTTTAGATTTCCAACAAAAAAAGATATAAGAAAAATATTGACAACAGTTCAAAAACCATTACTTTTATATTTAATTTTGATACAAGACACACCTGTTATGACTTAGAAATTAGCTTGAAATCATGCAAATTGCTTTAGTTAGGATAAAGAGAGTCAAAGGTGGTTTTAGAGATATTATGCTTGGTTTTCCTTGTTTTGACAGGGTTAGACGAGAATTGAATGATGGAGAGTGAAGTAGGAAAGAGTTAGACTCAGGAAAGGATACAAAAAGGGGCAAAGATGTAGTCGCGCCTACCGCTGAGCGCCAGTTCCAGCGCTGAGCGTTGGCCTTCTCAGAAACAACACTATTTAACGCTTGAGCGTGACCACTGAGCGTCCATTTGAGTGTCGCACCTACCGCTGAGCGATGTACTTATGGACCTGAGCCAAAATTTTGTTCTTTTTCTGTATTATAAATAGACCCAAACGTACCAGAGAAGAGATCTTTTGGCAGAAAGACTTCAAAACAGTCTCTTCACTCCTTGGAGGCGGATTTTGGATGTGAAAGCTCCAATCCTTCAATTCTAGGGTTATCTCTTTCATATTTTCCATTCATTTCATCTAGTTTCACCATGGTAATGGTGAACTAAACCCTTTGTTGTTGGGGAGCGATGTAATTCTATTGAAACTCTCTTATATCGAAATTCTTATTTTATTCATATACTTTTGTTATCAATAGTTTGAGTTTTCTTCTCTATACTTTAAGCTTGCATTGTTTAACTCATTCAATGTCATGATAATTGATTTTTTCGATATGGACACATACCGGAAATCTAGACATGAGGGGAGTTCTCTTGGTTACATAGGAATAGGACGGTCAATTGCTTTAAGCTTCTGTACACTAATGGATGACTAATTACTAGGGAGACTAGACATAGTAAACTAGTAATTGGGATTAGGCTCTCTTCGCCGAGACATCGGGATTAGAGTAATTTTGAAAGTTGCATGAACATTGATAATAAAGTTGAATTTAATAAGAATAGTAGATATAGCAGAGTGGATTAGGATGAAACCGTAAACCCCAACAACATCATTCATCCATACTGTTTATTTGTCAATTGATCAAGCTTTTACATTTGCATGTTTATTTTAGTCTTTGCATTATAAACCCTAAATTTAATCTTTATCAAGTCTTATGAAATCAATTCACATGAACGTCTAGGCCTAAGAGTCCCTTGGGAATCGATATTCGGACTTACCGTCTCTTTATTACTTGATACGATCTGGTACACTTGCCAGGGTGTTAACAAGTTTTTGGCGCCGCTACCGGTGACTCATTGGTTTAACTTTTCTAGTAGTGTGATAATGATTGATTTTGACTTGATTTTGTATTTTGTTTTTGTTTTTATTTTATTTTTGTACAAAAGTGCTTTTTAGGGTTTTTGTTTCTTGTTTATGCAGGAGGCAATTCACACTATAAGCAAGAAAAATCAACCTCTTCTCGAAGGATTAAGTGAAAGGAGGGGGAAGAAAGTCAGAAGACCATCCAAAGAACTATTCCCCTCTCCTAACCAGAGGCATCTACTCAAAACACAGAAGAGATAGCAGAAGGAGCTCCTAGACGCATCTAATGTGGTTGGCCCTCAACATTTTAATAGTATTGTCATGCCGAGGGACAACACATTAAACATGGTGATGAATACTGCATTGATACACCTGGTGCAGAGAAACCGGTTTCATGAACTGTCACATGAGAGTCTGTACGATCATTTCATGACATTCAACGAGATATGCAACACAGTGAAGATGAATGGAGTGTCAGATGACAGGATTAAACTTAGCTTGTTTCCTTTCTCATTGGGAAGTAATGCTAAGTTGTGGATGAATTCTTTTCCAGAAGGAAGCTTTACAACATGGGAGGCTGTGGCGTCTAAATTCCTGAGTAAATACTTCCCACAGTCCAAAATCAACCAAGGAAAGTTGGAGATTTCTTCCTTCATACAGGGCATGGAGGAAACCCTAGGGCAGACATGGGACAGATTCAAAGGATTGTTGAGAAAGATGCCTATACATGGGTTTGATAAGACAACTTTGGTTCTTGCGTTCCTTGTATGGCTTAGTACACAGTCCAAGCTTATGTTAGATGCCTCAGCTGGAGGCAATCTCAAGAGAAAGACTGATGACGAGGCCTATGATTTGATTGAAAGCATGGCTGTGAACGAGAATGAGTCTCTTAATGAAAGGGGTGTGACGGTTCAAAAGAGGGGAGTTCTCCACTTGCCCACTGAAGATGCATTGCTAGCTCAAAATAAACTCCTAACTCAGCAACTGGATAACTTGTCAAAGGTTATTTCTCAACTACCAAAGGAGATTAGGAATGTTTCACAAGCTCAACAACAACTCTATGAATTTTGTGGCGGTGACCATATTAATGGTCAATGTGCTCTCCCTGAAGAGACACAAGAAGAAGAGAATTATATGGGCAACTAGTTTCAATACCGCCAGGGTAACTTTAACCAAGGTAACTACAACCAAAGTTGGAAGAATCACCCAAGCATTGGGCAAAGCCAGAGTAATCAATCTAGACAAACTGGTGGCCAATTTAGTAGACCACAACAACCATCATTATGGCAACAGGTTGCTAGTTTGACTGAACATGTCAGAGACCTTGATGAGAAATTTGATAAATTCTTGAAGGTGTAGGACCTTTATTATAAGAGTCATGAAGCTAATTTCAGGAATTTGGACATGCAAATTGGCCAATTATCAAAAAGGGTGGAAGTCACTAAAAAGAATCAATTTAGGGATAACACTGAGGTTAACCCTAGAGAAGATTGTAAAGTTGTTGTAAGCATAGTTGGAGTGGAAAAGAAATTATTGAGTTAGAGAGTAGTGAGGATGAGGATGAGAAGATGGAAGAGAAATAAAAAGATGAGAGTGATCTTCCTCACCCGAGAGGAGAAGAAAAAAAAGAGAGTACTTGTGGGCACTTTAGAGAAATTTTTAATCAAATGAAGATTTTTATGCCTTCAACCGAAGCATTCCGTGAACTTCCTGTCTATTCCAAGCGCATAAAGTATTATCTTGGAGAAATTATAGATCTTGACAAGGAAGACACTGAGAAAAAGGAAGGTTGTATTCGCCCTTTGAAGAGGAAGCACCCAACTAAAATGAAGGATCCATGGAGTCTTACTATCCCATGCGCCATTGGAGATGTTGATGTAGGAAGATATTTGCTTGATTCTAGGTCAGGTATTAATTTGATGCCCCTTTCTATGCTAAGAAAGATTTGTGGGCTAACATTGAAGCCATCCAATATGTCTGTGATTGTGGCGGATGGATCTTCAAAGAGACCTTATGGTGTGGTGGAGGACATGGTGATTCGTGTTGAACACCTTGAATTCTTGGTCGATTTTGTAGTAATGGAGATGAAGGCTGATGAGATGGTTCCATTAATTCTTGGAAGGCCATTCATGAAAACGGCCAAAGTGGTCACAAGTATCCATGATGAGATGGTTATGTTAAAAGACCTAGAACACAAGTTGATCTATACTGCCTCTAAAGAGAAGCTGAAGCAAATACAAAAGTGGGCTAAATATAGAGCTTCAAAGAAAGATGCAGCGGTTGATAGGTTTAAATGTGCTAACAAAGGTAATAATTGTAATGTCTTGCAGGTACATGAAGAGGAAGACGTTGATAAAGGAGGACAGTCCACGTTGACTTGGAAGATGAACCACTCGAGCTTGGTACTTTGGTGAAATACAAGAAGCAGTGGGTGGTGAAAGGCTATAAGGAGAACGAAGTGTTAGAGATCAAAGCTCCATATTCTAGGAGATTCAAAAGGGTGGACAGGAAAAAATTGATGAGTTGGTGGGATAAGGAAGACACCAACATGGAAAAGAAGGCGTGAGCTTTCACTGGGTCAAGCTAGTGACGTGAAAAAAGCACTTACTGGGAGGCACCCCAGTGATCCAAGAACAATATTTTTGTATTTTAAATTTTTAAATCTTGGTGATGTAATTATGAATAAATTTTAAATTTATGTGTATTGGGTACCTTCTACTCAAGGAAGCTAAAATTTTTATGTACTCACTGAAGGGTACAGGAAGGTACATCTACTGAAGGATGTTGGAAAGATATGCACTTACTGACAAGTGCTAGAAAGGTTTGGGTCAGGCTCGTGACGTTAAACAAGCGCTTGCTGGGAGGCACCCCAGGACGTTTCTTATTTACTATTTTTGCTTTTGTTTAGTAGTGTAGGATTTTTTATGGTACTTGGCTTGAACATCTTTATCTGATGATGATTTGACTTAATTGATTGTGTGATGAGTATGCTTGATGATGCTTGATGTGGATGATGATTGAGATTTCTTTACATGCTCATATACAGGTGAAGTGCTCACAGACTGTGAATGGATGCATAAATATTATGATTGTGATTAAGATGTTAAGTAGGGTGTATGATAATGAATATTGGAATATTAAGTGAAGCCTATTTGTGAGGTTTTGAGCTCCAGAGTTTCTGTTGATATGTTTGCTATTTACTTGAAAGCATGAATGAATTTGCCTAAATCTTTATGATTGATTGAATTGCATGTTTGTGTCACATGATCAAGGCCATTTTTGGAAGCCCTTACTTAGCCAAATTTTCGTCCCAAAGTAAAGAGAACCATGTGTTCTACCCTTTTTGAACCTAAGCCTTAAACACTTTATGTGAACACCTTTTTGAAAAGCCTTTACCTTGAGTTGAGTTGAGAGTAATTGCATGGTATTGAAAAAGGTTCGAGTTTGGGGTTGTTGGGAGAATTGAAAGGCAAAGAAAAGCATTGAGCTAATGTGTTGAATGAAAAATCATGAAAAAGATAGAAAAGATAAAAGAGGAAAAGAATGAAGAGTAAAGCTCAATGCAAAAGAAAAAGGGAAAGTTGAGAATGAGTGAGATTGGTGAAAAAGAGAGTTTGTGCTTGAACCATGATTATGTGAATAACTCTTAACTCAAGGATTTTGTGATCTAGAAAAACCAATTTTTCTTATTATCGCAACCTCATTACTAGCCTTGAAAAGTCCCTGTGATGACATTTATGTGTGAAAATGTTAATTGTAGTAGATGAAGGGCAATTTTGTTCTATGTGACATGTAGATAGTAGAGGGAAGGAGTGACCTCTTTAAACACTTGAGTGATTGAGTGAGACACCTTATCTAGTGAGGATTGATTCCATGAAATCATGATTTCATCTGTGCTTAGTTAATTAATCATTCATAAAAATAACATCTGTTGGAAATCATATGATTATGTGAACACTATGTGAGTGTGATAAGGTGAAGCATGTTTGCATCTCGATGAGATTCCATTGAAAAGCTGAATTGAGTAATTACTTTTTGTGAAAGAATGATTTTGAATGTGTTGAACCATGTTGAGGATAGGTGAAGAGCTAAGTTTTGTTTTGTTTGCTTGAGGACAAGCAAAGTTCTAAGTTTGGGGTTGTGATAACGGTTCAAAAACCGTTATTTTTATATTTAATTTTGATACAAAACACACCCGTTATGACCTAGAAGTTAGCTTGAAATAATTCAAATTGCTTTAGTTAGGATAAAAGAGAGTCAAAGGTGGTTTTAGAGATATTATGCTTGGTTTTCCTTGTTTTGATAGGGTTAGACGAGAATTGAATGATGGAGAGTGAAGTAGGAAGGAGTTAGACTCAGGAAAGGATAAAAAAAGGTGCAAAGGAAGAATCCCAGCTACCGCTCAGCGCCAGTTACAGCGCTGAGCGCTAGCTTTGTGAAGACAACTACTGTTTGACGTTTAAGCGCCAACACTGAGGGCTAAAGATGTAGTTGTGCCTACCGCTAAGCGCCAGATCCAGCGCTGAGCGCTGGCCTTCTTAGAAACAACATTGTTTAACGCTTGAGCGTGACCGCTGAGCATCCATTTAAGTGTTGCACCTACTGTTGAGCGGTGTACTTATGGGCCTGGGCCAAAATTTTGTTATTTTTTTGTATTATAAATAGACCCAGAACGCACCAGAGAAGAGATCTTTTGGCAGAAAAACGGCAGAACACTCTCTTCATTCCTTAGAAGTGGATTTTGGATGCGAAAGCTCCAATCTTTCAATTCTAGGGTTATCTCTTTCATATTTTCCATTCAATTCATCTAGTTTCACCATGATAATGGTGAACTAAACCCTTTGTTGTTGGGGAACGATGTAATTCTATTGAAACTCTCTTCTTATATCAAAATTCTTATTTTATTCATATACTTTTGTTATCAATAGTTTGGGTTGTCTTCTCTATACTTTATGCTTGCATTGTTTAACTCATTCAATGTCATGATCATTGATTTTGTCGATATGGACATGTACGGGGAAATCTAGACATGAGGGGAATTCTCTTGATCACATAGGAATAGGACGGTCAATTACTTTAAGCTTCTGTACACTAATGCATGACTAATTACTAGGGAGACTGGACATAGTAAACTAGTAATTGGGATTAGGCTCTCTTCGCCGAGACATCGGGTTTAGAGTGATTTTGAAAGTTGCATGAAGATTGATAATAAAGTTGAATTTAATAAGAATAGTAGATATAGGAGAGTGGATTAGGATGAAACCGTAAACCCCAACAACACAATTCATTCATACTGTTTATTTGTCAATTGATCAAGCTTTTACATTTGCATGTTTATTTTAGTCTTTGCATTATAAACCCTAAATTTAATCTTTATCAAGTCTTATGAAATCAATTCACATGAACGTCTAGGTTAAAGAGTCCCTTGGGAAACGATATTCAGACTTAAAGTTTCTTTATTACTTGATACGATCTAGTACACTTGCCAGGATGTTAACAAATATATACGAATTTATTCTTTTTTATATTAAGTGTAGATTGAGGACTAATGAACAATATATCCTAATCTAATTACTGAAACTCAACAATTATATTATGTTAAAGACACCAAAGTTCATAATTGGCTAGTAGTACTAAACTTCAAGATTTATATGACACACTCGCAGAAGAATAAATGAGGTGTGCTAAGAATGATTACATTTTACTCAATGCCATTTATAAATATGTAACTTAGTTCGTTCCATAATTAATGAAAATCCAAGATACTTATTTGGTGATAATAATAACAAAATGATGATGAAAGTATTGATTTAATAAACGAAAAAAAAATATAACTTATTATTATTTTATATAATCCTGTTAATTAAACTTTATTATTAGTTATATATATTTTTTTAAGGATCTATATTTAATGGATCCTATTTTATCTAATGATTTTTCATATATATATATATATATATATATATATATATATATACACGTATATATATATATATATATATATATATATATATATATATATATATATATATATATATATATACACGAAAAAAATACTAATTTATTATTATTTTATATAATCTTATTAATTAAACTTTATTATTAGTTATATTTTTTTAAAATCTAGATTAATCCTATCATATTAATGTTTTAAAAATATAACTTTAAAAAGTATAAAGACACTTTGTATTGAATATCAAACAAGAAAACTAAAACTAACTTGCAACAAAAATTTCAAATCAAAGAAAATAAATTAATATATTTAAACATATACTTAATCATATATTCAACATATAAAAAATAAATAAAATACTATAAAGTATAAATTTATATTAAAAATAAATTTTAAATATAATAATAGAACGCAAACATAAATAATTATATGATTGATAAAAATTTAAATTGTATATTAATAATAATATTATTTTTACTTTACATTAGTTTTCATTTATAATAAAAATATACATTTATTTTTTAAATTTATTTGAATTCTATTTCTATAGTAAATAAAAGTAAATCAAGTTAAGATATAATTAATTAATTCACGCTAGGATTTTTCTAATTCTAGCTTTTGCCTTATCCTCCTATGTTTCCACTACTGTCCTAGGTACAATTAAATTACTTGGAGAATGAACCATAAAAAATTGAAACAAGTAAGATACGAACAAAATGATCCAAACGAGAACAACATAAATAAAAGAAGTACAAAAGAAAACGAAGAGAATCAATCGCTACGAAGACAGCGAAGAGTGGATTTTCTCTAGAACTATGGTGGCGTGGAGTGCCACTGAATGTATTGAAAATTTAAGTATGAGTCAAAGTTTCACATTAGATAAAAATGAAAAAAAGTAGAATACTATATAAAGATAAAAGATCCATTAATCGATTGTTTTAAGGTTTTGAGTAGAGAGTGATGTTAATCCCTTATATGGTTGAGTTCAGATCTTATTGGTATTTGTATTTCTCAGGTAAACTTCCTCTTTGATAGACCCCCAACGATAGTATATGATGGTTTGTTTTAGTGACCGGTTCATATGAGTATAATGATCTCTATACTGAAAGTCTTTCTAATAAAAGATATTCAAATAAGCAAATCCTGTTAAGATAAAAATGAAGGACACTATAATCGCATTCAGTGACAAAGGTGTTGCAAAGGAGATATACACAAAAAAAGAAAAATATTATAGCAATAAAGTTACCATTTTTTAATCTTTCACAATTTTAACCCTAAAACAACTTTTAGATCTTAATTATTAGAAAAACCACGGCAGAAACACATATATAGCTTCGGTTATTCATGAAAACAAAGCCTAAAGGTTGTTAATAAAATAAAAAATTATAAATTTTAGTGATTATTTTGAAATTTTGATCGGTATTTTTAACGTTGGTTTAGTAAAAACCGAAAAGAACATATATAAATGATTTTGAATTTTTAATAATCGAAATCAAATCTCATCATTCAGATAAAATAAATAATAAAAAGAGGGACAATTTTAAAATTTTAACCAAGCTTCTTGTCTCAGTTCTCGAAAAACAAAGCAAAAGAAGTGTATGACTTTAGATATTGAGAAACCAAAATCAAATCTCGATGCTTAAATTTAAAATAATTAAAATAAAAAAGTGACCATTTAAATTTTTTTTATCAATCTTTTAGTTTCGATTTTTTTATAAATTGAAGCAAACATGTATATTATTTTAGTTATTGTATAATCAAAACCAAATTTCCGTTGAGATAATAAAATAATAACAAAAAATTTAAAAAATTTTGAAAATTTTGACTGGTCTTAATTCTTTAAAAACCAAAACAAAATAATTGAGCATGCACCTAATATTGTCCTTGTTTTTTTGTCAATAAAGTACATACGTAAAATGTTAGAATCTCTAAATCCAATTGAAAATAAAAACCAAATTAACGTAAGAATATATTTGACAAAGAAAAGCACATTCCAGAGAGAAAACAGAAACCTAAAGCCATCTTACCGTACTGTTTTATAATGTAATCGGTAAATTTTGGAATCTAAGATTTTTTTTGTCAATCTTAAATTTTAGAAATAAATTTTAAGAGTAATTTAATATTAAGATTTGTATCTATTTATAGTAAATTCATCTTATTCTTAGTTGATGAAAGATTTCTAAGATATTTCTTTATAATGAAAGATATAGATTTCAAAAATGAAACTAAATATTAAATATCAATAAATAGTTTGACTACGATGAGTGAATTATGTTAGAAATTTATTTTTCTACATTAATTAACCTCGAATTCTATACAGAGAATGCAAACAATTTATATACAAAATCTACGTAGTGAATTTAGTATCAACAACTTCTCAAATGTGTATCTCCCTTTCCCAAGCATTTATATACGTTCCCTCATTTGCTGCGAAAACACACGAGCCACCTTCGGAAACCTACATCAAACAACAACTCAATGAAAGTAAAATACATATATATAGTTGGTCTTCGATTTCTCATATATTTGCTATGAATGAACCTGATTGAAATATATATAGTTGATGAAAAAATTTGATTGCAAATACATGAATAATGGAGAGAGAGTAGAAATAATAAAAATGAGGGAAACAACAGCACACAGTAATTGAGTAAGAAGTATAAGAACCTTCTTGATGCTGCAAGTGGAGCATCTCCTTTTGATCTGTTGCAGTCTGAACTTCGACGATGGTGCGGAGAAGCTTACGAAAAGAGTCATCAAATGCCTGCAGTTGAGCCATGTAAGACTTGGAGCTCCAGCGGACATTGGAGCACTGCTTCAAAAGCTTGATTCCCTCTTCAATTTTCTTTATGAGTGGTTCCAGCTCCTCCTTTGGGCGTCCCATCTCGTTGTTGAGACGTTCCATCCTTCTGATGTTAGGTTCTATCGACTTTAGGGTCGATTCCAGGTTGCCCAAGTCGAAGGCTTTCTTCTTCTTGAACATAGAGGGATTATTCTTCATTGCTTCTGCTATGGCTGTTACCAACGCAGCCAACGCAATTCCCACACCATGCACTACTACTGTGCCGTCCATCGTTCACGCTTAGCAGGAATCAACAACAACCAACACAAACTACATATACATATATATAGATGAACTAAACCAGAGTGAGTGTTTATATATATACGTGCACTTTCACCTTAACTTGCCCTACCCATTCACTCAATCTCAAACAAACGCGTCTTAAAAGAGTAAGTACGACTATTTATAAGAAAATATTTTTTATTTTTGAAATTATTTATTTATTATTTTCTTAAACTAAAATTTAAAAGTAAATATCACATTACGCGAGAAATCTAACCAATAGCAAAAGAAAACGAGGGAAATTATTCTTTATATGATTTTAAAAACATGTTATTTACGTGTAGTGAAAATAATGTCCTAAAAAAAACTTTAAATTACAATTAAAAGAGAATAAAAAGGTGTGGAGGTGACATACCTTATCACCTTATGGTACTTTCCTAGTTCTTCTTTGATAGTTGTGGTTTGAGAGAAACTCTTTTGAGTGAGAATTTATTTTCTTCTATACTTACTTCCTCTCTTTCTATCTCTATTATTTTTGTATGTCTCTCAATTTTTTTTTGTCTCCTTTTTTTTATGATAGGATGCGTATTTATATACACAAATTGTAATATTATGGTAATCTTATCTAAATTGTGAATTATTTGATAATGAATAAAATAGAGAAAGAAATGGTCTTGGTTGCAAAAAAAAAGAAAAACAAATCAAATCATATTCAAGACCTTAATTATAATTATTATCAAAAACTTTGTCTATTTTTAAGATCATATTTTCTCTTTTAAAAAGGAATTGACGTAACAAATTATAGTATAATTATCAATATATTATTTCTAACTGTCATTAGGAATATTGTTATTGGCATTGATTCAAATTATTATCATATTAAAAAAATTTCCTTTTCTAGAAATCAATATTTCAAAAATATTTTCTATTGATTTGTCTTGTATTAAACTCTTGAGCTCTTGGGTTAAATTAAAGTTTAAAAATTATGTACATTATTTTATTTTTCTTTTTTTTTCATCCACCGTTAATTATTATTCCTTTATTTTTTTATCTATATTGACTTATCCAAACAAAATTGGGTGTTCACATGATCATTCAATAAAAAGATTCATCTTCTTCATAAAAAAAGAATTTAGTTGTATATTAATATATTTTAAAATAATTTATTTTTTTAAAATGATTTAAATTAAAATAATAAAAAGTACAATTAAAGTTAAAATCTAATTTGAATTAAAATGTAAAATTATTCAAAAATTCGGATGACTAAAAAATTATATTTCACAATAAAAATACATTAAAATAAATTATTTAAATTTAAATTAATTAGTTATATTTTGTCTATTCTTTTAATATTTTCAATATAATTATTATTTAATTTATTTTAATTAATTTTTTGGAAAAATATCTTATAAAATATTAAAACAGAAATGGTTTTATTTACTTTATAATATTATTTATTATATTATAATTTTAAAGTTAATATTTTATTATATTTACTTAAATATAATAAATTATATTCAAATATGTATTTGATTATATTTAGATTAGTAAAATATTTATATATAATGATTATGTCTTAATTATATTGTTTTTTATTATTTTGTTCACCATCTACTTGAAAATTTAAAATAAATATATATTTCGATTTTTTTTATTATTACATTTTTTTTATTTTCGTTTTTTTTTTCTCTAAATCCGCGTTTCTCATATTTCCATAGTTGAAAGAGACAGGGGCTAAGAAGTTGTCATTTTAACCATTTTAAAATTTGGTTACCTTAATTTCAATTCCGAAATACATAATATATATATATATATATATATATATATTTATTTATTTATTTATTTATTTGGACACTTGACGTCTTTAATTTAGTATGATAAAAAATGTAAAAGAAAAAGAGAAGAGTAATATTGTTGAATGAGTATGAGTAAAATACTTTTATTTGAATATCACTGAATATGTCAGAGCCAGGGATAACTTTCTTATTGTTATAGTCAAGTCAACCTGCCAAGGATAACTTTCTTGCTCAACAAACCAAGATATGTGGAGAAGGATATTTCGTTTATATAAATATCACAAAAATAAGAATATTTAAAACCAAGAATTTATGATCAAAGATAGAGTAACGTATAGCAAAATAAAACATTGAAAATCAGATATCTCGAATCTTAGATTTTAGAAATAAATTTTAAGATTCGTTTAAGATTTGTATCTATTTATTCGTCTCCTTCCTACTCAACGATATTTTCTTCACAATATATATTTAAAAGATGAAACTAAATATTAATAAATAATTTGACAGTGATCAAATACAATAAATTTTGTTAGAAATTATTTTTCTACATTAATTAACCTCGAATTCAATACACAGAATTCAAACAATTTAAATTAGTAAATTAATAAATTATATTCAAAGGTGTAATTGGTTATATTTAGATTAGTAAAATATTTATATATAATGATTATGTCTTAATTATATTGGTTTTTATTATTTTGTTCACCATCTACATGAAAATTAAAAAAAAAATCGTTTTTTTTTTATTATTACATTCTTTTTTTCATTTTTCTTTTCCTCTAAATCCGCGTTTCTCATATTTCCATCGCTGAAAGAAACAGGCTTAATATCATTTTAACCATTTTAAATTTGGTAATATTAATTTCAATTCCGAAATCGAAAACTTTAATTAATTATTTTCACATTTTCAAACCAATTTCAAAAAACTTCCAATCGTCTTCAAAAGTTGAAAATGTAAAGTATCAAAATACATATATAAATAAATAAATAAATAATATATATATATATATATATATATATATATATATATATATATATATATATATATATATATATATATATATATATATGTTTGGGCACTTGACATCTTTAATTTAGTATGATAAAAATATAAAAGAAAAAGAGAAGAGTATTGTTGAATGAGTGTGAGTATTTGAAAATCACTGAATATCTCAGAGCCAGAGATCCGTAGAAGAGGAATTCTTCCCTGTCAGAGGAATCTTTGACCATGAGACACAAAAGGGTGTTGATCCCTCCACCCCCACATCTATTTCCTCCACCTCTCCAATTTCGTTTATTTCCAAAACTATCATTATGTTAAAACTTTATTACTTTTAAATCTCATTAATGGTCACCACTAATGCACCCCCACCCCACCACTTCCACGAACAGCTGTTCATTTTCTTCTGTGAAAACATAATTCGAAAACTATTAATGGATGTCAACAAATAATTCCCATAAAAGTTGCTTCTTCCCATCTCCACACAGTCTTTTCTGCTTTATATGATTTTTCCATCAAGAGAGTCTCCACCTCCATCTTCAAACACTTTATCTCTTTGTTATACTTGCTTGCTTGGAAAAAAGAAACCTACACACAGATGAAAAAGGGTGGGGACAGGGACGGGCAAAGGCTTTCAGATAAAACAATAAATATGGAATAAGACCAACACAACCATAATGCTAACCATGGAATAACAAATATAAATGTGACTATTCACATGCTTCAAGATAAAAAAAAGGAATGAATCCAATCCATTGAGGTGTTTTAACACTCACATTTATATACAGAACCAAACACTACATGTAGAATTAGAATAGCACAAATTTAATCCACAGTTGTTACAGTTTTGCGTGCTTTTTCTTTAAAAACTTTTTGACGAGTTTCCAAACACGCCGTGGATCTTTTTGTGAACAAAAATCAAAAGGATGGCTTAGAAAAGAGTTTGTAAGGTGAGAAACCTACTTTCGGGAAAGCAAAGGTGACGACTTGAGAAGGTGGAACATTTTCTTCCTTTTCTCAGCTCAATGAGACAAAGCCTCGGTTCCATATCCGTTGAACATCTGTTAACGGACATGGACATCCGTTGAAGACCAAACAGATGTCCCATGCCCGTTGAGGGTTATCTTCGTTTGCACATAACATATCATGCAAGCAAGAAAGGAAGTGCTCTGGTATAACTAATCCAAGAACGACACACATATGAATGAAAGCAAACGGAAAACAAACTTGTGAGAATGTGAAAAGAGAGGAACTGAGACTGGGAGAGTTTGGGAAGACTGAGCGAAGGAAAGAAAAGTAAGAGTTAGAAGAAAAGGGATATGGAGTTGGGGTGAGAACCTACGGATTTGGAGTTGGGGGTGAGATCCTGAAAGAGAGAAGGAGAAAAATGTAAACAAAATATTATTTTTGTAATTAAAAATAATTTGCAGAAAATTGGGGAGGTGGAGGAAACAATTGTAGGGGTGGAGGGATCAACACCAGACACAAAAATCTTACACCCTTACGCATTTCATTTTCCTCTATTTCATTTTTTTTCTCACATTACACTTCAGTGTTTCTCACCTCACTCTTTGCTTCTCTTATGGTTGCACGTCACCGCAATTCGAACGTCGGTTTAGTATTGCCGCATTTTGAATTGCGGTTAACTTATTTTTCATTTTTTCTAATTTTTTTATGCTATGTTTAATTTAATTTTAATTTAATTTGTTTAAAATTTTTAATTTGAATTTATATCTTTAATTTTTTTTATATTATTTCATATTTATTTATAATATTAAATTTGTTTAAAAAATATATGTTTGAAATATTCTTATAATATTTTATATTTATTTTTGTATATATTTTATGATATTTGTATTTATTATTTGTGTGTTATGTTTTACGGTTAAATATTATTTATTATGTATTTATTTATGGTTTTTTATACTTTTGAATTTGTTTCTTAATATTTTAATAATTTTTAATATTTTTAATATTTGATATTTTTCAACTTGAATTTTTTTTTTGTTTCGTATTTTGTAATTTTTTTAAATATATTTTGTTTATTTCAAAATTTATTTGTTTTTTTTAATCTCTAATTATATATTGATATATTTTATTTACTTTAATATGAATTATTATTTAATTATTTGTTGTATTTTTGACTTTTTGATTTGTTTGTTAATTTATTTTTAATTTTTTGAGTTTTTTTATAATGTAAAATTATTTAAATATTATTTATTATGTATTTATTTATGACTTTTTAAACTTTTTATTTTGTTTCTTATTTTTTTAATTATTAATTTTATTAATATTTGATATTTTTTAATTTGAATATTTTTAATTTGTTTCGTATTTTGAAATTTTTTTAAATATTTTTTGTTTATTTCAAAATTTATATTTCTTTGTTAAATTTTCAAAAACAAAATAATAAGAAAAACATATTTATTAACAAATAAATATTACAATTTAAATAAACAAATAAAACATAAAAGTATTAAACAAATAAAAAAACAAAAATATTAAACAAATAAAAAAAATAACATAATATATATAAAAAGAAAATATTAAACAAAGAATATATTATATATAAAAAAAATTAACTAAAACTAAATAAAAAAAACTTAACACAAAAAAATATACAAACGCAATTTGAAATGCGTTAAAAACAAGAGCGCAATTTGAAATGCGTCAAATATTAACCGAATTTCAAACTTTGACTTGCCTATCTTTGAAGTTCGGTTGTTGCATATAGGGATGGCAAAAAAACATGTACCCGTGGATATTCGCGGATAAAATCTGTTACGGATATTTAATACCCGCAGGTACTTCTTACTCGTGGGTAGCAGGTAGCTGGTATTTTAATACCCGCTTGTTAACGGGTCGGTTCGGATATCATATTATCCATACCCGCGGATACCCGTTACCCGTTAAAAAAAATAAAATTACAATTTTATCCATATTTTTTTTCTAACTTTTTAATTAGTTTTTTTTTCTTTTAAATCTATTTTAAATTTGGGCCAAAGCCCAAATCTCTTTTTTAGGGTTTCATCCTGTGTAGGCATCTTTGAAGCTTCCCCGTAGCAGCAGCCGCTCCACCAACATATCCATTCCCACCACTATCAACAATGTATCCATTCCCACCACTGTAATGGCAAACAAAGCATGCTTTCACATCTCCTGCTACAATGCTCTACTTCCTTGATGTTTCTTTCACTATTGAAATAAAAAATGAAACTTTCAGAGCGAAACGTTTAATGCTCTTATTTCGCGTCTCACTATTCCAAATCAAGTATTATCCTCACAGATTCGCATCTCCTCTACCACTTCTTAAACTTTCACCGATTAAAACGCCTTTTTCCAACTTTCCTACCGATCAAACACTTCTCTACTGATTGACTTTTGATTTCAATCGTTCAACCTCTTCTTTTCAACTCGGAGTGCATCTACGAGGCGCGCACGAAGGTGATAACTGAGTCTGCGCCGGCCGTGGAGGTGATGCGATTCATGGTGGCCACTGAAAGGGGAGATGATGCTCGCGATTTTGTTGATCGAAGAAGATGGAGGTAAAACACAATTTTGGGGTTTTCCCTGCAATTAGGGTTCATAGATTTGGGGCTTTCTGCAGTGAGAGGCTAATAACTCGATGATTATGTTTTCTCTTGCAGGTTTCGAATGTTCTAATGGAGATTCGAGCTCTGGGTTGAGGGTTATTGTTGTTGGCTGACGGAGATTCAAGCTTTGGGTTGAGGGTGATTGTTGTTGGTTGCGCAGAAGATGGAGGGGAAAGGAGAACCCTAGTAGAAAGGTTTGGCCTTGGCCCATCTTAAAGATTATGAAAGAAAACCTAAAAAGAAAGTTTTGACCCTGTCCATTTTAAAAAATTGCGGGTTGAAACGGGTATCCAACGGGTATCAGTGGGTTGAAAAAAAATCCTCGGATTTTTTTTATGCGGGTATTCGGCGAGTAGCGGGGCGGGTGCGTGCACACTATTTTACATGCGGGTCGGGTTCAGATATCACATTATCCGACCTGAACCCGACCTGTTGCCATCCCTACTCGCACCTCAAAGTGCGGTTCCGGGTATTTATGATTATATCTCGAATATCTTTTATTGTCTTTTTTTTACCTTTCTCCTCCATACACCACACGACCACCTAGACCACTGCTAACATTCATATCATAGTGACTATTCCTGTATGATCGTGGTACTTCATAAGACAAACTCTTACAAAGAACAACTTAACACTGAAGAAATTATAAGCGAAGGGGGTGTATACAAAGTTTATATACTGAGTTTAATAGATGAAGGGTAAATAAGTCTAATGGGAGGTGCAGGACGAAATGGGTGAGGTTCAGGGAGAACTACTCTCGTTATAAAAGTTTGAACGTCATTATCAGAGCAACCTAGGTAGGACAAAGCCTTTGTTTTTAGTTCAGGAACAAGAAGATTTAATTGGAAATATTAAGAGATTCTTAGGGAGTGAGTCTAAACGAAGAAAGTCTTAAAAAGAAAAAAAATTGTTCGAATTTCATCTTTATCAAATTTGAATATCAGAATAGTAGATATAAATAGAATTCAACGGGTTAGGTCCACTTACTTTTTTTTCTTTTTCCATTATTTAATTTTACACTTTTTCATTTTTTTTACTTTACTTTATTTTAATGAAAATCTACGATTACTTTCTTTTTTATTACAAATAGAAACTTTTTCCAAATAGCAAGAATCTTTTTATTCTTCCTTCAAATAGAAAGACTATTGCTTTTGAAAAAAAAAAGTAAAAAGCCCCTTATCAGATTTGAACCGTTGACTTACGCCTTACCATGGCGTTACTCTACCACTGAGTTAGAAGGACCCTTTTTCTTTCATCATTGCATACTTTTCTTTTATTGAATTGTGGTGAACATTTTGAAAATATTTCAAATCTGGAAAGAGTGATAGGTTTTCAAATATAGGAAGCTTAACCGAGAGGACTGAGATTTGTCTTTGTGAGGTTTATGGATGTAAGGAACATAACTCTCAATTTCATCTGTGGCCTATGGATAAATTCTAATTCATATATGAATATATGAATAAACTTCCTTCTTAAGTGAGTGGATTAAGATTAAAAATAATATTAAATTAAGGTAGATTTGAACCTATTATAAAGATTAAAATTAAGATTAAGGTAGATTTAAACTTATCATAAGATTTTAATTAATTTTTAAAATATTTGTTTAGGTTATATATTGAATTAGACTGAAAGTTAAGATAGATCAACTTGGAACAAAGATTGAGATGAGTCATTTCAGATGAAAAATTGAGACGGACATTCTCAACCAAAATTTGAGATCGGTTAACCTAAGTCGAAGGTCGAGATGAGTCGAAGGTTGAGACTGGTAGGTCCTTAGCTCAAAGGCCTAAAGACATATGTACATATTTAAAAGGATTAAGAGAAGGGAAAAACAAGCTTGAACATCATCTCCATAAGAGTAAAGTCCTTATTCTTTCGTCCTCTTAGCTAGCCCAGTTCAACTTGTGGCTTCTTGTATGGATCTCAATCAAGCTTCCTAAATACCCTCCTTCTTGAAAAACGATATGTCCTCAGATCAAGAAGATATTTAAGGAATCACAACTTTGGTTATTTATTTTCTCCTGGATCATAGTTGTACCTATAGTATTTATCAAACAAAAGTTGGATGAGTTTTTGTACCAGAGTAAAAGTATTTGTAAAGTAAAGAACAAATGAATAAATTCTTTTTGTATTTTTAAAAAGATTTTCTTTAAGAAATTACTTTTTATCCAGAATCTAAAACCTTTTCTTCACTAAGTGAAGAATGAGAGTTATCCAGGTTTCTAATGTATTGATCTTTCAAAAGTAATGTTCTTTTGTAAGGACAATCAAAAGAAACATTCCATCTTTCAAAACACTTAGAACAATAAACACCTCTTGTTCTAGTTTCTTTATATTTTTCTATAAAAGTCATAAGACTGACTTACTTTATAAAAATGTTTTTGTTCACCTAGAGTTATTTGTAACTTGTTAACCAGTAACAACTCAAAGTGTGATTTTTCAAAAGTTATTGAAGTGTTAAAAACAATGGAGAATGAAAGTGGAAGTAAAAGATTTTCATAAATAAAGGTTAGAATAAGAATTGAGAAGCATTAATTAAATGATAAGAGTTTAAAGAATGAAAAACTCCCTTTAAAACTCTTAACTCAAACATGATTGGAAGAGTAGGAGGTGCCTTGAATAACACTTCTTCTATGAATAAGATTTCTTCCTTCCCCTTTTCTCTCCTCTTGTTTTCTTTTTTCTATTTCACCTCCCTTTCTCTTGTCTTCTTTCTCTTTCTTTTCTCTCCTCCTTTTCTCATTTTTTTTCTCTCTTTTTTTTCTCCCTCCAACTTTTTTTAAGCTTAATTGTGTTTATAAAAATATTTAAATATCATTCTTCAATATATTTTTTTTACTACTATGTTTTTATATGGTTAATTATGTCATGGAGAAAAAAAATATAGATTAATTTAATATTTAGTATGTTTTGTTTCTTAAATAAACACAACCTCAATTGACTATTACATCTCATCTTACAATTTTAGGCAAATGGTAATACAATAAAAATTGTCAACTAGATATTAAAATAATAATTAATTAAATAATTAACTTTATGTACTACTTATTGTCCATAGTTTAAATATCAAATTCAATTAATTTCACCATTTAAATTTCAACAAAATATTATTTATAAATTTATAAAATTCATAGGTATTTTTATTAACAGTCTAAATGTAAAATAATAAAATTATTTTATCAGTTTATATTTCAAAATTACCACACTTTTTAAATTTAACACCATTCAAACTTTTGACTTTTCAATGAAATAATTGTGTACAATTTTGTAAAAGTTTAAATAAAATAAAAAAATATGTGCAAATTTATATTAAACACATGTTTGGTACGTGCTGCAATTTGGTAATTGTCCATGGAAAGTTTGATATTGACGCATTTATGTGACGAGATTTTATAAAAAAATAAGTGCTACGATTCTGATTTCGTCGAAGAAAGTTCCTTCAATTTTTTTATCATCATCCAGTACATCAACCGGATTGTTTTTATTTGTGCTAACATCAATTTGAGAAAAAAAAATTGGATGAAGTATACTTTCGTAAAAAAAAATACTTACATCTTATAATTCGAATGATGAACCATCATTTGTTACGAATCATGAGATCAGACGAACAACTAAATCGTTCACGCAATGTGTGATTGAGACCGAACAATCAACTACCAGAACAAGCTAGCGAGAACAAGCTAGCGAGCTCGATCAACAACCAAACAGACCGACTAGTCATGCACTAACGGGGATAATCAAGCACCAGCTCGAAGAGCATACCACTAAACTCGAATGATCACCACAGACCATCCAACCTAGAATTGGACCAGTCAAAATAAATGGTACAAGAACAGATTAACCTTAAATTGATCAATTTAAAGATTAAATTGTGATTACTCATAATTGGGCCACAATTAAGCTAATGTTAATAAAAAAACTCGCCACGAAACCTACAAATAAAGGTTTGAGGTAAGAAGGTAAGTTATGTACATTAATTATTACATTCATTCCTCTACCCTAGATGTTTTAGAGTTGTGAACTGATGGACGAAGCCTTGAGGAAAACACCTTTCGGAGTGGTGCGAACAGGAATCGAAGTCCTCGAAGCTTCTCCAGAGAAAAATGACACAGTGGAAATGTTGAATAACCTTTTGACTGAGAGAAATCGGAAGAGAACAAAGCAAATCAGAGAAGAAACTCAGATAACCTAAACCTAGACAACTGGAACCCTAGAAATGGGGAGAATCTTGATTTGGACTGATTAAACGGTGGGAATCGAAGTTTAATCGGTGAAAGAGGTTTGGATCGGTTCAAAAGAGGTTTTAATCGGCTAGAATAAGAGAAAACGATGAAAAAATGGAGAAACCCTAGCGGAGGCCGGAGTTTTAATAGTGTAAATGGAAGAAATGTCTGAAACGAGAAGAAAATGGAAGGAGTAATGTAGATCTATGAAGAAGATAACCTTGTGAAAGATAGTGGTTGTGGTTGGAGAAGATGATGCTCTCGAGAGCGAGAACGAAAAGTGTGTGTGTCTGCGTTGTGGAAAGAAGCCAAATGAAGAATGGCGTTTCTGATGTGTGAGAGGAAAATGACGCGTGCTGATATGAAAGGCTGACGCATGGGAAGCTGATGCAAGCGTCTGACGGAGGAAATGGCTACGCATGGAGGAGAAAGAAAATGTGGTGAAGCACGGTGGAAATTCAAGGAAAATGAAAATGGAGGTAGTGTGCCTTGGAAGGTGGTTAGAGGGAGTCTTTGGACTCTCTATCCTTGTGACTTTCAAGAGAGAATGGTTTCTGTTTCAGAAATCTCAATTCTCATTATTCTCAAAAGTAAGGAATACAAGTGAGGAGCTGGGTATTTATAGTGACTCATGCTCCTTGCAAGCTACACTACAGATACAATGAAATGTAAAAATACGACTAAGAGGACTGTGTTAGGAAGGATTCCATCATAAACTCTAACCGCTCTGGAGGTTTGAGAGTATCCAAGCATAATTCCTTCATCACTTTTGGAGTCAAATTTGTCTAAATTATAGTTGAAATTTTTACCACCAATCAAAGTACATTCTCAATTAATAGCAAGAACACGTTTAATCATATGAAAGTTCCTAAATTCAATCAAAGTAAATTCTCAATCAAACCTAGAAACCATTGAACTCATATGATTAATATGCATGTATTCAAACACCTTATGATGCAAAAATCATTGCTTTTAATATGATTGAGAGATGAAAGACATAGAAGAAGGTTAACTCAAATCAATAATCAAATGAACTCATATGATTAATATGCATGTATTCAAACACCTTATGATGCAAAAATCATTGCTTTTAATATGATTGAGAGATGAAAGACATAGAAGAAGGTTAACTCAAATCAATAATCAAAAGAAACAAATACATTAATTCAACTTAACCTCAAAATCCAATGAAATTATAGTGGAATAGCCCTGAAAGCTTAACCCTCCATGAATGGAGTGGAATACATGGTAAAATAAAAGTGAGATGAGTGGTGGATGATTGCTTTCAATGGTGGAGTCTTAGTGAATGAATGAGCTCTCCATTTTTTTCTTTCCTTGGGTCTTTTTATATAGGCTTGATTGAGCTTGAATTCTAAATATTCTATTGATAAGATATTTCCTGTTAATATATTTTCAGCTTAAAATAATTATCTTAAAAATATCAACTGAATTATCTCTTAAATTCCATTGATGTCCTTCTTAACTTTTCAAAATTATAGAACAACCCTTGAAATTTCTTCCATTTACACTTTAAATTATCCTTTCTTTTATCAGATTGCTCATTGTCCCCTGTTTGACCAACTTTGACCAGGCTTAAGTAGAATTGACCAACTTTGACTCAAGGAACTCTGTCCAATGAGGTACTGCCACGTGGTAGTCCCCTTCCCAACCTAAATTAGGTTTTTAAATGCAAGGAAAAGGGGTTCTACGACGCGATTTCCATGAAGGTGCTAGAGGAAGGATTGCGTTTTAGGTTTGTTTGCAAGTTAACAATTGATGCATTGTGATAATTTGGTGCTTGAGCGGAGAAAACGAAGATGAAGATGGAGGAGAAGTCATGATTGGTTCTGTGCGTGGAAGTTAAATCGCGAATAAGGAGGCACAAATGAGGGTTTCTTTATGGCTGCAGTTTGGGTTTGCTATGGTGGCATAGTGGAAAGGGAAAGACGTGATTGAGTTGCAATCACAATTTGGGTTTTGCGATTGTTGGGTTTCTCTGGTTTTTCCTACAGGTATGGTGGAGAAGTAATGTCGCGGTGGCGCTCGCAATGAAGGGAGAGTGGTGGTGGAGATATTGCTTCGTGGTGGTCTGAGAAGAAGCTGTTGTGATTTTTGCAGATGATGGAGAAGGGAGGAACTCATGGATTTCGCGTTGTTGACGGCAAGAATTGCCTAATGGTAGTGCATGGTGTTGGCGATGCGAAAAGGTTGATGGCATTAGCGGCTTGAGTTTGGTTGCGTGAGAAGATGAACCTGTGGTGGCGCTAATGATGTCCTCAGGACACCATTGGCTAGGTTAGTGATAACAATTGAAATTACTGTTATTTGTGACTTAAAATGGATGTTAAATGAACTCTTTTTAACTTAGAAACTGGCTTGAACTCATAATTTTGCTTTAATCGTGTGAATAAGAGAGTTGATGTTGAATTGTATGATTCTATTACGATTTCCCTTGATTTGAGAGAATAAAAAAAATGAATTTTAGTAAAGAGATGTAGAATTGAAGGTGTTTAGATAAAAAAATATGTGAAATGTAGGCAAATGAGAAAAAAATTGTGAAAATTTATGAGTGATTTGATTGATGTAAATAACAAAAAAGTTATTTTAATAAATAAGTTGTAAAATGATAAATTTGGCCTGTAATAAAGTTATTATTGTTATTATTTTTTAATTTTTTATTATTAATATAACTAATAATATTACTTTTTTATTATAATTATTTTTTAATATATTTTTGTTAACACTTAATTTATATATTTTTATTTTAATTATTATTATTATTATATTATATATATTGTGTAAATATATAAGACAAGGGTAGTAAATGCATAAATATAAGTTGTCTTTCGTGCCTAATCTTCTCCTTTCAGCGAAGTAGCTCAATCTCCCCACTCCTTTTTTTTTCCTCGCAAAGCAGCTCTATAACTGGATACAAATATACAACAATAATGTAGATTATTTAATCTAATTTTGACCCATAAAAACGAGTTATAATTGATTAACTTGTATAAGATAAGAGTTACATATTAATAAGTTTGGCCAGATGCACATAACTACCACTTTGCAGACCAATAAATATGCTAAGGTAAATTTAAAAAATTGGATAAAAGTCTTTTGTAACTTTTTAATCACAAATATAATTATTTTACAAAAATAAGGATTTATTCCAAATACAATTATTTAAAAAAAATAAAGATTAATTAATTACAACAAATAAATAAATATTACCAAAAATATTGAAATTTAATAAAAACATATGTAAATTTATAATTATAAATATATAATATAAATAAAATAATAAATAGGAATAGTTAAAAGCTTTTGATAAACAAATAATATTATACAACAGTAAAATTAGAAAAAATTATATAGATTTGGGGATCAGTTTCTTTTACGCAAGCGGCAGGTTTCCGGCTAAGCTAACTTGGTCTATGTAAAAAACAGAGATATTGGTGAACCATGTATAAACACACAAAAATATGTTTTTTTAACTCTAAATTAAATTCTAATAGTATTAGTTAAAACTTATCAAGGAAAAATAATAAAACTTATCTTAAAACCAATTTATATTTATTTCTCAATCTATATTTAAAGATCACTTGCAGTTTTTTTAATCAATTAATTTCTATTTAAATTTTGAATTTTATCATCGTAAGATTGTGATTTTTCTTTCAAAAAATTTATCACAAAATGCACCTTCAGAAGAAAGAAAGAAAAACTATATAATGTATGGTAAAACAAATTTTTATAAAAAATAAAATTAAAAAATATATTAAAGTGTTGCTTTAATTAATGGATACTATTAGAATATATTGCGAGCTTAATGCAATTTCTAACCAATAACTGACCCTAGGCTCCTTTAAGGCTTTTACCTATTTAACGTGTTGAAGGAAATGGAAAACAAAAATCAATGTATACTTGATTTTGGTACGTAGCGTAAGGAAATGAACAAACCCAGTGTTTGAAAATATCATTAATGAAAGAAGGTAGAATAGAAGAACACTGCCAAAAAAAACTATCTCAGTCATAAAAGTTCTAAGCCATTACAAAGTAAAGACCCTTCAAAAGGGAAGTTTTATCTTTTTAATATATTTAGTAATAATAATAATAATAATATTCTAAATGAAGCTTCAATTCTAAGATAATAACAAATCTTTAAGATATCTAAATTTTCAAAATTATAATATTTTGATCTGTAATTTACACAAATGAAATAGTTTAATTTTTACTTTTTTTACAGATTTAAGGTAAATTGTAATAAGTTCCTGTAATTTCTAAATAAAAGTTGTGATAAGTCATTATGATTTTTTTCATAAAATTATGAAAAAGTACATGTTGTTAACTGAAGTCGTCACAATTTATGATAATTTTTAATTTGTATTGATATCATCAAAACTTATAATAACTTTTAATTTTTAATGAACTAAAGTTATCATGACGAGTTCAATAGTATTATATTTTTCTTTTTAAATTATTATAATACAAATAAAGTTATCATAAGTTTGGATGACTTTAATTCAATAAAAAAATTAAAAACTAATAAATTTTGACAATTTCAGTTCAACACATTTATAAAGAAGTTACGATAAGTTCTTACAACTCCACTTTTTCATAATTTTACAAAAAAGTATTTGTCGATCTATCCTAAATCTCTAAAATCAAAATCATACTATATCATTTTTATAAATTACTGTCAAACTACCATAGTTTTAAGAATTTTCCTCAATTCTAAGATAAAAACAAACCTTTAAGATTGTGCTTAATCATTTTCAAGACAAAACATGTCTCTGGTGATTACAATCATGCGATATACTAGTAGAGCAAAGTCGGATACAACTAACGAGACTATGTTTAATCATAAAGAAAAGAGAAAAAAAAAAATAGAAAGAATGTAAGAAAAGCCGAAAGAACTTAGTTAGAACCTTAATGATCTGCTAAAAGCCTTCCAAGAGAGTGGATTCCGAGGATCAGGAACATGTTTCCTTTCTCCCCCGCCACTGTTCTTTCTGCCAAAGATGGGTCTCAGAAATTTCTTCAGAGCCTTATGCAGCCCTGAGCCACGACAACGTCTTTGTTTCCCATGATTCAGGAGAGGTATTGTTGGGGTCACACTAACGTGCCTTGGCTGTGAAACAGACCTTGGAAAGCCTGGCTCTGATAGGCTCCTATGCAGCATGGCCTTGGTGAGGTGAGACTCGAATGATAGCCTCTCAAATTGGTCCAACAGAGTGCTTTGTTCATCGCCAAACCTCTTCCGAATCTTTGCCACTTCATCCATTGCTCGTTGCTTCTGAAACTGTTGCTGCAGAATCATTTTTCTTTAGGTTTTGGCTTTATACGTCAAAATGTGTGTGGCATTGGAGGCTTAAAGCCTCTGTTTTTCCTTTATAATGTGTTTGCCTTAGCTTTTTCATGGACTGGGTGGTATGTGCAAAATGCTCTCACTCCTTCTCAAAGCAAGGTATCAGATCTATTGATATATGTCTATTATAAAGTAAAGTTTTTATTTATTTATATATTATAATTTAGTTTTTATTTCTAGTAAACATGGAATCTTCAATATTACAAATGGAATCTTCAATATTACATATATCAAATATAAGATTAGTTTTATATGAATAATCTTATAACAGATGAAATAATAATTTTAATAAATGAGAAGTTTAGTTAAAATAAGTTAACATGATTTCGATATTATGTAGAAAACAGAATTTTATATTTAATTTAATCTTATAAAATCAGTTTAATTTTATATTATATATGTAGAAAACTTTGTTAGTTGATCAGCTAATTTAACCTGTGTTTACACCAGACATTAAATGTTGTAGCTACAAGTTCCATAACAAAATAATGAATATATAATTTGTAATTCATATTTATTCAATCTTGCTTAAAAAGTTATGTTTGATCTTCAACTGTTTACCCTCTCTTTAGAAGCTTACGTGCCAAAGAAGTTGCATAAAAGAACGTATAGAATGATTGATTGATAATAAGGTTTATTTTCTCCCTTTAAAGAAAGTAGAAGCATGGAAGCTTTGTCACCTATGGCCTTAATTAGTGCCAACCAACCAGGTCATACGAGTCAAACATCGACCTTTCCCAACTAGAAATGTTTTTTTCAACGGAAATTAGGGCTGTGGGTGATTTACATTAAATTATATTTATTTTAATTTATGACTCAATCTAACCTTTATGATAGTCTAGTGGGTCAAATCAACTCATAATTAAAATAAATAAAAGTGAAAGTAAAACATGTTGAATACATAAAATTCTAAGATATTTAAAGTTTCCAAAAAGAGAGTTCCAAACTTTTATTTTTACTTTCTTTTTTGTCAACATGTAAGAATACACATTATGTCTTTTCTATCAACACTAAACATATGAAATTTTGAAGTGAAATCAATGCCAACTTGCAATTTCACAATTATATTATTTGTTTCTCTCATATTTTCTTCATTTAAATCACATAGTTACTACTATTAATGCTACATCCTAACCTTTTGGAATAATTAAGAAATGATGAAAGAGTTTATGGCTATATTTAAAAACCAAATCAGCCATTGAAGTAGTAAAAACATCAGGATTAATGGTTAAGCTGTGATTCGAGCATAGTAAAAATAGTATTGAAAAATACTACTACAATAATTAAATTGTGAAACTCTATAAAATGGTATTTTAGAAGTGATGATAATTTAAAAATAGTGAGACTAACTTATTTTAATACTAAATGGTTTAGTTATAAATAATTTTTTTATAAACGAGTTTCATTATTTTAAAAAGCACCATCCTTCTAGAAACCAATTTTCTAGAGTTCTTTACCTTTTCTCTAAGAGTTCTAACTCCTGAGTAATCTCTTTGACGATGAGGTCTACATTTCTAGCCGATCAATTTCGGCCATAGAGCAAGTAAGTTTCTATCTATATTTCTGTTAGATTTCAATTTGTGATTATGCCCAAGAATCCTCCTTTGCATGTGGCATTTCGGTTTCCCCTTTTATTCTTGGTTAAATTGATGTCCTAAGGACTTTGTCCGACCATCATTTGATGTTTCGTAGGTTCATATACAGTTTCCTTTCATTTTAAGCAATCGGTGGAACGTTCCTTGAGTTGAACAATGGTCTTGTCAGGTAAGGGAAGCTAGAACCATGTTTTAGATTGTGCTTGTACTATAAAATTAGTATCTATATGAGTAATAAATGAATGTTGAGAAAATTGTTATGTTTGAGTGTACGATAATTATGAAATTAATGATCTTGATAAAATGATGTTGGTAGGTTTGGAATGATGTGTTTGTAATGCTTAAAATTGTCTTGACTATGTATGATGAAGTTTTTTTGTTGTTTAAAACTGAATATACAGTTGTTGGATTAAAGATGAATCAATTGCTTAGGTTTTAAGGTAAAAAATAGGGGTTTGATGGATGAGTTTTAGAGGTGGGTGTTGAAGTGATGAAGGAAATGATTTAGTACTATTATGAAATTATTTTGGACTTAATAGAAGTGTTAGTTTGAGGGAAACCTGATATGGGACAAAGAATATCATTCATTGTTGAAGTTTTGAAGTATTGTAGTATAAAAAGGAGATTTTGAGTAGTAAGAATTGGTTGTAGACAGTGGAGATTGGTTTGAGCAGTTAGGAGGTTGCTATGAAGACTATTATGACTGGTCTAAGGATTTAAATGAAAGAAATCTGGTATAGAATTGTTGGAGTCAACTTAGAGTGAGTTTCTCAGAACTTTTGGTCAATTTTGAGGTTTTGCATGGTGAGAATTTGAAACAGCATGGCTGAAAATAATTAGAGGGGTTAGAGGGTGCTAACAAGTGCATTTAGACTTGGTTATGTAGTTGGTTTGGTGATATAGAAGTTAGAAAAGGTAGAATTGAGTTTGAGAAACTTAGGTAAGTGATATTGGGTTTTGGATGGTTAATTTGAGTTAGAGATGTGTTTTCTAAAGTTTTATAGTATTTAAAAGGTCTTAGGAACCTTTCAAACTTGTGGGTAAAGTTTTCAAAGTGAGAAAAATGAGTATTCATCTTATTGATAGCGCCTGAGCACCCAAATTGGGCGTTGAGCGCCCGTTTCTAGTGGCTCCAGCTCTTGGGCGCCCGGGCGTGATAACGGTCTAAAAATCGTTATTTTTATACATTAATTTGATATCAAAACACAACCTTTATGACTTAGCATTAGCTTAGAATCATGAAAAACATCTTAGTTTGATTACAAGAGAGTCAAAAGTGGTTTTAGAGATATTATGCTTGGTTTTACATTGTTTTAGCAGGATTTGATAAGAATTGGATGATGGAGATGAAGAAGGAAGGACTTGAGATGAAGAAAGGATAAGAAAAAGATGAAAAGGAGGTGTTACGACCAACGCCCAGTGTCAACCAGCGCCAGGCGTCCAAGTCGCAGACCACTGAGCGTCCAGTCAGCGTTGAGCGTCCTGCGTGGCCACCGCTGAGCGTTAGCTAGCGCTGAGCGTCTAAAGGAATGGGTCTGGGCCGAAATTCTATTATTTTTATGGCCTATAAATAGACCTAGTTCGATTCTCAAAGTAATCTTTTGGCAATCAGAGACGTCCAGAGCTCCTCTTCACTCCTTGGAGACGGTTTTTGAATGCGGGAGCTCCGAATCACCAATTCTAGGGTTTATCTTTTCATTCTTTTCATTAATTCCATATAGTTTCACCATGTCCATGGTGAACTAAACCCTTTGTTGTTGGGGAACAATGTAATCTTTTGAAACTCTCTTATATTGAAATTCTTGTTTTATTCATATGCTTGCATATGCTTGTATTATCAATAGTTGAGTTTTCTTATCCGATTATAATGCTTGCATCGTTTAACTCATTCAGTGTATTCATCCTTGATTTTGTCGATATGGGAACGTACGGGGAAGTCTCGAACTTATAGGAATTCTCTTGGTTAAGCAATACTACTTAGGAATAGGAGTAGAACGACCAATTGCTTTACACTTCTGTTTTTCATGCTTTATTGATTACTAGGGAGACTAGGAATGGTAAACTAGTAATTGATATTAGGCTCTCTTCGTCGAGGAATCGAGTTTTGAGTAGATTAGATAGCTGCATGACATTGATGATAAAACGAATTTAACAAGAATAATAGATATAGGAGAGTGGAAAAAGGTGAAATTGTAAACCCCAACAACTCCATTACTTCATAGTCTTTTCTTTGCAATTGATTCAACTTTGCATTTGCATGTTTAAATTCTGTTTTTCCATCAACCTTACAAATTATTTTCTTTTAAGTCTTACTAAATCAAATCACACGAACGTTTAGGCCAGTGAGTCCTTTGGGAGAATGATACTCGGTCTTACCGTTTATATTACTTGATAACGATCCGGTACACTTGCCAGGGGCTTAACAAGTTTTTGGCGCCGTTGCCGGGGACTCGTGCTTTAACTTTACTAGTAGTGTGAATTTGGTTAAATTTGACTTGATTTTTATGTTTTTTTTTTTTATTTTTGTTCTAATAAATGTTTTCTAGGGTTTTGTGCCTAACATTTGAAGGATGCAGTTTGGACAAGATTTTGATTATATGGGCACTCAATTCTACCAAGATAATCTCAACCACTGGTGGAACCTCACGCATACATGGATCAAAGCCAATGGGGCAAGCTGCTGAGCAACAAATTACTCCATTTAAGAAAAATACAGATTCTGACGAACTTTTTCAGAGAATCATAAATATGGAAATATACCATGTCAAAGGTGTAGAGGAGAAGAAAAATACAAATTCTGACGAACTTTTTCAGAGAATCATAAATATGGAAATATACCATGTCAAAGGTGTAGAGGAGAATATGAAGAGTGACGAACTCTTTTCGTAGGACATGGATACAAGGTTTTCTTCTCCTAGAAGCATGAAAAAGATGCAACAATATCACTGGCAACAACAACTCTCTTCACCAACATAAACGTGGGAGGACAATCAACAACTATGTCATCAGATAGTTGATTTGACGGAACAAGTCAAAAACTTTAGTAAAAAGTTCGACAAATTTTTGAAGAGTATGATTCAAAGAACTATGAAGTTACCTTCAGGAATTTGGAGACACAAATTGGTCAGCTATCTAAGAGGGTTGAGGTCACAGAAAAAAATCAATTTGGGGCTAACATTGAAGTTAACCCTACAGAGGAATGTCAAGCCACTATCTTTGAAAGTGATAAGGTTGTTGAGGAGGAAAAGATAGAGAGAGATGTAAAGGAAGAAGAAACAAAAAAGTTGAGTGAGGGGGATAAAGATTATGATAAGGAAAAAGCAATGGTTGAAAGAAAAGAAAAAAAGAGAAAAATTGTGAAAATAAAGAAGAAAGCAAGAAAAATTAAAAAGAGAAAGTTGAGAAAAAAGAGAAGTGAGAAAAAGAGGAAGAGAGGAAAGAAGAAACACTACAAGAAAAATCGTCATTATCTACAACCGAAATCCGTATATAAGGCCCAAAATCCGTATATAACATTTGGTTATATACGGATTACATACAGGCAAAAATCCGTATATAATACTGTCGTAGGTAGTGGTATATACGGATTATCAATCCGTATATAACTTATATACGGATAATCCGTATATAAATTATATACGGATAATCTGTATATAACTTATATACGGATAATCTGTATATAACTTATATACGGATAACCCCTATATAAGTTATATACAGATTATCCGTATATAAGTAATATATAAATTATATACGGTAGATACTATATTTTGAAGTTGCTGAAGTTGCTCATCATGGGTTGATACTATATTTTGAAGGTTAGAAATGTCATGCACAATCGGTTGCTGAGAAGAAGATGCCTGTGTCTGGTTTATGTAACTATCGACACAGTCATCTCTACCACTGACATTTCCAATACCATACACCCATCCCTTGTACCTGCCACCAGCAACGTCCAACCAGCATTGGTTTCTCAATCTTTCTTCATCTGCAAGGTCTAGGGGAGCAGTAGCTGAACCACCAACAGATCCAATCTCAGATCTTAATTGAGAAAATCTTGCTTGAAATTCTTCCTGTTAAATGAATATATATGATTATCGTTAAATAGATAGAGCAAATAAGATTTTAAAACCTAATAAAGAATATAGTAGAGTTAGTAGAAACTAACATATGTCCGCCTAGACCTTTCATCGACAAATTGTCCTGTTGATGCTCGAATATGTGTCTGCTGAAATATTTCATCGACATGCACTGTCCGACCAAGCTCCCGTGACTGTAACCAAAGAAGATGTAAGTTGTTAACAACAAATTTTTGTAAAAGTAATGAGTAGAAATGTTAAATAATAATGATATGGCATCATACCAGACGAATAACATGCTCATGCATGCTAATGGATCCTCCAGTGTGCAAACAACCACCCTTGTCAGAAGTCCTGTTCTTCTTGGCGGTTTCACACTTTTGTCTATAAAGTGGCATGTTCCACTTCTCCAAAAGACCATTCCAAACCTCATCTCCCATCCAATCAGGTTTTTTCCCTAGTGTTCGAGCTTTTTTAAACATCTCAGATAATCTATGAGATGCTTTGGTATGAAAATTCTTTTTTATCTTTTCTTCATCCTCAATGCTCCATGATACCTTTCTCTGTTGACAAAAAACATGAAATTATTTAATAAAAGATGAGTTAAATGTTTTATGACCTTAATAGAAGAAGTATATCTAAAATACTTTATATGCAGCAACAAGTATTCCTTTCTTATGTAGTGTTTTAATATGTTATGCAGAGATCTTAATGTTGTGTCCCTTCCATCCTAAGTAAATAAAAAGAGAACACATTTGTTATCAATTCACAGTTTTTAGTTCTCTGCCCACTGGTCCCATTTTGTTAAGGTTCAAGCTTTCCTTTGAGCTGTTACTAGGCCTTGAATTACTCTGAATTGGACACATTTGTTATTGTCTAGGATTTATTCTCTTCTTGAATATTATTTAACTTGAATTTAAATTCAACAATTCATATAAAATTTTGTGTGTATTGGTAGCAGATAGTGTCTTGCATATTTAACAAGTTAAATTCTCTCAGGAATGAAATGTTATGGGCTAGTTTGGATAATTAAGAGTCGTGATAGACAATAAATGTGCTCCTGAACATGCTAGAAGTTTCTAGCTGATGACCTAACCTTCCTCCGTTCACTTCCCTATTTCATATCTGCACTAATTTCCAGTGTTATGTTGTCCCAGTCAAAGTTCACTAAACACTGTTATTTATTAGGGTATATACCCTTCTTCAACACGGCCCTTCTTCAAGATGACCCTTCTTCAACATGACCCAATCACTAAACAAAGTTCACTAAACAATGTTGACTACACCAGCAGAAGAGTACCTACCAAGATCCCTATTTCAAGGCAAGAAGTACACCATCATACCTTCAAGAAATATAGAGAAAAAGAATAATAAAAAGCTTGGCAGTCACTTTACGAGGGAATTAAGAGTACAAGTGAATGGGATTCAATTCTAAGACTCTCCATGAGACTATATTATATAACTATGTATGTTAATCATGGTTTTAAAATCCATGCTTTGCCTACGTTTGTCGTTTAAAGGAAGAGAATAATGAAGATTCAGTGCATCAACTTTTTAATATAGTTTTTTTTTCCAGACATGTTGGGCGTGATACCCTGAAGTGGTTGGAATTGGGATGCACTTCGGGAAATGATATCTAAGACGGGTGTAAGAAATTGACTTCTTACACCCCTATGCCAACTGCATCTACTAGCAATATTGTTGATATGGCTATTGATAGAGGATGTTACATAGATCAAAGCCAGAGCTTAAATATTCATAAACATGTAATTGATTTAATTCAGTCAAAGCAAAAAATACAATTAAAATCAATCATTCCAATCAAACTTCAAATCAAAAATTAGATCAAACACAAGTGTACCTTAAAACGCTCAAAGAAAATATCTCTGCGAGTATGAGGGATCTGTCCCCATGTCACCCATGGCTCATCAAACTGTCCTTTAATGGTGGCTGTGATTGCTTTGGATGCTGTTTTTGTTGGATAAAACCTATACCAAAATAAAAGTCAAATATTAGAATAATACATTATACAATTAGCAACATTAAATTTATTTTTTGTTACCCTCCTCCAATAGGTGTAATGATTGGACGATTGTTGGAAACATCTTCAAAATTTGTCGCTGAAGTTGAATGTCGAACTCCTTCCCCTGTAGGAGGTGTTGGTGCAATATTTGTGGGAGTTGTTGCGTTAGAACCAACATGAGGGGAGGGTGTTCTCCATTGATCACTACCAACTTGTTGTGGACTAGGTGTGAAGGCAGGAACTTCCAATGAAGGTGGAATAGATGGTGGAGTAGTTGTCAAACCAGGAACTTGCAATGGTGGTGGAACAGATCTAGCAGTGGAGGTAGAGGTTGGTATAGATGGCTGACTACTTGAACCACTAACATTATTGAAAGAGACCAACAACTTCATAGGATAAGCTTTCTTCTTCCCCTTCTCCTTATCTGAGTTTCCTGAAGGTGGAATTGGAGGGTCACAACCACCTGTTGCCATATTCTTGAACTTAAAAACAAAACTATTGGGTCAATATATTTTTAGAATTGGTCAATCGAAAGAAAAGTAAGAGAAGAAGATGATGATGATGTTTTTGTTTGCCACCACTACGCAATGAACCAGAAAATAAGAATGCAAAATTAATCCACACAAAACCATTGCAGAATAAATTCTAATTAGCTAAATAAGTACTGAAACACAAAGGCAGTCCAAATAACATGCAAAGTGCAATTACATTAATGATTTCATAACTTCTTCTTTCTTCAGTCTAAAAGTATGGGTTTATGATCACCCACGGGTACACCACCAAGACATCCTAACTCTATTAACTGCTAGATGTCTGAAATGAATCTTCGGCCTCATCTTCACTTTGTCCCTCTTCACTGCATTCTTCTTCCGATTCACTTGTTTCTTCATCCATATACCCTTCAACTGATGGTACATTGTTGGGGTCCACTTCTTGAAGATCAGCTTCTATATCTTGCAATCGGATAACTTTTTCAACTTCAATGATGTCATTAACATGTGACATTTCCTCCACTTGGTATGGCACCTCGGCTTCTACCTCATTAGAATCTATACGACCTCTAGGTTTGGTCTTTATTGCAACACACCAACCCTGTTTGTCCGTGCGTGATACAGGATATGGTACATAATAAACTTGTTCTACATTATGTGCAATTATAAAAAGGATCAAACAAGACATATCTTTTATCCATTTGAATATCCACAATGCCATACTTTGAATCCACTCTTGTCCCTGTTCTTGATGGATCAAACCAATCACAATAAAATAAGGCAATTTTTTTTTCAATGGTTGAGGTATTGTACTCGAGCTCATATATGTGCTTAATGACACCATAGAAATCATCTTCACCCCCTTCAGTAAGGCCTTTAACATGAACCCAACTATTTATAGTCCTCTTTCCCTGGGTCCATGCATGAGTATGAAATTTATATCCGTTCACAAAGTAGGTATGCCATTCCTTTACACATCTTAAAGGAGAAAGTGATAAATCTCTCAGATGTTGGTTCTTCACACTTAAAGGCTCCTCATGAACCTACAACCATAAAGTATTTGAAACTATTGAATAATGTAATGATTAAATAATTAAGGAAGAAATGAATGAGGAAGAATGATTCGAAGTCGTACTTTTTACCTAAACCACATTGGGAAATTGGCATGTATGTATGCCGAACTGTTTGACTCAGAAAGTTGATAGGTATGTAAGAATGAGCTGTTCATAGGTATGACAATATTTGGTCAATGTCAATTTAATAGATAACAACAACAACTACAGAAAAGCAATGTATTTGGAGCCTTACTCAAGATAAGGTTGAACTTCATTGCAATTGATCAAGACATGATCATCAGCTGATCTCAATTCTTCGTCACTTAGCCAATCAGTTGATTCCCTCCCGGAATGATGACCACCTTGGTCAAACGCTGATAATGTTGTCCTTTCAATTTCAATGTCTACTTCATTTCTATTTCTTTGTGGTGTTAACATAAAGTTCTTGAAGTAGTGAGAACAAAAATGGGTTGTTTCTTTGTGCAAATATGATGCGCAAATAGATCCTTCAACCCTAGCTTTATTCTTAACTGAACGTTATCCCATGAACCTACAATTTCAAAATAGGTATGTTATGATCATGAAATATGGCATCTAAAATGAACAATACAACAAGATGTTGTCACCTTTCGAATGGGTACATCCACCTATATTGGACCGGTCCACCAAGTCTTGCCTCATATGGAAGATGTATAGGGAGATGTTCCATAGAATCAAAGAATGAGGGGGGAGGGGGGGGGGAATATTCTCTCCATCTTGCAAAGAATGAATGGAATGTTTTCTTCCATCTTCCGAAGGTCGACCTCATTCAATGTTGTACAACATAAATCTCTGAAGAAATGACTTACTTCTATAATGGGATTGAGAACATGAGTCGGTAAAGAACTAAACGCTATAGGAAGTAAGCATTCCATAAAGACATGACAGTCATGGCTTTTCATCCCAATGACCTTTCCCCTATTCACATCAACACACCTTGACAAGTTAGAAGAATATCCGTCAGACATCGAAGCCCCCCATCTCTTCGATAACGTTCTTGTTCACAAGCTTTAATTATAAACTCTTCAACACCCAATACAAATTACTCTTTCAAAGCACCTCTTCCTCTATAACACCATCGTACATCCATGAACGATTAGGTGGAGCATGATCCATGTTCTGTATACATATCAATTAACGAAAAATTAGCCAGTACTTAATACAAGGCTAAATTAATTATGTGTTACAAGTTTTCCTTCAAGGAAAATTAATAAGAAAGTACAACACTGAACAATTGGTAATTGAATTTCCATCACTACTCCTTACAAGATAATGTAAGGAAAGTACTTAGTCATGGTAGTCTAACAAATAGAATGTGTTATCTTAATGTTTAAGTAACTCATGAAAGACGTTGAGGATGGGGTTATGCTACAACACCTGTAGCTGTATGCAAAAAGAAGAGGGAATGATACCAATTCCATCTTCTGATTTTTGGATAAAGTATTAATCCCATAATCTAGGATAGCCTTCAAAAGGAATTATTTCATTAAAAAATCTCTGCATTTTCATAATTGTTTCCTCCCTAATTTGTGTTGTTTGCATGCTTAAAAGAAGATCTAGTAAAAAAAATGACTGGGAGAATTGAGGATTTGTTGAAACAGTAGACAAGATTTATGTTGAGACACGGTTCAACCATTTCAAAAGCATATCAAATATAGAAAACCAAAAATGCATTGTCATAAAGTATATTCATGTTATATGCTTCAATGTAATTAAACTTTACGAATCACTACGGTATGCATTAGGTATAAGATAAAATGTCAATACTCCTCACCTTTTCTGTTGAAAACTTACTACGAGCTTTGGCTGATTGTGAAAACAACCTTGTTGTATACTAGATTGCAAATGCAAATGCAAAACTATGTAGTAAGAAGCAATTGCAAAGAATCTAAAAACCAAAATTAACTAGGCTGAGAATGGATACTAAGTATAAAACCAAATAATTGCAAATTGAAGGAAAAACAAGGTAATGAAATCAACTCAAGGATTGGAAAATCTGGGAAAATAAAGTGCAGATCTGGAAACCTTAAAATATATGTACCGCATAAGAATAGTACACATAATATACTTTACCTAAAAATTCAATCTAGGTCATCAAAGCTTCCTATGTTATCCCATGCAGTGATATATTAATATACTGAAATGAGACTTACCAAACAAGCATCAAAATTTCCATTATAAACAAAATTTCACTCATTCAAAATCTCACATATAAAGTTAAATGGTGCGTAAGAAAAACAAGATCAATAAATATTAAATCTTAGGTTTTACGTTGAATGTAGTGTCAAGTCTTTCATATGAAGAATTCATACCTCAAATATGATCAATCTTCTCAATTAATCCCAATTATTATAAACTAAGAGGAGTGTTATAGAAACCACTATCTTCAACATATTCTCACTAAAGCCACTAACACCATTGCTCATGGTATTATCAAATAAGGAGTGTTATCATTGTAGAACTCAAATTGGAGTTCAGGGAAAATAATAGATATGAACAAGGTAAATGCATATCTTTGTTTGTATGCACAATGTAGAAGAAAGACATACAATACAACTCTATCTAAGAGAAAGATTATGGTGTTGAGGCCAAAGGACAATACGGCTGGGTGGCAACAATGAAGTTGTAAGAGAGAAATGAGAATAGGACTCAAAGTATGTAACAGAAATAAGGAGTGTATTAAACAATGTATTTCTAATTAAAAAAATAAATGTAAAGAATTGAAACCTTTCAATAATACATTTTTTTTCTCAACCTAACACGTTTTATTTATGACATTGTTATTAAATTAAAAGACACTATAAAAAGTTAAAACATAAAAAGAAAAAGAGGATGATTTTATGGAATAATGTAACTTTTGTATAACAAAAATTAAAGAATTATGAAATAAATATGATAAGAGAAGCGTTAACACTAAACAGTTTTGGAACCAGAAACTAATAGAAAACTGTTGTGAACACTCTATACAGATATGGTTAGTCTGAAATCATTATGTGGAGAGAAGGTAGCTGGTGTATAAAAGTACAGTAAAAAAAAACAATGGGAGTTTAGACATTTCACCTTTGGATAGATGTGTGTGTGTGTGGTTATGGTTGTTGAAAGCATAAATAAATTGGATAGATGTATGTGTGTTGATGGACTAAATTAAACCACATTCAGGATACTAAAAAAATATGGTTTTAAACATGATTATGCAAATTCAATAATATTCTACAGCTGAGTTCCAACTTTTAGCAGTCTCCACAATGGATAATGAGCAAACTATAAACAGATAGTTCTAATTCAGTAACAAAACCATTCACTAGAAAAAGAAATTAGCATACCAAGTTCTTTTTAAATGAATATTAAGTTTCTATTTAAAATAAATCTCAATAAAAGCTAACATTTCCTTTCTTCAATAGCACCTCGTAACTTTTGCAATGAACAAAGTGTCATGGAAAACTAATGCTTTCAACCCTAAATTAACATAACAAATAAAGAGCTTAATTTAAGGCAAACTCTCCCCCAACGATTTAATCAGTGGCCCTTTGTATGAAATTTTACTTTGGTTTCACTATGCAGAAAAAGTTTTCTGAATAGGGATTCAGTGCAGCTAAAACAAACACAATAATCATTAGTGTGGTTCACTTTTCAAAAAGGATAATGTCTAGTACCATTTCATTATTCATGAGATTACCACTATAGTTACAAACAAGCTCTAAATAGGACAAAATTAGCACCAAAACAATGAATCAATTTGGTACTGAGAGTCCTCAGGTGTTAATGCAATGGCAAAGCAAACTTCCATAAAAAGAAACCAAAAAAGAAACCAAAATGTAAGCAATTCATACTTACCAAGTGTAGAAGGCAATTGCAGCTCCAACTTATCTCTTCCGCTTCGAAGAAACCAACCTAGGGTTTCCAAAATCCCAATTTCAAACCACAGGTACAACAACAACCAAAAATAGGTCAATGTAACAACATCCAGAGAAAAGAAAACTGAAATGCGATTTCAATCCTCAAATATAAGCAATTCAAACTTACCACCAGTAGGAAGCGACTAGAACTTCAACCTAGGGTTTCCAAAGTCGCGATTTCAAACCTCCAAACAGCAATAACCAAAAATTGGTCAATGTAACAACAAAAAGAGAAAACGAAAATAAAAATTAGCCTCAAAGCTTCAATTACTCACCGCGTTTGACAAATGAAATCCTAATCCACACAACTCGCGATGGCAAGGTTCGATCGGAAAAAACACTGATGCGGAAGAAACGAGTCCAAAACAGAGAGGGAGAAGAGAAGAGCTGCGGGAATGAAGGTTCGCGAACGTTGACTGACAATGAAGAAGTTCAGTGAAGAAGACGTGCGGGAACGAAGGTTCGTGAAGAGGGGCACCTGCGGGAATGAAACTTCATTGCAGAACTTTTTAATTCTTTCTTCAGAGCTAAATGTATTTTTTTGTGAGTGAGAGGAGGAAATTTTCATGCTTTCAATTAAATTTTTATTTCTTTTTTTGCAATACCCGTATATAATATCAGCAGGTAAACTTTTCTCTTCTTACACAGGGATATTAAATACGGATCAGTCCCTAGAAAGCTTCCCGCGCAAAAGTGCCAAAGTTACATACGACATTTACATACAAATTTTCTGTATATAATTATTTCTCCAATTATATACGGATTTTCCGTATATAATGACTTCTTCCAGCATCCGTATATAACATCTGTATATAATACGTTTCTTACATACAGATTAAATCTGTATATAATTATCCGTATATAATTGGTTTTTTTCTTGTAGTGAAAAGATCATATGAAAAACCCCTTCCTCTTCAAATGAAATACTATAGGAAGGAAAAACAAAGTAAGTGCTCTATGGAGATCTTCAAGAAATTAGAGATCAAAGTTCCAATGATTGAAACATGGAAACAAGTGCTTGGTGTTCTCAATTCTTTTGAAGAAATTCAGCAGAAAGAAGAAAAAAAAAAGAATATCAAGCAAGGGGAGTATCAACACCTATTGATGGGTGTTTGAGCTTTACCGGGTCAAGCTAGTGACTTAAAAAGAGCGCTTACTAGGAGACACCCCAATGATCCAAGAACAATATTTTTGTACTTTAAATTTTTAAATCTTGGTGATGTAATTATGAACAATTTTTAAATTTGTGTATTGGGTAGCTTCTACTGAGGGAAGCTAAAACTTTTAGGTACTCACTGAAGGGTACAGGAAGGTACACCTACTGAAGGGTGTTGGGAAGCACTTACTGATGAGTGTTAGAAAAGGTTTGGGTCAGGCTCGTGACGTTAAACAAGCGCTAACTAGGAGGCAACCTAGTTGATTATTGTTTATTTTTAATACCTTGTTTAGTTGCATATTAGGATTGAGTGTTGCATATGAGAAGGGAAGTACATAAAATTTATAAATTAGAAGTTGAAACCAAGTGTACAGGTCTGAAAACGTGAAGAAAACCAAAAGGGGAAGAAAAATTTTTAAACGTCCACCGCTGAGCAATAGTGACCGTTGAGCAGTGGCGTCACAGATTGGGTTCTTGGGCTTTTTAAAAGCTTAGCGTTGGAAGCCCATTTGCACACTTTTAATACATCCCTAGGGCGCGCCCAAGCGTTCTTTACAAACCTAAAACACTTTGCTTTCACTTCTAAGAGCTTTTTAAGGGTTTTTCTCCATTTTTCTCTTCACCCACTCACTTTAACTCCATAGTTCTTCATTTTTCCACCATTCCATTGTTAAAGTTTGGGGTTTTTGGTGGGAGCATTGCATTGGGACAACATTCATCATCAATCAAAGAGCAATTGCAAGCATTAGAGTATCCCCACCCAAGTAAGTCATGCAATTTCATTCTTAGGGTTTCTAGAATTGAAAATTGATGAAGAGCATGTGTAGAAGTATGATAAATTAGGGTTTTTGATTTCTATGCATGATTTGATGAAATAGAAACATTTTGCACCGATTAAATTGCATGAATTTGTTCTAGAACTGTGAAATCTATGATTGGGTGAAGATTAGAACAATTAGGAAGGGGTTTTTGTGAAAATCCTGAGCCACCGCTGAGTGGTCTGTAACACTGAGCGGTGGGCGTCAGACTTTGTTCCTTTGCTTAATTTCTCTAATGCAGGTGACTGATAACGGTTGAAAAACCGTTATTTTCATGTGCTATTTTAGACCAAATTACTCCCTTTATTGCTTAGAATGAGCTTGAAATCAAACAAAACTCAATAAATGAGTCAGTAGAGAGTCAAAAGCTGTTTTTAGCGATATTATGCTTATTTTGCATTGTTTTACAGCAATTTTGATAGAAGTGAAGAATGGAGGTGAAGAGGAAGGCCTTAGAATCAAGATAGAGGAAGAAAATCAAGAAAAGAGGAGTCTAGAAACCGTCCAGCGGCAGAATTGCACCGCTACGCGGCCAAATGCGAGGAGTTGCACCAAGGCAGCGACGCCTGGCGGACTTGCGGTACGAGGCAAACCGCCGGGCGGTGGACCCCTGACGCCGGGCAGTTTTGAGGCATTGAGGCAAACCGCCGGGCAGCATAAGTATGATGTCGGGCGGTTGCCTGTTGGGCTCCGGCGTGTTTTCTGTTGCGCTCTTCAGCAATAAATAGCCCTAGTGCGACTTCATTCATATTCTTTTGACAGTGGAGGGCGGCCAGACCTACTTTTCACTCTCTGGAGGGGATCTCTTGGATGCTTAGGCTCCTTTTCATCTTTTCTAGGGTTTCCTTTCCATATCTTCCATTATTTTCATCTTGGTTCACCATGACAATGGGGAACTAAACCCTTTTGTTGTTGGGGGAACAATGTAATCTTTTGATACTCTCTTTTATTGAAACTCTTGTTTGAATTATATGATTTTCATATGCGTTTATTATCAATTGTTGGATTCTCATACTGTGCTTAAAGCTTTTATCGTTTAACTCATTCGGTAACTGATCTTTGCCTTTATTGATACGGGGACGTACATTAATGTCACGAAATGGTGAGAATTTCCCTGGTTAAGCAATACCACCTAGGGATAGGGGGTAGGAAGATCAATTGTATTTGTTCTGTTCGTAATGCATTGCTAGTTGCTAGGGGAGGCTAGGGATAGCAAGCCGGTAATTAGTAATAGGCCTTTTTCGCCGAGGGATCGGGTTAAGGGAGGCCAAAAAAGTTTGCATGCAATTAGATAATAATGCTATTTAAACAAGAGGAGTATATAAGAGAGAGCAGATTAGATGAAATTGTAAACCCCCAACCACTCCATTTATTCATACCCTTTTCTCGTCAATTGAATCACTCATTGCATGTTTAATTTTCTGTCTTTGCATTCACCACAACAATTAATTTTTATTTCACAAGTCTTACGATTTTAATTCATACGAACGATAAGGCCTTTCGAGTCTCATGGGAAGAACGATAATGGGTTTTACCATTTTTATTACTTGATACGATATGGTACACTTGCCATTCCGCTAACAAGTTTTTGGCGCCGCTGCCGGGAACTCGAGGTTTGACTTATTTAGTAGTGTGAATTGACTGAATTTGACTTGTTTGTAATTATTTGTCTATACTTTTATTTTTCATTGTTTATTGTGTGTTATTTTCTTTTTCTGTAAAAGTGCTTTTAGGGATATTTTTCTTGGGTATGCAGGAAAGGATACACGCTAGAAGGAGGAAAGATCATCAACCTCTTCTCGAGGGATTACCAGACAGGAGAGGGAGGAAAGTTATACATTCAGTGCGTGAAAACTTTCCTTCTCCTGTAGCAATTTTGCGAACTTCACCAGAATCTTCTGCACAAGGTAGAGAGGAGATGGCGGACCAACCTCCTCCAAGACGCACACTGGGGGACTCAGCAAACACTGTGGGTCCTTTGAATTTCAACAGCATTGTCATTCCTACAGAAAATACTACAAATTTGGTGATGAGCCCTACGCTCATCCAACTAGTTCAGAGCAACCAGTTCAACGGATTGTCAAATGAGAATCCCTACAAACATTTGACTATCTTTGGCGAAATCTGCAATACTGTTAAGATGGCCGGAGTCTCAAATGAGAGGGTCAGACTTAGCCTATTCCCTTTTTCTTTGGGAGGAAGTGTCAAAGATTGGTTGCACTCATTTGCTGAAGGGACGTTCAAAAACTGGGATGCTTTGGCAAGACAGTTCGTCACCAGATTTTTTCCACAAACCAAGATTCATCAAGGGAAGCTTGAAATATCCTCATTCAAGCAAGGGATGGAGGAAACTCTCGGACAAGCCTGGGACAGATTCAAAGGCCTGTTGAGAAAAACTCCAGTCCACGGATTTGACAAGACTTCTTATTTGCTCGCTTTTCTGGGAGGGCTAAATACTCAGTCTAAAATGATGTTGGATGCCTCGGCTGGAGGCAGTATTACTAGGAAGACTGAAGATGAAGCCTATGATTTCATTGAGGAGATGGCCCTGAATGAAGTTTCCCAAAGTGAGAGAGGAACACAGAAAGGAGGAATATTGCATCTTCCTACTAATGATGCAATGGCTGCACAGAATCATCTTCTTAACCAAAAATTGGACAAGCTAACAAAGGTCCTTTCTGAACTTCCAACAGGGTTAAGAAATATTTCTCAAACTCAACAACTTTACGACTTATGCGGTGGTGACCACATCAATGGTCAATGTGTTTTTCCTGAAGAAATGCAGCAGGATGTCAACTACATGGGGAATCAATTCCCGTTTAAGCAGGGTAATTTTATCCAAGGCAATTCTAGCCAAGGTTGGAAGAACCACCCCAGCATTAAACAGAATCAGAATACTTCTTTTGGGCAAGTAGAAGGCTTCCGGCAACAGCAACCGTCACCTCTGTGGCAGCAAGTGAGTAATTTGACTGAGTCTGTCAGGAACTTAAGTAACTGATTTGATGACTTCTTCAAAAAATATGAGCAGCAGTTGAATAGGACTCAGGCTAGTTTTAAATCACTGGAGTCACAGATTGAGCAACTGGCAACAAGAATAGAAATTACGGAGAAAAACCAGTTTAGGGCCAACACTGAGGTGAACCCTAAGAGAGAATTCAAAGTTATTACGAGCCAGGATAGTTGGGAAGCAGACAGTGAACCATTCCATTTGGTGGATAGTGAAGAGGAGGAAATGCTGATGGCTGAATTCTTTGAACCCATGAGCAGTGAGGATGAAGAAAATGAAAATTATAATGAAGAAGAGGTTGGTGGAGGAAAGAGGAAATAGGAACTAGAAGTAAACATAATGGGGGATTTAGAGAAATTTTCAACCGAATGACTGTGGTACCTTTAGGAAATCGACAACTTCCCCCCTATTTAGAAAGAATTAAAATCAACCTCGATGATAAAGTTGAGCTGACTGATGAAAAAGAGGATCTTGTTTCTCAACCACAGAAGAGTAATTATCCTCCTAAGGTTAAAGATCCGGGGTGCTTAACATTGTCATGTACTCTGAATGATTTAGATATGGAAGCTATGATAGATTCTGGATCTATTTTCAATTTGATACCCACGGAACTTTTGAAGGAAATCAGTGGGCTTGTGTTGAAACCATCTGATTTGACTATATCAATGGCAGATGGTTCTATAAAAGTGCTAGTAGGAATGGTGGAAAATGTTGTTGTGCGAGCAGATCGGCTTGAATTCTTAGCAGATTTCATTGTCATGGATGTGAAAACTGAGGAAGAGTGCCCTGTGATTTTGGGGCGACCCGTCATGGCAACATCAAAGATGCTTATTAATGTTCATGAGGGAAGGATAATGACGAGGGATTTGGATTATCTATTTCTCTATACTGGCCGTGAAGGGGATGAGATCAAAACAGTACAAAGTTTGTTCATAACTGTGTGAAATAACTGAATTGAAAGCATGCATCTTGATTTGATCATCAGTGAAGATCTGAAATTGAGTATTTCTCATCATGTACTTTAGGAATGTTGAATTATTGGATGAAAGTGTAGAGAGCCAAGTTTTGTTTTTTTTCTTTAGTTTTGTTTTGTTTTGCTTGAGGACAAGCAAATTTCTAAGTTTGTGGTTGTGATAACGGTTGAAAAACCGTTATTTTCATGTGTTATTTTAGACCAAATTACTCTCTTTACTACTTAGAATGAGCTTGAAATTAAACAAAACTCAATAAATGAGTCAGTAGAGAGTCAAAGCTGTTTTTAGCGATATTATGCTTGTTTTGCAGCAATTTTGATAGAAGTGAAGAATGGAGGTGAAGAGGAAGGCCTTAGACTCAAGATAGAGGAAGAAAATCAACAAAAGAAGAGTCTAGAAACTGCCCAACGGCAGAATTGCACTGCTGGGCGGCCAAATGCGAGGAGTTGCACCAAGGCAGCGATGCCTGGCGGATTTGCGGTACGAGGCAAACCGCCGGGCGGTGGACCCCTGACGCCGGGCGGTTTTGCGGCATTGAGGCAAACCGCGGGCGGCATAAGTATGACGCCGGGCGGTTGCCTGTTGGGCTTGGGCCTGTTTTCTGTTACGCTCTTCAGCTATAAATAGCCCTAGTGCGACTTCATTCATATTCTTTTGACAGAGAAGGGTGGCCAGACCTACTTTTCACTCTCTGGAGGGGATCTCTTGGATGCTTAGGCTCCTTTTCATCTTTTCTAGGGTTTGCTTTCCATATCTTCCATTATTTTCATCTTGGTGCACCATGACAATGGTGAACTAAACCCTTTTGTTGTTGGGGGAACAATGTAATTTTTTTATACTCTTGTTTGAATTATATGATTTTCATATGCGTTTATTATCAATTGTTGGATTCTCATACTGTGCTTAAAGCTTTTATCGTTTAACTCATTCGGTAACTGATCTTTGCCTTTATTGATACGGGGATGTACAGTAATGTCACGAAATGGTGAGAATTTCCTTGGTTAAGCAATACCACCTAGGGATAGGGGGTAGGACGATCAATTGTATTTGCTTCTGTTTGTAATGCGTTGCTAGTTGCTAGGGGAGGCTAGGGATAGCAAGCCGGTAATTAGTAATAGGCCCTTTTCGCCGAGGGATCGGGTTAAGGGGAGGTCAAGAAAGTTTGCATGCAATTAGATAATAATGCTATTTAAACAAGAGGAGTAAATAAGAAGAGCGGATTAGATGAAATTGTAAACCCCCAACAACTCCATTTATTCATACCCTTTTCTCGTCAATTGAATCACTCATTACATGTTTAATTTTCTGTCTTTGCATTCACCACAACAATTAATTTTTATTTCACAAGTCTTACGATTTTAATTCATACGAACGATAAGGCCTTTCGAGTCTCATGGGAAGAACGATAATGGGTTTTACCATTTTTATTACTTGATACGATATGGTACACTTGCCATTCCGCTAACAGTGACGCTGAGGGGCCCTGTTTTGCCCTTAGCGCTAGACAGTGCTTGGATTATAAATGTTTGATGGTCTGCTAACCTTTAATGGTGAATTTCCTTGGTCTTTTGAATTGTATTTGATGTAGGAATGACATCGTCGTCAAGAAGAGTGAAAACCAAGGGAAGTAGGAGAAAAGAACCAGAGAGGCCTCCGAAATTTTACTCTCATAGATTCCTCTCAAGGAAACATAAGGAGCACTTCTTAATTATGCAAGAGAGGCGACTGCTGATGGAGAGAAAAACAATCTTCATTCCAGACTTGGCTCCTCAGTTTGGTGCGGAATTGGAAAGCAGAAACTGGGAGAAGTTGGCTACCTACCATGCACCAACAAATATTTAGGTGGTAAAAGAATTTTACACTAATGCTCTGTTTAGAGGTGTGCAAATGGAGAGGTACACTAGCTATGTTCGAGGGGAGATTATCAGGTATGACCCCGAGACCATCAACAGCTTCTTGGGAACTGAGTGGGTTGGTGAGCAGTGCTAGTTTGCATTAAACATTCGGGAGTGTTCAGATTATGATGACATGGAGAGGATGTTCTGTATACCTGGAGGGCATTTTCATAGAAACCCAAATGGTGTTCGTATTAACATCAAAAGGGCGGATCTGACACCCCTAGCAAGATATTGGATGACATTTACTCATGCCAACATTCAGCCCTGTTCCCATGTTTCTGACATTACGTTTCACAGGGCCATGTTCACCTATTGCATGCTGAGGCAGCTGAATGTGAATGTTGGCGAGATCATCGCCAATGAGGTTGAGAGCTGCGCTGCTACTGTGAGCAGGAGGACACCTTTGGGACATCCTTCCCTCATTACATATCTGTGTTAGCAGGCTGGGATAGATACTTCTATTCCACTGTTCGAGAGGCCTAGAAAGGCCATAGATACCTCGTACTACATACAGCATTGTGGAGGTGATGAGGAGGCTGAACCAGTGCCTAGGAGACGTCCTAGGAGAGGAGCAGCTAGGTAAGATGAGTCAGCCCACCATGCAGAGCCATTCCAGATGAGGGACATGTACATGTCCATGGTGGAGGCTAGATTTGAGGCTATTCGCAGAGGGCAGGTGGCCACAACTCAGATGATAGTGGGCCTATATGACACACCATCGATGCACAGGTGGACTATGGACGAGTTCCATAGTGCTATGGCATGGCCACAAGAGCAAGCACAGGGCAGTGGATCTGGAGCAGCTGAAGCTCTACTGACGGATGATAAGGAGGAGGATGACGCCTTTGAGGATGCAGAGGCTAGAGATGACGAGGATTCTGATAACAGCATGAGCTGATTGGACATCTACTAATGGATGTCATATGTAGAAGAGCAGGGGTTTTATTTTTCTTTTTCTTTTGTAATTTGAACTTGTAGTCTAGGTTTACTTCGGTTGAGTAGTGTAGGTTTTGTGAACTTGTCTGAACATCTTATCTGATTGTGGTTTGACTTATTTTATTGCATGATGAGTGTGCTTAATGATGCTTGTGTGGATGATGATTGGGATTGCTATATATGCTTCTATACAGGTGAATTGTTCACAAGTTGTGTGAATAGATGCATGATGAGTTATGATTGTGGTTATAATGCTAAGCAGAGATGTATGATTGAATTGTGAGTAAGCACAATTGTGTGAGGTTTTGAGCTCTAGAGTGTTTGTTGATATATTTGTTATCCAATTGAAATCATGAATGATATTGCCTGAGTCTTTATGATTGGTTGAAGTGCATGCTCATGTCATATGATCAAGGCCATTTTTTGAAAGCCCTTACTTAGCCAAATTTTTGCCCAAAGTAAAGAGAACCATGTGTTCTACCCTTTTGACGCTTAGCCTGAGACACTTTGAAAACCTTGTTGATAAAAATCTTTACCTTGAGTTATGTTGAGAAATATTTGATGGTATTGATAAAGGTCCAAGTTTGGGGTTGTTGGGGGAATTGAAAGGTAAAAGAGAAAGCATTGAGCAAAATATGTTGAATGATAAAAGCATGAGAAAAATAGAAAATAAAAGAAAGAAAAAGCATGAAGGATAAAGCTCAATGCAGAAGAAAAAGGGAAAAGTTGGGAATGAGTAGATTGGTTGAAAGAGAGTTCGTGCTTGAACTATGAATGTTGAATAACTCTCTTAACTCAAGGATTTTGTGATCTGAAAAACCAATGTTTCTTATGAACTCAGCCACGTTATAAACCATGAAAAAGCCCTTGTGATGACATTTGTGTGTGAGAATGTTGGTTGTATTAGATGAAAGTCAATTTTATTTCATGCAACAAATGGATAATAGAGAGAAGAGATATCTCTTTAAACACTTCAGTGATTAAGTGAAACAGTTTGCTTGGAAAGGAGTGATGAATTTCATGATTACATCTGTGCTTAGTAGATTTATCATTCATAAAAATAGCATCTGTTGGAGAGTATTTGATTATGTGAGCAATTTATGAACTTGATTGAATTGAAGCATGTTTGCATCTTGATTGGATTCCATTGAAGAGCTGAATTGAGTTATTACTTGTTGTGAAAGGATGTGCTTTTGTCGAACCATTTTGATGACGGGTGGAAGGTCAAGTTTTGTTTTGTTTGCTTGAGGACAAGCAAAGTTCTAAGTTTGGGGTTGTGATAACGGTCTAAAAAACGTTATTTTATACATTAATTTGATATCAAAACACAACCTTTATAGCTTAGAATTAGCTTAGAATCATGCTAAACATCTTAGTTTGATTACAAAAGAGTCAAAAGTGGTTTTATAGATATTATGCTTGGTTTTACATTGTTTTAGCAGGATTTGATAAGAAGTGGATGATGGAGATAAAGAAGGAAGGACTTGAGATTAAGGAAAGACAAGAAAAAGATGAAAAAGAGGTGCCACGACCAACGACCAGCGTCAACCAGCGCCACGTGTCCAAGTCGCAAACCGTTGAGCGTCCAGCCAGCGCTGAGCGTCCTGCGTGGCCACCGTTGAGCGTCCAGCCAGCGCTGAGCGTCCTGCGTGGCCACCGCTGAGCGTCTAAATGAATGGGCATGGGCCAAAATTCTGTTCTTTTTATGGCCTATAAATACACCCAGTGCGATTCTCAAAGTAATCTTTTGGCAATCAGAGACGTCCAGAGCTCTTCACTCCTTGGAGGCAGTTTTTGGATGCGGGATCTCTGAATCACCAATTCTAGGGTTTATCTTTTCATTCTTTTCATTAATTCCATATAGTTTCACCATGTCCATGGTGAACTAAACCCTTTGTTGTTGGGAAACAATGTAATCTTTTGAAACTCTCTTATATTGAAATTCTTGTTTTATTCATATGCTTGCATATGCTTGTATTATCAATAGTTGAGTTTTCTTATCCGATTATAATGCTTGCATCGTTTAACTCATTCGGTGTATTCATCCTTGATTTTGTCGATATGGGAACGTACGGGAAGTCTCGAACTGATAGGAATTCTCTTGGTTAAGCAATACTGCCTAGGAATAGGAGTAGGACGACCAATTGCTTTACACTTCTGTTTTTCATGCTTTATTGATTACCAGAGAGACTAGGAATGAGAAACTAGTAATTGATATTAGGCTCTCTTCGCCGAGGAATTAGGTTTTGAGTAGATTAGATAGCTACATGACATTGATGATAAAAACAAATTTAACAAGAATAATAGATATAGGAGAGTGGAAAAAGGTGAAATTGTAAACCCCAACAACTCCATTAATTTATAGTCTTTGCTTTGCCAATTGATTCAACTTTGCATCTGCATGTTTAAATTCTGTTTTTGCACCAACCTTACAAATTATTTTCTTTTAAGTCTTATTAAATCAAATCACATGAACGTTTTGGCAGTGAGTCCTTTGGGAGAACGATACTCGGTCTTACCGTTTATATTACTTGATAACGATCTGGTACACTTGCCAGGGGCTTAACAAGGTGCCACTATACGACACTGAAACAGTTTTGGGGAGTTTTCAGTGTTGGTGAGGGTTTCAAAGTTGTTTTCCTTACCTAAATATAGGTAATAAGGTGCCTTAAAGAAAATTGTGTTATTATGTGACTTCTGATTACTTGTTTAGTTTATTTTGGTTCTTTGAATTATAATTAGTGATCTTATATGATGTTAGTCAATGTAAATGAATGGATCTGTATATGATTTACATGTGAATGGAAATGAAGCATACGAATATTGTGATGAAAAGTTTGTGAATGAAGTGAATGGTTGTTGGACGTAATTCAATGACTCAAGGAGAGGTTGCATGGTTGTGCCTGTTGTTGTTATTATTATTGTATGAATGTATGGAGCTTTGGACTGATGGTCTATTCCGACACTCTAATAATGATCATCCATTCTCAAGTAGAGAGGTGAGTCATGTGGTGAGAGTAGAGGAAGGCTCTTGTCTATAGGCTTTGAACATACCCTAGGCAATTTAAATGGACTAACCTTATATGGTAGGATGGTTTCGGCCAGCTGTATTACCATTACAAGTGCACAAATTACCAATATTTCAACATTCATACCTAATATGGATGAGTCTTGTCTAGGTTATGGCATGTATTGGATGAATGCATTGCTATGGTTTATTTTTGAACTAATGTTTGATATTGTAATATAATACACACACACACACACACACACACACATATATATATATATATATATATATGAATTGTCTTGTTTATCTAGATTACCCTTCTTGTTTGTCTTTGTATATGTTTTCTCTTTTGCGATGATCACCTAAATGGTGTGAGCTTAGGGAAGACGTCTTTTCAGTCGTTTCAAAGTGAGGTTGAGAGTGAAGCAGCAACATAAATAGGGTATTGTTCTCCAAGTGTAAGATCTTCTTCATCGGGAGTCAATAGTTTCTGGTAAGTTATCATCTATGTAATGTTCTATTTTGGTAGTTTTATTCTACTAAAATGGAATGTTACATTAATGGCATAATAGTAGTTCATCCTTAGGATGACCTACGGGTTGTGGGTTTGTTGTGTCTTTCTTGTTAAGGATTGAGTCTATGTGAGGTGGTTTGTTAAGTATTTCCATGTATGGATTGTAGATTTGGTGTAGATAACTGGAAGTTTAGAGAATAAAAGATATCTTCATAAAAGTAATGAGGGTGCACACTCATGACTTTTACCAGAGAAGATTTTCCTTTCTTAATTCTAAAGGTTTTGGGAAAGAAAGGGTTGTGATTCCAGTATTGTTGTCTATAGTGATTCTTCTCTTGTTCTGGCCTTTGTGGTAGTGTATTGTGCTCTATAGTGCTATAGTAGTGCAGGTTCAAGGACTACTTGACCTGCATACTTTCATTAGAATTGGTTAAAGTTTTTAAGACAAATTCTTGCCTCGAAGAGAGAGAGTTAGAAGATTAGAGCTTTTGAGTTTCCAGGAATGGATTAAGATGTTGGGAGGTTGAAGCGTCATTTTTGTTTCAAGAACATAGTTAAGGGAGTAGAAATCACAAGTTACCAAGAGAAGTTTGGGTAAGCATTGGTGTAGCAAGGTTTAGGAAATCAGTAGGGTCTGTGTGTCAGTAATGTCAGAGGTTAGGAGAAAGGAAGGTGTTAGTGGGCAATGGAGTAACAATGGTTAAGAAGGCCACATGATTTGGTATATTAGTGATGTTTGGGATTTGAAGAAGAAAAATTATGAAAGGTTTGAAGCTTAAGTAAAGAAAGGAATAGGAATTCTTAAGTGGACCAAGGGGAATCAATATCTAGAAAGAAAGTAGAAGAAGAAGAGTTTGAGAAGTAGTTGTGTAAGACATAGAGAAGATTTAAGGAGAGTTTAGAAGAAGGCGGAATTTCCAAGCTGAGAAATCATGAAGTCTTTGAAAAGAGTTGAAGTATTGTAAGGGTTTTGAGCTGAGTAATAATTAGAAGGAGATGGTTAGATATTCTTAACAAGGGATTAGAGTCAAGTTTTGAGGGATGTTTCAATATTAGTGGTTCGCATAGACGTAAGGTTTGACCTTGGACTAAGGTTGAAAATTTCAAGTACCGAAGAAAGAAGCACATCAGAACGCTAATTTAGTAAGGAAAGTTAAGGTTAGAGGATTAAGAGAATAGTGAATGAGGAGACAATAAGAAAGGCCTTGAGATAGATGAAAATGGGTATCTAAAGTAATTGTCGCTAAAGTGGATATCGAGTATGAGTAGAGAGCTTAACTTGGTTGAGATCTTCAGAAATATAATGTTGCAGATCGTGTTAGAGTCAGTTTTCGTCGTGTGTTGTTATGTGGTGGGGCTGAGTGATCTGTTAACTTTGTCCAAGGAGTAATAGTTGCTCGATCTTATTATAAAGAGTATAATGAGGCAATTTGGTACATATCGGGTCAGAATGTTTGTGATAGGGTCAGATGGTAATAGTTTTGGGATTTGAGACGATAAGAAGTTAATGGAGTTATCGATGCAGAATGGGCTACGAAGATTTTGATGAGTCAGAAGAGGTGTTGAGGCTCAGAGGCGGAGTGTTAATGTCATGTGAGGCTAAGTGAAAAGGCTTATTCTTGATGAAGGTTTTAGTTAGGTTGGAAATGATTGTGGTAATGGTGGTTACATGAAGATGACTAGGGTGTGTGGCACGTGTTGAGGTAACTCAAGGGTTCAAATATGGATTAAGCAATAGATATGGATCAATGTTAAGTGAATTAGGGATGTCTAACAAACACAAATGAAATAGAGATGAAGATGTTTCTTTTTATAAGTTATAAGTATGATCACAAAGATGGTTTGGTTGTTTTACAATCTATTTCTGGAGGTTTATGGTCTTCAAGAAATGTGTTATGCTTCAAGAATGTGAGTTGGTGGTTGTGCTTTAAGTGTAGTTTAAGCTAAAGGGTGAAGGCAATGTGATGTGTGAAAGAAAGAAGACATGATCTTGAGTGTGAAAGGGTTTATGTGGATGTTATGAAGTCGAATCAATATAGTTAGTTCCGTTTTGAACAAGTTCATGTTGAATGTGTAGAGAAAAGAAAGCAGAAGGATGAATTGTTTCAGTAGCAGTGGTTTGGACTCAGTTAATCATCAAAATAGTTACAAGTTTTACAGATCTTGGAAGAGAATCAGAGGGAAGGTTAAATAGTTCTAGTGTAAGTCTTAACTCAAGCAAGAGTGGGTTTTGGGGATTTATGTTTCTCAAGGAATGGAGATAATGTAAAGAAATGGAATGAGAAGGTTATCATGGAAGAGAAGAGTTGTGAAGGTCTCTTTTTTTTTTGCTATATCATAGAAGTTTTGAAGAAGGTTTTTCAAGGGTGATGGTTTCGAGTTACAGTCATGTGAAGAGAGTGTTCTTTTCAGTAAATCGATGAATAAGGAAGTATGAGAATCAGAGTAGCGCAGCGGATGTTGGTGGCAATGTTCTTATTAGTAAAAGGTGTGTGAAGAGTTTCTTAATCATGAGTTAATGGTTTGAGAGTGATGAGCTTCTCTAAAATGGTAATGATGTTAGTATTTGAGAATGAGTTTAGAGTATTTGGTAATCTTTTTGAGTCAGACGTGAGTGTATGGATGGAAGAAATTAGGATGAGGCAGAGAAGACAAAGTGAATCGACGGTTTCAAGCTGTAGTGTCAACCTTGAATGAGAAAATATTATGGGTGCGATAGATAGAGAAAGTTGGTCAATGGACGAAGAAGATGGAATGAACTATGGTTTTAAGTGGTAACTTCAATCTTGAGGTAAGGAATTGGTAGTTGGTAGTGAGAACAAAGATGAGATTCAAGTTCTAAGTTTGGTAAGATTTGAGTAAGAGTTAGTCGAAGAGTATGAAGACTAAGGTCTGAAGTGAGTGTGGTAAGGAGAATTCATTTATAGTGAAACACTATAACTAATGGGTTTCTCAAAATGGTTAAGGAAGGGCGGTTTGGACAATCCTAGTTTGAGATGTATCATAAGAGGATTAGGTACTGATCAAGCTAGTGATTTCAAGTCTAGAAGAAGACAAAGCTAAGTGTGAGAAGATACTAGTGGGTCAAGAAAGGCAAATGGTTCAGGTTGCCAAGTTGAAGGAGTTAAGATGAAGAGTTCATTTTGGTTTTGTCGTGGTAATAGTGCGAGAGTTCTACCTTGGTAATGGGATAACATAGTGGGAAACTATGTTCTTGAAGGGTGAAGATCAGACAAAGAAGGTGAAAGTGGCATCATAATGGGTGTGTTTAAAGGTGATAAAGAGTTATTAACAGTTGGCAGTAAATAAGAAGTTGTAGTGATCAAGTTAGTTGTACGGTGCTTCTTAGAATGGATCAATAGAAAGTCAAGGGAGACTAGTCAAGGGTTGCTCAAAAGTCAAGGCTAGCGAAAGTTTTAGAAGAAATTCACAAGAGGCAGTGAAAAATAGATGAGGGGTTGGTACTGTGGCAGACAATACGGTTAGTTATGTGAAAGAAAGGGTCTTAAAAGTTGAGGTTTATGATAACGGTTCAAAAGCCGTTATTTTGATACTTAATTTTGATATTTAATGCACCCTTTTTGACTTAGAAACTAGTTTGGACTCATGATTTTGCTTTAGATTTATGAATAAGAGAGTTGAGGATATGCTTTAGGATTTTATCATTAAATTCCCTTGATTTTGTAGCTTTTTAGAATGAATTGAAAGAAAGGTTGAAGTATCAAATGGTTGGAGTGCACAAAAATCAACCAGAATGCAGAAAAGTCAACCAGTCAACCAGAGTGCAGAACAGTAGCGCTGAGCGCCACCGCTGAGCGTCAGTTTTCGCCAGTTTTCACTGTTTTGCGCCTGGGCGACACCGTTAGGGGCCATTCTGAGTGTCGCACCTACCGCTGAGCGGTATTGTAGCGCTGAGCGCGCTAGCTACGCGAGTTTTGGGCCAGTTTTCTATTGTTTTTATTATCTGTTTTGGGCCTGGACCCGTTTTCTGTTATTTTTCTGCTCTATTTAAAGACCTGGACACCCTAGAGAATGTATCTTTTGATGGCTTAGGCATAGAAACACACTTCTTACCCCTTTGGGGGCAGATTTGGAGGTGGTGGCAACTCTCCTTTTCTCTTTCTAGGGTTTTCTCTGTTAGGAAACAAGTAGGCTTCGTTTTACACCAAGAGGGGGGTGAATTGGTGTTAGTTCAAAAACAAAATCTTTTCGCAATCTTTATACAAAAGTATAAAGCTTTTTGATCTTTCCTTAAATGCAAGCAATGAAAATTTCTATGCAGCGGAAAAATGCAGTTGAATGCTAAACAGATAAAGTCGACTGAAATAAAGAGTGCAGGGATAGAGAAAATCAAACACTGGTTTTTATACTGGTTCGGCCAACAATGCCTACATCCAGTGTCCTTCCAACCGAGGAAGCAAATGCACTATAATGGTTGCGGTTTTTACAACAAGGAATTTATAGAAGCCTCACACACAAATATAAATCTCCTCTCTAACCCAAAACCAAACTATAGTTGCACAACAAAACCAGAATTGCAGCAAGAATCCCCTCTTCTGCAATCTGAACCTGCGTCGAACAATCCTCAACATGTAACCAGCACTCTTCACAGGATGTCAAGCCTTAACACAGCAGTCTTCACAGGATGCCAAGCCTTCAATCAACGCAGCAGTCTTTACAGGATGTCAAGCCTTCAAAGATAAATCAAGAAACACCTTCTTTGTGCAGATAATGATCACACAGTCAGCGCATAAGCCTTCTCCCTTTGAATCTCTCTCAAGATAGATCATCACCGACTTCTTGGAGAATTCTTGGAGCTTAACACAGAGAATTCAATCTGAAACAAGAAATGAAAGTGTCAGAGTGTCAAAAGTCTCAAAACAACTCGTGTTCTGTCTATTTATAGTTTTCTGTCAGTCAGATTTTTTCTCAATCGAATAGCCTACTAATTTAGTCGACTATATTAATACAATTATAACAGACAGTCAACATAGAGGCTCTCAGTCAACGAAAATCAACACACATTCATTACAGTTGACCAAGTCATCAATGCTTAACTAAATTTCAAAAGTATAGTTGTTGGAGCATGTAAGCATAACAGAATTCCAAAACAGATCAATAACACAGTCGAATATGCATTTGACAATGTCGAATGACACATGTAAAAACACTTTGAAATTCTTTTCAACTCAAAACATCACACGACACTGATTCTCAAAATCTATACAAAGGTTTTATAATAGTCGAATCCATTACAAGTGTATTCGACTGGACTAGAACTTTGTCACACAATTATAAGTTCATAAAGGTGCTCGTGATCTTTCACTTCCAGAAATGTGAAATAAAATGTTTTTGACCGACCATCCAGTTCATATTCCACATTTTCATACAAGCATGTTCCACAATTATATCACACAATCAATCATAGGAACATACATCACAGTACATCAAAACATGTTCAGCAGATATGACAATTAATTCAGAATAAGAACATGTAATTGCAACATGTGTATTGTTATTAAGCATTGTGTTGTCATCAACAAAAACTAGTTTGATATAGAGTTTATGTTGTCAACAATCTCAACATTCTTTCTTTCATTCCATTGTACACCTAGTTTCTTCATGACGATGGAGAACTAATCTCATTTGTTATTGGGTAAGATGTAACCTCTAAACTCTCTTGTATTTGAATTTCGTATTTTATTCATATACTTTAGTTATCAATAGTTTGAGTTTTCTTCTCTATACTTTATGCTTGTATTGTTTAACTCATTCAATGTCATGATAATTGATTTTGTCGATATGGACACATACGGGGAAATCTAGACATGAGGAGAATTCTCTTGATTATGCAATATTACCTAGACATAGAAATAGGACAGTCAATTGCTTTAAGCTTATGTGCACTGAAATGCATTACTAATTGCTAGGGAGACTAGACATAGTAAACTAGTAATTGGGAGTAGGCTCTCTTCGCCGAGACATCGGGTTTAGAGTAAATTAGAAAGTTGCATGAACATTGATAACAAAGTTGAATCTAATAAGAATAGTTTATGCATGAGAGTGATTAGGTGAAATCTAAACCCTAACAACATATTCATCTCATATTATCAACATCATCCATTCACTTTTGTGTTTAGCCTCAATTGATCAAATTGCATTCATGTTTATTTTTCCGCACAACACATTCAAAAACCACAAAATATTGTTCTTATAAGTCTTAATTGGTTAAGCAAAAGCATAACTATTTAGTGCCATGAGTCTCTTGGGAAAACAGTGTTTGGTCTTACCACTTATTATTACTTGATACGATCTGGTACACTTGCCAGAGTGTTAACAGTTTAGGGGTTCAGATTTGTTATGAGGAATATGGCTAGACCAATCTACACTATTGAACACTAGAGAATTTTAGTACAGAGACAAGGTTTTTCATGTCAGTGCAGCTATTGGGGAGTAGTATCTTTGTCAGATAGGTGGTTATGATAGAGAATGAGAGGAGAATAGGTTGTTCCTCTTATCGGATAAGTGAATTTTTGAGGACGAAAATTTTTCTTCTTGGGGAGAATATTAAACCCCATAAAATGAAATTTTAGAAGTCATGATAGTTTAAAAATAATGAGACTCGGTTATTTTAATACTAAATGGTTTAGTTATAAAGAGTTTTGTTATAAAAGAATTTCATTATTTTAGAACATATTATCTCTCTAGAAACCAAGTTTCTAGAGTTCTCTACCTTCTCTCTAAGAGTTCTGACTCTTGAGTCATCTCTTTGACAATTAAGAGGTGTCTAATCGATCACAACGATGATGTCTACATTTCCAGCCGATCAATTTTGGCCATAGAGCAAGTAAGTTTCTATCCTTTTTTCTATTTGATTTCAATCTGTGATTCTGTCCAAGAATTCTCCTTTGCATGTGGCTTTTTTTGTTTCCCCTTCTATTCTTGGTTAAATTGAGGTCCTAAAGACCCTGTTCGATCATCATTCGGTGTTTCGAAGGTTCGTCTACAGTTACCTTGCGTTTCAAACAATCGACAAAACATTCCTTGAGTTAAGCAGTGGTCTTGTGAGGTAAGGGAAGACAGAACCTTGTTTTAGATTGTGCTTATACAACAAAATTAGTATCTATATGAGTAATAAATGAATTTTGAGAAAAATTGTTATGTTTGAGTGTATGATAGTTATGAAATTGATGATTTTGATGGAATGATGTTGTTATTGTTGAGATTGTTGATAGGGAGAGCATTGGTTTAGCTGAACCCACAATGTCAGTGATAACTGTGTTTTTTATTATGACAACACATAATTAATAACACATGTGTATTATGTGTTTACATGTTCTATGCTTACATGTTATATGCTTATGATTCATGTGTTATATTTGTATAAGCATATTTGTGAACATGATTGTGTTGTTTAATGCATATCACTGTGTTTAATATGTGATTTTATCTGTGGATGTATAACATATGTTTTCAGGAAAGAAAAACCACAAACACTGTGGCTAAACTTTAATGTCTGACAAAACAACAATTTTAAGTCAATTACATTATGGGATGAATCAATTAAAACTCGTGTGTTTGCACAAACACTTTTCAAATGTGCTGTGAGTTATTTTGAAGAGAAAAGTTTTCAAAATTGTTCTAAGTGTTGTTACTTAATCGATTACATGTGATTTGTATTCGACTAAGTTAGTTGTTATTTTGAAAAATGGTTGAATGCTTGTCACAACTGACATAACGGCCATATTTTTAAATATGTTGACCAAGCATTAATTGTGAGTCAATTGTATTAAATGTGCATTCAATTAAAAAGTTGTGATTGATGTTAGTCTATTATAACCGTAAGATGTATTCGACTACATTAGTATCTAAATCGATTAAAATGCGTCTAATATGTGTATTACTATAAATTGACGCTGATGTGATTTCTGTAAGAACTTTTACAGAATTAACAATTTCATATCTTTCCGAAAAACGTTGTGTGATCTTACAGAGAAAAGAAATGCTCCAAGAACAAGAGATTGACCGTGGTGATCAAAGACTCGAAGGTTTCTTGAGAAGCAAGGTTTGCTATGTTTTAAACATCTGATCAATCTACACTAAGAAGTGTATTCTACGCAATCAGGAATTTGCAATCTTTGAAGATTGGTTTGGATTCCCTGTTGTGATTACAGGAAGAAGAACCGTGTTCTTGACTTTGAGGGTGGCTTAAAGGGTTTGACAGCAAAAGAATGTGTTCTTGTTGTTTGTTTATATTGTTTATTGCGTATATTAGATTAGAGGGTTGGAGAGGTGTTTTACATTTTGACGTGAGGTCGCTATAGAAACCTTGTTGTAAAAACCTTAATCTTTATAGTGCATTTGATTCCCGTGGTTGGAAGGACACTAGATGTAAGCAGGTTGGCCGAACTAGTATAAAAATCAATGTTTGAATTCTCTTATCCCTACACTCTTTTATTAAGTCGATTAACCTGTTTGCATATAAGATTAAGCTTAACCTGATATGGGACAAAGAAGAGGGTTCATTGTTGAAGTTTTGAAGTATTGTAGCATAAAAAGGAGGTTTTGAGTAGTGAGAATTGGTTGTAGGCAGTGGGGACTAGTTTGAGTAGTTAGGAGGTTGTTATGAAGACTAGTATGATTGGTCTAAGGATTCAAATGAAATAAATTTGGTATAGAATTGTTGGAGTTCACTTATATGGGTTTCTAGGCACTTTTGGTCAATTTTGAGGTTTTTCATGGTGAGATTTTGAAACAGCATGGCTGGGAGTAATTCGAGGGATTGAAGGGTGCTAACAAGTGTATGTAGACTTGGTTATGCAGTTGGTTTGCTAATATAGAAGTTAGAAAAGGTAGAATTAAGTTTGGGAAACTTAGGTAACTGATATTGGGTTTTGGATGGTCAATTTGAGTTAGAGATGTGTTTTCTAAAGTTTCATAGTGTTTAGAAGGTCTTATGAACCTTTTAAAGTTGCGGGTAAAGTGTTAAAATTGAGAAAATTGAGTATTGATCTTACTGATAGCGCCTAAGCGCCCAAATTGGGCGCTAAACGCCCATTTCCAGTGGTGCCAGCGCTGAGTGCTAGCTCCTGAGCGCCCGGTGTTGAGATTGTTGACAACACAAACTCTATATCAAACTAGTTTTTGATGATGACAATTGTTAAGCCCCTGGCAAGTGTACCAGATCAATATCAAGTAATATATAAATGGTAAGTCTGAGTATCGTCTCCCTAAGGACTCTTAGGCCTTAACTTTCATGTAAATTAATCTTATAAGACTTGTGAAGAAATATACTTGTGGTTAAATGCAAAGAACAAAAATAAACATGCACATGCAATTGATTCAGTTGGCAAGAAAAAGATATGGATGAATGGAGTTGCTGGGGTTTACAATTTCATCTTATCCACTCTCTTATATCTACTCTTCTTATTAAATTCGCTTTATTATCTAATTGTCATGCAAACTTTCTTAGCCTACCCTAAACCCGATCCCTCGGCGAAAAGTGCCTATTACTAGTTACTGGCTTACTATCCCTAGTCTCCCCTAGTTACTAGCAACGCATTATTGCATAGAAGCAAAATACAATTGATCGTCCTACCCCTATCCCTAGGTGGTATTGCTTAATCAAGGAATTCCCTATCAGTTCATGTCTTCCTCGTACGTCCCTGTATCGACAAAGGCAAACGTCATTATATCGAATGACTTAAACGATAAAAGCTTTAAGCACAGATAAGAAACCCAACAATTGATAATAATAGCATATGCAAGTATATGAATAAAACAAGAATTTCAATATAAGAGAGTTTCAAAAGATTACATTGTTCCCCAACAACAAAGGGTTTAGTTCACCATAGACATGGTGAAACTAGATGGAATTAAATGAAAGAATGAAAGAATAAACCCTAGATTGGATAAATTGGAGCCTAAGCATCCAAGAAATCTTCTCCAAGAAGTGTAGAAGTGCTCTAGATGTCTCTGCCTGCCAAAAGAATACTCTGAAGGTCGAACTAGGGCTATTTATAACACAGAAAAGTAACAGAATTTCAGCCCAAGCCCAGCAGATGACCGCTCAGCGCCTAATTTGGCCGCTGAGTGGTTTCCCTCTAACCGCGCCACCGCTCAGCGGTATGTTTCACCGCTAAGCGGTTTGCCTCTAATCGCAGAACCACTCAGCTGCACCGCCTAGGCGCCAGACAGTGGCTGCTCCCTCGAATAGGACGCTCATCATTGGATTCTCGACGCTGAGCGGTGCATAGACTCTTCTTTTCTTCCTTTTTCTCTTTCTTTCTTGAGTCTAAGACCTTCCTACTTCACTTCCATCTTCAATTCCCATCAAAACCCTGCAAAACAAGCATAATATCTCTAAAAACATCTTTTAACTCTCATGTGACTCAACTAAGTGTTTTTACTTGATTCTACGCTCATTCTAAGCCACAAAGGGTGTGTTTTGATATCAAATTCAAGCATGAAAATAATGGTTTTTAGACCGTTATCACAACCCCAAACTTAGAACTTTGCTTGTTCTCAAGCAAATAAGACAAAACTTGGCTTTCCACTTTTCATCAAAATAGTTCAACAATCCAAAAATTCATTTTTCTTATGACAAGAACTACTCAATTTAGATTTTTAGTGGAATCTAATCAAGATGCATGCATGCTTTCAATTCAATTCAGTTCACATGATCACATATTTTCCAACAGATGTTATACTTTATGAATGATCAATCAACTAAGCATAAATGTAAACATGGGATTTTTCAATTCTTTCCAAGCAAGTGTTTCACTCAATCACTCAAGTGTTTAAGAGGATACTCCAACTCTCTACTATTCACATGTCACATGAAACAAAATTTCCCTTCATCTAATATAATCAACATTCTCACATGCAAATGCCATCACAAGGACTTTTCCAAGGCTTATAATGAGGCTGGGCTAACAAGAAAAATTGGGTTTTCTGGATCACAAAATCCTTGAGTTAAGAGAGCTATTTTAACATTCAAAGTTCAAGCACAACTCTCTTTTTCTCCAATCTCACTCATTCCCAACTTCTTCCCTTTTCTTTTTATTTTACATTGAGCTCATCTTTCATGCTTTTTCTTTTCTTCTTTCTTTTTCTCATGCTTTTCTTTCATTCAACACTTAAGCTCAATGCCTTTCTTTTGCCTTTCAATTTTCCCCAAACTTGAACCTTTTCAATACCATGCAATTATTCTCAACCCAACTCAAGGTAAATATTTTCAAATCAAGGGTTTTCATCCTGTTTAAGGCAAGGTTCAGAAAGGGTAGAACACATGGTTCTAATCATTTTTGGGCAAAAATTTGGCTTAGTAAGGGCTTCCAAAAATGGCCTTGATCATATGACATAAACATGAAATTCAATATATTATCAAGACTCAGGCAATGTCATTCATGCTTCCTTATGAACAGTACATACATCAATGAATACTCTGGAGCTCAATACCTCACACAACATGCTTTCTCACATCATTCATTCATACACCCTACTTAGTATCATAGCCACAATCATAAATCATCACACATTTTTTCACATAAGCTAGTGAACCATTCACCTGGATGTCAACATGCAAAACAGTCTCAATCATCATCCACATTCAATCATCATCAAATAGACTCATCATGCATTTCATTCAATCAAACCATTTTCAGAAACAGTGTTCAAGCCAAGCATAGACACCGACAATCAAAATTCAACCTATTCTAAAAAAAATCAAAATACAAAAGTGAAAGAAAAATCCATGTCCTAAGCTTTGGCATCCATCAGTAGATGCCCTCAACTCATGTCCTCATCTGAGTCCTCCTGGTCTCCATCATCAGCATCCTCGAAGTTCTCCTCCTCATCGTCCTCATCCATGTCTAATGCTCCAACTGCTCCAGACCTACTACCTTGTGCCTGCTGATAACGGTTAAAAAACCGTTATTTTCATGCTTAAATTTGATATCAAAACACACTCTTTATGGCTTAGAATGAGCTTAAAATCAAGTAAAACACTTAGTTGAGTCATGTTAGAGTCAAAAGTTGGTTTTAGAGATATTATGCTTGTTTTTACATTGTTTTGCAGGGTTTTGAGGTGAATTGAAGATGGAAGTAAAGCAAGGTGGACTTAGACCCGTGAAAGATGAAGAAAAAGGATGAAAAGAAGAGTCTAAAGGACCGCTGAGCGTCAGAATGGACCGCTGAGCGTCCAGAGCTATTAGAGGCAAACCGCTCAGCTGTCAGTTTTACCGCTAGCGGTGCGCGGCTAAGAGGGAAACCGCTAAGCGGTTTAATTAGGCGTTGAGCGGTTATCTGTTTGTATTTGGCTTAGATTCTGTTATCTTTTTGGTCTATAAATAGCCCCAATGCGATTCAAATTGTATTCTTTTGGCAGAGAGAAACGTCCACAGCAGCTCTACACACCTTAGAGGAGGTTCCTTGGATGCTTAGGCTCGAATCTACCAAATTTAGAGTTTGCTTTTCCATTCTTCCATTGTATTTCATCTAGTTTCACCATGATTATGGTGAACTAAACCCTTTGTTGTTAGGGAACAATGTAATCTTTTGAAACTCTCATATATCCAAATTCTTATTTATTTTATATGCTTGCATATGCTTGATTTATCAATTGTTGGGTTCCTTACCTTTGCTTAATTTTTTATCATTTAACTCATTTGGTAAATGTTGTTTGTCTTTATTGATACGAAGACGTACAGTAATGTCATGAACTGGGGGGAATTCCTTGATTAAGCTAATACCGCTTAGAGATAGGGGTAGGACGATCAATTGTATTTTGCTTTCTTTTGTCATGCATTATTAGTTACTAGGGGAGGCTAGAGATAGCAAGCCGGTAATTAGTAATAGGCTCTTTTTGCCAAGAGATTGGGTTAAGGGTAGACCAAGAAAGTTTGCATGACAATATGATAAATAAGCGAATTAAATAAGAAGAGTAGATATAAGAAAGTGGATAAGATGAAATTTTAAACCCCAACAACACCATTCATTCATAGTTTTTCCCTTGCCAATTGATTCACTGCATTTGCATGTTTACTTTTGTTCTTGCATTCAAAAACCTAAATTTAATTCTTTTCTCAAGTCTTACGCAATTAGGTTACACGAAAGTTAAGGCCTAAGAGTCCTTTGGGAAACGATACTTGGACTTACCCATTTTATATTACTTGATAACGATCTGATACACTTGCCAGGGACTTAACAAGTTTTTGGTGTCGTTGCCGGGGACTCCTGGTTTAACTTTTCGAGTAGTGTAAATCTAACCAAATTTGACTTGATTTTTATGTTTGTTTTTACTTTTGTTCTAATAAATGTTTTCTAGGGTTTTATGCCTAATGTTTGCAGGATGCAATATGAACAAGAATTTGACTATATGGACACTTAATTCTATCAAAATAATCTCAACCACTGGTGGGAACCTTACTCAAGCATGGATCAAGGTTGGAATGGACAAGCAGGAGAACCACATCAACAATTACTAAGGGCAACAGATATCTACTTTGAATGAGCAGATCAACAGATTGGACGAGACATTGGAACGACTTATCCAAACCACCCTCTCCTCTATAGAACAAAGTGAAGCAAGAAATAAAAGGTTGGAGATACAGATTCGTCACTCCAATGAAATATTGAATTCTAGGGTTAATACTGAGGTCAACCCTAGGGAAGGAATGTCAAGCCAATAGCTCTGAAAGTGATAATGTTGTTGAGGAGGAAAAGATAAAGGAGAAAAAAATTGAGAGAAAGGAGGAAAAGATAGAGGAGAAGATAGAGGAGAAAAAATTGGAGAAAAAGGAGGAGAAGATTGAGGAAGAAAAGATAGAGAGAGATTTAAAGGAAGAATAAACAGAAAAGTTGGTTAAGGAAGATAAAGATGATAAGGGAGAAAAAGCAGTGGTTGAGAAAAAAGAAAAAACATGCAAAAATAAAGAAGAAAAGAAGAAAAGAGAAAAAGAAAAAGTTGAGAGAGGAGACTAAGAAAAAGAGGAAACCTAGTTGGGAGGCAACCTAGTTTTCTAAACTTATCTTTTTAAATTATGTTATATTTGCTTTTGTTTTTAGAATAGGACGTGATGTACTTGATTTAAAACTTATATATAATGCAATGGGTTAATGATGATTTGATATATTTCTATTTTTTTAGATTTATAAAATAAAAGTTATTTTCAAAAAGATTAATTTTTTAAAATTTATATTTTTATACAACTCATTCAAATTTGCATACATTAATATTTTAGTGAACAATTTGATTAGAATTATACGGTAAAATTAATCTTTTATTTAATTTTATATTTAGAATTTTTGTTTTAGATAATTTTATTTAAAATTAAAAAATATATATAAAAATATTTGTAGGTACCTTTATATATTCACGAATATATATATATATATATATATATATATATATATATATATATATATATATATATATATAAAAACTGGTAAGATAACTTTTTATCGATATCAAACTAGTAACATGACAAAATGAGAGTTACTCCCTACACTACCTCATATTAAATCTTGCATCACTACATTTTTAAAACATTCCAAAACAATCCTTTATATTTTAAAAAATCTTACACTCCCAAAAAAATTCTTAACGAATGTCGATAACAATTGAAGAAAAATATTTTCAACGGATTTCGACGTCCTATAAAGGAAGTGGCCACATCCATTCAAGGTTTTCTTTTTTATTTTTTGTTTAGTTTTTAGTTTGTTAATTTATTGTATTTTAAACTAATATATTAATATTATTTAAATTTTTGTAAAATTTGTTACGCAATTATATGTAAATTATTTTTATTTTATTTAATGAAATAATTATTATTAATTTAATTAAATTGTATTATTTTTTTAATTGATTATGTTAAACGGATTATGTTAAACGTAATTGTATTATTTTTTTAATTAATTTAATTGAAGGTTTATGTTTTTTCTTTAATATTTTTTTAGTTTATTAATTTATTGTATTTTAAATCAATATATAGATATTATTTAAATTTATTTTAAATTTGTTACGTATTTATAAATAAATATATTTTATTTTATTTAATGAAATAATTATTATTAAGGGTTAAATATGTTTTTGGTCACTTAAGGAATTAGTCCATCTTCAAAACTTTGGCCTTATTTAGTCCCTCAACTTTAGAAATGTATGAATTTAGTCCTTTTAACCAAATTTTGTTAACTTTATTTGATGTTTCAAACGTGTTTCTCAATTGACATTGAAGTAAATATGTGTCAAACAATATAAACAATCCAAATGCTATTATGAAACGTGCTTGAAACATCAAATAAACCTATCAAAATTTAGTTAAAAGGACTAAATTCATACATTTTTAAAGTTGGGGTACTAAATTAGGTAAAAGTTTTGATGAGGGACTAATTCCAATTTTCACTGAAAATTATGAGAACAAAAACATATTTAACCCTATTATTAATTTAATTAAATTGTATCATTTTATAATTGGTTATGTTAAACGGATATGCCATGTTGATTGAAGGTTTATGTTTTTTTTAATATTTTTTTAGTTTTTAGTTTATTAATTTATTGTATTATAAATTAATATATAGATATTATTTAAATTTATTTTAAATTTGTTATGTAATTATATATAAATTAATTTTATTTTATTTAATGAAATAATTATTATTAATTTAATTAAATTGTATTATTTTTTAATTGTTATGTTAAACGGATATGTTACATCCGTTAAGACACGTCGTCTGAAGGTTTATGTTTTTTTTTTGTTTTTTTATTTTTTAGTTTATTAATCTATAGTATTTAAAATTAATATATACATATTATTTAAATTTATTTTTAATTTGTTTGGTAATTATATATAAATTAATTTTATTTTATATAATGAAATAATTATTATTGATTTAATTAAATTGTATTATTTTTAATTGATTATGTTAAACGAATATGTCATGTGGCCACTTCAACGAGTTTATGTTTTTTTTTAGTTTTTAATTTATTAATTTATTGTATTTTTAATTAATATATAGATATTTAAATTTATTTTAAATTTGCTACATAATTATATATAAATTAATTTTATTTTTTACAATGGAATAATTATTATTAATTTAATTAAATTTATTATTTTTTAATTGATTATGTTAAAGGGATATGCCATCCGAAGGCCACTTTCGTTCAAGGTTTTTTTTTTTCATAGTTTTTAGTTTATTAATTTATTATATTTTAAATTAATTTATAGGGTATTTAAATTTTTTTGTTTTTTATAATATATTACGTAATTATATGTACATTAATTTTATATTATTTAATGAAATAATTATTATTAATTTAATTAAATTGATTTTTGTTTTACTTTAATTACGTATTATTATTTAATTGATATTTAAATATTTTTTATTTGAAAGATTTATTTTTTTTATTTTTTTAGTTTTTAGTTTATTAATTTATTATATTTTAAATCAATTTATAGAGTATTTAAATTTTTTTGTTTTTTACATACAAATAAAAAATATTATTAAAATAAAATCTAAAATAAAAACAGTAAACTAAAATAACAACAAAAATTTAAAGATGTAACTATGTTGACGGATATCAACATATCTTGAAGTTGAAAGGGATGATGACATCTGTTTTAATATAAGAGTAAATTAGGCATGGGGTGATGCATAAAGCATTTGGTGGTGGTAAAGAAAGAAACACTCAGGACAAATTTTGTAGGCGAGACAAGTAGCAGGTATTAACTAACCATATCCAATACAATATATTCTCATCCCTAAGTGATTTCGTTGAACATACAAGGGACACAACACAATGAGTGCATGATTTGTAAGAAGGTCAATGGTTTTTAATATATTTTATTTATGGATAAAATTGAGATACTACATGTTATGGAGGTGCAGCAAATAAAAAAGGGCGCAGGAAGAAATGTTCAACCTCTAAGCTAGTAACAGGTATTTGGGTTCTTTTCAAATCATGCAATTTTGATGCTTTTTAATTCTTGTACACCCCATGATTACTACCTGCACTCCCATACTAAATACTTATCTTTATCCTACCATCGTCAATGCATTCTTGATTTGAAATAAGAAAGAACAAAAACTGCTTCACCTTTCCATTTCACATTTGCCTCTCCCCATTTCACATTTAACCCTACAAAAAATTTGACCCATCCACATCCGTTGAAGGTGGGAGGCCTTTAACAATAAATAAAACAATTTTATAATTTAAAAAGTACAAATAAATAAATTAACAACTTGATTAACTAAAAAAAAGGTGGGAGGCCTTCAATAAAAATAAAAAATCCGTTGAGTCTTCAACGATATCCATAGCTGCAACAGATTTTTTATTTTCGGCCTCTAACTTTTTTTTTGTTTTTGAAACAGAAGTTAATAAGGAACTTAAATATACATACAAATCAAACTAACATGCACATCAACGTCAACATTAAGCATATCAAAAGAGAAAGAGAAGAGTAAACTAATCTAAATTAAAGTGTCAACGCGAATGAAGTAAACACATTCCTTTTTGTCACGCCTTATTAATTCTCTACTTTAATAGAGAATATGACATCCCAATCTTATACTTCATGCATGTATAAAAATTAAGACGTCAATATAGATGATAATAGAAAACAGTTAGAATAATAAAATAGTAAATAAGGTTCTAAGAAACTAAGATTTAAGGATTACAATAATTCGGAATGTAGAAGAAATTTTAAAACGTGGAATACTAAAGTACTTCAAAATACAAGAACTGGAATTGTTCAGATACATGGAAAGCTATGAAATTCCTAGAAAGACTAAGAAGTTGCTTCCTCATTCCCCTCCAGGACATTCTCCATTGAGGTCTCATTCTCCTCTGCTCACATCCAAGTGGATGATCATTGCAAAAGAAAAAACATGCAACAAACACAAACACAAACAAGCAAGGGTGAGCTAATTATATAAAATCATGCAACTCAATTTAAGCATGTAACATACACAAGAAATAACTCGCACCAAATAATTTCAGAAATACAACTTAAGCATGTTAATTTCTAGACTTGACTTGTTCGGACATTAAAATGATAGTCGGGCTATGGCGAGTCTTGCACCCGTAGTGACTTATGAAACTTGGGTTCTCCACCCTGGCACACTCACGAGGTTAGTCCGTTCCGCGCCTTGAGGCATACTGGGAGCCCCCAAGACTAAGGACCTCCTGCTACTCCTCACCACATGGTTCAACCTCTCTAAGTGAGTATGATTGACTATTGGAGCGTCAGAATGACTCCCAAAGCTGAGCCCCTACTTTCACTTTAAAACACTAAGAATCTCACCAAGAGATTCTACATTTGAAACTACCATAAGCAACCATGAAATCATGTTTCAGTCTTTCCCAATTCACACACCTTTGAATTATAATCAAACCACATATTTAAGCTTGAAATATCATATCATATATAACAGAACATGCTCCACAACCACTTCCAATCATCTCAAATAGACGATATTGAAATGTTATTACCAAACAATAATATATACCAAATAAAAATCATGGATTATAGGTAAAAATAATAATAGCATAATCTCTCAAAGCTAAAATAATTTTATCACTGCAAATTTAATATACTGAATGAAATAATAAATAAAAAAAGAAAACAGCTTGCATCTTATTCTTTTGATAAATTCATAAAAATATAATATATATATATATATATATATATATATTATATTACGTTACTTATAATATATTATGTATATAACGTTACCTATATATATTATATATATATATTACGTTACTATAAATATTTATATTTATATTATATTAAACTAATATATATATATATAATCTATACATTAATAATATAATATATTATCATAAGTATTATCTCTAAATAACTTACAATGTTCCCTTAATTATGAAACTACTTGCTAAATTTTTCATTACCACAAAATACTTGTTCCCCACCTCACATCACTACCCAGTTGGTCACCGGAGAGGGTTCAGATGTCTGAACATATCAGACTCACCTTCGGCGCTAGCACATATGACTAGTCACAACTGACTGGACCAGGTCAGGGCTGCTCTATGATCAGGGATGTGCCAACTCAGGTTTTTAAGTCCCCTCTATCCTACCAACAAAGAAAGGCTCTCAACCAATTTTAATTAATTTATTTAAGTTACCTAAACTAATTTGTTGTGCTCTAAACCTCAATTGCCAATTCTTTTATATATATATATATATATATATATATATATATATATATATATATATATATATATATATATATATATATATATATATATACACACACATTATTTCCTCTCACAGTAATCTAAAACAATATTTGTATACCTACTTACTACCCCTATCAATGCCATTACAGAATCTTACTCCAAACCCTCAAACCAGAACAATTTCAGCCAACCAACTCATTCGAAACAGATTAAAATAATAATATCACAACATGCACAATTCCACAGTTTCAATTATAACACCCAATACAATAAAAGTTATAACACAGTTTCACAAGAGTACACCAGTTCAATTCAAACCATCCTATATACTAAAAATCCAAAATACCGTACAAAATCGCACGACAGTCCAAAATTCAACATGCATACATTTACAAAGCAGATTCTGACGATATCGAAGGGAGTAATTTTCGCAAAGTTTAACGCAGCGGAATAAATAACTCAGAGAGTAGAAAGCGTATTCGATCACGATTAAAAACAAATTGGTCCTTGTTACAAAAATAATTTTCTTTCAGAAAATTTAACGAGCAGTTGATATACGTAATATAAAATGAGTATAGGGCACAAGAAAAACACACAAGGATTTTTATGCTGGTTCGATTCAACAGAATCTACGTCCAGTCGTTAATCACTACAAAGAGTGATTAACAGTTCCACTAAAAATAGTTTAACAGATTACAATGAAAAATACAGAAATAGAATGAAAAGAACCACTCTACCAACTTGAAGAGAACTGCTCCGGCAATCGACAAACGATTCACGAGCTTCTCCTTTCACAAGACCAGGCAGAGAACCTTGCCAACTTGAAGAGAGTCCACTTCGACTATCGACACACGATACGTAAGCCTCTCCTTACACAAAACCAGGCAAGGGAACAAAGTAAACAAAAAGCTCTCAAGAACGTTCCTCTGACTACTCAGTGTTCTAAGCTTTCTCAGTTTACTCAAAGTTGTTTTCTGAAGCTTTCAAAAACCAATTATATAGCCAAGCACACTGAATGCCAAAGGTCAGCTCCCAACTGCCATGAATAATCGATTATTGTAAGTGATAATCGATTATTCAAGTCCGTTATAGAAATTTCAAAAAGTGATAATCGATTATTTGAAGTGATAATCGATTATTGAAGTGTGACTTGTGATAATCGATTATTGCTTCATGATAATCGATTATTTTAGTTCAAAAGCATCTGATAATCGATTATACCTTAATCATAATCGATTATACAAGTAGAAATTACAATATTTATCATTTTCCTACTACATTCAAAATCTACAAGTTGCTTTTTAAGTATTCTCCTATTACAATCAAGAATTACAATTTGCAGCATCATCAAAACTTGTCTTCAGGTTTTACCAATACTCCCTTATTGGTAACAAATTCAAGCAATAAATTCAAAGAAAAATAATTATCTCCCCTCACCTGGTGGGTTGCTCAACACAGTTCACAGATGCTCTAACAGTACCCCCTACACCGTGCGAAACTGTACAGAACCTATAAATCACCAAATAGGTGCTCTTTGAGCTGGAATAAACCGAGAATGAAAGACAAAATCACACAGGGCACAGGAAATCAGAAAATGGTACAACCTAGGACAAGAACAGTGAAGGGAAAGAGGGAAAATTTACTTACCCGCTGGAACGCAAAACCAATCGGATGGTTTCGTAGCTCTTGACTCCAGGAATAAGGAAACACCACCAAATTAGGATTCAATCGGTGGAAATGGCTGGAAACCTAGAGAGAAGTCAGAGCACTTGAGTAAGGGCAAGGTTTCTGTTCTAGAGAGAGAGGAATCTGTGAAATGAAATCTGACTTGCAAGGAAAGGGCCCCTCCCAAGGTTCAAGTGTCCTTGGGTCAATGGGCCTGGCTTGTCAAATTAAGGCCCAATGGCTTTATAAAATCTTCATACCATTACATTCTCCCCAACAAGAAAATTTTCGGCCTCGAAAATTAAGACTTACTCGTAACTAAATGAGGATAAGACCTCTGCATCTCTTCCTCCAATTCCCAAGTGGAGTCGCCCATTCTTTCGTCCCAGATAACCTTGACAAGTCTGACCGCCTTGCCTTGAGGCCGCTTGGTTTGGTGTTCCTCTACTCTCACTAGTTGCACCTCGACAGATAAGTCTTATCTCACTTGAACGTCTTCAACCTCCAACACATGAGTCGGATCGGGCACATATTTCCTAAGTTGGGAGACATGAAATACAGGATGAAGATTAGCCAGCTGAGGTGGCATGGCTATCTCATAGGCTACTGGTCCGATGCGCCGCAGGATCTGATAAGGACCGAGGTACTTAGGGGACAATTTTGCTTGCTCGAATAGCTCTTCCAACACCAGTGGTAGGAGTCACTCGGAGAAAGACATGATCTCCGATTGCAAACTCCAAGGGTTTTCGCCTCTGATCCGCATATGATTTCTGCCAGCTTTGAGATGCTTTCATTCTTTCCTGGATCATTCTCACCTTCTTTGTGGTTTGCTGCACTAATTCTGGTCCTGTCAACACCGCCTCTCCATCCTGAAACCAACAGAGAGGTGTTCTGCAGCGTCTACCATACAAAGCTTCGAATGGAGCCATACCAATACTAGCTTGATAGTTGTTGTTATAAGTAAATTCCACCAACGGTAACACCTCATCCCAAGCTCCCAGATGATCCAGTATACATGTTCTCAACAAGTCTTCTAAGGACTGGATCGTTCTCTCAGATTGGCCATCTGTTTGAGGATGGTAGGCTGAGCTCATCTGCAATCTGCTACCCATCTCACTCTGGAGTGTTTGCCAAAATCTAGAGGTGAACCGCGGATCCCTGTCTGATATGATGCTAGAAGGCATTCCATGCAATCTTACTATCTCCTTAATATATAGTTGCGCCAGTTTTGCCATGGACATCCTTAAGTCAATTGCCAAGAAGTGAGCACTCTTGGTCAATCTATCCACTATCACCCATATGGCATCATGTTTCCTGAAAGTGCGTGGTAAATGGGTAACAAAGTCCATAGCTATGCTATCCCATTTCCACTCCGGAATCTCCAAAGGCTGCAATAAACCTTCAGGTCTCTGATGCTCTACTTTGGCCTTTTGACAAGTAAGGCAAGAAGCAACAAATTGGGCCACATCTCTGTTCATACCCGACCACCAGAAGGACTTCTTAAGGTCTTGGTACATCTTAGTCATACCTGGATGTATATTAAAACGACTTCGGTGTCCTTCTTCAAGTATCATTCTCTTTAATTCCCCATCATTGGGGACACATGTCCTTCCCTTGAATCGCAAGAGACCATCCGTCCTTGTGTTGAAATCCTTTCCCTTCTCTGTACCAATCAAGGTTGTGGATGTCTGAAGCTCAAGATCTAACAATTACCCTTCTTTGATGCGTTCTATCAAGTTACTAGACATAACCAATTTACTGCATCCGATGTTGTCATCCTCCAATTCAACCTGAAACTTCAAATCTCTGAAGCTTTTCACCAATTCAAGCTCTCTAACCATCAATGATGAGATATGCACCATCTTTCTACTGAGTGCATCTGCCACCACATTCGCCTTTCCAGGGTGGTATAGGAGTTCAAAATCATAGTCCTTGAGGAACTCCATCCATCTCCTTTGCCTCATGTTAAGCTCTTTCTGATCAAAGAGGTACTTCAAACTTTTGTTGTCGCTGAACACTTGGAATTGGGCCCCATATAGATAATGCCTCCAAATTTTCAAAGCAAAGACGACTGCAACTAACTCCAAGTCGTGAGTGGGATAATTCTTCTCATGCACTTTAAGTTGTCTTGAGGCATAAGCAACCACTCTTCTTTCTTACATCAGTACGCACCCTAGACCTTGGTGAGAGGCATCGCAATAGACCTCAAAAGGTCTACCAGTGTCTGGAATTACTAGCACTGGGGCGCTTGTCAACCTTTCCTTAAGCTCTTGAAAACTTGCTTCACATTTTTCAGTCCATACAAAGGGCTGATCCTTCCTGGTCAACTGAGTCAATGGGGCTACTATCCTGGAGAAGTTTTCAATGAAGCAGCGATAATAACCCGCCAATCCCATAAAACTCCTGATCTCAGTGACTGTCTTTGGCCTCTCCCATTCCATTACAGCTTGAACTTTGGCTGGATCAACAACAATACCACTAGCCGATATAACATGCCCTAGGAAGCGGACCTCTTCCATCCAGAACTCGCACTTAGACAGCTTGGCATACAACTTTCTCTCTCTCAACACCCCAAGCACTGTCCTCAAGTGACCTTCATGGTCTTCCTGAGTCTTAGAATAGATTAGGATGTCATCAATGAATACAACCACAAATCTATCTAAGAACGGTCTGAAAATCCGGTTCATGTAGTCCATGAAGATAGCAGGTGCATTGGTTACGCCAAAAGGCATAACTACATACTCGTAGTGGCCATATCTGGACCTGAAAGTTGTCTTCTGAACATCATCTACTTTCACCAAGATTTGGTGATACCCTGATCTCAAATCTATTTTGGAGAACACTGTAGCTCCATGCAGTTGGTCCATCAGATCATCTATTCTCGGCAATGGGTACTTGTTTTTAATTGTCAGCTTATTTAATTGCCGGTAGTCAACACACAATCTAGAAGTGCCATCCTTCTTCTTCACCAATAGTACTGGCGCACCCCATGGAGACACACTGGGTCTGATAAATTGCTTCTCAAGAAGCTCTTTGATCTGTTTCCTCAATTCTGCTAGCTCCGCGGGAGCCATACGTTAAGGAGCTATAGACACTGGTCCTGCACCTGACACCAGGTCTATAGAGAATTCTACCTCACACGGAGGAGGTAGACCAGGGACTTCCTCGGGGAAGACGTCTAAGAACTCATTCACCACCTGCAGATCCATTCTTTGGTCCCCTTGAACTGAGGAATTCAAGTCTTGAGTCGCATCTATGTGAGTCATAATTAGGAAACAACTCGTGTCGTCCCAAATGTCTTGCCTAAGTACGTTGAGAGACAAGGACATGTCTTCATCTTCCTCGGGAAAGATAAGCTTCTTTCCTCCGCAATCTAGAAGGATTCGGTTGGTGGCTAACCAATCCATTCCTAGGATGACTTCTAACCCCTGTAAAGGTAGGCAGATAAGGTTCACCCTGAACCTTCGTCCCTCGACCTCTATAGGACATCTGGAACACACCGTAGACGTCCTGACTAGCACAGCTGCTGGTGTAGAAACCACCAGGTCACACTGGAGCTCTCTAACCACTAGACCGAGCCTCTCCACACAAGACTTATACACAAAAGAATGTGTCACCCCCGAATCAAATAAAGCTTCACATGAAGCTCCAAATAACAAGCACGTGCTAACAATCAAGTTACCTGCACTGGTTGCCTCAGCTCCTGTCAGAGCGTATACTCTCCCTGCTGCCTGTGGCCTGACGCCACCCCTCTGAATAGCTCTGCCCGCTGGACGTGGTGGTGGTCCTGTCCTCCTAAGAGTAGGACAATCTCTGGCATAGTGGTCGTCCCGCCTGCAGAGGTTACACCTCTTGTACCCTATCAGCTGAGGGCACTCAAACTGAAGGTGTGGTCCTCCACACATATAACACCGAACAGGGCTGCTAAAACTGGGATGCCCCTGCTGCACCGAAGGCTGAGAGGAGGAACCCCTGGACCCAGAAGATGTGGGCCTAGAAAAAGGGGTCGTCCTAGAGCTGGATTCCCCTCTAGATATTGCTGGTCCGCCAACCCTCAGTGGTTGGACTCGCTGGCCCTGTGACACTTCGGGCTCTGCCTTCGTCTTCTCCATGTCTCGGGCCATCTCTACCAAAGCATAGAACTCTCGGATGCGTAATCCTTTTACCATCAGCTTCACATCCTTCCTCAGGCCGTTCTCGAATTTGCGGCATTGCCATTCCTCACTTACTTGTACGGTGTTGAAGCGGAGAAGGTGTTTAAAACGGTCAGCATATTCTGACACCGACCTGTTTCCTTGAGCCAACTCCAGGAATTCTACCTCCTTAGCGAATCTGACGCTATCAGGGAAGTACTTCGTGTAAAACTTGGTCTTGAACAACTCCCAAGTAATAGTAGTCCCACGCCTCTCTAGGATCATCTTCACACTGTTCCACCAATGGCCAGCTTCCCCTGTCAACAGATACTGAGTGTAGGCCAACTTCCTGTCATCCGGGCATCCTTTTGCCTCAAATATGCGTTCCATGTCTTGGAACCAATGATCTGCTTCATCCGGGCTGCACTTGCCAGTGAACCTGGCTGGATGGTGTTGGAGAAAGCTCTCCAAGGTCCACTCCTGAGTTGGAGCAGCAGATGAGGAAGCACCCTGAGGGGGTACACACCTGGCCAACAAATCCATCAGCTGCCTCTGGGTGTGGTTAGATTCCATCCTTGCATTCTTGGCAGATATCTTGGCATTTTCAGCGGCTATCCTAGCAGCTTCTAGGTTTTGAAGGGCAACTGTGTTTTGTTGCACCAGAGCAGTGTTTTGCTGCTGAAGAGCCTCAAGTACAGTCTCTAGTCTTGCATTGGACTCAGAGGGCTCATTTTGAGGAGGTGGAGGAGGTGGAATCCTAGGCACCATTGTTCTGTTTCACACAAAAAGAACAGAACATCAATCGAATCAAAAAGAGCTAGACATGCTAAGAGTATAAGGGCAATAGCATGGCACACACGGAACCTAAGAGTTGTTCCTAAGAAAGAAACTACTCTGATACCACTAATGTGACATCCCAATCTTATACTTCGTGCAGGTATAAAAATTAAGACGTCAACATAGATGCTAATAGAAAGCAGTTAGAATAATAAAATAGCAAATAAGGTTCTAAGAAATTAAGATTTAAGGATTACAGTAATCCGGAATGTAGAAGAAATTTTAAAACGTGGAATACTAAAGTACTTCAAAATACAAGAACTTGAATTGTTCAGATACATGGAAAGCTATGGAATTCCTAGAAAGACTAAGAAGCTACTTCCTCATTCCCCTCCAGGACATTCTCCACTGAGGCCTCATTCTCCTCTGCTCAATCCAAGTGGATGATCATTGCAAAAGAAAAAGCATGCAACAAACACAAACACAAACAAGCAAGGGTGAGCTAATTATATAAAATCATGCAACTCAATTTAAGCATGTAACATACAAGAAATAACTCGCACCAAATAATTTCAGAAATACAACCTAAGCATGTTAATTTCTAGACTTGACTCGTCCGGACTTTAAAATGATAGTCGGGCTATGGCGAGTCTTGCACCCATGATGGCTTATGAAACTTGCGTTCCCCACCCTGCCACACTTACGAGGTTAGTCCGTTCCGCGCCTTGAGGCATACTGGGAGCCCCCAAGACTAAGGACCTCCTGCTACTCCTCACCACATGGTTCAACCTCTCTAAGTGAGTATGATTGACCATTGGAGCGTCCGAATGACTCCCAAAGCTAAGCCCCTACTTTCATTTTAAAACACTAAGAATCTCACCAAGAGATTCTACATTTGAAACTACCATAAGCAACCATGAAATCATGTTTCAGTCTTTCCCAATTCACACACCTTTGAATTATAATCAAACCACATATTTAAGCCTGAAATATCAGATCATATATAACAGAACATGCTCCACAACCACTTCCAATCATCTCAAATAGACGATATTGTCATGTTATTACCAAACAATAATATATACCAAACAGTAAGATAAAAATCATGGATTATAGATAAAAATAATAATAGCATAATCTCTGAAAGTTAAAACAATTTTATCACTGCAAATTTAATATACTGAATAAAATAATAAATAAAAAAAGAAAACTACTTGCATCTTATTCTTTTGATAGATTCATAAAAATATAATATATATATATATATATATATATATATATATATATATATATATATATATATAGGTAACGTTATATATATAATATATTATAAGTAACGTAATATATATATAATATATATATATAGGTAACGTAATATATAATATATTATAAGTAACGTAATATAATATATATATATATATATATATATATAATATTATATATATATAATATTATATATAATATAATATATATATATAATATATATATATATATATATATATATAATATTATATATATATATATATAATCTATACATTAATAATATAATATATTGTCATATCTATTATCTCTAAATAACTTACAATGTTTCCTTAATTATGAAACTGCTTGTTAAATTTTTCATTACCACAAAATACTTGTTCCCCAACTCACATCACTATCCAATTGGTCACCGGAGAGGGTTTAGATGTCTGGACGTATCAGACTCACCTTCGGCGCTAGCACATATGACTAGTCACAACTGACTGGACCAGGCCAGGGCTGCTCTATGATTGCCAACTCAGGTTTTTAAGTCCCCTTTATCCTACCAACAAAGAAAGGCTCTCAACCAATTTTAATTAACTTATTTAAGTTACCTAAACTAATCTGTTGTGCTCTAAACCTCAATTGCCAATTCTTTTATATATATATATATATATATATATATATATATATATATATATATATATATATATATATATATATATATATATATATATATATATATATATATATATATTATTTTCTTTCATAGTAATCTAAAACAATATCTGTATACCTACTTACTACCCCTATCAATGCCATTACAGAATCTTACTCCAAACCCTCAAACCAGAACAATTTCAGTCAGCCAACTCATTCGAAACAGATTAAAATAATAATATCACAACATGCACAATTCCACAGTTTCAATTATAACACCCAATACAATAAAAGTTATAACATAGTTTCACAAGAGTACACCAGTTCAATTCAAACCATCCTATATACTAAAAATCCAAAATACCGTACAAAATCGCACGACAGTCCAAAATTCAACATGCATACATTTACAAAGCAGATTCAAGCAATAAATTCAAAGAAAAATAATTAGCTCCCCTCACCTGGTGGGTTGCTCAACACAGTTCACAGATGCTCTAACAGTACTCCCTACACCGTGCGAAACTGTACAGAACCTATAAATCACCAAATAGGTGATAGAGTTTAGCTCTTTGAGCTGGAATAAACCGACAATGAAAGACAAAATCACACAGGGCACAAGAAATCAGAAAATGGTACAACCTAGGACAAGAACAGTGAAGGGAAAGAGGGAAAATCTACTTACCCGCTGGAACGCAAAACCAATCGGATGGTTTCGTAGCTCTTGACTCCAAGAACAAGGAAACACCACCAAATTAGGATTCAATCGGTGGAAATGGCTGGAAACCTAGAGAGAAGTCAGAGCACTTGAGTTAGGGCAAGGTTTCTGTTCTAGAGAGAGAGGAATCTGTGAAATTAAATTTGACTTGCAAGGAAAGAGCCCCTCCCAAGGTTCAAGTGTCCTTGGGTCAATGGGCCTGGCTTGTCAAATTAGGGCCCAGTGGCTTTATAAAATCTTCAGACCATTACAGAGAACACGTGTCAAGCCCCTCTAGCTTCCCCATGTGAGTGGGAGACAAGATGGCAGCTTCAATTAATTTCCCATCCATCGTGAACTGTGCGGCAGCAGGGAAGAGAGGCATTTGCAGAAAATGGAATCCAAGTGGCAACTCAGGGATTACAGAGCTCGGAAAGGGGAAGACAGGTGGCCGGCAGGGATTGGACCGTTCGGTTTTGTTGGAGGAAGTATTTAACGAAGGATTTTAGAAGCTGACGCCATTTTTCTTCTGCATCCAAACTCTTCACCTTCCACCTCCAGAAACCCACCATTTTCTCTTCCTTCTCTCTAAAACCCTCCACCTTCTCTCTAAGAGTCCGACCACTTCCTCTCCTCCGATCATCAACCTTCTTTCATATTAAATACTCCCGGTGCCAAGAGTTTTCAATTGCACCGATCAGATTTTCATTTGGATCGGTAAGCAATTCTGTCCTTTTGAAATTCCTTGCCTTCCTTGCATGCAAGAACCGTTTCATGCTTGCATGTGTTTGTTAATTCATTCTCTGAATCCATTTTGTGTATTTGATGCAATGATGGATGTCTTTCACCAATTAGACCTTGAAATTGGAACCATAGAAGTTGTTGCTATAAAAGACTTAGAAGAATTAGCTGGAGTTAGAGGTAAGGGAAGCTTATAAAATTTAATTATGATTTCGTATATGGTTGAATGCATGATTTAATGTATGTTTGGTTGATTTAAATGGTATGATGAAATGTGATATGCTTATGCATGAATTGTTTATCTTGGTTAGGAACTTAGAATAAGTGTATGAAACTTAGATAAACCTGAATCTGTAATCGAAGGGTCATTAGGACCGTTCGGTTTCCCCTTCAAACCTTTGATCCGGTCCCTTTATGTTGAACTTAAAATATGCTGTTAGTTAGTCGTTCGGATTGTTCGGTCTTACATTGAACGTCCGTTTTACACGGAACGTCTGGCACAGAATTACTTGGTCACAGACTGAGTATTCGGTCTCATATTAACCATTCAGATCGTTCGGTCATACACTGAGCATTCAGTTTATGTTGATGATTACTTATTTGACAAGTACTAGGTCTTATACCAGTACTTGAATTCTTAAAAACGTCCGGTTTATAATAAAATTATTTATTTGAAAAGTGTTCGGTCTTACACTGACACTTGACTCCTCACGGAGTGTCCGGTCTTGTACTGACACTCGCTTTATTGAAAAGAACTCTTTTATTTAAAACGTCCGTTGACTAATTCCGTTGACTAAGTCCGTTGACTAAGTTTATTTTTCCTTGATTAAGTCCGTTGACTGTCATTGTTGAGTTTTCATTGACTTTCCATACGATTTCTTTCTAACTGTCTGGTTCTCATTTACTAGTACGACTTTGCTTCCATTATTGAACTTCTATTGACCTTTCCGTCCAGTTTATTGATTAAGCCCTCTTTACTTTCATTGTTGAACTCCTATTGACTCTTCCGTCCGGTTTTCATTGGCTAAGTCCTCTTTGCTTTCCTTATTGAGTTCCCATTGATGCTTTCGTCCGGTTCTCTTTGACTTAGTCTATTTTGGTTTTCAATGTTACAATTCCATCGAGTTACCGTCCGGTTTGATTGTTTATAGAATTCCAAGGAGGAATGTCTCATGATTGATGATGGTTGGTAAAGTATGACTGTGGCAAAGGCTCAGGTTCTGACTCTATCCTGATATTCCGTGATTACGCCTCCTCAAGTAGAGAAGGGTAACTCATGCGTGGGAATGGTAGGAGGTCCTTTAGCCTTAGGGCATTTCTATACCGAGGTGGTTCCACTGGACTAACCCCAGGTGGCGGTCTGTTGAGTGTACCCCAGCCAAGTCCATCCGGGTGCAGAGAGCGGCGAGCATACATGGTCATACCGTTCGGTCAGTGTTTAGAGAAATTGATCATGATGATGTTACCGCTCAGATTTAAATGGAAAGATTTGACTTATGAATTATGGTTGAGATATTGATGTATGTGATTCATGTGTATGTTTTAAAAGTATATTGAAAATGATTAATTAAATTTACATAAGCTTACCCTTATCTGTTTTGTCTTGCCTATGTTGTCGTTCGGTATTTGATCGTCCGGTTTGTTCTCTTCACTGCAATGATCATCCATTTTGGGTGTGAGCAGAGGGTGCTCTTGAAGATACTTTGGAAGATGCCCTGCAGATAGAACAACCCTTAGACGTGATGCTGGAAAATTGTGCAGGATTGTCCGGTCCTTAGATTAGATTTTTACTTTCCCTTAGTGTATGTTACCGTTCGGTTCGTGTTTTGTTATAACCGTTCGGCCTAGGTTTCTCTTTGATGTACCATTTGGTCTGGAACTTGTCATATGACTATTCGACCTTAAATTGTAAATGCCATCAGACTTCTATATTTTGTGCAACTTTAAATTCTATATGAAATCTCATATTTTCTTTATTCCTGAGTGCTTATTTCCCACTGTTTTTAATTATTATTTATGTTAACTCCTAAAATAAATCATAATTTTTAAGGCTATATTTATTGGAATGTTACACTCTCCAAAACTACCTCACTTAATGCAAGCAACGGAAATGGAAGTAAGAGAGGAAGAAGGGAAAAGAGAAAAATGAAAATGGAAAGGGAAGAAAGAAAACGGAAATGGAAAAAAAGGAGAAGAAAGGAGAAAAAGAAATTGAGATTGAGAGGGTGGAGATTGGGTGGGGTGCGGCGGCACAAAGAAGAATAAAAAAGGAAAGAGGATTTAGGATTTTAAATAAAAGTAAAAAAGTTAATGATAAAAGTAAAAAGTATTTAAGTAAAGGTAGTTTTGGAAAAAATATATTAACAAAATGAAGGAGAAGTACATGGTGATTTAGGGAAAAACCCTCAAAAGTTTTCTCCAGAAGATATCATATTTAAAAAGTTGCTTGTGACATTTTATGTGTTTCAAAAAGTACATTTTAAAATATATATGTTTAAAAAAAAACTCATTTAAGAACATATTATGCGTTCCACAGAATATTCCAAAATTTATAAGTCTCTTTCGAAAACTCATGTTTTACAAATTCCGGAAAGCTTCTTCTGAAAATTTTATGAAACAAATAATTCAGAAGTGTCATTTATAAAGAATAAAGCAGTCATTTAAAATGATGAGAGTAGAGTTTGAATTCATGTGAGTGCAGGAAGAAAAACTCTTTTATTGTGGCCACTGGACCCGTCCTTATCTTACAATATTGGTGCCCTTTAAATAGTAAAATAAGTTCAACATTATATTAACTATATTTTTTTTATTTCATTTTTAGTTAATTTATATATATATATATATATACTAATTTATATTTATCTAAAAAAATAATTTCATTAATAGCATTAATTTTTCTTTTTCTTTTTAATTATAATCTTTTTTCAAAATCATCCTTAAAATAAACATTTTTGGAGGAAGAAAAATACATTCATAATAACATTTTTGGAACAAATAATAATAGTGACAAAATAGACAATTTGTATTAAAAATATTTTATATATAATGAATATTTTGGAAACCTTTAACAATATGACAATATAGAAGAATCATAAGGTTGGTCCATCAAGTTGTCAGAATAAAAATGATGCATTGTTGAATACAGGAAGCATCTTCCGAAAAGTGCCAAAGAGGTGGTAAATTTGAAAGAGGAAACTAAAAGATAAAGTTGCCTGAGTCAATACATAGAAAGGTAGGTGGAGAACAGAGAGAATGAAATAAAAGTAAAATAAGGTTTATATATTCATCTATGTAAAAATATTTTAAATTAGTTTTCTAATATTTTTAGTATTAATTAGGTTTTAATTTTTAAAAATTTAATGCAATTAAAACAAAATTGTATCAAATTTGTAAAAATTAAAATTTAATTAAGATTAAAAAATTAGAAGGTCTAATTTAAGATACTTTGACGAAAATTTGGATTAAATGAGTATTTAAATCTAAAAGGAAAAACTGTAGAGAATAAAAGAAAATGAATTTTCTTTATTCCTTTAATTTTTTAAAACTTAATTAAGAAAGATAAATAAAAGCTCAAATATGCATTTAGTTATTAAACTTTAAGGTAAAATTGAAATTATTTTAAACTTTCATCAAATTTTAAAGATAAATCAAGTACTCATAATCTAATTACGTTAAAAAAATTATGTGTTAGATAATATTTCAAGAATATGAAATTTTAACTTAAATGTTAGTTTATTTAAGATGATTATTTTTATTTATTTTTAAAGTTTGAAACCAAAATGTATTTGTTACACGAATAAATTTTAATTTTACATCTAAGTTTAAAAACTCTAAACATAATCTGAAATATTTCATATTGAATTTTCATGATTTAATTCTCTTAGTTGTCAAATTTCATGTTGGTTAAGCTCATAAATTGACGCAAGCACCATACCATAATATCTTGAACTATGGGAATATAAGTGGAAATTTTGTCCACTATGTTGCAAGGAAGTTGTGTTGGGAAATCATATGTTTCTTTGTTTGTTTCAGTCAAGTTGGCTTTAGATTCTTCTTCTTGTTTTGTTAGACTTACTTTTTATGAGAATATGAAAAAGTACAATGAGAGAGTTTAAAAGTGTGATAACTACTTATTTTTTATACTTGTTAGAACTTTTTATTTTGTCTTTGTATCATGCATTGTGTTATTTTCACGAAAAGATTTATGATTTAAGCATTTCTTGTTAAGATAGATATAATTACCCTTTCTATTGGATTATTTTGCAAAAAAGTGAAAGATTAAAGAAGAATGAATAACGACTTTCCAAAATCCTTTTGCTTAACTAAGATATTTCTTGCCCAATGAGAATTGTCTCAGATTACCTAACAAGTTTCCTCTTCAACCAACGAACAACAACTCTCTCGCCCAACAAGAAGACTATAACACAAAAGTAACTTATTGTCCCTCGGAAGGTTATGCTTGCCCAATAAGAAATTGCTATAAAGGATTTGTTTAAAACTCGAGTCTTGGCAAAATAGAGGAGTTTATGGGAGAGGGAACTCATCTAGAGACTAGAGAAGGGCATATAAGCGCATCCAGAGCTCAAGAAACTCATTCAACTTCATCCATTCCACTTCCTTGTATCAGTTTTGGGCTCCAAATGCATAGGAGCAATTGACTCCCTTATTCATTGGGATTGGATGTAATATATCTATAAACTTGATGTAGTTTCTCTAATGTAATATAAATTTCTTTCATGACTCGTGCTATTTCCTTATACTTTAAGTGCATGAATAATTATCTATCCTATTTTGTAGTATCTAAACATTGAAAAATTCTTTAGAACTTAAACAAGGATAGAGCAACTTGGAGGTTTAGTCTAAACACAGACTATAACCTTTTGGTCATTCTCAACATATTTTCTTAATGCAAATCTTGTATTAAAATAAATAAGGCTTTAGTATTTTTCACATAGAGATTTAGAATTTGTCTCTAAGGAATTAGGACTTCTGAACTTGTGATGTGAATGCTTGAGTTATGTTAGCAATATATTTTATATAGTATTCACTAGTGCAATCGAGGGAAACAACAACGGTTATTTTCGCCTATAGGCAGCGGTTCCGCAACCAAGACATATACAGACGAGGCAAAAAGGGATAGGCTTTTTGCCTCGGTTGTGAACCAAAAAGGGGTAGGATTTCACCTCGTTTCCTACTGAACCGAGGCTGTATCTCCCCAATAGATGAGCATCACGATGAATCTAGGTTTATTTCTTTGTAGGTTTTGTTTGGTCGTGTTGTGGTGGTGCTTCGATTGGGACGCGATGTATGCATGGTTCTCCCTCGTGAAGATGAAATTTATGCAATCTAGGGTTCATAAAGGCACGAGGCTCGTGCATCTAATTCAAGAAGAGTTCGCGATTTCTGGGTTTTGTTGTAGGTACCATTGTGAGGAGACGAACTCGTGAGGTTGAACAACAACTCAATTTAGGATTCCATGGCAATTGGGATTTTTTGATTTCTGGGTTTACAGGTGATGAAGATGAATGTGCGAGATGATGGAGTTGATTTCACGGCGGCCATGGAGGTTGGCGACGACGACATGGTGCTGGCAGTGGTGGCATAGTTGACGGCAAAGGAGGATTAGGGTTTCTGTTCTTATGCAGGTGTATTCATGGCGGAGAAGATGAATGGTGGCGCGTTCTGCTTGCGCCGCTGTGCAGATTTCTTTGATCGAGTTGCGATGTAGATGGAGGTTGCAAGGCTGACGACAGAGCTTCGTGAAGATGACCATGGAAGATTCTATGTTGCGATGAAGATGGTGAGGGCGTGATTTTGGTGGTGCGTTGACGGAGGATAACGATGGCGCTAGGTGGCTGACGACAAGGTGGCTGGGGTTTCGCCTAGTGGTGGTAGGGGTCGTAGGGGAAGAGGAAGAATGAGGAGGTGCATGCTAGGGCAAGAAGAAAACTGTGTAAACCCTTTTCAGGTTTCAGTAATTTGAACCAGTGAAAGAGCTACTACCTTGGTTCAACAAATAATCGAGGCAATAAGAAAACTACTAACTCGGTTCATCTGCTAACCGATGCCTAAAGAGCTTAAAAAAAATTCAAAATAACCTATATGCCTCGGTAAGAAGGCAAACCGAAACATAAATGTCCTATAAGCAGTAGGGCTTTGTCGAAAAGTTACTAGTCTAACTTGCAAAGGGTTGGGTGGATTTGCAAAGCGTTTTATGCTTCGATTTCATAAATAACCGAGGCAGTAAAATGCATAGGCTTCGGTTCTCACTGAATCAAGACATATAAGTTCGCTTTAATTACAAAAATATCATTACGTTTTAATATGTTTCGGTTTTGTGAAAATCAAGACATATTAAACACGTTAAAAAATTATTTTTTTACTAGTGATTGCATTGAGTTTAGTTAATGAAATTCAATCCTAATAAATTTTTATCTTTATCGCTTAATATAACTTTGATACAGTAAATTTATACACTTTTAATTTAATTTCATCTCTTACTAAATTTGAACGAAATCATGCATATATTTATATTTTAAATAAGTAAATATCTACAATTAACTAAATACACGTAAATTTCATGAAGAATGATATTCAAACTTTCTGAAATATTTCAACTAATTAAAAAGTCAACTTAATCATGTGATTTAAAAAAACTTATTAAGTATTCTTTAAGAAAATAAATTGAGAAATTGTGAGATAAAACAATTATTTTAGATAAAGAAATTTATATATGTAAAGTAAGTTATGGAATCAATCAATCTCTTTGACTTAAACTCTAACAAGAAATCATCTTTTAGTTCTTATCTTTCTTGTAATACTAAATTGACATTAATCAATTTTTAACATTTTCCTAGAATTTGAAAAAGTGTTAGGTACTCTATTATATATAGCAAGGTTAAGATTTATGATTGAGCCTTATGAGTCATGAGTCCAACAAAGGATAAACTTTATTAATTACATTATTTGTATTTTAAATTAATCCATATTATAATAAATAATATTGAAATATTTTTGTAAGGTGAAAATGTAAATATCTATAGCACAATTTATTTTTAAAAAATTTATCAATGTTTAAATTTGATCCTTATCACAATATTGATTTTAGTTTAAATATTTAAGCTACCATTAAAAAACAGTAAAATCAATTCAAGAAAATAATTGAAGAATATAAGATTTATATTCTTCAATTATTTTCTTGAATTGATTATGCTGTTTTTTAATGGTAGCTTAAATATTTAAACTAAAATCAATATTGTGAGAAGGATCAAATTCAACAAATTATGATTGAGCCTTATGAGTCATGACTCCAACAAAGCATAAACTTTATTAATTACATGATTTGTATTTTAAATTAATTAGATCACAGTTAATGAAATCATTAATATAAATGTTAAGTGAAACTCTGCATGAAATCTGGATAAAATTCCTAGAGCACTCATCAGAACTAAACATGAATGTATAGTCAAATAACATTAAATGACAATAATTATGAGAATATAATATGATTGATAGACCATTAAAACACCGAGTATTTTTTGTTTATACAATTTTCTGTACAGTAATGTGAACTAATTACTATCTCTCTTTATAACATGATTCATTTACACTAAATTTGTGAAGATAATAAAACGTTGAATCTAACACAATACGTCCAAAAACAAAATGAAAAGCTTTAGTGTAACTAAACTTAAATTTAACACAATTAATTCATACTCATCTAGAAAGTTTATTAGAATATATTTATTATTTTCAAGAATCAATATCTTAATTATCTTGATCCATTAATAGCAAAGTCTATCCTAACACACAAGGGTTGATCATTGCTTCCAAATTCAATTCCTATAATAGTGTTAAAATTAAATTTTACTAGAGAAAATAATCACGCTTCGCAACGCAAGCATAGATTCATGAAAAAGAATGATAACTTAAAATCCTATGTTTCCCTTCCCTAGCCATTTGCTAAAAGAAAGGCTATTTTGAATGATTGAATATGATTGTAGTATATAATGGGCACTATAGTTTGATAAGTGTGTTTGTGCAAATATCCAAATAATTTTTAGGTTATATTTAGAAGAGAAGGAGCCTTTAATCGCACTTGAGATTTGAAAGCATGAGATACGGAGACATCACGTCTCAAGAAGCACGGTGGATGCTAATCATGTTAGCTCTTGTTTGGTTATTTTGTTGTTTCTTATGCTTTTTTATTTTCTTTTCTTTTTTCTTGTTCAAGCCATTAGGACAATCATATATATACTTCATAAGTAGGCCTCATGTGCTCAACTACCTTTCTCGTTGTAAATTACTATCATTAGGTTTTCCAAACACCCTTCCCAGGAGATACCCTACCTACCTATGTTAATGTATTTTTATGAATTAAATATGTTTTCAATTATTAAATTTTGATGTAAAATTTAAATTTGTTTTTATTTTAAATTTTGATATAATTTGGTTTCTAAACTTTAAAAGTAAATATGTATAATCCTCTTAATTCATTTGCACTAAATTTTTTTGACATGCCAAACATGTTTTAGGATGACATTTGAGTTGTTTATACTGTTTTGATACATTTAAACTCAAAATAAGCATTATTAGATTAAAATAATTATATTAATTTATTTTTAAAGTTTGAAAACTAAAATTATCAAAGTTTAGGACAAAAACAAATTTTAATTTTACGTTCAAATTTAATAACTAAACACATTTAACATCATTTCTCTTTATAAAATGCTGAAAATTAGGGAGGAAAACTCAAATATTCGTAAATGCATTTTATTACTCATGTACCCATTGGCTGATTATTTTTTTCTCTCTTACAACTTTCTTAAGGTAAACTTCATTTCTTTCTTTTACAAAGTAATTTAGATTTCAACTTAACTCTAAGAAAGTGAATTACTAGGTAAACATTGTTTTTAATTTTGTAATTCTCATATTTTTATTTGGTTCTTTTAAAAAAATAATAATATGATTTATCACCAATAAGTTGCGAATAAGTTTATCTAAAATATCAAGATTCAACATAAAATTTTAAATCAATATACTTATGCATCTTACTCCTCTTTATCCAATATTAGACTTCCATTTAATTATGGATTCCTAATAATGTTTTCTTCAAATGTGAGTATCTTTCGTATTGAAACATTTTCCTTTCAAGCTGATGAATTTTTTAAACACGAATATACTAATGAAGAACATTTTTTAAATCATACAACGAAACATACTTTTGATACAAGAAATTTGTAAACTTTGGAATTTTTCACATACTGATAATGTATATTGTTTTGTTGGGCCTTCTGGCTAACGACCCAACTCATTTTTTCCTTTTTCTCCTTTTATATCATTCTTTTGTACTCTGGATTGTTGTCTCGCACTTTGCTATTCTCTCTTTCTCTGTTCTTCCCATTTCATTGTGTGCATTCGTTTTCGCTTCCATCCTTCCACATCACTGTGCTAGGGAAGATCTGCGGAAGTTCTCCTATCAGGTATGACACCTTTACTTCTCTCAATGGTTAATTGGTACAACATAGTTATGGAGTCTTCTCTGTATGGTACATATTTCATCTACTGTTTCAATATGGTATCAGAGCTCTTCTTTTGAAGAGCTCTGCTACGTTACTTTGTTTTCCCTTGTTGTACCTCTTTCTTTCTTTTTCTCCCTTTAGTCATGGCGGAAGACAACTTCGTCAACAATTACCTGTATCTCCATCCCGGCGAAAACCCAGCGACGGCTCTTGTTTCACCGGTTCTTGATGAAACCAATTACCATTCCTGGAGTCGCTCTATGTTAACGGCTCTTAGTGCCAAGAACAAGATCGAGTTCGTTCTTGGTAATGTTCGCCCACCTAACGAAGACAAGCCGGAGTATGCCGCTTGGATTCGCGGAAACAATATGGTCGCGTCTTGGATCGTTCACTCGGTTTCCATCTCTATCAGACAAAGCATCATTTGGATGAGTAAAGCCGCAGAGATCTGGAACGATCTAAAGAATAGATTTTCCCAAGGAAGTCTTTCTCAGATCTCTAATCTTCAACTTGAGGTGGCCACCCTTCATCAAGGTGATCTTACCGTTTCAGAATATTTCACTAAACTTCGCGTTCTTTGGGATGAGATTGAGAATTTTTGACCTGAACCCCTTTGCGGATGTAAACCCAAATGCGACTGTCAAGTCTAAACTATTGTGAAGCAAAGGAGGCAAGAAGACAAGGTTATGCAATTTTTATGGGGTCTGAATGATCAATTCGGTAATGTCACATCACACGTGCTCCTTCTGGATCCTATTCCAGACATCACTAAAGTGTTTTCTTTGGTCGCACAACAAGAAAGACAATTGTCTACTGGAAATTTGATTGTTGTTGTCAAGACTCAAGAAACTGCCACCGCTTGCGCCGCTTCCACCTCTTCCACCTCTTCCATTGTCTGTAATTACTGTGGAAAGCATGGGCATAGTGAAGCTGTCTGCTATCGCAAGAATGGTTTCCCAAATCAAGACAGAGGATTCAAAAGCGCACCGACTGGCAGAAAGCATTGCACTCATTGCAACAGAAGTGGTCATACAATGAAGTTTGCTATAAGAAGCACGGCTATCCTCCTGGACATAAGCTTCATAACAAGCAAGTCCAGATTCACCATACGTCTGCTCAAGAAGATAGTGTGAATGTCAAAAGTAATAATCTTGGCAGCACTGATGACATATGCCTCACATCTCAACAATTTCAAGTCCTGGCAGAGCTCTTCAAAAACCACAATTTAAATGATGCTTCTACTGCTCAAATTCATCACATTGGCTCTGCCTCGGCCAACCAATCTTTTCTAGGTAATATCAGTCCTACTTCTAAACATACTAAGCACAATTGGATTCTTGACTCTGGAGCAACAGACCACATAAGTATTTCTCTCCAAAACTTTTCATCATATAAAAGAATCACACCAATTTCAATTGCTTTACCTAATGGTGAAATTGTCTGTTCTGAGTATTCTGGAACCGTTGTTCTTAACAACAATATTAACCTTCAGAATGTCTTTTATGTTCCCCAATTTTCTTTTAATCTCATCTCTATATCTCAGTTGGTTTCTTTTAAAAATTATGAATTAAATTTTTCCTCTCATGGTTGTACTATACAGGACATTCAAACCAGAAAGAAGACTTTTATAGCTAAACTCATCGGTGGCTTGTACATTTTAGACTGTTCTCTCAACATACTTTCCTCTGCTACTCAGTTTGCAAATAATGTTGTAAATAAAACTAGCCTATGGCATCTTAGACTAGGACATCCATAAGATATTAGACTGCACTCCTTGAAACTTAAATATTCGTTCATTGTTCATACTTCTACTTACATATGTGATGCTTGTCATCGTGCTAAACAAAGAAAGTTACCTTTCCCTAACAGTACTTCTAAAAGTTTAAAAATCTTTGATCTCATTCACATTGATATATGGGGTCCCTACAACATTCTTTCTATGCGAGGTTTTAAATATTTTCTCACTATTGTTGATGACTTTTCTCGTTACACCTGGTTAATACCTATGACTGACAAATCTACTGTTAGGAAAATAATCTCTGATTTCATCACTAACATAGAAAACCAATTTTCTACTCCTATCAAAACAATACGTACCGATAATGGTATTGAGTTTGCTATGCACAATTTTTTCTCCATTAAAGGTAACAACCATCAAACAACTTGTAATGAAACCCCTCAACAAAATGGCATAGTTGAACGTAAACACCAACATTTATTAAATGTTACTTGCTCTCTCTTGTTTCAAGCTAATTTGCCCACTCTTTTTTGGTGTTTTGCTGCTGAACATGCTACTTTATTGATCAATTGCATGCCTACTCCCTTACTTGATGATGCTACTCCACATGAAAAATTATTTGGGAATTTGTATGATATTTCTATTCTGCCTGTTTTTGGTTGTTTATGCTACATTAGCACTTTAACTGCTCTAAGGAAGAAATTTGATGCAAGGGCTGTCCCTGGTATCTTCCTCGGCCTCCCACAACACACCAAAGGTTATCGGTTTCTTAACTTACAAAACCATAAGATTAATACGTCCCGCAATGTATTGTTCCATGAAAACTGTTTTCCCTATACTTCTATCAATAATTCTGGTTCTAACTCTATTTCTTTTCCTACTCATATAATTATAGTCATAATTATGATGATATTACTTTTCCTAGTTATAATGCTTACGTGCCTGCTACCACTGAAACTAACGTTGCTAGTGATATTGCCACCAGTACCAATGACACCACCAGTCTTCCCAACACTGCTAATACTCCTCTAACTGACACTCACACTGATGGTGCCTCCAATATAGATGAGCATATTGGCACTGTCAGACATTCTACTAGGCCCAGACGTCCTCCTGCCTATCTTTCAGACTTTCACACTAATCACATTAATAGATATCCTATTACTAATTTTCTCTCTTATGACAGGTTATCTTCTGATTTCAGGCACACCATCCTTTCTATTTCGTCTACCACTGAACCTCGCACATACAAGGAAGCATCTAAAATACCACAGTGGACGCAAGCTATGCAAGATGAACTCCACGCCTTAACCAACAATAATACCTGGATCATCACCGACCTTCCCCCTGGCAAAACTGCTATAGGATGTCGTTGGATATACAAAGTCAAACATAAGTCTAATGGTTCTATTGATCGTTTTAAAGCCCGCCTTGTTGCTAAGGGATACACCCAACTTGAAGGCTTAGACTACCTCGAAACCTTTGCTCCTGTTGCAAAATTAACTACCTTACGTATTCTTCTCGCCATTGCTGCCTCGCATCACTGGATTCTAAAACAACTTGATGTCAACAATGCTTTTCTTCATGGTGACCTACATGAAGAAGTTTATATGCAAATTCCTCCTGACTTCAACCATCACAACCCCAATCAGGTATGTAAACTTCAACGATCTTTATATGGGCTCAAACAAGCTGGACGACAATGGTATGATAAACTTTCCACTTTTCTTCTACCTAACCATTACACTAGATCTAATGCTGATCATTCCCTTTTCTTGAAACATGATACTTGCTACACCACTGCCATTCTGATTTATGTTGACGACATTGTCCTTGCGGGAAACAACGCCACTGAGATCCAACAAATCACTGCTTCTCTAGATAGCCTTTTTCACATCAAAAACTTGGGTGATCTCACATACTTTCTCGGGATAGAAGTCGCTAGAAACAACTCTAGCATCCACCTTTGTCAACGCAAATACACTCTCGATCTACTCACAGAAGCTGGAATGATCAACTGTGCCCCTATGCCTACTCCGATGGCCCATTCTTCACGTCTTACTAGTCAAGGAGATCTCCTTAATGATGCAGATGCCTCATCCTACCGAAGACTGATTGGCCGACTCATCTACCTCACCACTACTCGACCTGACATCACCTTCTCTGTCAACAACCTCAACCAATTTGTTTCTTCTCCTACCACCTTACATCAACAAGATGCTCACCGCATTCTCCGATACCTCAAAGGCAGTCCTGGCCATGGCATCCTCCTCCAAAGCAACAACAACCCTCAGCTTAAAGCCTACAGTGATTCAGACTGGGCCACCTGTCCCGAATCCAGAAAATCTATCACTGGTTACTCCATCTATTATGGCAATTCTATCATTTCATGGAAATCCAAAAAGCAGCAAACTGTTTCCAGAAGCTCTTCCGAAGCTGAATACCGGGCTTTAGCTGCTGTCACTTGTGAACTACAATGGTTGACCTATATTCTTCATGATCTTCGCATTATCACCACTCAACCTGCCATAGTCTATTGTGACAATCGTTCAGCTATCCAGATTGCATCTAATCAAGTCTTCCACGAACGTACCAAACATATTGAAATCGACTGTCACATTATTCGGGACAAACTCAACACTGGCCTCCTCAAGCTGCTCCCAATATCAACCACTGAACAAGCTGCCGACCTCTTCAATAAACCTCTTGCCCCTGCTGTATTCAAGTATCTTCACTCCAAGCTGGGAATGACAAACATCTACTCCCAGCTTGAGGGGGGATGATAATGTATATTGTTTTGTTGGGCCTTCTGGCTAACGGCCCAACTCATTTTTTCCTTTTTCTCCTTTTATATCATTCTTTTGTACTCACTGCACACACATCATATCAATAATAATTTTCGTATTCTGGATTGTTCTCTCGCACTTTGTTATTCTCTCTTTCTCTGTTCTTCCCATTTCATTGTGTGCATTCGTTCTCGCTTCCATCCTTTCGCATCACTGTGCTAGGGAAGATCTACGGAAGTTCTCCTATCAGGTATGGCACCTTTACTTCTCTCAATGGTTAATTGGTACAGCATAGTTATGGAGTCTTCTCTGTATGATACATATTTCATCTACTGTTTCAATACATACTTCATGTCATATTCATTTAAGTATTTAAAACTGTCGACTTTGATACTACTCTTGAATTATTGCGAGGAAAAAAAAATCAAACTTCAATGAGCAAACTGTATAAAAGATATTGAAACAACTTTCAACTCAATATAAAAGAAATTCATGATTAAAAAGAAAATTGTTAAAAATTCAAATTAAGTTATAAATTTTGCATTATATTAAATGACTAAAATAATAAGTACAAATCTTAATCTCTCGTATATAATTGTTTACTACGAGTTAACACGTTGTTAATATAAATTTAAAAGAAATAGGTTTTGTTGTAAATATATTTTAAGGAGTATGTTATGGTTTTAATCTTATGTCTAATAAAGAAGCATGCATCGAAGAATAGAGGTACAGTTATGGGTTGGGTATGATTGTGTCTCCACTAAGAAGCCAAAAGGTTAAAGGTGTGATGTGGGGAATCAACTCACATTTTATGGCAATAATTTGGTTTTCTTCTTTGTATGCTGAAACTTGCACATACTTCTCATTAATTATATCTACCAACTACGTTACTCATCAATGTCTTCCTTAATAATTAACACAACACAAATAGTATTTTCATTCAACAATATTCCAACTAATTAGGCATTTAGTAGTATTAAGTGTGTCAGATTATAATGTCACCATCTCTTTTTTTCATTGCTTAAAACAAATACATTGTGAAATTATAATAATTTTAAATGGAGTAATTTATCTTTATTTCAACGTCAATTTTAATAATTTGATAAAAACATATAACTACACTTAACGGTTTGATTGAAAAATAGATAAATTTATCAAATTTATGGTGTCAATAATTTTATATAAAAAAAATAAAGTTTATCTAATTGTTAAACTATAACTCTATCATCGTGATTATCTATGCGAAATTTTTTCTAAAATTGAATAATACTAGAAACAAAATCAATAATATATATTCCAATATATTTTGAAAAAAAGTAATACTTTTTCTATTTTACTTTATACAAATAAGACTTTAGATAATTTTATATTGATATAAAATTTGTTGTGTATATTATTTATTTGAAAAAAAGTATAATTTAATTGATATACATCACAAAACACAAATCAACAAATAAGGAAGTGTTCTAAAATATTTTACTGTTTAGATATTATTAAAGAATTTAACTTATAACTTGTAGAAAAACTTAAACATTATCACCATGACGAAGAGTTTATTGTATAATTACTAATACTATATTTCTTTTCATCACAAAATAACTTAATCATTCATCAAATGTCACTTTCATTATTCATCCATAGATATTACAATTAAACAAAAACTTTTAGATAATTAGATTCTAAGACTATGCACCTGTTATACTTAGTCTTGTTTTTTAAGGGTATTTGCTGTCATCCTATGACCATATCTCAATCCCACAAGTATAACATGATAAATCATTCATAAGCATTTTTTAGCCATAAAACTGAAATTACCCATAATGACATCTTCAACTCATCGTGAAGATTTTTTTTTGTGTGACTCTAAAACTTAGTAGAATCATGATAGTCTAATCTAAGTCGTTCAATCAATACATTTCACTCATCAATCATACATTACTTCTCCACCTTGGAGAATCTCAAATCCTTACTCAGAAAACTACATAACCAAGATAAATTGATACAATCTCAACATAATTAGCATATATTTATCAGCATGGGATAACACCCGACAATAGAAATGCAATGCTCAACGCCACCAGCTCTAGTGGCCATTGCCTTCAAAAATCCCTAGCAATGCCTAATGGTAGTCTTAGGTGCCCAACTCCAATGCTCCCTGATGCTCTTTGTACAAATAGCGAAGCGTCCAACAATCTCACCACAATGCTCAACGCTGACACCACTAGAGCTCACTATATAAAGAACACTTAGCGACGTTGGAATGGCACCTGACACTACCTCCCTTGGGATTTTCTGACTTGAAACTTTTGAACCAACACTCAACGATACTGATACGACGCTCGATTCTACCTCCACGGATTCAAACCAACTTGAATTCTTTTTCTACACTATGATGCTCCATTCAAATTGCCAATTGTTTCTACTCAAAATCAATCACAATTTACAATTCAAATAACCTAAGTTAGACAACTTGTTTAAGTATCACAATGTACAAAAATCAATGCACCCACCATTTATCAAAGGTATTAAAAAAATTTCAAAATTTATCTCATTCAATGCAACTATATGTTCATAAAATTAACACTTTATCAGACCCAACACACTCATATATGTAATAGTACCACACAATGTAATCAAATTCTCAGTACAATACAAATTGTGTAAACTATAGCTTCCCTTACCTTGAAATCAAACACATAAAGCTCCACAACTCTCCTTTCATTGCCCATTCATATGGCAACTCTAACTACACAAAAACACTCATCTGGTGAGCAATGCCTCCATTGGGCAAGGTCTTATGATGGTTGGGCGAGCTTTAGCTTGCGTTGGGCGACCTTGGATGAACTTAATGGGTTGATTTTGATCTTCCTTGCTCCTTTTAAGTCTCTATTACCTTGTTGATGAGTTTTGTGATCTTCGTTGAGTTATTCGCCTTTTGATAAGACCAAGGCTTAGGCCCTAATCCTTTAAACCTTCAACTTCTGTCACCAAAAAAGGAGGTGCTTGCAAAAGACTCTCTAGCACTTAAGTCAACACTTGGTCAAAGCTCTCAAGTCAAATCTCAATTAATGTAAAAAGTGAATCATAAATTACCATTAATGCACTATTTATAGTATTTACCTCATTGACCATGGGTTCATTCGAATGGGCCTCAACTTATATGGGTCCATCAACCCTGAAGCCATTGACCCAATTACTTGTTAAGTGATATTCAACCTTGGGCTAAGTTCATCTATGCTATATCATTTTTTTGCCAAATCCATCCATACGACATTCATGACCCGTTTATAGGATTCGGTCTACAGTTGATCTTTGAATATACTAAAACTATAGATCTTGATTGGAATGATTCACAGGTCATTGGACATATACAATACAAATTTAAACATTTTTAATTTGATTTTTTTTTACATTTTTTAATTAAGTTTTATTATTTAGTTTTTTTAATCCAGTGATGTATTATTATCTTTTCTATCATCTAACTTACTTATCTACATGTTAAAAAAATGTGAGATTATGTAATTAATATAAAATGATATTATTGTTTGGATATCATGAATAGTCACAAGACAATTTTATTATTTGAGAAGTTTTGAATGAGAATAATAAAAAAATTATTCGTCACTACAAAAAAATCTTTAAATAGCAACTAATTTTAGAGACAAAAAAATAATTAGTTACTACAATAACTAATTTATATATTAATTTTTTTTGGTAGTCAAAACATTGGTAGTTAATGTTACTCACGAATTTAGAGTTTAATTGGTCACTAATTATAATTTTTTATTCATAATAGTGATTAATTTAGAAACTAATTACTTTTAATTTATAAATTAATATCTAAATTAGTCATTTTTTTATCTCTAAAATTGGTTGTTATTTAAATATTTTTTTATAGTACATTTTTTTGTTAATTACACTACTATTTTATATTAATCATGTAACATCATATTTCTGAATACATACAAATAAATAATAAAATTGACAAAAACAACCACTGTCACTCAATTAACAAAACAATTAAATCATATTGCTAAATTAAAAAATTTAAATACTTTCAATAAATTAAAAAAATAATAAAAATTTATGAAGAAACTTGAAACATAATTAATCCTTTGATTTTTAAGAAAAACACAGTTATGGGTATGGGTATGCATAGTAATCTTAACCAAAATAGGTTAGAATAAATGTTAATGACCAAGATATAGTGAAGAATAGTATAGTGTTGTGCATTGAATTAGACATCAATAATAAAGAGTGGAAGGTGTTTGAAGATGGTTATGATTACAAATCACTCCACCAAATGTTGGCATTTGAAAGAGCCAGATAGTTGGTGCTGCTTTTAAACACTTTCGTGATGTCCAAGAACCTCCTCTTAGTTATAGGATTCTCTTTTCAAATATTGTTTTTACCAAAATCATTTTAATTATTCAATTGTGTTTTCTTACGGAATAATTAATAACCAATAAATACAATAATGACTACTTTTAGATTTTTTTTTCTCTCTCAAAAGAATTGGATTGGAAAAATTAGTAGCCAGATATACATTAATTGGCTAGTTAAATAAACGCTTTAATTACATTTTTAGAATGTTCTAAATTGAGTATTTTTTTTGTTTTGATTTTTTTATATTTGTTTATTCTTGCAAAATTCAAAATATTTGTTTCTAATGTTTATAAAATGTGTAATTTTAATTTTCATTTCTTTAAATTTTCAAATCACGTTTTTATGATATACTAGCATAAATACAGGCGCTATTGTGCATGTGTACTCATTTTTAAATATTTGTAAATTATTTAAATTTTAAAAGTAGTAATTAAAAGGATAAAACTAGGAAAATAATATATATATATATATATATATATATATATATATATATATATAGATAGATATAGATAGATATATAATTATAGATATAGTTATAGATAAAATAAATTTTAGTTATTAAAGATATTATAAATAATATTATATAAACAATATTTTATCATGAGTAATTATTAAAATAGAAAAAAAATAACTACTAAAATAATAAAAGAGTGAATAACTTTTTATAATGAGTAATTATTTGAATTAAAAAAATAGTTATTAAAACGATAAAACTGAAAAAAAAGTTTTATTATGAATTATTATATAAATTTAAAAAATATTAATTAAAATTATAAAATTATAAAATTAAAAAATAAGATATATTCTTTTTATATGTAGTTATAGATAAATAATATTTATTTTACATATTTTAAGAATTTGTTAGGTGTGATATAATGATACTATACTAGAAATACTCATTTGACCTTTTGATAAACCGATAAGCGGTTAACTAATATCATATAACACTAAAAATTAAAGCAACGATTATTAATTTTAAAGAAATTAAAATAAAATACCTTTATTCAAAAATAAGAATAGAAACATTCACTCAATTTATGAAGAAATAAAAACATGTTAAACCTTACCTTATGCTTTCTCCTAAAGTTGTACTTTTAAGTTATTTGAGTTTTAATTTTGTTAATATAGATTATAAAGTCTTTGTCACTTGAAATTTTGTTAGTATAGTTTGTCACTTGAAATTTATTAATGTCATGGATTAATAATTTATCAAGAAACTAATTACACAATTATATAATTGGTGATTCAACAGAGACTATTGAAATTCAATGGACTGAAATATGTAGAGAAAAAAAAAAGTACTCTTAACATTAATTGCAAACTTAAAAAGATTTGGCATCTTAAAATCTTGAAAATGATTTTAAAATGTAAATAAATTATCCATCAAATTAGTCCTATCAATAAAATTGCTTAATTTCTATAATTATTAATGGGGCCACTTAGAGAATTAAAGTAAATTATTAGTACTACGTTTAACAATAAGGAATCAAAATTGAGTCCCATTCTAACTTTAAGTGTTAATAAAGCAAGTGAGTGCTTTTTCACTTTACTTTTTCTTTTCTTTTCTTTCTCATTCCCTCTCTTACTCTTCTGGCCAAGTTGCTTTGTCTTTGTTCCCCATTCATTTGGTTTTTCCAAAATTTCTCAACTCTTTGTCTCATGTGGAAAGGACACTTGGAGAGGAAGAGATTAATTACCCTTTTAATATTAAGTTAAATACATAAATAAACTAGTTTTAGAGATATATAAAAAAAAAATCTTCATTATATATATTGATCTTATATAGTATATGTACATATGTAAGGATTTAATCACTATGTTTAATTATTTTTTAATTATATATGTTTAGTATAAATATTTCAGAAGAAATAAAAAAGGAATAAAATGGTTTTTCATTAATTTATGTATAAATACTTTTACATGCTATAGTGATATAGATGAAAAATAGTCTACAAAAATCTCATTAAAGTTAAATTAATTATGTTATAAATAACTTAAGTAAATTAAACTCAAACTTAATATTTTTTTTATAAGTTTAAGCTTTTAATCAAACTAAATTAAATAAAGAGGAAAGTGCACATATTTTCTTAGAAGATGAACTAAATAACACCTCCTCTAGTTTTAAAATAAGAATTAACTTTTTATATTTTTAATAAATTACAATTATCTCTTTTATTTTTATTTTTTTTTTAAATAAAAGGGTATTCACTTCTTTTTCCTTTGTTTTAAAAATGTTATATTAACTAAAATTCAAATAAAAAGTAAGAAAATTAAAAACTAAAGTTTTAAATTACAAAAACTAAAGAAGTTTTTATAACAAATAAAGACTACTTTTTTTAATAACCTCATCTAAAGTAGGTAAAAATGTAATTTTATTTTCTTTAATAAACTAGTGAAATTGAGTGCTTCAATTTTTATTACAAACCAGTTTTGCATGCATGTTGTTTACTAGGGTGGCATTAACCAGATATTATGCGGGTTTCGTACCAACATGAAACACAGTTTGTCTCAGAAGAACATAAAGCAAACAAAAATGTCTAGAAAAAAATGAAAAATCCATGCTTTGTAGGGAAAGAGAACTATTGAAACACTGTTGTATTAGCAGCCAAACTGGTGAAGAAAAATCCAGCAGTACAACTTGAAACGACCAAAAGTAAAACAAAAGGTAAAAACAACAAAACTTACAACAACTGAAGCAACAAACAAAAGTTGGAAACAAATTAAGTGAATATTCTCTGCATGATTTATATTGTATAATAGCATTAAAGAAAGAAAACTGGATTGTTCTTCACCAGGTATGAAATATCTGTTATGTCTCAATCACTATAACTTAAAATTCATTGTATTTCTTCTTGTTCTTCAGAAGGGCATTGGATCAACTCCAATATGTTGATCACCTCAGCCATATCTGGTCGCTTTGAGGGAACTTGTGATGCACAAACCAACCCCAGTTTTATCACAGGAACTGCTTCTTCTGCAGCAAAATTACCCTTTAGATTTTCATCAACACATTGCTCCACTTTGCCATCATCCAATGCACTTCTTACCTTGTCACAAAGAACAACCACATCATCCTCCATGTATTCCACTGGTCTTTTTCCTGTCACCACCTCCAAAATCAAAATTCCAAAACTGTATATGTCACACTTCTCAGTTATCTTCACTGTGCGGCAAGCAAACTCAGGAGCCATGTAGCCGAGTGCACTTTGAATTTTGCTGCTCAAAACACAAGGGTCTAGCATTGGAAGTAGCCTCACCAAGCCAAAGTCTCCTATTTTTGCCTCATCAGAACAATCTATGAACACATTTGTTGACTTTAAATTGTAATGAATTAACTCCATTTGATGCAAATAAGCCAACCCTCTTGCAATTCCAAGTATGATCTTGAACCTTTTTCTCCAAGAAAGTATATTTTTTCTGCTATCATCATCATGTAGAAGCTTCTGCAAACTCCCTCTGGCTAGGTACTCATAAATTAGGAGCTGCAAGGACGGAGTCCAATAATAACCTTCAAGTGCCACAAGATTTCGGTGCTTGATCTTCCCAAGCATTTTAACCTCCCTCTCAAAGTCTTCTTGTGACTTGGTTAAGGTTGACACTGTAAGCTTCTTGAGTGCAACACAATGACCGTCTCTGAGGACAGTGCAATAAACAACTCCAAATCCACCGCGACCTATTTCACTGTCTTTGTTAAGAAGATTATGAGCACCATCAGCAAATTCTGCATCACCATAAAACATCACAAGCTTGCCATGGTTTGGATCATTCCCGGGTGAACCGCTATAGTCCTCACCACCAGAGAATATAAACGGAGTAGCAGAAAGAGGCATTGAAGACCTCACATGGATATTTAGAACAGTAACAACCACCACACCAATGACAATAAAAATAGCAGCACCAATTGCAATGAGGACAGAGATACTTAGCATAATCTTATGGTGATGGTTTTGTAATGAAGAGCCAGAGTTGGAGTATGAAGAATTGGGGTTTAGGACAATAGGCTTTGGATGAACAGAAGGGCATGAGTGATTAACAACAGAACCACATAACAATGGATTACCAGAGACAGATGAAGGAGAGATTGTGTTGAAGAAGCCACCCACTGGTAGCTCACCTTGAAGGTGGTTGTGTGAAACATTAAAGGAGAAAAGGTTGGATAGATTTGTTAGCTCCTTTGGTAAGCTTCCAGAGAGTTCATTCCATGAGAAATCTACATCCTGAAGATTGGTTAGGTTTGCTATGGCTGAAGGGATTGAGCCAATAAGCTTGTTGTGAGATAAATTCCTGTAGCATTCCATTGAAATGCACAAAGGGGAAACATCAGAAAAAAATTGTAGACTCATAAACACCATATTCACAATATTTCAATTTTCATAACTAAAATAGAACCAAGGAAAGGTTTTTGAAACAACTCAAGTAAATTATATTAGAAGAATAAAGCATGAAAAATGGAAGCTATGAGAGAGTGCTTACATATATGTTAGTTGTGAACACTTGTCAATTTGGGCTGGAATTCTCCCACCTAGGAAGTTCTTTTGTAGCCTCATTTCACTGAGTGATGTTGCTCCTTCTATTTCAGAAGGAATGCTTCCATTAAGCTTGTTTCCACTTAAGTCAAGAATATACAAAGATTTAAGGTCTCCTATACTCACAGGAATAGAACCTGAGATATTGTTGGTGGACAAATTCAAGACTTGCAAGCTACCAAGACCTCCAATTCCAGATGGAAGTTGGCCAAAAAATGCATTTGATGACAAATCCAAAACCTGAAGGCCATGAAAAGATACAGGAATGGAAGTAAGTGAGGGATAATTTCCCTCACTGAAGCCATTCCCAGAAAGAGAGATACTTTGTAAACCCATCCGAAATATCCATGAAGGAAGATGCCCTGACAAGTGATTGTGGCTGATGTCAAGAGTCAAAAGCTTAATGCAGTTCACCATCAACTCTGGCAGGTTTCCTGTGATCTGATTCCTTGAAAGATTCAACCTACTTAGCAAGTCAAGATTTCCTATTGACTTTGGAATCCAACCAGAAAATCTGTTCGTAGAAAGATCCAATGTATCTAGACTTTTCATTTCTCCAATCCAATGTGGAATGCCACCTGTGAATGAATTCCCTTGCAAGCTGAGAAATGTGCATGAGGTGAGCTTTTGCATTGATTCAGGAAGTCTCCCAGAGAGAGAATTACTGCTGAAATCAACCAACTTCAAAAGCAAGCAGTCTCCAATATGCTCAGGAATCCTACCAGTGAAGAGGTTCTTCCCCAGCCTCAACTCCCTCAAATCAATCAGATTCTGAATTCCTTCTGGAATCTCTCCCTCCAGCAAGTTGTTTGAAAGATCAATTGATTGAAGTCCCCTCAAAAACCACATTCCAGATGGAAGTTCCCCATGTATCTGATTAGAGGAAAAGTTCACAACTGCCAAAGAGTAGCAGGAGCTCAATGAATCAGGAATCTTACCTGCGAGGTTGTTGTTGGCAAATGATATTACTCTCAGAGACCAACATTGCTGGAAAATCTCATCTGGAATTAGCCCAGAGAGATTGTTCTCACTCAAATCAACAACTTGTAAATCACCAATGCCGAGAAGGTCAGGAGCTATGGTCCCTGTGAAATTGTTCCTAGAAAGGGACAGAATCTGAAGGAACTGCAGTCTCAAAAGTCCTCTATCAATGTGACCAGAAAGTGAGAATCCATCAAGAACAAGAGAAGATACCCTATTGTTTACAGGGTCACATTTGACACCAACCCAGTTGCAGGGACTATAATCATCTTCATTCCACGTAGAGAGTTTTCCTTTTGGGTCTTCTAGACCAGCCTTGAACATAATCAACCCCAACACATCATCGTTGAAAGAAGGATTTATAGAGATCACAAGGAATGGACAATAGAAAACAAAACAAAGTGACAGGAATGGGATGAATTGCACTTGCTTCATCAGAGTAATATCTATCTTGTAGCAATGCATTCAGTGGAGCGCTTCATGAATTTTTCAGAAAGCAACTATTTCCTTACAGAAACACACAGCCATTCCAGTTTGCTTACATACGGTAGATAAAGGTTGGCGGGTCCCATAAAGCATAGTGTATAAACCAAAGGAAAACAAGTCACGCACAAGTATAAGAAAGTTTCAAATGCAAGAAAAATAATGAGAGAGAGAAGCACAAAGGTGCTAGTGTTATTATACAACTGCAACAGTGGCAGTAGAAAAGACACGAAAAAGTGGGAGGAGTAACAATCAAATCCTCGGTGGATATAAACAAAAAGAGCAGTAAAAACAAACAAAGGAATATACTATACTAGACAGAAGACAGTAACCATATGAGGGTGAAAAAAAAAGAACAAAGTAAAGTAACTTCAGCAAACTCACTTTCTGCTTTTCAAACTTCAGAATTTCCAAGGAGGAATGGTGATCATTGCACTCACAGAAGAGAAGAAGTTTTGAACATTTTTTATTTCAAGTGGGGTGACGCAACACAGTGTTTTTAGAAAGAAAACAAAGAGTTGGTGGTTGTAGAGAAAAATGCAGTGAAATTACACAAGCAAAGCAGAAGCACGAGATCGCACCATATGCTGTGACATGGCGAAGGAAAGAAGCCTTCTTGAGAGTGTAATATCCATTTGACATGAATAAAACAGTGGCTAAAAGTTGAGGGCGTGATTGAGTCTTGTGAGCTGAAATTGGAACCAAGAAGAGTTTGTTTTATAGAAACTGCTAAAAGAGCATGGATCGGGAACAGAGTTAAAAATAAGAAGCTGACAGAAGGCAGAGATGTTGAAAGAGAAAGTGAGTACAAAAATCCATGGTTCCAATCAAAGTGCTGATTTTCTACAGCTTGTTGTTGTGGTTGTTCATCGTCTTCTGGTTTTGAAAAAGAGAGTAAAGTGATAAATTTAAAGAGAAAGAGTGAAAGAGAGAGTGTGACAGGAGAGAAGCTTTTTTCTATTGTGTGCTTTGGCATGGCCTATGAGGGAAGTTGCTATGGTGTGCATGGCGTGGCGTATGGCTCTGTGGGTCAAACCAGAATCATGGGTGTGAACAAGATTGTTGTGCTTTAAGACAACTTTTTCATCTGACGTGGTTCGGACGCATGATTATGATCCTTATTATTATGGCCATGCTATTTTGCAAGTAGGAGCAAGAGAAAATATATTGAAAAGTAGTTAATAGCATCTCCAATAGTGAACATCCTTGCAAGTTGTTAATTCTGTTTTTCTGAGTCCTTCTATGTTACATCAAGTTAAAGAATTTTACCAACTTTTCGCTTCAATTGTTCAACTTTTTTTTTTTTTTTTAAATAAAACGAGTCTGCCAACACAAACCTTTAAATTATTTTTTAATGTAAAGAAAGAGTTTTTAAGAATAGTTCTTCGTATACGTGTTATCTATCTAAGATGTGTAAAGTTGCAGAACAGTGCTACTTACTGGGTATGTTCACAAGAAGGAAACCAACAAACAAAAGTGGTTCAATGGGTTGGAATCAATGAGTCATGCAGTAGCAGAAGTTGCAGATTCCATATTTTTGAAAGGAGCCAATCTATTGAAGGTATGTAAAAAAAAGTGCAACATGTTGAAATTGATCTCAAAATGGAATAATAATAGATGTTTTCTTCATCGCAGAACAAAATTCAAGTCTAGTTCATGCAGATAACAAGATCCACATAAGTAGAAAATGTGTTGCTAATGGCAGTACCACACATTAGGATCTGAATTAAGAAATAAAAATGAAAAACCTTTAATTGAAAAATTGTTTTTTTTTTTTTAACAAAAGGGACAATTTGCTTTTGTAATTACGCAAAAGGAACATTTTTTTTTTAAATATTACGGGATTAGGTGAAGTTGTGCAAGATGAAACGATTTTTAAAATGTGAAGTCATATCACTTATCGACTTCAATTATAGGGTATGAGTTAAATTTGTTTTATTTAAAGTCATGTATGTTAGAATGACTTTAGACTAATGAAGTCGTCATAGTTGACCCAACTTGAGTTTTAAGGGTTTTTTTTTTTTCTATTATAGCTAAAGTAGTAAGAAGTAACATAACTTCAGTTCTATTTTTTTTTAAGTAAAACCGTCATAAAACAGAAAAAACAAATACTCTTAACTGAAGTTGTGTTATCTAATAAATAAAATTACTCATACGACTTTGAATAGAACAAATTTGTGTCATACTTGAACTGAAGTCTTTTGGATGATTCTTGTAATATTTAAAAAGCCAGCTTTCACTGTGTAAATACAAAGCAAATTGATCCTTTAGTAAAGAAACCTGAATAATATGTAGACAATGTATTCTAAGTTATGCAAATATGTTAATAAAAAATTTAAGCAATGTTAAGTACACCCATCAACATTTTCCAACTTCAAATTATGTCTGGAAAATCTGACTGAAATAATTGTATGAAATTTCCATGTTGATTTCATCAGTCACTTCCCCAAGGACATTTGTGAACTGCAAGAGTTTATTTACAAAATGCTTAGGATTAGCAGGAATTCTGGCCTCCTCTGTTATGCGAGCACCTTTCTGATAATTCTAAAAATTAAATATTTTAATAATTGTTTATATATATATATATATATATATATTTATTTATTTATTTATTTTTCTCAAACATAAAATTAACTTTCAAAAAAATCATAAACACCATGTAGATATGTCACACCCCATTAATACTCCTTCTTAGTGACGTCCACATGTCATCCTTTCAGCTTCCTAGGATAGTAGTGGGAGACAGGAGCTGTAACTGCATTTAATTCTCCAACCTCGGGAAGCGTCCGGCTGCAAGGGAATGGAGATCTCCTGGTAGTGGAAGCCATGTGGCAGATGGCAAATGGACAACCGTCCGGTTTGGAGGCCATATTTAAGGTAGGATTTCCAAATCTTTGCTACCTTTTCTGCATGCAATCTTCTTCTTCCTCAGAAATTAACCTTTCATAAACCCAGTTTTCTCCTCCTTCTCTCTAAACCTTCAAACTTCTCTCTAGAATTCTGACCACCTCCCCATCTCCGATCACCTTACTCCTTTCAGATAAATTATTCCCGGTGTCAAGCTCTTTCACTTGCACCGATCACATTCTTAATTGGACGTCCTTGGGACTTTTGGGAGTCTTAGAAGTTTGCTTAAAGACCTAGAAGAATTAGCTGGAATTAGAGGTAAGGGAAGCTTATAAAGTTTAATTTTGACGTTCTGTATGATTTGAGTATGTGACTGATTCAATGCATGTTTGATATCTAAAGTATGTTGTTGTATGATAAGTATGAACTATGAATTCTGCACTGATAAGAGTATGTATGAAACTTAGAGAAAATGTGAATCTGAGATCGGACGTCATTAGGACCGTTTGATTTTCCCCTAAACGATCGTTCTTGTACTATTGTATCGAAACTTAAATGACTTGCTTATTCAGTTGTAATAATCTATCCATTACAGAACGCTCGGTCTTATACTGAGTGTTCGGCTTTAACGTATTCGGTTATAGACTGATTACCTAGTCTCATGTTAACTATGTTTATTGTAGTAGAGTTCGTTCACACTGAACGTTCGTTTTTATATTGATAATGTTTATTGAAAGTACTCGATCATAAATCGAGTGTTCGTCCTGAGAAGTACTCGGTCATAAACTGAGTACTCGGTTTCATATTAATTGTCTTTATTATACTGAACGTTCGACTTGGAAGTGCTTAGTCATACACTAAGTATTCAGTCTCATATTAATTATTTAGAACGTTCAGTCATACACTGAGCGTTCGGTTTATATTGATGATGTTTATTAAAAGTGCTAGGTATTATACCATTACTTGAATTTTAAGAATATTCGGTCATAAACTGTACGTTCGGATTGTATAAGTGTTTGGTATTAGACTGACACTTAATTCCTAAAGCATTCAATTTCATATTATTATTATTCATTTTAAGAACGTCCGGTCATAAACCAAGCGTTCGGTTTTACACCTATGATATTACGTTTGAGTAATTGGTCATAGACTAAGTACTCGGTTTGATGTAAGTTATCCTTCTTGAGAAAAACGTCACCACTATTTATGATTCGGTATTGAGCATCTGGTAATCCTCTCAACACCCTAACAGCTTGGAAGTAATAACGAACGTTGATTGAATTTGACTAAGTAAGAGAATTCCACTGGCGGAATGTCTCATGAATCTGTGATGATTGGTAAAGTATGAATGTGGGAAAGACTCAGGTGTTGTCCTTGATCCTGATATTCCTTGAGGGCACTTCCTCAAGTAGAGGGAGGCCACTCATGCGTGGGAATGGCAGGAGGTCCGCGGTTATACGAACAGATAACCGTTTGAGGACTAACCTCGGGTGGCAGCTGGGGAAAACAGTTACTACACCACACCGGGTGTTAGGGACGACCGAGCTACATGTTCATACCGTCCGGACAGCGTCTTGTGGTCGGTCATGAGTATAGGAATTGTATGTTGCATGAATGATTGGTTTGTATTGTACATTTATTTGTATGATGAATTGATAAATTAAATTTACATAAGCTTACCCTTATCTGCTTTGCTTTGTATATGTTGTCGTTCGGTATCCGACCGTTCGGCTATTCTCTTCATTGCAATGATCATCCTTTTGGATGTGAGCAGAGGATACCTTGGAAGCTACTTTGGAAGAAACTCTGGAGGACGCTGTACAGGCCGAGGAACCCGTGGAGGCAGTGCCCGAACGTTATGCAGGACCGTCCGGTCCTTAGTATAGTCGTTTTCTTCTCCTTGTATTTTGTAAAACGTTCAGTATAGGAATCTTTTTAATTTTGGCCTTTCGGCCAATGTATTGTATTCTAGACCGTTCGGTCTATTTTGTAAACATTGTATATATATTCCAATCGTTCAGTTTTAATTTCCAGTATATTTCATACGGTTATGCTTATTCACTGTTCTCCTTTATTATTCTTGTTAACTCCTAAAAATAAATTATGGCTTTGGCTATATTTATTGGGATGTTACAAGATATATAAAAACCACTTTTCTATACGAAAACAGTTTTTTTTTTTTTCCTTTTTCGTAAATTTAAACAAATTTTCCAAGACACATTTGTTAATTCTCAAACAGATTGTTTCAACAAAAACACAGTTAATGTCCAAAATTCAAGTTATCCCTGACAAGCTCTAATACGACATAGCAAGGCAAGTACACGAGTAACACCTTCAACCTCATGAATTTTTGAATGAGGTCTGTAAAATCTAGAAATTCTGCAATTGCTTGGATTCCTTACTAAGGGAGACTGGTTAGAAATCAATCACAGCATACTTTTTAATACTTCAGTTTTCATCTCAGTTAAGTGACTAAGGGAAACTAACGAAACGATGTAACAGAAAATTTCTTCTTACTACCAAAGTATTTAAACTGTTTTTACCTTAAAAAATAGCGAAGGAATGTACCAAAATACAAAAGCAAGGAAACGTTCTGAGACTGTTTCATAAGAGAGACTGTGTATTAAATATCCAAAAATGGACCTAAATCTTTTCTCTTCTAAGCCTCCCTACGCACAAAGTACAGCTTTCCCATCACATGAAGGATAGCAACAAATGCTATAAAGCCAATGCTCATTACAAGAACCACATTTGGGGAGATCTTGAGTCCAGGGGCATCATCAGTGTAAAATTGGAGCATAGTTCCAGCTGCTCCTCCAGAGGCCCCACCACCGGCTGTTCTCCTTCTCCTCATGTTTGCAGTAGCAGCTGCACTTCCTCTTGGGGGAGCTGTTCCACCTAAAGCCATTTTCTGAGACAAAAGTTCCATACATACATTAGGAATCTTGAATTAAAAACAAAATATAAAACCTAAAAAATCAACTACTACAACTAAATCTTCTCACAGCTAACTCAGCCGCTCCTCCAGAACAAATAGAAACTCAAATTAGTTAGATGTAAGTAAACCAAATCTCCGGTAGTCACAAATCTCAAATGAATGAAAAAGCAACGTATATCTTATTCAAATTCAAGATTTGACATGTATACGCTTAAGTTTAACAACCATCTCTTCTTTCAATTCATTCATCTATGTTTCACCAAGTAATTCACATAGTAAAAGTTTGCATCAAAGGTCAACATAGAATACTGAGATGAAACAGTAATTCTGACTGAATAACACCACCAAAATCAATTATGAAAATGCATCCAAAACTGCGTCTGTTTCTTCCCTAAGACACTGCATCCCAAATAACATCACTCAATAGTACTAACAAACATTTAAATTCCAGATCTTCAAACTCTAATCTTCTCTAGATAACAAACCCACCCAGATCCCAAAAACAAAAACGATCGAATTTCCCTGATCGATGTACCCCTCTGTTATACAATAATACAACCTAGAACCTTGAACCTAAAAATCAATGTAGCACTCTGTTACGACAAAAGCAAAAACAAAATTGGATCTACAACATCACAGTTAACACTGATTACAACAACAACAAACGGAATCATTCACGATACGATTACAAGAAATAAATCAACGTAATTTAACATAAGAAACAATTCAAAACGTGCAAATATATACTACATTCACATTTATATAATTTCAACGACACACAAAAGAAATCATCGAAGCGAACAGATGGATGATACAAAAATTCAATTTCAAAACCCTAAGATTTAAAGGAAAATAGCTCAGATCTATTATCGGAAATTATAATACATGGGAATAAATGAACCTTGATATGAATTTCCGGTGAGTGATATTAGAGGGTACTGCAGATTTGGGAGAAGAATTCGCCCGCCGGAGATATAGAACTACGGTCACCAACTGATTTCTTGTTCCACTGTTTCGCTTTACAATAATAAATATAAAAGAAAAAATTTGACTTTGTGTAGTCCACGTCAAAAAAACCAATCACGTTATGCCATGTCATCATACCTTGCTGATTATTGATTCCCTAAGAAAATTTAGTTTGGGCCATGTAAGCGAGCCCGGTAAAGTTGGAATTTGGGCCCATTAGTACTGGTTAAGTAATGTGGACTTATTGGGGGCCATTACCTACTACGTCTCCATTTTTATTTCGGATTTTGTAATTAGAAATAAATTTTTTATGTTTTGATTATGTTTTCTAGAAAATAAAATATTATATTTTAGATTATAAATTAATAAAAAATATATTCTGAATTATAAATTTTAAAATACAAAATTTATATTTCAGATTATAAGATTATGTAAAATTTATGAAGGTGCAAGAAGATATGTATGGAGGTACAAAAGGAAGCCATACTTATTGGATTATTTCAGTCTTAAAGACTTATCGAGCTTCAACTTTTTTAAAATTTTTGAAACACACTTTGATGTTGATATGTAGAGTAAAACGTATATTTCGAAATTTTAAAAAATATTTCATAAAATGTAAACTTTTTATTTTTATATTAAAATAATATTTCAAACATTTTATTCCTTATAACATTTTGGGATGTATTTTTTTCAAAACCTTTTTTGTTTCCTTAATATTCTGAAAATTACTTTCTAAACAATAAAATAAAAAGAATGTTTAAAAAGTTGTTTTCTGAAATTACCTTTTTTCTATTTTCAATTTTTTGATTGGATTTTTTAAAATATGAAAAAAAAGTAAGAAGATGTTTCTTGATGTAAAGAAACAAAAGTGTTTCAAAAATGCTTTTAAAAATCTTAAAATTATAATAGTGTTCTAAAACAAACTTTTTAAAATAATAATTGTATTACACTACATCATGGCGATTCTAGAATTGAAAAGATTTACAAATGAAAAGAAAAAAATAATTACCTAATATCTTTTGATTCTTCATTTCTTATATGGGATGGTAGCATGTAGTTGAAAAGGGGGAAAAATAAGATAAATAAGTTGGATTTATACGTACACATAGACATAGTGCATGATGATTTTTTTTTTTTTTTTATTTTTTACAATCATTTTTTTGAAAGAAAAAAAAACAGAAAATTAAAAAGGAAAATGAGCCCAAATTTAACTTCAATATCTAGGAATCAAGAAATAATAATATTAATAACAGGCAAATTACATTCTCATCCCTTTATACATAACAGTAAATCCTTATAGATAAAGAAACAAAATATGTTAACTAAGATTATGAATATACTTTATCTTTTCTGGAAATTAGGAAGAAAATATTATTTGTAAGACTCAAATAAAATAAAAATAATTTATATTTATATTTTAATATTTTATCATATTAAATATTTAATTATAACATGGAATTGGGTGACTAAAGTATTTCGAAGTGGTATAAAATTAATTAATATTTAAATTTTCAAAAAAGGTGAATGAAAAGTTTATATTTTAATAATTGTATAAATATTTCAAGCTGGCTAAATGGTTTGAATGTGTGGTTGCTTAAATAAAAATTTAATTTATATTTTATTAAGTTAAATTTAATTAAAATTAATATTAATTTATATTTTACAAGGTTAAATTTAATTAAAATTGTAATATATGAAGTATACCGATTGAAATTAATTGTCATTTATGGACAATTAACAGGTATTAATAGGTCAGATTGTCTTAAGGTTTACAAAATATACGATATTGATTATTGGGTTTGATTGTCTAAAAATATATTGCACTAACGGTTAATCAATGGACTGCCACAGACCCTATAAATATATAATTGATGTCTAGGTACAATCATCCTCTTTTATCCTAATAAAAAAATATATACCTCTTTATGAAGCATATCTGACTTGAGCGTCGGGGAGGATTGAAGATCAAAAGAGAACAAAGCAAAGAAGGACGATCGGCTCTCAGACCAATTCAATCGAAACAAAAATTGAATTTTAATTTATATTTAATTTAATTTATATTATATTTTCTATATTTTTTGTAATTCTATTTAAATTTTATTTTAATAATTTATAAAAATATATATTTTAAATATTTGCGGGTATCTGTGGGTATCCGCGGGTTTTAAAACATCCGCTGATATTTTTTAAGCGAGTATTCGTACGGGTAGCGAGTCGGATAACAGGTGGGTTTTTTTCTTGTCGGGTCGGGTTGCGGATAAGCACTATCCGTGCCCGACCCGACCTGTTGCCATCCCTAGAGGTGAGGGTGTTTTGTGCACAAGGACGAGAGAATTAAATTTCTCTCTCTATGCTTTTTATATTGGATCCCGATATTTGGACTACTATTTTAACACTCTTTTAACAACGCCACGTGTCAGCACGAGATTGGTCGTTTTTTTTTAAAAAAAAAATTAAAAAATGTAACGTCAATAATGAGGCAGAGATTTGAATTTTTGGATCCGAAGTTTGCCCTTCCTCATTTTGATATGAATTTAACATTCTCTTTCTTCCCTATTTCATCAAATTTGAAATTCTCTTTCTTCGAATTTCTCCATTCCGATACGATTGTTGGGTTCGCTTTCGGTCTTCCGATATCGCTCTTCCCTTCGTTTTCGCCATCAGAGTGTGGTTCGTCCTTCTCGTTGCCTGTAGGTGTTGTTGTGATTGCATCATTTTGTTCTTCGTGTGTTCGTTTTGCGAAATGGCCAGTTCTTCGAGCAGGGTAAGCGCGTTTATCTTTGGTGGGTTTTGGTGTTTAACATTTCGTATTTTGAGTGTGCGTGTTTAGCATTTCGTATTTTGAGTGTTTAGCATTTCGTATTTTGAGTGTCACTCAGTTTCAACAAAGTACATATGTAGTTTGAACAAACGTTTGAGAAAGGAGCACCGGTCACTGATAATTCAACAAAGAAGCTACTTAAGAGAAAACGCAGATAGCGTTTTATGCAAATTTTACACCAGCAAGAAAGTCTTGTTGCAGAACTTAAAAGGAGGGTTCTTGTGTTGGAGGAAGAGGTGACATTTGAGAAAGCTAGACGAAGAAGACCACAGGATGGTGGACACAATGTGCCACATGAAGAACCATCCATCTCCCCTGGAGGTATCTCCCCGGGAGGCATGTTCACCGATCCTCCTCCAATGAAGACATATGTGAGGATGGGGTCACAAAGGTTACAAGAGTAAAGCGCTTAGGACTCCTTACGTAGGATTGCTTAGAATAAAAAATGAGTGAACTTTGTATAGCTTTCTTAAGAGATTATAATATGGAGATATTGTAACATGAACATATGTTTTGTAATTTGGTTTGTATTATGATCAATGTGATAAAAATGCAAGTTGCCTTCATTAAGATATTATTTCTTACTAAGTGAATTGCATTTGATATTGTAAATGGGAAATCTGGTTTTGTTTGAATTGTTAATGAATAAAATTTGCATTGAAATGTTGTATTAATTTATTTGAAGGATGAAGGAAACAAGGATTGTTTTTCATACAAAAGAATTGTGTATTTTGAACAAAAAAACTTAGTCCAGGACCTGGAAAAAAGTTATGCAGCAGAAAAGTTGTGGTAATCGTTTACCACAGAGTGGTAAACGATTACGCGAGCTGGTTTCGTGATTTGGACACAAAATTCAATAGAGGGAGCCCTTATTTTGTTCACAGCGGACCATGGTATTAATTCTTGAATGTAGACCACCTGTTTTGGTGTCATTTAGTGGTTTAGAGGTGTTCTAAGTGTGTTTGTTCATGTTTGGGTAGACAAGGAAGGTATGATGTTGAGTGCAAGCCCCCAATTCATGTCCTGTAAGAAGTTATGCAGAAAAGTTGTGGTAATCGTTTACAGCAGAGTGGTAAACGATTACGCGAGCTGATTTTTTGATTTGGATACAAAGTTCAACATAGGGAGCCCGTTTTTTGTTCACAGCGGACCATGGTATTATTTCTTGAATGTAGAGCAAAGGTGGACCTGTTTTGGTGTCATATAGTGGTTTGAAGGTGTTCTAAGTGTGCTTGTTCATGTTTGGGTAGGCAAGGAAGGTATGATGTAGAGTGCAAGCCCCCAATTCATGTCCTGGAACAAGTTATGCAGAAAAAGCTGTGGTAATCGTTTACCACAGACTGGTAAACGATTACGCAAGCTGGTTTCGTGATCTGGGCACAAAGTTCAACAGAGGGAGCCCTTATTTTGTTCACAGCGGACCATGGTATTAATTCTTGAATGTAGACCAGAGGTGGACCTGTTTTTATGTCATTTAATGGTTTGGAGGTGTTCTAAGTGTGTTTGTTCATGTTTGGGTAGACAAGGAAGGTATGATGTTGAGTGCAAGCCCCAATTCATGTCCTGGAAGAAGTTATGCAGAAAAAGTTGTGGTAATCGTTTACAGCAGAGTGGTAAACGATTACGCGAGCTGATTTTCTGATTTGGACACAAAGTTCAACATAGGGAGCTCATTTTTTGTTCACAGCGGACCATGGTCTTAAATCTTAATTTTAGAGAAAAAAAGGAATTGTTTTGTTGTCATTAAGTGCTTTGGACATGTTCTTAGTGTGGTTGTTCATGTTTGGGTATCCCAGGACACTATGATGTGGAGTGCAAAGACTGAAATCATGTCCTGAAAGAACTTATGCAGAAAAAGCTCTAGTAATCGCTTACAGCAGAGTCGTAAACGATTACGCTAGCTGATTTTCTGATTTGGACACAAAGTTCAACATAGGGAGCCCGTTTTTGTTCACAGCGGACCATGGTCTTAAATTTTTCTATGTTTGTCTTAAATCGTATGGTTTAAGCGTGATTTTGTTGTTTTGGTCTGATTTTAGTATGGATAATAATGTTTGTGCACCTTATTATGGAGATAAGAAACAATTTTCATTAGTTCACCATACTTCATTCATTCCAAGAAACCATAAACAATGTTTTATTGAAATATAAAAATCAGAACTTTCACATAAATTTCAGTCCATTATTCTAGTTCACAATGATATTGGGTGGTTAATATTACAGCCACATCCATTAATGTGAACTTCTACTGTAATATCATTGCTATGTTTGTCAACCTCGAAGACAACCACGTCTTCTTCCTTCAAGCCATATTTTGGACGCAAAATTCTTTCCAACCTTTTTCAAACTTTGTTTCTTAGTATTTGAAACCAAAACCTTGCACATGATGCCATCCTTATGACCAAGAAGCACAACCTCTGTGAAGCCTTTGTTCTTAATTTCATTCTAAAATGTGGTACGCAAGTTCTGTGAAACAACCAATATGAAGTGAATGACATTACAGATTAGGTTTCGCGAAAGAAGAAAACTTCTCTATTGAAGATTAGGTTAGAGTAAGTTTGCAGTTCCACTTACCCCAAAAATAACAACACACCAACAACGACGAAAACAACAATGGTAGAGAACGGGCTTCAATAGTGCACACGAAGGATGGCCAACACACCGACAATACCCAAGCAACCGAGAATGCCTAAGAACTGAGAACGAGATGATGAGAGAACGAGAGCACGAGAGTGATGAACAGAGAACCAGTGCAACGAGGGAGAAAAAGTGAGAAACCGTGAAGAAAATCTGAAACTGTGAAAATGAAATGAGGAAAGAGGGCGCCAAATCTGAAAATTCATTCTCTTGGCTTTCCCATTACGCCCCTCACTTACCTCTGAAAACCAATTTCATTTAATTAAAAAACCGGCCAATGCACAGACGCTATGTGACGTTGTCAAAACCATGTCAAAAAACAGTGTTAACATATCATTTTCGTTTTATATTATTTTAGTCTCCTCAATTTTAGGAGATGAGAAAGAGAACATAGGCTTTGGATTTTTTTTTTTTGGAACGCAGGGTAGGTTATGAAATTTCTCCTCTGCCTTGTAGTGAGTATAAGAGAGAGATTGTAGCTGGAATATTAGGGGAGATAAGGGGAAAGATAAGAGATATTGTGGGCTTAGGTATTGGACTGTTACAAAATTCTGTTATCAGTGAAAGGGGATGTTTATTGGCTAAAAGAGCGGAGAAAACCCTAGGGGTCGCTTCGTGAAACCTGGGAGGAAAAAGAAGGGCACCAACGAGGGAAGGAAGATCTTCTTAGGTTGGGAATGCTCTGCAAGCTGCAAATAAATTTCTGGAGTTCAAGTAAGGGGAGTGGCTAGAATTATCTTGTGTTTGTAGGGGTTTGATATATAATATTCCTTAATATATGTGGCATTGTATGTGGTTGTTGGTGTTTTTCTCTACATGGCAAGTGGGTGAATGAGGGATGAGGTTCTTTGTTGGAAAACCGAATAGAGAAGGGGTTAGGGTGTAAGGGAAGTAACTTGATTCTATCATGTGTGTAATGAGGTTGTTTGAGTACTTTTACTTAAGGAGAAATGTATGATAATTGGGTGATCATTGAATGCATGTGATTGTTTTCGTGGGTAGAGAATAGTTTTCCCATTACGCTCTTTGGTGTATTAATAATCATATCCTCTACATATGTTTTTGAATAGTTGGGTGAAGATATATACATATGCATGTTGTGTCTTGGTTATATTTCATGTTTGTGTGACCCATTGGGACCGTGAAGTCCTGTATCCCTTGCTTTGCCTTGTGAGTATCACGGTTCTACCTTAGGTAGATCAAAAAATTGTTGGGGTGATGGTTTTTAACCTTCTCTTGGGGTTGTTATGAGTTAAATGGTTTTATGGTATATGCATGGGGTTGTGGTTTCCTCTAAGGCAGGGCTTCACGCTGTATTGAGAGAATAGTGATTTGAATTGTGAATGGACATTGAATGTGTTGGACTCGCGTACGATTATAAAGGAAGAAATAAATATTGCATTATGTGATGTATGTTTGCATGCCACTTGATTTATGAGGAAGGAGATAAGCATACAACTATTTTATTCATGTAGGAGAGGACATGAGTTAATGGAATTAAATGTGATGTTGGATGGGTTCTAGATGTATGTATTATATTTTTATATATGTATGGAATGGTGAGGGCCTAGACTGTGAGTGCAATACCTTTATGGTATATGCAGTAGTTAACGTAACATTGGCATGGAAATCCCTTGAGTGGGCCGTGAGTGAATTAAAGAGTGATGTTGGTGAGAATGTTACGATGGCATGTGTTGTGAAAAAAAGGTGAAAAATAATTGGTAGGGTTGTTGCTGTCATATATGTATATAGAATACATGATTAAAGGGATGGTTGTGGGAGTTACGTGAACATATTTTATTTATGAACATGGTTAAATCGGTGTGACAATGATAATTATGGTGTTTTATCATTGAGTAAGCTTCGGTTGATATCTCTTTAATCTAGTGGACACTTTTCGTCTTGTGGGAGGGTAGAAAAGTGGATCTCTTCGTCTTTGAGAGACAGTGGAAGAGATGGGTCTCTTCGTCCTTGAGGGGCGGTAGAAGAGACTGGAAATCGAGTGTTACCTTTCCTCTTACGGGATGGTAGAAAGGTAAATCTCTTTGTCTATAAGAGGCGGTGGAAGAGATGAGTCTCTTCGTCCTAGAGGGGCGGTAGAAGGGACTGAGGATTCAAGTGTTACCTTTCCTCTTGCGAGAGGGTAGAAAAGTGAATCTCTTTGTCTTTGAGAGGCGGTGTAAGAGATTGGTCTCTTCGTCCTTGAGGGGCGGTAGAAGAGACTGAGAATTCGAGTGCTAACCTTTCCTCTTGCGGGAGGGTAGAAAGGGAGGGATATCTCGTCCGTAGGGTTCTGACTCATGTTGAGTTCAGTGTCTTGATAGACATTTTGGAGTAGGGGAGACAGGTCCGAAGCTGCGGTGGAGGATCACTCGAATTGTTTGTTGTGGTAAAATGGAATATACGTGTGGAAGTATAGAAGATGATAAGATATTAAGGAAATTTCGTATAGGCACAACTTGTCTTTGCTCATCAAGTGGGGTACAATTAAAGGGAATGGTACATATTCTTGTTAACGAAATGGTTTAGGTGTGTGATGATGGTTGTTGTAGTCTTATTGAGTATTTTTTATTATTGGATGTGATAGAATTATGATAAAGAATTAACAACTATGATATAATTGTTATATTGATTGAATTTGTTGATATTTTTGATTGCTCACCCTGAAATGTTGTGGTTGTGGTTTTCACCTACGATGATCGTATTTGTACGGGAGTAGATGGTTTGCAGATAAGGATCGGACTTGAGTAGTCGATGAGAGTTGGGTGTTATATTCAGGGATTTATCATTTATTTTTTATTATGTAAAAGTTTTCACATTCAGTGTTGTTATGTAAAACTGATAGTCTAAGATTTTCAAACGATGTTTATAATTATGATTTGTTTCCGCAATTGAATTGAACCTTTTATAGAAATGTTTTAAAAAAAATTACGCTGAGACATCTCAAAAATCGGAATGTTACATTATTCTAATAAAAAATAATTTATTAAGAGTTAAACAATTTAGAATTGAAAAATATAAGTTGACATGTCGAAAGTTATTAACAAATATAATAATCAATAGATTACTAAATAAAAAGTACTTTTATATAATTAAAATATTACTATTAGATCAAATATATTTCATAAAATAAGATAAAAAGAAGATAGAATGATTGATATGGTCGTTAAATAATATAAATTTAATATTGTACCATAAGAGGTTATGTCAAATTAAATAAAATCCACACAAAAAGAAATTAATTTTATACTCAATATTTAGGAATAAAATTAATTATATCCAAATTTAAATAAAAGTAAATATTTAATCAGTAGAATGAATTTTAATTTTTATTCGAGGGTGTATGTTAGTCAAGATATTTACGTGAATACACATGTACATCATAAAAAAGTTAACTATTTCAATAGAATTAAATTAAAAATATTGATAAAAATTATATGGATATTATAAAATTAATATACATAAATATAATTATGAGTTTTTTTGAAGTTTTATAATGTTATCATTATTGTAAATTTGATCAAAACAAAAAGAAATATTCAATAAAATATAAACAATTAGTTTAAAATATTTTATTTTTATTTAAATTTATTATTATAATTATCTAATGAAAATATGATTAGTTTTCGCGAGTAAGTATTTGTATAATCGAATTAAAAGGTTAGATATGAAGGTTTACTATGTATATTTTGAATTCTTGATTTGTTTTTATATTTTAAAATAATGTTTTAACTAAGATTTATTATAATTGAGTTTATTGAGTATGATATAAAAAATATATATTAAAAGTAATTGTTTTAGTTATCTAAATGTTCATTAGATATTTTGATATTTGTTAAACAACTAAGTAGAGTAGAAGTGTGAAAATAAATTAGTTAAAATTTTATGAAACATTAAAGATAAATTACAAATAATCAAAAGTATAAGAAGTTATGCTAAACATTGCATGGAAAAAACATAAGAAAAACTTAAAAAAAAGAGAATAAATTTGATTAAGCCAAGAAAAAGAAACATATAGCAAAATTTGGACTTGTGGTTTTTTCTGTTTTTTACAAAAAAAGTTTTGATAATTGATAAATGTTTATAATAAAAAATGATTTAAGGAAAATATATATTTAAATATTTTTAAATAATTACCATATTTAACTATGTACATGTCAAAAGATAATATTTATAAAATCTTTTTTAATCTACCAAAAATATTCTTAAATATTTTTGGATCTCCACAACAATCAAATATATCTTGAACATATTGAATTATTTAAAAGATAATTCGAGAAGATTACATTATCAGAAAGAAGATTACAAAAAAGCCCAAAACAAAGCTAGTCTAATTGCTATAGGAAGAAACTTAGGACAACACATTAGGGAAGCTTAGGAAGACTTTGTAGGACCTAATTTCGTCCTCTCCATCATCTTTCACGTTCTCCACCCCTCTCTTATTCTATTTTTATTTTATTTCTACATTTCATGTAGTGTTAAACCTCTGGGGCTGATTTTGTAGTAATTTGTTAATTAGATTCTGAGGTTAAAAATAAATAAATTTATTTGTTTTTTGAATTTTGTTTTGATTTATTTTTATCTATGTATTTTGCTTCTTAATCAAGTAAAAGTAATGATTTCTACATTGTAATAAGTTATCATGGTAAATCTACATAACATATCAATCATATAAGTCTAAAGGTTTTTAATTTTAATTCAGAATTTACAATGATTAATCTACATAGTTCTTAATTTTAATTGATAATGTACTCTAATTAAAAGGTTAACCAAAACTAATCAAGAATATACTTTGGGTAATTAGCTTTTTACTTTATATAAGAGATAAAATAATAATCATGATTAGACATAGTAATATTTAATTAAGAATGTACTTTAGTTAAATTTACTATGATTAATTTATAAAGTTCTTACTTTTTAATTGAGAATATATTTTGGTTAATAATGAGAATGCCAACAAATTAATACATTAGTTAATTTGAAAATATAAGATAATAATTAATTAAACAATAATCTTTATATATTTGATGATGAATCCTATCATGAAAAAAGAAGTATGTAATCAACATATTTTCTTTATTATTTTTTTTTCTCTTTTTATCTTTTTGTGATTTTATTTATTTCTTTGTTTAAATTTTGTTATCTAATATGTTATTTATTTTGTTTATCTTTATCTTTTTTTATTACATTTATTATTTTATTTGACTAACTCTTTTGTATGGTTAACAATATTAAAGTTAGTATAGTTTACTAATATAAAAATTGTGATTTTTGTTAGAAATAGTTGTATTTTAAGATTTGATTTAGTAACTTAAACTATCATAATTTTGAAATAGTTGTCATACTTTATGTTATATGGATTGTTGAATTAATTAGAAAATAACCTAATTAATTCATAATTACAAATTATTAATTAAGTTAATTTGATAATTACTTAGTTGAATATTTTGACAAAGAAATTTTAGCTTTGTGAGTTTTAAACGTAATTGTGATAGATGAATTATCATGTATCATTTCTATTTTTTTTAAGTAACTTGATCTTGTTTATATTCTTATGTTTAGTTTGATTATTTTGTTATACGATTTTGATACATATGCATGATTTAATTTAATTGAGACATTTGTAGATTTTAATTATATAGTCAAATAAATTCACTGTGATATTAATCCATTAGTAATCCCTTGCATCTTAAACACTTTTTTTAACCACGGCAAAACCTTAAAAGGAAAATAATCATATTTGCCCTAAAGATGAAAGAAAAAGCTGATAGATTATATTAGAAATTAGTGATGAATAAAGCCTAGGAATGAGTACACCCACAAAATAATAAAAATGACAAAAGGAAGAAAAAACTTCAATGGAAATGTACTCATCACATACAAAATTGATTTTTTTTATGATTAATCTATATAGTTATTATAATATCTGGAGTGTAATTTAGATTCAAAGGCATCATATTCATAAAATTTCGACAAAGCTATGATTTTAGCACGATCCCCCATCATTAGTAGCAATTTGAATTTCATGTAGTGAGGTTACTACGGGGACTAATGGCAAAAACTCCACCTAGTTTCAACAACAAAGCAAAAAAAAATAATTAACAATATGGTTGAACCAATTGTGTCAAGGACTCTGATGAAATCGTAAGTACAAACTCTCACTTCGTAGATCTGCAATTTGTGCATAAAATTGTGGTACACCCCTAAAATGGACGCCCCTGCAATGCATCAAATTTCAAAATTGTTATTGTTCATCATTACCAACGATAAAAGGTGTCATTTTGCTTAGAAATAATTCAGAGTTTTAAAACTATCAAAATCAGTACTTATAGTGTATTTTGAAATCACAGTAGACAGACAACACCAAAAACTCAGAATCCAAATTCGCTTAGAAACTGTACTTAACATTTGATGTATGCCGGAAAATTACTCATTACACATTTATTCCTTATCATTAGCTTCTGATTGATCAATTTGGGCACATATAAATAATAATAACTTACTATTGAATAAAAACCCCTTAGAAGAAGATTGTTGAAACAACCATATCATAAAGCAACCATAGCTACCCACGGGCTTAACAGTTCACCTGTATTAGCAACCACGTGTATAGTCAAGATAATATCAGTGATTAAACTCCACATCTCATGAAATATATAATTCTAATGGGCCATGCACCAAGACAAAGAGTAAAAATTTCCCATTAGATCATACTGAGCGAGTGATTTGAATATGTTTTTGTTCTCACTTGTTTTGTTGCATATTCTATCCCACAACATAACAAACATGCTGGTACAGCACTAAATATGAAGCAACACATTAAGAACTATATGGCCAAGCTAGAAATTTCGTAGTCCATGTCACAAAAAGCTTTGGAATGACACTGTAATGTGACATATTAAAGCTCACCAGGAACCCATGATCTAGAACTATTGAGAAGTGTTCCACAACAACCAAAAGAAGATTTATGAAAATTATAAGTAGCATCAAAATGATGAATTTTAGAATAAGGATATAGTACATACTTTATTGAGAATAATTTTTATTTATAACTAAAGGATTGATAAAAAAAAATGGCATAAGTATGAAGCATACTTACAGAAAAGGTTGAGACTGTAAAAGGCATAATCACGATGTAATAAAGTAAATTTAGGACAGAACCGCAACCCAAAATTTTTATATTTGCATCACTCATCATTTACCTCTATTTTTCACTGTCAGTGGGCAAATCATCAACACAAGTATGTTCTTTGGTTCAAGTTAATTAATTCAATATGTTAAACTCGAAAAGTCTGATGCCGTTAATGAAAATTTCCACGGTAAGCAGACATAAGAAATAACAATGTAGTAGCAAATCAAACAAGGGATATCTACCTATTCTTTCTGCCTTCCAGAAGAAACCACAAAATCTGTCAGCAAAAACATGTACGTCTTGCCAACAAGTTCTAAAAATCTGTTATAAAGAATGAAAACACTATTTCAAGTTGCACGTCTAATGGAACAAGGGTAAAAACATTATGATACATTGAATTTTGAGCATGTAAAATTCAGATGTACAAATTACCAAAGACTTGAGAATAAAGAGGAAGGGTGAGGGGAAAAAAATGCGTGGTTAACAAGAAATTTTCCATCCCTTTGTTTGGATGTTCAAAATTTATTTTAGACGAACTTTAAAAAGTTCATAAAATTTAGCAAGGGCGAGGATTTTCATTGCATGAAAATCCCTCATTTTCTTATAATCATTTCATAAACTCCCAAACAAGAGGAAGGTTCGAGGTAAGTCTGATGAAATGTTGATATTTTCAGTGGATAACTGGATGAAGCTTTGAATCTTGGAGTTTTAAAATATTATTTAGTTTGATTTTATGATTGGATTATTATTCTTAGTTTGAAAGATCGGGGAAAAGAATATGTTGTTTGAAATACCTTTTTTTATACTTATTGTGTGCTTAACCGTAATAAAAAGTAACACTTTTTACATCAGTTCTAGAATTGAAATAGAAAGTGAAAACTTTTTATACTCTCTACTTTTATACCAGTTTTAGAATCGATATAAAAACTCCTTTTTAATTGATATAAAAAGTCTTTTATGCACTAGTGGCTCATTCTCTATCATGGAGAATTAACTTTACCTCTATTGCAAAATCTTATAAATAATAGATATTATGTTAACATTTTTGTTAAATTTACTATATGTGGCTTAGGACCCCTCAAGCATGATAACTACAGCCTTTAAAGATAATGATACCATTTGTCGAGCACCTAACGTAATCTATAGCTAGTAAAATTAATAGGTCGAATACTGAGTACTCTATGAAGGATGAATCACTTAGCCGGATAACGAGGATTGTACTACTAAATGGTAAGTTAAACTATCACTAACGGGTACCGAATACTGGGTAGCGAGTATTACACTTCCCACGCCAAAGCTTGCATTTATTCTTTGAAAATCAAGTTGCTCACTAAGACAAGATACTACCTACCAGTACCTCCTTGTGATTGCCAAAGACACTCTTGCGTTGCATAACTTAGCCAAAAAAAACAAGTGGAGTTACTTATAGGTAAAGTAGCCATTGGGCAAAGAAGTTCATAATAGCGGCTCATTCAAATGGGATCATGGTCAAGAAAATATACCTATCAATATTATTTTAACCATACTTTAAATTCACTTTTGGACATTAATATGAATTTAACCAAAATCTCTAACTAAGTACTTACATGAGTGTTGGAGAATCTTCTACAGATGCTCCACCTTTCAGTAGAAAAGAAATGAGGCATAGAGGACTAATATTGAATAATAAAGAGTTTGTTGTGTGAAAGGAAACTTTGTAGAGTAAGTTTGGTTCCACAGTAACATTAAATATTTACCACTAAAAATGTTTTTATTTATCTTGCTTAACTATTTTAAAATTTTTAATATTTTTCATTAAATTATATAACATTATTATTATTTTAGGGTAGGCAACAACTTTTACATGTTTGGTTGAGGATGTTGAAGAGAAAATGAATGAGATAGTTTTGTTTATCGGAAAGACAGTGGACATAGTTATAAAGTTATAGTAATATGTAATTAATTTTATTGAATTAATAAATGTAAGTAGTTTGTTTTCTAGTATAATGTCAAAATTACCCTTAGTTATATTCTTTAAATTATAAACTTTTTTTGGATAAAAAAATAATACAGATAATTGATATAAATTATTTATTAAAAATATTCTTGATTTTAAAATATTATTTATTAATTGAAAATGATAATTGTTAAAAACTAAAGTGTGCATGTAAATATTGTTAATGAAAGAATTCATATTAGTTAAGCATGCATCAAATGTATACAACCGACGCACAAGAAAAGAATGAGTGGACATCAATGAATAGATACAACATCGGTTATATGTATGGGTTGCACGTTAATTCAAATAAAGGTCCAGGAGTGGCGAAGCCAGGACCAACGAATGGTGGTCAATGACTCGTGGTGGCATGTGAGCAAGAAAATGATGGCTTGCGTCCCTGAAACTTATGGCTTGGAAGCATGGAATTCTAAACCCTGAATGTTCAAGTTTCCTTCAAAATGAATATGACAAGGTGTATTTTCTTAAAAGTGAAAAAACCAAAAATATACTTGAGGAATGCAAAGGTGAGATGACTGTCAAAAAGGGTTACTTGGTCTGGTCTAGTTTGGCTCACCATCGGTTGGTTCACGACTAACTCAACCTGACTCATTTATTAATAAAATTAAAAAAATTTAAATTTGGTCCAATTTATAATGAGTTGATGGTTAAATGGGCTGATACATTAGCTCACTTAATTACATTATTTTTTTCTTCAATCTAAAAAAAATAACAATTTTTTTATAATTGAAATATAAATAAAATGAAATCCAAATACAATCCAAAATCTATCCCATTAAAAAATATTCACTTTTTATAGTTCATTGGTACACTTCAATTTAAATATCATTTCTTAAATATCACAAGTCAACATTTCTCATTAATCTTTAGGTTATACAAAATAAAAGTAGTTATCATTCCCGTATCAAATGCACATGAAAATTAATACAAAATATAATTAACAAAAATTCATAAAATATAGAAAATATATATACTAATAAACTAATAAAAAAATTATTAATCTTCTTAAATTATCTAACTGGACAAATTAAGATTCAATACACACATTATTAATATACCTCATCTTATATTAATTTCAAAAAATATACAAAATTTTCAAATTGTGGAGGTAGTACATAATTTTCGAATCTAAAACGTGAAACTAAGACTCACTCAATACAACAACAACTTGAAACAAAATTTAAATATATAATAAACTAATTATTTTTAAAAAAAATATACTAACAATGTATTCAAAAAATATATAAATCAAATAATAAAAACATATTATATTATAAAAATTTTAAAGCCAAGCCATGAGAGAAATCTAGGAGTTTGTTTGAACATAAATCTATGTTGAAGCAACAATGAGAGGAGCAAAGGATGATCATTATAACAAATAAGAAGTGGGTTATTGTTTCAGTGGTTAGAGAGTGTAGCATTGAGCACAATCTACTCGAGTCGGTTACAAGCTAAAAACAAAGAGGAGGGAAAGAAAAACGAGAGAAAAGATAACAACAAATCTCAATAAAAAAACTTATGGGTACTTTTAAACAAAAACCAAGAGAAGAAGAAAAAAAAAAGCTTTTATTTCACGGAAGAAGAAGGAAACAATGAGTTCTACAACAACTAGAGATAATAAGACCATTCACCAACAAGTAAAAAAATGAAAAAAAATAACACTATTTAAGATCATATAAGGTATGATTCACTTAAAATGGTAGCATATAAGTAGTGCTATCAACCTGGATTACCACGGGTTGGTTACTTAGCGAGCCAACCTAACCCGACTCATTTAATAGTGAGCCAGAAAAATTCCAACCTGGATTGACCCACCACGGGTTGGTGGGTTAAACGGGTTGGCTCACTGTCTCACTTAATTACAATTTCTTAAAATAAAAAAAATTACAAACTTTTTGTAATTCAAATATAAACAAATTTACTCCCAAAATGATCTTAAACTAAAAACAATTCAAAATAATAATATAAAGTACAATACAATCCACGTATAATGAGTTGGATGGTATTTTTTAGGATTTTATAAGATAATAAATTAATAAAAATAAAATTAGGTGGGTTGGTGGGTGATAACGATAATTCTTACCATTATCTATGGTGCAATTTTCTTACCAAATCAACTCTCTTGAAGCTTGAAACACGCTTAATCGTCCCTCTCTAATCTAACTTTGTGAATAACTTCAGTAGGTTACACACACATCTAGTTTCATCACTAATTCCTCAAATTTTGTAGGAACTTTGTGTGCTTTGGAAGGACATTCAAGTTTTCAAGAGTGGAGAACCAAGGAACAACTTAAAAGAGGAAGTTTTGAAGAAGTCTTCTGCAAAAGTGGCGCTTGGGCGCCCCCAGAGGGCGCTGGGTGCCCTTCAACCCGCTGTTTTTAGCCAATTGGCCACGCCCAGGCGCCCTAAAGGGCACCCAACGCCCTTCAACTCGCACTTTTTGGCAATTCTCCACACCTGGGCGCCCCAGAAGGGCGCTAGGCGCCCTTCAGCTTGTTTTTTTCCATAATTTTGGTGCCTGGGCGCCCCTGGAGGGCGCTGGGCGCGACTTTTTGCTGACTTGGCACCCTAGACCTATAAAAGGCACACAATTTTCGAGGGTTGGATCTTCTTGGCGGCTGAGACTTAGAAACTGCATTTTGGACCTCTTGGAGCTAGTTTTGGACTGTGGGAACTCTCCTTTCTTCCTCCTTGGGTCTCCTTCTACCCCATTTTCTTCCATTGTAAGCTCAAGCTCTACATGACTATGGAGAGCCAAGTTCTTTTTGTTGGGGAATGATGTAAACTATACAACCCATTTGTAAATGCACTTGTTTTAAATGAAAATATGCTTCTTTCATTACTTGCTAGTGTTTATTTCTTTGCTTAAAGCTTGTTATGACTTGATCAACCATGGCATGATGTTAGGGTTTGCTTAATATTGGGAAATGTTGTGTGAACCTTGAAATGAACTAAACACCTAAGTGAAATAGTGTCTAGGGATAGAGCTAGGACCTTTAGTTGTCTTAAACTTCTTTTCTTAATGCGGGTGAACTTGTTAGGTTGCCAAGGGATTGGGATTTTAACAAGTGAACCTAGGCTTTCTCACCAAGGGATTGAGTTTAAGTAACTTAGCAAGTTGACAAGAGCAAGTTAGTGAAGAAGAGTGGTTTAGTGCATTTGCATAGAATTGTGTTAGTTGAAATCATTCTCCAACATATCCATCCCATATTATTTTAAATCATTTCATTTTCTAGTGTTTTAACCCTAAGAAGGTCACTTTACCATTTATGCAATATGTTTAATTTCAATGTACAAATTCACATTAAAAGGGAACCATTCTTTAGCTTAAATTAGTTAGTTAATTATACAATAGTAAGGTGATAACCGAATCTCTTGGGAAACGATATCCGGTCTTACCGGTTTTACTACTTGCACGACTTGGTACGCTTGCCAAAGTCTGAACAATTTTTTGGCGCCGTTGCCGGGATTTGGTGTAATTACTTTACTTTTGTGTGATTTCAAACCCACTTAGGCTCTATTCTTATATTCTTTTTACTGTGAATAATCTTTGTTTTTATTTAATTGTGGGCTAACTTGGTGCTCTAGTATTATTGTCTCTAGTGTATGCAGGGCACAATCCGTACTAGAAGCACACAATCTTCTGATCCTCTCCTCTTAGATCCTGAAGTTGAAAAGACTGCCCGAAGAAACAATAGTACAAGAAGAAGAGAGAATCGGGCATTACAGAAACTTCTCCTGCTTTTGTGATTCCTGAGCATCCCATCTTGCCTGCAGCTGAGAAAGAAGTGGAACAAATGGCTGACAATAAGAATGGTGATGGTGATGGGCAAGCTAGATGCACTTTGGAGGATTTCAATACGTTTTCAGGGACGTTTCACTTTAATAGTATTGCTCGGCCACAGATCAATGCCCCAAACGTGGAGATGAAACCTGCTCTCGTCCATCTGGTGCAGAACAATCAATTTGATGGCCTACACATAAGGATCCCTTTGATCACGTAACCACTTTTCTTGAGATATGCAATACAGTGAAGCTCCAGGATGTTCCTGATGAATTCATAAGGCTCAGCCTATTTCCATTCTCTCTTGGAGGTAACGCCAAAGCATGGCTCAAATCATTCCCTGAAAACAGCCTCACTAGCTGGGATGAGATAGTAGCTAACTTCTGCAACAAATACTTCCCTCAGTCGAAAGTTAACAAAGGGAAGCAGGAGATCTCATCTTTCCAACAGGATGTGAGTGAGACATTGAGTCAATGTTGGGATAGATTCAAGGGGCTACTAAGGAAGACACCCACTCATGGGTTTGATGAGCCGACTGTCCTAAACATGTTCCTGGGAGGATTGAGATCCCAAACTAAGTTGATGTTGGATGCCTCAGTTGGAAGAAACATCCGTTGGAAGACCCCAGAGGAAGCCCATGAGCTCATTGAGAACATGGCTGCAAATGACAGTGAATTGCAAAATGAGAGGGGGAAACAAAAAGGTGTCTTACAACTACAGTCTCAGGATGCCATCTTGGCCCAAAATAAAATCATGACCCAACAGCTTGAAATCCTCATGAACAAGGTCTCTCACTTGAAAGAGCACCAAAATGTGTCACACGCCCAACATCGAGGGTGTGAGCTGTGTGGTGGAGCACATGCAAGTGGTCAGTGTGTGAAACAGGGCAAAACCCAAGAAGATGTAAACTACATATGTAATCAAAACCGGCTAAAAAATTACAACCAAGGGTGGAAACCCCACCCTAGCATGGGCCAAGGACAAGCTGGGCCATCAAACAGACCACCACATCAATAATATCAACCTCACTCTGCTTATGCTGAAAGATCCTCTAAGTTGGAAGAAACTCTCCAATAGTTTATGCAGGTCTCCATATCTAATAATAAAAGCACTGAGGCTTCCATCAGAAACTTGGAGATCCAAATGGGCCAACTGGCCAAGAAGTTGGAAGATAAATCTGACAAGGGTTTTGGAGCCAATACTGAGGCTAACCCAAAGGAGGAGTGCAAAGTTATCACCATTAGAAGTGGTAAGGTGATGAGTCGTTATTTCTTGACTATATTTGGTTTATTGCACTTAAATAAATTAGGAAATTGTGTTTAATTGTCCATTATTTCCCCGTTTTTCCTAATCTTGCTTAATTTGGTCGGAAATTCGTATTTTCACTAATTTGAATTTTCTGAGCTAATTAATTGCATTTTTGGTCCCAAGGAAATTTTGGGAAACATTATTTGGAGAATTAGGATGGTGGCTTGCACATTAAAGACTCAACATTTAGTCATTTCAATTTTAATTAAGTTGTAACTTAATTTTCTAGAAGCTTTAAGTAGGATTTTGTGTATTGGGCCCTTTCTGTGGCAATTTTTGTAGAAGCCCAAAGTTGTAAGAAATTTGGCACATGACCTAGGGTTTCTTTAGAAGGTGGACCCCACCTTAAGAGAGTGTGGACGGCAGTTTTAGAGAGAATGCTGAGACACACAAAGTTTTGGCTCTCATGTTTCACACTTTGCATGCGTTTCATGAACTTTCTCCTTGGGAGCTTGTAGGGTTTCATTTTCTTTGAGCTATGGAATGACCAAGACCATATATTTCTTCTTCTATTACTTGAATCTTGTTTATGTTTGCTTGGTGGAAGTGAATCCCTCACCCATTTTCCTTTCATTTCTTCTTGAAAGTTGAGAGCTTGAGCTTGGAGATGGTTTGTTCTTTGCATTTTCATGGTGTTTCCTTTGGTTGAATGAAGACCCATTTTCGTTTTCCTTCTCCTTTGCTGCAGTACTCAGGGTTTTCTATTTTGTTTCCTTGGTTGGATGATGAAAATGAAGTTGTTGATGGGTTTTGGAGTGAAGGAAGCTTGAGTTGGTGTATGGGTGTTTGAGGTTTAGACCCTTTCTTATTGTGTTTCGTTTTTGTTGATGGGAAGCATTGTTTGAGTTGAACTTTATGCTGTTTCCTCATGGATGGATGGTGCTGGACCTTAAGCTAGGAGTTTGATTTTCGTTTTTACCAAAAGTTTGAAGAATTAGGAAGGTTTGGTTGGGTAAAATGAGTAGAACTTTGTGTTTGTTGCTCTTGAATCTTTTGCAATTGGAACCTTGGTTTCTTTAGAGTTGTTCTCGGTATTTGAGGGTGGAAGAAAGGTTATGGAAGCTTGTTTGGTGGAGAGAAAACCATTTGGTGTTTGAGAAAGGAAGAGAGAAGGTGCATTTAATTTTTACCCGATTTGGACAAGCACAATTGAAGCTCATTTTCATAGAAGGAATATTTCCTATTTTGGTGGTCATCTTTGCTAGCAATTACCGTGCATTGATATGAAGAAGAGAATGTCTTGTTCTTTTATTTCCTTTGACCTTGCTTATGTGGCACATTGGTAGAAGAATTTAGCACCTTTTTGACTTGTGAAGTTGGTGGAAACATTTTCTACATGGTGAGGAAGAGTAGCTCACAGTTTTTGACTTGGTTTTGGGTTTCCATTTTAATTTTGCTGCATGGAAAGGGATATAGGATGGTTTTATAGTGTGTGGAAGGCACATGTTTATTTTCTTGGAGAATGGTGCACATGGGACAAGAAGTCAACACATTTTGCATGGTTTATTTAAGGAAGAAAATCAAAATTGAAGTTGGACTTTGGAGGGCTACATAGGTCACGACCCAAGGGGTTTGCTTAAGCCATTTTCACTTTTAATTTCATTTGGTAGATGAATATTGGTCACATGAATGTGTAGGAAAAGGCATGTTTGATTATTCCTTAGTTTTGAATTAAATTGCATAGTAGGATTAGTTGCTTTTTAGTTTCTCTAATTTAGTTTTGCATTTAATTTAATTTAACCTTGTTGGATATTTTTTTGTCATTTTTTTGGGGTCTAGTATTTTATTTTGTTTTAATGTTGTTTAATATGTTTGGTCTTGTTACTTCAATTGCCATGGTAGCTTAAATTAATTCAGTTGGTCATTAACGATATTGCATTGTTTCCTTGAGATAATTGAACTGTGATTGATGTTTGCCACTCTAACTTGGTTAATTTGAAATCTATTTTTGCACTTGCAATTGGGTAACGCTTAGTTGCCCAGTTGGTGTTTAGTCTTCGCTTAGTTGCCCAGTTGGTGTTTAGTCTTCGCTTAGTTGATGAAACTGCATGGTACAAATTAGATTACATGTTAACATTGTGTTCGCTTAGTTCACTTTTATGAACACACAATTAGCCTTCGCTTAGTTGGTTAACTGTGTTGGATTAGAGGTTAGAGTAGCTCTTTTATTGTGTTGATCTGTGATTGGAAATATTGTGATTAAGTTAATGACCGACTGTTTTTCACTCTGTGTTTGAAACCGTTCTCATTTTGACCTGTGTTCACTTGTCTGTTTGCATCTGGAATTCGTTTATCCGCTTTCACCACAACATTTTCACAAACCCCCCCCCTTCGTGTCTGACTTAATTCTCGAACCGCAAAATTGGTTCTTGAGAGATGACCTAGGAGTCACTTCCTAGCACTATACTGCATTTCTTATATGCAATAAAATTTGTATGGGTTGCGACAGCCCATCATAAGGTGTTAGTTGAGAGGGAGAGATAGCAAAAAGAAAAGAGAGATGAGGAAGTAGAAAAAAAGAGTGGAGAGAAAAATGAAAAAGAGAATGAGGAGAGAAAAATAGAGGATGAGAGTGAAAAAAAAGAGAGTGTGAGAAAAGAGAAAAAGAAAGAGGAGGGAGATGAGAGAGGTAAAGAAAAGCAAGTTGAGAAGCCTCTTCCATACCCAAAAACTACTCTAGAAAAGAGAAGGAGAAACAATATGGGCGGTTTATGGATATCTTCAAGCAATATCAAAATACCTTTCTCGGAAGCACTTCAACAAATGCCGGCCTAGGCAAAGTTTATGAAGGAACTCCTCACCAAAAAGAGGAAATACATTGAGGAGGAAACCATTGAAGTGCAAGGCAACTACAGTGCCATCATCCAGAAGCTTCTCCCCCCAAAATTCAAGGATCCGGGTAGTTTCACCATCCCGTGCACCATAGGGAAGCTTGCCACTGGGAAGGCTTTGATTGATTTGGGTGCTAGCATAAACGTGATGCCCCTTTCCTTATTTAAGAAGATTGGAGAGCTAGAACTCAAGCCTACTCGGATGACTCTACAATTGACTGATAGATCTATCAAATACCAACATGGTGTAGTGGAGGATGTTCTTGTACAAGTTGATAAATTTGTGTTCCCGGTGGATTTTGTCATCATGGAAATGGAGGCTGACGTGGATGTACCTCTCATTCTTGGAAGGCCGTTCATGAAGACGGCAAAAGTGCTTATTGATGTAGATGATGGCAAGCTCAAGGTGGGAGTACAAGATGAAGAGGTGAATTTCAATGTTTTTGAAGCCATGTCTCACTCTAATGATGAAGGAGAGTGCTTTAAAGTTGATGTGCTTGATGAGGTGTGTGCTAAAGTGGAGATGGAGATACATATCTCATCCCCTCTTATGAAAACTCTCATAGATGCCCAACAAACCCTCAATGAAGAAGAGGAGAGAATTATTGATGATTGTTTGACAAATCTTGATGTGTTGAAGGAGATCCCACCTCATTAGGAGAAAATTGAAGATTTTAAGACTCATGATAGTGTTGAAGAGAAGAAGGTGGAGCTGAAAATGTTACCTTCCCATCTAAAGTATGTTTTTCTGGAAGAGGGTAACAACAAACCGGTGATTATTAGTAGCTCTTTGTCAATTGATGAAGAGAAGAAGTTGATGGAGGTCATGAAAAATAACAAAGGAGCTGTGGGATGGTCTATTTCTGATTTAAAGGGGATAAGTCCCACCTATTGCATGCACAGGATTTTCATGGAAGAAGATTTCAAACCTGTGACTCAACCTCAGAGAAGGCTTAATCCTATTATGAAGGAGGAGGTGAGAAAGGAGGTTCTAAAGCTTCTTGAGGCAGGAATCATCTATCCTATTTCTGATAGCACTTGGGTGAGTCCGGTGCAAGTTGTGCCCAAGAAGGGTGGTATGACAATGGTGTGTAATGAGAAGAATGAGTTTATCCCTACAAGAACTGTCACCGGTTGAAGAATGTGTATTGACTACCGGAAGCTCAACAAAGCCACTAGGAAGGATCATTTTCCTCCCCCCTTCATGGACCAGATGCTAGAGAGATTAGCGGGTCAAGCCTTCTACTATTTCTTGGATGGATATTCAGGTTACAATCAAATAGCTGTGGACCCCAAAGATAAAGAGAAGACAACTTTCACATGTCCCTTTGGGATATTTGCCTATAGGAAGATGCCATTTGGGCTTTGTAACGCCCCTGCTACTTTCCAAAGATGCATGCAAGCCATATTCTCCGATCTTGTGGAGAAATGTATAGAGGTCTTCATGGATGACTTCTTTGTGTTTGGAAGCTCATTTGATAGATGTTTGGCTAATCTAGAAATTGTATTGAAAAGATGTGTCCAAACCAATCTCATCCTCAATTGGGAGAGGTGCCATTTCATGGTGACCGAAGGCATTGTTTTGGGGCACAAAATATCATCCAAGGGGATTGAGGTGGATAAAGCTAAAGTGGAGGTGATTGAAAAGCTTCCTCCCCCAACCAATGTGAAGAGCATCCAAAGCTTTCTTGGCCATGCGGGGTTTTATAGAAGATTCATTAAAGACTTTTCCATGATTGCAAAGCCCTTAAGCAATCTCCTTGTGAAGGACATGCCCTTTGACATGAATGATGAATGTCTAAAGGCATTTGAAATTTTGAAGAACAAGTTGATTTTAGCCCCGGTGATTGTATCTCCCAATTGGGACCAAGACTTTGAGTTGATGTGCGATGCCAGTGACTATGCTATAGGAGCTATTCTTGGCCAAAGAAGAGAGAAGATCTTTCATGCCATCTACTATGCTAGTAAAGTCTTGGATGGTGCTCAACTCAATTATGCCACCACGGAGAAGGAGTTTCTTGCCATAGTCTATGCATTGGAGAAATTTAGACCATATCTCATTGGGTCTATAGTGATCATTTACACCGACCATGCTGACATTAAGTACTTGCTCACAAAACCCGACTCCAAACCAAGACTAATCAGATGGGTTTTATTGCTCCAAGAGTTCGATGGTGAGATTCATGACAAGAAGGGAAGTGAGAATATCATTGCGGATCATCTATCTAGGCTTATCAATGAAGAAGTCACATGCAAGGAAGACGAGATCCGTGAGTCATTCTCTGATGAAACACTCCTGCATATTCAGCAGAGGCCATGGTTTGCTGACATGGCTAACTTCGAGGCGGCAGGAGTCATACCAGAAGATCTAACATGGCATCAAAAAAGGAAATTCTTACATGATGCAAAGCAATTTATCTGGGACGACCCCTTCTTGTTCAAGATTGGAGCTGACAACTTATTGACGAGGTGTGTCACTAGTGAGGAGGCAGCAGGCATTCTATGGAACTGTCATAACTCCCCATATGGAGACTACTTCAATGGAGAGAGAACTGCTGCAAAAGTTCTCCAATCTGTGTTTTATTGGCCTACCTTGTTCAAGGATGCTCACCATCATGCTAGAAGTTGTGACAAATGCCAAAGAACGGGGAGTATATCAAGGAGGCATGAAATGCCCTTACAAATGATTCAAGAGGTGGAAGTCTTTGATTGTTGGGGCATAGACTTTGTTGGCCCTCTTCCTCCTTCTTTCAACAATGAGTACATCTTGGTGGCAGTTGATTATGTGAGCAAATGGGTGGAGGCAGCTGCTTGCCCTAAAAATGATCCTTCTACAGTCATCAAGTTTCTGAAAAGGCAAGTTTTCACCTGGTTTGGAGTTCCAATGGTCCTCATTAGTGATGGAGGATCTCACTTTTGCAATGATCAATTGGCCAAAGTGCTTAAGCACTATGAAGTTAAGCATAAGGTGGCCTCACCTTATCACCCACAAACAAATGGCCAAGCGGAAGTTTCAAACCGGGAGATAAAGAAGATATTGGAGAAAACTGTTGCTTCTTCTAGGAAGGATTGGTCCCAAAAGCTTGATGATGCCCTATGGGCATACAAAATTGCCTTGAAGACTCCAGTGGGGCTATCTCCTTTCCAACTTGTCTATGGGAAGGCTTGTCACTTGCCGGTGGAGCTAGAACACCGTGCTTATTGGGCCCTCAAGTTCTTGAATTTTGATCCTTCCATGTCTGTTGAGAAGAGAAAGAGGCAACTCCTTGAACTTGAAGAGATTCGCCTTCATGCTTATGATTCCTCCAAGAGTTACAAGGAGAAGGTCAAGTTCTATCATGACAAGAAGTTGGTGAAGAAGGTTTTTCATCCTGGTCAGCAAGTCTTGTTGTTCAACTCCCACTTAAAACTCTTTGCGGGCAAACTGAAATCAAAGTGGTCGAGTCCATTCACCATCAAGGATGTCAAACCACATGGAGCTGTTGAGCTTATAGATCCATCGTCTGGTGACCCACACAGAAGCTGCGTAGTTAATGGTCAAAGGCTCAAACACTACTTGGGTGGTGAGGTTGAACGCCTCAGCACGAGTGTTGAGTTGGTTGACCCTTGAGCATTATGGTGTCAAGCTAATGACGTTAAACGAGCGCTTGCTGGGAGGCAACCCAATTTTCTATCCCTTCTCTTGTGTGTTTTTCTTATTTTGGGGTGTTTTGATTGTTTGAAGTTGGTTTGATGTGTTTTATGTGCAAATTAGTTGTCTTAGGTAATGTGTTTTTGAATTTAAGTAGTGATTTTTATCTTAAGTGAGTAGTTGTACTTAGTTGCCTTGGTGTAGTATTTAATGTTGAGTTCAATTGGTGTGAATAGATGTGACTCACTTAGTTGAGTTGTGTGCTGGTGGGTTCAAGTTTGTGTTGTCATGAATTGCAAATATAGATGTGCTTGTATTGTCAAAAAGTCTAGTCTTGAATTGGAGAGTTGAAAAGCCTTAGAAGTGGACTTTTGATTTGCTATTTTTGCACTCAATTTCACCCCCTTTGGATTTGAGCAAGTTTGTATAGTGGAAACACTTTAATCTGGGTTGAATTGAATGTTTAGAAGTGTCTAAAATCAAAAGTCAAAGTTGAGTTGAGCCAAATTCAAAGTCTGCATAATTCTGCAGAAATTCTGCAGAATTGGCGCCCAAGCGCCCCTAAAAGGCGCTCAACGCCATTTTGTTCTGTGTCCAGAATTAGGTTGTTGCAAAATTCGCACCCAAGCGCCCCCACAGGGCGCCCAACGCCCCTTTTCTGCTGCTTCCCAGTTTATTTGTCACGCCCAAGCATCCCTAAAGGGCGCCCCGGCGTGAATTCTGCAGAAAAATAAATTTTGGAGTTGGGCTGATCTGTACAGACTTGGCCCATTTCAATTTCCCTCAACCTAAACCTAGCGCCACACCCTGCGCCTCCCATTTTCCCTGCGCCTCTCACACACACTCTTAGTCTCTCTTTCACTCCCAAATACCCCATTCTCTCCCACTTACTCACGCTCATCCCTTCTCCCAAACCCAAACCACTTTACCATTTCCATTCTCAACTCACGACCACCACTAACCAGCACACCTTCTCCTTCTCAAAACCCTAAACCCCATTCACGGCCACCACTCACTTCACTACGGAACCACCCAACACTCTCCCTCTCCACACTCTCGTCAACCACTCATTCTTCACACAAGTTCCACCATAACCACCCAAAAACACGCAATCATCACCATAACCTCACGACCTCACCTTCTCATGGTTCACCCTAACCCTCACAACCGTAACCCCAACTCCTACTGTGTCCCAACCTGCGGTCCACTCTTCCAAATTTTTCTGCTCTTCCCATTACCCTCATCCTCACGCACAAACCCCTGTTGCTGTCGTCAATCCTACTCACGTCCCTCTCACTCTGAATTCAAGCATCTTCCAAGCTTTCAATCTCCAACTCAAGTAGGCATATTCTTCAATTTTCGTTTGACTCAGTAGTGGTTCATGATTGTTGTCTCAAATCTGTGCAAGTTTACTTTTATTTTAAGTGGAATAAGTGCTACCTTTACCTTTTGTCATTGATTTTTTGCTTTAGAAGTAAGCATGTATTACTGGTTTTATGCCAATGTTGTTACCTTTCTGTCAATTGCTCAGATTAGTTCATTTTTAGGCCAAAATTCTGTTTGAAGTTAAACATCTGCTGTGAATGTTTGAAAGGGACAACTTCATGTTTGTGCTTAATGACTGTTTTGAATCAATGTGACTAGTGAAATCTCTTTGTTTTGTACTGTCCTGGAGTGCTTTTGAAACTGTATTAGAGGGGTACAAATTGGGTCAGTTTGAGGGAGCCGAGGCAGACCCTGAAGGATTTTTCTGCATATCTCGCGCCCAGGCGCCCCATACAAGGTGCCCCGGCGCCTCTGCACAGCAACTGAGCTTGCACATGCCATTTCTCTGCATTTTTCACGCCCAGGCGCCCCCTATAGGGCGCCCCGGTGCCACTTCTCTGACAAAGATTTTCCTGCACCAACTTTTGAGTTCGTTTTCTTTTTCTTCTGTTCTTGCTTGCCCTATTTTGTTTTCCTTTGTGTTTTCACACTGTGTGTGCAGTGTTTAGCCTTGAGTGTGTATTAAGTTGAATGTTTGTGAAAATGTGTTTCTTTTCTCTTGAATGCTAACATGTCAAACCATTTGTTTCAAATTTGATTGTAGGCATGGCTTCATCCTCGAATCCAAAAAGAGTCAAGACTGCTGGCCACAAGAATGACAAGGGCAAAAAGAAGAAGCACAACAACTTTAGCCACAATTTCCCGTCCCAGAAGAATGAGGAACACTTTCAGGTGGTTCAAAACCGTCGCCTGTTGATGGAGAGGCCGGTTGAGCGACTGATCTTGGACGCTTATGAGTTTGGTGTTGAGCTCGATAGGAGGAACTGGCTGAGTCTCTTTACGTATGCTGAGCCTGCGAGCATCGCGATTTTCAAGGAATTTTATGCGAATGCTCGACACTTTTTTGACAGGGAGGACCATTCCTTAGTTATGTCAGGGGCCGACGGGTCCCCTTTGATGCTGCCACCATCAACACCTTCTTCAACAATCAGTGGCCTAAGGACATTGCATCTTGTGAGTACACTGCAGCCTGTGCGGATGAGTTTCGGGACGTTGACTTTGAGGATGTGGAGCGCGTCCTATGCGTTCCAGATGGTCACTTCCAGCGAAACAGCCATGGCAAGCCTCTCTATGTCCGACGCTCACTTCTCACTCCTGTGAACAAATATTGGGTGGCTCTCATGCACGCAAACATCACCCCTTGCTCTCATGTCTCGGATCTCCTCACTAGCCGTGCCATTCTCTTGTACTTCATCCTCCAGGGCTGACAGATCAGTTTGGGCCAGGTCATTGCTCAAGAAATCTTCAATTGTGCTCACTCTGCCAACCCAAAGGCTCCGCTTGGACACCCATCTCTCATCACTCACCTGTGCGGGCTTTCTGGGGTTGACACTTCAGAGGCACCATTAGAGCGGCCGCGCAAGATGATTGATCAGGCCTACTACAGGCAGTACTGCCTCCTTGATGAGGAGGGTCTTCCCATTCCTGCCCCTCAGCCTCCTCAACTCCATCAACGCCGCGGACAGGCCCACTACGCTCTCCCTCAGCCAAATAAGTCAATGCCAATCCTGTGAACCCAAAAAGAAAAAGTAGTAGAAAAGAAGATGGCCTTGATCTTTTGTAATAAGCAAGTGAATAGTTCAAAAGAAGACAATCAGGCAAATTCAACTGTGAGACCAAAGTGGTAGCATTCAACAATAAATTCGAGGTGCAACATCTCACAGGTTAACTCAGTTCCAAATTCTATCAAACAATTGCCAGGAATATTGACCACAATCAAAACCAATCATCTATCTAAAGCATTTATGAGCAACCACCATCTATACTTGATAGTTCAACCAATATCATCGCAAAAGATGTCTAAAATCAATCAAATGAAAACAGGGCAAACACATAAGATTTTCAATTCAAACAAAGCAAAAGCATACTTCCTTAGAAACCAAACCATTGCAAGCAAGTCATCAAACTATCCAAGTGTGTACTCCTTCAGCTCGCATTTTTTCCATAATTTTGGCGCCTGGGCGCCCCTGGAGGACGCTAGGCGCCCTTTGATTCGCTGTTGGAACTTAAATGATGGTGCCTGTGCGCCCTAGAAAAGGGCGCTAGACGCGAATTTTTGCTGACTTGGCACCCTAGATCTATAAAAGGCACACAGTTTTCGAGGGTTGGATCTTCTTGGCGGCTGAGACTTAGAAACTGCATTTTAGACCTCTTGGAGCTGGTTTTGGACTGTGGGAGCTCTCCTTTCTTCCTCCTTGGGTCTCCTTCTACCCCATTTTCTTCCATTGTAAGCTCAAGCTCCCCATGACTATGGAGAGCTAAGTTCTTTTTGTTTGGGAATGATGTAAACTATACAACCCATTTGTAAATGCACTTGTTTTAAATGAAAATATGCTTCTTTCATTACTTGCTAGTGTTTATTTCTTTGCTTAAAGCTTGTTATGACTTGATCAACCATGGCATGATGTTAGGGTTTGCTTAATATTGGGAAATGTTGTGTGAACCTTGAAATGAACAAAACACCTAAGGGAAATAGTGTCTAGGGATAGAGCTAGGACCTTTAGTTGTCTTAAACTTCTTTTCTTAATGCGGGTGAACTTGTTAGGTTGCCAAGGGATTTGGATTTTAACAAGTGAACCTAGGCTTTCTCACCAAGGGATTGGGTTTAATTAACTTAGCAAGTTGACAAGAGCAACTTAGTGAAGAAGAGTGGTCTAGTGCATTTGCATAGAATTGTATTAGTTGAAATCATTCTCCAACATATCCATCCCATATCATTTTAAATCATTTCATTTTCTAGTGTTTTAACCCTAAGAAGGTCACTTTACCATTTATGCAATATATTTAATTTCAATGTACAAATTCACATTAAAAGGGAACCATTCTTTAGCTTAAATTAGTTAGTTAATTATACAATAGTAAGGTGATAACCGAATCTCTTGGGAAACGATATCTGGTCTTACCGGTTTTACTACTTGCACGACTTGGTACGCTTGCCAAAGTCTTAACAGTGGGCCAACTTGGCTCACCAGGGCTTCAACCCGGATGAGCCGAGTTTAAATGAGCCGAGTTGAAAATTGGCCCGCATAAAAAAATGTATTTTTTCCAACCCAACCCGGCCCGAACCCATGTTAGGTCGAATTGACCTATGGGTTGTAGCTCATTTTGATAGCTTTACATATAAGAGTATATAGGTTATGATTATTTGGATAAACCACCTTCTAAACTAAGACTATCATAGAATAAACTATAATTCATCTTGAGAACCGTAGTTTATAATACTATATGTTACAATTTTAACTAACATATAACCTATACATTCACGATATTTTAAAAAAGGGTTAAATATGTTTTTAGTCCATATACTTTCAAGCGATTTTGGTTTTAGTCCCTCTTTCAAAGTAAGGTACATTTTAGTCCTCCTTCTTAAGGAAACTTTGATTTTAGTCCTTGATGAGTCGTTATTTTAGTGACTATATTTGGTTTATTTCACTTAAATAAATCAGGGAATTGTGTTTAATTGTCCGTTATTTCCCCGTTTTTCCTAATTCTGCTGAATTTGGTCGGAAATTCGTATTTTTTCTAATTTGAATTTTCTGAGCTGATTAATTGCATTTTTGGTTGTAGGGAAATTTTGGAGATATCTTTTGGAACAATTAGAGGTGGCGTGGTCATTAAAGAACTTAATTTTAGTTATTTCAATTTTAAATAAATTGTGACTTAGTTGTTTAGGAACTTTAATTAGGATCTTTGTGTATTGGGCCCTTTTTAGTGGCAAAATTGTAGAAGCCCAATGTGTGGGACACTTGGCAAAGACTTTAGGGTTCCTTTTAGAGGTGGACCCGACCATTCTTAGTGACTCTCTCGGTATTTGGTGTGGAAAGACCGTCCACTCATTTTAACACACTCCTTACTTTCATTTTGCATGGTTTTTCATGAACTCTCTCTTGGGAGCTTGTAGGGTTTCGTTTTTTTTGAGCTATGGAATGAACAAGAATGCATTTTTCTTCTTCTCTTGCTTGCAACTTTACTTATTCTTGCTTAAGGGAAGGGAGATCTATCACTCCTCTTCATGCATTTTCCATTGAATGTTGAAAGCTTGAGCTTGGAGGTGATTTCTTCTTGCATTTTTCATGGTGTTTCCTTTGGTTGAATGAAGACCCATTTTCGTTTTGCTTCTCCTTTGCTACCATATTTTCGTGTTTCCTTTTAGTTTCCTTGGTTGGATGATGACAATGAAGTTCTTGTTGAGTTTTGGTGTGAAGAAAGCTTGAGTTGGTGCATGGGTGTTTGGGTTTTGAACTATTTTCTTCTTGTGCTTTTGTTTTGATGGTTGGAAGTAAATTATGAGCTGGAACATTGTGTTTGTTGATGATGGCTGGACGGTAATGAAAAGGGGAATAGGAATTCCATTTTGTTTTTAGCAAAAGTTTGAAGAAAAATGAGTGTTGGGTTGGTTTGTAGAGGGTAGACTTTGGGTTGTTGCTCTTGAATTGTTTTGCAATTGAAACTTTGGTTTCTTGGGGTTTAGTCTCGGTATTGTGAAGTGGAGGAAAGAATTTGAAGGTTGGTGTTGGTGAGAAAACCAAAAATGAGGTTGGCAAGGAAGAGAGAAGGTGCATTTAATTTTTTACCACTTTTGGGCAAACACATGAGATGCTTATTTTCACTCAAGGAATGTTTCCATTTTGAGCTTTGTCCTTAGCTTGTTTCTGCCGAGAATTGCACATGAGAAGGGAGGTCTTTGGTGTTTATTCTCAATTGACTTTGCTTACATGGCACATTGGTTGAAGCACTCAAGGTATCTTTCAATTGCACTTTGGTTTTTGGAGCACATTTTACATAAAGGGTGAAGGTGGTTCGGCATTTTGTGCCTTGGTGTGTTGGAGTCCGAATTTTTGCTGCATGAAAGAGAGAATTTCACGGTTTTATGGTGTGTGGAAGGCACTTGTTTATTGTCTTGGAGTATGGTGCACATGGGACAAGAAATCAACACATTTTGTGGCTTATTGAAGGTGGAATTTGAAGTTTGACTTTGGTGCTTGGGAACTCAAGGCTAATAGGACTTCTTAGGCCATTTGCATTTTTAAAATTCATTTGGTGCATGTCTTGGGTGACGTGAATGTGTAGGGAAAAAGCATGTTTAGTTATTCCTTTGTTTTGAATTAGTTTACATTGTAGGATTAGTTGCTTTTGATTTTTTTAATTTAGTTTTGCATTTAATTTCATTTAATTGTGTTAGGTAGTTGTTTGTAACAGTGTTGGTGTCTAGTATTTTAATTTGTTTAAATGTTGTCTAATATGTTTGGTCTTGTTACTTTAATTGTCATGTTAGCTTAAATTAACTGAGTTGGTCATTAGCGATATTGCATTGTTTCCTTGAGATACCTGGACTGTGATTGTAATTGGCACTCTGATTTGCTTAATATCAAATCTGTATTTACACTTGCAATTGGGTATACACTTGGTTGCCCAGTTGGTGTTGAGTCGTCTCTTAGTCGATGAAACTGCATGGTGTAAATTAGATTTGACGTTAACATTGCGATCTCTTAGTCCGCTTTAATGAAAACATAATTAACCTGTGCTTAGTTGATTAATTGTGTTGGATTAGAGGTTTGAGTTGGTTATATTTTGTTGATCTGTGATAGAAAACATTGTAATTAAGTTAATGACCGACTGTTTTTATTCTGTCTTTGAAACCGTTTTGAAATCTGTGTTTAATTATTAGTTGCGTTTGTGTTTTGATTTTATTCATCTGTATTCACCACAACATTTTCAACAACCCCCCAACCTTCGTGGTTGACTTGATTCTTGAACCGCAAAATTGGTCCTTGAGAGACGACCTAGGGTCATTCCCTAGCTATATTGCATTTATTTGCACATCAAATTTGTGTGGGTTGCGACGACCCATCAAATTTTGGCGCCGTTGCCGAGGACCAACGGTTCAGTTTTAAGTCTTATGTTGTGTTTGTGTTTGTCTGAGTTGTGTTGTCTTGTGTTTTTTTTCTGTGGTTTGAAATTTTTGTGTTATTATTTCATGATTATAGGGTGTTGTGATTTAGTGCATGACTAGAGGAAATCCTGGACCCATACCACCCTTTGATCCTGAGATTGATAGGACGTTTCATAGGTTAGTTAGGTGATAACGGTTGAAAAACCATTATTTTCATATGCTATTTTAGACCAAATTACTCCCTTTACTGCTTAGAATGAGCTTGGAATCAAACAAAACTCAATAAATGAGTCAGTCGAGAGTCAAAAGTTGTTTTTAGCAATACTATGCTTGTTTTGCATTGTTTCGTAGCAATTTTGATTGAAGTGAAGAATGGAGTTGGAGATGAAGGTCTTAGACTCAGGACAAAGGAAGAAAACCAAGAAAAGAAGAGTCTAGGAACCGCCCAGCGGCAAAAATACACTGCTGGGCGGCCAGATGCGAGGAGTGGCACCCTGGCGGTGACGCCTGGCGGTTTTGCGGTACGACGTAAACCGCCAGGCGGTGGACCTCTAACGTCGGGTGGTAGCACGATAAGAGGCAAACTGTCGGGCGACATAAGTGTGACGCCGGGCGGTTGCCTATTGGGCTTGGGCCTGTTTTCTGTTGCACTCCTCAGCTATAAATAGCCGTGTTGCGATTTCATTCTCATTCTTTTGACAGAAGAGGGCGGCCAAACCTAATTTCCATTCTCTGGAGAAGATTTCTTGGATGCTTACAGATAACGGTTGAAAAACCGTTATTTTCATATGCTATTTTGGACTAAATTACACCCTTTATTGCTTAGAATGAGCTTAGAATCAAGTAAAACTCAATAAATGAGTCAGTAGAGAGTCAAAAGTTGTTTTTAGCGATATTATGCTTGTTTTGCATTATTTTGCTGCAAATCTAAGGAAAGTGAAGATTGGGGACGAAGATGAAGGTCTTAGACTCAAGAAAAATGAAGAAAATTGAAGAAAAGAAGAGTCTAGGAACCGTCCGGCGGCAAACCCCTGGCGCCGGGCGGTCTGACGGGAGGAGAAGACAACAGCACCTGACGCCGGGCGGTTTTGCGGCACAAGGGAAACCGCCGGGCGATATACCCTTACTGTCGGGCGGTGGCGCGACTCAAGGGAAACTGCCAGACGGTAGACCCTTACCGCCGGGAGGTTGTCAGATGGGCTTGGGCCTATTTTCTGTTGCGCTCCTCAGTTATAAATAACCCTGTTGCGATTTCCAATTCATTCTTTTTGACAGAAGAGGGCGGCCAGACCTACTTTCACTCTCTGGAGAGGATCTATTGGATGCTTAGGCTCCTTTTCATCTTTTCTAGGGTTTGTTTTCCATTTCTTCCATTATTTTCATCTTGGTTCACCATGACAATGGTGAACTAAACCCTTTTGTTGTTGGGGGAACAATGTAATCTTTTGATACTCTCTTTTATTGAAACTCTTGTTTAAATTATATGATTTTCATATGCGTTTATTATCAATTGTTGGATTCTCATACTGTGCTTAAAGCTTTTATCGTTTAACTCATTCAGTAACTGTTATTTGCCTTTATTGATACGGGAACATACAGTAATGTCACGAACTGGTGATTAATTCCTTGGTTAAGTAATACCACCTAGGGATAGGGGGGTAGGATGACAAATTGTTTTTGCTTCTGTTTGTAATGCGTTGCTAGTTACTAGGAGAGGCTAGGGATAACAAGCCGGTAATTACTAATAGGCCCTTTTCGCCGAGGGATCGGGTTAAGGGGAGGCCAAGAAAGTTTGCATAACAATTAGATAATAAAGCAATTTAAATAAGAGGAGTAGATAAGAGAGAGAGGATTAAATGAAATTGTAAACCCCCAACAACTCCATTTATTCATACTTTTTTCTTGTCAACTGAATCACTCATTGCATGTTTATTTTTTGTCTTTGCATTCACCACAACTATTAATTTTTCTTTCACAAGTCTTACGATTTTGATTCATACGAACGATAAGGCCTTTCGAGTCTCATGGGAAGAACGATAATGGGTTATACCATTTTTATTACTTGAAACGATATGGTACACTTGCCATACAGTTAACAAGTTTTTGGCGCCGTTGCCGGGGACTCGAGGTTTAACTTATTTAGTAGTGTGAATTAATTGAATTTGACTTGATTTTATGTTTATTTTTGTTTTTGTTTTAATAAATATTTTCTAGGGTTTTGTGCCTAATTTTTGTAGAATGCAGTTTGAACAAGAATTTGATTATATGGGCACTCAATCCTATCAAAATAACTTCAATCATTGGTGGGAACCTCACTCATACATGGATCAAAATGAAAAAGAGAAACAATCCTCTTTAAGAAAAGAAACGTTGTGGGAAGCTTAACAACGTTTACAGGATGAAAAAATCTCTTGTGCATTAAGGTCTTTGGGCATTATTGGGGCTAATACTGAAGCGGACCCCAGAGAAGAATGTCAATCTACTATCTTTAAGGATGATAAGGTTATCAATGAAGAAAATATAGACGAAGATGAGATAACAAATGCATTGATTTCTCTGGGCATTATTAAGAATAGTGCTACCATTAATCCTAGAGAAGAATGTAAAGCCACTATCTTTGAGGATGACAAGACTATTGATGAGGAGAAGATAGACAAAGATGAGATAACAAAAGCATTTATATCTCTGGGTATTATTAGGGGTAACACTGAATATGACCCTAAAGATAAGGTTATTGATGAAGAAAAGATAGAAGAAGATGAGATAACAAAAGCATTGATATCTCTGGGTATTATTAGGGGTAACACTGAAGTTGACCCTAAAGAGGAATATCAAGTAACCATCTTTGAGAAGGATAAGCTGAGTGAGGGAGAGAAAAAGGAGGAGAAAGAAGAAGAAGTGGTTGAAAGAAAAGAGAAAAAAAATAGAAAATGTGTGAAAATAAAAAAGAAGAAATCATGGAGAAATAAAAAGAGAAAGTTGAAGGAGAAGATTGAGAAAAAGAGGAAGAAAAAAGAAGAAGAAAAAATCATATGAAAAGCCCCTTCCTCATCAAAAGAAAAATCATAGGAAGGAAAAGAATATCAGCAGGAAGAAGAATAAAGTTCCTATGGTTGATACATGGAAACATGTGCTTGATGTTCTCAATGTTATGAAGAAATTCAGTAGGAAGAAGAAGAAGAAAAGAATATCAAGCGAGAAGCAATTTAACACCTACTGATGGGTGTTTGTTGGGGCCATCCCAATTGTTGTAGAGCATTTTAAATTTTTTTTTTTGTAAATATTTGTTTATTTGAACAAATCCTTAGGTAGCATCTACTGAGGGATGCAAAATTTTAGGTATTTACTGAACGATACCAGGAATGTGTACCCACTGATGGGTAAGGTCTGTACTCATTAAGGAGTATTGAACAGGCTTGGGTCAGGCCTGTGACATCAAACAAGCGCTACCTGGGAGGCAGCCCAGTTAATTGTTTGTTGGTTTTCAAACCCTGTCTGTAGTGCATTATAGGTTGCATGAACATCTGAGTGGGGAATTTTTGTAAGTGAAAAATTGAAGGCAAAAATCAGGTGCTACAAGAAAAAATTCACGCAGAACGAAAATTAAAAAAGTGGGAAGGGGAAGTACCGCCCACGCCAGGCAGTGCAACTTTACCGCCGGGCGGTGGCGGCAAGAAACCCAAACCAAGCCCTTTAAAGCTGGGCGGTTTTGGGTGTTCTGCACTTCATTCTTCTTCCTTACATTTCACCCAACGATCTTCTTGGAGTGTAGCACCCAATTTGCACCTTCACAAGTATTCCCAAAGAGTTTTCCCACATTTTCCCATCACACACACACAAAAACCCATTTTCTTGTTTAAAATTTGGGGTTTTTTGGGGAGAGTTGTGCATTAGAAGGTTTTACATCATCAATTGAAGAAATTCTTGCAAGCATTTCTTATTTCCACTCAAGTAAGTTGTGCTATTTTATCTCTAGTTTTTAATTTTGGGATTTGATGAAGAACATGCTTAGGAACATGACAAATTAGGGTTTTCAAATTCTTGGCATGAATTGTTTAATTAGGAACTGTTTTGGCTTATTAGGATGCTTGAATCTTGTTTGCATGGATGAATTTAGAGTTTGAGTGGAGATTAGTGCTGTTAGAGACAAGCTTTGGGAAAAACCTTGTCGCACCGCCGGGCGGTATTGCTCACCGCCGGGCGGTAGACCCCTGCCGCCGGACGATTTACTGAAAATTTTTTCTGAAATGCTTTATTTTGATGTTGGACACGGAGGGAAACCTGTTTCATCCCCATTTTTGAAACTGTGTCTGATTTAATAGTGCATGATGATGTATTATCCACTAACGATGAATTCCTATGGTATGTTGTGCATTATATTTTATGCAGGAATGGCATCAGCATCACGAAGGCAGAGAAGTACCGGCAACAAGAGGAAGGAGCCTAAAAGACCGAGAGAGTTTGATTCTCAGAGGTTCATCTCTAGGCACCATGAGGAGCACTTTGCAACTATGCAGGAAAGGAAATTGCTGATGGAGAGGAAGGTTGCTTGCATCACAGATTCAACTCCTAAATTTGGAGTGGAGTTTTAAGGAGAGATTGGATGAGACTGACAACGTACCCTGCACCAGCCAGTGTTGAGTTGGTGAAGGAATTTTACACCAACGCTATATCCAAAGGTGGAGTTGCAGCTGGACGGTATAGAAGCTTTGTGAGGGGGCATATTATTAAGTATGACCCCGAGACCATAAACAGCGTTTTGGGCACGGAGTGGCCAGGGGAGCAGTGTCATTATGCGGCTCGAGCTAGTTTGCTTGAGGATACAACTGAGATTGAATGGGTTTTGTGCCTCCCTGGAAGGCATTTTCAGACAAACTCTAGTGGAGCACGGGTCAACATTAGGAGGTTAGACTTGTCACGTTTTGCAAGATATTGGATGACCTTCACTCATGCCAACATCCAGCCTTGCTCCCATATCTCTGACATCACGATGATCCGAAGCTTACTTATCTACTGTATGCTGAGACAAATGGATGTGAATGTTGGGCAAATCATTGTTGATGAGATACGAATCTGCGCCACCACTGTGAGTAGCAGGACACCATTGGGGCATCCGTCTCTTATCACTTTTCTCTGCCAACAGGGTGGAGTGGACACTGCCGTTCCCCCATATGAGAGACCTAGGATTGCTATTGATGCCTCCTACTTTCAGCAGTATTGTGCTTAGGAAGGAGAAGCAGGAGCAGCACCCAGGAGACGTCGTAGGAGAGCTGCAGCACAACAGGAGCAGGTGCCTGATGCACCAGTACAGCATGTAGAGCCATTCCAGATGAGGGACATGTATATGTCCATGATGGAGGCTAGGATGGAGGCCCTCCGTAGAGGGCAAATAGCGACTGCTGAGATGATTATTGGATCCTATGATCGGCCACCGGTGCATAGGTGGACGATGGATGAGTTCCATAATGCTATGGCTTGGCCTCAGGAGCAGGCACAGAGCAGTGGATTTGGTGTAGCTAGAGCACCAAACACAGATGAAGAGGACTTTGAGGATGCTGATGATGAGAGTCAGGAGGATTCAGATAACAACATGGGATGATTGAGGGCATCTACTGATGGATACCCATACTGTAGACAAGATTTTATTTTTCTTATTGTCGCTTTTGTATTTTAAATATTTAGAATAGGTTGAATTTTAATTTTAGTGTGTATGCTTGGCTTGAATGCTTTTCTGAAGATGTTTTGACTAAATAATTTGCATGATGAGCCTGTCTGATGATGATCTGATGTGAATGATTATTGAGTTGTGTTGCATGTTGATATCCTGTGAAACAGATGTGTGATGAATTATGATTGTGGTCTTGATGCTAAGCAGGGTGTATGAATGAATGTGTGTGAGAAAGCATGTTGTGTGAGGTATTGAGCTCCAGAGTTTTAATTGTTGTATGAGAATTATTCACAGAGAAGCATGCATGATATTGCCTAAATCTTGATGATTGATTGAATTGCATGTACATGTCATATGATCAAGGCCATTTTTGGAAGCCCTTATTTTGCCAAAATTTTACCCAAAGTGCTTAAATTTTTTGTACCATTTTTGAACCTTGGCCTAAACAGAATGAAAACCCTTGTGCTGAATTTATTTACTTTGAATTGGGTTTATGACTGTAAGTATATTCAAGGTTCAAGTTTGGGGTTGTGGGGACAGTTTGAATGGAAAAAAGAAAGGCATTGAGCTCAAGTATTGAGAATTAAAAATACATGAGAACAACAAAAAAATCATGAAAGATGAGCTCAGTGTAAAAATAAAAGAAAAAGGGAAAAGTTGGGGACAAGTAAGATTGGTTAAGAAAGAGAGTTAAACTTGAACCTTGAATGATAAATGGGCCCTCCTGATTCAAAGATTTTGTGATCCATAAAAACCAATTTTTCTTGATAGCCCAGCCTAATTACAAGCCTCGGAAAAGTTCTTTTGATGGCATTTGCATGTGAAGATGTTGATTGTTTAAGATGAATGACAATTTTATTTCATGCAACGTGTGAATGATGAAGAGTTGGAGTACAACCCTAAACACTTGAGTGATTGAGTGAAACACTTGCTTGGTGAGAACTTCTAAATTTCATGAGTGCATTTTTGCTTAGTGGACTGATAATTCATAATTTGTGACATCTGTTGAGGAATGTATGAGATAACTGAGTCGAACGCATGTATGCATCTTGATTTCATTTCACTGATGATTTGAAATTGAGTAGGTCTCATCATGTACTTTAGGAATGTTGAATCATTGGATGAAAGTGTAGAAAGCCAAGTTTTGTTTTTAGTTTTGTTTTGTTTTGTTTTGCTTGAGGACAAGCAAATTTCTAAGTTTGGGGTTGTGATAACGGTTGACAAACCGTTATTTTCATATGCTATTTTGGACTAAATTACACCCTTTATTGCTTAGAATGAGCTTAGAATTAAGTAAAACTCGATAAATGAGTCAGTAGAGAGTCAAAAGCTGTTTTTAGCGATATTATGCTTGTTTTGCAGCAAATCTGAGGAAAGTGAAGATTGGGGACGAAGGTGAAGGTGTTAGACTCAAGAAAACTGAAGAAAATTGAAGAAAAGAAGAGTCTAGGAACCGCCCGGCAGCAAACCCCTGGCGCCGGGCGGTCTGACGGGAGGAGAAGAAAGCAGCACCTGACGCCGGGCGGCAGACACCTAACGCCCGGCGGTTATGCGGCACAAGGGAAACCGCCGAGCGGTATAACCTTACCGCCGGACCGTGGCGCGACTCAAGGGAAACCGTCGGGCAGTAGACCCTTACCGCCGGGAGGTTGTCAGATGGGCTTGGGCCTATTTTCTGTTGCGCTCCTTAGTTATAAATAGCCCTGTTGCGATTTCCAATTATTTCTTTTTGACAGAAGAGGGCGGCCAGACCTACTTTTCACTCTCTGGATAGGATCTCTTGGATGCTTAAGCTCCTTTTCATCTTTTCTAGGATTTGTTTTCCATTTCTTCCATTATTTTCATCTTGGTTCACCATGACAATGGTGAACTAAACCCTTTTGTTGTTGGGGGAACAATGTAATCTTTTGATACTCTCTTTTATTGAAACTCTTGTTTAAATTATATGATTTTCATATGCGTGTATTATCAATTGTTGGATTCTCATACTGTTCTTAAGGCTTTTATCGTTTAACTCATTCGGTAACTGTTACTTTCCTTTATTGATACGGGAACGTACAGTAATGTCACAAACTGATGAGTAATTCCTTGGTTAAGCAATACCACCTAGGGATAGGGGGGTAGGACGACCAATTGTTTTTACTTCTGTTTGTAATGCATTGCTAGTTACTAGTGGAGGCTAGGGATAGCAAGCCGGTAATTAGTAATAGGCCCTTTTCGCCAGGGATCGGGTTAAGGGGAGGCCAAGAAAGTTTGCATAACAATTAGATAATAACGCAATTTAAACAAGAGGAGTAGATAAGAGAGAGAGGATTAGATGAAATTGTAAACCCCCAACAACTCCATTTATTCATACTCTTTTCTTGTCAACTGAATCACTCATTGCATGTTTATTTTCCGTCTTTGCATTCACCATAACTATTAATTTTTCTGTCACAAGTCTTACGATTTTTATTCATACGAACGATAAGGCCTTTCGAGTCTCATGGGAAGAACGATAATGGGTTATACCATTTTTATTACTTGAAACGATATGGTACACTTGCCATACAGTTAACACTTAGGCTCCTTTTCATCCTATCTAGGGTTTGGTCTTCCATTATTTCATTAATTTCATCTTGGTTCACCATGACAATGGTGAACTAAACCCTTTTGTTGTTGGGGGAAACAATGTAATCTTTGAAACTCTCTTTTATTGAAACTCTTGTTTAATTATATGATCTCATATGCTTTAATTATCAATTGTTGGGTTCTCATCTGTGCTTAAGGCTTTTATCGTTTAACTCATTCGATAACTGTTGTTTGTCTTTATTGATACGGGAACATACAATAATGTCATGAACTGGTGAAAAATTCCTTGATTAATGAAATACCACCTAGGGATAGGGAGGTAGGACGATCAATTGTTTTTGCTTCTGTTCGGTAATGCGTTGCTAGTTACTAGGGGAGGCTAGGGATAGCAAGCCGGTAATTAGTAATAGGCCCTTTTTGCCGAGGGATTGGGCTAAGGGGAGGCCAAGAAAGTTTGCATAACAATTAGATAACAAAGCAATTTAAACAAGAGGAGTAGATAAGAGAGAGCGGATAAGATGAAATTGTAAACACCAAACAACTTCATTCATACATAGTCTTCTTCGTCAATTGAATGAACCACTTTGCATGTTTATTTTGTGTCCTTGCATTCCAAACAATTAATCTTTTTCTTTACATGTCTTACTATTTCAATTCACACGAACGATAAGGCCGTGAGTCCTTTGGGAGAGAACGATATTGGGTTACACCAATTAGATTACTTGGAACGATCTGGTACGCTTGCCAGGGAGTCTACAAGTTTTTGGCGCCGTTGCCGGGGACTCTTGGTTGAACTTTTTCAAGTAGTGTGAATTGACTGAATTTGACTTGTTTGTAATTATTTGTTTTTTTTTTCGTTTTTCTTATTTTATTTTGTTTTGTTTTCTATAAAAGTGCTTTTAGGGGCGTTGTTTCTTGTGTATGCAAGAAGGAGTACACACTAGAAACAGAAAAGATCAGCAACCTCTTGTCGAGGGGTTATCAGACAGGAGAAGGAGGAAAGTTAGACACTCTGCACGTGAAAACTATCCTTCTCCTAAACCACTTTTGCAATCTTCGTTGGACACTTCTGCACAGGATATAGAGGAGATGGCGAACCAACCTCCTCCAAGACGCACACTGAGGGACTCAGCATACACTGTGGGTCCTTTGAACTTCAACAACATAGCTATACCAGCTGATAATACAACCGACATGGTGATGAGCCCTGAACTCATCCAGTTAGTTCAGAACAACCAATTCCACGGGTTGTCAAATGAGAATCCATATAATCATTTGACAGTCTTTGGAGAAATTTGCAATACTATCAGAATAACTGGAGTTTTAGATGATAGAGACAGACTCAGCCTGTTTCCTTTCTCTCTGGGAGGAAACGCTAAAGATTGGTTGCATTCTTTCCTGGAAGGAACTTTTCGAATTTGGGATGCTTTGGCAAGACAGTTTGTTACCAAATTCTTTCCGCAGATGTTAACTGAAGGGCAAGTGTACCATATCGTTTCAAGTAATAAAAATGGTAAATCCCATTATCGTTCTTCCCATGAGACTCGAAAGGCCTTATCATTCGTATGAATCAAAATCGTAAGACTTGTGAAAGAAAAATTAATTGTTGTGGTGAATGCAAAGACAGAAAATAAACATGCAATGAGTGATTCAGTTGACGAGAAAAGAGTATGAATAATGGAGTTGTTGGGGGTTTACAATTTCATCTAATCCTCTCTCTCTTATTTACTCCTCTTGTTTAAATTGCCTTATTATCTAATTGTTATGCAAACTTTCTTGGGCTCCCCTTAACCCGATCCCTCGGCGAAAAGGGCCTATTACTAATTATCGGCTTGCTATCCCTAGCCTTCCCTAGCAACTAGCAAAGAATTACAAACAGAAGCAAAAACAATTGGTCGTCCTACCCCCCTATCCCTAGGTGGTATTGCTTAACCAAGGAATTACTCACCAGTTCGTGACATTACTGTACGTTCCCGTATCAATAAAGGCAAATAACAGTTACCGAATGAGGTAAACATAAAAGCTTTAAGAACTGTATGAGAATCCAACAATTGATAATAAACACATGAAAATCATATAATTTAAACAAGAGTTTCAATAAAAGAGAGTATCAAAAGATTACATTGTTCCCCCAACAACAAAAGGGTTTAGTGCACCATTGTCATGGTGAACCAAGATGAAAATAATGGAAGATATGGAAAGCAAACCCTAGAAAAGATGACAAGGAGCCTAAGCATCCAAGAGATCCTCTCCAGAGAGTGAAAAATAGGTCTGACAGCCCTCTTCTGTCAAAAGAATGAGAATGAAATCGCACTTGGGCTATTTATAGCTGAGGAGCGCAACAGAAAACAGGCCCGAGCCCAACAGGCAACCACCCGGCTCACACTTATGCCGCCCGGCGGTTTGCCTCTTATCGCGTTACCGCCCAGCGTTAAGGGTCCACCGCTCGGCGGTTTGCCTCTTATCGCAAAACCGCCAGGCGTCGCTGCCTTGGTGCCAACTCCTCGCATTTGGCCGCCCAACCGTGCAATTCTGTCGCTGGGCGGTTTTTAGACTCTTCTTTTCTTGATTTTCTTCCTCTATCTTGAGTCTAAGGCCTTTATCTTCACCTCCATTCTTCACTTCCATCAAAATTGTTGCAAAACAAGCATAATATCGCGCTACCGCCCAGCGTTAAGGGTCCACCGCTCGGCGGTTTGCCTCTTATCGCAAAACCGCCAGGCGTCGCTGCCTTGGTGCCAACTCCTCGCATTTGGCCGCCCAACCGTGCAATTCTGTCGCTGGGCGGTTTTTAGACTCTTCTTTTCTTGATTTTCTTCCTCTATCTTGAGTCTAAGGCCTTTATCTTCACCTCCATTCTTCACTTCCATCAAAATTGTTGCAAAACAAGCATAATATCGCTAAAAACAGCTTTTGACTCTCGATTGACTTATTTATTGAGTTTTGTTTGATTTCAAGCTCATTCTAAGCAGTAAAGGGAGTAACTTGGTCTAAAATAGCACATGAAAATAACGGTTTTTCAACTGTTATCACAACCCCAAACTTAGAAATTTGCTTGTCCTCAAGCAAAACAAAACAAAACTATAGATAAAACAAAACTTGGCTCTCTACACTTTCATCCAACGATTCAACATTCCTAAAGTACATGATGAGAACTACTTAATTTCAGATCTTCAGTGATGATCAAATCAAGATGCATGCTTTCAATTCAGTTATCTCACACATTCCTCAACAGATGTTACATATTATGAATGATCAATCCACTAAGCAAAGATGCAATCATGAAACTTAGAATTTCTCACCAAGCAAGTGTTTCACTCAATCACTCAAGTGTTTAGGGTGACACTCCAACTCTAAATCATTCACAAGTCTCATGAAATAAAATTGCCTTTCATCTCAAACAATCAAAATCATCACATGCAAATGCAATCAAAAGGACTTTTCCAAGGCTTGTAATGAGGCTGGGCTATCAAGAAAAATTGTTTTTTCTGGATCACAAAATCTTTGAATCAAGACAGCTCATTCATCATTCAAAGTTCAATTTTAACTCTCTTTTTCAACCAATCTCATTTGTCCCCAACTTCTTCCTTTTTTCTTTTATTTTTACATCGAGCTCATCTTTCATGATTTTTCCTCTTTCTCATGTATTTTTCTTTTTCAACACTTGAGCTTAATGCCTTTCTTTTTGCCATTCAAACTTTCCCCACAACCCCAAACTTGAACCTTGAATATACTTACAGTCATTAACCCAATTCAAAGTACATAAATTCAGCACAAGGGTTTTCATTCTGTTTAGGCCAAGGTTCAAAAAGGGTATAAAATTTCAAGCACTTTGGGTAATATTTGGCTAAGTAAAGGCTTTCAAAAATGGCCTTGATCATATGACATGTACATGCAATTCAATCAATCATCAAGATTTAGGCAATATCATGCATGCTTTCCTGTGAATAATTTCATACAACAATTAAAACTCTGGAGCTCAATACCTCACACAACATGCTTTCTCACACACATTCATTCATACACCCTGCTTAACATCAAGCCCACAATCATAATTCATCACACATCTGTTTCACAGGATATCAACATGCAACACAACTCAATAATCATTCACATCAGATCATCATTAAACAGACTCATCATGCAATTCATTCAGTCAAAACATCATCAGAAAAGTCTTCAAGCCAAGCAGACACACTAAAATTAAAATTCAACCTATTCTAAAAATTTAAAGTGCAAGAGTAAAGAAGAAAATCTAGGTTGCCTCCTAGTAGCGCTTGTTTAACGTCGCGAGCCTGACCCAAAACTCATGGATCCACCAACATCATAACTGAAGCAAATTGATCGACATCTCCTCCCACATAATGTTTGAGCCTCTAACCATTCACTATCCAGCTTTGTTGTTGATTCTCATCATTTGAATGTTCTAGTTCCACTGCTCCATTTGGGAATACCTTCTTTACCACAAAAGGTCCTGACCATTTTGATTTCAGCTTTCCAGGAAACAACTTTAGTCTTGAGTTAAACAATAACACCAACTCCCCTGGATGGAAAGTTCTGTTGAGCAGCGTTTTGTCATGATAAAATTTCACCTTTTCTTTGTAAATTCTTGATGAATCATATGCATGCAGCCGCATTTCTTCAAGTTCCATCATCTGGTTTCTTCGTTTGCTTTGAGTTTCATTAGGGTCAAAGTTCAAAAATTTCAAAGCCCACAAAGCTTTATGCTCCATCTCTACTGGCAAATGGCATGCTTTTACATAGACTAACTGAAAAGGCGAGAGTCCCATAGAAGTTTTCATTGCAGTTCTATATGCCCAAAGAGCATCATCTAGTTTCTGTGACCAATCTTTTCTTGAAAGAGTGACAGTCTTTTCCAGAATTCTTTTGATCTCCCGATTAGATACTTTATCTTGCCCATTTGTTTGTGGATGATAAGGTGCAGCTACCTTATGTTTCACCCCAAATGTTTAAGCACCCTAGCAAGCTGAGCATTACAAAAGTGAGATCCCACATCGCTGATGAGTACTCTAGGGGTGCCGAATCGCGAAGAGATTTGCCTCTTCAAGAATTTAATCACTGTATTAGCGTCATTCTTGGGACATGCTAACGCTTCCACCCATTTGCTCACATAATCAACAACTACCAAAATATACTCATTATTAAATGATGGCGGAAAGGGTCCAACAAAATCAATACCCCAACAGTAAAAAACTTCAACCTCCAGAATTCCTTGCAGTGGCATCTCATGCCTCCTTGAAATAGTCCCTCTCCTTTGGCATTTGTCACAACTCTGAGCATGATTATGGGCATCTTTAAACACAGTTGGCCAGTAAAATCCTGCTTGCAGGACTTTTGCAGTTGTGCGCTCACCATTATAATGACTCACATACGGAGAATTATGGCAATGCCACAAGATCCTTTATGCTTCTTCCTTTGTTACACATCTCCTCAGAAGATTGTCTGCTCCTATCTTGAACAAGTACGGATCATCCCAAATGAATTGTTTGGCATCATGTAAAAACTTCTTTTTCTGTTGCCAATTGAGTCCTTCAGGAATAACGCCTGCAACTTTGAAATTAGCCAGGTCAGCAAACCAGGGTCTTTGCTGAATATATAAAAGAGTTTCTGAAAATGACTCCCAGATTTCCTTCTCCTTTCTTGTTACTTCATCATTGACTAATCGGGATAAGTGGTCAGCAATCAAATTTTCACTTCCCTTTTTATCACGAATTTCTATGTCAAACTCTTGTAGCAAAAGCACCCATCTGATCAATCGTGGTTTTGAGTCTGGTTTTGTCAATAAATACTTTATAGCTGCATGATCCGTATAAATAATCACGTTAGATCCAATGAAATAAGATCTAAATTTCGCCAATGCATAAACTATAGCCACAAATTCTTTTTTTTGTAGTAGCATAATTCTGTTGGGCTTCATTCAGAACTTTACTGGCATAGTAAATAGCATGAAAAACCTTTTCTCTTCTTTGGCCCAACACTGCGCCTATGGCATAGTCACTAGGATCACACATAAGTTCAAATTCTTTACTCCAATCTGGAGCTACAATTACTGGAGCAGAAATCAATCTCTTCTTCAAAATCTCAAAAGCTTGCAGGGATTCAGGGCTCATTAAAAAGGGTGTATCTTTAGCAAGCAGATTACTTAATGGCTTGGCAATCTTTGAAAAATCCTTAATAAATCTTCTATAAAATCCAGCATGACCCAGAAAACTCCGAATTCCTTTCACATTGGTGGGTGGCGGAAGTTTTTCAATGACCTCTACCTTTGCTTTATCCACTTCAATTCCCCTGGCTGAAACTTTGTGCCCTAACACAATCCCTTTTGTCACCATGAAATGACATTTCTCCCAATTCAGAACAAGGTTTGTTTGAACACATCTTTTGAGCACAACATCCAAGTTGGCCAAACACCTTTGAAAGGAATCCCCAAAAACTGAAAAATCATTCATGAAGACTTCTATGCTTTTCTCCATGAAATCAGCAAAGATTGCTTGCATACACCTCTGAAATGTAGCTAGAGCATTACATAATCCAAAAGGCATTTTTCTATAGGCAAATATACCAAACAGACAGGTAAACACTGTTTTCTCTTGGTCTTCAGGATCCACCAAAATTTGATTATATCCAGAATAGCCATCCAAGAAGCAATAATAAGTTTGTCCGGCCAATCGTTCTAACATCTGATCCATAAAAGGTAAGGGGAAATGATCTTTTCTGGTAGCTGTGTTTAGCCTTCTGTAATCGATCCACATGTGCCAACCAGTAACTGTCCTTGTGGGAATAAGTTCATTCTTTTCATTTTGAATGACAATCATCCCTCCTTTCTTTGGTACAACTTGAACTGGACTTACCCATTTGCTATCAGAAATAGGATAAATAATTCCTGCTTCTAATAACTTCAAAACTTATTTTCTCACAACTTCCTTCATTACAGGATTGAGTCTCCTTTGCGGTTGCACCACAGGTCTATAATCTTCTTCCATCAGAATTCTATGCATACAATATGTGGGACTTATGCTCTTGAGATCCGCAATTGACCAGCCTATGGCACCTTTGTTCGCTTTGAGGACTTCCACCAACTTTCTTTCTTCTTCTGAAGATAATGAAGTACTAATAATGACTGGCTTTCCTCCATTATCTTCCAAAAACACATATTTCAAATGTGGTGGTAACTCATTCAGTTCAATCTTACTTTCGGGAATTTTTTCTCTAGACTCAATTTTTTCAAAAAGAGCCTGTTCTGCTGGAATTTCTTTTGTTGCCTCCAACTCTTGGACACATTCCTGCTTCATTTGATCCTCTTCTTCATTCAGGTCTTCATATTCGTCATAAGAGTTCTTTCCAACATGGATGCGTTACGGACTCTACTCCTTTGTGTCATGCAGAGTTCTTCTATTACGTCGATCTGAAAGCATGACTTGTTGTCTTTAGGATGTGACATTGCCTGAAATACATCAAAATCCACCTCTTCATCCTGTACATGTACTTTAAGTTTTCCTTTTTCCACGTCAATCACGATCCAAGCTGTCTTCATGAAGGGCCTTCCAAGAATCAAAGGTGCATCTCCATTTTCTTTCATCTCCATTATAACAAAGTCCACTGGAAATAGGAATTTATCTACCTTGACTATTACATCTTTAGCAATTCCATAAGGATATTTGAGAGATCTATCTGCTAATTGAAGAACCATTCTTGTTGGTCTAATTTCCACTCCTCTAATCTTTTTGAACATAGAGAGAGGCATCAGATTGATGCTAGCTCCAAGACCAATCAAAGCTTTTCCAACATCTAATTCTCCAATAGCACAAGGAATAGTGAAACTGCTTGGATCATGTAATTTAGGAGGTAATGACCTTTGTAAAAACGCACTGCAATTTCCTTGTACTTCAATTGTTTCCTCTTCAAGGTGCTTCCTCTTCTTTGTAATGAGTTCTTTTAAGAACTTTGCATAAGATGGTATCTGCTGAAGTGCCTCAGAGAACGGTATGGTTATTTCCAATTTCTTGAAAAGTTCCATAAAACGCTCAAACTGCTTCTCTCTCTCCTTTCTAGAGTATATTTTTGGGTATGGCAATGGCTTTTCATAATCTTTCTCTTTGGCCTTCACAGTCTTCTCTGCCTGATCTTTGTGCAACATATTTTTCTCTGTCTCATGCCTTACCTCTTGCTCACTTTCTTCTTCAACACATGTTTTTTCTTCTTCATTTTTTTCAACCTCTCTTTCTTTCAATATTCTCCCACTTCTAGTGACAATCTCGCATGCTTCCTCCATATTGCTTTTCTCCATCAAACTTACAGTGCACATACTTCTTTTCATGATTCTCTGAAAAATCTCTTCAGATTCTGCGCTTCTTTGTATAGGCATGAAATGAGGCTGCTGTGGGACTATGGAAACCTCCTTAACTGTCTGTGACAAATTAGATACTATTTTTGCCACAATCTCCAACTGCTGAGTGACTGCACTGTTTTGCTCCTATGTCCCAATGTTAGTTTGCAACATCGAAACGTCTTTAACATCATCGTACATCTCCTCATTGTCCGCCATAAGTTCTATTAGATCATAAGCTTCATCCTCTGTCTTTCTTCTGATGTCTCCTTGAGCAGCAACATTCAACATTATCTTTGAGTGCATGTTCAATCCTCCAATAAATGTGAGTAAGTAAGTCGTCTTATCAAACCCTTGAACTGGAGTTTTTCTCAATAAGCCTTTGAATCTGCTCCATGCATGCCAAAGACTTTCTTCCATTTCTTGTTTAAAAGACGAGATTTCCAGCTTTCCTTGATTGATCTTTGACTGTGGAAAAAATTTAGTCACAAACCTTCTTGCTAAAGCATCCCAGTTTCTAAATGTCCCTTCAGCGAATGATGCAACCAATCTTTGGCATTTCCTCCTAGAGAAAACGGAAACAGGATAAGTTTGATCCTTTTTCATCTGAGACTCCGACCATCTTAACAGTATTACATATTTCGCCAAAGATAGTCAAATGTTTGTAGGGATTCTCATTTAACAATCTGTGGAACTGGTTGCTCTGAACTAACTGGATGAGCGTAGGGCTCATCACCAAATTCGTGGTATTGTCCGCAGGATTGACAATGCTGTTGAAATTCAAAGGACCCACAGTGTTTGCTGAGTCCCCCAGTGTGCGTCTTGGAGGAGGTTGGTCTGCCATCTCCTCTCTACCTTGTGCAGAAAATTTTGGTGAAGATTGCAAGATTGTTTCAGGAGAAGGAAAGTTTTCACGTGCAGAATGTATAACTTTCCTCCCTCTCCTGTCTGGTAATCCCTCGAGAAGAGGTTGCTGATCTTTCCTGCTTCTAGTGTTTATCCCTTCCTGCATACACAAGAAAAATACCCCTAAAAGAACTTTTACAGAAAAATAAAATAAAACACAATAAAAAATAAAAGTATAGACAAATAATTACAAACAAGTCAAATTCACACTACTAAATAAGTCAAACCTCGAGTCCCCGGCAGCGGCGCCAAAAACTTGTTAACGGAATGGCAAGTGTACCATATCGTTTCAAGTAATAAAAATGGTAAATCCCATTACCGTTCTTCCCATGAGACTTGAAAGGCCTTATCGTTCGTATGAATAAAAATCGTAAGACTTGTGAAAGAAAAATTAATTGTTGTGGTGAATGCAAAGACAGAAAATAAACATGCAATGAGTGATTCAGTTGACGAGAAAAGAGTATGAATAAATGGAGTTGTTGGGGGTTTACAATTTCATCTAATCCTCTCTCTCTTATGTACTCCTCTTGTTTAAATTGCCTTATTATCTAATTGTTATGCAAACTTTCTTGGCCTCCCCTTAACCCGATCCCTCGGCGAAAATGGCCTATTACTAATTACCAGCTTGGTATCCCTAGCCTCCCCTAGCAACTAGCAACACATTAAAAACAGAAGCAAAAACAATTGGTCGTCCTACCCCCTATCCCTAGGTGGTATTGCTTAACCAAAGAATTACTCACCAGTTCGTGACATTACTGTACGTTCCCGTATCAATAAAGGCAAATAACAGTTACCGAATGAGTTAAACGATAAAAGCTTTAAGCACAGTATGAGAATCCAACAGTTGATAATAAACGCATATGAAAATCATATAATTTAAACAAGAGTTTCAATAAAAGAGAGTATCAAAAGATTACATTGTTCCCCCGACAACAAAAGGGTTTAGTTCACCGTTGTCATGGTGAACCAAGATGAAAATAATGGAAGATATGGAAAGCAAACCCTAGAAAAGATGAAAAGGAGCCTAAGCATCCAAGAGATCATCTCCAGAGAGTGAAAAGTAGGTCTGGTCACCCTTCTCTGTCAAAAGAATGAGAATGAAATCGCACTAGGGCTATTTATAGCTGAGGAGCGCAACAGAAAACAGGCCTGAGCCCAATAGGCAACCACCCGGCGTCACACTTATGCCGCCCGGCGGTTTGCCTCTTATCGCGCTACCGCCCGGTGTCAGGGGTCCACCGCCCGATGGTTTGCCTCTTATCGCAAAACCGTCAGGCGTCGCTGCCTTGGTGCCAACTCCTCGCATTTGGCCGCCCAGTGGTGCAATTTTGCCGCTGGGCGGTTTGTAGACTCTTCTTTTCTTGATTTTCTTCCTCTATCTTGAGTCTAAGGCCTTTATCCCGTTCAAGCAGGGTAAATTTAACCAAGGCAGTTATAGCCAAGGTTGGAAGAACCACCCCAGCATTGGACAAAACCAGAATACTTCTTCTAGGGATGTAGGAGGCTTCCGGCAGCAACAACCTTCACCTTTATGGTAGCAGGTAAGCAGCTTGACTGAGACGGTTAGAGCCCTCAGTGATCGATTTGATAATTTTTTTAAAGCCTATAAGTCTCAGTTAAACAATAATCAAGCCAGCTTCAGATCACTGGAACCACAGATTGGCCAACTGTCTAAAAGGATAGAAACCACAAAAAATAATCAGTTTAGGGCTAACACTGAAGTTAATCCTAAGGACGAGTGCAAAGTTATTCTGACAAGCAACAAAAGGAAGGCAGAAGGTGAACCAACTAGCTTTAAAAGCAATGAAGGAGAAGATGAGGAGATGATGAGTGCTGAAGAAGTCAATGAGAAAAGATGCAAGGAAGATAAAGTTGAGATCCTTTATAAGGAAGAGGATCCTGAAGAAGAAATCATTGAGCCAGAAAATGAAGAGCAAGTTGAACTCACTGATGAAGAAGAGGATCCTGTTGTTCAGCCTCAGAAGAAGAGTCATCCACCTAAGGTAGAGGATCCAGGATGTTTAACAATATCATGTGTCCTGAATGATTGTGATATAGGAAAAACTATGATAGATTCTGGGGCTAGCATCAATATGATACCTAAGCATCTCTTATGGAAAATTAGAGGACTGGTATTGAAGCCGTCTAGGGTTACTGTGACGGTGGCAGATGGATCCATAGCAGAACCACTTGGTGTAGTGGAGGATGTTATTGTGCGAGTGGAGCAGCTGAAGTTTTTAGTTGATTTCGTTGTCATGGATGTGGATAATGTTGAAAAGATACCTGTGATTTTGGGAAGACCCTTCATGGCAACGTCAAAGATGTTTATTGGTGTTCAAGATAAAAGAATAATGATGAGAGATGAGGAATATTTTCTCCTATACACTGGTTATGAGAAGGATGAGGTTAAAGTAGTAAGAAGAGACAGACATGAGAAGCTAGAGGAAGAAGCTGCATCTGAGGATAGCACATCAGGTATTGATTATACTGACAGTTGTAATATGTTGTAGGTACCCGTAAGTCAAGAAGGAAGACCCATCCATTCTGAATTAAAGGAAGACCCAGTCCATCCGGGCATTAAAGTGAAATACAAGAAGAAGGAGTGGGTGTTGAAGGAACTGAAGGAGAAAGGAATGGTGGAGATCGAAGCTGCATCTGAGGATAGCACATCAGGTATTGATTATACTGACAGTTGTAATATGTTGCAGGTACCCGTAAGTCAAGAAGGAAGACCCATCCATTCTGAATTAAAGGAAGACCCAGTCCATCCGGGCATTAAAGTGAAATACAAGAAGAAGGAGTGGGTGTTGAAGGAACTGAAAGAGAAAGGGATGGTGGACATCGAAGCACCATACAGTGGATATACTAAGCGAGTGGATAAAAGAAAGCTGAGGATTCAGTGTACTGGAGACACCAACAAAAAGGACGACACGTGATGTTGCTGGGACAATTTATTTTGTAAATATTAATTTTAGGTTTATTTTAATTTTTGTTGAACATGTAAATTTTGAATTTTTGAACAATTTTTGGGTAGCATCTACTGAGGGATGCTAATTTTGGTATTCACTAAAGGATACCCAGAAGGTACACCTACTGATGGGTGTTGGAAGGATCTGCAATTATTAACAAGTGCTAAACAGGTTTGGGTCAGGCTCGTGACGTTAAACAAGCGCTACTAGGAGGCAACCTAGATTCTCTTCTTCACTCTTGCATTTTAATTATTAGAATAGGTTGAATTTTATTTTCAGTGTGTTTGCTTGGCTTGAATACTTTTCTGAAGATGTTTGACTAAATAAAAAGCATGATGAACCTATTTGATGGTGATCTGATGTGAATGATGATTGAGTTGTGTTGCATGTGATATCCTGTGAAACAAATGTGTGATGAATTATGATTGTGCTTATGATGCTAAGCAGGGTGTATGAATGAATGTGTGTGAGGAAGCATGTTGTGTGAGGTATTGAGCTCCAGAATTTTATTGATTACATAAATTTATTCACAGGAAAGCATGAATGATATTGCCCAAGTCTTGATGATTGATTGAATTGCATGTATATGTCATATGATCAAGGCCGTTTTTGAAAGCCCTTACTTAGCCAAATTTTACCCAAAGTGCTTGAAATTTTATACCCTTTTTGAACCTTGGCCCTGAACAGAAAACCCTTGTGCTGAAACTATTACTTTGAATTGGGTTAATGATTGTAAGTACATTCAAGGTTCAAGTTTGGGGTTGTGGGGAAAGTTTGAATGGCAAAAAGAAAGGCATTGAGCTCAAGTGTTGAAAATGAAAGATACATGAGAAAAAGAAAAATCATGAAAGGTGAGCTCAATGTAAAAATAAAAGAAAAAGGGAAGAAGTTGGGGACAAGTGAGATTGGTTAAGAAAGAGAACTTGAACCTTGAATGATAAATGAGCTCTCTTGATTCAAAGATTTTGTGATCCAGAAAAACCAATTTTTCTTGATAGCCCAGCCTCATTACAAGCCTTGGAAAAGTCCTTTTGATGGCATTTGCATGTAATAATTTTGATTGTTTGAGATGAACGACAATTTTATTTCATGTGACTTGTGAATAATGAAGAGTTGGAGTGGCACCTTAAACACTTGAGTGATTGAGTGAAACACTTGCTTGGTGAGAATTTCTAAATTTCATGATTGCATCTTTGCTTAGTGGATTGGTCATTCATAACATGTAACATCTGTTGAGGACTGTATGAGATAACTAAATTAGAAGCATGCATGCATCTTGATCTGATTATCACTGACGATTTGAATTGAGTAGTTTTCATCATGTACTTTAGGAATGTTGAGTCATTGGATGAAATAGTAGAAAGCTAAGTTTTGTTTTGTTTTTAGTTTTGTTTTGTTTTGTTTTGCTTGAGGACAAGCAAATTTCTAAGTTTGGGGTTGTGATAACGGTTGAAAAACCGTTATTTTCATATGCTATTTTAGACCAAATTACTCCCTTTACTGCTTAGAATGAGCTTGGATTCAAACAAAACTCAATAAATGAGTCAATCGAGAGTCAAAAGTTGTTTTTAGCGATATTATGCTTGTTTTGCATTGTTTTGTAGCAATTTTGATGGAAGTGAAGAATGAAGTTGGAGATGAAAGTCTTAGACTCAGGACAGAGGAAGAAAACCAAGAAAAGAAGAGTCTAGGAACCGCCCAGCGGCAAAAATACACCACTGGGCGGCCAGATGCGAGGAGTGGCACCTTGGCGTTAACGCCTGGCGGTTTTGCGGTACGAGGCAAACCGCCGGGCGGTGGACCTCTAACGCCGGGCGGTAGCGCGATAAGAGGCAAACCGCTGGGCGGCATAAGTGTGACGCCGGGCGGTTGCCTGTTGGGCTTGGGCCTGTTTTCTGTTGCACTCCTCAGCTATTAATAGCCCTGTTGCGATTTCATTCTCATTCTTTTGACAGAAGAGGGCGGCCAGACCTTATTTCCATTCTCTGGAGAAGATTTCTTGGATGCTTAGGCTCCTTTTCATCCTATCTAAGGTTTGGTCTTCCATTCTTTCATTAATTTCATCTTGGTTCACCATGACATTGGTGAACTAAACCCTTTTGTTGTTGGGAGAAACAATGTAATCTTTTGAAACTCTCGTTTATTGAAACTCTTGTTTATTTATATGATTCTCATATGCTTTGATTATCAATTGTTGGGTTCTCATCTGTGCTTAAGGCTTTTATCGTTTAACTCATTCGATAATTTTTGTTTGTCTTTATATACGGGAACGTACAATTATGTCATGAGCTGGTGAGAAATTCCTTGATTAATGAAATACCACCAAGGGATAGGGAGGTAGGACAATCAATTGTTTTTGCTTCTGTTCGGTAATGCGTTGCTAGTTACTAGGGGAAGCTAGGGATAACAAGCCGGTAATTAGTAATAGGCCATTTTCGCTGAGGGATCGGGCTAAGGGGAGGCCAAGAAAGTTTGCATAACAATTAGATAACAAAGCAATTTAAACAAGAAGAGTAGATAAGAGAGAGCGGATAAGATGAAATTGTAAACCCCCAACAACTGCATTCATACATAGTCTTCTTCGTCAATTGAATCAACCACATTGCATGTTTATTTTGTGTCCTTGCATTCCAAACAATTAATCTTTTTCTTTACATGTCTTACTATTTTAATTCACATGAACGATAAGGCCGTGAGTCCTTTGGGAGAGAACAATATTGAGTTAGACCAATTATATTACTTGGAACGATCTGGTACGCTTGTCAAGGAGTCAACATTAGGCATTCTAGGAATTTGTCTTTAGAGTTTGTTTTTGAGTCTGTTCCATTAGATATTGTTTATCCTACTGCTGAATCTGAATCCACTGCTGAGTACTTTGTGCATACTGCATCTTTTGCATCTGTACATGATTCTGATTCTGATTTTCACACTGAGAACAATATGGCACAACCTCCACCTAGTGAGAGGAATTTTAGGGAGATGGTTGCACCTGATTTCGATATTGAAAGCTTGTGCGTCCAATATCCTGATGAGGACGTTCCATTTGTTCTCAAGACTGGACTGATCCATTTGTTGCCCAAGTTTCATGGCCTTGCAGGTGAGAGTCTACATAAGCATTTGAAGGAATTCCGCATTGTCTGTTCCACTATGAAACCGCATGATGTTCCTGAAGATCACATCTTCTTGAAGGCATTCCCTCATTTATTGGAAAGTGCTGCTAAGGATTAGTTGTACGGTTTAACGCCTAGATCCATCACTAGCTGGGATGATCTGAAGAGGCTGTTCTTGGACAAATTTTTTCCAGCATCCCGGACTACAGCTATTAGAAAAGATATATTTGGGATTAGGCAGCTAAGTGGAGAAAGCTTATATGAGTATTGGGAGAGATTCAAGACACTCTGTGCAAGCTGTCCTCACCATCAGATACCTGACCAACTCCTTCTTCAGTATTTCTATGAGGCCTCAACAACATGGATAGGGGTATGATTGATGCTGCCAGTGGTGGAGCACTTGGAGACACCACGCCTGCTGAGGCCAGACAATTGATTAAGAAGATGGCCGCCAACTCCCAGCAGTTTAGCGCCAGGAATGATGCCATTATGGTAAGGGGCGCACATGATGTTGATGCCCAGTCTTTATCTGCTGTTGAAAGAAAATTGGAAGGCAAGCTTGACTCTATTGTGAGGTTGGTGACACAGTTGACAACCAACCAGAGACCTACAGCTCCATCTGCATCTGTTGCACGACTATGTGCCATATGTCCTTCTAGTTACCACTACACAGATGCCTGTCCTACTTTGCAGCACTCTGTTGCTCATGATGCGCCTCAAGCTTATGCTACTAACATCTACAATAACAGGCAGCCACAACAGCAGAATTATGACTTGTCCAGCAACAGGTACAACCCAGGGTGGAGAAATCACCCCAATCTTAGATGGAACAATGCGCCACAGCATCAGCAGCAGGCGCCACCTTTCTAGAATGCTGGAGGTCATAACAGATATGTGCCTCCACCTATTCAACAAAATCAAAGGCAGCAACAACAAGCAGCAAGAAACACCTGCCCAACCAGTTGTCCAACCTTTTACTTCTTCTAAGCCTTCATTGGAAGAGTTAGTGAGACAGATGACTATGCAAAACCTGCAGTTTCAGCAGGAGACTAGAGCTTCCATACAGAGTCTCACTAACCAGATGGGTCAAATGGCTACTCAGCTTAACCAGGCGCAGTCTCAGAATTATGATAAGTTACCATCCCAGGCTGTGCAGAATCCGAAGAATGTGAGTGTCATAACCCTCAGGTCAGGGAGGCAGACTGTTGTACCTTCAGAGCCCACTCCTACAGCTATACCCATGCCTGCTACTTGTCACAGAAAAGAGGACCAGGATGGTCCAAAGGACATTTGAGGTGGGTGGATCTTCTTCCTCTCCCAGTGGTTGTTCTTCTTCTCCTCCAGGTGGACCTTCTTCTTCTTCCACCACCACCACCAGTGTATCATCTCCTTTGTATGATCGTCCTATCCCTCTTCCCTTCCCTTCAAGGGCAATTCCTAGAAAAAAGATGGAAGAGGTGGATAAAGAAATATTGGAGACCTTTAGGAAGGTAGAGGTGAACATACCTCTACTTGACGCAATCAAACAGATTCCAAAGTATGCTAAATTCTTGAAGGAGTTGTGCACACACAAGAGGAAGATGCAGGGCAATGAAAGGATTAGCATGGGTAGGAATGTATCCTCGCTTATTGGTAAGTCAATCCCACACATCTCAGAAAAGTGCAAGGACCCAGGTATATTTTGCATTCCTTGCGTGATTGGAAATAGTAAATTTGAGAATGCCATGCTTGATTTAGGTGCTTCTGTTAATGTCATGCCTTTGTCTATATATTCATCTTTGTCTCTTGGTCCTTTGCAAACCACGGGTGTGGTCATTCAGTTGGCCAATAGGAGTGTTACCCACCCAACAGGTTACATAGAGGATGTCTTGGTTAGGGTTGGTGAACTGAATTTTCTTGTAGATTTTTATGTTTTGGAGATGGAGGAGGGATTCTCTCATGGATCCGCTCCCATTATTCTAGGCAGGCCATTCTTGAAAACTGCCCGAACTAAGATTGATGTGTATGCTGGAACTTTGTCTATGGAATTTGCTGATATTGTTGTTCATTTTAATATCCTTGATGCAATGAAATTTCCAACTGAGGACCATTCCGTGTTTAGGATTGATACATTGGATGACATTATTGATGAATTTGTTGTTCACGACTTTCATTCTTTGCATGAGAAGAAGCATTCTTTTCTATCTTCTTTACATTCATTCATTGAATCTGGAATTGAGAATGGTGTTGAATTTGATGTTGATTTTGATGAGGATTGTGATGTCCAGGATATTGATGCTATGCGTGACATTGATGATGTTGTTGACATATCTGTGATGGACATTGATTTGGATTGTGATGAGATGGGTGTTTTGCCTTTACCTGTACATTCTTTAGAGTCAAAATGCATTAACCACGTTGCAGGAAGTACACTTGAATCTGACGTGCAGGCACCCACTCTTGAGCTGAAACAGCTCCCAGATAACCTCAAGTACGTGTACTTGGAGGATGATGAGAAGAAACCGGTGATCATTTCTACCTCCCTTGATTCTGTTCAAGAGGAGAAGTTGTTTGGTGTGCTGAGGAAGCACAAGAAGGCTATTGGTTGGAGTTTGACCGACATACCTCGTATTAGCCCATCCACATGCATGCATAGAATTCTTTTGGAAGATGGGGCAACGCCAGTGAGACAGCCACAAAGAAGGCAAAACCCAGTGATCATGGACGTCATCAAGAAGGAGGTGACCAAGCTTTTACAAGCTGGGATCATCTACCCTATTTCAGATAGTCAGTGGGTGAGCCCCATCCATGTTGTGCCCAAGAAGACTGGCCTCACTGTGGTGAAGAATGAGAGATGAGCTTATCCCCACAAGAGTGCAGAACAGTTGGAGAGTCTGCATTGACTATAGGAGGTTGAACCAAGCAACCAGGAAAGATCATTTCCCCCTGTCATTCATTGATTAGATGCTGGAGCGCCTGACAGGTAAATCTCATTATTGCTTCCTTGATGGTTTTTCTGGTTATTTCCAAATCAATATTGCTCCTGAGGACCAAGAGAAAATCACATTCACCTTCCCCTGTGGCACTTTTGCCTATAGGAGGATGCCCTTTGGCCTATGCAACGCCCCTGGTACCTTCCAGCGGTGCATGCTTAGCATTTTTAGCGACTTTCTTGAGAGTTGCATAGAGGTGTTTGTGGATGATTTCACTGTGTATGGATCCTCTTTTGATGCATGTTTAGATAGTTTGGAAAAAGTTTTGAAAAGATGCATAGAAGCAAATTTTGTTCTCAATTTTGAAAAATCTCACTTCATGGTTGAACAAGGTTTGGTTCTAGGGCACATCATTTCTAGAAAGGGAATAAAGGTAGATCCTGCTAAGATATCTGTGATTTCGCAGTTGTCTTACCCCTATTGCGTGCGAGAGCTTCGATCTTTTCTTGGGCATGCAGGTTTCTACAGGCGCTTCATCAAGGATTTCAGCAAGAAGGCGCTTCCCTTGTCTAGACTGTTACAGAAGGATGTTGACTTTAAGTTTGGTGACAAATGTAAGCAAGCGTTTGATTACCTGAAGGAAGCTTTGACCACCACCCCGATCATTCAGGCACCAGATTGGACGACCCCTTTTGAGCTTATGTGTGATGCATCTAACTATGCATTAGGGGCCATTTTGACACAAAAGGTTGATAGATTGCCTAGGGTGATATATTATGCTTCTAGGACTTTGGATGCTGCCCAAGCAAATTAGACCACAACTGAAAGAGTTGTTAGCAATTGTTATTACCCTTGATAAGTTTATATCATATTTGCTTGGATCGCTTGTTATTGTGTATACTGACCATGCAACTCTGAAGTTTCTGTTGAAAAAGGTTGAGTCAAAGCCAAGATTGATAAGGTGGATGCTACTACTCCAAGAGTTTGACTTGCAAATCAAAGATCGGAGTGGAGCACAAAATTTGGTTGCAGACCACCTCAGCAGGATTGAGAGAGCTGAGAAAGGAGCTCATGTTTTGCCTATCCGGGATGACTTTCCTAATGAGAGTTTGTTAATGATTTCATATTCTCACCCTACTCCTTGGTTTGCTGTGTAGTGACCAGGTTACTAGGAGATGCATTCTGGACCATCAGATTGACTCGGTCCTGCAGATTTGCCATGCCTCCTCACCTGGTGGTCATCTGGGGATTCAGAGCACAGCTCGCAGGGTGCTAGACTGCGGTTTCTATTGGCCTTCCATCTTCATAGATGCGGAGAGGATTTGTAGCACCTGTGAGCCTTGTCAGCGAGCAAGAGGATCAATTTCACAGAGACAAGAGATGCCTCAACAGCCTATGTTGTTCTATGAGGTGTTTGATGTCTGGGGTATAGACTTTATGGGTCCTTTTCCTGTTTCTTTTGGTTTCTATTATATTATGCTTGCTGTGGATTATGTTTCAAAATGGGTGGAAGCTAGAGCCACCAGGACTAATGATGCTCGAGTTTTTGTAGATTTTGTGAGATCTCACCTCTTTTGCAGGTTTGGAGTGCCTAGAGCAATTGTTAGTGATTAGGGAACCCATTTTTGCAACAAATCCATGCAGGCTTTGCTTCAGAAATATGGGGTGACGCACAGAGTTTCTACACCATACCACCCGCAAACAAATGGGCAAGCTGAGATCTCTAACAGGGAGATAAAGAGGATCTTGGAGAAGATTGTCCAGCCCAACAGGAAAGATTGGAGTAATAGGTTGGACGATGCTCTTTGGGCCCACAGGATTGCCTACAAAGCACCCATAGGGATGTCTCCTTTTCGGGTTGTCTTTGGAAAGGCATGTCATCTACCAGTTGAGATTGAGCATCGGGCATACTGGGTTGTGAAGACTTGCAACTTCTCCATTGACCAAGCTGGAGAGGAAAGGAAGTTGCAACTGAATGAATTGGATGAGATCCAATTGGAGGCCTATGAGAACTCGAAGTTCTACAAGGAGAAGACAAAGAGGTTCCATGATAGTTCTATTGTTAGAAAGGACTTCGAGGTTGGCCAACAGGTTTTATTGTATAACTCTAGGCTCGGCCTCATGAGTGGTAAGTTGAGATCAAAGTGGATTGGACCTTTTGTTGTGACTAATGTTTATCCTTATGGTGCAATTGAGATTCAAAGTCTTTCCACAGCTAAAAGCTTCAAAGTGAACGGGCATAGACTGAAGCCTTTCCTCAGCAATCCTTCTTTGTTGGATGCAATGGTGGAGGAGGCGTCTTTGGTCCGCCCCACCTACCCTCCCCTCTGACTCAGGGAGTTTCTTTTCTTCTTCCCTCCTCGATTTTATTGCACTTTGTCTATATTTGTTGATTGTTCTGATTTTTGATCTGCTAATTGTGACACACTGAGGACATTGTGTCGTTTCAGTGTGGTCTATTAAGGGAGGTTGTTCTTTGTTTAGGTTTCAATTTCTAGTTGATTTTGTTGTGTTTCGTGTACAGTTTTGCATGTTTTTCGTGAGTTCAGGACTTTGTTTAGGATGTCAGTTTTTCCTTCATTTCATTTATACTCTGATTTGTTGGATTCCTTGCTTTTCTTTGCTTGGAAAGATGATTATGATGTTTGAGAGTTGAATTGATTGTGACAGAATTACCCTGTGTGAGAATTTGAGCCACTTGATATTCTTTCTTGTGTGTGATATGTCTCTTGATTACTTGCACATATGCCTTGGCTTGACTCTTTTTTATGTTTCTCGATTGATATACATGTTTGGAAGTGATAAAGGCAGTTTTAATATTGAGCCTCTCTAGCCAAATGAGCCTACCTTGTTGTGATCCTTTGATAGCCCCTTTGAGCATTTACTTCCCCATTTCTTTGTTTTGAAGCTTATACACTAGCCCTAAGTGAAAAACCATGATTACCTTAACCTTAGGGAATTTTGGAGCTTTGGAATTGTTTTGGGAATAATTGTGGTCTCTTGGGAGACTTGGATGATTTGGTTAGTTGGCTCCCCTTCTTGTGTTGTTTTTGTAATTATGTTGTGAATCTTGTCTCTTATAGTTGTGTTTTGAAAAGAGAGAAAAGAAAATAGACTAGATGAAAAAAAAAGAGAAAAAAAACTACAGAAAAATCAAAAAAATTTAAAAAAAAATTGTGAATAATGGAGTCAAGAAGAGGATTGAATTAGAGGTTTTGGGTGTGTTTGAATGTGTTTACACTTGTTCCCCCTTGCTCCTCTATTTCCCTTTGGTTTGTAACTTCTCATCCATATCATATCCTCCCTTGTCCTTGGCCCCATTGCATCCATAAAAGACCTTTTTATTTGAACATGCATATGTGTTTGAGAGTTGACATTAGAGACTTGCCAAGTCTGCTTGTGTTTGCTTTCTTGAGTGCATTGAGTTGACATTGTTTACCCTAGACACTTGAGAGAAACACTGATAGTACATCTGTGAGTTGACATTGTTCACCTTTTGAACTGATTAATTGTTTTTCCATGTTCTGAACGGCTTGGATGATTTCTTGAGTATTTGCTTTCCTTGACTCTGTGTGGGATTCTGTCCATTTCCTTTCATTGTCCAGATTTCTTGAGAACTGTGCGACTCTGTGTTTGTCCTTGTCAGTCGTAGCTTTCTGTATGTTGAGTCTGTCACCTCCCTGATGCCCTCTGAGTTGTTCCCTGATTTGCGTCTTGATTTTGTCCAGCAGTGCAAAAGACTAAGTGTGGTCTATTTTGATGAGTCGTTATTTTAGTGACTATATTTGGTTTATTGCACTTAAATAAATCAGGGAATTGTGTTTAATTGTCCATTATTTCCCCGTTTTTCCTAATCCTGCTTAATTTGGTCGGAAATTCGTATTTTCACTAATTTGAATTTTCTGAGCTAATTAATTGCATTTTTGGTTGCAGGGAAATTTTGGGAAACATGATTTGGAGTATAAGGAAGGTGGCTTGCACATTAAAGACTCAACATTTAGTCATTTCAATTTTAATTAAGTTGTAACTTAATTTTCTAGAAGCTTTAATTAGGATTTTGTGTATTGGGCCCTTTTAGGGGCAAATTTGTAGAAGCCCATTTTTTGTAGGACATCTGGCTTTAGGTTAGGGTTTCTTTTTGAAGGTGGACCCCACCATTTGAGTGAACTCTCGGCAATTTAGAGTGGAGGCCGACCCTTGCACAAGGAAGCACACTACACACTTCATTTTCGAGGTTTTGCATGAACTCTCATGGAGAGCTTTGGTGTGCCACGGTTTTGGACCATTCAATGAACAAGGATGCATTTTTCCTCTTCTCTTTCTTGTATCTTGTTTGTCTTTGCTTGTTGGTGGTGAAAAACCGTCCCATTTCCCCTTTTATTTCATGTTCTTTGAAGTTGGAAGTATGAGCTTGAAGGGTTCTTCTTGCATTTTCATGGTGGGTCTTTGGTTTGAATGAAGAGCTATTTTCATTTTCCTTCTCTTTTGCTGCAGCACTCACGGTTTTCATTTGAGTTTTCTTGGTTGAATCATGAAAATGAAGTTCTTGTTAAGTTTGGTAGTGAAGAAAGCTTGAGTTTGTGTATGAGTGTTGAGGTTTGAACCATTTTCTTCTTGGGATTTTGTTTTCATGGTTGGAAGTAAATTATGAGTTGGAGCATTTTGTTTGTTGATGATAGCTGGACGGTGCAGCAAAGAGAGCTAGGGATTCCATTTTGATTTCATGAAAAGTTTGAAGAAAAGAGAGTTTAAAGAAGGTAGACTTTGGGTTTGTTGCTCTTGTGTTATTTGTGATTGAAACTTTGGAATTCTTGGGTGTAGTTTCGGTAATGAGAAGTGGAGAAAGCATTGGAATGTTGGGTTGGTGGAGAAAACCGAAAATGAGGGTGGAAAGGAAGAGAGAAGGTGCATTTAATTTTTTACCACTTTTGGACAAACACAAGAGATGCTTATTTTCACTCAAAGAATGTTTCCACTTTTGGTTTTGTCTCTAGCTACAAATTCTGCCGAGAATTACACATGAGAAGGGAGGTTTTTGGTGTTTATTTTCATTTGACTTTGCTTACATGGCATCTTGGTTAGAGCACCCAAAGTATCTTTCATTTACCCCTTGGTTTGAAGCACTTTTTGTAGCAATTTCTTTCTAGCTCACGGCTATTTGTGCCTTGGTGTATTGGAGTCCAAATTTTGCTGCATGGAAAGGGATATAGGCACGGTTTTATAGTGTGTGGAAGACACATGTTTATTGTCTTGGAGAATGGTGCACATGGGACAAGAAGTCAACACATTTTGCATGGTTTATTTAAGGAAGAAAATCAAATTTGAAGTTGGACTTTGGAGGACTACATAGGTCACGGCCCAAGGGGTTTTCTTAAGCCATTTGCACTTTTAATTTCATTTGGTAGATGAATATTGGTCACATGAATGTGTAGGAAAAAGCATGTTTGATTACTCCTTAGTTTTGAATTAATTTGCATAATAGGATTAGTTGTTTTTTAGTTTCTCTAGTTTAGTTTTGCATTTAATTTAATTTAACTTTGTTGGATATTTGTTTGTCACTTTGTTGGGGTCTAGTATTTTATTTTGTTTTAATGTTGTTTAATATGTTTGGTCTTGTTACTTCAATCACCATGGTAGCTTAAATTAGTTTGGTTGGTCATTAACGACATTGCATCGTTTCCTTGAGACAATTGAACTGTGATTGATGTTTGCCACTCTGACTTGGTTAATGTGAAATCTATTTTTGCACTTGCAATTGGGTATACGCTTAGTTGCCCAGTTGGTGTTTAGTCTTCGCTTAGTTGGTAAAACTGCATGGTGCAAATTGGATTACATGTTAACATTGTGTTCGCTTAGTTCACTTTTATGAAAACATAACTAGCCTTCGCTTAGTTGGTTAACTGTGTTGGATTAGAGGTTAGAGTAGCTCCTTTATTGTGTTGATCTGTGATTGGAAACACTGTAATTAAGTTAATGACCGACTATTTTTCACTAAGTGTTTGAAACCGATTTCTTTTAACCTGTGTTCACTTATTTGTTTGCATCTGGATTTTGTTTATCCGCATTCACCACAATGTTTTCACAAACCCCCCCCCCCCCTTGTGTCTGACTTAATTCTCAAACCACAAAATTGGTCCTTGAGAGACGACCTAGGAGTCACTTCCTAGCATTATACTGCATTTAACTACACATCAAATTTGTGTGGGTTGCGACAGCACATCAATGGTTCGGCATTTTGTGCCTTGGGGTGTTGGAGTCTGAATTTTTGCTGCATGAAAGAGAGAATTTCACGGTTTTATGGTGTGTGGAAGGCACATGTTTATTGTCTTGGAGAATGGTGCATATGGGACAAAAAGTCAACACATTTTGTACCTTATTGAAGGTGGAATTTGAAGTTTGACTTTGGTGCTTGGGAACTCAGGGCTAAGAGGTCTTCTTAGGCCATTTGCATTTTTAAAATTCATTTGGTGCATGTTTAATTATTCCTTTGTTTTGAATTAGTTTACATTGTAGGATTAGTTGCTTTTGATTTCTTTAATTTAGTTTTTCATTTAATTTTATTTAATTGTGTTAGGTAGTTGTTTGTAATAGTGTTGGTGTCTAGTATTTTAATTTGTTTAAATATTGTCTAATATGTTTGGTCTTGTTACTTTAATTGTCATGTTAGCTTAAATTAACTGAGTTGGTCATTAGCGATATTGCACTATTTCCTTGAGATACCTGGACTGTGATTGTAATTGCCACTCTGACTTGGTTAATATCAAATCTGTATTTGCACTTGCAATTGGGTATACACTTGGTTGCCCAGTTGGTGTTGAGTCGTCTCTTAGTCGATGAAACTGCATGGTGTAAATTAGATTTGACGTTAACATTGCGATCTCTTAGTCCGTTTTTATGAAAACATAATTAGCTTGCGCTTAGTTGATTAATTGTGTTGGATTAAAGGTTTGAGTTGGTTATATTTTGTTGATCTGTGATAGGAAACATTGTAATTAAGTTAATGACCGACTGTTTTTATTCTGTCTTTGAAACCGTTTTTAAATCTGTGTTTAATTATTAGTTGCATATGTGTTTTGATTTTATTCATCTGTATTCACCACAACATTTTCAACAACCCCCCAACCTTCGTGTTTGACTTGATTCTTGAACCGCAAAATTGGTCCTTGAGAGACGACCTAGGGTCATTCTCTAGCTATACTGCATTTATTTGCACATCAAATTTGTGTGGGTTGCGATGACTCATCAGTCCTCCAAAACTAACATTGTTAAAAAAAAGCTGATGTGGCTAACGATATTGTTCCACGTTTTTTTTTCTAACTCTGAGTCATTCTTTCTGACTTTTCTCCCTCTTCTCCCTCCCTTCATCTTCACGCCCAGTTTCTCCACCTATCACTGCTATGACTCGCCTTGTCGATTCGTCCCTCACCCCACACTCACACATTGTAACAACCACACCAAACTCCACACACTCGACCACTACGAATATTCCTACGCGGATGGGTCCACTACAACGAGCTTCTTCTCCAAGGAAACGACGATGTTCACAACCAGCTCCAACAAACAAGGGAAAATTAAAAACCTAGCATTCGGGTGGAGGTTTAAAACCTATGGCCCCAGTGTAACAGGCTCTTTCTTCAACGGCGTGCAAGGTGTAATGGGACTGGGCGACGGGCCCATTTCATTTACTTCCCAACCTGGCTGCAAATTTTGCAAGTGCATTCTCTACATCAACAATCGTGCAGCCATAATGCTTTGTCGTTTCTTGCTTTTGAGCAATTTGAAGATTCTAAAGATAACAAAACAAAAGGATCAAAGCCAGAAGACTAAATCGCAAATCAATTAATATATGCATAAATAAACATTCTGAAGCATGAATTTATCCAAAACCCCAAGATATGGAATTATGGCTTTATATTTCTCAAAGGCAGAGGAAAAAGTGGCTTTGCTGCTTCGTCCAACCATGAACTCCTTAAAAGCACCAATTCTTTTTGCATTCTTCATTTCATCCACAAAACTTGATATCAATAATATCATTATTCTTACTAGGTTAAGAAAATGTAAAAACAGTTTCTGAGATATGTGAGAAAGGAGAAGCAGGGGCGAAATTGGAATTAAAAGGAAAGGGAGACACCGCGATGGGGTTCGGTGCTGGCAGTTACAACTTTGATTTCGTGCGGCGGAGGGAGCAACCGCGTGGGGTTTCGACCTTTGAGTTAATTTTGTGGCATCACAAGACCGAGGCTGTCGAAGCTAAGATTCTTCCTCGTCGGAAAATCAATTTTGTCGCTGCCGACGTGGAATTATTTTATTGGATGGAGTAAAGTGTCTCGCGGTTTAGGCAATTTTGATCGGGTTTTGGATTTACGTTGGCCATGGAGGTGAGCGTGGTGGAGGGTGGTTGCGCATGAGGGTTTCGCGGTTGATGGTGGTGGCCACTATGGTAGAGTTGGAGGGAGAGGGAGAGGGAGAGGGAGAGGGATAGGGAGAGGGAGGGAGAGAATCTGGAAAAGACCAACGTAAAAAAAATGACATGGCACAGTACTGTTAGCCACGTCAGCTTTTTTTAACGGTGTTAGTTTTGGAAGACTAAAATCAAAGTATAGGGACTAAAATGTACCTTACTTTGAAAGAGGGACTAAAACCAAAACCGCTTGAAAGTATAGGGACTAAAAACATATTTAACCCTTTAAAAAAATTCATCAAATGAACATTTGATAGGTTTTCGTCATAAGTGTAATATATTTGCATAGTTAAATTATATATTTTAGTGTTGTCATAATGGGTTAAAACCCGCGGGCCAATCTAGTCCATCACAGATTCGAGTCGGGTTGGGTTTGAAAAAAATGAAATTTTTTTATACAGATCAATTTCCAACCTAGCTCACTTAGAACCCAGCTCACCTAAGTTGAACCCGTGATGAGCCAGGTTGGCTCACCAACCCACCTAGTTCAATTTAATTATTTTTTATTTTATGTTTCGATATTATTAGTTAACATTTTGTTATTGTTTTATAAATGAGAATAAAGAAAAGGATGTTTCAAGAGTGCAAAATATTATAAATATATCTATTCAATACTGTAATATTATAAATGCATAAGTGACACAAAAATTATGAATATTATAGACTTATTTATTGTTTTTAGATTACATTTGAGTTGTATGTTAGTTTTTTTTATTTTGAATTATTTTTGGAGTTTAACGTTATTTTAGAGTGAAACTATTTAAATTTGAATTATAAAAAAGTTGTAATTATTTTTGGATTTAAAAAAATGTAATTAAGTGAGTCAAATGAGCCAATCTTTTTAACCCACCAACATAGGATGGGTCGTCAGATCGAGCTAAAATTTTTTTGACTCGCTAATAAATGAGCCAGATTAGTTTAACTCACTAAGTGACCAATCCATAGTGAGTCTAGCTAAGTTAAGTCGGATTATCCATTTTGATAACACGTACATTAATTACTTTAATTAGAAAATAAAAATAAAAATCTTCCGTCATCAATCTTCTAGAATTTTTAACACACGTTTTCTCTTCTAATGACAAAAAGACATAACTTTTCTTTCTTTATCTGTTATCGTATTTCCTACACATATCAATATATTAATAAACAAGATAGGGATACCTTTCCACAATTATTCGTATTATTTCTTTTTCTTTCTCATATGTATCAAACAAGGACCAAGTATTTAAAAAAAAAAATCCCAAACCTATCAAATATTTGTAGTCTAAATAAACATTACTCTTTTATATAGAAATAAATAAATCTTATAATATTTAGTGAAAAATACAAGATATATTTAGTGAAAAATATAAAAAAAATGTTAGCAATTTGGGTTATATATATATATATATATAAAAGTAATTATTAAATGTGTTAGGACCATTATATTTTATTAGCCAATTTTATAAAGTGATTTAGTTAAGATAAATATGGCTAAGGGTATATTTTTCATAAAAGGTATATTACGTAGAGACCAAACAATAATTTTAATTTGTTGAAGGGGCTAAGTTATAATTATTAAAATTAAAAAATATTAACCGTCAGAGGTTATTTAAAGGGTCATGATCCCCATCTATGAGCAGAACGATTCATTCATGTTTTTTTCTTTATCCCCAGAAAAGAAAATCTAGAGAGTGCTCTACAAAGGAAAGATCATAGACTAATTTAGGTTTATTAAGTATTTCCAATGTCTATGCTGCTTTTCTATTTGGGATCTGGTCTATGATTTATTGCTCATTAATTGGTATCTGTCAATCATAAATTCTAACAATTGGTATCAAATCATGTTAGTAATTAATTGGCAGAAATCTTAATTCAATCTTTCCAATTTGATGAGATATTATGGTTATAAATTTTGGGAGTTTTTCATTTAAGTTTATAATTTGAATGTCATAATAGAATTTTGGTTAAATATATCTTTTGGTCCTCATATTTGTGTCCAATTCTCAATTGGGTCCTCATGTTTTTTTTTGTCCCAATTGAATCCAAATATTTGTTAATTTGAGGCAATAAAGCCCTCTCCGTTAACTTTCCACTGACGTCGTTTAACTGTGATGAGCTGTAAATATTTTTATATTCATGGCATTATGTATTAAGTTGAATGAGTGTTCTTTTGTATAATACACCCTCCGGGAATACCTCCAAATCAGAATACACCCTCCGGGAATACCTCATTGCAGATTTGGAAAGTCTTCCATCCAAAGCTTCAATATTTCCCTCTTCCACACCTGCCAGTCTAGAATTGAATTCACCATTTCTTGCTTCGACGGGGCACCCCACAGTCTCAACCATCATGCAAGGGTTGTTAAAACCACTCCAAGAATGAAGAGGCACCAGTTTACACAGCCCACAGAGCCAAGTAACAACATCCTTCATGGAAGGTCTCCTCTCCCTGCAAGACCTCACACACTTGGCAGCAATCACAGTCAACTGCTTCCTCACAATCGGATCCTTGGGAGCTGCAATTCTAGGATCATAAACAGCCAAAAGCTTCCCTTTCTTGATGAGAGGAATAGCCCAATCCACGATAAAAGGTGGTGAATAAGTGATGTCAATGGCCTTCCTTTCGCTTATAATCTCCAGCAGCAAAATCCCAAAGCTGAAAACATCAGTTTTGGTGCTCAAATTATCAGGAGTTACATAACAAGGATCAAGATAGCCCATGGTGCCTGCAGGGGGAGTAGACCTGAGTTTGTAGTCATCAACATGGCCTCTCAAGGCCAAACCAAAATCCCTCAATCTCGCATTGTAGTTGCGGTCAATGAGAACGTTCGCAGACTTTATCTCACAGTGAATCACAGGAGGGGTCGAGGAGTGAAACGTGTCAATGGCTTTAGCAGTTTGTAGAGCCAAACGATTTTGCACAGCTTCGTCTTGGCCCTCGATTTTGCCGGCAGCAGAATTTCCTCCACGACGCCGCCGAGAAAAGCGTGGATCGGAATTGAGGCGAGAGCATTGGGGTGAAGAAATGGATGAAGAATGCGTGGTGATTTCCAAATCCCTAATTCCCTCTTTAATTTTACCATGTCATGATCTTTTAATTTAAATAAATTTTCCACATAAGAATTAATATAAACGAGTTACTAATGTATGCATCCATGTCATCATAATTAGACGGCGTTAGTTTAAAATTAACGGAGAGGGCTTTATTGCCTCAAATTAACAAGTATTTAAATGCAACTGTGACAAAAAAAAATATGAGGACCAAAAGATATATTTAACCTAGAATTTTCTAATTGATGTTCTTCCTGGAAATCAAATCAATTAGTATTAAATTAGCCGTTAAGAATCATAATTATTTATTGATCTGGTTTATCTAATTCTGGTTTTTCTAATTCGAAAAACCTTAAATTTAAAATTTGGGAAAATTCCCAATTTGAAACCCTAAGCTTATGAACACTAAAATTGGGAATGGTTCTTGCCATTCTGCTACGTCACACCTCTGTTTTGTGAACCTCGCTTCATCTCCTTCACCACGCCTATGGCTTTTACATTATGTTGGTTCGATGGTTTTCTTCTTCTCCATTCGCGTTTTCCGTCATGAAGGAGACCTACGTCGCGGTGGTTTAAGTTTTCAAGCTAGCCCTTTTCGTCTGCCATGGGATTCTCGTGCAACAATGGTTGTCGAAGTTGCGATAGTTTCCTTCTGGTGTAGACACGACTCCTTCTCCGATTCGCAACGTCTTTTGTTGCTAAGGAACAACGTTGGTCTTCGCTCGTGAATGACAGCAGCTCAGGCGCGTCTGTGAGATCTGGTGCTTCGCACCTGTTGGGTTGTTCGGGACAATAGGAGTTGCGTTGTGTCATGGCAACGCTCCGTCACAGTGGTCTTCATTGTCGCAGTGGCAGAGGGTTTTATGTTTGTGCAACAGCGACGACGGTGACCGCGAGATCCTTCAGAGCTTGCGATAGTGGATGGCGCGATGGTGTCGCGTTTGTTGCCGGCGAAGGACGGCGGTTCTGGTTTCGCATTCTGCTTTCTCGCCACCATGGGTTTTCTTCTTCGTTTGGTCTTCACCTTTCTCGTTGTGGAATGGAAACTCTTGTGAAGTGGCTGGTTCAGATCAAGAGGCGATAATCGTTCTCTACAGCGACATAAGCCCTGCAAGCTTCTTTGGTTCTCTGGTGCGGTGGCGGGTGGCGGCAGATCTAGTCACGACAAGGGTTGTTCGCGGCTGATGGCAACCCTAGAGCAACTGACGGCTTGGGTTTCTTCTGTTTGCTTCAATGTCTTGAGGGCTGTGACCCAGGCCCAATCTGGTAAGGTTCAATTACGCACAATCTAGACCGGGAAGGTCCAATAAGGCAATAAGGCAGAGGGTGTTGCTCCCTCCACCTCCCCAAGTGGGTCCTGCACCCCCCCACTATTTTAATTTATTTCAAAAATATTCTACACCTCCCCACTATTTTCTTTTATTCCAAAAATACCCTACACCTCCCCACTATCCTTAACAATTTTTCTCTTTCTCTCTCTACATTAATGGAGCATTTACATGGCTCATTAATGGAGCATTTACATGACTCAAATTTGAACTTGTGATATATTTTCTTAAATAAGTTTGATTCTATCTTATTTTCGCTGTTAAATATATTTTTTCTTTTCAAATTACTTAATAAATGGTAAAATTTTGTTCTAAATTTCTAGAATAATGTTTATATATGTGTGTGTCTTTTTTACATATAATATCTATAATTTTTAACATTATATTATGTTTTAACTCACCGACATGTTTGACTTAAATAACTTGAATAAAATATTTAATTTATTAGATAAATAATATAAAAATATTATCAAATACTTAAAATATAAAAAAAAAGATATTTGTTAAAGATTTAGAATTTATTTAGTTCTTTCGTCATTATAAAGTTAGTATATAATAATAATATACCATTATTTACTATTAATATTATTATGTTCATTATTTTGTATTTGCATCTAACTTTTAATTTTATAAAATGGAAATGGTAGAAGTACTAATATTGAAGTTTCCTCTGAATTTTATATTTTGTAATATATCACAAATTTAAATCTGAACCATGTGAATGCTCCATTAATGTAGAGAGAGAAAGGGAAAGATTGTTGAGGATAGTGGGGAGGTGTAGGGTATTTTTGGAATAAAAGAAAATAGTGGAGATGTGTAGAATATTTTTGAAATAAATGAAAATAGTGTGGAGGTGGAGGAGCACTTGGGGAGGTAAAGGGAGCAACACCCTAAGGCAGATCCAATTTTGGGAATATTTTTTTTTTTGGACTGGATATGGATCTAAGCATATCAGTTTTTGGACTTTTATATTTTTTTAAAAAAAAAAAAACCTGGTGCGGCACAATCTTGTGCTTATTCCAATTTGGGGTCATTAGATTTGGATTAAAATATAAGAGAGTAAAGTAATATTATTATTTAATTATTAATAAAGAATAGTGAAATTAATTATAAATTAAGGATAGATAAAAGTAAAATTAATAATTAATTAGAAATAAATAAAATTCAATTTTGATCTTGTTTATAATTTTTTAAATGAGCTATTGATAATTAAGATATCACCAAAGTGAGTCTTCTTTATCTGGAGTAGTTCATAGAAAAATTATAAATGTTGTGTTTATGCATATCCATACGAGTATTAGTCAACCAAAAAGAAGATTAATATTTGGCCAAATTGTATACGCACGTGTGATGGTAACGTGTGATAATTATAAGGTCTTACGTGTCAATAATAAAATCAATCAAAAAATAGGTTTTTTATTGGACATGTTCTTATTATCAATGTAGATCATTACACCAAGATACCTCTAGCAATTAATATTACTGTCCAAAGACTTGATATTGATGGGACATTGGGTGTCTTGAGATAGAGATAAACCATTATTTAAATATATTTATATAATTATTGATTTTATGATGTGAGCTTAATTCTTTTGTTTCTCTTGTATAAAATAAGTTACAATAGCTTCAATATCTGCCAACTTAAATTCAGTTTTGGTCCTCAACGGTACAAATTTTAAGGATTGGAAAGACAACATAGAGATAATTCTTGGCTGCGTGGATCTCGACCTTGCGTTAAGGATTGAGAAACCTACTTCTCCTAAGGACTCAAACACCTCTTATGAGAGGAGAGAACATGAGAAGTGGGATCGCTCACATCGCATGTGTTTGATGGTTATTAAGCGTGACATTCCAGAGGTCTATAGAGGTACTATATCTGAAGAAATTACAAGTGCTAAAAATTTTCTTGTTGAGATTGAAAAGCGTTTTGTGAAAAGCGAAAAGGCAGAAGCAAGTACACTTCTTCAAAGCTTGACTTCCATGAGGTATCAAGGCAATGGAAATGTGAGAGTACATTATGGAAATGTCAAACATTGCTTCAAAACTTAAGGCTGTGAAACTTGAGTTGCAAGAAGACTTACTTGTACATTTTATTCTAAACTCTCTTCCTCTACAGTTTAGACAGTTTAAGATTTCCTATAAATGTCAAAAGGAGAAATGGTCTCTTAATGAACTCATTTCATATTGTGTTCAAGAAGAGGAAAGACTGAAGCAAGAAAGGATTGAAAGTGCTCATTTAACTAGTACTTCTATTAACAAGGGAAAAAGAAAGAAAACTGATAATCCTAATGGTGATGCTTCTAAAGGTCCATTACAAAAGAAACAAAAACAGTTTAATAAATGTTTCTTTTGCAATAAAGTTGGACACATGAAGAAGGAATGTACAAAATATCATGCTTGGCGCGCAAAGAAAGGATTGTCTAAGCTATCAGAAGACAATTGGTTCTGAAAGATGAATCTATTTAGAGATGTCAAATTTGTAGTGATGGAAGTGATATAATGATTTAGATTATTATTTTGTATTGGTTTTCTAGTTTTGGTTTTGAAAGACATTTTATTGTACCGTCATTTAGGCGAAATTTGTTTTCATTTGTTTATTTGAACAAATTTTGTTATTTATGTTCGTTTGGAAATAATGAATTCAAATTTTGTTTTATTCAAGTTTTGTTGAAACCAATTCACTTTTAGAAAATAATAATCTATATATTCTTCATACGGTGACTTCCTATTATGAATCCTTAAATATGGAATTGCATGATATTAAGCATAATATTCTTTGGGGATATTGAGCTTGGGGGGAAGATTAAAGTTTAGAGGAAGAATCGTTGAAAAGGATCTGATTCATAAAGTTCAAAACCACTAGTAAGTTAAAACCTCTATAAGAACAAACTCAAGATCCTTAGAAACATGTGTTTCACGAAGGGGGATTCTCCAGTTGCTAAGGGAGACAAGTTTAGTCTCAATCAATTCCTAAAAGGAAATTTAGAAATTTAAGAAATGTAGAAGATTCACTATGTTTCAGCGGTAAGGAGTCTCTGATATATGTCCAAGGATGTATGCATCCGGATATAGCATACACTGTTAGGGTTCTAGGTAGATATTTAAGTTATTCATGAATGGATCTTTGGAAAGCAGCCAATAAAGTTATGAATTTTTTAAAGAGAGGAAAAGTTTATAAGCTCATGTATAGAAGGTCAGACTAGTAAGAGATCATCAAGTATTGTGACAATTTTGTAGGATGCCAAGATAGTTTAAGATCCACTTCAGGTTACATTTTCATGCTAGCTGGTGGTGTAGTTTCTTGGCCTATTACCAAGCAAACTCTTATGGCTTTATCCACTATGATTGCAGAATTTGTAGCAACTTATTAGGCATCAAATCAAGGTATATGGTTCATTTTTGTCACAGGGCTACGTATTATGAAAAGGAAATGAAAGAACAATCAAGTTATATTGTGACATCAAATCAGTTCTTAAAGAAAGAGTACAAAATGGATGGATTTTCATAGAACACTTAGGGACAAACTCCTTTATAATATATCCTCTTAATAAGACTATTACACCCAAGGTTTTTCATAAGCATATTGCTTGTATGGGTGTTTTACAATTTGAGGAATCTTTGATTCAGTGGGAGTTAGTCATCTTTGTGTGATTGTGTTCTATGTTTGGTTTTCATGTATGCATACATTCTTATTTATTATTCAGATATTACACTTTGTACGATAAGGTTATTGTATTGATCTCATTAAGATAAAGTAATGACTAGTTGAAAATAGACGTGTACAGATCACCTTCACGTAACTTTTAATGCTACACATTTCATGATGTATCCATGTCATTTGGTTTTGTCAGCATTAGTGATCATTGTTGTTTTGGTTGCGATTGTTGCAATTAAAACTGCTTTGGTTCTACATGCGGATATAATCAATGGACGAGACTTTGGGATATGCTCAAGGTATATAATGGCAATTTTGAGCTCATAAAGTCTAACACATTTGTAAGGATTTATATGGATATATATATATATATATATATATATATATATATATATATATATATATATATAAGAAATTATTAAATGTGTTAGGGCCAAATTTGTCATGAAAGGGTATATTTAAAGTGATCTAGTTAAGATAAATATGGCTAAGGGTATATTTGTCATGAAAGGTATATTGTGTAGAGACCAACAATAATTTTAATTTGTTCAAGGGGCCAAATTATAATTATTGAAACTAAAGAATATAACCATCAAAGATTATTTAAAGGGTCATGCTCCCCATTTGTGAGCACAACGATTCATTCATGTTTCTTTCTCTTTATTCCCATCAGAAGAGAAAATCTAGAGGAACTAAAGGTGCTCTATAGAGGGAAGATCATAGACTAATTCAGGTTTATTAATTATTACCAATATCTTCAAGTACGCTTCCGCTTTACTATTTAGGAACTGGTTTATTGCTCATTAATTGGAATCTGTCAATCATAAATTCTAACAAGAAACGTTTATTTATTAAAATTTATTATTGTTTCTTATAATTCTATAAACGAGTAAGAGTAAAATTATAGCATTAAAAATATATTTAGTGAAAAATGTAAAAGGAAATTTATTTTTTTAAATGTATTTTTGCTTCTTATAATTCTATGAATATGTAATTTTTGTTTTTTATAAAATTTGTTTACATAATTAGTATTTACCAATTTTAGTCTATTATTAATATATGTTGGAAATTTCACGTCGACTAGAGATAAAACTAATTACAGCATATAAATACATGCAAATCTCACCTTTCAAGCTAGTTTTATATATGGATGAGTTATGTTTAAATATATTTTTTAACATGTTATCAAAACCATGTGTTAAGCCTATCTGATAACGGTTGAAAAGCTGTTATTTTCATACTTAATTTTGATATTAAATCACACCCTTTATGGCTTAGAATTAGCTTGAAATCATGCATTTTTCTTAAGTTAGAGAATAAGAGAGACAAAGTTGGTTTTTTTGGTTTTATTCTTGGTTTCCCTTGATTTTGTAGGTTTTTGGAATGAATTGAAAGAAAGGATGAAGATCAAATGGTTGCAGTGCAGAAAAGTCAACCAGAAAAGTCAACCAGTCAACAAGAAAAGTCAACAAGTTGACCATAATGTTGAAAAGTTGACCAGAGCGCTGTTTTCAGTTGCAGTGAGCGCTGAGCGGCGAAATTGAGCGCTGAGTGGTGGCGCTGAGCGCCAAAATTGACCGCTGAGCAGTCTGACGATTAGAGGGAAACCGCTGAGCGCCGTTTTTGAGCGCTGAGCGACGGGAACGCGGGCTTGGACCTGTTTTCTGCGATTTTTATGATCTGTTTGGGCTTGGACTTGTTTTCTGTTATTTTTATGTCCTATTTAAAGACTTGGACACCCTAGGATTTGTATTCTTTTGGCAAGCAGAGAAGTCCAGAGCTATTCTACACTCCTTGGAGAAGGTTTCTTGGATGCTTAGGCTCCAGTTTATCCAATCTAGGGTTTATTCTTTCATTCTTTAATTTAATTCCATCTAGTTTCACCATGTCCAAGGTGAACTAAACCCTTTGTTGTTGGAGAGCAATGTAATCTTTTGAAACTCTCTTATATTGAAATTCTTGTTTTATTCATATGCTTGCATATGCTCTTATTATCAATTGTTGGGTTTCTTATCTATGCTTAAAGCTTTTATCGTTTAACTCATTCGATATAAAGATGTTTGCCTTTGTCGATACGGGACGTACGGGGAAGTCATGAACTGATAGGAAATTCCTTGATTAAGCAATACCACCTAGGGATAGTAAGCTAGTAATTAGTAATAGGCTCTTTTCGCCGAGGGATCGGGTTTAGGGTAGACTAAAAAAGTTTGCATGACAATTAGATAATAAAGTGAATTTAATAAGAAGAGTAGATATAAGAGAGTGGATAAGATGAAATTGTAAACCCCAACAACTCCATTCATCCATATCTTTTCCTTGCCAATTGAATCACTTGCATGTGCATGTTTATTTTCGTTCTTTGCATTCAACCACAAGTTTATTTCTTTTCAAGTCTTATAAGATTAATTTACATGAAAGATTAAGCCTAAGAGTCCTTTGGTAGACGATACCCGGACTTACCGTTTATATATTACTTGATAACGATCCGGTACACTTGTTAGGAACTTAACACTATCCTAGTAAAGTTTGTTATTATTAGGTCTATTGTTCTACCTATTATGAGACTGTGATTTGATCAATTATTAATGTCTAATATTTACGCATGAGATGTATATGTCTCACTTTTAAGGGACGTGTTAGAAGTTTTACATCAATTAGAAATAAAAACAATTTATAATATATAAGTGGATACAAATTTCACTTTACAAGTTGATTTTGTAAGATTGAGTTAGATTTAAAATTTATATAGAATTGTTAACTTTAATGTTGAATTCAGGTATGCATTATAATAACAATGTTAGTTACCTGTTTAACAAGAATATAACTATAAACTTTAACATCAATTACATTAGATGATACCAGTGAAAACACATGTACATTGACATTTTTTAGATAATAAAATATAATAAAATTAACTGTCAAATTGTTTATGTGATTAAATTTAAAGAAACAATCACATAAAATATTTATTTTAATTTTAAAAAATATATATACTTTAATAACAAAATTAAAAAAAAAACAAATGTAAATACTAAAAAAATGTATGTATATATATATATATATATATATATATATATATATATATATTAATTTTAAATTAAAATTAAAAAAATCGAATGTTCTATTAAGTTTTGTATAGGAATCAAATTAGGTATAATTAAAATTATAAAGACAAAAAAAAGTATATTTAAAATAAATAATTTTAAAAGATATTGAGATTTAGTGTGTTATTTTTTGAAGTTTCTTTCATAGTTTAACTTATGTATTTCTTTTTATATTTTTATATCAATAAAATACACTTATTTTGTTAGGTATACTTTATTTTTTATAATACTAAATAATAAAATATTCAAATTGATACTTAAAAAAAGTAGTTAAGAAGTACAGACTAAGAATTTTATGTACGGGTTCATAAAAAATATATTTATAAATTTGATATTCGATATATACATATTACTTTCTTATATTTAATCCAAAAGAACGTATTGAGATAAAAAAAATTAAAAATGATTTATATAAAAACTTTTAACTCAAAAATAAAAGAATTTAAATTCTCGATTGAAAATTTCTTATTATTCCTTTGTTATAAAAACAAAATACAATAATTTTTAACATTTTAAAATATCAAAATTAATAACTTTTGAAAACATCATGTTTCGGTAGAAATTTGTAGGATTGAGAGACTAACCATTCTATAAGTCTGGGTCGCTCAGTCACCTTCAGTCTTGGATATGGAAGAACTTTTGTTCTTAATTGAGTATTTAGTTAATGATTATAGTATTTGGGTATAGTGAAGTGTGACGTATCTGGCTGTTGACCGTGACTTTATATTTATAAGTCATCTCATGAATCTTAAAATCTTAAATTGATACAGGTCCGATATAATAAAAACATATTTACCTTTTAGATTTGGTCGGTTATTCGTAAAATGTTATCAATTATGAATATCCTGAATCATTCTGTTATTATTTGCTGGATTATTACAAGTCACTTAACCTTCGACTCAATTACAGCCTAATATAAACGTAATACTTTATTGGACCGATCAGCTTTTTTTCTAATTGCTCGACCCAAATATCCTGTACCATACACATCGCAAATAGACAACACTATTAATCCTATAAATAATTTAGATTCGAAACCATAAGTCTACACATTTGTTTATTTTTATTATTAATGTAGATAGTTAGTTGATTATTAAAATTAGATAGCATAATTTATTGTATTTTGATTTGATTTTTTGTTTTGTATTACATCACCTAATTACGTATTTAAGTGTACTAGGAAAAAGGAGATTCACGTCTTCATTATCGTGTGAAGTCATCACTCACTAGAGCAACGAAAGAACAAAAATTAAAGAAGCAGAGGACACATATTATCAAAACATGACAGCTAATTGACTTCCACCTTCCATACAACAATCAATCATCCGTCACTATTTTCCGGAGAATCCCACGCTTAAAATTCTTTTATCCATAATTATTAATTTCATATGATTTCTTCTGGATCTGTTTGTTCACATCCAAATATTTTACTTATACATTTTATTTTTTTTTATTTTTTAAACAAGTCATAATTATTTATTTAGTTACGATAAAATTATTATTATTATATATTATTTCAATATTAAGTGAGATTATTAACGGGGACAAACTCAAAATGTGTCATGTCAAGTTTTCTGCAAGGCAGAGCGCTGTAAACATTATATAGCACTTGTCCACTATTTTTAATTCTAACAAAAAATTATACAATTGTAAAATAATTTTATTAAACATAATTATAAAAATAAATTATCTGCATAATTTTTATTATAAATAATTATTTAAATTTTAAAAAAAATAGTTATTGAAAAGATAAATTAATTATTTTAATTTTTAAAGTAATAAAATTTGGATTAACGACTATTTAAAGAGTAAAAATGGAAATATTATTATTTTAGTTTAAAATAATGGTTTATTAAAGGGTAAAATTTTAAAAAAAAGTACATATTTCTTTAGATATAAATATAATGTTTAATGATACTTAATTTTTATGATTTTTTTAAATAGGTTTTTCACTTTTTATTTTATTTTAATTGAATTTCTATTGTTTTTAAAACTTAAAAAAAATTATTGAAACAAAATTTAATTTATATATAAATATTTACAAAAATATTTATACAAATTGATAATTTTTATTAAAAAAATTATAAACTAACATATGTCACATTTTTATTTATGTAATACTATAAAAAATAATTTAATTGTATTAAAATTTTCAAAACAAAGACTAATTTGAGACACATAAAAATAAAAATAAATAAACTCATTTAAAAAAAATTTACAAAATTAAACAACACATGAAATAATTTGATTTAAATAATATAAATGAGCAATATAAAAGTTAACATTTCAATAATAAATAATTTTGTGAAGATGTTCTATATAAAAATAGTCTCAATTTTTCTTCAACAATTCATAAAAATTAACATTAAATTGAGACAAAATAAATAATGTTTAATAATAAGTTACTGTTTAATTTTTTAAAAATTAACACTAAATTAAGACAAATACAATGACGTGTGACCTGATAGTAATACGTAACATTGTCATTGTCAAGTGACTCAATGTGCTTGACACATGACAATTTTTATTTTAAAAAAATAAAAATGATAAAAAAAAATATTTAAAAAATTAAAAAAAAAAATCATAAACTGACACCTGATATCTCTTTTAAGTACAAAACTAACGATAAATATCTAATTACTTTAATTTTTCAAAAAATAGGTGTGTACGAAGAAATCCCCACATGCCTTAAAAATATATGATGAATTCTCAAATATGAGGGACTAGATTTATTACACGTTCTTTGAAAAAGAAACCAAAGTTCATAAACTATAGAAATTACTCTCTAAACATGTTCTCAATTAATAATATAAAGATATGATCTAATTCCATCATGGTTATATATATTGGATTTTGACTGTCACCCATAAAGAAGCAAATTGAAACTGCAATTTCATTGGCTCTTAAAAAACATCACATCAGTAACTTTATTTTCTTAAATCATTCATAATTAATCCATCCGTTTGAGAAAAAGGAACTATCAAAATTTGAGCACACACAGTCAGGCTAAAAAGTATATTCTTGTTCTTGTACACCTAAAGAAAACAGAACAAATCATGTAAGTAAATGCCAGGTCCTGTTGAAGCCACCTCTTCAACATTTGATAGTTAAGATATAAAAACAGGCATATTGTAACAAAAAATAAATTTACAAAAATGATAAATAGTGTTGCTAACTATGCTTGCAAAACCTTCATGCTGGTCAGCAGTCAAAATTGATGAATTTTTTTTGTTTCCTCCCTTTCTACTTATAAAAGTCTGCAACATGAGTAAATAAACCATGTAATATGTATTATAAACCACAGTTCAGAATGGCCACAAACAATAAAGATCACTCTAGTTAAAAGGGATAGCCAGATATTTTACTAGTGAAGCTACAAACCATGTTCCATACTTTATTTTTCTGCTAGCTACTAACCTTAAACTCCAGACCTACAACAACTCTAACAAATTTTGAACCTACACCAACTAGCTAAAACCAAGGTAAAAGAATATAATCAAGTAGTAAAATTTAAATTTAATGATAGCTGGATTGTTCAACACATCTTAACAATTCCGCACCTTCATAATCAGAGATACTTCCTTGCAATTGGAATCTGCACTTACAACTGTAAAACTACAAAAAGCCCGTAACTTTTGAACAAGCTATAACACTAATTTCACTTTGCCCTCTCTTCCTCTTTCAAAAACCAAAAACTGATCCAAGCCATTGTTTTAGAACGAGTGAACTTCAATCACACATAGACAATTGTTAGAAATGTTAGGCCTTATACATCAATCCAGGAGGGGTGAATTGGATTTATCTGTTTTCAAACTCTTTATTAGTTATTGGATCTTGAAATCAATAATAAAAGATATATAAATCAACTGAGTAAAAAATGATAAAAGAAAGATCAAAACACAACAATCTATAGTGGTTTGACTATCACAAGTCTACATCTAGTTCTCCTTCAACAACCTTAGTTGAAGGAAATCCACTAATGATGATTTCAGTTTACAAGAATACAATGAACGCACTCAATTGCACTCCTAACACCACTCAAATCAAAATAGCAAGTACAAGAGATGAAAATCTCAATCTCTTACAAATCACAAGAACAATCCCAGCTCTCAAACATGGTTATCCTCACACAGGTATCCAATACACTGATTGATGAAGAACCTGATCTAAACACACTTTCCAAAGTGCATATTGAATCAAAACCAATGAAGTCCAATGTCTTGAATGAAATCTTCTTGTGTAATCACCAACGAAGCTTTGATTCCTCCAAGAATGGGTATTTAAGAGCACCTGTATTCAAAACTCAGAAAATCTATTAGTATTTGAAAATGAAATCGTTGAAGAATTAGGTCTCAAGTCAGGTTTATATAAAAAACAAATCCTGACATAGTTTAATCGATTATTTATACTAGAAACTAAATTTCTAATCTGTTTTAGGCTTGATTCACTCATCATTAATGCATCCAAACATCTAGCACTTACATGTTAAAGATATAAACATTTGTTATGTCATTTTGTTGTGCAAGCATGATTAAAACCATTATTAATCATTTAACCTATTCATCGTCAAAAACTAAGATGTAAATAAGCTAAGTTCCCCCTATGATGGCAACCTCCTTAGCTAGGTTGGGCCAAAGCTAGGAGATATGCATGGAGGGGTGTTTCCTTGGATGAATGGTGCGGACATGTGGTGGTAAATGGTTCAAGGATGATGAGTTAAGATATGAATGGTGTAGAAGCTCAAATCATCTAGGAGATATGGTGGTGGTGGTGTAGTGTTTGGTGGCTCCAAGAGAGGTTAGGCCAACTCAAGGAGGAATGTGACTAGAGGAGCCTCATGGGTTGCTCTAGTCTTGATCTAAGATGAGTAGTATGGCCAAAAATGGGCAGCATAACATTACTCAACATCAAAGATGAAATACAAGGGTGGAGACACCTCTATTTATAGGCCAAGGGTGTCTCCTTCTAACCCTAAAAGCATGATCTCCCACCTTTGCTCTTATTGGCCAAAAATGAGGTCTTCTAACCTCTCTAATGATGGGAGGACATGTGGCCACTCACAAAACACAATCCCCTCCATTCCTAGAGTGCCATGTGGCCACTACTAAAAGTAAATCCTCTCCACTCCTAGGGTGCCATGTTGCTACCTTTTAAAAAACAAATCCTCTCCAATGGAAGCATGACACATGGCACACACTTTCCACTTGGTTTGGATGTCTAACTTTTAAGGAAAATCCTATGCTACTTAGGCCTTAATACAAGCCTTAAACAAACCTACACTATATGGCCTAATACAATGGCCTAAATTCTTACACTACTCTTCAATCTATGCTTCATGATGGCTCCAATGGTGGTCCTCAAGGTAGAGTTGACACCATCTTCAAGGATGACTTTCACTCTCTTGAAAGTGCTTGACCAAGGCTAAGGGATTTTCCATCATTCCCTCCCTCTTGAAAAGGATTTGCCCTCAAATCTTCAACATGGAACAAGGCAAACTTCCTTATCTTCTTTGGAGTCTTGTGTTCTTCTCCACCAAGGTCAAATACCCATTTTATAACACAAGTTTGAACAAATGTTATAATAGTGTGTAAATGAAGAATATAGCTCCCAACAATTATACACCTTAAATCAAATGAATGATCAAGGTCTTGAAGAATAAGAACATCTTTGAAGATTTTATTTGTCTTGTGTTGGATGTATATGTTTGAAAGACTATCCATTCCAACACAAGAGTTCATTTTTAGGGATATGCCATCATACCCTCCCTTTTGAAAAGGATTTGTCCTCAAATCTTCTTGTTCTTGTATGACAAAAACCTTTTTCTTATTATTGGTTAATTTGTGTATCTTTCCACCAGGATTAAAGATCCATATGCAAGTGTCATCAAACACAAAACCAATAATCTTATGAGCCACAAACAACATGTATCTAGATGAAATATTTAGAGAAGACCTTATGCTAATTTTAAAAGAATTTACTTGAAAACTTTGAAGGTCTACTCCACAAAATTTTTTGTGTTTACTTTGAGTTAATTGTATCCTAGAAGGTAACATCAACTCAAAGTTTGACTTGGAAAAATTTGAGGAGTTAAAAATAGTGGGAGGTGAAAAAGAAGTTGAAAATTTTTCAAAAGTAAAAGTTGGAGTTATGAGAGATGGTTGGATGTATTGAGAAAAGTTCAAGGATTGGAAAACTCCCTTCATCATCTTAGTCTCAACCTTAATTGTAGGAGTGGTAGGGGGCTTTAGTAACTCTTCCTCTTCTTCTCTTATCTCAATCTCTTCTTTTTCTCTCTTTTCTTTCTCATTCCTTTCTTTTATCTTTTTCTCTTCATACTCTTTTATTCTTTCCTCCTCCTTTCTCTCTCTTCTTACTTGCTCCTCATTCTCTCTTTGTTCTTTCTCTCTTTTCTCATGCTCCTCATTCTCTCTTTGTTCTTTCTTCCTTCTTTTGTCTTCCTCTCTTATTTTCTTAATCTTCCTTAAATCCTTTTGTACGTTTTCTTGTTTTTCATTAAAGATTTTAAGCTCTTCTTCTAAGGTAGCAAGATATTGTTTTCTTTCAACTCTTTCTTTCTTTTCTACCTCTCTCATCTCACATATTTGCTCTTGGTTTATTATAAGGGAAAAAGGAACAAATTTTCTTCTCATGCATGCTCTCAAGTCACACCAATCTTTAATTGGAGATTTTCTACCTTTCTCAACCTTAGATTGTCTTTGATTCTACCATTCACTTGCATGTCCTACAAGCCTAGAGATGCATAAACTAAGTATATGATAATTACCATGCCTAACTAGGAATGGATGAAGTTCTTCTATTCTTTTCTCCCATTCTAGGTATGATAATGCACTAGTATTCTCAGCAAAGAATGGAAGATCACTCTTAACTTTATAATGTAGCTCATCCTCACCATGACTTAAATGCAAGCTACTATAAAAACTCATTTGTTTTAAAAGAATTTTGAAAAACAATTTTCACAAATAATGCTAGACATTTTTAGGATTTTCAAAATGGCTTATACAAACAAACTTTGTATTTCAAATAAAATTCCTTAAGAGACTTAAGGAGACAAGAGAAACTTAAGTTCACTTCCAGGAAAGAGAGTTGTATCACTATGGATTGCTTAGAAACCAAGTCTTTCCTAGCCAAAGCTTACCTCAAGTTCTATTGTACCAAACTTCTCAAAGGGATTTAAACATGAAATAAAAGTTGACACTCACTAGACTATAACAATTAAAGAAAGCAATTAAAGCTAAACTATGCGGCCTAATGGTGAAGTTAGAAGGAACTTTGGTTCCCTCTTACCCACCAACTACAAATTTCACTTAAATAATAAATGTCCAATGTTCTTGTTAGGAAAAAACCCCTAACAAGCCAAAAATACAAGTCCAAAAAGGAAAACAACTACAATTTTACAATTCAGAAAATACAAACAAATCTCTCTTTCTCACCAAGTGTATACTCTCTTGTTTTGTGTTTTAGACCAAGACTTTAAGCTTCCCTTCAAGGCCTCCTTCACCTTTGGATGTTACTCACTATTTTGGGATGTCCTCCCAATGATCCTCACGTTTTTTTACCATCCAAAGACCTACACCACAAGTTAACACCACTAAAGCTAAAAGGAGTCCATGGAAAAAGCAAGAAAAGGTCTAAAATGAACAAAGGCTCTTCAAAAGGAGTTTTACTTTGACAAAACCATGAATGTTTAGAAGAAAATCAAGCAATTAAATGGTAAGAAAGAAAGGTTAGCACAACAAAAGGAGTTACCTAAAGAAAGGCACTAGAATAGATCACAAAAACCAAAAACTACTTGAAAATCATAAGGTGCTTTTGTCCTTTGGCAAGCTAGATCAAATGGTGCACTAAGGCAACCTTTTTTAGATCATCATGGTTGCTGGAACAGCAGCTTGGGGACATAAAAATCAGCTCCATATCAACACCAAAGTGCTCACACAAAGTTGGTTAAAGATGGTACATGCATGTGCTTTTACTTTTACTTTTTGCTTTTGCTTTTTGTACTTTTTGTCTACTTGTTTTTTTGTACCTTTTGTCTCTTCTTTTTCTTGAATTTTTTTTTTAGCACAAACACACACCAAATCAAACCTCAAATTTGGAATGTTACAAGGAGTTTGATGTTCATACAAGCTTATAGCACAAAAATGAAGAAAACCTACTAGAATCAACTATAAATGAAACACAAAAAGTGACATAATGGAAACCTAACTCTAAGAACTTGTTGATGAACTAACAACAAGCATGAACTCAAATATGCAAAGGAAAAGCACTCAAAGGTACTCAAATGAAACAGTTTTAAAATTTACTCAAACATATATTTTTGGTGATTTTTCAAAGGTTAAACATGGAGGTAAAGACATGTAAAGGACTAAACATGACTCTAGCCAACATGGATGGATTCAAAAATAAAAATGACACAAAATAAGCCTATAAGACCAAATAAAACAACAAGGAATGACTCAAAAGAAAGAAAAAGCACAAAAAAATAGCCAAAACTACCAAAAACGAACTTGACAAACGCTAATGACAACATCGTGACAGCTTTGCCCTTTGCGGAGTGTTTTACTTATAACTTTCTGCACAAAAATCCAAATGAAGTGATTCTTTTTTGTTGGAAACTAGACCCAAGGGCTTTCATTTGAATATTTTTACGTATTTTTTGGACAACTGAGCTAGATGCAGTTTAAGTTTCAAAATCGTCACAGTTTACTGCCAGAACAAATGATAGATGAAAAACAAAACACAACAAGACAAGTAGGGAAAAAAACATCAACAATATGGAAAAATAAAGGATAGATAAGGACCAAAAGACTTAGCTCTTGAAGAACCAAAGCTCTTGATACCAAATGATGGCAACCTCCTTGGCTAGGTTGGGCCAAAGCTAGGAGATATGCATGAAGGGGTGTTTCCTTGGATGAATGGTGCGGAAATGTGGTGGTAAATGGTTCAAGGATGATGAGTTAAGGTATGAATGGTGTAGAAGATCAAAGCATCTAGGAGATATGGTGGTGGTGGTGTAGTGTTTGGTGGCTCCAAGAGAGGTTAGGCCAACTCAAGGAGGAATGTGACTAGAGGGGCCTCATGGGTTGCTCTAGTCTTGATCTAAGATGAGTAGTATGGCCAAAAATGGGCAGCATAACATTACTCAACATCAAAGATGAAATACAAGGGTGGAGACACCTCTATTTATAGGCCAAGGGTGTCTCCTTCTAACCCTAAAAGCATGATCTCCCACCTTTGCTCTCATTGGCCAAAAATGAGGTCTCTAACCTCTCTAATGATGGGAGGACATGTGGCCACTCACAAAACACAATCCCCTTCATTCCTAGAGTGCCATGTGGCCACTACTAAAAGTAAATCCTCTCCACTCCTAGGGTGCCATGTTGCTACCTTTTAAAAAACAAATCCTCTCCAATGGAAGCATGACACATGGCACACACTTTCCACTTGGTTTTGATGTCTAACTTTTAAGGAAAATCCTATGCTACTTAGGCCATAATACAAGCCTTAAACAAACCTACACTACATGGCCTAATACAATGGCCTAAATTCCTACACTACTCTTCAATCCATGCTTCATGATGGCTCCAATGGTGGTCCTCAAGGTAGAGTTGACACCATCTTCAAGGATGACTTTCATTCTCTTGAAAGTGCTTGACCATGGCTAAGGGATTTTCCATCACCCTATGAACAATCACCCCTTTTTTTACGATGACCAACAAAAACTATGTTTTCCATTAACTCTTCTCCTTTGGGCATTAGCAAAAAAATGGCAAAACAACCAAGAATAATGGAATTCACATGTGCAGAACATCAAAGCAACTTACAAACGATTGAAGTATGTGATCCTCCCCTATCAAAAACAGTAGATGCACTTAGTGATAAAGTAATGGATTAATGTCATAACAGAAATTACTTGGTGATCCATTGAATTCAAGCAAATATAGACCAGTTCAATCAATCATTCATTCGGATATGTGTTAGCGGATTGGCAAGTGTACCAAATCGTATCAAGTAATAAAAATGGTAAATCCCATTATCGTTCTTCCCATGAGACTCGAAAGGCCTTCTCGTTCGCGTGAACCAAATCGTAAGACTTGCGGAGAAAAATCAATAGTTGTGGTGGATGCAATGACAGAAAATAAATACACAATGCGTGATTCAATTGACGAGATTAAGGCAATGGATGAATGGAGTTGTTGGGGGTTTACAATTTCATCTAATCCTCTCTCTTTTATTTACTCCTCTTGTTTAAAAAGCTTTATTATCTAATTGCATGCAAACTTTCTTGGCCTCTCCTTAACTCCATCCCTCGGCGAAAAGGGCATATTACTAATTATCGGCTTGCTATCCCTAGCCTCCCCTAACAACTAGCAACTTTCTACCCTTTCGTCCAATGATTCAACATTTCCAAAGTACATGACAAACTTACTCAACTTCAGATAATCGGTGAACTCAAATCAAGATGCATGTTTGTACTCAACTTAGTTTAGCTCATGCGTTCCTCAACAAATGCTACATAGTATGAATGATCAGTCCACTAAACAAAGAATGCAATCATGAACTTTAGAAGTTCTCACCAGGCAAGTGTTTCACTCAATCACTCAAGTGTTTAGGGTAGCACTCCACTCTTTATTGTTCACAAATCACATGAAATAAAATTGTCATTCATCTCAAACAATCAACATCTTTCCATGCAAATGCCATCAAAAGGACATTTTCAAGGCTTGTAATAAGGTCGGGCTATCAAGAAAAATTGGTTTTTCTGGATCACAAAATTCTTGAGTTAAAAGAACTATTTCATCAATGAAAAGGTTCAAGTTTAAACTCTCTCTTGTTTCCAATTTCACTCATTCCCAGCTTCTTCCCTTTTTCTTTTTCATTGAGCTCATCTTCATGCTTTTATTCTTTTCTTTTCTTTTTCTCTATTCGTGTATTTTTTTCTTTTCAACACTTGAGCTCAATGCTTTTCTTTTGCCTTTCCAATTTTCTCATGCAACCCCAAACTTGAACCTTTTCATTCCATACAATTATTCTCAACCCAACTGAAGATAAATAATTTCAAATCAAAGGGTTTCATCCTGTTTCAGGCTAAGGTTCAAAAAGGATATAATCTTTAAAGCTTTTTGGGTGGAAATTTGGCTAGAAAAGGGTTTTCAAGAGAAGAAAAAAAATCTTGTCTATAATATGGGCAACTATCAGTAGATGCCCTCAATCATCCCATGCTGTCATCTGAGTCCTCCTGACTCTCATCCTCAGCATCCTCAAAGTTGTCTCCAACTGTGTTTGGTGCTCTGCCTGCACCAAAACCACTACTCTGACCCTGCTCCTGAGGCCAAGCCACTACTGCATGATACTCATCCATGGTCCACCTATGTACTGGTGGCTGATCATACATCCCAATTATCATCTCAGCAGTTGTTGTCTGCCCCCTGTAAAAAGCCTCCATCCTAGCCTCCATCATGGACATATATGTGTCCCTCATCTGAAATGGCTCAGCATGCTGTGCTGGACCATCAGGAACCTGATCCTGCTGTGAAGCAGCTCTCCTACGACGTCCCCTAGGTGCTGCCCCTGCTTCTCCTCCCTCAGCACAGTACTGCTGAAAGTAAGCAGCATCAATAACACTCCTGGGTCTCTCATATGGAGGAACTGTAGTATCCACCCCACCTAGTTGGCAGAGAAAAGTAATAAGGGATGGATGTCCCAATGGTGTTCTGCTACTCGCAGTGGTAGCGCAATTGTGTATCTCGTCGGCAATAATCTGCCCGACATTCACATCCAGCTGCTTCAGCATATAATAGATAAGACAGCTCCTTTGTACCGTGACATCGGAGATGTGTGAGCAGGGTTGGATGTTGGCATGGGTGAAGGCCATCCAATATCTTGCCAAAGGTGACAAGTCTAGCCTCTTGATATTAACCCGGGCTCCACTGGAATTTGTCTGAAAACGCCTTCCAGGAAGGCATAGAACCCTTTCCATCTCAGCAATATCCTCCAGCAAACTAAAGCGAGTAGCAAAATGGCACTGCTCTCCTGGCCATTTCGTACCCAAGAAGCTATTTATTGTTTTAGGGTCATACTTAATAATATGTCCCCTGACAAAACTTCTATATTGTCCAGCTGCAATTCCTCCCCTGGAAATAGCATTGGTGTAAAATTCCTTCACCAATTCCACACTGGCTGGTGCAGGGTAGTTTGTCAGCCTCAACCAATCTCTTCTCAAAATCTCCTCTCCAAATTGAGGAGCCACGTCAGTGACAAATGCTACTTTCCTTTCCATCAGCAATCTCCTCTCTTGCACGGTTGCGAAGTGCTCCTCATGATGCCTAGAAAGGAACCTCTGGGAATCAAACCCTCTCGGCCTCTCAGGCTTCTTCCTCTTGCTACCAGTATTTTTCCCCCTTCGTGCTGATGAAGACATCCCTTTCTAGCTCCCGTCAGTAGGTGCAAACCTTACCATTACCCATTAGTGGGTGAGCTGTATCCTTCAGTGGACACTTTAACTTTGTAACATCCCTCAGTAGATGTTATCCTAGTGGCATTCATCAGTAAATGTTGTGTTGCTTGATATTATTTTCTTCTTCTTCTTCCTGCTGAATTTCTTCATAAAGTTGAGAATACCAAGCACATGCTTCCATGTTTCAACCATAGGCACTTTAATCTCCAATTTCTTGAAGATTGCCAGCTTGAACTTCTTTCCCTTCCTATGATTTTTCTTTTTATGAGGAAGAGGTTTTTCATATGATCTTTTCTTCTGTCCTCTTTTCCTCTTTTTCTCAACCTTCTCCTTCTTCCACTTTCTTTTTTTCTTTTTTCTTATTTTCTTATTTTTTTTCTTTTTTCTTAATCACCGCTTGTTTTTTTTCATCTTTCTCTCCCTCACTCAACCTTTTTGCTTCAACTTCCACTATTATCTCTTCATCAATAGCCTTCTCTTCATTTTCAAAGATACTTACTTGATATTCCTCTTTAGGGTCAACTTCAGTGTTACCCCGAATAATACCTAGAGATATCAATACTTTTGTTATCTCATCTTCTCCTATCTTCTCTTCATCAATATCCTCTTCTTTAGGAATATCCTCCTTTTTAGGGTCAACGTCAGTGTTACCCTTAATAATACCCAGAGATATTAGTGTTTTTGTTATCTCATCTTCTTCTATCTTTTCTTCATAATTGACTTTATCATTCGCAAAGATAGTAGATTGACATTCTTCCCTGGGGTCTACCTCAGTACTAACCCCAATAATGCCCATATACTTTAATGCACAAGAGATTTGTTTATCCAGTAAACGTTGTTCAATTTCCCCCAACGTTTCTTTTCTTAAAGAGGATTTTTCTCTTTTTCATTTTGATCAAGATATGAGTGAGGTTCCCACCAGTGATTGAAATTATTTTGGTAAGATTGAGTGCCCATATAATCAACTTCTTGTCCAAACTACATCCTGCAAATCTTAGGCACAAAATTCTAGAGAACATTTATTAGAAATAATTAAATAATTACAAACAAGTCAAATTCAATCAATTCACACTACTTGATAAGTCAAACCTCGAGTCCCCGGCAACGGCGCCAAAAACCTGTTAGCAAATTGGCAAGTGTACCAAATCGTATCAAGTAATAAAAATGGTAAAACCCATTATCGTTCTTCCCATGAGACTCGAAAGGCCTTATTGTTCGCATGAATCAAAATCGTAAGACTTGCGGAGAAAAATCAATAGTTGTGGTGGATGCAATGACAAAAAATAAATATGCAATGTGTGATTCAATTGACAAGATTTGAGCAATGGATGAATGGAGTTGTTGGGGGTTTACAATTTCATATAATCCTCTCTCTTTTATTTACTCCTCTTGTTTAAAAAGCTTTATTATATAATTGCATGCAAACTTTCTTGGCCTCCCCTTAACCCGATCCCTCGACGAAAAAGGCCTATTACTAATTACCGGCTTGTTATCCCTAGCCTCTCCTAGCAACTAGCAACGCATTACAAACAGAAGCAAATACAATTGGTCGTCCTACTCCCCTATCCCTAGGTGGTATTGCTTAACCAAGGAAAATCTCACCAGTTCGTGTCATTACTATATGTCCCCGTATCAATAAAGTCAAAGATCAATTACCGAATGAGTTAAACGATAAAGGCATTAAGCACAGTATGAGAATCCAACAATTGATAATAAACGCATATGAAAAACATATAATTCAAACAAGAGTTTCAATAAATGAGAGTATCAAAAGATTACATTGTTCCCCCAACAACAAAAAGGGTTTAGTTCACCATAGTCATGGTGAACCAAGATGAAAATAATGGAAGATATTGAAAGCAAACCCTAGAAAATACGAAAAGGAGCCTAAGGATCCAAGAGATCCTCTCCAAAGAGTGCAAAATAGGTCTGGCCGCCCTCCTCTGTCAAAAGAATGAATATAAATTCGTAACAGGGCTATTTATAGGTGAGAAACGCAGCAGAAAAATAGGCCCAAGCCCAGCTAACCACCGTCCGACATCACACTTTGTCGCCCGGCGGTGGACCTTCAATCGCACCACCGCCCGGCGGTAGGGTAATACCGCCCTGCGGTTTCCCTCGTGCCGCAAAACCGCCCGACGGCAGGGGTTTGCCGCCCGGCACCCAAAACTGGTGTCTTTCCTCCCGTTTGCGCCCGGCGCCCGGGGTTTACCGTCGTGCGGTGCCTAGACTCTTCTTTTCTCTGATTTTCTCTCTTTTCTTGAGTCTATGACCTTCATCTTTATTCCCAATCTTCACTTCTGTCAATTTTGCTGCAAAACAATGCAAAACAAGCATAAAATCGGTAAAAACAGCTTGCGACCCTCGACTGACTCATTTATTGAGTTTTGTTGGATTTCAAGCTCATTATAAGCAATAAATGGCGTAATTTAGTCCAAATTAGCATATGAAAATAACGGTTTTTCAACCGTTATCAGTCTACGCATCGGGATTTACTGACGAGGTAGACTTCTATTCGAGTGGTTATTCTTTGTGAATTGCCTTAGATGGCCAACTCTGATGAACACTTCAATTTTGTTTCACATGGTCAAATACTTTTCTGTGGTGTGGCCAAGGTTTCTATGGTAGAGACAATGTTTGTTCCCATCGGCATTGACAGGGTCAATTTCTTCTTGGGAGCGGGCAATAGATCAACGTTGAGAGTCTCTTCTAGAACCTTTGCTCGAGGTACACCTAGTGGGGTATAGTTGTTGAAGTGGGGGCCCTTTGTCTTTCTTTCCCCCGGACGACTTCTTGTTTGCCCTTTTCATCTATCCCCTAGACGATTTCGCACTCATCTATTTGCAGAAGTCCCTCATGTCTTCGACCTCTATGAACTAGGCAACTCTCTGTCTCAACTCATCCATGCTCTCAACGAGCTTCATTCATAGGCTGTTAGCGAACGGTCCTAGTTGTAGTGCCGTAATCAGGTGGTACATGGCTATATCTAGGCTAAGAATTTGGATTTGCAGGAACACCTTCCCAAACCTTTCCATAAAGGTGTTAGCTAAATAATGAAGATGAACTTTTGATCATGTCCAAATCAAGTCAAGAGAAATGAAGATTCAAGAAGATCCTTTGAAGACTTGTTTTGCAATGGAAAGCTTTTGTAATAATTATAGTTTATTGTCTAGGACTTAGATTTTCATTGGTTTTGATTCCATGTACTTTCATACTTTTTAATTGATGTTAAGAGTCAAAATTGCACTGTTTTAATCGATTAAAACTAGTATTAATCGATTAAAACAAGTAAAAGCTGAAAACTCAACTTTTTCTGTTTTAATAGATTAAAAATCATTTTAATTTATTAGCTAATCGATTAAAATATTAAAATTCATTTTAATCGATTAAAGCTTACCGTTGGAGTTTTCTGCTTTTGAAAACTAGTCGTTGCACTCATTTTAATCGATTAACACTTGTATTAATCGATTAAAAGCGTTAAATGGCCAATTTTGAAGAATGGAAGAGTATTTGCTTGAGTCTATATATAGGCTCCCTTTGTCCATCAACAGTAACTCTTCCCTTGCGCTAAAATACTCAGAACTCTTTGAGAATTGTGTGCTCTTGCTCAGCTAAAGAAACTCTTGTCTGTGGTTCTAGTACATTGCTACTACGGGGACGGAGGAATAGTTGGTTCATCCTTGGTGCGTCTGAGGAGGTGTGTGGAAGAGGATCATCCTTCGTGAAGTATTCGAAGGAGGTGTTTCATCCTTCGTGAAGTATTCGGAGGAGGTGTTTCATCCTTTGTGAAGAACCAAAGGAGGTGCAGGTTTATCTCTTATGGTGTTAAGAGAGGTGGTTTCTAAACTCTTACAAATTGTTTCTTTGTGAATGTAGTTTGTAATTGTTTTGTGCTTAATGAACTGTTTATCTTGATTTGAGATAAGCGATTGAACATAGGATTGGTAAGATCCGAACCATTATAAAATTCATCTGCGCAAATTTCTCTCAACCTTACTCTTTTATTTATATTTATTATTTGCATAAGTAAGATAAATTGAGAAGAAATTAAAAGGCACAAATTTAAATTAAAAACCCTCTTGGTTTCTAATAGGAAAACCACTATTAATGAATGAAGATAATCTTATGTCACTAATAGGAGAACCACTGTTAATGAATGGATAATAAATTTTTTCTAATAGAAACAGAAGATTTTTTTTATTAGAGACAATTTTATTTAAACAAAAAGAATTATTATTTAAGGACGATAATATTATTATCATATAATCCACAATAAAGTTGATGAGTAAAGTAAGCCTGTATTAGTTCGAGAATAATGATTATCTTATAAGAATTTAGGGTTTAGACGCGGGTAAAAATTTAGTAAAATTTATATAAATAGATTGTAGTTGGAAGTTATGCATTTTTTATTAATTGCACATTTATTTTTCAATTATTCATATATTTGACTTGATGTCGAAATATTTTTGTAGAAATCTCGTTTTTAATTTTTAATTTTCAGAAAAACACTTCACTAATGTGAGTTAGAGCCAAATTACTTGTGATCAATGCAAAATCCATCTCGGTCGTGTAAGCAAAATAAATAAGAACTTTTATAAAATATTTACAATACCTTTTTATTTTATGTCATGTTCTTGTTTTATCTATTACATTTGGTTTAATAGTATTAAAGTGAACTTACATTAGTGTAGAAAGAGTTTTAACTTCGTTCTTTTTTTTAACATTCCAAAAAATACCAATGTCATATTGAAAGAAGTTAAATTGATATGGAAAAAAAACAACGTTGAGGTTAGAAAGTGGCAATTTCAAACATCAATCAATGTTTTATTTTTGCCATTTTTCAATGTCAATTAATTTCTTTGTTTTCTTAATAGGTAGTGATCCATTTTTACAACTTTAGGATATTTGAAAAGCAGAAAACCAACAACTAAAAAGATCTAAAAAGCTGAAAACCAGCAAATAAACTAAACTATGAACTATGAACAAAAGCTATCACAAGTGAGTAGTGATACAATGAATCATAGTATATATTAACTATTAACTTGTGAGTTTTGGTTTTGATAGTTCTGAGCATGTTTTTTGTTGAATTTTTTTTTACCACTCCTTAGATGTCTAAAAAAAGACTGTTTTATATTTTTCATCAATTTCTTTTTTTGTTTTTTCCAAACTATGTAAATATGTTTCACATACTTAGACTTTGAATTTTGATCTAAAGCTTTTTGTGGGGGCTTCTCATGATATTATGGTGTTTTATAGACATTTTCAAGTCATTTGAAGTATAATGTATATGAAGCAAGTCCAACAATTCAACAAACAAGTTCAACAATATCAACAAGTTCAGTACCAATAAGTTCAACCTTCTTCAAAATGAAACGAAAACAAAAACTAACACTTTTGAAGATGGGTTCATCGGAATAAACTGTTGCCACCAGTTAAGGAGTAAGGAGATCGTGCCTATGCTCCTAAGAGTACCTATGCACGAATTCAATCGGTCAAAACAAACGAAAAGCATACTTAAAGTGTTAATCAACATTCATTTGTATAAAATGAAAGAAAGATTACATGTGTTAATCGTCAAAAGCTTCATTTGAGAAAGGTTTGAGCAGAGAAGAGGGTCTCGTGCAAAGATAAAGTGAATGAATTTTCAACATTCCACCCAAATTTTTAATGAATTCACTAACTTATAATGTCTGAAAAAGTGATATTTTGAAGTCTTAAAGCTTTTTGACGTTTGAAACTAGGGTATTCGGTGTCATACATGAGTATATTTTCACCTTTGCACCAAAAATTTTCGTGAAATTTATCCAATATGATGTCAGAAATTGAGAATTTCGACGTCTAATAACGAATTGACATCAGAAAAGTCTAAGTTCTTATGTCTTAATTGAACTTTTATTTACAAAAATGTGACCTGTCATTTTTAACGTTGACTTTTTTGTTTTTTTATATTGAACACGAGATGTTGAAACCTTATTTTACAATAGTATTATTTTCGAATTTCACAAAATTAAGTATTATAAGGAAAATGATTGTAGGATATAATACTCTCTTTGATAGTTATGATTTTATATACTTCTTAAACCTTTTAATATAATAACTGATATAATAATTAAACTCTACTAATATAATTAGGTTTTGTTAATATCACACAATTATTATCAAATATCTCATAAAATATATATTAAAATATCAACATAATATCACATGCATATTGTTATTATATCTTTGGAGATTGGGTGTATTTTGAGCTTTAACGAATTATACTATTATGGATAATAATAGGTGGAGGTACAATTTCCATAAATGAAACTCATATTTTTGACTATTTATATATATACATAAAATAGATATAGTGTAGATGTTAAAGTGGAAGCAATAATGAAATAGTTGAAAAAACTGAACGAAGGGTGGCTCTTATATTGGAAGGCAATCTTGCAATTATTCAAACACATGTAAGATTTCTCTGTCCTTCATCTTCTTCCACACACTCATAAGTCAGAAAGCATAACGCCTGGTTTTCCTCACACACCACAATCAAACTCTGAAATGAGCCAACGTGTCCCTAGCTGTGATGTGGACGACAACACCATTTCCACACCAACAAAATTCCCTCTTATTTCCACCTCCAATTTCATCTCCCATGAAGTCCCAATGTAACCAATCTCTGCGCAAATTTTATTCCTTATCTCATCTATTACTCTTAACTCTGGAAGATCAATTCTTTCAAATTCTATTGCTCTTGCAGGTTGGGCTACAAACTGGCATGCAAAAAGGGACAACCTTCCACCCAAGAACACACCCCAGCGAACCAAACAACATGGGAGATACCTCGTACAAGTGGAACCTTGGAGTCCATAGTGAACCATGGTATCGCCAAAAACTGCCACCAGTTACTTACTAAGGACGCCTTGGTGCCCTCTTTTCCCAAACAGGACACAGTGTTTGGCGCGTGCAAGAAGGGTTACCCCGGGCGCGTGGAGTCTGGGGTGGTGGCGCGTGGTCCCCCAACGTATGAGTTGACTGGCGGCAAAGACTCCAGTATGAGTGGTTGTGACACCTGTCGGAGGGAGTTGAGCGTCACTTTCAATTCAGCCACCATGGGTTCGCCTGAAAACACCAGTAGCTCCGCTAAGCAGTGTACGGAGACCACTGCCAACGACTACCCCCGTGATTCCGTAAGCCACCGTAGGTCGCAGGTATGACTCGTATTCATTTGAAACAAAAATACTAAATCAGTTTAATTATAGTTTGTGAGTATTACATTAAGCCATTTATTCTTTTGCAAATATAAAATTAAAATTAAAATTATTCATGTTTTACAATTTTATTGATTGAAATGAATGTTTGTTTTTATAATTTAAGAGGAGTGATTACTTTCATTTGAATGATTTTCGCAGCTACAATTAATCAATTAAATATTTTCTGTTCGGATAAATATACTATGTTTTTGCTTCTAGTTCCTGTATTTCTTGTTGTTAACTTCAAACTTTCTTTAGTTTACATTGTCCAAATGCTTACATGATAGGTATCATTTTAACGTGATGTCATCATCTCAATAATTGATACAGTCACGTGTTTTTCTGAAGAAAATGAAAATGTTTGAATACTGTAAGGATAAGTATATAACTTTTTTATATAAGTAACTTTTTATTTCAAAAGGGTATTTAAATCTTTATAAATTAGTTTGTTTAGATGTATCTTTTAAAAAATATTGTGACCAACTTTTAAATATATATATATATATATATTTTTTTAAAAACTATAGTTTGTTTTTTAATCCAAAAGAATTAGATTTCGAACAAATTTGAAATGGGTGTTTTTGTTTTATTGAGTTTTTTATGCTAATAATTTGGTGATTGTTTTTAATTATCATGTGATGGAAAATGTTAGAGTGAGGCACGGGAAGAAGATTGTAAAACAAGTGGAGTTGATAGATCTTGTGAATCCAACAAAAGAATAAAAGCTTCAGCTGTACACAACCAATCTGAAAGGGTTACGTGACTCCTCTTCTGTGCACCAAAGTATCATTTTATCTTGAATTTCTTCATCATTGATTCGCTCTGTCTTTGCTTTTCAGAGAAGGAGAGATAAGATCAACCAAAGAATGAAGGAATTGCAAAAGCTGGTCCCCAATTCCAGCAAGGTAAAAACAAGAATACTTCTGACTTAGCCAGGTTTTTAGCATTATAAAATGTTCCAACACTTTTTTCAAATTCTACTCAGTCACAAACACTGACCATACATGAGTCACCTCCAACATCCTCCTTAATTAGTCACCGGTGCTCATGCCACCATTCCCATATCATATCATATCTTCTTACAGTATCTTCTTTATTAAAAAGTATTTTAAATCTAATTCATCTTTACAATTTTTTTTATGAAGTTAAAATTAAGGTAGGATAGGTAGGTTGCTGATACCATTATAGATATGAACAAACTCTACAAATAAACCTCAAATTCTAATATTACACTAAAAATTTATCTCACAAAATTGACATCTTATAAATAATGATTAGTTCTATTTATATATTTTAAATTGACTTGTGAAATTTAAAAAAAATATACATGACATTTTTTATGTTTTGTGATAAAATAAAAGTTTCACGTTTTGATAAATGGTGTTAAATTAACATAAATACAAACAGTTTACAGATATATAGACACTTTTGTTGTGTGCAATATAATGCATGTAATATTTTACGACATTGAGAATAAGAGTTGCATGGTCTGGTTTATTTATCAGACAGACAAAGCTTCGATGCTGGATGAGGTTATCCAATACATGAAGCAATTGCAAGCACATTTGCAAGTGATGAATTGGATGAAAATGTACTCGTCGATGATGTTGCCAATCACCATGCAACAGCAACAACTTAAGATGTCCATGATGATGGCTCAAATGGGCATGGGAATGAGAATGAGTAAGGATATGGCTATGAATATGAACATGAATATGGATATGAATATGAACAACATGAACATTCCCACCATTGCTCCCATGCTCCATATTCCTCCCTTCATGCCTATGGCTTCATGTGCTGATCGATTACTAGCAGAACCAGAAAAGGTATTGCCCCTTTTACACAGTTTCATGTTAAAAATAAATGATTATTTTTTTTTTTATGAAATATTTGACTTTATTATTGTTATGGTGTTTTTTACATGGTTGAACTATTTTCCTGTTACAGTTTTTCATGCAGAGATAATAATTAATTTTCATTTCAAAACAAAATATTTGAATGTGATTTATTTTTAAGGCTTGTTTTGTCTATCCATTGCATTATATAAATTTTTATCATATATTTGAGAATTAGAAGTTGTTTATATAACCTTTTCGAATATAGCAAGTTTAATTTAAAACATTATATATAAGATTGATAGTCTGGGGAGAGACTCATGAACCAATATTCTGTTTTCTATCACTCCTTGACTTATTCTGTTTTATTTTAATATAACTTTTGAGACATTCATTATGATATTCTAAAGTATGTTTTTATTTTAAATGAATGAAAACAATTATAGATATTGTTGATATTCTAAAACATATAATTATATAAACCACAAATGAAAACAATTATCTTTTTCTACATGTCTTCTAAAATTTTCTTTTAATGCATAAAAATCAGTTTAAAATTTATTAGATGGTTATTGACTATCATTTAAAGAGTATCACGTGTCATTCTAATATAATAAATTAAAAAATGTAAATAATATCACATGTTTTTAATAGTTTAGGATTAACACAGATAATAATTTATACAACAGATGAAAGTATAATTAATATTTTTAATCTTACGTACATTTTATTTAAAAAAGCTTATAGTTTATCTTAAAATTAACATCTAAACATTACTTTGATGATTGTGATATTTTTGAATATTTATTAAAATAAATACTTTTATAAAACTGTATAGATACATATATTTGTTAAAATAGTCCCCTATATTTGTTTCTGATTCCTTCCTGGATATATGATAACAATGCAATTATTGTGTTACTTTTATAAACATAAATAGCACCTATAATATATATTATATATTATATCTATCTATATAACAGCTCTTGCTAAAGAAGAATAACTTGATGCAGTCAGAGACAGTGGATGCATACAGTAAGATGGTTGCTCTGTATAATCAGATGTATCATCCTCCAGATTCAAGTTCCAAGAAATGAGTTCTACTGTTCTACCTTCTCAAGAGTATCATAAGCTTGTGTGTGTATATGTGTTAGAAAGATTGAACTGAAGAGACAACATTTTTCTTTTTCCTTTTTCTTTTGCACAAGCAAAATAAAATGTAATTTCTTTGTACTCCAATAGTACAAAGATGATGTGCATTATCAGACGTGTTTCCTTCTGTTAATAGTTAGTATTTTTTTATAATTAATAATAAAGTTTCAATATAAGATGTTATTCAAAGTTTTAGATGAATATCTTACCATGTCTTAAAGAAGGGACTTGTTGGAGTTTTTATTATGATTTCCATGTTTTAGTAGAAGTGTTTGTCTTTGATTAACATTAGCTTTTATGATTTCCAGGTTTTAAAAGTGTTTGTCTTAGTTAGACTAACATCGTGTGTGTCTTGTAAGTTTTATGAATCTTAATCAATATGATAATTGATTGGTTTTAATTAGTGCGTATTTTTTATCAAATTTAAAGTATAATTATAAATATTGTCAATTTAATTGATTTGGAACTCATTTTGCATTTAATTGATTAAGTCTTAATAAATCGATTATTTTTGCAAACTGGTAAAAAGATAGTTTTTGTATTTAATGGATTAGGAACTTGATTAATATATAATAAAAAGATAAGTTGGTTTTAGCATTTAATCGATTAAAAACTCATTATTTGATTAATATAAGCTTAATTAAGTTTTGGGCTTTACGAAGAATGTATTAATCAATTAAGCTTTTAAGATAGTCAATTAAAATAGTCTGTATATCATATTTCTTTAAATATTGTATTTCGTTGGAAAGTAATTTTTTTGGGATTTTTAGAGTATTCAAGCTATTGAAATCAAGTTTTTTAAGAAGATTAAAGATCAAAGGGTTATTAATTGGCTATAAGTGTTTTATATTGTAAAATTCATTTTCATGTGATATCCTTATACTTCTTTTCTTTGTGATTTCATTAAATATGTTGTATTCATGTGGGGTTAGTTTTGAGGGTAATTATGTGTAGCATCACTATTTTTTTTGTAAATTTTAAAGTGTTTGTTGTGTGTTTAAAGTGTAAGTTATGAAGGTGTTTTTGTAATCTAAACTCTTTGTTATCTTTTAGTGGAAATTCAACTCAAGTTTTTGTAAAACTGAATATAAATTAGAAACAGTATAAAAATCTTAAGTGTAGTGTACTTTCTTGTCTTAACTGTTTCTCAATATTTCACAAATAAAAAAATTATAATGTATGACGACTTATTATGACAAATGAAATTCATTTATCATGATAAGTTAAGCAATGACATTCTTGTAATAAAAGTAATATTTATTATGATTGATAAAAAAAAAACTGTCATAATAAATGAATAAAGAAACTTATTATGACTACTAGTACAAAAATCATATTTTATGACGTACAAAAACGAACTATGACATACATAGTTTTGTACGTTATAATAGGTCTACACATTCATTTTATGACGTAGCAAAAATTTACTAAATTAATGTATTTCAATAAATAAGAAACAAAAATTTATAAATTTTATATTTTTCTAAAAAATATATTAATAATTGAAGTTTAAATTGAAGATTCTAAATTAGGTAAAAATAATTTAATTAAATTGAATGATATATAAGAACAAAAATCACATATTAAATCCAATAAAATACATGTTACAACATCTCCAAATATATGTTAAAGAGATATATAATTAAGATGCCGTCATGAACAATACATGTTACATAAATTTTTGCTACGTCATAAAATGAATGTGTAGACCTATTATAACGTAGAAAACTATGTACGTCATAGTTCGTTTTTGTACGTCATAAAATATTATTTTTGTACTAATTGTTATAATAAGTTAGCTGGGGTGGAAAAATTAAAATTGTTAAAAAGTTATTATGACAAAGTTAAAAAGAACTATCATAATAAGGATTTAGCATAATGCTACTTCACTTGTCATAATATCTCATAATCCCTAATTTCATGTTTTATTTTGAGGAAATTCTCTTCATAAACACCCCCTCAAGCCTTTGTTGGTCACTGACTTCTGCATTTCTTCCTGTCAATCTCAATTGCAATGTTCACTGTGAGACCATCTCTCGAGCCTCCGCAACAACCATGGCATTTCCATCACCATAATAAGGAATGTTTATATTAATGAAATGTAACGAGACCCAGTGAAAGAATGTTCCATATCATGAATGGTTGTGCCTAAGTTTTCTACTATACATTAACTCTTTCTCTTATTTTCTCTATTTATGTATATTTCATGTGTTGATTTTCTATTTGTTTTATAAGTGTTCAAGTTTTTATTAACAAGAATAGTTGTGTGGTGATATCCTTCTGCTTATGCAAGTTTTCTCTTATTTTCTCTTTTTAGGTATATTACATTAACAAGTTTTTATTTGTAGATTCATCTTTAATAAAAGATCCAAACATGGAAGAGATTAGAACTAAGTGAGTTTATATTATTTTAAGTGTTAGTAATTTGTAGAAACTTAATTACAATTTAGTATTGTATATGTAGGTTAATGTAATATTTGGATTAAATATATAGTTTTATATACAAATAATATATTGAATATTATTGGACAATTTAAATTATGAAATGAATTGGATTTTGTTTGTTCAATTGAATTTGTTGATTTCCAAGTAAATTGATTGTAAATTAATTGGAAGAGATGATAAAGCAGAGAATATCATTTAAAAAAAAAAACTTTTCATGACATACATAACATTGTCTGTCATAATATGTTAAATGTAAGTACATATAAATCTTTAAAAAAACAAATTTTTATGAGTATGCCATAGTAGGTTAATTATGAATAATACGTATTATGACATGAGAGATAAATGAACAAATAATTGTCATAATACATGATAGATATTATGATAGGTGAAAATAATTATGTTATAGAAATCGAGATACTATGACAGGTAAACCAAACCACAGAATAATAAATTGAATATATTATGACTGATAACTAAAAATATGTCATAATAGATTGAATATACTGTGACAAGTAACAAAAAGTAAGTCATAGTAAGTTAAACCTATTATGACCTACTTTTTCACTACGTCATAGAGTGCACAGATCTATTAATCTATTATGACTGTGAGAACTATGACACTAAAACACCTATCATAAATCCATTTTTACCTGTTTTAACCTGTTTTTTCATTAACAAAATCTCTTTCATTTTTATTCATTTAGTTTTAATGTGTGTTGTCCTTATGTTTTCTTTCTTCTTTTACGTAAAGTACTTTTTTACAGGTGAATAGGCCGCGGTTGGTCAGAGAACCGCGGCATATTCCCCCTGTCAATTTATTGCAGGGGTCCCGTCAGTAGGTGGCAGGGGGAATAGGCCGCGGTTCTCTGACCAACCGCAGCATAGTCATTAAATATTTTTGTCTGACGTGGAGTCAAAGGGGTTGGTTGACTTGGGTATATGCCGCGGTTGTGTGGGGAACCGCGGCATATAAGTTCAATTTATTTATAGAACTGCCACCGCGCAGCATTATTGCTGCGGTTTCTGGTGAACCGTGACATAATGTACGCTGTAAAAAAGGCAATTTTTTACTAGTGAGTGTGTTTTACTTTAATTAAATGATATGTAATTTGTTCAAATTCTAGCAATTTTGTTGTTATTAGATGTTTTGTTTTTTCTCCTTAAAATTTAATTTTCTAATATCAATAATGCTCACAAATGTTTATTGGTTTTGAGTATACTTTTCTTCTTAGTTTACAGTTGTTTTTTAAATGAGAGAAAACAAATGTAAAATCATGTATCTTACAAAAATTATACAAATACTAATATTTATTGTTTTTTACGAAAATATAAAATAATGTTTATTATTTTATAAGGATGACTTAAAAAAAATTGATTTCAAAATTTATAAGTATAATTTTTTAGTCATAAAATTAAAAGGTGTAAAAGAAAAATGATTTTTCATTACTTGCCTACAAATATAATAAGTATATATATGTACAATTTCTATAAATTTTTTAAACGAATTTTCTGAAATATATATGCAAAATGGTAAAAAACAATGCTAACGAAACACCAACAAGATACATGAACCAAAATTTGTGATTCATAAAGGTTCAGTTGTTTATTCAGAATACCATATTCTTCTTGCAATTGCTCAAATACACTATAGAAATGAAACAAAATTTGTTATTCATAAAGGTTTATTTGTTAATTGAATACCAAACTCTTGCAATTGTTTAAATAGGATTATATAAAATAATTTCTTTGAGGAACACAGAATAAATACAAAAATAAATAACAAAAGCACAAATCTTACCACTTAAAGGTAAAATTTACATCAACTCATTGATGTAATTTTTATAATGATAAAATTACAAATTGTATCATAAAACTTTTATAAAGAATAAAATTTTAAATCCTCTCGTGACACATAATTATTTAACTCTATTAGAAATAATTTCAAAAGTAAGAAAATATAAATATATTAGAAGAAAATGGTTTCAAAGAACCATGAGTATGAAAAAAAAAATAATAATGAAAAAAGAATGCAAATCCATATCTAGAAAATCTATTATGGATAAGAATTTAAGACAAAAAGCATTGAGATTGTTCATGTTACTTTCAATGCGTGAAAAAGACCAAACATGGAGTACTATTTGAAAGAGTGATGACTTTATTTGGGTTTGCATTTAACCGTTTTTGTGTAAACATTTTTATATTTTTTCTATTAAATTGTTCAAGGAATAATTGGAGAAACATACTCAATAAGAAAATTACATTCTTTTATATATTATATTCTTTTATATATATTCTATTAATTGAATAAATAATTTGAAAATAAAATAAAAATTACAAAGACAAAAAAAAAATACCAATAAAAATCTTGAATTTAACATAACGATTTGAATTTAATTTTGTTATTTATACAATTTTTGGATTACATATATATTATTTAAATGTTTTATGGTCATTATCTAGTTAATTAAAATTGTAAAGTGGTAAATTAATAGTAGATTTATAATTAACGATATAGTTATTATGTAAAATTGTGGCATAAATACTCTAAAATAATATTAAGATTTGATAAGAATCAAAATTGAAATTATTAAAATCTAGAATATAACTAATACAACTTGGAAAATGGGTTATGGTCTTCCCATTTTGTAGAAAAGATGAAAGTGTTTTATTTTTTATTTTTTATTGCTATCAAAAAAGAAAATAAAAGTGATATCTAAAACGTTGTATATTTATATTTCGAAGAACACATATTTTCAATAATAAATTTAGATATGTTTTCACATTTCTATTATCAAAATAAATTGATATATAGGTTCATTACGGATTAATATATAATTGTGATATACATTTTGCATCTATATAAATAAAAGTATGGAATTAGATACCACTATTATTTCTTAAAAAAATCCTTGGGTGATAATTTTATAATTTAAATTAGATTTATAATTGGATAGACTGCATCTCTGTTAATGAAAAGAAATAATAGGTATAGTTTTAGTACATCTAATGATCAATAATTATATATTTGAGTGTCATGACTTTCAAATTTCCAATGACATTTTGTTTTATTTCTTAAACTTTTCAATATGACTTCCAAAATCACATTTTGAAGCATTTGATGCATTGAATAAGTTGTCTGCTATAAGTACGTTTTGGCCTATTCACTAACTTTCCAGGCTTGAATTGATAATAATGTTAATTTATGAGAGGATAATAATTACCCCACGATCACCCAATACAAATTCTCGAATCAACAACACCACAATGACACGTCTTACAAATGTGTGGTTTACACATGTTATAATAAACATATACAACATGCTTTGTTTGGTTAAAGTTCAACATTTAAATTATTGAATACTACATAAATAGTTCGATCAAGAGTTTCATGGTTTCACATGCGTAACATTAGAGATTCCAGTCCAATAATACACATTCAACCACTTAATTATCCGACAGACAACATACGTTGTTTGCATGTAGTTTTCATACACTTTGGTAAAAAGAAAACGTGTACTATGCATTAATTAAAAACGATTACTTTTATGTATTATAAATCAGATGACCATAAAATATTTACACAAAATCATATTCTAACTACAATTGAATTGGTTACTTTTACTTGAGGCAACACATATATACTTTCCTATTTCAAGTTCAGCTCTTATGTTTTAAATATAATGCCAATATCTTCCCAATAATAAAGAAAAGAGTATTGTAAATACAATACGATATCCTATGTTATAAATAACTCGTAACATTTTAATGTCTTCAATGCTTATATCACAATCAACTCTCTTTACTACTATATCCATTATAAATTTGTTATAAGAACTAAGTATAAATGAAAAAGATTGGTCAAATATTTTTCAAGAAACTCTTAATAATTTTTTTTAAAATATTTATGATTTGAAAACGGATATTCAACGAGTATCCGCAAGTTGAAAATATTCAAAAATTTTTTTAATAAAATATCTAACTGATAACGAATCGGGTAACAGATACAATTTTATCCAGTGGATCAGGTTACAAATAAACACTATTTGTGTCCCACCCGATCCATTACCATCTTTACTTGCAAATCATTATCTCTCTCTTAGTTTTATTTCTTTAGTTTGAGTAAGGAAATCTATTATTTAAACGTCCAACTTATCACTCAAATTATAATCACCTAAACTCAAATTACAATCCATACTTGAGTATCGTTCAAACAATAATTTAATATACTCTATCAAATATTTGGTACTCAAGCAAAATATATACAAACAGCAATTATATAATAAGTTACAAAACTAAATTAAAATCATCTTTTAACCTATTTACTCAATTAACAAGTATAAGTGTGATTATAACAATCACACAATATATTTTTCCTAATACCATTGTATTTCGGTTAGATACACTAATTTAGAAGATACCTTTATTTAAAAGATAAAACTTGATTACTATTCCTTTTTTTTTCTATTACCTAATATATTAGTAATAAATTACTTGAGTTTTCTTTTGAAATTATAAATCAACAACCTTATAATTCTAAAATTCAACAAATTATTTAATTAATAATATCAATATTGTTTTAGTACCTATTTGATAATACATATAATTAAACTCAAGAACTTATTTAACATTTTTTTCATTTCAGAAAATAATGTCACAACAAATTCTAATTTGAATTGTTTACTTCTTTACTATGAGCATGCAACTTTTGAAATGATCATTTGTTAACAAATCTTCATTATGATAAACAAGGGACATTAAAACGCGACATTTTACTCTTAAAATGTTATATGGGTAGATTTATCTAACAGTATATATATTCGATATATGTATAACAGTTGCCAACACAATGCAAGGAAATGTTTATTTAATAAATTTTCAGTATGAAGTAATAAAAGAAAGGAAACGCCACTAAGCAGCAAATCAACAAGCCACGTGCAATCCAGATTTCACCTGAAGCAGAGAATGACAGAGGTATGAATAAAGTGACAGAGCAGAGAAGTTTGGAGAAGAATTTGCAGAAAGAGAAACCTTAGCCACACCATGACTTCTCTCACAGTTGAAATTCCTTTAAGAGCATGTTTGGTTTTCGGCGCCTCACGCTTTTCCTACCTTCTTTAATTTCCTTATCACCCTCCACGTGTCTCTTGCCCCTTTCCACATGTCTCTTCTCCATAACCAACTTTTCCACATTTTTATCTGTTACATTACCCTTCCCTTCCAAATCAACCTTGTCCTCAAGGTTGAACTGAGGATAATATTACTTAATGAAGATGAGATCTTCCCACGTAGCTTCATTTGAGTCTGATAGTTCCCATTGAATCAACAATTGCTGCACTTCTATACCATTTTCGGATTATGGTTCTGGCATCTAGAACCTGTTGAGGTTGAACAATAGGGTCATTCTCAGTTGTTGTAAGAGGTAATGGGAAGTATGGTTTCTGGTGGTTGTCGTAAAACTTCTTGAGCAATGAAATATGGAAAACGGAATGTATGCGAGCCGATGCCGGTAAGTCCAACTTGTAAGCTACAGGACCAATACGCTGCACCACCTTAAAAGGGCCAAAAAATCACATTCCCAACTTCTAACTTTTTTGAAGAGCAATAGAGTGTTGCCTATAAGGTTGTAATTTCACCAATGCTAAATCACCTACTTCTAGCTGAACGTCTCTCCTCTTCTTATCAGCTTGGAACTTCATATAATTCTGGGCTTTGAATAAGTTGTCCTTAAGTTGCTGCAGAAGTTTGTCCCGGTTGATTAAAATTTCCTGTAGAGATGCAGGATCTTTAGAATGAATCTGATAAGGGTTAACCGAAGGGGCTTCTCTACCAAACACAGCCTTGAAAGGGCTCATTGCAATACTTTGATGAAATGAGGAATTGTACCAATATTGTGCCCAGGATAACATTGGATACCACGACTTAGGATTCTCATAAACAAAGCATCGTAAATACATCTCAAGATTCTTGTTAAGGACCTCAGTCTGCCCATCACTTTGTGGGTGATAAGAAGAACTCATAACTAAGGTGGTGCCCTGTGCTTTAAACAATTGTTGCCAGAAAGAGCTAATAAAGACTCTGTCTCTATCAAACACAATAGATTTAGGAAAACCATGTATCTTTGCAACACTGTTGATGAATGCATCTGCTACTATTTTGCTGCTAAATTCAGCTTTTAGAGCAATAAAGTGACCAAATTTGGAAAGTCGATCTACCACCACCATAATTGTAGCATAGCCATGAGAAGAAGATAGATGAGTAATGAAGTCCATTGCAATGTCTTCCCAAATCTGAGTAGGGACGGGTAACGGTTGTAGTAAACCAGCAGGCAAGGCCTGATCACTCTTCTCTTGTTGATAAATGCTACAATTTTTTATGTAGGTTTTAATATCCTCCTGCATTTTAGGCCAATAAAACTGAGTGCAAATTCTCGCAACAGTTTTAGTCCTGCCTGCATGACCCCCGATCTTGGTATCATGAAATTCTTGAAGGATTTGGTGTCTCAAGAAGGAGTCTTCAGGAATCATCAGCTTTCCTTTCCTAAATACCAACCCATCTTTTATTTCGTAATTATGATCAATTTTAACCCCTTGAGCATGCTGATTCAGTAACTCACGGAGTATATTATCCTTCTTTGTTTCCTCTGCAACTTTAATCAACCAATTATTAGTAGGTTCTGACCAAGCCATAAACAAGCTCCTGGATAAAGCATCAGCAGGCACATTGTCTTTTCCAGGCTTATACTGAATAGTAAAGTCATAACCTAGGAATTTAGGTAACCATTGTTGTTGCTCAGGAGTCTGCAATGTTTGCTCTAATAATTCTTTAAGGCTCTTTTGGTCTGTCTTTATGATGAATTTGTGGCCAAGTAAATAATGCCGAAATTTAGCCAGTGCTTCTGTCATTGCATAAAATTCCATTGCATAGGTAGACTGTTTTTGCATTCTAGGGGATAGTTTCTTGGAGAAATAGGCCACTGGATGGTGTGCTTGGCTCAAAACAGCCCCAATACCGGAACCCGAAGCATCGGTCTCCAAAATAAAGGGTTCCTTGAAATTAGGAATAGCCAACATTGGTGCGGAAGTCATAGCTTGTTTGAGCTGTAGAAAAGCTTGCGAAGCTAATTCAGACCAATGAAAAGAATTTTTCTTCAACAAATTCGTGAGTGGACCAGCCATAGACGCATAGTTCCTTATGAATCTTTTGTAGTCACCCGTGAGGCCGAGAAACCCTCAGAGTTTTTTGAGACACATAGGTTGAGGCCAACTATTAATAGCTTCCAATTTTGAAGTCTCCATAGCAACCCCTGCTCCAGATAACACACGACCCAAATAATCAATTTGAACAACTCCAAAAGAACATTTAGAGAGTCGAGCATATAGTTGTTGTTGTTGGAGAGTTTGCAACACAAACTCCTAATTGATTAAATGATCATGCCATGTAGGACTATACACCAAGATATCATCAAAAAACACCAACACAAATTTCCTCAAAACTCCTTTAAAAACCTCATTCATAAGGCTCTGGAATGTGGCTGGAGCATTAGTGAGCCCAAATGGCATAACCAGTCATTCATAGTGTCCATGATGTGTTCTGAAGGTTGTTTTGTACCTATCCTCAGGCTTTAACAAAATCTGGTGATAACCAGATTTCAAGTCCAACTTAGAAAAAAACTGGGCTCCAAATTACTCATCAATTAATTCATCAACGGTTGGGATGGGAAAAGTATCCTTCACAATTACAGCATTTAAAGCCCTATAATCAGTACATACTCTCCATGATCCATCCTTCTTTTTGACCAAGATTATTGGTGAAGAGAAGGGACTCTTACTAGGTTGTATGATACCATCTTCCAACATACAGTGGACTAGTCGTTCAATCTCATCCTTCTGACTGTGCAGATATCTATATGGCTTGACTTTAACTAGCTTAGATCAATCAATCAGAGGAATAGCATGATCATGTGATCGAGGTGGTGGAAGGGAGGATGGTGTCTCAAAGACAAATTGATACTTGTGTAAAAGTAAAGTCAATTCAGGTGCTACTGATAACCGTTGAAAAACCGTTATTTTCATGCTTATATTGATATCGAAATACACCCTTTATAGCTTAGAATGAGCTTAGAATCAAGTAAAACACTTAAGTTGAGTCATTTGAGAGTCAAAAGTTGTTTTTAGATATATTATGCTTGTTTTGCAGGGTTTTGATGAGAATTGGAGATGAATGGAAAGAAAGGTTGAAGATCAAACGGTTACAGTGCAGAAAAGTCAACCAGAATGCAGAAAAGTCAACCAGTCAAACAGAAAAGTCAACCAGTTGACCAGATTGCAGTTGACCAGCGCCCAGCGATGAAATATGACACCGGGCAGTGGCGCGACTAATGGGAAACCGCCGAGTGGTCAAATTAGGCGCCGAGCGGTTGTCAGATGGGCCTGGGCCTAAATTCTATTACTTTTCTTGATTATAAATAGCCCTAGTGCGAGTTTAGATGCATTCTTTTTACATAAGAGGGCGGCCAGACCTAATTTTCACTCCTTGGAGAATATCTCTTGGATGCTTAGGCTCCTTTTTATCCAATCTAGGGTTTGTTTTTCCATTCTTCCATCATTTTTCATCTAGTTTCACCATGACAATGGTGAACTAAACCCTTTTGTTGTTAGGGAACAATGTAATGTTTTGAAACTTTCTTTTATTGAAACTCTTATTTATTTATATGCTTGTCGTATGCTTTGGTTATCAATTGTTGGGTTTCTCTTCTGCGCTTAAAGCTTTTACCGTTTAACTCATTCAATAATCGTTGTTTGTCTTTATTGATACGGGAACGTACGGTACTGTCATGAACTGGGAGAAATTCCTTGATTAAGCAATACCACCTAGGGATAGGGGGTAGGACGATCAATTGTTTTTGCTTCTGTTTATAATGCGTTATTAATTACTAGGTGAGGCTAGGGATAGCAAGCCAGTAATTAGTAATAGGCTCTTTTCGTCGAGGGATCGGGTTAAGGGTAGACTAAGAAAGTTTGCATGACAATTAGATAACAAAGAAAATTAAATAAGAGGAGTAGATAAGAGAGAATGGATAAGATGAAATTGTAAACCCCAACAACTCCATTCATCCATATCCTTTTTCTCGTTAATTGAATCAATCGCATTTACATGTTTATTTGTTGTTTCTTACATTCAAACCAATCAGTTTTTCTTTAAGAGTCTTACGATTTCAATTTGCACGAACGATAAGGCCTTCGAGTCTCTTGGGAAGAACGATATTAGGTTTTACCAATTATATTACTTGGAACGATCTGGTACGCTTGCCAGTTTCCGTTAACAAGTTTTTGGCGCCGTTGCCGGGGACTCGAGGTTTAACTTTTTCGAGTAGTGTAAATTGATTGAATTTAACTTGATTTTTATGTTTATTTATTTTTTGTTCTAATAAATGTTTTCTAGGGTTTTGTGCCTAATGTTTGCAGAATGCAGTTTGGAAAAGAATTTGATTATATGGGCACTCAATTCTACCAAGATGAATTCAACCACTGGTGGGAATCTAACTCAAACTTGGATCAAAGCCAGAATGGGCGAGATGTTAAGCAACAATTCTCTAGGCCAACAAAAACGTTGGGGGAAGTTGAACAACATTTATGGCAAGAACTATTCTCTGTACCAAAAGAAACGTTGGGAGAAGCTGAACAAGTTTTACGGTAGAAACTATTCTCCTTGCCAAAAGAAACGTTGGGGGAAGCCCAACAACGTTTACAACAAAAACAATCTTCTGTACGAAAAGAAACATTGGGGGAAGCTAAAGAACGTTTATGGCAGGAACAACACTCTTGCATGTTGAAGTTTCTGGGTATTATTAGGGTTAATACTGAAGTTAGCCCTAAAGAAGAATGCCAAGCCACTATCTTTGAAAGTGATAAGGTTACTAATGAGGAGAAGATAGAGTAAGAAAAGATAGAAAAGAGGATAGAGGAAACACAATTGGAGAAAGAAGAGGAGAAGATTGAGGAAGAAAATACAGAGAAAGATTTAAAGGAAGAAGAAATAGAAAAAGCAATGGTTGAGAAAAAAGAAAAAAAGAAAAGATATGCAAAAATAAAGAAGAAAAGAAGAAAAGAGAAAAAGAGAAAGTTGAGGAAGGAGATTAAGAAAAAGAGGAAGAGAGGAAAGAAGAAAATATCATATGTAAAACCCCTTCCTCATCAAAAGAAATATCATAGGAAAGAAAATAAATTTATGTGTTCCATGGAGATCTTCAAGAAATTGGAGATCAAAGTTCCTATGATTGATACATGGAAACATGCGTTTGGTGTTCTCAATTTTATGAAGAAATTCAACAAGAAGAAGAAAAAGAAAAGAACATCAAGCAAAGGGAGTATCAACACCTATTGAGGGGTGTTTTTATTTTTCTATTTTTATTTTTCTGTTTTTATTTTTTTGTTTTTATTTTTCTGTTTTTATTTTTCTGTTTTTGTCTTTCAGTTTTTATTTTGGCGACCCGGGGTTGCAGAAAATTATTTGAGCTTCCACTATCAACTAAGACTTTCACTGGTAAAGTATTAATGTGGGCAATAAACCTGATAGTCCCCACACCAGGACCACCTTTCAGAGCATTCAAAGACAAATGAGAAGGACTGTCAATGCCACTTTCAGTGTTAGTATTACTATCGCCATTAGGAGTATAAAAAATGATGGTGTCAGATGCAACTTCATCCTCATCAAATTGTAAAATAATCATTTAGCGATTGGGACAACGATGGTTAAAAGTGAACTTATCATCACAAAAGTAGCACAACCCTTTTTCAGCAGGAGATATTTTCTTAATAGCCCCATTTTTTAGAGGAGGGGTAGTAGGAGTGGGTAATAAGGGAGGCAAGGGAGACTTATTGTTATGTCGAACAGCAGTAGCAGGCACTGAAGTGGAAGGAGCAGCAGTAGCATGAAGGGGGATATATTTATGAACATAATTGTTATGACGAGTGGCAACTTTTGGTGCATATTTTTCTTCATACAATTTAGCCAAGGACACAACTCTCATCAAGGTTGTAGAACTCTGAGCTACAACATCTCGTCGAATATCAAGATTCAAGCCACTCAAAAAATAGTTTAAAAATAGCCTCATTAGAAAGGCCATCAAATCTGTTAGCTAAACTTGTGAATTTCAAGTAATAATCCGAAATGGAACTAGTTTACTGGAGTTTAAACAACTCACCCATCGGACAATCAAAGGGAGAGGGCCCAAACAGCGATTCCAGGGCACGAGTATGATCTGACCAAGAATGCATCGAATCCATGCGTTGCAACATTTGAATCCACGAAATGACGTTTTTCTCAAAATGAATAGCAACAATTTCTACTCTATCCTTATCTGGTGTATGATGATAGCTGAAGAACTTCTCAGCTTTAAAAATCCACTCCAAAACTGGAGTATGACCATCAAAATGTGGAAAACCGAGAGAAATGTCTCGAACAGAAGAAGGAATAGAAGTAACAGAAGAGCTCGGAGTTCCTCCATCTGAGTTCGTACCACCGACGGCGCGACCTTGATTCTAAAGTAAGAGCTCCATCGTTTTCTGGATTTTTTCAAAGCGATGTTGATTTTCTTGTCGATACTTGTGTTGTTCTTCCATCCACGTTGTCAGAGTATTAATCTGAATCTGCATAGTTTGAAGCCGCGTACGATCGTTGTTGTCCGCCATTGATGTCAGTGAAAGCACCAATGTAACAGTATATATATTCGATATATGTATAACAGTGGCCAACACAATGCAAGGAAATGTTTATTTAATAAATTTTCAGTATGAAGTAACAAAAGAAAGGAAACGCCACTAAGCAGCAAATCAACAGGCCACGTGCAGAAGAGCAGAGAAGTTTGGAGAAGAATTTGTAGAAAGAGAAACCTTACTCACACCATGACTTCTCTCACAATTGAAATTCCTTTAAGAGCATGTTTAGTTTTCGGTGCCTCACGCTTTTTCTACCTTCTTTAATTTCCTTATCACCCTCCACGTGTCTCTTGTCCATTTCCAGGTGTCTCTTCTCAATAACCAATTTTTCCACATTTTTATCCGTTACAATTTATAAAAGCTTCAGCACTTGTTTTTGAAGGCTCCACGTCAGCCCATGCATGTGGCTGTTGTTTAAGTATATATAATTTTATCAATGGAATCTGAACTACACTAAATTATATAGTTGCCAAGTTGAAAAATCATTTTCAGGTATCACTTATGATCATCACCAAACTTTTACGTTTCTTCAAATGATGAGAAAGCTTTGAAGATGATGAGGATCAACCAATTATTTGTACTGAACCTTATCAACTTGGTCCTTGTCAAGATAAACCAAAAAATTGGGTGTTTTGTCTTTATTTGAAATGGACAAATAATGGGAGACATTTTCATTATTTCCAACATATATGACCAATATTCGTTCTTCTATGCAGATTTTCTTTGTTTGAAACTTGGGTCTATTATTTATTTAATTTATAGAATTTAATTAAAATTTATTTATTTATATAAAATTTGGGTATTTTAATTCAGTTTTTATTAAAAAAAATTATCTACTTATTACACAAAACTTTTATATTTCTTGATTGAGTATCTGCCATTTATTTATTTTTTTCATTATAGTTGTGTAATGTGTCTATTATATTATCATGTCATCTTGTTTACTTACCTTTTTAGGTTAAGAATTGTGAAATTTTTTTAGTTATATAAAATGGCAATTCAATTGACTTCTAGTTCGAGCAAAGTCAAATTTAATTTAATTAGGTGAATTTAACTTGACTTTTATGTTAAATAATTATTCGTTCCGGTTTGATTTTATTTGATTGGATTTGAGTCAACTTGATTCAAAACTTGGTTTTTCATTATCTTGGTTCAATATAAATAACTTTTTATTTTAGATTTTCAAAATCTAAAAAAATATTTAATTTAAATTTGATCCAAATCAAATTAACTGAATTAGATTTAAAATTCAATAATTTGGATTTGGATTTGGGATAAATATATTTAATGTAATATGAATGAGGATTATGGATTGAATTTTTCAAATTTAGATTTTTTATCCTCTTAAACAAAATTGTGGGATAAAATAACACTTACGTCACCTAATTAAAAAAAATAAACAATAAAAATTCAATTAAAAATAGAAAATATTTAAGTATTCAATAAATTAAAATAATTTAATAGAGATGACAGAGTAGAAAATATGCAAATGAGAGATTTGAAGATTAAATAAGCCTAATTTATATTATCAATGAAGGCATTTCAATAAATTTATCAATGAAATAAAAATTGTACTTTATCAGGGATGTATTACACTATACAGAAAATCTTTAAATGACAATCAATATTAAAAATAAAATATAATTAGTTAATGTAGTGACTAATTTAAATATTAATTTATAAATTAAAAAAATTGTCTGTAAAATTATTATTATTATAAATAAAAAATTATAATTAGTAACTAATTAAACTATAAATTGGTCACTAACATCAATTACTAATATTTTGGCTATCAAAGAAATTAATATCTAAATTAATAATCAATTATTTTTACTTTCTAAAATTTGTTAATATTTAAATATTATTTTTTTAGTGACCATACATAAATTCAATCAAATAATTTTAAATCATGATTATTCGACTCATAGCATGCTAGGATGAGGCTTTAGAAATAATATAAGATATATGTTTCATGAAAGAGCTTGACATCTTTTGCATTCTAAATATAGAAGAAAATGTGACATAATATCAAATATTTACAATGTCTCACAATTTCCGAAATCTAAATAATATGTAAATATATACTTATCTTTACATAAAAGGTATTTTTAAAATCTGAAAGATTGCCTGAAGTTAAATTTTTGATAGAAAAATGATATTAAACAAATATTCTCAACGTCTTCATTGTCTTAATGTCTATTTATTTAAATTTTAAATTTGATTCTCATTCTTCTAAAATGTTTGATTTCAGCCTTTATTTTATTTTTTGTTTATAGTTTTTGTCTTTTTTTTTTCATCATATCTTCATTCAATTTGACATTTTTTTTATTGTACATCTTCTCTTATCAATATCATCTTTTTTTATCTATTATGGATTATATGATAGTAATATTGGACATTTAATGGATGTTAGAATGTGGTTCTTTATGTATTTTCTTCTCTTGGAACATTAAATTTTCTCAAGAAGTATCTATCTTCTTTTTTATCTTGATTATTCTTTTATTATACATTCTTTATTTGTATTTTAGTTTTGATTATTCTTTTATATTTTCTTCATTTAATACTTTCAGTCAACGTCTCTCTCAAAAAATCTAAAGCAAAACTTCAAATATTTATATATTTTGTTAGCATTTTGATTACAAAGTTTGTTCCTAAAGGGAAATTTATAATGTTTATCTAACAATTGAGCAACACAACAAATTTTGATTAATTTGAAAAACATGTAAATTATAAAAAAATATTAATGACACCTAAACGAATTTTATTGTAATTGTTCATATACTTTTTACAACAAATTGTTTTTTATTTTCAAATTCTTAGTTTAGAAATATTTGATTTTGTTGAACTTCTTAAAAAAAAATTCAATGAATCTTGTGGTTTGTACAATCAGTATCTATAATTTAATTTTTATTTTTTTTTTTGCAAATATGTTGGTTGTAATATATGATACTTATAAGAAATTATTTCTCATTTCATTCATTCTCTACACTCTTGACATCTGTTGAAATTTATATATATTTTTTCTATATATGTTTTAAAGACCACATTTATGATATTTTATATCTAGTCTCTACCAACAACTGTGATTTGATTTTTTTATTCTTTTTTTTTACAATAAACACGATAAAAAGAAAATTGTGTTATTGGTTTAGTTATATTTGTTCTTAGTGTAGTTATTAACTTTAAAAGCACTCCTATAGGTCGAAATTGTTGTCACTAACCATTTTGTAAAACCTTCTGCAAACAAAATTGCAACTGTAACTACAACATCAAAAGCTTTAGGATCTTGCTATCAATTTTCCACAACGTCAAGAATTGTGAGAAAATAAATCTTCCACGTAAGCAAAAATAAAAGGGCAAAATGAAATATTGGAAAGTTTCTATATGAAAGAAAAAAAAGAAACAAATGAAATAACTGGTTGTGAACGGTAAAAAAACGAGTATAATGCAGAAAAAAAAAATAGTTGAATGAACGGATGGAATAAAAAGAAAAAAACAGAACATTTGTGAGGATTTTATAGAATAATAAACATATATATTATAAAGGATAAAATAGAAAAAATAATTGTGTTTGTTAAATGATATGGCTGAGATGAGTTAATTATGTCACATATTTTTTTTTTTATAATTTTAAATATTTTTTTGTCAATTTTTTAAAATAAATTACATTATTTAATATTTGAGTAATTCATATTTAAAAAGACACATTTGGATAAGAGAGTAATAGAATAAAGTGAAGAATAATTATGTTAATATACAAAAACATGTTATCTAACCTGTAGAAGATTATGAAAATTGAATTTAACCTAATCATAAACAAATCTTGACCAATTTATTTGGAATGAATTAAGTTATATAATCAATTCAATAAAGCACCTATGTTGCTGTTGTTAATATGTAGTCACATTCTCCATTAACGCGTTAACAGTGTATAAATCGATTTTAATTTAAAAAAAATCATTTTATTTTTTCTCGATAAGCTTATACAAACATGCGCATTGTGTATGAAACAAGCTTGCAAAATTCTCAAACAAATTTGGGCTTTTCGCCCAATTCAAATATAAATAATAGAGGAGCGTACCCCCTCCACCACCACACTCCATTCCTCTTTTGCCCTTATATAATATTTAATGTAATGATTAAAATTTTTAACTTTCTCCAACTTCCAACCAATTTATTAATGATCCCCACCAATATATGCATATATCTCCACATTCAACTACTTTCAAGGAAATCAAATTCCTCTTATTTTCCTTCTTCCAATATATGAATGTACCTCCACACAACATTACTTCCAAGGAAATCAAATTCCTCTTCTTTTTCTTCTTCCTCTTAGAGGTGTCAAAACGGGTCACCCAACCCGACCCGACCCGACCCCCATCACGGGTTGGTCACTTAGTGAGTCAACCTAACCCGATTCATTTATTAGCAAGCTAGAAAAACTCAAACCCGGCCCGACCCACAACAGGTTGGTGGGTAAACGAATTGACTCGTTTTCCCACTTAATTACAATTTTTTTTTTAAAATAAAAAATTATAAACTTTCTATAATTTAAATCTAAACAAATTTCACTCTCATGTGTGTTTAATTAATTTTGAAAATAAGAAACTTAAATCATTGTTTTCAAGCAAAAAATAATAATAAATATTTTTTTATAAAATTAAAATTAAATTTTAATAAAATAAAATTAGGTAAGTGGGTTGATGGGCCAACCCGGGCCACCACAGGTTCAACCCGCATGAGTTAGGTTTAAATGAGCCGGATTGAAATCTGACCCGCATAAAAAAATATAATTTTTTCAAACCCAACCCGACTCAAACCCGTGACGAGTCGGATTGGCCCGCAGATTGTGACCCATTTTGAGAGCTTCACTCTCTATAATTGTTCTCATTTAAAAATAAAAGGATTCAAAACAAAATCAATTAACTTCATAATTAATTTCATTAAATAAAACAAAATTAATTTAATTATAAATACACATTTACTTAAAATATAATTATAATTAAAATATAGTTACTTAACTTTAAAATATCTAAAAATTAATTTACAAATCAATAAATTAAAAAACTAAAAAGTAAAAAAAAAATTTGGAAAACTGAATAAACAATACTACAGAAAATATTAAATTAAAATAAATGTACAAAACTTAACAACCTAAATAAAATAAAATTAATAACCTAAAAAAACAAGAAAACGAAATGCTAAGGTCTCAACGGATATGGGAGATCCGTTCGACCTTCGACGGAGGAAAATACCCAAAAAGTTGAAATGCTTCAACGGATATGGGACCTCATTGAGCCTTTAACGAATCTCGAGATCCGTTCACAAATATCCAGATCCGGGTCAACGGATGTCCTAAATCTGTTGCAGTCTTTGGTGTTTTTCTTCTTCTTCTTCTTCATTTAACACAGAACATAAACACATATAATCACCAACCTAGATCAGAGACAACAACAAAGGAAGCACCAAATTCCATAGCACCACTAACCCTCCATGAATCAAGCATTAAATGATAAATTGGAAAAAGGAAGATGGGAAATTGGGAAAAGAGGAAGAGAGAAAGTAAGAGTGTGTGGGTGTAGGTGTGGCTGAGTGAAAGAGTAAAAATTTGGGATTTTAAAAAAAAAGAAGTTAAAAAAGATAAAGGATAAAACTAAATAAAGATATTTTTGGAATTAAAGAAAATGGGAAAGTGTGAAAAGCAATGTGCGGTGGTGGAGAGAGTAATGTTCATAATAGAGCTACTGTCCGTCTTTGTTTCAAGATGATATGTTTTAACAAATTCTTCTTATACTTCCATATTTTCACCCTGCATTTTAATGAAGCTTTCAGATAATCTGAAAGTTATTTTTTGTTTTCGAATTACAATCTGAAATTCATTTTCCTTTAAAAAGAAAGATTTTTGGATTTCAGAAGTCGAAAATAACTTCCAAAGGTTAGAAATGGTTAAGAAACAAAATTAGATTTGAATTGCATGATCCTAATTTTTTTAAAAAATAAAGAGATTTTCATATTGTGTCATTTGGAACTATTTTTTACTTTCGAATTGCACAACTCTAAAAGTCCTTTTTAGATTCTATCTAAACGTCATTTTTATTTCACGATTGTACAATCTAAAAAAAACAAAACAAAAATTTTAACAGTTATGGGGGTGCAGGATGAAAAGTAGGGAGGTGCAGGAAGAATTTGCGTACTTGTTTTGTGGGTTTGAATGGGTGCTTCATTCGGCACCTTATACTGTGGCTTTTCCTCCAATGGGTCCGAATGAAAATAAAGGGATTGAAAGGAGTTTTAAGTGTAATTGATTATCCCTTTTATTATGTCTTAAAATGGTGTAATTAGGGTAGAAAAACCTTGTAAGAATTACTTAATCCCCCCAAAAAATAGTTATAAGGTTAGGTTTATACTTATTTTATGTATTATAATTTGACTATATATTTTTAATCAATATAGAATCTTTATCAAATTAGATACAATTTAAAACTTAAAAATGAAATATGATAAAGAGAGTTTATTGAATTTTGATACAAGTTATTGGTTTGAGTTCATGGTGGCCTAAATATAAAGGTGACCCTTCCTTGCTCATTTGCTATAAACTGTAATGTTCAAATTCAGACTTCATGATTTCCTTTCTTTAAAGACACTCACTTTACAACACCCATTTCAAATTTTATTATAAAAGAACTTCATATTTAAAGGAAAGCTAATAATTTCAAATTTAAAGCTTAAACTTTAAAGTAACTTGAGAAAATTTAAAAAAAAAATACAAAGTGGGAAAAAGAAAATTAAAGGATCAAAGGATTGCATGTGCACTTTGCAACAAAGTATTCCCTCTCTCTCTTGTTTCAAAACGATTTTCATTCATGATTTTCTATGAAGATTTAACAAGTTAATGAATATTCCTAATTTTAAAAAATAATCTATGCACCCACTAAAGCAAAAGGCAAAAAAGTCAACTAGCAAAGAAAGTAATATACTCTTGATTTTTCAGTGCAATAATATAGAGGAAATAAAGTTATATTCTCAAACTGCTTTATGAGATGCTAAATGTGTGTTAAGAGATGAAATAGAAGGAAATAGTGAATATAAACTACAACATCTTGAATAGTAATTAATTTTAAAAAAACACATTCAAACTTCGTTTGTCTTTCATACATGCCATTGTATATCCAATTAAGGATAATAATAACTCAGATACCAATAATATTTACTTACTATTGGTTCTATTTTAAAAATTTTCTCATTATTTCCAACATATATCCATTAAAAAATAACTCAGATAATATAGATAATATGTATTGTTTACCACGATTAATCGTTTAGAAGTAATAACCTATAAACACTTTTTTTTTTTAAAGATGCTTTTAAAAATAAAACTGTAATGAACTTTAGTTTTCAAAACAAACAATACTTCAGAATATTAGTGTCTACTGTAACACTAATAATGAAACATTCCCTCCTTTAAACTTTTTTATAAGGAATGATTCGTCATTTTTCTCATATCTTGATTGGAGGCTTATGTTCCTACCACATCTAATAGTCTCACTTTTTTAAGAAACTAAGTTTAAAACAGTTTAAATATTTCTTTTATCTTTCCAAGTACTTTTTAAAGATAAAATTATAACGAAATTCCAATTTTCAAAACAAATTATATATATATATATATATATATATATATATATATATATATATATATATATATATATATATATATTCACACTAATGATATCAATGGAGGACTTGAAATCAAAATATATATTAATTAGTGTGAGTATCCATTAAAACCATTCCTTTATCACAAATTTTATTCACATATGTATACAAGTACAGATTTTTTTTTTTTTGCCATTGATGTACCGAATCTTTAATCCTCCTATTTATACATTAATCACATAAACTTGCATCACTAGATCTTTTTCATTTGCAATCCTAATTAAGAGTACATTTTGTTGTGACATGGTTAGCATTGCATGTAGCTAAATGCGGATGTATGAATCATTGAAAAGCTATATAATAAATGTAGTTTGTCTCGTGCATGGAGGTCCTTGGAAGATCCATTAGAATATGTCCAAGCCCAGATTATGTCGCCTTGTGACGAAAACTTAGAGACATGGCAATGTGTGTCTGTTGTGGCCACAAAATCGCTGCAAAGATATCTATCTGGGTAGATTCATGCCTCTAAAAACTTTTCATTTGTTTTTGTTCTTTTGCTGCATTTAATAATTTCTAAGTACTTTTCTTGTAAACCAATTATGCGTGTCGGTTCCTAATTCTGTACTTCAGATATACGAATAGATATGGCAGCAGACAATGAAATCGAATACAAAGGTGCCCATTGCTCTGTGTTCTTATGCTCTACCAACTTCAATCAACTATTCAAATAATATACTTTTCCATCATTGTCGGATCGTATGGTCCTTATACCATCAACGCATAACTTTCCAATATAATATATCATTCAAAAAATCTAGATGTTATTTTAAGTTTTATATAAACTAAAAATGTCAAAATTAAAAAACCAAAAAATCCATGAATTTATTATTGCAAAGTTTTGAATTGAGATAATATTAATTTTTTCGATGTGAATTTGACTCATTTTGTGACTCGTTGTCCTAAAGTGATTGAGAACTATCAAATAATCAACTTTTGATGATTATTTAACATGAATGAAATTTAACATGATAACAATATATACCTGTTAGATTGATTGATTTAATTTGACAAGAGTAAAAGTAGTAAAAGTAAGTTTTTAATCATATTGAAAAGAGCTAATAAAAAAAGAATGAAAGAAAAATTCCTTTGATTTATATATAATTAAACCATATTTCCATTTTGATTACATTATTGAAATATAAATTATTAAAATTTAAAATTAGTTAAAATAAGAGTGAAGTAAGTTTTTTATCTCTAAAATTAGTATAAAAAATTAATTATACGTTGTTGCTAAATTAAATTATAAAATATATTAAGAAAAGAGTTTTAAGGCTAATTCAATCCTACAAAATTATTAGGTAAGGTTTGCTTCATGTATATATTCTAAATTAACTTTATCTATAGTTGATGTTGGACTCACAAAATCCCTTATACTTGGGGTGAACAAATAGAACTGAAGTGCATTGTACTAATAAAATCTGTACTGAACTAAAAACTAATTTGTCTAAACTGAACTGTAAAATAGTTCAGACAAACTGAACTGAACTGTTTTTTGTTTTATCAAATTAGACTGAACTGAACTATACTAAATTGTACAAAGCTACAATATAAACTGAACTGAGCTACTAACTATACTAATTTTAAACTGAATTGTACTAATTTTAAATTGAATTGTACTAATTTTTAAACTAAATAGTATAACAATACATGTTCTTTTTAATTGAAATTTATTTTAATATTTATTTTACTTTATTCATAAGTGTTTTATAAATTGATTTTTTTAATTATTTGATATTATTATTTTCTATTTTATTTATATTTCTTTTATTATTGGAAATTATTTTATTTATTTATTTTATTGATAAAAAAATATAAAAAAATAACGTCATATGTAAGACCCATGAAAAATATCTATTTCAATAAATAGTAGTAAATTTTAGCATTATTATTAGTAATAATAATTTTAATGGATAGAAAATATAATTAATTAGAATATATATATATATATATATATGGTTAAAAATATTAAAATTTATGATAGAGAATTAAAGTAATTTCAGGAGGGGTTCAAAATTTTAAGAACCTATTTTAAAAGTTAAAAAAAAAAAGTGAATAGTGTCCAAGGTTAAGCATTCCACGTTGGTGCCAAGAGTGATCAAATATGTTTAGGTGCAAGTGAGACTAAAATATTATTTTTTAATAAAATAATATATTTTTTTAAAAAAATTGAATAGTAAAATTTTTTGGCTATAAATAGCCAAGGGGGGAAAAGGAATTCTGCACCAAGAAGGAGAAATGAGTTAGAAAAGGAGAGAGAAAATTAGGAAATTTAGCTGCAAGAAGAGTAGAGGTTCTGGAGGGTTTTCGGGAGAACAACTTATGAGTAAGAAACTAAGTCTGGAAAAGAGGTAAGGGGAGTTAACTTTTCTAAGCTTTTATAGTATGATAAAATATTTTTGTATAACTATTTATGTCTTGAAATTCTGTGCAATTATTGTTAATGAAAAACCTATGTATTTGTTATATTATATATCTATTTGAATTTTTGTATTAATATTATATGCTATTATTTTGTTTCTGTGAATAAGAATTTTGGTTAATAATAAGTTCAAGAACACCTTGGCTAAGGAAAGACCTAGTACTTAAGTTGTCTAGTGACACACCTCTCTTTCCTGAAAGTCTACTCGATGTGTTTTTAACTAATTCTTATCAAACATATTATATTCTGCTAATTTTGTTTTTGTAAAATACTCAATGGGTATGAAATTTGTGTTGAATGTATTAGATTATGTTGGATGTGAAATTTATGTGTTTGAACATTGTAAGAGTTTGGTGGAGAGTGGGAAATCCTTATCAAAGATCCATCTTGAGAAGTTGGACAGAGTAGGAAGGATGTAGCTTCAGTGGCTGTATTTATATCTGAAGATCCAGTTTCGGACAGAGTACGTAGGATAAGATAATTGAGCTACCAAGTAGGTGCATCCATATCCGAAGATCCACTTTGGGGGATAGAGTAGGATATGATGTATCTGGGTAAAGTTCCACTGGAAGCGTAAAACATGTTTAGAGTTCGATATTCATACGATTATTTGAATGGGTTGAGTTTATGATGATCATGGTGTGTTTATTGTATTATTAAGAGATTTGACTTATAAGTTACAAATTATGTTATTAATTTAAATATATCATGTTATTTTGTTGCAATAGATCACCCTTGCTTTATATGTTGTTTGGTGGTTACTGTTGTGTTGTGTGATTTCTCTCGGCGATGATCATTCGGTGGGTGTGAGCAGAAAGTGGTGAGACGTCGGTGGAGTAGGCGTTAGATGGAGGATCGACTAGTGTTTAACTCTTATGGACGAGATCCTTGTTTTAATAGTTTTAAGTTTGGATTGTATTAAGTTTAAAATTTGAGTGATGGTTTGTATATTGAGGAAAACTTTTATTCCTCGTTTCTATGACTGTTCTATCATATGAAGAATGTAATAACTATATTATAGTTTAAAACGATAATTATTGGGATGTTACATTAATGGTATCAGAGCAGTTCGTCCTTAGGAGAACCTGCAGGTTGTGTGTTTAACCTGCCTTCCGTGAAGAGTCGAGCTTAGGTGGCATGATTTGTCATGTCTTTCTAAGTTCAAATCATAGAGTGAGTATAACCAACTGGAAGTTTTAAGAACAGAAAACATAATGATAAAAGTATTAAGGGTGCACACTCATGACTTTATCAAAGATGAATTTCTTTTCTTAATTCTAAATTGTTCGGGAGGGAAGAATTGCGGTCTGAGTTATATTCCTTAATAGTGTTGTGTGCTCTATTGTGGTAGAGGGATACAAATTCAAGGATAACTTGACTAGTATACCTTCATTAGATTTGGTCACACTAGTGCAAAAACGTTGTTTAACGTCGGTTAGTTTGGGCTTTTAACGTCACTTTCACAACCGACGTCTAAACGGGTGACGTCTATGGGACGTCGAAAATCCTCTCAACCGACGTCCATATAAACGTCGGTTCATGATACCCACCGACGTCCATATAGACGTCTACTTATACCCACACCGACGTCTAATTTCTGTATATAGACGTCCACCTACGCAAAAAACCGATGTCTATGTTGAATATATAAAGAGGTTTAAAGTGACACTAACCGACGTCTATGTTGTTATAGACGTCGGACATGTCATTAACCGACGTCTAACAACGACTTTGTGTTTTAGTGCAGTTTTGATCCAGGCTTTCGGTAGCATTGTGTAACACTCTCCTCTCGCTAGTTTCCCCACAAAAAAAGCTTGCGTCTTTTGAATCTTCTAGTCCTTTCAACCCAAAACCGAACCTGGGTCCATGGCTACTTCCAATTATTCAACCGCAACAGAAAAAAAATTACGGTGTCGAGAAGTAGACAAGGACCCAAGTTCCATTTTGGGTCGGAAGAACTAGAAAACTCAAAAGATCGCCACTCTTTTAGTGAGGAAACTAGCAAAGGGAGAATGTTGCACTATGTTACCCAAAGAGTGGATCAAAACTGTACTAAAACACAACACAAGAAAAAGCCAATTTTAATCAGTTGAACGACAAGATAATCGATAAAAAACTAAAGAAAATTTAAACGGTAAGCATAAGAAAAACCACGCACCTGGGATGAATAGAGAAAAAGGAGAGGACAAAGACAATGACGTTATGAGAAAATACAATGCAATGCCAGAAGAGATAAAAAGAAGAGGTGCGCAAGGGAGTAAAAGAAGAGGAGAAGCAGAGAAAAAGGAGAAGAGATGAAGACGCGATCAGAAACTTAGTAGTTAGAAGGGTCTGCGGTGTATTTAAAATGAAATTGGGCGTCGGTTGCTCTAGAAATCGACGTCTATAGACGTCAGTGTTTCAGGGGATCCGAGGTCTAGGAAGCTGAAAAGATTGACGTTTTGGTTTCCAGTCAGAGTACTTCACGTCGGTGCCCCTCACATCTGACGTCTATAACCCTCGAATTTGGTGAAAATACAGGAACCTTGACGTTGGTGCCCCTCAGGACCGACGTCTACATTGAAGAATTTGTCTTCCCGTCTTCCATCCAGGCCTTAGACGTCGGCCTTTGGCTACCTGACGTCTAATTGCCTGGGCAATTAGGTGAACAACATTAATTGTAGCCTAGTCGACGCCGCTTTTTCACGGGATCCGACGTCTGTCTGACGTCTAGTCGACGTCTCGGTTGACGTTTGATTTCCTGTCAGTGACTTAGACGTCTGGGCCCTTCCTATTCGACGTCTAAGCTCCTGGGAATTTGATGGGGAGCATTAATTGCAGTCTCGTAGACGTCGGTCCCCTGAAAATCCGACGTCAATGGACTGGCTTTTCACATACCTCAGGCAATTGGACGTTAGGTTTCGACAGGATCGACGTCTATGATGTCATAGACGTCGCCTGACATCGAAACAGACGTCTAGTTTTCCAATTTATTTACGATAATGCCACCGTGCAGCAGTAGACGTCAGATTTTCGCGGAATGGACGCCTAAGGGGTGACGTTAAACAACGTTTTTGCACTAGTGTCAAAACCTTTGAAATACATTTTGTCTTGAAGATAGGGAAATGCAGTATATTGGAGCTTGGGAGTTAAACATCAGAGTTTTAATCTACAATGGATGATAAAAGAGGTTGGAGTTTAGAACCTTCATTTTTGGAAGTGTTTAAAGGATCGAACCAGAGGATCAAATATCAAGCGTCGATGCTTCACTCGGCTTCCTTGGTTTTGAAACCAACAATAAACGATGTATTCTCCGATTTCCCCGTACTCCCTGAGTCGTTCTACAATCTCGCGAATTTGATCTCGACTAGGATTGATGATCCCATGGTTGAAGATGTTCAACAAGATTTTAACTTGTTCCAGGGTGGACCGCCATCGTTTGTAACCTGTCTTGGCTTCGATATCTATTTTTTCTAAGTTTTTGTTCATACTTCTTCTGTAAGAAAATATATATATAAATAAATAAAAAAATATATAAAAGTAAAAAAATATTTATTACGTTCAAGTCAAGTTTCCATTTTAAGTCAAGTTTTCCATTTTGCTTCTTCTTTTTTTAGTTTAATTTTCATTGTCTAGTCTTTGAAGTCTCAATGTCCAGAAATATATCTGTTTCACGGTCCTGGCAATGGATCTAACTAGATCTAAGTCCAAAAAAGTTAGTATTTTTGTTTGTTTAAATTAAAAATAAAAGTTTGTTTTAACTAGGGTAGGTGGCATTGTTCTAGCCAAATGTCTTTGTCATACCTTCAAACGAAGGGAGATTAACAACGGGTTTCTAGCCTATATACCCTGTGTTTTAAGACAAAGTATTCATTAATATGACAACATATATATATAACAAGTAAGAAAAAGAGAAAAAGGAAAGAGAAGTAAAGAACATAATACTAAAGAAGTGTAAAGTAGAAAAACATAGAAGAAAAGCTTGAACATAGAGAAAAGGGTTGAGAGAGAGAGAAACTTACGAACGCGGAAGCAGAGGCAGAATCTCACTTGGCAGAGGGTTCACTAAGGAGCTCTTAGACACACTCGAAGGAGGATCTCACTCGTACTCGGATCTCACAAGCTCTCACACTCATAAACTCTCACTCTCTCACACACTCAAACATCGCAACGCCTCGAAGTGTCCCTCAACGCAGTTTGCTCCTCCGTGTATAGCCAAAAATCCAACTGTGTCCACAGTTTCGGTCATGCATACCGGAGGCTTCAATAGTACCGGTAAAAAAATAATAAATAAAAAAAATTCAAATGATAGTAGGTATCTGATCTTTCTCATATCTTGGAAGTATAAGATATTCAAATTAGAGATGATCTCTTAGTAGAAGTTTAACCATTCGATATAGAAGGCAAATAAGATAAAATGGTTTAGGAGAAAGATCAACTTAGTCGTAGTAGTTTGGAATAAGAGAACATGTGACTTTATAAGAGAACTAGTAGATCATATGAAACAGTCATGACTTCATTGGTTTCCTTGAAATGATGAATTTTCGAGGACGAAATTTTTTGTTGTTGGGGAGAATGTAAGAACCATGAAAAATATTTATTTTAATAAATAGTAGTAAATTTTAGCATTATTATTAGTAATAATAATTTTAATGAAATATATATATATATATATATATATATATATATATATATATATATATATATGGTTAAAAATATTAAAATTTATTATAGAGAATTATAGTTTCAGAACGAGGGGTTCAAAATTTTAAGAATCTATTTTAAAAGTTAAAAAAAAAAGTGAATAGTAAAAAAAAAGTAAATAGTGCCCAAGGATAAGCATTCCACGTTGGTCCCAAGAGTGATAAGATATGTTTAGGTGCAAGTGAGATTAAAATATTATTTTTTAATAAAATAATAATTTTTTTTAAAAAAATGAATAGTAAATTTTTTTGGCTATAAATAGCCAAGGAGGGGGAGGGAGAAGGAATTATTCACCAAGAAGGAGAAATGAGTTAGAAAAGGAGAGAGAAAATTAGGAAGAAAGAATTAGGAAATTTAGTTGCAAGAAGAGTAGAGCTTTTGGAGGGTTTTCGGGAGAACAACTTCTGAGCAAGAAACTAAGTCTGGAAAAGAGGTAAGGGGAGCTAACTTTTCTAAGCTTTTATATTATGATAAAATATTTTTGTATAACTATTCATGTCTTGAAATTCTGTGCAATTATTGTTAATGAAAAACCTATGTGTTTGTTATATGACTATTTGAATTTCTGTATTAATATTATATGCTGTTATTTTGAATCTGTGAATAAGAATTTTGGTTAATAACAAGTTGAGGAACACTTTGGCTAGGAAAGACCTGGTACTTAAGTTGTTCATTGTGACACACCTCTCTTTCCTAGAAGTCTACTCGATGTGTTTTTAATTAATTCTTATCAAACAGATTATATTCTGCTAATTTTATTTTTGTAAAATACTCAAAGGATATGAAATTTGAGTTGAATGTATTAGATTATGTTGGATGTGAAATTTATGTGTTTGAACATAGTAAGAGTTTGGTGGAGAGTGAGAAATCCTTACCAAAGATCCATGTTGAGAAGTTGGACAGAGTAGGAAGGATGTAGCTTCAGTGGTTTTATTTATATCCGAAGATCCAGTTTGGGGGACAAAGTAGGATAAGATAATTGAGCTACCAAGTAGTGCATCCATATCCAAAGATCCACTTTGGGGGACAGAGTAAGATATGATGTATCTAGGTAAAGTACCACTGGAAGCATAGAACCTGTTTAGAGTTCGATATTCATACGATTATTTGAATGGGTTGAGTTTATGATGATCATGGTGTGTTTATTGTATTATTAAGAGATTTGACTTATAAGTTAGTGTCGCAACCGGAAAATCACGACGGGACGACGACTATCCAAAAAGGAAACTAGTTTTTTAAAAAAAAGAGATTTGGAGTCGCCACCATGGTTTATTCTGGAAAACCATGGAAAAAACCATGAAAAGGATAAGGTTTGGTCAATTGGAAAACCAGACTCAAGGTCCGGGAGTCGGTTACGTGTAGGGAAGGGGTTAGCACCCTACACGCCTGCCCGAAGGCAGTACCTTTAATTAAATACGCGAATTTGAAATGTGGTTTGCAAAATGTTTAATTTCCTCCTGAAAATAAAATAAAACTCTTAAAGAAAACAAAATATATTTTTTTGTATTTTTGTGCCCGACAAGGACTGGCCTTGCTCCTACGTATTCTCAGTTAGACTGAGAAATCAGGGTTACGTAGTTCTTTATAAAAAAAAGATTGTTATTTGGAAAATGAGGTTTTGGGTTTGAAGGTTTTTTTTTTGAATAAGGAAGAAAAGGGTTTTCAACACAAGGTCGACAGAATGGTCGCACTTGTGCTTAAACTTTTTAAAACAATTTATGATTGATTTTTTTTTTTTTTTTAAAGAGGAAGGAAATGGTTTTTCGCACAAGGCAGACAGAATGGTCGCACTTGTGCTTAAACCCTTTAAAACAATTTATGATTTTTTAAAGAGGAAGGAAAAGGTTTTTAGTACAAGGCAGACAGAATGGTTGCATTTGTGCTTAAACCCTTTAAAACAATTTATGATTTTTTTTTTAAAGAGGAAGGAAAAGGTTTTTCGCACAAGGCAGACAGAATGGTCGCACTTGTGCTTAAACCCTTTAAAACAATTTATGATTTTTTAAAGAGGAAGGAAAAGGTTTTTAGCACAAGGCAGACAGAATGGTCGCACTTGTGCTTAAACCCTTTTAACAATTTATGATTTTTTAAAGAGGAAGGAAAAGGTTTTTCGCACAAGGCAGACAGAATGGTCGCACTTGTGCTTAAACCTTTTAAAATATATTTTTATTATTATTATTTTTTTTGAGTATTTGTATACTTAAAAAATAGATAGATATTTAAAACAGAAAAAGGGAAAATAGAGAAATAATAATAATAAAAAAAGAAAATAAATAAATAAATAAATAAAATAAAAATAACAAGATAAATAAATAAATAGAAATAAAAATAAAAAATAAACAAAACAAAAATAAGATAAAAAGTAAAATAAGAAAACAAAAATAGAAAGGTGTGGAGGTGCTTAAAGAGGATGTGCAAAACCTAATTTATTTGTAATGACAGATTGGGCCTAAGCCTAAGCAGAAAGTGGTATGAAAACGAAATAGAGGGGGTGCAAGAAGGAAGATTTTTTTAGAGGCTGAATGGGCTCGAGCCCAAGCCAATGGAGTGGACAGGAGTGTGCTAGCAAGAAATGAGGGTGTGAGGGAGAGACCAGCCCGCGAACCTGGCCCAAGCAGAAAATAAAGAGGCTGCAAAATGAGAAACGGAGGTGCAGAAACAAAAATACTTTGTTGTTTTTTTCCAATGATTTTCTTTTATTATTATTTATTTTATATTTTGTTTTCTTGTTGTTTTTTTTTAAACGGAAATGGGCCTGGCCCAATAACTCTAACCCTAGATTTTCTTCTCAGCAGTCAGGGGTTCTGCCTTCCCCCATTCATTTCACGCTCACCTCCCAAACCCCAGAGCTAGGGTTCTCTCGAGAGGAAGAGAACCATGGAGATTTTGCATCCCCAACTCGCACTCGTTACCGCCAGCAGCTCCAACCACAAGGGTCGACCACCACGAGGGGTTGTCGACGGCGACGCCAGCGTCTTTGCCGGAAGAAACGCCGCCGGTTGCGCCAGACCACCGTCTTGCTCTTGTTCTTTGCGCGAAACCGGCCCCCAATCCGCGATCTCACAGTCCTCGCCATCGCCGGTGAAGCCCACAACCGTAAGCCGCGAGCCAAGGCCGCGCCGGTGACGCGGCCCGCCACCGAAGTTGTCGCCAGCCGTCGGGTTTTCTACGCCTCCTCTCTCATTCGCACGCAAACTCTTTCCTTCCTCCGTAGAACAACGGCGACTTACACGGGAGCACCACCAGCGCCACGTATAACGGCCTAAGCTGCCGCCGTTCGTCCGATCTCCACTTCTCGGGTCATGAGCAAAACCGACCACCATCATCGCCACTGACTAAAGTTGCGTCCTCATAGGGTTGCTTACATCGCGGCCCCTAATCGTCACTCACACTGCCGCTGGACTTGCAATCGGAAAACTCACCCGTTTCTCTGTTTCTTCTACTCCCTTAAGACCGTGAATGGATTTGGAAGCAATAAGGGTGGTGTATATTGTGAAAACGGCTTAGCTTTGGTGAAGGTATATGGAAATTTGCCTTAGCGAAAAGAAATTGGGATGGGGTTGGGGAACCGATTTGATGATGGTATGATATTGTGCGTGGGTGTTGGCAACTGTTCTCTGTCCTTGTGGCTTGTGTTTGGATATTTGGCTGGCTCCTTTTCTTGCAGGCAAATGGTATTTGGTCATGGAGAATGATGGTTGTTCTGGGTTATAGTGTAGAAGGTGAGATTGTGGAGGTAATGGTTTTGATGGTAGGGAATGGATAGAGGCGTGGAGGGGCTCCAATGGATGGATAATTGGTTTACGGATTTGATCTCTTTTGTTTTTGCAGGTGGATTGGTGGGTGAATGAGAATGTTGGTAGTAAGAGAGGAGGTGCTGGATGGATTTGCGTTTTTTCGTTTTCTATTGCAAGTGAAAGAGAAACAGGGGCGAATGGTAGTTGACGCAGGGGTGGAGGAAAATAAGGGCCAGTTGAACTTGTTGTGGTTGGGTCGACGTGTTGGTGATGGTGGAAGTCGTGGAGAGGAGTCCAAATGTGGATCAAGAGGGTTTGAGTAGAGATGCAGTGTATTCATGCGTTGGATGATGGTAGAGAAAGGAAAATGCTCACACCATAATAGACATTCGAGTAGAGAAATATCAAGAACCAAAATCACATACAATGCAACCCGGTATACAATGCAGCGATGATACTAATGAGTGAGGTAATACTTACCTCTCGGAGCTTCTTTGAAGTTGCTTCGCCTCTGTTTCGAATGCTTAGAGTCTTGCTTCCGATGATGCTCTCTGCAGCAAGCTTCTTTCTCCTGCCTCTATGCAAGTTCAAACCTCCAATGAATATTGTTCTCAAGGTCTTCGATTCCTGATGCAGTCTCCCCTCCCCTTTTGCTTCGTAGTGTTTTTTTTTCCTCTGCTCCCCCCCTGATATTCCTTTTCTTTGTTGCCTTTGATACGCGTTGATCTTTCCCCAACTTTCTCTGCTGCTGCCTCTGTGCCTGCCAAGTCGCAACGCCCAAAACCGTTGTGTGTCTCTGCCAATCCCGAAACGCACCTCTGCCAAAATCAAACCTGCATCTGCCATGTCCCCCTTTGTCGTATTCACACGTGGCATCAATCTTTTTTCCTTTTCTTTTTTTTAATTATTATATTATTTATTTTAAAACGAAAATCACACCCTTTTTCTTATCTTAAACTTAAAATGAAATAAGATAAAAATAAGATAAGAAAATTAAAAATAATAATAAAATAAAATAAGAAAAATAAAAATAAAAGAAAATGAGGAAGAAGTAATATTAAAAGGGTAGGATGAAATTGATAAGAAAGCATAAAATAAAATAAGATAAAAATAAAAAAATTGTACAGTATTCAGTCATCCGGACGAAGTTGAGTGTTGACAGCTGCCCCTCTTTACTTAGATATTACTGGATAATATGAAAATTTGATATTTTCGTATTATCAAGGTAAAAGCTAAGTAAAGATAGAAATACTAATTTCGTCCGGATTTTTAAGGAGGCAAAAATGAAAGAGGATGAACACAAAAAGTAAGATTAACCAAATCTATGAATGGTGAAATTGCACTAAAAGAAACCGACCATTGCCTAGCAGAGGATCGATCACACGAACGGAAAACCGGGACTCGACCGTTGCCTAGCAGAGGGCCAAAAACACAAAACCAAAAACTAAAGGTGCCAGATGAAACTGGGCTTAAAGAGTTAGACCAAAGTTGTGCTTGAGAGGAACGAGGTGTACAAACCTTGTGAAGGGTGTACTAATCCCACGAGTAAATGACGTGAGGCGTACTAACCCTATTGATGAATGATGTGAGGTGTACTAACCTCGTGGAGGGTGTACAAACCCTATGGATGAATGATGTGAGGTGTACTAACCTCGTGGAGGGTGTACAAACCCTATGGATGAATGATGTGAGGTGTACTAACCTCGTGGAGGGTGTACAAACCCTATGGATGAATGAAATGAGGTGTACTAACCTCGTGGAGGGTGTACAAACCCTATGGATGAATGATGTGAGGTGTACTAACCTCGTGGAGGGTGTACAAACCCTATGGATGAATGAAATGAGGTGTACTAACCTCGTGGAGGGTGTATAAACCCTATGGATGAATGAAATGAGGTGTACTAACCTCGTGGAGGGTGCACTAACCCTATTGATGAATGATGTGAGGTGTACTAACCTCGTGGAGGGTGTACAAACCCTATGGATGAATGAAATGAGGTGTACTAACCTCGTGGAGGGTGTACAAACCCTATGGATGAATGAAATGATCATTAGTTGCCATAGAAGCAAAACTTGGATTCAATTTGTTTGAAGAGACGTTGGTAAATACCGAGCAAAACATTGAGATTTTTTGAACAATTTTCTTGCTTTTTTTTTTTTTGAGAGGTATAATGTCATGATGATGCATGTACATATGAGACGTTTGCTTCATCCACTCTTTTTGTCATTTTTCATTCATTTCATTTTTTCATTCATTTTTCGCCTTCTTTTTTTCTTTGAAAATTCCATGTTTGAAATTTGTTGTCAATATCGTCGTCAAACTCAATGTACGTCCAAAACGCATTTCTTGAAAATAATGTAATGAGTCTTTTGAAAAGGAAAAGAACGTAACCAGGGTTCAAAATCCCTTTAACGCTTTTCGCAAACCAAACTAGCTTGAAACCAAGAAGGTGTAGAAAATGGGTACGAAAGGTAGATGGCTGAATGATTATCTGTGGGCGACATCAACATTTGAAATTTCCTCACTTGGGGAGGTCTTGTTAATATCCAAATGTGCATGGCTCGCAAGGATTGCCCCAATTTAGTAGCGCATGGTGAATGTGATTTGGAGAGGTGGAAAGGTTTGGGTAGGAAGGATTGCCCCAGTTTAGCAATTCTCATTGACGGGGAGACTTCTCATCTTTTTGTCCTTTCTTCTTCTTCTTCTCTTTTTTTTAGTGATTGTGTCATTCGCCACATCATTTTGTTCCAGAGTTAAGTTCGCGAGAGAGATCAAAACAAACATTCTTCAGTCGGCGTGGACTTTAATGAGCTTGTATCGTGGCTGAAAGGCAAAGGGTTGTGAAAGAAAGGGATAATGAAGGCCCAAATAAGTGTTTGAAGGTTAAATTATTTTAACAAGAATCATCTGCAAGGCGTCAAGTCAACTGTCTCTAAGGATTTGAAAATTCGAGCACCCTTTTGTTTTTCATTGTTTGTTTTTTCTATTTTTTCGTTTTTTTTTTTTTTTTTTTTTTTTTTTTTTTTTTTAGTTTATTCGATTCACTGCCCCTGTTGTGGTCCTTCGTGATACTTTTTTTCATTTTTGTTTTTTCTTCTTGATTTTGGGTGCCCTTGATGTACCCTTTTAGGTTGACATCGATATGCCAATGATTCTTGTTTAGGGTGATGAAAACAATTATGACTTTTGGCTCAAAGAGGGTGCAATTGGAAATTTTTTCATTTGGGTGAAAGAAACAAAATGGCCACGCGTCACTCTGAAGTTTGCTTGCCTCACTTTCCCCGACCTTAAACCTGAAACAAAACTATGTAGCGCTTGACACATCAGCTTCATTATCTTTTTTATCTCCCCGATCAACCGATCATTGGGCACATGAATCATGATGAAAACTGCCCCAGTATTTGCACACGCAACAATCCTTTGTCTTGAGGGGACATGAAAGGGTTATGGATTCAAGTAGTATGAATGCAAATGCTTTTCCAGGAAAAGAACATCGGTTACCCCAAAACCTTGAATCAGAAAAGGGCTCAACACCGGTGTTTTTCAAAACTTTTTTTTGTTTGTTTGTTTTTTTTTTTTTTTTTTGCTTTTTGAAAGTAACATACCCTTGACGACTTTATTGACAACGAAATCAACATATGCCTTTCCTCTCTTTTTTTTTCGCTTCTTCTGTTTTTTGTTTTCCACGACATCCACCAGGACTGAGCTAGCCGACCGAATATACCCGTGATGCTTTTATTGACATTCGTCCAATTATTTTTATTTTCATTTTCCATTATTTACCTAACAACTCAGCGTGACATGCAATATTTCAAAAAGTGAGAACGAAATTATGAATGAGAACTTGTGATATTTATTGAATGAAATAACACAGATTACAACAATTTTAAAGACAATGTCAATATTTGCTAATAGCAACTCCTATCACGGAATCATCATACATAAAACTTTTTGACCGCATCGGAATTGACCGGTAACGGTAATTCCTCCCCATCCATCCTTGTGAGAATCAGTGCCCCACCAGAGAACGCTTTCTTCACCACAAATGGCCCTTCATAGTTTGGGGTCCACTTGCCTTTATGATCCTTTTGAATGGGCAAGATCTTCTTCAACACTAACTCCCCTTCGTGAAACTCCCTCGGGTGCACCCTTTTTTCAAACGCCTTTTTCATTCTTCTTTGATACAGTTGCCCATGACACACAGCTGTTAACCTTTTCTCTTCGATGAGATTGAGTTGGTCGAATCGGGCTTGAACCCACTCAGCTTCCTCTAATTGGGTTTCCATTAACACCCGCAAGGATGGAATTTCTACCTCAAATGGAAGTACCGCTTCCATCCCATACACAAGCGAGAAAGGTGTTGCCCCAGTTGACGTTCGTACCGACGTACGATATCCATGCAAAGCAAAAGGAAGCATTTCGTGCCAATCTTTATAGGTGACCACCATTTTCTGCACAATTTTCTTGATATTCTTGTTAGCGGCCTCTACTGCCCCATTCATCTTCGGACGGTAAGGAGAAGAATTTAGATGATGAATTTTGAAATCCTCACATAACTCCGTCATCATCTGATTGTTCAGGTTGGTGGCATTATCAGTGATAATCTTGTTGGGGAGCCCGTATCTGCAGATCAACTCCTTTTTTATGAACCTCGTAACCACTTTTCTAGTCACATTGGCATAGGAAGCGGCTTCAACCCATTTGGTGAAGTAATCGATTGCAACTAGTATGAAACGGTGTCCATTGGACGCCTTTGGCTCTATAGCGCCGATGACATCTATTCCCCACATCGAAAATGGCCATGGTGCAGTCAACACGTTCAGGGTTGTGGGTGGCGCATTGATGTTGTCTGCATACATTTGACATTTCTCACACTTTCTCACGTGTGTGCAGCAATCGTGTTCCATGGTCAACCAGAAATACCCAGCTCTCAGTATCTTCCTGGCCATTGAGTGCCCATTCATGTGCGTGCCAAATGTACCTTCGTGCACTTCCTTCAATATCAGCTTGGCCTCCTTTGCATCCACACATCTGAGGAGAACCATATCGTGATTTCTCTTGTATAAGACATCCCCACTCAAGACGAAGCTACCAGCCAACCTCCTTAACGACCTTTTATCGTTCTCCGACGCCTTGTCAGGATATTCTCGGGTTTTAAGATAGTGTTTGATATCGAAATACCAAGGTTTCCCATCTACTTCCTCTTCGATGAAATGGCAATATGCTGGCTCTGCATGGCTCTTCATTTCAATCCTTGGTAAGTCTGTGTCCTGGTCAACTTCGAACATTGATGACAAAGTAGCCAATGCGTCTGCTAATTGATTATCTTCTCGCGGTATGTGGTTGAATGTGATGGCATCGAAATACTCTATTAACCCCCTGATGTAAGCTTGATAGGGAATTAATTTCGTATCCCTAGTTTCCCATTCTCCTTTCAACTGATGGATGACCAAAGCTGAATCTCCATATACATTCAAAATTTTTGCTTTAGATTCGATTGCAGCTCGAATACCCATAGCACATGCCTCATATTCCGCGATATTATTTGTGCAGTTGAAACACAACCTTGCTGTCATTGGTATGTGTTGACGCTCTGGAGAGATAAGCACTGCCCCTATTCCGTGCCCCATCACATTCGAGGCTCCATCGAATAATACTGTCCATGCCTCTTCATCTCGGTCTTCCTTCTTCTCTTCGAAAAGAGCCATGATATCTTCATCAGGAAATTCAGGTTGCATCGGCTGATAATCACTGATGGGTTGATGAGCCAGGTATTCTGCTAGAGCACTACCCTTGACGGACTTCTGAGTGACATATACGATGTCGTATTCTGACAGTAGCATCTGCCATCGAGCTATCCTTCCAGTAAGAGCAGGCTTTTCAAAAATATACTTGATAGGATCCATCTTGGATATCAACCAAGTGGAATGACTCAACATGTATTGCCTTAAACGATGAGCAGCCCAGGCCAATGCGCAACAAGTCCGCTCTAACGATGAATATCGTTGCTCGCAGTCTGTGAATTTCTTGCTCAAGTAATATATAGCGTGCTCTCTTTTGCCATCTTCATCATGTAGACCCAATACACAACCCATTGACTTGTCCAATACCGTCAAATACAAAATGAGTGGTCTTCCTGGTTCTGGTGGACGCAATACAGGGGGGTCCTGTAAGTATTGTTTGACTCTCTCAAAAGCGGCCTGACAATCCTCATTCCACACCACAGCCTGATTCTTCCGTAACAACTTGAACAATGGCTCACAAGTAGCGGTTAATTGGGAGATGAATCTAGCAATGTAGTTCAATCTACCCAAAAACCCTCGAACTTCTTTTTCCGTTTTAGGCACAGGCATTTCCATTATCGCTCGTACTTTGTCAGGATCCACCTCTATCCCTTTCTGGCTGACAATAAAACCCAACAATTTCCCGGATTTCACTCCGAATGTACATTTGGCGGGATTCAACCTGAGCTTATACTTTCTTAATCTCTCGAATAACTTTCTCAAGTTAAGGATGTGTTCTTCTTCTGATTCGGACTTTGCAATCATGTCGTCCACATAAACTTCAATCTCCTTGTGCATCATATCATGAAAAAGTGCCACCATCGCCCTTTGATATGTTGCCCCAGCATTCTTGAGTCCAAAAGACATCACCTTATAACAAAATGTGCCCCACAATGTAATAAAAGTCGTTTTTTCCATGTCTTCCGGCGCCATCTTGATCTGATTATACCCTGAGAAACCGTCCATGAACGAAAACAGCGAATACTTGGCTGTATTATCGACTAGAGTGTCGATGTGTGGTAGCGGGAAATTATCTTTTGGGCTTGCGCGGTTCAAATCACGATAATCGACACACATTCGAACTTTACCATCCTTCTTAGGCACCGGTACAATATTTGCTACCCATTGTGGGTATCTCGCAACAGCCAGGAATCCTGCATCAAATTGCTTCTGTACTTCCTCTTTGATCTTCAGGGACATTTCCGGTTTCATTCGTCTTAGCTTTTGCTTGACTGGGATGCATTCCGGCTTAAGTGGGAGTTTGTGTTGTACAATATCAGTATCTAGGCCTGGCATGTCATTATAAGACCAAGCGAACACATCTCTAAATTCTTTCAGTAGGACCTGCAACTTCTCTTTCACTTCCGCTTTCATGGTTGTACCGATCTTCACTTCCTTCACTTCATCCTCGTCTCCCAAATTGAGTACTTCGACATCTTCCTGGTGAGGTTTTATTTCCTTAGACTCTTGTTCCACTAATCTCAACAATTCAGGAGGGGGTTCCGGGTCATCATCACAATCATCTTCCGTATTATCGATGGGGTGCTCAAAGTCAGGAATATCGATATAATTATTTTCAAAATATTCATTGTCGTATCTGCATTATTTAAGTTTACGAAAAAGAAATAAATAAACGAAAAACGATGAAGAATGCAAAATGATGATAAAAACAAACACACTTTGATTATCACGCTGAGCATAAAAACTAAAAACGTCAACCCGTAAGTCAAGAATCCTAAAGCCCCGGGTAAAGCTATAGGATTAACTAAAATTATTACATCTCATTCAAATTAAGCATCACGGGTAAATCCAGCATTTCCCAATTGTCGAGTTGTGCATCTGGGGAGCAGGCCCACACGAAACTCGAGCCTTCCGATCCATCTACATCTCCGACTGTTGCTACGTGGCCAGTGTTAACCCAACCAGCGCTGCGAAAGCTCTCCTTGGGGTCACAGATATGAATTCTTCCCACCTTGGGCTCTCGTCTTTCTACCCGAGCCAGACTGCGCTCCCTCTTTTCTTCTATCAGCCTTTTCCTGTCCTCCTTGGTGGGCTTGTATCCCAAGCCATACCTATTCTTGTTCTCGACGACCTCCAGAGGGAATGCTCGCCCCTGTCCATACTTGCCCAAACCTTTCCCATGCATATAACCTTCCTTCAGCATCACCTTGGCCATCATGATAGAAGCACGCGACAGATGCGGGTTTACTAGGAAGGGCTCCACATAGGCATTTCCCACGATCTCCAGAGATTGGAAAGCTGTCTCGAGAGCTTCCTCAGCTGCTTCAATATAACGGGTGGATGATGGTCCACTCACTAGCAGATCCTCCTCTCCTGCCACTATCACCAATTTATCTCCCGTAACATACTTAATCTTCTGGTGCAGTGTGGAAGGCACAACTCCTGCAGAATGGATCCATGGACGACCCAATAGACAGCTATAGGCCGGGAGGATGTCCATAACCTGGAATGTTACTTGGAAAACGCACGGGCCGACTTGAACCGGCAACTCCACCTCTCCCATTACTTCTCTTTTGCTACCATCAAACGCCCTCACAATCATTGAGCTCGGCTTCATATACATTCCTTCACAAGGTAGCTTTTCCAATGTTGTCTTCGGCATGACATTCAAAGAGGAGCCATTATCCACCAATACGCGCGCTATAACATGATCCAGGCATTTCACAGATACATGAAGGGCTTTGTTATGGCCTCTCCCTTCCACAGGTATCTCTTCGTCAGTGAAAGTGAGGTAATTATTAGCAACGATGTTGCCAACAATGCCCTCAAACTTATTCAGCGAAATCCCTTGCTCCACATGAGCTTCGCTGAGTATTTTCATTAACAACTTTCTGTGTGATGCCGAATGCATAAGCAGATCTAACAGGGATATCCGAGCAGGCATGCGGTTCAGCTGTTCCACTACCTTATATTCACTCTGCTGTATGAATTTTAGGAATTCACCAGCTTCTTCCTCGGATATTTCCCTCTTTTCCTCCTTGTCAGGGGTCCCTTCAGCCTGCAGACTCTTCCCCTTCAAGAACTCCTTCGCTTTTGCTGTCATTGTTACTTCCTTGTCATTGGCTCTTTCCCTTGCCAACTCTGGTGGTGTAAAGATCCGACCACTTCTGGTCATTCCACCAATGCCTGATATGTTTTCAACTGTCGGATTTGCACCATTTCCCTCATCTAATGCAATTGCTCCATACCTCCATGGGACGACTTTTTCGTTCTTATAAGGAAAAGGAGTTGGCACCCGGATGACAACAGACGGATTTCTTTCAGTTACCAGTGCAGGGGTGGTCCTAGTGAAATGGATCACCAAGGGTTCGGGCAGAGCTACACTAGATTCTTCGCCAGTTTGCATAAACAGTTCTTCCTCTCTGACCTTATGGCATACCTGCATCAGATTTCTGTCAAGCAGGTCTTGTAAAATATTCTTGAATTCTACACATTCCTCAATAGAATGCCCGGCCTCCGGATGGAGTGCACATGCTATACCCTCATCATACTCGCCCTTCACTAAGCCCACCTTCAACAAAGCTTCAAAAATGAACCTCCTAGAGCTCTTGATCTTGCCCACATCTCTTATCAGATCATGTTTTTCAACCTCGATGGCATTCGTCGAGGAACTCCCATGTCCGGACAAAGGATTAGTCTCAACACTAGGCTTGTCTTCTTGAAATTTTAACCAACCCGAGTCGATCAAAGCCTGAACTTTGTACTTGAAAGCCATACATCCTTCGGTCGAGTGACCAACACCTCCCCCATGATAACTACATCTGGCATTCGCGTCATAACCCCTAGGGTATGGAGGCTGTACAGGCCTCATCGGGCAAATGGCGACCAGCCCCTTTTTAACCAGGTTTGGTAACAATTCGGTGTAGGTCATAGGGATCGGAGTGAAATTAACAAATTGACTTCTTCTTGGGTTGCTATTTTGACCCACATTCAGATTCGGGCCCGCGTTTGCCCCAGGTCTCCAAGCTTCAGTTGGGATTCGTTGCGGTGGATAATACGTTTGTTGTTGCTGAGGCCTAGCTTGATGAGCAAACGAGGCATTAGCAGCATAAGGAGGTGGGCTTAAGTATGGTCGATAATTAGGATTAGGAGCTCGTCCTCTCCACACCGGCATTACCGTCGCTGCGTGTACCTCCCCCTCCTTCTTCTTCCCCTGACTGAAGCTGGGCTTTTTATAGTTTGTAGCTGCAGGCGGGCCATAGGCTATCTTCCCGTTTTTCAAACCAATTTCTATTCTCTCACCAATGAGAATGGTGTCGGCAAAATTGACAGACACATTCCCAACCATATGCTCATAAAACGGCGGCTGGAGTGTGTTTACGAACATCGACACCATCTCTTTATCAAACAGCGGTGGCTCAACTTGCGCAGCCAACTCCCTCCATCGCTGGGCATACTCTTTGAAGGTTTCATTATCCTTCTTTGTCATGTTCTGCAGCTGCAGACGGTCCGGAGCAACATGAGTGTTGTATACGTATTGCTTCACGAAGGCGTCAGCTAGATCCGCCCAGCAACGGATTCGGGATGGCTCCAGATGGGTATACCAGTTCAACGCTACCCCAGCCAAACTTTCCTGGAAAACGTGGATGAGTAATGGCTCATCATGAGCATACGCAGCCATCTTTCTGCAGTACATAGTCACATGGCTTTTAGGGCAAGTATTACCCTTATACTTCTCAAACTCCGGCGCCTTGAACTTAGGTGGTATCTTCAGGCCCGGAACCAAACTCAATTTAGCCGCATCTCCAAATCCATAACTTTCGACCCCCTCAACGGCTCTCATCCTCGCCTCCAGACTTTCCAACCTACCCGTAGCTCCAACGAGGCTACCAAATCCCCCAACCCCCGTAGCGTGCGGCACAGCTCCGGCTGAAAAATCCTCCTTAGCAACCACATATGGTACTGGGGTCACTCGTATTCCATCAGTTGTATTGGTCTCATTCATTCCTATACCCACCATGGAGGCCGACACCAAGACAGGTCCCTGAGTGTCGATTGGTGGTATATTAGCAGTCGTGGGAAATGAGAAAGAAGCGTGCTCCGCCTCCGAGTACTCTCCTACGGGAGGAGTATAACCCGGGGGTAACCCATACAATGGGAAAGGAATCGATTGGCCCGCAGCGTTGAACATCGGGTGATAAAGGTGGGCATTCCCCTCAACATGTGCAGATGAAGACTCTCCAGTAGTCTTCATGGATTCAAGAGCCGCTAAGATTTGGCCGATCTGGTCCTTTAGCTGGCTAACATCCGCTTTGAGGGATTCCTGTGACTCCTCCAAGCTTGCCATGGCCCTTGAATGAGCTCGGGTCCGGTAGGGATGTCGTGGAAATTTGATCGTCGTTTTTTCTCACTCGTGCTGTTTTATTGTTTTAATTAATTAGAGGAAAAAAATGAAACATGCTAAAGAAAACATGATGCATGCTAGTGATAAGGGGAAATCACAGAACCACAATGACATAACTGATGGAAATTAGCGCAAGCAGATGCCAAGCAAACATCCCGCATCTCTCATTTAAAGGAAAATAGGTTCATTACATTTCTTAAAGGAAACAAAACATAAAGATCTCTAAATACATCAATTCCTAGCCCGAGCGATGAAGGATTTCATCTCGCCTATCAACCATTTACAGTGATTAATAAAACGCTCTATTTCTACTGGTGGGCTATAAAAGTGGGTACTCGCTTCAGCTTCCAACACCATTCTGGGGATGTCTTGAATTGCCCCGTTTGCCAAAGCAGCCAATTGAGAGAAGCTTTCTTTCCAATGCTTTACATCCGTTTCTTGCTCTGCGATGTGCTCCTTCATTCGCTTTATCAAAGCCTGATGCCCTTCTTCAAATTCCATCGACCTCCATCGCTCCTCCTGCTCCTCGATGTAATCCTCCATCTGTTTTAACATGGCTCGATACTCCTCTTCAGCCTCTGCCCTCTTCCAGCGCTCCTGATTCAACTCCGCTTCAAATGATGTAGCCATTTCCTTCATTTGATGCCCTGCTTCTTGTACTTGGACTTGCGCTTCTCTTAGTCTTTTTAGGGCTTCCCTTTTATCTCTCTTAGCTTCTTCATAGAGTTGTTTCCATTGTCTGCCTTCTTCTAAAGCCATATTCTTCATGGATAATTCTTTACTTGCGGCCGCAAGGTCCTGCTTCACTCGGAATGTATAATCCCTCTCAGCCTTCTGGCTTTTGACAATGTTTTCATAAGCCCGTGACTTTTCTTCATTATCATTCCTCACATCCACAAAATCATTGCGTGCCCTCTGTAATTCCTTTTCCAAACTGGCATTCTTCACCCTCAATTTCTCCATCTCAGCCTTTAACTGTTTCACCTCTTCACTTTCTGGGGCCTGAGATGGTCCTTTACTAGCCGGTTGATCATTGATTGGCTTGAAAGGCAACTTGATTTCTTTTACCCTTTCCAGAATCCAAGTGTGATAGCTAACCCTGCTATCCATCACTCCAATCCTCAAGTCCTTCTCTGCTCGCACCACATTTCCCCAAGCACTTCTAACTCTCCTCAACATTTCGGTACAATGTCCGTCCTCATAGTAGATGAAGAAGGCTGTGAGATAATCTGGTGAAGGCGCCCCCTTCATAGGATACCCGAACTGTCTTTGGACCAAAACAGGGTTGTAGTTAATACAATACCTAGCACCTATGAGAGGTACGTTAGGAAAGTTTCCACAATGTTGAATAGAGGGTTTCGCCTCTAGCCAAGGAAGACGCCACTTTACCTTTCCCCCATTCAAACCGGCCAAGAATTGGGCCCATTTATTGCCCCCAGGTTGTGTAGGATCTTCAGATGAACTCCTAATATCAACTGCCCCCTTAAACATACGCGCGGTCATCCATGCATATAGCGCCGGCAAACAACAAAGGATTTTCCTCCCTTTTCTCTCATGGCAAAAACTCATAGTCCCATACACATCTGCGAGAACTGCTGTTACAGGATTTTCCGATCTCGTCTTCTTGGCCACGAAGACATCAATAGCAGTGTAATCTACAAAGTCTTCCAACTTGGGAAATAGGACAATGCCAAACACAGTGAGGGCTAGCACATCCATGAAGGTCTCCCATTCTTCCCTATCGCCCAGATCATGCAAATATTGCTCAAGGTATCCTTGTGTCAGCCCACGCACTTGGTTCTTTGTTACCATCCTGTCTTCTAATTCTTTTGGGTGCAACTTCATGATGGCAGCAATGGTAGGAATGGAGGCATGATGCTCCAAGTGCTGATATGGTTTGGTACCCTCTAGTGGCAAGCCCAGGATATACTCAAATTCTTCTACAGTTGGCGCCAACTGAAAGTCCTGGAAGGTGAAACATCTCAATGGAGGATCATAATACTGAGCCAGAGCTGTAATGGCAGGCAGCTGCACTTCCATTTCCATCAAACTCAAAAGATTCCCATACTTTGTCTTGAAAGACTCTATCTTTATGGTTTTGAGTCTTTTCCCCAAATTTATCAACCTTGTTAAGTTTCCACCATGAGTTCTCAAACGAGGTTTTACCCTTAAAACGGCAGAGTCAGTCCGTTGCGTAGCACTAGACCTCGCGCCAACTTCCATCTTGTATATGGTCAAGTAAGTACCTGTGATTCCCCCTAAAACCAGCATGTTATCAAATGATGTATAAATATGATGCATGGCAATATAATGAAATAAAGAATGTTTTGACTAACGAAAATGCATGCATAGTATGAAGATGCAAATGACATTATTAATACTATTTTGTGCGAAAACAACAGCGCAGGGGTTATAGGAATACACATGTCTCCCTTTGTGCCCTAAAAAGAGGTTCAACGCTTCAGATTGAGAGTCAAGTATATGCAACCTCACAAGGGTGGTTTCCTGAACCTAAAGGTCAACGGTCACTAGAGCCATGGCCCCCGTCATAGCATCTCCACAACAGTCGAGTAATCAACTAGGTGTGAAGACACACATGAAGAGAACAAACTCTAGCTGGGGTTCTCACGATAACCAAACAGGCAGTATGGCCCAAGTGGTACCGCTACACAACCCCCCTATTTCTAAACTACACTCGGACCCGGGTATAGGGCCCCACTCATGATATGCATACAGTGTGTGTGTGAAGGGAGAAACAAATGCATACCCCCAAACCCCCACTTGCAAAACAGCCAGAAAATTTTCCCAGGCAGATATAAACATGTTTTTCTACCCTAGGGTTCAATATCCAACAATTATTGCAGTTATTTCAAACATCAACATAAATAAGGAAAGAAAAAGAAAGGGGGAGAAAAAACACAAAACAAAACCACATCAAATTCGCATTTTAATTAAATGGCCTGACTCTCTAAAGAATCCCCAGTGGAGTCGCCATCTGTCGCAACCGGAAAATCACGACGAGACGACGACTATCCAAAAAGGAAACTAGTTTTTTAAAAAAAAGAGATTTGGAGTCGCCACCATGGTTTATTCTGGAAAACCATGGAAAAAATCATGAAAAGGATAAGGTTTGGTCAATTGGAAAACCAGACTCAAGGTCCGGGAGTCGGTTACGTGTAGGGAAGGGGTTAGCACCCTACACGCCTGCCCGAAGGCAGTACCTTTAATTAAATACGCGAATTTGAAATGTGGTTTGCAAAATGTTTAATTTCCTCCTGAAAATAAAATAAAACTCTTAAAGAAAACAAAATATATTTTTTTGTATTTTTGTGCCCGACAAGGACTGGCCTTGCTCCTACGTATTCTCAGTTAGACTGAGAAATCAGGGTTACGTAGTTCTTTATAAAAAAAAGATTGTTATTTGGAAAATGAGGTTTTGGGTTTGAAGGTTTTTTTTTTTTTTGAATAAGGAAGAAAAGGGTTTTCAACACAAGGTCGACAGAATGGTCGCACTTGTGCTTAAACTTTTTAAAACAATTTATGATTGATTTTTTTTTTTTTTAAAGAGGAAGGAAAAGGTTTTTCGCACAAGGCAGACAGAATGGTCGCACTTGTGCTTAAACCCTTTAAAACAATTTATGATTTTTTAAAGAGGAAGGAAAAGGTTTTTAGTACAAGGCAGACAGAATGGTCGCATTTGTGCTTAAACCCTTAAAAACAATTTATGATTTTTTTTTTAAAGAGGAAGGAAAAGGTTTTTCGCACAAGGCAGACAGAATGGTCGCACTTGTGCTTAAACCCTTTAAAACAATTTATGATTTTTTAAAGAGGAAGGAAAAGGTTTTTAGCACAAGGCAGACAGAATGGTCGCACTTGTGCTTAAACCCTTTAAAACAATTTATGATTTTTTAAAGAGGAAGGAAAAGGTTTTTAGCACAAGGCAGACAGAATGGTCGCACTTGTGCTTAAACCCTTTTAACAATTTATGATTTTTTAAAGAGGAAGGAAAAGGTTTTTCGCACAAGACAGACAGAATGGTCGCACTTGTGCTTAAACCTTTTAAAATATATTTTTATTATTATTATTTTTTTTGAGTATTTGTATACTTAAAAAATAGATAGATATTTAAAACAGAAAAAGGGAAAATAGAAAAATAATAATAATAAAAAAAGAAAATAAATAAATAAATAAATAAAATAAAAATAACAAGATAGATAAATAAATAGAAATAAAAATAAAAAATAAACAAAACAAAAATAAGATAAAAAGTAAAATAAGAAAACAAAAATAGAAAGGTGTGGAGGTGCTTAAAGAGGATGTGCAAAACCTAATTTATTTGTAATGACAGATTGGGCCTAAGCCCAAGCAGAAAGTGGTATGAAAACGAAATAGAGGGGGTGCAAGAAGGAAGGTTTTTTTAGAGGCTGAATGGGCTCGAGCCCAAGCCAATGGAGTGGACAGGAGTGTGCTAGCAAGAAATGAGGGTGTGAGGGAGAGACCAGCCCGCGAACCTGGCCCAAGCAGAAAATAAAGAGGCTGCAAAATGAGAAACGGAGGTGCAGAAACAAAAATACTTTGTTGTTTTTTTCCAATGATTTTCTTTTATTATTATTTATTTTATATTTTGTTTTCTTGTTGTTTTTTTTTTAAACGGAAATGGGCCTGGCCCAATAACTCTAACCCTAGATTTTCTTCTCAGCAGTCAGGGGTTCTGCCTTCCCCCATTCATTTCACGCTCACCTCCCAAACCCCAGAGCTAGGGTTCTCTCGAGAGGAAGAGAACCATGGAGATTTTGCATCCCCAACTCGCACTCGTTACCGCCAGCAGCTCCAACCACAAGGGTCGACCACCACGAGGGGTTGTCGACGGCGACGCCAGCGTCTTTGCCGAAAGAAACGCCGCCGGTTGCGCCAGACCACTGTCTTGCTCTTGTTCTTTGCGCGAAACCGGCCCCCAATCCGCGATCTCACAGTCCTCGCCATCGCCGGTGAAGCCCACAACCGTAAGCCGCGAGCCAAGGCCGCGCCGGTGACGCGGCCCGCCACCGAAGTTGTCGCCAGCCGTCGGGTTTTCTACGCCTCCTCTCTCATTCGCACGCAAACTCTTTCCTTCCTCCGTAGAACAACGGCGACTTACACGGGAGCACCACCAGCGCCACGTATAACGGCCTAAGCTGTCGCTGTTCGTCCGATCTCCACTTCTCGGGTCATGAGCAAAACCGACCACCATCATCGCCACTGACTAAAGTTGCGTCCTCATAGGGTTGCTTACATCGCGGCCCCTAATCGTCACTCACACTGCCGCTGGACTTGCAATCGGAAAACTCACCTGTTTCTCTGTTTCTTCTACTCCCTTAAGACCGTGAATGGATTTGGAAGCAATAAGGGTGGTGTATATTGTGAAAACGGCTTAGCTTTGGTGAAGGTATATGGAAATTTGCCTTAGCGAAAAGAAATTGGGATGGGGTTGGGGAACCGATTTGATGATGGTATGATATTGTGCGTGGGTGTTGGCAACTGTTCTCTGTCCTTGTGGCTTGTGTTTGGATATTTGGCTGGCTCCTTTTCTTGCAGGCAAATGGTATTTGGTCATGGAGAATGATGGTTGTTCTGGGTTATAGTGTAGAAGGTGAGATTGTGGAGGTAATGGTTTTGATGGTAGGGAATGGATAGAGGCGTGGAGGGGCTCCAATGGATGGATAATTGGTTTACGGATTTGATCTCTTTTGTTTTTGCAGGTGGATTGGTGGGTGAATGAGAATGTTGGTAGTAAGAGAGGAGGTGCTGGCTGGATTTGCGTTTTTTCGTTTTCTATTGCAAGTGAAAGAGAAACAGGGGCGAATGGTAGTTGACGCAGGGGTGGAGGAAAATAAGGGCCAGTTGAACTTGTTGTGGTTGGGTCGACGTGTTGGTGATGGTGGAAGTCGTGGAGAGGAGTCCAAATGTGGATCAAGAGGGTTTGAGTAGAGATGCAGTGTATTCATGCGTTGGATGATGGTAGAGAAAGGAAAATGCTCACACCATAATAGACATTCGAGTAGAGAAATATCAAGAACCAAAATCACATACAATGCAACCCGGTATACAATGCAGCGATGATACTAATGAGTGAGGTAATACTTACCTCTCGGAGCTTCTTTGAAGTTGCTTCGCCTCTGTTTCGAATGCTTAGAGTCTTGCTTCCGATGATGCTCTCTGCAGCAAGCTTCTTTCTCCTGCCTCTATGCAAGTTCAAACCTCCAATGAATATTGTTCTCAAGGTCTTCGATTCCTGATGCAGTCTCCCCTCCCCTTTTGCTTCGTAGTGTTTTTTTTTCCTCTGCTCCCCCCCTGATATTCCTTTTCTTTGTTGCCTTTGATACGCGCTGATCTTTCCCCAACTTTCTCTGCTGCTGCCTCTGTGCCTGCCAAGTCGCAACGCCCAAAACCGTTGTGTGTCTCTGCCAATCCCGAAACGCACCTCTGCCAAAATCAAACCTGCATCTGCCATGTCCCCCTTTGTCGTATTCACACGTGGCATCAATCTTTTTTCCTTTTCTTTTTTTTTAATTATTATATTATTTATTTTAAAACGAAAATCACACCCTTTTTCTTATCTTAAACTTAAACCTTAAAATATATTTGCTATAAATTTTTATCATTTATATTAAAAATGAAAAAGTAAAAAAATAGAACGAAAATTAAAATGAAGAAAAGAAAAGTAAAAATAAAAATAAAAATTATAAAAGGATGAAAACAAAAGGAAATAAAATGAGTAAAAAGACCATAAAAAGGGAATAAAGATAAAAAGAAATAAAATAAAAATCTGAAAAAAAAAAATAAAAAATAAAAAAGAAAAGAAAAGTAAAAATAATAATAAAATAAAATAAGAAAAATAAAAATAAAAGAAAATGAGGAAGAAGTAATATTAAAAGGGTAGGATGAAATTGATAAGAAAGCATAAAATAAAATAAGATAAAAATAAAAAAAAATTGTACAGTATTCAGTCATCTGGACGAAATTGAGTGTTGACAGTTAGAAATTGTTATTAATTTAAATATATCATGTTATTTTGTTGCAATAGCTCACCCTTGCTTTATATGTTGTTTGGTGGTTACTGTTGTGTTGTGTGATTTCTCTCAGCGATGATCATCCGGTGGGTGTGAGCAGAAAGTGGTGAGACGTCGGTGGAACAAGCGTTACATGGAGGATCGACTAGTGTTTATCTCTTATGGACGAGATCCTTGTTTTAATCGTTTTAAGTTTGGATTGTATTAAGTTTAAAATTTGAGTGATGGTTTGTATATTGAGGAAAACTTTTATTCCTCGTTTCTATGACTGTTCTATCATATCAAGGATGTAATAACTATATCATAGTTTAATACTATAATTATTGGGATATTACATCATACATTGACCCAATATATACATATATATATATATATATATATATATATATATATATATGTATGTATTTATATATATATATATATATATATATATATGTATGTATGTATTTATATATATATATATATATATATGTATGTATATATATATATATATATATATATATATATATATACATACATATATATATATATATATATATATATATAAATACATACATACATATATATATATATATATATATATATATATATATATATATATATATATATATATATATATATATATATATATATATACATACATATATATATATATACATACATAAAAATATAAATTACGTTCTTTATTTATATACGTTATATGTTTTTTGATAAAAAAAATATAAAAGTTTGTGATAAAGAAATTGTCTTAAAAAATTAATTATTAATTTTTTTATGTGAACGATTTCTTTTATTAATTTTTCATTATTAAATAACGTTTTTTTGAAAAGACAAATCAGTTACTAGAGAAGAGGAAAGAGTAGATATAGTTAACTGAATTGAAATTGTTATAAGTTCAGTTTTTAAAAACTGAACCATAAAACAGTATAATAAACTCTTAGTAAAAGTGGATCAGTTTTTTTAGTATAATATAGTACATTTAACTATAGATATGTTATTTTTATCCAACCCTACTTATACTAATGTATATAAATCTCGTGTGTGAAACTAAACATTAATGATAATGGATGAAATGATAAACTCTAAATCTTGACTATGATACTATGGTAGGAAGTAAACTTTAAATTTAACTCAATTAATTTGTAAGGTGGGGTTTCCATCCACATCCATACTCTAAAGTTTCAATCATTTTACATGTTATTTGTTTTACATTACTTTTTTAAAATATATATATATATTATAATTTAATTTAAAGATAAAATATAATCTAAGTACAAAAAATGTATTTAGTCCTTAAAATAATTTAAACTCTATTTATATAAATAATTTAAAATGTATATTAGATGAAAATCTCATAACAATTAATAATATAACTAAATTCTTATGCATATAAATAAGGGAAAACTTTATTTTGCAAGTTAAAAAATAAACTTTTTAAAAGAGATAGGTTTGGGATACCCAACATTATTGCATAAAATAAATTTCGTGACCTCCGATATCCATGCATGTGAGGGACGAGGGGAGGGGAAATGATTAATTTTATATATATATATATATATATATATATATATATATATATATATATATATATATATATATATATATATATATATATATATATATATATATATATATATATATATATATATATATATATATATATATATATATATATATATATATATATATATATATATATATACGGCAAAGTGATAATTATTTCTTATAACAACCAAAACTACCCAACATCATTGCACAGCTGGAATTACTACTGACACTACCCTACCTATAAGAGAAAGTAAAATAGTTTAACCTACCTTAATCAATGAAATTAAACTATACTTAGTTGTTAATTGTTTTCATATCTTTTCAAAAGTGTTTATCTTTTACTTTTTTTTTCTCCAAGACTTATCGTCTTCGTCATTTTGTAAAACAATTAGGTATTAATATATTTTGTTGATAAATAAGTATTGATAAATTTAAGTTGTATTAAGAACGAAAATAATTATGGTCTTAATATAAAAAATTAATTTTATTAATTTTTTTAACAATAGTAATGTTGATCATAATTAAAAATAAAAACGAGTCGGATCATGTACAAATGTTTATCTTTTTCTCGACCTTTAAGAAATTTTTTACTCTATTATCCATTGAATATCAATTTACAAAATACCTACAAATATTTTAAAAATCACATATATATATATTTAAAAAATGATATGTTATAAAATTTAAAAATAAAATTAAAAAAAATACAAAATGTAATATAAATTAAAATTTAATTCAATTAAATTTAACTTAAATATAATTTTTTATAAATATTACTTACAAATACAAAATAATAATAAATACTTATGTAAATTAATTATTTATCAAATATTTTATGTGCGTATATCCACGGAAACAGTATTTTTTTGCATTATGATTCATATTGTAAAAGTTACTATATATTTACTAAATAAACTTTCTTTTTATTGTGGTGTGCATGCTATAGCATCTGTATCACATCCAAAAAATTGTTAGAGGTATGTGATGATGAGTGATGAGAAGATTATGGAAGTTGTTGAGAGGCGTGCCAAAATCTGATTCGTTGATCCACTTTATGCTACCATACTACACTTTCCACACACTGTTACATTATCACTTATTCTCAACCCTTTTATGTATAATTTCGTATAAGGCTGCAACTTCTATGACTCACACTCACAACCCTACTGTACCAACTTTTTCAACAAAATCAGAAGAAACTACAGATAAAGGATGAGTTTCTTTTATAACTTTTTTAAAGGAAAATATGAGTTTAATTTTCTGATAATTAAAATTTAATTTGTGAATCAATGAGAAAATAAAAATTAGAGAAATTAATGAAAAGTTTGTGTTAAATTATATTTTAACATTTTAACTGTATTGACATATTAAAAATATATTTACAATTTATCATTATATTATATGAAAAATTATCAAATAAAAAAATAAATAACCAAAGTAAATCAATGTGATAAAACAAAACAAACTTCCAAAATAATCTACAAATCTAAACATAGAAAGTTGAAATATATTATAAAAAAATCCAATTAGTTTTAGAAAGACTCAAGAGAGGGAGAAAGTAGAGAAACCAAAACCGAGAGAGATTCGGGAGAAGAGAAGACAAAAGTACTTTGTATATTTTTCTAATTATTTTCATTTCTGATGGAATATAATTTATACATGAAAAACATAAATGATTTTGTTTATTTTGATTTACAACAACATTATTATGAGAACTTGTAGTACCTCAGTTTTTCTTAATAGCAAGTATGTCCAACTTTTCCTAGTCCAATATCAACAAAAAACAAGAAATAAATGTTGCCTCCAAGTGTTCCAGTCTGAAAAGGACCACACACATATGAGTATACCACACTCAACTTCTCTGTTGTCCTTTGAGGCAATAACTTCTGAAAGTTTCCTCTGGTTTGCTTGCATTAAACACATTCTTTACACACTGCTTCAGGAATTTCAACCATAGGCAAGCCTTTAACCATCTCTTGTTGACTCAATTAAGATAATTAATCTCTGAAATTTAGATGTTCAAACCTGAAATATCATAGTCACTTTGTTTTGTTTATAGAAATAGCAAAGCACTAATGTTTGACAACATTCATCACCACACGAAATGTCCTATTCTGGGACAAATGTGCTTGAATGATCAATCTTTTATTTTGATAAAAAATAATGAGACAATTATCCTTTATTTTCATCACAAATCCCTTTTGGAGCAGCTGGCCTAAACTTAGCAGATTTGTTTTCAATCCTGACACATACAACACTTCATCAATCACAATTTCTCTACCACCACTAGCTCTCAAAACAACTCTACTAGATCCCTCTGATGTGAGACTCTTGTCATCAACAAACTTAATCCTCCCTAGCATGGTTTCCTTCAGTTTTTACAAATCACTCCTTCTTTCCAGTCATATGTGTTGAGCACCCTGAATCCAAGTACCAAATTGCATCATCTGATTGGTCTTCATTTATGCTGGCCATTCCCATTACAGCCTCTGAATCAGAAGTATAATCTTGTTCAAGATGCACTCTTTCTTTCGGTTTATTCTTTGTTTCATCCGCTTTTCAACATTCTTTGGAAAAATGACCAATTTTTACAATTATAGTACCTCACCTTCTTTGTTTCATCCGCTTTTCAACATTCTTTGGCAAAATGACCAATTTTTTTACAATTATAGTACCTCACCTTTTTTTTTATCAAACTTCCATGCTGGCCATGCTTAGTGTCATTATTGTCACCCTTCTTGGACCCTTTCTTACCTTTGTATTGAGATCGAGCTTGAAGCATTTGTTCTTGGTAATGTCTTCGCTCATTAATACGGTATTCATGTGCCTTCAATGAATGTTGGAGTTCTTCAATCTCCAAGGTCTCCAAGTCACGTGTTTCTTCAATAGCCACAACATGATCAAATCTTGGAGTCAAAGTTCTCATAATTTTGTCCACCACATACTAATTTGTAGTACCATTTTTGCATGCCCTCATAGCATTATTAAGCTCATGTACCTTATCAAAATATTCCGCCACAGTTCCACTTTCATCCATGGTTAATATTTCAAACTACCTTCTCAATGTTTGCAGCCTCACCTTCTTAATCTTGTCACCATCCCCATAGGTTTTCACCAATATCTCCCAGATTTCTTTAGAGTGGCAGCCTTTGAGATCTTGTTAAAGATCTTTGAACTGACACACTGATAAAGCATAAATTGTGCCTTATTGTTCAGTTTCTGCTGCATTTTATAGTTTCTTTTATCTTCATCAGTGGCCTTTGAACTCAACTCAGGAAGACCTTCATTTATCACATCTGCAACATCTTGGAAACCAAATATAGCTTGCATCTTGATGCGCCAATCATCAAACAACTTGCCATCAAACACTAAAAATGGCCTTTGTATTCCTCCAAACCCTGTCATATTGATTCTTGATCAAATCTTTGAAGCTCTTTGGACCTCTTTGTTCACCTCTAAGGATTTTTCACTTCCAAAGAAAACTTCTTGCTTGGATACACACTCCAAAATATCTTGATCTCACCCACACTCCACACAGATCTTTTTTTGTTAAGCTATTGATACCATCTAGGATTCTAGAGGAGAAAAGAAGAGAAAGACTCCAAAGCAGAGGGAGAAAACAGAGAAACGAAAACTGAGAAAGATTCGGGAGAAGAGAAGACAAAGGTACTCTATATATTCTTCTCTTACTTTAATTTCTGATGGAATACAATTTATACATGAAAAACATAACTAATTCTGTTTATTTTGATTTACATCAACATTATTAACAATAATGACTAGAGATAAATAATGATTCTATTCAAATTCTTATTTATATATAAACTGATGAGTGCATATTTATGTCCACATTTATGTTTTAAAATTCAAATTTTTGATGAGATTCTTATGCTTAAATGATTGATTTAAAATGAATTTGTGACGATTGGATTTATTAGGTTTAGGAATTAAATATGCTTAAAATATAATTCTTAGTTGCATAAATTATTTTAGATGTTCTAATGTTTATTTGTGCAGTTGAAGTTAGTATTTTATTCATTTAAAGCATGAAATTGAATGGTCAAAGCTGGTCAACTCAGGACTCTTATGCAATTTTGAAAAGAAAGAGATGGCTAAAGTGCAATTAGAGAAAAATTTTGGACTTCTGTGCAATTTTGAATAAAATTAAAAAGGGTTGAAATGTAATTTTGGACAAGTTTAAATCTGTTAGGTATTTTAAAAGATAATTTGAAGAAAATATATCTTAAGATATTTTATTTGATATTGTTAAATAATTACCTTATTTAACTATATCAATAAATATCAAAAGATAATATTTGCCAAATTTTTTTGAATCTAAAAAAGATATTATCAAATATTCTCAAAAATTGATTAAATATATTAAATATTTGGAAGATATTAGATGTAAGATAAAATATTTTATCAACAGAAGATTCATAGTCCAAGTCCAATCACGCCTATGAAAACAGGGACCCAAGGGAGGCAAAAATCATATTTCAATCATTCTCAGACTCCTTCACTGGAAGCCATCATCCACCACCCCTCTCACTTTTATTTCTCCATGTGTTTCACTTCATTCATGGAGGGCTAAGCTTCTATGGCTATTTCACTGTAATTTCATTATGGATTCTGGGGTTAAGTTGAATTAATTGTTTCTTTTGATATTTGGTTTGAGTTATTCTTCTTCTATGTCTTTCATCTCTTAATCATATTAAAAGTAATGATTTTTGCATCATAAGGTGTTTGAATCTACATGCATATTAATAATATGAGTTCAAGGGTTTCTTATGCAATTAACTATCCCCATATGCATAAATATTTGTATATGTATAAATGTATAACTATACTTATTGTTATGGTACTACAAAAAAGAAGGGATTTACCGACGGACAAAAGCCCTCGGTACAGACCAAAAGCCGTCGGTAAACCCACCTTACCGACGGCCTGTCGACGGCTCCAAAGCCGTCGGTAATTTGCTTGTCGGAAACTTTACCAACGGCCTTTTGGCCCTCGGTATTACCGATGGCCTAAAAGCCTTCGGTAATACCGAAGGCCACAGGCCGTAAGTAATACCGAAGGCCACTAGGCCGTGGGTAATACCGAAGGCCATACGGCCCTCGGTAACTCTGTTCGAAAGTGTGTTAGCGACGGCCTGGACGCTGTCTGTAATTTTGACAGTCTTTTTTTGAAGCCAATTTGCTTCTCTATTAAACCCAAAACCTGCAAATGAAAAATCAACAATCCTAAACAACAATTTATCCAGACAACATCAATTCCAAACATCAATTCAAATGTAATCATTCAACATTCATCAAGAAAACTTCAATCATTCTAAGTTTCCAAAGATGATAAGTTTCAAAACAAAGTTTAAAATGCAATTCCAAATTTCTAAGTTTAAAATGCAAAACAAAGTTTGATACTAAAATACTAATTTCAAAGTTTGATAAGTGTCAAAGTTCTTAAAAAAGAAAAACCTAACTAAATTTTTTTTCTAAAGTTCCTAAATATCAAAACCTATGATAACCATCAGGATTAGGATCATCACGATCATCAGAATCATCACTATCTTCGTCTTGCACAACCGTGGTCTGAAAAGGAGGCTGCTGGGGTGATGATGGGGCGGTATGTCCTTGCTGAGGAACCAATGTCCTAACCAGATTTTCCAGATTTTCAAATCTGGCTAGAAGTGAATCATAAGCATCTTTGCTGACGACATTGTTGGGGTCAAATGTGGTAGAGGTAGATGGTTGATGTCTGAAGATGCCTCCTCTTCCAGCACTATAATGAGAGGCAAGTTGCCCTACCCCATACAGTCATCCTTTCTTTTTTCCCCCGACTGTATCAACCCAGCATTGGGTCCTGATCATTTCTTCATCAGCACCAGATCCCCCCTCTGGTGTTGCCTGTGTCAATCTCGCAGAAAAATCTTTCTGTTAAATAAGATAGCAAACATCAGTAACATTAATTTGAAAGTGTGAAAAAAGAGTACAAAATTGAATGTTGTTAAAAAGTTTACTTACAATGGTCTTGCGAGACCTCTCATCAACATATTCACCAGTCCCCTTGCGAATATGAGTCTGTGTAAAGACCTCATCAACATGAACAGCCCGTCCAAGCGCCGCTGCCTGTAATATTTTAAAACATACGAATGACACATATATATATTAATTTCAAAGTACATGATGTTATTGAGTTATTGATAAGAAAAGAATCAAGATTTTTACCATACGAATCGCATGTTCATGTGTGGTGATGGATCCTCCAGTATGCAGTGCACCACCTTTTTTTGATGCCCTATTTTTCTGGGCGGTAGCACATTTAATGCGATATTGTGGCGTATTCCAATGCGCCAACAATGAATTCCATATGTGCTCCCCTACCCAATAAGGGCGTTGTCCTGCGTGTGAGATAGGACCCATAGGCCATGTGGCTAATTCTTCCCCAAATTTAGGTTACAGATCATATTGGTTTTCAGATACCAAACTTCTCCATTCACTTTCCTATCCACTTTTTCTTTGCTAATCCACTCACAATTGCATAAACATCTTTAAGGAATCAATAGTCCAATCACTAATATACAAACAGAAACACTTAATTTTGTTTTCTTTAAAGTTTTTTATTTGAAACTGATATTGGATATTTTGTATATGGATCACTCATTTTCTAAGAAAAAGATACACATATCCATCATTATCAGATGTTTTACATATAACTGATTCATGGTTTGAAACTTGTCAGAATTCTAATATAGTATTTTGATTCTTCCAATAACCACTCGAAGAACTTGACACTATGATTTTCTATTTACACTATAAGATTTTTAATTAAATGACCCCAATTGAGTTTATCAGTGATAAAGTTTAGATTCTAAATGATGATATTTTGAGAAATGCAGAAGACTAAGACTATTTATTAGACTAATACATGTAAATGATGATATTTTGAGAAATATAAGCTTCACATCCAATTAGTCAATTTCATTCATCCCCTCTCTTCCCTATTCTCATCATGAAATTGGCTTCTCAAGGCTAAAGATGTTGTGTTTGATGCAAAAGATATCTTGGATGAGATAGATTATGAACTCTCCAAAAGCCAGGCAGATGCTGAGTCTCAGAGTGCTACAAACAAGGTGCGGAATTCACTCAATTCTTCTTTTTTCAGTTTCTTTGAAATAGAAATTGAATCCAGGATGGAACAAGTCATTGAGGACCTAGAAGATCTTGCAAACGAAAGCTATATTCTAGGTTTGGAAAAGGGTGGTGGTGTTGGGGTTGGATCAGGATCGGGTAGTAACTTAATTGGAATTATGCAATACCAAGGGCAGTTTAAATATTGGTCAGAAACCAATACACGCAGCAACAACCTTTGTGCCAACTATCACACGACATTGGGTGATGATGAGACTTTTCATATAAAATTGCATCAGATAAAACTCTCGAGGAAGAAACTGCTGACACAAATATTTCTGAAAGAGAAAGAACATTGCATACCTGTGCAGCTATTAACCGTGCAATAGTTTTCTTGCTTGACTCCTGAAGCTCACCGACAATTAGAAGTTCATCAAGTATATAATAGGCCTTCCATGATAAAACAAAACCAAGAACATTTGTCAGAAGAGAAATTAGTTGACCCTAAGAAAATGAGGCAGTTGATATGATCAATTATTAATGCCCATTTAAGGTGATTTCAGCTTGAAAATTAATTCATAATGACAACAGGTTAAAGGTTAAAAAGTAGCCGCAGAGAGACAAACAAACCTTGTGAAAATTGAATATCAAGTCCAGTTCAAAGGCCAGCAAAAGTGAAGCGACAATTAATCCTTACATCCTTCCTAGAAAGAATGAAACTATTTTCATATGTGAATAAAGCAGTATCTCCAAAAGTCAGATTTGAACAGAACTCACACTGCCAAAATACCGATCAAGAATCTCTACAAAATGATGAATTATTTCAAGGACTTCTAATTCGTTGTCCTCTTCATCAATACACATGCAGAAATAAAGACTAGCATACCTGCGGCAAATATTGGGAATGGCAGCCAGAAGATTCAAACTTCAGAAACCCTAAGGCCACACAAAAAGAACAAAAATTCTATAGCACACACACCATCACAGAGACAAAACAACATGAACAAAAAGCACTTAAAAATTACCTCGAAAACAAAAAGCACGATGATGGCAACCTTTGCAGACCACGACCACGATGATGCACCACCACTGCCACAAACGCTAACTACCACGACCCACCACCCTACCGGAAACACCACGTCACCAACGACCACACCTCCACGGGAGACTCACCCTCGACACCACTAGCCCTCAACGCAGCAACCACTCGAACCCTAGCCCAAGACTCCCAAACCAGAACGCACCGTGAAGGAACCCTATTCCAAGACCATCGTGAATGACCACCACCAGGACTATCCAAGAAAGTGAGGGAGGGTGAAGAAAAGGCGGGACGTGAAAAGGGAGGGAATTGTCTGAAGAAAACGACGAACTCGACGAAGGGTGAAGAAAGTGAAATTGGGGAACGAAAACCCCAACTGAGATTTTAAATCAGGGAGGAACTTACCGACGGCTCAAAAGCCTTCGGTAAGCATATCATTACCGGCGGCCTCAAGGCCTTCGGTAATATGTCGTAGGTAAATCACGCTTTTCCTGTAGTGGTATTTCACATAACACAACAATGTATTATGGTTGGATCAAATATAGATGCACACATGATTACGAGAACAAAGTTTAATAATATCTTGAATTTTTTAAAAGAATAATGTTTAAGATAATAATGGAAAGTTATAATACTTTGTGTATGTTCATTTTTATTTAATAAGAAGTGAAGTTATATATATGTAACACAAATTGGATAAGACATGATAAATTAATAGACATATTATGTGTCTTAAATAAAAAAAAAGTTGATTGAAGGTGGATAATTGACTAGAGAAAATTATTCTTGATGTTAGACATGATGCCTTCCAACATAGAGATGTGTATGAAATTTTGTGTAGCCAGTGATGTGTAAAAACCTATGTATCCTTGAAGAATTAAGTTCACTTAATTGTTAGTCATATTAAAATTGTTCAATGTGAATATAAGAAATGGGTGGACTAAACAATGTTTCACATAATTATTGATTGAGTAACATGTTGATAGAATCTAAATTATTTTTCTGAAATTAAGTCAATTACCAATTAATATCTTGTAATTAAGCTAATCAAATTCTTGTAATTAAATTATTAAATCTTTTGTAATTATGTTGAGCATAATTACATACATGATTTAGATCATTTTGTTATGTATATATGTCTATCTTCAATTCATAATAAGACACACATTCAAATTGTCTTTCTCTCTTAGATGGTATCACAAGTCTCCCTTTGATCTAGACTCACCTCTTTGTGTTTAATGTCGTGCACTCCTTCTCTTTTTTTATACCGCCTCACACTTCAAGGCTCTCTCTTGCCGCTCCCAATCGTCATTGCACCTTCCCTCCACCAACAATCTATTTTCGCACCCTCCCTCCCTTACTTCTCTAACTTGCGCGTTGCCCATCCTCTTTCAACAATCGTAAGCCACCCCTCCCTTCCCATTCGTGTGTCGTCCCCTAGTCCTAGCAATTATGAAATGCCACCTACCAGCCTAACTACCGCCTCTTCTTTCCGTCAAACATATGTGTCCCACCGTTAACGTCATGTCTACAACCAACTCCGGTCTTGGCTCCTCCTCAAGTAAAACTAAATTTCACGCAACACTCATAGTCACTAATAAAAAATAGAATCCCTTTTATGTTGGACATGGAGAAGGACCATTATGTTATGTGGGCCAAACTTTTAGAAACCCATGCTCGGGCTACTAGTGTTCCTTACCATATCATCCCTCAACCGAGGAAGGAACGTCTGGCTCCAACCGACGTTAATAAAGAATAGTGGACCATTCTTGATTTTACTGTACTTTAGTGGACATACTTTACCATCTCTTTTTACCTTCTCGCCATTGTCATGGAGAAAGGCTCCATGGCCATAACTACATGGAATCGTTTAACTGCCATTTTTTAGGACAACTAATCAGGGTTGCTCTAGTGGATGTAATTAGTGTAATGAATCCTGCTCAAACGATTCATTTTTTTCTCCTTTCATAACTCCTTTTCTGTGTTGGTTGCCACCTCAATTCATTCCTTGGAATCCCTAGGGTTGGACTTCCCCTCCTTGGGGCATGTCTCATTGTCCTTATCCCATATCTGAGTGAACTCACCCCACAAGACCTTCAAAGTAAGCCGACATTTTGGGTCAACGTCCTCAAGCCCACACTGCACAACTAGAACGTAGAAAAACACTAGAAAGAAAGGGTTTGAATAGTGTTTTAAAATACTTTTACAAAACAACGTTTAAGAACTTTTGCAAGGGTTAGACAGTCTGCAATAATTTTTTAGACACTTGTTGATAAAAGAGAGTTTAGGAAAACGTTCATAAGGCAAAACAATAACACACAATTTTTATATTGGTTTGCTTTAACATGAGTTACGTCCAGTTCTCCCTTAAGATCTCTTAAGGGGTTCCGCTAATCTTTAACAAAGATTATAACAAGTATCAACCACTTCTAGTTTACAATGAGTATTATCAACCACTCTTGGTCCCAACAAGTATTATCAACCACTTCGGTTTTCAACAAGTATTATCAACCACTTCTAGTTTCAACAACTATTATCAATCACTCATGCTTTCAACACTAGTCTACTTGATTAGATCGTTTAGTTCACCTGAACTAAACGAACAAGTATTTTGATTCACTCCTGAATTTACAAACACAATCAAGGTGTTTTTAAATACAAGTACATATTCAAATAACTCTCAAAGAGAGGTTAGATTCAATACAATGAAATTTAAAGACTTATGTTAGCGGAATGACAAGTGTACCATATCGTATCAAGTAATAAAAATGGTAAAACCCATTATCGTTCTTCCCATGAGACTCGAAAGGCCTTATCGTTCGTATGAATTAAAATCGTAAGACTTGTGAAATAAAAATAATTTTTGTGGTGAATGCAAAGACAGAAAATAAGCATGCAATGTGTGATTCAATTGACAAGATTTAGGCAATGGATGAATGGAGTTGTTGGGGGTTTACAATTTCATCTAATCCGCTCTTTCTTATTTACTCCTCTTGTTTAAATAGCTTTATTATCTAATTGCATGCAAACTTTCTTGGACTCCCCTTAACCCGACCCCTCGGCGAAAAGGGCCTATTACTAATTACCGGCTTGCTATCCCTAGCCTCCCCTAGCAACTAGCAACGCATTACAAACAGAAGCAAATACAATTGGTCGTCCTACTCGCCTATCCCTAGGTGGTATTGCTTAACCAAGGAAATTCTCACCATTTCGTGTCATTACTGTACGTCCCCGTATCAATAAAGGCAAAAATCAATTATCGAATGAGTTAAACGATAAAGGCATTAAGCACAGTATGAGAATCCAACAATTGATAATAAACGCATATGAAAATCATATAATTCAAACAAGAGTTTCAATAAAAGAGAGTCTCAAAAGATTACATTGTTCCCCCAACAACAAAAAGGGTTTAGTTCACCATTGTCATGGTAAACCAAGATGAAAATAATGGAAGATATGGAAAGCAAACCCTAGAAAAGATGAAAAGGAGCCTAAGCATCCAAGAGATCCTCTCCAAAGAGTGTAAAGTAGGTCTGGTTGCCCTCCTCTGTCAAAAGAATGAATTGGAATTCGTAACAGGGCTATTTATAGGTGAGAAGCGCAGTAGAAAAATAGGCCCAAGCCCAGCTGACCACCGCCCGGCGTCACACTTTGCCGCCCGGCGGTGTACCCTAAATCGCACCACCGCCCGACGGTTTCCCTCGTGCTGCAAAACCGCCCGGCGTCAGGGGTCTGCCGCCCGGCGTCCACTGCTGGTGTCTTTTCCTTCTGTCTGACCGCCCGACGCCAGGGGTCTACCGCTGGGCGGTCGCTAGACTCTTCTTTTCTTTGATTTTCTTGCTTTTTCTTGAGTCTATGACCTTCATCTTCATTCCCAATCTTCACTTCTATCAATTTTGCTGCAAAACAAGCATAAAATTGCTAAAAACAACTTTTGATTCTCGACTGACTCATTTATTGAGTTTTGTTTGATTTCAAGCTCATTCTAAGCAGTAAAGGGCGTAATTTAGTCCAAAATAGCATATGAAAATAACGGTTTTTCAACCGTTATCAACTTACAAAGACTTTCTCTTTAAACAAAAGCGTTATAGGATGTAAAGAGACAACGTAACATCAAGCGTATGCACGTATTCTATATGTTGTCCTTGTCTTCTCTTCCTACCATCATCTATATATATATATATATGGTCTTTGAGAGAGAGATCCGTTAGACTAAGAGTTGACTTCCATGTAGATTTCATAGCCTTTTTAGGTAAGTAGTCAAATTCAAGTCTTTGTTGTAGAGTTATTGTGCTTTATCAAAGGTTTTGCAAAAGCAACTTGTACGGTTCTTAAGAGCTTAAAGCTTTAAGGAAACATTATCGGAATGTCTTCCTATCTCTTAACGTCTTTATTTCTCTTGTGCAGGGATTTGAGTAAAGGTCTTATACTTTTTTTACTTGCACAGATAAAGAGAACAAAGCATACAAGCAAAAAAGTACTTTTTCGTACATGCAATAAATGTTTTAAGCATTAATAATCGTTTATTCATATTACATGTTTAAAATGTATTGGCACATATCAGCTCATTTGATAGAAACATTGTTAGGAAGCAAAGCATTTGATATATGATCTTTAAATGATATAAAACGTTAAACGTTTATTTTTTAAAACTGTTTAAGTTTCCTTACATCGTTTAGTGAGTTTTTCCTAGATGATTCTTTTCTTTAGATGCTTATTTGTTCAACACTGTTTCGATATAAAATTTTAAGCTTCAGTGTTTTATAAAACATACATTTAGACGTTTCCATTTGTTAATATGTCTGTTAAACATTGTCTGTTAGACGATATATGCTGAAAAACGTTATTTTCATAAAATTCTTTTTTCCTTCAACATTGTTTGATAAACAGTTTATATTAATAAACTCTTATTTCGTTCAACGTTGTTTCTAGTAAACACATCACTTAGATACTTCACTCAATAAATGATATTTCATTAAGTATTGTATGTTAAACTTCAAAACTTAAGTTGTTAGACAGTATAGGTTTTTTTAGACGATCTTGTCTTAACAACAGCTTCCCTAGTACCCACCGACATTGTCATTGTTGTACACACCATTTCCCTAACACCTCTTGATAACACGTGGTACATGGACACTGAAGCCTCGTCTCACTTAACAGCATCACAAGGTAATCTCATGTCTTATTCTAATTTGAGCCATTTAAATCAAACACTAATTATTGGTAATGGTTAAGGTATTCCAGTTCAGGATTCTGGTTACACAATCCTTACTACATCAAATCACCATAAACCTCTCAATCTTAACCACATCTTGCACACATTGCATATTATAAAAATTTAGAGAAAAAAAAAATACCAAACTTAGCGACAATGATCGATGTAAAACTCAATTGCAGTTGTTTGATCTTGATTTCATGAATCAATCCTTGAAGAGTTAGTTCTTCATTCATGAAGAACAAAAACACAAAACACAAAAGAAGTGGAAAAGAACAAAACAAATATGAGAGAAAAGAAAGGAAAAAGGAGAAAAAACAAAAACAAAAACTAAAATCTGAAAGTAAACAAATGATTTTTATATCTTTATTACGAACACGTTTAGGTCTTATAGATGCTTTGAAAGCTAAAGCCACATAAACCTAATCCTACACTCTAATAAGACTAATAAACTTGATTACAAAAGTTTAAGCAAATACATGGAAGATCTAATTCACATTAGTTTCTTTACAAATTTTAGAAAATTTGCTTTACTTAAACAAAATTAAAGAAATAATATAGGGCTTCAAATCTAACCAACCATTCATTTTGAAACTCTAAAAATGTAGAATCCAATGCAATTGAAATCAATCAAAGATAATATCTAAAAAGAAAATATGACTAAAACAATGGACAAAGGTTCGACAAGTTGAAAAAACAAAATTAAAGGAAATATGTACAATTAACCCACTGTTATTGAAAGAATGATGAAAAATAATAAAAGGATGTGGAAAGTGCATAACTATAAATATGTGTCATCAATAACTTTAGTAGTAAACATGGCAAGTGTCATTATTGATTTACGACTTGGTTATTATTATTTACAACTTATCTTTGATAATACTGGATATAGCACAACTAGAAAATAACGTTTGCTTAATCTTTTTTGTTGAAAATTTGAATATAATAAATATAAGATTGCCTAGAAAAATAATGGGTGATCAGAGATAAGATATCAATTATTTTTCCTAGCTAAAAAATTTTAATTTTTTTTTATCTTATTTATATCTATATGAATTTTGCATTTAACGTAGAAAAAATTAAATAAGTTTTTTATTTAAATGAATCTTATTAAGTATGTTTAAAATTATATTTCTTTTTCTATGCATTCATTAATATATACCAGTATTTCACATGGGAAAATTATTTTATTATAGGGTTTTAGTGGGTATGATGGGCCAATATTTTCACAAGGTAATAAGTTGGAATTTATTAACTCTTAAACGATCAATCTTTAACATTTAATATTTTTCACCTACTAAATTAAAGTTGTGTTCAACAATAATATATTTTTCTACAACAACCATACTAGATCCTAGCAATGGATTAGAGTTTCATGCTATTCTTTTTTACGAATATATATTATTTGAAGAACAACTTGATGTAAAGGTTAAGTACTTCTCATATTCTCGTGAATTTTTGTATAAACGTTTTCTGTGGTGCTAAAAACAATATATATTTGTTATAGAGAAAAAAAAATAATAATCTATTAGTAAAATGCACAAACATGATAATGCACGTGCTAAGCTCAAGTTACAAATAAAAGCCAAGATTGTAGTATTGAAGACAAGCCGATTGCACGTGTGTTTTAAATTTTAGAGAATTAACTTTTTTTTTATTGAGACGAAAATGGAAGTTGTTAAATATTCATGATTAAAAGATGTTTAAGTTTAATTATAATCCTTTTATGAAAGTTTTAGAAATTAAAAGAGTGAATTAATACATGTTAGATAAAAATTAGCATAGATGATGGAATAAAATACCTAAATTTTGTCGTATAGCTAAAGTTGTACGTGGGAATTGCCACTGGGACTCGCAAACAGCGCAGATCTCAAAGGCAAAGGTCAATGGTGAATACTTAATTTAATTAGAAACGAAAATGAGAGTCTCCTTTCTTCATGTGAATTAGTATGTGTTTATTTGTTAATCATATTAATTAATCATTTGTTAGATTATTGTTAAATTTAGGTGTGTTTTAATTTTGTAGGGCCCTAACACCCACTCGATAAGCTGCCAGCTATATCACTTTTCTTTTGGAGGATTCTGCCGTATTGCATTTGCTACATTAAAGTTTCGACAATAAGAGAAATTCATCTTCACAACATCATCAATCTCGGCAAAAAGTTTATAGTACAATCATTCATTACTTATCAATAAATAGTTCTAAAATTTAGTTAAATTATCTTCTTTATATAATATTTGTCTTGTTATCTGCTCTTTATCATATCTTTTCCTTCTTTTTATGTAAAGTATTGTGTATAAATAAAGTAAAATAAATATTTTTCTTTTGTAAAGCAAATCACTAGATTATTTTAAGATTATATTTGTGGGTGCACCTAATTGTAAATTGGTCTTAATTTTGTGGAGTTTTGTCCTTAACTTATTCCTTATTCTTAAATATGTAAATTTATAAGATTAGATATTTGAGGGTAATTTGAATCAAATTGACTTATAAGACAAATATTTTTTTTATATTTATATATATCATAAATTAGTGTTAGTTCGCTTTTAGGTGTTCAACAAAAATTTCACGATCCTAGGTTTGTGAGTTTTATCTTATGATTCTCAAATATAGAATGAAACTGTCAATTTTAATGGTTGATATAAACTTCTTTTTCTTATTGAAAATTTTTAAAAGTAGAAATAAGAAAAAATCTCCAAAACTCCAATGCAAAGTTTGGCCACAAGAGATAAGAAAATTATATCACAAAAATATACTCCTCCCTTTACATGCCTCCCCAATCTCATAATATACTATCCTTTTCTTATGATTTTCAAGTTTTGCACTTTTCACGTGTGTGTTTAATTTTGTTATTGTATATGCATTGCTATATGTCACATGTCCCTGTTCAATCTTATTATTTTTTACGATTCCTTATCCCATATAATTTTATTTATTTATTTTTAGTGTTGATCTTATTCATTTCATTATATTTAAATGAATCCTTAGTCTGAAAAACTTTCAAAACATGAACCATATTTGTATTAAACTAAATCGGTAATCAAGACAAATCATGTTCCTAATACATTTTTCAAAGATGATTCACCATACAAATATATCACCAATAAAACATAAATCTAATACACATAACATAATAAGTTGATAAATTTCAATCAAAAACTTTAAAATAATAAAATTATGTGTATTCTTGTCTATTACATATTACAAGGCTTCTCTATTTTATTACTTAGGTTGATTGTTAACAAATTCAATCTTAAATCTTAACCTTATAACCACGTAAGATTTCACTCCATTACGTTAAGGGTTGTAATCTGGTGCAGGGTAAGCTTTATAGCATTAAGTTAGAAAGGAGTTGAAGGACTAGTTTGAGTCGGTACGAACAGTAAGTAACTCACATGGCTATACCATACTGACTAGAGTTTTTGTGACTCTAGAAAATACAGACAATTGAAGGTGATGATAATAAATATTGACTTGAGATAATCTATAATAATATAAATAGGAAAGTTTCAGCTGAGGAAAACATTAGGAAAATGAAAAATAAAAATAAAAATAAAAAATTGAATGGATAGTAATAATATGCTCAGCAAGTTCCAGGTTATTGCTTCCTGCTATTGATTATTTAAAAAACAAGATCAATGGCTAAAATTGAAGGGCCATTCATGCATCCGAAACTTGTGAAGAACATGGTGGAAGAGATTGTCTTGTTTTTTATGCAACTAAGAGAGAGAAAGCTTAGCTGGAGAGTTTGTACTTTGACATAAAAAAGAGGAGGCACTCGAATCTTAATAGTTTTCATTTTCATGTTTTTTTATTATCAAGCTTCCACCCACTATCCCTCGTTCCAAACTCAAAACCCTTCTTTTGGAGTTTTCTTTCTACATCAATAAAATGCCACTGAATAATATTTTCATCATCAAAATAAAATAAAGAAACCAATCTCTATCTTTATTCCCCTTCTTCCGATCCCATTTCCCCTTTATATATATAAAGCCTTCTTCCAAAAACCTTCTTCATCATCAACACCAACACAAAAACCCATCACCATTTGCTGTTTAATGCTCAACACCAAATACCCTTTTGGATTTGGAGCTTATCAGATCAATCCCCTTCAAAATCTTCCTCTTCTGAAGTAAAAAGAAGCAATTTTTTTCTCATGGCCTCTTCTTCTTCTTCTCTTGCAATATCCCCAAGGAAGCTGCGCTATGATCTGTATTCTTATTCGTACAAAGAAGATTCCAACACCCCATTAGTGATAAATGTGCTGGCTTCACTCATTGAGAGGAGCATGGCTAGGACACAGAGGATTGTGAAGAACTGTTCAAGTGCTTTGTCCAAAGCCATCAGCACAAACATCTTCGATTGTAGAGAGATTCCTGATATGACCATTCAATCCTATCTAGAGAGAATTTTCAGGTACACTAGAGCAGGACCATCAGTGTATGTTGTTGCCTATGTCTACATTGACCGCTTCTGTCAAAACAATCCAGGGTTTAGGATTAATGCCAGAAATGTGCACAGACTTCTCATAACAACTATCATGGTGGCTTCTAAGTATGTGGAAGATATGTAAGTTCTCTTCTCCCTCTTTTTTTCTCTATTTGATTCTTTTGTTCATCTCTGGGGTTGAACTGATCTTGAAGAAATGTTAACCATTTTCTTTTTCTAAGTATACTTAATAACAGATTATCTGAAGAAGAAATCTTAAAAGACATGAAAGTGTTATCGGTTGTTACTTTTTCTGCAGAAAAGTTCCATGGCACCCCAGAAACTTACTGATATTGAAAAACTCTGCCTCTAACCTTTGATGTGTCTGTACAAACTCATTCAACTATTAATTCCAGAAACTTAAGATTTATGTGTGTTCTATAGCAGCATCAATTCTATTAAAATTCTAGATATTAATTTGGTAAGGGGTTTGTTAAATTGAGACAAAGTTTGTTTCTTTTCAATCTCAATGAGTGAGAGTACTACTGGCTAACAGCCAAGGAAGTGGACATTTTGTTAGGTCACCTAGTTTAGGTGGATGTTGTTGTTAATGCATCATGATTTGTCTTTGTATTTGTTTTTTTCTTTCATTTCTTGGATTTGAAAACAGTGCTTCATGTGATAGATACTAATGTGGCTTCTTCTTATTTGACAGGAATTTCAGAAATTCATACTTTGCAAGAGTTGGAGGGTTGACAACAAATGAATTGAATGAATTGGAGGTTGAATTTCTTTTCATGATGGGTTTCAAATTGCATGTGAATGTGAGTGTTTTTGAGAGCTATTGCTGCCATTTGGAGAGGGAAGTCAGCATTGGAGGAGGTTATCACATTGAGAGGACTCTAAGGTGTGCTGAAGAGATCAAAGCAAGGCATACAGAGGAAAGGGGTTACACACAAATCACACGTGTCATGTTGTAGAATGCTTAGAGAGTTTTGCTGTTATAATTTTATTTTTTGTGTTTTTCCTGCAATTCAAGAGGGCAGTTTATGTGTATAGATGAGTGTAAATTTATATATTTTGTTTGGGGATTGAGAATTTAGAACATAGGTAAGGCAGAAAAGAGTGATGTACAAATTTGCCTTGTTTTATTACAAGGAAACAGTGAGTTTTAAGCAAGAGTTTTGGGATTTTATATGTTGATCTGAGGATTTTTAAGTGAGCAAATTTTCAACCCTCTGTTCTTAATTTGTTACTTGCCTAAGTTTTTCTAGATACAAATTTGAAAATATAGGTGTCAATATCATGAACTTGTTCACACTCAAATTATATTCAACAACATAATTCGAATTATCAAGAGAAACAAAAAGGGTATATGATATGTGACTTTGATTAAAATAAGCAATTGATAAAAGGTAAAAGGTGTGGGAATGAGTGCTTTCAAATTTCGTAAATCACAGCATGATGGAAGGAAAATTTTGATGAAGTCAAAATATTTTCATCGCTTTAATTTTTTTTTTTCATTTTTCACCTTTAATAGATTTTGATGGTGAAAGACGAGCGAAAATTTGATAGCATATTATAGAGTGTTCTAACAAACTTCCTTAATCTATAAGTAAATTAAGTGGATGGTAACACTGAGGTATATGGAGCATCATAGCAACAGTTAATAGTTCAGCAAAGGGAAATGATGGAAATGAGGTTTCTTTCACACCTTAATATAATACCTGGAGATAGAAAGTGGTTAGACTAAGAGATCGAAGATAGAGATAGTATACAAAATATAATTATGAAAAATTGTAGAGGTATTGTACACCAAGTTAGCATTTCTGTTTTAGAAGTGAGACTAGTTATTATGAATGTTTCTAGCGTAAAATGAAAAAAAAGTGACAACTTTATATGATGATAATTTTAATAGAATCATTATCAAATTTTGACTGATAAAATCTTTACAATTTTTTTCAACTTTATAATTTAAATTGTTATTTTTTTTTACAATGACATATTTATGTACAATTATTGTCATAAGAGTTTACACAATAACTTTATATATCTTATTTTATGTAGAAGGATAAAAAAGTGAATTTTAAAGCTAATCAATCTCATACAATCAATTACTTGTAAGATGAGGTTTTTACTCAATTATATACTATGAAATTGTTTTATTTTTAATCAATGTAGAATTTTAAGACACTCTCATCATGCCAATGTATATTCATCTCAAGTATAAACATGAGTAGTCGGATAGCGACCTAATAGTGAATGGTATGATATATCCAACAAACAACAATCTCTCGATACACTATACGAAAATGCCTAAATAACAACCAATTTTAGATACAAAAAATAATTAATCACTATAGTGATCAATCTAGGTTCTTATTTATAAACTAAAATATATTGGTATCTTAAAAAGTTTCTGTTATGAATAAATAATAATAATCGGGTTGTGAATTGATCACTAAATTGGCTTATAACATTAGCTACCCAGGTTTTGGTTACTAAAATAATTGTTATCTAATTAGTCACTTTAGACACATTTTTTGGTAGTCAAAACCTTGGTAGCTAATGCTATTAGAAACCAATTTAGTGACCATTTCACAACCCAATTATATTTTTTTATTCATAATAAACTATTTTAGATACCAATAATCTTTAGTTTATAAATTAGTATCTATATTGGTCTTTATAATGACTAATTATCTTCTGTCTCTAAAATTTAATACTATTTAGGAATTGTAGTGATAATAGGTGACAGAATAGGCCGAAAATAATAAATCTTACTAGGATAAAATTTAACTCATGGTTTTGATACAAACTTAAGAAGTAGACTTTAAGCCCAACTTTGTCCCACAAAATTGACTTGTAAGAGGAGGTTTGTCACTCGTTATCGAGAGATTTGTTGTTTGTTGGGTTTATTGTGCCACCCGCTATTAGACTCGAGATATATATATATATATATATATATATATATATATATATACACACACACACACACACACACACACACACACACACACATCTCAATGTGAGGGGGTGTGTTGGAGATCCCACGGTGACTAGAAATAAGAAGACTTCATAATATAAATGGGTGTAAATCTCACCGTATAAGTCAATCTTTGTGAGATTGAGTTAAACTCAAAATCTACTTCTTAAAATAGAATAAAGAGAATGATTCATTTTCATGCTATCATTGTTCATTTTCCTCTCCCTTTCTCTCCACTATCATTTGTTTGTTGATATTCGTGTAGTTGTTTTGGCCTTTCTTCCCATCTTTGTTTATTCTCATCATTGTGGCTTAATTGTCCACTTGAAATGTTGTGATAACTGTTCTTGTCGTTCTTCATGCCATTATTCTCATCTTTCTTCATGCGGTTTATGTTTGCCTTCATCGCTACATAATGTTCATCGTTGTTATCAAACAACAACATTGATTGACTTTCAGAAGTTAGATTATTGATACAAGACTTTTATCATGACACATCAAGTATCCTAAATCTTGCCTGAAAGATCTTACATCAAAGCATTAGTGTGTTGTTTTGGATGGAAAAAAAAATGAAGGTTAATAAAGATGAATTTTGTAATATTGATATTAGTGGAACCCATTCATTTATATTAATGATGATTAGTAAAGATGGCGACAATTAATGTAGTCCTATAAAGAATAAAAGAAGGAATATACATCATGACCATTGCTCACATTATGTACAAATTTTGTCAATTTGATATTTTTATTAATTCTTTTATTGGTTAAATGTTATTATATTTGTAACATATAATGTAACACCCCCGCAACTTACAATGTGTTTTGTCCTTATTCGCACACTTTTCAGAAAAACTTCCCAAAAGGTCATTCATCCCTAAATTACTCTAGGCTAAGGACACTTAACCAATGAGTTCTTATGGGTTAGGCTACTGAAAAGTAAATGCATTTGTTGATATGAGTAGCCAAATTAATTCCTTTAAGCTATCCTTCAACTGTATAGTTCCATACCTATACAGTCTCTAGATCCCTCTCATTCCGGTGTATGTTCGATTCTTCCATGTGCCCCTTCCACTGGAAGCCTGTCAGGAGTCGTTCCTTGTTTGTACCTTATGCACCAACGATCACTCTCCACCTTCGTCAATGTCCGGGTGTCACATATAACAATGATTTTTAATGAGAATTATCATTATATATATATATATATATATATATATATATATATATATATATATATATATATATATATATAACGATGACAATTTTATAAAAAAACGTTGTTCTTTGATTGTATCAACTGTGATTCTAAAATTAGAACCATTTTTAAAATTATATTTTTCAATACTATTTATACAAATGTATGTTTTAAGTCATGTTAAATTTGAGGTGATAACAAAGAAGATATAGGTATAATATTTTCAGGTAGAGTTGTAAAATTGTATATTATTTCTTTTGTATTTTGAAATTTACAAGTTCCTAATACATTAATCATATCTTGTTAAAGTGACATTATCTTATTTATTAATCTTGGTATATTTACCATATTTTGTAAGCTTTAAGAAACATTAAATTGATATTCATGTAATGGTAAAGGTTTGGTTAGGAGATTTCGTAGTCCTAACTTTGTGGACTATAATTTTGGTAGATTGCTAAAGGTATTTTGAAGCTTAATGCTTGTAGAAGTTTGTTAAGTATTTTAAGAGGGAATATTTGAAAATATATGAAAAAAGTTCCTTCATTTTATTGGTGTTGTTTTGGTTTTGCAAGTTATAAGAGTTGTTTTATCCAGTTAGTAATGTCTAAAGATTGGTCTTTTCTTTAGTTAGAATGTGACTACTTTTATTGTTAATGTCTTTATTCATGCTTTTATCATCCATGTATAACTTCTTGGTCGGTGAAACTCTTATGTAATTAAGTGTATTGTAATTTTTTTTGTTTTTCCATTTACATTGATGGAGTTAAATGTATTTATTAGATTAGTAAATTTTGAATTGATTTTAGGTTTGATATTGTTTGTTTGATAGGTTGTGATTTGTATTAGAGAAAATTTATTTATGAATTGGTTTGGTATAATAGAGTTCAAGTTTTCTTAACTTTTGTATAAGTTTAGTAGGTTCTTCCATTACTAGTAAATATTGGCCACTAATTTAAAGGAATCAAAACAATATACTCAAATTAAACATAATTCTAATGTCTAATGAGACATTACATGTATTTTTTATATACCCGTTCTTTAGTTAAATGATGCTATCCATGTTATAATCACAAGTATGCGTTGAGAATATTATTAGGGAAGAAAATTCAAGTTTGGAAATTTTTTGCATTAAAATGTTTTATTAATGTATTTCCATAAATTTATATACTTGTATTATTTGAATATTAATTTAATAAACTTTAACGACAGGAAGAAACTGATAGTGGAAAAGAATATTAAATTAAATCTCACAATTTTGGATTAAACCTAAATGGCTTAATCATTTCTATTTCTTAAAATTAGAATAGAATCAATCTCTACATAACTTTAAGCAAAATCAAGATGACAAACATTTTTACCATAATTTCAGCTTACTTATTGCCATTTTTTTTTTGCAACATTGTGTACTGGAAAATTTAAGATAAAATTTTAATTATATTTTTTTTCTCTTAACTATCATAGAATTTAAATTTAAGATAAAATTTAAGATAAATTTTTTTTCCTCTTATTGTCATTTAAAATACTATATATATGTTCGTCTAAATTAATCACTAAGATAAATCATTGTTTTTTATAGACTTTTTTTTTATGAGAATTCAACATAAAAATACAATATCATTAATACATAAATTCAATTTACATAAAAGATTAATAATAAATTTTTATATTTTCTTGCTTATACGTTGTTTAGTTTTTTTAATATAAAACTTAAATTCATATTTAAATTTTCAATAATAAAATTACGACTATTTTCAAATTTTAAAACAAACAAGTAACTAAACAAATGATGGAACAACATCACCAAAAGACTGGTGTTGATTTACATTAGAAGAAACCAAAGAGAGAGAGAAAAGAGAATTAAAAAAGAAAGTTGAAAAAGAAGAAAAGTGTAAAGCATATGATATTATACTGGAAAAGCTTCATACTATTGATGAAGTTGACCATCCAAAGCTGCCATGTGTCTTTATGTACAAATCAATATAATTAACAACATGGCCTTTTTTTGTGTGTGTGTGGATGATGATGCATTACCAACCGAAGACAACTTCAATATCGGTTCAAGAAAATGGACAAAGCATCTTCATTTTAGAGTGATTAAAGGACATTGAATCTCTCGTCTTCCTTTCTTTCTGCCTACTTTGAGAAGGAAAGAACAAAAGCAATTGACATAAGGCAAATTATTAGGGTTTAGATAGATAGCTGCCTCCTATAGGTGCCTTATAATAATTCCCACTTGTATCCATTACTACGTTTTTCATCGCTTCAACCCTACAATAAGCTCTGAATTTCCTAATGTTAATACAAATTATAAAATTCGATTTATACAATGCATTTGTATGATGTGATTTAGATTTTTGCGCGTGTTTAAATTATATTAAATGATATGTTAATTAAAGTAAACATTAATTATTTTTCGTTTATGGGTTTTTCTTATTGTGCTAAGATAATGTAATTCATAAATTTTTGAAATTTTAATTTCATTTAAAATTCTTTATTTAAATAATATATATATATATATATATATATATATATATATATATATATTCTATCATAAAATATTTCAAAATATTTTATAAGTGGTTGATATCTTAAATTATTAAATATCTTATATATTTTATATTTATTTTTTATTTTTAGTTACTTATCTTCAGTTATTTTTATTATTACTTTTTAGTTTGTATTTTATACTTAGTTCATATTTCTTTTATTATAAATAAAGTATCTTATGTGTACTTTTTACACAAGAGAGACTAATCTTATATATAGTTTTTCACTATATTCAATATAGTGTTAGAACCTAGTTCTTTTGAAAAAAAAATTCGTCATTCTTGTCCACTACAACCGTCATCGTCGTCTGCCACCATCACCATCATGAGAGCTTTAATTTTGACCATCACACAGTTTTTCTCCCAACGTCATCAAGATCCCTACAATCAAGATTGTTGCTATCGGAGTCCAAACACCCTCCCACGTGTCGATTGAAGTTAGATGTCATCTTTTCCAACTACACGTGGTGATTCGTGCGTTGTCTTCTCTAGCTCTGATCACCCATTGGACTTGTCACAACCTTCTCTCTTCATATTTGAACTTGTTGCCTTGATTAGAGAAACTTGAATTTTTAGGGTTTCTCTCTCGTGTTCATCTAAGCCTTTTTACGCGATTATCTCTTCTGATCTCTCTTCTGCTACCAATGCATATGACTTGTTCATATATACTAACTATGTTAATGTGCACTTTCCTATTGATAAGTTAAATGGCACCAATTATGTCACTTGGGCATCAAACATGAAACTTTGGCTTAAGAGCTATGGGTATTTTGATCATATTACTCAAAAAGCGATGGATAATGCTTTTCTTGAGGTTCCCCTTTGGATGAAAATTAAGTATGTATCATTCTAAAGGGTACCCTTCACTCTTCTTTAAAACAAAGTATTTGTTTCTACTACAAATGTTTTGAAATATGGGAACATGCCAAATTATTATAAATCAATGATACTCAGTGTTTTTATGGTGTTTGTCATGATATTTTCAATGGTGTTGCTCCTCGATTAAATGCTCTTTTGATGAATTTAATGAGTTATTACCTCTCATCTCTATTCTTGCCCAAGAAATAATGCAACGATCAAAGTTCTTCATGGTATTGGCATTACGTGGACTTACTAATAAATATTCTCATGTCTATGATTAGCTTTTGGGTTCACCTGTTGTATCCACTTTGGCTTCTACTTGTTCCACCCTTTTTGCGTGTACCAAGTACACCCATCAATGATACACCTACTTCTGTTGATGATTCCGCTGCACCAACATCTCAACACGAATTATCACAATTGCTCTCACAAACCAGAAAAAAGAATGTTACAAGTGTGACTAATATGGAAAGTTAGGTCACAAGATTGACAAGTGTTATGCGTTAGATGGATGTCCTCCTCGATTTGTTGTTGTTCAGATTGATCCTCCTCACAATCACCTCATGTGAATAATCCTTCATTTTATATCACCAATTTTTTTTATTATCAATAACTTTCTCAAATGGTATGAGGATCAACTACCTTCTAGTTCTAATGCCTTGACAACATGACAGGTACATCTTTTTTTAGTCTATCTTAATTTTCTTCTCTTGGCCCTCGGGTTCTTGACTTAAAAGCAACAAATAACATTACTGGTAACAAATCTTTGTTTTCCTTTGTATCCTCTCTAGATTATTTACCTTCTATTACAATGGTTGATGTATCTAAGGTTTTAGCTTGTGGTATTGGGACTATTAACTTTTTTCTTTTTTTATCCATTGATAATGTTCTTTATGTATTTGAGTATCCTTTTAACTTATTATCCATTAGTCATTTAACCCGTACTCTTGATTGTATTATTTCTTTTGCCAAAGATTTTGTTTGTTTACAGGATCGGAGTTTGAGGCAAGTGATTAGTAGTGATGTGAGTCTCATGGTTTTTATCATCTTTGTCCTTCTATACATGTTAGTACAATTATGGAATCTTTTTTTCTTCTTCATGCTTAGTTAGGTCATCCCAGTCTTGCTAAATTGTAGCAACTTGTTCCTAACTTATCCAAGTAATCTAATTTGGTGTGTGAGTCATGTCAATTAGGCAAACATAGTCGTGGTTCCTTTCCTCGTAGTGTCTCACAATGTGCTTTGTCCCTTTTTTCCTTATTTCACTCTAACATTTGGGGACCTAGTTGTGTTAAGTCTAATTTAAGTTTTTAATATTTTGTTACTTTTATTGATTATTATTCCAAGTGTAGTTGATTTTAATGAAAAATTGTTCTAAACTATTTTATATATTTCAATCTTTTTCTTAATGACAATGAAACTCAATTTGGTGTTTCTATTTGAACTTTGCAAAGTGATAATAAACGTGAATATCTTTTCCATTATTTTAAACAATTTATGGCTTCTAGTGACATTTTCCATAAATTTTCATGTGCTTATACACATAAGCAAAATCAAGTGGATGAGTGCAAAAGTAGACATCTTATTGAAACAACTCACAATTTTTGGGATGATGTTATTTTTACTACATGTCATGTCATCAATTGCATGCCCTTATCAATTTTAGATGATAAAATACCTCATTCTATTTTATTTTCTTGTGAAATTCTTCATCCTTTACCTCTAAATTTTTTTTGGGTCTACATGTTTTGTTCATAATTTTAGTCCTGATCTTAATAGATTATCTCCTTAATCACACAAATGTGTTTTTTAGGCTTTATTAGATCACAAAAAGGATACAAGTGTTTTCTCCTTCCCTTATGCAAATTTCACCTTCAATGAATCTTCATTTTACTTTAAAGGTCATTTTTCTTCTTATATGGCTCTGTCTAATATAGTCAATATTCCCAATACAATTTATATTCCTATTATTTTTGCTCCTCAAGTTATGCCTAGTCCACTATTAGATTCTTTTCCATCACCACTTTAGGTTTATACTCACAGACATTGTCTTCAAAAACCACCAAGTCACTCAATTCAAGTGCTAACTATTGTGTCTCCTCCGGCTTTAACAATTGAGGTTGACCTCCCAATTGCCCTCCATAAAGGTATATATTCTACCTATAATCTCTCTCTATATTATATTTATTTAATTTATCATAGATTATCTTGACCTTTTTATACATATCTTTTACGTATTTCTTCTATGACCATCCCAAAATTTGTTAATGATGCCTTAGCTTATTCTAGTTTACATTAGGCCATGCTAGATGAACTAAGTGCTCTACAGAACACTGAACATGGGAGCTCCTCCCATTATCATCTGAGAAATTTGTTGCTGGTTGTAGGTGGATTTTTGTTATCAAAGTTGGTTTTGATAGTACTATTGGTCACCTTAAAGCTCATCTTGTGGCCAAAGTTTACACATAAATATTTAGGTAGGATTATGGTTTTATTTTATTTTTTTTCTAGTGGAAAAGATGGCTTCTTTTCGTTTATTTATAGTCATGGCTACTCTACATCAATGGTCTCTTGATCAAATGGATGTCAAAAATATGCTCTTTAATGGAGATTTGCTAGAGGGTAGTCTTCTAGCATTTGTTGCTCTAGGATTTGTTGCTCAAGGGTGATCTTTTGGATTGGTATGTCATCTTTATAAATTTTTATATGGCCTAAAGCAGTTTCCTAAGGCCTAGTTTGGAAAATTTTACAGCGTTGCTCAACAATTTGGTATGACATGGTGTGAGGCAGTTCATTCAGTCTTTTATGGTCACTTGAGTGTTGGATGTGTCTACTTGATAGTATATATATTGATGACATCATTCTTACAAGCAGTGACAACCATGACATCTCCAAAAACAAACAACATCGTTATCACCATTTTCAGGCCAAAGATCTTGGCAAACTTAGATATTTCTTGGGTATTGAGGTGGCAATCTAACAATATTAGTGTTATAAGTCAAAAGAAGTATGCATTGGATATTTTGGAAGAAAATGAATTCAAATTTGTTGGCACACCCATGAATCATAATATCAAACTCTTACCAAATTAGGGGAATCTTATGTCAAATTTTGAGCAATATACAAGATTAGTTGAAAAATTGAATTATCTTAGAATTACTATTGTCACTACTACAAAAAAAGTGCATAAATAGCGCTTTTTTTTTTTTATCATAGATAGCACTTAAAAAGCGCTATCTATATCAACGCTATCTATTAATAGATAGTGTTTCTAAAAAAAGCGCTATATATTGGTGTCTGACAATAGATAACGCTTATTTAAATAAGCGCTATCTATTGTCAGACACCAATAGATAACGCCTTTTTAAATAAGCACATCTATTGGAATGAATTTTTTTAAAAAAAATAAATTAATTTTTGAATAAAACATTTTGTAAAATATAAAATATTTTTTCAAAAAAAATATAAAATATTGGTTCTATTATATACAAACTTGCTATCTATTAGTTCTTTTATTTTAAAAATATATATAAAGTATTAAGAAAAAATATGACAGGTAAAGGTCTAAACAAGAATGTTCATTACTTTAATGTATGAATAAAAATTATTGATACAATAATATTTCAAAATATAATCGTTGAGTCCTCCAAGTACTTGTCATGACACGACATTACTTTATAAGACAATATATACAACCATAACATATATATATATATATATATATCCTATTTATACCTACTATAAGCATGTACATCACTATAACATAACCTATAAGCATGTACTGATTACATGTAAACATCAATCTTCTCTAACTTTAATGATTTGATTGTCACGATATCGTTAACATCTGCAACTTAAAAATACTGCAAGAAAGAAAAATAATATAAAATTAGTCAATTAATTTTTACTACAAATTAATTATGACAATGAAAATAACTTAATCAGTTAGAATTGTCCCTCCTTCATAATATGTGATCATTTCCCTCATGTATCAGCACACGTAATACCCACAATCATTATCGTTGAGTTGTTTTGTACACTAGAAAACCAAAAGTAGAAAACATGTTTATAATTTGAACATAACAACAACCATGAAACCATGAAACCCAAGAATCATCATAACATCCACTAAGTAAGATGCATTTGACCATTCCATTATATATATATATATATATATATATATATATATATATATCCCAATCTACGTAACATACACCAGGACTAAGTTTCTTTATATTTTACAGTTAGTCATAGTTCAGGGAGGCACAATCTATTATATTCATCATTTATCATTTAAATGCAGTGCAAAATTTACTGAAATTCTCTAATCACTGAACAACATAAAAAAAACAGTATTTACTACACTTAAAATACTTCAACCAAGTTCAAATTACAAAATTATATGACTACCTTTGACTCGTGAATAAAAGACCTTAAAGAGATCCTAAAAATCAATTCAACCTTCCCATGTATCAATGCAATACATATAGACCCATGATGTAGTTTCTAATAAAACTTATTCATTCAAATACTGAACCAATTAGGTATGCACTACAATACAAGAGCATCAGGAAAAACAATATGCATTGATAAAAAAAATCCATATTATTGTGAGGACTTTGCTTTATAACTCAGACATTATTTTAGAAATACTAAAACACCGCATTTCTACTAAGAACTGAGCCAGACAACAAACAATTATACTAAAATACCCAATATGATATATTCAAGGCAAGAGTGTCAATTATTGGCCTATTAACTAAGTTGGACATCAAATAGGTAGGCATTGAAAAGAAACAGGTTATATACCATTTCTATCTTACTTATTTACTATAATAATTTCTCATTTATTAAAGTTGACATACGCATTCCATACTTAAATTTTTAGAACATGTTTAAACCATTCAACCAAATTTGAAATTACATTGTTAAAACCCAATTGTACTTCGATGAATCCAAATAAATCAAAAACTCAAATTCCTTATTCAATAGCATACCAATACCAAGCAATAAACTTAACACATTACCATAGTTTTCATAATATTTGGCAGAATAATATATTAGATAACACTTTAGAAAAGATACCATATAACACCCAATACGCATCTCAACAATTGTAAATAGATTACAATGTGGCTAACCAGAATGTGAAATAATCAATCTCACCATATCATACAACAGTTCAACTAGCTTACTCAAGTATGCACTACCGCAACTTACTAGAGGGAAAATAAAATAAAGGATTGACGCCACTCGTTACCTCCTCCAAATAGAATTATAATTCAACATGAGATGCAATCAATATAAACCATTCAATATTCAGACACACGTAAAACAGAGCACTCATATCACAACCATTATCACACTTAAAACAGGGCAACAAGTTCCCATTAGTTCATATATTCAGATAATTATCATTATCAAGTCTGAAATACCCTTAAACATACTAACGAGAATTTCCATTAAGAAATTGATAACTCAAACATGCAAGTCATAATTTTCATTAGAACAAGTATTCCTTCAAACCCCAAAATAAACTTTCATGCAATTTTCTTAGACTTTTTAAGCCTGACACTAAAACATGAAAATGATATTTAATTTGGAAAAACATGAAATAACAAGTCTAGATAAATTTTCTTACAAGTTAAGATTAGTTTATGTTACCAAGTATTACTTGGTTTCTAAAAACCAAAATGGTGTCAATTGAAAGTGTAAAATCCTTGGCTCAGCCTTCTGTGACAGATTAAGCCTTTAGGTGAGCTTGGTTATCATATGCCTCTGGAAATATGCCAGCTTCCTTTTCCCTTCTAGCAAGCTCAGCTAATAGAACTACATCCAATCACATTAATTAAGAAAAAAATAAAATTGTTAATAAATTATTTAAATGGCAAAAATGAGTTAAAGAGAAAATGTTGAATCAATTACCATATCAAACATGAACATAATTTTGGCTTATATGTTGAAGTCTTTCTTGGGACAAAGTCATCAAGTTTGTGTCCATTGTTGTATGTAAACAGATGCGTGGAATGCTATCAAAGGAACATTAAACATGATTATTTGAGAAGAGAACCAATTGATAACTCCTCAATTTTGCATGATTTTATGTGCTTAGGAGTCCATGTTAGATCATTTTAGTTTTTTATTTGGTAGAATTAGACTAGTTTTGGGTTTTTCTATTAATTCTTTAGTTTCATAGAATTTTAGTTAAAAATAGGTTTTTAGGAGTATTTTTTAGTTTTTGTTAATAATTAGAAATTTATATTTTTTTAGAAAATATTTGATAAAAATCTTTCTTTTTTAATTGTTAGATTTCTTTTTCTTCTCTTGAATTTGGTATTATTTTTTCTTTGATGCAGATATGAAATAGACTTTGGGCTGTTTTGTGCAGAGAAAGATTAGGCCAAATGGCGTTGGGCCAAAGGCTGATTGGAAAAGCACCGTTTTGATAGCACCCTTGCTGGTTTGGAACTATGAAGTTTGCACAAAGCTGAACAAAAGTGCTTATTCGAATAAAGAGCACCAGACATTGGACGTTGCTACTGCACTAAATTTGGGCCGCTGGAAATGAAATTTAATTGGGCTTAAATGCCACTACTGCTGATTGGAATGGGTTGGATCCAACTTTATTGAAGCTGTGCGTTTTTGGCAGCTGATGCTTCTGGGGTTCTCAAGTGCAGAGTTTATTTTTCCTAATTGCAAGTCACGTGCTAGGGCTTGGGCAAAAGAGAGAGTAAGGCAAGAAGAAGGAGCTACCCGGAGAAGGTGATCAAAGCTGACCGAAGAGAAGATGATCAGAGGGCTTATGATCAACACAAACAGAGACCGTCTGATTGGAGAAGAGCGAAGCGTCAAGGTCAAGTTTCTCCCTTTCCTATTTCCTCTGCTCTTCACCCTATAAAAGAGGGGTTTGTACAAATTTTTGTATGGGAATCGCGAGAGGGTGACAGACTCCGCGAACGATTGTGTGTGGTGGAGGGTGACAACTCCACCCGAGAGACTTTGAGAGCGATTAGTTAGGGTTTCTGCGTTTCTTAGTGTAGTTGCTGGATTCTTTGGTTCTTGATCGAGGCTCACGGTGGTGACAGCCCGAGGAGGTCTCGATTGTGTGCTTTTCTCGGTGACTTCACTTTGTATTTCCGTTTCAATCTCAATCAATTTTACTTTTGTGCACTGATTTTGTTCGGATATACTTTCACTCCTGGTTTGTTTTCAATTCAACGATTTTTTACGCTTTCTATTAATTCTGTTATAATTTTTAGATTGTTAATGTTTTGGATAGAGATATTTGTAATATGTTTTGATATTTGTTGCTTTGGAAGTTAGTTTTGTGCCTCTGTTGTCTTGTGATTTAGTATCAATTTCCAATTCTGCATTTAGGTTTTAGGTGTGTACTTTAATTTCAGTTTGTGCATGTAGCTTTTATATGTTTCGTGTTAGTATAGCTTCGTTCTTTTTATTGCTTTGATCTGATGAATACTTTAGGTAGATTCTATTAGTAGTTTGTTTCAATTGAAAGTAGCTTAGGTATTTTTATTTTGCCTCTGACTACCATGATTAGACTTAGGTATTGTTCATGCATCTTTTAGTTAGTTTCTCTTTAAAAGAATTCATGTTTTAGGTTTTAGTTCTATGCATTTTATTTCTTTATTTTCCTTTTAAACAAATTTCTTTTCTTTACTCTTTTCTTTTTAATTCCTTTCTTCCAATTTAATTTTCTTTTCCCCACATTGCATTAGTAGTTAGTTAATAATTAGTAAATAATACAATACTTCAATTCTACATTCTGAAACTTGATTTCATTTGAGTCCACGGATTGATATCTTGGTCATCCCTTTACTACATTAGTGGGGACCAATTTTGTTATGCTTTAGACGATTAAAAAGCAGTTTAACACCAACCCACGTCATAGGAAGATGTGGTATGAGAAATAATAAGTTCATAATGTTTAGAATTATCTTATCGAGAAGATTGAATCCAATTGACTCCAAAATAAATCATATCGTGAAAACCAATAAAAACACATTTTATGAAAAATATGGAAAGAAAAGGTATGATATTGAGAAAGAAATTATATAATAAGTATGAACTAAGAAGAAGGAAGTAACATAGTGGATAAGGAAACAAGCTTACCCAACCAACAAGTGAATGGCAAAACTTCCAGACTTTCCCCCTTCATTTTCTATGTTCCCTATATACAAGCATTAGTATTCAATTTCAAAAGTGGAAATCAATAATAGACCAAAATCGATACGTGAAGAAAGTGGTGAGCTAAAGATTAAAATATTTGCAATGAATAAGATTGTACTTGAAATGCTTCAAAGATGTTGTGAAGAATTGACACCTGTTGTAAATGTAGGCATGTGAGAATTGGTGCCTTAGTAATTTCCAAGTTGTGCTTAGTTTTATGAGTACTTCTTCTTAATCAAACTCTATGTAATTAATGAGAGCAATCTTTTCCCAATTTTCACCTTCTTGTTTCTTACAATGTTGTTTGAGCAACGGACAATTTTTAATTGGGAGTTCTGAAATGGTTTTAGGTAGTCCCTCCTCTACCAAGCATTGGAGGCTAAGGCAACTCAAAAGATCCAATTTCTCAAGAGAAGAGAGATGAGAGAGAGTGTTACAGTCAAGTTTCTTAAGATTTAGAAAATCGTATATCTCTAGATTAGTAAGAGAGAGTGGGAGTAAACCTTCACAGGAGTAAACTCCATATCCACTTTGCAAATATACAAGGACTTTAAGGAATTGTTGGTTTCCCAAACCCCCTTTAGTGACGCAACAAGTTTGGCAGAACAATATACATAAATAATTCCCTGACACCCATATTGTTTATACAATTTTTCAACCATAGCAACTCAAATGTCCACTGAACTAATCAGCAGTCTCATTAACTCAAATTGGCTTCTCATGACCTAAAACAAACTCCACTTGAAAAATTAATTCTAAACGAATTCCATTGATGAACATAATATAACAAAATTCAAACCCATGCTGAATGGAAATCCCTAAATCATTGAAACCATAGTGAAAAAAAATCAAAACCCTAAATTTAAACCAAGATGAAGGGTAAGGGATTGAACCTCCACTATGCCAACAACGAGAGGCTAGGGCGCGAGCTCTGGTGACAAACACGATGGAAGGTGAGAATGAGAAGAAACTATGGCGACTTGGCGGCGAGTTCAACGACGGTCTCAACTGATGGCAAGTGCAGTTTTGTTCGGTTACAACGAGGAAGACGCAAGTTCTGACGACGTGTACAAATACTTGGAGCATCGAACCTTGAACTTAACCATATCCCTGCTCCAGTTGATTTTCACCGACCTCACATCCTTCCTCCTCGCCGTAAGAAGGAAATCCTTCGCACTCTCTCGTGCTCACATGAGGCAAAGCATAAATGTCCTTTCGAAAAAACCAAACTTTGGGCTTAAAAACAACAAGAGCAGAAAAGAAAGGATGTTGGACTGAAAAACGAAAATAAGAGAAGAAACGTACCACGATGAACGCTAAAAACGCAATGGAGAACGCCAGAGAAGCAATGCAGAATGCTGGAAACCAATGTTGAACGCCAATGGAGGAGATTCAAACAAAAAGAAATTTGGGGCGAAGCTGAAATAGATGAAAAACGTGAAACTGTAGCGAAACTAAAATGCACACAACGACAATTTTTTTTTTAAATAAAAATAAGCGCTATCTATTTATTCCTGTATAGAAAGCGTTTATTTCAAAAAGTGTTGTGTATAGGTTCTATTTAAAATTATAAATTAATAAATTATTAAAAATTAATAATAGATAGCGTTTTTTTTAAAAGCGCTATCTATTCATACCACAATAGATAGCGTTTATTTAAAAAAGTGTTATTTATTGTTGTTATTTTTTAGATAGCGCTTATTTAAATAAGCGCTATCTATTGACCGCTGTCTATTCCCCATTTTGTAGTAGTGTGTCCTGATATTGTCTTTATCGTCAGTGTGATAAGCCAATTTCTTAATTCTCCATGTAAAGATCATTGGAATGCAGTCATCCATATATTAAAGTACATTAAAGGACCTCTTGGAAAATGGTTGTTATATAGTTCCAATAACCATACAAAAATTGTTTGTTATTCAAATGTTGATTGGATAAGATTTCCTTCTGATCGAATATCTACTTCCATTTATGTTGTCTCCATTTGTGGTAACTTGATTTCTTGGAAAAAGAAGAAACAAAGTGTTGTGGCAAGATCTAGTGTAGAAGTATAATATAGAGCTATGGTCTCAGTCACTTGTGAACTTGTTTGGTTCGAACAATTTCTTAAAGAGTTACAATTTAGAGATGTCACTGAAATAACATATATGATAATCAGGTTGCTCTTCATATTAGTTCTAATCACATATTTCATGAGATGACCAAACATATTGAGATTAACTATCATTTTATTTGGAAAAGATTGTATCTAGAGATATTGAGATTAAGTTTGCTAACTTAAGTGATCAGTTAATAAATAATTTTACTAAGTCTTTATGGAGATCAAGAATTGATTATATTTATAACAAGTTTGATATCTACCATCTATATGTACTAGATTAGAGAGAAGTGGTAAATATTTTAGATTGTTAAAAAAATATTTATGTAAATCTTTATCTTATTTAGAAGAACTTATTTACAATTTCTATGCACTTATCTTATTACTTAAGTATTTGACAAATTGGTTTGAAAAAACTCACGAAAATAAGTAATTATATATACGTACAGTGCTTTTTTAACTGCTTTTAAAGTAATATCTGGAGAACTATTTACGAAAATAACGTGTAGGTTATGAAAGTAGTGTAACCTTGTTTTATTTTCAATTATAAAACAACTTACATACAAAATGCTCTCATAATAACTACTTTATTTGCTTTTTACATTTCTCATAAAATAACTTATTTAATAAAACATAAATTAAATTACTAATCTAAATCAACTATAAAATCCAGTACCTAATATATTTTTTAAGTGGTCGTGAGTAGCTTATAACTAGATAAAACTCTTAGTCTTAAATTCATTAATATTATCTTAATGATTTTATAAATAAGTAATTTTGGTATTTATAAAATTTTAATTGAAAATTTAATTTTATAATTTTCGAAATTAATAATTTTAATCCATTATTAATACGTCATTCAAACTTTTTATCGAAAATATCATATCTACATAAAAAGAAAAGGTTTAATCATTCTGATAGTCCCTATTTTCGGTGATTTTTTTCAATTAGGTCCCTCATTTTTTGTTTTTCTCAATTAGATCCCTATTTTTGAAAAATTGAAAAAATTAGGTCACTATCGTTAATTCCATACTAACACCGTTAAAAAGGGTGAAACGTGTCAGCTTGTGATTTTTTTGAATTTTTTAAATATATTTTTAATTATTTTTATTTTAATTTTTAATTTTTTTATTTACTTTAAAAAAAATTGCCACGTGTCAAGTTGACATTGAACCACGTGGCAATGACAATGTGAGGTGGCACTATCAAACCACATGTCATTAGATTTGTCTCAATTTGTTCCCTATATTTTTAATTTGTCTCAATTTGTTCCCTATATTTTTAATTTGTCTCAATTTGGTCCATGTATTCTTATTTTGTCTTAGTCCTATTTTTTTAAAAAAAACTAAACAATTTTATTTATATATAAATCTTTACAAAGAAATTTATACAAATTAATTTTTTATTAGAAAAATAAAAAAATTACAAACTAACATATGACACATTTTTATTTATATAGTAGTAAAGAAATCATTTAACCTAAATAATATGAATGAGTAACTTATAAAAGTTAACATCTCAATAATAAATATTTTTGTGAAGGTAATCTACACAAGTACAGTCTCAATACTTTCTCAACAATTCATAAAAAGTTTATAGAATTAAATATTTCGATTTGAAATACATCATTACTAATAATTTGCTTAACAGAAACAAATTTAAAGACAAAAATTTAGAAAATGTACATACCGTATTTTATTTGGAAAGGAACAAATTTTTTTAAATTTTTAAAAAAATTAGGACTAAATTAAGACAAGAAAAAAATACAAGGACCAAATTGGAACAAAATAAAAATACAGGGACCAAATTGAAACAAATGCAATGACACGTGGTTTGACAGTGACACGTGGCACTGTCAGTGCCACCTCATACTGTCATACACTGTCATTGCTACGTAGCACAATGTCAACTTGACACGTGGCAAATTGTATTTTTAAAAGAAAAAAAATAAAAAATAAAAATAAAAATATATTTAAAAAATTCAAAAAAATCACGAGCTGACACGTGTCACCCTTTTTAACGGTATTAGTACGGAACTAACAGCAGTGACCTAATTGCTTCAATTTTTCAAAAATAGGGATCCAATTGAGAAAAAGAAAAAATGAGGGACCTAATTGAAAAAAGTCATCGAAAATAGGGACTATCAGAATGACTAAACCAAAAGAAAATAATAGCATTCATTATATAAGATATTATTTATAAGTTTTTCTAAAAAGATGCAAAGAAAACATTAACGAGACATAAGAATTGACGGTGTCTTTAATTCAAAAAAATTTAAATAATAAATTTATAAATCTTCTTTTTTGTATAATCAACTTTTTTATTTTTAATTAATATAAGATTTATATTCGATTTTTTCAATAATTTATTAACAAATATAATTTGACAATTAATTTCATTGTATAATACTTGCTCAATTATCTTCTTATATATATATATATATATATATATATATATTTATTTATTTATTTATTTGAGAAAGACTTAAATGCTTATTTCTTTACCATGTTAAGAGATAAATTTATGTTTAGTACCCGATTTTCAAAATGAAGACATTGGATTCTTATGTTATGAAAAGTACATCACTTCATTCCTATCCATTTAACGACGTTAAAATTGATAACGTTGAACTGACTGTGGATGTGAGGTGTGCAAGAAATGTCGTCATGGCAGCCAAGGTTTCTTTTCCCATCCAGGAACAGGGAAAGCTTGGGGTTCCCTCTTCATCGCGGCAGCCATTTGCCTCTACCCCGAATAGGATAAACGCCGCTCCTCCTGGCCAGCCAAGCACGTCGTTGGCGACAACACCAACATTGGAAATGTCGTCGCCCTTCACGACCCTCCTCCTTTGGCTTGCTCTCTTTCACGCATGGGAGAGAAACACCGCCAACGCGAGGCATCGCTCGTTGCTGCTGCTCGTACCTATGTCGCTCATCGTCACAACGACCAAGACCGACAACGTCACCAGCGTTGTCAACGTCGTTCTCTTCCTGCATTGGGTTTCTTCCATCCTCTTCAAACTCTACAACGCTCATCAGGAGTGATGGACGCGTTGTCGCGGTCCATTCCAAATAGGCTCATCGCCTATGGCACATGGAGCAGCCATGGGTGTTGTCAAAGTCAGCGCCTCCTTCTTTGATCCACATAGCTCACCACAACTTCAACCCCAAAATCGCGTTGTTGTGCGTCATGTCACTGTTTGGGCTCGATCTCCGTCGAGTTCTCTCCACCACCATCGCGTCGCCGACATTGGGCCCATAGTCGCCACCCATGGCCACCATCGGGAATGGAGCAGGTGTTGGCGAGACCACCTCCTTTCCTCTCTTAAGTCTGTTCTGATTAGATATTGACAATGAAGATGGTGGTGATGGGTGGTTATTGGGTTGTCGGTGTTGACAGAGAATGGAGGGACCGGAAGAGATGAAGTTATCTTTGTTTCTATTTTTTGGAACGATGATGGATAATAGGGATGTGGTAGAATAACTGGTGCAGGAAGGGTAAAGCTGTGTGGAGAAAATTTTATGCATTTGTGAAGGGTGTGAAAAATGAAGGTTCCGTTGCATAACAATGAGTCTTTTCTCCAGCCATAAAAGGTGTTGGTGAATGTGAGCACCGAGACGACGTGAGAGTGGTAGAGGTGGTGATATCGCCTGAGAACACCGTGGCCGATCTGATAAAGGCGGCGTTGGCGTCTTACATGAAGGAGAAGAGGAGGTCGTTATTGAAGAACAATTATCCTAAGTGCTACTATCTTCACTACTCTTCTTTCGCCCTTCAAAGCAAATAGTAACCTTGGATCGTATCTTTCTCTTCCTACAATTCGTTTTAGTGATTGATGAATTATTTTGAGGTGCAGGTTTTAAGGCTGATGAAAAGTTAATGAATTTGGGATCAAGGAATTTTTTTCTATGTTTAAAGCAGCGTGTTCTTCTTGCTCTAAGAAAGAGAATATGGCAATTGATTCTACATTTCCTTGGATGGTGTTTGTTCCCACTAGTGCAAAAACGCTGTTTAACGCCACCCAATAGACGTCGGTTTGTTGGTAACCTGACGTATATGAGTCGACGGTGACATTATCGTAAATAGCTTGGTAACCTAGACGTCGGTTTTAGGTTCCGGCGACGTCTATTACATTGTAGACATCCACAATGATGCAAACCGATGTCTAATTCTCAGAAGTAGGTGAGAAGACAGTCCTTTGACGTCGGTGTTCATAGGGAGCCGACATCTATGAGGCTGCAATTAATGCTCTTCACCTAATTCCCAGGCGCTTCGACATCGCGTAGTAAAAAGGTGATGTCTACGGCCTGAACGGAAGGCGGGAAGACAAAAAATCTTCAATTTAGATGTAAGGGATCAGTGGAAGCGACGTCTATGTGGCTGTAATTAATTAGGTTCACCAAAATCGAGGGGCTTAGACGTCGGATAAAAGGGGCACCGACGTCTATGTGCTTGTAAGTAATTATGTTCATCATTATAGACGTCGGCGCCCCATCACAACTGTCGTGAACATCCCTGATAGGAAATCAAACGTCAATCGGTTCAGCTTCCTAAACGTCGGATCCCCTCGACACCGACATCTAATGGGTATTCAAAAATTCAGTTTAGATGTTAACTTGGACGCCATATTAGTGATAGAACCGACGTCTAGGTGACTATAGACGTCAGTGTCTGGAGCAACCGACGCCTAATTTCATTTTAAATACAACTGCAAACTCTTTGAGGCATTCAGTTTCTGATATCGTCTTCCTCTTCTCCATTTTGTCTTGCGGCCTCTTCCTTTTCTCGCTTGTGGCACCTCTTCTTTTTATCTCTTGCGACAATCCGTTGTTGTATCTGATTTCTTTATCCTATGCCTTTTCTCCTTTTTCTCTCTTGCGGCATCCCAGGTGCGTGGTTTTTTTTTTATGCTTACCGTTTAAACTTTGTTAGTTTTTCATCTATTATCTTCTGGTTCAACTGATTAAAATTTGCTTTCTTTGTGTTGTGTTTTAGTGCAGTTTTTTTCCTTTCTTGGGGTAACGTAGTAACACATTCTCCATTTGCTAGCTGCCTCCCAGAAATAGCGACTTCTTTTGAATTTCTTTTAATCATTTCAACCCAAAAACGACCCTGGGTCGTTGTCTAGTTTTCGTTTTGCCTCTTAAGGATGAAAAAGGGAACTAAGCAACCACCTAGGTTCGATTTTGGGTTGAAGGGACCATAAGAAATTCAAAAGACACAGGCTTTTTTTGGGGGAAACTAGCAAAAGGAGATTGTGCTACTAGGCTATCCAAAGACGGGAACAAAAATGCACTAAACACAACCACTGTATTAGACGTCGGTTAATGTACACACCAATGTCTATAGTACCTCTTAGACGTCAGCCAGTGTCATTTCCGAAGTCTTTAGTGCCTCTTAGATGTCGGTTAATGCTTTGTCCGACGTCTATATAGTGCCTTTAGACGTCTAGTTAAACCAGAACCGACGTTTATTGACGTCGGTCTCTGGCACTAACTGACGTCATTATAGACGTCTGTGGTTAGGATGTCGGACGTCCCATTGACGTCACCGGTTTAGACGTCGGTTTATTAATAGACGTTAAAAGCCCAAAATAACCGACGTTAAACAGCGTTTTTGCACTAATGTCCTCTCCTGCATTAGATTATATCCGTGAACACCATATCAAATATTTCTCCGGCCACATCAGCAGATGAAGGAGAGAAGAAAAAGTTGCACAGTAAAGGAGAGAAGAAATAAAGTACGCCACATCAACATGAAGTTAACGCTGTTGCTGCTCATTTAACGGATAAGATTGAATTGATACAATTTTTACAACTTTGGGACTTAATGTCTTCATTTTTAAAACCGGGTGCTAAACAAAAATTCACCTCTTAACATGGGGACAAAGTAAGCATTTAAGCCTTTGAGAAATTATAGAATACAAATTTAAACTAAATTATTATAAATAATAGACTTAATTATATTTTAAATCTTGATAAATTTAGAAACTTTCCATTCTAATAATTTTTTATAATTTATTAAACACTTAATAAATATCTATGTTTCACAATTCAGTTCTATTGTTAAATTCTTCTGTTGACGCTGTTATTATTTTATCATATCACTTTGTTGAATTGTTGTCACATATTATTTTATTATTTTTAAATTTTGTAATTATATAAAATTAACGAGAAGTTATATGATTTTATAAAATTGGGACTTAATTTCCAAAACGAAAGACAAAAATAACATTTATGTAATCTTTTATAACAAGAAAAATCAAATGACAAAATAATTTGAATATTCAATATAACAAAATATTTTAATAAAAGTTCAATTAAAAATATATAAAGTTATAAAGTAATCAAAATTTAGTTAAAAAAAAGTAAAAGAAAATAGATATGAAATTGAAGGAAACTTGTGTGGAGTTTGATGGTTTAGATCCTCATAAGGCCTTGAAAGGGCGAAACCCAAAAGAGAGATGCACTAACCTAACTTACTTATTATATTTTGATGCGACAATGAAACCACAGACAAAACAGTTCGTGGACCTTAATATTTATTCCAACCATATCCTAATATTTTTCCACGTAACCACCTAAATCCATGTCAATGGAACAATCAACATGCTTAAAATAAAATAACACAAAACAAAGTGGGTGGATATAATCATACAACAAATCATAACATAACATATAAGAAATTTTATGTCTGTTCATTCTTCTACATGCATGCCAGATATTCAATGATTCTTCAGATTTTTTATTTATTTTTATTTTAAAACCAATATAATTGTGTTTTTTACGAATTTAGATTAATTTGCTTTCAAAAATACCTATCTAGGTCGTCTTTAAAAAATTACATAAAATATTATGTTTTATATCAGATTTCATTGAATTCGTTACAACTTATGATATGTAAGATGAAATTGTGTAAGGATAGAATGACTTCTTTATTAATAATAAAGTCATCAAAGTCAAATTCAACTTGTATAAAAATTAACTTTAATTAATATAATTTAATTTCTAATTAAGATAAAGTTGTTCATTTGACAATTTCTTCACAAAATAAAGTTCTTGTAATAGACATATATTAAAGTCTTTATTGAATATGACAAACTTTTGTCAACATAATTGCGTATTTAGATACGACAACTTCACTTTACATTAACTAAACAATTAATTGTTATTGAAGTCGCATTTTAAGTATACAACTTCATCTTTTATTACAATTATAACCATTCACTTTATTTTGATCACGTTTTCATTTTTTTTTATCTTTTTAGTTTACTTATTAGAAGTCATAAAGTTATTATGCAACTTCTTTAATTTTTTCAAACCTGGCTTCTACCGGTTCTTTAAATATCTTTTTAAAATTTTTAAATTAATTTGGTAAATAAATGTTTACTTTTAATGCTTTTCAATTTTGATGTAATCATTATTTTTTCAATTTTGAGACGTTTATTTAAATAACTTAATTTTATTTATTTTGTTTATTTCAAATTAATATTTTTTGAATGATTTGATTTTTAAATTTTAAATCTTTTAAATTGCTGTAAAGTTCTTTTTTACTTTAATATGTATTTCTAACCTTTTGATTAATAAATAAAAATTAAAAATTTATAACTATCTTTTGCTTTCTAAATTTTATGGAATTATTATTTATTTTTATTATTAAAACTTTATTAATCAAATTATTAAGGAATTAATTTAAAATAAACAAAAATAAAATATAAATTAAATTATTTGAATAAATATCTCAAGATTAAAAAAAAGTAGTTATATATAAATTTGAAAAAAAAAATCTATTAAATGAATTGATGTAACTATTTAAAAAGAACAAATCAAAAAAAGAAAAGGTAAGAATAATATTTGAAAAAGAAAAAGTTGTATAGAAGAAAAAAAACCAGAAAAAGTCTAAAAACTAAAAAAAAAAAAAGTAAAACATAAAAAAGCTACAACTATAGTTTTAAAAGTTGAAAAAGAAGTCATGTACTAATATCACACCTTCAGACAAAAAAGAAACTTCAACACAAAATTTTTTTAAAAAAATACTTTGACAAAAATAAATGATTAAATACGATTTTTTTTTATTTTGACGTGGTATTTTTCAAATATGACTTAACTATTTCGATAATTTTTTTTAAAATGTCTAAATTTTTAATATTAGCAAGTCAAAATAAAATTGTAAGAAAAATTAATTTTTTTATTAAATATTTTAAAAACTTTTAACTAAAGTTGTCATATTGAAAATGACTTTATCTTAACATTAAAATTTGTCACATGTAAAAGGTGACTTCTCTATATTTATATTGATTTGGCAGAAGTCTTCATATCCAATGATGAATCTTTTATTAATTAAAGTTAATTCTCATGGAAGTCATGTTTGATCCTTACAAATTCATTATTAACAAAAAAAAAAATAGTTGTTCAGGATTTCATCTTTACAAGTCACAAGTTTTACATGCTTGTGATACTTCAAAAAAAAAAATCGTGCTTACGAGATAACTTAAATTTTTACATAATTATTTTAAAAAGATTAATTTAAAAGGGATGCATTTATTTATAAATAGGACAAAATTATATATTTAAAATTTACAAATAACATACACCCATATCACTTACAATTCCTGAAAAAAAGCATTCACTTCAATAATGATTTTAAATAATTGAAACTATTTTTCTTATATTTTTAATAAAATGATAATTTATTTTATTTTATTTTAAACTATTATTTTGATTAGGATTTGAATAAAAGAATTAAAGATTTTAAACACAAAAATAACGATTTTTTTCAAACATAAAAAGATTATGTGTGAATAGCATAAGCCCAAGACCAATAGCATGTTGAATCATGCATGGCTGGGCTATCTTTCTTAACCCATTTCAAATATTAGATTTTACATCTCGCAACTCCACAATTTCTTTACGCACCCTCTCAAATTTTCAAAATGACTATTTTACTCTCTAGCAGTAGTGAAGATAAAAGCAGCTATGATGACAAAAACAGCTATGATGGCAACAGTAATGACAACATAGTGGACGATCATGATGAATGGTATTTGAGTCTTTTACCTTATATTGGAGTATACCTAGTAATTCTGAGGATGTAGGAAGTAATAGCCTCAAATATTTAGTCTAAATTCATCATTGATTTGGGGGCATAAGAACCAATAGGAAATTAATTTCTTAAAAACTAGTAGATATGTGTTATTTTATGGTACTATACAAGGTAGTAGTAATAATTAGGACACTAAGATTAATTAAAATTTAAATAGCCTAATTTACTTAGTATCTTGATAGGCATATTTGGATATGAAACTCAAACACAAATTTGCCTATGAATAAATTATACAATTTAAAAGGAATTGACTAGGATTAATATAGCCACCGATATATAACTGTATAATTTTTCTTTGGAAAAAAAATTATTTTGTCCAAAATGTACACCTAGTTTAATTATTAACAAGTGAAAACAATCGACTGTGTAGTAATTAACACAAGAACAAATTTTATTATTAATGTCTATTTTCTTGACCAATATCCTAAAATTTAGTCTTTTAATTATTTAACATTTTTAATTTTTAATTTTTTATTTATTTTTAATTAAAATTTTACATAAAAACCTAATTTATTACAAAACTATGTACAAGACCGAACAGTCTGTACTAAACTTATGGATCTTCTCCTTCTAGAACTTGTTCCACCGTGTACCCTTCTGCCTCTCCTCATACCCAAAGGTGATCATCGCAAGAGAAGCACCGAACAGGAAACATGGACAAAACAGGAAATAATGGTAAGTGATAAGCATCTCCATTGCTTGGTTGAAGACAGAACCCGAGAAGGAAGGGATTCTAGCAGGTGGCAGCGGAACTTGATGGAATTGAGTGGATGTTGGTTGCGGCAGAGAAGGAATGGGGTGATCCTAGCTTCAGGCAACCTCCATTGTTGGAAGAAAGCTAAGAGGTGGGAGAGAGTTGATGGAAAAGGTGACTTTGGTAAGCATTTGCTTGGCAGAGATTAATTTCAGAATGAAGAAATTTCTCATATATTCCAAAGTGTTTTACAAGTGAGGCTTTCATGAATTTATAGATGCATTCATGAAGCTAGGCAAAGAAAAATGTGATCCGTAAAAGCTGGATCAAATTACACGTTTTCACCCATGTGGAAAAAATGATGGCCTTCTAGAAAGGCTTATTCAAGCACATGAAAAACACAAATCTGAATGTGAGGGAGAGTTTCTAATGAAGCCCCATATCTTGATAAGAACACCTCCCCTTTTGTGGCAATGACCATCTTACCCTTCTCCATGCTTTGGCAATTTTGTAGTATCTCCTTGATCTCCAATTTCCCATCCAAAGATAGCAAAGAGTACTTGACTTTTGGAGAATACTCTTCTTGAAGCTTTTTGGCCATTCCTCTTGTGATAGGTCCTATGTGTGTCATAGTGCTAGACCCTTGTGTATCATCCCCTCCCTCTTGAGAAGGATTTGTCCTCAAATCCAAAGGGTCTTCATCTTCACTATCATAACCTGCAAAAGGTTTAAGGTCAGATACATTGAAAGTAGTATGGACACCATAGTTAGGAGGAAGATCAATTTGATAAGCATTATTATTAATCCTCTTTAAAACTCTAAAAGGACCATATCCTCTAGGATTGAGTTTGGATTTTCTTAGTTGAGGAAATCTTTCCTTTCTAAGATGAATCCAAACTAGATCACCTTCATTGAAGATCAACTCCCTTTTGCCTTTGTTATGTGTCTTGGCATATTTCTCATTTTGTTGTTGAATTTGAACTTTAACCCTTTGATGTAAGTCTTTGATAAACTTAGACTTAGATACCCCATCTTGATGAACAAAATCAATATAATTTGGAAGGGGTATTAAATCCATAGGAGTTAAAGGATTAAAGCCATATACAACCTCAAAAGGAGACATTTTAGTAGTTCCATGAACTACTCTATTGTAGGCAAACTCTACATGAGGAAGGTACTCATCCCAAGATTTGTGATTTCCTTTTAGAACTACCCTTAGTAACGTGGAAAGAGATCTATTGAGTACTTCAGTTCGGCCATCTGTTTGAGGATGGAAAGTAGTAGAAAAAGATAACTTAGTCCCTAATCTAGACCATAAGGTCCTCCAAAAATGACTAAGGAATTTGGTGTCTCTATCCGAAATGATTACTTTGGGTAGGCCATGAAGTTTGACCACATCTCTAAAGAATAACTTTGCAATGTTGCTTGCATCATCTACTTTGTGGCAAGGTATAAAATGAGCCATTTTGCTAAATCTATCAACCACCACAAATATAGAATCAAAACCCCTAGAAGTTTTGGGAAGTCCTAACACAAAATCCATACTTATCTCTTCCGAAGGGGTTGAAGCAACATGCAATGGAGTGTAGAGTCCATGAGGCATTGATTTAGATTTGGCTTCCAAACAAGTAATACACTTAAAACAATGCCTTTGAACATCTCTTCTCATGTGAGGCCAAAAGAATTTTTCCTTTAACATGCCAAGAGTCTTGTCTACTCCAAAATGTCCCATTAATCTACCCTCATGTATTTCTTTGATAAGGAGTTTTCTATGTGATCCTTGAGGAATGCAAATTTTCCCTTCTTGAAAAAGATACCCCTCTCTCACATAAAATCCTCCTTGAGACTTGTTGAAACATTCCTCATACATATGAGAAAATTCAGGATCTTGTGAATACAATTCAATGATGTTATTAAACCCAAGAATTTGAGCTCCCAATGTAGCTAAGAGATTAATTTTTCTTGATAAAGCATCATCTACCACATTGGATTTACCTTTCTTGTATTTGATAACATAAGATAATTGTTCAATGAATTCTAACCACTTAGCATGCCTCTTTTGCAACTTATGTTGACTCTTCAAGTATTTAAGTGATTCATGATCACTATGAATGATGAACTCCTTGGCAACAAGGTAATGTTCCCAAGTTTGAAGAGCCCTCACAAGTGCATAAAGTTCTTTGTCATAGGTGGGATAATTACAAGAAGCACCATGAAGTTTTTCACTAAAATATGCAATGGGGTGTCCTTCTTGTAATAATACAGCACCTATGCCAAATCCTGAAGCATCACATTCTAGCTCAAAAGTTTTGGAAAAATTTGGTAAAGCTAGAATGGGTGCTTGTGTGAGCTTCTCTTTGAGTAACTCAAAAGCTTTTTGTTGTTTTTCGCCCCAATGGAATGTAACATCCTTTTTCACCAATTCATTGAGGGGTGAAGCAAGACTAGAGAAGTTAGGAACAAATCTTCTATAAAAACTTGCCAAACCATAAAAGCTCCTTACTTCTCCTACACTCTTTGGGGTTGGCCATTCTTGTATGGCCTTTATTTTTTCTGGGTCCACATGAACCCCATTTTTGGTAACCACAAATCCAAGGAATATGATACTGTCAACACAAAAAGTACACTTGTCAAAATTTGCAAACAATTTGTTGTTTCTAAGAATTGTTAAAACAACTCTCAAATGATTTTCATGAATTTGCAAATTTTGACTATATACCAAGATATCATCAAAGTAAACAACTACAAACTTCCCAATACAATCCCTTAGAACATGATTCATAAGTCTCATGAATGTACTTGGAGCATTTGTAAGACCAAAAGGCATTACTAGCCATTCATATAATCCAAACTTGGTCTTAAAGGTAGTTTTCCATTCATCACCCTCTTTGATTCTTATTTGGTGATATCCACTTTTAAGATCTACCTTTGAAAATATTTGAGCTCCATGCAATTCATCCAACATATCATCATGTCTAGGAATGGGATGTCTATATTTGATTGTGATGTTGTTGATAGCCCTACAATCACAACACATGCGCCACTTCCCATCCTTCTTTGGTACCAACAACACTGGTACAACACATGGACTTAAACTCTTTTGAACTAAGCCTTTGTCTAGCAACTCTTGGACTTGTGACTCAATCTCCTTGGTTTCTTGGGGGTTTGTCCTATAGGCAGGCCTATTAGGAAGAATTGACCCTGGAATGAAATCAATTTGATGTTCTATTCCTCTTATGGGTGGGAGCCCTTTTGGAATTTCTTTTGGAAATAGATCATCAAATTCTTTCAAAAGTTTTTGAATGGATGGAGAAAGAGTTGAAGTCTTGGAATCACTAGATGTGCTTGTAAGTGTTCCTTGACAAAGAAGAAGGTATGAAGGTTGTTCAACTTAAAGTGTATTGATTAAAGTCTTTTTGTTTAAAAGGACTTCATGTTGAGTGACCTTGGGTGGCACACTTGTTTCACCACTCTCCTTTCTTTTTTATTTTCTCTTTTGGGCATGTTCTACTTTCTTAGAGACTTCATTTGTGCTTGATCCTGAGCCACTTGGGTAGGAGTCAAAGGATGAAGCACAAATTTCTTGTCTTTTTGATGGATGGTTATGGTATTGGTTAGACCATGGTGAAGGGTTTGATGATCAAATTGCCATGGTCTCCCCAATAGCACATGACATGCTTCCATGGGAACTATATCACATAAAACTTCTTCTTTGAAGTTCCCAATGGAAAATGCCAATTTCACTTGATTCTTGACTATTATATCCCCATCTTCATTTAGCCAATGAAGTTTGTAAGGTTTTGGATGGGGTATAACATCAAGCTTCAACTTCTCTACCGACCTTGTGCTACAACAATTGCAACAAGAACCACTATCAACAATGAGAGAACAATGATTTTCTTGAATTTTACATCTTGTATGGAAGATGTTCTCTCTTTGTGATAAATGTTCAAGACTTGGTTGGCTACTAAGTATTCTTCTCACCATGAGAAGTTGTCCATTATCAGCATAGATTTCTTCTTCTCTTTCTTCTTCCTCACTCTCACTTTTACTAGTTGGGGTGTCACTTTCACTACTATAAATGTCATTGCCTTTCAAAATGATGTTTCTTTTTGTAGGACATTGAGTAGCTACATGACCCCTTCCTAGACATTTAACTTTCTTGAAATGCAAGCAATCAGAATATGTATGCAGCGGAAAATACGTAGTTGACTGCGTAAAGAATAAAGTCAACTCTAATGTAAAAGATAAGGGATAGAGAAATGCAAACACAGGTTTTTATACTAGTTCTGCCAACAATGCCTACATCCAGTGTCCCTCCAACCAAGGAAGCAAATGCACTATAATGGTTGCGGTTTTTACAACAAGAAATTTATAGAAGACCTCCACGTCAAAAATTCAAATCTCCTCTCTAACCCAAAACCAAAATATAGATGCAGAACAAAACCAGACTTGCAACAAGAATCCCCTCTTCTGTAATCTGAAACACCACTTTGAACAATCCTCAAAGTGAACAACCCTTGTAATCACCAATAGGTACAAACAGCAGTCTTCTTGGATGCCAAGCCACACAAACGATTTCAGCGGTCTTCACAAGATGTCAAGCCTTCAAGATTAATGACAAAACACCTTCTTATGCAGATATTGATCAGACAATGAATGCGCAATACAATCTCCTCTTTGAATCTCTTTCAAGAAAGATTACCACTGTCTTCTTGGAGAATTCTTGGAGTTAAGAGAAATCTGAAACATAATTGAAATTGTCAGTTCATCAAAAGTCTTCTAAACAGACTCGTGTTAAGTCTATTTATAGATTTCTGTTAGTCAGATGATTTCTCAGTCGAATACGCTACTAATTCAGTCGACTGTATTATGACAGTTATAACAGATCAGTCAACATAGCAGCTTTCAGTCAACTAAAAACAAACCACATTTAATACAGTTGACTAAGTCACCAATGTTCAACTAACTTTCAAAAATATAGCCGTTAGAGTGCAAGAGCATAACAAAATTCCAAATCAAACATCATATACAGTCGAATATGTAATTCACATATTCGACTATCAACATGTAAAACACTTTGAAATTCTTTTCTTCTCAAAATAACACACAACACTGATTCTCAAAGTTTGTACAAAGGTTTTAGCAAAGTCGAATCCATTAGTAATGTAGTCGACTGTACTATCACTTTGCGCACAAGAATAAGTTCATAAGAGTGCTCGTGATTTTCAGCTTTAAAACATGTGCAGTAAAACATATGAAATGATGCATAACACATAGCACATAAAGCATGTAAACACGTTCTAGATATATATCAACCAATCAACATAGGAACATGTAACACATCACATAAACATGTTCAACAGATATCATAATTAATCAGCATAAGAACATGTAATGCAGCAACAACATGTGCTTGTTATTAAGCAATGTGTTGTCATCATCAAAAACCAGATTGATATAGAAATTATGTTGTCAACAATCTCAACAATCTTCTCTTTCATGTTGATGTCTTTATCACACCAACTCATCAATTGCCTTTTATCCACCTTCTTGACTCTTCTGTAGTATGTATCTTCAATTTCTACCACTTCATCCTTTCCATGGCTCTTCACCCTCTAATTCTTCTTCTTATATCTCAACCATAAACCGGGTTGGAATGGTGCGTCCTCCAAGTCAATGTGGATTATGCCTCCTTTATCAACATCTTCTTCTTGTACCTATAAAACATTACAATTATTATCATTGTTAGCACATTTAGATCCCTCAACTACAGCATCTTTCTTTGAAGCTCTATATTTGACCCTCTTTTGTATTCGTGTAAGCTTCTCTTCAGACCCAGTATAGATCAACTTGTTTTCTTGGTCCTTCAACAGAATCATCTCGTCATGGATACTAATATCCACTTTGGCCGTTTTCATGAATGGCCTACCAAGAATCAACAGAATCATCTCATTGGCCTCCATCTCCATCACTACAAAATCGACCAAAAATTCAAGGTGCTCAACACTAATGACTACGTCCTCCACCATACCAGCAGGTCGCTTCGAAGATCCATCTGCCACTACCACAGAAAGCTTAGATGGCTTCAATGTTAGCCCACCAATCTTTTTCATTAAAGATAAGGGCATCAAGTTAATACCAGACCCAGAATCTAGCAAAGCTCTCCCTACATCAACATCTCCAATAGCGCATGGGATAGTAAGACTTCATGGATCCTTCATCTTAGGCGGATGCTTCCTCTTCTTTGTATGAATACAACCTTCCTATTTTCCAGTGTCTTCCTCTTCAAGATCTATAACTTCTCCAAGATAGTACTTTATACGCTTGGAATAAACAGGAAGTTGGTGGAGTACTTCAGTTGAAGGCATAATGGTCTTTATCTGATTAAAATTCTCTCATTTTCTCTAATTTTTTCTTTTTCACAATTTTTTTCTTTCATCTCCTCTTCCTCATCCTCATTACTATCTATCTCAATAATTTCTTTTTCCACTCCTCTCTCACTTATGCTCACCACAACTTTGCAATCTTCTTTAGGGTTAACATCAGTATTAGTCCTAAACTGATTCTTTTCCGTGAGTTCCACCCTTTTTGAGAGTTGGCTAATTTGCATCTCCAAAGTCCTAAAATTAGCTTCATGACTCTTATAATGAGAATCATACACCTTGAAGAATTTTTCAAATTTCGCATCCATGCTTCTTACATGTCCAGTCAAACTAGCCACCTATTGCCATAAGGGTGATTGTTGTGGTCTGTTGAATAGGCCTCCATTCTGTCCAGATGAATTACTCTGGCTTTGCCCAATACTAGGGTGATTCTTCCAACCTTAGTTATAGTTACCTTGGTTAAAGTTACCTTGACGGTACTGGAACTAATTACCCATAAAATTAGCCTCTTCTTGTACCTCTTCAAGGACAACACATTGACCATTAATATGGTCACCACCACAAAGATCACGGAGTTGTTGTGCTTGTGACACATTCCTTATCTCCTTCGGAAGTTGAGCAAGAATCTTTGACAAGTTATCAATTTGTTGAGTGAGGAGCTTATTCTGAGCAAGTAGTGCATCTTCAGTGGGCAAATGGAGAACTCCCCTCTTTTGAGATGTTGCACCCCTGTCACTATGAGTCTCTTGCTCATTAACAGTCATACTTTCAATCAGATCATATGCCTCGTCCTCAGTCTTCCTCTTAATATCGCCTCCAGCTGAAGCGTCTAACATCATCTTAGATTGTGTACTAAGGCCTCCAAGGAACGCAAGAACTAAAGTTGTTTTATCAAATCCATGTACAGGCGTCTTTCTCATCAATCCTTTGAATCTTTCCCATGCTTGTCCTCGGGTTTCCTCCATGCCCTGTCTAAAGGAAGAAATCTCCAAATTTCCTTGATTGACTTTGGACTGTGGAAAGTATTTACTCAAGAATTTAGATGTCACAGCCTCCCACGTTGTAAAGCTTCCTTCTGGGAAAGAATTCAGCCATAACTTAGCATTGCCTCCCAGTGAAAAAGGAAACAAGTTAAGTTTGATCTTGTCATCTGACACTCCATTCATCTTCACTGTGTTGCATATCTCGTTGAATGTTGTGAGATGATCGTATGGATTCTCATTTGCCAGTCCATGAAACTGGTTACTCTGCACCAGGTGTATTAACGCAGGATTCATCACCAAGTTCAATGTGTTGTCCCTCGGCATAACAATACTATTAAAGTGTAAAGGGTCAACCACATTAGATGTGTCTGCAAGAGTTTGTCTAGGAGGAGCTCCTTCTACCATCTCTTTTGTGTTCTAAGTAGCTACCTCTGGTATGTGTTGCAAAAGTCTTTCAGGAGAGGGGAATAGTTCTCTGGATGGTCTTTTGACTTTCTTTCCCCTCCTCCCACTCAATCCTTCAAGAAGAGGTTGATTTTTCTGGCTTCTAGTGTGAATTGCCTCCTGCATACACAAGAAACAAAAACCCTAAAAAGCACTTTTATATAAAAGAAATAAAAACAAAAACAAAAAAAAATAAAAAATCAAGTTAAATTTAATCAAATTCACACTACTAGAAATGTTAAACCAATGAGTCCCCAGCAACGGCACCAAAAACTTGTTAACACCCTGGCAAGTGTATCAAATCGTATCAAGTAATAAATAGATGGTAAGTCCAAATATCATTTCTCAAGGGACTCTTGGGCCTAGACGTTCATGTGAATTGATTTCATAAGAGTTGAATGAAAATTGAGTTTAGGGTTTGTAATGCGAAGACTAAAATAAACATGCAAACGCAAAAGCTTGATCAATTGATAGATAAAGATATGGATGAATGGTGTTGTTGGGGTTTACGGTTTCATCCTAATCCACCCTCTTATATCTACTATTCTTATTAAATTCAACTTTGTTATCAATGTTCTTTCTAATTTACTCTAAACCCGATTCCTTTGCAAAAAGAGCCTATCACCAATTACTAGTTTACTATTCCTAGTCTCCCTAGTAATTACTAACGCATTAATAATAGAAGCTTGAAGCAATTGACCGTCCTATTCCTATTCCTAGGTAATATTTCATAATCAAGACAATTCTTCTCAATTCTAGATTTCCCTGTATGTTCCCATATCGACAAAATCAATGATCATGACACAGAATGAGTTAAACAATGCGAGCTTTCAATTCAAAGAAGAAAACACAAACTATTGATAACGAAAGTATATGAATAAAATAAGAACCTTGATATAAGAGAGTTTCAAAATGATTACATCGTTCCCCAACAACAAAGGGTTTAGTTCACCATATTCATGGTGAATCTAGATGAATTGAATGGAAAGAATGAAATGATAAACCCTAGATTTGGTAGATTTGAGCTTCCGCATCCAAAAGTCGCCTCCAAGGAGTGTAGAAAGTGTTCTGACGTCTGTCTCTAGCAAAAGATGCCTTCTCTGGTACGTTCTGGGTTTATTTATAATACAGAAAAATAACATAATTTTGGCTCAGGCCCATAAGTACACTGCTTAGCGGTGGGTTCACCGCTCAGCAGTAGGTGCGACACTCAAGTGGTACACTCAATGGTCATGCCCAAGCATCAAAAAGTGTTGTTTCTGAGAAGGCCACCGCTCAACGGTGATTCTGGCACTCAGCGGTAGGTGTGGTTACAATTTTACCCCTCAGAGTTGGCGCTCAGCGTCAAACAGTAGCTTCCTCTCCAAAGCTGACACTCAACGCAGAAACTGGCCCTGAGCGATGGCTGCGTTTCTTCCTTTGCACCTTTTTTTCATCTCTTCTTGAGTCCAACTTCTTCCTACTTCACTTTCCATCATCCAATTCTCATTAAATCCTATCAAAACAATGTAAAACCAAGCATAATATCTCTAAAACCACCTTTGAATCTCTTGTAACCTAACTAAAGTGTTTTGCATGATTTTAAGCTCATTCTAAGTCATAAAGGGTGTGTTTTGATATCGATTTCAAGTATAAAAATAACGGTTTTTAGACCGTTATCACCAGCTTCCTCTTGGGTCGTGACACCTCTGATTTTCTTCCAAAGCGGTCCATGGAACTCGTGTTGCTTCATCACAACACCTTTTCTTCTCTCTGCTCTGAAGAACCCTAGGTCTAATGTTAAGAGAATTAGGGAAAGTCTTCCAAGTGTCGAGCTCTAGCTCTTTTTCACAAATGAAATGGATCCAGTAGCTCTGCCCCTTCTCGCAACATGAAATGTTGCATTCCATTAATCATAAAAAACTCACAGCTTTAGAACGAGCGTTTCAGTAATTGGTCAGGAAGGCTTTAGCCCAATTTAGTGAAATAGTTCACTCCAGAACAACATTGGACTTTTAATTCAGCTCAAATTCATTAGCCATTGTAGCCCATTTTGGCACATCAGAATTTAATTTTAGTAGCTTCAACAATTTAAACCCAGTCAATCAACTCTAGCAGCTTCATGTGCAAAAGCCCAAAACAACCAAGCAGAAATCAACCCTTCTAAAACAACAACGGCACATTATTTCAACGGCCCAAGATGTCCAACTTTTCTTCTTACTGAAGCAGCACAACAGCTGATTACTCTTCCAGTGCTGGCCCAATTCGTACCAGCCCAATCTATGCATTTTCTTCAGCTCATTCACTATTTGACCAATCCAGCCCAAATAACCAGGGGTTGTTCTATAAAAAGACAAAAATAGGAGTTAAACAGCAAAGAGAGGAAATAAAAGCCTACAAAAAAATGAAATTTTATTTAAATTTTCTAAATATTTTTACTAAAAGAAAAAAAAAACATCTATTTATTTAAAAACCTATTTTATTTAACTAAAAAGAGAAAGTTAACATTATTTCTACAAAAACCTATTTTTATCCTATTTACACTAATCTACCTTAATTCTAGAAAATTAAAAGCTAAACTATATTAAAAGAAGAATATTAACATAGAAAAATAGGGAAAAATTGTGAGTTATCAATCAGCCCTCATTGAACGATCTTAGATAATATATACTCGACGTTATCTATTCTTTGCTTCATGAATGTATTATTGGTTCGTATGTTTCTGTTTTTCAAGGTTTCCAACTCTCTCTTGAGTTCTCTTATCATTTCCATATGGTCGAGTTGTTCTTCTACTTCTACCACTAATCTGTTGGTTGTCATGTTTCTCTTAGTCATCATGGGATTAAATGTTAACTCATTGTCATGATGAGAGATGAAATATTTGTGTAAGATTGAGATTACCTTTAATCCCTTAACTTTCTTAATTGTTCATGCTAAGCCAATCATCTTCTTCAAATTTTTATCAGTTCATTTTTCTCATTTTTGTCTCGTTTATTTACAAAAATATTTTGATGTTCAAATAAATGTTTAATGTGAATAAAATGTAACAAATTCATATGGTTTAAAAGTATTAAATATTTTAACTATTGATTCTATAGTGTTATTTATGGATTCTAAAGTGTGATTGGTGAAATTTTACTTTAATTTCATTGTGTCAAATAATAGTTTAACTTTACTTATTATCTTAATATATGAATGAGTCTAATAATCCTACTTTCCGTGTAGGTCAATCGAGTACTAGTGGTAGATCCGGTGACAGGCGATCAGCAGGTACATACACTGCTTATTAATAAGAGTTGAATGTAATGTCTTGTATGTCAAATTGAAATTGTTAGTGTTTATGTTAAATTGAAATTTTTTACTGGTTATGTTAAAATAGAAGGAATTCGTGACATGCAATGAAAAAAGTGAAATATATTTAATGGATGAGCCATAATATGACAACGAAAAAATAAAAGCAAAAATTAGAATAAGTTTCAAAGTTTTGAAATCGTAACACTTGAACACGTGATTTAATGATTTGACAAATATTACCAATATGTTTTGACAAATATTGACCATCACAAATATTATGATCAAGTTTTCCTTCTCATTGGATAATTATTTTAATTAAACTCAAATACATTTGTTTTGGAACAATGAGAAAAAAAAAAAGAAAAGCAAAAGGTGCAAATGTAATAAAAGAGGGAAAAGAAGAAGAGGGTGAGAGTATAATTATAGAGGCAGATACAAAACCACCATTATTTGTAGTGAAAAAGAGTTTTAATAAAATCTATTATTTTGTAGCAGTTTCCACCTCTAGATATATTTAAATAGAAATAAAATATATCTCTTTTATAGAAATAAAGTTAATTAAACCAAAATTTAAAGAAATAAAATAGATTAAATTATTATATATTATAAAATTTAATATAATTTTAAGGTGTTCATTATTTATTAATAATGAGTTTCTTATCTAGGGAGATAATTTGTTTTATCATCTCGAAGACATCTTATCTTATGAATTAGGTGGCAATGAACTTACGTGTCACACTTAGGGTAAAACTTTAGTTCTTATGGACTGCAGACTTAGACAATCATTCAAACGTTAGAATGTAACTATGAGAAACGTAAGAGTGACGTCATCCTTTTTTATTTTTTATTTTATATTAATAATGAAGGAGTTTTTTTTTTTTCAATTTTTTCTTTCTAATTTCATTGTCTAACATTTTAAAACTAAAATAATTATTTTAATATTTTTATTTTTTAACTGTCCTTTTATTCAAATTTAACTATTTTTAAAATAAATTAATTACTACAATAAAAAACACATTAAGATAGCACCTGCGTTTCTACTGGTACCATTTAAAATCTTTTACAATATTTTAAGATTTTTTCACGTTGAAATATTTTAAAATCTTAATCCAATACCATACATGATTTTTTTTAAATATTTTTTTATTTTAAAAATGAGTTAGATAAATCTGAAATCGTTTAAACTTTGATGCTACAATTTCAAACAAGAGTGAAGAATATATTTTAATAGATTTTGGAGAGAAGTGACTCGTGTGATTTAGAAATTTATTTTAATATATTTTCTTAATAGTACTAACCATTTTTCATAGCTAATAAAAGTGTGATTATTTTAAAGAAATTAAGTATTTATCCTACTATTAAGATTCTCATACTCCCCGTCAACTTTTCCTGTATATGGTCTTAATCTTGACCTTAAAGTTGCACTTATAACATGAAAAGAAAAATTTAATAACTTATTTTAGAAATAAGAAAGAAAATTCCAAACAGAGATAAAGCTAAATGAACAAGTTAAGTAGTAAAATGACATTTGTAACTTGTTTAAAGTGCAAAGAAACCTAATTTTTTGGAGGGGTGTTAGCAGACCAACCTATTAAAACTTGTGTGTGTACCAAATTATGAATTCATTGTACTTTCCTTTTGTGTCTGGTTAATTCTTACGTAATTCCAATTGCTAGGTTATTTTCTTTCTCTAAATATGTATCAACAAATCGTGAAGATTGTCTCTACTTTAGCAAACGTAGCAAAACTATAAATGCTTAATGGAAAATTGAGTCATCTAATAAAGTTTGTAATAAATCTTCTTTACCAATCAGTGAAAATTAGGCTCATTTCCACCATGCTGAAATATCTCAATCAGATTTCAATCCAAGTAGTTTGTGTTTAGATAAACATTTAAAAACAGCTTTTCAACGAAATTCATTTCGAATATAATTTTAAATTAATATTATTATTATTATTAATTAAACACAAATTATTGTTCTTATATATATTGATTTATCTATATGATAGTGTAAATTTATTTTAAAGTCAAGCACTATTTTTTTTCAAAGGTTACTCTTTCTAAGTTATACACTGTTAAAACTTTTCTCTTTTAAAAAGTTTATTTTTTTCTACAAAAAGAAAGCTTATTTTTAGTTATCTTATAATATTTTAACTTTAAGACTTATTTTCCTAAACAGACAGAACGCAGCAGAAACGTAGTTCACTGGTGTCCAACAAGTTGATTTCTAGGTCTTGCTTTTGTCAGTAGGATAATATATATATATATATATATATATATATATATATATATATATATATATATATATATATATTCCTGATTTTGTGATTCATATTTTCTCATTTGTTTCTATATCAAGTAAGTTATTATTACTTTATTCAGTAATTCCCCCATAAACATTTAATTTTCAGTTAGTTTGACTTTTGAAGCTCAAAAGTTTCAAATGTTGGGTTTTTGGTATTTAAAAATAAATTAACATCTTGGTAAAAAAGAGAAAAATGAGATGAGTCAAAAACTTTGTTATTTCAAGGAGGAAACGTAACACGGATTATGGTTTCAGTCCGTTTAAATTTGGCATGCATTGAATCACATATATACATATGCATATATGCAACGCAATTTTTTTTTTAATAAGAAAAATGAAAGTGGCAATCTAACTCATGTAAAAACTTAACATTATTATTTCAGAATATGAATATATACACCAATTAGAAAAATATATATATTTAACACTCTATCCGTTTTAGTTTCAAACTCTATGCATATCAAACCATTATCCAATTGAAATTAGTCAACGACGCAATATAGTTTTGCTTCTTTGAGCAAAACAATGAAAATATATACTATAAGGAAATTACTATTATTGTTTATGAAAAATAATTACAATTATGGAAACAAGGGATAAATGATTTCTCTCTTTTTATCATGGATATTTAAACGGCAATAATTTCATTTTGAAAAATATTATGAAGACAATTATTGGAAGTAAATTGGCCTATAAATACGACTAGCATGTGCTATTGCCTAATTGCACCAACACGAATAATATTCCCAAGATCTGTTATTTACAAATCGCATCATGCAAGTTCTTAGTTACATTTCTTTTGTTGTAACATTTTATTCTCTGCTCCTAAACCCTAGCCATGGTCTCAATCTGAAATTATTTAATGAATCCAAATTTCAGAACGATGAGCAATGGAATGTAGCAGCAGCTACATGGTACGGAGATCCAGAGGGTGCTGGATCTGATGGTGAGTATCAGTTACCATGTTGATAATAAAACAACTAAAAAGTGTTAATTTTTAACCTTTTACGTATTGAAGTATTTAAGTCTGTCATGCATGAATAGATAATCTCTTTTAAAACATTATTTTTCATGTTAGAAATATCAACCTTTGCTGAGTTAAGGTTTTTAAACATCATGAGTTGAAACATTGTTGGTTTTTCTTGTGATGTCGTGTAGGGGGTGCTTGTGGATATGCTGAGAGTGTGGAGAAACCTCCACTCTCTAAAATGATATCAGCTGGAGGTTCTTCTCTCTTTAGGGGAGGCAGAGGATGTGGAGCTTGTTATCAGGTGCATGCAACCTTATTGCTAATTTTTTCTTTTCAATAGTATATTCGAATCATTTTTTCTATTTCATGTGTGTGCAAATGTATGAGTTCAAAGGTACAGTGAATCTCTTTTAAATATAGTATATGTTTATTAATTACATACTGTAGTGTATTTTTCTATTTTTTATGTTTTATATTTGTGATTAAAACATTCCTTAAAAATCTTAAATCGATTAATTACATAATCAAACCATAAAATATATATATATATATATATATATATATATATATATATATATATATAAAGTGTAAATTTTTAGAATAAGACTTTACGAAATTATATTAAATATAATATAATAATGAAGTCATTAATTTTGGGTTGAAAATAATGTATATTCCTTATGTGTATTAAGCTCACATCTTAATATTATGTCGTCTTAGAAAATTTTCTTAAATACTCATGAATCATGTATATTAAAGACAATCAAACTCCCTTCAACAATCTTAAAAACCTGGACAACAACAAAAATCTCATAAAATTGGAACTTCTTGCCATGAAAATCAAGAAGAGCAAAAAGTGTTCCTTACAAACTAAGGTAAAGGGAGGTGAAGGAAGGTAGGAGAAGATAGTGAAAGATAAAAACAAAAAGAAAAAAAAAGAGTTTCAAGGAAAAAAATATATCAAGATTTTAACATATGATATTTATAACGACGTTAATATCAATTAAAAAAAATCAAAATAATGCTATTTAATAAATATTATAACTAAATTTAATAAAAAAAATAATTGATTTATTTAATAAATATTATAACTGAATTTAATAAAAACAAATAAAAAATTAAATATATAGAGTAAATTATTAATTAATCATTAAAATTAGATATAAAAGTCCCTTCTAATAAATATAGTTTGAATTTAAGGTGAAATGCACAGAAAGCACAGCTTGTTCAGGAAATCCAGTGAGTTTAATGATAACTGATGAATGCCCTGGCTGTCACTTAGCATCAGTTCATTTTGATCTGAGTGGCACTGTATTTGGTTCCATGGCAACTTCAGGCAAAGAAAATAGTCTTCGTAACGTTGGACAACTTCAAATTCTATACAGAAGGTATAACTCTGACTATCACATATCTAATAACAATAATAACTTTTTCTGACAAAATGGTAATTTTTGTGATCATATTTCGGCAAGATAACACTATTTTCAAATACCCTTTTGGGTTTGCAGGATCGCATGCTCCTTTGGAAACTCCATAGCCTTTAGCATCGACGAAGGGGCCAACCCATACTATTTTGCAACTGCAATAGAATATGAAAATGGGGATGGTGACCTTGTGGAGGTTCAGCTGAAGCAAGCTAATTCTGACACGTGGCTTCCGATGCGACGTTCATGGGGTTCAAGGTGGGCTTTGAACTTTGGTTCAAGGATGCAACCACCGTTCTCCATTAAGCTCACTGAAGATGGCAACAATGAAAGGAACACCATTGTGGCTGAAAATGTTATTCCTTCTGACTGGAAACCTGCTCTTGTTTATCGATCTGTTGTTAATTTTTAAACTCTTTCTCTCTTAGATTCTCACATATAAATCAAACCACGACTACACTGTGTATCAATAAATTTATTTGCCATATATAAGAAATTCATATAAAGATATCACTATTCAAAATTGTTCAACAACATTTCTTGTATGTGGTAACCCATTATTATTAGCAGTTCTAATTATATTATATTTTATACTGTTTCAATGGTGTGAATATTCAAAATTTTAGTCTTAATTCATTTTCTACAGCAAAATTTAGAATATCTTTTTTTATAGAAAATATATAAATTCAAAATTGTTCATTTTAAGAATCCCATAAATTGTTATCATCAATAAACGCTTATATTTATTGGTTTTATCATGATGTCCAATAAGGGATCTTGATAAAATTTATGAAGAGATCTAATGTGATATTAAATTTTACTTTTTTTATTGTTTTTATAGTTTTTAATGTATGATATTATTTACAATCCAATGATAGAAACACTTTACTTTTAATAGGTATGATGGGGAATTCATTCAATGTAATTTTCTCTCTTTTTGTTTTTCAAAATAAAAATATGTGTAGTTTTATATTACTGTAATTCTATGGAGTATAAAATAATAAAATAAAAATATGATAAAAGTAAATAAAGTAAGGGTATTGTAAAACGTGATTGAAAAGATAAAATTATAAAAAAATGCGAGAAAAGAAAATGATAACGATTAACCAATATAATAAAAATATGAAAGAATAACAACGTGACGAGTTAAATTAACTATAGTGATTATATACTTTTACCTCTATTTAATTAATAAGGCATCCTAACAAACGGCATGAAAAATAACAATTAAATAAATTAAATAAGAAATATTTAATAATAATCCTTCCAAATTCCAAACAAATGGTAGTTTTAGAATGCTCTAATGCAATATTCTAATGAATATAGAATATATTATTAGAAAGATTATGCTAACTCAAATTAATATATGAGTATATGAATATATTATTCAAAACATTATGCTAACTCAAGAACGTTATGCTAACTCAAATGTGATTATTCTTTCCACCCAACATAAATGCTATGGAAAATTATTACAGATTGTGATGCTGTCAGATAAAATAAATTTATTATAACGTTAGATACAATTTTAAAAACAAATTGTGATGCGGTTAGATAAGATAAATTTATTATATATAAATTTTATTTTATAGATTTTTGAAGAGTTTAGAATTACTCAATAATTATATCTACATAAATGATATATTCTTTAATATTATATTATATTTTATATATATATATATATATATATATATATATATATATATAATTTTTTTAAGTTATATGAACATTTGTATTAATATTGAGACGACACGTGATTTAGGAATCACTTGTACAGTGTATTTCAAATTGTCTAGACTTTGGTTGTAAGAAAAACAGATTCTTTTAAAATATGTTCAAATTTTTTAAATTATTTGTACAATTATAGTTTTTTTTCTAAAATAATCGAATTATATACTAATATAAGTTGTGGTCTTAAAAAAAATTAAAATCTATTATTTTTCCTAGGCTTAAAATTTTAGAAAAGTTATTTTTCTATCACAACATTGTGTGCTAGTGCGAACTCTTCATTTATAATTTTATAAATTTAATATTATATAATTTTATAATGTTCTAATTTTATAATTTTCTAATTTTATAATTTTATAATTTTATAAATTTATAATTTTATAATGTTATAATTTTATAATTTTATAATTTTATAATTTTATAATTTTATAATTTTATAATTTTATAATTTTATAATTTTATAATTTTATAATTTTATAATTTCATAATTTTATAATTTTATAATTTCATAATTTTATAATTTTATAATTTCATGATTTTATAATTGTATAATTTTATAATTTTTAAATTTTATAATTTTATAAATTTATAATTTTATAATTTTATAATTTAATAATTTTATAATTTTATAATTTTATAATTTTATAATTTTATAATTTTATAATTTTATAATTTAATAATTTTATAATTTATAATTTTATAATTTTATAATTTTCTAATTTTATAATTTTATAATTTTATAATTTTATAATTTTATAATTTTATAATTTTATAATTTTATAATTTTATAATTTTATAATTTTATAATTTTATAATTTTATAATTTTATAATTTTATAATTTTATAATTTTATAATTTTATAATTTTATAATTTTATAATTTTATAATTTTATAATTTTATAATTTTATAATTTTATAATTTTATAATTTTATAATTTTATAATTTTATAATTTTATAATTTTATAATTTTATAATTTTATAATTTTATAATTTTATAATTTTATAATTTTATAAATTTATAATTTTATAATTTTATAATTTTATAATTTTATAATTAATTTTATAATTGATAATTTTATAATTTTATAATTAATTTTATAATTGATAATTTTATAATTTTATAATTTTATAATTTTATAATTCTAAAATTTTATAATTTTATAATTTTATAATTTTATAATTTATAATTTTATAATTTTATAATTTTATAATTTTATAATTTTATAATTTTATAATTTTATAATTTTATAATTTTATAATAATTTTATAATTTTATAATTTTATAATTTTATAATTTTATAATTTTATAATTTTATAATTTTATAATTTTATAATTTTATAATTTTATAATTTTATAATTTTATAATTTTATAATTTTATAATTTTATAATTTATAATTTTATAATTTTATAATTTTATAATTTTATAATTTTATAATTTTATAATTTTATAATTTTATAATTTTATAATTTTATAATTTTATAATTTTATAATTTTATAATTTTATAATTTTATAATTTTATAATTTTATAATTTTATAATTTTATAATTTTATAATTTTATAATTTTATAATTTTATAATTTTATAATTTTATAATTTTATAATTTTATAATTTTATAATTTTATAATTTTATAATTTATAATTTTATAATTTTATAATTTTATAATTTTATAATTTTATAATTTTATAATTTTATAATTTTATAATTTTATAATTTTATAATTTTATAATTTTATAATTTTATAATTTTATAATTTTATAATTTTATAATTTTATAATTTTATAATTTTATAATTTTATAATTTTATAATTTTATAATTTTATAATTTTATAATTTATAATTTTATAATTTTATAATTTTATAATTTTATAATTTTATAATTTTATAATTTTAGAATTTATAATTTTATGATTTTATAATTTTATGATTTATAATTTTATGATTTTATAATTTTATAATTTTATAATTTTATAATTTTATAATTTTATAATTTTATAATTTTATAATTTTATAATTTTATAATTTTATAATTTTATAATTTTATAATTTTATAATTTTATAATTTTATAATCTTATAATCTTATAATCTTATAATTTTATAATCTTATAATTTTATAATCTTATAATTTTATAATCTTATAATTTCGTAACTTTTTAACTTCATAGCTTTTTAATTTCATTATTTATAAAAAAAATAAAATAATATGACAACTTTCTCTTGAAAATTTTGAAAATCCATAAATCTCGTAAGGATCTTTTTATCAGTGTATTAAAATAACAATTTAAGTGAGTGTATAAGAATACTCCTTACAGAAGGAAAATCATATTACAAGATATCAAATGCTTGTCAAATATTTAAAGCTAGCATATACTAACCACTTCTGAAAGTATGATATTAATTACTGGTTTTGCATTCTTAAAGATAATTCCTTATGACTCTATATCCTGATAAACACATCTACAAATTGTATTTTCTTTAACCTTTGTTTTTGCACTATGTTAAATTTTTCATTGACCCATATATTATCAATCCAACATCCTAATTCCCGATTGTTTCTTCTTTCTAATAGACATGTCCGTGCATCATCAAGATTCATGTTAATTCTACTCTATTCATTCAAGTTTCTTCATGATTCATATTTAGAATCTATATAATGTCTTCTCATGATCCTCGTTTTCTCAGTAATAACATTGAAGCTCATTCTATCTTTAATCCATAATCATCCTTCTTAATTCTCTTTTGTATATGTTTTCCATCTAATTTATGCTATTTTCTTTCACCCTCAATCCCATCCGAACAAAAAACATTCAATGCTTTTCCTAATTGTTTTAGAAACAATACATGGCATCTTAACGAAGGAGATGACATGAAAAGTAATGCAAAAATAAAATTTTGGCAGATACAAATGATGGGAGAGAAAAATTTGTGGAGGATTGTGAAGTTTCGGAAGCCATTGTTACATAGCTCTGGGTACGTACAAGTAAACTGAGATGAAAGAAGGAAATTTATTATATGGAAAAGAGAACAGGAGAAGGGTTATATATATACAACATCATGCAGAATATATTTATTCATAATACGTATCCAAGTAACAAAGAGGAAAATATATAATCCATAAAATAAAGAAAGAAATACTCAATTTTAAACAATCCAGTCAAAAGGGATGACCAAAACGAGCTTGATCACAAATTATTATTACTATAAAAAAAATTAAAAATGGTTCCTAGGTTAGAAAAAAAAAGTAAAAGATAAAGCAAGCGAGAAGAAAGGAGAAACATAGGTTAGTTTCCTAGGTTAGGAAATAAAGGTAAAAGAATGGTTTAAATCACTATGTTTGTTGGACTCAGTTATTTAAATTGAGATAATAAAATAAAAAGAAAATAAAAAATGGGAAAGAAAAACACACACTGTTTTTTCTCTCTATCTCTCACACTACACGGACCTCCCTTCGTACCTTTGACAGGCGGCGCCACTACCACAAAGTCGTAGAAAAAGTCTCACCCTCTTACCTTCTTCCACTTGTCACCACACTCTCTTGCTGTAATAGAACTCATGCATTTCTCTCTCTCATCCACAAATACTCCAACTAAAAACAAGGGCTACTAGCCCTTAATTTTCACTACAAGAATAAACTCCACCCTTCTTTTAAATATTAACTCACTTCTTCCTCTAATCTATCTGTCTCTCTTTCTTTCTCTCCTCTCCCTCCCCCCTTTTTTTTTCTTTTTTTTTTTTACATTCTCAAGTTTCAACCCAACCACTCTTGGAATTTTATGGCTCTGATATTGGATCAACAATCAAACTTCAAGCACTTTTGTAAGATTTGCAAGAAAGGTTTTGGCTGTGGAAGAGCTTTGGGAGGACACATGAGGGCTCATGGTATAGGAGATGAAGGTGGTCAAATGGATGATGATGATCAAGCTAGTGATTGGGAAGATAGGTTGGGTGGGAATGTTCCACCAAGCAACAAACGCATGTATGCTTTGAGAACAAACCCTAATAGGCTAAAGAGTTGTAGGGTATGTGAGAATTGTGGCAAGGAGTTTTTGTCGTGGAAATCTTTCCTTGAACATGGAAAATGCACCTCCGAGGATGCTGACTCCTTTGTCTCCTCTCCGGGTTCCGACGCCGATGACGGTGGCATCGCTGGTGGCGACCGAAGAGGATGTGGATGGTCCAAAAGAAAAAGGTCTTTGAGAACTAAGGTTGGTAGCTTCAATTACAATTGCCCATCCAGCGAGGAAGAAGACCTAGCAAATTGTTTAATAATGTTGTCCAATGGCACTGTAGATCCTCTTGGGCCCGAGCCTGAAGAATCCTGTGCATCCGCTAGCAAGGAGGAAGAACAACGGCGAAATCCTATGAATTTCATTGCACCATTGTCGTACAAAGTTAATAATAACAACAACAATATTCACAACATCAACAACCTCGTTGACAACAAGTCCAAAGGGATTGCCAAGGGTTTGTTCGAATGCAAAGCATGCAAGAAGGTTTTCAATTCACATCAAGCGTTGGGTGGCCATAGAGCAAGCCACAAAAAGGTTAAGGGTTGTTTTGCTGCAAGACTAGACAACCTTGACGACAATCTCATCACCGACGATGATGTAATCACACACGAAGAACTCTTCCCCACAAAATCAAACTCCACCCTCCAATTCGAGCATGGCTCTAACCCCACGTTGCCCTCATCCTCTTCCTCGAAAAGAAAATCGAAAGTTCATGAATGTTCAATTTGCCATAGGAGTTTCTCTTCGGGACAAGCTCTTGGAGGACACAAAAGGTGTCATTGGATCACATCAAATGCACCCGACACCTCGACGTTAACGAGATTTCAACAGTTTCACGACCACTTGGATCAAATACCCAAGTTTGACACCTCTTCTGAGCCTCTTGATCTAAAGTTAGACCTTAACCTTCCTGCACCTTCCAATGACCTTGCAAGAAGGAATGTTTCTACAGAAATTTACTTGCAGCCTTGGGTTACATCAAAGGATGTTAAAGATGATAACAATACCCAATGTCAAAGTCTCCATCACAATAACAACAATGTTGACATTGACAACAACAACGACGAAGAAGATAAAAACACAAATAACCCAATGCAAAATGTGGATAATGAGACTGATAATAAGATCAAGTTGGCCAAACTAAGTGAGCTAAAAGACATGAACGTTGGAGGCACTTCTTCACCATGGTTGCAGGTGGGAATCGGTTCGGCTGCCACTGACGTCACAACTGATAACTCCTGATATATATACTTATCACAAACCATTTTGATAATATAACTAAAGTGTGTTTGGATTTAAGTTAAAAAATTTTAAACTATTTTTCAAGCCTTATCACAACATGTTTATACATACATTTTTGTTTTCAATTGAGTTTAACTCAACTTGATTTTTTAACTACAATTCAAACACACATTAAAGTTATGTTTTCATCCTTATTTCATAATCACCCAAAATGTAAGTAATTTAACCATGACTATCACACTTAAAGTTGTTAGTTTATCATACATATATATATGAATATACATACAAACATATATAACTCGCCATTTTTTATATCTTTTGTAAAGTTTATTTTGCATATCAAGAAATTACTCTGAATAAGATTGATATTTACAAAGCATCTGTTCATTTTATGTTTGCCTGATTCTCAAACAATTTTTTATTATTGGTTCACCCTTGGCTTTAATTATTAGATTTATGAGAAAATACTTAGTCTCGTACTTTTAATAGAAATTATTTTACCATATAAATATTTATGCTTGTGGCTTTAATAATTTTATCATATTGAAATTTATACTTGCGGTTTTAATTATTTTTTTATCAGTAAGATCATATATACATATTTCCATCTCATTTCCAACTGCATTATTTTCTGGTTTTGATTTCCAGCTTATAGAAATCTCTGAAGTTATCTTAAATTGTTTTATATTATAATATAAAAATATTATTTTATTAGCATTAAATAGATTAAAGAAATAAAGTGATTGTTCATCATTATGTTTTTTCCCCTATGCAGAATTGTCTCATCCTCGAGGTATATTCGGTCGTGCGTTTTCAATGATACAATTTTTTTAAAGGATTATTTATTTTATTCATAAAACTATTATACAACTATTTATGTTTTTATTTTAGTTTTAAATTTTATTTATGTTTAGTGTTATATCTGAATATAATATTTTTTGTTGATGAAGTACCATTTTCTTTTTTCTAATTTCGAGGTTGCATTATTGCATTACTTTTTTAAAATTATTTTGCTTTTAAAAACAGTTTCCTGTTTATGAACCTGAAAAAATAATAACAGCCACAGTTCAGTCAATAAAATTTATAAAAAAAAAAACTAAATGAAGATAATTAAGAGAAGAAAATGTTAAGCATATTAATACATTACGTGTAATTCTTGCAAAAAATTATGATTCAAAATAGTTGAAGAAATATGTGTGAAAAAACTTAATAAAGGTAAACAAATTTTTAAACATTAAATATGACAATATATAATATTATTAAAATGAATAACATAATTTTTATATATCTCTTTGGTGACAATTCCAGGGTCCTCTTCAATTTGCGGTGCTAAGCTTTTCGTGGTTTGGGTTGTGTGCGTGTGAAGTTAGTTTTGGCTTTATCAAGGTACGGTCTCTTGGGTACTATTAGGCCGACTATTTAGATTGGCCACCCAAACCGATTATTCAGGTTCATCATTTAGGCTGATAACCATCAGGCCGATTACTTAGGATGATCGCCTATATTATTAGATTATAAACGATAATAGTTTATTAAAATTTTTAATGAAAATTAATATGTGATTAAACTGTTATTAGACCAATAAAAAATAAAAGTCCATAACAACTAGTATAAATAAAGGTCACATGTATGATTTCTGGAGGATGATACACAATATATGCATGACTTGTTGTATTAATCGCTCGGTTACATTACTAACTTGAGCGTCAGAGTGCCTTTGACAAGTACTCGCCCCTACGGCTTAAAGAAGGAGGAGGGAGAACGAACAATACAACTTGGAGTACGAAGACGACTAGGGAGCCCATTCAGCCTTGAACGAACCCGCCCGGTCTTCAAGACAATTTGGAGTGCTTTGAGTAAGGTCCGTCTAGTCTTCAAGGTCCATCCAGTCTTAGAGACAACATGGAGTGCTTTGAGTAAGAGACTTCAACCCTATACTCAAAACATTTTGGCGCCCACTGTGGGGCCGAGCGCCATCCCCTATGATCCACAAGGAGCCAGGCAAAGACACAGTCTCAACATCATTATGTCGACCCGACCCCTACATATTTATCCGGATTGTAGAAACTCTCACCATCAGCATCAACAAGCTTCCGCGGCTTTACAGATAACTATTTTGATATAGCCATCTTAAATTCATTTTATTATTCATTATTATATTGTTCAAGATTTATTCAGGGTCCAATGACGCATTCACCACTTAGCCAAATTTGGCATCAACGATTCGACCATCTGGTCTCAACCGCTAGGCCTTCCATGGCTATTCGACCTCAACCACTATCAACTTGGTCGGGCGGTGAACGACGAGTTCATTACCAAACCACTGCCGCATGGTTCGGCCTCACCTAAGGTCGGCGACATTGGATCTTCACCAAAGGCATTCGGCCATTCGGCCTCCACTATTCGGCCATTCAGCCTCGACGGTATTCGGCCATTCGGCTTCTACTGCTCGACTCCCATGGTCTCATAGGTACTTAGCCAAATTTGGCATCAACGACTCGGCCATTCAGCCTCGACCATTCAACATCAACTATTCAGTCATTCGGCCTCAACTATTCGACCTTTTGACCTCAAAGGTATTCGGCCATTCGGCCTCCACTATTCAACCATTCAACCTCAAAGGTATTCGGTCATTCGGCCTCAACTGTTCGGCCTCCATGGCCTCACAGGTACTTAGCCAAATTTGGCATCAATGACTCGGTCATTCGGCCTCAACTGCTCGGCCTCTGTGGCCTCACAGGTACTTAGCCAAATTTGACATCAATAACTCGACCACTCGACCATTCGACCTCCATTATTTGGTCATTTGGCCTCGAAGGTATTCGGCCATTCGGCCTCTACTACTCTACCCCCATGGCCTCACAGGTACTTAGCCAAATTTGGCATCAACGACTCGGCCATTCGACCTCGACCATTCAGTCATTCGGCCTCACAAGCATTCGGTCATTCGGCCTTAACTATTTGGCCATTCGGCCTCAACTATTCGGCCATTCAACCTCATGTTAAGACTCCGACAAGTGTATCGAATCGTATCAAGTAATATAAAATGGTAAGACCAAGTATCGTGTTTCCAAGAGACTCACAACACTAAACAATTTTTCTTTTGCTTAACCAATTAAGACTATAAAAACAATATTTTGGGGTTTTTGAATGCAAAACGATAAAAGTAAATATGCATGCAATTTGATCAATCGAGGCTAAACACAAAAGTGAATGGATGATGTTGATAATATATGATGAATATGTTGTTAGGGTTTAGATTTCACCCAATCACTCTCATGCATAAACGAATTCATCTTCTTCATTAATGTTAATGTCACTTTCTAATTTACATTAAACCCGATGTCTCAGTAAAGAAAGTCTACTCTTAATTACTAGTTCACAATGTCTTGTATCCCTAGCAACTAATCATGCATTACATTCGCACAGAAGCTTAAAGGCAACTGGTCCTCCTATTCCTATGTCTAGGTAATATTGCTCCCGGAAGAATTCCCCAGATCGTGATTTGTAAGATATCTCTCAACCCTAGGAGTACGAAATCTCTTGATACTTACAAATCATAAGATTTATGCTATACATGAATCAAATATCACAAGCATTTGAGCAAGGAAGAATATCTCTAACAATTAATGAAAGAAGCATGGAAGAACTAGGTGTACAATGGAATGGAAGAGATAAAACCTTAGAAGGAGAAGAGGATGTTGAGATTGTTGACAACACAATATTTATATCACTCTGGTTTTTTATGATGACAACACATTTTTAATAACACACATTTGTTGTTGTTGTGTTACATGTTCTCATGCTTATTGTTTGATATATTGTTGAACATGTTTCTGTTATACTGCTATGTGAATGCATACTTATTGAGCTTGTACAATGTTACATCATATCTGGTTGCATTACACATGTTTTAAAGGATGAAAACCACATACACTCTTGTGAACTTAAAGCTGTGTGACAAAACTACAGTAAAGTCGACTCCATTACTAATTGAATCGACTATACTAAAGTCTTTGTACAGATTTTCAAAAACAGTGCTATTTGAGATTTTGTGAAGAAAAGAATTTCAAAATGCTCTGACATGTCGAAGTCAATTGTGTGTGCCACGCATTCGACTGTATTAGTTGTTTGCTTCAAAATTCTGTTATGCTCATGAGTAGTAACGACTATATTTTTAAAAGTTAGTTGAGCATTGAATGAAAGTCAATTGTATTGAATGAGAATTTATTTTGTTTGACTGAATGTTACTGGTCTGACTAATCTGTTATAACTATCATAACCTAGTCGACTGGATTAGTAGCATATTTGACTAAGGGAGCGTCTGATTAACAGAAATCTATAAATAAATGAAACCTGAAGTTATTCTAAGACTTTTGGACATTTGATGATCTAACATTTTCAGATTCTATTTCAGATTGTTTCTCTGAGATTATAGAGCTCCAAGAACTCTTCAAAAGGACGGTGGTGATCTTGCTTGAAGCAGATTCAAAGGGAGATTAACTGCACACTCACTACTTGATCACATATCTGCACATTGAGGTGTTTTTTGGTTGATCAAGATTCTTGTTGGCATCCGTTGGTGATTGTTGTGGTTACCTGTTGTGATTACAGGGGATAGACTTGTGGAGTCTGGTTCACTTTGACGATTGTTCAAAGTGGTTGGCAGATTGCAAGAGAGGGGACATCTTGCTACAAGTCTTGCTGTGTGGTTTGCCTATATTTTGGTTAGAGGGTTAGAGAGGTGTTTTATATTTTTGACGTGGAGGTCTTCTATAAAAGCCTAGTTGTAAAAACCTTGACCATTATAATGCATTTGCTTTCGGGTACAGGAAGGACACTGGATGTAGGCATTGAGGTCGAACCAGTATAAAAACCAGTGTTTGAAATTCTCTATCCCTACTTTTTTAATTACAATCGACTTTATTATCTGCGCAGTCAACTACGATTTTCCGCTGCACACGAATTTTCATTACTTGCAATTCAAGAAAGTTTGTAAAGTTTTCTACTTTGAATAAAAGATTGCAAAAAGACTCTGATTTTGAAAACCCACCAATTCACTCCCTTCTTGGTGTAAAAAGAAGCCTACCTATTTTCTAACAGAGGAGAGCTCTCACATCCCCAAATCTGCCCCCAAAGGGGTGAAAAAGGTGTTTTTGTGCTTAAGCCATCAAAAGATACAAACTCTAAGACGTCTGGGTCTTTAAATAGGGCGGAAAAATAACAAAAAATGGGACCAGGCCCAAAACAGATCATAAAAATAGAAAAAAACTTGACCAAAACACGCGTCGTCGGCGCTCAGCGCCAAAATGCCGCTCAACGGTAGGTGCGACACTCCAATGATGCTCAGCGGTGACACTCAGCGCTGACGCTCAGCGCTGACGCTCAGACGCAAAACAGTGAAAATTGGCAAAAACTGGCGCTCAGCGGTGGCACTCAACACAACTTTTCTGGACTCTGGTTGACTGGTTAATTTTTCCGGTTGACTAGTTGACTTTTCTGGTTGACTGTTGACTTTTTTACATTCTGGTTGACTTTTCTGCATTGCAACTCCTTGATACTTCAACCGTTCTTTCAAATCATTCCAAAAACCTACAAAATCAAGGGAAATTAGTAATAAAATCATCAAGTATAACCTTAACTTCCTTATTCACAAAACTAAAGCAAAAACATGAGCCAAAGCAAGTTTCTAAGTCAAAAAGGGTGCATTTAGTATTAAAATAATGGTTTTTCAACCGTTATCACAATCCCAAACTTGAAACTTTGCTTGTCCTCAAGCAAAACTGTAACTTGGCTTACATAAAATAGTTGTACTACAACGGTCAAGCACATGAAAGAGCGTTTTTCTCTAAGACAACTAAATCACTCATGTATGCTCATCATAGAAGATCAGTCAAAAAATAATGATGTCTTAGCAGATTAAGCTTCAATTATGGTGCTCACACAACAATGAATACAACTATAAATAGCCTTGTTACGAATTCCAATTCATTCTTTTGACAGAGGAGGGCGGCCAAACCTACTTTGCACTCTTTGGAGAGGATCTCTTGGATGCTTAGGCTCCTTTTCATCTTTTCTAGGGTTTGCTTTCCATATCTTCCATTATTTTCATCTTGGTTCACCATGACAATGGTGAACTAAACCCTTTTTGTTGTTGGAGGAACAATGTAATCTTTTGATACTCTCTTTTATTGAAACTCTTGTTTGAATTATATGATTTTCATATGCGTTTATTATCAATTGTTGGATTCTCATACTGTGCTTAATGCCTTTATCGTTTAACTCATTCGGTAATTGATATTTGCCTTTATTGATACGGGGACATACAGTAATGACACGAAATGGTGAGAATTTCCTTGGTTAAGCAATACCACCTAGGGATAGGGGAGTAGGACGACCAATTGTATTTGCTTCTATTTGTAATGCGTTGCTAGTTGCTAGGGGAGGCTAGGGATAGCAAGCCGGTAATTAGTAATAGGCCCTTTTCGCCGAGGGATCGGGTTAAGGGGAGGCCAAGAAAGTTTGCATGCAATTAGATAATAATGTTATTTAAACAAGAGGAGTAAATAAGAGAGAGCGGATTAGATGAAATTGTAAACCCCCAACAACTCCATTCATCCATTGCCTAAATCTTGTCAATTGAATCACACATTGCATGTTTATTTTTTGTCTTTGCATTCACCATTAATTAATTTTTCTCCGCAAGTCTTACGATTTTGATTCACGCGAACGATAAGGCCTTTCGAGTCTCATGGGAAGAACGATAATGGGTTTTACCATTTTTATTACTTGATACGATATGGTACACTTGCCATTCCGCTAACAACGTCGCTGCCTTGGTGCCATTTCCTCGCATTTGACCGCCCAACGGTGTATTTCTGCCGCTGGGCGGTTTCTAGACTCTTCTTTTCTTGATTTTCTTCTTCTATCTTGAGTCTAAGGCCTTTATCTTCACCTCCATTCTTCACTTCCATCAAAATTGCTACAAAACAATGCAAAACAAACACAATATCGCTGAAAACAGCTTTTGACTCTCGACTGACTCATTTATTGAGTTTTGTTGGATTTCAAGCTCATTCTAAGCAGTAAAGGGAGTAATTTGGTCTAAAATAACGTATGAAAATAACGGTTTTTCAACCGTTATCACTAACCTACAAACACTCAGATTACTCTTGTTGTGTCTATCTAAGCCAAACACAATTTTCCCAATACCTTGACCTAAGCATGTATCAAGACTTTTCATTTAAGAACCAAAATAGTAGGGGTCAAATGTTAAGTCCCTGGCAAGTGTACCAGATCGTTATCAAGTAATATATAAACGGTAAGTCCGAGTATCGTCTCCCTAAGGACTCTTAGGCCTTCACTTTCATGTAAATTAATCTTATAAGACTTGAAAAGAAATAAACTTATGGTTGAATGCAAAGAACAAAAATAAACATGCACATGCAAGTGTTTCAATTTGGAAGGAAAATATATGGATGAATGGAGTTGTTGGGGTTTACAATTTCATCTTATCCACCCTCTTATATCTACTTTTCTTATTAAATTCACTTTATTATCTAATTGTCATGCAAACTTTCTTAGTCTACCCTAAACCCGATCCCTCGACAAAAAAAGCCTATTACTAGTTATTGGCTTACTATCCCTAGTCTCCCCTAGTTACTAGCAACACATTATTGCACAGAAGCAAAATACAATTGATCTTCCTACCCCTATCCCTAGGTGGTATTGCTCAATCAAGGAATTCCCTATCAGTTCATGTGTTCCCCGTACGTCCCCGTATGAACAAAGGCAAACATCATTATATAGAATGAGTTAAACGATAAAAGCTTTAAGCACAAATAAGAAACCCAACAATTGATAATAATAGCATATGTAAACATATGAATAAAATAAGAATTTCAATATAAGAGAGTTTCAAAAGATTACATTATTCCCCAACAACAAAGGGTTTAGTTCACCATGGACATGGTGAAACTAGATGGAATTGAATGAAAGAATGAAAGAATAAACCCTAGATTGGGTAAACTGGAGCCTAAGCATCCAAGAAATCTTCTTCAAGGCATGTAGAATAGCTCTGGACTTCTCTGCTTGCCAAAAGAATACAATTTGAATCGCACTGGGCTATATATAAAGCATAAAAGTAACAGAATTTAAGCCCAAGCCCAGTAGACAACCGCTCAGCGTCACATTTAACCGCTCAGCGGTTTCCCTCAAGCCGCACCACCGCTCAACGGTCAGTTTCACTACTGAGCTGTTTGTCTCTAATCGCTCTAGCACTCAGCTTCACCTCCTGGGTGCCAAACAGTGGCTCTCCCTCGAATCACGGCGCTCAGCGTTGGCTTTTAACGCTGAGTGGTGCATAGACTCTTCTTTTGTTCCTTTTTCTTCTTCTTTCTTGAGTCTAAGACCTTCCTACTTCACTTCCATCCTTAATTCTCATCAAAACCCTGCAAAACAATGCAAAACAAGCATAATATCTCTAAAAACAGATTTTGACTCTCATGTGACTCAACTAAGTGTTTTTACTTGATTCTAAGCTCATTCTAAGCCACAAAAGGTGTGTTTTGACATCAAATTCAAGCATGAAAATAACGGTTTTTAGACCGTTATCATCAAACACACAATCTCATCCCTGGTGACTTGCGTTATCTGGTTTGAATTAGGTAGGTTGTTGAAATCTCATTCCTAGGACCTTCCAACAACTAGATCATGCTTTAAGGCATATCCCGAGACATGCATTAGCAAACCAATGAAAAGCATAAACATTTATAGGCAAGTTGCGTAAAAGAAGACATAAGAAAAGAAATCACACAACAAAGTCTAAAAGAGTCACAAATGCACAAATCACCTTGTGTTGAACACAAGTCCCCAACAACGGTACCAAAAAGTTGGTTGCAAAACTAACGACAAGTGCACCGAATGCAATGTAGAAAGTGATAAATATTGTTTTCTCCTAAAAGACTTGTGCAACACTTCACAACTCTCACAATTCATAACTCAATTAGACACAAATAACAAAAACACGAGAATTTTTTTTGTATTTTTATCGAACAGTTGGTGTGTAAAGAAATGTAACAAAGAGTATTTAACATTTGTTGAAACTAGAGTTCAACCACTTCATTATCTTATATTGGCAAACATCTCAATTTCATATTCACGTCAAAATCAACTCACAAGCATACTCAAATCTTATCCCTAGTTACTTTGAGCCTATGATAACTTATCAAGTTTCAATCCTTTGAATCGTCAACAAGCAATCATGCATTAAGTTCAAAAGTCTAAGATTACTAAAGAATCAAGTTTTATTCCTAGACACAAACATCCATTAGGCATTCAATTTCAAGTTTAGATTCTAAAGATATTTCCCAACACCTTAATAATCACAAATCAAGCACGGAAACAATCAACATCAAGCATTAAACATGAAAATTGAATACGAACATGAATTGGAAAGACATATATTATTGAATACAAGCATTACACAAGAGTTCCATATTTTACAACTGAACTCAACAAATAAGAATAACCTTCCATGTGGAGAACTTAGAGTTCTACAAATTGAATAGATAGGAATGAAATGGAAACCAAAAAGAAGATGCAAACCTTCTCCCAAGGTTCTTGACAGCTTCTTCATGCTCCAATTACACCTCCCTTATGCATCAACACCTCCAATTCATGAATTAGGCAAAAATAATTATTTTTATTAATTTTATCATCTTTCTTTTTAAGTTTTTGTTCGATTTTATACTTTTTTTTCTATTAAAAATTTAATTATTATTTTAAATTGAAATGCCTATTTATAATAAAAAAATATCTAAAAATATTGCAAATTACTCAAATAAAAAATTTAAAAATTATTTAAATTTATTTTTATAATTATAAAAATAATAATTTTATTATTTTTCAATATAAAAAAGACAATGTGTTTTTACTAATATACAAAAAATAATATTTTTTCTTTGTATATTGTTATAACTTCAAAACAAACTAAATTTTAAAAAAATAATAATAACATACAGTTTAAATCCTTTATATAATGATATAAATATAAACATACCTTTATCAAAATGTTTTTATAATGTGATTATAACTTATTTTGTTAAAATGCTATTGTTTCATAACGAGATTCTATTAATTTTTTCCATAATTATATTATATTATATTATATTATATTATATATATATATATATATATATATATATATATATATATATATATATATATATATATATATATATATATATATAATGTTATTCACATTATCAATACGGAAGATATCCTATCTTGATTTAAAAGACAAATAATAGATAGATAAATTTAAATTTTGTAAATATTTTAAGATAAAATCATTCCATAAGAAGTTATAAATAAGATTGTATTATATTTTACATAATTTTTTTATGGTCTCTGTGTACAGTCTAGATTGACTATGACAAATTGAATAAGTTTATGCTATATTGAAATCTTGGCCCTTAAATGGAAGTGTTTCCCACCATTATTCTTCCTCTGCCAGATGAAAATAAGTTGTTCACTTTCTCAGGAATAAATATAGACTATTAGTTTAGTTTAATAGTATTTTGGTCTTTGTTGAAATTATTCAATTTAATTTCTTAAATTTCTTTTGTTTCATATTCTAAAATTTTTTGTTAACAAAAATTAATTTAATCCATTCTATTAAATTAGTATTAATACAGTTTATAACACATATAAATAACAATGTTATATAAATGCTACATGTCATTTTCACTTTTAACATTGTTATCCTTTAAAGAAATATTAATATATCGAAAGAGATGACATTAACTCTTTAATAAAAATGAAAATTACATTAAGATAAATAAAAATATAAAAAAAGGCATTAATAATATGAGAAAATTGAAAAAAAGAAGAAGAAGAAAGTATTAAACATAGATTATTTTAGTAAGAATGTTGTTATTGAGTTACGTAATTTTCCTTTGAAATAGACAAAAAGTTAAACACAATACATACGGCACCCTTATTACCTTGATGACTCATTAGTGATGACTAATTAAGGTGCATTTTAAAAGAAGCCCCAATTGGGTGAAAGAAAAAAACGAAACTGGTCCTTTGGAACATAGCAAAGGTTTTTTTTTTTTTTTTTTTTTTTTTTTTTTTAATGTGTTCTGAATGAGAGATTATGTGTGTGGGGAAGCACTAGAAGTAGCATCAAGGACTGGGTCTACCAAACCCTAACTAAACGGCATTTACTCTTCAATCCCACACAATACTCCATTCTCAAACCTAGCCTACTTAACTTCCCTATTCTATTTTTCTTTTTAATGCTACCTTTTAATAATATTAATTATTAAATATTATAATTAAATCTTTCTTATTTTTCTGTTACAATAACAAAGCTAACAGATTCATTTTTATGGCATAGAATCAAAACATAAAAGGAAAAATAACAGGCCTTCTTTTTATTGGCTCCTTTTCTCAAATAATCGTGGCATTACCCACTGGTTGCCTATAGAAAAGACAGGTAGGTAATGCAACTTACGTGTCACACATTCTTTCATGCTTCTGCTCTGCTGTTCAATTTTACATCACAGTCATGTGATATTAACCATCAGTTCTTTCTACTGTCACCGTATAAAAATTAAAAAATAAAAACAACAAAAGCTTATTCGTTACAACAACAAACACGCCTCAGCGGTTTTCTTTTCTTGACTTCGACAACCAAGCAAACAGAACCACTGCCAATTTCCACAATTGCCCTTTCCTATTTTTTCCTTGCTTTAACCAAATATGATATTCAATTTCCATATATCCAATCCCAAATTCAGATTCTTCCGCATCTTTTCTCTTTTCATCCCATCTCCAAGGGCATTTAAGGAAAAACATAATAAAGATAGCAAAATAAATGGAGAAATCATAAAATAAAATCTCTTATTTAAAAAAAATAACAAAACCAAAGCAAAATTAGAAATAAAAAATAAAACATTAAATTTTTGTTTTACCTATTATTATATCTATTTATATAATCCCGCTCCATATTACAGACTCTTCCTTGTGGAGCAACACTTTCTAATCTGCACCTACTCCTTTTCAACGCAAGAACACACACTGAGGTTAAACTATACACAACACAAGTGTGTATTTGGTGTGTTCTGTTTTTTTGCTCTGTGTTTTATTTTTTTCTTTCTTATTTTAATGGAGAGGCACAAGTGCAAGCTTTGCTTAAGGAGTTTCGCCAATGGAAGAGCTTTAGGAGGTCACATGAGGTCTCACATGATGAACCTACCTGTTCCTCCCAAAGAGAGCGAGTTCGTTCCGGTTCAACTCAGTTTTGAGGCCGAGTCATCTCCTTCTCAATCCTCTTCTTCCTTCTACGGTCTCAGAGAGAACCCCAAGAAAAGTTTCCGTTTTGCAGATCCTGAATTCTCGTTCGCAGCAGAAACGGGTTCTGTGATCCTCCAAGATAGAGAGAGCGAGACGGAGTCATCCAAGAACCCGACTCGAAAACGATCCAAGAGGGCGTGGCAACTCGGAGAACCCGTGAAAAAGATGAAACTCTGTGGGAACAATAACAAGAACGAATCTGCGAGTTCTGCTTCCGATACCACCGCGGAAGAAGCCGTAGCATTTTGTCTAATGATGCTGTCTCGTGACAGATGGAAGAAATATGATGATCATAAAAACATACAGCAGTATGATGATGAGGTTGAAGACGACGATGAAGATGATGATGAAGAAGAAGAAGAAGATGAAGATGATGATGATGATGATGAAGATGATGATGATGAAGAAAAAAATGGTTTTGAATTGGAGGAGATGAAATCTGTTAAGAGGAGTAACAAGGTGCGTGGGAGGTACAAATGCGAAACGTGTGACAAGGTGTTTCGATCTTACCAAGCTCTTGGTGGGCACCGAGCGAGTCACAAGAAGATGAAGTTAAACTCTGAAACGGAGTTTCAGAAAGCCGAACTTGAACTAGAGCATGTTGCTGTGTCGGAGAAGAAAATCCACGAATGCCCGGTTTGTTCTAGAGTATTTGGTTCAGGTCAAGCACTCGGTGGACACAAGAGAACACATGTTATAGGTTCTTCTGCAACTCATACCACTGCAACGGTAAGAACTTCTGCAACTGTTTCGATTGGAGCTTCTGTCAGAGTTGGAGACAGTTTGATAGATCTTAATCTCCCTGCTCCAGTAGACGATGATGAAGACATTAGCCAGTTCGATCACTCTGCTCTTTCTGATGCGGAGTTTGTCAAAGAGTGAAGAAGAAGGCTTTTTCTTAGTTTGAACTTCTCTGATTTTCTTTCACTTTGACTAATTAGACTCTGATCCCAAGGTACAAAATTTTTGGTTCCCTTATTAAATTGCAATTTTAGATTTGTGTAGCCATTCGGGATACAGCTTACAATTTTACTTGGTTACTTACTCTGTAGTTCATATCCATCTAATAATCTCATAATTCTTCTCAAATTCAGTTCAGAGCAGCTATATTATGTTTTAACAGTTTGATTCTGTAAGATATGACTTTTCAAGTTAGAGTTAGAGCATCTATCAATCGAAGAACTGAACTTTTTATGCTTATTCTACTTAGCTTAAACTTCTGTGTTTTTTTTTTTCTTTTTCTTATATAATAATAATAATAGTTTAGTCAGGGTTTCTCATTCCTGTGATTTAAAGTTTAGTTGGGTGATTTAGTTTTCCTTTTGGTGTGTGATGGAGTTATGCAGAAGGGTTGGAAGCATGCGTGTTTTAGTGGACTCTGTTTCAGCTTTGAAGCAAACAACACTACTTAAGTAAACTGATATACCATTCATTGGTTGTGAATATTAAATAAACCGAGTGATTGATTCACACAGTGAGTTGATGAAGCTGCATATTTTAATGATAGAAAAGTAACTTCCACTTCTGACCACCAGCATTGCACAGTTGAGGAAGAGGAATATGTTTCTTTCGATTTTCTTTATTTTACTCGTCAAGACAATTAAGATGTTCTAAGTTGCTCATCTTTTCTCTTTTAATTTTTTAAATTTTTTCACATAAATCTTGTTGAGAAGAAGAAGAAGAAGAAGAAGAAATTAGTAGGTGAATAAGAAAGAAAGTTGATGGGAGAAGAGCAGAAGGGGTGGTGATTGAGTCAATGAATCTGGTTTTTCATTAAATTTTGATTGCCATTTTTGGGAAATCTGTAAAGTTGATTTGAGAAAAGAGAAAAAGCAAGCAGATCCCTTATTTTACTCTTGGCTGACAGATTAATTTGGCTTAGTTGGGCGTGACTCAAGGTATCTAGCTGAGGCAGGCCTTTTGGTTCTTTATGGAAAACTTTCAGTCACACTCATTAAATTTGTAATAAATGACATATGATCCGTTTCATGCATTTCTTGTATTTTAATTTCCTTCTATTTCATCAGAGGTTTGGTCAATTAGTACATCTTAGATCCCACTATTATGATTTAGACTTTAGAGGCCACAATGCTCACATTTCACTTCAATTAAATCTGACTGCTTAACTACTAAACCAAATTACAGAACAAACTTTAAACTGAAAATTTTCGTCCCTAGATGAAACCACTAAGCAATTGCCCTTATAAACTAGGACATTACCCACCAGCCTAATTCATTATTACACTTATCATTCAGAGTCAAATAATCATATTTATATGAAAAATTTAATTTTATCACCTTTTTTTTTATAATATTTATTGTTTTTTACTCATTTATTATTTATTTATTTATTATTATGTTATCGTATTCTAAACTCAATAAAATAAATATATATTTTATGTAAAAATGTTGTTAAAAATTTTTACATCAACATATTATTGTCATGCACACTATCAATAAAATATAAGTTCAGTTTATATATATGGCACAATGTAAAATATAAGTAATGAATTTATTAGTTCTTTTTAGTAATATTTTTCTCAACATTTTTTTTTTACTTATATCCTATTTTGGATTTAGTCTCATTCTTAATATACTTTACACATTTCAATAAATATCTTTTAATTCCAATGCATAAAATAATAAAAGAAAAAAACATTATTCAAGACAATTTCTCTTCTTTTCATTCTATATATTAAGTTAGATACTCTCCATTGAAATTTCTAAAGGCACATTCCAATTTCTTGAAACCATGGTCATAGTCTCTCAAAATTGGTCTTAAATTGCGTATATATTTAGTTGATCTTGGATAAGAAGGCTATAATTTATGCAGAACAAGTTCAACTTGAATTCAAAAACCAAAGCTGATCTCTTAGGAACTCATGTAAGCAATGTGTTTTGGTCAATTTCCTTTCCTTTATACAGATGGTGAAAGAGAAAGCTTTTGGCAAACTAAAGAGAAAGATATATATTTATTCGAAGATTTGTGGTCAAACGAAAATTGGAATCAGCATTATTAAGTAATTTGTAAATATTATATCACGCTAAAATATTTCTATTAATTTCATCTTGAAAATAAAATGCATAGAAGATACTATGAGTGATTATTTCTTTTTAAAGAAAAAATAAATAAACATCATTTTAAGAAAAGGTGAAAAAAATTGTTAATAAAACTAAGGATAATGATATTTGAACAACATTTTTTTTTACAACATTTAAACATCGTCTATGTGTCATGTGTCATTCTGTGAGTGGTTCAAAATTACTTCATAATCAATAATAATAATTATAAATTACTCCACAATCAATAATAATAAATATAAACACCAACATGGACCAATCACAGAATGACACGTAGACGATGTTTAAACAATGTTTAAAATTAATAACTAACATTTAGCAGTAAAAAGGATTTAATGAGAATAACAAAGTAAAAATCTGACATTAATGATGATATTAATTATGTACTGTGAATCTTGATGAGCGTTGATTAAAATATTAATGATTGAAGATTACGTAAAATTGTGTGTTGTATGCATAGAATAGTTTTTAAAAATAGTGACAGCAATATTAATTAATAATGAGTTGAGCAGTTTTCTGAATTATGGTCTTGATTTGAGTTTTTTGCTGTTTTACTTAACTCAACTTGGTACCTTTATTTTTGTCTTTTATATTTGTTTTGGATAAGCAAGCAGTTTTGCATAGACGAACTAGGAATGGAGTTTTCTTGCCTAAAATTCCAAGAATATTTTTGGAAATGAAGTGAACTAATCAATCAACTCATCTGCAAGTGCTGTGTTTGGCACGTATCAAAATTGCCAATGTTCGTAAGTCTCAACTATCACCAATTAATAATAATATCAATTACTGGTAGTGCATCTTACCTTTTATTTCTTTTATATGTTTTTTTTTTCAACGTAGTTACTATCGTGGTGGTAATTCAGATTTAATAAATGTTCTTTTACAAAGATAATCAATATTTTAGATATAGTCAATATTATATTAAATTATTATTTTGACTCTTAATTTATTAGTCAATATTTACCAATATTAATATTTTTTTACTATAAATTCTTTTATTTATAAACAAAATTTTATTGAAAGAAATATTTATTGGTAACTGATTTATAGATAAGATTTATCATTAAATTAGATTTTGAATTATTGATATTTTTTTTTGGTAAATTTATTATAAAAATGTGTCTTAAAAGTTATGAGAATTTTTTTATATATATTAAGAGAATGAGTGAGAAGAAGAAAAAAGTGAACAGGAAAGAAAAGGAAGAGAAGTCAGAGCTCTCAGAATGGTAACAACATGGTATTGATGAATGTGTGATGTTGGTGATGACTAAAGTTAGAGAAGAAAGTGAAAGAAAAAGAAAGGTTTAATGTCTCAGTATGTTCTTTTTTTCGTCTAGAATCTCAAATTGATCATTTTTTTTCGGCGTTTCAATTAGATCTTTATTTTGTGAAAATTGCAACAATTAACCCCTGCCGTTAAATTGAACCCAACGACGTTAATGTATGGTTGACATGGTACGATGATCTTCGTTTTTAAATGACTTGCTCGTATTACTTACTAATAAAAAAATCAGATGTGGAATTTTATTTTTTATTAAACATTGAACCGAGCCAGGTTATCACCCTTGACACATCATCATCTTCTACCTCCAAAAACCATAGCCTTTCCCCTACCATCCATCGTCGGACCACTAGTTGCAAAGCTGTCGCAAATCGTCATGAGGATCCTTCATCACCTCCATCACAGATCAACATCGTCAGACTGTAGCACTAATCTTCTCCACCATCAATAACAAAAATCGTTCATCTCCATTGCAGAGATTTTTCCATAGAGATTTCAAGCCAAAACCCAAATTGCAAGCCCTAATTGCAGGGAACATCGAACCTTAGAGATCGTCCAAAATCATCATGCCACACCGCCTCCGCCAGACCCTAAGCCATCGCGGCCACTATCTCCACTCGAAAGCATCGAGCCACCTTGTCGTTGTCGCCTAACCCTAATCTGCGCCGCAAGCCGTCGCATTTTCTACCACGACACAAAAGCGCTTCAGTGCCACCATCAACCTTGCGAGCGTCATGCGCAACCCTCAACACTTCACCATCATCAACCACATCAGAAACCCGTAGAAGAACCCAAAAATTGCAAACTTCATTGATGCATGAAACCTCCATCGTAGAAGACCATCTTCGTCTTCTTCAACGCATTGCTGGGGCACACCTCCACCACCTTCGTCAAGCCTAAACCTGCAAACCACAAAATCAGAAAGAGCTCATCCTAAACCCCAATCGCGATAAACCCTAGTTCGCGAAATGCCACCATTGACTTCGTTGTCAACCGCGAGCCTCCATGGCCACCGTGCCGCAACAACAACCATGCCGCCAACCAAACACCATTGAAGCCTCCATGGAAACCTTACAAATAAAAAAAAACCCACAAAGCCACCAGAGAGCCATCTTCACGCCTCCAAATTGCAAAATGAGAGACCATCAAATCCACTATTTGCCTCCGTGAATGTAGGGGCGAAACCCTGATTCGAAAAACATTTTCCCCATCTGCAGAATAAGTAGTGGCGTAATGGAGATGAACTACGCAAAGGTTTCTCTGCTTCGTGATTTCTGTGTGTGTGACAAAGATGGTGGTAGCGTAGAGGAGATAACGACAACACGATGATGGTTGCCAATTTCTTTTGAAAAAAATAAATAAAAAATACATGTCAAAATATAATGAATTCCACGTCATTTAAAAACCAAGATGACAATGTTAGGTCAACTTAAGAATAACATCGTTAGACCCAATTTAACGACAAGGGTATATCTGTTTTAATTTTTCAAAAATAAAGACCTAATTAAGACACTGAATAAATAGGAGACCTATTTGAGATTCTGGACGAAAAAAGGACCTACTGAGACATTAAACCACAAAAAAAAGGAAAGAGAGAAAAAAAAGGAAAAGAAGTAAGAAATAATGACAATAACGACAACAAATAACAAGGAAGATAGGAAGAGAAAAAAAAAAAGAAAAAAAGAAAAAAAAAAGAAGAATATTAAATAATATTATTTATCAACAACTAGAATTCAGTGACTACAATTTTTTTATAATTAAAAAAAATATTTATCAACAAATTTATAATCATTATTAATTAATTATTGGTAATTACTAACAAATTTCACAATTGATCAATAAAAGGTATCAATAATTATGTTACTAACAAATATTTAACCGTCGATAATCTATTATTAAATTAATGGCAATTTCTTTTATTATCTTCGTTAATAATTATCAATTATTTTTAATATTTTATCTATTATTATGATGATTTTTTAATTAAGTTTAAAATATTTTAAAGTTTAACAAATATTGTAATATAAATAAAGTTTGAAATTTTGTGAATTAAACTTAAAAAAAAAATGTCACCTATAACTCTATACATCATGAATTTGATGAGATAAATTATATTAACTTATTTAATAAAGAACCATATTAAAAATATTTAAAATAGTAAGACTAAATTGAAAATAATAATAATAATATAATAATAATAATAATAATAATATAATAATAATAATAATATAATAATAATAATAATAATAATAAAATATTAAACTAATAATGATACAAATATTCTTTTGATATCATCCATATGTGAGTCTTGGTCAAAATAATGATACAAATATTCTCATTCTTTGTAATCTGTACCATACCAATATATATTCCCATGACAGTTTTGAAACTCAACAAGAAAAAAAATGGTGTAAATGGACGAATCCAAAACTTTTGGTACAATATCAACTATTCCAATTCAATTACCTTTTCGAGAACCAAAAGAAAAGATTATGTTTCTTTTTTCTTCTACTTTATTTTCTAAGCATAACAACTTCAAATAAAGAAGATACAGAGCGTCATGCAATATAAGTTCAGAATCATTCAGGCCGAAAGCAATTCAAAAGTTTCTTTTTCACAGTACATTGTACACATATCAAATTAAAATTATTATTTTCAAGACTTATGAATAACTAAAATATGTTATTTACTAAACGTTTTATGTCACACCCCATTTAATACCCTCCTTAGTGGAGTACAGATGTCAGCCGTCCGCTCTCACACATGTCAGCCGTTCGTTCTCCCGTGGTGAGTGGGAGACAAAGCTGTCAGCCCTATTTAATTCCCTCCATTGGGAACCGTGCGGTAGCAGAGGAGATGTGGAAGTGCAGAAAGTGGAAAACACGTGGCAACTCAAGGGTTATAGAGCTCGGAAAGTGGAAGACAGGTGGCCGGCAGGGATTGGACCGTTCGGTTTTGTGGGAGGCAGTATTTAAAGGAGGATTTTAGAAGTTGGCACCATTTTTCTTCTGGATGCAAACTCTTCATCTTCCATCTCCAGAAAACCCACCATTTTCTCCTCCTTCTCTCTAGAAATCTCCACCTTCTCTCTAAAGTTCCGACCACTTCCTCCCCTCCGATCATCAACCTTCTTTCAGATAAATTCTTCCCGGTGCCAAGCTTTTTCACTTGCACCGATCGCATTCTCAGTTGGACGTCCTTGGGACTTTTGGGAGTCTTAGAAGTTTGCTTAAAGACCTAGAAGAATTAGCTGGAGTTAGAGGTAAGGGAAGCTTATAAATTTAATTATGATTATTGTGTATGCATGATTTGGTGAGTTTATGCTGCTGAATATATGATATTGTTGTTGAGAAATGCATGATTGATTTTGGTATGAAATATGTCATAAAGTTATAAAACATAGTAAAATGTAAATCTGTAATCGAAGGGTCATTAGGACCGTTCGGTTTCCCCTAAAAAGATCAGTTTTGTACTATTGAATAGAAACTTAAATGCCTTGCTTAGTCAGTCGTAATGATCTATCCATTACAGAACGCTCGGTCTTATACTGAGTGTTCGGCTTTAACGTATTCGGTCATAGACTGATTACCTAGTCTCATGTTTACTATAGTAGCGTTCGTTCACACTGAATGTTCGTTTTTATATTGATAATGTTTATTGAAAGTACTCGGTCGTAAATCGAGTGCTAGGTCTGAGAAGTACTGGGTCATAAACTGAGTACTCGGTCTCATAATAATTGTCTTTATTGTACTGAACGTCCGTCTTATACTGAACGTCTGGCCTTGAAGTGTTTAGTCATAGACTGAGTATTCGGTCTCCCATTTAACTATTTAGAACGTTCAGTCATACTGAGCGTTCAATTTATATTGATGATGTCTATTTAAAAGTGCTAGGTATTATACCAGTAATTGAATTTAAGAACGTCCGGTCACAAACTGTACGTTTGGTCATACAAGTGTTTGGTATTGGACTGACACTAAATTTCTGAAGCATTCAGCTTTATATTATTATTATTATTATTCATTTAAGAATGTTCGGTCATAAACCAAGCGTTCGGTTTTACACATATGATATTATGTTTGAGTATTTGGTCATAGACTAAGTACTCGGTTTGATGTTACCTATCCTTTTGGGAAAAACGTCCGGTTTATAATATCATTTATTTGAAAGATGTTCGGTCTTACACTGACACTTGATTCCTCACAGAGTGTTCAGTCTTGTACTGACACTCGCTGTATTGAAGAGAACTCTTTTATTGTTAAACGTCCGGTTTTCAATGATTAAAATCCTATTTGTTCCATTGTGGAGTTCTATGGACTTTCCGTCCGGTTCCCATCAGCTACTCTGACTTAGCTTTTCATTGTTGAGTTGCTTATTAATCCTTTTCTTCTCTACCAGACCGTTCGGTCACTCGTTAGAACTTCTTGTTTATTTCAGTTCTTATTCTGTCTCTGACCGTCCGATAACTGGTTGAATTACTTTGATACTCGGTCTTCTCATCACTGTTGGATCATTTTTGTATCCGTGTCGTCTATAATAAAAGATGTAAAGGATGAATGAGTTTATATTGATTGGTTGGTAAAGTAAGAATATGGTCAGCTTTGTATTGGTGTCCATCCTGATATTCTAATGCTCACTGGCGCTAGTGACCATGTGGTGAGAATGGCAGGAGGCTCTAGCCTGGGCGGTGTGTACAACCTTGACCTAAGGTGTTTTAACGGGCTAACCTCGTGTGGCAGGCTCAAGGGTTTTCCATGCCGCGGTAACTCTGATGGTTGAATTCCAGATTACCACCCACGGGTGCAGGGACGACCATAACTACATATTCTTACAGTCCGGACAGAGTCATAGTGGTCGGTCTTAATGAGTTATACGTTCGATTTATTGTATGAGATGAATTAAGTGATGTATACGTTCGGTTTGATTGTTATTCTTATATGATGAATACATGATTGAAATCTTATGGTGATTATATTACTTTGATGATAAAATTGTATGTGAGTTGGATTAATTAAATTGCATAAGCTTACCCTTATATTTCCTGTCTTGTCCATGTGTCGTTCGGTCTTAACCGTTCGGCTGTTCTCTTCACTGCAATGATCATCCAATGGATGTGAGCAGGGGGTGATCTCGAAGAAGTCTTGGAAGAAGTCTCACCAGCCGTTCGGCCGAAGGCAGTGTAGGACCGTCTAGTCGGTATTATTTTCCTCTTTTGTATTTTCATTCGGTTTTGAGCTATTATCATGACCGTTCGGTCTTAGCTTGTAGAATTGTATCAAACTCTTGAGTGTACGGTTTTAATTCTATATGAAATTTCATATTCCTTCCTCCTTACTTGCTTATTCATCACTGTTCTCTCTTATTATTTATGTTAACTTCTACAATAAATTATATCTTTTGTTATATTTATTGGGATGTTACATTTTAATTTATTGTCACATTAAATAATTTAATAAAAATGTTTTGAGAAAGATATATTTCACTCCTTATAAAAATGTATTTGAGAAAAATGTGGTTAAAAATCACTCAGAAAAATTGATTTCCTGGAAATATTATTTTTTAAATACTTTCCCGATTTCTTAATTCTGAATAAACTAATTTCTTCTTCTACTAAACGTGGATTTTTTTTAATTTAATAAATCAAATTTAAACAGAAAAGAAAATGAAATGGGGAAAGATACTACTAGAAAACCTTTATCCCACATGCAAAGATATATAACTGACAGAAAATGTACAAATAAATAAGCATGTATGATGAGTGTATAGGCGTTTAATCAAGCGATGTATTCTCTAGGGTCTAAGAACCCGATTTTGTTAACGGGTAATCAACATCCGAACATGTTCAATCAAGGGATGTATTTCCTAGAGTCTAAGAACCCAAGCGCGTTGACGGGTAATCGACATCCAAACGCGTCCAGTCGAGGGATACATTCCCTAGGGTCTAAGAACTGAATGCTATGACAAGCAATCAACATCCAAACGCGTTCAATCAAAGGATATGATGTTAAAAGCGGTTTACTTATTGTCGGGTTGTCGCGGCATGCTAAAACAAACGACATGATAAAAGTAAGTGTGGTTGATTACTTATAATTTTTATAACCCCCATTAGAGTGTTCTTTTTCCTTAGCGCAGGAAGCATAGGCGCCAGCGAAGGCACTAATCTAACATGAAAAATGGTCCTAAAATGGACTTCTAACAAACATTGCCTAAAGTGCAATCCAGCAAACACTCATACCCTTCAACAGTGAACAACTATAAGTCTACTAAACAACAAGCCTCAAGTGTCAAAGAAAGAAGAACAATACAAAACATTAAATGTTAAAGAAAGAAGAACAATACAAAACATCAAATGTCAAAGGAAAAGGACCGAATACAAAGCATTCAATGTTCAAATGTTCAAACATCTTAAGACTAGCCTATACGTACGACATTGACTTTAGTGGTGAGGGGGGTCGTAGGGTTTCCCTCTAGCACCTCACCAAAAACAACGACATCTGCTTCTGCTGCAGCTGCTTCTGTTGCAGCTGTTTCTGCTTCTGCGGGTGTCTCCATAGGTTCATCATCTGGAAAGGTGCTGGGGGGAATAACCCCTAACGGCACCAACTCCCCTTGGTAAATATCATTTTGGGGGTCAAAGTTGATCCCTTCAGTGAACACGTTGAGAAGATGGGACATTTGCCTTAGGGCCTTCTTGAAGCCCCGAGTGTGTTCCAATATGATAGCATTACCCATCTCCTCCTGCAACTCTTTATCTTCAGCAACGGTCTGACGTAGGGCGTCCCTCTCCACCGTCAGTACAACCATGGTCTTCTTCAATTCAAAATTCTCCTTTCTTGACGCATCCAAGTCGGCAACAAGTTGATCCCAAGCCTTTTTTATTTCAATGCCGGCCCTTTGCATATTTTCCATTATTAGGCGACCCTCAGATATCACCTTCTCGACATCTTTATGCTTTTTCTCGTAGTGGGAGTGAACAACAGTGATCTCATTCAGCTACGCTTTCACCTGTTCTAATTCGGTGATCAAATTACCTCTATTGGAGGCATAGGTCAAGGTCCAAGCAACTGCAGCTATCCGGCATGCCAGTTCCAAGCAATTCTCCGCCATCTTTTTGCTCAGATGTGCTCTCAATGACTTTCCTCTTAGCTTCGTCAAAATGGAAGTCAATCGTATGCCTAAGGTTGAAGGCCGGATCCAACATGCTGTCAGGGATAGGGCGATCTGCTTGAGGGTCAACTTGCTCCTCGACGTCCTTCCCCATTTTGGAAGCCTTCGGGTTCCCCGTGTATTGATTAACCTTGTGTTTCCTCGAAAAGACCACTTCAGGGGAGGGCGGCCGTTCGACTTGGTCCAGAACAGTGACTTTCTCGACAGTAGGAGTTGGAACGGAAGTGCCACTCTAGGTTCCTCCTTGACTTTTCTTGGCGTCAAGGATACCAAACCAATCGCAAGGGGGTTTCTTTCCCATGAGATCTATAACCACAAGCGAAAACACAAGTCAATGGTGATAAAGAAAAAGTCAAAGCGATCAGTAAAAGAACATACCAAATACCCTCGAGTTAACATCGTCATGCTCAAGGCAGTTGATAACCTTCCGTGAGGAAAAGGGGCGGGGTAACACAACTAGAACACTTAAAGCCTCCAACTCGACATCAGTCATCTTATCTTTCGACCAAGAGGTCACTTTAAAGGGGTCCTGGGTCCAATACAAGGGAAACCTAGGGTTGTCGTCTTCATTGAAGAAAAAAGGGCAACCCGACTCGGTAGTGGCCACTCTAAAAAACTAATTTTTGAACCCCTTAAAGGACTGAGCGTATAATCCTAGAATCGCGTTCCAGGGCTCGGAACTTAATGAAACCCAACCCCTCTTGGGTATCGGTCGGGTTCTAAAGAAATGGAGAAATAGGGTGGTTGTTGGCCTAATGGCCAAATCCTGGCACATGACGACAAATGCCTGGATGTACCCTCAACTATTCGGATGTAGTTGAGTGGGGGCAACGTTGGGGGTTTTCAAAACATCCATCTGAAAGACGCTAAAAGGAAGCCTAAGGTACATATCATAAAATAAACAAGAATAAATGTAGAAGAAATCAGTCCCAGAGCCCTCTTTCCTGTGAAAGACTCGCTCATTTTCCCCACAGGCAGTCAATTTTACGCAAGAACTATAAACTAAAGTCCTAAGGACGCAACTATCATTAACCCAATCATGCAAAATGGTTATATTGCTAAAAGTGCTGTGAAAATCACATACTTCACAGGAGGCCCACTCGTAACCACCCCACTAGACGACGACGAAGGGAGGTACTCGGGATCTTCAACGATAACGTTACCGTAAAGGAAAGCATCTCCGCCACTAAGCACGGAGGAAATCTCGTGGAAGGCTTCAGTCGAAGGAGCTTTCAAAATTCTCACCCCGTCCCCTTCCTTCAGCGGATGACGGAGAATAATCTAAATGGGTGGAAGGATCCATTGTTACCTGAAAGCAAGTGCGAAAGAAAATGTTGGAGAAGAAGAGGTGCAAAAGCTAGAGGGAGATGAAAGAGAAGAAATGGCGCAGAAATGACGGTTGAGCAAACTAGGGTTTTCAGAAATCCTTTCGCATTAATGAGGGGAAAACTGACATAACTGCTAACAACTTACACCGCAGGATTAAAAAGATCTAACGGTTCTGCTTTCAAGACTCTATAACTACCCTAGAGGCGGGAAAAATCAAATGATTACATGGAAATGAAGCGACATCACAAAACGGTGCGCAACATGTAGCCCTCACGACGAAGAACATTCCAAAATCCTACAGTTAACCTAACCGTACAAGCCGAATGGTTAACTCGGACTTAGGAGGGCATTATATATAGTATGATATCGGAGCCGAACGGTTAGCGTCTAAAACCGATCAGTTTATCCACGTTCAACGCTTGACAAACCAAGTTCAACAATATTAGGCCACAATTGGGCCAACATTTAAGCAATTGGGCTAATAGTCCAGTTGAGAATAAAATAAATAAAAAATATATGATTGAAGATATTTATAAAGCTATTTATAAGCAACCGACTGGATATCTAGGTAAACTGTTTAAGGTAAGTTTGTTTATATTTTATTGGGCTTGTGATAACTTATAAATATAGGGCCAAGGTTGAAAGTTAGGTACGTTCCACTTACACTCCATTCACGCCTCACTAATACCTAGAAACATTCAATTAAGAACTGAGGTTCTGCTATCACATGCCTAACTTGAGTGTCGGAGTGTCATTGTAGGTACCTTCCCCCTCGGTCAAAGATCAAAGTCCATTGAACGGTCAAGGCTGAAGAAGAGCGAGCAGTCTAGATCAGAGGAAAAGCGAGCAGTTTAGGTGATTCAAGCGTTAAGAAATAAGGAAAAAGCGTCAGATAGGTCGTTTCTCGATCCCACAAAATTCATACAGAAACAAATATATATATATATATATATATATATATATATATATATATATTTTAGGTGTCAATTAGTAAATTTATATATTTTAATAATTTTTATTTAAAGTAAATTTTATAATTTGATTATTATATTCTCAAAAATTAAAGTTAGAAATTTGACACAATTTAAAAGTTAAATGATTGCTTAGTCGATAAGTGGTAACTTTTACAATGGTCAATATATCACAACCATAGAAAATATTATCATTGTTAGGAAACAATAAGTACAAATTATTATTACAATAATAGCGTGAATTTAATAAAAATAGATAAATGAAATAAGATATAAGTAAGAAGAATCTACAAACATAATGTTTAAAGTATGGGGTTAAAAGTTGAATTAAATTAACTTATATTAAAAATAAAAAGAATAAATTGATTTTAAAATTTTATATAAAGAATAAAAACATATTAGTTTATAGAAGAATATATTAAATCTTAATAATGAATACTAATTAATTGAAACACTATATTTTATGATTTTTTTTATATACATCAAGAAGAATATATATGACAAGTTTTTTTTTTAGTTTTTTTTATAAAATAGGAGAAAACATTAAAAATTAAAATAAAACTAAAAATTCCTTCAAAAAAATAAAATTAAGTTATGCATAAATTAAAAATATAAATTTAATATATAAGATAACATGCACATTAATTTTAATTAATGATAAAATAATTTCTTTTTTTTTCTAGAAATTCTTATGGAAAATTTTATGAAAAATCCAATTACATGCATAGATACATAATAAAATTTATTTCATTTTAACTATGTATTTATGTGTTTATGTGAAGATCCCAAATGATCATATTATAATATTTAAGTGAAATGCAAATTTCACTTCCCTAAATTGATTTTATGAGGTTACGTTAAGTGTAAATCCACCTATTAAAATGAAATTAGAATTATTCAAAATTTATTTTAATTAAGTTTATCAAGTTTTTTATACATTATTATTGAGCTCGTGTAAATCAACCATAAATATTTAATAACCTTATATTTAAGATGTTCATTCATAAGTTTATAAATCAATTTTGTGACATTGAATTAGACATAAACTCATTTATTTAGAAATATGTAATTTTTATAACTTTTAAAGATAATTGATTGAAAGGCATTTAATTTAGATAATATGAACTATTTTCTTTCTTTCTCTTTCTTTATTATCTCTCTCACTCTCTCTTCGTCCCTCTCTCCCTTTCTCTCATTCTTTTGTTGACGATAAACTCTCTTATTGATATAACCAACATTATTTTTTAACAACACTTTTTTTTTTTATTTTCCCATGTTTGTGCAAGCACTTGAGGACTTGAGGTGGTTATTGTAACATTCCAATTTTTTTCTTTCAAAAATACATGATTAACACGAATTACATAATAAAAATTTATTCTTACTTTATTGGAAACATCAATAAAAAAGAAAATTATTGTTTTTCCACCATAAACTTTATTGAAAAGAAAAAAAATAAATATAAGACTAAAAGATTATCTCCAAACATCTTTTGATATTGTCAACTTCTTTTAGTGTTGTGTATATTCCTCAACATCTATATGATCATATACTCTTGTCATAAATCAGGATCATCGCAAGTGTAACCACAATCACCAAACTAGATAGGTGAGCTAACATCACCAAGTGAAAACCTCATTTTTGAAAATAATCTATTTCAATGTTTAAAACCCATGGCATAAAAAATATATAACTTTTCATAACAAACCATAAAAACTCTTTGGGTCATAGAGGTATTAGTCCAAAGACATTTGTCCTCTTTGCCTCATCTCTATCTTTTAATGTTTTTCATTCTCGGTTCCTCTCATCAATCTAGGTTGATCATTTTGCTTTTCACTACTATTGTCTTATTATTTATTATCGTTAATCTTACTAGATAATTTCAAATTTGGTTGTGATTTGAGTGCATTATTATTAGTTAAAATTAATAATAACAAGTTTATTTTTAAATGCAATCTCTATGTTTTAATTACATATATGTCATCAATGAAGAATACGCAAAAAAGAGGATAAAGAAAAATGGCTAGATGACATTACTTTTCCACATGACTTTTCTTTTCAAAAGATTAATTTTAATTATAACTTAGATAATATGTAAAATCATAAAAAATGTAAAAGAAAAATCTAAATGACTTGTTAAATGGCAGTAAACTCTCACTGTTTAATTAAGAAAAAAAAAAATACCAATAGCGTTATCATCCCTCTTTGACTACTGTTGGGTTCTTGGGGCTTTTCAAGAAAACCTTAGAACCAGAGAATAATGAAAGAGAGAGAGCGGAGCAAGAGAATGAATACTGAATATTATTGAATTGAAAGTTGTAATTCAAAAGACGGGGTTGGCTACTATTTATAACCAACGCAGCAGGGTTGGTTACTATAATTAACCAACGTAAAACAAGTAACAGGGAAAGCCTGTAAACAAAACAATGGTTGGTTACTATAATTAACCAACGTAAAACAAGTAACAGGGAAAGCCTGTAAACAAAACAAGCCCAAAACAAAACACGCCCAAAGTAAACACTAGACCGGCCGGACTGACCGGTCCACACACACGGAAGCCAAGTCTAAATAACAATTCTCCACCTAGACTTGCTTCAAAAACAAAACAAAAATAAAACACGGACACGGCCGGTCAAACAATTAGTGACCGACCGGTAGACACCCAATCCTGGACAACAACAAGAGAAACCTCTCCTTAGCGAGCGGCTTTGTTAACATATCTGCAGGATTCTCTTCGGATGCAATTTTGCAGATTTGAACGTCACCGGATTCAACAATGCTTCTGACAAAGTGCAGCTTGACGTCAATATGCTTGGTTCTGGAATGATAACTCTGATGATTGGCCAGATGAATAGCACTCTGGCTGTCGCAATGAACGCATACAGACTTCTGATCAAAACCAAGTTCCCGAACCAAACCTTTCAACCACAGTGCCTCCTTAACTCCTTCAGCAAGAGCATAATACTCAGCTTCCGTAGTTGACAAAGCCACAACCGACTGTAGTGTAGACCTCCAGCTAACAGCAGTCCCAAACAGTGTAAACACATATCCCAACCGGGATTTCCTAGTGTCCATGCATCCGGCAAAGTCGGAATCAACAAAACCTTCAATATAACCTCCACCTTGAAAGTTATTCTGAAAATACAATCCAGTACCGAGAGACCCCCGTATGTATCTGAGCATCCATTTCAACGCTTCCCAGTGTGTTGGTCCAGGATTAACCATGAACTGACTGAGAACACTAACACCGTGCGCCACGTCCGGTCTTGTGCAGACCATGCCGTACATAATGCTCCCAATCCCATTTGAAAATGGAACAGATTCCATCTTCTTTCTTTCTTCCTCGGTCTTTGGGCATTGCTCCTTGGTAAGTTTCAAGTGTTGACCGACCGGTGTGTTGGCCATTTTAGAATCAGCCATCCGATACCTTGAAATTACCTTCTGCAAATAGCGCTCCTGAGACAGAAAAAGGTTACCGCCCGGTCTATCCCTTTTAATGTCTATGCCCAAAATCCGCCTTGCTTCCCCTAGCTCTTTCATTTCGAAAGCATCCGCCAACCTTGCTTTCGTCTCACCGATCATGCCCCTGTCACTGCTAGCAATTAGGATATCATCCACATAAAGCAAGAGATATAACATTTCACCGCCATGATTCAGAGTGTAGACACAGTCATCATAATTGCACCGCTTGAAGTTCAGCTTTATCAGAAAGTCATCAAATTTCCTGTACCACTGCCTTGGGCTTTGCTTCAAGCCATAAAGTGACTTCTGCAACAGACACACCCTATCATCCACAGCGAAACCGTCCGGTTGCTTCATATAGATGGTTTCCTCCAAATCGCCGTGCAGAAAAGCCGTCCGGACGTCCAACTGTTCAAGATGCAAATTGCAATGTGCAACTATTGCCATCAGAACTCTGACCGAACAATGCTTAACCACTGGAGCAAAAATCTCATGGTAGTCTACGCCTTCAATCTGAGTAAAGCCTTTGGCAACAAGCCTAGCTTTGTACCTCGCTTTCTCACCGCCAGGTGTAGCTTCCTTTTTCTTGAAAATCCATTTCGAACCTACGACCTTCTTACCCTTCGGCAGATCCACCAATCTCCAGGTGTTATTCTTTTTCAAAGCCTCCAGTTCTTCTTCCATAGCACCCTGCCAAAAATGCCGGTCGCTGCTGTCAAGAGCCTCCTTATAACTTCTCGGTTCATCCGGTCGGTTAAGATCTTCAGCAGCATTCAGGGCGTAGCAGATTAGATCCGCCTCTCCAAGCCGTTTGGTTGGCTTGGAGATCCTTCTTTCTCTGTCACGAACAAGCTGATAGTTTCTCAAATCAACACCAGCAGCTTTTCCATGACTTCCCTCGCCAGACATACCATCTGTGTCATCACCAAGGTCTGTTCGAAATTCATCCGATCGGTTCTCAGCTATCGACCGACCGGTTTCAACTTGCCCTTCACCTGTTTGGTTTTCCTCAGTCCCACCGGGCGTACCAGCTCCATTAGTAGTATGCTCCACCTCCACGAGAATCTTCTTCTCACTTCCAGAGTTTTCCGGGTGCATCGCCATCCTTGTTTCATCAAAAATGACATCCCTACTAATGATTAGTTTTGAAGGTGAATCTAACCTCCACAACCTGTATCCCTTAACTCCGTCGGCGTATCCAAGAAAGATACATCTCGCCGCCCGGGAATCCAGCTTATCACCCCTGACATGAGCAAACGCCAAAGAACCAAACACTCTCAAGTGTGAGTAATCAGCCGGCCGTCCACTCCACACTTCCATTGGCGTTTTAAAATTGAGAGCTGAAGACGGACTCCTGTTAATCAGATAGACGGCCGTATTGGCAGCCTCTCCCCAGAAAGCCTTTGACAATCCTGATCCCAGCAACATGCACCGGACCCTCTCCAGAATGGTTCTGTTCATCCGTTCGGCCAATCCATTCTGTTGAGGAGTTCCAACGACCGTTCTGTGCCTCCTGATCCCTTTCTCTTTGCAAAAACCATTAAACTCCTCTGAAACGAACTCCAGCCCATTATCGGTTCTTAGGCATTTCAGCCTACACCCCAATTGGTTCTCAATCTGTGTGTGCCACTCTTTGAACTTCTGAAACGTTTCAGACTTATTCTTTAGAACGTAAATCCACACTCTCCTTGAGAAATCGTCAATTATACTTAAGAAATACGCTCCTCCACCATGAGTTAAGGTTCTTGCCGGTCCCCATAAGTCAGCATGGACATATTCAAAGGGCCGTTCGGTTGAGTGTTTCCCTTTTCCGAACGGTGTCCTGTGTGATTTCCCTAAGACACAATGGTCACAGAAATCCAGCTTCTGCAGTTTGTCTCCCAGAAGCAAGTCTTGCTTTTCCAATTCTTCAAGACCCTTCTCACTGATGTGTCCCATCCTCAAGTGCCATAACCGGGCGGTATTCTCGGTCCCACTTGCTACTGAGACATGACCAATGACTGTTGATCCCTCCAGAATGTACAAGCCGTTCCTCCTTCTGCCTTTGGCAACCACAGAATCTCCAGAACAAACCCTCATTACTCCATCTTCAACTTTAGTGGTGTAACCTCCAAGATCAAATGCACTAATAGAAATCAAATTTCTCTTTAGTTCGGGCACATACCGGACGGCCTGCAGCACCATCTCACGATTGTCAAACATCTTCAGCCTCACCGACCCCACACCTTGCACTCGGCAAGCTTTGTTATTTCCGAGCAGTACATTACCATGCTCTTTCTGATCCAGATTCTCAAAAAACTCCTTTACCGGGCACATGTGATAGGAGCAGCCGGAATCCATGACCCAGCTCCTTTGAGAATCTTCAGACGAAGCCACCAGTACTCCGGCCGACTCATATCCCTCAGACGCCTCTGCCACATCAGCGGTTTCTTGTGGCCGACCGGCCTTTCCTTTCTCCGGGCAGAACTTCTTGATATGACCCATCTTCTGGCACTTGAAGCAACGCACCTGCTTCGTACCGTCCGGATTCAGCTTCTTCTCTTTTCCAGACTGCTTCTTCCCTTTCCCTTTCACCGCGATCAGACCGGACGCTCCTTCCTCGGTTGTCTTCGAATCTTGGAGTTTTTGGAACTCCTTGGTTCGAATTGACGTCAGAACCTCCTCTAACGTGATCACTTGATCTTTCCCGTAGAGTAACGCATCCCTGAAATGCTCGAAGGTTTTGGGAAGAGCATTTAACAGGATGACAGCTTTATCTTCATCCTCCAACTTCACTCCAATATTCTCCAGATCATCAACTATCTTGCTGAATTCTGCAATCTGCTCCTCTATCGTTCTTGATTCTGACATCTTGAACGAAAAAAGTTGCTGCTTCAGGCACAACCTATGAGCCAACGATCTCGTCATGTATAGAGACTCTAGTTTTACCCAGATTTCAGCGGCAGTCTTCTCCTTCGCAACCTCCCTCAGTACCTTATCACCAAGGCACAAGATGATTGCACTCCTTGCCTTATCTCCCATCTTCTTCTTCTCTTCTTGAGTCATGGTATCACTCATCTTCGACTCACCCTTCAACGCTTCACTACATCCCTGCTGTATCAAGATTGCCTCCATCTTGATCTTCCACAGCCCGAAGTCATTAGCGCCGTTGAATTTTTCTACGTCGAACTTGGTTGCCATCGCTCCTAGGGAATTCTTGAATCCTTGCCCCACGGTGGGCGCCAATTGTTGGGTTCTTGGGGCTTTTCAAGAAAACCTTAGAACCAGAGAATAATGAAAGAGAGAGAGCGGAGCAAGAGAATGAATACTGAATATTATTGAATTGAAAGTTGTAATTCAAAAGACGGGGTTGGCTACTATTTATAACCAACGCAGCAGGGTTGGTTACTATAATTAACCAACGTAAAACAAGTAACAGGGAAAGCCTGTAAACAAAACAATGGTTGGTTACTATAATTAACCAACGTAAAACAAGTAACAGGGAAAGCCTGTAAACAAAACAAGCCCAAAACAAAACACGCCCAAAGTAAACACTAGACCGGCCGGACTGACCGGTCCACACACACGGAAGCCAAGTCTAAATAACAACTACTCTTTGTAAATGTAGGTATATTTATAAATTTAGTGAATTATTGATGACCATGCTTGCTTGATTTTATTAACATGTTCTATTAAACTATAACCATGCTTGTTTTATCCAGCAAACATGTTCTATTAAAATTATAAAATCGATAAAGCATAAACTTTGACAAATTATTTGTGGTATGAATATATATTTACACGTTTAAGTAATTGAAATTGTTACATGCTAGAATTTAGTATAAGTGTTTGACCTCAATGTTTTTGATTTGCTTAAAATTTGGAATGTAAGCATTTATAATTGTAATATTATTGATATTTTGGTAGATTTGTGGCAAAGCTAGTTTTGCCACTTAGTGGGTGATATTTGATCCTTGAGAGTAATATCTAGTACTAAATCTCATATTTATGTTTGTATGTGCGAAATATATTTCCTATGTAATACTTGATTCTTTAACTTATTTATTTTTGTTATATTTGGGATTGTAATGATTTTATATTTAATTTATTAATGAACTTTATTTTTTTTATTAAATCTTAAGGTCAAATATGTTTTTATTCCTAAACTATCATATTTTTTATTTATTTTTGTTTCTCTTTCAAATTTTGTTTTATTTAGGTCTTTCTTTTTATAAAGTCATAAATTTAGTCATTTATGACCAACAATGTTAAAACGAAATTTAGTTTTTTTTTTTCTAATGCTACAAACACTATGTCATTGTTTAAGACACGTGTATTTTGTCCTTAGGTTGGTAAGATAGCTCAGTGACAAACAATGTGCCATCTTCCCAACTCGATAATGTTGATAAGACACATGTACTGTGTAACAAGACATCCAGATAGCTCGATGAGAAGTCCATATAGCCCGATAAGGTGAATGAAGAACTCGAATAGCTCGATAGGAAGTGCAAATAACTCGATAAGGTCTGTGAGGAACTTAGATAGTTCGGTCTCGAATAGCTAGATAGGAAATGCAAATAACTCGATAAGGTCTGTGGGGAACTTAGATAGTTCGGAGGGTAGTTTATAGATTGAATAACACCTTACCGAATCTTTAGATTTTCGACCGAGCTATCTGAGTTTTCCATGCACCTTACTGAACTATTTGGATATCTTGTTGACTTGGGGAAACAATATACATGTCTTGCCGACCGTACCAGGCTAGGGACAGGATACACTAATCCACTAAGGTATCTTGTCGAATTGAGACACAATACACGTGTTTTAATTAGATTTGGGACGTGACACACGGTTGCCACGTAAAAAAACTAATGATGTTGATGATGGATGACTAAATCTATGACTTTCTAAAAGGAAAAGGAAGAAAACAGAACAAAGTTTGAAAGATGGACGAAAGCAAAAAATACATTATAGTTTAAGAACTAAAGACATATTTAATCATAATTCTGCAGTTCAACATTTTAGAAAGATTTCTTATTTGATACTTCATTATTATGATATATCATGTTTCATATAATATTTTCATTAACTTTCAATTTACATGCATTTCATTTATTTTTCTTTTGGTGTACAGTTATGATGGATTTAATTTGGTCATTATTGTGTATTCGGAGTTCAATCCAAAAGTTCAATCCAAAAGACTATCGAAATATTGTGAAAATTAGGAAGTGACTACTAAAATGTCGATTAATTAAATAAAAAATTATGTCTAACTCTTGGACATAATCTTCCACGGTGTTCCCCTGCATAATGTCGCCAGTCGTTCAAACACCGTCACCCGAAATCCACCTCTAAACCGGCCGACCATGGCTGCTTTAAGCCCTCCCAAGAACGATTTTTGGCGTTTTCTTTCCAAAACTTGAATCGGTAACTTGCGCTGCCCTTCATGCTGATGTATGCGAGTTCCACCTTCTCTTCCTCCGCCACCTTCTAGATATCGAAAAATTATTCAGCCTGATTAATCCAACTCCAAGGTTCTAGCCCTTCGAATGTGGGTAAGTCCACCCTCTTCCTCCAATTACTTTGTACCCCGTGATGATCACCACCCCCTCTTCCTCCAATTTCCTCATTGCACCTCCGCGGATTCTCATTCACGGAAGTTTGGCTCCCATCAAAGTTGCCATCATGGTTGTTATTCTGCGCCCCCATCATCCGCATTAATTGTTGCAGGTCCCGTTGTATGGCGGCGGACTCAACCTTCATCCCTTTCATCGTAATCTCCAATGCTTCTAGTCTTCCCTCCGTAGTTCCGTCCATAACTCATTCTCGCGCCCAATTTGGGATCCAACAATTTCTTGGTAACGTCTTTATCCCTTTAGGTCGGACCAATTGTTAGGTTCCTGGGTTTGGAACCTAACAAGAACTCACTCAAAAGATAGAAACCAGTAATGGAAGAAAGGGTTTTTTGTATTATTCACTTTGAAAGAATTCCTTTTACAAAGAATGGGTTGGGATCATAACCTTCGTGGTTGAGAGTGTAACACCCCGACAACTTACAAGGATTGTTGACTGTCCCCACACATCAACACGAGGCTTTCCAGTGTGTTTTGTCATCACTCACACACTTTCCGGGAAAACTTCCCAAAAGGTCACCCATCCCTAAATTACTCCAGGCTAAGCACGCTTAACCATGGAGTTCTTATGGGTTAGGCTATCGAAAAGCAAATGCATTTGTTGATATGAGTAGCCAAATCAATTTCTTTAAGCTATCCTTCAACTATATAGTCCCATACTTATACAGTCTCCAGATCCCTCTCATTCCGGTGTATGTTCGATTCGTCCATGTGCCCCTTCCACTCGAAGCCTGCCAGGAGCTGCACTCCCCGCCCTCGTTAGTGCCCGGGCGTCACATGCCCACCAGCTTCCGCTCTGGTTCGTCCTCGAACCACACCGTACTGGGAGAGGCTAGGCTCTGATACCATTTGTATATAATGCATAACACACCAAAGTTCCATGCATACAAACATTATTCCAACATGAGCATCAACCCAGAATATCCACAATATCCGACGTTAAAAGCAATAAATCACAAAATACACCCAATGCCCCTCTACAGTGTTACAAGAACTCTATTTATAGTAGCTCTGACCCACTCCCCTATTAGAATAGAAACCTCTACCCCTAACCGTTCGGTCTTGAACCCACACACCCTTGACCGTTAGGTCTTGTACAACACACCCTTGACCGTTCGGTCCTAAACCCAATCTATCCTATCATCCCAGATTCTAACATGTACATATAAGCATATTTAGAAAATGTTGAAGTTGAATAAATGCTAAGTTGCATTAGTGATATACACGATTGAGGTTGACCAATCTTATTTCATTCTTCCACATGAATTAATTATGAATGAAAGACAATATTTTCATTATGTTAATTGTTTGAACAAGAGGGTATATGAGATAAAACTTATTGGAAAGTACCTTTTATGAAATGAGTTCCTAAATAATACATAACATGGATATGACTATTATAGTGTTTATGTTCAATATTTAAACATTGAACGTTAGCTAGCTAATATTATATTCGATATTAAAAACATTACAACATCAATCTAAAAGGAATTGAAATATTTTGAACATCAAGTGTTGTTTTTAGATTATATTTATCTAATATCGATTTTGAATCGGCATTGAAAGTGTTTCGAGTTTAGGGTCGAGTAGCTTCTAACACCTTCACAAATTTTCTTTCAAAGCTCTTTGGGACACTATGTTCTTATCTTCGTCTTCACTTCAGTCGTTCGGAGGGATAACTGCCAAAGGTTCTCCCATGCTTAAGTCAGTAAACAATTCGTATGGGCTCAGAGCAATGGTATTAAATGCACAGTAAAGACCATCATTTACCTCTTACCTTTGACATGTATTTATAGATTTTGAGATGGGCCTGAGATTAGTGGCATTTTAATATGGATCCAATCTCATCCCATTAATTACACCTAATTACCACTTACCTTATCAATCGAGTAAGGCCGGATGTCCCTGATTAGAACTGTTCTGTCTTACATGTCAGTCCGGCCACATTCCTTTTCCGTTTAGCCATTTTCAGTTTCTTAACACCGTTCGGTCTACTCGGTGTATAATATTATGTAGGACCGTCCGGCCCTACGATACCAAAAGGTTTATTGACTCAATGTTAAATAAATTTTTTAATGGTAAAAATCTTTTTAAAACAGGTAATTAATTAGGAAATAATGGAAGTCGTATATAATTTGAAATATTTGTTAATGAAATAGATGAAAAGAAGGTAATTATAACCCTTATATATAAATATTTAAATCGATATGTCTATAATGCAATTTACAATAAGCCTAATTTTCTTTTGACGTACTAAAATTTTTCTTCTATTACTTACACACGGCACATTGCATTGTGACCAATTTTATATTTTACGAAAGATGTTGGAAAGGACTTTAAATTGTCTCGCTGAAATGTCAAAGGAAATTTTGACAAAGTATTTGTTGACTTGTAGTGGTATTTATAAATAACTAACATATATTTCAGGTGTTTTTTATTATAATGTACGATAAGTTTGTTCATTTTTATAAACAAATATTTTAAAAGTTTGCAAACTATACTTTTAGTTGATTAAAAGTAAAATTGTTTACATTAAATATGCATACAAATTAATCTCGTATGGATGCTCTTAAATTTCGATAAAACTATAAATTCCCAGTTAAAAATATTTTAAAATTATACAAAAAAATAAATTATAAATTAAATGTATGGTAACATTTTTAAAGTAAGATGACATTGTCTCTCAAATATGCAATTAAATTCATTTAGCTATTTCTACATGGTTTAATATGACCTATTCGATACTAAAAAAAAAAACTACTTATTACAATAAAATAATTTTACAAAAACAGTGCAGTAGTTGATACATAACTAGTATTTATTCTTAGTGTTTCTAAACAAAATCTGATTTTCCTTTTCTTCCTTAGTCTGTATCCATCATTTTTATTCCCCTATTGCATGTTACGTTGATTACGGGCTTCTAATGAAACCACCCATCTCCATCTTATCTTTCTTTTTGTCCAGTATTTTCAAAGGGAATTGCGCCTTAGAAGGATAAGCCAATCAATCAAAGCCACCCCTTTAAAGACCAGAAATTTGTAGAAAAGGGAACACCATAAATGATAGCCCTAACAATTTTGTTTCACTATTTATGGTGCTTTGCTTTCATGCTGACATAATCAAGTGGCATAAGATCTATAATGAACAACATTTTATATACTATAAATTTATTTTATTCATAATTAATGAAAGTTTATATATATATATATATATATATATATATATATATATATATATATATATATATATATATATATATATTGTTTCGGGTGTGAAGTGAATATTAACAATTTATATCTGTTGTGTTGTTCGAAGTCCAATTGTTGTTCACTATCTCTGATAGATATTTCAATATGAATAGTTAATGCATGTAATCTACTTTCTTATTTCAAAATCTTTTTTTAAAAGTTTCGTGGTAGATTTTTTATTAACATTGACCTAATTAGAGCCTAATTGTGATTAATTAATTACATTTTGATATTAAATTGATCAGTTTTGAGATTATCTATTATGATATCATTCATCTTGATTGGTTCAATTCAAGGCCAAACAATATGTTTGGTAATCATTCAAATTTGTGAACTGCTCTTTGAGTTGATGTTTGACTTATTTGAGCTGGTGCATGGTCGGCCTGTTTGGTGGTCGACCGAGCTTGGTGGCTTGTTCAAAGAGCTTGTGTTTAACTATCCGAGTTGGTACATGGTCGGTTGGCCTGTGTGATGGTCAGCCAAGCTTGACGGCTTACGTTTCAAATTATAGATTGACCATTCAAATTGGTTTATGATTGTTAGTTTGTTCTCTAAACTATAAGTTAATAATCTAAATTATAATTGATAGTTTAAGTTATAACTGATCGAGTGTTCACATAATAATAATAATAATAATAATAATAATAATAATAATAATAATAATAATAATAATAATAATAATAATAATATATATATATATATATATATATATATATATATATATATATATTAACTCTATACTATGATAATAAATTTTAAGTTTAATTTAATTTTATAAAATTTACAAGTAAAATGAATTTTATGAGATATTAAAAAGAAGAAAAGAAAAATGCTATAGACAACTTGGGTTGGCTGGCCTTATGAGTCGGTGGGTAGGTTCTTGGTTCATTAATAAAAATAGAGAAAAAAAATAAAAAAAGGTGGTGTGTGTGAGACATGAAAAGTAGAATTGAAGTAGAAGAGGGAGAGGTTGTGTTGTTGTTATTAGATAGGTTTTATTTATATTTTTGTTTTCTTTGAGAATTGGGAGAGTGAGTGCCACTCCATGTTGTGATGACACTTCAAGTGGTGGTGGGGAATTAAAAGGAAAACTAGATTGCAGGAAAAAGGAAAAAAACAAAAAAAAATTGCTATGGTTCTTAGAGGTGTGAACTTGAAAAGGTTTCCAAAAGGACAGAGTCAACTGGGTGATATATTTTCCCACTTGTCTTTCATTTTCTTTGTCAAAGGTCTAACCAATCCTACATCATCATCATCATTATCATAATTCAAAATCGCTTTTCCGAGGGCTCTTTCAAATCATCAAATTTGGCACCAATTGTTACGTATGCTATACAATAGTGTTTTCATTAGGGACATTGACCGGAGTAATGGCTTCCCAAGCTTCAATATTTGGTCATAAATTGTGGGATTTATTTGGCTCCATTTGAAAATCTTATTTGCTATATATGTTTGTGTCAATGTTACATTTTTCCACTTCGTCTCCTTGGAAATTCATCCAAACATGTGATTTCCTTCGTTGAGTTTTCGGTTTGATAAGTCAAGGCACCTTTCACATCAAACATTAAAAGTGAAACTCCCACCTTATAACCAATTTATTCTTTTAGGGATACTCTTCATCACTATCATGGATAGTTTGGTTGGTGCATGTCGATCAACAATTCGATTTATCATTTTTTCCCAATTAATCTATAAAATTGAATTAGAAATAAATTCACCCATTAAAATTGTATTAATCTTATTTAAAATTATCCTAATCAGAAATTAACTTTTATGAGCATTTAAATATTTGCATTAGAAGCGAAAGTGAGACATAATTGATCTTTAAATTGGCAGAGCATTGATGTCATTGGTTTTTCTATAAATTATGTGAATGTTAACCAGAATTTGACTACCTTTTTTCTAGGATTTTGAAAAGCTCCCCTCAAGTTGATTTGAGGACCAATTTCCATTCAAATGGGTAGAGAGAGGCAAACTTGTTTTATAAGTCAAGCAAAGTACACATAGCATGGGGTTGAACTCAATTGCCCATGTGAAAGATTAGGTGACTGCCAAACTTTAAAGACTATTCCCCTTGCTAAATTAAATAACTAATCTTAGAATTAATATGATTCATAGTTTACCAAGTAGTTTACTGTTTCTTGGTTCAACAAAGGATCAAAGGTACATCGTCTATAGAACAAAATTCATTATAAACTCACAAGTTTAAACCATTTCATAAGCTCAAGTTCTCTATTTAGTTTTAAATGAACTATGTTTGCAAAACGCTTTCAGACATATGCAAACTCAGGAGAACGAAGTCAAACACAAATTATGGCCGTTACTCGTACATATTTCCTTCATGATGTGGCTTACGACCTAACAACCACTACTTACAAAATTCACAAAGAAAAGAAGAAAAACACTAAATGCTGTTGATGGCGTATTTCTCCTGTACTCACCTAACATTAAGAGCAACTCCACCACAGAAAACTCAATTTTTGAGAACCGTGGAGCACCGCATGTGTAAAAGTAGTTATATTAATTAAAATGTTGAATATGTTTTTAGTTTGTAAAGTTAGAATTGATTCTTCTTATTCAAACTTTTATATATTATGATTTTTAAACTTAAAAAATAAATGGATATAGTTATTTTAACCTAACATTGTTAATTTCTTTTATTTTAAATTATATTTTAGGTTGGTATTTATGCTGTTTAAATTATTTAATACATGAAATATTATTTAACATGTAAATAAAAGTTAATATCATTGGATTAAAAAAATTATATTTATTTATTTTTAAAATTTAAGAATCAAAATATATCAAAATTTAAAATATGAATTCCAATTTTGTTTTCATGTATAGAGATTAAAAATAAATAATTCTACGCAAAATGATAAAAGTAAGAACACGTCTCTATATGGACCAAAAATGATACAAATTTACAGTATATAAAAGTAAATTAAATCTTATTTTACAAACTAATTATATAAGATTGAATTATAAACTTAAAATGTTCTTCTTAAGATAACGTAAAAGTTATTAGAAAATTATTTTAACTAAATTTATTATGTCATTCATTATTGAATTATCTCGTGTAAGTGAGTGTAAAGAATTCATGGAAGGGATGGTTACATCCTTTTATAGTATTTTGTGGCTGGTTAAGATGAAAGAGCATAGTGTAATAGTGTTGAGCCAATGACTGAATTGAAAGAAAAAGTACATGCAAAATGGGTAGACAACTTGGAGTTGAAATTGAATCCTTCCACAGAATTCTCTCTCCTTCTTTTCAAGTTCTTTGTTAAATAAACTATTTTGTTGCTTGCTGTCATTCTTGGTGTGCACTAAATTAAAGGGTTGCCTTGGGTTCACTCCACAAACACCATGATTCCATGCCCCTCTTACACTAAAGTCATGCACACTAAAAAAGCTCTCCACTAGTTAAGCTGTGTATGTGTGTATGTATCACACTATCACGTGTGATTGTTTCCCATAAGAAAGATGCTTAGGACTACTATTTATGAATTCATCAATGGCCCCATGAAATGGCATTGTCCATTAAGAACCAGTCACAAGATCAAGCAGCAGCATCTCCTGGTCTCGCAACATTTGGAAACTTTGTAGCCTCAAGTCATTCTTCTTACTGTTTACTTCATACCCTTTTGTTTTTTTATTTCAGATTGCAAAATTTAACTCAGATTCCTGCTTCAGATTTCTTCATTGCTTCTTTCTCTTATAGGAAACTTATTGATTGTTCACTTTCGGTTCAATCAAGTCTGAGTTCCTTGTTCTGTGATATGTCATTTAGACGTCATCTCGTGGATTTTGATAACCTTTCTTGTTTGGTTTTACATTAATTATTACAAAATGTTTTTTCTTTATTTATTTGTTTTATTTACCTAAAAGGGGTTTATTACTGAAATACATTTTTTAGCATGTAGTGAAATACAAAAAGTATTTTAGAGCTTTTTTTTTTTTTAAATTTTTAATTTTTTATTATCTTTGTTTATAAATGAAGCAATTTTGTATTGTTGTAAGATAAAAGGAAAGAAGATTTAATATTAGTTTCAATAATTTATCTTTTCGCTTAAGGAAATATAATTAATATGACGAAGAGAAGATGTAAACTTATTACCATTCGTATTAATAGGATTAAAATTAAGGGAGAGGTTATAAAACTTTTAGCAAACAAAATAGCTATAGAACTTTTAAAACAATTATAACTCTTCGAAAGTTGTTTTATAAAGAAAATATAAGTACCTAATTTTAGTTTTTTTATTAGGATTCTTGTAACCATGGTGGCTTGAGCTGAGACTAGAGAAATGGGGGAAGAAGATGACTGTCAAAGAGCAAAAAGTGGACGAAGAGGAGAAAAATGACTCCTCATATGTGAGAAACGAAAAAGATCGTGAAATGTTAACAATTTTTTTTAACAATTTTTTGACAACAAGATACATGTCATTATTCTATTGGTCTGTTTAAAGTTATTTAAAACTACCATGTATGTGTTGTCAAAAAAATGTTGTTAAGAGAAATTTTTCCAAACAAAAATGAATAAAGTGACATGTGAGAGAGAATATAGTGTGGTTCACGGAGAGAGGGAGAGAAATGGGCAGAATTTTGCCGCTCCTTTTATCGATGAATTTTTCTATTGTTAAGTGAAATATGCATTACTGATGAAAAATTCGTCGGTAAGTGAAGTGTGCATTACCAATGAATTTTTTTGTCAGTAAGTGTATATTATTGATAAAATTTACTGATAAATTTTTTCGTTAGTAAGATATCTGTTAGTAACATCGGTCAATAATTAAAATTTCAGAATTATTGATAAAATCTGTCGATAAATTATATATATATATATATATATATATATATATATATATATATATATATATATATATATATTGTGATACCGCATTGTTTTTGCAAGAGTTGTAATAATTAAGAAAGAAAAATAAGATTATGTTGGTAATTTGAGTAAAGTTAAGTTATTTTGATTGAGTGAACAAAATGCTTATTGAGTGATTTTTGTGGATTTTTTTTTTTGTGAGTGGAATCTCGTTAGGTGAAGAGAGTTTTTGGAAACTCCTATGAGCTTACTTGGTGTAAATTCATCAAATGAAGCTATGATTTTTTTGGATGCAAAAAGTTATAGAGACAATTGTCATTCTGTAAGACCATAATGAAAACACAATTTTTGTTTTTCTTCTAAATGAATACGATATTGAGATTTTTTATTGAAGCGCGATTGATTTCTAAATTCATTTTTGACTGTTGGCTTTTTACTAATAAGTCCTGGTAAATATCCTAGATGACGTATTTTTTTAAACGAAGTCCTCTGTAACCTGACATAAAAACTCCTTTTTTAAAATGAAAAATCTTATAAATAGAAATGAAATAAATGAAATGAAAAATCTTATATATAATTCTAAATGAAGCGAAATCTAATAAAGTTTTATAGTACAAAGAAGAATTGTCTTTTGATGAGAATAAGATTTTGTTGGATGAGAAAGTTGTACTTGTTGAGTGAGTTAGGAGTTTTGTTCGGCAAAAGCAAATTTTTTGAAAAATAAAAACACAGTTTTCATAAATTTTGATGAAAGTGGGGAATTTAGTAAATATTTATTCAATTAAGATGATTATAAATGGAAACCTCTGCTGCACTAGAACTGGTTTTTTACCTAAAAACACTGGTTTTCTTTGAGGCAATTTGTCAAACAGTTTTTGCCAAAATTTTGAAGTCAGTGAATTTGATGTCTTTGCAGCATATTTTGATTTTCTTGGTTTCTTAATCCATTCTAGAGCTTGTTATAAGTTTATTTTGCATGCCATCCTTGCTTTCCAACCTTTAATTGCTTGTTTTACATTGTTTGGAATTTTTGCACCTAACCTGTTTGATAAAAAGCCAAGGTGCAGTCTGGTTTGGAAAGAAAAATTTGGTGCAGTAACGTGTTTGGTGCTCACTGTGTTTGCTGGTTTATTTGACTGCTGTGAAGGTCCTAAAAGTCCAGATTGCTTGTTCCAAATGGGTAGCATATTAGGGAGTGGAAGACCTGTTAAATTGGCTACAAGCTTGGACTCCAAGTGCACTTCCTTCTTGCTGTTCCAGCACCATTTCAGCAACTACAACATCTCTTTTGGGATCTACACCAATCACAAACAACACCTTTCACTTGCTTTGTCCTTTTGTGAACACTTTTAATTGTACTTTTGTGCTATATCACGGAACATTTGTGTTTCATTCTTCTTTCATTTTTAAAGCTTAAGTGGCTTTGGAAAATGCTTTTCTAGCAATTCCAAGACCACCACTAAACATTGTAATAGCCTAGACTCCGCATCTTAGTGTGAAAGTGTGTCAAGTGGCTCTAAGTGTCACTTGCACTTTCACTTAGGGTCGTGTCTCATCCTTCCTTTCCATTTCCATTCTTTCTTTAATATTTTTTCTTGTTCTTTCTGTTTTACATCTTCGTGATATCTAGGCTCGTGTTCATATAGATAAACCTTCGTTTGGTATTTAGGTGCATAACATTCTTACATTTAAAAGTTTTTGAAAGATTTCTACCTAGAAACTGGGGTAAGAAACATTAGTAGAAACTCTAGCTAAGGAAGGACAAGGTTCTTAAGTGATACAAGAGGGTCTAGCACCATGACACACATAGGATCTATCACAAGAGGAATGGCCAAAAAGCTTCAAGAAGAGTATTCTCCAAAAGGTCAAGTACTCTTTGCTATTTTTGGATGGGAAATTGGAGATCAAGTGGATGCTACAAATTTGCCAAAGCATGGTGAAGGGTAAAATGGACATTGCCACATAAGGAAGGGTGTGATTATCAACATAGGGGCTGCATTATGAGACCTCCCTCCATATGCGCAAATTTTCCTTTGTAGTTTAATTTCACGTGTTTAATAAGGGCTTCTAGAAAGCCACACATTTAGCACATGTATGTTGACATGGCACTAGATCCGTAAATTGTGGATCTAGGCCTTTTCCATGCTTGTAGCCGAGAGGTAGCCTATAAATCCTCTTAAGCATGGCTTGTATTGATACTTTTGGATTAATGATAAAGAAACTCTGCTGAAATGTTAGCAAGTCCTTCTCCAAGAGTCACCTTCCTTGGCTTGTCTTCTCCAATGCAACTTCCTTCCTTGAGTGGAAGGCCGTCTGAGTTGTAACCGCATCACTACAAGCTTCCTCCGAATCTCCCTCACCATTTACTACATCTCTTCCGCTGCAACCATTTCCAAACACCTCCATCCAGCCAGTTCCGGTCTGTCACAACGCTGCACATCCGTGAGCTACGGGTCCATTGATTTCCAACCGCTGGATCCATTCCTCTAAGCTCTAACATCACGGATTTGAAGCTACACATCTGACTGAACCTTTATCAAGTGGTATTCAGAGCATAGTTCATGATCCTGCAGTGAGCTAAGTCTCTCTTCTTCTTTCCTATACTGTCATCACGCTGTTTTTCTGTCTTTGCATCTGAGTGTGTACTGTTCCATTGAAATTTTTCTATTTTTCAGTCCTTCCGTTTTGTGATTTCGTTGAAGTAAGCTTTTCTTTGCTTTATTTTGTTCATTTTAATCGACCAAATCTGTTCTATTGAGTCTTTTATTTTCAGATCTTATCCTGTTATGTTTGGTCATGTGCTGATTTGTTGTTTGTCAAAAATCTGAGTAAGAAAATTTGTTTGGCACAACCTTGCTGTTTTTTGATTGAGTTTTTTTTCAAAAGAATCAGAAAGGAGCAATGATCTAAAGAGCTCCTATGATTCGAAGTTGCATTACAGTGCATTGATCACTGAAGCAATACGTGAATCTGTTTGAGATTTGAAATGGTTGAGTGATTTCTGCATTTTCAATGAAGTGTTGTTCTGTGATGGTGAGACTGTGTTACCATATGAACAGTGATTGGCTTAAGTCAATTGAAGTGTAGCATCATTATACACTTCCAGAAAACACTTGCTGTAGTTGTCCGATCTGCAACATCATAGATGAGTCATTTTCCTTGTTTTTGCTGTTTTTTTTTTAAATATGGTTTAGCACATTAATCATCGCTGAACATCTTCAAAGTATTTTCTAGAGTCTTTTTCACTTTTGTTTAAGCTGTCCAGAACTGATAAACCTCTTTTCAGTTCACTTTGAATCACAATTCTGAAATTTGAATGGTGAATGGTTAAAATCTTGATGTTAAGAGCAACTCACATGGTGAAATTTTGAATTACAAGTTTACAGCCTCTGCTACCACTTTACACATGTTTATTTTGGTCAAAAAAATTTGCTTTAAGTGCCAAATTGATGATTCAAATACCTTTGCTAATTCTGTTGAAATTTGGCTGCTAATTTTGGTCAAATTTGGTGTTAAAATGCAACTGGATTAGCCAAATTCTGGTTAAAGACCATTCAGCCTCTTTTGGAAGCTGGTATAAGTCACAATAGCTAAAGTAAAGTTGCTCCAAACCTGAAATTGTTTGTCTAAACACTCTTGTGCATTTTGACCATTCAAACCACCAAGTTTTAGACATTTTTTTCTGGTATAGTTGCAGAGTTTTATTTGTGAATCTGTGATGATTGTTGCATCAAATTTAAGCTCACTTTGGTAGCAAAAGCTTGGTTCATTTGAAGTTAAAAGTAGTGCATGATTCGAATTATACAAAATAGACCAATTGCACAGTAAAAAGCTGTTGAGCCAGTACCACATATATACGAAAAAAAAAAATCTGATGCATCAATTTTCCAGCATTTCACTTAGGCATTTCATCAAACACTTTTGGCTAATTTCAATTTGATTCGAATTGATCATTTCTGCAACTTGCATTGTTTCTTGCTTTTTAAATCCAATCTAGAACTATTCTTAGGATCCTTTTGAAGTGCTACTTTGCTTGCTACTGCTTAATTTCTTGTTTTTCATTGTTCTTGAAACTCTTGCACACAACCTGTTTGCTAAAAGGGTTGTTCTGTACTGGTTTTGGGTGCGAATTTTTGGCAGCTGTGAGGTGATTTGTAGCACTGATTCACGTTGATTGAATAGGTGTGGTATAGCTCAGACTACTCTTCACGCAAGGAAGCATCAAAGGAAGTTCATTGCTTGTGAAAATAAAGCCCAAGGTGGACTCTCGGACAAGGCAAAAACACGTCAGTTCCATACCAGAGTGGCTAACAGCAAAACTGCAACAGCATTTTTTTTTTGCTGCAGAATTTCATCCAACTTTGAGTGATCACATTGCAGCTGAGAGTTTAGTGTGAATTCATTTAATTCACCTCTGAATTTCTGAGAAGCCAAAGCTGCACACATTATTTTCCTTAGCCTATTCATGTTTTCTTTTCAATTCACAAAGTTTTCTTTGTAAAAGTTCATTGGTTTTTGTTTGTAAAGGGCCAATTCAAGCAAGTGAGGTGATAGAGTTCACAAGTGCTCTTCCCTCATTTGTTAACTAGACTCAAGAAGTCTCACAACTTAAAATTGGGTAGTCGGTGAGTGTGTCTTAGATCCAAAGTCTAAGCCTCACCTGGGAGACCTCACCTTTACTTTTCCATCTTTACATTCAAGCTTTCATTGCTTTTCATTTGAGGACTAGGAGCGCGCCTAGAGTCCGAATTTTAGAGTCCCAATTCTTGTTATTTTTCTTTGTTTTTGATTTGCTTTTGAGTCTTCTTTTGTGATTTTAAAAGTAAGCTTACAAGTAACAACAACTAAGTGAGTAGCTTAGGACACTTTTGGCTAAGACAAGGCTTGGTACTTAAGCAATCCAAGTGATTCACCTTCCTTACCTGGAAAGTGTCTTGAGTGAAATCTAAGTAGTTGCAACACAAGCCAACTTTTAGAAATACAAAAAAAAAAAAAAATGTCAAGGCATCAATCTCCAAGAGTTAGTGATTCTGAGGAACAAGTTACTCTCAAAGATATTTCAAAACAACTTAGAGAGCTAACTCAATGGAGAATTGACACTGAAAGAAAGATGGATTATGCTCAACAAGATAAGGAAAGACAAATTACTATAATTCAAGATGAGTTGAGAGTTATGAGAGATGAGCAAGGGAGAATGAGGGGAAGTAGAAGTGGAGATTCCCATATGAGGATTTTAGAATGGGAGACTATGATGGGGATTATTCTTATAGAAGACATAGGAGGGAAACTCAAGAACCTCCCCCCCTAGAGAAGTCAACATAAACTTACCTCATTTTCATGGAAAAGATGATGTTGAGGCCTTTCTAGATTGGGAAATGAAGGTGGAACAACTCTTTGCTTGCCACCAAATAAGTGAAGAAAGAAAGGTTCCTTTGGCTACCCTTAGCTTTCAAGGGTATGCCATGTATTGGTGGACTGCTATAGTGGAAGAAAGAAGGCGTCACCAAAATCCTCCAATAAGATATTGGAATGATTTGATCACTGCCCTTAGAAGGAGACACATTCCTTCTTACTACCATAGGGAGCTTATGGATAAGCTCTAAAGACTCCAACAAAAATCTATGTTTGTGGAACAATATAGACAAATGATGGAGTAATACATGATAAGGGCAAGGATAGAAGAAACAGATGAACTCACCATGGCTAGATTTTTGAGTGGTCTCAATTTTGAAATAAGAGACAAGGTTGAGCTACTACCTTATATAGATTTGGATAGTCTTGTCCAAATGTGTATAAAAGTAGAACAACAAAATTTGAGAAAATCCTCTTTCAAGAGAGCTCAAGCTCAACCATTTGAAAGAAGAAGTTTTAAAGAAAAGGAACCATTCAAACCTCTAGCCAAGATTGTTGAGAAACCCAAACAAGAGTCTTCCTCACACACTAGATCAAGTGAAGTAAAATGTTTTAAGTGTCTAGGAAGGGGTCATATAGCTACTCAATGTCCTATAAAAAGAAACATCATTTTGAAAAGCAAGGACATTTATAGTAGTGAAAGTGATACCCCAACTAGTGAAAGTGAGAATGAGGAAGAAGAAAAAGAGGAAGTATATGCTGATGATGGACAACTTCTCATGGTGAGAAGGATACTTAGTAGCCAACCAAGTCTTGAACACCTATCACAAAGAGAGAACATCTTTCATACAAGATGTAAAATTCAAGAAAATCATTGTTCTCTCATTGTTGATAGTGATTCTTGTTGCAATTGTTGTAGCACAAGGTTGGTTGAGAAGTTGAAACTTGACATTATACCTCATCCAAAACCTTACAAACTTCATTGGCTAAATGAAGATGGGGATATAATAGTCAAGAATCAAGTGAAATTGGCATTTTCCATTGGGAACTTTAAAGATGAAGTTTTATGTGATATAGTTCCCATGGAAGCATGTCATGTGTTATTGGGGAGACCATGGCAATTTGATCATCAAACTATTCACCATGGTCTAACCAATACCATCACCATCCATCAAAAGGACAAGAAGTTTGTGCTTCATCCTTTGACTCCTACCCAAGTAGCTTAGGATCAAGCACAAATGAAGTCCACAAGAAAACAAGAAAAAACACAAAAGAGAAAACCAAAGAAAAAAGAGAATGGTGATTCTAGTGTTCCACCCAAGGTTACTCAACATGAAGTCCTTTTAAACAAAAAGACTTTAATCAATACACTTCAAGTTGAGCAACCTTCATACCTCCTTCTTTGTCAAGGAACATTTACATGCACTTCTAGTGAATCCAAGACTTCTACTCCTTCTCCTCCAATTCAAAAACTTTTGAAGGAATTTGATGATCTATTTCCTAAAGAAATTCCAAAAGGGCTTCCACCTATAAGAGGAATAGAACATCAAATTAATTTCATTCCAGGGGCAACTCTTCCTAATAGGCCTGCCTATAGAACAAACCCCCAAGAAACCAAGGAGATTGAGTCACAAGTCCAAGAATTGCTAGACAAAGGTCTAGTTCAAAAGAGTCTAAGTCCATGTGTTGTACCAGTGTTGTTGGTACCAAAGAATGATGGGAAATGGCGCATGTGTTGTGATTGTAGGGTTATCAATAACATCACAATAAAATATAGACATTCCATCCCTAGACTTGATGATATGTTGGATGAATTACATGGAGCTCAAATCTTTTCAAAGGTAGATCTTAAAAGTGGATATCACCAAATAAGAATCAAAGAGGGTGATGAATGGAAAACTGCCTTTAAGACCAAGTTTGGATTATATGAATGGCTAGTTATGCCTTTTGGTCTTACAAATGCTCCAAGTACATTCATGAGACTCATGAATCATGTTCTAAGGGATTGCATTGGGAAGTTTGTAGTTGTTTATTTTGATGACATCTTGGTATATAGTCAAAATTTGCAAACTCATGAAAATCATTATAGAGTTGTTTTAACAATTCTTAGAAAACACAAATTGTTTGCAAACTTTGACAAGTGTACCTTTTGTGTTGATAGTGTCATATTCCTTGGATTTGTGGTCACCAAAAATGGGGTTCATGTGGATCCAGAAAAAATAAAGGCCATACAAGATTGGCTAACCCCAAAGAATGTAGGAGAAGTAAGGAGCTTTCATGGTTTGGCAAGTTTTTATAGAAGATTTGTTCCTAATTTCTCTAGTCTTGCTTCATCCCTCAATGAGTTGGTGAAAAAGGATGTTACATTCCATTGGGGGGAAACACAACAAAAAGCTTTTGAGCTACTCAAAGAGAAGCTCACACAAGCACCCATTCTAGCTTTGCCAAATTTTTCCAAAACTTTTGAGCTAGAATGTGATGCTTCAGGATTTGGCATAGGTGCTATATTATTACAAGAAGGACACCCCATTGCATATTTTAGTAAAAAACTTCATGGTGCCTCTTGTAATTATCCCACCTATGACAAAGAACTTTATGCACTTGTGAGGGCTCTTCAAACTTGGGAACATTACCTTGTTGCCAAGGAGTTTATCATTCATAGTGATCATGAATCACTTAAATATTTGAAGAGTCAACACAAGTTACAAAAGAGGCATGCTAAGTGGTTAGAATTCATTGAGCAATTCTCTTATGTTATTAAATACAAGAAAGGAAAATCCAATGTGGTGGCTGATGCTTTATCAAGAAAAATTAATCTCTTAGCCACATTGGGAGCTCAAATTCTTGGATTTAATAACATCATTGAGTTGTATTCACAAGATCCTGAATTTTCCCATATGTATGAAGAATGTCTCAACAAATCTCAAGGAGAATTTTATGTGAGAGAGGGGTATCTTTTTAAAGAAGGAAAAATTTGCATCCCTCAAGGATCACATAGAAAACTCCTTGTCAAAGAGACACATGAGGGTGGTTTAATGGGACATTTTGGGGTAGAAAATACTCTTGGCATGTTGAAAGAAAAATTCTTTTGGCCTCACATGAGAAGGGATGTTCAAAGGCATTGCTTTAAGTGTATAACTAGTTTAGAAGCAAAATCTAAGTCAATGCCTCATCGGCTTTACACTCCTTTGCATGTTGCATCAACCCCTTGGGAAGAAATAAGTATGGATTTATTGCTAGGGCTTCCCAAAACTTCTAGGGGTTTTGATTCTATCTTTGTGGTGGTGGATAGATTTAGTAAAATGGCTCATTTTATACCTTGCCACAAAGTAGATGATGCAAGCAACATTGCAAAGTTATTCTTTAGAGATGTGGTTAAGCTTCATGGCCTACCCAAGGTAATCATTTCGGATAGAGATACAAAATTTCTTAGTCACTTTTGGAGGACCTTATGGTCTAGATTAGGGACTAAGTTATCTTTTTCTACTACTTTCCATCCTCAAACAGATGGTCAAACTGAAGTAGTCAATAGATCTCTTTCCACATTACTAAGGGTAGTTCTAAAAGGGAATCACAAATCTTGGGATGAGTACCTTCCTCATGTAGAGTTTGCCTACAATAGAGTAGTTCATGGAACTACTAAATTATCTCCTTTTGAAGTTGTTTATGGCTTTAACCCTTTGACTCCTATGGATTTAATATCTCTTCCAAATTCTGTTGATTTTGTTCATCAAGATGGGGTATCTAAATCTAAGTTTATCAAAGAATTACATCAAAGGGTTAGAGTTCAAATTCAACAACAAAATAAGAAATATGCCAAGACACATAACAAAGGCAAAAAAGAGTTGATCTTCAATGAAGGTGATCTAGTTTGGGTTCATCTTAGAAAGGAAAGATTTCCTCAACTAAGAAAATCCAAACTCAATCCTAGAGGAGATGGTCCTTTTAGAGTTTTAAGGAGGATTAATAATAATGCTTATCAACTTGATCTTCCTCCTGAATATGGTGTTCATTCTACTTTCAATGTATCTGATCTTAAACCTTTTGGAGGTTATGATAGTGAAGATGAAGACCCTTTGGATTTGAGGACAAATCCTTCTCAAGAGGGAGGGGATGATACAAGAGGGTCTAGCACCATGACACACATAGGACCTATCACAAGAGGAATGGCCAAAAAGCTTCAAGAAGAGTATTCTCCAAAAGGTCAAGTACTCTTTGCTATTTTTGGATGGGAAATTAGAGATCAAGTGGATGCTACAAATTTGCCAAAGCATGGTGAAGGGTAAAATGGACATTGCGACATAAGGAGGGGTGTGATTATCAACATCGGGGCTGCATTATGAGGCCTCCCTCCATATGCGCAAATTTTCCTTTGTAGTTTAATTTCACGTGTTTAATAAGGGCCTCTAGAAAGCCACACATTTAGCACATGTATGTTGACATGGCACTAGATCCGTAAATTGTGGATCTAGGCCTTTTCCATGCTTGTAGCCGAGAGGTAGCCTATAAATCCTCCTAAGCATGACTTGTATTGATACTTTTGGATTAATGATAAAGAAACTCTGTTGAAATGTTAGCAAGTCCTTGTCCAAGAGTCACCTTCCTTGGCTTGTCTTCTCCAATGCAACTTCCTTCCTTGAGTGGAAGGCCGTCTGAGTTGTAACCGCATCACTACAAGCTTCCTCCGAATCTCCCTCACCATTTACTACATCTCTTCCACTGCAACCATTTCCAAACACCTCCATCCAGCCAGTTCTGGTCTGTCACGGCTCTGCACATCCGTGAGCTACGGGTCCATTGATTTCCAACCGCTGGATCCATTCCTCTAAGCTCTAACATCACGGATTTGAAGCTACACATCTGAATGGACCTTTATCATTAAGCCTGTCCATTATGACTCACCTCTCCTTCCTGGGAGCTATTTGGTTTCTTTTACCTCTAGCATCTTTTTAGAAATCATTCACCCAAAAATCTAAAAACAATCTTTGAAAAGTTTTTGATTCAATACTCGTGCAAGCCTTTTAAACCATTGTGAAAACCTTTTCTCTACTTCATAACTATGAATCACTCTAGTGTTGAAGGTACAATTCATAATGATCAAGAGAACATACAATTGAGAGAGGAACTTACTAGAACTAAAGTTGAGTTAAATGAACTCAGACAAATGGTCGCAAACCTTACAATCAATCAGAGAGGGCAAAATCATGAGGAACACTCTCATAGGCAACACCATGATCGTGGTGGTCATTCCCAACATATGATCACAATAGTTTTCATCCTTATGATCACTATCAACGCCCACCTAGGCGACACCACACTCATAGGGAACATCATGTGGAACCCAAACTTTACCTTCCCCCCTTCTATGGTAGAGACGATGTAGAAGAATACTTTGAGTGGGAGATGAAGGTTGAACAAATATTTGAATTTTACCACATAGATGATAGGAGGAGAGTGACCCTAGCCACCTTGACCTTTCAAGGTGCAGCCCTCTATTGGTGGACCTAAATAATTAGGGATCAAAAGATGCATGACGACTATACCATACAATATTGAATGAGTTAAACGCAGCCTTGCATCGCAGACATGTTCCAACATACTATGCAAGGGAGATCATGGAAAAGCTCCATCGACTCCAACAAAGAAACATGAGTGTCGAGGAATATCGACAGAACTTGGAATTACTCATGTTAAGAGCTGGAATCAAAGAGGAAGAGAGATTCACCACAGCTAGATTCCAAAGCGGCCTTAACTATGAGATCAGAGATAAGGTAGAGCTTTTACCTTACTTAGATCTCAATGACTTCGTCCAACTATATGTGAGAGTGGAAGAGGAAAATAGAAGAAAAGCTTCCACTAGAAGGACTTCCCCTACCACCTCCATGTATAGGAAAGATCCTAAGAGGGAGGGTAGTCCAATGAGGTATGAAAAGCCTCAAGAAAAAGAAAAAGAAAAAGAGAAAGAGAAAGTGAGAGGTAAATAAAAAGAGAGAGAGAGAGAGAGAGAGAGAGAGAGAGAAAGAAATACCTCTCACAAAGAATCTTCAAGAGACACAAGGGGTAGAGAGACCAGATGTTTTAAATGTGGAGAACGAGGAAATTATTCTTCTGAATGTCCTCACAAGCGGTCTACTTATCTCTTAGACCATCAGAGTGAACAATAGGATTCTTCAAGTGAATTGGATACTTCCATATCTGAGGAAGAAGCCTTACCTTGTGACGGTGAGTTATTATTGGTTAGACGACTTCTTGGAAGTCAAACCAAAGAACTAGAACAATCCCAAAGGGAGAACCTATTCCGCACAAGATGCAAATTTTGAAAACACTTGTTCATTAATTCTGGATAGTGTTCTTCTTGCAATTGTGGCCTTACCTACTATTCTTCATCCCAAGCCTTATAAGCTTTAATGGATAAAAGAGGATGAAGAAATAGTAGTCAACACATCAGTAACCATACCAATATCCATTGGCAAATATGAAGAAAATGTTTTATTTGATGTTGTTCCAATGGATGCTGGGCATGTATTACTTGCTAGGCCATGGCAATATGATCATAAATCCACTAATGATGGCTATACCAATAAAGTAACTTTCCTCCACAAAGGAAATAAGATCACATTGATTCCTCTTACACTTGAATAAGTGAAAGAGGATGAAATCAAAATAAAAATAAAAATTGAAAAAGAAAGAAAAGAAAAAAATAAGTTGGAAAAACAACCTTATCAAGAAAAGAAGAAGGACACAAAGGTATTGATGGAAACCCATTTAGGGCATTCCATTCAAAGGAGTACTAACTAACGCTAAGGCTAAGAAAGGGAAGTGAAGAAAGACTTTTTCTTGATTTTCTTTCTCTAAGTCTTAGAAGGATTCTCTTTAAATTGTTCATATGTGTTTTGTAGGTCTAATAAAGCTAGGAGATCACGGATCAACTAGCCAAAAAGCTTGATAAATCAAGGGAAAGGAAACATCAAGAAAGATAGCATGGCAATCTGGCTACGCCCAACGCAAGTTATAGGCCGCCTAGCGCCTGTTGAAAGATCCTTTGGACAGCAAACGCATGACGCATTACCAGCTGGCAGCCCAGGCCTTGATGCATGTTTTCCACACCTCCACCACGTGGCAGCTGATCCATTTCATGTGGCCGATCATCAACACTGATTGTATTCACCGTGTGAGAGATTGGGTGCTACTATAAATCGTACTCTTCTCCAAACTGTTTTCACCTTTGAATGAAATTAGAGTTTTTCTGTTTAATAATTTCCAGAATACCTCTTCTTCAAGGTCACGGCTAGGAGAGTGAATCTCAATCTCCTCTAGCCACCTTCCCTAGTGGAATCACGCTAGGACCTCCTTTGCACCGCCATTTCACTTTATCACCATTGCATCAGAGAACGTCTCTGTTTCTCTCCAAACCTTCTTCCCATTCTCCATTCGGTTCAACCTACCGCTTCCATTAAACCTCCTTATTTTAATTCCGTTGCTTGAGTGTTCACTGGATGATGCTCGTAGAAGGTTCGGTCTCAACCTTGAACCTGAATCAGCTTGGAGCTTCTTCCATCAGGTACGCATGTTGTTAACTTCTTCATTAGCAGGTAAATACCTTGACTCTTCTTCTTATAAAAAACATCACTTTGTTTCTTCATTTCATCATGGGGAATGTTCTAAATAAAGTGAAACCTAAAATATATTAAAGGCCAAGACTTCTTCTCATAAAATGTTTGTCAAACGACCTTCATTTTATCTTCTTCTCTTTGCATATCTCTCATTGATCATACTAATTTTTGCTATTTTTTGTAGATATATTTTTGACCCAGGTGGCAAATAACAACCAAAGTTGTGCTTCTTTCTTTCTTCCCAATTTGAGGATAAATCGTTTTTAAAGAGGGAGGGAATGATGGCAACCCGTTTAAGGACTTTCCATCCAAAGAAGTATCAACTTAACACTAAGACGAAGAAAGGGAAGTTGAATAAGGACTTGATTTTTCTTTCTAAGTCTTAGCATGTTCTCTTTACCTAAAAACATTTACACTTTTTTTGTAGGTCACCAAATAAGGATGGGAAACCATGCCAAGCAAAGGAAAGCAAAGGAAGCCAAGAAAGGTGCAATAGCCGAATGGAAAAGCTGCATGAAGAATTAAATTTTTCAAGCACCACACGCCCAGCCAAAACCCTGGATGGCTCAACGTTTTTGCACCAGCAGATTAAACATTTAACACATGATTAATGGGTTTCTCTTGGAAATTGAAACCCACATTGGCTAAAGCTTCTTCCGCACATGCCTTTGTAATCTTAGTAGCTTCCCTTACACGTTTGACAAGCTTCTCTTCTCCTATAAAAGAGAGCTTCATCCTTTGTAAATATCAACTTGAATTGAGATAGTGTTATGCTGTTGAATTGCATCCAACTACTACTTCTTCGAGTTCAAAACTTAGAGCTGCTTCAGCTTGTTCTTCCTCTAGCTCCCTTCCCCGCAGGAAGGCCATCTGAGTAAGAAACTCAGCACACATTCATCCAAACCACTGCTGAGGATTTCTACAAACACCTTGCAGGCATCGAAAATCTTCAAACCATTCTCCATTCCGCTACCAATTCTGGACTAAGGAGCCACTCAAGTCTTAGAGATTGAGGTTGCTTCCATAAGAGGTAGCTCGTTGAGAATGATTGTTCAATTAGCTAGAGAAGTTGCTTTGTGAGAGAGATATTGTTACGTAGTAAGGGAGGCATAAAGGTCACATAGAGCATGCACTTATAAAGGTCACATATCCTAAAATTATTGTATTATATACAAACATATATATAGCCTAAAACACAAAGACACACATAAAAAAACACAAACACACACAAAGAGACAAAAACACAGACAGACAAACATAGACAGACATAAACTGACATAGACAGACACAAACTGACATAGATAGACACAAACACACACAAAATAAATAAACACAAAAAAAAACACACACACACACAAAGATAGGCACGAACAAACACAAACAAACACACCAACTTTGGCTACTCCATATCCCTTCTCTGTAGCCTTCTTTAACTTGATTGAACCTTCCTTTAGTCATACTCCTAGTAAGGGGTTTATTAATTGTACCCAAGCCATCACACAGCTAAACACACACACACACATACAAACACACACACTAACGCAGACACCCACAAAGAAAAAAACAAACACATAGAAAAACAAAGACACAGATAATTGGTTTAAAACTATTTTTACTCTTCTTGAAAAGTTTCTGGTGTATAAAACTGTTTTCAATGAATCTTTCAACTCTTCAAATAATTAACAAATTAATAAGAAAAACAATGAAAGAAATCAACACAAAGATTTATATTGGTTTAACTCTTCAAGATTCTACATCTAGTCTTATTCCAACAACCTGAGTTGGAAGGAAATCTACTAATAACAAATGTCAAGATTATAGAATACAAGATTCACCTATGTACTCTAAATTTTTTAATCATAACAAAAACAAAATCCTAAGGTTAAGGCTACACACCCACACTAGGAACCAAGAACACACTCCTAAGGGTGAGGCTACACATACTCACACTACGAATCTTGCCTACACATCAAAGGTAATCACAATTCTCAAAGAATTATAGAAAAACATAATCTGTTACACCTCCAAGTGCTGATACTACAAAGAACACATAAATCAGACCCTTCTTTGATCTTCTCTATCACTTTTGAAGGCTTGAACCTTTGAAGTTCCTCAGTTGATGTTTGCTTCTCCAAGAATGCTCCAAGACCTCTCAAAGAATATTCTTATGTCACAATTTAAAGCTCTAAGAATGGTTTTTGTGTGTCCAAAAAGAATTAACCACACATATGTAGCAAAAGCACATAATTATCAGTTTTAATCGATTATGTTATTTCCTTAATTAATTAAAACAAAGAGCTAAGTTTCCTGGTGCATAAGAAAATTTTATTTGATTAGATTATTTCCTTAATGGATTAAAATGATTTCCTTAATTGATTAAGACAGAGAGTAAGACATCAATTTTTGACAGTTTTACTCTTAAGTGTATATCATCATACATCCAACATAGATTTATAACACATACGATTCAACATAGATTTACAACATGTTTATAAAGTCAGGAATATTATTCAACATCATAAAAAAAAATCATTCAACTATCACCAAACCAAGTTAAGAACATATTGACCATTTTGAGTTTACTTGGATTGAAATTATTTTAGTGTTGTTCTAATTTGTTCAATTTAAATAACAATATGGATTTTGAATAGTTATCCTTAACTGATTTTCCATTTGTAGTTTTATTAAAAGTATGATGAAAATAGTTAATATATAAAGTAATTACGGATAATAGAATTTGGGAAAATTTGCCATATTTAGTTTATTATACATAAATGTTGAGTATGATATTTTATTATATGGTTAGATAATATGTCGCATGTGAATTTTTTATGATGAAGTTTACATGCATCATCATAATGTTTTAATGTATATTATAAACGAAAAATTATGTGCAGTGGTAAACTAATTTTTTTATTTTCAAATAGATATTATGAAATATATGTATTCTAAAATTTAACAAGTTTGGAATTGTGACTTTATTTTCCTGTTATATATGTATTTAAGTTTTTTAGGTTAGTATAATATATAATTTTGGGTATAAATAATCATGCTTTTGATTATTTTATTTTTGTAAAAAAAAATGTAGTTTCTTAATTAATATTTTATGATGGCATCTCTAACCCTCTAACTAAAATATAGGCTAAAAACATAGCAAGACTTGCAGCAAGATGTTCCCTCTCCTGCAATCTGCCGAACACAACTTTGAACAATCCTTAAAGTGCATTATCCCCTGCAATCAACAGGTAAAAAACAAGCAGTCTTCATGAATTCCAAGCCGCACAATCAATTCCAGTAGTCTTCACAGGATGTCAAGCCTTCATGATCAATGACAGAACACCTTCTTGAGCAGATATTGATCAGACAATGAATGCGTAGTATAATCCCCTCTTTGAATCTCTTTCAAGAAAGATCACCACCGTCTTCTTGGAGAATTCTTAGAGCTAAGAGAAATCTAAAACATATTGAAATTGTCAGTTTATCAAAAGTCTTACAAACAGACTTGTGTTCAGCCTATTTATAGAGATCTGTTAGTCAGATGATTTCTCAGTCGAATACGCTACTAATTCAATCGACTGGATTATGAAAATTATAACAAAACAGTCATCATAACAACTTTCAGTCAACCAAAAAGAAACCACATTTAATACAGTTGACTAAGTCACCAATGCTCAACTAACTTTGAAAAATATGCCATTAAAGTGCAAGAGCATAACAAAATTTCAAATCAGACAATAGATACAGTCGAATGTGTAGCACACATATTCAACTTTCAGCAATTTTGAAATTCTTTTCTTCTCAAAATAATACATAGCACTGATTCTCAAAATCTGTACAAAGATTTTAGCATGATCGATTCCATTAGTAATACAGTCGATTGTACTATCACTTTGTCGCACAAGAATAAGTTCATAAAAGTGCTCGTGATTTTCAACTTTAAAACATGTGCAGTAAAACATATGAAATGATGCATATCACATAGCACATAAAACATGTAAACACGTTCCAGATATATATCAATCAATCAACACAGGAACATGTAACACAATACATAAACATGTTCAACAGATATCACAATTAATCAGCATAAGAACATGTAATGCAGCAACAACATGTGCTTGTTATTAAGCAATGTGTTGTCATCATCAAAAACTAGATTGATATAGAAATTGTGTTGTCAACAATCTCAACAATCTCCTCCTTTTTTGATGATGCACAACCATGATTAATAACCGACCATGTTTGCACACTTTAATACATAACAGAGTAGCAAAAGAAATATAACACAGTTATCACAATTCAAGTACTTTGCATGTAACACAACAATAACAAGAAAAAAATATGAAGCATATTATACATGAGATAGAATAACTATTCTCTCCCCTTCATGTAGCATCATAAGATCATAAATTCTCTCCCCCTTTGTGCATTAGCAAAAAAAGTATGCTCTAGATATTTTGCTGAATTATCAAACAAACAGAGATGCATCAAAAGAATATGTGCAAATTTTCAAATGCAATGATGATCTCTATACACTAGTGCAAAAACGCTGTTTAACGTCACCCCTTAGACCTCCGTTCGGCGAAACCCCGACGTCTACTGCTACACGGTGGCATTATCGTAAATAAATTGGAAAACTAGACGTCTGTTTCGATGTCCGGCGACGTCTATGACATCATAGACGTCTACCCTGCCGAAACCTGACGTCCAATTCCTGAGGTATGTGAAAAGCCAGTCCATTGACATCGGGTTTTCAGGGATCCGACGTCTGCGAGACTGCAATTAATGCTCCCCATCAATTTCCCAGGAGCTTAGACGTTGGATAGAAAGGGCCCAGACGTCGAAGTCACTGACAGGAAATAAAACGTCAACCAAGACGTCGACTAGACGTCGGATAGAAGTGGGATCCCGTGAAAGAACGACGTCAACTAGGCTACAATTAATGTTGTTCACCTAATTCCCCAGGCAATTACACGTCAGGTAGCCAACCAAAGGCCGACGTCTAAGGCCTGGCTGGAAGGCGGGAAGACAAATTCTTCAATGTAGACGTCGGTCCTGAGGGGCACCGACGTCAAGGTTCCTGTATTTTCACCAAATTCGAGGGTTATAGACATCGGATGTGAGGGGCACCGACGTGAAGTACTCTGACAGGAAACCAAAACGTCAATCTTTTCAGCTTCCCTAGACGTCGGATCCCCTGAAACACTGACGTCTATAGACATCGGTTTCACGCGGACCCGACGCCCAATTTCATTTTAAATACTCCGCAGACCCTACTAACCTCTAAGTTTCTGATCGCGTCTTCTTCTCTTCTCCTTTTTCTCTGCTTCTCCTCTTCTTTTACTCCCTTGCGCACCTCTTCTTTTTATCTCTTCCGGCATTGCCTTCATCCTCTTCTTCTTCTCTCTTCATCCCAGGTGCGTGGTTTTTCTTATGCCTACCGTTGAAATTTTCTTTAGTTTTTTATCGATTATCTTATCGTTCAACTGATTAAAATTGGCCTTTTTTGTGTTGTGTTTTAGTGTAGTTTTGATCCACTCTTTGGGTAACATAGTGCAACATTCTCCCTTTGCTAGTTTCCTTACTAAAAGAGTGGTGATCTTTTGACTTTTCTAGTTCTTCCGATCCAAAATGGAACATGGGTCCTTGTCTACTTCTCGACACCGTAATTTTTTTGTGTTGCGGTTGAATAATTGGAAGTAGGCATGCACCCAGGTTCGGTTTTGGGTTGAAAGGACTAGAAGATTCAAAAGACGCAAGCTTTTTTTGTGGGGAAACTAGCGAGAGGAGAGTGTTACACAATGCTACCGAAAGCTTTGATCAAAACTGCACTAAAACACAAAGTCGTTGTTAGACGTCGGTTAATGCCATGTCCGACGTCTATAACAACATAGACGTCGGTTAATGTCACTTTAAACCTCTTTATATATTCATCTTGACGTCGGTTTTATGCACAGGTGGACGTCTATATAGAGAAATTATGCGTCGGTGTGGGTATAAGTAGACGTCTATATGGACGTCGGTTGGTATCGTTAACCGACGTTTATATGTACGTCGGTTGAGAGGATTTCCGACGTCCCATGGACGTCACCCGTTGAGACGTCGGTGGTGAAAGTGACGTTAAAAGCCCAAATTAACCGACGTTAAACAACGTTTTTGCACTAGTGATATCACATTTAATCACATGTAAATGATAACTCCCCCTGAAATGCAGGCATGTGAAATACAAATGTGGAAAAAGGTGATACTCCCCCTGTCATTATGCATAGATATCAAAACCAGATCAGATGCACAATGCAGCATATCACAGATGGAACAATCAGTTTAGCACATAGTTGTATCAAAGACAAGATAGCAAACAATTTAGATATGCAAGGATATATAATCTTCAACAATCTCACAATATTATCTCAAGTAAGATATTTCCAACACTATTTATAGCAGAGATAATAACAGATATATCAAAATAAGCAATCAGTAAATGAATAACCAAATTCTAGAATTGGAATTTCTAACCCTGTTTTGAGTAGTCGATTGCACAATTTCCTCAGTTGACTACATTGCTTTCCAAAGTTGTTGAATTCCTCTTGAAATTTCCAAAACAATGTTATTCCTGCAAAACCTTTCAAAGATCCTTTCCAGATCAAGCATTTTAGTTAAGCAAGAAATATAGCCATAAACAACAGAAGTCAATATGTACAGTTTTATAACAGTTCAAGCATAATTGACTTCAAAAATATTGCAGTCGAATCAATCAATCAGTGCAAGCAATATCAAACAGATTTAAAACAATAGTATTGATTCAAACTACTAATTTTATTTCCTTGACAAGAAGATATTACAATGATAGGACACTCAAGGAACAACAAAAGAAAACCATCTACAAAAGAATTGGCAATCTAAGCCAATAACAAAAAGGATAAAAATCAAATCTTCTTTTTCTTTTTTTTTTTGTTAAAAAAATCCCCAAGTATCATATCACTGTCACCGAAACTAGTGTTTTCTTCTTCAGTCCTCTCACTCTCAAAACTCTCATTTGATTCTTTAGAGTTGCTTGCATCAGTCGACACAGATTTTTCAAGGTGTCCTTCATGGTTTTGAGTTGCTTTATGCTCTTTCAGTAGCTTTATCACGATTCTTAAGCCATTTAGTATAATTCTCTCAAACTCATATTTTGCTCTGTGCTTGCTGTTAAGAATAGATTCTAGTTCATTCTCTTCATTTTGAGCCTCATTTTTATATATCCATCCTTCATCTGTTTTTGTCATTTGCATAAGATGCAAGGTAGTCTTATCAATCAGGCTTGTTCTGGAACTGGGTTTGCTTGATTCTCCAATACAATCCACTCCAAAATAAACAAGAACTTTTGATATGAAAACACAATATGGTAGCTTAGCAGATTCCAGTTTGGTAACCTTCACCATGTTATCAGATATCGCAGCAGGCCAGTTAACTTGAATGTTTTCCTTTAAGGCCTTTAGTAGAAACAAATCCTCTGTAGTAGCTTGTGCATGGTTTCCACCTCTTGGCATCAAAATCCATGAAATAACTAGGATAACAAGTCGACCATCCACTTTCATTCCACTAGTTTTATAGCTGAAATAGTCTCTAAAATCATCAAGGTTTCTCAAAGTATTCACATACTCAGTGAACTTATGGAAACCTTCTATTCCCAATGACATTTTTCACCTTCACACTTTAATCCTGCTAGGTTTGTCCATATGTCTTCAGTAAGTATGATATCAACACCCTTGACTCTGGAACACAAAATATCATCTTCAACCCTTAGGTTGCAATAGAAGACTTTGACAAGATCAGGATACCATGGATCAACCATTTCCACAAATTTTCTTAATCCTTGACGTTTTATCCACCTTTGTGTTCAGATTGTTGACAACACAAACTCTATATCAATCTAGTTTTTGATAATGACAACACTATGTTGAATAACAGTACACATGTTAATCTATTACGTGTACTTATTCTGAACTGATTGTTATATCTGATGAACATTAATGAGTCAATATTTTCTTGACTTCACTTAGTTTATTGTACTAAAATTAATCAGGGAATTGTACTTAAATGTTCGATATTTTCCTATTTTTGCTAATTGAGCTTAATTTGACCAGAAATTCTTATTTTAATTAATTTGAATGGAGAAACCGCCACATGCTATAGAGGAGAGAATGGAAGGAGACGTAGCTTGATTCTGGAAGCAGTTGGTCTCACGGTGCAAGCTAGGATTTAGTTTCTTTTAGATGTCATTAATTTCCTTTCATTGAAGCGGTGCAGTGATATTCTATTTTACCTTTTCTTTGCTAGATAATGAAACACGTTAATTTCCTTAAGAAGAGAAGCCCATTTTCATTTACACACTTTCGCTTATTTAGCTTTTAATTGGAGGTTTTGAAAGCACATAGCTCACGGGATTTCATTTAGCTTGTGCAAGCGTGATTTACCTTGGAGAAGACGCTGCTTGAATTTACAATGTGCACATTTCTGTTTGCTGAATTGATTTTTCGCTAATTTAATATTGTCCAAGCACTTTCAATTTGAAATTTGATTCCACCTCCTGTGTGCTTCAATTTGCAAAAGCATTCAATGCATTTTTCCATGAAGTTTCGTTCCAACCATGCTTCCTCCTTCTTAATTGAATATTAAAAGTTTTTCTTTGTTTATTTCCGTAGTGTAGAATGCATAATCAATTAATTGCCGCTAGTTTTCTTTTGTGACTCATTGTCGGTTCGATTTCGATAATTTAGTTGTAATGTTAGCTTAAGTTACTTGGTTGGTTGTTAGAGATATTACTTTTTTTGCTTGAGATTTTTGGACTGTTCTTGCATTTATTCTGCTCTGCCTCACATTCTATGAAATCTGACTGTGTTCTTGCAATGGGTATACGCTTAGTTGCCCAATTGGTGATTGCATCTTCGCTTAGTTGATCAATCTGTATAGAACACATTGGATGGAATAAGTGTATTGCGTTCGCTTAGTTCGCGATTATGATAGCATGATTGACCTTCGCTTAGTTGGTTAGTTGTGCTGAATTAGAGGTTAGAGTAGTTTATTCATGAGATCTATGCACTTTGATTGCCATGTTGCTGCTCTGATTTAGCTCAATATTTAATCTGTTGTGTGCTTGCGATTTGGTATACGCTTAGTTGTCTGCTCGGTGTTTAATCTTTGCTTACTTGATTCGACTGTATGGTGCATGACCTACTTAATTTGCAATTTTGAAGACCGAATTAGCCTTAACTTAGTTGGGTGATTCGTGTCGGATTTGGATTAGAGTAGTGTGTACTTGTCGTTAATCTGTGAGGGAAGCATAGTAATTGAGTTAATGACCAACCGTTTTTATTCTGTATTTATTTCTGTTTTACATTTCTGTTTGCATCCGTGTTTTAATTTTGTTCATTTGCATTCAGAAACCTTTCACAAACCCCCCTCACTTTGTGTTAGACCTGATTCTTGAACCACAATTTGGTCCTTGAGAGACGATGATATGCTTCAAATTACAGCAGCAACAGTTGTCTCCATAGTTGATGTGTGTGAAAGATGAAAGACAGCGGAAGTAGATGGAATTTGATTGCGGATGCAGTGCTGTATGGCGTGGTACCTAGCTCAGACAACTTTCCATAGTTGGAAAGAAGCTAGAGGGAAAAAAAATGGAAGCACAAGAAGGGTGACTTTTCAAAGAAACATAGCTGGAAATGCGTCAGCAGAATATATTTCTCAAGGTTCCAAAAGTCAACCCAGCTGCAAATACAAGCAGAATTTATACAAATTGCTACAAGTTCTTAGACGGTGAAGATGAAAGCAATTTGATGCAGATGAGGACACGTGGATGCCGCATGGTCAGCGTGAATGGATTCTGGAATCAGCAAGCAACAACGTTTTCAGCAACGTTTTGCCGTGGAGGTGTAGTGACGTGAAACATGTGATTTCCTTGATGCATCTCCCATCTTAATAAACTCACCCCCTTCCCTTGTGTAAAAGACACTTTTGCCCTCATGCCAATTCAGCTTTGATCTTCCACTCAAAAATGGACAGTAGTTGACCTTTTGAAGATCCTTCTGGGACACTGTGTAGTTTTCTGATCATGCTTCTCGTAATTGGACCTTGATGTATCACTGTGTTAGACCCCCGCATATCAGACGACTTAGGAGTCACTTCCTAGTCTATACTGCATTCTTTATGCACATTAAATTTGCATGGGGTGGGACACCCATCAAACATGTTATGTTGTAGTGTGATGTATGTTCCTATGTTAATTGTGTGATATATTTATGGAACATGCTTGTATGATTATGTGTAATGCGAACTGCTTTGTCAAAAATATTTTACTGCACATTTTAGAAAGTGAAAAATCACAAACACTTTTATAAACTTATAACTGTGTGACAAAGTTGTAGTCCAGTCGAATAAATCTGTAATGGATTCGACTATTCTAAAACCTTTGTACAGATTTTGAGAATCAGTGCTCTGTGATGTTTTGAATTGAAAAGAATTTCAAAATATTTTACATGTGTCAGTCGACTTTGTCCAGTGTACATTCGACTGTATTATTGATCTGTTTTGGAATTCTGTTATGCTTACACGCTCTAACGACTATATTTTTTAAAAGTTAGTTAAGCATTGATGACTTGGTCCACTATATTAAATGTGTGTTGATTTTGGTTGACTGAGAGCCTCTTTGTTGACTGTTTGTTATAACTGTAATAATACAGTTGACTGAATTAGTAGGCTATTCGGCTGAGAAACAATTTGTCTGACAGAAAACTATAAATTGGCTGAATACGATTTGTTCAGAGACTTTTGACGCTCTAACGTTTTCAATTCTTGTTACAGATTGAATTCTTTGTGTTAACAGGTCCAAGAATTCCCCAAGAAGATGGTGGTGATCAATCTTGACAAAGATTCAAAGGGAGAAGGCTTATGTGCTGACTGTGTGATTAGAACTGCACAAAGAAGGTTATTCTTGATTGATCATTGAAGGCTTGACATCCTGTGAAGACTGCTGCGTTGATTGAAGGCTTGGCATCCTGTGAAGAGTGCTGGAATTGACCTGTTGTGATACAGGGGTTACACGTTGAGGATTGTCTGATGTGGGTTCAGATTGCAGTAAAGGGGATTAATGCTCCAAGTTTGGTTTTGGTTATTGCAGCTATAAATTCCTTGTTGTAAAAACCGCAACCTATATAGTGCATTTGTTTCCTGGGTTGGAAGGATACTAGATGTAGGCATTGTTGGCCGAACCAGTATAAAAACCAATGTTTGATTTTCTCTATCCCTGCACTCTTTATTTCAGTCGACTATATCTATTACGCAATCAATTACGTTTTTCTGCTGCATAGAAATTTTCATTACTTGCATTTCAAGAAAGATAAAAAAGCTTTATACTTTTGATTAAAGATTGCGAAAAGATTTTTTTTTTTGAAACAACACCAATTCACCCCCCTCTTGAAAATTTAGTCGACTTTGTTTTTATCTTATTTGACTATAAAACCTGGGATGGCTTCCTGTTTCAAACTTTTGGTGAAGGTGCTTAAACAAACAGACCACATTTGTTTGTTGGTGAAAATTATCCTTTTTGGAAAATTCGAATGCAAATATTTCTTGAATCACAAGAGAAGGGAATTTTGGATGCCACTTTGAATGGTCCATATGTTCCTACAAAAACCGTTGATAAAGAAACTGCTGATGAAAATAGAAAAGCTCAGTATGATGTTAAAGCTAGAAATATAATTGCCTGTGCACTGACAATTGATGAATTTTTCAAGATATCTCAATGCAAATCTGCAAAGGAAATGTGGGATGTCTTATAGGTAACTCATGAAGGCACGGATGAAGTCAAGAGAGCTAGAAAGAACTCATTGATACAGGAGTATGAATTGTTCAGAATGAAGGTTGGAGAAAACATCTATGATGTGCAAAAATGATTCACTCACATTGTAAATCATCTAATGGCTCTTGGCAAGGTGTTTGATAAGGAGGAGATCAACATCAAGATTTTGAAAAGCCTGAACAGGAATTGGCAACCAAAAGTCACAACAATCTCTGAATGCAAAGAACTTACAACTATGAACATGGTTACCTTGTTTGGCAAGTTACGAGAACATGAGTTGGAACTTGGTAGATTAAAGGATGAAGAGGAGATTGAAGAAAAGAAGTCCGTTGCTCTGAAAGCCTCAAGCAAGAACAACACAAAAATAGACATGGACGAAAAAGAATTGATGACCTTGATGGTAATAAAGTTTAGTCGACTTATACAAAATGATATTCAACTGTCTAACCATGCAGGTCTAAGCAAAAAGAAGAGCTTCAGTACAAATGTTGTCCAGTGCTATGAATGTGGAAGGGAAGGTCACATCAAGCCTGATTGTCCTAACTTACAGACGAAGCAAAAAGGAAAGAAAAGATTCCCTCAAGGTAGAAATATGAAAAGAAAAGGAGCCTACATTGCTTGGGAGAACTCAGATTCCGAAAGCTCAAGTGATGAAGATGCTGACCAAGAGGAGAAATCCAACATATGTCACATGGCTGGAACATCAAGGATTGAAAGTGACAGTGATGATGAATTTGAGAAGTTGCCTATAGAAGAAAAATATCAGCAGCTGACAGAGACATTCAGAGAACTGCATGCTGAAGCAATGCGACTGGAATACAAGGTTAATCGACTGAGCTATGAAAGAAGAGACTTTGAAAATAGAATTAATAACCTTGTTGCAAAAAATGAGAAATTGGAAAAAGAATTAAATGAAGCTTTGTTATCTACTAAGGATGTTGAAATTAAAACTGTTACAGTAGAAAAAGCTTGTGAAAATTGTCCAGCTCATAAATTACTTGACTAGCACGCTAGCTAAGTTTACTCAAGGTAGAGACAATTTAGAAGCTATTTTAAACTCATCTGGCAGACTTATTAATAGACAAGGAATTGGTTACAAATCTCAATATAATAGAACCAATGCTAGGAAATTCACTGAGTTAAGCAAACCTGCTAGAAATGCATGCTTTTATTGCAATTGTATTGGTCATACTGTTAGAAACTGTTATTAAAGAAATGTTGTTGTTCCTAAAGGATTAAGTGTTTGGATACCAAAGGAACATGTAACAAGGATTAACAATCAAGGACCCAAAGTCAAATGGGTACCGGCAACCAAAACTTAGTTGTTTTGCAGGATACACAACTGATGCAGAGTGATCTCAAGGATGAATCAACTATGGAACACATAAAAAATCTTGAGTATCTACAACTGGTAAAACTATACCTATCTGTTGCATCATGCTCATATTGATTGGTTGTTTCTATATGATTGTTTGTGCTGTATGCTTGAGTGTTTACTTGATTGAATTTGCTTGAAAATGATTTTCATAATTCTTAGTCGAATACCATTTTAATACATTCGACTATGGTCTTTGTTTTCAAATCCCTGAAACTTAAAATTTTGAAAAATCCATTTTATTAGTAAAATTAGGCGCGCATGCTTCCTTCTTTATGAGAGTTTTTCTTTCGTCTTGTAATCACTCCTGTCTTGTCATCTTCCAAACAAAATCTCTAATTTCTGAACGAAAGTTTCAAGAATCATCTCTTCATGGGGTCTTCAAGTAATTGTGGGAATGAGGACTGCGATTCAAAAATCATCATTAGGGAATCAAATTCATTGAGTTGGTTCAACAATGAAGAGGAACAACAAAGGTTTATGAATGGGTCAATAAAGGTTGTAACTACCCCCAATGAACATCAATCTCAATATGTTCAAAGGAGAGAGATTTACGTTTCCATATTGGCTAGAAGCGTAAGGACTGTCTGAATTCATACAGATAAAAGGACCATGGTATCCTCATTTGGTCAAAGTATTATATCACAACTTGTGGGTAGAAAATGGTGATATTTTCTCCAAGGTGAAAGGAGTCAACATTCATTTTGATGATGTCATATGGAATATTGTGACAAATCTACCATCGGAGGGTGCATATTCACACTTACCCAACTCTGAAGTAAATGCCTTGTTGAGCAAGAAACAAGTTTATCAAGAATGGCTGAGGTTTCCTAGTATGTACTCTGTTGAAAAGGTATTTGCACATGAAGGTCTATTGAAGGAAGAAAAGATTCTTGCACATGAAGGTCTATTGAAGGAAGAAAAGATTCTTGGGCAAAATCATTCTGCCTGGCAGAATCAAGAAAGACCGAATGTCCACATTTCAAAATCATCCCTAATAAATTTTTTTGTGTTAATGGCTTAGTAAGCCATCTTTTGCTATACTTCTTTTGTTTGCTTTCCTTGTTCTGATATATCAATTGTAATATCTTTTTCAAGGAAATAAAATCAGTACTTTGAATACATCTAAATTGCTTTAATCTTTTTGAATAATATCTGATATATTGATTGATTGATTCGACTATGTCCTGTTTGAAGTCAACTATGCTTATTCTGTTATACATCTTTACATATTGACTTCTGTTGTTATTTGATTATAATTCTTGCTTAACCATTATGCTTGATCTAGAAAAGGTTGTTGAAATGCTTTGCAGGAAGGATATTGCTTTGGAAGCTACAATTGAAATTCAACTCTTGCAAAAGCAATGTATTCGACTGATGATTTAAAGCATTCGACTGCGTACAAAATGGGTTAACAATTCCATATTTGGAATCTGGTTTTATCTTTACTGTTTTGCTTAAATCCTACATAATCTGTTATTATCTTTGATTTTATCTGTTGCAAATATTTGAATTGAGATAATATTGTGAGATTGTTGAAGTTTGTATCATTTCATATCTATATGGTTTGATATTCTGACTTTGATACAACTTTGTGCTTAAATTGCTGTTAAATCTGTGATATGCTGCATTGTGCACTTGAATTCATTTTGTTACTCATGCATAATGACAGGGGGAGTATCACTTTTTACACATTTTACATCACACGCCTACACTTCAGGGGGAGTTAACATTGTTTTGTGATGAAATTGTGGTTATGAGAGCATCATTGTATTTTACAAATGGCATATCTTTCTAATGCATCTCTGTTTTCAAATCTGCATAAATATCTGAAGCATTCTTTTTTTGTTAATGCACAAAGGGGGAGAGATATATATGAGAGTATGAGAGCAAGTATAAATGCCTTGTGAAAAGGGGAGAATATTCTGTCTCGTACTTTATCTGCTTGATATTATGTTGTATATGCAGAGTAATTGAACTGTATTAAATCTTTTGCTATATGCTATTACTCTGTCTTGTGTTCAATTGTACAACATGTTTGAGTTATTAATCATGATTGTGCATCATAAAAAAAGGGGGAAATTGTTGAGATTGTTGCAAACACAAACTCTATATAAATCTAGTTTTTGATGATGACAACACTATGCTTAATAACAGTACACATGTTGTTGTATTACATGTTCTTATTCTGAACTGATTGTTATATTAATCCAGTCTATATCAATCAAATCTATACACAAACTCTATATCAATCCAGTCGAATACATCTCTAATGGATTCGACTATTCTAAAACCTTTGTACAGATTTAGAGAATCAGTGCTCTGTGATGTTTTGAATTGAAAAGAATTTCAAAATGTTTTTACATGTATCAGTCGACTTTGTCCAGTGTACATTTGACTGTATTATTGATCTGTTTTGGAATTTTGTTATGCTTACACGCTCTAACGGCTATATTTTTAAAAGTTCGTTAAGCATTGATGACTTGGTCAATTGTATTAAATGTGTGTTGATTTTGGTTGACTGAGAGCCTCTATGTTGATTGTCTGTTATAACTGTAATAATACAGTCGACTGAATTAGTAGGCTATTCGACTGAGAAACAATCTGTCTGACTGAAAACTAAAAATTGGCTGAACACGATTTGCTCAGAGATTTTGACGCTCTAACATTTTCATTTCTTGTTACAGATTGAATTCTCTGTGTTAACAGCTCCAAGAATTCTCTAAGAAGACGGTGGTGATCTATCTTGAGAGAGATTCAAAGGGAGAAGGCTTATGCGCTGACTGTGTGATCAGAACTGCACAAAGAAGGTGCTTCTTGATTAATCATTGAAGGCTTGACATCTTGTGAAGACTGCTCGTTGATTGAAGGCTTGACATCCTGTGAAGAGTGCTGGAATTGACCTGTTGTGATACAGGGGTTACACGTTGAGGATTGTTCAACGTGGGTTAAGATAGTAGAAGAGGGGATTCTTGTTGCAAGTCTGGTTTTGGTTATTGCAGCTATATTTTGGTTTTAGGTTAAAGAGGAGATTTATCTTTTTGATGTGAGGTCTTCTATAAATTCCTTGTTGTGAAAACCACAACCTATATAGTGAATTTGCTTCCTGGGTTGGAAAGTCACTGGATGTAGGCATTGTTGGCCGAACTAGTATAAAAATCGGTGTTTGATTTTCTCTATCCCTGCACTCTTTATTTCAGTCGACTATATCTGTTATGCAGTCAACTACGTTTTTCCGCTGCATAGAAATTTTCATTACTTGTATTTCAAGAAAGATAAAAAAGCTTTATACTTTTGATTAAAGATTGCGAAAAGATTTTGTTTTTGAAACGACACCAATTCACCCCCCCTCTTGGTGTAAAACGAAGCCTACCTGTTTTCCATCACTTTGAAATTAAAACCTTCATATATGAAGAACTTCACTTTCAAAAATTTGAGGTATAAGACTTCTCATTTTCCAACAGTCTAGAAACCTAGCCTGTTTGTCATCATCACTGATCCAACCGCTTAGTTCAGGAACGCGCTTGGAACGCTTATGCCCTAGTGTCTTGACACGTTTCTTCGGTGCAGAACATGAAGCCATTTGAGCAGGGAAGACTGAGAGTGTTTGAAATAGCGAGGGACAGTTCAGAGAACGTAGCTATGGTTCAGTTTCAATGATGCTTGTGAATTTTATTTCAGATGAAATATGTATATTAATATTTTGGAGGGAAAGCTTTAATTTTGTTTTCGCATCAAAGTAAATTTTAAAAATTCAGACACATTCAGTGAGAATATAGACAATCGAATATCTAATGAGTCTAATTGACAGAGTGTACAAGTCCTAGTCGAATGAATTATTAAAGTAGTCGACTACAACACATGAAAACAGAGTTTTACACACAATCAATCAATCAATCAGACAGACAATGTATTCATGTAATCACACAACAACAACCAATCAATATAAGCATAATGCAGTAGATTGATACATATTTACCAGTTGTAGATTCTCAAGACAATGATTTTAATTCAGATTGATCCATCCTTGAGATTACACTACATATGCTTTGTATCCTGCAAAATAGATTAAGATTTGGTTACTGGTACCCATTTAACTTTGGGTCCATGATTGTCAGTCCTTGTTACTTGTTCCTTTAGTTTCCAAGCATACAATTTTTGAGCAACAACAACATTTCTGTAATAACAATTTCTAACAGTATGACCAACACAATTACAATAGAAACATGCATTCTTAGCAGGTTTGCTTAAATCAATAAATCTCTTAGTATTGGTTCTGCTAAATTGAGCTTTGTAACCTATTCCTTGTCTATAAATAGCCCTACCATATGATTTTAGTACAACATCTAAATTGTCTCTTCCTTGAGGAAATTTAGCTAGCGTGCTAGTTAAGTAATCTATCTTTTCAATATGAGCAGGACAATTTTCACAAACTTTTTCTACTGTAACAGTTTCAATCTTAACATTTTTAACAGATAACAAAGCTTCATTTAACTCTTTTCCTAATCTTTCATTCTCAGCAACAAGGTTATTCTATACTCAAAATCTCTTCTTTCAGAGTTTAGTCGATTTACCTTGTATTTCAGTCGCATTGCTTCAACATGCAGTTCTCTAAATGTTTCAATTAGTTGTTGATACTTCTCTTATATTGGTAGCTTCTCAAATTCTTCACCACTGTCGTTGTAATTACTTGATGTTCCAGCCATGTGGCAAATGTTAGATTCCTCATCTTGATCAGCATCTTCATCACTTGAGCTTTCAGAATCTGTATTTTCCCAAGCAATGTATGCTCCTTTTGTTTTCAGATTTCTGCCTTGAGGGAATCTTTTCTTTCCTTTCTGCTTCGGCTGTAATTCAGGACAATCAGGCTTGATGTGTCCTTCCTTTCCACACTTGTAACACAGGTTTTTATACTGGTTCGACCAACAATGCCTACATCCAGTGTCCTTCGATCCCAGGAAGCAAATGCACTATAATGGTTGCGGTTTATACAACAAGGAATTTATAGAACACCTCCACGTCAAAAATATAAATCTCCTCTCTAACCCAAAACCAAAATATAGGCAATAAACAACCAAGACTTCTAGCAAGAATCCCCTCTTCTGCAATCTGCCAACACCACTTTGAACAATCCTCAAAGTGCACTATCCCCTGCAATCAACAGGTCAAAAACCAGCAGTCTTCACGGATGCCAAGCCGCACAATCAATTCCAGTAGTCTTCACAAGATGCCAAGCCTTCACGATCAATGACAGAACACCTTCTTTAGTAGATATTTATCAGACAATGAATGCGCAGTATAATCTCCTCATTGAATCTCTTTCAAGAAAGATCACCACCGTCTTCTTGAAGAATTCTTGGAGCTAAGAGAAATCTGAAACAAAATTGAAATTGTCAGCTTATCAAAAGTCTTACAAACAGACTTGTGTTTAGCCTATGTGTAGATTTCTGTTAGTTAGATGATTTCTCAGTCGAATACGCTACTAATTCAGTTGACTGGATTATGACAATTATAACAGAACAGTGAACATAGCAGCTTTCACTCAACCAAAAACAAACCACAATTAATACAGTTGAGTAAGTCACCAATGCTCAACTAACTTTCAAAAATATAGCCGTTAGAGTGCAAGAGCATAATAGAATTTCAAATCAGACAACAGATATAGTCGAATGTGTAGCACACATATTTGACTTTCAACGTGTAAAACATTTTGTTATTCTTTTCCTCTCAAAATAACACATAGTACTGATAATCAAAATCTGTACAAAGATTTTAGCATGGTCGAATCCATTAGTAATGCAGTCGATTGTACTATCACTTTGTCGCACAAGAATAAGTTCAAAAAAGTGCTCTTGATTTTCAGCTTTAAAACATGTGCAGTAAAACATATGAAATGATGCATATCACATAGCGCATAAAACATGTAAAGACGTTCCAGATATTGTTAAATCTCTGGCAAGTGTACCAGATCGTTATCATGTAATATAAAATGGGTAAGTCCAAGTATCGTTTCCCAAAGGACTCTTAGGCCTTAACTTTTGTATAAACCAATCGAATAAGACTTGAGAAAAGAGTTAAATTTTAGGTTTTGTATGCAAGACAAAAGTAAACATGCAAAATGTAGTGAATCAATTGGCTAAAAGGAACTATGAATGAATGTAGCTGTTGGGGTTTACAATTTCATCTTATCCACCCTCTTATATATACTTTTCTTATCTAATCCGCTTATTTATCATATTGTCATGCAAACTTTCTTGATCTACCCTTAACCCAATCCCTTGGTGAAAAGAGCCTATTACTAATTACCGGCTTGCTATGCCAAGCCTTCCCTAGTAATTAATAATGCATGATAAACGGAAGCAAAATACAATTGATCGTCCTACCCTTATCCCTACGCGGTATTAGCATAATCAAGGAATTCCCCCCAGTTCATGACATTACTGTACGTTACAGTATCACTAAAGAGAATACCAAATCCTTGAGTTAAGAGAGTTTACATTATCATTCAAGGTTCAATCACAAGTTTCTTTTTAACAAACCTCACTCATTCCCAACTTCTTCCCTTTTCTTTTATTTTTACATTGAGCTCAGTTTACATGTTATTTCTTTTCTTCTTTTCCTTTCTTTTTCTCATGCATTTTTCTTTTACTACCTTTGAGCTCAATGCTTTTCTTTTGCCTTTCAACTTTCCCCATTCAATCCCAAACTTAAACCTTTTCAAAACATAAAATTAATCTCAACCCAACTCAAGGTAAATAATTTCAAATCAAGGGTTTTCATCCTGTTTAAGGCCAAAGTTCAATAAGGGTATAACATCTTAAACTTTTTGGGTGAAAATTTGGCTAAGTAAGGGCTTCCAAACATGGCCTTGATCATACAACATAAGCATGCAATTGAATCAATTATCAAGACTAAGGAAATATCATTCATCATTCCCTGTGAATAGTACATATATCAGTAAAGACTCTGGAGCTCAATGCCTCACACAACATGCTTCCTCACACATCATTCATGCATCCTGCTTAGCATCACAATCATAATCATAAACCCCCATACATCTGTTCACACAGTTAGTGAACCATTCACCTGGATATCAACACACACACATTCTCAATCATCAACCACATTCAATCATCATCATTGAATAACTCATCATGCAATATGAAATCAAACCATCATCAGAACCAGTGTACAAGCCAAACATAGACACAAAAATAAAAAGCTCCTATACTACAAATCCAAAGTACAAGAGAAAAAGAAAAATCCTTGTCTAAATGCTGGCATCCATCAGTAAATGCATTCACCGCAAGTCCTCATCTGAGTCGTACTCATCCCCCTCCTGGGCATCCTCAAAATCATCATCATCTTCTCTCTATCTGATGCTCTAGCTGCTCTAGACCCACTACCTTGTGCCTACTCCTGAGGCCAAGCCATCGCACTATGGAACTCGTCCATAGTCCACCTGTCCACTGCTGGCGTGTCGTACAGTCCTATAATAGTCTCGGTAGTGGCCACATGCCCTCTGCGGATAGACTCCATCCTCGCTTCCATCAGGGACATATACATTTCCCTCATCTATAAAGGCTCAACATGTTGTGCCGGTGCATCTGTAGGTACGTCCTCCTGCTGTGCTGCTGCCCTCCTAGGACGTCTCCTAGGAACTGCTCTGATTGGCTCCTCCTCTCGACAGTACTGACGATAATAGGAGGCATCAATAGCCCTCCTCGGCCTCTCATAAGGTGGAACTGCAGTGTCCACTCTAGCCTACTGACATAAGTATGTGATCAGGGACGGATATCCTAGTGGTGTCCTGCTACTCACAATAGTAGCGCAGGTCTGAATTTCGTCGACGATAACCTTGCCGACGTTAACATCCATCTGCCTCAGCATGCAGTAGATGACAAGAATCCGATGCATCGTGATATCGGAGACATGAGAGCATGGCTGTATGTTGGCATGAGTAAATGTCATCCAGTACTTAGCTAGGGGAGCCAAATCTGCCCTAAGGATGTTTACTGGTGCTCCATTAGGGTTCCTATGAAAGTGTCTCCCAGGGATACACATCAATCTCTCAATGTCTTCGTAATCCCTGTGCTGCCCTAGAATAGCAGCATACCTACATTGCTCTCCTGGCCACTTAGTTCCCAGGAAGGTGTTAATGGTGTTGGGCTCGTATTTGATCAACTGCCCCCTCATGTAGCTCATGTACCTCCCAGCTGACACTCCTCCTCTAGGCAAGGCGTTGGCAGAAAATTCCTTCACCAACTCAATGCTAGCTGGTGCAGGATAGGTGGTCAATCTCTCCCAGCCTCGCCTCTCAATCTCCAGTCCAAACTCTGGAGCTAAATCAGGGATGTACATGACCTTCCTCTCCATCAGCAAACGCCTCTCCTGGATAGTAGAATAATGCTCCTCATGCTTCTTGAAAAGGAACCCAGCAGAATAGAATCTCCTTGGCCTTTCTGGCTTCTTCCTCTTGTTGCCCAAAATCTTTACTCTCCTTGAGGTAGACATTCCTATATCAAATAAATCCAATAACATTTACAGAAACATCATTAGAGGTTAGTACATCATCAATTTAATTCTCAGATCACACATAATCCAGTACCGAGGGTAAATAGGGCCTACAAGCATCCAAGCATAAAAAAAAATCAATATTCCTAAATTTGTTGAATTCTGCTCAGCGGTCAGGGAGACCGCTCAACGGTTTTCAACTGAGTTTTCCAAAAACTCTCTTTTAAAACCCTAATCTCCACTCTAACACCTATTCTATCATTCCAGATCAATTTCATGCAATTCAATCGGTTCAAACAATTCGTATTTCATCAAATCATGCATAGAAATCAAAAGCCCTAATTTATCATGTTCCTAAGCATGTTCGTCATCAAATTCCAATTAGAAACCCTAAGAATTGAAATTGCACACTTACTTGAGTGGAGACTTTGAATGCTCGCTAAAATTGATGATGAATTTCCTCTCCAATGCAAAACCCTCAACCAAAAACCCCAAACTTTAACAAAGCAATAATAGAAAATTGAAATTTTGGTGAGAAAGTGGTTCTTGAAAGTGAAATAGGATTGCTAGGCCTTAGAGAGACCGCTCGGGCGAACTTCAAAGAAGTGGTTTCAAAATGAAAAACCTAGAAACCACTCAGCTTTTAACAAAGCCGAGACAGGTTTTCGCCGCAATCGCTCAGCGGCAAAATGGGTCGCTCAGCGGTTTGCGGTAGTTTTGCTTCCTCTCTTCTTTGCTTGCTTTTGAGCAGTCCAACCCTGTAGCACTTGTTTAATGTAACGTGCCTGACCCAAACCTGCCTAGCACTCATCAGTAAATACCTAACCTTCCAACACCCTTGAGTAGGTGTGCTTACCTATATCCTTCAGTAGATACATAAAATTTTAGCATCCCTCGGTAGATTCTACCCAAAAGTGTTTAAAAATCCATTAAGTTACATAACCGAAATCAAATCAACCTAAACAACAAATGTTTAACACAAGGTGGGATTAAATTAAATGTCTTCAAGTCTTTCCATCCCGGTTGGGGTCTTCATCCGCCCAACTCATCAGTTGCGTTCTATCCACTCTTCTGATGGCTTTAGTATACGGTCTTCTGATCTCCACCTTGCCATCTTCTTTGATCTTGTTGACAATCCACTTCCTATTCTTGAATTTTACCTGTGAACCTCGTGGAACTGGTGTATCTTCTGAGTGGCTTGGTCCTCCTTTGTCAACCTCCTCATCTTTAGGTACCTACAAAACATTACAACTATTAGAATTAGTACCTGTTGTGCTATCATCTGATGCAGCTTCTCTTCTTGACTTTCTATGTCTGGCGCTTTTCTTTACTCTAACATTGTTTTCTTTAGAGCTAGTATGCAAGAGCACATTCTCTTTGTCTCTTATCATGATTCTTCCATCATAGACACTGATAAGCATCTTCGAAGTAGCCATGAAAGGTCTTCCAAGAATTACTGGAACCCTCTCTTCAACTTCCATGCCCATGACTATAAAGTCAACCAAAAACTCCAGTTGCTCCACATGCACAACCACATCTTCCACCATACCAAGTGGCTTTTTAGTGGAACCATCCGCCACCATCACAGTAAGATTAGACGGTTTTAATGTTAGCCCTCCAATCCTTCTCAAGAAACACCTGGGCATCATATTAATGCTAGATCTAGAGTCTATCATGGCTCCTCCTACATCAAAATCATTCACAACACATGAAAGAGTCAAACAACCTGGATCTTTTACCTTAGGTGGATAATTCCTCTTTGGAGGTTGAATTTCAAATTCCTGCTCATCTTCATCTAGATCTATTATATCTCCAAGATAATATTTTATCCTTTTCGAATATGCAGGAATTTGTTGAATTACTGAAGGCACCATAGTCACTTGGTTAAAAGTTTCTCTAATCTGCCAGTTGTGACTGAATCTTACTTTCTCTTCTTCCTCACCTTCACTGCTACTTATCTCAGTAATTTCTCTTTCCTCCTCTTCCTCATCACTGCCCCCAATCTCCACAACTTCCTTTTCAACTTTTCTTTTACTCCTTGTAACAACAACTTTGCATTCCTCTTTAGGGTTAACATCAGTATTAGCCCTAAATTGGTGCTTCTCAGTGGTTTCTACCCTTTTTTACAGCTGTCCAATTTGCATTTCCAGGGATCTGAAACTAGCTTGGTCACTTGCATGATTGGACTCGTAAACCTTCAAGAATTTGTCAAATCTATCATTTAGGTCTTTGACAAATTCCGTCAGATGAGTAACCTGCTGCCACATAGGTGAAGTTGTTGCGGCCTGAAGCCTCCTGTTTGCCCTGATGGGTTATTCTGTTGTTGATCAATACTCAGATGGTGCTAGTATTGCCTTGGTTGAAATTCCCCTGTCTATACTAGAACTGATTTCCCATGTAATTGGCTTCCTGCTGCATCTCCTCTAGTACAACACACTGACCATTGATATGGTCGCCACCACAGAAATCACATAGCTATTGTGTTTGGGAGACATTACGAATCTCCTTAGGAAGTTGTGAGAGGATCTTTGTCAAATATTCTAGCTTTTGAGTCAGAAGATGATTCTAAGCTAGCATGGCATCATCTGCAAGCAAGTGCAAGACTCCTCTCTTTTTTGTAGGTACGCCCCTTTCGCTATAATTCTCCTGCTCATTAGCAGCCATACTTTCTATCAAGTCATAGGCTTCATCTTCAGTCTTCTATTTGATATCCTCTCCAGCTGAGGCGTCAAGCATCATCTTCGACTCAGTGTTCAAACCTCCAAGGTATGCAAGAACTAAGGTGGTCTTGTCAAAACCATGGATTGACATCTTTCTTAGCAAACCCTTGAATGTTTCCCATGCTTGAGCTAGAGTCTCTTCCATGCCTTGCTTGAATGATGAGATCTCCAGTCTTCCATGAGTAACTTTGGACGGTGGAAAATATTTAGTAAAAATCTTTGTAGCCACAGTCTCCCATGTTGTGAATGTTCCTTCAGGAAAGGAATTAAGCCACGCCTTAGCATTGCCCGCCAATGAGAATGAGAACAAGTTAAGCTTTACTCTTTCATCTGATACACCTGCCATCTTCACAGTATTGTAGATTTCACTAAACGTTGTCAAATGATCATATGGGTTCTCATTTGACAAGCCGTAAAACTGGTTGCTTTGCACCAGGTGTATAAGCCCTGGATTCATCAACATGTTGGTCGTTTGGTCCGTAGGCATAGCTATGCTGTTGAAGTGGAAAGGGCCAACAACATTAGATTGGTCTGCCAATGTGCGTCTTGGAGGAGGTTGTTCAGCCATCTCCTCTACTCTTCGAACTGGTGAAAGTGATAGTAATATGTTAGGAGAAGGAAACAAATCCCTAGATGGGTGTTGATGAGTCGATATTTTATTGATTTCACTTAGTTTATTGTGCTAGAATTAATCAGGGAATTGTGCTTAATTGTCCGGTATTTTCCCGTTTTTCCTAATTATGCTAAATTTGACCGGAAATTCTAATTTTAATTAATTTGAATTTTTTGAGCTAATTATTTGCATTATTATTTTTAGGGAAAATTTTGGAAACACAATTTGGGACATTTGGAGGACACCAAATAAATTCAAGACTCTCAGATTAGACATTTTAAATTTTACTTTTATTGTAATTTAATTGTTGAAAACGTTTTAGACAAACTTGTGCATATTGGGCCAAATTTTGACAAAAAAAAACATGATGGGCCCATATAGTTGTAGGACACTTGGCACCTAGGGTTTTGGGTGGACCCCACCCCTATTTTGAAGACACTTGGCCCTAGGGATTATAACCCATCTTCCGTCACATTGCAGACCTCTCATGACTCTCTCGGCTGGAACAATTTAAGGGTTCACTTTTGTTTTTGGGTCTGGGAACATTTTTACGGTTTTTTTCTTGGAACCATGAGCACGGTGATGGATTATAGTGAATGAGAGAGTCACATTTCCTTGCTTTTGTTTTTCTTGCGCTTGTTAAAATTATTATTCCTGCACGTTTGCCATCTTCCATTCATATCTCCTTCGTTATTCCACCTGCTGCCACTTTCTTTTTAGCATTAGAGTTTTGTTTTTCTTGAGCATACAGCTGCTGTCACAAGGGGATCTTATTCCTTTTATCTGTTGAAGAGGTGCTCGCTGTACGTTGTAGATCTCCTTAGAAGAAGCTGAAGTCCATTTATTTTGGAGATGCAGCGGTTGTAGTTGGTTTGTTCTTCAGCAGCTGCCTTGTCCAGGAGAGAAAGTTTCCAAGCTGCACGGTGTTTCTTCAAGTGCATTGCATCTCTTCGTTCCCGCTGGATGAGCACACGCATTGGAGAAATGGGAAGTGGCTCACGGCCTAGCAAGGAAGGAGACCGTGATTTATTTATTTTGGAGAAGCGGTGTGCACTTGAAGATTATTTTTCTTGGGATTTTCATTTTCATTTTGCATACCTTTCTTTTAATTAACCACGGGTTTCATATTTCTTTGGTGAGAACATTTCACTCTGCTACAGCTCACATGGTGATGCATTTAAATTTGTTTCTTTTGGAGAATGCAGGCGGTGGCACATGACAGAGGTGTTGGGCGGTGCTTATTTTATTTTCCTTCTTGGAGAAATGATGGGATGATTGAGATTTATTTCCTTTTAAAAAAAGGAAGCTGCACGGTGATGTATGGAGGCAAAGAAGCACACCGTGATTGGTTTTACATTTTGTTGTTGGAATGGGAGAAGCCCTTATACTTTTTTTTATTAATAAGAAATGTTGATTTAGGCAAATGGGTGTCACGGCATCAGGGGTCAAAGCTGAACAAAATATTTTATTTTTTTTAATTGGAAATTGAAAGGAAGTGTCACGACCTGTGAGAGGGAGTAGCCCCAAAATGCATTTTAGTTTCTTTACTCTTTACGTCATTTCTTTTATTTTTGCTCACCATTACATTTTAATAGCATTGGATTCCTTTTTCTTACTTCTCTAGTGCATTTAAATTAGTTTACATATGTCATGTTTTAGGAATGTTCAATTTACTGTTCTCATGTTGCCTGTCATGTTCAGTTTATTGTTTCCGTTTACTTTAATGTTGTCTATTCTATTCGATTGTGTTAATTTAATTGTGATGTTAGCTTAAGTAAGTTAATGACCAACCATCTCCAGTCTGTCTTCGAAATCGATTTTAGTTCTGTGTTTAATTATCAGTTTGCGTCCGTGTTTTGATTTAGTTCATCTGCATTCACAAATCTTTCAACAACCCCCCACCCTTCGTGTGAGACCTAATTCTCGAATCACAGTTTGGTCCTTGAGAGACGACCTAGGAGTCATTTCCTAGCTACACTGCATTTCTTATATGCAATCAAATTTGTATGGGCCGCGACAGCCCATCAGGCGTCTGACTCTCCTTCTTCCCCTTGTCTCGCTTAAGCCTTCAAGAAGCAGTTGTGTAGTTTTCTTGCTTTTAGTATGTCGAGTCTCCTGCTGCATGCACATGAAACACAAACACTAGTAGCACTTTTTTAAAAAAAATATAAAAAGATAAAAAGATAAAAAGAAATATATATACAAATATATACAATCGAGTCAAAATTAATCAGTTTACACTACTAGATAAGTTAAACCACGAGTCCCCGGCAACGGCTCCAAAAACTTGTTAAAACCCTTTCAAGTGTACCAGATCGTTATCAAGTAATATAAAATGGGTAAGTCCAAGTATCGTTTCACAAAGGACTCTTAGGCCTTAACTTTCGTATAAACCAATCGCATAAGACTTGAGAAAAGAGTTAAATTTTAGGTTTTGTATGCAAGACAAAAGTAAACATGCAAAATGCAGTGAATCAATTGGCTAAAAGGAACTATGAATGAATGGAGTTGTTGGGGTTTACAATTTCATCTTATCCACCCTCTTATATCTACTTTTCTTATCTAATTCGCTTATTTATCATATTGTCATGCAAACTTTCGTGATCTACCCTTAACCGAATCCCTTGGTGAAAAGAGCCTATTACTGATTACCGACTTGTTATCCCTAGCCTCCCCTAGTAATTAATAATGCATGATAAACGGAAGCAAAATACAATTGATCGTCCTACCCATATCCCAAGGTGGTATTAGCATAATCAAGGAATTCCCCCCAGTTCATGAAATTACTGTACGTTCCCGTATCAATAAAGACAAACAACATTTATCGAATGAGTTAAACGATAAAAACATTAAGCAAAGGTAAGGAACCCAACAATTGATAAAGATAAGAATATGCAAGCATATAAAGAAGTTAAGAATTTTGAATATAAGAGAGTTTCAAAAGGTTACATTGTTCCCCAACAACCTAGGGTTGAGTTCAGCATAATCATGGTGAATCTAGATGAAAAGTAATGAAAGAATGGAAGAAATAACCCTAAACTTGGTAGATTGGAGCCTGATAGATGACGCTTTGAGGAGCTGACCGATTGGCGCGAGACAAAAGCAAGTAAAGCTCCTCCAAGCTTCTCCGACGAGAGATACGCAGCGGAATTGAGGAGGACAGTCCAGATCGAAAGAGAAATCGAAGAGAATAGGTTGAAAACCTTAATCGGACAACGAGAAACCCTAGGAATGTGGGAGATTCACAAAATGAACCGATTAATCGGTTCGAACTCGAGATTGAACGGTGGAAAGTGAAGATCGAGGGATGGAGAAGTGTTTAATCGGTCAAAACGCTAGAATGTTTGGTGAAAAGTCAGTAAATGGTGAAAGGAGGAGAGGAAACCCTAGGCTGATGACATTGTTCGGTGAAAAGGGAGTAGAAGTGATCGAAGATGATGAAAATGTGAAGGAAATGCAACTTATGGTGAAATCGGCAACGATGGTGAATCTGTGGATGGAAAATGGTTCTGAGGTGACGGAGAGCTCTCGAATGGAAGAAAAGCTCTAGCGGAAAGAGTGAGAGATATGCGAGAATAATGAATTCTCTCTCTGACGCGTGAGAGAGCAAATGAAAAATGGTTTGGATGGCTGACGCGTGGCTACGGTGTGTCTGATGAAACGTAGAATGGAGTACAGCAATGGTGATGTGGTATTGATGATGAGAGAGAAGCACCAATGAAAAAAATGGAAAATGAAAGATGAATGTTGCTGGAAGGTGGCTAGAGGAAGTCTTTGGACTCTCTAGCCAATGACTTTTCAAGAGAGAATAATTTTCTGAATTAGAAAAGTTTATTCTATTAATCTCAAAAGTTAAAGTACAATAAGGTAGGCATGGATATTTATAGGACTAGAGGTCCTACATGCCTAACACAATGCAAAATACATCAAAGAAATACTAAACTAAAGAAATTGGACTCAGGCCCCGCGTATCAGAGCCTAAGCATCCAAGGAACCTCCTCCAAGGTGTGTGGAACAGCTCTGGACGTTTCTCTCTGCCAAAGGATTGAGTTTCAATTCGCATTGGGGCTATATATAGGCCAAAAAGATAACAAAAAGATTACAAAATTCGAGCTAATAAAAACAGACAACCGCCTAGGCGCCTACGTAAACCGCTCAATGCTTTCCCCCTTAGTCACGCCACCACTGGCTGCTCAACGGTCTATTCTGATGCTCAGCGGTCCCTTTGACTCTTCTTTTCATCCTTTTTCTTCATCTTCCACGAGTCTAAGTCCACCTTGATTCACTTCCATCTTCAATTTACATTAAAACCCTGCAAAACAATGTAAAAACAAGCATAATATCTCTAAAACCAACTTTTGACTCTCACATGACTCAACTAAGTGTTTTACTTGATTTTAAGCCCATTCTAAGCCATAAAAGGTGTGTTTTGATATCAAATTCAAGCATGAAAATAACGGTTTTTAGACCGTTATCAGTAGGCACAAAAGGACCATTTAAAGTAACATCCAAAATTCCTTTATCTTGCGATTCAAGAAAGATTTGCATTTTGATTTTCCAAAATGGATAATTTTCGCCAGCAAACAGAGGTGGTCTGCTTGTTGAAGCACCTTCACCAAAAGTTTGAAAAGAGGAAGCCATCCCTAGGTTTATAGTTGAATCAAAGAAAAACAGAGTCGACTAGTTTTTCAAATATCTTATGAAAACCAGCACTGGTGCCAATTGTTGCAAAACAGGTAGGTTTCTTTTTACACCAAGAAAAAGGGGGGGGGGGTGAATTGGTGTTTTATCAAAAATAAAATCTTTTCACAATCTTGAAATCAAAGTATTAAAATTTTCAAACTTTCTTGAAATGCAAATAATGAAAATTCGTATGTAGCGGAAAAACGTAGTTGACTGCGCAAATAGTGAAGTCGACTTTAATAAATGTGCAGAGATAGAGAAAATCAAACACTGGTTTTTATATTGGATTGGCCAACAATGCCTACATCCAGTGTCCTTCCAACCCAGGAAGTAAATGCACTATAATGGTTGCCATTTTTACAACAAGGAATTTATAGAAGACCTCCACGTCAAAAATATAAATCTCCTCTCTAACCCTTAACCAAAATATAGGCAGTACACACAACAAAAATTGCAGCAAGATGTCCCCTCTCCTGCAATCTGCCAATCACCACTTTGAGCAATCCTCAAAGAGCATCAGACTCCACGAGTCTATCCCCTGTAATCACAACAGGTCCAATGGATGTTTGAGTGTATTCACATGTTCCTTAGTATTCTTTCATCATTTTAATCGGTGCATTTCTTTATTGGAGTTTGGATCCAGCTTTACAAATCATTTTCCAGTTTTGTTCAGTCATGTGCAAATTGTTGCTGTGTTTTTACTGTTGCATTGGTTTAAATATGTTCCAGCTGTATTTCTTCGTTGTTGTTTGAGTCCAGTGCACTTTCTAGTTATATGTTGATCGTATAAGCAATGACATCATGTCCATCTTTGATCATTGGAGCTAAAAGTAAAGTAAGCATATTTTTCTAGTAGCAAACTCTGCATAACAACTCATTTTCTGGTTTAATATTCTATAATTTGTGTTAGATAACTTTTTCTAATTCTGAAGCTTTTCAAAAGTTTGTTTGATGTGTTTAACCAGTTCTCAAATCATCATAACTCCTGTAAAGTGCATAATTAAAAAATGAGTGGTTGAGTTCATCCAAAACTGATTGCAACTTCAGCATCAAATTTCATTTTTGGTTTGATATGGTGCAAACTGTTTCTGACCAGATTGTGTGTTCCTAAACCTTGCTGGAAGTTTGTTTCAAGTAGTATCAACTCAGATTTACCACTGATTTCAGAAAAGCATACTTGAGTTGCTTCAAAAATCTCTAAAACAGTCCTGTCACATGCTGATTTCAAAAGCTTTTGCACCGTGTTGTTGTCATTGTGTGTATTAGGACATTTGCTATTTCCCTAGCTCAATTTCTGAACTAGATCTAGACTTAGGACCTTTATTAATTACTTGTTTGATCTTTCCAGTTTGCTTCCAGTGTATTCTTTTGAATTGCTGTAGTTTTGTCAATTTTTCTGCATAATTTGGCAACTAGTGAGGTGATTTTGTGAATCTGTATCTGCCAGTGCATTTTCAATGTGTCTACAAGTCCATTTGGTCAATTAAAATATGGAGTTACTGTTCATTTGGTCAGTTTTCACCAAAAGTACAAAATCAGTTTTCAGACCATTGAAATTGCTTGAATTTGGTAAGTGGATCAGTGATTTTCTGTTGTGGTCCCTTTCTTTGCTGTTTGACTGATTGAACACCATCAAATTAGGAAAACAAAGTTGCTCCAAGCATCAAATTAGGTGTCTAAACATAGCTGTGCAAAAATTGCCTCTCAAGTAAATCATTTTGAGTTCTTTTGAGTCAGATTTTAGTTACTGATATAGCTTGAATCTGTTTTGGTACGTTTAATCATTTATATATGGATTGAAGCAAGAGCTTGGTACCGCTACTGTTAAATCTTACATCAAAATATCATTAAACAAGTTTGGAAAAAAGCAATTGGACAAATACAATCCAGTTTCAAAAATCCTGCTGCACTAGAACTGGTTTTTTACCTAAAAACACTGGTTTTCTTTGAGGCAATTTGTCAAACAGGTTTTGCCAAATTTTTGAAGTCAGTGAATTTGATGTCTTTGCAGCATATTTTGATTTTCTTGGTTTCTTAATCCATTCTAGAGCCTATTATAAGTTTAGTTTGCATGTCATCCTTGCTTTCCAACCTTTAATTGCTTATTTTACATTGTTTGGAATTTTTGCACCTAACCTGTTTGATAAAAAGCCAAGGTGCAGTCTGGTTTGGAAAGAAAAATTTGGTGCAGTAACGTGTTTGGTGCTCACTGTGTTTGCTGGTTTATTTGACTGCTGTGAAGGTCCTAAAAGTCCATATTGCTTGTTCCAAAGGGGTAGCATATTGGGAGTGGAAGACCTGTTAAATTGGCTAGAAGCTTGGACTCCAAGTGCACTTCCTTCTTGCTGTTCCAGCACCATTTCAGCAACTACAACATCACTTTTGGGATCTACACCAATCACAAACAACACCTTTCACTTGCTTTGTCCTTTTGTAAACACTTTTAATTGTACTTTTGTGCTATATCAGGGAACATTTGTGTTTCATTCTTCTTTCATTTTTAAAGCTTAAGTGGCTTTGGAAAATGCTTTTCTAGCAATTCCAAGACCACCACTAAACATTGTAATAGCCTAGACTCCGCATCTTAGTGTGAAAGTGTGTCAAGTGGCTCCAAGTGTCACTTGCACTTTCACTTAGGGTCGTGTCTCATCCTTCCTTTCCATTTCCATTCTTTCTTTAATATTTTTTCTTGTTGTTCTTTCTGTTTTACGTCTTCATGATATCTAGGCTCGTGTTCATATAGATAAACCTTCGTTTGGTATTTAGGTGCATGACATTCTTGCATTCAAAAGTTTTTGAAATATTTCGACCTAGAAACTAGGGTAAGAAACGTTAGGAGAAACTCTAGCAAAGGAAGGAGAAGGTTCTTAAGCCTGTCCATTATGACTCACCTCTCCTTCCTGGGAGCTATTTGGTTTCTTTTACCTCTAGCATCTTTTTAGAAATCATTCACCCAAAAATCTAAAAACAATCTTTGAAAAGTTTTTGATTCTATACTTGTGCAAGCCTTTTCAACCATTGTGAAAACCTTTTCTCTTCTTCATTACTATGAGTCACTCTAGTGTTGAAGGTACAATTCATAATGATCAAGAGAACATACAATTGAGAGAGGAACTTACTAGAACTAAAGTTGAGTTAAATGAACTCAGACAAATGGTCGCAAACCTTACAATCAATCAGAGAGGGCAAAATCATGAGGAACACTCTCATAGGCAACACCATGATCGTGGTGGTCATTCCCAACATAGTGATCACAATAGTTTTCATCCTTATGATCACTATCAACGCCCACCTAGGCGACACCACACTCATAGGGAACATCATGTGGAACCCAAACTTGACCTTCCCCCCTTCTATGGTAGAGACAATGTAGAAGAATACTCTGAGTGGGAGATGAAGGTTGAACAAATATTTGAATGTTACCACATAGATGATAGGAGGAGAGTGACCCTAGCCACCTTGACCTTTCAAGGTGCAGCCCTTTATTGGTGGACCTCAATAATTAGGGATCAAAAGATGCATGACGACTATACCATACAATACTGAATGAGATAAAAGCAGCCTTGCGTCGCAGACATGTTCCAACATACTATGCAAGGGAGATCATGGAAAAGCTCCATCGACTCCAACAAAGAAACATGAGTGTCGAGGAATATCGACAGAACTTGGAATTACTCATGTTAAGACCTGGAATCAAAGAGGAAGAGAGATTCACCTCAACTAGATTCCAAAGCGGCCTTAACTATGAGATCAGAGATAAGGTAGAGCTTTTACCTTACTTAGATCTCAATGACTTCGTCCAGCTATATGTGAGAGTGGAAGAGGAAAATAGAAGAAAAGCTTCCACTAGTAGGACTTCCCCTACCACCTCCATGTATAGGAAAGATCATAAGAGGGAGGGTAGTCCAATGAGGTACGAAAAGCCTCAAGAAAAAGAAAAAGAAAAAGAGAAAGAGAAAGTGAGAGGTAAATAAAAAGAGAGAGAGCGAGAAAGAAATACCTCTCACAAAGAATCTTCAAGAGACACAAGGGGTAGAGAGACCATATGTTTTAAATGTGGAGAACGAGAACATTATTCTTCTGAATGTCCTCACAAGCGGTCTACTTATCTCTTAGACCATCAGAGTGAACAATAGGATTCTTCAAGTGAATTGGATACTTCTATATATGAGGAAGAAGCCTTACCTTGTGACGGTGAGTTATTATTGGTTAGACAACTTCTTGGAAGTCAAACCAAAGAACTAGAACAATCCCAAAGGGAGAACCTATTCCTCACAAGATGCAAAATTTTTGAAAACACTTGTTCATTAATTGTGGATAGTGTTCTTCTTGCAATTGTTGTAGTTCTCGAGTGGTGAAAAAGTTGGCCTTACTTACTATTCTTCATCCCAAGCCTTATAAGCTTTAATGGATAAAAGAGGATGAAGAAATAGTAGTCAACACATCAGTAACCATACCAATATCCATTGGCAAATATGAAGAAAATGTTTTATTTGATGTTGTTCCAATGGATGCTGGGCATGTATTACTTGCTAGGCCATGGCAATATGATCATAAATCCACTAATGATGGCTATACCAATAAAATAACTTTCCTCCACAAAGGAAATAAAATCACATTGATTCCTCTTACACTTGAATAAGTGAAAGAGGATGAAATCAAAATAAAAATAAAAATTGAAAAAGAAAGAAAAGAAAAAAATAAGTTGGAAAAACAACCTTATCAAGAAAAGAAGAAGGACACAAAGGTATTGATGGAAACCCATTTAGGGCATTCCATTCAAAGGAGTACTAACTAACGCTAAGGCTAAGAAAGGGAAGTGAAGAAAGACTTTTTCTTGATTTTCTTTCTCTAAGTCTTAGAAGGATTCTCTTTAAATTGTTTATATGTGTTTTGTAGGTCTAATAAAGCTAGGAGATCACGGATCAACTAGCCAAAAAGCTTGATAAATAAAGGGAAAGGAAACATCAAGAAAGATAGCAAGGCAATCTGGCTACGCCCAACGCAAGTAATAGGCCGCCTAGCGCCTGTTGAAAGATCCTTTGGACAGCAAACGCATGATGCATTACCAGCTGGCAGCCCAGGCCTTGATGCATGTTTTCCACACCTCCACCACGTGGCAGCTGATCCATTTCATGTGGCCGATCATCAACACTGATTGTATTCACCGTGAGAGAGATTGGGTGCTACTATAAATCGTACTCTTCTCCAAACTGTTTTCACCTTTGAATGAAATTAGAGTTTTTCTGTTGAATAATTTCCAGAATACCTCTTCTTCAAGGTCACGGCTAGGAGAGTGAATCTCAATCTCCTCTAGCCACCTTCCCTAGTGGAATCACGCTAGGACCTCCTTTGCACCGCCATTTCACTTTATCACCATTGCATCAGAGAACGTCTTTGTTTCTCTCCAAACCTTCTTCCCATTCTCCATTCGGTTCAACCTACCGCTTCCATTAAACCTCCTTATTTTCATTCCGTTGCTTGAGTGTTCACTGGATGATGCTCGTAGAAGGTTTGGTCTCAACCTTGAACTTGAATCAGCTTGGAGCTTCTTCCATCAGGTACGCATGTTGTTAACTTCTTCATTAGCAGGTAAATACCTTGACTCTTCTTCTTATAACAAACATCACTGTGTTTCTTCATTTCATCACGGGGAATGTTCTAAACAAAGTGAAACCAAAAATATATTAAAGGCCAAGACTTCTTCTCATAAAATTTTTGTCAAACGACCTTCATTTTATCTTCTCTCTTTGCATATCTCTCATTAATCATACTAATTTTTGTTATTTTTTGTAGATATATTTTTGATCCAGGTGGCAAATAACAACCAAAGTTGTGCTTCTTTCTTTCTTCCTAATTTGAGCACAAATCGTTTTTAAAGAGGGAGGGAATGATTGCAACCCCTTTAGGGACTTTCTATCCAAAGAAGTATCAACTTAACACTAAGACAAAGAAAGGGAAGTTGAATAAGGACTTCATTTTTTCTTTCCAAGTCTTAGCATGTTCTCTTTACCTAAAAACATTTACACTTTTTTTGTAGGTCACCAAATAAGGATGGGAAACCATGCCAAGAAAAGGAAGCCAAGAAGGGTGCGATAGCCGAATGGAAAAGCTGCATGAAGAATTAAATTTTTCAAGCACCACGCGCCCAGCCAAAACCCTGGATGGCTCAACATTTTTGCACCAACAAATTAAACATTTAACACATGATTAATGTGTTTCTCCTGGAAATTGAAACCCACGTTGGCTAAAGCTTCTTCCGCACATGCCTTTATAATCTCAGTAGCTTCCCTTACACGTTTGACAAGCTTCTCTTCTCCTATAAAAGAGAGCTTCATCCTTTGTAAATATCAACTTGAATTAAGATAATGTTATGTTGTTGAATTGCATCCAACTGCTTCTTCTTCGAGTTCAAAACTTAGAGCTTCTTTAGCTTGTTCTTCCTCTAGCTCCCTTCCCCGTAGGAAGGCCATCTAAGTAAGAAACTCAGCACACATTCATCCAAACCACTACTGAGGATTTCTACAATTACCTTGCAGGCATCGAAAACCTTCAAACCATTCTCCATTCCGCTGCCAATTCTGAACTAAGGAGTTACTCAAGTCTTGGAGATTGAGGTTGCTTCCATAAGAGGTAGCTCGTTGAGAATGATTGTTCAATTAGCTAGAGAGGTTGTTTTGTGAGAGAGATATTGTTACATAGTAAGGGAGGCATAAAGGTCACATAGGGCATGCACCTATAAAGGTCACATATCATAAAATTATTGTATTACATACAAACATTTATACAGCCCAAAACACAAAGACACAAAAAAAAACACAAACACACACAAAGAGATAGAAACACAGACAGACAAACATAGGCAGACATAAACTGACATAGACAGATAGAGACTGACATAGATAGACACAAATACACAAAAAAACAAATAAACACAAAAACACACACACATACACAAAGATAGGCACGGACAAACACAAATAGACACAAACACAAATAAACAAACACATCAACTTTGGCTACTCCATATCCCTTCTCTATAGCCTTCTTTAACTTGATTGAACCTTCCTTTAGTCATACTCCTAGTAAGGGGTCTATTAATTGTGCCCAAGCCATCACACAGATAAACACACACACACACACACACACACTAACACAGACACACACAAAGAAAAAAACAAACACATAGACAAACATAGATACACATAATTGGTTTAAAACTATTTTTACTCTTCTTGAAAATTTTCTGGTGTATAAAATTGTTTTCAATGAATCTTTCAACTCTTCAAATAATTAACAAATTAATAAGAAAAACAATGAAAGAAATCAACACAAAGATTTATATTGGTTTAACTCTTCAAGATTTTACATCCAGTCTTATTCCAACAACCTGAGTTGGGAGGAAATATGCTAATAACAAGTGTCAAGATTATAGAATACAAGATTCACCTATGTACTCTAAATGTTTTAATCATAACAAAAACAAAATCCTAAGGTTAAGGCTACACACCCACACTAGGAACCAAGAACACACTCCTAAGGGTGAGGCTACACATACTCACACTACGAATCTTGCCTACACAACAAAGGTAATCATAATTCTCAAAGAATTATAGAAAAACATAATCTGTTACACCTCCAAGTTCTGATACTACAAAGAACACAGAAATCAGACCCTTCTTTGATCTTCCCTATCACTTTTGAAGGCTTGAACCTTTGAATTTCCTCAGTTGATGTTTGCTTCTCCAAAAATGCTCCAAGACCTCTCAAAGAATGTTCTTATTTCACAATTTAAAGCTCTAAGAATGGTTTTTGTGTGTCCAAAAAGAATTAACCACACATATGTAGCAAAAGCACATAATTATCAATTTTAATCCATTATGTTATTTGCTTAATTAATTAAAACAAAGAGCTAAGTTTCCTGGTGCATCAGAAAATTTTAATTAATTAGATTATTTCCTTAATGGATTAAAATGATTTCCTTAATTGATTAAGACAGATAGTAAGACATCAATTTTTGACAGTTTTACTCCTAAGTGTACATCATCATACGTCCAACATAGATTTATAACACATACGATTCAACATAGATTTACAACATGTTTATAAAGTCAGGAGTATTATTCAACATCATAAAAAAAATCATTCAACTATCATCAAACCAAGTTAAGAACATCTTGACCATTTTGAGTTTAGTTGGATTGAAATTATTTTAGTGTTGTTCTATTTTATTCAATTTAAATAACAATATGGATTTTGAATAGTTATCCTTAGCTGATTTTCCATTTGTAGTTTTATTAAAAGTATGATGAAAATAGTTAACATATAAAGGTAATTACGGATAATAGAATTTGGGAAAATTTGTCATATTTAGTTTATTATACATAAATGTTGAGTATGATATTTTATTATATGATTAGATACTATGTCGCATGTGAATTTTTTATGATGAAGTTTACATGCATTATCATAATGTTTTAATGTATATTATAAACGAAAAACTATGTGCAATGGTAAACTAATTTTTTTATTTTCAAATAGATATTATGAAATATATGTATTCTAAAATTTAACAAGTTTGGAATTATGACTTTATTTTCCTGTTATATATGTATTTAAGTTTTTAAGGTTAGTATAATATATAATTTTGGGTATAACTAATCATGCTTTTGATTTTTTTATTTTTGTAAAAAAAATGTAGTTTCATAATTAATATTTTATGATGGCATCTAGGCATTTGGGTTCCTTTAAGTTATATTGTGTAGGAAATAAACAAATTGTGGATTTCATTTCTTTTATTAAAGTTGTTGTAGATATGATTATATTTATATAAACTTCTGAATTTTAAGTAATGTAAATTGTATGAGTATTGTTGGTTACAACTAATTGGGTGATTGTTAATGTTCATAGGGAATTGTTTTACATTGATGAACAGTTTTGGGATTGTATCATTTATTTTCTTATTAATGTATGATATTACTTGACAAGAATGAGATTGATTATTTTTATTAGAGAGATAATGTTGTAAATGGTGGTTCAGCTGATAAAATGAAGAGTGTGGAGATTGTTTTAGGAATGCATTTTTTTAGTTATTTCAAATGTATTTTGAATAAATTTTAATTTTTGACTATTTTTAAATGTTTTTTTTATTATTTAAAATAAAACTGATTGAGTAGAACATTTACTTGATGAAATGAATGAATTTTTTTAATTTCATTTTATAATACAAAATAAATATATTCATAATATGCATGAAAAATTTCCAAGTTTTTAGTAGCATCCAAAAGGGGTGTGTGATAACGGTTGAAAAACAGTAATTTTCATGCTTCATTTGAGACCAAATTACATCCTTTAATGCTTAGAATGAGCTTAGAATCAAGCAAAACACGTTTGTTGAGTCGATTGAGAGTCAAGAGCTGTTTTTAGAGATATTATGCTTGTTTTGCATTGTTTTGCAACAATTTTGATAAAAGTGAAGAATGGGATTGAAGATGAAGGTCTTAAACTCAAGCACAAGGAAGAAACATGAGGAAAAGAAGAGTCTAGGAACAGCCCAGAGCCAAAATCCAACGCCGAGCGGTAGACCCCTACCGTCGGGCGGTGGCGCGATATAAGGGAAACCGCTGGGCGGCATAAGTGCGACGTCGAGCGGTTGTCTGTTGGGCTTGGACCTGTTTTTTGTGATTTTTATGATCTGTTTGGGCTTGGGCTTGTTTTATGTTATTTTTATGCCTTATTTAAAGGCTATAACGTCTTAGGGTTTGTATCTTTTGATGGCTTAGGCACAGAAACACACTTTTCACCCCTTTGCGGTAGATTTGGGGATGGTTACAGCTCTCCCTTTCTCCTTTAAGGGTTTGTATCTCTGTCATTCCATTATTCACCTAGTTTCTCCATGACGATGGAGAACTAATCTTATTTGTTACTGGGAAAGATGTAACCTCTAAACTCTCATATTTTTGAATTTCTTATTTATTTATATGCTTGTCGTATGCTTTGATTATCAATTGTTGGGTTCTCATCTGCGCTAAAAGATTTTATCGTTTAACTCATTCGATAACTGTTGTTTGCCTTTATTGATACGGGGACGTACAGTAATGTCATGAACTGTTGAGTAATTCCTTGGTTAAGCAATACCACCTAGGGATAGGGGATAGGACGACCAATTGTTTTTGCTTCTGTTTGTAATGCGTTGCTAGTTGCTAGGGGAGGCTAGGGATAGCAAGCCGGTAATTAGTAATAGGCCCTTTTCGCCTAGGGTTCGGGTTAAGGGGAGGCCAAGAAAGTTTGCATAACAATTAGATAACAAAGCAATCTAATAAGAATAGTAGAATTATGAGAGTGATTGGGTGAAATCTGAATCCTAGCAACAAATCCATCTCATATTGTCAACATCATCCATCCATTTTTGTGTTTAACCTCAATTGATCAAATTGCATTCATGTTTATTTTTCCGTATCCAAAAACCCTAAAAATATTTTGTTCTTATAGTCTTGATTGGTTAAGCAAAAGCACAACAGTTTAATGCCGTGAGTCTCTTGGGAAAACGATACTTGGACTTACCATTTTATTATTACTTGATACGATCTGGAACACTTGTCAGTCCGTCAAGAATGTGTTAAACAGATAATCATGAATATCATATCTCAACATATGTACAACTAATTGCATACAACATACATCAACGTTAGTGATGGCAACCATTTAACAAAAGGTCCCATCACAAGAAGCATGACTAAACAAATACAAGAAGAGTCACCCAAAGAAGGTGAAGTCAAAGTTAAGTTCTTCTTTGTTGGAAAACAGGTAGGCTTTTTTTTACACCAAGAGGGGGGGTGAATTGGTGGTTTATCAAAATAAGAATATTTTCGCAATCTTAAAATAAAAGTATGAAACTTTACAAACTTTCTTGAAATGCAAGTAATGAAAATTCGTGTGTAGCGGAAAAACGTAGTTAACTGCCCAAATAGTAAAGTCGACTGTAAGTAAAAGCGCAGGGATAGAGAAAATCAAACACTGGTTTTTATACTGGTTCGGCCAACAATGCCTACATCCAATGTCCTTCCAACCCAGGAAGCAAATGCACTATAATGGTTGTGGTTATTACAACAAGGAATTTATAGAAGACCTCCACGTCAAAAATATAAATCTCCTCTCTGACCTTCTAACCAAAATATAGGCAGAATACATAGCAATACTTGCGGCAAGATGTCCTCTCTCCTACAATCTTCCAAACACCACTTTGAACAATACTCAAAGTGCACTATCCCCTACAATCAACAGGTCAAAAACCAGCAGTCTTCACGGATGCCAAGCCGCACAATCAATTCCAGCAGTCTTCACAGGATGCCAAGCCTTCATGATCAATGACAAAACACCTTCTTGAGCAGATATTGATCAGACAATGAATGCGCAGTATAATCTCCTCTTTGAATCTCTTTCAAGAAAGATCACCACCGTCTTCTTGGAGAATTCTTGGAGCGAAGAGATATCTGAAACAGAATTGAAATTGTCAGTTTATCAAAAGTCTTACAAACAGACTTGTGTTCAGCCTATTTATAGAGTTCTATTAGTCAGATGATTTCTCAATCGAATATGCTACTAATTCAGTCGACTGAATTATGAAAGTTATAACAGAAAAATCAACATAACAGCTTTTAGTCAACCAAAAAACAAACCACATTTAATACAGTTGAGTAAGTCACCAATGCTCAACTAACTTTCAAATCAGACAACAGATACAGTCGAATGTGTAGCACACATATTCGACTTTCAACATGTAAAACATTTTGAAATTCTTTTCTTCTCAAAATAACACATAGCACTGATTCTCAAAATCTTTACAAAGAGTTTAGCATGGTCGAATCCATTAGTAATGCAGTCAACTATAAAATCACTTTGTCGCACAAGAATAAGTTCATAAAAGTGCTCGTGATTTTCAACTTTAAAACATGTGCAGTAAAACATATGAAATGATGCATAGCACATAACACATAAAACATGTAAACATGTTCCAGATATATATCAATCAATCAACACAGGAACATGTAACACAATACATAAACATGTTCAACAGATATCACAATTAATCAGCATAAGAACATGTAATGCAGCAACAACATGTGCTTATTATTAAGCAATGTGTTGTCATCATCAAAAACTAGATTGATATAGAAATTGTGTTGTCAACAATCTCAACAATCTCTCCCTTTTTTTATGATGCACAACCATGATTAATAATCGACCATGTTTGCACACTTTAATGCATAACAGAGTAGGAAAAGAAATATAACACAGTTATCACAGTTCAAGTACTCTGCATGTAACACAACAATAACAACAAAAAATATGAAGCAGATTATACATGAGATAGAATAACTATTCTCCCCCTTTCATGTAGCATCATAAGATCATAAATTCTCTCCCCTTTGTGCATTAGCAAAAAAGGTATGCTCTAGATATTTTGCTGAATTATCAAACAAACAAAGATGCATCAAAAGAATATGTGCAAATTTTCAAATGCAATGATGATCTCTATATCACATTTAATCACATGTAAATGATAACTCCCCCTGTCATTATGTGAAATACAAATGTAGAAAAAGGTGATACTTCTCCTATCATTATGCATAGATATCAAAACCATATTAGATGCACAATGCAGCATATCAAAGATTGAACAATCAGTTTAGAACATAGTTGTATAAAAGACAAGATAGCAAACAATTTAGATATGCAATGATACAATCTTCAACAATCTCACAATATCATCTCAAGTAAGATATTTCCAACACTATTTATAGCAGAGATAATAGCAGATATATGAAAATAAGAAATCAGTAAATGAATAACCAAATTCCAGAATTGGAATTTATAACCCTGTTATGAGCAGCCGATTGCACAATTTCCTTAGTTGACTACATTGCTTTCCAAAGTTGTTGAATTCCTCTTGAAATATCCAAAACAATGTTATTCCTGCAAAACCTTTCAAAGATCCTTTCCAGATCAAGCATTTTAGTTAAGCAAGAAATATAGTCATAAACAACAGAAGTCAATATGTACAATTTTATAATAGTTAAAGCATAGTTGACTTCAAAAATATTGCAGTCGAATCAATCAATCAGTGCAAGCAATATCAAACAGATTTAAAACAATAGTATTGATTTAAACTACTAATTTTATTTTCTTTACAAGAAGATATTACAATGATAGGACACTCAAGGAACAACAAAAGAAAACCATCTACAAAAGAATTGGCAATCTAAGCCAATAACAAAAAGGATAAAAATCAAATCTTCTTTTTCTTTTTTTTTGTTAACAAAATCCCCAAGTATCATATCACTGTCACCAGAACTAGTGTTTTCTTCTTCAGTCCTCTCACTCTCAAAACTCTCATTTGATTCTTTAGAGTTGCTTGCATCAATCGACACAGATTTTTCAAGGTGTCCTTCATGGTTTTGAGTTGCTTTCTGCTCTTTCAGTAGCTTTATCACGATTCTTAAGCCATTCAGTATAATACTCTCAAACTCAGATTTTGCTCTGTGCTTGCTGTTAAGAATATATTCTAGTTCATTCTCTTCATTTTGAGCCTCAATTTTATATATCCATCCTTCATTTGTTTTTGTCATTTGCATAAGATGAAAGGTAGTCTTATCAATGAGGCTTATTCTTGAACTGGGTTTGCTTGATTCTCCAATACAATCCACTACAAAATAAACAAGAACTTTTGATATGAAAACGCAATATTGTAGCTTAGCAGATTCTAGTTTGGTAACCTTCACCATGTTATCAGATATTGTAGCAGGCCAATTAACTTGAATGTTTTCCTTTAAGGCCTTTAGTAGAAACAAATCCTCTGTAGTAGCCTGTGCATGGTTTCCACCTCTTGGCATCAAAATCAATGAAATAACTAGGATAGTAAGTCGGTCATCCACTTTCATTCCACCAGTTTTATAGCTGGAATAGTCTCTAAAATCATCAAGGTTTCTCAGAGTATTCACATACTCAGTGAACTTATGAAAACCTTCTATTCCCAATGACATTTTTCACCTTCAAACTTTAATCCTGCTAGGTTTGTCCATATGTCTTCAATAAGTCTGATATCAACACCCTTGACTCTGGAACACAAAATATCATCTTCAACCCTTAGGTTGCAATAGAAGACTTTGACAAGATCAGGATACCATGGATCAACCATTTCCACAAATTTTCTTAATCCTTGACGTTCTATCCACCTTTGTGTTGAGATTGTTGACAACATAAAGTCTATATCAATCTAGTTTTCAACGCTATGCTTAATAACAGTACACATGTTGCTCTATTACATGTACTTATTCTGAACTGATTGTTATATCTGATGAACATTGATGAGTCAATATTTTCTTGACTTCACTTAGTTTATTATACTAAAATTAATCAGGGAATTATGCTTAAATGTTCGATATTTTCCCATTTTTGCTAATTGTGCTTAATTTGACCAAAAATTCTTATTTTAATTAATTTGAATGGAGAAACCGCCACATGCTATAGAGGAGAGAATGGAAGGAGACGTAGCTTGCTAATTAATTCTTATTTTAGTTTCTTTTAGATGTCATTTATTTCCTTTCGTTGGAGCGGTGCAGTGATATTCTATTTTACCTTTTCTTTGCTAGATAATGAAACACGTTAATTTCCTTAAGAAGAGAAGCCCATTTTCATTTACACACTTTCGCTTATTTAGCTTTTAATTGGAGATTTTGAAAGCACATAGCTCACGGGACTTCATTTAGCTTGTGCAAGCGTGATTTACCTTGGAGAAGACGCTACTTGAATTTACAATGTGCATATTGCTGTTTGTTGAATTAGTTTTCCGCTGATTTAAAATTTTCCAAGCACTTTCAATTTGAAATTTGATTCTACCTCCTGTGTGCTTCAATTTGCAAAAGCATTCAATGCATTTTTCCTTGAAGTTTCGTTTCAGCCATGCTTCCTCCTTCTTAATTGAATATTAAAAGTTTTTCTTTGTTTATTGTCGTAGTGTAGAATGCATAATCAATTAATTGCCGCTAGTTTTTTTTGTGACTCATTGTCGGTTCGATTTCGATAATTTAGTTGTAATGTTAGCTTAAGTTACTTGGTTGGTTGTTAGAGATATTAATTTGTTTACTTGAGATTTTTGGACTGTTCTTGTGTTTATTCTGCTCTGCCTCACATTCTATGAAATTTGACTGTGTTCTTTCAATGGGTATACGCTTAGTTGCCCAATCGGTGATTGCATCTTCGCTTAGTTGATCAATCAGTATAAAACACATTGGATGGAATAAGTGTATTGCGTTCGCTTAGTTCGCGATTATGATAGCATGATTGACCTTCGCTTAGTTGGTTAGCTGTGCTGGATTAGAGGGTAGAGTAGTTTATTCATGAGATCTGTGCACTTTGATTGCCATGTTGCTGCTCTGATTTAGCTCAATATTTAATCTGTTGTGTTCTTGCGATTAGGTATACGCTTAGTTGCCTACTCGGTGTTTAATCTTCACTTACTTGATTAGACTGTATGGTGCATCACTGGTTAAATTTATGCATTGCATTCGCTTAGTTTACAATTTTGAAGACCGAATTAGCCTTCGCTTAGTTGGGTGATTTGTGTCGGATTTGGATTAGAGTAGTGTGTACTTGTCGTTAATCTGTGATTGGAAGCATAGTAATTGAGTTAATGACCAACCGTTTTTATTCTGTATTTGATTCTGTTTTGCATTTATGTTTGCATTCGTGTTTCAATTTAGTTCATTTGCATTCACCAACCTTTCACAAACCCCCCACTTCGTGTTAGACCTAATTCCTGAACCACAGTTTGGTCCTTGAGAGACAACTTAGGAGTCACTTCCTAGTTTATACTGCATTCTTTATGCACATTAAATTTGCATGGGGTGTGTCACCCATCAAACTTGTTATGTTGTACTGTGATGTATGTTCCTATGTTATTATGTGATATATTTGTGGAACATGCTTGTATGATTATGTGCAATGCAAACTGCTTTGTAAAAATTTTTTTACTACACATTTTAGAAAGTGAAAAATCACAAGCACTTTTATAAACTTATAACTATGTGACAAAGTTCTAGTCCAGTCGAATACATCTGTAATGGATTCAACTATTGGTTTAAACCCTCATTTGGTCCTCGTATTTGTGTGTCAATCTCAATTAGGTCATCGTTTTATTTTTTGTCTCAATCAGGTCCTATTATTTGTAAAAATGAGACAATTATACCCTCTCCGTTAAATAATGATTAACACCGTCTACCACTGATGACTTGTGCACAGAAAATTATCTGACTTGTAAAAATTTTAATATGTGGATTCTAAGAAATTTTTACATGGAATTGGGTTTTCTAATTGAGGTTTTTTAATTGAATCAGTGGAAGAAATTAGGGATTTAACAATTTGGGAATTTGGTTTTCTGAGTATCAGAAATCAAACAGGTGTTTGTTTCCTTTGTTGATAAGGAGATCGAATTTGAGGTTATCCCTGTTGATGTCACTAAGGACGAGCACAAAAATCCTGAGTATCTCAAGTTACAGGTTCAAAAACTCTCTTTTTTGTTATCTCTCTCTTGAAGATTCCTTCGTTCTTCATCTTCTCATTCATCTTCTTTATGTTATTTTGGACTAAATTACACCGTTTACTGCTTAGAATGAGCTTAGAATCAAGTAAAACTCAATAAATGAGTCAGTTGAGAGTCAAAAGTTGTTTTTAGCGATATTATGCTTGTTTTGCAGCAAATCTGATGGAAGTAAAGATTGGGGATGAAAATGAAGGTCCTAGACTCAAGGAAAAGGAAGCAAATTGAAGAAAAGAAGAGTCTAGGCACCGCCCGGCGGTAGACCCATGACGCCGGGCGGTCCGACGGGAGGAGAAGACACCAGCAGAGGACGCCGGGCAGTAGACCCCTGACGCCGAGCGGTTTTGCGGCACAAGGGAAACCGTCAGGCGGTAGACCCCTTCCGCTAGGCGGTGGCGCGATTTAGGGTAAACCGTGGGGCGGCGAATGGGCTTGGGCCTGTTTTCTGTTGCCCTCCTCAGTTATAAATAGCCCTATTGTGATTTCCAATTCATTCTTTTAACAGAAGAGGGCGGCCAGACCTACGTTTCACTCTCTGGAGAGATATCTTGGATGCTTAGGTGCCTTTTCATCTTTTCTAGGGTTTGTTTTCCATATCTTCCATTAGTTTCATCTTGGTTCACCATGACAATGGTGAACTAAACCCTTTTGTTGTTGGGGGAACAATGTAATCTTTTGATACTCTCTTTTATTGAAACTATTGTTTAATTATATGATTTTCATATGCGTTTATTATTAATTGTTGGGTTCTCATCTGTGCTAAAAGCTTTTATCGTTTAACTCATTCGATAACTGTTGTTTGCCTTTATTGATACGGGGACATACAGTAATGTCATGAACTTGTGAGTAATTCCTTGGTTAAGGAATAACACCTAGGGATAGGGGAGTAGGACGACCAATTGTTTTTGCTTCTGTTTGTAATGCGTTGCTAGTTACTAGGGGAGGTTAGGGATAACAAGCCGGTAATTAGTAATAGGCCCTTTTCGCCGCGGGATCGGGTTAAGGGGAGGCCAAGAAAGTTTGCATAACAATTAGATAATAAAGCAATTTAAACAAGAGGAGTAAATAAGAGAGAGAGGATTAGATGAAATTGTAAACCCCCAACAACTCCATTCATTCATACTTTTTTCTACTCAATTGAATCAACACATTGCATGTTTATTTTCTGTCTTTGCATTCACCACAACAATTATTTTTTTCTTTCACACGAACAATAAGGCCTTTCGAGTATCATGGGAAGAACGATAATGGGTTGTACCATTTATATTACTTGAAACGATATGGTACACTTGCCATTCCGTTAACAAGTTTTTGGTGCCGCTGCCGGGGACTCGAGGTTTAACTTTTTCAAGTAGTGTGAATTGATTGAATTTGACTTGATTTTTCATGTTTGTTTTTATTCTAATAAATATTTTCTAGGGTTTTGTGCCTAACATTTGCAGAATGCGGTTTTGACAAGAAGTTGATTATATGGGCACTCAATCCTACCAAAATAATTTCAATCACTGGTGGGAACCTCACTCATACATGGATCAAAATGAAAAAGAGAAACAATCCTCTTTAAGAAAACAAACGTTATGGGAAGCTGAAGAACGTTTACAGGATGAACAAATCTCTTGTGCATTAAGGACTCTGGGCATTATTGGGGTTAATACTGAAGTGGACCCCAGAGAAGAATGTCAATCTACTATCTTTGAGGATGATAAGGTTATTGATGAAGAAAAGATAGACGAAGATGAGATAACAAAAGCATTGATATCTCTGGGTATTATTAGGGGTAACACTGAAGTTGACCCTAAAGAGGAGGCTATTGATGAAGAAAAGATAGAAGAAGATGAGATAACAAAAGCTTTGATATCTCTAGGTATTATTAGGGGTAACACTGAAGTTGACCCTAAAGGGGAATATCAAGTAACTATCTTTGAAAATGATAAGTTGAGTGGGGAAGAGAAAAATGAGGAGAAAGAAAAAGAAGTGGTTGAAAGAAAAGAAAAAAATAGAAAACGTGTGAAAATAAAAAAAAGGAAAGCATGGAAAAATAAAAAGAGAAAGTTGAAGGATAAGATTGAGCAAAAAAGGAAGAGGGGAAAGAAGAAAAGATTATATGCAAAACCTCGTCCTCATCAAAGGAAAAAGTGGAAGACAGAAAAGAAGAAAAGATCACATGCAAAACCCTTTCCTCTTCAAAAGAAATATCATAGGAAAGAAAATAAATTTATGTGCTCCATGGAGATCTTCAAGAAATTGGAGATCAAAGTTCCTATGATTGAAACATGGAAACAAGTGCTTGGTGTTATCAATTTTCTGAAGAAATTTAGCAGAAAGAAGAAGAAAAGAATATCAAGCAAGAAATTCAACACCTACTGATGGGTGTTTGTTGGGGCCATCCCAATTGTTGTAAAGCATTTTTATTTATTTTTAGTTAGGTTTATTTAAACTTTTAATTTGTAAATAATTGTTTATCTGAACAACCTTTGGGTAGCATCTACTGGGGGATGCTAACTTTTAGGTATCTACTGAAGGATACCAGGAAGGTGTACCCGCTGATGGGTATTAGTAAGGTCTGTACTCACTGATGAGTGTTGAGCAGGTTTGGGTCAGGCTGGTGACATTAAACAAGCGCTACTTGGGAGGCAGCCCAGTTATTTGTTTGTTTGTTTGTTTTTAAACCCTGTCTGTAGTGCATTATAGGTTGCATGAGCATTTGAGTGGGGAAAGTCTTGTAAAATAAAATTGAAGGAAAAACTCAGGTGCTACAGGGAAGAATCACACAGAAAGAAAAAAAAATTTGGGTAGGGGAACCACCTCTCATTGCCGGGCGGTGCAACTTTACCATCGGGCGGTGGCGGCGAGAAACCCAAACCGAGCCCTTTAAAGCTGGGCGATTTTGGGTGTTCTGCACTTCATTCTTCTCCTTTGCAATTCACCCAGCGGTCTTCTTGGATTGTAGCACCCAATTGACACCTTCACAAAGTTTCCCAAAGAGTTTTCCCACTGTTTCTTACCACCCACTCACAAAAACCTATTTTCTTATTTAAAATTTGGGGGTTTTTGGTGAGAGTTGTGCATTAGGAGGTTTTGCATCATCAATTGAAGAAATTCTTGCAAGCATTTCATATCTCCACTCAAGTAAGTTGTGCAATTTCATCTCTAGTTTCTAATTTTGGGATTTGATGAAGAACATGCTTAGGAACATGACAAATTAGGGTTTTTCACTTTTTGTTCATGAAATTGTTTGATTAGGAACTGTTCTGGTCAATTAAGATGTTTGAATCTTGTCTACATAAATGAAATTAGTGTTTGAGTGGAGATTAGGGCTGTCAAAGCAAAATTTTTTGAAAACTCCTATCGGACCGCCGGGCGGTATTGTTCACCGTCGGGTGGAATTGATGCTGGTGCATACCGTCGGGCGGTAGATCCCTGCCGTCATGCGGTTTGCTGTAAATTTTTGAGAAATGCTTGATTTTGATGCTGGACACGGAGGGAAACCTATTTCACTCCCAGTGTTGAACTGTGTTGGTCTATAAGTGTTTAATGATGTATTAACCACTAATGATGAATTCCTATGGTATGTTGTGCATTATAAATTATGCAGGAATGGCATCAGCAACACGAAGGGGGAGAAGTACTGGTAGCAAGAGGAAGGAGCCTGAAAGGCCAAGAGGGTTTGATTCTCAGAGGTTCCTTTCTAGGCACCATGAGGAGCACTTTGCAACTGTGCAGGAAAGGAGATTGCTGATGGAGAGGAAGGTTACCTTCATCACTGATTTAGCTCCTGAATTTGGAGTGGAGATTTTAAGGAGAGATTGGATGAGGCTGACAACTTACCCCTGCACCAGCCAGTGTTGAGTTGGTGAAGGAATTTTACACCGACGCTATATCCTGAGGTGGAGTTGTAGTTGGAAGGTATAGAAGCTTTGTGAGGGGGCATGCTATTAAGTATGACCCCGACACCATAAACAGCTTTTTGGGCACCGAGTGGCCAGGGAGTAGTGCCATTATGCAGATCGAGCTAGTTTGCTTAAAGATACAACTGAGATTGGAAGGGTTTTGTGGCTCCCTGGAAGGCATTTTCAGACAAACTCTAGTGGAGCACGGGTCAACATTAGGAGGTTAGATTTGTCACCTTTGGCAAGATATTGGATGACCTTCACTCATGCCAACATTCAGCCCTACTCCCATATCTCTGACATCACGATGAACTGGAGCTCGCTCATCTACTGTGTGCTGAGACAGATGGATGTGAATATTGGGCAGATCATTGCTGATGAAATACGAAGCTGCGCCACCACTATGAGTAGCAGGACACCATTGGGGCATCCATCTCTTATCACTTTTCTCTACCAACAGGGTGGACTGGATACTACAGTTCCCCCATATGAGAGACCCAAGAGTGCTATTGATGCCTCCTACTTTCAGCAGTACTGCGCTGAGGAAGGAGAAGCAAGAGCAGCACCCAGGAGACATTGTAGGAGAGCTGCAGCACAGCAGGAGCAGATGCCTGATGCACCAGCACAGCATGCAGAGCCATTCCAGATGAGGGACATGTGTTTGTCCGTGATGGAGGCTAGGATGGAGGCCCTTCGTAGAGGGCAAATAGGGACTGCTGAGATGATAATCGGATCCTATGATTGGCCACCGGTGCATAGGTGGACTATGGATGAGTTCCATAATGCTATGGCTTGGCCTCAGGAGCAAGCACAGAGCAGTGGTTTTGGTGCAGCTAGAGCACCAAACACAAATGACGAAGACTTTGAGGATGCTGATGATGAGAGTCAGGAGGACTCAGATAACAGGATGGGATGATTGAGTGCATCTACTGATGGATGCCCATATTGTAGACAGGATTTTATTTTTTTGTTTTCACTTTTGCATTTTAAATTTTTAGAATAGGTTGAATTTTATTTTTAGTGTGTATGCTTGGCTTGAATACTCTTTCTGAAGATGTTTGACTGAATAATGTGCATGATGAACTTGTTTGATGAAGATTTGATGTGAATGATTATTGAGTTGTGTTGCATGTTGATATCCTGTGAAACAGATGTGTCATGAATTATGATTGTGGTCATGATGCTAAGCATGGTGTATGAATGAATGTGTGTGAGAAAGCATGTTGTGTGAGGTATTGAGCCCCAGAGTTTTTATTGTTGTATGTATTGTTCACAGTGAAGCATGAATATTATTGCCTTAATCTTGATGATTGATTGATTTGTATGTGAATGTCATATGATCAAGGCCATGTTTGAAAACCCTTCTCTAGCCAAATTTTCGCCCAAAATGTTTCAAAGCTTATACCCTTTTTGAACCTTAGCCTTAAACAGAATGAGAACCTTTGATTTGAAATTTTTACCTTGAGTTAGGTTGAGCTTAAGTGTATGTTTTGACAAGGTTCAAGTTTGGGGTTGTATGGGGGAAATTGAAAAGCAGTTGAGAAGCATTGAGCTCAATTATTAAAAAAGAAAAAAATGCATGAGAAAAAGAAAGGAAAAGAAGAAAAGCATGAAAATGAGCTCAATGAAAAAGAAAAGGGAAGAAGTTGGGAAATAAGTGAGCTTGGTGAGGAATAGAGTTGTGCTTAACTGTTGAAATACTATGGTAGCTCTCTTAACTCAAGGACTTTGCTTTCCAGAAATACCATTTTTTCTTGTTAGGCTAGCCTCATTACAAGCCTTGGAAAAGTCCTTTTGATGGCGTTTGCATGTGAAGATGTTGATTGTTTAAGATGAAGGGCAATTTTATTTTATGTAAATTGTGAATGATAAAGAGTTGAGTGTTACCCTAAACACTTGAGTGATTGAGTGAAACACTTGCTTGGTGAGAACTTCTAAATTTCATGATTGCATTTTTGCTTAGTGGACTGATCATTCATAATGTGTAACATCTGTTGAGGAAACTGTGAGCTAAACTAATTAGAGAACATGCATGCATGTTGATTTGATTTCACTGATGATCTGAAACTGAGTAGGTCTTATCATGTACTTTAGGAGTGTTGAATCATTGGATGAAATAGTAGAAAGCCAAGCTCTATTTTGTTTATTGCTTTGTTTTGTTTTGCTTGATGACAAGCAAAGTTCTAAGTTTGGGGTTGTGATAACGGTTGAAAAACTGTTATTTTCATATGTTATTTTGGACTAAATTACACCCTTTACTGCTTAGAATGAGCTTAGAATCCAGTAAAACTCAATAAGTGAGTCGGTTGAGAGTCAAAAATTTTTTTTAGCGATATTATGCTTGTTTTCCAATGTTTTCCAGAAAATCTGATGGAAGTAAAGATTGGGGATGAAAATGAAGGTCCTAGACTCAAGGAAAAAGAAGCAAATTGAAGAAAAGAAGAGTTTAGGGACCACCCGGTTGTAGACCCATGACGCCGGGCGGTCTGACGGGAGGAGAAGACACCAGCAGTAGACCCCTGACGCCGGGCGGTTTTGCGGCACAAGGGAAACCGCCGGGCGATAGGCCCCTTCCACTGGGCGGTGGCGCGATTTAAGGTAAACCGCCGGGCGGCAAATGGGCTTGGGCCTGTTTTCTGTTTCGCTCATCAGTTATAAATAGCCCTGTTGTGATTTCCAATTCATTCTTTTAATAGAAGAGGGCGGTTAGACCTACGTTTCACTCTCTGGAGAGGATCTCTTGGATGCTTAGGCACCTTTTCATCTTTTCTAGGGTTTGTTTTTCCATATCTTCCATTATTTTCATCTTGGTTCACCATTACAATGGTGAACTAAACCCTTTTGTTGTTGGGGGAACAATGTAATCTTTTGATACTCTCTTTTATTGAAAATCTTGTTTATTTATATGCTTGTCGTATGCTTTGATTATCAATTGTTGGGTTTCTCTTCTACGCTTAAAGCTTTTATCGTTTCACTCATTCAATAATTGTTGTTTGTCTTTATTGATACGGGAACTTACGGTACTGTCATGAACTGGGGGAAATTCCTTTATTAAGCAATACCACCTAAGGATAGGGGGTAGGACGATCAATTGTTTTTTCTTCTATTTATAATGCATTATTAATTACTAGGGGAGGCTAGGGATAGCAAGCCAGTAATTAGTAATAGGCTCTTTTCGCCGAGGGATCGGGTTAAGGGTAGACTAAGAAAGTTTGCATGACAATTAGATAACAAAGCAAATTAAATAAGAGGAGTAGATAAGAGAGAGTGGATAAGATGAAATTGTAAACCCCAACAACTCCATTCATCCATAGTCTTTTTCTCGTCAATTGAATCAATTGCATTTGCATGTTTACTTATTGTTTCTTGCATTCAAACCAATCACTTTGTCTTTACAAGTCTTATGATTTCAATTTGCACAAACGATAAGGCTTTCGAGTCTCTTGGGAAGAACGATAATGGGTTTTACCAATTATATTACTTGAAACGATCTGGTACGCTTGCCAGAGTGTTAACAAGTTTTTAGCGCCGTTGTCGGGGACTCGAGGTTTAACTTTTTCAAGTAGTGTGGATTGATTGAAATTTGACTTGTTTGTAATTATTGTTTATATTTTGGTTTGTTTAATTTTGTTTTATTTTTCTGTAAAAGTGCTTTTAGGGTATGTTTCTGTGTATGCAGGAAACAATACACACTAGAAGCAAAAAGAACCAACAACTTCTTCTAGAAGGGTTATCAGACAAAAGGGGAAGGAGAATTAGACGTTCTTTATGTGAAAATTTTCCCTCTCCTGAAAGACTTTTGCAATCTTCACTAGAGACTGTTGCACAGGACACAGAGGAGATGGCAGACCAACTTCCTCCAAGACGCACACTGGGGGACTCATCAAACAAAGTGGGTCCTTTGCACTTCAACAGTATAGCCATACCAGCAGATAATGCAACAAACATGGTGATGAGCCCTGCACTCATCCAGTTAGTACAGAGCAACCAATTTCACGGGTTGTCAAATTGGAATCCCTATAATCATTTGACCATCTTTGGTAAAATTTGTAATACCGTCAAGATGAACGGAGTTTCGGATGACAGATTCAAACTCAGCTTGTTTCCTTTCTCTCTTGGAGGAAACGCTAAAGATTGGTTGCATTCATTCCCAGAAGGTACTTTTATAAATTGGGAGGCCGTGGCAAGACAATTTGTTACTATATTCTTTCCGCAGACGAAGATTAATCAAGGGAAGCTGGAAATTTCTTCATTCAAGCAAGGAATTGAAGAAACTCTTGGACAGGCTTGGGACAAATTTAAAGGCTTGTTGAGGAAAACCCCAGTCCATGGGTTTGACAAGACCTCATATATACTTGCTTTCCTTGGAGGGTTACACACTCAGTCCAAGATGATGTTAGATGCCTAAGCTGGAGGTAGTATAAAAAGAAAGACTAAAGATGAGGCTTACGAATTGATTGAAGAAATGGCTATGAATGAAACGTACAGAAGGTCGGACTCTTGCATCTCCCTGCTGATGATGCTATGGCTGCCCAAAATCATCTCCTTACTCAAAAACTGGACAAGTTAACAAAGGTCCTTTCTGAACTTCCAAAGGGAATAAGGAATATCTCTCAAACTCAACAGCTTTGCGATTCATGCAGTGGTGATCATATCAATGGTCAATGTGCTTTCACTGAAGAAATGCACCAGGAAGTCAACTACATGGGAAATCAATTCCAGTACAGGCAAGGTAACGCCAACCAAGGCAATTCTAGCCAAGGTTGGAAAAACCACCCCAGTATTGGACAAAATCAGAATACTTCTTCTGGGCAAGGAGGAAACTTCCGACAGCAACAACCATCACCTTTATGGCAGCAGGTGAGCAGCTTGACAGAGACTGTTAGAGGCTTAAGTGACAGATTTGATAAATTTTTCAAAGAATATGAGCCTCAGCTAATCAGTAATCAAGCCAAATTTAGATCATTGGGGTCGCAGATTAGCCAACTGTCTAAAAGGAAGTACTCACTGAGAATAATCAATTTAGGGCTAACACTGATGTTAACCCTAAAGAAGAGTGCAAAGCTATTCTGAAAGGAGATAAAAGGAAGGCAGAAGTGGAACCAATTAACTTTGAAAGCAGTGAAGACGAAGATGAAGAGATGATGAGTGCTGATGAATTGAATGAGCAGAAAATTAGTGAAGATGAAAAAGAAAAGGTCAGAAAGAAGAAGAGATCAGCAAGTTAGATACTAGTGGAGGCGAAGAAGAAAAGAGAATAAAAAGTATTCATAATGGGACATTTAGGGAAATCTTTAACCAAATGACTGTTGAACCTTCAGTAAATCAACAGATCCCTCCCTATGTTGAAAGAATTAAATACAACCTTGAAGATGAAATTGAACTCACTGATGCAGAAGAGGATCCTGTTATTCAACCTCAAAAGAGGAATCATCTGCCTAAGGTAGAAGATCCAGGATGTCTAACACTATCATGTGTTCTGAATGATTTTGATGTAGAAGCCATGATAGATTCTGGATCTAGCATTAATATGTTACCCAAGGATTTCTTGAAAAAAATCAAAGGGCTAGTGTTGAAACCGTTTGGTCTTACTGTGACAATGGAGGATGGTTCTATAAAATACCACTTGGTATGGTGGAGGATGTTATTGTGAGGTAGAACAATTAAAGTTCTTGGTAGACTTCATTGTCATGGACATGGAAACTGTGGATGAGATTCCTGTGATTTTGGGAAGACCTTTTACGGCAACTTCAAAGATGCTTATTAGTGTTTATGATAGAAGAATAATGATGAGAGACCAAATTTCATTTTTAGGTTTATATTTTTGAAATTTAATGAAGAACATGCTTAGGAACATGATGAATTGGGAAATTTTGATTTCTTTGCACAAATTGATGAATTAGGAGCCTTTGTGTTGACTGTCTGTTATAATTATTTTAATACAGTCGACTGTATTAGTAGGTTATTCGACTGAGAATGACAGGAAAGCAATAAATAGATCAGAACACGAATTGTTCAGAGACATTTGTGATCTAACATTTTCATTGTCCTGTTTCAGAGAAAGTTCTCAGTATTAGAAGCTCCAAGAATATCTGCACAAAGAAGGTGCTCCTAGTTTGATCTTGAAGGCTTGGCATCCTGTGAAGATTGTTGTATTTGACTAAAGGCTTGGCAACCTGTGAAGTCTGCTGTGATAGGCTTGGAAACCTGTGAAGCGTGCTGTGATAGGCTTGGCATCCTGTGAAGAGTGCTGGTTACACGTTGAGGATTGTTCAACGTGGGTTCAGATTGCAGAAGAGGGGATTCTTGCTGTAATTCTGGTTCTGTGTGTGCATCTATATTTGGTTTTGGGTTAGAGAGGAGATTTATATTTTTGCGTGGTGCTTCTATAAATTCTTTGTTGTAAAAACCGCAACCATTATAGTGCATTTGCTTCCAAGTTTGGAAGGACACTGGATTTAGGCATTGTTGGCCGAACCAGTATAAAAACCAGTGCTTATTTTCTCTATCCCAGCACTCTTTATTTCAGTCCACTTTAATTGTTTTACAGTCAACTACGTTTTTCCGCTGCATTGAATTTTTCATTACTTGCATTTCAAGGAAAGATCAAAAGCTTTGAATTTTCATGCCAAGATTGCGAAAAGATTTTGTTTTTGAACTAACACCAATTCACCCCCCCTCTTGATGTAAAAGGAAGCCAACCTGTTTCCTAACAATTGGCACCAGAGCTGGTTTTCATAAAATATTTGAAAATTTAGTCGACTCTGTTTTTATTCTATTGGATTGTAAAACCTGGGGATGACTTCAAATTTTCGAACTTTTAGTGAAGGTGCTTCAACAAACAGACCACCTCTGTTTGCTGGTGAAAACTATCCTTTTTTGAAAATTCGCATGCAAATCTTTCTTGAATCGCAAGATAAAGGAATTTTGGATGCCACTTTAAATGGTCCATATGTGCCTACAAAACCTTTTACTGAGTGGACTGTTGATGAAAATAGAAAAGCTCAGTATGATGTTAAAGCTAGAAATATTATTGCCTCTCCACTAACAACTGATGAGTTTTTCAAGATATCCCAATGCAAGTCTGCAAAGGAAATGTGGGATGTTCTAGAGGTAACACATGAAGGCACGGATGAAGTCAAGAGAGCCAGGAAGAATTCACTGATACAAGAATATGAGTTGTTCAGAATGAAAGCTGGTGAGAGCATCTATGATGTCCATAAATGATTCACTCATATTGTAAACCACCTGATGGCTCTTGCCAAAGTCTTTGACAAAGAAGAGATCAACATCAAGATTCTGAAAAGTCTGAACAGGAATTGGCAACCAAAAGTCACTGCAATCTCTGAATCCAAAGATCTTACAACTATGAATATGGCTACCTTGTTTGGCAAGCTACGTGAACATGAATTTAAACTTGGTAGACTGAAAGATGAGGAGGAGATTGAAGAAAAGAAGTCCATTGCTCTGAAGGCTGCAAGCAAGAATCTCACAGAAGCAGAGATGGACGACAAAGAGCTAATGACCTTGATGGTAAGAAAGTTTAGTCGACTTATGCAAAATGATAGTCAACTGTCTAACCATGCATGTCAAAGCAAGAAGAAAAGATTCATCACAAACACTGTCCAGTGTTATAAATATGGCAAAGAAGGTCACATTAAGCCTTATTGTCCTAAACTACAGCCACAACAGAAAGGGAAGAAAAGATTTCCTGAAAGCAGACTTATGAGAAAGAATGGAGCCTACCTTGCTTGGGAAAATTCTAAATCTGAAAGCTCAAGTGATGATGATGTTGATCAATAGGAAAAATCCAAGATATGTCACATGGCTGGAACTACAAAGAGTGATAGTGAGAGTGACAGTAATGAAGAATTTGAGAAACTGCCTATAGAAAAGAAATATCAGCAGCTGATTGAGACATACAGAGAATTACATGTTGAAGCAATGCGACTGGAATACAAGGTTAATCGACTGAACTCTGAGAGAAGAGATTATGAATATAGAATTAATAACCTTATTGCTGAAAATGAAAGATTAGAAAAGGAGCTAAATGAAGCCTTATTGTCTGCTAGAAATATTAAAAATGTTACTGTTGAAAAAGCTTGTGAAAATTGTCCTATACATATTGAAAAGATTGATTACTTGACTAGCAAGCTAGCTAAGTTTCCTCAAGCTAGTGACAATTTAGATGCTGTATTAAATTCCTCTAGCAGAATTAATAATAGGCAAGGAATTGGTTTTAAAGGTCACTCTAATAGAACCAATACTAGGAAGCTTAATGAATTGAGAAAACCTGCTAGAAATGCATGTTTTTACTGTAGATGTGTTGGTCATACTGTTAAAAATTGTTATAATAGACATGTTGCTGTTCCTCAAGGATTATGTGTATGGATTCCAAAGGAACATGTAACAAGAACTGACGATCTAGGACCCAAAGTCAAATGGGTACCAGCAACCAAAGCTTAACTGTTTTGCAGGACATGCAACTGATGTATAACTGTTCTCAAGGATGAATCAACTATGGAACATTTCAAAAACCTTGAGTATCTACAACTGGTAAATCTGTATCTATCTGCTGCATCATGCATATATTGATTGATTGTTGTTGTATGATTTTTTGTATTGAGTGCTTAATTATTTGATTGATTGAATTTGGATGAAAAATGTTTTATGAGTCCTAGTCGACTCCAATATTAATTCAATCGACTGTGTCATTTGAATATTTGAAATGCTCTGCTTTTGAACATGTAAACTTAAAATGAGTTTGTGAACAGTGGTCTTTAAATGGTATTCATCGAGTTGTGTGTCCTATGTGCTTATAAAATGCCACTATCCTTAAAGGATATACTTCATTATCTTTGACTGAGAAAGGAAGTTTCGTGAGCTCTCATGGCCTCTTCAAGTCGGTTTATATCAAGAGACATTAGAAAAAATGGTTTTGAATCAAGAATGCCTGATCCAACTGGATGGATCAGTGATGAAGCAACTCAGGAAAGATTCAATGGTGGATCCACAAAAACTATTGCCTCTCCCTTGAGCATAAACCTAAATCAGTTTGAAAAGAAGGATTCATGTTTCCTGAGTGGATAGAAAGACAAAGCCTGTCATTACTTGTGCAACTAAAGGGAAGGTGGTATCCTGAACTTGTGAAAGTATTTTACCATAATTTGAGGATATCTGACAACAACATCTGCTCAAGAGTGAATGGAGTGGACATTATGATTGACGACTTCATGTGGAATGTATCAGTAAATCTTTCATCAGAAGCAGATCCGTCACATATATCCTCTGCTCAAACTGAGTTCCTATTCAACAAAAGAAAGTTATATTAGGACTGGCTAAGATTTCCTGGAAGATACTCAGTTGAAAGATTTTACGCACATGAAGGTTTGAGAAAAGAAGAAAAGCTTATAGCTGTCATGTTAGCTCGAATTAAATTGCCTAGAAATACAAGAACTGACAGGATGATGAGTGAAGACATCTATCTTCTTCATGCTATCAAAAATAACATTCCAATAAACTGGTTAGAAGTTGTGAAAAACCATATGAAACTTGCTGCCTTAAACAAATAACGGTTTCTTCCTTATGCACTATTAGTAAGCAGGATTCTAGAATTTCAAGGCGTACATGTTGAAAATGAGCAGAAATGCCTGTAGGATGCCACAAATACATTTGACCTTGACTCTGCTGTGTCCTTAGGAATTATAAAAACCTCAAATAGATGGAATTTCATGGGAGAAGAGGCTGAGTACAGTACTGGAAGCAATTCATCAAATGTAAGAAATCTTAGAATAAGCCATCAGAATGAAAATAGCCTTGATTAGAGCTTCACTGACTCTTTCTAATCTCAAATCAAAGATGTAATAGGACAGTCACAATCTAAGTCTTATCTTGTGTCCTAGAGTAGTCTTTTTTTCATTTTGTAAAATGGCATATAAAGCCATATTTTGTGTTGTCTTGTATTTCCTAGTTGTCCTTATCAATGTAATATCTTTTCTATCAAGGAAATAAAATTAGTAGTTTGAATCAATCCATTTTCTTAAACTGTTAAATAAAATCAATACTCTTTTTGATTGATTCGACTATGCCATGATTGAAGTCAATTGTGCTATAACTATTATCCATTTTTATACATTGACTTCTGTTATGATTTGTTTCTATTCTTGCTTAACCACTATACTTGATCTGGAAAAGGTTTTTGTAAGGTTTTGCAGGAAGGACATTGCTTTGAACATACACATTTGGGGTCCAACTTTGGAAAAGCGATGCATTCGACCGATGATTTAAAGCATTCGTCTGTGTCCAAACTGGGTTAACAATTCCAATTGTGGAATTTTGTTCTATCCTTACTGATTGCTTTAATCATAACTAGTCTGATATTATCTTTGTGCTTTGCATGATTTTATATCTAAATTGAGATAATATTGTGAGATTGTTGATACTTGTGTCATTGCATGGATATGTGATTTAATTGTGTACCAATGATACAAATCTGTACTTGAACTGGCGATTGAGCTATGATATTCTGCATTGTGCATACAAACTATTTTTTGAAATTCATGCATAATGACAGGGGGAGTATCACCTTTTTACACATTGTCTCATCAAACACACCTATATTTCAGGGGGGGTTTACATATGTCGTTGTGATGAACTTGTGTTTCTTTTGAGAGCATCGTTATGATTTTTGAAACTGCATATCTGTTAGATGCTTCTCTGTTTTTCAAAATTGCATAAATATCATAGCATTCCTTTTTTGTTAATGCACAAAGGGGGAGAGTATTCATGAGTGTATCATAGCAAGTCTATAGGGGGAGAATTGTTGTATCATACTTTATCTGCTTGATGATATTTTTTGTTGTATATGCAGAGTAATTGAATTGTCTTTCTTGATTTTGCAATCATGCTTTACTCTGTCATATGTGGAACTGTACAAACATGGTTAACTTATTAATCATGGTTGTGCATCATGAAAAAAGGGGGAGATTGTTGAGATTGTTGACAACACAAACTCTATATCAAACTGGTTTTTGATGATGACAACACAATGCTTAATAACAGCACATAAGTTCCATACATGTTCAGCTGATATACTAAACTGATTTGAAAATGCTTTTGTTGAACATGTTCTTGTTATGTTGCAATGTGGGTTCCTATGAATGATTATGTGTTATATGTTTGGAACATGCTTTTATTGAAATGTGTGATAAAATGATTTTGATTATTTATGCACATTTCTGAAGAAAATATCACAAGAACTTTTATGAACTTCTATTTGTTCTGACAAAGGTCTTGTTCAGTCGAATACACTGGTAATGGATTCGACTATGCTAAAATCTTTGTACAGATTTTTTGAACATGTGTTTGATCATATTTTGAGATGAAAAGAATTTCAAAGTGTTTTTTCAAGTGTCAGTCGATAGTGTGGAATACTTATTCGACTATATTGCTGTTATTTTCGAATTCTGTTATGCCTACTTGCTTCAATGGCTATATATTCAAAAGTTAGTTAGGATTGACTGACTGAGTCAACTGTCTTGAATGTGCATTGATTTGGTTGACTGAAGAGCCTTTGTGTTGACGATGGTGATCTTTCTTGAGAGAGATTCAGATTGAGGAGTCAATTGCGCACACGGATTGATCAACATCTGCACAAAGAAGGTGCTTCTGGTTTGATCTTGAAGGCTTGACATCCTGTGAAGATTGTTGTATTTGACTGAAGGCTTGGCAACCTGTGAAGTCTACTGTGATAAGCTTGGCAACCTATGAAGTGTGTTGTGATAGGCTTGGCATCCTATGAAGAGTGCTGGTTACACGTTGAGCATTGTTCAACGTGGGTTCAGATTGCAGAAGAGGGGATTCTTGCTGTAATTCTGGTTTTGTGTGTGCAGCTATATTTGGTTTTGGGTTAGAGAGGAGATTTATATTTTTGCGTGCTGCTTCAATAAATGCCTTGTTGTAAAAACCGCAACCATTATAGTGCATTTGCTTCCATGTTTGGAAGGACACTGGATGTAGGCATTATTGGCCGAACCAATATAAAAACCAACGTTTGATTTTCTCTATCCCTGCACTCTTTATTTCAGTCGACTTTAATTGTTTTACAGTCAACTACGTTTTTCCGCTGCATTGAATTTTTCATTACTTCCATTTCAAGGAAAGATCAAAAGCTTGGAATTTTCATACCAAGATTGCTAAAAGATTTTGTTTTTGAACTAACACGAATTCACCCCCCCTCTTGGTGTAAAACGAAGCCAACCTGTTTCCTAACAAAAAGTAATCGACTTTTTTTCCAATATCTTATGAAAACAAGCTCTAGTGCCAATTGGTGGAAACAGAATAACTTAGTTTCAATATCGAGAGGGGGGGTGAATTGGTGAAACACAAAATCAAAGTCTATTAAAATTCTTTTTAGTAAAAAGATGATATTTCAAAACTTTCTTCAAAAGCACAAAATAAGATTTTTGAAATGCAGCGGAATATAGTTGAGTACGTGAAAAGTAAAGTCGACTTTTAAAGTAATAGTGTAGGGATAGAGAATTCAAACACAGGTTTTTATACTCGTTCGGTCAAACTACCTACATCCAGTGTCCTTCCAATCCGAGGAAGCAAATGCACTATAATGATCAGAGTTTTAAAACAAGGCTTTTATAGCGACCTCCACGTCAAAATATAAAACACCTTTCTAACCCTCTAATCAAAATATAGGCATATACAAAATAAAGAACAACAACAAGATGTCCCCTCTCCTGCAGTGTTTAACACTTTGAACAATCCTCAAAGTTCAGAACGTCGCACGTCCTCTTCCTGTAGTCACAACAGGGAAACAACAATCTTCACAAGATTTACAGAAACTGATCACGAAACAGACACCTCAAGTGTAGGTTGACCAGACAGTAAGAGCACACAGAATCTTGCTTGTCAAGCAATCACCAAAGATGAACACCACGGTGTTCTTGATGAATTCGTGGAGCTTTCTCACGTTCTACAAGAGATCACAAATATGAAAAGAAATCAATAAACTCGTTAGAATCACAAAAGCCTCTACAGAATTCAAATTCGCGTCTGTATATAGTTTTCCATAAAACTGATGCTCCTAAGTCGACTTTGCTACTAATAGAGTCGATTATACTCAGACAGTTATTACAGTAAATAGTAGTCAAACCAACTTAATTTATTACACATTTAATGTAGTGGACTCCTAATTAATGCTTGGTCAAATATAATAAGAATATAGTCATTAGACAGAATAAGTCAAGCATTAACAGACTTCCAGAACTTAACAGACTAAGTCGAATGCCTTGCACACATAGTCGACTTTGTAACAGTTAAATGCATAGTTTTGAAAAACTTTCTTTCCAAAAATACTCATAGCACACTTTGAAAAACTTTGTGCAAATCCACGAGTTTTAATCGACTTACTTCATAATGAAGTCGACCTAAAACTGTTGTTTTGCCCCACAATTAAAGTTCAACAAAAGTGCATATGGCTTTCCTTTTTCAAAACATTTGTTATGCAATCACAAATAAGATCTGATGTAAAACACAATGATTTGCATGCTTTGAAAGAAACAACACAAACATGTTCTCATTTAATCATAAACATGAAGGCTATGAACATGTAACATATATAAAGACATATATGTGCAAGCAGTCAAGAGATATGCTCAAAGGGGTTATCAAAGGATCAAAACAGGGTAGGCTTATTTGGCTAGAGAGGGTCAAGAACAAAATTGCCTTCATCAGTTCCAAACATGCAAAACAATCAAGAATCATCAAAAAGAGTCAAGCCAAGGCATATGTGCAAGCAGTCAAGAGATATATCACACACAAGGAAGAACATGAAGTGGCTCAAATCCTCACACAGGGTCTTTCTGTCACAATCAATTCAACCTCTCAAAATCATAATCATCTTTCCAATCAAAGATAAGCAAGGATTTCAAACCAATAAGTACCAATCAAGTGAAGTAAAGGACGAGTCAACAACCTAAACAAAGTCCAGAAATTAGGAGAAACATGCAAAATTGTACACAAGACACAATAAAAACACCCTAGAACTAGAAAAACCTAAACAAAAGCCTAAAGAAAAAAAAATTAAACAAAGAAAATTGCAAATCTCCCCCAATAAACCACAGTTAAACTACACAGTGTCCTCAATGTGCCACAAACAAGATCAACAATCATAACAGTCAACAAATCATGGACAAGTGCAATGGAAGTAAGGAAAGGAGGAGAAGGGAGAAAAAAACTCCCCTAAGTCAGGGAGGAAGTTGTCAAATTTGTGCTAGCAGAGAAATGTTTTCCACCACTGAATTCAGGAAGGAAGTTTTGAAGTGGAGCTGCTTCATGCGCCAAATCTGATCGAGCAGGGAAATGTCTTCCACAGTTGGATCTAAGAAGCAAGGATCGTTGATGAGTGAGTTCAGCTGATGCCTATTGACCTTAAAGCTTTTATGTATGTGAGAACCGTTGTTTTCATCTGTGGGTGTTTGTTGGTTAGAGCTATACGTACCTCCTGCAACATGGTTAGTACATCGTGGCTCCAAAGAATTGACACGTAGAGGTATAACACCCAATCCGAATGTATCAGGTTGAACATTAGATATACTCTCAGGACATGAATCAAGTTCAAATTTAGAAGCAATATCAATAACAGACTCAGATTCATGTTCATTGCATGGAGAATAAACATTCAGATGCGATAGAAAAAAGTGGTCCTCAAAATGCAGAGAGAGAGAGAATTAAAAGCATGCTCTCAACAATATAATCATCAACATACCTACGAACAACATAATTAATCAGAGGTATGTTCACCTTCACTTCATTGAAGGTTATCAGAGTGTTGGAAGATGTAGATGGTCTACCTGGCTCAAAATTGCTACTTATTGATGGGTCGTTATTTCTTGAACTTTACTTAGTTTATTGTGCTAGGATTAATCAGGGAATTGTGCTTAATTGTCCGATATTTTCCCGTTTTTCCTAATAGTGCTTAATTTGACCGGAAATTCTAATTTTAATTAATTTGAATATTCTGAGCTAATTATTTGCATTATTAACTGCAGGGAAATTTTGGAGATATATTTTGGAGCATTGGGAAGGAGACAAAATAAATTCAAGACTCAACAATTAGACATTTTAATTTTAGTTGTATTGTAATTTTAATAGTTTAAAACTTTTTAGACAACTTTTGCACATTGGGCCATTAAAAATATGAGGGGCCCATAGATTGTAGGACACTTGGCCTAACCTAGGGTGTTGGTGTGGCCCCCACCTCATGAATTAGATGAAACTCACGGTGCCCTACACTTGACAGTAGTCTGTCATTTCTGGAGGCACATCTTTGACTGCAGCAGAGAAACATTTTTTTGAAGGGGCTTCTCGGTTGGAACAGTGTGGTGAGGAGAAAAAAATGTTGTTCACGGAGATTGATGTTGGATGAATGAGAGCATTGATTTTTATTTTTACTTACGCTGACTCACCATTTAATTTTCTTAAATCATCTTGCTTTTCCTTTAAGTGCACCACGGTCATGTTCAATTTGCTTTGAATTTGCTCACTGTCACAGGAGTTTTATTTTAACACATTTGATGGCTTTTTAGAAGTGATGCACGGTGGTTGAGAGAAAGGTTCACACGGTGTCAGCTGTGGTTTTCGAGAAGCACACCCCTTTTCAATTTTAGTTGGCAATTTCATTTCTACAGTAGGGCATTTGCTAGTTTCCTTTGCATTTCATTTTATGAATTGAATAGTAGGTGATTAGGTAGAGTATGGGGCCCACGGTGGTGGTTAGGAGAAAAGAAATTTTGCATTGATGGCACGACTGCTGGGAGGAATTAAGCATTTGTTTGCTTTCATGTTATACAAAAATAGTAGATTAGAGGTAGAAGAGTGGTGGTGTTACGGAAGACACAGCAGCCGACACACTCAATTTTTACACATGTAGATTTCTGCTGGAAGGTTATTTTTTTAAGGGAAAAAGGATGTTTCAATACCTTGATTTTGGTTGAATGAACTTCCAACTGCCACACACTTTTCTAGGGGCTGAAACATTTCTTTTTATTGGCATGTTTTTTGTTTGAATCATGTTACTCTTGGATTTTAGTGGAATGAAAGTTGTAGGTCCAGCCACCACTTGTCTTAGGCATTTTACTTGGCACGTTTTTTTTAGAATAAACTCATAAATGCATGTATGTTTTTTTTAATGGTTGAATGAAATAGCACACTTTTAATTTTATTTGTGATTGAATGCTGCTTACATTGGGTTGCACATCCGTGTTTCAATAGTTTGGTTTCAATTGGTTGCTTCTTTCCAGCAATGGCTGCCACGTCCAGCAAGGAGCTCATCCGGAACGGTGATTATTTTTTTAGTAATAGAACACTAATTTCACTTGGAGCGGCTCCAGCGCAGCACGTTAGTTTAGTAACATTGACGCATTTAGTTATTTTATTGTTGCATTTTAATTTGTGATGCCTTAATTTTATTTCCAAATTCTATTGTGCATGTTTTAGCTTAAGTGTTGCAATTAAATATCACACCATGTGTTCACTTATTATCTACTGCATTTTAATTAGTTTACACATCTTGTTTTAGGACTGTTCAATTTTTTTTTTCGTTCACTATGTTGTCTATTTTGTTTGGTTTCTTTACCTTCTTACATTTCCATTTTCCTCACTTGGTTAGGAGATAGTTTGGTCTCAATGTAGAATCGTTCGGTCATCTGTGGGACCGTTCGGTCTTCATGCTTTGTCCATTTATTTCAATATTTTCAAGTATGTTTGGTTGCTTTTAATTTTCAGTTTTAATTTACTTTAATTTTCCTTGCAAAAAAACCTTTCACAACCCCCCCCCCAACTTTGAGTTAGACTTAAGACTTGAATCACATTTGGTCCTTGAGAGACGACCTAGGAGTCACTTCCTAGTCTATACTGCATTTCTTATATGCAATCAAATTTGTATGGGCCGCGACACCCATCTGATGACTCAAACTTTGAATGTATGCTTTATTCTTTTGCTGAAACTGAAAGTTTTGCATGGTCATCTGCTCTAGCAACTTGTTGGGGCAAATCGGCATGTGTACCGAGTCACACAAGTAATATAAAATGGTAAGACCAAGTATCATATCCCAGAGGACTCTCGGTGTTGAACAATTGTGTGAAAACAAGATTAATTAAGACTTAAAATAAAAAGAGATCATGGGTTTGTATTGCAAAGAAAATAAAATAAAACAAAGTAAAGTTGATAAGTGGCGAAAGAACACATAAATGAATGGAGGTTGATTTATATGAGATGGATATGTTGTTGGGGTTAGACTTCACCAAGTTCCCTCTCATGTATATAAGAATTCTTCTTTATTCATTAATGCCAACGTCCCTCACTAAAACACTTAAACATGATGTCTCGGTAAATAAGTCTGCCCCAAATTACCAATTCATATAATTCCTAGCATTCCTGGTAAAAAGATTTGAAGATCAGGAGGTTAAGACGACTAAGACTCATACCCTCATGTCTGAGCAATATAACCCTTAGGAGTAATTTAACTAGGACCTGAATTGAAAGGAACCTGTCGGTACTCATGTAACTCACAGATAATGCTATTGTATAATTAAGCATAAGAACAGATAAATTACTCTAACAATTAATGGAAAAAACATATGAAATTAAGAGTCAATTCAAATACACGAGAGTTTACAAGGTTACATCATTCCCCAACAACAAATAGAAATTAGTTCCCCATAGACATGGGGGAACACTATGAATAATGGAAGGAAAGAAGAGAATGGAAGACTAAGAATTGGCTAAGAGTGTTGATGGGCTGTCGCAACCCACACAAATTTGATGTGCATAAAAGAATGCAGTATAGTGCTAGGAAGTGACTCCTAGGTCGTCTCTCAAGGACCAAATGTGGTTCGAGTCTTAGATCTAACACGAAGTGGGGGGAGTTGTGAAAGGTTTTTTGCAAGGAAAATTAAACTAAAATAAAACTGGAATTAAATACAACCAAACATAATTGAGAACATTGAAATAAATGAACAAAGCATGAAGACCAAACGGTCCTACAATGACTGAATGGTTCTACATTGAGACCAAACGATATCTAAAGCAAGTGAGGAAATCGAAAATGCAAGAAGATAAAGAAAACGAACAGAGCAAACATCATAGTTAAATTAACACAATCGAACATAACAGATAGCATAATGATCGAAAACAATAAACTGAACATGATAGACAACATGAAAACAGTAAATTGAACGGTCCTAAAGAAAGATGAGTGAACTAATTAACATGCAAGAATTAAATGACAAAATGCATCAATGTTATTAAATTGCAATGTTGAACTAACAAATTAAATGCTCACTTGAATAAAGCTTGGAAATTATAAAACAAAGTCACCACCAATTAAAGCATCAACTCAATATAAAGACACCTTTCTAAAGCTAAAGCAAAATAAGAGACAAATCTGCAAAGGACATTGCTAAAACTAAAATGCATCTATCGTGAAGAGTTTCCAGTCAGACCGTGGCATCTCTTCAACCAAAATGCAAAGTACCGTGAATTCCCAATTCTCTTCCAGCACATCACACCTTCCTATATTAAATCAGCACCTCTTTCTCCATTCTTTCTAAAAGAAAATGATTATAATAAAATACAGATGCTGTAGTAAAACTTTAATTAAAAAGTGCATCAGCCAAATTGAAAGCACTGAAAGCTTATCTCCATTCCATCATAACGTGGCAGCTTGTATCAACACAAGAAAGGAAAGAATTGAAATCCCCAAAAGTTATATTCAATGAAAAGCTACAAAGAAAAATGTTTCCTCCTTGTTCCAGCGCTGGCAGAAATAAAAAATGGAAAAGTAAATGTGCTTCAAGCTTCAACAACTGTATACAACGTACAAAGAATTCAAAAGTTTTTCCCAATGTTCAAAGACAAGCTCATCTCAATGTTCAAAGAAAGACCAAGCTAAAGAGTGTGGTGGCTGGAATGTAACCGTGCATCTGGCTAACGTTCCAGAGTTTTCATCCAATCTTCAAGGGCAAAGCAAAACCAAAGAAAAAGAAAGAAAAGTGGGTGTGTCAGCTGCCAACTCAACCCATAAAACCGTGAGCTCAAAAATGCTCCAGAGCTTTTTCACCGAGACCTCCAATTTTGACGTAAACCGCTGCATATCCCATAATGAAATGTGCTTTTCTAAAGTAAAACACCATCACTGCATGCCCCTTCCAAAGCACCACGTTCCAGCCCCCTCAACGTGAATCACCAAATGACGGTTGCAGGGAATTTTTTATCCACCTAGGGTTGCGTGACTTTTTTTTTCTATGTGGGCCGTGTGAATTATTTCTTCAAGCCTCCTAGACCGTGCACTCCAATTCAACCAGCTGGACTTCTTTATGCCATCACGTGCTATACACTCCCGTAGCTGTTGGTTTGCTCACGTTCTAAGGACTTGAAGTTGCTGAACGTGTTGCAGCTTTGCAGGCCGTGGCCTTCACTTCTTCAAGCTGGACATGTGTGTTTTTTTTTGGACTCCCAAGTTGTTGGCCAAGCCCTTAGGCGTACATCTCCTTCACGTGTTGGAGCCTTGCTGTGTGCATCTCCCAAGCAATGAATCAGCCCATTTCTTTTAAGCAGCACCATCCAACACTTCACCAAATATAAGCACAACGCTGGACGCTCATTCTGGATCCTCCACGTGATGCCTTTTCCAATGTGGGTCGTGGCATTTCCTCTCCACTTTTATGTTGCTAATGGGCCCCTTTGCTTTCATCAATCCAATGAAATGTGTTTCCTAAAGTAAAGCAAAACATTTCACACATCTTTTTCTTATTTTCAAGCAAAGCTAACAAAAAGGCCGTGACATGAATGCTTTTTGCTGGACATCACTTCCCTTTCAATTTCATGGGCCGTGGCATATAGCCCAAAATGAATCCAGCCATGACATGTGGTTGTAACTTCTACAAAAATCAAGTCCAATCTCCAAAATAAAATCTTGTGTTGCATATCAAAAATAAACCTCCACCTTTGGCCCCAATTTTCATTTCTAATTTAACTTCCAAATGTCTCAAATTATATATCCAAAATTTTTCCTACAATTAATAATGTAAATAATTAGCTCAAATAATTCAAATTCGAATTTCTGATCAAATTAAGCACAATTAACAAAAACAGGAAAATATCGGACAATTAAGCACATTTCCCTGATTAAATTCGGTATAATAAGCTAAGTGAAATCGTGAAAATATTGACTCAAGTGTATTGCTATGCTCTTCTCTGCCAGTGATGCAAACCCTAGAGCCCAAGGGTCCTTTAAATAGTGCCAGACGCATCCTGAAGTACGGCCCGGTCCAAAAGAATCAAATCAGAGCAGAATCAGCGTCCGATCTACGTGAAATCACGCTCAAGCGTTGCAGGGAGCTCGCCCAAGCGTGAATTAAGGGTCATGTGGCGCTTGGGCGTCAATTTTGGATGCCTAGGCTTTGAGCGTCTATTGCCCAGGCGTCGGGTCCATTGCCTGGGCGACCAGCGGTGATTTGGGATTGGCTGTTTTTTGTTCCTATCGCCTGGGCTTCAGGTTTCCTCCCTTCTTGGTGCCTTTTTGACCCCTTTTGAGCTCCATCTTCTTGGCTTTTCACTTCTTCTTCCAGTATTGCTTCAATCTCTCTCAAAACAAGGGGAATTTGTTAGAAAACTGTTAAAATCAACCTCAACTCTCTTATTCACACAATTTACTAAAAACACATGAGTTCAAGCAAGTTTCTAAGTGAAAAAGGGTGTTTTTAGTATCAAAATCTCATAGCAAATAACGGTGTTTTAATCTGTTATCACAACCCCAAACTTAGAACTTTGCTTGTCCTCAAGCAAATAAAATGCAACTCAGCTTTTCAGAACAATCACTACAATGACTCAACCTTTTTCAAAAGAGTCACTTTTATCAATTTCAGCATAAGATTTCAGTCAAGATGTGCAGATGTTTCAATGAATTTTCAACAGGTGTTATCCTTAAAAGTGATAAATCAACCAAGTAGAGATGCAATCAGAAATTCTGAGAACTATTCCTCACTACGGGAAGTGTTTCACTCAAGCACTCAAATATATATCTCTCAAGCATTCAAAAGTGTCTCACTCAACTCACAGGTGTGTGGTGTGGTATTTCTCTCTGTTTTCAAAATGTCATATAAATTAATTTTGCCTTTTATTTAACCATAATCAAACATACTCACAAACACGTTGTCATCACAAGGGCTTTTCATGGCTTGTAACTTGGCTGAGCTAAGAAGGAAATTGGTTTTTCTGGTCAGCAAAGTTCCTTGAGTTAAGAGAGACATTTATGAATTCATCTTTCAAGAACAACTCTCTTATCTTTTTCCCAGCCTTCCCTTGAGTGAGCTCCTTCTTTTTCTTTTGAATTTTTCTTTTCTCACTTTTTCTTTTCTTTTGCTTTTTCTTGCTTATCCTTTTGACTGCTCACTGCCTAGAGAGGTGGTTTGTTTCTTGGTAACCCCAAACTTGAACCCTTTTCAGTACCTCATCAAATTTTCTCAACTTAACTCAAGGTAAAGATTTTTCAAAAAGGTTTTTCAAGACATATCAGGCTCAAGGTTCAAAGGTTAGAACAAATTGTTCTCTTCTCAGTGGGCAAAAATATTTTGAAGGCCAAAAGAATAAGGGATAACAAAAGATGGCCTTGATCTTATGAAACCTGCAGGGAAGTAGTTCAATCATAGAAAATTTGGGCAAAATCATTCATGCTTCCAGAGTAACAACAATTATTTAAGGACAACTTGTTAAGTCCCTAGCAAGTGTACCAGATTGTTATAAAGTAATATAAAATGAGCCTATTTATCATATTTCATCATATTCACCCTCTTATATCTACTATTCTTATCTAATCCGCTTATGTATCATATTGTTATGCAAACTTTCTTGGTCTACCCTTAACTGAATCCCTTGGTGAAAAGAGCCTATTACTAATTACCGGCTTGCTATCCCTAGCCTCCCCTAGTAATTAATAATGCATGATAAATGGAAGCAAAATACAATTGATCGTCCTACCCTTATCCCTAGGCGGTATTAGCATAATCAAGGAATTCCCCCAGTTCATGACATTACTGTACGTTCCCGTATCAATAAAGACAAAGAACATTTATCGAATGAGTTAAAGGATAAAAGCATTAAGCAAAGGTCAGGGAGACCGCTCAGCGGTTTTCAACTGAGTTTTCTAAAAAATCTCTTTTAAAACCTTAATCTCCACTCTAACACCTATTCCATCATTCCAGATCAATTTCATGCAATTCAATCGGTCCAAACAGTTCCTATTTCAACAAATCATGCATAGAAATCAAAAGCCCTAATTTATCATGTTCCTAAGCATGTTCATCATCAATTTCCAAATAGAAACCCTAAAAATTGAAATTGCACAACTTACTTGAGTGGAGGCTTTGAATGCTTGAAAAAATTATCTAATTGATGATGTATGTCCTCTCCAATGCACAACCCTGAACCAAAAACCCCAAACTTTGACAAAGCAAAAGTAGAAAATTGAAATTTTGGTGAGTGGGTGATGAGAAAGTGGGGAAATCTTTCTAAAAAGCTCTTGAAAGTGAAATAGGAGTGCTAGGGCATAGAGAGACCGCTTGGGCGAACTTCAAAGAAGAGGTTTCAGAATGAAAAACCTAGAAACCGCTTAGCTTTTAACAAAGTCGAGACAAGTTTCCACTGCAACCGCTCAGCTGCAAAATGGGCCGATCAGCGGTTTGCGGTAGTTTTTCTTCCTCTCTTCTTTGCTTTGCTTTTGAGCAGTCTAACCATGTAGCACTTGATTTCATCCTTCAATTTTTCAATTAAATACCTTTCCCCTCTCAGATGCAACATTTAAACATGCAATGCACATAACAAAGAGTTAAAAAACAAACACAATCAACTAGGTTGCCTCCCAGGTAGCGCTTGTTTAACGTCACGAGCCTGACCCAAAGCTGCCTAGCACTCATCAGTAAGTGCTTGTCCTTCCAATACCCTTCAGTAGGTGTGCCTACCTGTATCCTTCAGTAGATACATAAAATTTTAGCATCCCTTAGTAGATGCTACCCAAGAGTGTTTAAAAATCCTCAAAGTTACATAACCAAATCAAATAAACCTAAACTACAAATGTTTTACAATAATTGGGATAAAATATTATCAAGTTCTTCCATCCCGGTTGGGGTCTTCATCTACCCAACTCATCAGTTGCCTTCTATCCACTCTTCTGATGGCTTTAGTATATGGTGTTCTGATCTCCACCTTGCCATCTTCTTTGATCTTGTTGACAACCCACTTCTTATTTTTGAATTTTACCTGTGAACCACGTGGAAGTGATGTATCTTCTAAGTGGACTTTTCCTCCTTGGTCAACCTCCTCATCTTTAGGTACCTGCAAAACATTACAACTATTAGAATTGGTACCTGTTGTGTTGTCTTCATCATCTGATGCAGCTTCTCTTCTGGTCTCTTTGAATCTGGCTCTCTTCTTCATTTTCACTTTGTTTCCTTTAGAGCCATTATACATTAACACATATTCTTGATCTTTCAAAGTTATCATCCCATCATGGATACGCATCACCATTCTAGAAGTCCTCATAAAAGGTTTTCCCAAAATTAATGGAATTCTTCCCTCATATTCCATATCCACAACTACAAAATCAACCAAGAATTCCAACTACTCAATACGAACAATTGCATCCTCCACCCTACCAGCTGGCTTCTTGATATAACCATCTGCAACTGTCAGAGTAGTATTAGTTGGTTTTAATACTAGCCCTTTAATATTTTTCAAGTAACTCAAGGGCATCAGATTAATGCTAGATCTAGAGTTTATCATAGCTCTTCCTATATCGACATCATTTATTACGCATGGAGGCGTCAACAATCCTGGATCCATCATTTTAGGTGGATGATGTTTCTTTCTTGGCTGCACAAGCACTTCCTGTTCTTCTTCATATGCATCTAAATCTATCACCTCTCCGAGGTAATAATTAATTTTCTTAAAGTAAACAGGAATTTGAGGCTGATTTTCATCTATAGGAACAATAGTCATCTGATTAAATATTTCTCTGATATGCCCATCGTGACCATCTCTTCTACTTTCAATTTTTTCACACCCCTCTTCTTCTTTTTCTTCCTCACTAATCTTACTCTTGTCACCCTCACTCATCTCATCTTATTCTTCCTCACTACTTATCTCAATAACTTCCTCCTCTGGTTTTCTTTTCTCCCCTATTACAACAACATGACACTCCTCCTTAGGATTAACATCAGTATTAACCCTAAGTTTATTCTTTTCTGTGGTCTCAACCCTTTTTGACAGTTGACCAAGTTGCATCTCCAAGGATCTGAAGCTGGCTTGGTTACTTGCATGTTGAGACTCATAAACCTTCATGAATTTGTCAAATCTATCAGTAAAGTCTCGAACAGTCTTTGTTAAGTGATTGACCTGCTGCTACAAAGGTGAAGGTTGTTGCTGCCTGAAACCTCGTGATTGTCCAGATGGGTTATTTTGTGTCTGACCAATATTAGGATGGTTCTTCCAACCTTGGCTAGAGTTTCCTTGGTTGAAGTTACCCTGCCTGTACTGGAACTGGTTCCCCATGTAATTTGCTTCCTGTTGCATCTCCTCAGGCAAAGCACACTGACCATTGATATGGTCACCACCACAGAAATCACATAACTGCTGCGTTTGGGAGACATTACGAATCTCCTTAGGAAGTTGTGAGAGGATCTTTGTCAAGTGCCTAGAGCATGAAAGAAAAGAAGAGAATGGAAGACTAAGAATTGGCTAAGAGTGTATTGCTACGCTATTCTCTGTCAGGGATGCAAAACCTAGAGCCCCAGGGTCCTTTAAATAGTGCTAGACGCGTCCCAAAGTGCGGCCCAGTCAAAAAGAATCAAATTAGAGCAGAATCAGGGCCCGATCCACGTGAAATCACGCTCAACCATCGCAGGGAGCTCGCCCAAGCATGAATTGAGGGTCATGTGGCGCTTGGGCGTCAGTTTTGGACGCCTAGGCTTTTGGCATCCATCGCCCAAGCACCGGGTCCGTCGCCCGAGCGACCAGTGGTGATTTGGGATTTGCTGTTTTTCGTTCCTATCGCCTGGGCTTCGGGTTTCCTCCCTTCTTGGTGCCTTTTTTACCCCTTTTCAGCTCCATCTTTTTTGCTTTTCACTTCTTCTTCCAGTGTTACTTCAATCTCTGTCAAAACAAGGGGAATTTGTTAGAAAACTATTAAAATCAATCTCAACTCTCTTATTCACACAATTTACTGAAAACACATGAGTTCAAGCAAGTTTCTAAGTGAAAAAGGGTGCTTTTAGTATCAAAATCTCATAGCAAATAACGGTGTTTTAATCTATTATCACAACTCCTTCAATGTTGGCTCAAAAGTAGAAGGTTGAGGAGCTGTTTGGGCAGACTCATGAGGCTGCAACTGTTGTTGTTTCTGGACTAGTGGAGGCATACAAGTATTCTGAAATTGTGCTTCTTGATATTGATGCTGTTGTGAAGTATCATACCATCCCAGGTCAGGATCATTCCGTCCAGGATCGTTGCTATACGAATCAAAATGATGTTGATTAGGGAAGAATTCGTCCAAACAGATGCTTAAGATCTTCCCAACTGGCTTTGGATCCTGGAGGAAGATAATAAAGCCAATCCTACGCTGCTCCTTGTACTGAGTGCGAAAATGCCCTTAAGAAAAATGTGATCATTCGGGACATGTGGAGGTTTCATTGTAGAGCAAATGAGATGCAACTCCTCTAAATGTTTATGTGGGCATTGATGGGTGTCACGGTCCATGCAAATTTGATTGCATATAAGAAATGCAGTATAGTGCTAGGAATTGACTCCTAGGTCGTCTCTCAAGGACCAATTTTGCGGTTCAGAATCAAGTCTAACACGAAAAGGGGGGGGGGTTTGAAAAGTGTTTTTGTGACTTCAAATAACTAAATTAAAATGAATGGATATTAAACTCAACTGTGTAAGTTAGAAAACATCAAGGTAAAATAAAGTGCTAAACCCAACATTTCAACAAACAATTATCCAAACACAATTAAAACTATTAAAATGCAACACTAAATTAAGTGGATGAAAAACAACTCAACCTACTAATTAAACTAAGTGAAAACAAGAGAAATTAACAAGCCTATTTTACTTCTAGTAAATTAAGTGACCCAATATGCAATTAACAAATAAATTAAAAGTCCAAATGGCCTAAGGAAACCTCTTGGCCGTGAGTCATGTTTCAACAAGTCAAACTTCAATTTCCACCTTCAATAAGCCACCAAAATGTGTTGACTTCTTGTCCCATGTGCACCATTCTTCAAGGAAATAAGCATGTGCCTTTAACACACAATAAAACCATGTTTTCCTCCCTTCCCATGCAGCAAAAACGTGATTGTACACACCAAGGCACAAAAAAGGTGAACTACCAAGTGGAAATGCCAAAAAAATGCTTCAAACCAAAGGTTAAATGTAAGATACTTTGGGTGCTCCAACCAAGATGCCATGTAAGCAAAGTCAAAGGAAATTAAACACCAAAAACCTCCATTCTCAAGAGTGATTCTCGGCAGCAACAAGGAGAAGACAAAAACCAAAAAAGGAAATCTTCTTTCTATGAAAATTGTCTCATATTGTGCTTGTCCAAATGGGGAAAAAATTAAATGCACCCTTTTCTCTCACTTCCAACCTCAATTTCGGTTTTCTTTCTTCTCAACCACCATCCAAAGCTTTCTTCTCTTCACATTACCAAGAATGAACCCCAAGAAACCAAAGTTTAAGTTGCAAATGAACACAAGAACAACAAACACAAACTTCTACTCATCAATCCACTTCTAACACTAACTTTTCTTCAACTTTCTTTGCAAAAACGAAAATGAAACCTAAACCATCAACTCCAGCTCTGTCCAGCCACTATAACAACACAAAAATATGGTCCATTCCTTGTTTCAAACATCAAAAACGAAAACCAAAAAGAAAGAGCCCAAACCACAACACCCACACATCAAGTTAAGCTCTATTCAACCCAAAACTCATATAGAACTCCATTTTTATCATCCAACCAAATAAAATGCAAAGAAAAACGTGAGGAACAGCAGTAAAGGAGAGGAAAAACAAAAATATAAAGTCACTCAAACCCAACAATCACCATTGAAATGCAAAGAAAAGCTTAAAAGCTCAAGCTTCAAACATAAAAAAAACAAGCAAATGGAAGAAGGAATGAAAGGATTTTCACCACCAATGAGTTAAGACAGCCAAGATTAAAGCAAGAGAAGAATAAAATCTGCAACTTTCTTCATTCAAATAGCCAAAACCGAAAACCCCATGGCAAGCTCCAAGAGAGAGTCTTCATACATGAAAACCTAGAAGAAAAATGAAGCAAAAATGTAAGCTATGGAAGTGTTGGTGTGTGTCTCGGTTTTTCCACCCCATATGACCAAGAGTTTTAATTTTGGTGGGGTCCACACACTACAAGTCAGCCCTAAAGAGATGCCACATGGCCCCCACAATTGGTTTTTACAAAAATGCCCCTAAAGGGGTCCAAAACACCTAATTCTAATTAAGGGCTTCTAGAAAACGAAATTACAACTTAATTAAAATGGAAGTGACTAAATGTTGAGTCTTGAATGATCATGTTACCATCCCTAATGCTCCAAATGATGTTTCCCAAAATTTCCCTGCAACCAAAATACACTTAATCAGCTCAGAAAACCCAAATTAGCACAATTACGAATTTCCGACCAAATTAAGCAGAATTCGGAAAACGGGGAAATAACAGACAATTAAACACAATTCCCTGGTTTATTTAAGTGCAATAAACTAAATATAGTTCAAGAAATAACCACTCATCAAAATAGACCACACTTAGTCTTTTGCACTCCTGGGCAAAACCAAGACGAAAACTAGGGAACAACTCAGACATCAGGAAGATGACACAGACTCATCATACAGAAAACAAAGACTCACAAGGACAGACACAGAGTTGCACAGTTCTTAAGAAGTCTGGACAATGAAAAGGAGGTGGACAGAATCCCACACAGAGTTAGAGAAAGCAAATACTCATGAAATCATCCAAGCAGTTCAAAGTATGACAAAAGGATCAGTCAGCTCAAGAGAAGAATCAAAAGTAACAGAACCTCACAGATGCACACTATCAGTGTTTCTCTCAAGTGTCTAGGGTAAACAGTTTCAACTCAATGCACTCAAGAAAGCAAGCAACAAACAGTCTTGGCAAGCCTCTAATATCAACACTCAAAACATATATGCATGTTCAAATCAAAAGGTCTTTTATGGATGTAACGGGTCAAGGAAAAAGGAGGATAAATATGGATGAGAAGCTACAAACCAAAAGGAATAGAGGAGCAATGGGGAACAAGTGAAACACAATCAAATCACACCCAAACCTCTAATTCCATCCTCTTCCTGACTCCTTTATTCACAATTTTTTTTTATTTTTTTCTCAATTTTCTGTATTTTTTTTCTTTTTTATTTTTTTCATCTTGTCTCTTTTCTTTTCTCTCTTTTCATAACACAACTCTAAGAGACAGATACATAACATATTTACAAAACAAAACAAGAAGAGGAGCCAACTAACCAATTCATCTGAATCTCCCAAGAGACCACACTTATTCCCAGAACCATTCCAAAGCTCCAAAATTCCCTAAGGTTAAGGTAATCATGGTTTTTCAGTTAGGGCAAGTGTATGAGCTTCAAAACAAAGAAATGGGGAAAATATAGGCTCAAAGGGGCTATCAAAGGATCACAACAAGGTAGGCTCATTTGGCTAGAGAGGCTCAACAACAAAACTGCCTTTATCACTTTCAAACATGCATATCAATCAAGAACTATCAACAAGAGTCAAGCCAAGGCATATGTGCAAGCAATAAAGAGACATATCACACACAAGAAAGATCATCAAGTGGCTCAAATCTCACACAGGGTATTTCTGTCACAATCAAATCAACTCTCAAACATCATGATCATCTTCCAAGCAAAGAAAAGCAAGGATTTCTAGCAATCAGAGTATCAATGCAGTGAAAGAAAGCTGACAACCTAATCACAGTCCAGAATTCAAGAAAAACATGCAAAACTGTACACAAGACACAACAAAAGCTACCTAGAAAACAAAAAATTTAACGCAGAAAACATAAATTAACAAAGAAAAATTCAAGTCTCCCCCAATAGAGCACACTTAAACTACACAGTGTCCTCAATGTGTCACAAACATCAGATCAGAAATCAGAACAGTTAACAGATCATGGACAAGTGCAATAAAAGTGGGAAAGGGAGGAGAAGGGAAAAGGAAACTCCCCTGATCATGGTGGCAGTTGCCAATTTTGGACTTTCAGGGAGATCTCTTCCACCACAGGATTTAGCAAAGAAGTCTTGAGGAGGAATTGTTTCATCCTCCAAATTTGATCAAGCAGGGAGATGTCCTCCACAGCTGGATCCAAGAAGCAGTGATTGTTGATGAGCAGGTTCACCTGGTGCCTATTAATCTTCAAACTGTCATGTATACTGGCACCCTTGTCTTCCACCATGGGTGTGTGTTCATCAAATCCATATGTACCTCCTGCAACATGGTTAGTGCAATGTGGTTCCAAAGATATAACATGCAGGGGTATAACACCCAATCCCAGTGTAAGAGGCTGAACCTCAGATATACCCTCAGAACATGAATCAATTTCAGAAATAGAAACAATATCAATCACAAGTTCAGATTCATGTTCAGTGCATGGAGAACAAACATTCAGATGTGATAACAAAAAGTAGTTCTCATCATGCAAAGAGGGAGATTGAAAATCATGCTCATCAACAATACAATCACCAACATACCCATCATCAACATAATCATCAACAACAGAATCTATCTCAGGTATGTTTACCTCCACTTCCCTGAAGATTGGTAGAGTGGTGGAAGGTGAAAGTGGTCTACCTATCTCAAAAGTGTTGCTCATATCTGCCTGGTATTCCAATTCTTCATCAGTCTCCTCAGGTGTAGGAGTGGGGACATAGGAGGGTGGGGAAGTAGATGGCGCAGTATTAAGCTCATGACTCTGCTCCTCATCTCCTATGTGGATGGCATCAACATCATCTGGAAGCTGAACAGCCTGAAATGGTGATTCCTCTGAAACATAAGACTGTTCCTCAGTGAGCTGAGTGGTCATCTGCCCCATATGATCAGTCAAACTCTGAATAGAAGCTCTGGTCTCTTGCTGGAACTGAATGTTCTGCATGGCTATATGCCTTAGTAACTCCTTCAATGTAGACTCAGAAGTAGTGGAAGGATGAGGAGTTGCTTGGGCAGGCTCATGAAACTGCGGCTGTTGTGGTTCCTTAACAGGTGGAGAAGGCATAGAAGGAGTCTGGAATGATGGTTCCTGATATTGATGCTCTGAAGTACCATACCATCCCAAGTTAGGATTCGTCCACCCAGGATCGTCGCTATAACCATACCGCATAGGGGAGAATTTATCAAGAAACTGATGCTCAAGATCTTCCCAACTGGTGACGGATCCTGGAATAAGACAACAACACCAATCCCTTGCCGCTCCATGTAATGAGTACTCAAATGCCCTAACGAACATATCCTCATCTGGGACATCTGGAGGTTTCATTGAAGAGCAGATGGTGTAGAACTCCTCCAAATGTCTATGTGGGCATTCACCTGCAAAACCATGAAACCTAGGCAGCAAATCTATCAGTCCAGTGTTGAAAACACAACGAATATCCTCCTTATCAATTGGAAACGACTCCCTACGAGCACTCTCATGAGATGGAGGAGGAACCGTTCTGTTCTCAACATAGAAATCAGCAGAGTATATATGAGAAGCAATATCAGAGTAACAAGCAGGAGGAGAATCATAGACACAAGTAGAATTAGAATTACTCACATAGCCAAAATAGGTAGACATGAGAAAGAAGGGGAAAGAAGAATGCAAGGAAAATATGCAACTAAAGCTACCTAAATGCAACACACAATGACGAACACACAAAACAGAACAACACACTCACAACACAAGACAAAACACAACACACACTAACACAACAAAAGACCTAAAACCGAACCGTTGGTCCCCGGCAACGGCGCCAAAATTTGATGGGTGTCGCGGCCCATGCAAATTTGATTGCATATAAGAAATGCAGTATAGTGCTAGGAAGTGACTCCTAGGTCGTCTCTCAAGGACCAATTTTGCGGTTCAGAATCAAGTCTAACACGAAAAGGGGGGGGGTTTGAAAAGTGTTTTTGTGACTTCAAATAACTAAATTAAAATGAATGGATATTAAACTCAACTGTGTAAGTTAGAAAACATCAAGGTAAAATAAAGTGCTAAACCCAACATTTCAACAAACAATTATCCAAACACAATTAAAACTATTAAAATGCAACACTAAATTAAGTGGATGAAAAACAACTCAACCTACTAATTAAACTAAGTGAAAACAAGAGAAATTAACAAGCCTATTTTACTTCTAGTAAATTAAGTGACCCAATATGCAATTAACAAATAAATTAAAAGTCCAAATGGCCTAAGGAAACCTCTTGGCCGTGAGTCATGTTTCAACAAGTCAAACTTCAATTTCCACCTTCAATAAGCCACCAAAATGTGTTGACTTCTTGTCCCATGTGCACCATTCTTCAAGGAAATAAGCATGTGCCTTTAACACACAATAAAACCATGTTTTCCTCCCTTCCCATGCAGCAAAAACGTGATTGTACACACCAAGGCACAAAAAAGGTGAACTACCAAGTGGAAATGCCAAAAAAATGCTTCAAACCAAAGGTTAAATGTAAGATACTTTGGGTGCTCCAACCAAGATGCCATGTAAGCAAAGTCAAAGGAAATTAAACACCAAAAACCTCCATTCTCAAGAGTGATTCTCGGCAGCAACAAGGAGAAGACAAAAACCAAAAAAGGAAATCTTCTTTCTATGAAAATTGTCTCATATTGTGCTTGTCCAAATGGGGAAAAAATTAAATGCACCCTTTTCTCTCACTTCCAACCTCAATTTCGGTTTTCTTTCTTCTCAATCACCATCCAAAGCTTTCTTCTCTTCACATTACCAAGAATGAACCCCAAGAAACCAAAGTTTAAGTTGCAAATGAACACAAGAACAACAAACACAAACTTCTACTCATCAATCCACTTCTAACACTAACTTTTCTTCAACTTTCTTTGCAAAAACGAAAATGAAACCTAAACCATCAACTCCAGCTCTGTCCAGCCACTATAACAACACAAAAATATGGTCCATTCCTTGTTTCAAACATCAAAAACGAAAACCAAAAAGAAAGAGCCCAAACCACAACACCCACACATCAAGTTAAGCTCTATTCAACCCAAAACTCATATAGAACTCCATTTTTATCATCCAACCAAATAAAATGCAAAGAAAAACGTGAGGAACAGCAGTAAAGGAGAGGAAAAACAAAAATATAAAGTCACTCAAACCCAACAATCACCATTGAAATGCAAAGAAAAGCTTAAAAGCTCAAGCTTCAAACATAAAAAAAACAAGCAAATGGAAGAAGGAATGAAAGGATTTTCACCACCAATGAGTTAAGACAGCCAAGATTAAAGCAAGAGAAGAATAAAATCTGCAACTTTCTTCATTCAAATAGCCAAAACCGAAAACCCCATGGCAAGCTCCAAGAGAGAGTCTTCATACATGAAAACCTAGAAGAAAAATGAAGCAAAAATGTAAGCTATGGAAGTGTTGGTGTGTGTCTCGGTTTTTCCACCCCATATGACCAAGAGTTTTAATTTTGGTGGGGTCCACACACTACAAGTCAGCCCTAAAGAGATGCCACATGGCCCCCACAATTGGTTTTTACAAAAATGCCCCTAAAGGGGTCCAAAACACCTAATTCTAATTAAGGGCTTCTAGAAAACGAAATTACAACTTAATTAAAATGGAAGTGACTAAATGTTGAGTCTTGAATGATCATGTTACCATCCCTAATGCTCCAAATGATGTTTCCCAAAATTTCCCTGCAACCAAAATACACTTAATCAGCTCAGAAAACCCAAATTAGCACAATTACGAATTTTCGACCAAATTAAGCAGAATTCGGAAAACGGGGAAATAACAGACAATTAAACACAATTCCCTGATTTATTTAAGTGCAATAAACTAAATATAGTTCAAGAAATAACCACTCATCAGGCATTCACCTACAAAACCATGAAACTTAGGCAATAAATGTATCAGTCTAGTGTTGAAAACTCAATGAACTTCATCCTCAATAGGCGAAATTGGCTCCCAAAGAGCACTCTCGCAAGTTGGAGAATGAATCATATTGTTCTTAACATAGAAATCAACAGAATATACATGAGAAGCATAATCAAAGTTAGATGCACCAGGTGTGGTATGAACAAAATATGGAGCACTGGATGCAGAAGGAGAATCATAATCAAAGGCACAGGCAAAAGAAGCGGTATACTCATAACCAAAATAGGTAGACATATAGAAGGAATGGGAAAGGAAGAATGCAGTGAAATTATGCAACTAAAGCTATCTAAATGCAAAGACTACAAATTCCTAGAATGCCTAGCACACACAAAATGCACACACAACACACACTAACACAACAAAAGACCTGAGAACCATTGGTCCCTGGCAATGGTTCCAAAATTTCATCAGGGTCGTACTCGAATCAAATTTAATGTGATATAAAAGTGCAGTATAAACTAGAAAGTGACTCCTAGGTCGTCTCTCAAGGACCAAAAGTGGTTCAGTCAAAACGTCAAACACTTAGTGGGGAGTTTGTTGAAGAGTTTTGTGAATGCAAATGAACTAAATTAAAAAACAAAATTAAAAACAACTAAACAAAATTGAAGGCATTGAAGTAAATGTCATGAATAGTAACGTCGAGCGATCCTATAGATGACCGAACGATTCTAACGGTTAGACCGAACGATCTCTAAACCCAATGTGAGGAAACACCATCAAACACACTAACAAACAACTTATCATCACAAGGACTTTTCTAGGCTTGTAATGTGGTTGCGCTAAGAAGAAAATTGGTTTTTCTAGACAATGTTGAGGAAAATCGGCAAATGTACCGAGTTGCACAAGTAATATAAAATGGTAAGACCAAGTACCGTATCCCAGAGGACTCTCGACGTTGAACAGTTGTGTGAACACATGATTAATTAAGACTTAAAATAAAAGAGATCATGGGTTTAGAGTGCGAAAATAATAAATAAAATAAAATGTAATTGATCAATGGTAAAAAAGCACAGAGATGAACGGAGGTTGATTTAGATGAGGTGGATATGTTGTTAGGGTTAGATCTCACCAAGTTCCCTCTCATGTATATGAGAATTATTCTTTATGCATTACTGCCAACGTTCCTCACTCAATCACTTAAACCCGATCCCTCGGTAAATAAGTCTGTCCTTAATTACCAGTTCATAATTCCTAGCATTCCTAGTAAAAAGATGTGAACATCAAGAGGTTAAGACGACTAAGACTCATACCCTTATCCTTGAGAAATATAACCCTTAGGAGTAATTCAACAAGAACCTGTATTCAAAGGAACCTCCTGACACTCATGCAATTCATAGATAATGCTATTGTATAAGCAAGAATAAAACAAATGAATCACTCTAACAATTAATGAAAAAGCATATGAAATTAAGAATCAATTCAAATACATGAGAGTTTACAAGGCTACATCATTCCCCAACAACAAATAGAAATTAGTTCTCCATAGACATGGGGAACTCTATGAACAATGGAAGAAAAAAGAGAGAATGGAAGACTAAGAATTGGCTAAGAGTGTATTGCTATGCTCTTCTCCTCTAGGGATGCAAAACCTAGAGCCCCAGGGTCCTTTAAATAGTGTCAGAGGCATGCCAGAATGAAACTCAGTCCGAAAGAATCAAAACAGAGCAGAACCAGACCCAATCCAAGTGAATTCACGCTCAAGCGTCGTAGGGAGGCTGCCCAGGCGAGATTTGAGAGTCATGTTGGGCGTGGGCGTCAGTTTTGGATGCCCAGGCTACCGCCCGGGCGGTTGACGTCGATTTCTTGCGCTTCAGCTGTAGTTCTGGACGCCCAGGCTGCATGTTTTCCCTCATTCTGGTGCCTTTTTGACCCCTTCTGAGCTCCCTTTTCTGGGTATTTCCTCTCATCTTCTAGTATTTCTTCAATCTCTGTCAAAACAAGGGAAATTAGTCATAAAATCGTTGAAATCAACCTCAACTCTCTCATTCACACAATTTATTAAAAAAGAATGAGTTCAAGCAAGTTTCTAAGTTAAAAAGGGTACTTGTAGTATCATAATCATATCACAAATAAAAGTATATTAAAACGTTATCACAAACCCCAAACCTAGAACTTTTCTTGTCCTCAAGCAAACAAAATGTGACTCAGCTCTTTAGAACAATGACTCAACGTTTTTCACAAACTTTTTCTTTCAAGACAAGGAATCACTTTTACAATTCAGCATGAAGATCTCAGTCAGGATCTGCAGGATTCAATCAAAGTTAATGTCATGCTCAAATACTTCTAACAGGTGCTATACTTAAGAATGATCAATCAACCAAGCAAAGATGCAATCGGAAATTCAGAGAACTATTCCTCACCAGGGAAAGTGTTTCACTCAAGCACTCTAAAGTGTCTCACTCAACTCACTTTGGGATGCGTCTGGCACTATTTCAAGGACCCTGGGGCTCTAGGTTTTGCATCCCTGGCAAAGAAGAGCATAGCAATACACTGTTAGCGAATTCTTAGTCTTCCATTCTCTTTCTTTCTTCCATTGTTCATAGGTTCGCCCATGTCTATGGGAAACTAATTTCTATTTGTTGTTGGGGAATGATGTAACCTTTTAAACTCTCATGTGTTTGAATTGATTCTTAATTTTATATGCTTTATTTAATTATTTGTTAGAGTAATTCATCTGCTTTATTCTTGCTTATACAATAGCATTATCTGTGAGTTGCATGAGTGCCGGGAGGTTCCTTTCAATTCAGATACTTGTTGAATTACTCCTAAGGGTTATATTACTCACGGATGAGGGTATGAGTCTTAGTCGTCTTAACCTCTTAATCTTCACATCTTTTTACTAGGAATGCTAGGAATTATATGAACTGGTCATGCTTATTTACCGAGGGATCGGGTTTAAGTGTTTTAGTGAGGGATGTTAGCATTAATGAATAAAGAAGAATTCTTATATACATGAGAGGGAACTTGGTGAAATCTAACCCCAACAACATACTCATCTCATATCAATCAACCTCCATTCATCTTTGTGCTCTTTTGCCACTGATCAATTTTATTTTGCTTTATTTTATTATTTTTGCAATACAATCTATGATCTCTTGTATTTTAAGTCTTAATTAATCTTTTTTTCACACAAGTGTTCAGCGCCGAGAGTCCTCTAGGATACAATACTTGGTCTTACCATTTTATATTACTTGTGCAACTCGGTACACTTGCCGATTTGCCCCAACAAGTTTTTTGCGCCGTTGCCGGGGACTCACGGTTTTAGCTATTATATTTGTGTGATTCTTGATTAATTTTGACTTTATTTTATTTTATTTTTCGCATTTTTATTTTTATTTTTCAAATCCCCAATTTCCATTCTTGTTTTATTTTATTTTTTTGTGGTAACAATATTTTCTAGGGTTTTGTGTTTTGTTTATGCAGGATTGTGTTAGAACCAGGAGAAAAAATTTTGAACCTCTTCTTGAAGGGCTTGAGACCAGCAGAAGGCCAAGGACAAACAAATTACCTTGAGAACCTTCTCTAGAGATAATCCCAATGGCTTCTCACACTGGTGAAGGAGAAAGCCATGCTAGACGCACCTTGGTAGATTACACCAGAGTTGTTGGCCCTCATCACTTTAACAGCATTGCAAGGCCAAGGGTCAATGCTGCAAACATGGAGATGAAGCCTGCTCTAATTCAACTGGTAAAGAGCAACCAATTCAATGGACTGTCTCATGATAATAGAATATAACCAATACACAAAAAGTAATTAAAAGAAAGTAAGACATCTCAAATATAGCTAGAAGAATGAATGACATTAAAAAAATATTATATTAGATGAAAATAATCATCTAGATAAGATTTATTTCAGAAAACGAAAGAATAAAAGTATAAGATTATGATATAGAATTTAAATAAAAAAGTAATAATGTTTTGTATTTTATTATTATGCTTTGGTTGTATATAACTATTTTTATGAATGATAATTTTAATATTTATTTTATTTCACTTTGTTTTACTTAAAAATATCATTTTATTTATTATATAACATTTTAGTATAATAAGAATGTATTCATAATTTAAGAAAACACACTAGTAAAAAGTCGATCTTTTACCGCGCACATTATGTCGCGGTTCAATAGAAACTGAAGCATAATATTGCGTGATAGCATTTTTTAAATTATATCGACATAATATATAACGGTTCTAAGGGGGAACCACGGTCTTTTCCCCCTGCAAAATTCTGACATTCCCCAAAAACAGTTCTGAAAAAATAATTCAGGGGAATAGACTGCAGTTCTGAGGGGAACCGCGGTTTATTCCCCCTGCAAAATTCTGACATTCCCCAAAAGCAATTCTGAAAAAAAAAATCAGGGGAATAGACCGCGCTTCTGAGGGGAACCGCGGTTTATTCCCCCTACAAAATTCTGACATTCCCCAAAAGCAATTCTGAAAAAACAAATCAGGGGAATAGACCGTGGTTCTGAGGGGAACCGCGATCTATTCCCCGTGCAAAATTTTGACATTCCCCAAAAGCAGTTCTGAAAAAAAAAATTCAGGGGAATAGACCGCGGTTCTGAGGGAAACCGCGGTCTATTCCCCCTGCAAAATTTTAAATTTTAAATTTTAAATCAGAGCTGGCGGGAAGTCAGAAATTTGCAAGTGGAATAGGCTGCGGTTCCCCTCAAAACCCCGAGCTATTCCCCTGCAAAATTTTGAATTTTAAATATTTAAGGGAATAGGCCACGGTTTGGCAGTGAACCGCGACATAAAGTTTGAAAAAAATTTCAAAAATGCCATTTCAGATGTATTTTGAATTTTTTTTTCCAGGAGAATAGGCCTCGGTTAAGTGGTGAACCGCGGTCTATTCCCCTGCTTAGGTTATAAAAATAAAAGACACAGGAACAATGTCTTCATCTTCCTTCTTCTTCATGCGCAAACAGTTTCAGAGCCTCCTTCGTCACGCGATCCTCTGCTTCCATTTTCAATCATTTTTCACCGTTTAAACCTATTTTTGTTCGGTGTCGTGGCCATTGTCAACGTTGGGAAAGAGTTTTAGCCGATCAAAATCATTCAAAATGTCTTTTTATTGGTTTTTCCGATTCTTCCCCTTAGAGGTAAATTGCACTTTTATGTTTGTTTTCGTTTCTAAAACTAATATTTTTTTTTTACATTCTTACAGGTTTGAATTTTTTAGAGTTGAATTTTCTAGCGTTTTGATCTCGGGTTGTTCATTACTATTGGCTTTTCACACTATCAGGTTCTTATATTAATGTTTAAATTTTACTTTTATTAGATTGTATAATTTTGTATGATTGAATATGTGATTGAATGATTATATAATTTTGTATCCTTGGATTTTGTATGATTGTATAATTTTTATGATGGTATGATTTTAAAGTTACTTTTTTTTTTAATTTACAATGTTATTTTTATGTTGAATATATGTGATTATTTCAATGTTTTTTATTGAATGATTGTATGATTGAATTAAATTAACCTTAATTTGTCCTTAAATGATGAATATTTTTTCTTTGTAATTTTGTAGAATATATAAGTCAAAATATTTACGTATGGATCGAAATTGGATGTAAATATTGATTATTGTGTTGAATATGTTGAATCTGTGTACATTATGTGATTGTTTGATATGCAGGTCTGTTTTTGTGATAGTGGATATCACAAAAACAGACCTGCTATTAAAAAAAATTTCAGGAGAATAGGCCGCGGTTGTGGTCAAAACCGCGGTAGAAAGTTAGACAACTTTTCTTTAAAAAAAGGGGAATAGGTCGCGATTCCAGTAGGTCTATTACCGTAGTTGGAACCGCGGCCAAAAGGTTAGACAATTTTTTTTTAAAAAAATGGGTTTTGACCGCTTTCTTTGCCGCTTTCTTCTACAATGCTTTGGCATCTCTGCATACGAAGTAAAACAATGTTAGATCATGGCTTCAAATTGTATCATCACACAATAATACAATAATTTGTGCTTGACAACCACATTGTTACCACAATTGGTCACAACATTTGCTGATAATTTCACCAACTTAGGTAACTATTGTGGTTGTATGAATATTAGCAAATACATTTATTGAATTTGGTTGGTAATTATAAATTTAAAACACGAGGCTGACAACACAAAACACTATTTACCATATCTTTTCAAGATACACAGAACTATTAATTTAAATTCATTGCAAACTTCATTAACAAGAGAGACAATAAATAAGATTTGGAGTCTCGGGTCACATCACATAAACATCAATATTTTCTAATCCTTTAAAAATAACTAAATTTGATTTTAATTCTAATTCATTTTCACAATCAAACCCAATTTATACTAAATTGTACATAATTATAATTTGGACATTCTCTCGAACTTGATTCCTAGAACAAAAGTTGCTTTGCATGTAAACTTTAGTATTCTCAATAACTTAAACACATAAAGCTTGAAGAAAACAACTTTTCCCTGCATTGTTCAGGAGTACCATCATCCCTGAGTTGCTTAGCTTTTTCACCAACTATTGCCTGAGTCCTTTCACGATCTCGGTCCCTCTGGTTAATGCATTCGCTTCAGTTAAGTTAAAACAATGTTATTTAGTGAACAAAAACCTACAAGCTTTCATCACAATCCACTTAAAGGAAACAAAAACATAGAAAAATAAAATGACTTCACTAAAAAAACCTTGACTCACAAAGCAAGGAAAGAAAACTTAACAATCCAGAGGAAAATAGGTTTTCCATCCTGAAATCGCAATAAAGGAAGTTAGTTTTTCAACCCACAATTCACGCTTAAGAAGGAAGCTTAAGAAACTCACCAAAACAACCAACAAGCCTCTCAATGACTACAAAACAAAGAGCAAGAAGAGAACAGAGCATGTGTCAAAAGGAACAATTAATGCTGTCAAAACTGGTTACCTCGCTTGATCTGGTCTGATCTACCACGGGTTGATTGTTTAGTGAGTTAACCCAATCAGGCTCATTGATTAGTGAGTCAGAAAAATTCGAACCCGGTCCGATGGGTAAACGGGTTGGCTCACCGACTCCCTTAATTACAATTTTTGTAAATAAAAATAAGGGTTAAATATGTTTTTAGTCCTTATACTTTGGGACAATTTTTGTTTTAGTCCCTCTTTCAAACTAAGGTACAATTTAGTCCTTCAACTTTAGAAAACTCTGGTTTTAATCCTTTTTACCAAATTTTTTTAACTTTATTTGTTGTTTCAAGCACGTTTCATTATAGCATTTGGATTGTTTACACTGTTTGACACATTTTTGCTTCAATGTTAACTGAGAAGCGCGTTTGAAACAACAAATAAAGTTAAAAAAATTTGGTAAAAAGGACTAAAACCAGAGTTTTCTAAAGTTGAATGACTAAATTGTACCTTAGTTTGAAAGATGGACTAAAACCAAAATCGCCCCAAAGTATAGGGACTAAAAACATATTTAATCCTAAAAATAATTACAAACTTTCTATAATTCAAATCTAAACAAATTTCACTCCCAACATTGGATGTTTAACTAGTTTTGAAGATAGGGAAATTAAATAATTTTTTCAAGCAAAAAAAAATAATAAATATTTTTTATAAAAGTAAAATTAGATAGGTGGGTTGGTTGGCCAACTCGGCCCATCACGAGTTTAATCCAGATGAGCTAGATTTAAATGAATCAGGCTGAAATCTGACCCATATAAAAAAAATACAAGTTTTTTAAACTCAAACCGATCCGAACCTATGGTGGGCCGAGTTAGCAGCTTTAGGAACTATGTTACAATACTTGGTCTCAGAGGTGGCCAACAAATATTGAAAGGAAGAAACAAAGAAGAAACTCACATTTAGAAGGGATTTTCTGTAGCCAACCCTGAAAACTTAGGTTTCCCAAACATAAAAATGAAAGGACATCTGTTAACAACTTTTTCATAACAATTTTTTAACAATAGTTACATGTTATTATTCTATTAGTTTGTTTGAATTTATTTTTGAAAAAATATTTAAAATGAATCAATATATAATATGTAAGTTGTCAAAATGTTATCAAGAAAAGTTATTAAAAAACATTTTCCCAAATGAAATGTAAAAAGTTAAAAAAAAATGTATTTTTAACAACTTTTTTACAATCGTCTATGTGGTAATTCATGATTCGTCCATTTCAAATATACAGACGAATAAAATAGTAACACATATTTTATTTTTAAAATTTTTTTGTTAAATCTCATGTCCAAATTGAAACCCCCGCAGCTTCAAGTTGCAATTAATTTAATATCCACGTGAGCACAAAAATAATTAAAAAATATAATTGTTTACATCAATGACACGTGGTCATATCAAAATATTGTTAAAAATGATATGAATACATTGTTTTCCTAAAAGTTATTATATATAATAGAGATATTAATTTTTATAACGACTAGTTTAAAATATCATGGCAATATTTTATTTACTAATAATGTAAAACTATTTGGTAAATTCAATATTTAAATATTACAAATTTAATACCTTATAGTATTTTTAATTAAGTCTTTGTTAACTTTGATGAATTCTAAACATATTTTTTATTTCATTAAGTATTTTTTCCTTTAATTTTTCTCTTGAGAGATGAAATTGTTACACCCCATTAAATTCTCCACTTTAGTGGAATACATGTGTTATTTTCCCTTCTAGATTTTCCATGATAGTGAGGGGACAAGCTGTCAGCCCTATTTAGTTCCCCACCTTTGAGAACCGCGCGACAGCAGGGAAGATGAGTTTCTGCAGATAGTGGATTCCATGTGGCAGAGCATGGAGTGCAGCAACTCAGAAAGTGGGAAACAGGTGGCAGCTTGGCATTTGACCGTTCGGTTTTGGAAGTGATATAAAAGCTGAGATTTTAAATCTGGCATCAATTTCCCTGCATGCGATCTTCTTCTCCAAACTTCAGAACTCCATTTTCTCCTCCTTCTCTCTAGAAATCTCCACCTTCTCTCTAAAGTTCCGACCACTTCCTCCCCTCCGATCATCAACCTTCTTTCAGATTAAACACTCCCGGTGACAAAAGCTTTCATTTGCACCGATCAGAATCTTTGTTGGACGACTTTGGATTTTGAAAGGAAACCATAGAAGTAGTGCTTGGAAGTTTAGCTTGGATCATAAGGTAAGGGAAGCTTATAAAATTTAATTATAATTTCTTGTATGGTTAAATGCATGATTTATTGTATGTTGGTTGATTTGAATGGTATGATGAAATGTTACATGCTTATGTATGAATTGTTTTATCTTGGTTAGGAACTTAGAATAAATGTATGAAACTTAGAAATTTTGGAATCTGTGATCGAAGGTCATTAGGACCGTTCGATTTTCCCCTAAAACGATCGGTCTTGTACTACTGTATCGAAACTTAAATGCCTTGCTTAGTCAATCATAATGATCTACCCATTACAGAACGCTCGGTCTTATACTGAGTGTTCGGCTTTAACGTATTCGGTCATAGACTGATTACTTAGTCTCATGTTAACTATGTTTATTATAGTAGCGTTCGTTCACACATTGGACGTTCGTTCACACACGGGACGTCTTATATTGATAATGTTTATTGAAAGTACTCGGTCATAAATCGAGGGCTCGACCTGAGAAGTACTCGGTCATAAACTGAGTACTCGGTTTCATATTAATTGCCTTTATTATACGGAACGTCCGTTCTGGAATTACTTGGTCATAGACTGAGTGTTTAGCCTCATATTAACCATTCGGAACGTACGGTCTTCCACTGAGCGTTCGACTTGTAAGGAGGATTTCTTATTTGATAAATATTAGGTCTTATACCTGTACTTGAATTCTTAAAACGTCCGTTTTATAATAATATTATTTATTTGAAAAGTGTTCGGTCTTACACTAATACTTGATTCCTCACGGAGTGTTCGGTCTTGTACTGACACTCACTTTATTGAAGAGAACTCTTTTATTTAAAAACGTTCGGTCTTAAAAACGTTCGATCTGAATTGTATAGTACTCGATCTCACTAAAGTTTCATTCGATTGTTGTGCGTTCGGTCTTCTTCATAAAATCATTTGCAAGTTTTACTTGGTTTTGAATAGTACTCGGTTCTCCTCAGTATTCGACCTTTCGGTCAATCACTAAAGTAGTCTTCGATAAATAAGTTCATTCTCGGCGTTAGTCCGTTCGGTTTGTTGTTTGTATAAGAGAATTCCAAGGAGGAATGTCTCATGATTGATTTTAATTAGTATAGTATGACCGTGACAAAAGGCTCAAGTTCTGCTCTATCCTGATATTCCGTGATTACGCCTTCTCAAGTAGAGGAGGGTTATTCATGCGTGGGAATGGCAGGAGGTCCACGGTCATAAGACCAGATGATCGTTGTAGGACTAACCTCGGGTGGCGGTCTGTTGAGTGTACCCAGCCAGATCCACCCGGGTGTAGAGAACGGCGAGCATACATGGTTCATACAATATGTTTGATTGGTTGGTAGAGTAAGAATATGGCCAGCTTTGTATTGGTGTTCATCCTGATATTCTAATGCTCACTGGCGCTAGTGACCATGTGGTGAGAATGGCAGGAGGCTCTAGCCTGGGCGGTGTGTACAGCCTTGACCTAAGGTGTTTTAACGGGCTAACCTCGTGTGGCAGGCTCAAGGGTTTTCCATGCCGCGGTAACTCTGATGGTTGAATTCCAGGTTACCACCCACGGGTGCAAGGACGACCATAACTACATATTCTTACAGTCCGGACAGAGTCATAGTGGTCGGTCTTAATGATTTATACGTTCGGTTTATTGTATGAGATGATTTGAATGATGTATACGTTCGGTTTGATTGTTATTCTTATATGATGATTACATGATTGAGATATTATGGTGATTATATTACTTTGACGATAAAATTGTATGTGAGTCGGATTAATTAAATTGCATAAGCTTACCCTTATATTTTCCTGTCTTGTCCATGTGTCGTTCGGTCTTAACCGTTCGGTTGTTCTCTTCACTGCAATGATCATCCAATGGATGTGAGCAGAGGGTGATCTTGAAGAAGTCTTGGAAGAAGTCTCACCAGCCGTTCGGCCTGAAGGCAGTGTAGGACCGACTGGTCGGTATTAATACCTCTTTTGTATTTTCGTTCGGTCTTGAGCTATTATCATGACCGTTCGGTCTTAGCTTGTAGAATTGTATCAGACTCTTGATTGTTCGGTTTTAATTCTATATGAAATTTCATATTCCTTCCTTCTTACTATGCTTATTCACTACTGTTCTCCTTTATTGTTCATGTTAACTCCTAAAATAAATTATAGCTTTGGTTATATTTATTGGGACGTTACAGAAATAATTGTTGCTTTTGACTTTTTATTTTTAACTTCTGGATCAACCTACGTATTTTTCTCTCAAATTTTTATCAATTTATCAATCAAGTCAATATTTACAAATTGAGAGTGATAAGAAATTAAAATAAAGAAACACATTTACAAATAAATTAGAGACGAATTTTTAAATAAAAATAATAAATATTTTAAACATATAACAACCTTTTTTGATAAAAACAAAACTACAAATACTCAAATTTATTTTTTGAAGTAACTAAAATTTAATTAAGCCATTAATTAAATGCTGTGTCCGTGTTGAAAGCGAGCAAAACGACTACCCAACACTGCGTTCGATAAGGTAGAATAGAACACGCAGCACCTGTGTCCGTTGATTTTTCGTCTTCTTCTTCTTCATCATCGTCAAGAAACTCAGACCAAATAGCGTGTTGCAGAGATGGATTATTCGGGCTACAACTACCAGCAGCAACAGCAACAACATTCCTATGGCTACGACCCTTCTCAGATCCAAATCCAACCCTACGATCAATCCTATGCTTATCAACAATACTACGCATACAATTCCCAATACGCCTATTTTTCCAACACACATCAAGGTCAGTTTCAATTCCAATCCGAACCCGCTCCTCTTCACCCTCCCGGCGTCAATCCCACCGTTCCGGACTCCGCCCCGGTAAATTTTTCCTTTAACCCTTACAATTCTTAATCATGTTATGATTAAATTCATTTGTTCTGTTTAATTTTCATGTTCTTGGCTTGCTTGTGAAATTTTTATGCGGAAAATTATGTGAATGGATCGTGACCTAATTAAAATATTGGGTGGGTGTGATAATCTTTTCTAAAATCAAACTGAAAGCAAGTAGACACAGTTTTCAGTATCATGACCAATGTCAATGGGTACCAACTCTTTCACTTCTACCTCGGTAAAGAGAATGTTCCACTGATTCCTTCAGTTATCATATAGCAGAAAATAAAAAACGGTCCTTGAAGAAATTCGGAACCACAAGAAAGTTGAAGCTCTAAGCATAATACCGGGAGGTCTGCCTGAATCATCAACACTTTTCATTTGGTCCAGAACTTTACATCTTCATTGCCAACTGTTAATAGTGTCCAAGCATTTGCCATAGAAGCAACAACAGCAGTACAAAAGCTCAACATCACTCTTTCAGCCAGCCACATCATTTTTCTTCATCCTCTACCATTTTATAGCACACCAATGCTCCCACGGGGTATGTTCGTGGCCTTTGCACTTGCAAAACGTTCACACTGTCTATTCAAAGGTGCCACCCAGCGTTTAGCTCCAAAGGCAAGGCCAGAATTAACATAGCTTTTGTAAAGATTGTGAACTTTTAAGCAAGTAATTCGGACTGCCTCCTGAACAGATGTAGGACTATTAACCCTGAGTGACTTTTCTAACTCAACCATCAAATAGCTTCTGAGTTTCAGGGATTCCCTCTAACTTAGAAAACTGTTCCAGCAGTGAAACAGCCGTCTCTACAAATTCAGCCTGCCTCTCATAATCTTTTATGGTTTTTTAGTCATCTTGAAAGTCTAACTGTTGCTGTGAGGTCTGCAATTGACTTTTTTACCATTTCCAAAGATTGCCTCACTGATTCTTGAAGATCAAAGAGCTCGTAAGGATCCATCATCACCCAGCAAAACTGATACCAATGTGATAATTTTTTTTATTCTTTATCACTCTCACCGACTCACTTCTAAGCACCAAACACATACTCTCTCCAAAACTCCCTACGGTGGCACTCACACACATAGATTTACAAACTAATAAACTAAATATATATTTTTGATTGAATAATCCCCTTCAAGTTCCCGCGAAGATCTTTATATACACCATCTAATCCTCAAACTGAAAGTTTGGGATAGAACAGTTTAACAATTTCTGTTAAACAACAACTATAAAAGCCCCAACTAACTCTGTAAAAGAGTTTATTATATTGGAATTGGCTGTGAATAGTGAGTTCGTGACGTGTTTGATAGTTGGAAATGGAATGGGGTTCATCAACCTGTGATTAGCAAGATTATGTGGATATGTTTGTGATTTTTGTGTCAATTGAGGCAACGGTTGCCATGGAAACTGAAGCCACCGCAGTGGTCGTGATTTTGCTGTTTTCCTTGATATTATGGGAAATTGCAAACAAATGTGGTCTTATGGCAACAATTTTCTGTCAAAATTGCCTCCACAATTTTGTTCACATTGCTGTTTGCGAAGCCTCAAAGACCTTGGACATTGCAAATGAAATTGCGGTTGATGATTGGCTTTTTAAACCTTGGGAATGAGTAGGAGGGGTTTTTTGGTTGATTTAAACCGTATATTGGTGTTTGCCAACTTAGAAGATAATGATTTGTTGAGTGTGAGGGTGGGTTATGCCTTGCAACTCTGGCTCTTAAATTTGACTCAAAAATGGGATGTATGACCTACAAAATTCTTATGGGATAACTGTTTGTGATTATTTTACTTGGTAGCATTGTTTAAGACCCATATTGACCTTCCTATGTTCTGTCAATGTAAACGGTAATGTTGGCTTCTAGTTGTTGATGTGAAAGTTTTTGTTTGAATCATCTTGAAATTTAACTTTAGTGCTTGTGATAGGTTCCTAATCAAGAACCTATGGAAAACGAACTCCACACACTCAACCAACACAGTCGAAAGTACTGTTTAATCCTCTTTGTATTACCACACAATCAAGAATAAGGGATACAATGGTTGCAGAGAGCTTAACCTCCCCCTACAGGACAACAAGTTTCTGTCAAACTATTATGAAATCCAAAAACTAACTTCTACAATCACGCCCTCTCCTATTTATACGATCCCCCTTTTCCCACTTTTCCTAACTGCCTTGGCAATTAGGCTATGTAACGTTTTTCCTTCTTCTATATACAAGTAATCTCCTAACATTACCCTCCTCTCCTTCAACAACCTTGTCCACAAGGTTGAACTCATGATATTGATCCTGGATAGTCACCAGGTATATAACTCCAATCCTCCCAAACCCGCATTGTTGTTCCAGAATCCCAATGAATACCAGACTCAACATGTTAGCAAGCAAATGAATAATCCCAGCGTGTAACCAAATGCAAATGATAAGTCTCCATCCTTGAGGCCCGTTCACAACATTATCCCACCAAAGGGCTCCCATCTTGGTCAATGTTGAAGAAGAAGGACCAAGCAACGGATACTCCGAGCACTAATGACCTGGAGCAAACAGACTCGCGCATCAAAAGCATCGACCTTCTTCCCGCCTCTTTAGATATTCTGGGTAAGGTAAGTTGCTTACCATTCTACCCCTACTATCGCCTCCCCATTGGTACTACCCCTCGCGTCTCTTCTGATTGTTCCAGCTCCCTCGACCCTACCTGACCGACTCGTGGTTTGACAGTCAGTATCGCCTCTAGTGACTGTCGTCGTGGCTCGCAAACCCACTGGGTTTACTTTGACGCCATTCCATACTCCCCTTCGTGCTCGGCACATTGCGCCTTTGACATCCCTTGCGATCCTCATCGCAACCATCAATTCCTGAGGATCTACTTGCCCCTTAATATCTTCCCGTAGCCCAGCCAGGAAAAACCCCAATATCAGCTCCTCCGACAGCCCCTGGGTCTGACCCAGTAATATTCCAAAGCTCCTAACAAATTCCTCCACTGTCCCATCTTGCCTCAGCGTTGCCAGCTACTCATAAAGCGTCCCCTGGAATCCACCTCCGAAGCGATTTTTCCTTCCAGTATTTGAACCAATAACTCGCTCTCCCCTCCATGCCAATGTAAGCGAGTTCTACCTTATCCTCCTCCACCACTCTCTGGATGTCAAAGAATCGTTCTGCTCTGTTGATCTAGCTGTGAGGCTCCACCCCTTCAAACGACGACAGCTCCACCTTTTTCTGCCAATTCTGTTGTATCCCCCCATTATCGTGCCTCTCGTGATTATCATTCACGGAGCTGTTACCCCCTTTAGATTTCTCATCCTGATTATTCGTTCCTTTTTCCATAATCCTGATCAATTGCTGCATGTCACGACGAATCGACGTGGTCTCTGCTTTAATTCCCTCCACCGTGATTTCAAGATTTTCCAATCGTTTCTCCATCTGGCTCTCCATCTTCGTCATCCGCTCCTCTTGATCTGCTAGGTCGGACCAAATTGATAGGTTCCTAATCAAGAACCTATGGAAAACGAACTCTCTACTACTATTCTTTATTTTGTAGCTTGTTTGTTGTCTTTCTTCTCCAGTTGCGTAGCTATCAAGCTCCTCCTATATCTCTCAGGATTGAAGAATAATTCCCCTCTTTTTGTCGTTAATTTCTTATTTGGGTCCATACTTGTTTATTGTAATATATCAAAAAGCATACTTCCTTTGGGAGATTACAACTCCATCTTTAGATTGAGCTACTTCAATGCCTAAGAAGTATTTGAGGCTTCCAAGATCCTTGGTTTGAAAATGTCTACATAAGTACTCCTTTAGCTGAGATATTCTAGCAGTATCATTTCTTGTAATGACTATATCATCAACATATACTATTAAATAAACATATTTCCCGAGAGATGCATGACAGTAAAAGACTGAATGATCTACTTCACTGTGTTTTAGCTCAAATTTTTGAACAGTGAAGTTGAATTTTCCAAACCAAGCACATGGTGATTGCTTGAGGCCATATAGAGATCGATGCAATTTACATACCATACCAGACTCCCCTAAGCAACAAACCTAAGAGGTTGCTCTGTATAAACTTCTTCCTCAAGATCACCTTGGAGAAAGGTATTTTTGATATCCAATTGATGAAGTAGCCCGTGACGAATTGTTGCCATTACAAAGAAGAGATGAATAGTAGTCATCTTGGCCACGGGAGAGAAAGTGTCATAATACTCAATGCCATAAACTTGAGTGTATCCTTTTGCAAATAATCGAGCATTGAGCTAATCAATTTCACCATCAAAGCTGACTTTAATTGCATACACCCGTCGGCAACCAACTGCCTTTTTGTCCAGTGGAAGGGGCACGAGCTCCCAAGTAATACTGTGGTCAAGAGCTTGCATTTTTGATATCATGGCTTGTCACCATTCAGGATGATCAAGTGCTTCATTCACATTTATGGTATAATCACAGAATAATAAGAAGCCGACAATCTGTGATAACTAACAAAATTATAAATAACAAAATTATAAATAGGATGTGTTTTTTTGAAAGCAATGAGCCAACCTGAATCATCTTCACCAGAAGGCGTGGTATGAAGTGACAAGGGAGAAGAATCTGAAGTAGGGGCTTTACCACTTTCTTGGAGAAGTTGATTATCCATTGGGATCTTGTGTCAGAAGATATCAATATGTAGAAAGGAGGGTCCAGGAGGACTTTGATCAAGACTTGGATTGACAAAGACATTCGAGATATTGGACTCAGCCACTAGCATAGGAAGGACTTGCAGGAGGATATGAACATCTTGAACAAATGGAGAGAAGTAACGAGTCTGTTCAAAGAATGTAACATTGGAAGACATGTAGTACTTGGTTTCAGGGGAGTAACACCGTTACCCTTTTCAAAGTTGAGAATATCCCAAGAAGACACATTTGGTAGCACAAGCGGAAAACTTGTCTAGTCTTGGAGACATGTCATGAACAAAACATACACAACCAAAAACTCGAGGAGAGGTGTGAAAGAGAGGATCATTTGGGGAGAGAGAGGAGGAGGAGGGCATCCTATTAATAAGAAAACATGCAATTAAGATGACATCCACCAGTGATAGACAGGACTATGGATACCAAGCAAAAGGGTACAAATAGTTTCAACCAAGTGTTTACTTTTCCTTTCTACTATACCAGTTTAGGGTGGTATATGAGGACAAGTGGACTAATGTAATATACCATGGGAACTTAAGATTGTAGAAAAAAATGGAGGAAAAGTACTCTTTGGCATTGCCACTTCTTAAGATTTTGATTACTTGACCAAATTGATTCTTGATTTCATTCAAAAAGGATATGAAGATGGGTAATAATTTAGAGCGATCTTTCACAAGATAAACCTAAGTACATCTTGAATACTCATCAATGAACATAAAACCAAAAGAGGAGAAGTCACTAGGTCCCCAAATATCATAATGGATAATAGAGAAACTATAATTACACATTAATTGAGACTTTTTTGGAAAGGTAGATCTAACATGTTTTCCTAGTTGACATGACCCACATTCTAAGGTCTGGAAACCACTAAGTTCAAGATACTTTTTTTTTTTAATTTTGACAAATGAAGATGGCCAAGCCGATTATGTAACACTTTAGGACTAGGAGCTGCAACATAGGACACTCGTGGACGAGATCCAAAATGGTATAATCCTCTAGCTTCATAAGGGTTTAACTTCTAAATTATATCAAACTTTTGGCAGTACCCAAGTAGTGTGATGAACATTCCAGCTTCCACTATTGTTCATTTTTGTCCCCAATTGTTTATAGAAAGGCCTAAAAATACTAAACTACCAAACAAAAAGAGGAAAATATATTGATTTCACAAAGAAAAGAAGGAAGAATACATAAGACAGGGTGACATCTGCTTGTCGGCTGTTTTCCTAAGGTGCAGCTTTGGCCTAATTTTGAAGAAGGCATCAATTTGGCCACAAAGCAAGTCACGTATACATGTGTTTGCATAGGTCACTGAGCTTGTCAATGGTCCAGGTGGCAAAAAACCCATACATGGAGAGGCACAACTTGGTTCAAAATGACAACTGCTTTCATACTTGCGATGCTACACTTTTTGGAGTTGCATAGTGTTAGAATCATTACATATAGGTATCATCATTTAGGCTAGTCTGCAGAATAATTAATGAGTTGTACCTAGTTCTGTACCTAGTACTCTAGTGCAGACTCTTGGTGTTCCATGTACTCTTGTGATTATCATTATAAATAGAAGATAATGAGAGAGATCATTAAGTCCTCAAGAATATTTCTTATCAGTCTTAATCTCAAGTTGGTATCAGAGCAGGTTCATCCTGCTCTGGTTTCCGTCCTCGGTTGTCCATCAGCACTGTCACTGTTGTTCGCACCTGTCCGGTGCCGTTCGCCATCGTCCGCGGTTGTCTTGCCACTATCTGCAGCTGTGAACTGCATTTTGAAGTTCTTCAACTTGGTTGTCCGCCATTTCGCATCTGTCCGCTGTTGTCCACCGCTGTCCGTCACCGTTAGCCGCCTGCCGCCGTCCGCCGCCGTCCGCCGTCACTGTTCCGTCCGGCGACCACTGGATCTGGTTCGCCTCTTCACGCAACAGCCAACCCCATCGGTGGGTTCGCTTGAATCTCTTCCACGCTCCGCCACGCGCCGCGTCTTTGTGCGCTGTGAATAGGTGCGTGCAGCTCACGCGCCGCTGGAAAGTCACCGCGACACCTCCATAGCCGTCGCCTGGACCTCCTCTTTTGTTCCGATCCTCAAAACCTTGCTTCAGTGAGGGCTAGAAGCTCCTCTTGAAGAAAACCCTAAGAACCCCCTAGGGTTTCCTAGTGAGAATGTTCTTGGAAGTGGAATCTTCGGAAGACATCAAGAAGATGCTTGACAAGTATTATATGGTGATGATCCTCCGTGCTTTGCATCCGGATTTGAATCACATCAGAGATCAACTCCTGACAAGCCATGCCCTTCCTTGGAAGCCTTGACCACACGTCTTCTTCGTGTTCTAGTGCCTCAATCTCAGGAAGCTCATGAAACATTGAAACCATCTGTCATGGTTGCCACACGAGGAAGAGGAGGACATGGCACTAGAGGAGGAGGACGTGGAGGTCGGGGACGTCCACAGTGCACTTATTGTAAGAGGGTGGGTCACACCTAAGAAAACTGCTACTCCTTGCATGGCTTTCCTTCCAAAACAGCCAATATCTCTAAGGCTGAAACTCCCACTTCCAACTCCAAGTTCATTGAGGAAGAGTATCAAGAGTATCTGCGGTTAAAGTCTAACAGCTTGGCGCAATCATCTTAGTTCCCTAGTACGTCTACAGCCTACATTTCTCAATCCATGGAAGGTCCCAATTCATAGGTAATTGAGTCGGGTGCTTCTGATCACATCTCTGGTAATACCTCATTGTTCTCAACCCTTTCCCTCCAAGAACAATCCCATTTCATTACCCTTGCAAATGACTCTAAAACTTGTTCAAAGGGAGTCGGTCAAGTCTCCCTGTCTCCCTCTCACTCTGAAATCTGTTCTTTTTGTCCCTCACTGTCCATTCAATTTAATTTCCTTAAGTCAGTTAACCAAAATGTTACATTGTTCAATAACCTTTGATTCAAAATCTTTTGTTATACAGGGGCGTGGCTCGGGGAGACAGATTGGAGAAGGATATGAAGCTGGAGGTTTATACCATTTTGGATCACGTCCACGGGTATCTTGTGTTGCAGCTCTTCCCCCTAAAGTGTTACATGATCGGTTTGGCCATCCTCACTTGTCAAAGTTAAAAAAGATGTGTCCTGAACTTAGTGGTCTTCAGACTTTAGAATGTGAGTCTTGTCAACTAGGAAAACATGTTAGATCTGTCTTTCCTAAAAGGTCTCAATCAATGTGTACTTCTAGTTTTTCTATTATTCATTCTGATGTTTGGGGACCTAGTCGCGTCTCTTCTTTTGGTTTTAGGTATTTTGTTACATTTATCGATGAGTATTCTATATGTACTTGGGTTTTTCTAATGAAAGATCGCTTTGAATTGTTACCCATCTTCACATCTTTTTTGAATGAAATCAAGAACCAATTTGGTCAAGTAATTAAAATCTTAAGAAGTGATAATGCTAAAGAGTATTTGTCATCCTCTTTTTCTGCAATCCTTAGCTCCCATGGTATTTTGCATCAGTCCACTTGTCCTCATACACCCCAGCAAAATGGTATAGCCGAACGAAAAAATAGACACTTGGTTGAAACTGCTCGTACCCTTTTGTTTGGTGCCCATATTCCTTTTCATCACTGGGGGATGCCATCTTAACTGCATGTTTTCTTATTAATAGGATGCCCTCCTCCTCTCTCAATGATAAACTCTCGTTCTCCATTCTCTTTCCCAATGATCCTCTCTTTCACACCCCTCCTCGAGTGTTTGGTTGTGTTTGTTTTGTTCACGACATGTCTCCAGGGCTAGACAAGCTCTCCACTCGTGCAATCAATTGTGTCTTTTTGGGTTATTCTCGGCTTCAAAAAGGGTACCGGTGTTACTCTCCTGAAACTCGGAAGTACTACATGTCTGCCAATGTCATCTTCTTTGAACAGACACCTTTCTTCTCTCCCTCTGTTCAAGATGTTCATATCCTCCAACAGGTCATTCCTCTTCCAGTGGTTGAGTCCCATATCTCCCATGTCCCAGTCACTTCAAGTCATGCTCAAGGTCCTCCCGAACCTTCCTCTCCACATATTGATCTCTCTCGACATAGTACCCCCGTGGGCAGTCCTCTTCCAAAAAATGGTGGATCTCCTTCTTCAGATTCTTCTCCATCACCGCCTCCTGCCACGCCTCCTTGTGAAGATGATTCTGGTTGGCCCATTGCGCTCAGAAAAGGTAATCGTTCCACTCGCAACCCTCATCCCATTTATAATTTTCTTAGCTATCACAGATTGTCGCCTTCCTTTTATTCCCTTTTATCCTCAATATCTTCGGTGGTTATTCCCAAAAATGTGAAAGAAGCACTTGATCATCCTGGATGGCGACAAGCCATGATTGCAGAAATGCTGGCTCTTGACCACAATCATACTTGGGAGCTTGTGCCACTTCCCCCGGGCAAAAAGGCTGTTGGTTGTCGATGGGTATATGCAGTTAAAGTCGGCCCTAATGGTGACATTGGTAGGCTCAAAGCCCGGCTAATTGTAAAGGGGTACACTCAGGTGTATGGCCTTGATTATTGTGACACCTTTTCTCCTGTGGCAAAGATGACTACCATTCGTCTTTTCTTCGCGATGGCCCCCCTTCGTCATTGGCCACTTAAACAATTGGATATCAAAAATGCCTTTCTCCATGGTGATCTTGAGGAAGAAGTTTATATGGAGCAACCTCCTGGGTTTGTTGCTCAGGGGGAGTCTGGTATGGTTTGCAAATTACACCGATTTTTGTATGGGCTCAAGCAATCACCACGTGCTTGGTTTGGAAAATTCAGCTCCGTTGTTCAAAAATTTGGGCTAAAACACAATGAAGCAGATCATTCGATCTTTTATTATCATTCATCTCTTGGGAAATGTGTTTACTTAATAGTATATGTTGATGATATAGTCATTACAGGAAATGATATTGCTGGAATATCTCAATTGAAAGAGTACTTGTGTAGACATTTCCAAACCAAGGATCTTGGAAGCCTCAAATACTTCTTAGGCATTGAAGTAGCTCAGTCAAAGGATGGAGTTGTAATCTCCCAAAGGAAGTATGCCCTGGATATTTTGCAAGAAACATGTATGATTGATTGTAGACCGGTTGATAGTCCTATGGACCCAAATCAAAAATTAACAACCGAAGAAGGTGAGTTATTTTCCGACCCGGAGAGATATAGGAGACTTGTTGGAAAACTAATCTATCTCACTATTACAAGGCCGGATCTATTCTTTGTTGTTGGAGTGGTTAGTCAGTTCATGCAAGCTCCATGTGCTAGCCATTGGAATGTTATCATTCGAATCCTAAGGTATTTAAAGAAAGCTCCCAGGCAAGGGTTGTTATATGAAGAGAAAGGAAGCCTTCAGGTATCAGGATATTGTGATGCCGATTGGGCAGGTTCTCCTATTGATAGACGATCTACTACTGGATATTGTGTTTTCCTTGGAGGAAACATTATCTCATGGAAAAGTAAGAAACAAAATGTAGTGGCTCGATCAACAGCTGAAGCTGAATATAGGGCAATGGCATCACTAACATGTGAACTTATATAGGTGAAGCAGTTCCTTCAAGAGCTTAAATTTTGTGACATTCAAAGTATGAAGATGTATTGTGATAATCAAGCTGCCCTTCACATTACATCAAATCCAGTGTTTCATGAGAGGACTAAACATATAGAGATTGATTGTCATTTTGTTCGGGAAAAGTTATTGTCAAAAGAAATATGTACCGAGTTTGTTGGATCAAATGACCAACTCGCAGATGTGTTGACTAAGTCATTGAGGGGACCTCGGATTGAGTTTATTTGTTCCAAGCTTGGTACATATAATCTGTATGCTCCAGCTTGAGGGGGAGTGTTAGAATCATTACATATATGTATCATCATTTAGGCTAGTCTGCAGAATAATTAATGAGTTGTACCTAGTTCTGTACCTAGTAGTCTAGTGCAGACTCTTGGTGTTCCATGTACTCTTGTGATTTTCATTATAAATAGAAGATAATGAGAGGGATCATTAAGCCCTCAAGAATATTTCTTATCAGTCTTAAATCTCAAGTCATAGCTTCAAATTTTGTGATCACTATCCATGATTGGCCGCAATTGACATCATAGACTGCTTCTACTTCCTACCAATAGCTCTCTTAACCAAGGTTATCAAACTCAAGAGTTTATGTAAACTCGTGGAAGTTGAGTAAATTGGACGCGTAAACACATAAGAGTTTACTTCAGATGAAAAAAAAGTTGTATAAAAATAATATCTTAATTCAATTAAGTCTAAAAATTAAATAACTTTAAATAAAATTTATAGATATATTGTTCATAAAAATAAATATTGTCGATAGCGATGGAGAGAGATAGAGAGGTGCCAGAGATAGTGACAATCAGGTCATGAAACCCTAAACCCCAAACGACCTCGTTTTTCTTAATTTTTCCCTCTTTCAAGCTAGCAGAATCGCTCCAAACTCGCGATTCTACACGATTCTACCAATTTCACAGTCGATTTTACCAAGTTTACACAGAGAACGAGTTTACTTCCAAGTTAACTCGGAAGTCATGTCTAGGAACATAAACTCGCCTCATACGATTTTACGAGTTAACTCGAGAGTTTGATAACCATGCTCTTAACAACCTATAACTCTCTCAATTCATGTCCGTTGGTTCTCATGGATCAATTAATGTCATAGGCTTAATCAAAACTATTTTTTTATGCATATTAGTTGATGGTGTGATATAGAGGAGTGGCATTCAATGCATCCAGAAACTTCTACGGGATTCAAAGAGTGAAGTGGTTTTGAATTAAGGCTGGTGCAGCTGCGGTAGCAGCACTACCGTGACAGCATTTGAAAACACACGTTTAGCCCTAGAACACTATTTTAGTGTTTTAGGGGTAAAATATTTCACAAAAGGCTACCTCTGTTCTTTCACACTTTATAAGACACTTCTTTTTCCCATGTGTTCTGTTTTTATTTCTTCCTTAGACTTCCTAACTCACATTTTACTTTTCATTTATTTATTTTATATGTTCTTTTTATATTAATTTCTCCATTGTCTTTCCTTTTTTGTTAATTACTTTGTTCTTATTGATCCTAGATGGATGGTCATTCTGTAAACTGTGATATTATTTATCATGCATTTTTTCTGGTTTTTATTTGTAACTTGTATTGTAACATTTAAAGTAGTGGTCATCCTATTCCTTTCTGCTTGTATCTCTTCCACTAAAGAAGATCAGTAGAACCAACAAAAGCTATGGGTTCCCACGTCATTGTTTCAGATAAAGGCTTTTGGCATAGGATATTTTACACACAGCAAAGGCTTCGTATATAATATTTTCTCCGGTGACATCTTTGAACTGTTGTATTATATTCTATGCCAATCAGTTCGGGCTTTTATTTAGCTCTTGTAAGTTGCTTCGGTGTAGCTGAAACAAGATGACATAAGATCGATTCAGTCAAAGTTAAGGCATTTAACATGATTCACTCCTCCTTGACTTGATTCAACAAATTCCCTTCTACATCAACATGTCGGTATCTTAATTTCCTGACAAAAAGGGGATAATAACATTTCAAGAAGTAAACGGAGAAGGCTGATTGAAGATTTTGCAACACTTACTTTTTAAAGATTTTCTTTTTGCGTTTAGAGCAAATAGCGTGCGGTGCTTCCTCAGCTTCTTTTGGGAACTTCTCTGGACAAAAGGTCGTTACTGGATTAGGTATTATATCCTCAGCTTTCATTTAAAACCTTCAGAAGGTGTTGAGAATTCTGCAAACTTGGCCACAACACCCTAGAGTGACCAGATAAAGACAGGAGTTACATAATATAAGCACTATCTATTGTGGCTCATATCATATCTTTGAAGTCACAATAAGGCCTAATGCTGGTGGGTCTTTGCTGGTTGCTTTAGAGCTGATGTGGGCATCAGAACATTTTGTTTCTCTTCTTAACTGTTTGGCCTTTCAAAGTAATAATCAGTGCCTCACAGTTTAGAACTAGAAACTTGTCTCTTTTTGTTATTCATTGAACATAACTTTTATTTGATATGGTTTTGGTTTCTTTTGTCAGAGGATGTTTCTTTTCAGTTTCAGACTTAGGAAAGCGTTGATGATATTTTCAGGACCATAAATTGACAACTTATCAAGGATTGCTAGATCAAACAGTATCTTGAGGCTCATAGAGATAGGCATGAATTGGGCCAAGTGCCTGGTCTAAGGGTGGGTGTATTTTGTTGGTTGGAAAGTTAAGAAATTATCTGTGAGCCATACATGGTGTTATCTAAACCATAACGAGGGAATTACATGTCACAATGGCTTATCAACAAGTATAATTTTCAATGAAGGGATAATAAAACAATTTGAGAATAGCTTATCAACAAGTATAATTTGCTATATTCATCTTATAATAATGATATTTTGTTTGGAGATGAAATCGTCAAAGGTAATTATGAAAATGCTGAATGAAATACTGAAAGATTTCAATTTTATAACTGTTTCTTTTGACATTTCTCTATCTGAACATTACCACATTTCTTATTTTGTATCATTTGTGTGCACGTCTTGTCATTCTAATAATTTACTCTCAAATTTCTCGTTCATTCGTACCTGATTACTGTAACCATATCAATATGTTCTTGAATTCATATGTGAATTCTTATTTACAGACTGGACCATCTCAATACAGAGGTAGGGGTGGCCGGGGTGGTAGACCATTTAGAGGGGCTGGTCGTGGTCGGGGCCATGGTAGGGGACATGGTATTGGGGGTGGTAGACACGCACCATCTCATTCTTCTGGTGCTGCTATTTCTCATGTTGCAGGTGCATCTGTTGCTGCTGGGACTAGTTCAGCGATAGAGCCTTCATCATCGGTGTCTGTGCCAACACAATTACCTAAACAAGCTCGAGTGCAACCACCAGCACCACGTAAGGTATGCTGTGAAATTTGTAAGGTTGAGTGCAATACTCCAGAAATCTTGGAGCAACACAAGAATGGGAAGAAACATCAGAAGAATATGAGGATGCATGAAGAATTGCAAAGGCGCAATGCTCTAAATGGACAAAAGAATGCGCAAATTCCTACCTCTCAATTGAATTTGACAGATCAACCTAAGCAAGTTCAGGAGTCTGAGAATAATGGATCCCCAGCAGAAAATATGGGCTCTAGGGTTATAGTTAATAATCACGAGGACGAAACTCAGCAGCAGAATAGTGTAGGAAATATTTCTGAGGCTTCTGAAGCACCTGAGGCAAAAAACACGGATAACTCTGCCGCTAGAGGCCGAGGATTAAAGCGGAAGAAGAAAGGAGGAGGAAAAGGAGGTAAATATATGAGAACCAATGATGGTTTAAAGCCTGTGGAATCTGCACAAACCATGTCTTTTAGATGTGAGTTGTGTGACGTTAAATGTGAATCACAAATTGTTTACCAGAGCCATGTGACTGGAAAAAAGCACTTATCGAAACTAAGGCGTGCTCATGATCCCCAAGCTTCATCTGGAGTAGGCCAGCAGCAAGCTCTGTCTGGAGCACTCTTGGGGCTTCAAGCCCTTTACCCTCCTGACATCAATGCTCTGTCTAATGCAATTAATGCTCAAGTACAACAAGGTGATAATGATCCACAGGTACTATTGGCTCAGCTTCTAATGACTGTACTATCTCAAGCACAAGTTACAGCAGCAGCCCAAGTGACAGGTGTCACCGCTGCTCAGATGCCTGGACCCATATCTATGGCTGGACCAAGTTATGAACCCCAGTTGTTGCAAACACAAGTATCAGAAATCACAGCACGTGCTAATTTGGATAATCCTTCTGCGGAAACAAAAACTGAGGTGTTACCTGATCCATCACTGGAGTCAAAAGCACAGCAAGGCTCAAGTGTCAGCGCCCAAATTGAAGGTGGTGGTTCTGAAACTAAACCGGTGTAAAATTCCCCCAATATATTTCTGTTGCGACACCCACAGTCAATTTCGGAATGTGAATCTCCCACCGCTTGGCAGGTCAAAGATGACTCATTCTCTTAAATTTTCCACTTTTTTTCTTCCCAAAAGGGTGGTTATTAACTGTTATTGGGATTTTCTTTTCTCTCAGAGGTAGATTTGAATATTGTAGGAATTTGCTCATATGGATGTTGGGAGGTGCTAGAAATCCTTTATGTTACTGCAATGTGAAAATTACCTTTTAGTGGGAGCGGATCAGTGAACGTGTTTAACATTTAAGAAATCCGTTGGTCTGCTTTGAAATTCTTGCTATGTGCACTTACAAAATAATTTGAAGAAAAGATTAAGTAATTTTGTTATTGGTTAATGTATAAGTTAAATTTAATTTGTAAAGAAGTTAATATAAAGGATTTAACAAATTAGTTCATGTATAACTTTATTGTATGAAAAAAATTATACATATTTATGAAAAATGTCATTTCAGCCGGATTCTAAGTCTATTTGGTTGTACAGACGTGTAGAAAAGTTGTTACTATTGGCAACGTGTTCAAGGGGACAAGAACGCGTGTTTGAACTATTTTTCTCTAAAATTACAATTTGAAAAATTTGAAAACCCTAATAAGATAACTTTAACATGCTAATTTTTTTGTAAGTATGTATTTTAGCTTAAGAGATTTTTGTTTCAGGGTTTGCTTTGAGGAGTTTTATGATAGAGAAAAAATTGATAACAGATTTTTGGTAAGTTTAAATTAATTTATAAAAAATATAATTTTCTAATTTGTTATTGATTACAGTTTTTTACAGGATAATGTATAGAGAATTTTGGTAAAACATTTTTATAGAGAATTTGTGTCCAAACGTGAAGAGATTTTAAGTGTTATATAGATTTTGTATCTTCAAAGAGGTTTTAAAACCTGAAGCATGAAAGAAACAGAAATCCGTGGCTAAGCAATGAAAGAACAGCAATGAAAGAACAGGGCAGGGTGGTGAAGTAGTCACATTACATTGTCAATGTAATTTTTACTATTATTCTGATTTGGCCTCAATATTGCAGTAGTAATATATAGCATTTACTATTAAGGCTCATACTCCCTAAACTAAGAAGGTTTCACGAAATTGCTACTTTTTTATTTTATTTTAAATATTGGTTCGAGTTTATTTATTTTTTATTTTAATTTCTTTTATCATTTTTGTTTTCTCTCTCTTTTCTGTATGAGTAATTTATTTAATCTCACGCTACCACCTTGCACTATGGGACATCTATTCGGTGGAGCCTTTGATTTTAGTTCACAAAAGAAAAAAAGAATAGCTTTAATTTATAGAAAATCGCAGGGAAAATAATTTATATGATAATAAGATATTGTACAATTTTAAAGTTATTTTTATTTGAAATAATGTTTAACAAGAAAACGGAAGAAATCGTGTTTGTTTAGTGTGAGTAGGAATGACAACGGATCGGGTTGGAAATGAATAATGTCTATCTGCAATCTAACTCATCGGATAAAACTATATATGTTACTCGACCCGTTACCACTTGGATATTCGCATAAAAAAATCCATGGATTTTTTTTCAACCTGCAGATACCCGTTGGATACGTGTTCTCAACCCGTGAATATTCTTAAAAAAAATTATTTTATAAGCTTTTATATGAAATCCAAATTAAATTGCAAAAGAAATACAAATAATATTTAAAACATATATCCAAATAAAGTAAATGGATAAGTATAGAGGTTGTTGTATAGATGTATGAATAGACAAAAAAGTAAAACCTAAGGATAAAAACGTAATTTCAATTTTTTAACGGGTAACGAGTATCCGCGGGTCGGGTAGTGTAATACCCGCCTTCGACCCGTTTATAAGCGGGTATTAAAATACCCACTACCCGCAACTCGCAGATAGTAAATATTTACAGATACTAACTATCCGTCGTGAATTTTATCTATAGATATTCGCGAGCACATATTTTTTTGCTATCCCTAAGTGTGAATGGGTTAAAAATAATAAGATATAATAAGTCTCGTTTAAAGTGAAATAAAAACTTTGTGAAGATCAAAAACTTAGGTTTAGTTTATATGAAAAGAGAGGCAAGTTGAGGCAAGTTAGTTCAGATATAAATAATATTTATTTATTAATCAACTCGTAATAAAAAAATTGTTGGTTATCCTTCCCATTATTAATCCGTTGTCAATTTAAAAAATATCTGTAAATATTTTAAAATATGTAGTTATTCATAGATATTCACATATATTTAAAAAAATATTTTATAAATTTGTAAAATAAAATTTAAATAAAATTATAAAAAATATAAAATATAATATGAATTAGTTTAAATATAAATTAAAATTATATTTTAATTAAATTAAATTTAGTAAAATATAAATTTGTAAGAACGTAGAAAATAGAGTATTAGAGTAGATAAGTATATTAAAATAATGAGACCGAGTATTTTATTTTAAAATAATCTTAATAGAATTTTATAAAGCTCGTTTCATTATCTAAACATTATTTATCTCACTAAGCTCTTTCTTCTTCGTTCTTTCTCACTTCTCTCTACTCGTTCTCACTCTTGGACTATCTATTCGACGATGAGGAAGTGTCTAGGCAATCCTGGCATCGAGGGTTACAATTCCTATCGGTCAATTTCTTGATTTGAGCCAGGTTTTCTAGAGTTTCCTTGGGGTGCAAGCATCGGTCGGGGTTTTCTAGAGTTATGCAGTGTTTCTCTAAGGTAAGGGAAGCTGAATTCTTTCTTTATTCAGTGAATGATTTCATGCATGTGTGAAGAGTATGCTAGTATTAGATGTGTTGAGCTAAAACTTTGTTTTTTATGGTAGAATTAATGTGTAATGTGGTTGTTTTAAGTGTGCATGGAGGAACTTTAAATACGAACTATATTGTATGATGTTTGAACTGGTTTAGATGTATAAAATGTGATATTTTGTGTTAAGTATTGGTTGATTGTGAATAGATGCAAATAGTCTTGGTTTAGGGCTTTTTTAGAGGAAGTGGGATGGTGAAATTTTGATTTAGAGGTTAAATACTTATTTGGTCTGTTGGGACAACTTGAGTAAGTCAAATGTGACTTGTTTGAGTCACTGAATTGCTTAAAAATATGTCAAAAGTAGTAGAATGAGATTTGGATCCCTAGGTTGAGAAATTTGGTGTTTTGAATGGGGAATTGGTTAGTGATAACTTTAGAATGAGGTTAGAAAGGTTTAAACACCCTTGTTTAAGTCTAATTAGGTGTATAACATAATTTAGGAGGGTTAGAAGTTGGGAAAAATAGTTGGAATTGGTAAATTTGGTCTAGGTTGTGTAATTATGCAGATTTGGTGCTGTAAATTATGCAAACTCGCTGAGCGAGTGGAGTAGCTCAGGGAGTGTTTGTAAAGGTTGGTCCTCTGTCTGAGAACTTTTTCTCAGCGAGAGGGTGTGCTGAGCGAGTGGTTGGGGTCTGGGAACACTGTCAATTTTATTCGGATAGCAAATGGGTTCGCTGAGCGAGTGAGTTGAGGGTCTAGTCCACTGTCTGGTGAGTTTCACTTAGGCAGTGATGTCATTGAGCGCAAGTTCAGGGTCTGGTACCACTGGGAGTTTATTCGCACAACGAGTTGGGTCGTTGTGCGAAAACACTCTATAGTCGCTCAGCGAGGGTATGCGCTGAGCAACTGGTTTAGGTTTTAGTTTACTCTTTACATCTTTGCCTTAGTTTGATCTACATGAAGTTTTAGATACATTGTGAATTATGTTTGAATGCGTATTAAGGTATGTAACTGATTATTGTCATGATTTATGTCTTCAAGTAAAGGTATGTGATTTCATAGTGGTGAAAGTAAGTTTTAATGTGGAATCTCTTGGTGAGATTCAAGTTTATTTAGAATCAATGCAAGAGCTCAGTATTAAGGGTTATCCCGAAACTCCAATGGTCTTTCATTCTCAAGTAGAGAGGATTGAACCATGTCGTGAGGAGTTGATAACGTTTGAAAATATCATTATTTGTGATGTAATTTTCATATTAAATGCACCTTTTTTGACTTAGAAACTTGCTTTAACTCATGTTTTTGCCTTAGCTTTGTGAATAAGAGAGTTGAGGTAATACTTGATGATTTTATCACTAAATTCCCTTGATTTTGTAAGCTATTGGAATGAATTGAAAGAAGAGTCAAAGTATCAAATAGTTGAAGTGTAGAAAAGTCAACCAAAATACAGAAAAGTCAACCAGAGTGAACAAAAGTCAACCAGAATGTAGAAAAGTCAACCAAAGTGCAGTTTAGCAACACAGATAGCGCTGAGCGCCACCGTTTATAGTTGAAGTGTAGAAAAGTCAACCAAAATAAAGAAAAGTCAACCAGAGTGAACAAAAGTCAACAAGAATGTAGGAAAGTCAACCAAAGTGCAGTTTAGCAACGCAGATAGCGCTGAGCGCCAGAATCGTCTGTCTTACGCCTGAGCGCCACCGCTGAGCGTAATTTAAGTGTCGCACCCACCGCTAGGCGCCATTTTGGGCGCTAAGCGCCGACGACGCGGGTTTTGACCTATTTTCTATTATTTTTATGATCTGTTTTGAGCTTGGACCCGTTTTCTGTTATTTTTCTGCCCTATTTAAAGACCCAGACGTCTTAGGGTTTGTATCTTTTGATGGCTTAAGCATGAAAACATACTTTTCACCCCTTTGGGGACAAATTTAGGGATGTGGGAGCTCTCCTCTTCTCTTTCTAGGGTTTCTATCTATTCCATTCCATTGTACACTTAGTTTCTCCATGACGGTGGAGAACTAATCTCATTTGTTATTGGGGAAGATGTAACCTCTAAACTCTATTGTATTTGAATTGATTATTATTATATATTCTTTACTTCATTAATTGTTAGGGTTTTTCCTCTACACTCTTTGCATGCTTTGTTTAACTCATTCAATTGCATGATCATTAATTTTGTCGATATAGACACATACGGGGAAATCTAGAACTAGAAAAATTCTCCCAAAAGCAAAATATTACCTAGACATAAGGATAGGTGGGTTGGTTGCCTTTAAGCTTTTGTGTGAATGTAATGCATAATTAATTGTTAGGGATACAAGACATTGTGAACTAGTAATTAAGAGTAGGCTTTCTTCACCGAGACACTAGTTTAAAGTAAATTAGAAAGTGACATTAACATTAATGAAGAAGATGAATTCGTTTATGCATGAGAGCGATTAGGTGAAATCTAAACCCTAACAACATATTCATCTCATATTATCAACATCATCCATTCACTTTTGTGTTCAACCTTAATTGATCAAATTGCATGCATATTTACTTTTATTGTTTTGCATTCAAAAGCCCCAAAATATTGTTCTTTTAGTCTTAATTGGTTAAGCAAAAGCACAATTGTTTAGTGTCGTGAGTCTCTTGGGAAAACAATATTGGTCGTACCATTTTATTTACTTGATACGATTCAATACACTTGTCTGAGTCTTAACAAGTTTTTGGCGCCATTGTCGGGGACTCGTGGTATAACTATTCTATTTGTGTAATTCTTAGCTGGTTAGACTTTATCTTTCTAAAAACAATTAAAAAAAATTAATGTTTTTATTTTTTTGGGCTAATTGTGTGCTCTAGTGCAATGTTCTTTAGTGTGTGCATGATAAAATTCGTACTAGGAGCACAAGATCATCAAGATGTAGATAAGAAAGGAGAATTGGTTCACCAACATCCTGATGTGAAAGGTGATCAACCCAAACCCGACACATCAATGAAATTCAAGATTAATTAGGTTATGGGTTTTTAAGACTACCAAAGCAAACAAAGTTCTTGAGATTGATGCTCCTTATTATAGAAGAGTGAAGTTGGTGACAAGAAAATTTCTGAGATTTTGTTGGTGTCATGAAGGAAGGAAGAACGCCAACATCAAAAATCCGGATTGGGCTTAATGGTGTCAAGCTAATGACATTAAACAAGCGCTTACTAGGAGGCAACTTAGTTTCTGATTTTTTCTTTTTAATTGATTATTTGTGTGGTTTGGATTTGATTTTTGTTTTGCAGTAATGACAACATCTACTGATGGATGTTGGACAACATCTACTAAGGGATGCTAGGAGGGTTCAGATAACAACATCTACTGATGGATGTTGCTACAATGAATGATAACCTAGTTTTCTAAACTTTTCTTTTTAGTTGATTTAATTGTGTGGTTTTGATTTGATTTTTTTTCTTTCTTTGTGTGTTTGAGGTTTTTTCTTTAGGTTAAATACTGCTTCTGATGGCAGTGATGATAACATCTACTGATGGATGCTTCTACAACAATCTAGTGATGGATGTTGCTATGATGGTGAATGAGATCTACTGATGGATGCTAACGGTGACTAGACATCTACTGATGGATGTTAGGTGATTAGGCATCTACTGATGGATGCCGATGAAGATGAGAAACATCTGTGTCTACTGAGGGATACCAATGAAGATAAGAAATATTAGCATCTACTGATGGATGTTATGATGATGAAGTTTCAGATGACAGTATCTACTGATGGATGTTGTAGGCTGATGATGAAAGATAACATCTACTGAATGATGCTATAATATCAAGATTTGTTTCATTTTTATGCTTGTTTGAATTTTGGTTTTAATAAGCTATGTACTTGGTTGAAAAAATAGGTCTACAATGGTTGATATTATGTGATGAACTTTTTTGTGATGAGTAATATTGTCTTGTGTTGCTTTATGGTTTTGAAATGCATGGTTGAGTTACAGTAAATGCGCTAATTACCGAGGGGTATTTACCGGCGGCCTGTAGTCCTTCGGTAAATATTTGGTGAAATAATTTATCGAGGGCTGCAAGCCCTCGGTAATGTCCACGATAGACTTAAGTAAAAAATTGGGTTTCCTTCCTCCAATTTCAGAAATCCCCTACCCCCAATTTCAGAAATCCCCTGCCCTCGTCTCTCTCGTGCTTGCCATTAGAAGTTGCTTGCGTTCTTGGGAGGTCTAATTTGCTTGCCATAAGTCGTTCTCGTGTAACGGTTCTGACGGTGAGGTCTGTTCGCTGGTGGCTGGAGGTTTGCAGTTTGGGTGGGTAGGCTTTGTGACGTTTGCGACAGGGTGGTGGGTCGTGGCAGCTCGTGTTTGCACCAGTGGTGGTGGGTCGTGGAGGTCGGCTTCAGGACGACGTAGGGCTGGTGGTCTGCAGAGTATGGCATTGTCAAGCATTTAGCTGTTGGTGGGTCGTGGAGGTTGGCTTCAGGATGACGTAGGGCTGGTGGTCTGCAGAGTGTGGCATCGTCAAGCATTTAGCTGTTGAGGTTAGTTGATTCCCCTGTTCTTTCTGATGAGTTTAGTAATGGGAACTGTAAATTGTGTTGGCCATAATCTGTTAGATGTGCAATTTTGGTTCCATTGTATCAAAATCAAACAACTTTGACAGAATGGATATTTCATAACTTAGCATTAGTCAGCATTGATATTATATATGTATATAATTGATATTGGCTTCAATTATTATCTTGCAAACACTGTATTATATATTATCTAGTTTCCACCAATAATATCTTATTCAAGGTAAAAGTAAATGTTCATGCTTGATAACATACCTGTTATGATTGAATTAGTGGATAGAAGCATAAAGAGAATGAGTGTGTAAGTGATGGAAGAGTAAGATGGAGCCATATATGATGAGAAATGAGGTCGTTTCTAAAAATGTCAGCTTGCACAGTGTCTGTAAGAGAGATTTAGTCTGCATAAAACAATGAGCAACTAAATTGGAGACAAAGATTTAGTCTATGACCAGTTAGAAAGTAGTGTCTGTAAGAGAGATATAAGAGCATTTAATAATGGGTAGCTGGGAATAGGATAACATAACCTGTGAAATGAGGCAGTGACGTATGAATGATGGGGCGGCTATGAAAGTCTCAGATGCCACTGTTGGCTTTGTCCGAGTTTCCTTTCTCTTACAAGAACAACAATTTGGAATACTTATTTTTCTCTTTCCTCATTCAAAGTCCCTCTTATACCAATTTCACAAACCCTTCTCAACATGCATGACCAACAGTTCTTCTCTGTACTTGTTTGGCCCATCTCATTCAATCAATGTCATAGAATCTGATGAATCAATATTTTCTCGACTTTACTTAGTTTATTGTGCTAGGATTAATCAGAGAATTGTGCTTAATTGTCCGGTATTTTCCCATTTTTCTTAATTATGCTTAATTTGACCGGAAATTCTAATTTTAATTAATTTGAATTTTCTGAGCTAATTATTTGCATTATTATTTTCAAGGAAAATTTTGGAAACACAATTTGGGACATTTGGAGGACACCAAATAATTCAAGACTCTTGTCATAGACATTTCAAATTTAATTATTTTGAAACTTAATTGTCTAGATAGTTTTTAATTAAATTTGTAAACATTGTTCCAATTTTTGGCAAAATAGTTTGAGCCCATTTAGGAAACATGACTTGACAGCTAGGATTTTGCAAAGGGGTGGACCCCACCTCATTTTAGAGAACACTTGGCCTCTTAGGAGGAGACCAGCCGTCACTTACTTGGACCATAAACTCTCGGCAGATTGGAGGAAGTGCTGGAACGTTATTTAGAGCTTTGGGAGATTTTGCTGAAACGCTATTTTGGTGGAGATGAGAGTCAGGCCACTCACATACGGTAAGAAGCGTGCATTAAAATGGCTAGTAGATTAGGTGGTAGTTTAGATGATTGGACGTTTTACAGCAAGGTGCAACATTTTGTTCTTTTCTTTTTTTTTTTGAAGAAAACTGACGGTGCTCATGAATGGGAACTCCAAACTTTTCTTTTTTTTTACACTTGATTCGAGAGACGGACAGTTGAGAGTGTGCTGTGACATTCTAGAAGGAGATGACTTATCTCCATTAGGTTATTTTATTTTAGAAAAGGTAGCAGCACATGGTGACATATGAAGCTACATCCAGCAAAGGAATCTTCAATTTATCATTTTGCTTTCTTGAAGAGAGCCCACGGGTTACATAAACAACTTAGTCATTTTTATTTTATTTCTTATTTATATTTTTTTTCTTTTAAAGTGTTGACTCCATGATGAATAGCATTCTACTTTTTAGTTCAAGCGTTGCATTTTTAATCGCTTTAATTATGTTTAGATATTTGTTAGTTACAGTGTTGAATTTAATATTTTCTTTTACTTTAATGTTGTCTAGTTTGTCCGATTGTGTTAATTTTACTGTCATGTTAGCTTAAGTTAATTGGGTTGGTCATTAGCGACATTACTTGCTTCCTTGAGATGTCTGTTCTGTTTAGTTGTGTTTAATTTCCATGCATTTTAATTAAGTTTAATTATCATCTTAAAAACACTTTTCAAACCCCCCCCCACTGTGTGTGTTTGACCTAATCTCTGAACCGCAGTTTAGTCCTTGAGAGACGACCTAGGAGTAACTTCCTAGCACTATACTGCATTATTTATGCACCTCAAATTTGCATGGGCCGCGACAGCCCATCAGAATCCAAAGCTTTATTTCTTCTCTCTCTTCCTTTTCATCAACCCTCTTTCATTGGACTTCTCTTTTGCTTTTAGATTATTTCTTTATTTTTATTATTTGTTTGATTATTAGTTTTTACTGTATGTACCCCCTTGTTTATCTTCTGCACCTTAAACACTAAATAAAAAATAAATAAGTACGAATAATGTTAAATAAAAAATATTTTGAAAAGGTTTAAGCACACGTGCGACCGCTCGCGTAGGCCTTGTGCTGAAAATCTTTTCCTTTTCTTTTACAAAAATAAATAAAATCAAAAATATTTTGAAAAGGTTTAAGCACACGTGCGACCGCTCGCGTAGGCCTTGTGCTGAAAATCTTTTCCTTTTCTTTTACAAAAATAAATAAAATTTAAAATATTTTGAAAAGGTTTAAGCACACGTGCGACCGTTCGCGTAGGCCTTGTGCTGAAAATCTTTTCCTTTTCTTTTACAAAAATTAAAAGCAAATAAAATACATTTTGAGGTTAAGCACACGTGCAACCGTTCGCGTAGGCCTTGTGCTAATAACCTTTTCCCTTCCTATATAAATCTTCAAAAATCAAAAAGATTTTCAAACAACAATCAAACTTTCAGCTAGAACTACGTGATCCTTGATTCTCCACCAAGAGCGGAGATATGTAGGAGCAAGGCCAGTCCTTGTCAGGTTCACTTTCCAAAAAACCAAAAAATCCAAATCTTTTCGAAACAAATTTTCTCAACAAATTCTCTAACAAAATTTTCAAACAGTTTCAAAAGAACTACGTAACCCTGATTTCTCATTTCGAATGAGAATACGTAGGAGCAAGGTCAATCCTTGTCGGGCCCAAAAAACTAAAAAATATTTTTGTTTCTTTATATCGTTGTTTTTGGGAAAGTTACATTTTGCAAACCTCATCTTTATTCGCGTATTTAATTAAAGGTACTGCCTTAGGGCAGGCGTTGTGGGGTGCTGATACCTTCCCCACACGTAACCGACTCCCGAACCCGAATCTTTTGGTTTTCATGGACCGTGTCTTTTCTTTATGGTTTTTTCCATAGTTTTCCATAATAAACTATGGTGGCGACTCCAAATCTCTTTTTTAAATCGTTTTCCTTTTTTTTGGATCGCCGTCGTCCCGTCGCGATTTTTCGGTTGCGACAGATGGCGACTCCACTGGGGAAAATTTTGAGAGTCAAGCCATTTAATTATATGCGCGAATTCAATGTGGTTTTTCTTTATGTTCTTCTTCCCTTTTCTTTATCTATGTCTGATATTTGAATAATCACGTGTGAATAATTGTGCTTGTTGGATATTGAACCCTAGGATAGATTATATGTTTATATCTGCCTGGGAAAGTCTTCTGGTTGTTTTGCAGGTGAGGGTTTGGGTGCATTGCATTCTCCCTTCACACACACACATTATGCATATTATGAGTGAGGCCCTACACCCGGGTCTGAGTGCAGCTTAGAATTAAAGGAGTTGTGTAGCGGTGTCACTCTGGGATGTACTTCCTGTTTGGCTATCGTGAGAACTCCAGCTGGAGTCTGTTCTTTTCATTTGTGTCTCCACACCTAGTTGATTACTTGACTGTTGTGGAGATGCTTTGAAAGGGGCCATAGCTCTAGTGACTTTTGATCTTTAGGTTCAGGAAACCACCCTGGTGAGATTGCATATACTTGACATTGAACCTGAAATGTTGAACCTTTTCTAGGGCACAAAGGGAGCTGTGTGTATCCTTATAACCCTCACTTTTGCTTGTCTTTATGGTCCTGTCAAATTTTGTGGGTTCTAGTCAAGAAATTATAAAGTCGTGATTACGGTAAAAATGGAAATTAACATGGAATTTTGAGTCAAGGGGTATTCAAGCTCAGACTTTTTGAAGAAAAGCATACGCATTGAGGCCAAGGGGGGCAGTATCAATCACTTGAGGGATTTGGTAAAAGAGGATGACCTTGAAAAATGCATTCAGGAATGGGAATTTGTTGATCCTGTCAGAAGTGGAGGTCTAGTCAACAAAAATTATTGTTTTAGCTCATTACTATGACCCATTTCCAATTGGGGCCTACAGTAGAAGAATTTGAGTTGATCTTAGATGCATTTCTTAAGGGCAAAGATCCAAACAATCACTTGGGACAATATACCTCTACCTTGCAGCCAGCGAAGATAATAAAAGTTCACCCTATGAAGTTGAAGAGTGGATTCATTCTTAAGGGGACAACAAGGGGGCCTTATTCAAGGATACGTAGAGTAGTACTTGCATTGATTGACCGGGAGGAAAAGTGGGAAACATTCATGAAAGCACTAGATTTTATCCACTGTGGTGTCATTCTCTTTCATAATACCAGGAAGTTGGTCGACTGCGCCACCATGAATGCATTTGTGGGATACAATGTTCGCTTTGAGAAGCCAATCAATATTGTCCTAGTTGAAAGCTACGGGACCCTTAGTCAATGTTGTGAGCCAAAGACAAGGAAGAGATTATGTTGTTTATTGGGGTCATATGTATGATTCATCTCTCGCATGAGTAAGGGAGCCTTGAATGCTACATGTCTTGTGAAGAAGTTACTGCAATGTAAACCAGAAAAAAAAGTGGCAAATGAATGAGCGCAACCTTATGCAAGCTCAGAGAAGGAATTTTTTTTTTATTTTTTTTTTAAATCGCAGGTTTCTTGGCAACAAAGATTATGTACCGCATACTGCTGCGAGAATTACCCTAATGTCCCTCTCATGGGTATCCATTGTTGTGTGCGTCAGAAAAAAAAGGAAGAAACAAAGAAAAAAAACAAAAAAAAAACAACAACAAAAAGAAAAAAAAACAAAAAGACACAAAAAAAATATAAAATAAAATACAAAAAAAAAACAATTTGGGTATCCTGTGATAGGGTCGCCAACACCTACATCTCTTGCCACATTGCAGACCTTCTGAGGAAGGAACCTTTACTGAAATGCTTGGGGACAATGTTGTTCTCTTCGAAGAGAGACCCAAGATCATGGACTATCAGTGAAAGTTTCCCTTAGCCAATGGGTCAGATAAGGTCAAGACAGTCAAGTTGTGATTCAAGTTAATTTCTCCCAACCAAAATTATGAAAAACAACTTCATAATACTTAGTAGTGGGTGAAAGCAGCAGTGACAAAATTGGAGAAGGATTATTGGCATCAAACTAAAAAAGATATATCAAGAATAGACGATTCAAATGAAGGAACATGTTGTTGAACAAGGGCGAATTGAAAGTGGAGCCTCTCACAATTAACTTCCCTTACCCATGAAGTCAGTGAAGACGCCCCTAAGTCATTAGCCGAGGCTGAGTCTGCATTGCTGACATTTAACTTGCTTAAGGGGATTGAAACTTTCCTCAATTGCTACAAGATTCGAAGAAATGAAGAATGTGATGGCTAAGGCCCAAGTTAGTTGACCAAGACTTCCTGACTCACATTTTGGGAGCTTCTGAATGATGAATCACCCTATTGACTCAGTCTTGTGTTAATTTTCAAATTATGCCGGGACAATTTTTTTTCACGGCTTTATAATTTCTGACTAGAATAATTGTCTTTTCATTGTGTTCATTTTTATTTTCTTCTTCTTAATTTGTTTTATCTAATAAAATTTCAAAAAAAAAGAAAAGAAAAACCGAGATACCCTAAAGGATTTGAACCAGTTACCAAATCTTGGAGAACCTAAAGAGAAGTTCGAGAAGGGATGCAAGCCGATTGAAAGGGAAAATGAGTCAAACCCTTGAGGTTTTGAATGTCTGAAGAAACCTCGAAGATTCGTGCACCACAACCTCAACACAGAGTTCAAGAGGTCCAAAATTTCCCTTACATGGTCTTCCCCTAAATTACACTTCACCTTCAAGAGCATACCTGGGGCAAGTTTACACTCAAAGGACTGAGAATAATGCAATTGAAAGAGAAAACAAGCTTGGGGAAACCATTTCCATGGTCCCTACAAAAACGATTCAGCCAGGTATTGACAATGACAAAGCAATCCGAGTGGAAATCTTCTTTCCATGTTTGTACACCAATGGATGTTGAGGTTGACAAGGGTAAGTTTGAAATGCTAAAAAATGACAACCATAGAAGGTGAATGAAGCGCCGAGCTTGAAAAGGTTGCAAGACTTGCTTAGTCTCAGATATAGCCAGACCACTTGCGTCAAGAGTCATCTCATGATGCTTGGAAAGAAACCGGTCGTTCATGCAGGTGATGAAAAGTTGCTAATTCATTTCTTCCAAGGTAGATTGGCTGATATGGCCCTAAACTGGGGCAGTCATCTTGAACATTTATGCATCCAGTCTTGGGAGGATTTGGTGGATACTTTCAGGAGAAAGTACAAATATAACATGGATGTGACACCTGATAAATTACAACAACAGAGTATGGTGAAAAAGGAGTCAACATCATTCTAAGAGTATGCCCAAGGGTGGAAGGAGTGTTGCTCAAGGAAAGTCTCTTATGAGTTATAACGAGATGGCTGAAACATTCCTAAATACTCTGCAATCAGCCTTCTGCGAGATCATGGTGAGTAGTGTATCCTCAAACTTTGCAGACCTGAGGCTACTTGAAGAAAGAATTGAAATTGGTGTCAAGATTGGAAAGATTACACAAGATCCTACCATGACAGCAAACGTGAATGAGTTTGGGTCTACACCTGGAAAAGTAGAGGAGGAAGAGATCAACCATTTCCCCCACTTAAATAGCATTACCTTAATCTCCATTTGAAATGGTTTCAAGACAAAATTGGAAACCAAATCTAATTCAGCTTCACACCAGGTTGCTGGGTAGAAAAATGTTGATCAAGATAAAGGGCCTCCTATAAAGCCTCAACCCCCAAGACTCGTGATACATCATATACAAAAAGTGATTACCACGAAGAGGCTATCGATTGCTCCATCAAAAGTGTTGGGTGTTCAAGCTCAAATGCAACCTTTGACTGATTCGAGATGGTTAAAGTTTAAAAAAAGGTCAGTATAATGCTGGGGCACGACTTGAGAATGTCTATGCAAATGTCATGAATAAATGAAGTGAGATTTAAGTCTGCTACAAAAGGACCTTGTCTCTACTTGTTACGTGAAGCCTGTAAAACCTCCATGTTCCAAGATTCGTAATGCAAATACAAAATTTGATTACCATGGAGGGCTATCGATCATTACACCAAAAGTGTCTGTTGTCAGGCGCAAAGACAAGTTTTGATTGATTCAGAATTATTAAAGTGTAAAGAAAGTCAACCCTACACTAAGGCAAGGCTTGAGAATGTCTCTAGAAATGCCATGAAGCGATGATGTGGGCTTTAGGACCACATAAGAAAGCATAAGTCATTGTACAAACGAATTTGATGTTGTGAAGTATATTGCCAAGAGGTCTGTGTTCATTAATATTGCGTTGTCATCCATGACTTTAAATGCGAACTTTCTCTACGGGGTTTCTCCAAGTAGTGCTGGAAATCGAGTTCTCAAAGGGTATTAAAAAATTTGAAAAAATGATGGCGATCTTGAGTCATTTGTCTTTCTTACAAATCTTCAAACTCTTGTTTTTGGAAGATAAAAAAAAAGAAATAGAAAAAAAAATGATGAAAATGAAAAAATGACAATAAAAAAAAACAAAAGCTGTAGTGCCAGACTTTTTCAAGGTCAAATGATTAAAAATAACAATTTGATGTTTCCTATCTAGACATTTATGCACATGTTGCTTGAAAACCTCTACCCTTCACTTTCCCAAAATAAAGTATTTTCCCCACAAACACTGTCATTGCCCTCAGTAACAAAGTAAACCTTCATACTGGGGAATATTGGTCTGGCCAAAATTTTTTTCGATTGTGCTAGTTGGGTGATCGCTGAATCCATTGAGGCAAACAAAAGAACAAAAGAATTTTCAAAACAAAAAAGAAGAAGAATAAGTCCACTAGATTGAAAACCCGAAAGGGCGGTCTAGAAAGAGGAAGAAAAAGAAAACACGACTCATGTTGGGGTCATCTAGTCGTAAAGTTAATCTTTTGAAAATAAAGTAATCAGAGTTCAAAATGATGTGTGACCTTCTTGTCTTTACCTAAAAACCAAAAAAAATATATATCCGTTGTCACCCCATTTGAGCCAAAAATAAATTCTTTTCCAAAATCATCCCCAAGCAAGGGTTATCATCAGGTAGGAGTCAATTCATGTTGCAAATGAAGAGCACTCAATGATCAAACAAAGAGAATTCATCAAGAAGAGTGAATAAGAAAAAAGAACAACAAAAAATCACAAAGTGATGTTGAGCAAAAAGAATGAAAACCAAAGTTCAAGAAAAACAAAGTGCTCAAAAAGTCAAATAGTTGATCCAATACTTGGATGATAACCCTTGTTTCAAAAAATATAACCAACAAACATTCATTTGGGCTTTTATATCCTTTTCTTCAATACCTTGTAGCCCTTAGCCACGTTACAAGCTTAATAAAGTCCACACAGATTGGATAATGTTTGCTCAAATTTTCATAAAGCTTAACTTTGCGATAAAATGACTTTCAATGTGTCGTAAAAAAAAAAAGTTGAAAAAAAATGAAAAAAAGAAAAAATAATGTCTCACGAAGAGGGGATCTCCCTGCCAACAAGCCCAAAGACATGCAAAAGAAAATCAAACCAATTGGGGTCATCCTTTTAGCCAATCCTCTTCATGTTCACCACCTCTTCCAAACAGAACCCTAAAAAAAAAAAAAAAAAAAAAAAAAAAAAAAACTAGGGCAGCATTGTGGAACTCACCATGCATCTTCGCCCTGAAATTCACCAACCCATAATCTTAAGACTGGGGCAGCTTTGCAAATATCATTTGAAATTTTCACCCTAATTTTCATGGACACAAATCCCAGTTCAGTTTCCCAAATACCAAACCGGGGCAAAATTTATGGTATATCGTGTTTTGTCTTGACATTCACATATTACATCTCCTTTGAGGATTGCAGTGGCCACGTGCCTGTCCCGGCCTTCCAAACTATTCTAAACAACTCTCATTCTCTCTAAATCCATCCTTTTGCCAATAAATTCAAGCACATGTGAATTGATGTCTCGGAAGACTCAAAGTTTAGACTTCGGATGTATGACATTACTCATCTTTCACAAAATCTTGAAAATAATGACCAGTTTGATAATTGCAAGTGAGATGACTGACTCAAGCAAAAAGAAAAAAAGCAAATGTTTTTCATCAATTCATAAAAAGAAATTTTTCGGATCAAAACCCTCTTCGTTCATATGATTGGTTATGGAATCCTTCTTCTTCAAAAATACAAAAAGAATGACATTCAGATTTTCTCTTTCAAGCCATATTGTTTCAAAAATCAAATTTCTATCAAAATTGCAAAACATTTCACAAAATTTCATAAGCCCAGTGTCATCTGGCCATTTCAAAATTTCAAAAGCCCAGTTTCATCTGGCCATTTCAAAATTTCATAAGCCCAGTTTCATCTGACCATTTCAAAATTTCATAAGCCCAGTTTCATCTGGCCATTTCAAAATTTCAAAAGGCCAGTTTCATCTGGCCATTTCAAAATTTCATAAGCCCAGTTTCATCTGGCCATTTCACAAAATTTCATAAGCCCAGTGTCATCTGGCCATTTCAAAATTTCAAAAGCCCAGTTTCATCTGGCCATTTCAAAATTTCATAAGCCCAGTTTCATCTGGCCATTTCAAAATTTCAAAAGCCCAGCTCGCCTGGCACCCCAAGCTCAGATTTTTGTTTTCTGTTATCGACCCTCTGCTTGGCAATGGTCGGATTTAAATTTCTGTTCTGTGAGTTTGGCCCTCTGCGAGGCAATGGTCAAATTCAGGTTTTTGTTTTCTGTTATCGACCCTCTGCTTGGCAATGGTCGGATTTAAATTTTTGTTCTGTGAGTTTGGCACTCTGCGAGGCAATGGTCAAATCCAGGTTTTTGTTTTCTGTTATCGGCCCTCTGCTTGGCAATGGTCGGATTTAAATTTCTGTTCTGCGAGTTTGGCCCTCTGCGAGGCAATGGTCAAATCCAGGTTTTAATTTTCTATTATCGGCCCTCTGCTTGGCAATGGTCGGATTTAAATTTCTGTTCTGTGAGTTTGGTCCTCTGCGAGGCAATGGTCAAGTCCAGGTTTTAATTTTCTGTTATCGGCCCTCTGCTTGGCAATGGTCGGATTTAAATTTTTGTTCTGCGAGTTTGGCCCTCTGCGAGGCAATGGTCAAATCCAGGTTTTAATTTTCTGTTATCGGCCCTCTGCTTGGCAATGGTCGGATTTAAATTTCTGTTCTGTGAGTTTGGCCCTCTGCGAGGCAATGGTCAAATCCAGGTTTTAATTTTCTGTTATCGGCCCTCTGCTTGGCAATGGTCAGATTTAAATTTCTGTTCTGTGAGTTTGGTCCTCTGCGAGGCAATGGTCAAGTCCAGGTTTTAATTTTTTGTTATCGGCCCTCTGCTTGGCAATGGTCGGATTTAAATTTCTGTTCTGCGAGTTTGGCCCTCAGCGAGGCAATGGTCAAATCCAGGTTTTAATTTTCTGTTATCGGCCCTCTGCTTGGCAATGGTTGGTTTTAAATTTCTGTTCTGTGAGTTTGGCCCTCTGCGAGGCAATGGTCAAATCCAGGTTTTAATTTTCTGTTATCGGCCCTCTGCTTGGCAATGGTCGGATTTAAATTTCTGTTCTGTGAGTTTGGCCCTCTGCTTGGCAATGGTCGGATTTAAATTTCTGTATTTTCGCTTTGGCCCTCTGCGAAGCAATGGTCATTTGGTTGATTTGTTTCATTTTTATTCCGTCTTTTTCTCTTTTGAATCCCAGACGAAATTACTGTTTCTATCTTTACTTAGCTTTTACTCAAATAATATGAAAATATCAAATTTTCACATTATCCAGTAATATCTAAGTAAAGAGGGGCAGCTGTCAACACCCAATTTCGTCCGGGTGGCTAAATAATAGGACTAATTGTTATGTGTTGTGTTATTTCATTTTATTTTCTTGTCATTTTATTTTCGTTTCATTTTATTTTATTTCATTATTTTTATTTTATTATTTGTTTTTGTTAGATTTAATTTTATTTTCTATTTTCTTTTTGAAAAGAAAAAAAAATGATTACGAAAAAAAGAAGAAAAAAGAAATGAAAAAAGAAAGAAAAAATAGAAAAAAGGGAAACGTGAAGTAAACAAGAAAAAGAACGAAGATGGTGCAAGCAGCACCACCATCATATGAACATTTTTTTTCAAAATACAGTTGAGGCAACAGAATATGATTCCCCAAGATCATCATCAATTTCGGTTTTCTGATACAAGATTCAACAGTGTTTTTGGTTTTTGGCAAGACCATTGATTTGTTATTTCTTCGGTCATCAAGGGATTAGCGAATATGATCTTCAATCCGTGCAATTGAAGGAGGGCTCTTCTCACACGCACACAGACACCACTATTCCTGCAAAATCTGATTACCCCAACCAACCAACCACATTTTTTTATTCCAATCACTCACCAATTCTCAATACATCCTAACCACCTCAACCACCTTCATCCTCATGGCACCTCATCACCCAACAGACACCACTCTCACACATCAACAGATTGACCTCATACATTTTTCTCTCCATCACTCAACACGCACACGAGGCCTCACGATCACACACACCCAAACACCACCTCCACCTATACCAATTACACAGCCAGATTCCAAAAGGAGAGACCACCATTCTGTGCTACCGGAACCAATCACATTTTCCTTTCCCAATTCCTTACCGCCATCAGATCACCTCTACCTTTCTGGCACCAGTTCTTACTATCCATCATCGTTCAGCATACAGAAATAAAAATAGAATCATTTCTCCCTCACCACACAACAGAAACCAATCTCCATTACTCCAACCCGTCATTTTTCCCCAACTGAATTGATCCCTTCAACCATCATATGTAACAGAATCCCTTCCTCTTACCAACTTGAATTTCATTTTTCAATTATCAGAATCACCAGAATTCTCCCTTTTTTTCCGGTCCAGCACATGAAAGAAACATGGAAGAACTCACTCATTTCCTAACCTCTACCACTTACCGTTTGAGAAAAAAATAATCATCCCCTCTGGAACCAATTTCCTCCTTCACTCACAACAACAGAGAAACCCATTTTCCCTTAACTTAATATTCAGCCACCATCCATCCCTTGGTGGCCGCAGCTGCTTTTCATCTACAAGAAAGAAAAAAAACCATCCAAGGTCGGAACCGCAGAAAGAAAACCAAAATCGGTAACAAGTCTCCTTCATCATCCACTCTCACTGCCAGCTTTCCAGCACCCAAATCGGAAAATAGATATCAGAGGAAGAAGGGAGAACTTGGTTCGGTGGCTGCAACGTGAGGGTGGAAGGGAAAGCTCGACGCAGAGCGTCGATCCTTGCCTGGTGTCGGCGGTACCCTTATGTAAACTCTGGTGGTGATCGGCGTCGTCTCCGGCGGCCCTGACAACGAAGGACTTCGTGACCTAGGGTGGGGAGATTCTTCTGGCGTGAGGAGAAGAGAAAGCTGGGCGCGGCAACCGGCTGGGTCCTTGGCGGCGATCGACGCACTGGCGGCGTCTTGGGCTGCAGCTAGTGGCGGCCATCTGGTACGGAGGTGGTGGTGCGTCTGCGTGACCAAAGGTCTTTCCTTTGGTTGTTTTGTTTGAAAGAGAGACCCTAGGTCTTTGGTGGATGTGAAGGAAATGGGGAGAAGCTGCTGGAACCCCTAATGCTTCTGATTGGGGTTGAAGACTTTGGGCCTTGCTAGTGGGTCGCAACGTTTCTTCATGTCACCACACACAACTCCGTTTTCACCCCTATTTCGTTTCTGCAAACAAAGAGGCTTGGACCTGACGGGCAGTTACTATTTGCAACCTCCAACTTTACTGCTGCACCGCTTGGGCCTGAACCAAGAAGCTTCTGGCTGTACCCCTACTTTTAGCCTTACACCCCCGACAGACACCAAGTTGGAGAAAAGGCTTGGGCTTAAACAAGAGGAGCCTCATTTTTACTCCACACCTATGGTTTCCATCTCTACACCCCTATGCTTATTGGACTTCTCTTTTGCTTTTAGATTATTTCTTTATTTTTATTATTTGTTTCATTATTAGTTTTTACTGTATGTACCCCCTTGTTTATCTTCTGCACCTTAAACACTAAATAAAAAATAAATAAGTACGAATAATGTTAAATAAAAAATATTTTGAAAAGGTTTAAGCACACGTGCGACCGCTCGCGTAGGCCTTGTGCTGAAAATCTTTTCCTTTTCTTTTACAAAAATAAATAAAATCAAAAATATTTTGAAAAGGTTTAAGCACACGTGCGACCGCTCGCGTAGGCCTTGTGCTGAAAATCTTTTCCTTTTCTTTTACAAAAATAAATAAAATTAAAAATATTTTGAAAAGGTTTAAGCACACGTGCGATCGTTCGCGTAGGCCTTGTGCTGAAAATCTTTTCCTTTTCTTTTACAAAAATTAAAAGCAAATAAAATACGTTTTGAGGTTAAGCACACGTGCAACCGTTCGCGTAGTCCTTGTGCTAATAACCTTTTCCCTTCCTATATAAATCTTCAAAAATAAAAAAGATTTTCAAACAACAATCAAACTTTCAGCTAGAACTACGTGATCCTTGATTCTCCACCAAGAGCGGAGATACGTAGGAGCAAGGCCAGTCCTTGTCAGGTTCACTTTCCAAAAAACCAAAAAATCCAAATCTTTTGGAAACAAATTTTCTCAACAAATTCTCAAACAAAATTTTCAAACAGTTTCAAAAGAACTACGTAACCCTGATTTCTCATTTCGAATGAGAATACGTAGGAGCAAGGTCAATCCTTGTCGGGCCCAAAAAACTAAAAAATATTTTTGTTTCTTTATATCGTTGTTTTTGGGAAAGTTAAACATTTTGCAAACCTCATCTTTATTCGTGTATTTAACTAAAGGTACTGCCTTAGGGCAGGCGTTGTGGGGTGCTGATACCTTCCCCACACGTAACCGACTCCCGAACCCGAATCTTTGGTTTTCATGGACTGTGTCTTTTCTTTATGGTTTTTTCCATAGTTTTCCATAATAAACTATGGTGGCGACTCCAAATCTCTTTTTTAAATCGTTTTCCTTTTTTTGGGATCGTCGTCGTCCCGTCGCGATTTTTCGGTTGCGACAGTGAGCTTTGTAAAAATGCACTGCAATTTCCTTGCACCTCAATTGTTTCCTCTTCAAGGTGCTTCCTTTTCTTTGTAATGAGTTCTTTTAAAAACTTTGCATAAGATGGTATCTGCTGAAGTGCCTTAGAGAACGGTATGGTTATTTCCAATTTCTTGAAAAGCTCCATAAAACGATCAAACTGTTTCTCTCTCTCCTTCCTGTAGTATATTTTTGGGTATGGCAGCGGTTCTTCATAATCTTTCTCTTTGGATTTCACAGTCTCCTCTACCTGCTCCTTATGCAACAACTTTTTCTTTGTCTCATGCTTCGCCTCTTGCTCCCTTTCTTCTTCAACAATATCTTTTTCTTTTTCATTTTTTTCAACCTCTTTCTCCTTTAATATCCTTCTACTTCTAGTGACAATCTCGCATACTTCCTCCACGTTGCTTTTCTCCATCAAACTTACATTACACACTTCTTTTCATAATTGTCTAAAAAATTTCTTCAGACTCTGCACTCTTTTGGATAGGCATGAACTGAGGTTGCTGTGGGACTATAGAAGTTTCTTTAGCTGTTTGCGATAGATCAGATAATGTATTTGCCACAATCTCCAACTGCTGGGAGACTACATTGTTTTGCTCCCTTGTCTCTATGGTAGTTTGCAACATAGAAACATCTTTAACATCATCACCACTGGCATCATATGTCTAAGTCCTGTGCAGAATATTGAAAAAGTGGTTCAGGAGAAGGAAAGTTCTCACGTTCAGAATGATTAACTCTCCTCCCTCTCCTGTCCGGTAGCCCCCCGAGAAGAGGTTGCTATTCTTTTCTGCTCCTAGTGTGTATCCCTTCCTCCATACACAAGAAAAAATACCCCTAAAAGCACTTTTACAGAAAAATGAAATAAAACAAAACAAAATAAAAATTATAAACAAGTACTTACAAACAAGTCAAATCAGTCATTTCACACTACTTGAAAAAGCTAAACCTCGAGTCCCCGGCAGCGACGCCAAAAACTTGTTAACGGAATGGCAAGTGTACCATATCGTATCAAGTAATAAAAATGGTAAAACCTATTATCGTTCTTCCCAAGAGACTCGAAAGGCCTTATCATTCGTGTGATCCAAAATCGTAAGACTTGCGGAGAAAAATTCAATAATTGTGTGATTCAATTGACAAGATTAAGACGATGGATGAATGGAGTTGTTGGGGGTTTACAATTTCATCTAATCCTCTCTCTCTTATTTACTCCTCTTGTTTAGATTGCTTTCTTATCTAATTGCATGCAAACTTTCTTGGCCTCCCCTTCACCCGATCCCTCGGCGAAAAGGGCCTATTACTAATTAACAGCTTGCTATCCCTAGCTTCCCCTAGTAACTAGCAACGCATTACAAACAGAAGCAAAAACAATTGGTCATCCTACGCCCTTATCCCTAGGTGGTATTGCTTAACCAAGGAATTTCTCAGCAGTTCATGACAATACTGTACGTCCCATATCAATAAAGGCAAATAACAGTTATCGAATGAGTTAAACGACAAAAGCATTAAGCACAGATGAGAACCCAACAATTGATAATAAACGCATATGAAATTCATATAATCAAAAAATAGTTTCAATAAAAGAGAGTATCAAAATATTACATTGTTCCCCCAACAACAAAAAGGGTTTAGTTCACCATAGTCATGGTGAACCAAGATGAAAATAATGGAAGATATGGAAAACAACCTCTAAAAAAGATGAAAAGGAGCCCAAGCATCCAAGAGATCCTCTCCAGAGAGTGAAAAGTAGGTCTGGCCGCCCTCCTCTGTCAAAAGAATGAATTGGAATTCGTAACAGGGCTATTTATAACTGAGGAGCGCAACAGAAAAATAGGCCCAAGCCACACTGACCACCGCCCGGCGTCACACTTTGCCGCCCGGCGGTATACCCTAAATCGTGCCACCGGCCGGCGGTAGGGGTCTACCACCCGACGGTTTCCCTTGTGCCGCAAAATCGCCCGGCGTCAGGGGTCTTCTGCCCGGCGTCCTCTACTGTCCTGTCTGACCGCCCGGCGTCAGGAGTCTACCGTCGGGCGGTACCTAGACTCTTCGTTTCTTCGATTTTCTTCCTTTTTCTTGAGTCTATGACCTTCATCTTCATCCCCAATCTTCACTTCTATGAATTTTGCTGCAAAACAATGCAAAACAAGCATAATATCGCTAAAAACAGCTTTTGACTCTCGACTGACTCATTTATTGAGTTTACTTGATTCTCAGCTCATTCTAAGCAGTAAAGGGTGTAATTTGGTCCAAAATAGCATATGAAAATAACGGTTTTTCAACCGTTATCAGTGTTCTGCACTTCATTCTTCTTCCTTGCATTTTGCCCAGCGGTCTTCTTGGATTGTAGCACCCAATTTGCACCTTCACAAGGTTTCCCAAAGAGTTTTCCCACATTTTCCTACCTCCCACTCACAAAAACCTATTTCTTGTTTAAAATTTGGGGGTTTTTGGTGAGAGTTGTGCGTTAGGAGGTTTTTCATCATCAATCAAAGAAATTCTTGCAAGCATTTCATATCTCCACTCAAGTAAGTTGTGCGATTTCATCTCTAGTTTCTAATTTTGGGATTTGATGAAGAACATGCTTAGGAACATGACAAATGAGGGTTTTCAATTTCTTTGCATGAATTGTTTAATTAGGAACTGTTTTGGCCAATTAAGATGCTTGAATCTTGTCTGCATGGATGAAATTAGTTTTTGAGTGGAGATTAGGGCTGTCAAAGCAAATTTTTGGGAGAAATCCTGTCGCACCGCTGGGCAGTATTGTTCACGTCGGGTGGTATTGCTGATGCATACCGCCAGCAATACCGCCGGGCAGTCATTTTTTACGCCGGGTGGTTTGCTACAAATTTTTGTGAAATGCTTGACTTTGATGTTGGACACGGAGGGAAACCTGTTTCACTCCCAATGTTGAACTGTGTTGGTCTATAAGTGTTTAATGATGTATTAACCACTAATGATGAACTCCTACGGTATGTTGTGCATTATAATCTATGCAGGAATGACATTAGCATCACGAACGGGGAGAAATACTGGTAGCAAGAGGAAGGAGCCTGAAAGGCCAAGAGGGTTTGATTCTCAGAGGTTCCTTTCTAGGCACCATGAGGAGCACTTTGCAATTGTGCAGGAAAGGAGATTGTTGATGGAGAGGAAGGTTGCCTTCATCACTAATTCAGCTCCTGAATTTGGAGCAGAGATTTTAAAGAGAGATTGGATGAGACTGACAACTTACCGTGCACCAGCAAGTGTTGAGTTGGTGAAGGAATTTTACACCAACGCTATATCCAGAGGTGGAGTTGCAGTTGGGAGATATAAAAGTTTTGAGAGGGGGCATGTTATTAAGTATGACCCCGACACCATAAACAGCTTTTTGGGCACGGAGTGGCCAGGGGAGCAGTGCATTTATGCAGCTCGAGCTCGTTTGCTTGAAGATACAACTGAGATTGAAAGGGTTTTGTGCCTCCCTAGAAGGCAATTTCAGACAAACTCTAGTGGAGCACGGGTCAACATTAGGAGGTTAGACTTGTCACCTTTGGCAAGATATTGGATGGCCTTCACTCACGCCAACATCCAGCCTTGCTCCCATATCTCCGACGTCACGATGACCGGAGCTTGCTCATCTACTGTATGCTGAGACAGATGGATGTGAATGTTGGGCAGATCATTGTTGATGAAATACGAAGCTGCGCCACCACTGTGAGTAGCAAGACACCATTGGGGCATCCATCTCTTATCACTTTTCTCTACCAACAGGGTGGGGTGGATACTGTAGTTCCCCCATATGAGAGACCCAGGAGTGCTATTGATGCCTCCTACTTTCAGCAGGAGCAGCACCAATCGTAGGAGAGCTGCAGCACAACAGGAGCAGGTGCCTGATAATGCACCAGCACAGCATGCAGAGCCATTCCAGATGAGGGATATGTATATGTCCATGATGGAGGCTAGGATGGAAGCTCTTTGTAGGGCAAATAACAATTGCTGAGATGATAATTGGATCTTATGATTGGCCACCAGTGCATAGGTGGACTATGGATGAGTTCCATAATGTTATGGCTTGGCCTCAGGAGCAGGCACAGGGCAGCAGGTGGGGAGGAGCTGGAGCATCAAACATGGATGAGGATGAAGATGTAGAAGGTTTTGAGGATGCTGATGATTAGAGTCAGGAGGACTCAGATGATAGCATGGGATGATTGAGGGCATCTACTGATGGATGCCCATACTGTTGACAGGATTTTAGTTTTCTTGTTTTCACTTTTGCGTTTTAAATTCTTAGAATAGGTTGAATTTTATTTTCAGTGTGTATGCTTGGCTTGAATACTTTTCTGAAGATGTTTGACTGAATAGATTGCATGATGAACTTATTTGATGATGATTTGATGTGAACGATTATTGAGTTGTGTTGCATGTTGATATCCTGTGAAACAGATCTGTGATGAATTATGATTGTGGTCATGATGCTAAGCAGAGTGTATGAATGAATGTTTGTGAGAAAGCATGTTGTGTAAGGTATTGAGCTCCAGAGTTATTGTTGTATGCATTGTTCACAATAAAGCATGAATGATATTGCCTTAATCTTGATGATTGATTGATTTGCATGTGAATGTCATATGATCAAGGCCATGTTTGAAAACCCTTCTCTAGCCAAATTTTCACCCAAAATGCTTCAAAGATTATACCCTTTTTTAACCTTAGCCTTAGACAGGATGAGAACCTTTGAATTGAAATTTTTACCTTGAGTTGGGTTGAGCTTAAGTGTATGTTTTGACAAGGTTCAAGTTTGGGGTTGTATGGGGAAAATTAAAAAGCATTGAGCTCAATTATTGAAAAAGAAAAATGCATGAGAAAAGAAAAGAAAAGAAAAAAAGCATGAAGATGAGCTCAGTGAAAAAGAAAAGGGAAGAAGTTGGGAAATAAGTGAGATTGGTGAGGAAGAGAGTTGTGTGAATGTTGAAATATTGTGGTAGCTCTCTTAACTCAAGGATTTTGCTTTCCAGAAAAACTAATTTTTCTTGTAGCCCAGCCTCATTACAAACCTTGGAAAAGCCCTTTTGATGGCATTTGTATGTGAAGATGTTGATTGTTTAAGATGAATGGCAATTTTATTTCATTTGACTTGTGATTGAGTGAAACACTTGCTTGGTGAGAACTTCTAAATTTCATGATTGCATTTTTGCTTAGTGGACTGATCATTCATAATGTGTGACATCTGTTGAGGAAAGTATGAGCTAAATTAAGTAGAGAACATGCACGTATCTTGATTTGATTTCACTGATGATCTGAAATTGAGTAGGTCTTGTCATGTACTTTAAGAGTGATGAATCATTGGATGAAATAGTAGAAAGCCAAGCTCTGTTTTGTTTTAAGTTTTGTTTGTTTGCTTGAGGACAAGCAAAATTCTAAGTTTGGGGTTGTGATAACGGTTGAAAAACCGTTATTTTCATATGCTATTTTGGACTAAATTACACCCTTTGCTGCTTAGAATGAGCTTAGAATCAAGTAAAACTCAATAAATGAGTCAGTTGAGAGTCAAAAGTTGTTTTTAGCGATATTATGTTTGTTTTGCATTGTTTTACAACAAATCTGATGGAAGTGAAGATTGGGGATGAAAATGAAGGTCTTAGACTCAAGGAAAATGAAGAAAATTGAAAAAAAGAAGAGTCTAGGAACTGCCTGACGCCGGGCGGTTTTGCGGTCCAAGGGAAACCACCGGGCGGTAGACCCCTGCCGCCAGGCGGTGGCGCGATTTAGGGTACACCGTCGGGCGGCAAAGTGTGACGCCGGACGGTTGTCAGATGGGCTTGGGCCTGTTTTTTGTTGCGCTCCTCAGTTATAAATACCCCTGTTGTGATTTCCTATTCATTCTTTTGACAGAAGAGGGCGGCTAGACCTAATTTTTACTCTCTGGAGAGGATCTCTTGGATGCTTAGGCTCCTTTTCATCTTATCTAGGGTTTGTTTTCCATATCTTCCATTATTTTCATCTTGGTTCTCCATGACAATGGTGAACTAAACCCTATTGTTGTTGGGGGAACAATGTAATCTTTTGATACTCTCTTTTATTGAAACTCTTGTTCAATTATATGATTTTCATATGTGTTTATTATGAATTGTTGGGTTCTCATATGTACTTAAAGCTTTTATCATTTAACTCATTCGATAACTGTTGTTTGCCTTTATTGATACAGGGACGTACAGTAATGTCATGAACTGGTGAGTAATTCCTTGGTTAAGCAATACCACCTAGGGATAGGGGGTAGGACGACCAATTGTTTTTGCTTCTGCTCGGTAATGCGTTGCTAGTTTCTAGGGGAGGCTAGGGATAGCAAACCGGTAATTAGTAATAGGCCCTTTTCACCGAGGGATCGGGTTAAGGGGAGGTCAAGAAAGTTTGCATAACAATTAGATAATAAAGCAATTTAAACAAAAGGAGTAAATAAGAGAGAGGATTAGATGAAATTGTAAACCCCCAAAAACTATATTCATTCATACTCTTTTCTCGTCAACTGAATCACGCATTGCATGTTTATTTTGTGTTTTTGCATCCACGACTATTAATTTTTTCTCCACAAGTCTTACGATTTTGATTCACACGAACGATAAGGCCTTTCGAGTCTCATGGGAAGAACGATAATGGGTTATACCATTTATATTACTTGAAACGATATGATACACTTGTCATTCCGTTAACAACCCGCTGTCAAGATACCGTGTGGAACTTTTGAACTGTTGTTCCAGATCAGGTTTGATAGTTTTGGATTTTGCCATCATGATCAATTCTTCTTTATTCTTGTCTTTCTTGGCATAGGCAGAATGATCTTAATTGTTCATCTTTTACAAGAACTTTGTAAATTTGTTGTCCAACAAGATTGATTTCTGCATTTGTGAACTTGGTTCTTCATCTCGGGTTTCCTTGCATTCCAAGTTTCCTGTTTCAAAGGTTTCAAAGAAACCATCAGTTACAGACTTTAACTTCAAATTACAGGGAATAAATGCAACATCAATTCTAAAATCATAAGATCTTTTTGAATGCGAAACAGAAGCCATCCCGAGGTTTTATAGTCAAATAAGATAAAAACATAGTCGACTAAATTTTCAAATATCTTATGAAAACTAGCTCTGTTGCCAATTGTTAGAAACAGGTAGGCTTCGTTTTACACCAAGAGGGGGGTGAATTGGTGTTAGTTCAAAAAGAAAATCTTTTCGCAATCTTTAAACAAAAGTATGAAGCTTTTTTATCTTTCTTGAAATGCAAGTAATGAAAATTTCTATGCAGCGAAAAAACGTAGTTGACTGCATAACAGGTATATTCGAATGAAATAAAGAGTGCAGGGATAGAGAAAATCAAACACCGGTTTTTATACTGGTTTGGCCAACAATGCCTACATCCAGTGTCCTGCCAACCCAAGAAGCAAATGCACTATAATGGTTGTGGTTTTTACAACAAGAAATTTATAGAAGACCTCACGTCAAAAATATAAATCTCCTTTCTAACCCAAAACCAAAATATAACTGCAATAACCAAAACCAGACTTGCAGCAAGAATCCCCTTTTCTGCAATCTGAACCCACGTCGAACAATCCTCAACGTGTAACCCCTGTATCACAACAGGTCAATTCCAGCAGTCTTCACAGGATGCCAAGCCTTCAATGATCAATCAAGAAGCACCTTCTTTGTGCAGAGAATGATCACACAGTCAGCGCATAAGCCTTCTCCCTTTGAATCTCTCTCAAGATAGATCACCACCGTCTTCTTGGAGAATTCTCGGAGCTGTTAACACAGAGAATTCAATCTGAAACAAGAAATGAAAATGTCAAAGCGTCAAAAGTCTCTAAACAACTCGTGTTCAGCCAATTTATAGTTTTCTATCAGTCAGATTGTTTCTCAGTCGAATAGCCTACTATTTCACTCAACTGTATTATTACAGTTATAACAGACAGTCAACATAGAGGCTCTCAGTAAACTAAAATCAACACACATTCAATACAGTTGACCAAGTCATCAAGGCTTAACTAACTTTTAAAAATATAGTCGTTGGAACGTGTAAGCATAACAGAATTCCAAAACAAATCAAAGATACAGTCGAATGTACACTGAACAAAGTCAACTGACACATGTAAAAACATTTTGAAATTCTTTTCAATCCAAAACATCACAAAGCACTGATTCTTAAAATATGTACAAAGGTTTTAGAATATTCGAATCTATTACAGATGTATTCGACTAGACTAGAACTTTGTCACACAATTATAAGTTCATAAACATGGTTGTGATTTTTCACTTCCAAAAATGTGCAGTAAAATATTTTTGATAAATCAGTTCATATTGCACATAATCATACAAGCATGTTCCACAAATATAACACACAATTAACATAGGAACACACATCACAGTACTTCAAAAACATGATCAGTAGATATTGTTAAGTCCCTGACAAGTGTACCAGATTGTTATCAAGTAATATAAAACAGATAAGTCCGAGTGTCGTTTTCCCAAAGGACTCTTAGGCCTTAACTTTCATGTAAATTAATTTTATAAGACTTGTAAAAGAATAAATCTTGTGGTTTGTATGCAAAGAACGAAAATAAACATGCACATGCAAGTGATTCAATTGGCAAGAAAAAGATATGGATGAATGGAGTTGTTAGGGTTTACAATTTCATCTTATCCACTATCTTATATTTACTCTTCTTATTAAATTCGCTTTATTATCTAATTGTCATGCAAACTTTCTTAGTCTACCCTAAACCCGATCCCTCGATGAAAAGAGCATACTACTACTTACTGGCTTACTATCCCTAGTCTCCCCTAGTAACTAGCAATGCAAGTATCACAGAAGCAAAATACAATTGATCATCCTACCCCTATCCCTAGGTGGTATTGCTTAATCAAGGAATTCCCTATCAGTTCATGACTTCCCCGTACGTCCCCGTATCGACAAAGGTAAACATCTTTATATCGAATGAGTTAAACGATAAAAGCTTTGAGCATAGATAAGAAACCCAACAATTGATAATCAAAGCATATGCAAGCATATAAATAAAAATAAGAATTTCAATAAAAGAGAGTTTCAAAAGATTACATTGCTCCCCAATAACAAAGGGTTTAGTTCACGATGGACATGGTGTAACTAGATGGAATTAAATGAAAGAATGAAAGAATAAACCCTATATGTGATAAATTGGAGCCTAAGCATCCAAGAAACCGTCTCCAAGGAGTGCAGAAGTGCTCTGGACGTCTCCTCTGCCAAAAGAATACTCTGAGGGTCACATTGGGGCTATTTATAACACAGAAAAGTAACAGAATATAAGTCCAAGCCCAGCAGACAACCGCTCAGCGCCTAATTTGACTGCGGAGCGGTTTCCCTCTAGCCGCACCACCGCTCAGCGGTCTGTTTCATCGTTGAGCGGTTTGCCTCTAATCGCAGAACCGCTCAGCTTCACCGCCTGGGCGCCAAACAGTGGCTCCTCCCTCGAATAGGACGCTCAGTGTTGGATTTTGACTGATCTTTCTATGATGAACATATATGAGTAATTTACTTGTCTTAGAGAAAAATGCTTTTTAATGTGCTAGACCGTTGTAGTATATCTATTCTATGTAAGCCAAGTTATAGTTTTTCTTGAGGACAAGCAAAGTTTCAAGTTTGGGGTTGTGATAACGGTTGAAAATACCATTATCTATGATGTAATTTTGATATTAAATGCACCCTTTTTGACTTAGAAACTTGCTTTAACTCATGGTTTTGCTTTAGTTTTGTGAATAAGAGAGTTGAGGTTATACTTGATGATTTTATCACTAAATTCCCTTAATTTTGTAGGCTATTGGAATGAATTGAAAGAAGAGTCAAAGTATCAAATAGTTCGAGTGCAGAAAAGTCAACAAGAATTCAGAAAAGTCAACCATAATGCAGAAAAGTCAACCAGAGTGTAGTTTAGCCTCGTAGATAGCGTTGAGCGCCACCGCTGAGTGCTAGAATTGTTTGTCTCACGCCTGAGCGCCACCACTGAGTGTAATTTAAGTGCCGCACCCACCGCTGAGCGTCGGCGACGTGGGTTTTGACCTATTTCCTGTTATTTTTATGATTTGTTTTGGGCTTGGACCCATTTTCTGTTATTTTTTTGCCCTATTTAAAGACCCAAACGTCTTAGGTTTTGTATCTTTTGATGACTTAAGCACAAAAACACACTTTTCACCCCTTTGGGGGCAGATTTGGGGATGCGGGAGCAGTCCTCTTCTCTTTCTAGGGTTTCTATCTCTTCTATTCCATTGTACACCTAGTTTCTCCATGACGGTAGAGAACTAATCTCATTTGTTATTGGGGAAGATGTAACCTCTAAACTCTCTTGTATTTGAATTAATTATTATTATATATGTTTTACTTCTTTAATGGTTAGGGTTTTTCCTCGACACTCTTTGCATGCTTTGTTTAACTCATTCAATTGCATGATCATTGATTTTGTCGATATGGACACATACGGGGAAATCTAGAACTGGAAAAATTCTCCCAAAGCAATATTACCTAGAGATAGGGATAGGAGGGTTAGTTGCCTTTAAGCTTCTGTACGAATGTAATGCATAATTAATTGCTAGGGATACAAGACATTGTGAACTAGTAATTAAGAGTAGGCTTTCTTCACCAAGACATCGAGTTTAAAGTAAATTAGAAAGTTGCATTAACATTAATGAAGAAGATGAATTCGTGTATGAATGAGAGTGATTAGGTTAAACTAAACCCTAACAACATATTCATCTCATATTATCAACATCATTCGTTCACTTTTGTGTTTAGCCTTAATTGATCAAATTGCATGCATTTTTTACTTTTATTGTTTTACATTCAAAAACCCCAAAATATTGTTCTTATAGTCTTAATTGGTTAAGCAAAAGCACAATTGTTTAGTGCTGTGAGTGTCTTGAAAAAACGATACTTGGTCTTACCATTTTATATTACTTGATAGGATTTGGTACACTTACCAAAGTCTTAACAAGAGTAGCATGAGGTCTTAACCTTGGGGCTTCCAGTATGGTAGGGTGAAACCCGTTGGCAATGACTTTGCAAAGTAGTAGAGGCCACGACAAGTGCATAACCCGTCATAGCTCGACAATTATTCTATGTTCGGATGGTCAAGTCTAGGTCATAAAATGTTAAGATGTCTGAACTAGTTATCTTGCATGAATAATTATGTGTATATTATATGTTATATTAATGTATGAATTCTTTTATATCTAGCTTACCCTTCTATTTGTGATTGTGTTTTGTATGTGTGGTGTTTTTCTTTTTGCAATAATCATCCTGTAGGTGTGAGGAGAGGGAGAGGAGGTTTCTCTGGACTAGACTTTGGACGGAGGAGATGTAAAAACTTAGATTACTTAAATTTGTCCTGCAAATAGTTTTGATAGTAAACTAATTATATATATAAATATATATATATAGTTTAAATTTTTTTGGTTAATTTAGATGATTGTAAAGTTTATATTTTATATTTTAGTCCATAACTTTTCTATCTTATTAACTGTGACTACTGTAATATAAATATTCACGAATATAAATACTATAATATCCATATAATTTATTTACAAGCAAATATGGATATCAATTATCTATAAATACTTGCGTACACACTATCTTTTTATCATTCTGTTGATGAATGAGTTATTCGATGAAGATGAAAAGGGGAACTGCGATTCTTTTAAGTGTAGCTAAGTTATTTTTTTAGAACTCTTTGGTCCAAATCCATAAGTTTTAAGTCCTCTATTTTCTTTACTTCTTGTCATCTTCCTGCCTTACACGTTGCACATTTCACCCTTAAGGACTGCACACAAGTTCTATTTTAAGGTTTCGTTGTTCTACTTATTCACATTGTCGTCGTTCAGCTCATTTACGCTGTCCAGTTTAATTTCTAAGACTTTGATCTTCAACTCATTCACATTGCGTCTTTCGATGTCTAAGATTTTTATCTTCCATTCCTAATTTATAATTTATTGTGGTATTTTATTCTATTAGTAAAAGGTATGTTGTCTACTTTAATTATAATATTCTTTTGATATTGCTTTGCCTTTCAATCTCTATTTACTTTTGTGGAATGAGATTTCGATTTGCATTATTGGACACACAATTTAAATTTAGATTTAATTGTAATAACTTTTTTTATTTATTTTATATGTATTGAAAGTTTCATATACACAAAATTAACTTTTAAGTTTATGATAAATTTGAATATTTTCAATGGAATTCCTGTTAATTTTTTTGTTTATTAAATTCTCAAAAAAAAATTATATTTTTTTATTACGTACATGTCAATTTTTTTAGTTAGATAGTAATTATTATTTTAACTCATCGTCTTGTTTTATTTTCTGGGTGTTAAAAATGTGAAGTTTATGTTAACTTTGAATATTTTCAATGAAATTCTTATTAATTATTTTTTTTATTAAATTTTCAAAAAAAAATATATTTTTATTAAGTACATGTCATTTTTTAATTAGATAGTAATTATTATTTTAACTCATTTTGTTTTATCTTTTGGGTGTTAAAAAATGTTAAGTTTTGAAATTACTATATATAAAATATTATGAAAAGGACTTGATTGGAAAATATTAAAGGTTTGTGTTTTTACTTGGCGTATATCTAAATGCACTTTAAACACTTTAAACATTCAATATCTAATATACTCGTCTTTTTTGTTGGATATTCGTCTTTTCTTAGTTGGATAGGAGTTCTGTAGAAGACACTTTGACACCTCCTAGTATGTTAACAAACCATAAATGCAATAATTAATGAATTTAATTAACATGTCTTGTAAGATGTGTTATTTATATTACTATTGATAGGCTCTTACTTGGATGGGTCTGAGTCTATTGACCAAAATATCTATTAGTTTTTTAATTATCATGGTTAACCATAAATTATTGGGATAATGATATTTAGACAACATTTTTTTGACAACATTTGAATATTGATTACGTGTCAATATGTGATTGGTCAAAAATTACTCCACAATAATGTTTATGATTATTATTATTGATTGTGGAGTAATTTTTGACCAATCACATATTGACACGTAATCAATGTTCAAATGTTGTCTAAATATCATTATCTAAATTATTGTGAGTATGTGACTTGTGTGATGTTGTGTTGGTCGAATAGAAATGAGCTGAGAACATGTCGACTTTTTAGTCTCATTTGTATTCGTTCAAAGACACATCCTATATTAATATGGTTGGAAGATACTTAATCATTACAATATAGTTTTAGTATCCAATAAATAGAACAAATTTATTAGGACCTCAATTAAAAATATCTAAATTTATATAAACATAAAACTCAAGTTAAAAATAAAAGTAAAAATATTCTCATGCATCCATGAACATTTTCAGATATTCTTTTTTTATACCAAATAAATAACAAAATAAATAATGAGAATTTTTTTAAGTAATCATGCTAGCCTGTACCATATGTAAGTAATACTAAGAAAATTGATTGTGTCATCAAATTATATTTTTTTTATAAAACATACATCTACTTCAATAAGTTTGTTTACAAAAATAGTGCAATTTTAAAAACAAATTATTAAAATGGATAATTTTTAAAAAATTTATGAATATCAGTAAATCGTTTTCACTTTAACACAATTTCTATATGAAGAAGTCATATTAGGAAAATACAATTTTAGTGTTGATTATTTTCAAGCTAAAATCATATTAAAATAGTACAATTTAGTTTAATATATTTTAAATTAAAATAATAGCAAGATAATATAACTTTAATTTAATATATTTTAAATTAAAGTTGTATTAGAGTTGTAAAAATTGTATAAAAATAACATTATTCCTGTTTTAATTTGTTTTTGAACTAATGTTATGCATATTAACCCATCTTTAACTTTAAAAGTGCTTTAAATAAAATTACCTATATTCATACTTGTTCTTTTTTTTTTCGAAAACTTACCCAAATTGAAGTAACCTTTTATCTAGTCATTGAGCATAGCTAGAATTAGCTAGGGAATAAACAAGAGAAAAAAAAAAAAAAAACTACGTATGAACCTCCACAATGTATTTTTTTGAGATTTTTTTTCTTGCTTGTATGATCTAGCTAAAGTTAACTAATACGTTCATGTTCCTTTTTTTTTTCTCTTTTTACAAAAAATATAATACAATGTTATACTAAAAATGTTTTTCATGAATTTGTTTTTTTCATTTTTCATCAATCAAACCAGCTCTATTTCTTAAATATTTATTTATTTTCTGTATTTTCTTAGCGTACCATAATACTAGTGCATTAATAAAAAAATACTGAAAAATACCTACAACTGTGGCATAAAACATCACCTTTCTTTTTCTTTTGGTTTTAAAATGTTTACACCATCTTTTTTTGTAACTACAATTGTACAATACTCAATATGTTAATAACAAAATAATTCATTGTAACTACAATTGTACAATATTCAACATTTTAATAACAAAATAACTTCATTAAAAAAAATAATACTACAAATTGAATGTTATCATATTAATAAAATATTGTAAATTTTATTAACATTATAACTTTTTATTGTATTAAAAATACAAAATATGTCACTGTGACATCCCAAAATTTCATTAACATGTGGCAATAATAGGATTCAGCAGATATGATATGAGAAAACAGTTAGAGTATAAAATAATAGTATTAAGCAATACAGTCATCCCCAAAGAAGGTTAGAATTTAAAAGAGGTCCCAAGTGATACCAGTCAATAAGTTCCTCCCAAAACCTAACAGCTAAGGATGCAGGGATCCCTTAAACGAGTGTCAAAATACATATTTCATTAAAATAGAAATTAGGAGTCTTTCTAGATGAAAAGCTATCTAATATAAAAAGAAACTAAGGGAATTTTAAGAAGTAGGAGTTGCGCCTTCTTCGGTTTCCAGGGCTTGTTCTATGGACTCATCATCTGCTTCTGCTCACATCCAAAGGATTGGATGATCATCGCAAGGAGGGAGGCAAACACATGCAATACACACAAATGCAAGGGTAAGCTAGGTCTCATAAAAACATACAATTAAATTTAAATCAATCTAACATTGCCATGACATTCACATTCACATACACTTGCAAGTCTTTGTAAACATAGGCATTAGTTTCATGAAATTCATCAAAGCAAATATCCTATCAAATTAAGACCTCTAGACTCGTCCAGACTTAGAATGTATTTAGAGCTGGGGCAGGTTGTGCACTTGTGGTGGCCTCTACTGCTTTGCAAAGCCATTGCCGAGGGGTTTCACCCGACCACACACAAGGCTGGTCCATTACCGCGGAATAGACCTCCAATGATAGCGCCTACCCTAGGACCTCCCACTACTCTCACCACACGCGTCAATCCTCTTTAAGTGAGAATGAAAGACCGTTAGAATGTTAGGGATATCCCCTCATAGTGGAAGCCTCTTACATACATTCAAAACACTAATTTGATCTCACCTAGAGATCTTATTTGATTTTCAAAGACCACAATTTCATCCATTAATCATATTTCACTCCACCAATCGATATTGAATAAATCTTTCAATCTCATTCAGAAGAATATTATTTAACACATAATTCATACCTCAAAGATAATTCAAGTAATCATACAATCACATTCAAAAGCATAATAAAACATATACAACTCATACACTTCATATTTTCACAGAAACATCATTTATTAATACCAATTTCTTTATCAACTTTAATTATCAATACTTAAGTAATCCAAACAGCTTGGAGACCCTTACCAATGGCTCCGGAAGGGTCAAAAAACCCCCCAAAACGACCTAAAGAACGTCCAAAACGGACGTTCGGAACTCCCAGAATGTCAAAAACATAAAAAATACTCAATCTGCCGCACATAATTCACTGAGCGAATTTACCCCTGTGCGCTAAGCGAATTTGTCTGTAGGGAAAGCGAAATTCTGCAGATTTTGGCAACCCAACACCCCAAAATTCGTTCTAGACCTTTGTATTAATTTCTAACCTTCCTAGATTGATCTATATGATGAATTTAACTTGTCTAACTGTTTATCACTCATCCTAACCTCAATTCCTAGTAGTTGCACGTCATATTAGAGTCAAAAACTTCAATTTTAGTTACTAAAAGACTCAATTTCAGATTTACCAATTTGGAAGTGTTTCAGACCACTTTGATGCTGCTAATAAGTCACATTTGACTTACCTAAAAGACTACAATTGCCTAGGCTAGATCCTAACCTCTAATTCTAAAAATCACCATTCTAGTTCCCTAAATTTTGCCAGACATCTAATTTATTCAACTTCCTGTCTAACAGGCCACATCATAACAGTTTCTAACATATCAGTAATTCCATCACATCACAAAAACTCACTTACAACAGTTTCAAAACCACCATTTAAAGTATCATATGAAAATCCATTCAACAGGCACATCTCTAATATGAGAATTCATCAGGTTTTACTCAACAGTAACAAGATCTACAACAAAGTTCACACATGCACTTCATTTTACACCTTTCAAACAAAATTTACAAATCATGCAACCAAAAATTTATCGAAAACAGAGAAGAGGCCTAGCTTCCCTTACCTCTTGATCAAGCAGTAAGAACCCTGAATGCTCTAACCACACTCTTGCACCCTTGTGAACTTGAAGATGCCTATAAATCCCCAATTGGAGATTGAATTTAGATTTTAGGGCATGATCAAAGTTAAATTTTTTTTGGGGAAAAATCACAGGATCAAACACATGCAACAGAATAGGTTGCATGGTCACAACTCAAAAGTTACAGAAAAAGGAGATTTCAACTCACCAGTAGAGGAGCGACGAAACTGATCAATTGGATTGAAACCCACAGCTCAAGAATTTTCCTAAGTGTTTTCTGATAGCAACACAAATGATTTCAGTGAGGTAGAGTTATTGGTGAGAAGGCAAAAAGGAGAAGAAATGAAGAAAACAATGTTTAAGCTGACCTGAAAGAGAGGAGTACATTTCTAGAATGAAAAGGAGAGAAATCTGCCCAGCTACGCTTCTAGTAAATTTTAATTTTTTTTTAATTCTAGGTTATTACAGTCACTGTTTATCATATTAAATTGATTATTTATCTTAAAATTTGTTTTTTTTATAGGTACGGCAAAATAAATATATCTATCTGTTTTCATATTAATGCAAATATTAATTAAATAATACTTTTTATAAAACATAAAATATTATTAAAATTTTAATGATAAGTTAACACATATTTTGTACACAATATCAATTAATAAATGACAAACTATATTAATATAAATAATAAAATATAATAGTTACATAATTGTCCGTCAAAAAAGTAAATTTATAAACAAGATTATAATATTATATTTATAATTAATATTTCATAAAAATATTTCAATGCACTAATTATAAATATATTACACAATAAAGAGAATTAGAAATATCAATTTCAATATAAACCTGGGGCTATGGAATATTGGGATAAATTTTATAATTACCAACTTGTTTAATCTTTCATTCTTTCAATATATATTATCCTCTCTTTGAAACTCTTTTTCAGTCTTCCATTGCAATAATGTTGACGCAGCAGGTGCTGCATCTGCCACCCCAGAAACTGTTCATCTCTTGTTCCCCTTTCAATGTTAGAAAAATCCCATCTTTTGTGAATTGTAAAAATGGGTATGGTCATAGTTTCTGCAGAGTAAATGCACTAAAGTTGGATGAACTTCCCCCAAACGCACTTAGGAGGAAGAGAGAGCCGCAATGGAGAGGAGGTTTCAGCCTTGGGCTTGATTTGGGTTTGGCTCGGACTGGTCTTGCCCTAAGCAAAGGCTTCTCCATTCGCCCCTTAACCGTAACAATTTCTCTTTTAGTCTTTTACTTTTAAAAGTTTCCTCTTTCTGTGAAATTTGGGTGAATTAAAGATGTAATTTTTTTACTGTGTTTTGGGTTGTATATTCATCATCTTTGTACTTAGATTGATGTATTTTAGTAAAGTTTAGAGGTTAATTGGAAGTGTATTTAAATATTTGGGGGACTACTTAACATGATTTTAGATATTTGGGGGACTACTTAACATGATTTTAACACTAGGGAACACTTAGAAGAGAAAGTAATCCTTCAAGGATGAAATTGGTGGTCTAACCCAAATCATTAAGGAACTAAAACCAAAATCTAGTTCATTTATAAAATTTACCATTGGAGTGCATATTGCTACAGTTGATAATAAAATGTTGCAGTTAACTGTGACAGTATTAATATATGCTCATTACTTCTACGACAATTATGAATTATTTATTTGTGTTTCATCAGTCGTCCTGATAAACCTGCAGTTGATTTAGGTGTTGGAACTGCGAGGACAGAAGCTTGAGGTTCAGATTATAAACATTGCCGAACAAGAAGTCTGGATTCATCTTTTTTCTCTTGTTCTACTAAAGAATTGGATATTTATCTCTGAGGGTACATAAAATTCAAATTAACATGATTTTGAAACTGTAGGAGGTTGATGAGTTTATAATTGGACTTCCAAAATCTGCTAATGGGAAGGAAACACCTCAGTCAAACAAAGTCAGAAGTGTTGCTGGAAGGCTTGCTGTTCAAGCTGCTGAGAGGTATGCCGTTTTTGTGAAGCCTTGACAATTTATATTCTTCTGGCTTTATTTAAGAATTCCGTAATGAGAATAAGCTCAGCTTTATATGTTATAATCTTCATTCTTGAAGCTGCTAAGCCACCAGAACCGTGAGTTATGAATAACAATTATATTTACTGACATTAAGTTACTAATAAATTTGAATGACATATTTGGAATTCTGGATGGCTCCTGATAGGATTTTATTGAACTGTTAAGTACTCATATTATTAGTTTAATTTCTATTTATATATCAACTCTACTTCAGGGGTTGGAGAGTATATCTACAAGATGAACATGGGACAACAACAGAAGCCATGGATCGAATGGTCAACATGTAATTGTTTTTAAACTTCTTTATAGATAGTATTATAACATTTGAAATTCTATCTTTTTGTGTGAATTAAGTTAGAAATAGTAAGTAATTTCACAAGTCATATGGTATTATTGGCAATGATTTGGCATCTGGTGCATTGTCACAATGTCACCAATGTGGAAAGTTTAAACAAAATTTATACTGCCTGCTGGTTCTTTCATTCACTATTCATTTAGTGTAGTCTATGGACACAGTTATGATATGCTTCATGAAGGGAAATTGATGGGAAAAGAATCGTGTATACTTATGGGATCTCATTCTCACATAGAACCATGTTGAAGTTCTTCAGTGTTGAAAACTAAATTAGTAGGCTGTAAGTAAAACCATCATTCGAGCATAAGACTTGCTTGTGAAGAAATATGCATGCTGTGTCCAATGAGAAACATGTTATTCCATTGAATCTATTATGTGCTTAACTTCTGAACTCCTTTTTAGTGTATTTAAATAAGAGACCCTACTGTGCTCTAATGGGGGAATGGAGAAATAAAATGTTGGTATTAGATTATTAAGAAGTGGACTTTAATCCTAACTTAAGTTTATCTAATCGCTAATTGATGTGGGACTTCCAACAGTGAAGTAGTATTATAGCCTATAGGATGTGAAAGTCAAATGAGATTTAAAAAATCACTGTTAAAAGTTGTCAATCAAAATTGCGTGGGAATTTAGTAATTTATTGAGGAAATTAACACAGTACTCTTTCAGGGGATTGAGTAAGTCCTGTCAACAAAAGAAACTTGATGCCTTTGCTGCCATGGTAAGTGATTTTTATATATAATATTTTTTTGGCAATGTATTATATTCATAGAGTTATATGACCTTGGGATATCAAATTTTATGCTTTATCCGCTTTAAATTTCCAATCACAATAGAAAACATTTCTGGAATATTTACTTAATTATATATATTGTGTACCAGATGGTACTGGAGAGGTATTTCTCCACTTCAGGTCAGGGTACTGAACTTGTTCTGCCCAAAAATCTAGAATTACAAGCAAAACTTAAAAGGGGTCCTCCCAAAGATGTTGATTTTTTCTCTGATGAAGATTAATCTCAGAATGCTTGCCTGGCAAGGGTTGATAACATATCGTGCAGCAGCTTACTTGTATGTACTATTCCTTCATGTCGTCAAATTGCAATTTTGCATGAGAAGGTTTTGAGAAAAAAGAAAGATATTCCAGCAATCTGTGATCATGATGATGAAGGATTTAGATTTTAGATCAGGAATTGAAATTATTGTAAAAGAGTGTAGTTAAATGAAATGGGGAAATAGATTAAAAGTTTAATGGAAGAAAATAATACTTTGTTGAATTCATCTTAATACAATAATGATAGTAATTATAATAATAATAATGAAATCGTATAAAAGAAGCATTATGTCATCTTTTTGAAACACTAACAAGTTTAATAAAAAAAACTATTTTATTCATTTTTAATATTTAAAGTGTAATATCTTATTGTAATAGTATTTAATTAAGAAATCATCACACATCCAATAGATATAGAGAATTGTTAACCCAAGAGAAAAATATAAACCCAAAGAGAAAAATATAAGAAGCTATTATATCTTAAAATATTTTCAATCAAGTTCAAAATTAAGTAAAAAATAAATAATACATAACAAGATGTTATATCACAGTTCAATTAGCGTATTGGTTAAAATTAAATAGTTAAACATAAAAAATATAAAAAATAACATAAAAATACAATAAATATATCATAAAAAATAAATAGTTAAACATAAAAAAAAAAAACATAAAAATACAATAAATATATCATAAAAAATAACATAAAAATACAATAAAAATAACATAAATATTAAATTATAAATATTATAAATAATATAACAGTTAAAACTAATAGTATAATATAAAATGGAAAATAAAGAAAAAAAAACTAATTTTAATCAAAAAGAGTAATCAAGATATCTAATACATATTTAATAAATAATTGGTTTCGTATTGACATATTATATTTTGTTCGTAGTACAATAAAAAAAATAGTCTGAACAAATATATCATTTTCATTAGGTTTGTTTCAAATTGATCAATAGTTGAGGTATTAACGGCTTTCAAACAAAATTAATAAAATTGAACTTTTTGTATTAAGAAAAGTCATGAATATAATTGCTCATATAATTTTTGGAGGAATTACATGTCATTTTGATACTGAATGAATTGTAGGTACATTTGTAATAAGATAAATTGTGTTGAAATTTTGTATGATTTCTTATTTGCTACAACATCCCAATAATATATGTACCAAATGAAATGTGTATCTCTTATTTGCTACAACATCCCAATAATATATGTTACATCTATTGAAAAGAATAGAATTATCATCAATCTAGAATTACTTTTGTTAAGATTCATCAATTGACTCCACACCATACCATAAGAACGAAGAAATTACATGAGGTTAGTGAGACTGCCATCTGGCTTTACAAAAAATAAAAATATTATCTACATTTAAAACTTGAGAAATAAAATAATAACCTTTTGGACTACCTATATAAATACTTGATTTATTTTCTGATGTTCCTATCTTATTTAGATAAAACACGAAATATGAATTCAATTCAATAACAGATGACAAAATTTTCTAATTATTTGCATTGAAATAAGATAAAATAAAAGTTTAATCTCACCACAAGTCTTTATTTTTATCCAAAATCTTAAATAAGTTTCTTTTATTTTTGGTGTATCAATTGAGTTCCTATTATTATAAATTTGATTCAATTAGAGACTTGTCGTCTAATTCACCTAACGACCGTTTAATATTTGATTACGTGACATGCACAGTTGAATTACCAATGGCATGTGACATTTTTATTGAGTTATTTTTAAATAGCAGAGGTGATATCAGATTGAGGGAAGGACAAATGTGGAAACAATAATAAATTTAAGGACTGTCACCTTTAATATTGAGATATGCAACTGAAACCCAAAAAAACTTGGGGGTTCTTATGATTAGGGTTCGTTTGAAGGGAGAAAATCACATTCTTTGTTCGATTCGAAGAGATGGATAATGAATTGCAAAAATCACATTCTTGTTCCTCTTGTATTCCATAACTGCTCCTCTGGCATGAGATTAAACTGAATTGCATTGGCAAAAAACCGGAACCTTAATTTCAGCTGCTGCATATTTCTTATTTCACCCAAGTGTGCAAACAACCCGTGCAAACAACCCCACACCTGCCTAGCAAAAGACGAGTATATCGAATACCAAATCTGTATATCCATGAGATAAATCAACACAATTGGAAGCCTTAACAACCCCACAACCAATCGGTTGCTGTTATGAAAAAACTCATGCCATTCATAGCGAACATTTTTCAGGTCCAACACTACCTTTGAAGGAGCAATCATGGGTTTCACCTGTAAAAAGTAACTGAAGCAAAATTTCGTGGCCAGCACCACAACCCAGAAACCTGAATACTTCACATTGTCCACAAGACCTTCCCTCAAACCACGTCCCACAAAGCTCCTGGTTTGAAACCACCATGACAACATGTAGAAAATCTTCCAATTTGTTTTCTCCACAAAATTCCTAATCCAATGAAGCACAAAAAGAGCCTACGCCACCACGCCGGTTGTCGGAGATCCAGATGTTGGACTTCTTCCCGAGGTAGGAGCACCACGCCTTGTAGTTTTTCAACAACTTCTTGCCGAACCGCCGGAGCACGCCGGCGTCGAGGAGGTCCATGTTCTGCCGCCATTGCCCGAACGTTTGCGAGATGGAGAACCAAATGCTCACGCTGGTTCCTAACGTTGTCACGCTGGAATAAAAAAAAGAGCGCAAGCTAGTCGAGGAGGTCCATGTTCTGCCGCAATTGCCCAAACGGAGGTCGTCGGAGGTCCCCGACAGCTCGCAGTGCCGCCACCGCTGCGCGGACCTCGGGGAAGCGAAGCGACGGGTGGTCCGTGAGGAGGTTGTGCAAGGGAATAATGTTGAAAGACTCATCATCGCGGCCTGGAGCGCCGACAGTCGGCGACGGAGGGTGACGTTGGCAGAGACTCATAGCATGGGAATCAAAACCCTAGGAGAAGGATGCAATTGTAACAGCAGTAGTAGAACTACACAGTAACGGGTATTGAAGTTGAAGAAGGTAACAACCCTTAAATTTATTATTGTTTCCACCTTTGCCCTTACCTCAATTTGATATCCCTTTGCTCTTTAAAACTAACTCAATAAAAATGCCACATGTCATTAGTAATTCAACTATGCATGCCACGTAACCAACTATTAAACGACCGTTAGGTGAATTTGACGGCAAGCCTCTAATGGAATCTAATTTACAATAATAGAGACCCAATTGATATGCCAAAAAGAAAAGGGACCTATTTAAGATTTTGAACAAAAATAGGAACTTCTGGTGAGATTAAACATAAAAGAAATAATGCAATTATATAAAAGTATGGATAATATCATATTATATTATTCTAACTCACTTATTATATATATATTTATATATATATATATATTTATATATATATATATATGTATATATATATATATATATATATATATATATTTATTTATTTATTTGCTGCTAAATCTAAAAATACATTTAGTAAAAAAAAGACTCAATGTATATATCTTTTAGCATGCAAGACGAAGAGCCTAAACTTCTTGTACTCGTTTAAAGATTAAGATTCATTATCTCAGACGGACCATAGGCTTCTGGCTCAAGTCTCCAAGGTGAAGAGCCTAAATTTCTCGTATTCGTCTATAAATAGAGTTCATTATCTTGACTAAACCAAATTTTATTTTCTAAACCATGTACTAAGGTGAACAAAATTCATGCTAAACCAGGCACCAAGGTGAATGGAATTTGTTAGAAATAAAGTGCCTTGTTTCTCAACACTAAGAAGGGGGTGAATTGGTGATTTATAAAAACGATTGCTTTACAAATCTTTTCGCAAACTTAAAATGATCTTTAATCTTTCTTGTATTGCAAGTAATGCGTGTACGCAATGAAAGTAAAAGTGATAATGAAAGAGATACAAACAAAGGATTTATACTGGTTCGGCCTCAATGCCTACATTGAAGGATCTTTCACTATGATGATTTGAGTTTTACACCAAAGGTTTTACAGAGACTCTCAAATGTAAACACCTCTCCACTCAACAATCAAATATAGAAAGATAACACTTGCACAAAGAACTACACGTCTTCACTACAGAACCCTTTGTGAACACCTCTCAAAGTCCAAGAACCCCTTGTTCTTCTTCCTGTCATGCACGAATAAGGCAGCATAATCAAAGATTGCAGAATACACGTTTTTTTTTTATCTATGTAGAAACACCTCAGTAGCGCAAATAAAGATCAACCAATACGTCCATTATGTTTCTCTCAAGAATCCTTCAAGTTTCTTCCAATTCTTCAAATCTTGATTCTTAGAGTGTCTCAACAACTTGTAATACTTTTCTCATATCACAAATATTAGATATGAAAGTTTACAAATGATCTTAAGTTACAGAGTTGCATGTAATGCGTCAATTTATAGATTTCATCATGACAGATGCAAAATAATCGATTATGTTAGTAATGTAATCAGTTACATTAAAAGACAGATGTAACAAAATTACAACTAACACAGTTCTAATTGAATGTACAATTAATGTAATCGATTTGCAATACGTGATAGTCAAACATATTTAAAAATATGACCGTTATGACTTAGTTTGAAAACAATTTTCAAAGACTTGAGAATTAAACTTTAAAATAATTCTAGAGGGCTTAATTGATCCCTCTCATAATCTTCTATTTATAATAATAAATTGATACAAGAGTACATGATAATTAGAGTAACCTAGACACAATATAATCATGATAATTACAGTAACCTAGACACAATATAATCACGATAATTAGAGCAACCTAGATACAATATAATCATGATAATTAGAGTAACCCTAGACACAATATAATCATGATAATTAGAGTAACCCTAGACACAATATAATCATGATAAATCGGATAAATATCCTAACACTCCCCCTCAAGCTGGAGCATACAAATTATATGTACCAAGCTTGGAACAAATAAACTCAATCTGAGGACCCCTTAATGACTTGGTCAATACATCTGCGAGTTGATCGTTTGACCCAATAAACTTAGTACATATTTCTTTAGTCAACAAATTTTCATGAACAAAATGACAATCAATTTCTATATGTTTAGTCCTCTCGTGAAACACTGGATTTGATGCAATGTGGAGAGCAGCTTGATTGTCGCAATGCATCTACATGTTGAGATTGTTGACAACACAAACTCTATATCAAACTAGTTTTTGATGATGACAACACAATGCTTAATATCAATACACATGTTACAGTACTACATGTTATTGTTCTGAATTATTTGTCATATCTGCTAAACATGTTTCGATGTGCTGCAATGTATGTTCCTATGATTGATTGTGTGTTGTATTTGTGGAACATGCTTGTATTGAAATGTGAAGGAAAGTGTTTTTGATTACAGCACATTTCTAGAAGAAAAAGATCACAAACACCTTGATGAACTTATATTTGTTGTGACAAAGTTCTAGTTCATTCGAATACACCTCTAATGGATTCGACTATGCTAAAATCTTTGTACAGATTTTGTGAACCTGTGCTATGTGAGATTTTGAGTTGAAAAGAATTTCAAAGTGTTTTTACATGTGTTAGTCGACATTGTAGATTGCATATTCGACTGTGTTAATGATCTGTTTGGAATTCTATTAAGCCTACACGCTTCAACGACTATAATTTTCAAAAGTTAGTTGAGCTTGTATGACTTGGTCAACTATAATAAATGTGTGTTGATTTTTGTTGACTAAGAGCCTCTGTGTTGACTGTCTGTTATAACTGTTTTAATACAGTCGACTGAATAAGTAGGCTATTCGACTGAGATGCAATCTGATATAACAGAAAACTATAAATAGACTGAACACGAGTTGTTCTGAGACTTTTGATAATCTGACATTTTCATTTTCCTGTTCCAGATTAAATTCTTTGTTTTAGAAGCTCCAATAATTCTCCAAGAAGACGGTGGTGATCTTTCTTGAGCTCTCCTTCAAGAAACGTTCAAAAGCCAAGTGTGTGTGCCGGCTGCCCCCAAAACCACGTTCCAGCAAAAGTCCCCTTTAAGGCCATGTGTTTGTGTCTCCAAATTTAGGGTGGGGTTCACTTAACCCTAGGTGCTATGTGTCAAGTGTCTACTAAAATTGGGTCCAACAACATTTTTCCAAAATTGGCCCAAGATGCAAAGAGTTTGTCTAAAAAGTTATAAACAACAAAATTACAATACAATTAATTTTAAAATGTCTAATTGGAGAGTTTTGAATTAATTTGTCTCTACTCCAAATGTCCCAAATTATATTTCCAAAATTTTCCCTGAAAATAATAATGCAAATAATTAGCTCAAAAAATTCAAATTAATTAAAATTAAAATTTCCGGTTAAATTAAGCACAATTAGTAAAAATAGGAAAATACCGGACAATTAAGCACAACTCCCTGATTAATTCTAGCACAATAAACTAAGTGAAATCAATAAAATATCAACTCATCACTTGGGAACCTGTGAAGTCTGCTGTGATAGGCTTGACATCCTGTGAAGAGTGCTGGTTACACGTTGAGGATTGTTCGACGTGGGTTAAGATTGCAGAAGAGGGGATTCTTGCCGCAATTCTGGTTTTGTGTGCAGCTATATTTTGGTTTTGGGTTAGAGAGGAGATTTATATTTTTGCGTGGTGCTTCTATAAATTCCTTGTTGTAAAAACTGCAACCATTATAGTGCATTTGCTTCTTGGGTTGGAAGGACACTAGATGTAGGCATTGTTGGCCGAACCAGTATAAAAATCAGTGTTTGATTTTCTCTATCCCTGAACTCTTTATTTCCAATCGACTTTATTTGTTAAGCAGTCAACTGCGTTTTTCCGCTGCATTGAATTTTCATTACTTGCATTTCAAGAAAGATCAAAAAGCGAAGCCTACCTGTTTCCTAACAATTGGCACCAAAGCTGGTTGTCATAATATATTTGAAAATTCAGTCAACTATGTTTTTATTCTATTCGATTGTAAAACCTAGGGATGACTTCAAATTTTCAAAATTTTGGTGAAGGTGCTTCAACAAACAGACCACCTCTGTTTGCTGGTAAAAATTACCCTTTATGGAAAATTCGAATGCAAATCTTTCCTGAATCGCAAGATAAAGGAATTTTGGATGCCACTTTGAATGGTCCATATGTGCCTACAAAAACTGTTGATAGTGAAACTGTTTGAAAACCTTTTACTAAGTGGACTGTTAATGAAAATAGAAAAGCTCAGTATGATGTTAAAACTAGAAATATTATTGCCTCTGCACTAACAATTGATGAATTTTTCAGGATATCTCAATTCAAATCTGGAAAGGAAATGTGGGATGTTCTAGAGGTAACACATGAAGGCATAGATGAAGTCAAGAGAGCTAGGAGGAAATCGTTGATACAAGATTATGAATTGTTCAGAATGAAAGCTCGTGAAAACATCTATGATGTCCAGAAATGATTCACTCACATTGTAAATCACCTGATGGCTCTTGGCAAAGTGTTTGACAAGGAAGAGATCAACATAATGATTTTGAAAAGCCTGAACAGGAATTGGCAACCAAAAGTCACTGCAATCTCTGAATCCAAAGATCTTACAACTATGAATATTGCTACCTTGTTTGACAAGCTATGGGAACATGAGTTAGAACTTGGTAGACTGAGGGATGAAGAGGAGATTGAAGAAAAGAAGTCCATTGCTCTGAAAGCTGCAAGTAAGAACATCACAGAAACAGAGATGGACGACAAAGAGCTGATGACCTTGATGGTAAGAAAGTTTAGTCGACTTATGCAAAATGATAGTCAACTGTCTAACCATCCAGGTCAAAGCAAAAAGATGAGCTTCAGCACAAATGTTGTCCAGTGCTATGAATGTGGAAAAAAGGTCACATCAAGCCTGACTGTCCCGAATTACAGCCAAAGCAGAAAGGAAAGAAAAGATTACCTTAAGGCAGAAATATGAGAAGAAAAGGAGCCTACATTGCTTGGGAGAACTCTGATTCTGAAAGCTCAAGTGATGAGCATGCTGACCAAGAGGAGAAATCCAACATATGTCACATGGCTGGAACTGCAAAGATTGAGTGTGACTGATACGCGGGGCCCAAGCCCAATTTCTTTAGTTTAGCATTTTTTTATGTACTTTGTATTGTGTTAGGCACGTGGGAGTTTTAGTCCTACAAATAGCCATGCCTACACTTCTTGTATTCACTTTGGAGATAATGAATTAATTTTCTGTTGAGTATACTCCAAACTTAATTCCTTGAAAGTCAAGGCTGAAGAATCCAAGGGATTCCCTCAGCCACCTTCCATTCACATTTCCAGTTCTAATTCATTTTCCACCAGAGTTCTGACTCCTTCACCTCATTGCACGTGTCAGCTTCCTTGGCTACCACGTTCTTCTACATCAGCACCTCATCTCACGCCACTCCTCCCACTCCATTTCAACCATGTGGTTTACTGGACGCTACCACATCAACACATTCCAATCTCAAAACCTCATTTCTCATTTCAACATTTCTCTCGAAGCCACAACACTCTCCGTCTAGGTTTCCCTCTTCCATCAGGTTTGCCCTAGATCCACCGATTGATTTTACCTTTCCCTTCTGATGAATCAATATTTTCTCGACTTTACTTAGTTTATTGTGCTAGGATTAATTAGCGAATTGTGCTTAATTATCTGGTATTTTCCCATTTTTCCTAATTATGCTTAATTTGACCGGAAATTCTAATTTTAATTAATTTGAATTTTCTGAGCTAATTATTTGCATTATTATTTTCAGGGAAAATTTTGGAAACACAATTTGGGACATTTGTAGGACACCAAATAAGTCAAGACTCTTCACATGGACATTTCAAATTTAATTATTTTGAAACTTAGTAGTCTAGATAGTTTTTAATTAAATTTGTAAACATTGGGCCAATTTTTGGCAAAATAGTTTAGGCCCAAAGTGTAAAGATGACACTTGACACATGACTTAGGGTTGGGTGGACCCCACTCTAAATTTTGGAGACACCTCACAGCCCTTAGGGGGGCTGCAGCCGACACTGAGGGAGCACCATTTTTTTCATTCTCGGACTTTTTCTGGAACTGTGGGAGAGCTTAAGAATGTCATTCTCGTTGAGTGGCATTGGATGAATCAAAGAAACTCATTTACTCTTACTTTAGTTTTTGGAAAAAGCGTGATTAAAGTTTTTTTTTATCTTCAGTTCTTCTAACGTGTTGTGCAGCAGCCACCACCACTTGAAGCAAGCCATTTTCACATGTTCCATTTCAAGGCACACGGGGATTTCAATTGGAGGAAGTAGCTGGCAGTGGTGCATTGGTTTTTTTGTATGCAAGAATCTCTTTATTGTTGAATAGTGCAGCAGTCACACACTTCATTTTGGATGGGCTTTGCTAAAACGTTTTTTTGGAGAGCACTTGGCAATGGTGTTCACGGTTTTTCTTTCGATGGTTGAATGAATGAAGTATTTTCATTTTTTATTTTAATTTGCTTTGTATGCACTTTTGACTGAAGCAGTACATTACTTCTCTGCTGGAACGTTTTCTTGGGAAGCTTGAATGGAGTTCACGTTTTTTTTATCATGGATGAATGAAGAAGAGAAATTTCCTTTTCCATTTTATTATTGTTGCATATGCCATGGAGATTAGGTGGTGATTGATAGCTTGGGTCACGTCCAGCTGCTATTTATCTTTCTATTTACAACATTCCTTTTTCCTTAGAAGAAAGCACATGATTGATTTCATTTTCTAATCCTTGGAGAAAGCAAGACAACGTGGAGTAGAGTAGTTGATGAGATGGGACGTTGGCAGCCATAGCCTTGAATGGTGGGTCCGATTTTATTCACTTGTGAGAAGCACATTGATCTTTCTTTAATGAAAAGTTATTGAGTGGTAGTAGGTAAGCTTGTACCATGATTGAGTGGTAGTAGGTAAGCTTGTACCATGATTGAGTGGCTTAGAGAAAAGGCATTCATTGCTAGTAAATTAGTTTTGAGATTGAATTGGTAGTTGATGTTCGGTGTCTTGGGAAAAAAATTAAACAAGTGGCCAGATTTTTGGGGTCAAGGGGCTGCTGCTACACTACTCCCCATTTTCTTAATTGGCTTGCATTCAAACTTGGTGCTGTACGGTGCTTGATGTAAGAGCACATTTCCAATTGCTTTCATTTTGCAAAAGGGTGTATGAAGTCACGGCTGGAAGAAGGATTTGAAGGTCACGGCCAAGAGGTCTATTTTTTAGGCCATTGCAATTTCAATTCATTTTGGTAGATGAACATGTCACATGAGTTGGTAAAAAATATGTTGTTTATTTTCTTTAGCTTTAAATTAGTTTGAGTTGTAGTTAGTTGTTTTTTCTTATTTAATTTAGTTTTGCATTTAATTTAATTTAACTGTGTTTAGATATTTGTTTGCTCTAGTGTTGGGTTTAGCATTTTCACTTTCTGGACTCGATTTTAACAAAATAACTGCAACCACACCAGATGTCCAAATGCTACGTTTTATATGTCACATGAAAGATATTTGAGTCTATTTTCCAGGAAAAAAACCTCATCTCATTTAGAGCTTTGTAGAAAAAGTTATGGGTAAAACATTGAGCAAAGGTCAGAGTTGTCCAGTTCCAGCGTGAAATTACTGTTTTCTGTATTTTCGTATTTACTGTAGTAGTTTCGTTTTACTGATTTAATTTCATCTTCACGCATGGTGAAATGTGTTGTTGCATTTAATTTCGTTTTAATTGAATTTAATTACGTTTTTTTTACATCTGCGTTTTAATTTAATTTCATTTTAATTTTTCCGCATCCACAAACAACATTTCAAAACCTCCCCTACTGTGTTAGACCTGATTCTAAACCGCAGTTGGTCCTTGTGAGACGACCTAGGAGTCACTTCCTAGCTATACTGCATTTCCTATATGCAATAAAATTTGTGTGGGTCTTCACCGATTGAAATCGGATTCTAACCTTTCCACCGATTAATCGGCCTATTTCATCGATTAAAGTAGCCTAAACCACTAAATCTAGATCCTTCATCGAACAAACCTTCGATCTAGGGTTCGTTCGACCTCTTCCCGCTCCAACACCGAAACCTAGGGTTTATAGAGTTTTAAGCTTCTTCCACGGCGACATCTCCTCCAATCGTGCGTTCAGCTCCATTTCTCGGTTCTTCTCCGATCAGCCGTGACCAGGACCGTATCAAGCGGTATTCAGAGCCTCGATTTAGGCACACGTCAAAGCTAAGTATCACGTTCCTTGTCTCTGTTTCGAATTTTGATTCTTAATTTGTATTTGATTCGCGTTTCTGTTCTGTGTCATCTTCTGTGTGTTGTTTTGTTCATTTTCGTGTTGTTCACTTTTCCTTTATTGTCTTGATATGTTTGAGTTGTTGATTCTATCTTATTTTGATTCAGTTTCTGTGTTGTTACTTTGATTTAAACCTGTTTTGAGTAGGATTCCTTGTGTGTGTCAGTTCGTGGTTACCATTTTGAGTCCATTTTCACCATTTTATTCGGTCCAAATCATTGTTTGAGTCATTTTAGTTTTTAAATCCTAATTCTGTTTTGTCAAGTTTTTTTTGTTCATTTCTTATTTTGTAAAAAAAAAAGTAAAAATCAAAAGTGTACTTCTGATTTGTGCATTGACTCTGTGATGATCTGTTTGAATGTTCAAAGTGCTTACCATATGAGCTATGACAATCCAAATGGAGAGCTTGGATGAACTCAATGAATAACAGATCCAATCTTCACTTGCTGCTGAGAAATTTTAGCTTATTACGTTATTTTGAAGCTAAAATCTGAATCTTATTGTGTTTAAAGTTTGAATTAAAGTGCAAACTATACAAGCATTGATTGGTTGCCTTTATGACATTCACAATAGAATACTCTATAATGCAGTAGGCTGAACTGCATGTCATTGCTTGAGTAAGTCTTTTTGTTTTATTCATTTCAGTATTAGACCATTGCTGAAATTCTGTTTAATCATGCTTAGAGTCATTGCAAACCTTTTCCTCACTTTCTAAATTGCAGAACTAAATGGTTGAAATGCTTGTTAATCTCTGTTTTGGTCCAAAACGAAATAAAGGCATATGAGTTGAGTTAATAAGTCAAAAGAGGCAAATTCTGAAAAGAAAATGAGGAACTGAACACGTGAATTTTGAGTAAAAGCCTATGAAATGGTGTAAACTGGCCTTGAATGAACAAAATAGCTATTGGAAAAGATGAATTTTGCATCTGAAACATGTTTTCAACAACCAATTCTACAATTCTTTGCTACATTTTCTTTTATTTGCTTTCTTAATCTGTTTTAGAGTTATTCATAGGTTCTGTTTGAGTGTCAGCCTTGCTAAATAGCCTATTTCTTTTCTTGATTGTCTTCTTGGCTGTCTTTGTTTTGTCCAATTCATTGTGTATTATTTCTGCCATTCCTTAATTGTTCTTTTCTTTGGTTTATGAATCTGGCCTAGAGTTCCTCTGTTTTTGTTGATCTGTTGTGTTTCCATTACCTTGTGGCTGTTTATCCATCACCTTTGCCTTAGCCTTAACCATCCTTGTTTGAGAATCTGATTTTTTATTCTAGATTTTGGAAGTTGAAAGAAAGGCAAGTGCGAATGGTAGCCTCCTAGGTGGTGGTAATCCACAAAATTCTTTGGCCTTGACTGAAATATCTTTGAAAACCATCCTTTGATTGTGATAAATTGCTAGAGAGAAACCTAGAGTGATGTGAGTCTTGTGAGGTTATTATAGCCTATTTCCTTGGCCAGTTTAGAGAGAATTCCATATTCCTCTAACTGTTTTGACAATGTTCACTGTGCAGGGAAAAGAGTTTGAATGATTCAACTGGAGCAGCTGTGACAGTTTAAGAATTATTGCCTTCAATATTAAACTGTTTGCTGATTCTACTGAAATATTAAATGTTTCGAATGTGATTGTATTCATTTTAAGCTGCGTCTACATCCGTTTTGGAATTTAAATGAGTTTGCTGATTTCTGTGTTTGGTCTTGATTAGAAACATTATTCTCGCTTAGTTGAAAACATCCTTTCAATTATATTGGAACACAACTTTAAATTTCAGTTTTGATAAGAGTGCTTGATTGCATATCTTTGCATGTCACTTAGTTAGTTGTGCATGAACTGATTTGTTGGAGTCTTTAAGCTTGTGAATCTACTTTTTTTAAACTGCCAATTTCTGAATTTGAATCACATCCTTTGCATCTGGTTAAATGTGCATTTCCATGTGATTTGATTGAATCATTAGTTTGAGTAAAAGACTAGCTTGAGATGGTTGTTTAAGCAGTTTAACATCAGTTTTGACTTCCATATTATTGAATCTGGCTTACTGTCCATTGCATTTGCATTTGTTGGAATCTGGTTCAATTTTGTGTGTAGAACTGATATGTGTGGAAGTATAGACCGAGAAGAATTTCTCTGACAAAACATCAGCTTAAACACATCTTGTGGACACTCTGAAAAGTGCAGGGAGTGTTTTAACTGTTGAGATTGTTGACAGCACAAAACTCTATATCAAACTGGTTTTTGATGATGACAACACATTGCTTAATAACAATATATAAGTTCCAATTTTACATGTTCAGCTGATATGCTATACTGTTTTGACAAATGATTTTGTTGAACATGTTTTGTTGTTTTGCATGTACGTTCCCTTGATTGATTATGTGTTATATGTTTGGAACATGCTTGTAATGAAATGTGTGATAAAATGATTTTGATTATCTTCTGCATATTTCTAAAGAAAAGCTCACAAGCACTTTTATGAACTTATATTTGTTGTGACAAAGATCTGGTTCAATCGAATACACTGGTATTGGATTTAACTAAGCTAAAATCTTAGTACAGATTTTGTGAACATGTGCTTGATGAGATTTTAAGTTGAAAAGAATTTCAAAGTGTTTTTCAAGTGTCAGTCGACCTGGTGGAACACCTATTCGACTGTGTTGTTGTTATTTTTGGATTTTGTTATACCTACTTGCTCCAACGGCTAGTTTTTCAAAAGTTAGTTAAGATTAACTGACTAAGTCAATTGTCATGAATGTGCATTGAATTGGTTGACTGAGGAGCCTCTTTGTTGACTGTGAGTTATAACTGTTTTAGTACAGTCGATTGGATTAGTAGGGTATTCGACTGAGAATGACATGAAAAGTATAAATAGAACAAAACACGAATTGTTCTGAGAGACTTTTGTGATCTAACATTTTCATTGTCCTGTTTCAGAGTTATTTATAAGTTTTGGAAGCTCCAAGAATTCTCCAAGAAGACAATAGTGATCTTTCTTGAGAGAGATTCAGATTGAGGAGTCAATTGCGCATACTGGTTGATCAACATCTGCACAAAGAAGGTGCTTCTGTTTTGATCTTGAAGGCTTGGCATCCTATAAAGACTGTTGAATTTGATTGAAGGCTTGGGAACCTGGGAAGTGTGTTGTGATAGGCTTGGCAACCTGTGAAGCGTGCTGTTAGAGGCTTGGCATCCTGTGAAGAGTGCTGGTGACACGTTGAGGATTGTTCGACGTGGGTTAAGATTGCAGTAGAGGGGATTCTTGCCGCAATTTTGGTTTTGTGTGCAGCAATATTTGGTTTTGGTGCTTCTATAAATTCCTTGTTGTAAAAATCACAACCATTATAGTGCATTTGCTTCCAAGGTTGGAAGGACACTGAATGTAGGCATTGTTGGCTAAACCAGTATAAAAATCAGTGTTTGATTTTCTCTATCCCTTCACTCTTTATTTCAGTCGACTTTATATTTAGAGCAGTCAACTATGTTTTTCCGCTGCATTGAAATTTTCATTACTTGCATTTCAAGGAAAGATCAAAAGCTTTGAATTTTCATACCAAGATTGTGAAAATATTTTATTCTTGAACTAACACCAATTCACCCCCCCTCTTGGTGTAAATTGAAGCCAACCTGTTTCCTAACATTAATTACCCTTGTGCTTGAACTGCTACTTCTAGGTTAAATTGTTGTGATAGGGTTGTTGTGACGTGCTGATTCTGGAATAATTGTTAGTGTAGGGTTACTTTGATTGGAATTGAGCTAGACCTGTGAAACATCAGCAGCACCTATTGCAATTTGAGAGCAAAACGATCCTTTGAGCTGCACCAATTGTACAAGGCCAAGAAAGGGAAGTTCTTACTACCCTATATTTTTTTGTGCAAATTATTTGATTAAGAGTGTAAATCACAGCAGTTTTGTGCATGCTTGTTTGTAGGTTTACCTGAAGCTAATCCCAAAGTTATCTATCCAGTTGTTAATGCTGCGTTGAAAAAGGATTGTTAGCCCAACCGTGAAAGCAACATTTTGATTGGACAGAAGATCAAAGCTAGAATTCATATGTGATGATAGTAGAATCCAGAAGCAATCAAAGGTGGAGCACGTGAATGTGGGCATGAAAAGACATTTAACTTTGTTTTATTTTTTTGATTTGTTTGTATTTGTAATGGGCTCGGGGGTAGCCCACTGTTAGGCTTAATTATTGTTTGTAAAAGGGCCATTATAAAAAGTCCAAGTTGGAAGAGTCCTTGGTGCTATTTCAAGTCTTGGAAACCTTTCTTGATTGTTTTCTTTAAATTTTAGCATAGCTAGACATAGGAGTAGAATTTGATTGTCTTTGCATGTGTTTGATTTTCACGCGTAGGTGTGACCTTTGTCACATTAGAGTCCGAACGTTTTAGGAGTCTTAGAGTCCGTTATCATTGTTTGTTTCTTGAGTCTTGCATTTTGATTTTTAAAGGTGATTTTATTTTAAAGGAGAAATAAATAGTAGCTTAAGACATTTCTGGCTAAGGTAAGACTTGGTATTTAAGCAATCTTTATGACTCACCTCTCTTACTTGGGACTTGTCTAAAAGTGAAACTTTTAATCCTTTAGAATAAGAAAACTTTTAAGAACAAAGATGTCTTGTTATTCATATAGTTCCTCTAGTTCATATAGTTCATCTAGGATTCATAATGAGTATCAACGTTCATGCATTAAGGATGATTTGTGTACTAAAGCTAGAAAAATTCCATTCTTTGGTAAAGATACAAATGTCTTAACATACCTAGTTTGGGAAAAAGGAATTAATCAAATGCATCTTGCTCTTCTTAAGCAAAGTAAAATTGAATCTTATAGCATAATTGTTCTTTCTAGAGAGTGTGAGTCTCGTGTTCTTAGTTTATATCTCTCTAGGTTAGAAAAGTATGCACGTGAGTGGTGGGATGAGAGGCAAAATTGGGATCATAAAGGTAGGAAATCCACCATTGAAAATTGGTATGAATTGAGGTTGTGCGTGAGAAGAAAGTTTGTGTCTCCTTTGATTATAAGAAACTTGGAACTTATGAGAGATAGTATTCAAGAGGGAAAATCATTTCTTGAGAGTTTAAAAGATCAAGGTTTCTTTCAAAGAGAAATAAAATTTAGGGACAGACTTCAAAAGTTAAAGGACAAGAAAAGGGAAAGAGATATTCAAAGAAGAAAGCAAGAAAGGAAAGAAAGAGAGAGAAGAGAAAAAGAGAGAAGAGATGAGGAAGCAAGAAGAGAGCAACAGAGAAGAGAAGAGGAAGAAAAGGAGAGAATAAGAAAAGAGGAAGAAAGAAAGGAAGAGGAAGAAAAGAGAGAAGAGGAAGAGAGACTCCAAAAGAAAGTGAAGGAAGAAATTGAAAGGAAGAAAATGGAAGAGAAGAGATTGGTGGCCACATCTCCTACTCTTACAATAGAACCCAAACTTTTAAGGGGAGGTTTTCTATCTTTTCACTTTCCATTTGTTATTGAATATTCTAATGTTACCTTTTCTTTCCAAGAAATTTGCATTAAACCTTTTCAAAAGTTGCAATTTTTAACACATAGCAATCAAAAACTTGAGTTAGAGTTACCTTTCAAGATATCACTAACTCAAGCCAAAAATAACTTTTCAAATGAAGTAGGGTTTCCTTATAATCATAAACATGAAAATTTCAAATTTAGGAAACCTTCTTCTAGACATATTCCTCTATATATTTTATTGGGTCAAATAAAGCTAATTCGAGATTTGTTTGATGCTTATTGCAGATTAATCTTTGACCCAGGAAGAACTTGTATGAAGTCTACAATAATAAGTCCTCAGGCTAACCATCAGATTTGAGGACAAATCCTTTCCAAGGGGGAGGGGATGATACGCGGGGCCCAAGCCCAATTTCTTTAGTTTAGCATTTTTGTTATATACTTTGTATTGTGTTAGGCACGTGGGACTTTTAGTCCTGTAAATAACCATGCCTACACTTCTTGTATTCAATTTTGAGATAATGAATTAATTTTCTATTCAGTATACTCCAGACTTAATTCCTTGAAAGTCAAGGCTGAAGAATCTAAGGGATTCCCTCAGCCACCTTCCATTCACATTTCCAATTCTAATTTATTTTCCACCAGATTTCTCACTCCTCCACCTCATTGCACGCGTCAGCTTCCTTGGCTGCCACGTTCTTTTGCATCAGCACCTCCTCTCACGCCACTCCTCCCACTCCATTTCAACCACGTGGTTTATTGACGTTGCCACATCAACGCGTTCCAATCTCAGAACCTCATTTCTCATTTCAGCATTTCTTCTCAAAGCCACAACACTCTTAGTCTAGGTTTCCCTCTTGAATCTTGCTCGTCACAAATCCATAGTCTCGAGCTCCTCCATCACAAATCCAAGCCAAGGTCAGCCTCTTCCATCAGGTTTGCCCTAGACCCACCGATTGATTTTACCTTTCCCTTCATCTTCACCGATTGAAATCGGATTATAACCTTTCCACCGATTAATCGGCCTATTGAAATCACAAATACCAGCAGCTGATAGAGACATTCAGAGAACTGCATGCTGAAGCAATGCAACTGGAATACAAGGTTAATCGATTGAACTCTAAGAAAAGAGATTATGAATACAGAATTAATAACCTTGTTGCAGTAAATGAAAAATTAGAAAAAGAGTTGAATGAAGCTTTGTTATCTGCTAAGAATATTGAAATTAAAACTGTTATAGTAGAGAAAACATGTGAAAATTTTCCTACTCACATTGAAAAGATAAATTACTTGACTAGCATGCTAGCTAAGTTTACACAAGGTAGAGACAACTTAGATGTTGTATTAAATTCAACTAGCAGAATTACTAATAGGCAAGGAAATCGATACAAAGCTCACTCCAACAGAACCAATGCTAGGAAGCTTAATGAGTTAAGAAAACCTTCTAGAAATGCATGTTTTTGTTGCAGTTGTGTTAGTCATACTGTTAGAAATTGTTATTATAGAAATGTTGTTGTTCCTCAAGGATTATGTGTATGGATACCAAAGGAACATGTAACAAGAACTAATAATCAAGGACCCAAAGTCAAATGGGTACCAGCAACCAAAACTTAATTGATTTGCAGAACATACAACTGATGCAAAATTGTTCTCAAGGATGAATCAATTATGGAGTACATAAAAAACCTTGAGTGTCTACAACTGGTAAATCTGTATCTATCTGCTGCATCATGCATATACTGATTGATTGTTGTTGTATGATTGTTTGTGATGTGTGCTTAATTGTTTGATTGATTGAATTTGCTTGAAAAATGTTTTTACTCTAGTCACAGTCGACTCCCAATATTAATAATACATTCGACTATGGCCTCTGTTTTTCAAATTCCTAAAACTTAAAATTTTCTAATATTCTCTTAACACATATAATTATGTGCGCCAATGTTTCCCTCCTTATAAGAGTCTTACTTTCAATCCTGAACCACCTCTGTCTTGTCATCTTCCAACATTTCTCAAAATTTTGCAAGAAAGTTTCAAGAATCATCTTTTCATGGGGTCTTCAAGCATTTAAGAGAATGATGACTGCATGTCAGATAAGCTGTCGTTGAAGCTATCAAATTAATACTACTTTTCAAGGCAACTTCAGTATTGCCTAGTAGTATTCAAGAAAGTAGATAGGGCTAAAGTAACCTTAAGTCGTCTCCCAATGAACACGAAATTGCTTTCGAATATCTGACTCTTATGAATGCTATGCAATGCTTATGAGTAAAAGTGAGAATGTTTAAAGAATGTTGTAGAACAAAGAGGAAACTTAAAAACAATTATGAAGAAACAGGCTAATGCCATTGCTTTTCCAAAATAGATTCATCATCGGTTACTCACAGATCATTGTTCAATTGATTATTGCTTAAGTTTCAAATGAATTAAAGTACATTCTTAATTAATTTGAGGGCGATCATGCAAGACCTTTTTAGATTATTCATAACAAATTCAACCAAAGTACATTCTCAATCAAATTTATTGTGTTTAATCATGTCCATTCTTAAATCTCCTAACCAAATTCAAAGCTAATCAATCAAAGTAAATTCTCAATTGATTATAGTTGAAATTATTACTACCAACCAAAGTACATTCTCAATTGATAGTAAAAACCATTTAATCATATGAAAGATGCTAAATTCAATCAAAGTAGATTCTCAATTAAACCTAGAAACCCTAGAACTCATATAATTAATATGCATGTAGATTCAAACACATTATAATGCAAAAATCTTTGCTTTTAATATGATAGAGAGATGAAAGACATAGAGAGAGAATAACTTAAATCAATAATCAAAATAAACAATTGCATTAATTCACTTAACCTCAGAATCCATAATGAAATTATAGCAGAATAGCCCTAGGAGCTTAGCTCTCCATGAATGGAGTGAAACACATAATGAAAGAAAAGTGAGAGGAGTGGTGAATGAATGAATGAAGCTCCCCCTTTTTAGCCTCCCCTGGATCTCTTTATATAGGGCTTGATTGGGCTTGGACTTTGAATCTTCTGTTGATAAAATCTTTTATCTTATATCTAATATCTTTCAAATATTCAACAAATTTAATCAGTTTTTGAGAATATTTGATAATATCTTTCCTAAATCAAAAGGATTTGGCAAATATTATCTTTTGACATTTATTGATATAGTTAAATAAGATAATTATTTAACAATATCAAGTAAAATATCTTAGGATATATTTTCTTCAAAATATCTTCTAAAATATCTAACTGATTTAAACTTGCCCAAAATTACATTTCAACCCTTTTTATTTTATTTACACATAAGTCCAAAATTTTCCTCTAATTGTAGTTTAGCCATCTCTTTCTTTTTAAAATTGCATAAGAGTCCTGAGTTGACCAGATTGGACCATCTTTGACCATTCAATTTCATGTTTTAAATGAATAAAATTTTAACTTCAGTTGCACAAATAAACATTAGAACATCCAAAATAATTTATGCAACTAAAAATCACATTTTAAGCATCTTTAATTCCCAAACCCAATAAATCCAATTGTCACAAATTCACTTTAAAGCAATCATTTAAGCACAAATATCTCATCAAAAATTTCAATTTTAAGACATAAATGTGACCATAAATATGCACTCATCAATGTCAAAAATCAACATCGGTGAATCAAATACATTGAGTTGGTTCATAAATGAAGAGGAACGACAAAGGTTCATAAATGGGTCAGTAAAGGCTGTAACCACTCCTATGAACATCAATCTTGATATGTTCAAAGGCGAATGACTTACATTTCCATTCTGGCTAGAAGCGCAAGGATTGTCTGATTTCATACAGATGAGAGGAATGTGGTATCCTGATCTGGTCAAGGTGTTCTACCACAACTTATGGGTAGAAAATGGCGACATCTTTTCTAAGTAAAAGGAGTGGACATTCATTTTGACGATGCCTTATGGAACATTGTGACAAATTTACCATTTGAGGGTGCATATTCACACTTACCCACATCTGAAGTGAATACCTAGCTCGCTAAGATTTCCGGGTGTGTACACTATTGAAAAGATATTTGCACATGAAGGGTTATTGAAGGAAGAGAATATTCTTGGACATATCTTAGCAAAAATCATTCTGCCTGGTAAGATCAAGAAAGATCGAATGACCACCGAGGATATTTTTCTACTTCATGCTATCAAGAACAACATCTCCATAAATTGGTTACAAGTGATAAAAGATCATATGGAATACTCTACACTTAGAAGATCATTGTACCTACCCTACGCATGCCTGATAAGCAAAGTATTAGTACTCCTTGGTGTTGATGTTAGCAATGAGCGAAAGTGCGTCTAGGGTTCTTCAAATACGTTTGAGAAGGATTCACTCATGTCACTTGGACTGGTGAAAACAATAAAAGGAGGGAAATTCATGGGTGAACATTCTATGAACGATCTTACTGAGAAGAAAAAGATAGTAACAGCTGGTGGAACACACTTCTTTCCTGAAACAAACTTTGACATATATGTTGTAAATCAAATAAGGGTTCTACACGACAAATGTGATAAACTTGAAAGTATGCACAATGCAAATCTGCAACTGATGACTGATGAGTGGTTATTTCTTGAACTACATTTAGTTTATTGCACTTAAATAAACCAGGGAATTGTGTTTAATTGTCTGTTATTTCCCCGTTTTCCGAATTCTGCTTAATTTGGTCGGAAATTTGCAATTGTGCTAATTTGGATTTTCTGAGTTGATTAAGCGCATTTCTGGTTGCAGGGAAATTGTGGAAATATCATCTGGAGCATTAGGATATGGTGTGGCACATTCAAGACTCAACATTTAGTCATTTAAATTCTAATTAAAGTTGTAATTCGTTTTCTAGAAGCCTTTAATTAGAATTAGGTGTTTTAGACCCTTTTAGGGGTACTTTTGTAAAAAACCAAATGTGAGGGCCATGTGGCATCTCTTTAGGGCTGACTTGTAGTGTGTGGACCCTACCAAATTGTAATTCTTGGTCATATAGGGTGTGAATACCGAGCCACACACTGAGAGACCCATAGCTCGTGGTTTTTGCTTCTTTCTTCTAGGGTTTCTCTTGTTTTGAACATGCTCTCATGGTGCTTGCTTGGTGCCACGGTTTTGGACCATTTTCAATGAATATGATGTAGATTTTCTTCCTCCCTTGACTTACTCTTGGTTGTCTTGACTCATTGGTGGTGAAATCCGTTCTTTTCTACCTACTTTTGCTTGTTCTTGGTGTTTGAAGCTTGAGCTTTTAAGCTTGTCTTTGCCTTTCCATGGAGGTTTTTGGGTTTGAGTGAAGTTATATTTTCGTTTTCCTACTCATTTGCTGCTGTTATTCACGGTTTCCTTGGCATTTTGGTTGGTTGCTTGATGAAAATGGAGTTCTATGTGAGTTTTGGGTTGAAGAGAGCTTAAGGTGTTGTGTGGGTGTTGTGGGTTTGGCTCTTTCCTTCTATATTTCGGTTTGGTTGTTTGAAAACAGTTTGGGACCAGAGTTTGATGGTGTTTTGGTGGCTGGGCAGTGCTGGAGTTGAAGGTTGAATTGATATTTTCGTTTTTGCACAAGAGCTTAAAGAAATGGAAGATTGGGTTGAGTTGAAGTAGTAATGGTGTGGGTTTATGTTCTTGAATGAATTTGAACTTTGAAATGGGGTCTTATAGGTGAGTGTTTTTGGTGTGAGGAAGAAGAAAGAGCTGGAGGTGTGTTCGTTGAGAAGAAAAACAGAAATTGGAGATGGAAAGGAGGAGAGATGGTGCCATTAATTTTTTACCATTTTTGGGCAAACCAAAAAAGATGCTTCTTGTCATTCTAGGAAGGTTTCCACTTTGAGCATGGCTCTTGCATTGTTGCTGCAGAAACTTAATGGTGTTTGGAGGTTTTTGGAGTTTGTTTACATTTGATTTAGCTTACTTGGCACATTGGTAGAAACACCCATGGTTACATTCATTTACCCTTTGGTTTGGAAGCACTTTTTGGTAGCCACTTCTTTCTTGCTCACGTAAATTTGTGCCTTGGTATTGGAATCCGAATTTGCTGTACGAAAGGAGTAAGGGCATGGTTTCAAATGGATTGTTTTAAGTATATTTTAACTCCTTTTGAGAAATGGTGCACATGAGGACAAAAAGACAACAAATTGGATGGTTTCTTGAAGAGTAAAAATTGAAGTGGACTTGGTGGAGTGTGGTGCACGGCCATGAGGTTCTTTTTGGCCAATTAGACTTTTAAAATTAATTGTTAATTGTCATTTAGTCAAGTTAATTGCTAGGATTAAATTAGGTTTGTTGGTTTCTTTTGTTTTCAATTAAATTGCTTAGTAGGTTGAGTTGTTTTTATGTGTTTAAGTTAGTTTCGCATTTAATTATTTTTAACTATGTTTGCTAATTAATTGATAACAGTGTTTGATATTTAAATGTTGTCTAATTTTTTAATAGTGTTAGTTTAATTACCATGCTAGCTCAAATTGGTTTTGCATCTGTGTCTTTATTTTGAGATCGTTAAATTTTGCAACACACTTTCAAACCCCCCTCCCTTTTCGTGTTAGACTCGATTCTCGAACCGCAAAATTGGTCCTTGAAAGACGACCTAGGGATCATTCCCTAGTTATACTGCATTTCTAATATGCAATCAAATTTGTATGGGCCGCGACAGGCCATCAAATTTTTCTCTAATGTGATGGCTGCACCATTTTGATTCAACCAAAATCCAAGTGACTAAACATGGTTGAAACCAAGAAATTCTATCCCCAAAAAAAAAAAACTTTCCAGCCCCTCCAAAATATTAAAAAAAAAATGCTACAGCCCCCTACGTTCCAGCCCTCCCCATTGTAAGAGCATCATAAAAAAAACATTCAAAGGCTAAAAGCTCCAAGTGAAAGAGTGGCGGCAGCAACCCTTCTCTTAAATGCCGAGAGTTTACATCTCCAAAAAACGTTTCATCTGCAACACGGATAAAGCAAGCTTGGGAGGCGCTTATTCATTTGCTTTTGGACAGAAACACAAGGTGCTAATTCATGGGCTATAGTGTGGGGTCTTGTGCACGGTGACATAATGTTTATTTTATTTTCAATTGGAGAAGTAGATGCATGCGTCTTTAGTCAAACACATCTGGTTATTTTATTTGGAGAACTTCACAAGCTTAGTTCTTGCATTTTAATTTGTCACTTGAGCATTTAATTTAAATTCCCGCTACAATGTAATTTTCTGTTTTAGTTCAAGTGTTACATTTTAATAGCTTTAATTATGTCTGGATATTTGTCTCTTGTATTGTTAGGTTTAACATCGTCTTTTACTTTAATGTTGTCTTGTATGTTTGGCAGTGTTAATTTAATTGTCATGATTTTGTTTTTGTTTATCCGCTTCACAAACCTTTTCAACAACCCCCCCACTTCGTGCCTGACTTAATTCTCGAACCACATTTGGTCCTTGAGAGACGACATAGGAGTCACTTCCTAGCACTATACTGCATTTCTTATATGCAACCAAATTTGTATGGGCCGCGACAACCCATCAATGACTGAAGACTCTAATGAAGAAGATTCTGCTGAAATTTTCTGAATTTTTTTTGTCTTAATCGATTCCTCTATGTCGTGACATTGTCCCTTATGTCACGTATTAGTCATCTGTCTACTCCCTGTTTTTACTTTGTACATGGCTTAGAATGCCATAACTTTTGTTGTCTTGTTTTGTTTTGATTTCCTTGTTTTTACTCCACCAATGTAATATCTTTAATTCAAGGAAATAAAATTAGTCTTTTGAATCAATCCATTTACTTAACTGTTTGAATGAAATCTGATATACTGGATGATTGATGCCTAGAAAGGAATCTCTGAGAATCAAACCCTCTTGGCCTTTCAGGCTCCTTCCTCTTGCCACCAGTATTTCTCCCCCTTCGTGTTGATGATGTCATTCCTTCAAGATTTATAATGCACAACATACCATAGGAATTCATCATTAGTGGTTAATACATCATTAAACACTTATAGACCAAAACAGTTCAACACTGGGAGTTAAATAGGTTTCCCTCTGTATCCAGCATCAAAATCAAGCATTTCTCAAAAATTTTCAGCAAACCGCCCGGCGACAGGGGTCTACCGCCCAGCGGTATGCATCAGTATCAATACCGCCCGACGGTGAGCAATACTGCCCGGCGGTGAGACATGAATTTTTCAAAAACTTCATTTTAAAACCCTAATCTCCACCCAAGTACTAAATTTATCCCTACAGAGCAGATTCCATCATCTTAAAAGGCCAAAACAGTTTCTAATTACATAACTCATGCAACAAAATTGAAAACCCTAATTTGTCATGTTCCTAAGCATGTTCTTCATCAAATCTCAAAATTAGAAAATAGAAATGAAATTGCACAACTTACTTGAGTGGAGAAATGCAATGCTTGCAAGAAATTCTTCAATTGATGATGCAAAACCTCTTAATTTGAAACTCTCACCAAAAACCCCAAATTTTAAACTAGAAAATAGGTTTTTGTGAGTGGGTGGTAAAAAATTGTGGAAAAACTCTTTGGGGAATTTTTTGAAGGTGCAAATTGGGTTCTACAATCCAAGAACACCGCTGGGAGAAATGCAAGGGAGAAGAATGAAGTGCAGAACACCCAAAACCGCCCAGCTTTAAAGGGCTCGGTTTGGGTGTCATGCCGCCACCGCCCGGCGGTAAAGTTGCATCGCCCAGCGATGAGCGGTATTTCCCCTTCCCCAAAAATTTTCTTTTTAAATTTTCACCCTGTGTGATTCTTCTCTATAGCACCTGATTTTTTTTCTTCAATTTTGTTTTACAAGACTTCCCCCACTCAGATGTTTATGCAACCTATAATGTACTACAAACAAGGTTTAAAAACAGACAACAAACAATAACTGGGCTGCCTCCCAGGTAGCGCTTGTTTAACGTCACGAGCCTGACCCAAACCTTTCTAGCGCCCAACAGTAGGTGCAAACCTTACCATCACCCATCAGTAGGTGTACCTTCCTGTATCCTTCAGTAGATACTTTTACTTTCTAGCATCCCTCAGTAGATGCTATCCCAGTGACATTCATCAGTAAATGCTGAGTTTCATCTTGCTTGATATTCTTTTCTTCTTCTTTTTTTTTGCTGAATTTCTTCAGAAATTTGAGAACACCAAGCACATGTTTCCATGTATTAATCATAGGAACTTTGATCTCCAATTTCTTGAAGATCTCATTGGAGGACATAAATTTCCTTCCTTTCCCGTGATATTTCTTTTGAAGAGGAACGAGTTTTGCATGTGATCTTTTTTTCTTTTTGCTCTTCCTCTTTTTCCTTTGATGAGGATGAGGTCTTGAATATAATCTTTTCTTCTTTCTCATCTTCCATCTTTTCTCAATCTTTTCCTTCAACTCTCTCTTTTTATTTTTCCATGTTCTCTTCTTTTTTCTTTTCACACATTTTCTAATTTTTTCTTTTCTTTCAACCACTTCTTCTTTTTTTCTCCTCATTTTTCTCTCCCCCACTCAACTTATCATTTTCAAAGATAGTTACTTGATATTCCTCTTTAGTGTCAACTTCAGTGTTACCCCGAATAATACCTAGAGATATCAATGCTTTTGTTATCTCACTTTCTTCTATCTTCTCTTCACCAATATCCTCTTCTTTAGGAATATCCTCCTTTTTAGGGTCAACTTCAGTGCTACCCCTAATAATACCCAAAGATATTAATGCTTTTGTTATCTCATCTTCTTCTATCTTTTCTTCACCAATATCCTCTTCTTTAGGAATATCCTCCTTTTTAGGTTCAACTTCAGTGTTACCCCTAATAATACCCAGAGATATTAATGCTTTTGTTATCTCATCTTCTTCTATCTTTTCTTCATAATTGACTTTATCATTCGCAAAGATACTAGATTGACATTCTTCTCTGGGGTCTACCTCAGTATTAACCCCAATAATGCCCATAGACTTTAATGCACAAGAGATTTGTTCATCCAGTAAACGTTGTTTAGTTTCCCCCAACGTTTCTTTTCTTAAAGAGGATTGTTTCTCTTTTTCAATTTGATCAAGGTATGAGTGAGGTTCCCACCAGTGATTGAAATTATTTTGGTAGGATTGAGTTCCCATATAATCAACTTCTTGTCCAAACTGCATCGTGCAAATCTTAGGCACAAAACTCTAGGGAACATTTATTAGAATAAAAACAAACATGAAAAATTAAATAATTACAAACAAGTCAAATTCAATCAGTTCACACTACTTGAAAAAGTTAAACCTCGAGTCCCCGACAACGGCGCCAAAAACTTGTTAGCAAACTGGCAAGCGTACCAGATCGTATCAAGTAATAATAAAATGGGAAGTCCAAGTATCGTTTTCCCAAGAGACTCACGACACTAAACTGTTGTGCTTTTGCTTAACCAATAAAAACTATAAAAATAATATTTTGGGGTTTTTGAATTTAAAGTACGGAACAATAAACATGAATGCAATTTGATCAATTGAGGTTAAACACAAAAGTGGATGGATGATGTTGATAAAATAAGGTGGATTTGTTGCTAGGATTCAGATTTCACCCAATCACTCTCATATATATACTATTCTTATTAATATCGCTTTATTATCATATTGTCATGCAAACTTTCTTGGCCTCCCCTTAACCTGATCCCTCAGCAAAAAGGGCCTATTACTAATTACCGGCTTGTTATCCCTAGCCTCCCCTAACAACTAGCAACGCATTACAAACAGAAGCAAATACAATTGGTCGTCGTACCCCCTTATCCCTAGGTGGTATTGCTTAACCAAGGAAATTCTCACAATTTCGTGACATTACTGTACGTCCTCGTATCAATAAAGGCAAATATCAGTTACCGAATGAGTTAAACGGTAAAGGCTTTAAGCAGAGTATGATAACCCAATAATTGATAATAAACGCATATGCAAGCATATGAATAAAAAAAGAATCTCAATATAAGAGAGTTTAGAGGTTACATCTTTTCCCAGCAACAAATAAGATTAGTTCTCCAACGTCATGGAGAAACTAGGTGAATAATGGAATGAAAGAGATACAAACCCTAAAAAGGAGAAGAGGAGAGTTGTCACCATCCCCAAATCTACCCCGAAGGGGTGAAAAGTGTTTCTGTGCCTAAGCCATCAAAAGATACAAACCCTAAGACGTTCTGGCCTTTAAATAGGGCATAAAAATAACATAAAACAAGCCCAAGCCCAAACAGATCATAAAAATCACAGAAAACAAGTCCAAGCCCAACAGAGAACCGCCCAGCGTCGCACTTATGTCGCCCGGCAGTTTCCCCTATGTCGCGCTGTTAGTGGATTGGCAAGTGTACCAAATCGTATCAAGTAATAAAAATGGTAAAACCCATTATCGTTCTTCCTATGAGACTCGAAAGGCCTTATCGTTCGCGTGAATCAAAATTGTAAGTCTTGCGGAGAAAAATTCATTAATTGTGGTGGATGCAATGACAGAAAATAAATATGCAATGTGTGATTCAATTGACGAGATTTAGGCAATGGATGAATGAAGTTGTTGGGGGTTTACAATTTCATCTAATCCTCTTTCTTTTATTTACTCCTTTTGTTTAAATAGCTTTATTATCTAATTTCATGCCGACTTTCTTGGCCTCCCCTTAACCCAATCCCTCGGCGAAAAGGGCCTATTACTAATTACCGGCTTTCTATCCCTAGCCTCCCCTAGCAACTAGCAACGCATTACAAACAGAAGCAAATACAATTGGTCGTCCTACTCCCCTATCCCTAGGTGGTATTGCTTAACCAAGGAAAATCTCACCAGTTCGTGCCATTATTGTATGTCCCCGTATCAATAAAGTCAAAGATCAATTACCGAATGAGTTAAACGATAAAGGCATTAAACACAGTATGAGAATCCAACAATTGATAATAACCGCATATGAAAAACATATAATTCAAACAAGAGTTTCAATAAACGAGAGTATGAAAAGATTAGTTCACCATAGTCATGGTGAACCAAGATTGAAATAATGGAAGATATGGGAAGCAAACCATGATAAAGATGAAAAGGAGCCTCAGCATCCAAGAGATCCTCTCCAAAGAGTGCAAAGTAGGTATGACCGCCCTCCTCTGTCAAAAGAATGAATTGGAATTCGTAACAGGGCTATTTATAGGTGAGAAGCGCAGCAGAAAAATAGGCCCAAGCCCAGCTGACCCCCGCCTGGCGTCACACTTTGCCGCCCGGCGGTGGACCTTGAATCGCACCACCCCCGACAGTAGGGGTCTACCGCTTGGCGGTTTCCCTCGTGCCGCAAAACCGCTCGGCGGCAGGGGTCTGCCGCCCGGCGCCCAATACTGTCTTCTCCTCCCGTTTGACCGCCCGGCGCCAGGGGTCTACCGCCGGGCGGTGCCTAGACTCTTCTTTTCTTTGATTTTCTCGCTTTTCTTGAGTCTATGACCTTCATCTTTATTCCCAATCTTCACTTCTGTCAATTTTGCTGCAAAACAATGCAAAACAAGCATAAAATCGCTAAAAACAGCTTTTGACTCTCGACTGACTCCTTTATTGAGTATTGTTTGATTTCAAGCGCATTCTAAGCAATAAAGGGCGTAATTTAGTCCAAACTAGCATATGAAAATAACGGTTTTTCAACCGTTATCACGCGCCACCGCTCGGTGGCAGGGGTCTACCGCCCGGCGGTTTCCCCTATCTCGCGCCACCGCCTGGCGGCAGGGGTCTACCGCCCGGCGTTGGATTTTGGCTCTAGGCTCTTCCTAGACTCTTCTTTTCTTTATGTTTCTTCCTTGTGCTTGAGTCTAAGACCTTCATCTTCAATCCCATTCTTCACTTTTATCAAAATTGCTGCAAAATAATGCAAAACAAACATAATATCGCTAAAAGCAACTCTTCACTCTCAAATGACTCATTTATTGTGTTTTGCTTGATTTCAAGCGCATTCTAAGCCTTAAAGGGTGTAATTTGGTCTAAAATGACATATGAAAATAACTGTTTTTCAACCGTTATCAGCCGCCTACTATCAGCAGTTCTGCGCAGAGCAAAAAGGCAACTGGAGCAGCACCTAGGAGACGTCCTAGGAGAGGAGCAGCTCAGCAGGATGATGAGCCTGCACAACATGCAGAGCCTTTCCAGATAAGGGACATGTATATGTCCATGGTGGAGGCTAGCTTGGAGTCTCTTCACAAAGGGGAGGTCGCTACTGACGAGATGATAATGGGGTTGTACGATCATCCACCAGTGCACAGGTGGACCATGGATGAGTTCCATGGTGCTATGGCTTGGCCTCAGGAGCAGGCGCAGGGCAGCAGGTCTGGAGCAATGGAGCACCAGGCATGGATAAGGACAATGAGGATGAGAACTTTGAGGATGCTGATGATGGAGATCAGGATGATTCAGATGAGGACATGGACTGAGAGGGCATCTACTAATGGATGCCAGTATTTAGACATGGATTTTTCTTTTTCTTTTATACTTTGAATTTGTAGAATAGGTTGAATTTTATTTTATGTGTCTATGCTTGGCTTGTACACTGATTCTAATGATGGTTTGACTGTATGAGATGCATGATGAGTCTATTAATGTATTGAAATGTGTGATAAAATGTTTTTGATTATTTCTGCACATTTCTAAAGAAAAAATCACAAGAACTTTTATGAACTTATTAGGTACTTAAGAGTCAAATTTCACTTAAAATTTCACTTATTAGGTACTTAAGAGTCAAATTTCTCGTTTGACCTTTTTCTTTCCTTTTCACCACTTTAATACCTTCATTAGACTAAGTTAGACTTGTTAGGATGTTTACATACCTTAGAATAAGTCTACATTAGGTGAATTGACCATTTTTTACCTCAAAAGTTCACTTGTTAGGTACTTAAGAGTCAAATTTAGAGTTTGACGTTATTATTTGCTTTTCACCACTTTCCTTCCTTTATTAGACTAAGTTAGACTTGTTAGGATGTTTACATACCTTAGAATAAGTCTACATTAGGTGAATTGACCATTTTTTACCATAAAAGTTCACTTTTTAGGTACTTTAGAGTCGAATTTCGAGTTTGACCTTACTCTTTGCTTTTCACCACTTTCCTACCTTTATTAGACTAAGTTAGACTTCTTAGGATGTTTACATACCTCAGAATAAGTCTACATTAGGTGAATTGACTATTTTTTACCATAAAAATTCACTTTTTAGGTACTTTAGAGTCGAATTTCGAGTTTGACCTTACTCTTTGCTTTTCACCAGTTTCCTACCTTTATTAGACTAAATTAGACATGTTAGGATGTTTACATACCTTAGAATAAGTCTACATTAGGTGAATTGACCAATTATCACTTTAAAAGTTCAATTTTTAGGTACTTAAGAGTCAAATTTCGAGTTTGACCTTATTATTTGATTTTCACCACTTTCCTACCTTTATTAGACAAAGTTAGACTTGTTGGGATGTTTACATACCTTAGAATAACTCTACATTAGGCGAATTGACCATTTTTGACCTCAAAAATTCACTTGTTACGTATTTAAGAGTCAAATTTAGAGTTTGACCTTATTATTTGCTTTTCACCACTTTCCTACCATTATTAGACTAAGTTAGACTTGTTAGGATGTCTACATACCTTAGAATAAGTCTACATTAGGTGAATTAACCATTTTTGACCTCAAAAGTTCACTTGTTAGGTACTTAAGAGTCAAATTTAGAGTTTGACGTTATTATTTGCTTTTCACCACTTTCCTACCTTTATTAGACTAAGTTAGACTTGTTAGGATGTTTACATACCTTAGAATAAGTCTACATTAGGTGAATTGACCATTTTTTACCTCAAAAGTTCACTTGTTAGGTACTTAAGAGTCAAATTTAGAGTTTGACGTTATTATTTGCTTTTCACCACTTTCCTTCCTTTATTAGACTAAGTTAGACTTGTTAGGATGTTTACATACCTTAGAATAAGTCTACATTAGGTGAATTGACCATTTTTTACCATAAAAGTTCACTTTTTAGGTACTTTAGAGTCGAATTTCGAGTTTGACCTTACTCTTTGCTTTTCACCACTTTCCTACCTTTATTAGACTAAGTTAGACTTCTTAGGATGTTTACATACCTCAGAATAAGTCTACATTAGGTGAATTGACTATTTTTTACCATAAAAATTCACTTTTTAGGTACTTTAGAGTCGAATTTCGAGTTTGACCTTACTCTTTGCTTTTCACCAGTTTCCTACCTTTATTAGACTAAATTAGACATGTTAGGATGTTTACATACCTTAGAATAAGTCTACATTAGGTGAATTGACCAATTATCACTTTAAAAGTTCAATTTTTAGGTACTTAAGAGTCAAATTTCGAGTTTGACCTTATTATTTGATTTTCACCACTTTCCTACCTTTATTAGACAAAGTTAGACTTGTTGGGATGTTTACATACCTTAGAATAACTCTACATTAGGCGAATTGACCATTTTTGACCTCAAAAGTTCACTTGTTACGTATTTAAGAGTCAAATTTAGAGTTTGACCTTATTATTTGCTTTTCACCACTTTCCTACCATTATTAGACTAAGTTAGACTTGTTAGGATGTCTACATACCTTAGAATAAGTCTACATTAGGTGAATTAACCATTTTTGACCTCAAAAGTTCACTTGTTAGGTACTTAAGAGTCAAATTTAGAGTTTGACGTTATTATTTGCTTTTCACCACTTTCCTACCTTTATTAGACTAAGTTAGACTTGTTAGGATGTTTACATACCTTAGAATAAGTCTACATTAGGTGAATTCACCTTTTTTTACCATAAAAGTTAACTTTTTAGGTACTATAGAGTCGAATTTCGAGTTTGACCTTACTCTTTGCTTTTCACCACTTTCCTACCTTTATTAGACTAAGTTAGACTTGTTAGGATGTTTACATACCTTAGAATCAGTCTACATTAGGTGAATTGACCATTTTTTACCATAAAAATTCACTTTTTACCATAAAAATTCACTTTTTAGGTACTTTAGAGTCGAATTTCGAGTTTGACCTTCCTCTTTGCTTTTCACCACTTTCCTACCTTTATTAGACTAAGTTAGACTTGTTAGGATGTTTACATACCTTAGAATCAGTCTACATTAGGTGAATTGACCATTGTTTACCATAAAAATTCACTTTTTACCATAAAAATTCACTTTTTAGGTACTTTAGAGTCGAATTTCGAGTTTGACCTTACTCTTTGCTTTTCACCACTTTCCTACCTTTATTAGACTAAGTTAGACATGTTAGGATGTTTACATACCTTAGAATAAGTCTACATTAGGTGAATTAACCATTTTTCACCTCAAAAGTTCACTTGTTAGGTACTTAAGAGTCAAATTTAGAGTTTGACGTTATTATTTCCTTTTCACCACTTTCCTACCTTTATTAGACTAAGTTAGTCTTGTTAGGATGTTTACATACCTTAGAATAAGTCTACATTAGGTGAATTGACCAATTATCACTTTAAAAGTTCAATTTTTAGGTACTTAAGAATCAAATTTCGAGTTTGACCTTATTATTTTCTTTTGGCCACTTTCGTACCTTTACTAGACTAAGTTAGACTTGTTAGGATGTTTACATACCTTAGAATAAGTCTAGATTAAGTGAATTGACCATTTTTGACCAAAAGAGTGCTCTTTTTAGGTACTTTAGAGTCAAATTTCGAGTTTGACCTTATTCTTTGCTTTTCACCACTTTCCTACCTTCATTAGGCTAAGTTAGACTTGTTAGGATGTTTACATACCTTAGAATAAGTCTACAATAGGTGAATTGACCAATTATCACTTTAAAAGTTCAATTTTTAGGTACTTAAGTGTCAAATTTCGAGTTTCACCTTATTATTTGCTTTTGACCACTTTCCTACGTTTATTAGACTAAGTTAGACCTGTTAGGATGTTTACATACGTTAGAATAAGTCCACATTAGGTGAATTGACCATTTTTGACCATAAAAGTTCACTTTTTAGGTACTTAAGAGTCAAATTTCGAGTTTGACCTTATTCTTTGCTTTTCACCACTTTACTACCTTCATTAGACTAAGTTAGACTTGTTAGGATGTTTACATACCTTAGAATAAGTCTACATTAGGTGAATTGACAAATTATCACTTTAAAAGTTCAATTTTTATGTACTTAAGAGTCAAATTTTGAGTTTGACCTTATTATTTGCTTTTGACCACTTTCCTACCTTTATTAGACTAAGATAGACTTGTTAGGATGTTTACATACCTTAGAATAAGTCTACATTAGGTGAATTGACCATTTTTGACCTCAAAAGTTCACTTGTTAGGTACTTAAGGGTCAAATTTAGTGTTTGACGTTATTATTTGCTTTTCACCACTTTCCTACCTTTGTTAGACTATGTTAGACTTGTTAGGATGTTTACATACCTTAGAATAAGTCTATATTAGGAGAATTGACCATTTTTTACCATAAAAGTTCACTTTTTAGGAAATTTAGAGTCGAATTTCGAGTTTGACCTTACTCTTTGCTTTTCACCACTTTCCTACCTTTATTAGACTAAGTTAGACTTGTTAGGATGTTTACATACCTTAGAATAAGTCTACATTAGCTGAATTGACCATTTTTTTACCTTAAAAGTTCACTTATTAGCTACTTAAGAGTCAAAATTTGAGTTTGCACTTATTCTATGCTTTTGACCACTTTCCTACCTTTATTACACTAAGTTAGACTTGATAGGATGTTTACATACCTTAGAATAAGTCTACATTAGGTGAATTGACCAATTATCACTTTAAAAGTTCAATTTTTAGGTACTTAAAAGTCAAATTTCGAGTTTGACCTTATTATTTGCTTTTCACCACTTTTCTACCTTTATTAGACTAAGTTAGACTTGGTAGGATGTTTACATACCTTAGAATAAGTCTACATTAGGCGAATTGGCCATTTTTGACCTGAAAACTTCACTTGTTACGTATTTAAGAGTGAAATTTAGAGTTTGACCTTTTTATTTGCTTTTCACCACTTTCCTACCATTATTAGACTAAGTTAGACTTGTTAGGATGTTTACGTACCTTAGAATAAGTCTACATTAGGTGAATTGACCATTTTTGACCATTAAAGTTCACTTATTTGGTACTTAAGAGTCAAATTTCTAGTTTGACCTTATTCTTTGCTTTTCACCACTTTACTACCTTCATTAGACTAAGTTAGACTTGTTAGGATGTTTACATACCTTAGAATAAGTCTACATTAGGTGAATTGACCAATTATCACTTTAAAAGTTCAATTTTTAGGTACTTAAGAGTCAAATTTTGAGTTTGACCTTATTATTTGCTTTTGACCACTTTCCTACCTTTATTAGACTAAGTTAGACTTGTTAGGATGTTTACATACCTTAGAATAAGTCTACATTAGGTGAATTGACCATTTTTGACCATAAAAGTTCACTTTTTAGGTACTTAAGAGTCAAATTTCGAGTTTGACCTTATTCTTTGCTTTTCACAACTTTACTACCTTCATTAGACTAAGTTAGACTTGTTAGGATATTTACATACCTTAGAATAAGTCTATAATAGGTGAATTTACCAATTATCACTTTAAAAGTTCAATTTTTAGGTACTTAAGAGTCAAATTTCGAGTTTGACCTTATTATTTGCTTTTGACCACTTTCCTACCTTTACTAGACTAAGTTAGACTTGTTAGGATGTTTGCATATCTTAGAATAAGTCTACATTAGGTGAATTGACCATTTTTGACCATAAAAGTTCACTTTTTAGGTACTTAAGAGTCAAATTTCGAGTTTGACCTTATTCTTTGCTTTTCACCACTTTACTACCTTCATTAGACTAAGTTAGACTTGTTAGGATATTTACATACCTTAGAATAAGTCTACATTAGGTGAATTGACCAATTATCACTTTAAAAGTTCAATTTTTAGGTACTTAAGTGGCAAATTTCGAGTTTGACCTTATTATTTGCTTTTGACCACTTTCCTACCTTTATTAGACTAAGTTAGACTTGTTAGGATGTTTACATACGTTAGAATAAGTCTACATTAGGTGAATTGACCATTTTTGACGATAAAAGTTCACTTTTTAGGTACTTAAAAGTCAAATTTCGAGTTTGACCTTATTCTTTGCTTTTCACCACTTTACTACCTTCATTAGACTAAGTTAGACTTGTTAGGATGTTTACATACCTTAGAATAAGTCTACATTAGGTGAATTGACCAATTATCACTTTAAAAGTTCAATTTTTAGGTACTTAAGAGTCAAATTTAGAGTTTGACCTTATTATTTGCTTTTGACCACTTTCCTACCTTTATTAGACTAAGTTAGACTTGTTAGGATGTTTACATACCTTAGAATAAGTCTACATTAGGCGAATTGGCCATTTTTGACCTCAAAATTTCACTTGTTACGTATTTAAGAGTGAAATTTAGAGTTTGACCTTATTATTTGCTTTTCACCACTTTCCTAGCATTATTAGACTAAGTTAGACTTGTTAGGATGTTTACATACCTTAGAATAAGTCTACATTAGGTGAATTGACCATTTTTGACCTCAAAAGTTCACTTGTTAGGTACTTAAGGGTCAAATTTAGAGTTTGACGTTATTATTTTCTTTTCACCACTTTCCTACCTTTATTAGACTATGTTAGACTTGTTAGGATGTTTACATACCTTAGAATAAGTCTACATTAGGTGAATTGACCATTTTTTTACCTTAAAAGTTCACTTATTAGGTACTTAAGAGTCAAAATTCGAGTTTGCACTTATTCTATGCTTTTGACCACTTTCCTACCTTTATTACACTAAGTTAGACTTGATAGGATGTTTACAAACCTTAGAATAAGTCTACATTAGGTGAATTGACCAATTATCACTTTAAAAGTTCAATTTTTAGGTACTTAAGAGTCAAATTTCGAGTTTAACCTTATTATTTGCTTTTCACCACTTTCCTACCTTTATCAGACTAAGTTAGACTTGTTAGGATGTTTACATACCTTAGAATAAGTCTACATTAAGTGAATTGACCATTTTTGACCATAAAAGTTCACTTTTTAGGTACTTAAGAGTCAAATTTCGAGTTTGACCTTATTCTTTGCTTTTCACCACTTTCCTACCTTCATTAGGCTAAGTTAGACTTGTTAGGATGTTTACATACCTTAGAATAAGTCTACAATAGGTGAATTGACCAATTATCACTTTAAAAGTTCAATTTTTAGGTACTTAAGTGTCAAATTTCAAGTTTCACCTTATTATTTGCTTTTGACCACTTTCCTACGTTTATTAGACTAAGTTAGATCTATTAGGATGTTTACATACGTTAGAATAAGTCCACATTAGGTGAATTGACCATTTTTTTGACCATAAAAGTTCACTTATTAGGTACTTAAGAGTCAAATTTCTAGTTTGACCTTATTCTTCGCTTTTCACCACTTTACTACCTTCCTTAGACTAAGTTAGACTTGTTAGGATGTTTACATACCTTAGAATAACTCTACATTAGGCGAATTGACGAATTATCACTTTAAAAGTTCAATTTTTAGGTACTTAAGAGTCAAATTTCGAGTTTGACCTTATTATTTGCTTTTGACCACTTTCCTACCTTTATTAGACTAAGTTAGACTTGTTAGGATGTTTACATACCTTAGAAGAAGTCTACATTAGGTGAATTAACCACTTTTGACCATAAAAGTTCACTTTTTACGTACTTAAGAGTCAAATTTCGAATTTGACCTTATTCTTTGCTTTTCACCACTTTCCTACCTTCATTAGGCTAAGTTAGACTTGTTAGGATGTTTACATACCTTAGAACAAGTCTACAATAGGTGAATTGACCAATTATCCATTTAAAAGTTCAATTTTTAGGTACTTAAGAGTCAAATTTCGAGTTTGACCTTATTATTTGCTTTTGACCACTTTCCTACCTTTATTAGACTAAGTTAGACTTTTTAGGATATTTACATACCTTAGAATAAGTGTACATTAGGTGAATTGACCATTTTTGACCATAAAAGTTCACTTTTTAGGTACTTAAGAGTCAAATTTCGAGTTTGACCTTATTCTTTGCTTTTCACCACTTTACTACCTTCATTAGACTAAGTTAGACTTGTTAGGATATTTACATACCTTAGAATAAGTCTACATTAGGTGAATTGACCAATTATCACTTTAAAAGTTCAATTTTTAGGTACTTAAGTGGAAAATTTCGAGTTTGACCTTATTATTTGCTTTTGACCACTTTCCTACCTTTATTAGACTAAGTTAGACTTGTTAGGATGTTTACATACGTTAGAATAAGTCTACATTAGGTGAATTGTCCATTTTTGACGATAAAAGTTCACTTTTTAGGTACTTAAAAGTCAAATTTCGAGTTTGACCTTATTCTTTGCTTTTCACCACTTTACTACCTTCATTAGACTAAGTTAGAGTTGTTAGGATGTTTACATACCTTAGAATAAGTCTACATTAGGTGAATTGACCAATTATCACTTCAAAAGTTCAATTTTTAGGTACTTAAGAGTCAAATTTCGAGTTTGACCTTATTATTTGCTTTTGACCACTTTCCTACCTTTATTAGACTAAGTTTGACTTGTTAAGATGTTTACATACCTTAGAATAAGTCTACATTAGGTGAATTGGCCATTTTTGACCTCAAAATTTCACTTGTTACGTATTTAAGAGTGAAATTTAGAGTTTGACCTTATTATTTGCTTTTCACCACTTTCCTAGCATTATTAGACTAAGTTAGACTTGTTAGGATGTTTACATACCTTAGAATAAGTCTACATTAGGTGAATTGACCATTTTTGACCTCAAAAGTTCACTTGTTAGGTACTTAAGGGTCAAATTTAGAGTTTGACGTTATTATTTTCTTTTCACCACTTTCCTACCTTTATTAGACTATGTTAGACTTGTTAGGATGTTTACATACCTTAGAATAAGTCTACATTAGGTGAATTGACCATTTTTTTACCTTAAAAGTTCACTTATTAGGTACTTAAGAGTCAAAATGCGAGTTTGCACTTATTCTATGCTTTTGACAACTTTCCTACCTTTATTACACTAAGTTAGACTTGATAGGATGTTTACAAACCTTAGAATAAGTCTACATTAGGTGAATTGACCAATTATCACTTTAAAAGTTCAATTTTTAGGTACTTAAGAGTCAAATTTCGAGTTTAACCTTATTATTTGCTTTTCACCACTTTCCTACCTTTATCAGACTAAGTTAGACTTGTTAGGATGTTTACATACCTTAGAATAAGTCTACATTAAGTGAATTGACCATTTTTGACCATAAAAGTTCACTTTTTAGGTACTTAAGAGTCAAATTTCGAGTTTGACCTTATTCTTTGCTTTTCACCACTTTCCTACCTTCATTAGGCTAAGTTAGACTTGTTAGGATGTTTACATACCTTAGAATAAGTCTACAATAGGTGAATTGACCAATTATCACTTTAAAAGTTCAATTTTTAGGTACTTAAGCGTCAAATTTCGAGTTTGACCTTATTATTTGTTTTTGAACACTTTCCTACCTTTATTAGACTAAGTTAGACTTGTTAGGATGTTTACATACCTTAGAGTAAGCCTACGTTAGGTGAATTAACCATTTTTGACCATAAAAGTTCACTTTTTACGTACTTAAGAGTCAAATTTCTAGTTTGACCTTATTCTTCGCTTTTCACCACTTTACTACCTTCCTTAGACTAAGTTAGACTTGTTAGGATGTTTACATACCTTAGAATAACTCTACATTAGGCGAATTGACCAATTATCACTTTAAAAGTTCAATTTTTAGGTACTTAAGAGTCAAATTTCGAGTTTGACCTTATTATTTGCTTTTGACCACTTTCCTACCTTTATTAGACTAAGTTAGACTTTTTAGGATATTTACATACCTTAGAATAAGTGTACATTAGGTGAATTGACCATTTTTGACCATAAAAGTTCACTTTTTAGGTACTTAAGAGTCAAATTTCGAGTTTGACCTTATTCTTTGCTTTTCACCACTTTACTACCTTCATTAGACTAAGTTAGACTTGTTAGGATATTTACATACCTTAGAATAAGTCTACATTAGGTGAATTGACCAATTATCACTTTAAAAGTTCAATTTTTAGGTACTTAAGTGGCAAATTTCGAGTTTGACCTTATTATTTGCTTTTGACCACTTTCCTACCTTTATTAGACTAAGTTAGACTTGTTAGGATGTTTACATACGTTAGAATAAGTCTACATTAGGTGAATTGACCATTTTTGACGATAAAAGTTCACTTTTTAGGTACTTAAAAGTCAAATTTCGAGTTTGACCTTATTCTTTGCTTTTCACCACTTTACTACCTTCATTAGACTAAGTTAGACTTGTTAGGATGTTTACATACCTTAGAATAAGTCTACATTAGGTGAATTGACCAATTATCACTTTAAAAGTTCAATTTTTAGGTACTTAAGAGTCAAATTTCGAGTTTGACCTTATTATTTGCTTTTGACCACTTTCCTACCTTTATTAGACTAAGTTTGACTTGTTAAGATGTTTACATACCTTAGAATAAGTCTACATTAGGTGAATTGGCCATTTTTGACCTCAAAATTTCACTTGTTACGTATTTAAGAGTGAAATTTAGAGTTTGACCTTATTATTTGCTTTTCACCACTTTCCTAGCATTATTAGACTAAGTTAGACTTGTTAGGATGTTTACATACCTTAGAATAAGTCTACATTAGGTGAATTGACCATTTTTGACCTCAAAAGTTCACTTGTTAGGTACTTAAGGGTCAAATTTAGAGTTTGACGTTATTATTTTCTTTTCACCACTTTCCTACCTTTATTAGACTATGTTAGACTTGTTAGGATGTTTACATACCTTAGAATAAGTCTACATTTGGTGAATTGACCATTTTTTTACCTTAAAAGTTCACTTATTAGGTACTTAAGAGTCAAAATGCGAGTTTGCACTTATTCTATGCTTTTGACAACTTTCCTACCTTTATTACACTAAGTTAGACTTGATAGGATGTTTACAAACCTTAGAATAAGTCTACATTAGGTGAATTGACCAATTATCACTTTAAAAGTTCAATTTTTAGGTACTTAAGAGTCAAATTTCGAGTTTAACCTTATTATTTGCTTTTCACCACTTTCCTACCTTTATCAGACTAAGTTAGACTTGTTAGGATGTTTACATACCTTAGAATAAGTCTACATTAAGTGAATTGACCATTTTTGACCATAAAAGTTCACTTTTTAGGTACTTAAGAGTCAAATTTCGAGTTTGACCTTATTCTTTGCTTTTCACCACTTTCCTACCTTCATTAGGCTAAGTTAGACTTGTTAGGATGTTTACATACCTTAGAATAAGTCTACAATAGGTGAATTGACCAATTATCACTTTAAAAGTTCAATTTTTAGGTACTTAAGCGTCAAATTTCGAGTTTGACCTTATTATTTGTTTTTGAACACTTTCCTACCTTTATTAGACTAAGTTAGACTTGTTAGGATGTTTACATACCTTAGAGTAAGCCTACGTTAGGTGAATTAACCATTTTTGACCATAAAAGTTCACTTTTTACGTACTTAAGAGTCAAATTTCTAGTTTGACCTTATTCTTCGCTTTTCACCACTTTACTACCTTCCTTAGACTAAGTTAGACTTGTTAGGATGTTTACATACCTTAGAATAACTCTACATTAGGCGAATTGACCAATTATCACTTTAAAAGTTCAATTTTTAGGTACTTAAGAGTCAAATTTCGAGTTTGACCTTATTATTTGCTTTTGACCACTTTCCTACCTTTATTAGACTAAGTTAGACTTTTTAGGATATTTACATACCTTAGAATAAGTGTACATTAGGTGAATTGACCATTTTTGACCATAAAAGTTCACTTTTTAGGTACTTAAGAGTCAAATTTCGAGTTTGACCTTATTCTTTGCTTTTCACCACTTTACTACCTTCATTAGACTAAGTTAGACTTGTTAGGATATTTACATACCTTAGAATAAGTCTACATTAGGTGAATTGACCAATTATCACTTTAAAAGTTCAATTTTTAGGTACTTAAGTGGCAAATTTCGAGTTTGACCTTATTATTTGCTTTTGACCACTTTCCTACCTTTATTAGACTAAGTTAGACTTGTTAGGATGTTTACATACGTTAGAATAAGTCTACATTAGGTGAATTGTCCATTTTTGACGATAAAAGTTCACTTTTTAGGTACTTAAAAGTCAAATTTCGAGTTTGACCTTATTCTTTGCTTTTCATCACTTTACTACCTTCATTAGACTAAGTTAGAGTTGTTAGGATGTTTACATACCTTAGAATAAGTCTACATTAGGTGAATTGACCAATTATCACTTTAAAAGTTCAATTTTTAGGTACTTAAGAGTCAAATTTCGAGTTTGACCTTATTATTTGCTTTTGACCACTTTCCTACCTTTATTAGACTAAGTTTGACTTGTTAAGATGTTTACATACCTTAGAATAAGTCTACATTAGGTGAATTGGCCATTTTTGACCTCAAAATTTCACTTGTTACGTATTTAAGAGTGAAATTTAGAGTTTGACCTTATTATTTGCTTTTCACCACTTTCCTAGCATTATTAGACTAAGTTAGACTTGTTAGGATGTTTACATACCTTAGAATAAGTCTACATTAGGTGAATTGACCATTTTTGACCTCAAAAGTTCACTTGTTAGGTACTTAAGGGTCAAATTTAGAGTTTGACGTTATTATTTTCTTTTCACCACTTTCCTACCTTTATTAGACTATGTTAGACTTGTTAGGATGTTTACATACCTTAGAATAAGTCTACATTTGGTGAATTGACCATTTTTTTACCTTAAAAGTTCACTTATTAGGTACTTAAGAGTCAAAATGCGAGTTTGCACTTATTCTATGCTTTTGACAACTTTCCTACCTTTATTACACTAAGTTAGACTTGATAGGATGTTTACAAACCTTAGAATAAGTCTACATTAGGTGAATTGACCAATTATCACTTTAAAAGTTCAATTTTTAGGTACTTAAGAGTCAAATTTCGAGTTTAACCTTATTATTTGCTTTTCACCACTTTCCTACCTTTATCAGACTAAGTTAGACTTGTTAGGATGTTTACATACCTTAGAATAAGTCTACATTAAGTGAATTGACCATTTTTGACCATAAAAGTTCACTTTTTAGGTACTTAAGAGTCAAATTTCGAGTTTGACCTTATTCTTTGCTTTTCACCACTTTCCTACCTTCATTAGGCTAAGTTAGACTTGTTAGGATGTTTACATACCTTAGAATAAGTCTACAATAGGTGAATTGACCAATTATCACTTTAAAAGTTCAATTTTTAGGTACTTAAGCGTCAAATTTCGAGTTTGACCTTATTATTTGTTTTTGAACACTTTCCTACCTTTATTAGACTAAGTTAGACTTGTTACGATGTTTACATACCTTAGAGTAAGCCTACGTTAGGTGAATTAACCATTTTTGACCATAAAAGTTCACTTTTTACGTACTTAAGAGTCAAATTTCTAGTTTGACCTTATTCTTCGCTTTTCACCACTTTACTACCTTCCTTAGACTAAGTTAGACTTGTTAGGATGTTTACATACCTTAGAATAACTCTACATTAGGCGAATTGACCAATTATCACTTTAAAAGTTCAATTTTTAGGTACTTAAGAGTCAAATTTCGAGTTTGACCTTATTATTTGCTTTTGACCACTTTCCTACCTTTATTAGACTAAGTTAGACTTGTTAGGATGTTTACATACCTTAGAAGAAGTCTACATTAGGTGAATTGACCACTTTTGACCATAAAAGTTCACTTTTTAGGTACTTAAGAGTCAAATTTCGAATTTGACCTTATTCTTTGCTTTTCACCACTTTCCTACCTTCATTAGGCTAAGTTAGACTAGTTAGGATGTTTACATACCTTAGAACAAGTCTACAATAGGTGAATTGACCAATTACTCATTTAAAAGTTCAATTTTTAGATACTTAAGAGTCAAATTTCGAGTTTGACCTTATTATTTGCTTTTGACCACTTTCCTACCTTTATTAGACTAAGTTAGACTTTTTAGGATGTTTACATACCTTAGAATAAGTGTACATTAGGTGAATTGACCATTTTTGACCATAAAAGTTCACTTTTTAGGTACTTAAGAGTTAAATTTCAAGTTTGACCTTATTCTTTGCTTTTCACCACTTTACTACCTTCATTAGACTAAGTTAGACTTGTTAGGATGTTTACATACCTTAGAATAAGTCTACATTAGGTGAATTAACGATTTTTGACCTAAAAAGTTCACTTGTTAGACTAAGTTATTATTTTTGACCTTAGAATAAGTCTACATTAGAGTTTGACGTTATTATTGGCTTTTCACCACTTTCCTACCTTTATTAGACTAAGTTAGACCTGTTAGGATGTTTACATACCTTAGAATAAGTCTACATTATGTGAATTCACCTTTTTTTACCATAAAAGTTAACTTTTTAGGTACTTTAGAGTCGAATTTCGAGTTTGACCTTACTCTTTGCTTTTCACCACTTTCCTACCTTTATTAGACTAAGTTAGACTTGTTAGGATGTTTACATACCTTAGAATAAGTCTACATTAGGTGAATTGAATATTTTTTACCATAAAAATTCACTTTTTAGGTACTTTAGAGTCGAATTTCAAGTTTGACCTTACTCTTTGCTTTTCACCAGTTTCCTACCTTTATTAGACTAAATTAGACATGTTAGGATGTTTACATACCTTAGAATAAGTCTACATTAGGTGAATTGACCAATTATCACTTTAAAAGTTCAATTTTTAGGTACTTAAGAGTCAAATTTCGAGTTTGACCTTATTATTTGATTTTCACCACTTTCCTACCTTTATTAGACAAAGTTAGACTTGTTGGGATGTTTACATACCTTAGAATAACTCTACATTAGGCGAATTGACCATTTTTGACCTCAAAAGTTCACTTGTTACGTATTTAAGAGTCAAATTTAGAGTTTAACCTTATTATTTGCTTTTCACCACTTTCCTACCATTATTAGACTAAGTTGGACTTGTTAGGATGTCTACATACCTTAGAATAAGTCTACATTAGGTGAATTAACCATTTTTGACCTCAAAAGTTCACTTGTTAGGTACTTAAGAGTCAAATTTAGAGTTTGACGTTATTATTTGCTTTTCACCACTTTCCTACCTTTATTAGACTAAGTTAGACTTGTTAGGATGTTTACATACCTTAGAATAAGTCTACATTAGGTGAATTCACCTTTTTTTACCATAAAAGTTAACTTTTTAGGTACTTTAGAGTCGAATTTCGAGTTGGACCTTACTCTTTGCTTTTCACCACTTCCCTACCTTTATTAGACTAAGTTAGACTTGTTAGGATGTTTACATACCTTAGAATCAGTCTACATTAGGTGAATTGACCATTGTTTACCATAAAAATTCACTTTTTACCATAAAAATTCACTTTTTAGGTACTTTAGAGTCGAATTTCGAGTTTGACCTTACTCTTTGCTTTTCACCACTTTCCTACCTTTATTAGACTAAGTTAGACATGTTAGGATGTTTACATACCTTAGAATAAGTCTACATTAGGTGAATTAACCATTTTTCACCTCAAAAGTTCACTTGTTAGGTACTTAAGAGTCAAATTTAGAGTTTGACGTTATTATTTCCTTTTCACCACTTTCCTACCTTTATTAGACTAAGTTAGTCTTGTTAGGATATTTACATACCTTAGAATAAGTCTACATTAGGTGAATTGACCAATTATCACTTTAAAAGTTCAATTTTTAGGTACTTAAGAATCAAATTTCGAGTTTGACCTTATTATTTTCTTTTGGCCACTTTCGTACCTTTATTAGACTAAGTTAGACTCGTTAGGATGTTTACATACCTTAGAATAAGTCTAGATTAAGTGAATTGACCATTTTTGACCAAAAGAGTGCTCTTTTTAGGTACTTAAGAGTCAAATTTCGAGTTTGACCTTATTCTTTGCTTTTCACCACTTTCCTACCTTCATTAGGCTAAGTTAGACTTGTTAGGATGTTTACATACCTTAGAATGAGTCTACAATAGGTGAATTGACCAATTATCACTTTAAAAGTTCAATTTTTAGGTACTTAAGTGTCAAATTTCGAGTTTCACCTTATTATTTGCTTTTGACCACTTTCCTACGTTTATTAGACTAAGTTAGACCTGTTAGGATGTTTACATACGTTAGAATAAGTCCACATTAGGTGAATTGACCATTTTTGAGCATAAAAGTTCACTTTTTAGGTACTTAAGAGTCAAATTTCGAGTTTGACCTTATTCTTTGCTTTTCACCACTTTACTACCTTCATTAGACTAAGTTAGACTTGTTAGGATGTTTACATACCTTAGAATAAGTCTACATTAGGTGAATTGACCAATTATCACTTTAAAAGTTCAATTTTTATGTACTTAAGAGTCAAATTTTGAGTTTGACCTTATTATTTGCTTTTGACCACTTTCCTACCTTTATTAGACTAAGATAGACTTGTTAGGATGTTTACATACCTTAGAATAAGTCTACATTAGGTGAATTGACCATTTTTGACCTCAAAAGTTCACTTGTTAGGTACTTAAGGGTCAAATTTAGTGTTTGACGTTATTATTTGCTTTTCAGCACTTTCCTACCTTTATTAGACTATGTTAGACTTGTTAGGATGTTTACATACCTTAGAATAAGTCTATATTAGGTGAATTGACCATTTTTTACCATAAAAGTTCACTTTTTAGGAAATTTAGAGTCGAATTTCGAGTTTGACCTTACTCTTTGCTTTTCACCACTTTCCTACCTTTATTAGACTAAGTTAGACTTGTTAGGATGTTTACATACCTTAGAATAAGTCTACATTAGCTGAATTGACCATTTTTTTACCTTAAAAGTTCACTTATTAGCTACTTAAGAGTCAAAATTCGAGTTTGCACTTATTCTATGCTTTTGACCACTTTCCTACCTTTATCACACTAAGTTAGACTTGATAGGATGTTTACATACCTTAGAATAAGTCTACATTAGGTGAATTGACCAATTATCACGTTAAAAGTTCAATTTTTAGGTACTTAAAAGTCAAATTTCGAGTTTGACCTTATTATTTGCTTTTCACCACTTTTCTACCTTTATTAGACTAAGTTAGACTTGGTAGGATGTTTACATACCTTAGAATAAGTCTACATTAGTCGAATTGGCCATTTTTGACCTGAAAACTTCACTTGTTACGTATTTAAGAGTGAAATTTAGAGTTTGACCTTTTTATTTGCTTTTCACCACTTTCCTACCATTATTAGACTAAGTTAGACTTGTTAGGATGTTTACGTACCTTAGAATAAGTCTACATTAGGTGAATTGACCATTTTTGACCATTAAAGTTCACTTATTTGGTACTTAAGAGTCAAATTTCTAGTTTGACCTTATTCTTTGCTTTTCACCACTTTACTACCTTCATTAGACTACGTTAGACTTGTGAGGATGTTTACATACCTTAGAATAAGTCTACATTACGTGAATTGACCAATTATCACTTTAAAAGTTCAATTTTTAGGTACTTAAGAGTCAAATTTTGAGTTTGACCTTATTATTTGCTTTTGACCACTTTCCTACCTTTATTAGACTAAGTTAGACTTGTTAGGATGTTTACATACCTTAGAATAAGTCTACATTAGGTGAATTGACCATTTTTGACCATAAAAGTTCACTTTTTAGGTACTTAAGAGTCAAATTTCGAGTTTGACCTTATTCTTTGCTTTTCACCACTTTACTACCTTCATTAGACTAAGTTAGACTTGTTAGGATATTTACATACCTTAGAATAAGTCTATAATAGGTGAATTTACCAATTATCACTTTAAAAGTTCAATTTTTAGGTAGTTAAGAGTCAAATTTCGAGTTTGACCTTATTATTTGCTTTTGACCACTTTCCTACCTTTACTAGACTAAGTTAGACTTGTTAGGATGTTTGCATATCTTAGAATAAGTCTACATTAGGTGAATTGACCATTTTTGACCATAAAAGTTCACTTTTTAGGTACTTAAGAGTCAAATTTCGAGTTTGACCTTATTCTTTGCTTTTCACTACTTTACTACCTTCATTAGACTAAGTTACACTTGTTAGGATATTTACATACCTTAGAATAAGTCTACATTAGGTGAATTGACCAATTATCGCTTTAAAAGTTCAATTTTTAGGTACTTAAGTGGAAAATTTCGAGTTTGACCTTATTATTTGCTTTTGACCACTTTCCTACCTTTATTAGACTAAGTTAGACTTGTTAGGATGTTTACATACGTTAGAATAAGTCTACATTAGGTGAATTGACCATTTTTGACGATAAAAGTTCACTTTTTAGGTACTTAAAAGTCAAATTTCGAGTTTGACCTTATTCTTTGCTTTTCACCACTTTACTACCTTCATTAGACTAAGTTAGACTTGTTAGGATGTTTACATACCTTAGAATAAGTCTACATTAGGTGAATTGACCAATTATCACTTTAAAAGTTCAATTTTTAGGTACTTAAGAGTCAAATTTCGAGTTTGACCTTATTATTTGCTTTTGACCACTTTCCTACCTTTATTAGACTAAGTTAGACTTGTTAGGATGTTTACATACCTTAGAATAAGTCTACATTAGGCGAATTGGCCATTTTTGACCTCAAAATTTCACTTGTTACGTATTTAAGAGTGAAATTTAGAGTTTGACCTTATTATTTGCTTTTCACCACTTTCCTAGCATTATTAGACTAAGTTAGACTTGTTAGGATGTTTACATACCTTAGAATAAGTCTACATTAGGTGAATTGACCATTTTTGACCTCAAAAGTTCACTTGTTAGGTACTTAATGGTCAAATTTAGAGTTTGACGTTATTATTTTCTTTTCACCACTTTCCTACCTTTATTAGACTATGTTAGACTTGTTAGGATGTTTACATACCTTAGAATAAGTCTACATTAGGTGAATTGACCATTTTTTTACCTTAAAAGTTCACTTATTAGGTACTTAAGTGTCAAAATTCGAGTTTGCACTTATTCTATGCTTTTGACCACTTTCCTACCTTTATTACACTAAGTTAGACTTGATAGGATGTTTACAAACCTTAGAATAAGTCTACATTAGGTGAATTGACCAATTATCACTTTAAAAGTTCAATTTTTAGGTACTTAAGAGTCAAATTTCGAGTTTAACCTTATTATTTGCTTTTCACCACTTTCCTACCTTTATCAGACTAAGTTAGACTTGTTAGGATGTTTACATACCTTAGAATAAGTCTACATTAAGTGAATTGACCATTTTTGACCATAAAAGTTCACTTTTTAGGTACTTAAGAGTCAAATTTCGAGTTTGACCTTATTCTTTGCTTTTCACCACTTTCCTACCTTCATTAGGCTAAGTTAGACTTGTTAGGATGTTTACATACCTTAGAATAAGTCTACAATAGGTGAATTGACCAATTATCACTTTAAAAGTTCAATTTTTAGGTACTTAAGTGTCAAATTTCGAGTTTCACCTTATTATTTGCTTTTGACTACTTTCCTACGTTTATTAGACTAAGTTAGATCTATTAGGATGTTTACATACGTTAGAATAAGTCCACATTAGGTGAATTGACCATTTTTTTGACCATAAAAGTTCACTTTTTAGGTACTTAAGAGTCAAATTTCGTGTTTGACCTTATTCTTTGCTTTTCACCACTTTACTACCTTCATTAGACTAAGTTAGACTTGTTAGGATGTTTACATACCTTAGAATAAGTCTACATTAGGTGAATTGACCAATTATCACTTTAAAAGTTCAATTTTTAGGTACTTAAGAGTCAAATTTCGAGTTTGACCTTATTATTTACTTTTGACCACTGTCCTACCTTTATTAGACTAAGTTAGACTTGTTAGGATGTTTACATACCTTAGAACAAGTCTACATTAGGTGAATTGACCATTTTTGACCTCAAAAGTTCACTTGTTAGGTACTTAAGAGTCAAATTTAGAGTTTGATGTTATTATTTGCTTTTCACCACTTTCCTACCTTTATTAGACTATGTTAGACTTGTTAGGATGTTTACATACCTTAGAATAAGTCTACATTAGGTGAATTGACCATTTTTTACCATAAAAGTTCACTTTTTAGGAAATTTAGAGTCGAATTTCGAGTTTGACCTTACTCTTTGCTTTTCACCACTTTCCTACCTTTATTAGACTAAGTTAGACTTGTTAGGATGTTTACATACCTTAGAATAAGTCTA